>JAKOOJ010000001.1:190688440-193633440 GCA_022577455.1 Arizona elegans
CATATCCAACCAGTTGCCTATTCCCATATGTCTAGCATTAGTCATTTGTACGTATTCATGCTTTGGTGAAAACATATGCTTTACTGAAGCTGTATTACAGAGTTAAACCCAAAGTGCTTAAAGAAAAAAAAAAAAGCTTAGATTTCAGTGTAGGTTCAAGAAAAGGGTTTTTAGCACCATGCTCTTTCCACTCACTTTTTCTGCTGCATTTTACTTATGCAATTTTGTAATCCTGATTAGCTTTCTCTCTATCATGATTTGAGACATGCTTTTTTTCCCCCCATTTGTGAGAGTTTTGTTTCCTTGTCTCTGTTAATAAAATAATTCAAGTTCCTATGCATAGACTATTGAATCATCTTGGATCTTGTGAGTTTACTGAATGATTAATATATCGATCTGTTGTGCAGTGAATACGTTAGACACCTTTCAAAATTCCTTTCCCAGGAATTACTCCCTTGATGTGATACAAAGGATCAGTAGCTTCAATGATGTTAAGAGTGAGGATGGTGGCAAAAGCATGAACTCTCAAGGAGAATCAAATCAAATCAGAATAGAGCTGGAAGGGACCTTGGAGGTCTTCTAGTCCAACCCTCACCCTGCTCCCTGCTTGTATAGGAGACCCTATACAATTTGATACAAGTGGCTGTCCAGTGTCTTCTTAAAAGCCTCCGGTGATGAAGCACCCACAACTTCAGGAGGCAAGCTGTTCCACTGGTTAATTGTCCTCAGTGTCAGGAAGTTTCTCCTCAATTCCAGGCTGCTTTTCTCCTTAATTAGTTTCCACCCATTGTTTCTTGTCTTGCCTTCTAATGTTTTGGAAAATAAATTGACCCCCTCTTCTTTGTGGCGGCCCCTCAAATACTGGAATGCTGCTATCATGTCACCCCTAGTCCATACCCAGTTCCTGCAGCCATTCTTCATATGTTTTAATCTCCAAGCCTTTAATTATCTTAGTTGCTCTTCTCTTCACTTTTTTCCAAAGTCTCAACGTCTTTTTTGTAATGTGGTAAGTAAAACTGGATACAGTATTCAAGAATTGCTCTTGCCAGTACAATAAAAAAGAGGTGTGTGTGTGTGTATGTGTGTGTGTGTGTGTGTGTGTTTAAGATTAAGAATAATCCATAATAGAGGTGAAGGCAGGTAGGATTGCAAGTGTGAGAGAAGCCAAACAAACTCTGCAATCAAAATCGGAGGAAGAATATGCCAAAACGCTTCTGTATCTTTGCAAAGATAGCCACATGAAAGTGATGAACTAATTAGACAAGTTTATATATCAGATGATAGGATGTCTGGATGTGAGGCTTCCCAGTAGTGATTGTGGAATAATGCTTAGCTTTCATGTGTAAATCTGAGATGATGATGTGGCCAGGCTAAAGCTCCAAGGAAATCCGGCCGTTGTTGCTGTCAGTATTGAAAAATGAGTTCTTTATTTTACAAGGACATATAGTTAGAATATGGAATGTGAAGAGCATAAACTAGAGGAAATAAAATATTGTCAAAGCATAGTGAAGTGCACTAAATTTAATGTTTTGAGAAAAGGTAAATTTATGTGGGCAAGAATGGACCAGTTTAAATCATAGGCTCATTTGGTATGCTATTCAATAGGACTATGCAGCACTTTCATCAATGTGAAGGGATTCGAGCATATGAAGGCAGGCATATAGCTCTCATCTGCTATTCCTTAAATCAAATACTTCTGTTTCAGGGACTGCAACAGTGTTGGGATTCAAAATTTTTTACTACCAGTTCTGTGGGTGTGGCTTGGTGGGCATGGCATGGCTTGGTGGGCATGGCTTGATGGGCATGGTAGGGGAAGGTTACTATAAAATCTCCATTTCCCCCCCCCCTTCTAGGGGAAGGTTACTGCAAAATGCCCATTTCCTCCCGATCAGCTGGGACGGGAGACAGAGAATATATGAGGGCGGGACCAGTCAGAGTTGGTATTTACCAATTCTCCAAACTATTCAAAATTTCCGCTACCGGTTCCCCAGAACTGGTCAGAACCTGCTGAATACCATCTCTGGACTGCACTACAGGGGCACAGTCTCAGCTCCTTATCCCGCACAGCACGGAGACAGCAAGAGAACACAGCCGGACACATCAAAAAGAGGTTGAATTCTGGTTTAATGCTTTCGTCAGATATGAGACAATGCTGAGCTACAAAGCCTTTCAAAGTTGGTGCTACGAGCATCTGCTTCATAGCACTTTATATCTCAGTGCCCCCGCCCCTCCTGTAATGGCCAGGCGTTGTCCGTCAGTTGTGAAGGCTTGTTACGGGGCTCCGCCTCTGGCAATCCAGCGTCCTCCTCACAGAGCGCAGCGGTTATCCTGGATTGTGGACTTAATCCCGACGCCCCACCACCCGATTCTGCGTTGCCTACACCCTGTGCCACCTCCACCGCTATAAGGTTTCATTGCCCTGCCGGAGGGGTTCTGTGGGTTATATCCTTCACTGTTCCTCCTTCCCGTCCCGTCAGTGTGCCGAGCATGCCAGGCTCGACACACAGGGCAGCCAGGATCTTGTAAAAGAATGCAGATAGTTTAAAGAGTTGCCAGGAAGTACTTCCTGATTTTAAATGGATACACACACTCTAAACCACCTCTTTTTTCTATGGATCTGAAGTCCTAATTTGAGGAATGACACCGTAAGAAGGAATGGTATGGCAATGATATTCAGTAAGAATGTTACTGAGGATGTACTTAGCTATAATTTGATAAATGACAGATTCATATCTATTTGATCCTAGCTGTGCTTTAGATTGGAAGGAGAAAATGTGCTCCAGAATATGTTGTTAAGAACTTGTGCAGCACTGTTAGCAATTTATTAAAGTAGCTGCAACCGTCCTTGCATGATCCTGGAAAAATCTATAATTGATTTGGAAAATTGCTGAAGATATATTCTTAGCCACACTTATCCCAAAACACCTTTCTCTTTTCATGGCTAAAGCCCTGAACTGCTTTAATATCTATTTGAATTTGTGGCTATCAAGTGAACATCAGTGGTACACAAATGTGTACCGATACTAAAAGTGGCTGAAGACATGCAAAAAAATTATGCAAATTGAAAGATATGTTAAGTATGACATATAGAAAAACACACAAACAAACAAACAGTAATGGGTGTTTGGAATGCAAACATGAAGAAATGGAGGAACCTGGATGGTAGAAAGATTGGACTGGGTAAATGTAATCATATAGAAGAAAGGTTAATAGCATTTTGCAAATAAAATTCTTCACTGCTAGGACTTGCTTCAAGCAACATAAATGGAGACTTCCGGTTTGGCATCTGTGGCGATACAGTCGGGGAAATAGTGGGCTCTGATGAAAACTCCGACTGATGAACCACCATCGACAGGTCTGCGGAAAGAGAGGGACACCTTGGGCGGCCGAGAGAAACATGCAAGTTCCTCAAAGGCCAGAGGAAACCCTCTGAGTCGGCGGCGGAGGGATGGCAGCCATGGTGGCTGCCACGAAGCCGGGACAAACCAGGAGAAGAAATGCACAGGAGGAAGGAAGGAAGAATGAAGTGCTTTGAAGCTGGGTGAGTGATACCGGCCGAGGCGAGAAACAGTGCTTTGAGCATAAACATTTACTAATAAGACCCCTAGCCTTAAACAGCAGCTGAAGATCTGTGGGGCTTGAAGATTTTGTAATGAAATAACAAGGGTTAAAGACCCATTAAGGGATTTACTTCTGTAAAGATTGATTGGAACGAATTGACTATTAATGAAAAATAATTAGAAAATAAGATTTTCTTTAAATTGAAACAGATTGATTTTTTTGGAAAAGAGAAAAATGATTGACATCTTTAAAAGCCAGATAAAGCAAGACAAATGGATGGTTACATAATTGCTTTAAAATAGAGACTGAAACTGTGACTAAGCAAAAGTGTTGATTGTAAAGACTTGCCTTCTGCTTGAAAAGGAACATTTTGACTAGCTATTTTGGATTACATTGAAAATAACTTTGGATTTTTGGATTTTGGGGACTCTATTCTGTCTAAAGGATAACAAGAACAGAAGAAATACAATGGATTTTTTTTAAAAAACTTAAATTAACTGGCGTAACAACAAAAGATGTGGCGCAGGAACAAAATTGGGGAAGCTGATGGATTTTACAGAGAACAGATTCTACAATAGAATTACAATGATATACAGAGTTTTAAGCACGGAAGTACTGATTAAGAACTGGAATAATTATGGACAGATAAGGAAATGAAGAAATAAAATTGATAAAATTAAAAGGCAATGCTTAAAAGTTTAAATGAGTTTTAAATAAAAGCAGGAGGTATCTATGGTGTAATAAAGATAGGAAAAAATAGAAGGTAATTAAAATAGAAATATGAAGTTAAGGTGGTCAAAATGATATTTCTGTAAAAGTATAATTTGATGTAACATGTTTTAATTTTAAACTGTAAAAAGTTGAGAAGGATAAATATGACTAATTGTTAATAATCAAATAATTATTGGATGATATAATAACACACAGATGGAAGTAATAATTTGGGATTGAATTTAACACATATTGAATGATTAATATTAAGAAATAGGTGGGAAACACCCTGGATGAGTATATTTGGAAATTGTTGATTAATAGACAAATATTTTGAAAAGAAAATACTTAAAATAAGACTGGCTGGTTATCAGCTAAATAAGAGGTGGAGATGTGGAGGAAAATATGCTGGAAATCAGTCTAAATAAAAGATGCTGGAAATCAGCCAATCAATTGTTGGGAGTAGGGAGGAGGATGCTGGAAATCAGCCAAATAAAATATGCTGGAAATCAGCCAAAATGCTGGAAATCAGCTAAAATGCTGGAAATCAGCCAAATAATATCGGAGTTATGGAGGAGAATATGCTGAAATTCAGCCAAAACAAGATATGCTGGAAATCAGTCAAATGATAGGTGGAGCTATGGAGGATAAAATGCTGGAAATCAGCCAAACTGAACTATGCTGGAAATTAGCTAAATAATAGTTGGAGATATATATATATATATATATATATATATATATATATATATATATATATATATATATATATATATATATATATATATATATAAAGGGTGAAAAAGAAAATGTTGGAAAATAACTAAAATGAAATGAAAAAAATTTGAGATCTCTGTGTAAAAATTTAAGATTTGAAGATTGGATGAAATGGGTCTAGATATTAAAAAGCACAGTAAGAATTTTGATTAATAAATGGAAATAAAAATTAAGTTGTATATATTTGGAATTAAGATTGGTGGTGATAAAGTAGTAAGGTAAACATTTAGAGTAAGAGGTTAGATTATCTTTTAAAATTTGTATTTTGATATTGTTGTTAAAAGGAGTAATGGAGAAAAATTTGGAAAGAATCGGATTGATTTCTGATATAATAGAATGGTTTAAGTAAGATACTAGAATTTATGTTATAAACATTTGTCTTTATTTGGATTTTTTTTTTTTTAGATGTAATCATGAAAAAAAAAATATGAAAATGTAAGAGAGATTACCTACCTATGACCGGATCAAGACTTAGTTCTTGAAAGATATATTTTATGTTTATGTTTGGGGGAAAAAAAATTGCAAAAAAAAAAAAAAAAGCAACATAAACGGAGACTATACCAGGACATCATTGTAATCAAATTGACTATATAATATGAAAAGAAATTCTAGAAGCACAATCCAGTTAACACATTTTTTAGGTGAAGATTGTGGAACAGACCATAAATTATGAGTATCAAAGTTACAGATTAAATGTATAAAATTAAAGACAGCGGGTGTGTCTGCAAAATTTCACTTGGATAATGGGCAGTCAAAAATAGTGTAAAGACAGATTCACTACATTTGACTTACCTGAAAGAGAATTTGAAATGCTGCATGGGGAGATAAGAAGCATTATAAAAACCAAAGTGGAGGAAAAACCCCCAAATTTCGAAGAGAAAAAGGCCCGAATGATTTTTTGAACAGGTTCCCATGATAGCCAGAGAAAAGCAGGATGGATGCCTTGAGCAATGGTATAATTATTGTAATTGAACATAAGACTTTCAACACCAAGCCCAGGAAAAGATAAGAAAAAAAAGTCAAGATTGTTAACAGATAAAGGAAAATAGCAACAACAAAACGAGAACACTTTTTAGAGAAGACAAAGCAAATGTAATCATGATGGAATCCTAATATAACTAGAAGATGCTAGAGATGACTAAAAAATGCTACACTAAACAAATGGTCTCATAAAATGACAGAAATGTTGATAGAGAGACAATATATTTGGGAACCAACTCCACTAGTAAGTGAGGTGAAAGGGGTAATAGACCAGCTGTCAGGCAGGAAGGCATCTGGCAAAGGTAAAATACACTTAGAACTATTTAAAACAACAATAGCAGAAGAGGGAGTTAAATGGCTAATTATTCTGTGAAGCAGGACTGTAAGCCAGAAAATGTTGGTATATACTGAAGAATGGGACTATAAGGGAATGCACAAGTTTGTCATATAAGCAATGTTTCCTTAAGATTTGCCAAAGAAGAATAGAGGCATACATAGAAGGAGAAATGTTAAATGAACAAGTAGATTTCAGAAAGGGCAGTGGGACACAAAATCAGATAGATAATTAGACAGATAATGAAGAGAGCAATTTAAATAAGGAGATATACTTTGCTTTATTGACTGCAACCTTTGATTATGTAGATTATGCCAAAATACATATGCAAGCCAAGAGTTTATTTCAGAAGCTGCTACTGTGTTGCCATCCTGGCTCTTCTCCATGTCAAAATATGAAATATGTTAATGTTACTAGCTTGGCTTAATCTTCCGAAGAACTTTTCGAATGAATAAAAAGCCACAGTAAGAACTAAGTTTGCAAAAACTGAAAAGTTTAGAATAGGGAAGAGAATGAGATAGAAATACGCATTATCCCTTTATCTATTCACTTTGTATTTCAAGAACATCACAAGAATGACAAGTTTAGAAGAGATGACAACTGGAATCAAAACTGCAGGTGGAAATATTATGAATTGGAATATACTGATGCTACCTGAACATTAAGAAAACTTAGAAGGTCATATTAGCAAAATAAAAATGGAAACTGAAAAATCTAATGAAAAAAAAATATTAAAAGAAGAAAGGTAATGTCAACCTGCATGCTTCGTTAATTTTGATGATAAAGAACCCAGAGATTAAAATCTTTACACTGTTAAAATAATTTAATATATTTTGGGTTTTATGATTAATGTCTCATCAACAGTATACTGAGCACTAACTTTACAATATTCAGAATTCCTTTGTGCGTGTGTGTGTATAGACACACATATACATATATACATATACTTATGCATCAGTGGTGGAATTCAAATTTTTATACTACCAGTTCTGTGTGCATGGCTTGGTGGGCGTTGCAGGGGAAGGATGCTGCAAAATCTCCATTCCCACCTCACTCTGGGGCCAGAGTTGCCAGTTTTCCAAACTACTCAAAATTTCATTTTGAGTTTTCCAAACTACTCAAAATTTCTGCTACTGGTTCTCCAGAACCTGTCAGAACCTGCTGAATAGCACCCCTGATATACATACATACATACATACACACACACACATAATCAATATTTTTTCCCAAACTTTCCAGCTTTGCGGACTGGAGAGAAGAGGGGATGGTTCTGTTCAAGTGGCTCACACGTGCACAGCTCCATTTGTGTGAGTGGTGTGCACACATATCTGCCACTCACTTAAATGGAACAAGTACATGCACTCTTGCCCACGGTTTGTGCAAGTGAGGATGCGCATGTGCGCTCACCAGCCATTTCCATAGCCCGGCTGCAAACCCCTCAAGAGCCCACTAGTGGGACACGACCCACAGGTTGGAGATTTAAATATGAGATTAATTCTAGGAAGAAAGGCAAGTTTTACCTTATAACAAATTTAAACAGGATTGTGAAGAACAAGGTCACTTCTATGACAGCGAAGATCAAAATAGTTTTTTAAAATGGTATTTCCATTTGAAATGTACACCAGTGTAAGCTGTACATTGAGAAAGTGTGAGGGAAAGGCTATAAAAGTTATTAGATATAAATTGCACTAAATAAAATCAAGCCCTGGTGAGATTTAGTTTTAAGTTTCTGCTATGTCTACGATAGCCAGAAAACGATGGAGAGTGACAAGAGTGTAGTTATGATCTATTTTATTGCATTTTTATTTGGTCCTAAAACAAAATATATACTTACACTAAAGTGTGATTTGGCCCTGTTTTAGGCTAATGACAATGGATCATTAGCCAACTTCCATCCATCCTAGTTTTTTCCCGTTCTCAACTGTTGGAACATACATGTTACAGCAAAGAGCCCTGAATTTAATCTCCAAGCTCTCTGAGAAAAGTATCTTTTGAAATTGTGGGTAGTCTCTGCAGTGCACGGTGTCATCCAATGTACTGAAGGAACTGGCTGTACCTTTATGTATTTTGAGAAATTCTAGAAAACAAATGAAGCTTTGTTATCCTTTGGAGGGGTGGCCTCTGAAGTAGAATTTTCAGCAATGACCATACTGGATGGAAATACCTAGAAACATTTGAACGAAGTTTCTTGTAAGAAGCACTATAATTGATTAGTATATGGGATATGAGAGTTGCTGGGCTGTTGAAGATTCTGAAACACATATATTTTCTTTCCTGGTATGGCCTAAAAAAATAAACGAGTCCATTGTTACATGATTTAAAATATCCTGGAAGGCATTTCCTCATTAAGGTAATAATATTGCTCAAATATATTTTTCCCCTGGTATATTCTGTTTGATTCAGGCTCACTGATGGTTTCACAGATGCCCGCTGTTAATACTCTCTCATAATGCCCACATTAATAGTCATTTTCTTTCTCTTTAAAGTGGTTGGAATAATTCCAAATTCTTTGAAACCTAAAAAAAAAGAAAGAATTAATTGGGTTGCCGTGTTAATAGCAATCAAAATTGTGCCTATACTTTTCTTCAAAGAAATAGATTATCTCCCAACTTACAAAGTTTATGGGCTATGAGCTAAAAACATATTCCTTAGCCTATCTTCCTGCTAAGTGAGCGGTCTACCTGTAAAGTATTTTACTATCAGAAATAGATTGTATAGAAACCAATGGACTGGAGGGACCTTGAGATTTAATTAGGAAGATATCTGGATACAAATTGAGAGAAGTTAAAGCAACCCCTTTCAAATGTATTTGCTTGTTTGTTTGTATGTTTGTTTGTTTATTGGAAATCTTAGGACAGGGGTCAGGACCTGCGGCTCTGGAGCTGCATATGGCTCTTTCACCCCTCTGCTGCAGCTCCCTGTCACTCAAAATATGGGTCACAACCGTCAATGTGTGACACCCTCTGGCATGTGATTTATTGAGCTTTTCAACCTCGGTAGGCCAACCATGGATAAATCCAAGAAAATAAAAATTTCAGAAGAAAGCAGAACATTTAATTCAACTACATATGCTAATTTTGTGGCTGCTCAGGAAATAGGGACGGGAAGGGTTTTGTGACTCCCGGTGTTTTCTTTTCTGTGGGAAACAGGTCCAAATGGTTCTTTGAGTGTTTAAGGTTGCAGACCCCTGTCTTAGGCATTGGTTCCCAGGTTTTGCAATACTGCAAGTTACTAAAATGAGAAACAAATATGTGCAATCAGTGCTGAATAAAAGTAATGATTTCATTAGGGTCGGGCAAGAAATACATATAACACTTAAAAAAATAAAATTGTAATCTGTCCACCAAACAGTGCATTGAAGAATCTTACAGTTTAACAAAATAAAAACACTTAATTGGAACTGTTTTACAAAGTCAAATTTAAAGCTTTTTTTTTAAATGGAAGGTTGAAGTTGTACACTTTGAAAAAAAAAACAAACCTAGATTTAGTTTTCAAGATTATCATTGTCACTTAGCAAAGTTTTGGGTGGGGAAGACAAATGGTGCTATCTTAAATCAGTGCCTCTTAAATTGCTGTTAAAATGCTGCAGCTTACAAAATATGGACAGGCCCTCATTTGCTTTGGGGACCTTTTCTCAGGCATCTTAACTGCCCCATTTTTTCAAGTTTGGGTTTTGCAAATCCTTCCTTCCACTTTTCCTGCCTCCCCCTCCCCCACAACCTGACACAATTTCCATCCGTCACCTTCTTTTTAATTCTTCCTGGAGAGGAAGTATTGAGTTAGGTGATCAGAATTTTTTATGGGGCTTTTCAAATATACATCCATCCATTTATTTATTGACTTAATGCATTTATATATTGCAAATGCTCCCCACAGAGCGAAGCTTTGGCATGATTATTTCTCCTTTGGAAAACAAACAATGCACACACAAACAAACACACACACTTAGGCTTCATGCAGAGCTCTGAAAGGTCAGGCTGCTTTGCATTCAGCATACTTTTGCATCAAATAGTAAGAAAAATACTTATGACCACAGGGGTCTCTTAACAACTCACACACCCAAACTTGTGAAATTCTGGTGACAGCTTCCAGCCCTGTCCCAGAAAGATTGTGACCTATATGTCAAGAAATGCTAGTTTAGGAGATTGGCTTCAAAATATTTGTCTTCTTGCTAGTTCAGCATATTTGACATATCCCAAATCCTTTAGATTATATTATTTGAGATAAGAGAAAAAAGTTTACTTTCATCAGCTGAGAATCTCCAAAAACAGAAATAATACTTACAAAATCTAAAGTAAATCCCCCATGGATGAAAACTGTAAGAAGTACTAACTCAACTGAGTCTGCATTATGCCATTCACAATTACGTTTTACTCAGCTTCACAATATTTTCATTTATTCACAAGGTTATTATTCTACAAGCAATCTATTCAAAAGGGACGCAGTGTCTCAGTGACTAAGATGCTGAGCTTGTCAATCAAAAGGTCGGCAGTTCAGCGGTTTGAATCCCTACGTAATGGGGTGAGCACCCGTTACTTGTCCCAGTTTCTACCAACCTAGCAGTTCGAAAGCATGTAAAAAATGCAAGTAGAAAAATAGGGACCACCTTTGGTGGGAAGGTAACAGCATTCTGTGCGCCTTTGGCATTTAGTCATGCCGGCCACATGACCACGGAGACGTCTTCGGACAGCGCTGGCTCTTCGGCTTTGAAACGGAGATAAGCACCACCCCCTAGAGTCGGGAATGACTAGCACATATGTGCAAGGGGAACCTTTATCTTTTAACCTATTCAAACACACCATTGGTTTGAAAGTGATTTTCTTTCTAAACATTGAGCCATGTTGTGGCGTTTTAGCAGCCTCACAAATGGTTCCTAAACCATTGGCTGCCATATATGTCCTATATATAGGTCTGCAGCCCGTCTATCCCGTTCTCTTACTATATTCCAGAAATTCTTCCAATGCAGAGAATAAATCCTCTGTGATGTGGATCAATTGGACAAAAACCGCTTGGAGCTTACCGTATATTAATAAAAAGTATTTTGTAAAATTATGTACATTATAGAAAAAACAAAGGAATCCATTTTTTACTGTAAATGTAACAAAAGAATACTCTTGTGTAGATTGACTAACTTAGATGGTAAATTTGGGCGGGAAAAGATTCCTAATGGCCAAAGTCAGGGATGTCCACTATCTGTTCAGATGGCAGATCTATAATTGATTGATAGGAAACACACTGCATCTTTCCTGTGGAAATGGGGAGGCAGGAATATGGATTTCAGACCTGCCATGACTTAAATCTCTAAACAGAAATGATCTTTGGCTCCATTTGTTGAGAAAGTTATAGTTTTATTAGCAATCAAGTGTATTGCAGTATTGCATAGCTAGAACTGAGAATTGTGCACCAAAATCCCTAAGTTCTACTCCCCCTCCCAACTGACTATTGCTGGCCACCCCACTATAACCAATTGAGTCCATGCAATATGTTTTCATAATTGCCAGTCAGAGCTCAGTTGGTATGTGGCTCTCTCCTTTTTCCAGCTGGATGACCTTGGAGCAGCATCTCAAGGCAGCACAGTCTCTACTTTCATTTCCCCAAGCATTCCTCCCTTTGTTTCCCCTCCCACAGTTCATGGCAGTTTGTCACTCCCTAACAGCAAAGCACAGCAAGAATAAGATGGCAGCTGACAATGGAGAGTAAAAAATAAAAATAAAAAAATCCCCCTCCCCATTTCTGCCCACGCTCAAGATTGTAGTTTCCTTACTACCAAAAATAGCAGAAAGTAATGGTTTAACTAGGGTAACCAAAACTAAGGATACCTTCTCCCTTTTAATGATCTTCCCAAAGTTTAATGAGTAGAGAAATGGTATCTGAAAAGCAGTGATCTAAAACAGATAGGTAAGAAAAAAGAATGAGACTTAAAAATAACAATAATAACAGTAACAGAGTTGGAAGGGACCTTTTCCCCTGTCTTTCAGTTTCCACCATATTCTATTCTCTACTACCATAAATATACATATGTGCAAGTGCATACAGTATGTAGTGTAGTACCCGAGTATATGTGCACATGGAAGAATGCATTCAAGTACATAAAAGATACTATTTCTAAGACTTGGCCCAGCATTATATGGACCTGTTTTCCCACAATAGCTGTAAAAACAACCAAGGTCTATAATCAATTAGTACAGGATTGGAGCAGGTGTAATGTGCTCTTGTCAGCAATGTCTTCCAACAAGTAGATTGTATTCTCATCCAATTAAGGCTTTAAAGATGGTCTTCAAAGCAGCCTCCTGTAAAGAGCACTGCAGAATTCAAATGAGTGCTGATAAAAGCACAAGTTACTGGGGTGAGATCCTCACCTTCCAGGTAGGTTTACAGCTGATTCACCAGCTAAAGTTGGCCAAAGACCCTAACTTCCATTACGCTATCCTGACATAGGCACAAGTGCAGGAGAACCTCTAAGTCATGAGTCTGCTTATTTGAGGAAATACCACCTCATTAAGAGACAGGCAACTCAACAGATGAAAAATAATCTTGATGGATAACTATCAAGCTTATTTTACATCTTTAGATACCGAATCAGAATATTAACAATATCTTCTGAATGGCTTTGGATAGTAATGTATAACTGGGAATCGTCACTATGCCTATCAACATCCTACAGCAGCTTTATGTAAATATTTAAAGAAAGTAGGATTAATCCTACAAGATAGCACCCTTTGGACAATCTCTCCCTACCACCACGTGAACAGCCCACTTAAAAATGAGTGGAACCATTGCAAAACATTGCTCCCAATCACTAATTGTTTCATTTGGACTAGAGTCTAGAACAATACCATATAGTTATAGATACTGATGGCCTGAAACTTCTTAAATGACCATAAGGGGCACACTGTCTTCATTTAGATTCTGACAAAAATCATCAGCAAAAATGAGTCTCTGTCCCATACCGAGATCTGAATCCTGACTGAAAATGTTCCAGTTAATCTGTTTTTTCTTGACGTCCTATAATTGTGCACTGACCACAATCTCAGTAACCTTCCTTCCAAAGAGTAAGTTAGAGACAGAGCAATAGTTGTGAAGTAAATTTCACGCAGGATCTTTTCAAGAAGATGAATACCACGGTCAGTTTCAAGGCTATTGGCATCATTGCTTCCTAAAGTATAGGATATCAATGTCAAAGTATTCAATATCCAATATACAGTTCATTTGGACTCAGGAGGAGCAAGGTTCAAACCTAAATTTCCTGGGGATAGCTGAGAAAGCATCTTAATTACTTCATTCAAGTCCATAAGCCAGAAGGAGTCCCAGATAAGGTGACACAGTGTTTGTTTCAATTGACTTCACCCATGAGAGGTTCAAAGCTTCAGCAAATCTGTACTGGAATATGGAAACAACTTTGAGGAATTAATTCAAGAACCATAGGGTAATTGACAACTCAAGCTTGGGAAAGGAGAACATGTGAGAAGGAGCCCCAAAATATTCCTGCCTTGATTTTGTTTGGTACAAACACAAGGGGACAAAGGGATACCATGCAGGCTTTCAAGATTCTGTTATTATACACTATTATATAATAGAGTAGAAGGGCAGAGTCTTTGCAGTTCCTGAACCTAGCTTATCTTAAAGGCAGGCAGAATCTGAGCAACTTTATCGTCAAAATATGATACTAACTATTCACAGCAGCCAAGCAGGGCGTTTACTGAAATAAAGAATTTTATTTAAGCAGACCTCTGTTCTCACTGGTGTTGCGATGAAAAAGACCAAGAGGCTGCTGTTGAATTCTCCTAGTTAGTTATAGTCTTCATAAATTGAAGGTTTTTCAGTGGTGCAAATTGATCTGCATAATTGCGTCCTCCCACTGAAATGAAGCCAATCAATTGAGTTTTGGTCACCACAATACAAAAAAAGATATTGAGTCCTTAGAAAAAGTGCAGAGAAGAGCAACAAGGATGATTAGGGGCCTGGAAACTAAAATATATGAAGAACAGTTACAGGTATTGGGAATGTCTAGTCTCACAAAGAGAAAGACTAAGGGTGACATGATAGCAGACTTTCAATATTTGAGGGGCTGTCACAGAGAAGATGAAGTTGATCTAATTTGTCAAAGCACCTGAGGGCGGGACAAGAAGTAACAAGTCGAAGTTCATTAAAGGGGGATCCAACCTAGAACTAAGGAGAAAAATTCTGACAGTGACAACAATTTATCAGTGTAATGAGTTGCCTCCAGAAGTTATGGGTGCTCCATCATTGGAGGTTCTCTATAAGAGATGGGAGAGCCGTATGTATGTATGTATGTATGTATGTATGTATGTATGTATGTATGAATGTATGTATGTATGCATGCGTGTATGCATGTATCAGTGGTGAGATTCAATTTAACAACCGGTTCTCTGCCCTAATGATTTCTTCCAACAACCAGTTTGCCAAACTTCTCAGAAAGTTAACAACCGGTTCTCCCGAAGTGGTGCGAACTGGCTGAATCCCACCACTGGTATGTATGTATGTATGTATTTTGTCAAGCATATAAGATAAACATATAGGTAAAACTATATGTTTATAGGTAAAACTATAAACGTAATTTGAATACATGAAAAGAGTAAGTAAAAAGGAATATTAGGACAGGGACGGTAGGCACGCTGGTACGCTTATGCATTATGGAATTATGGAATCATTATGGAATGATATAGAATCTCTTACTTATATAACCTCCAAGGGTTCCAACTCTGTTGTTCTTTGATTCTTTATTCTTTTATCTTCCTGGAGTTGGATGTTTGCCATAAACCTCCATTGATAGTTTTTCTCTACAATTTCTTTTTATGTTGAGTTTTGAAAACTCTGCAAGAGCTGTTAGACCGAGGATTTGTACTAGAGATCTTTAAAAATATAGGTATTAGATTGTCATTCATTTCTGTGATGGTGTTGTTAACAGCCCTACTTTTATCTCTTATTTCTATCCATCTGATTACCTGAAAAAAAAAGTTATTATTCCTTTATATTTTTTTGACTCAACACCATGTCTTCTGCACTGTCACCAAATATTGTCACCATACAATATTTTGAGCTATATCTGTGTAACTTTGAAATGATGCTTTATTAGCTTTTATTAAACCCTGGTGCTGATCTTCTTGAATTACTAAAAAAAAAAAAAAAAGGTATACCAAATGATAGCTTTTTTTGTCTATTTTTAAAAAGTCCTTCCAATACTTTACAGTGGCTTTCATTTATGCCAGTGCTCAATGTTTTCTCAGACATGTGTTTCATTGCACATTAGTATCACACGTGGAAATTGGCTTCGTATTCTCTGCAGTAGGTGTAAATATAAATGTTGAATGTGTCTGATGTTATTTGTGAACTAATATCAAAATTACTGTTATGTGTAGTACCTGTCACTTCACAGTCAGGAATCACATTATATTTCTGCACTGGTATTGGCATACTGACATTGGTGAATGTGGCTGCTTTGCCATCTCTCTTTCTCTCTTTTCTCCTGTTGTTGCTAATGAAAAAAAAAACTAACGGAGCTGTTTTGTTCCTTTCTTGAAAGTAAAGTAGATCATTTTGAAGATTTTTTTAAACAGTGTGAGAGGGGGAAACCCCATATCTAATTGGTCAATGGAGACCTTTATCCAAAGATCATCACTATGTAAATTCCTGCTGGAATCCGAAGCTATGTAGACTGCAGAATTTATTCTCTTTATTGAAGGAGAAAGTAGATCAAGTTAACTTGTGCTACCCTCTCTAAAGCAGAAGTTTCTGAATCAGCTAAGCACAAATGACTGCTCACAATTGACCAAATTTATAAGCAGGGAATTGAGTAGACAATTTTTTTTCTCCTGAATTTCTCCAGGGGAAGGAGAAATTCATCAAGTTCTTCAAGAAGAAAACCTATCTTTACTGATAATAGTATATAAAAAAGTCCCATGGTAGGCATTCCCTTCTGATGTATTTCCTTGGGACTGAATGCAAATTCAGGGAAGCCTTCTTGGGAAGCCAAGAATGTCCAGTGGAAAGAAAATTATACAGTGAAAGAAAGGATATTCATACAACTTCCTTGCCCACTTTGCAAAAAAGCACTATGTAAAAACTTCTTCAAAATGTATTCATTAAATTTGGGCATATGAATCTTACAACTTCTACAATGATTGATTTAAAGCAGACATGTTAAACACATGGCCCATGGGCCAGATTTGGCCCGCGATAGGCCCAGAGTTGTCCCGCTGGGCCATCCTGGAGACAGTGAGGGACCAGCCTGTGCTGCCCTGGCCCAACCCAGCCACACCTACCCAGCTGGCCGTGATGACTAGGCCATGCCCACCCGGCCCCCCAAACAAACAAAATCCTGATATAGGATCCTGCAATGGGACCAAGCTTGACACCTCTGATTTAAAGTAATTTAAAACAAAACAAAACAGAAAACTATATTAAATGAAAAATTACTCAGTAATCCCAGAAACCAATAGAAATGAACAAATAGTAGGAAGAGGAAGGAGCATTGTGTATGTTTGCCACCTTGAGTTACAGTCAGTGGTGGTATTATGCCGGTCTAACCGGTTCGGGTGGACCGGTAGCGGCGGCAGGAGGCTTCGCCACCTCCCGTTTTTGACACTCTGCACATGTGCAGAGATCTTGTGTGTACGCAGAGGTGGCACATGCCCTCACATTTGTGAACTGGTAGCGAAGGTAAGTGAATACCACCACTGGTTACACTGGACAACAAAGATTTTGCTTCCTGAACACTTTTGCACGTATCTTACAGATTTTTGGCTGCTAATCATGAAAATAACCTGTAATTTAACCTATCACATATCATTTTATAGAAATCTTCTGTTTTTACAGAAAAGAGTGTTCATCTCAAATTGCATAGCTAAAAGTCTGCAATTTGGGGTGAACCCCCTCCAAATGGTGTGGGAGCATGAACAGATTTCCAGAAAACTTGCAGACTACAGGAACCCATTTGCACTACTCAGGTGACCCTGAGGATACAGATAAACATCCAAGTGCTTCAAGGACCCCCTAAAAGGATGCAAATGACCACCTGTCTGCAAGGAATATAAATCCTTCCATTCTCAACCATCCAGTCAGAGCTGAAAAATCTTCTTGGATGAGAAGCAAAACGTCTTCAAAGAAAAAAACAATGAAGTCCAGTTGCCTCTTGAAAAAGCACCTTTGGGATAAGGAAGGCAAAGGTTTTCACTATTTGAGACAGATGTTTCCCAGAATAATTGAGGAAAAAAATAAGGAAGGTATTTTTGTCAGTTCACAGATTAGATAAGTCATCAGTGACAAGTGGTTTGAAGATCTGTTAGTGGGCTCATAGAAAATCACCTGGAAATCATTCAAGGATATCATTGAGAATTTTCTTGGCAACTACAGAGGACCAAACTACATTTAGCTGGTTGACAAACCTTTTGCATCATACAAAACCATGAAGACTAACATGACACTGAACATTTATTATCTGCATTCATACTTGAATTTCTTTCTAGATGCAGACAGTGACAAGCATAATGAAAAGTTTCACTAGGATATTGCCACAATGGAAAGACAGTATAAGGGCAACTAGAATCCATCAATGCTCACTATTGTTGAACACTGCAGCAAGAACAATTGAAAATCAGCAGCAAAACACTTTTTAGCCCTGTAGAACTCATGTAGCATGTCAGAAACTTCATGCAATTAAAAACATTGTCATTAAAAGTTAATTTCACATTTCTCAAGATTCCTGTGTGATGCAGTCATTCAGAAATTACATTTGTATTCAGTTTGAAGGGCCTATTATAATCACCAAAAGTTTTTCAAGAAGCAAAACTTTTTTTAAAAAAAAAACCCCTTGCTGTTCAATGCTATTTATAAAAATAATAAATGCAGGATAAAAAAATAAGTACATAAATAAAAATAAACAAAAACAGTTCAGTCTCTCGCAACTTAGGTACCCATCTGTCAGTGGTGAAATCCAAACTTTTTTACTACCGGTTCTGTGGGTGTGGCTTGATTGGCGTGGCAGGGGAAGATACTGCAAAATCTCCATTCCCACCCCACTTCAGGGGAAGGATACTGCAAAATCTCCATTCTCACCCCACTTTGGGGCCAGCCAGAGGTAGTATTTGCTGGTTCTCTGAACTACTCAAAATTTCCACTACCGGTTCTCCGAACTGCTCAAAATTTCCACTACCGGTTCTCCAGAACCTGTCAGAACCTGCTGGATTTCACCCCTGCCATCAATGCAGTATTAGTTTTAGTTCTCCAAAGCTGTAGGTGACAGATCAGTTTTAACTGCTTTCCAGAAAGTTCTCTAAGCTAGCATTAATTTAATATCCATAAGGTAGGGGGTCATAACATTGTCCCTGCCTCCCCCCCAGTCTGATCTTGTACACACTGCAGATAGATAACATACCTTCTGGGATGAGCACAGCTGACAGGATAGTTGTACCAGAGAAGGTTGTTCTACAGATACCTAGAAGCCAAGCTGTGAAGCAATTTAAATGAAGAACACAACTCTTTGAATTTACCAGACACTTATTAGTAGCCAACACAATGCCCACAGCACAGGTTTAATATGGCTGAAGTGTCTGCTTCTGCTAGCACAGTGCTGTAATCTATCTGTTAGCGATAAGAGTATGATTGTAAAGAAATGTGGAGATAACCTTGATAAAGGAACAGATGAGCCTTTAGAGGAAGAAAAAACAATGACTCATTCCTGAAAAAAATAGAAGGAAACTCAAAATAATCACTATTTAATTCTGTTAGGTGGTAGAGAGGCAGAGAGAGCTTCTGGTAGGCTTTCAAGATTCTGTTGCATTCCTCACAACAATAAAACAGCATTCCTTTTATTCCTGTTTGCTACCTTAAAAGGGAGGACAATGAGTTACTCTCATTCAATCTTCTTGCTCCAAGTAAGGCTGTGACTGGCACAGTACCCAAGACTCAAAAGTTCCCCCTGGTCACACTTGTCACTTGCCTATTTATCCATAGCTATGAGTCATGGAGGACATTCTGCTCTTTTGGAAATGGGGATGGATGGGGAGTAGTACTCCACTCAAAGCCATAACAAGATCAGACAGAGGAGTGGGTAATCTTTTATTTATTTATTTAGTTTTATTTAGTTAGTTTGTCAAACATGTACGAGATAACAAATATAAGTATAAACATGACTATGAACACAGGAAATAGATACAAATAAATAGGGACAGTAGGATAGGGACAGTAGGCACGTTGGTGCGCTTATACATGCCCCTTACAGACCTCTTAGGAATGGGGTGAGGTCAACAGTAGACAGTCTAAGGTTAAGGTTTGGGGGCTTGGGGGATGAAACCACAGAGTAGTTAGGTAGTGCATTCCAGGCATTGACCACTCTGTTGCTGAAGTCGTATTTTCTTCAATCAAGTTTGGAGCGGTTTACCTTGAGTTTGTATCTACTGTGTCCTCGTGTATTATTGCGGTTGAAGCTGAAGTAGTCATTGACAGGTAGGACCTTGTAGCAGATAATTTTGTCTACTACACTTAGATCAGACTATAGGCAGCATAGTTCTAAGTTGTCCAAGCCCAAAATTTCAAGCCTGGTGGCATAAGGTATTCTGTTTCGAGCAGAGGAGTGGAGTACTCTTCTTGTGAAATACCTCTGGACTCACTCAATTGTATTAATGTCCGATATACAGTGCTGATTCCAGGCAGATGAGTTGTATTTGAGAATTGGTCTAGCAAAGGTTTTGTATGCCCTAGTTTGCAGTACAATATTACTGGAGAAGAAGCTTCGCAAGATTAGATTAACAACTCTTAATGCCTTTTTGGCAACGTTGTTACAGTGAGCTCTGGCGCTTAGATCATTTGAGTTGAGTACTCCAAGGTCCTTGACAGAGTGAGGGTCGTCTACGAGATCATATCCGCCCAGCTTGTATTTGGTGTTCTTTGTATGAACAGCTACTCTGTCTTTTTGGGGATTCAATTTTGGCTCAGGGCCACAACTCATGAATTCCACAGCATTGTCAATCTAGGTTGGCGATGAATAGTTATTTATGCAATCGAGGAAAGACCCGTCCTATGCTCTACTTTAATATAAACACATTGCTGTTCTCTTTAGCATTATATGGAATATTAAAATTGTTCCACAAATGCCATTTCAACTTTCTGAACTTTCATCTTCTGTTGCCCTGGTATGTATCAAAGACTGCATCAGTGAACCCAATGATTATAAGATGGACTATTCCAAAGGGTGACATTGGTTTTGTAGATGAATAATGTAGGTGTCAGCCTGTGACAATAGTAACCTGCTAAATGACTGTATCTTGAATTTGCTCCTTTTTTTGCACTGTTTTTCAGTATGGTGACTCTGCTGAAGCTGAACCACACTGAATTTTCCATTTCCATTTCTTTTTGTGTGTGTGTCTAGATCACATGTAGCAGACTGCATTAGTCTGCAACTCAATGTTCGAATGTACACCTCAGCTAGCAAACACTCAGCATTTTATTTCTACTATATCATCTTTTTTAAGTGCATGACTTGAGATAGTTATGAGAACCTAATTTTATTTTATGACATGTATGAGCTAATGTGACATTCCATATTGTACCACTGGAGCATGACATTGTACTGTATGTTAATCACATTTATCTGCTTCAATAAACACACATCCCACTATCCACATTGCCTATAGGAATGAGGTGCGTCTCTACCATCGGGGTTGTTTTTGTAAAAAGAAAATGAACTCTCCACCTCTTCAAGATACTGCATTTTGTTTTATTTTTTTAGACTTCTGCATTGCTATAATAATGTGGCAAACTATTTTGAGGCCACCACCCATGGAGAACTTTAATTTCTTTCCACAGATACAGAATCTGTTTGGCTAATATTGAATCTGAAGTCTAAATTGTTCAGCTGCAGAGCATAAATCAAGCGTTGTGGCTGAACCTTGTCCAGATGGAATCTCTTTTACATTGTAAAAAATCAACAGAAATTGTAATAGGAACTGGGTTGAGAGGAGCAAACAGAGGAAATATAGATGCCTTGTTTATGAATTTAAAGGGGAGGAAGTTCAACACACAATTAGAAGAGAGAGAAAGAGATAATATAGCCAAATGCAGGATTAAAAAAAAAAAAACCAGTCTGATGCTCAGAAGGAAACCTGCTAAACAAGCTTCCATTCTGTTTGAAAAACTGTGGAGGATAGAAAACATGACTTATTGTGAGTGGTAAGATGTGGTGTTGAAATAAGTGACACTCATAATGCTAAGTTTCTTAGCTCAGAAAGACTTATTCCATAAGGAGCCAGTGTTAGATGACTCGAAAACAAAGGTTAAATTCACACAGCATGTGTATTCCAGTATAAGGACAGCCTACTAACAATTTCCAGAGGAAATATCTGTGTGCCACCGCCAGAATTCCACCATTCACCTGCAACTGAAGGATGGCTTTAGGCATTCTTCTCTAGAGGAGTTTTTCTTCTTATGCTGCCTCCAGATAGTGGGTGCAGGCAATATAGGATATACTGAAGAATAAAAATTAGGCAGACTGAAACAATCCGATTTTTGTCAACAAACCTGTGACTCCAATTGATTCTGCTAGTTTCCTCTGAGACTTCCTCATTGCATCCAATCCTTGACCTGCTCCTTCCAGTCCTCCATACTCTTTTGACCCTGAGAAAGACCAGAAACTAAGCTTCCTCAATAACTTTAGTTTTAACAGATTGGGCAACCACTCAACTATAGTAGTCAACTTAGAGAATGTGAAGCTGTGAAACTGTCTAGCTTGACCTTGGTTCAACATTTGAAGTTGAAAGTAATTGAAAGGAATTTTCTCTTACTTCTATAGCTTTCCCTTCTGAGAATTCCCTTCCCAGTGGTGGCTGATCAGAACAGAACAGAGCAGAGCAGAGCAGAACAGAACAGAATAGCAGAGTTGAAAGGGACCTTGGAGGTCTTTTAGTCCACCACCCTGCTCAGGCAGGGAATCTTATACCATTTCAGACAAATGGTTGTCCAACATCTTCTTAAAAACTTCCAGTGTTCAAGCATTCACACCTTCTGGAGGCAAGATTAATTATTCTAACTGTCATGAAATTTCTTCTTAGTTCTAGGTTGCTTCTTGATTAGTTCTAGGAAACTCCTTGATTAGTTTCCATCCATTGCTTCTTGTTCTGCCCTCTATTTGGTCAATAGTTTGGATGCATCTCTTTTGATAATTAAAAGGCTTTGCAGAAGACAATTAGATTTGGTTTTTAGGATCTAGGCACATACTCTGATCCAGATCGTTTTAATGCCTTATTTAGTTCTACAATCAAAGAAAAATATTGTATAAATATTTCCTAATCACTGTACACCATAGTTATGAGTTATTACAGGAACATCTTTAATTAATAAAGATTGTTTCATTTTCAATAGCTATTTTTCCATATAAATAATAAATTGCTTTTCTTTATTTAGGAAGCCAACTCTAAGTTTTTATTCAGTGTTACCTTGACAACTCCCTCATAAATTAACCATGTCCACTTTGTGAAAAACAAAAGTTATTGATTACAAAGAATCTATGGAGCCTACAATTTCTTATTAAAAGGCGAGCTAAACTTCCTGTCATTTTTAAAATGAAAATATATAAAGGCCGCAACACATTACTATTATTTTTTTTTTAAAAAAAATAAGCCTTTGGAAATAAAAAGGAGTCCCAAGTGGTGTCGATGTTACAGAGATAAAGAACAAATTGATGCCAAAATTTGTTTTAAATAAAAGCCTGTTATAAATTTGCTTTGATTAAAGAACCAAGTGTATATAAATGTGTGAAATAATTCATAATTTTACATGGATCTGATAAATATTGGAAGCTCATTTTCTACCCACTTTAAAAAAATAAAATAAATGGATTCTTCTCAAATACATACATTAAGAATCACTTGGTTAGGCATAAGAAGAGTCTTGCTATGACTTGTATCACTCTTGGTATTTTGACTACAGCTTTCTTCATTTCCAACTTTGATGGTGCTGGCTTTATGTGCAACCTAGAGCAGGGGTCTCCAACCTTGGCAACTTTAAGACTTGTGGACTTCAACTTCCAGAATTCTGGGAGTTGAAGTCCACAAGTTTTAAAGTTGCCAAGGTTGGAGACCCCTGACCTAGAGAGAGCTAGTAGCAATGGGGAAGGGATGGTCAAATGCTGCTGGTTGTATTAAATTCTCAGCTGATGCTTTGGAACGAATTAAGGAGATGGGAAGAGTGGGAAATGGATATGACTTGGGAACCCACACTGAAATAGTAATTAGAAGTGAGAGATGTGGAATCAGGTTGGCCTCCCTTCCTTTCAGGCTACACTCTGACCAAGATAATCAAATCAACAGCCAAGGCAAGTCCTCCAGCTTAAAGCTTCTTCATTTTAATTCCAGGACATTGCAGGCAAAAATGCCATTTGAAATTTGTCAAAATGTTATATATTAAAGTAATAAAATTAAAATGAATCTATATTCCCTTCCTGAGCTACACTGGATAATCTCTGTTATGCCAAATGGTTACTCTATACT
The DNA here is from genome assembly GCA_022577455.1 of Arizona elegans. Taxonomy (NCBI): domain Eukaryota; kingdom Metazoa; phylum Chordata; class Lepidosauria; order Squamata; family Colubridae; genus Arizona; species Arizona elegans. The sequence continues at coordinate 190,712,303 of JAKOOJ010000001.1, forward strand.
TTTTTTTTTTAATTCTGAAGAACTTCAATATCCACACTGAGGTCACCCAGTCAGAAGTGACTCAGAATGTGATGTCCATAGACCTGTCCTAGTTGATGAGTTTGGCTTCATCTATGGAGCAAGTCATACAATAGAATTGCCATGCTGTGCTGCCTGTTCTGAAAGTGGAGGAGATAGTTGTAATTCTGTTTCACGGTCAGTTCATCCCCGGTGGCTATTGTAAATTTCTGCAGAAGAGGAGGACTGAATAAGATAATCTGACCTCAATGTATGATGGATCTAACCTACCAGTTGTCTACTGGGCAGAGGTTAAGTGTGGTATTGACTTTAAAACTCTGTTTTGTTAAGGTTTGATTGTCCAAGGACAATCTTCTTCCATGCAGCTGTCCAGTTCTTTAGATCAGCAGAAGAAACCTTTTTGAAGAGTCTGATGGATCTAGTACATGGGATAAACTCAGTGATGGGATTCAAGTAATTTAACAACCGGTTCTCTCTCCTAATGATTTCTTCCAACAACCAGTTTGCCAAACTGCTCAGAAAGTTAACAACTGGTTCTCCTGAAGTGGTGCGAACTGGCTGAATCCCACCACTGGATAAACTCTTGTCTTGTATAACACCCAGGATAGAGCCTGTGCTCCTCCAGAAATGCATTTGGCCATCACTTTCTAAGAATTTTACCAAACTTTTTGGTGAGTCACCAATACTTTTGTGGGAGATCTTTTCTTTTCTTTTTTTGCATTTTGAACTTTGAACCTGAATGCTTAGTGGACTTTCTTCTTTTTGCTCTCCATTGAAAATTGGAGAAAATTATAGTTCTAGTTTTTGGGGCTTCGTTACTAAATTTAACTGGTTCCAAGTGACTAGAAAACTGGATCTGAGGAATCTGCAGATCAGCTGTGGATTGGTAATACCGCCATGGTATTACTGGTAGGGAAGGAAACTTCATATAATAATATATTACTGAACAGGGAACTGTACCTATACAGCAATAGTTTGTTTGGTTTTTTATGACAATTTCATTTTTTTCCTTGCTTTTAATTCCTGTTTTATTTTTACAATTTTTATTAATTGCTGTGAATGATCTTGAATGTCAGAAAGATGAGATACACATATGATAAATCAATGAAAGATGAAGAAACATGCATGCAAAATCTCTATATTAGACAAGGCTCTGAATGGGGGAAAAATGATTTTAAAAAAAAAGAATATGGTTAAAAAAATTAATGGCTTGGAATAATATGTGAAAACCCCCAGTACCAACATAGACTGAATTAGACTAATAGGTCCATTTCTGCTTAGTATAATAACTTTACTCAGTCATTTAACTTGACACAGAGCAGTCCAGCCAGTTAGAATCTGTCATTTTACCCACTATCTCCCAAGATTATCATTTGAATGGTTCAAAATGGTTTTTCTCCATGGAAATTAATTTTATCACTTGGTAATGTAAGTTCTGGTTTTAGCTCTGTTCTCCTCTCCCAATGCAATAAAACGGGAAGCAATGTAAATCATTTAGTGGGAAAGGGACATAATGAGAGAGAAGGACAAACCTAATGTGCAGGATGGATTAGAATGGCATAAATGGATCTCATCAGAGGTGGGTGTCATATACTGTAACAACTGGTTCTCCTAGAACTGAAAATGTGATCGTGCACGCCATTGAAAGAAAGGCGATTAAATAGGACAGGATAGCACCAGGGTGGGTGGGCGAATCCAGCCGCTAGTTGGAACTACCGGTTCACCTGAACCAGTCTGAACTGGCAGCAGCCCACCTCTGGGTCTCATGGTGATAGATTGAATGTAGCAAAAGAGGGGAACCTGAAGTCATTTTAAGAGTGTTTAGTACCTGTGAAGGGAGGAGGGGAATGACTGGAAACTAGTTGATCAGAGAACAAAAAGTCTAGTACTCTCCAGCAATAGAAAAGGGGGAATATTTTATTTGCAAAGACAAATCAATTAGCTAAACTTTAAAATGGAAAGTAAAGCACAGCAAACCACAATGCCCTGAAATAATTCATGTCTGTGTTAAGCTTTTAGATGTATCTCTGTCCAAGTTTCACATTCTGGGTGGTCATCCCAGTTTGACTTGGTCATATGTATGGAAGCTTAGAATGTCACTTCAGGTGCATTTTTATTCGATCAGCAAGTAGTGGCATCAGGCAGCCACTTATAGTGATCACCATTATAATTCTTTAGACTACCTTGTAGTTCTGTGGCATTCCTTTTGGGCATAGACAGATGCCCATGATCATCAGAATGATTGTCATGCCCCTGTCAGAGTCTGACTATGAAATGGAAGAGGAACAGCTGACAGAGAGCGAGAGAGTGGCTCTGTTGGCTGTGGAGGAAACTGGGGAAGGGCAAAGTCAGGCTGGGCAGAGCAGGGGAGAGGTAGAACAAGGGAGATGGGGTTCTGATGAAGACCAAGGCCCACCCCCTCCTCATCCTAGGGCAGTGATGGCTAATCTTTTTGCTGTTGCGTGCCAAAAGCGTGGGGAGCATGGGGGGGTCACATGTGTGCGTGCCCACACCCACAATTCAATGTGCCTCACCACCCCGCACATGCAGGCGCAGCCCCCCCTGGGCTCCCCCTGTTTTTGGCATGTGATGGCCCGGTGGGCCTGATAGGCCTATTTTTCATCCTCCCCAGGCTCCAGAGGCTTTCTAGGAGTGAAAACGGCCTTCCCCACCCCCCTGGGGGCCCTCTGGAGGCTAGAAACTGCCCATTTGCCAATTTTCAGTGTGCCCAGAAGGCCCGAAAATCAGTTGGCCTGCGTGCTCAAGTGCGCTGCAGCTGAGCTAGGGCAATGCTCGTGTGCCCACCAATATGGCTCTGCGTGCCACCTGTGGCACACATGCCATAGGTTCGCCATCACGATCCTAGGGCATGCAGGGAAGAACAGAGAAGAGAGCAACGTGGGTTGCATGGCTTACGAGGGAGGAGAGGGCCCCGACTCCCTTTACAAGTTACACCTGGAGCTGGAGTTTAAAAGGAGAGGCAAATGGGAGAGGCGGTTGTCGGGAACCAACACTGAGTTTATGTTTGCTGCTTTATCTGAGTTCCTGGCATCCTCCCAACTGGTTTGATTTATTGCCATGCTATTTCAAGGCTGGACTTCTTATGTTGCTTGCCCTGCTGGATTAATTACCTTATCTTGCCCTGTTGGATTTATAGCTGGAAGTTTTGTCTGCTTACAGGTTTCTGGAAGAGTTTTTCTCCAGACCAGAGAGTAAAGGGATATTGGGGGCAAAGTTTGGAGCTAATGAAGAGACTTGTACTTAGTCTCTGGCTGTGTTGCCTTTGTGCCATTGTGTGTCATCACACTGATGCTGCAACTCTTGTCATCCTTTTATGCAAGGAATGAATGAATGAATGAATGAATGAATGAATGAATGAATGAATGAAGGCTTACCTTGTACAAGTTCTGTTTGATCCTTTATGAATATATTCATTCAAGGGAAAAGTATTTGCATTGTTTTCACATGCATTTTCATATACAGTTTTGTAAACATTTTTTCCCAAGGGTGCGCACTGAATAGGTGTAGTTTCCCTGTAGGCACTTTTACATCTGTCAGGGTGTTACTTTGATATGGCTGCTGTAGACTTTCCTTCAAAAGTATGCATTTGTGAGTTCTAAAAGTATGAAATTCCCCCATGCAGTTACAAACGTACAGGTTTCAACACATCAAAGCAATCCAGGTTTTTCTATATATTTTGGCAAGTCCAAAATTGATTACGTCTTCTAAAAATGCTCGTGAATGATTTTTTCCCACCCACCTGTTAAGGAAGGTGTTTGTTATAGAATATCCGCCAACAGAGTGATGCCAAAAAATCCAATATGGAATCTGGAGACAGGAATTATTTGCATGCACACAAGTCGGAAGACTAAGAAAGGATCTCTAAGCTTCCAAAAGACACAAGCATTTTAACTAATAGGCAATCAATTGGGTGGACACCTTGTGAAGTCTTCCTCAAAATGTTTTATGCACTCTTACTATCACTTTTCTTTAAGCTAATTTCTTGTACTATAGGATCAGGTTTTCAGTTATTAAAAAATGTGTACCCTGTTTTCCCCAAAATAAGACATCCCCTGATAATAAGCCCAATTGGGCTTTTGTGCGCATGGCAATAAGGCCAAGCGCTTATTTCAGGGTTCAAAAGAATATAAGACAGGGTCTTATTTTCAGGGAAACACGGTAGTTATAACAGACGTGCTAGTAACCATTCTTCTTATTTCAAGGCATAGGAATCACAAGAGCAGTATCATTGTAAAAATCTAACTTTATCCATTACATCTTTACAAAAATTCAGATGGGTGCTTCACTTTAACAAAGCTTCATGTGAAGTACCCCTCCGAAGCTGCTTTGCCAAGCAACACATTATCCCTGGTTTTTTAGTTGCCAGAAGAGATTCAAGGCAATAAAACACCTATAGTAGATTAGGAGAACAGTTTGTCTCCTTGGCTAACACAGGCCTATTATCCATTGGCTGACTCGTTTCAGAACAGAAGAGGCAGATGGACATCATAGTAGATAAAATGCAGGAACTAATTATGCCAAGAACAAGTATGTGAATTGTTGTGATGTTTGAATGCCACAGGCTCAAATTATGCTAAAACTAATGCAATGAGGCAGAAGCAAAAGAGATTCCAGAGCAACTATACAGGTCTATATCAAGGACAGTGATGGATGATGGTGTGCTTTTATAAAAACAATAAGAGCATCTATTATAGGGAATCAGGGCAGTTGATCAATTTTGCTATTGTTATGGGTGGTATTTTTTATTTCCATTCGTTGTTGACATCTGGCAGGTAGACATGTAGTAGTTATAGAAATGCACTGCTGGGGATAGTATAGCGAGAGAGATAGGCGTCAGAATAGCCAAAGTAAGATTCTATATAAATCAAATGAGGCAGATTATGCTGCTTATTAACTGCAATGAGCCCACTGGAGTTGAGTGGTCAATATATTTACAACAACAACAACAACAACAACAACGATGATGATGACAGTCAACCACCTGATCAGTGGGTGCAGCAAAATTTCACAAACCGACTACCTACAATGCCATGACCAAGTTGCTAAGATCATTCACTGGAAATTGTGCCAGAAGTTTGGATTTGAGTACAGCAAAAACCACTGGGAACATCAGGTTGAGAAAGTTTTAGAGAATGAGAAACTCAAGATCTTGTGGGACTTCAGGATTCAGACTGACAGGCACTTGGTCCACAACACACCTGACATAACAATAGTTGAAAAGAAAAAAGTATGATTCATTGACATTGCAATACCTGGTGATGCACGGATTGAAGATAAGCAGCAAGAAAAAATCACAAAGTACCGAGACTTGCAAATTGAAGTTGAGCGACTGTGGAAAAAGAAATTGTGTGTTGTCCCGATTGTAATTGGAGCCCTTGGAGCAATACCCAAAGGGCTACCTCACTATTTAGAAATTCTAAATTTACCGGACTTGAACATTTTGACTCTACAAAAAAAACCACTTTACTCGGAACAGCTTACATCCTCCAACGATACCTTAACAGTTCCTAGGTCCTTGGTTAGGACTCGAGCTGCTGAGCTATTAACCAGCCTCAAAGGCTGTGAATCTCACCAAAGATTAACCATAATAATAATAATATAGGAAGAAGAATATCACTGAACTTTCTGATCAAGTCTCTACTGAAAAGAAAAAAAATCTACAGTAGTGGCCAAAATTGTGGAAACCTTTTGGGAAAAGTGTATTTTTGAGGTTTGATGACTAATAACACCACTTTTTTTTTTAATTTTCAAGATAATCATATTCCACTGCTGGAATGGCCTAGGAATAGCCCAGACCTTAACCCAATTGAAAATCTATGGAGCCGACTAAAGAAACTTGTTAGTCCGAAGCGACCCAGCAATAAAACCCAATTAATAGAAGCAATCATTCAATCTTGGTTTCATATTGTAACAGCTGCAGAATTAAAAGACTTGGTTCACTTCATGGGAAGACGTTTGAAGGCCATAATTCATGCTAAAGGTTACCCAACTAAGTATTAACTGACATAATAATTTTTGTATATCTCTTTTTTTTCTATGGTGATAAGTTTTGTATATCTCGTTTTTTCTACGTGTTTCACTTTTCTTCTTTATACTGTTAACTGCTATTCTAATAGCAAATCCTTCATAAAAAGTTATTGCATTACATTCTTGATTAAATTATCTTTCTATTGATATATAATTCTATGGTACTACTCCCCCCCCAAAAAAAAGTGGTGTTATTAGCTAGTTTTAGAAAATACACTTTTCTCAAAAGGTTTCCACAATTTTGGCCACTACGGTATAAAATGTCTTGGAGGTTAGCTTCTACCCAGCCACTGAATGGTCCGATAACATGCTTTGATATTCATGGCAACTCCAAACAGTTAAAAACAGTGAATTGTCTCAAAGGGAGTTTATAATAGTGGCATCCTACATACGATATTTGAAATATCTGATGTTGGATAGTTACAGTAGACTTAGGCTAGTATACAAATACTTCTTAAGAGATTCTATGTCCTCAAAATGACATTTCTTTGAATTACTCAATGTAGAAGAAAATTTCACATTTTTTTTTATTGTAGCTGACTATTAACAGTGATGATTGGAAGTATAATTTTCTTCTCTTTTCTTTAGAACATCCCCTGCTGCTGCAATGGAACTGCAACAAAAATTGCCAACATTTTGTATTATCTGTATTTCGTGTCATTTCAAGGTATAAATGGTGCCAAATACATGGATATATTTTTTTGCAACGCAGCCTTCCTATGGTCTTATGATAATGGTGGGAAAAAAAGAGAGAAAGACTTTTATCTGGGGAACAGATATGTTCAAAAACTAAATGGAACATTGTCAATGTCAGATGAAACAAGTATATAACCTGTTAAAGTCCTGTTTTCTTACATGAAAAAAACTTAGAATCAAATGGAGAAAACAAAGGACATTGCCTGAATAAACAGCTTCTCTGCATGATTACAGTCAGAGTAGTGCTTCATTCTGGCTTCTATCTCTTTTTTAGATGATGGAATTGTAATGATCTTTGATAATAGCCAAATCATCATGCTATAGATGGAGGAAAGGGGTGGGGTTGGGCAAGCAGTCAGCAGGCTTTCTTTATTCAAAAGGTACTAAGCAACTGTACAAATGCATTGGAAGTGAGAGAGACACTTGGGAGACTCAGCAGGAAAGATACGAGATTAACTTTTCCATGTTTTTCCAGGGCATATCTAAGTGCCAAATCAGAGAAGGAGCCGACATTCAATTTTTTCCCTACCGGTTCTGTAGGTGTGGCTTGGTGGTGGGGGTCATGTGACTGAGTGGGCATGGCCAACTTGATGTTACTCACGACAAGATGGGGAGGCACCACCCCACCAAGCCAGGCCCACCAAGCCACACCCACAAAACCGACAGAAAAGTTTGGCCAAGTCTTCTAGCGTTCAACCTGGCTGTTTCTTGCCTCCTTCTCATGTTTGCTCTGTGTGTATGAGCCTGGGAAGGAGGTGAGAAGCAACTACATTGAATGCTGTGGCAGAGAGAAATCAAACTTTCTCCCTCCATTCACAGCAGAGCTCCTGTTCCCTTTATGGTCTGCCCCTGGCCCCCTCCCTCCCGGGGACTACCTTAGAGGGACAGGCTGCAGCAGTTCCGCTGTGTTACCGGTTTGGCGAACTTCAAATCGCCGCTACCGGTACACGCGATCCAGTACAAACCGGTCAAATTCCACCCTGCTATAATGCTTATAGTGCTATAATGTTTTCTTAGAGGTCATTATGTACAGAAAGCAAGGTCAAAGGGGAAGCTGGAAATAGTTTAGAGGAGGAAGAATGTAGTAAATAAAAGCTTACTAGATACTCATCCTTAACTGAATCCACTATATTTGGACCTCGGTAGGAGTAGGAAAAAGATCTTCAGGTGGAGCTTTGTAATAAAAAGACTGTAACAAAATAGAGTAAAAGGCAGTACTAAAATTAAAAGTCAATACTATTTGTGTCACCCTGAATGTATCTGAATTAGATTCACATATAGTATACTATATTGTTTTGTAGAAATGGGGATGCAATGTCTCAGTGGTTAAGAAGCTGAGCTTGTCAGCTAGAAAGAGACCTGGGCTTCACACAATGGGGTGAGCTCCCAACGATGCCCTTGAAGTAATGTCCCGGTGCCTGGAGGCTGTGCGGATCTGGATGGGGAGAAACCGGCTCAAACTCAACCCTTCCAAGACTGAGTGGCTGTGGTTCCCGGCATCCCGATATAGTCAGATGACTCCATCTCTGACTATTGGGGGTGAGTCTTTGGCCCCCTCGGAGAGGGCCCACAATCTGGGTGTCCTTCTGGATATGCAGCTGTCTTTGGAGGAACATCTGATGGCTGTGGCCAGGGGGATTTTTTGTCAGGTCCGCCTGATACGCCAGTTGCAGCCCTTTCTTGATCGGGATGCCCTGCACACAGTCACTCATGCCCTCGTCACCTCTCGCATGGACTACTGCAACGCTCTCTACATGGGGCTCCCCTTGAGGGGCACCCGGAGGCTCCAACTGGTCCAGAATGTGGCTGCGTGGGTAGTTATGGGAGCTGCATGGCGCTCCCATACAACACCTCTCCTGCATGAGCTGCACTGGCTCCCAGTGGTCTTCCGGGTGCGCTTCAAGGTGTTGGTTATCACCTTTAAAGCGCTCCATGGCATAGGACCTAGATATCTCCGAGACCACCTGCTGCTACCAACGACCTCCCATCGACCTGTGCGCTCCCACAGAGAGGGCCTCCTCGGGGTGCCATCAGCCAAACAATGTAGCTTGGTGACCCCCAGGGGGAGGGCCTTCTCTGTAGGGGCACCCACCCTCTGGAACCAACTGCCCCCAGAGATAAGGAGAATCCAAGACCTCGGTGCCTTCCACCGTGCCCTTAAAACCTTCTTTTTTCAGCAAGCCGGGCTGACTTAACTTTTTTTCTTAACTTTTTAAACTGTTTTAAATTGGTTTGTTATTGTTCTTAAATTATGGGGCCAAATTTATATATATTCTTTTAATACTATTTTAATGTTTGTAATTTATGTTTTTATTTGGCTGTACACCGCCCTGAGTCCTCAGGAAGAAGAGCGGTATATAAATTGGATATAAAATAAATAAATAAATTACTTGCTCCAGCATCTGCCCATCTAGCAGTTTGAAAGCATGCAAATCAGGGGTGGGTTCTACTTACCTTTATTACCAGTTCACAACAGGACTGTGCGCGCTTGCTTTGCTCGTGCGCGCTTCTGCGCATGCACAGATCACCCATGATGACATCTTGGTGGGTGGGTGGAGCCTCCCGCCGGTTTTACTACTGGTTCTATAGAACTGGACAGAACCGGGAGCAACCCACCACTGATGCAAATGCAAGTAGATTAATAAGTACCATTTTAGTGGGAAAGTAACAGCATTCTGTGTGCTTCTGTGTGTAGTCATGCTTCCTATATGGCCATGGAAATGTGTTTGGACAATGTTGGCTCCCTCAGCTAAGAAACAGAGATGAGCAATGCCCCACTAGACTCAGACATGACTGGATAGGGGAAACCTTTAACCTTTTTTGTAGAAATAAAGGGTTGTATGTAATGTTTGGGTTCTGACTGCACATTAAGTTTCTGTACTCAGAAATGGCTACATCACAAAATCTTGTTCTTTATACTTGAGAAATCAGAAGCTATGAAAAGAAAAGAATCAGAATCAAGAAGAAAGGTAGCTGGCCATTCTGTAGGAATAAGACCTTCAGAATGCCTTATCCTTATCCTATTGCATACACGAAAGAAGACCAAACAAACTGAAACAAGCTTGTTACCAATCACATTTACTGACATCGTGAAGATGCGAGATTCTTGACAATTCCTTTTTCTTGCAGCCCCACAAAGGCAACAAAATCAGGATACAAAGTGCATTGCAAAGCCTTTGGTGGATCACCAAAAACTGTGATAATCTCAATTTTATTTTCTGGATTAAAAACTATCAATTGCAAAGCTACGGCTTGACCTTAGGACTTAGACCTATTTGGCCTTTGTATTTGTCTTTGAATGCAAGGCAGATTTAGAAGACAGCTGACACTGCAGTGTGAAAGAGCATGGCAGCTTTAAATTAAGAAGGTCATTATCCCCCTTTTTTTTATTGAGGAAAGCAGTTGTGCTCAGTATTTGTTTGAAGAGGGCAGATAGTTTTAAAGAAGTCTCTTCCTATTTTTGCATTACAATGAGAAGGCGAATTGAGGCACATGCTGAAAGAGGATAAGAGTTTATAGCATAACATGTTGAAGTTAGCTCAATTTCAATTTCCCGTACAAAATCCTCACAAAAGTTATTTTCCTACCGACTGTAAAAGTATGAGTCAAAAAAGATTTCATTCATGAATAATGATAGCAATAAGTCAAAGCAAATAGGAAACAATGACATGGATGCAGTGGTGGGATTCAATTTTTTTTACTACCAGTTCTGAGGGCGTGGCTTGGTGGGCATGGCATGGCTTGGTGGGAATGGCTTGGTGGGCATGGCAGGAGAAGGATACTGTAAAATCTCCATGCCTACCCCACTCCAGGGGAAGGATATTGTAAAATCTCCATTCCCTCCCCACTCCAGGGGAAGGATACAGTAAAATCTCCATTCTCTCCCCACTCCAGGGGAAGGATACAGTAAAATCTCCATTCTCTCCCCACTCCAGGGGAAGGATACGGTAAAATCTCCATTCTCTCCCCACTCCAGGGGAAGGATATGGTAAAATCTCCATTCCCTCCCCACTCCAGGGGAAGGTTACTGCAAAATCCCCATTTCCTCTCGATTAGCTGGGACTTGGGAGGCAGAGAATAGATGGGGGCGGGGCCAGTCAGAGGTGGTATTTACCGGTTCTCCGAACCCCTCAAAATTTCTGCTACCGATTCTCCAGAACTGGTCAGAACCTGCTGAATACCACCTCTGCTTGGATGGGATCAAACTTTAATGTTTCATTTAAGGAAGTAGCATACAATCCAGAGAAGATTTGGACGGCCTATTCAGAAGAGAGGTTAGTTGGGTAGGAAGTTGAAAAAGAGCAGCAAATTTTAAATTATTGACCATATTATGATTACAGGTTCACAACTACAGATGAGATTTGGAATTTAAGACATTTTCTGCATTATTCACCTACATAATTTGTCTGGCAATAGTCCTATGCACTTTGACTTGAGTAAGTGTTGGGCAACATTTATTGTTCCATTTCAAAGGGCAAAATACAGTATCTCTAAAGAGCTAAATGCGTAGGAGGCAGAACATTCATTAGTGACTCTAACTTTTTCAAGCATTTTGTTTCCAAATGTACCTCAATGTTTCCTATTAGGAGCTGAAAGACGTGCACTTTTGATGTAGGCATTTGGTTCTCCTTAATTACCCTTATGGAGTGTTTTGCTAAGAAACCTCGGTATTAGTGTCAAATGTCACTTTTAGATGTCAAATGTCACTTTTAGAAGAATGGTATCACAGATGGAAGCATTTGCTGAAGTACGGGAATAGATTTCTGTCCCTAACCACAATGATGCCAAAATGATGAACCTTTGTGAGATTGCATATGTGTAATTTGTAGAGTTTGCATTGAAATATCATGATAATTTATCCCAGCCTCTCCCCCAGCAGAGGCTTATGAATATGAGCAAGAATTTAGATAGAGATTGAACACCACTGAATCGGAGAGGACTGGTGGAAAATCTATTCTGTGGCAGAGCTAAGGAGGAAAGTGAAATTAATGGGTTGCATGATGATACTCACACTTCCCAGACTAATATTCAAATAAGACGGTATATTTTATAGGATTACAATTCTAGGCTCAAATTTTGTATGTACAACTTTTTTTCTTTTTCTTTTTTTGCGCTTGAGTCAGTGTTGATTCCAGCTGCCTGGACAAATCCCTGAAGTTTTTTTTCTTTTTGACAAGATTTCAGAAGTGGTTTGTCATTGCTTGCTTCCCAGATATGAGAGAGAGTATCTGGCTCAAAGTCACCCAGCTGGCCCTGCGCCTAATGTAGAATTACTACGTAGAGCAGGGGTGTCAAACTCAAGGCCCGGGGGACAGATCTAGTCCACGGAGTGCTTAGATCTGGCCCATGGGGCCACTCAGGAAACAGCAAAGGACTGGCCAGTGGTGTCTCTGCCAGTAAAAACAGAGCTCGGGAGGGCTGTGTTTTCACTGACAGAGGGTTGCAGGAGGCCATTGCAGCCAAAAACGGGGCTTGGGAGTCTGTTTTCACTGGCAGAGTGCTCGGGCTACCACCGGCGCCTCAGATATGAGTGGCGTTGAGCTGGCCATGCCCCCCCTCACTCCCTGCCTTCCCCCCCCCCAAAGTCAAACACAGCCCTGATGTGGCCCTCAATGAAATTGAATTTAACACCCCTGACTTAAGAGTCTTAGTTTCTGACTTGGTGCCTTAATTGTTCACCCATTGGACTCTTGATATAATAGTATAATGCAAAACAATTAGTAAAAATTGTAAACACTATTGAATATATTAGAGGAACTGCATATTGAATGTGTACAAAGTACAAAGTTGTGTGCTTTTTTTTTTAAATCACAAAGTGTCAGGTTCCCATGGGGACGCTGCCATTCTGGAGGGGGTGGGGGCAGGTTGCTGGAGTCAAATTCTTTGCATGCTTTCGCTTTTGCTGTAATGCATGGGATTGGGGTGGGAGGGTGGGGCAGGTCTGTGGAATGGATGGGCTCCCTCCCAGCCAGTTCCAGCGTGTTACCAAGGATGCAGCATCCTGAGAGTGAACTGCTATCAAGCCAAAGCTTCGGAGTTATCATAACACCTTTGGGGCATTTTATTGGCTACTGGTGGATGGGGGATCAGGGTGGGATTTGAAGAGGGAAAAATAGCTTAACACTTTGCACGGGAACTTCAAATTCCACCTGACTTCTCGGCAATCACTTTTAATAAATGGTTCCTTTTGAACTACCACCCTTTCAAGAGTCATGCTTTCCTGAGAAGATAGCTGAGGCAGGTCCTTACACAGAATGATCCAGAAAGCTAAGATAATCGGCCTAGAACTAAATGCATGTATTCAGAAGCTCCTTTGTCCACTCATAACCATGATCTCCTGAATCTCATTTCAAGATCTTCCTTGGAATAGAGGTAGTCCTCGACTTATGACCACAATGGAGCCCAACATTTCTGTTGCTAAGCGAAACATTTGTTAACTGGGTTTTGCCCCATTTTATGACCAGTATTGCCGAGTTCTTAAGTGAATCACTGCAGTTATTAAGTTAGGAACATGGTTGTTAAGTGAATTTGGCTTCCCCGTTGACTTTGCTTGTCAGAAGTTTGCAAAAGGTGATCACGGAATATTGCACCCATCATAAATATAAGTCAGTTGCCAAGTGTCTGAATTACGATCATGTGACTTTGGTGATGCTGCAACAGTCATAAGTGTGAACTATGGTTATAAGTCACTTTTTTTTAGTGCCGCTGTAACTTCGAATGGTCACTAAATGAACTGTTATAAATCAAGGACTACCTGCATCAAATGTTTTGACAGATAATTTTATAAAGCCATTGTAAAATCTTTTTGCAGAAAGAGAAATTTTGGAGTCTCAATAAGTACTGGAGCAATCTCTGAACACAAGAGATTTTATTTGCTCTGCTTTATGTTTTTAATGATGCAAGAATGTTTTGGATCTGTACATTTTATATAACAAAGTCAGCTTTTAGAATCATGTAGGAGGCCAATTTAAATCAATACTGTTTCTACACTTTTGCTTGACAGAATCCCGAAACAGACTCTTTGAATCTTTGCCTCATGCCATGATAAAGCTGCAGGGAAAATATCTTTGTCTTACTGTTAGACATGCATACCAAATTCCTTTCTTAAACTCACAATCCAGTTAAAGTTTACAATACTGTAAACAATGTAACAATAATTTGAAATGGTGCTTGCATCTGGTATAAGACTTAAAAATGCAATGGAATTTTAGATAATTAATATGTATTTCTGCCATGCTGAATTCAGTTTGTAGGAAGAACTGGATATAAAAATAAACAAATATGCATAAATTGTCCCCCTTTTTTTGCCTTGCTAAGCACTTTTATTTAAAAGGTCATTGCTCAGTAAGTTATGTAGATTGTCTGGAGGAATATGGAACAATGAAGATATTCTTTTTATGTATTTTTGTCGGCTCCAAAATAATAGGCTATTCAGAACATGCATTGATATGGAATGATATAACTAAATAAGTAATGTGAAATATTTTCACCATTACAGTTGATACTTTCCCAAAAGTGCTCATCTCATGTAAGGAATCTTCTTCCTCTTTGGACATTATGTATGTGTTTCTTATATTAATGTGATATAGTAAGTTGCATGTCATTTATTGCTAAATAACATCAACTCATATATTTCCTGACTTCATGGTACTCACTACCTTATTACCACATTTATATATCTTAAAATCTCTCCCCTTTTTTCAAATTTGTACTTGGAGTTTTTTCACCATTTGCTTATAATGTGCAAATGTTCCATTTTCCCTTGATTTTCAATACGTTTAAGATCAAACATATTAATTGCATTATATAATCTAACATTTTTTGCAAATGATTTGGATTTTCTGCCAGCAACATAACATCACCTGCATAGGAAAGTATATACACATGTTCCCAATCAATGGACTTCTTTCCTACCCACAAATATGTCTTAGCCTTTATCTAACATTAGCAATAGCACTTAGACTTATATACCACTTCACAGTGCTTTACAGCCCTCTCTAAGCTGTTTACAGAGTCAGAATATTGCCCCCAACAATCTGGGTCCTCATTTTACAGACCTTGGAAGGATGGAAGGCTGAGTCAACCTTGAGCCTGGTGAGATTTGTACTGACAAATTGCAGGCAGCTGGCAGTCAGCAGAAGTAGCCTGCAGTACTGCATTCTAACCACTGCGCCACCATGGCTCTATACATACAGTTCAACAATCAGGAGAGTATTAGACATTCTCAATTAGTCATCCCTCCCCATTTTTTTTTTACCTTTTGCCATTTCTCCCTCACTAGTAGCTTCCTAGACCATATTCATTCCAGTGGTGATTCCTTGTTTAGCACTGCTCACTGATTTCCAAAACAATTGTTTCCTATGCTTTTTTCTGCCTCTTTTAATCTTAACTGCTCCTTACTCTTTTTGATTACATGCTTTACAACTATTTTTAAATTGTTTTTCATTGTAAAAACATCCCTTTAGATTCAGTTAAATCCCAAGCAGAGACTTCAGGAGGAAACCCATTGAGTTTTTTCTATAGTTCTCTTCTGGCAAAAGTGTTAGTTTTCTTTTCATTTTGAGAAGTCAAATGCTCAATCTTCATGTCTTTAAATCTGGTGGAGAAACTTAGCTCTCATTTGTGCCTAACTCTACAATGTGCAAATTAACTAATAATTGATATAGAATTAATTATACATTAACACTTCATTATTATGGCTTAAGTAATATCATTTTCATCCATTTCCTTTGACTTCCTATGTACAGTAAAAGGGCTACTTATTTAGGAACCATGGTTAATTTTCCCAGAACCCCTCTAATCACTTTGGAACTCCAGAAGCAGCAGTAACATCTGGATCACTGTGTAACAAATGCTTACATTAAATAATTACCAGGTGTCCTGCTTCAGGTTTCAGCCACACAAGCAACATATTTTCTCAGGAGATTATCATTTTTACTTCAAGGCCGAAGAGTTAACAACAAGACATAGAAAATGTAACAAAAACAAAGGTTTGCTTGCAAAATTTGTTTTGAAATAGGAGCATGCAATGTCATCCAAAATTGGTACAAGTTTCCAAGAATTTGGGTCAAGGTTGTCAGCCATTCCAAGGGTAAGATGTTCTAGAATAGAATCTATGTATAAAAAACACTCACAAGCTGGAAGCCAAACTGTCAGATGTTTCCAGCAGAAAGAGTTTGTTCAGAGCTATTTCTTATGTAGGCCACAATCAACTGTCACTCATCAAAAATCCTTTGCTTGGCAAGGAGTCTAATAGCACTTCGCTGTTCTGCTTTCTTCTCTAGTCATCTGGTGCAGGGACTGGGAGGCCTTACTTCATCCGCACCTGACTTTTTCAGCTGCTGGGGGTGGGGGTGCTTGTGTTTGAACAGCCTTATGTCATTCCTGACTGTGTCCGTCCTGAGGCTGACATTCCACAAGCTCAGCTGGAGCAGCTTCTTCAGAGTCACATTCAGACTCTGAATCTGAGCCCCAAGTCTAGGTCATCATACCAGGAACAACTTTGATGTACTTAAATCAAGTTTGTCCTTTTTTATTCTGAAACAAAGTTAAAAATAGCTTTCTCAGAACTGAATTGATCCAAAGTAGCAGTGTTGTGAGAGGCCAAGTTTACCTAAAAAAATAAAAATAAAAAATAAAAAAATAAATGGAAATTTAAAATGGAAATTCTTCCATGTTGCAAAAGTAACATTTAATTTTGTACAGTTTTAGGATAATATATTATTATACAGTACAACTATTGTTTATTCTAATTTGCACAGTATAAATAGTCAGGAAGTCCTTCAGTCTATTTTCTGAGCCACATTGTCTGGGAGGCCCCAAGAGCCTTGGTAGTACAGTGGTCTAAAGCACCCTGTTATTAAGACCAGCTGCCTGCAATTACTGCAGGTTCGAATCTCGCCAAGGCTCAAGGTTGACTCAGCCTTCCATCCTTTCTAAGGTAGGTAAATTGAGGACCCAGTTTGTGGGGGCAATAAGCTCACTTTGTATAAATATACAAAAGAATGAAGGCTATTGCTTAGCGCATTGTAAGCTGCCCTGAGTCTCCGGAGAAGGGTGGCATATAAATCAAATTAAAAAAAAAAAAGAAGACCTCTGTTTGCATTCAGTAAAAAAAAAAAATGTTCATGAAAGAAAGATAGAGTAGACCAATCTTTCATTTTCATTGGTCAAGTGCAGCCATATAATTTCTTTTTTCTCGCTTGCATGGAAATATGAGACTCTCAAACCTAGCATCCTAGAACCCCAAAGGAGTAAAGAACACTTTCTGAAACTCCTTTGAGAAACACCTCTGACTGACACCTACAGTGACACTGATGAAATCCAGAGGGAATGATTGCATCCCAAACTCCTCAACTGTAAAAGGTGGTCTCTTCAGTGTATAAGTTTTCCTAGACAAATTCAAGCAGGTAAAACTCAGAGGTGCTTTGAAATAGCTTTATTTTCTGTCTGTCTTGGATATCTCCCACATTTTCAATTTATTTTAGCCCTGATGGATAGTTGAAAATACCTTGAAAATAAGATATGAAGAAGGTGGGAATTACGCCTTACTAATGACGTATAAGAGATTAATAATAATAATAACAGCTGGTGTTGACAAGTTCACCATTAGTCAATTGCAAAAGGCAGCTTTACTCAGAACATCTTACACCCTACAAGGATACCTCTAACTGCATCAAACATCAACATCTGCCTATCCTGGGTCCTTGGGAAGGACTAGATAAAAATACCAAATCCAATTGGAACATCTGGCTGACTGTGCGATAAAACTATTCTAATAAACAATTACAATGTTGCTCTATTCTCTCAGTTCCATTGAAGGGAATACAGCTAGTCCTCGACTTACAACCACAATTGAGCCCAAAATTTCTGTTGCTAAGTGATACATTTATTAAGTGAGTTCTGCCTCCATTTTATGACCTACTTGCCACAGTTGTTAAGCAAATCACTGCAGTTCTTAAGTTAGTAACATGGTTGTTAAGTGAATCTGGCTTCCCCATTAACTTTGCTTGTCAGAATGTTCCAAACTGGATCACATGACCTCACAACACCAAAACCGTCATAAATATGAATCAATTGCCAAGTGCCTGAATTTTGATCACGTGACCATGGGGATGCTGCAATGGTTGCAAGGAGCCTGAGTGGCGCAGCAGACTAATGCTACTATTAAAGGTAGTATTTAGCTTCCAGATGCCTGCAATTACTGCAAGTTCAATTCTCACCAGGCTCAAGGTTGACTCAGCCTTCTGTCCTTTCTAAGGTAGGTAAAATGAGGACCCAGTTTGTGGGGGCAATAAGCTGACTTTATATAAAATATACAATAGTATGAAAGCTATTGTTTAACGCATTGTAAGCCGCCCTGAGTCTTCGGAGAAAGGCGGCATATAAATAAATAATAATAAAAAAATAGTGTGAGAAATGGTCATAAGTCACTTTTTTTCAGTGCTGTTGTAACTTCGAAAGGTCACTAAATGAACTGTTATAAGTTGAGGACTATCTGTACATATTTAGATCTTTTTTTCCACTATGTTTAGAACCAACCTTTTGTTTTGTGAAGCTTTTGTTCTTTGGTTCTATTTTAACCCAGGCTGTTTCTTTTCAACTCTTTCGTAGATTGGTTTTATAAATGATTACAAATAGATAGGGATTATATAGTGAATTGGCTGATGTTATCATGTAAATATCATGATAACATGGTCTAGGTATGGAACGATATTAATGAGGACAACTGAAAATGCAGTACATAAACAGAAATTGAAGTTATTATAGTAAGCATTTTTTGCAATAATTGGTGACATTTTCAGAAAAAAAAGCTTTCTATAATGCCAAAAATTGTTAATCAAATTACATAATGTCAAAAAAGTTTCAGCAATGCCAACGAATATTAAGGCATGCTTTCTATTTTGAAGTTACCATAATAACAATTAAAATGTGTAATAGCTGCAGTTGTCAACCATACTGTTTCTTCAGCTACAAATTAGCTCATATACTCTTACACTGTTAATTTTATATTAAAAAGTTATTGTCGCATATTCTTGGGGTGATATTTTCACAGTCTCGAAATAACTGATGAAAAAAACCCTTGCTTAATCCTATTCAGCGATGTTTTTGTACAATGTTGTTAGAATTTAATTTCTTCCACTGGTTAAAGATTTAAATGACTCCCAGATAACAGAATACAATTGGAAAATAATGATACAAGAATCAGATACCAGTCAAATAAACAATTTTTCTGACTTATTTGCTGTTTTTTGTGCATGTATATTTGTGTGTATGTCTTTCAGTGTAGAATGAAATACAGGTAGTCCTCAACTTACAACAATGACCATTCAGAGTTACAAGGGCACTGAAAAAAGTGATTTATGACCGTTTTTCACAGTCACAACCTTTGCAGCATCCCCATGATCATGTGATCAAAATCCAAATGCTTGGCAACTGGTTCATATTTATGACCGTTGCCGTGTCTCTGAGTCATGTGATCCACTTTTGTGATCTTCTGACAAGCAAAGTCAATGGGGAAGCCAGAGTCACTTACCAATCGAGTTACTAACTTATCAACCACAGTGATTCATTTAACAATGGAGGCAAGAAAGGTCGTAAAATGGGGCAAAACTCACTTAATAAATATCTCACTTAGCCATAGAAATGTTGGGCTCAATTGTGGTCGTTAAGTCGAGGACTACCTGTAAGGATCCACAGGGCAAAATTGGTTTCATCTGTTTTAATAAACTTTATGATAGTAGTATAATTTATAAAAGGTAACCAAAGTGCCATATATTCATGGGTTATTTATTTAATTGTAAGATAAAGGTTCCCTTCGCACATATGTGCTAGTTGTTCCTGACTCTAGGCGGTGGTGTTCATCTCTGTTTCAAAGCCGAAGAGCCAGCACTGTCTGAAGACGTCTCCGTGGTCATGTGGCCGGTATAACTAAACACCAAAGGTGCATGTAACGCTGTTACCTTCCCACCAAAAGTGGTCCCTATTTTTCTACTTGCATTTTTTACATGCTTTCAAACTGCTAGTTGGCAGAAGCTGGGACAAGTAACAGGAGCTCACCCCGTTACGCGGCACTAGGGATTCAAACCGCTGAATTGCCAACCTTTTGATCGACAAGCTCAGCGTCTTAGCCATTGAGCCACCTCATTCAATTATAGAGTTCTTTAAAACCATGCCAGTATTCTGTCAATGACACCAAAGTGTAATATACTTTATGTAACTGATTCAAGAATGTTTAACTGCTTCCTTATTCCTTTCGGACTCGTGCCGGAGCCCATCTTCAGGGAACTTCTCTCTACTGGAATACGTGCTATTCATAGAATAGCTCAAAGCACATATTCCAGTAAAGAGAAGTTCCCTAAAGATGGGCTCCGGCATGAGTCTGAAAGCTAGGAAGAGTAAACCTTTGGTCCCAGTGACAGGCCCAGATTCGATCTTGCAACATTATCCTGGGGCATGTATATTTTCCTTTATTTGTGCTTCCTTATTCTCTTTCTGCACTTAAATAAAGGTGCAAAGCCTTTACAAGGATTCATATATCAAAACGTTATTTCAAGGGATGCTACTGTAGTATCTTCATATTTTGAATGATACCCAAGTTCCCTTGTTATTTTGAATCCTTATCAATTGTAAGGCAGTTCTCTCCTGTATCTGAAGTTTCTATAGATATACACTTGCTGAAACTGTTGAATGCTCTATAGAAGATCCATGTATCATTGCTCTTGACCACTATCTGGGTGCAAAACTCCAAACAATTTAAGTGTAATCTGCTTCTTTTTCACATCAGAGGCCCTGGGATTCTTTCCTAAAATAATTCCTTTCATTGTTGCTATAGTAGCCAAGTTATGGCTTATCAATCAGAAAAGAAGGTGAAACAGTCTGAATAAGGAACTCTCTGGCTGAGAATTTGATTGATCTACTCTTGTGCTGGAATTAATTTCTCTGCTTATTAATGTGTGGTATTGAATTTAAGCCTTGAACCTTGATGAACTGAAGTTGAAGGGGAATGAACACGAGTGACAATTTAAATGACACCTTAAAACTTAGAAAGCTGGAGGAAGAAACGGAAATGAAAGCCACTAATCTTTATTTTGAACAGCAGTCATTTATGTCGTACTGCACATCACTGCAGAGGGTTCATAGCTTCAGAAGTGAAAGATCACGAAATTCCACAATGGAAGGGTGATAGATCAAAACCAGCATATTATGCCTGTAGTAGTGAATGCAGCTCCCTCAGTCTCAGCAAGGTGCTTAGTGCAGTAGAGCAGAGGTCTTCAAACCTGGCAGCTTTAAGACTGGAGAATTCTGGGAGTTGAAGTCCACAAGTCTTAAAGCTGCCAAGTTTGAAGACCTCAGCATTAGAGGGTCAATTAGATAAAAATATTCACTTTCCTTAGATAAGTCCAGATCTGAGTCCAGATTGGATCTTTTGGGAAATACTTGAAAGAAATTTGAAGACGAGGGCTCTATCATAGTGGAGTTCCGTAGAACTGGAATCCTCCTGAACTTCCATTCTTAGATTAATGTTTAGAGCAAGGGTGTCAAACTCAAAGCCTGCAGGCCGGATCTGGCTCATGGGGTGCATACATCTGGCCTGCAGGGCCACCCTGGAAACCTCTGCCAGTGAAAACTGACAGTTTTTTTTTTTTTTTTTTTTTTTTTTTTTTTTTTTTTTTTTGCTGGCAGAGAGTTGCAGGAGGCCGTCCCAGCTGAAAATGGAGTTTGCAAGGGCTGTGTGTGGCCCTCCTGAGCTCTGTTTTCACTGGCAGAGGGTTGCAGGAGGCCATCCCAGTCAAAAATGGAGCTTGATCGGGAACCTGTTTTCACTGGCAGAGCACTCAGGCCATCACAGGTGCCCCCAACACAAGTGACATTAAATTAGTCATACCCCCTTGCCCCCCCCCCCCCGAGGTCAAACACAACCCCAATGCAGCCCTCAAAGAAATCGAGTCTGACACCCCTGGTTTAGAGAATGTCCCAAAGTCCAAGGGGTCTTGGAAAACTATACATTGCATAGGGCATATGCCAGGATGGGAAGACTTGCTGGGCATCCTCTATTCATAAAAATGTTTACCATAAAAAAAAAAATGATCACACTCATGGGAACAATTGGGTGAATTGCATTTATCCATTTTTTCTTCTTAGCACCATGTACTTTTTGGAATCCATTACCAAAACATCTTACTTAAAGGCTGGGTATAGCTCTTGGCTCCAAAATATATTTATATAACCCTAGTTTACCAAAGTTACATGGTAAAAGGCATTGTCCCAATCTGGAGGAGCCTTGGTAGCACAGTGGACTAATGCACTGTTATTAACTGTTATTAACATCTGCTGCTTGCAATTACTGCAAGTTCAAATCCCACCAGGCTCAAGGTCGACTCAGCCTTCCATCTTTTCAAAGGTAGGTGAAATGAGGACCCAGATTGTGGGGGCAATAAGGTGACTTTGTATAAATATACAAAAGTATGAAGGCTATTGCTTAACGCATTGTAAGCCGCCCTGAGTCTCCAGAGAAGGGCAGCATATAAATTAAAGCAAAAAAAAAAAAAATAAAAAAAATCCATTGGTTAACTCTTAATACTAAATGCTGTGTAATTTTTAGAATAAATTGAATATGATCATCAGTAGATCATAGAATCCTGGAAACTAAGCATATGTCAACAATAGGTAATGCTGAATGGAATGAATTACTAGGATAATCATCAACTTCTGTTTCTTCATATCTGAGATAATTTAAATTATCCCCAACAAAACTAACATTTGTTGGGCTATCGTACTTAAACCAAAAGGGAGAAAGGCTGGTCTCAGCAGGGTGTAGAACCTGTTTATGGAGCACAAAGCTTGAAAATGTATACATTTAAAATTATTTCTTCTTTGGCAAATAAATTGGAGGTGTCCCTCTGCAGAAATTGATTTGGGAGATTGTGCTTTTATCATCTTTGAATGTTCTTAGTGGAAATCACATATAATTTTGCAGGGGCTTATGCATCACTGAAATGGTGATATTCTTACTAAAGCAACAGTAACACTTTCCCTAGAAAGGGGGGAGAACAATGATGTGAAGACCTAAAGCTACTGCCTGAAAGATTAAATCAAAACAATCCTATCTAAAAGAGAAATGGACATGGACAGATCACAAAGGGTCAAACAATAAAGTGCCCATTGCCTCCTGTCAAAGTAAATCATGCCAAAGGTTTACAACAGTGCAAGTGTTACAAGATACTTGATAGCAATATTTTCAGAATGAGAAAAAATCTATATTGCGTGGCAGCAGGGGCTATGTAGCAAAATGTGTTTAGGCTGCTTCTAAGTAGAAGTGAGATCATAAGCTGAATAGGAGCACTTTCATTTACTTAATACCGAGCCTTTAAAGATGTACCTCTTGCTTCAGGATTATTGAGGCTATACCACTGCCTGATTGCCACAACTTCTCATCCATCTTCTAGTCAGTCCATACATAAACCATCTTTTTTAAAACTTGATAATCTCTATACCCATGAGACGTATAAGTTCTAGAAGTATTTTGCTCAGCACAAACAGGAAAATACGAACATGCTTCACTATCTTAATAACTTGCATGTTTTTGAAACCTGATTTCTACACCTCAAAATTTTATAGCATAAAATATAAAATGTATTTATTGGTGTGGATGATGAGAGCATTTTTAAATGTTTTAACTGTATGTTTGGATGTCCAAAAGGTGCTTTTCCAAGAGGCAACTGGACTTGCTGGTTTTGAGCTTCAGAAGCTGCTTGGATGAGAAGTGAAACATCTTCAAAGAAAAAAACAAAGTCCAGTTGCCTCTTGAAAAAAAGCACCTTTGGGACATCCAAACATACAGTTAATAGGGTTGCCACGTCTGCTTCCAAAAAATAGTGGACAAGCGGGGGGCGGGGGGGGGTTAAGTAATAAAAAAATAAAAAAAAATTACAATTAAATTATATATTTTCTTACAAACATTTTAACACGTATTAAAATAATCACTTCAAAACTTTACTTAAAATTCAAAACATCAAATATATTATAATAATATGTAAAATATTAAATTACATTTTACTTTGCTGTCATGTGTATTTTTTATTTGACTGCGCGGCTTTAATCAATTCTTTGTGTTTAAGGAATAATTCTTTAATTTCAGTACAACGTTGAGAAATATTAAAAAATATACAAAGTTCACTTCGAACTGATGGTACAAGCAGTCGGTTACGTTCGTTAGTCCACAAATTTCCCATGACACTGAAAATTTGTTCAACGTTTACATTTGATACCGGAATTGATGCACAATACTGGAACAGTTTCAGTAAACTCAGAGCTGGCTCTTTCTTGAAAAAGTACGTCCACTTATCAAGGGATGAATCGCCCTGCAGATGAACATAACCTTCTTCTAAGGCAGAAATTTCATCGAAGAGAGTGTTGGGTGGAAGTTCTTCTCGCCATGGTGATAATAACCAGATGTTCGTCATTTCTTCTAAAGTTGGAGGATTATTGCAATCAATTAGATTGAAACAATTTAGCCTCTCATATACTGAATCGGTGAAATTATACCACTTTTCTAGGTACGCAATGGCTCTTTGATACACGTTGATGGCTTCTTTCTTGAACTTTTGCACGGCATTCTCAGGCAAATGTTTTTTACGTAAGGCAAATGAACCTTCCATTCCAAAAAACTGCTCATCGTATTTTTTTTGCAAAGAATCACGCAAATTACACATGATAATGTGACGATCACATGCAAGAATTTTCTTGCTTTCCAGCTTCAGTAGGGTGTCTTGCATTATTGACATGAAGAAGTGCATGAAATATAAATACAATTCTGAAATTGTTGGTTCATCGTCCTTGGCGAATTCATTTTCCTGATCCGAAATAAGGTTCCAGATAACCTTATGGCACTCATCAAATCCAAGAGAAATAAAATACGATTTTAGAGGTATCCAGTTTAAAAGAAGTCTTTCGACCACTTTAAACAAACTTAACCATCGTGTTGGAACATGGCGCAAAACTTCATGGAATTCTGACTCGCAAAACTTACTCACCATTTCATCATAAAGCTTTTGAATAAAAAAAATGTCCACTATTTTGTGAAAAAAAATAGTGAACATAATGTGAAAAAAGTGGACTGTCCGCTCAAATAGTGGACACCTGGCAACCCTAAGTGTTAAAACATTTAAAAATGTCCTCATCATCCACACCAATAAATTCATTTTATATTTTATGCTACAGCATTTTACGGTGTAGAAATTAGGTCCCTTTGGGACAACCATGACCTGAATGACTGAAAATCTCCATAGACATTTGTATTTGGATGTTATAAACCACATACAGGTAACCCTCAATTTACAGTCAGTTGTTTAGCCACCATTCAAAATTATAATGGAACTTGAAAAAAATTACTTATGATGCGGATTGGAAGTTCACTCATCTTTTCCCCCCTTCCCTCCTCCTCTATGGTTATGTGACTGTATTTTGGGTGCTTGGCAACCATCCCATGTTTATGGCTGTTTGTAGCATCTTGCAGTCACACGAATCCTGCAATTTACTACAGTTTTGGCAAAAGCTGGTGTTTACCTCTGGTTTCTGGCAAAAAAATGTCCCATAGAGAACAATGAGTTCCACTTAACAACAGTGGCATTTGCTTAATGATCGCAACATTTGCTTTACAGGTGTTCGCTTAACAACTGCAACAGAAAGGCCATAAAATGAAGCCTGGTCATGTGGTGAACAGCTTTACTTCTATGATGACTTACAATACTGCGGGTTCAATTATACCTTTAACACTACCAAACAACACTTGCCCATCTCAGGTTCTGGGGAAGGACTTGGTGGATCAAAAAACCAAAACAAACAAACAAAAAAAAAAAAAACCAAAACAAAACACAAATCCAATCTAAACATCAGACTGATTGTGTGACCAACCCAGAGGTGGGTTTCAGCAGGTTCTGACCAGTTCTGGAGGACCAGTAGTGGAAATTTTGTGTGGTTCAGAAAACAGGTAAATATCATCTCTGATTGGCTCCGGCCAGTGGTGGGATTCAAGGAATTTAATAACCAGTTCTCTGCCCTAATGATTTCTTCCAACAACCAGTTTGCCAAACTGCTCAGAAAGTTAACAACCGGTTCTCCCGAAGTGGTGCGAACTGGCTGAATCCCACCACTGGCCCTGCCCCCATCTATTCTCTGCCTCCTGAGTCCCAGCTGATTGGGAGGAAATGGGGATTTTGCAATATCCTTCCCCTGGAGTGGGGTGGGAATGGAGATTTTACAGTATCCTTCCCCTGCCACGCCCACCAAGCCATGCCACACCCACCAAGCCACACCCACAGAACCGGTAGTAAAAAAAATTGAAACCCACCACTGAACCAACCCTAATGATAAGAATGCCCTGGACCTATGTTGTTGCTTTATCAATTGGCAAAAACTTATTAGGCAACAAAGGAATTTAATAAAATGTCAGGGAGAATTGTGCACAATAGCAAAAAATTATCCACAAAATTTCTGGCCATTTTTTTTTCTTTTTCCAGGAGAAGGAAGGTGACTTATTTATCATGGGCATTATTTCCCATTAGTTGCAGCAGTGTCGCCAGTCTTGAAAACACCTGACTGGAAGTAGTTTTATTATAATATCTTTTATTTGTGGTTGTAAAAGAAGAGGAAACAGAACTGGAGGGGGCAGGGGCATAGTTAAACTCATCGTCAGTTTCTTTTTGGAGATTCTCAATCATCCAGGTTGTGGTTGTCCCAAAGGTGCTTTTTCAAAAGGCAACATTTCTTTGTTTTGTTTAAAGACATTTCACTTCTCATCCAAGGAACTTCTTCAGTTCAGTTTTTCCTTCAGAACTGAAGAAGCTTCTTGAATGAGAAATGAAATATCTTCAAGCAAAACAAAGAAAGGTCTTTTTGAAAAAAGCATCTTTGCGTCATTATCAGTTTAGAGTCCCGCCTCCCTTGAATTCTGTTGATCCTTATCTAACACTAGTTTAGTGCTGATTGTTAGTTGACTAGATTCTTTTGTATCGCCTTGACTAACTCTTCCTTGCTGCAACCTTATGAATGGTCCCAATTTTTTTGTGCCTGGCAATGATGGATAGATATCAGTGGTGAAATTCAAAAATTTCCCCTACTGGTTCTGTGGGCATGGCTTGGTGGGCGTGGCTTGGTGGGGGGGTCATGTGAATGAGTGGGCATGGCCAACTTTTTTTTTACTTTTAAAGCATTTTTTAACTAAAAAAAGTTTTTAAAAAGTTCCAACGATCGGCTGTGACAATCAGCTGTGCCCGTGATTGTCGGAACCTTTTTTTTTTTTAACTTTTTTAAAGAATTTTTTTACTACCAGTTCAGGAGAACCGGTAGCATTTCACCCCTGGTAGATTTGTAGTAACCTCAGGCAGGATACCAATTACTGAAGAGAGGGTTATGCAATGAAAGCAGGACTTTCTTAAGTGGAAGGAGACCATATTCCATTCAAGAGATTGTCTCAAAATTTCTTCTCTACCTTTTTTGAAAGCAAATTCTCAAATCAAATTAAATGAGACGTGATAGGAAAACACACAGCTTGTGTTTTTTTGTCCAGCATTAGAAATAGATTGCATTATGTAAAACATGTAACAATTACATTAAGTAAACCTATGAGATTACTTATGGGAATTAGTTTATGAGAATTACCAAGTTATCAGTAGCGGTAAGGTTTATCTTGGTATATATAGGCTAATAGAATAACACAATTAAAAGGGACTTTGGAGGTGGGAGTTGTGGACCTATACATAAGATAGCTAAAAACTGGGAAATAAATGCTCATTTCTGTGACTTTCCCCTCTCTACATGGGGCTCCCCTTGAGGAGCACCCAGAGGCTTCAACTGGTGCAGAGTGCGGCCGCGCGGGTGGTTATGGAAGCAACATGGCGCTCCCATGTGACACCTCTCCTGCGTGAGCTGCACTGGCTCCCGGTGGTCTTCCGGGTGTGCTTCAAGGTTTTGGTCACCACCTTTAGAGTGCTCCATGGCTTAGGACCTGGTTATTTATGGGACCGCCTACTACCACAAGCAGCCTCCCACCGGCTGGTACGCTCTCATAGACAGGGGCTCCTCTGGATGCCATCAGCCAAATAATGTTGACCGGCGGCCCCCAGGGGGAGGGCCTTCTGTGTGGGGGCACCCACTATCTGGAATGAGCTCCCCCCAGAGATACGGAGGATCCCGAATCTGCGCACTTTCTGCCGTGCTCTTAAGACTCTCCTATTCCAGCAAGCCGGCCTGGCCTAATTTTCTCCCTGTTTTAAAATTCTTTTAAATCAAAATTTTAATCTGTTTTAAATTATTGGGATTTTTAATTGGCTCGGGCTAAATTATTTAATCTGATTTTAATTATGTTTTTTAACTTTTGTATCTATGTATTTTATTTTGTGCCTGTTCACCTCCCTGAGTCCTTCGGGAGTAGGGCGGTATATAAATTTAATAAAAACAAAACAAACAAAACAAGTACAGAAATAGAATAGAATGAGGTGGAGGATGTCTTCTAGTCCAACCCTCTGCTCAAGCAGGAGACCCTATACCTAGTGGTGGGTTTCTACCGGTTTGCCCCAATTCGGGTGAACCTGTAGCGGCGGTGGTGAGAGGCTCTGGCCACATGCCTGGACATCATTATGGATGCTCTGTGCATGCGCAGAAGTTCTGTGCATGAGCGAAGTAAACGCACACATGCATGCTCACGGTTCTGAACTGGTAGCAAAGGTAAGTGAAACCCACTACTGCCTATTCCACTTTAGACAAATGGTTGTCCAGTCTCTTCTTAAAAGCCTCCAGTGATGGAGCACCCACAACTTCTGAAGGCAATGCATTCCACTGATTGATTGTTCTCACTGGTAGGAAGTTTCTCCTTAGTTCTAGATTGCTTCTCTTTTTGTTCCGTTTCCATCCATTGTTTCTTGTCCTTCCTTCTGGTTATGAGTTCTTAGTAACATGGCTTACCTATTTTGTGTTTTTTTTTTCTTACCCTAATCTCTCAGCTCCTACAGATGAAAGTTTTGCGGAAATTTCTTCTGTGACTCCACAGAGAGCCTCTGATAAACAGTCCTGGAGATGAAATGTTTGTCGATTTGTCTCATCCAGCACGTTTCTGCTAGAGCCCATCTGTTCTCCTGGGTCTGCTTGGGAATGCACAGCACCTCTGCCTTGCAAGCTGCCAAATTGAGCAGACAGTAAGAAGGAATATTAAAATGACACTTCTGATCTGAACTGGATCTCTTCATTAAAATAGGAAGAGGCTCCAGGTTGCCTTCACTTTCATTAATAACTTTGTTGAAGTTTTTAATAAACATGGTAAAAACTGATATAAACCAAATTGGAAATTGGAAGATAAACATGGCAAAACCAGATACAAACTAAATTGGAAGGGGGAAAAAAGAAAAGAAAAGTGCAGAAAGAGGGGGAAAAAGAGAGAGAGGAAAAAGTACAATAGAAAAGGAAAAGATAACAAAGACAATAATAAAGAAGTGGCTTCCAATCTTCATTGCACTGAGCATAAGCTATTAAAATCTTCAATAAATTATTATTATTATTTTAAAGAAAGATTGCCTTCATTTTCAGAGCCTGAAGAGTAATCCGGTAAGGGGCAGCAGACTATTGAAATAATCACAGTTGAGACATAAACAAAGAGACTTTATCAGGCTCCCATTCAGGGGGTAGCATGGAAAGCCATAGAATAGAGAGGCATTGCATTTCTAATAAACACCTACACAATATTCCATTGGGAAAAACATCACAGGGAATGTGGCTAATTTCAGTCCCACTTAGAGCTGAAATTTTCCTCCTTCTTGCAGCATAAAGGAATCAGCTGTAAAAAAAGAGAAAGGGGGGGGGGTAATCTGAGATCACTTATTCTGAAATACTGCTCAGAATAGACTCTCTTGTACCATCAAATTCCATTCCATTCCATTCTAAAGTTCCTAATTGGCTAGGATCAATGTTATGAAATGTTCTCATGTTAAATCAATGTTATTGCCATTAGGGATATGAGCAATGGGATATTTAACTAGCCATATTACCAATATGTGGCATGGTCCACCGATATGTGGCAAGAACCAACAGAGAAAAACTCATAAACAATACCAAACATGCCAGAAAAAAAACGGGATATTCACAGTAGTTAAGATTTGTGGGAAGAAAAAACAAACAAACAAACAAACAAACAAACAAAAAGAAAGATTTGTGGGAAGAAGATACATTGGCTCTTGTAAACAGGGAATTTCTTCGAAAGTATCTTCAGTATTGACTTCAGGTAGTTCTCGATTTATGGCCATTCTTTAAGCGACCGTTCAAATTTACGATGGCACTGAATGAAGATACTTGTGATTCATGCCCAAAGTTACAGCCATTGCAGCCCCTATGCAGTCAAAATTTGGATGCTTGGTAGCTTGCCCACACTTACAACTGCAGGGGAAGCTGCAATGCCTGCAATCACCGGCTATCTCCCTCTCTCATTTATGCCTTTTTGGGTTGCGCCATCTTGCCTGGCTGGGCAATCAGCAAACCCAAAGCTTCAGTCACGTGTTGCAAACAGCAGCAGGAGAAAGCTGGGTCCTAAAAGCAGCAAAGGCGAGCAGCAAAGGAGCAAAAAGGAGAAGCTGGTTTGCTGGAGCTGGGAGCAGACCTACCTTTTGGACCCTTGCAACCAGAACAGGGAAGGACACTTGCACTGACAGAAAGCAAGACAAAATGAAACAAAGCAAGAAAACAATAGTCCAACAACGGAGGAAGAACTCAGCTAAATTAGGGCCAGACTGTAGCATTTCAAAGTTGAAGAGGCCTAGATTGGAAAACATTTCCAAGCTTTTTGCCTAATGGTCTGCCTCAGGGGTGAATTTCAGCCTGTTCTATCAGGTTCGGGCAAACTGGTAGTGGCGGCTGTGGGAGGCTCCGCCCACCCGCACAGACACTTTTTTGTGATGATTTAAGCCTCTGCACAAGCGCAGAAGGCTTTGCGCATGCACGGACAATGGTGCATGCACATTTGCAAACTGGTAGGGAAGGTAAGTGAATTTCACCCCTGGTCTGACTCTCGTTAGGACTCAATTTCTGCCATGACTGTTTGCTTCTTGCGCTGAGCTCTTGGTAACCCTTCAGACTTTTCCTTCAGTCCTCCACACAAACAATCTCCAGAAGGTTCTTTTCCCCTCCCTTCCTTCATTATCCCTCTGCTCTCTTTTTAAAATTAAACCCTCTTTTCTCTATACTTCAGCCTCCCAGTCACTCATGAAGGAAAAAAAAACCTTATAGATTTTTGTCACCCTCTTTCCAGGCATGCTGTAGGAAATACAGTAGGAATTTTAGCAAATGAAATTCTTAAAGGGGAACAAGATTGGAGGTGGAGAATTTAGCTTCAGCACCAGTAGTGGGTTGTCCCTGGTTCGCACCGGTTCTATAGAACCAGTAGTAAAACTGGCAGGAGGCTCCGCCCACCGACCCCGATGTCACTAAAATGTGCATGCATTCTGCGCATGTGCAGAAGAGCGTGCGTGCACACGAGTGAAGCAAGCGCGCACGCGTGGCCCCACTGTGAACCGGTAGCAAAGGTAAGTAGAACCCACCCCTGTTCACCACCTAATGGTGGGAGAGGCAATGGGAAAAAAAATCAACAAGTCTCCTTCCCAGTATTTCCCCCCCTAGTTTCTTTATTGAAAAAAATTGAGTGTTGGTTGACCTGAAAGGCTCATCATCTGGTTCTATATTGCCAGTCACTTTATTCTGTGCACACATGCAGTTTCCTTGGTAAAATCCAGGAGTGTGTTTACTATTTACTATTCACTTCTCCCATGAAGTATGAATCAGTGTCTTAAATATTGTCACTAAAGTGATCACCACCTCTAGTAATTCTCTGTATTCTTATTTCCCAATATAACAATAGCACTTAGACTTATATTTATGAGCCATGGCAGCACAGTGGTTAGAGTGCAGTACTGCAGGCTATTTCTGCTGACTGCCAGCTGCCCACAATTTGACAGTTCAAATCTCACTAGGCTCAAGGTTGATTCAGCCTTCCATCCTTCCAAGACAGGTAAAATGTGGGCCCAAATTGTTGGGGGCAATATGCTGACTCTGAAAATCACTTAGAGAACGCTCTAAAGCACTGTAAAGTGGTATATGCAGTAAGTCTAAGTGCTATTACTATTTGCAATGTATAGTTAATATGGGGACCCATCTGTCCCACTGATAATAGAGGCAGTAATTAATTTGAATACAATACTTTGGAGGAGGGAGTTACCAGACTTATACTCTTCCAAACTGCACCCTTATTTTACTATATCTTTCCTTCTTTCTCTTAAGAATAGATATACCAGTTTTAGCAGAAAAGACAAAATACAATCTAGTTTTAACAACCATTCTGCTCATGGATATCCAATCAATCGCATGGAGAAAGAAATCTAAGCTTACAGAAGCAGAAAGGTAATAGAGAAATGTAAAAAATATGTCTTCTGAATTTAAAACCTTTCCTTCTAATCCCAAGTAGACCGAATCTGGCCAAGTTACTCAGTGGAGACAGAAAGGTATCAAAACATGTTCTAATTGAATTATATTTTCATATCTGCTCTGAGGTTTATATTATTGAAAATTTACTTGAATCTAATCCATCATGACAGTTCTCACAGATTACCATGACTAAAGGTGGTCATTCCGCCAAATAGATTTGGACATTATTTGTATTGTGAGATAAATACTGTCTTTAATATATGTAGATAAAAATACATAGGTTTAGGTTGTAATTGACAAAAACATTGTTTCTTTTTTTCCCCATATATTCAGAATTTCCAGAAGGTTTATTCTTATATTCTGATTAACTTGGCATGTCCATTAGGTTTGAATTTTGGGTTATGTAAACCTATGAATACCATTAGTGAAAAAGTATGACAAAATAATAATTTTGCTACTATGGTATATATGAACACAATTGTCTCTATATCTTAGTGCTGGAAATCTATATTGAACATGCTTATTTCTTCCATCCATGCATCTATACCTACACTTCTTCCTCCACCTAACAGAATCAGAATTCAGATGCAGAATCAGAGAAGAAAGCATTGGGACTCCCCCCCCCCTGAATTTTCAAGAATAATCTCTGATCGGTTCTCTGTTATTAAAGTTAAGAGAACTATGCCTGTGAATTCTTAAAGAAAGAAAGAAAATGTTTCCCCTAGTGGAATACAGACAAGTCTATAGAAGTTTCAGAAAATGCAAAATAGCAGACTTACTGCCTTGGGAATGGAAAGTTTAGAAGTTTCAAAGATATCCATGTAGGTCTGCCATTAGAATGTAATAATGTTGCTTAGAGCATATTACAGTTTGCAAAGTGGAGACAGTTTTCCCAAGGCTTTTAGGAAACTGAATATTCTTGTCTTCCCATGCTGCTCTGTGATATATGGAATCCTGAGGTTTCTCAATATTGGAGGAAGGTTATTTTCTGAGGGGGGGGGGGGCACAGTAGCAGAACACTGTCCAAGGTGCTGAAAACAGTACCCCTCGTACCTTTTCCACACACATTGTTAGTCATTGCGTACATATCAGTGAGGAAAAGAAATCCCACTGTAGATTAGAGAGGGGTCTTTTAAGTGTCATGAAATGTATTGCCAACTTCATGTTGTCTTTAAAAAATTTTTGATAGGTGATAATAATCATAGATTTGTTCCTCCTCGCTCTCTCCCTCCAATATTTTCTAGGAACTTGGAGAAGAAATAATCAGAATGGTTAAAGCATTTAAGAAAAACAGAGAAGTGCATTTTAATATAGGGATCCCAGCTTTGCAAAACAATGGCATGCTCGTTGGAAATTCAAGACTGCCTACTCAAGTTGCGGTTATAGCAGCTTTATAGAAGAAATTTAGTTTCAAATTTAGTTGAATAAATCTTTGTTAGATGCAATTCCTTTTTATGTGTGAATGGGTGCTTAGCTGCAGAGAGAAGAGAAGATTCAACAAGGCATGGGGTAAATGTGCTTTTTTAAATATTCTTTATTGCTCATATATTTGTATAAGCATACAATAACATTATAGAGAAATCCGTCAGCAAGACAAAAACTGTAACAAAACTGCAGTACCATACAAGACAAAATTCAATACCTATTAGAGTTTAGAAGGAAAATAATCAGCAAAGGAAAATAAAATGCCTGAACTCATGAAGTTGATGACTGCATAAATACCATCAACTGCTGAAGTGCACATAAATGGCTCACAAGCTTCTAATCCATCCTAGATAAATCAGTGGCACTAGTTCAAATGCTCTGGGGAGACATTTTGATCAGCTGGGATAATACAAACATGCCATTGAAAGGAACCAATATATCTACATGGAGGAAAAGACATGAATTTGTTTATTACACATCTTATTTATTGAATATTGGGTTTATATGAGGTTACTATATTTTGTCCTTGTGTGCTTCATACCATGCCACTCTTCTGGTTAGAACGACAACATGATTCTCCCTATCAAGGATTTGTATGTGTGTGTGTGTGTGTGTGTGTGTGTGTGTGTGGTTTTGTCCAGCTTTTCTAAGTTTAGAATAAGTTTCTACACATGTGCAGGGAGTTTCTGGGCAAGCAGAAAGGCTGAATGAGGACTCAAAATAACGGAAAATAAAGTAATGCAACTGCTTCACTTTTGTAAAAGGTTCATCACATTCTACATAAACAACCCTTCCAAGTTTTGCATAGCTAAATATCACAAGATGACAAATTTCTGTGTATGAAAAAGAAGTTGCTATAGGTACATCTAAATAATAAAACAAGTGTCTTTGATAACTTATTCTCCTTTAGATAGAACAGGAGTAACAATAGGCAGGGAAGATGAAGGTCTTTCTTTCCCCCTTCCCCTCCTTTCCTCCCTCCCTCCCTCTCTTCCTTCCTTCTTCCTTCCTTCCTTCTTCCTTCCTTTGGAATTTTTAGGTAGACTTAGGTAGACTACCCCTGCCTTACAGTGCCTCTCCCCAATCCAAAAGAAAGACCTGTTCTAATAGTAAAAATGACATTACCTGATAGTCTACCATCCATATGTATGCGAAGACCATATTAAAGTATCTCCATGATTTTGTTGGACTATTTCATCATGCCTTTAAAATACTTGAACAGGATTAAGCAATCCAGCAGCCACCACTGAAACTACTGGAGAAATTCAAATAAGTCCACTGGGGGAAAAAAAAGACAATAGGAAACTTTCCATTTATCTTTATATACATCCACATAAGAATATGTTCAATATTTCTAGTTTTTCTTAGATGTTGTACCCAGTCCAAGTATTTTCTAGCTTTTATTCTTTTCTTTTTTTAAAAAAAAAAAGTCAGTACGCTTCTACCATTTGAATTATAGAGCTTGTTTACAAAGCGTGGGTTTATGTACACATCAAAAGCCATGTGAAAATTCAAAAGAAATATTTCAACTAGTGGTGGGGAGGGAAAGAGGGGGGGAAGGAAGAAAAGCTTTCATACCGCATGCAAAGGTAAAGTAATCCGCAAGTGGGAGAAGCTTGATTACCATCACAGATTCCTGTGCACCAGGCTCTGCCATTTGTATCATGTGCAGAGCTGCAAACACGAAGAAGGAATCCTCAGTTGCTTTGTAACATTTGAGATGAGAGAATCCCTTAGGGAAACCATGCCAGGCACGGCAGCTATAAAACAAGTTATAGATTGTAATGGGGTTGATGTTCTTTAATGCTACAACCCTCCCTGTATAACATGAGATTCTATTCTGGAAGCCAAATGATTTGATTATGTTTCCTCCTCATGATCCCATCTCCCTAGTGTTGGTAAGAGAAGCTTTTTTTGAGATATTCTCTACTCTGTTTTGAGATCTTTATTCACTTATTCTTCTTCTGAACTTTCAATTCCATTTCTTTTATGGAGTGAGCCATCAGTCATTTTCTCCCCCCACCTCCTTTAAAATATGACATTGTATAATAGAATGTGCTGTTTAGATGAGATGGTCTTTTCAAACACTTCCTGGCATAGCATTAGACATACTGTCCTTTTCTTGTAGCCATATGCTGTTTAACGTTTTTGAACCTGCCAGAACATGACTGGTCTCTTTTACTTAGGAAACACATTTTTCCCCACTAATGACAAAAAAATTAGTGACGCTTTCTATGAACATTATAAAAATTATTAAAAATTAATGTTGGAAACTCTGGTTGGAATTGCAATGAATCAAAAATATATTTTTAACTAATGTAGATTTCCTAATAATGTAGTTCAGCTGGCTGATAAATCAACTACACATGCACAAATGTGTCAACACAGAGACAAACCAATTTTATCTCTCTCTGTGTGTGTGTGTGTGTGTCATCAACAGTCCATGTTTCATGGAGCATGTCATAGTGGACAAGGACATCAGTAAAACAGGAATCTCTGGTGGATATAAACCACCCAGCCACATGCCAGGTTAGGAGGATGATCCTATGTTGTTCATTTGAATGTCAAGCAGAAGCACTGTACACTGGGACTGAGTGGGTGATTTTTTGAGGGCAGTAGTATCATGTTGGTTGATGGTTGAGGCAGTTGTAATTGTGTCTCTGTCTGTGGAGAATGGAACTGAGGCACCATCATGTTCCTGTTCCCTTCTTTTCCAACTCTTTGTCCTTTGGAAGAATCAATGTAGTATGGATAGTGCAGGAGTCTGCAACCTTAAACACTCAAAGAGCCATTTGGACCCCTTTCCCACAGAAAAGAAAACACCGGGAGCCACAAAACCCTTCCTGTACCTGACTATTTCTTGAGCAGCCACAAAACTAGCATATGTATTTTAATTAAATGTTCTGTTTTCTTCTGAAACTTTTCTTTTCTTGGATTTATCCATGGTTGGCCTACCGGGGGTTGAAAAGCTCAATAAATCACATGCCAGTGGGTGTCGCACATTGGCGGTTGTGATGCATATTTTGAGTGACAGGGAACCACAGCAGAGGGGTGAAAGAGCCACATGCTGCTTCAGAGCCACAGGTTGCTGACCCCTGGGATAGTGAAATAAGAATTATTGGCAAGCAGGAAGCCCAATTCTTTAGCTGGGGAATATTCTTTGCCTTGTAAGTAATGGTGAGAGGAGCTATTTCTCCTTGGATTCAGGTTTCCCTGGGGCCAGAGGAGACACCTAAGGTTTGGAAGAAGATAAGGGTATACCTGCAGACTGGGTTTCTGTATGACTTTATTATGTTTATAAGGCAGTTTCTTTTGGGTTGCAGTTGTTTGTGATTACTGGTGTAAAGCTCCCAGAGGAGTCACTGTTAGTGTCACTTTCACTATTTTTGGTGAGGAAACCAGTGTCGGGTCCTGATAGCATTCTGCATATCTTAGTTACAGGAAAAGCAGCAATATGAAATGGTATGGAGATGGGCAGCTCAAAGGTTAGGGTTAAATTGATGCTGGACTTCCATATCACCACCAGCACTGGGAAGGCATATCCTAATTGCTGTTTTGATGTCTCCTAGCTTTCTCCTCAAATTAGTGACTTCTGCGTTTATAGCTTCCTTCTTTGATGTTTGTTTAATGTCTTCACCATGGAAAGTCTGCCAGGTTTATTGTTTTTGGAACTGTGAGTTTTTATGGCTCCTATCTGCAGGGTCATGACCATTTATCACTTTCCTAGGGATGAGATCATGGACTAAGTCATTCTTAAAGAATCTGAGAGTTTGATGAGTCGCCACAGGAATTTGCTCATTTTAATAAAAAATAGAGATTCCCTGGTTCACCTGATCTCCTCAGCCTTTATTTCCTACTCCAGGACACAGACCCCAATATAACTCTAAAGGTGGCAAAAAATTTTGCTGTAGTCGTGGCTGAAAAAAAAACAGGAGAAGAGACGGGTAACCCCTACGGCAGAGAATCACTAGTATTGATAGTACAGATTGTATCTGAGGCAGTAGATGGTGTACTGTCACATGACCTATCTATATTTGTAAAATATACTTCCCTTCTATGTGTATTTTAATCTTGTCTTTGACTACAATAAAAAGCTTACTTACTTACTTACTTACTTAGCATTTCTTAACCTGGGTAGATAGTGAAAATCTTTCAAATCAGTGATTCTACTTTGGCAATTTAGGAGCTGAGATAGGAAAGTCACAATAAGCTTGCAATGGTTTGATCTGTGGATTTACAGGAGGCATTGTCTTTTCCATAGTACACTATAAAGCAGTGGTGAAATCCTGCCAGTTCTGTCCGGCTCATGCGAGCCGGTAGCGCTGCTGGTGCATGGTTAGGTGAACCGGTAGCGGTGGCAGTCCAGATATTGTTACTTCCTGCTTTTAACCCTCTGCACATGCGCAAAGGCTTCTGGACATGCACAGAAGGTTAAAAATAGGATGTGACGATGGCACACACACTTCCGAGCTGGTAGGGAAGGTAAGTAGATTTCACCCCTGCTATACAGTGGTGGTGGTTAGCTAAACAAACTTCTTCCGGATGCCTGGAGGAACCAGCACCTTGGAGCGCTAATTTGTCCAGTTTCTGCTGTCATATTAATCTCTTGATTGCCATGGGGGATTTGTAGATCAAGGGCTTGTTAGAAGCTGTTCACCTTGGCTGCAAATTAATTTTAGCCATTGCAATATAAAGATAGACGTTTCTGCAGATGCTGAAGGCAAATCTCCAGAAAAGATTTAATACTATAGTTGTTGGGGGGGGCGGTATAAGGGGCTTCTTCTGCTCCTGTGTGTGTGTGTGTGTGTGTGTGAGAGAGAGAGAGAGAGAGAGAGAGAGAGAGAGAGAGAGAGAGAGAGAGAGGAGAGAGAGAGAGAGAGAGAGAGAGAGAGAGAGAGAGAAAGAGAGAGAGAAAGAGAGAGAGAGAGAGAGAGAGAGAGAGAGAGAGAGAGAGAGATTTGGACAGAGTCTTTGAGGGGTTGTGGAGGTGATCTGTGTTGTGGCTGGGTTAATTTTTAATTTTTGGAGCTGAAAGGGATCCTGGAGTGGTGAATCTATTACTCACATTTTAGTTGCATCTGTGATAGGAAGATAGGTATTGATGCCCATCTGTTTCTCTGCTTTGTTAGATTTATGAGTCCCAGTACCATTGTTGTGGTTGGTTTGAATTGTTTTCTTGTCTTTGGATGACATTTTTCGGATGTAGAGTTAAACCAGAAGGGATGAGGCCTGTCATAAGCCATATATTTCCAAACTTTAACGGGTTTCCTTTGTAAACCCAGTATAGAAAAATTATCCAAGTCATTCTCCTGGTTGGTTGTATGCCCATTTTAATTATTAAAACATCACTATTTCTTTTGTACATCCAGTATTCCCTTTTTCCAGAACTTTCTTATAGCCTGTCATTTTAAAATCCATGTTCAGATCTACTTTGGTCTTCTCCAGAAGAACCTTTTCCTCTTACATAATATCATTCCACAGAGGCTATCTATAATGGCAAGCATTCTTAAAATTAACTTTTGAATCCATTGTTCACATATAATATTCAATACATGTTAAGACATTTTTTTCTAAACTCTGTGCTAATCTGTCATGTTTTTTCTATAGTTGAAAACAAGAGCCATTTTCCTTCCAGAAAAACTCATTCAATTAATTTTAAAATCTTATTTCAAGTCCATTGACACTCTTAATCCATGTATAACTTTCCAAAAAACTTTACTCTGCCCATATTTTGTGTATATGCAGAAGCCCCCAAGAAAACACTCAAAACTGCCATGTGAAATTCAGTTCTGTCAGATGGATGATATCACTCCAATCCAGTTTGCTGACCTGGGCATGTGAACTTGAATTCAAAAGTATTTTATTACTTTTGATACCTTAAATATTTTAATTATTTAATCTTACATCTCTTTTGACCTAATGTGTTCATCTAGACATTATTTCTTTTCATCTTTTATATTCTGGCATAATAATGCCATTGTTTTGCAGATCTACAAATACAGAATAACTAAACAAAGTTGGTTTAGTCTTCCATTTATTTTAGGAAGATGTTTCCCCAAAAGGATAGAAAAGGAATGCATTTCAAAGCACATACTAAGGTATTGAAGGAAAATGTCTTTTCTGCTGCTTCCTTTAGACATATATATTTTATTGCACTAGTAGTAAGAAGAAATAGATAGAACTGAAGGAAGTGACTAGTTCCTCAGATCCATGGCAGTCCACTAAATCTCAAATATCTGAAACATCTAAGTTAAATGAAGTTATTCATTACATCCAGGTCAGTGGTGGGTTTCTACCGGTTTGCCCCAGTTCGAGTGAACTGGTAGCGGCGGTGGTGGGAGCTCCGCCCACCCGTTTGGATGTCATCACGGATGCTCTGCGCATGTGGATGTGAGCATGCTCATAGTTCCGAACCGGTAGCGAAGGTAAGTGAAACCAACTACTGCTCCAGGTTCTCATGCAGTACTTGTGTTTGTATAACATTATGGCATAATTTAGCTAACCAGATTATAGCCTAGCATATTGGTGTGAATTCAGCTTTGTTATAATTACGGTTCAATGTGCTTCACAAACCCAGAAAATTAGGTAGCAAGGTGAGCAGGCTATGCTTATAATTTTCTGCCAAAGTTGACAGAAACTAGTCCTCTTTCTTTTTTCTTCTCACCATCTTAGTCTTCCTCACTTATATCTCATTCAATCTCTCTCTCTCTTCTCACACCTTTATTCAATGTTTCTAATAGGTCATGGCTAACTGTATCATAGTTTAGCCAACCAATTGCCTTGGTTGGTGAACACTTTGAGTCATCAATTGATAAAGCTGGCTGGGTTCTCAAATCACACTGAGTCATAATCAATAAACCATGTTGCGGAAACCATCTATTAAAGTTATCCCTTTACACAAGCAGGATTAAAAAGAGTTTAAATTCCCCCTCCCCCCGGTGATATTGAGATCTCAGCATTGGTTCCCTTTGATCTACTCAGTTTGTGTGTCAACTACCATGATTCTAGTGCTCCCAGTATTAATCAGCTGAACAAACTGGAGAGGGAGACATGTAACTGAATGTTAGGGATCATTCATGCCCTCTTTCAAGATGATTACTTTTAAGAATGCATTTTCCTCAGTCATCTTATTTCTAGCCAATGGGAGTGGAAAGAGAAGAGGGAATATTATGTAAGCTGTTTGCTGTGGTTTATCTATGTGGGGTAGATAAAGTGTTCTAATTTATAAAATAATAGAAACGATTCAAAAGACTCTATTTTGGGGTTGTATTAACGTCTCCCCTCTGCTAGCAATTAATCTGAAGAAGGAACGTCTCTATAATGAGACAGAGGTTTTTTCTGAAGCCAAAGCCTCCTGCAACAAATATAAAATCAGAGCTCCTAGTGCTAAGATAATAAGGATTTCTTTTAATTTCAATCCTGCTAGCTTTTCTAAATGTGTTAAATCTCACGCTTCATACACCTTGTGTCAAATTATATTTTTATATAACATGTTTTTGGAATTAACTCACAATAAACCAACTTCTTTTTGAGTAATTTAAGGATAACGTGCTTATTTTAACAACATTCAAGATTCGGTTAATATAACCTCCAACAATAAAGTGGTACTGACCGAAACCCTGCAGTATTTGCTTCTTTATCTGGCTTACCTTGAAGGGCTGACATAAAGAATATTAAGGCTTTTCTTATGTTCTTAAGATGAAATCAGTTGAACTAAAATGTTAATGTTTATTGGGCATCTCCAAGAATCCCTAAAATAATTATTCTATCGTTTCTTTATAGTGAAACTATAAATGAAGGAGGAGAATCATCTCAGTTTGGTTGAATAAATTACCTTTGTGCATTTGGAAAAAAATAATATGTTTTAAAGATATGAATGGGATTCTCCACTACATGCAAAATATGAAATCATTTGGAATTATTCTGTGAAGGATAGTGACTTCTTCTATCAAGACTGACTGAGCATTGGGTATAACAAAAGAAGGGAAAAGACTTTACAATGGAAAGGTAGGACCACCATGGATTTACCATCTTGGATTGATCATGTGTTTTTACTCACTCCTTATAAATGGACTCCCTATCAAGATAATGAAAGAATGATCAATATTACCTCATGTGGAATGGTTAAATGTTGCATTTGAAAACTGAGGTGTTTTTTCCATGTATTATAATAGGCTTTCGTCCTTTTCCTTTGCTTCCCCCCTTCTCTTATTTTTTCCTTGTTTTATCTTTCTCCCTAAAATTGTGTATATT
This sequence comes from Arizona elegans, assembly GCA_022577455.1. Lineage (NCBI taxonomy): Eukaryota > Metazoa > Chordata > Lepidosauria > Squamata > Colubridae > Arizona > Arizona elegans. The sequence goes on from JAKOOJ010000001.1 coordinate 190,754,204, forward strand.
AAAACAAATTAAGGGGAAAAACCCTTTCTTTGGTGCCATTGGTGGCTTTTATTGAATAGAAAGGAGAAAGCAGTTGTTTAAAGCTTGGAAGTTTAGAATGGGTCAGCATCTCTGCTGAACTCCTGGAGATAGATAGATAGATAGATAGATAGATAGATAGATAGATAGATAGATAGATACCCTAATGAAACTGTATTTTAATTCTTGGTGAAAATTTCTCAGTTTTCCAATCTTCATGGAATCTTTTCACAGAGCTATAGTATGAACTGGCAGTGCAGTATAAGCTGGCAGTGCAGTGTGAATTCTAGATGAATGACTTTGTAAGTAAGCATGAGCAAAGATTTCTTTTCTACTAACATTTCTTTGGGTTCAGCCAATTAAGCTGTATGGACTTGAGCAGACTGCCACCCACCCTAAAAAAAAAGCTTACTGGTGAGTAAGTGTTGTTAATTTCAATGGCATATGCAGATATTCATAGGTTTCACTGGTAAAGAATATTAAAGAAATACACACCTTTCTTCTTTCATGGCATGTTAATGACTTAAATTCTCCTATAATGATTTCAAACACTTCAGGATTTTTTTTTCCTCTCTCCAATCATATTTGCATTCAAATGTGGGATTTAGGGAGAGAAAGTAACATTTTATAAGATTAGAGATTCTTGCATTGCTCACAATTATTTTATGTTTTAATCTGCTAATCAAAAGGGGATGCTAAAGCCCCAGGAACTCTCTGCTATTCAGAAACATATTACATCAGTTATACCCATGGTACAGCAATTAAGTACCTGGCATATTAAATTAGAAACTCTTTAATCTGTAAAGTTTTAATAAGAATATGTTTCTGTTGGGTAACCTGCACTGCTGTGGCGTACTCAAAAGTATTTGCAACATTATGCACAAACATAACCACCCATCACCAGCCCCACGGCCACAAGTTACATCTGTTAAGGGAAACATTAAAGCTCCATTATGCTTGTTAGTTTGTGTACCTTTCAGGGAATCTTTTTGCAAGGTTTGCAATTTCAATATTTTATCGAGCAATATCAGGTAAATCAGGCTTGGTGCTCTGAGACACTAGTAGTGCGTAGAAGATTCTTTGGAAGCTACAAAGACAGTTTGGTTGGCTTTCTTAGACGTTTGGCAAACAGGCTTTGAAATAGGGGGGGTTTATCTGCTATTGTTTGCTGATTACTTCAAGGTTCATCAAAGCAAAACAATGAAAATGATATTATAGAATAGAATATTCTTGATTGGCCAAGTGTGATTGGACACACAAAGAATTTGTCTCCTGTATATAAGCTCTTCTTCATGATAGCTGCCACTGAAAAGTGTTTGCAACAAAATAAAACATCATCATGTAACTCATAGAGATTTTAAAAAACCAGGAAGTACAGTGCATGTAAGTCTTTCTTGGAGTAACCGCTTAACTAGGGGCATGGTTGCCTCAGAGCTTAGCCTCTTCCTCCATCCCAGGGGTGAAATCTAGCAGGTTCTGACAGGTTCTGGAGAACCAGTAGTGAAAATGTTGAGCAGTTCAGAGAACCGGCAAATACTATCTCTGGCTGGCCCCAAAGTAGGGTGGGAATGGAAATTTTACAATATCCTTCCCCCAGGAGTGGGGAGGGAATGGGGATTTTGCAGTATCCTTCCCCTGGAGTGGGTTGGGTATGGAGATTTTGCAGTATCTTTCCCCTACCACGCCCACCAAGCCACACCCATCAAGCTACGCCCACAGAACCGGTAGTAAAAAAAAATTGGATTTCACCACTGCTCCATCCTACTCAGGATCCATATGAAACATCTGGTAAAAATCACCGAATGGTCTGGGCTGAGGCATCCTCAATAATCTGATCATAGTCTGCTCTCCATCTGTGTTCTGGCTGAACAGGAGACGCAGTAGACATATGGACCTAGGGTCTGAGGCAGTGAAGGACTACCTGGGATAAAATAGGCTCAAGTTGAATGCTTCTGGGACAGAGTCAGTAGTGCGTTTCAATTTTGTTCGCTACCCGCCGCCACCACTACCGGTTCGCCTGATGCAAACTGGTAGCAACCCACCACTGGACAGAGTGACTGTTTATCCAGAATCATTTGGCTCTTTACAGGTCTCAGCTTTGGCTCCAGAAGGGTTGTATTCTCCTTAAAGGAACAAATGTATGATCTGCCAATCTTTCTGGATGTACAGCTCCCCAAAAAGCTATCTAGCTGTAGCTGTGGCACCAATAGCAGTCAATTTTGGAGTAAGATGCTCTGGTGACAACCATCTAAGCCTCCATCCAGTATCTGGACTACTGTAACATGCTTTACTTGAGGCTGAACTGAAGACAAATTCAAGAATTATAATTGGTAGTAAATGCAGTGGCCCAGAGGTTAACAGATAAAAATCAATTCAGCAGAGCATGATCTCTTTTCTGCTTATTGCTCTGGTTATCTGCAGGTTTTCAGCTACAGTTCAAAATGCTGGTTATGCCTATAAAACCTTTTATTATTTATCTCCCAGTTACCTTGAACTCACTTCTTCACATTCAGTATGCCTATTTTATATGTTGAGGTTAAGAAGGTATTCTACAGATTCTTTCGTAAGAGTAGCAAACAGAACTTTGTGATTATTTCTTTGTCTTTAACATTTTTATGGTTTTTATTACAGCTTGGGTTGTTTTTACAATTTTCTCTCTTACTGTATATATTCATGAATAAGCCAAAAATTGTAAAAGAGAGAGAGGAGGGGAGGGAGGGAGGGAGGGAGGGAGGGAGGGAGGGAGGGAGAGAGAGAGAGAGAGAGAGAGAGAGAGAGAGAGAGAGAGAGAGGAAGAAGAAGAATAAGAATTCAGCTTCTTATGGATAGGTTTATTCATGAGTATATATGGTAGTACTTTTTTAAAAGTACCCATATTTCCCATATATACTCGTTCACAAGCCCTTCCCCAGATAAAGTGACCCTCAATTTTTTTTAACCAAAATATAGTGAAAAATGGATCACATAATAAGCCAATTGTGAAAATTAAAATGTATAGGGATTTTGAGGGTTGGTTTATCCATAGGTGGTTCATTTTTTAAATGTTTTTGTTAAAAATTCAAGAGTCCTACTATCAACAGGCTTATATGTAATTATATATAATATTTGTGTCTTTGTAAACCGTTGAGACTCTTACTTATATGGTGGTATAACCATGATGCAAATAAATAATTGAATAAATGAATAATGTAGGAACAATGATGAAACTATCAAATGAGCAGCTGGAACCAAATCTTCCTCTCCTTCTCTAGTGTACGTTTCCCTTACAAATTAGTTGCATGCTACTTTATTAAGATATATTTAAGGATGGTTATATACAGAATGGGCAAATTACAAAAACAGCTCTAATATTAGCTCCATTCTCTTTTGGACAAAGGCCAAAACTTTTATTTAACAAACCTTTTATGATATTTGAGTCCCATCAAAAAAGCCCATCAGTACTGAAGTTCTTTCTAAACTTGAAATATTAATGTTTATATGTTAATGGTTAATTAGGATTCCCAGCACTTGCTTCAACAAAGAACAGAGAAATGTTCTCTCCAATATAAATTGATAAACATTCATTTTTTTTTACTCTATTAAATCACTGCCGGTGGACTGTATTCTGAAATCCATGGATTATTTTCCATTTCTGCAATGTTTTCCCCAAAGAATGCAATACACTGTTTTCAGAATTGTGTTTGGTTTCTGTACTCTCAATTTTCAGAAACGGCAGTCGAGAAACTTTTTCCTCCAGCTTTTCAATCAATTACTAATGCTTCTTATTATATTATTGTTGTTTTAAATGTTATGCCTGCAGTCACTGTATAATGTTAATTCTGTTTTTTAATTAATTTGATTTGCATGATTCATTTCTTTTTTGTTAGCCACCTTCTGTATTGTTATTTATTTATTTTTTTCATGAAAGGGTGGGATATTAGCCAACGAGTAAAAATAATGAGTAGGAGGCAACGATTCATGCTAATAGTTCTTCAACCTCTCATCTTCTGCTCCCTCCCTCTTTATTTGATGGAGACGCTGATTGAGAAGATAAAAGAAGTGAAAATTGCTTCTCTCCCTTCAATCTGTAAAGGCCTTCTCTGATTCCAGCTCTTTTCAGAAACAGTAATATTCCTGAAAGAACCTGTGTTCAGAAGAATTGTGCTGAATTCAATCTGTGACAGCATTTTTTAATTTCTCCATGATGTCAGAAAGAGGCTGGCCCAGCCAGGGGGAGGAGTCAAGTGGGGAGTCAGTCTGTAATCATTAGATAGGCACAAAAGGGCAAGGTTCAACCCTTGAATGCTGCTGAACCTTATCTAGTCCAGCCCAGGTGCAAACTGCTAGTCTGAGAAGATTTCTGTGAAATGGGCTTTGAACAATAAAGTAGTTTATTGAACTCTTCACATGTGGATCTGGTTGTTTACACCTGACCATTCTGAATGCCCAGTTTCTCTTAACTGGACATTCAAATCAAAAGAAAAGAACCAGAGACACACCACAATCACCATTTCTTCTTTACTTTTCCACAGGAGAATGTTGGATTGTTTCTTTTACAAAACGTTGCAAGTTACAAAACCCGACGCTCAGTTAATGCCAGTTTTTCCTGTGCATCTGTATCTGTGCAGTTTCATTTCTAAAAACATCTAACTTAATATGTTAATGTCATCAGCTGATAAATAGAATGATGATAAATCATAATGATAAAATATTAGGACTGTCATGAACTCTTGAGAGATGGCTCAGCCGTCTCATCTATGCTCTTGTAGTAACTCATGGATGATAATGAAGTCCTCCAAAAATTGGAATTAAAGAGCTATATTAAAAGGGTGGAGGGAGGATAGAAGGGAAGAGTAGATAGTAGCTAATACAGCTTACATATTTATTATCTGTAACGTAGAATTTCTAGCTATATCAATCAAATTTAGACTTTGCAGTGCCAAGTTCTTTTACTGTCATAGAGTAAGATACAATTCTTTTCCATCTTCCCAGAAGGCTTATAAATCTTACTTTGTCTCAGCCATCTTTCTGTAGTGGCTTACATTTCTTTTTGTCTTCATATGAATGCTTTCTGACAGATATGCGTATGATTTTTCCCCCCATCCTCTTCCATTTAAAAATAATTATTTAAATAACATGCAAAGTAGTGTAAGTTCTATCTTATATCCCTCCAGGACTACTCATGAAATCCTATTTTATTACAGTCTGAATTTCGTTAGTCTCAGGGTATTAAGAAAAAAAAAAATCGGTATGAAGAAAAAAGAAATGAAAAGAAGTAAAAAAAAAAAAGAGGATGAAAAGAAAAATCAACTTATGCATTTGATTGCCCATGACGTTTTTGCTCAAAATCAATCACTGTCAGCTTGGGTTAGACTGATTTACTATGAGGCTGCTATACAAAAGATTTCCCACAAATGGCAAGACTCAGAGCTGTTTCCACTGCATTGAGCATAATGACGGATTTATCACTGCAATCAAGGTGGGTAAAGCAGCTTGTTCCCTAAAGTGGTATGCCAGCAAATTCATCACAACATTCTCAAAATTATAGAAGCACTTAGTTTATCTAGTCTCACATAACAGGAGCAAACTAGGATTCTCAAATCTCCTCAGAGAAGTTTCAGAACATTTTGTTTCACTTTATCCATATCCTTTCTCTATCCCAGCAGAAAGTTAGATAGAGGATGCTTAGAAAAATCTGTGAAGTTTTTTTTTTTTCCCCTTTTTCTTTTCTGGGCAGGTTAAGAAGACACTGGCTGAGTCTCAAATCAAGAGAGATTTTCTGGGCATTACAAGAATTGTCTAGATGGACACAAAGTCATAAATTGTAGAGAGTCATGGAGATGGACTTGAGGGAAATATTCAGCTACAAAAACAAAGAGGGTGGAAGAATTCCTTGGGAAACGAGATAGCATTAAGGAAAAAATTCAGGTTGGATCCTCTCTCCAGAGTATAAGAAGGGAGGAGAGGGGGATGTTTAGTTGGGCAATTGAGGAGGCAGAAGCAAGTTACAGGCAAACAGCCCTCCTTATATACCCGGCCAGCCAGGCAGCTGACCAATCACAATTGACCTATTGTTGTTTAAATCTCCCGCCAAAACTATATACATAACACCCTTCCCCTCCCAGAAGGCACTTAGTCTATACATTTGCATACAAAATCACGCAGGTGACCAGGGCGTGTCCAGGCCCTAGTTGACCTGCGCAGTTCAGTCTGAGGCGTGGCGTCGAGCCAGTTGGAGGGGCCTTTTGTTTCTCCCAGCTCCGCCAATGGAAATGCCTGGATTTCATCGGGGGCGTTGGAGTCTTTGGCTGGGAGTGGTGTCTCGCTCGGGCGGTGCTGGATCCCACAGTTCACAGCTAATTCTTCCGACCTTCTCGGGCTTGAGTTAGCTGTTGTAGGAAAACTTTGGTAGTCAGGGCCTGGTATTTCTGAGTACATTTCTGGCTGTCTGGCCAACCTCTTTCTAAGTTGATCAATGTGCCTACGCCAGATCTTTCCATCTCCCATGTCCACTGTGTATGATTTAGGACCCTTTATGTCAGAGATATATGTATATATATACTATATGTATATACATAGATGTATAAATATACTTATGGACCATAAGTATATATATATACTTATGGTCATGGGGGATTTCAACCTGCCATCCGTGGGTGAGGTGTCTGAGGTGGCTCGGGAGTTCATGGCTTCCATGACGGCCATGGACCTGACCCAACTAATTCATGGCCCTACGCACACTGGGGGAAACACACTGGACTTGGTTTTTGTCTCTGGACAGTGGTTGAGTGATCTCGAGATAGGGGATATAGTCATCGAGCCCTTGTCATGGTCAGATCACTCGCTTCTTCGCCTTGACCTTCGAACTGCGGCACCCCGCTGCAGGGAGGCAGAACCGATAAGATGGTACTGCCCCAGGCGCCTGATGGAACCTGATAGGTTCCAGATGGAGCTTGGGCCAATTCCGGAGGTTCTGGCTCACGCCTCGTCTGGGGACCTAGTGGCCGCCTGGGGTAGGGCGGCTGCTGGAGCCCTGGACCGAGTCGTGCCTTTGCGGCCTCTGACCCGGCGCCGATCTCGCCTGGCTCCTTGGTTTACCGAGGAGCTGAGGGAGATGAAGCACTGGAAAAGACGCCTAGAGAGCTGTTGGAGGGCTAGTCTTTCTGAATCTGACCGAACACTGGTAAGATCTCATATTAGGAGTTACCTAGTGGCGATAAAAGCAGCAAAATGTACTCATTTTACTGCTCTTATTGCATCATCAGATAATCGCCCGGCCGCCCTGTTTAGGGTGACCCATTCCCTGTTCCACCAGGAAGCGCGGGAGGACCCCTTGGAGGGAAGAGCCAAGGATTTTGTTCAGTATCTGTATGACAAAATCACTCAGATTCGGGCAGGTCTGGACTCTGACGGGATAGATCCAGCGAGGGTGACGGAGGCAGGTCTTGAGACTGTTATCTGGGATGAGTTTGATCCTGTGACCCCAGATGACGTGGACAGGATTCTAGGTAGATTGAACGCGACCACATGTTTGTTGGACCTGTGCCGCTCCTGGTTAGTGCTGGCTTCCCGGGAGGTGACGCGAGGCTGGCTCCAGGGGATTATAAATGCTTCGTTGGGTGAGGGTGTCTTCCCCGCCGCCCTGAAAGAGGCGGTGGTAAGGCCCCTCCTCAAGAAGCCTTCCCTGGACCCGGCAGTATTGGCTAATTATCGTCCAGTCTCCAACCTTTGCTTCGTTGCGAAGGTTGTTGAGAGTGTGGTTGCGCGACAGCTTCCCCAGTACCTGGATGAAGCATCGTATCTAGATCCGTTCCAGTCGGGCTTCAGGCCTGGGTACAGCACGGAAACGGCATTGGTCGCATTGGTTGATGATCTCTGGAGGGCTCAGGACAGGGGTTGTTCCTCTGTCCTGGTCCTGTTAGACCTCTCAGCGGCTTTTGATACCATCGACCATGGTATCATGCTGCACCGGCTGGAAGGGTTGGGGGTAGGAGGCACTGTTTTACAGTGGTTCTCCTCCTTTCTCTCTGACTGGTCGCAGTCTGTGTTGACAGGGGGGCAGAGATCGACCCCGAGGTCCCTTATATGTGGGGTGCCGCAGGGATCGGTTCTCTCGCCCCTTTTGTTCAACATTTATGTAAAGCCGCTGGGCGAGATCATCCGTGGTTTCGGGGTGAAGTACCATCTGTACGCTGACGACACCCAGCTGTACATCTCCACCCCGGACCACCCCAACGATGCCCTTGAAGTGATGTCCCAGTGCCTGGAGGCCGTACGGATCTGGATGGGGAGAAACGGGCTCAAGCTCAACCCATCCAAGACTGAGTGGCTGTGATTTCCGACATCCCGATATAGTCAGCTGGCACCATCGCTGGCTATTGGGGGCAAATCATTGGCCCCCACGGAAAGGGCTCGTAACTTGGGCGTCCTCCTGTATTCATGGCTGTCTTTAGAAGAGCACTTGACAGCTGTGCCTGGGAGGATTTTTCATCAGGTTTGCCTGATTCTCCAGTTACGTCCCTTTCTAGATCGGGACTCGTTACGCACAGTGGCTCATGCCCTCGTCACCTCTCATCTGGACTATTGTAACGCTCTCCACATGGGGCTCCCCTTGAGGTGCATCCGGAGGCTCCAACTGGCGCAGAGTGCGGCCGCGCAGGTGGTTATGGGAGCAGTGTGGAGCTCCCATGTAACACCTCTCCTGCGTGAGCTGCACTGGCTCCCGGTGGTCTTCCAGGTGCACTTCAAGGTTCTGGTTACCACCTTTAAAGCGCTCCATGGCTTAGGACCTGGTTACTTACGGGACCGCCTACTACCATCAATAGCCTCCCACCGACCAGTACGCTCCCACAGAGAGAGGCTCCTCCAGGTGCCGTCGGCCAAACAATGTCAGCTGTCGGCCCCTAGGAGGAGAGCCTTCTCTGTGGGGCACCGACGATCTGGAATGAGCTCCCCCCAGAGATGCGGAGGATTCCGGATCTGTGCACCTTCTGCCGCGAGCTGAAGACTCTTTTATTTCATCAAGCTGGCCTCACCTAAATCTTCTCCCTTTTAAGTGTAAATTTTAAATTTTTACTGTATTTTAAAATATGGGTATTTTAAATTATGGGTATCAATTCAGCCAAATTTATTTAATTCATTTTATTCTATTTTAAATTTTGTATATCTATGTGTTTTATTTCATGGCTGTGCACCGCCCTGAGTCCTTCGGGAGTAGGGCAGTATAGAAATTCAATAAAATAAAATAAATAAAATAAATAAGAGATCATCCCGGCCGCTCATAAGGGACCGTCTGAGTAATTTCTAGTGAACACCGGTGTCCCTATTTGAAACCCGTGTAACTTCTGGTCGGCCCCTCTAAACCCATCCGGGGAGTAGTTGGGGTGCAATTGGTCCAAGGTACACCTGAGCTTTCTACCCATGAGGAGTTCAGCTGGACTGCACCCTGTGGTTGCACAAGGGGTGGCGTGTTGGACTGCTAAGAATTTGTCTATTCGGGCTTGCCAGTCTCCCGCATCCAGCCATGCCAGTGCCTCTTTGGCCATTCTTACAAATCTCTCAGCCAATCCATTACTGGCCAGATGAAATGGGGCCGAGAGTGCATGCCAGATGCCTAATTCTGCCAAGTACCCCTTGAACTGGGTGGCGGTGAATTGGGGCCCAATATCCAACACTAGGGTGTCGGGCAGCCCGTGGGTGGCAAAGAGTTTGCGGAGTGCCTTTATGACTGCTTCGGCAGTCATGGATGGCATGAGAATGATCTCGAGCCACTTTGAAAAGGTGTTGACAATCACCATAAAGGTTTGGCTATGGAACGGCCCTGCAAAATCTACGCGAATCCTTGACCAGGACTCTTGGGGATGCTCCCATTCCCTGACCGGTGCTGTGGGGGGATCTGGCCTGGATTCTTTTGTTTTTTTTCCTTTTTTTTTCCTTTTTTTCTTTTTTTTTTTAATTGAAAAAGTTTTATTGGTAAAAGAAAACACAATTTTCCCACAACCCTCCCACCCAACGCCCCCTCCCCCTCCCCGACTTCCCAGAGCAGAATGCAAGGTATTTCTATTAACTTTTAACAATAAACTAAATTGCTTAACCAACCATTAAACTAACACCCCCTAAAAAAAATTCTAAACCCCCCATAGATAAAATCCTACTTCTTAGACATAATACTTCTAATATCACTTATATAGCGCTTATACAGTTAAGAAAAATCATTCATAAGCTATTTGATATTTTTTAGTCTGATACTTATTTTGTATATAATCAATCCATCTTCTCCAGTCCTGTATATACCCTTCTTGTGTGTGATCCTTCAAGTATGCTGAAATTTTGGCCATTTCAGCTAAATTAGTTACTTTTGAGGAGACCCAAGAAAGCCTGTAGCTCCGATTTGTTTTTTGGTGTGGGCGTGTTCTGGATGGCCCTTATTTTGCTGTCAGTGGGGTGTATTCCCAGTCCGTCTACCTGGTACCCCAGGAATTCCACAGAGGGGACTGCAATCATGCACTTATTTCGTTTTACGCGAAGTCCAGCCTCCCTGAATTTGGCCAAAACCCACCTGAGTCTGTCCCCTAGCTGTTTCTCGTCTGTTGCGCTAATGAGTACATCATCAAAGTAGGGCACGACCCCTGGCAGTCCTTGCAACAGACGGTCCATGGTACTTTGGAAAAGTCCGGGGGCTATGCTGACTCCGAATTGCAGTCTGGTGCATTTGAATGCACCTCTATGGGTTACTATAGTCTGTGCTTCCGCAGTAGTGCCATCTACCAGTAGATGCTGGTACACCTGTGCAAGATTGAGTTTTGCGAAGATCCTGCCAGGGCCCAGCGAATGGAGCAGATGATGCACAATTGGGACAGGGTATGCGCTCTGCTGAAGAGCCTTATTTAATGTGCATTTGTAGTCCACGCTGATGCGCACAGACCCATCTGATTTGACTGGGGTAACTATTGGGGTCTCCCACGTGGGGTGATCTACTGGGACTAACACCCCTTGCTTGATTAACTTATCCAGTTCCAAGTCAATTTTGGGCTTGAGTGCAAACGGCACTCGTCTAGCCTTCAGTCTGATCAGAGCTACGTTAGGGTCTAAGTTAAAAGAGATAGGGGTCCCCACGTACTTGCCCAGCTGGTCGTTGAAGATGTCCTGGTACTCCTTCATGAGGTCCTCCTTCAGGGTGCTGCCGCTGGCGCTGTGGACACTGGTGAATCCCATTCCTAGGGCCCTGAACCAGTCCCGCCCTAGGAGGCTCGGTAGTGTCTCGCTGACCACGGTGAGGGGTAGCTCCTTCCGGTACTTGCCATAGGTGACCTGGAATGTGCTGACTCCTGCCACAGGGATGTTGTTCCCCTGGTAGTCTCACAGCCAGATTCGTTGGATCTGGAGCTGGCTCTTCTTGATGTTGGGAAGGGCGGCCTTTAGAGTAGCCCAGGACATTATGGACAGGGACGACCCGGTGTCAATCTCCATCTCATAGGGTTGTCCTTCGATCTTGACCGTTGTGTGGACTTTTTTCTCGATGGTCATGCTGGCCTGGCCGATCAAGGTGCTGCAGGTCTCGTGGCTTTGAAATTTGCACCTTTTCCTCTGGTCACCATCTTTACTGGTCCACTTGTGCCGCGCCGGCTCTGATTGGTTGAAGTTGTTCCGGGGCTTGTGGTTGACTGGTAGGCTTGCCCTGCAGACTCTCGCCAGATGCACCTTCTTCTCACAATGCCTTTTTTGGGTGGGGGGGGAGTTTCAAGATCATCCTATTCCACTGCTGGAATGGCCTGGGAATAGCCCAGACCTTAACCCAATTGAAAATTAATGGAGCTGACTAAAAAACTTGTTAGTCAGAAGCAACCCAGCAATAAAACCCAGTTAATAGAAGCAATAATTCAGTCTTGGTTTCAATTGTAACAGCTGCAGAATTAAAAGACTTGGTTCACTCCATGGGAAGACGTTGTAAGGCCGTAAATCATGATGATAATAATACTAATAATAATAATTATTATTATTATTATTATTATTATTATTATTATTATTATTGTTGTTGTTGTTGTTGTTGTTATTGTTATTATTATTATTATTATTATTATTATTATTATTATTATTATTATTATATTTATATACCGCCCTTCTCCCGAAGGACTCAGGGTGGTGTACAGCCTATTTAAAAACAGAATCAACATCAATTTAAAATAATTTAAAAATATTAAATAAATTTGGCTTAATTTAAAACCCCAAAAATTTAAAACATCCAATTTAAAATTATGTTGCTAACTCAGCCTGGTGGAACAACATGTTAAAGTACAACTAAGTACAATAGAATGGAATGGAATGGAATGGAATGGAATGGAATGGAAGGGAAGGGAAGGGGACAGGAGAGGAGAGGAGAGGAGAGGAAGGGAGAGGAGAGGAGAGGAGAGGAGAGGAGAGGAGAGGAGAGGAGAGGAGAGAATTCTTTATTGGCCAAGTGTGATTGGACACACAAGAAATTTGTCTTGGTGCATATGCTCTCAGTGTACAGAAAAGGAAAGATACATGTAAAAGAAAAATATTAACTGACGTGATAATTTTTGTATATCTCGTTTTTTCTACGTGTTTCACTTTTCTTCTTTATACTGTAACTGCTATTTTAATAGCAAATTCTTCATAAAAGTTTTTGCATTACATTCTTGATTACATTATCTTTCCATTGATATATAATTTTATGGTACTACTCCCAAAAAAGTGGTGTTATTAGCTAGTTTTAGAAAATACACTTTTCCCAAAAGGTTTCCACAATTTTGGCCACTACTGTATAGACTTAGTGGAGTCTGTTTTCTGATCTGGACAATCTGTTTTCTTTTCTTTTTTTTTTTTTTTAATTGAAAAAGTTTTCAAATACAAGTTTTTCCCCCTTTCCCCCCCCCCCTCTTCCCTAACCCACCCTTTCCACCCAACCCCCCCTGTGACTTCTTCACAACAATAGGCTATTTCATAACTAGTTACATACATAATATCTTTCCTTTCCCTTAATCCCTTCTCGAAATACTGACCCTTAACATGTTAAGCTTATTGAGTATTATTACAATTTAACCTTTAATCTTTTATATATATTAATATAACATTTTAAATCGACATTCTCCCTGCATCCAAATTTAACATTTATTCAATTCTGTCCAATTCCTCCATTCCTCTAAATATATGACTTAAAATCATACAGTACAATTCTAGATATAATCCACTACCCACTTTACTAAAATATACACATATCTATATATGCATCCCATTTTATAAAAAGAAGAAAGAAAAAAAAAAAAGAAGAGAAAAAAATATATCTTCTTTAGTATCTTTCCACTGAATTGTTAAGTCCTCCACTCCCCTAAATATATGACTTAAGAATCCTTTTTCTTAAACTAATCAATCAGTAAACTAACCTATTTCAACCCTTCAATTCCTACAAAATCATGCAGTACAATTCTAGATATAATCCACTGCCCACATTACTAAGATATACACATATCTATATATGCATTCCATTTTGTAAAAAAGGAAAAAACAATAACTTTAAATTTATAATCCATATAGTATCTTCTTTGATGTCTTTCCTCTGGATTGTTAGATCCATCACCCATAATAGGGTAAAATAACATGCTGGTGCAACAGTTTGTTCAAAATCTCCAGTCATCTTCTGCCCCCATCAGTAGTAGATATCCTCGCATCTGTATAAAAGCAAAAACAACCACCCGAGTGACATTATAATTATAATTATATCCATATGGTTATAGTTGTGGTATTCATCAGGATTATTAATTCCCATCATCCTACTGAGTAACATCCAGATCTTCTGCATGCCCCGGCGAGGCTCTCCTGCCTTATAACTCAAAATGATTATAATATATTTACCAAAAAAAAAAAAAAAATTTAGATGATTCAAATCCAACAAAGTGAGGCTCTTTTCACATCCCAAAATCATGGCCTTGCAGAGATCTGCCACAATCCTCAGGATAGTATCAGACAATTGTTCACCTCCACTATCTTTTCAAATATTCATTCATTTTTTAAAGTCCCTGCCATCACTGTTGCATAGTTTAGAAATTGCTGTTTCTATGCGATCTATTTCTTTTCTTTTTCTTTTCCGGGTTGAATTTCCATCCTCGTTTCTTGCCTACCAATTGTGTGTCTGCTAGTTGATTTTCATTCTGCTTTATGTATTGTTGCTGTTGGGTTAGTTTTATCATCTCATCTTTCTTCTCCATCACTTGTATATCAACTGATTGATTTGCGCACTTGTCTGTGACTTGATGGTTCATCACATTGGAGTCGGATGACACTGCTCTCTTATTTATAGACAGTCCAGCTGGGGTATCCAGGGAGTCCAAAGACAATTTATCCATCACAGCCTCTGTAATTTGATGTTTTCCTTTTGTTTCCAACTCCTTTTGCTTATCCTGTATTATGCCTAAAGGTGTTAAATTCATTTTTAAAATTTTTTGATAAAAATCTTCCGCTTTTTCAACAGTATGCAATTGATATCTTATTCCTTGATATCTCAATATTAGGCCAACTGGGGTGTCCCACCTGAATAGGATATTTCTTTTTTTTAATTCAGTCACTAGAAAGCCAAATTTCTTCCTCTCCATTAACATCTTGGGCGGGAGCTCCTTAAAAATCCAAATCTTTCTTCCATGAAATTGCAAGGTAGAATTAAAAGAGTTCTGCACAATATTATTCCTAATTTCTTTATCTGTAAAATAGATCACCACATCTCTGGGCAATTGCCTTTGCTTTGCCAACCAGGAGTTTATTCTGTAAATTCTATCAATCCTACAATACACTTCATCAGGTTGAACCTTTAAGATCCCAGCCAGAATTTCAGAAGATATTTTCCTTAGATCATCTCTATTATTTTCCTGCAAACCTCTCAGTCTAATTGCATATTCTGTAAAATTATATTGAATCATTAAAACTTCTCTTTCAATCCTCTGTTGTACATTTTCTTCATTACCAATCTTTTGGTCAGTCTCCATTTTAGATTTGTCTTCCGAGCTATTATCCTGAGTGTTTATCAAATCCTTTTTAATTTTTTGAGTCATGTCATCCAAATTCTCCTCAATTTCCTTCATTTTAGACTCTAATAATTTAGTCTTTGCATCCACCCGAATCAGAAAGCCTGATAAACCATTAGCAGCTTTTAAAATCTTTTGATTCAAAAAGTCAAACTTTGATTTGACCAATTCACCAATTTCTTTAATTTCCTGCTTAAATTTTTCAAGTTGCTGGTTCACAATCTCATCCCTTCTTACAATCTCTTCAAGGATAAATTCTAATATATTAAAATCGGGTTTCTGACGCTGGAGAGTTGAAATTTGTTGGCGCAATTTCTTGAGAGGGGAAGTTCCCCCCCCATTTGTCCAGCTGTGTAAGTCCCGATGCCATTTCCCACACAGACAAGATTTAGCAAAAAAAGAGAGAAGAAATAGAAAACAAAAGAACTTTCCCTTAAAAAAGGAAAAAAAAAACTTCTTTTCAATCAACAGCACAGGAGCGAGGTTTTATCTACAAATGTAGCCAGTGATATTTATTCTGCTACATTGTAGTAAGAAGAAACGGAAGGACTTTCCCTTTTAGCCTTTCTCCAGCCACAGCAGACGCCATTTTAAAAGGTTCTTTTTCCCTCTTTTCCTCTCCTCTTTTCTCTTAGATAGATTTTGGAAAGGTGAAATACTTGCGGTTCAGTATTAAGGGTCCAGCTCGTCATTTCTTTAATTATTCTGTTGAATTCGCAGGCTTGCTCTTGACGCCTGGCTCTGCATAAGCAGAGGTCTCCCAAAGCCCGGAGCAGCGGCAGGGGATATGGGGCTTCTCATCCGCTCCGTCCCAAAAGTTAAAAAAAAACTTTTGGGACTCTGCGGAGAGTTCTACCCACCCCTGCCGGCTCTATCTCCGTTTCCTCTTGGAAACGGAGTTTTTTCGAGCCGCCATCCGCTGTAACGGCGGCTCTGACAGGGAATGGAAGCTGACGATCCCAAAGGAACGTCTGGCGGCGGCCAGCAGCAAACCGGAAGCCTGGACAATCTGTTTTCTGATCTGGACAATCTTAAACAACTGACAATATTCAAGTTATTAGGTAGACAACTTGCAGTCTTCCACGTAATTTTAAAATCCTTCTACTGGCCAGGTCAGTAATAAGCAGGCTTCTAGCAAGACTATGTGTCTTTCTCTGCTGCATGGGGAAAGAGATGGATAGTTGGAGAAAGAAAAGACAGCAGAATAAAGAAAATACTTGGTTCCAACCCATTTGGGCTCTGATATCTCCCTTGGCTTGCTTAAACTCCACCCATGATTACATGCAACTCCTAGTGACAATTTACTGTTTATTATTAAACAAATTTATATACTGTAGCCACTCAAGTCACACACAGTGACTCCAGGTGACTTCCTATAGATGTGACCTCCTTGATAGTAGCAAATTGGTTTGCCTTGCTTTAGGCTGATTCAGCCCAGCCTATTACTATCTTTGAAGGTGATATAGATAAGATAGATACAGTAGATAGATAGATAGATTAGATAGATAGATAGATAGATAGTTAGATAGACAGACAGACAGACACTCTGTCTCCCAACATTACTATGATACTGCTTAAGTGACTAAGCTTTAAAAGAAACTGGTGCAATAGTTCAATGTGGAGAAGACAATATAGGCCCGTGATGGCAAACCTATGGCACACGTGCCACAGGTGGCAAGTGTAGCCATATCAGTGGGCATGTCAGCTCAGCTCTGGCCCGCATGCGCGCACTGGCCAGCTGATTTTCGGGCCTTCTGGGCCCACCAGAAGTAGGGAAACAGGCTGTTTCCTGCCTCCAGAGGGCCTGGGGAGGTGGGGAAGGCCGGTTTTTCTTTCTCAGCTGACTATAGATCCATTCTATGCATCTGGGGAGGGTGAAAACAGCCTTTCCCACTCCCTTGGAGGCCCTCCAGAGGCCTGAAACAGCCCATTTCCCAACTCCCGGTGGGACAGGAAGTGACTTTTTTGCTGTCCCCAGCCTCCAGAGACTCCTAGACAGGCTCTGGAGGCCTCCCCAGATGCATAGAGAGGATCTGGAGCCAGGTGAGAAAGAAAAATGGGCCTACCAGGAGTGGGGGGGAGGGGGGTTGCACGGGCATGTGCAGGGCAGAGCGCATAGAATCATGGGTGTGGGCACGTGCACACGCGAACCTCCCCTGCCCCCCCTTCCTGGCATGTGATGGCAAAAAGGTTAGCCATCATTGATATAGGCAGTCCTCACTGATTGTAATTGGCAACTACATCACTAAGCAATAGTCTCATAAAATGGAAAATCATGTGATTTGCAGTAGGATGGGAGTGTGTCAATTCCAGTTGCAGCCATTAAGTCATTAAGCAAAGACTACAGGTCATTAAGCACGATATCAGATGATTGCAACTTTCTGTCAGCTTTCTCCTTGATTTTGCTTGCTGGAAGCTGGAATGCGAAGGTTGCCAATGGCAGTCATGTGACCATGGAGCATTGCGGCTGCCATAAATGTGTTTGGATTGCCTAGTGCCCGAATCATGACTGTGGGAATGCTGCAATGGCCCCAACGCCAAGGATCAGTGGTAAGTCACATTATGCAGCAATGTCATAACTTGTAATGGTCTCTCAACAACTGGTCACTAAGCGCAGACTACCTATAACACTTTTCTTAAAGTTGGGGATTGTGATTAAATTGGAATCCAAAACTTCTCAATTCAGATTCTTAACCACTATGCTGTATGGGCTATCTGTAACATGTCAGCCAAAAGGTTTAGTCCAATTGGGTCATCCATGGATCAGCATGCTTATTATTCAGCTTTTTATTATGAAGTGAAGCAATTGCCTAATTTTTACAATAGGTATCATCATGATTCAATTCTAGGTTTTTTGTTTTTTGTTTGCAAAGTGAGGGGAAAAGCCCATTGCTCGGTAACACAAGAAAGTTGCTGAACCTGAAGACTTCATCTTGTTTAAATTTGGATGTGCTAAAAATAAGAAAATGGGTGATGTCCTTGAGAACACAGGATATATATATATATATATATATATATATATATATATATATATATATATATATATATATATATATATATATATATATATATATTATCACACTTCATTCTAAATATCCTTTACCGATTCAATCAAAAGACGGCTGTAACATGGAGAGTAGCTGGTCCCAAGTCAATTAAAAGTTAAGTGAAGAGCAGCATCAGTCTTTTTGTGATTATTTCAGCTGGCAAACTTTAATTGAAGGTGACATCCAGAATCATGCAGCTTTCCCACCACCATCACCACTTACTCACTAACGAACCCCAGAAGAATTGAGGAGATCAAATAACCGAACATATTGCTCTTTTCTCCAAAAGATGAGTTCTACATTTGAAAGATGATGGAAGTGTCAAGGCCAGTGTGTTAGACATAGCCTCATCTTGCTTCTGTTCTCCGGGTCCAATAATGCTGATAGGTAACTAATTCAACTTACGTTGTTTATGGAAGATGTAAATGCCATCCTGAACGCTGAGCAACCAATATTGTTGTATATAGATAGTCCTCACCTTATGACCATAATTGAGCCTGGAATTAATGGTCCTAAATTGTGTCAGTTGTTAAGTAAGTCATCACAGGACCACATCCAATTTTCTGACCTTTTTTTTTTTGGGTGGACGTTTAGCGAACATGGCATTTGTAAAATGAACCTTAGTGGTTGTTAAGGGAATGCTGCAGTTGTTAATCAAATCCATTGTCCACAATGGGTGGTGGTTTCTGTTTTTTGTTTTTTGTCAGAAATAAGTAAAAACATTGTGGTCATAAAACTACAGAATGCTGCAAAGAGCCATGAATTTAGTCTGGTTGTCAAGTGCCCAAAATTCAATCATCTGACCCCAGGGGTGGGAGAGGTAACCGTCAGAACTTTGAATTCAGGGTCATAAATATTCCTGGAGAAGTTTGTCATAACTCTGAACAGTTGCTTAGCAACCAGTCATAAACTGAGGATCACTTGTATTGGGATTTAGAAATTAAGCGTAGTAAAGACAGCATCTAGTGAACATTGTCTAATTCCAAAATATCAAGAGTTTTGAGAACAGGGTTGAACCAGATTAATACTTGGACTGCTAGGAGATCATAAAATTCCAGGTTAAACCCAAAAGTTGAAGAAACATCAAACCACTTCCATATTATAGCAAAGAAAATATATACGTATCTGTGTTAATCAGCAATAAAAATCTTTAGTTTCTAAACTTTAGTATATTCTACCTATGCATATCTGCATGCAAGAAAGAAAGATACCTCTAAGCATTTTCAATTTAGTGTATACATTGCACCATGCCATGGTTAGATAGGGAATAATCTCTTTCTTGTTCTGTCTCTTCTCATTTTCTGTGTCTCTGTTGTTGTATTTATGTAGCATTTTATTTTTTTAAAGACTAATTTAAATTAAAAAAAACCAGAAAATTGTCTGAATGAGTTATATTATTTTTGTTTGCGGATACAAAGGTTGAACACTTGGTGTACCTTCAAAGGAGCAAAACTGAGCATAACAATCAAATGTTGTGTGTGGCAGGAGAGTAAAAATAGTGTTCTGTTTCTTTTTATTTTTTCTCATGTTAGTTTTCTCCTCCACATCCTAATAGTGAGCTGAATTTTTATGAAACTGTAATTGATTTAATGGGTAGATTTTTGCCAGGAGGATTTCACAGAAGAATAACAACAGGTTAATACTTTTTCCCCCTTTATTTTTTCAACAGTACCGGGAAAGTTAAGATACCTGAGGAAATATTGGAAGCTGGCAAATTTTCATTAACCCTGCTTCCCTAGCATCTACTCTATATTAGATCTGATGCTGCTTTCTTTTATATAATCTAAAATGAAACCCTTTGCTGACAGATAACAAGGTTTAAAAATAACAGAATGGAAGGTACTTTGAAGGTCAACTAGTCCTACTTAAGCAGGAGATTCTGTACCATTCCAGAGAAGTCCCACATTTTTCAGAGTTTGGGAATTTCAGGAAAAGGTTTGTATCAGTATCCTAAAAAGATACCTTTCTCTCAAAGAATTCCCTGAATCTGTTTGAGAGGGATGGAGCAGGCCTTGGGAGGCATGGAAGGTGGATGGGAGTACGAGTAAAGGAAAACAAGGAAGACTGCCATTGACTAAGGGTTTAGGGTTTGCATTCTCAAAATTTGTCATCTAAAAGGGAGGATAAGATAGGATAGGATAGAATGGGCTGGGCTGGGCTGGGCTGGGCTGGGCTGGGCTGGGCTGGGAGAGGAGAGGAGAGGAGAGGAGAGGAGAGGAGAGGAGAGGAGAGGAGAGGAGAGGAGAAGAGAGGAGTGGAATAGAGTAAAATAACTTTATTGTCACTTTGAATGTACACCAATCAGCATATATATAAATGAAATTTCATTGCATATAGCTCTCAAAGGGTCATCACCTCCAATATACACTACATAAACACAATAAAATAAATAAATAAACAAATAAACAAATAAATGAATACAAAATTATGCATTGTTGTTGTTGTTAGTCGTGAAGTCGTCTCCAACCCATTGTGACCCCATGGACAATGTTCCTCCAGGCCTTCCTGTCCTCTACCATCCCCCTGAGTCCATTTAAGCTCACGCTGACTGCTTCAGTGACTCCATCCATCCACCTCATTCTCTGCCATCCCTTTCTTCTTTTGCCCTCAATCTTTCCCAGCATTAGGCTCTTCTCCACTGAGTCCTTCCTTCTCATTAGGTGGCCAAAGTATTTGAGTTTCATCTTCAGGATCTGGCCTTCTAAAGAGCAGTCAGGATTGGTCTCCTCTAGGACTAATCAGTTTGATTTTGTAGTCCAAGGGACTCGCAGGAGTCTTCTCCAGCATCATAGTTTTATAGTTTCCAGCTTTAAAGGCTACAAGGTATATATATGGAAGATCTTGGGATAAAAAAGTTATTGTTACTCATCTGGAGTCTTCTCCAGCACAATCGTTCAAAGGCCTGAATTCTTTGACGTTCAGCCTTCCTTATGGTCCAACTTTCACAACCATACATTGCAACTGGGAAAACCATAGCCTTGACTA
This sequence comes from Arizona elegans, assembly GCA_022577455.1. NCBI lineage: Eukaryota > Metazoa > Chordata > Lepidosauria > Squamata > Colubridae > Arizona > Arizona elegans. Next base: position 190,775,268 of record JAKOOJ010000001.1, read on the forward strand.
TACACACTTTTGTTGGCAGGGTGATGTCTCTGCCTTTTAGTATGCTGTCTAGATTTGCCATAGCTTTCCTCTCCAGGAGCAAGCATCTTTTGATTTTTTGTCTGTAGTCCCCATCTGCGGTGATCTTGGAGTCCAGGAAAATAAAATCTGTCATTACCTCCATTTCTTCCCCATCTATTTACCAAAAATTTGAGAGGGCTGGATGCCATGATCTTAGTTTTCTTAATGTTGAGTTTCAAGGCAACTTTTGCACTCTCCTCCTTCACCTGCATCAAGAAGCTCTATAAATTATGCATATAACCACATATATTATATGACACAGAGAAAGGTGTTACACTTTTTGAACCTCCACATTGTTTTTTTCAGCAGCAGAGGGACTCTCCGTTCATCAAACTAGCAATGTTATAATTCAAGTTCTTGAACTTGGATTATAACATTGCTAGTTTGATGAATGGATGCCCTGCTGAGCTGAATACTTGGTTGTATCCAACATATTGTTTTCATTATTTGAAAGATAGGGTGATATCTGGGTGCAAAAGAAGTCTAGCTTTCTGCATTTTTGATAGCTGTGGAGAATGGGAATTTCAGATCATATTGCTTGTCTTGCAACACTGCTAAAATCCCTTTGTCCATGCAGTGGTGGGTTTCAAATTTTTTTACTACCGGTTCTGTGGGCGTGCCTTGGTGGGTATGGTGTGACTTGGTGGACGTGGCTTGGTGGGCATGGCAGGGGAAGGATACTGTAAAATCTCCATTCCCACCCCACTCCAGGGGAAGGATACTATAAAATCTCCAATCCCTCCCCAATCCAGGGGAAGGTTACTGCAAAATCCCCCTTTCTTCCTGATCAGCTGGGACTTGGGAGGCAGAAAATAGATGAGGGCAGGGCCAGTCAGAATTTTTACTACCGGTTCTCCAGAACTAGTCAGAATCTGCTGAAACCCACCTTTGAACTGATGGCTTTATCCTCTGTTATTCCATCTCCATGCCATTATTGTATTTCAGCTACTGAGATCTTGGAATTAACATTTTTCTCCAATACTGAAAAGATTGTGAGAGTTTATCTCCATTTGTCTCCATATAACTATTTTCTAAACAATGTCCTTTATTTCTTTTCTCAAAGATTGCACAAAAGATGGGCAGATCTAATCCAGATTATTGTTAATTTTTTACGGTTAAAGAGTATTTTTCTTACATTATAGTTATTATTATTCAGCTTATCCTTTAGCAGAGTTTTGTCTGATGCATCTTCACCTGTTCCTTTTCAAGACATTAAAAAACAACAACAACTCAGGTACCAAGCAGAAAGACATTTGGCTCAATATAGGGTCTTAAACTCTCATTCCATTTTGCCTAATGTATGCAAAGTCAGGAACTTCATTTCATATGAAATGACTAGAGGTAGTAATCTTCTCGCTGGTGCCCTGACTTGCTAAACATCATAAATCATAGCACTGGGTCCCTGTAAACAGCTGCTCATGTCAACCGAATACACTGGGATGTCAGACAGTGGCTGTTAGGATGTTAACACTATGTTTAGAGTTTATGCATATTCAGGAAATTCTTACTCTGTTTGCAGTTTCCAGTGAACATCATTCAGCTGTTCACTGATCATGCGAAGAAGATAGATAGACAGACAGACAAGATCTGGATCAGTAGAGAGGTTGTACACAATGGAATATCAACTAGACATTTCATCCCATTTCATAGCTAAGCAGATCGGAATAGCAGGCATGGCCGTGGTAGGCAGGCATTGCTATTGATGCAGCAGGGGTGGGTTCTAATTTTTTTTACTACCGGTTCTGTGGGCGTGGCTTATTTTGTGGGTGTGGCTTGGAGGTCATGTGACTAGGTAGGCGTGGCTAGCTGGTCAGAGTCATTTCTGGAAGGTCTTTGCACTTGCGACCAGTCCTCGCACTTACAACCTGACTCATTTGTTTGCTTTTAACACTGATCAGCTGTAGGACGGCCCTTTGAAGCCCTGCGGCAAGAGTTTAAACAGTTTTTTTCCCTCTAGTCATCAGCTGGGACTCAGGAGGCAGCAATAGATTGGGGGTGGGACCAAATAAAAGATAAGAATAATGTGGGGGGTGGGTGAGGGGGGGTGAGGGTGGGGGGGGAGAACTGGTTCGGTGACATCATATCGTCACCGCTACCGGCTTTGCCAAACTGGACCGAACCAGGAGGAACCCACCACTGTGATGCAGAAACAAAATTTGCTACTTCTTTGAGCAAGGGATGTCAATAGTGCAACTTACTCTGAGTACAGAGATTTATGTCCAGTTTACACAGTATGGACTAAAAAGCTTACTCTGCAGAATCATATTGTCGGGTCCAAAAAGAGTGAAGAGGGGCACAAAGGATCATTGGCTCTTGTGCTGTTTTCGGTAGTGCTTTTCAGTAATGCATAAATTGTTCCAAAGGAGATATAATTGCCGTACACATCGCTGAATACCTGGGCTGGTGGACTTGAGTACCACGCTCCCCCCAATTTACCACATTAGCTGTCTTCTAACTGGAAAATGCTAACACTTGAGGGCATCTAAATGAATGTTTATCTCCTTTTTTTCTGCAAATATTAAGTGGAGAGGAAGCTTCCCTCCCTCCCTGCAAATCAACTTCTTTTGATTTCAATGTGTGAAGATTTGACTTGTAAATAGTTTCCCAAAAGCTATTTCCCCAAATCCTTTACATATTTTAATTAAGTTTTAAATTAGCCTGTGATAATGTACCTGACTTCACAAAATTTAAAAGTAATCCTCCCCTCTTTTCCCTTTGATTTAGATTTTCCCCCCTTCATCAATTGTTGCTCCTGCTGGGAAACATTATAAAAATAGATATTCAAATAGGTTTTTCTTTCAGTTTGTCCTGAAAATGGTAGCTTGTCAGCTTTAGAAGATGCACAGAAATGAGGACTCCTCTTCTGTTGTCCTCCAGATATGTTTAGAATGCAACTTTTTGCTACTTTAGCCGAGAAAAAGCTGCAATCATGACATCTGGTGGGTACCAAGATGAGGGAAATGTACATGTTAAGGATGCCATTTGTTACCAATATGCTAAAGTTTCTGGAAATTGTGCATTGTAAGCTAGGGATGGGCAGCTCTGTGAAGACAAGGAAGAGTCTTCACAAAGCTGGGATGGGGGGATATGGTGGTGAGGAGGGGAAGGACAGTATCTCTATTGATGGGGTGATGGTGAAAAATAAGTAACCAAGGGGTTTTTCATATGTATATATTGTCTGGATGTTCTGGAAGGCATGCTTTTCTTTCTGAACTACATTAAATCAATTTCAGGTCTTTTTTTTTTTTTAATTTGATTTATATGCCGCCCTTCTCCAGAGACTCAGGGTGGCTTACAATGTGCTAAGCAATAGCCTTCATTCTTTTGTATATTTTATACAAAGTCACCTTATTGCCCCCACAAACTGGGTCCTCAATTTACCTACCTTAGAAAGGATGGAAGGCTGAGTCAACCTTGAGCCTTGGCGAGATTCGAACCTGCAGTAATTGCAGGCAGCTGGTCTTAATAACCAGCTTAATAACAGGGTGCCTTAGACCACTGTACTACCAAGGCTCTTAGAATATAGCCTGTATTTTCCTCTAAAAGTGATGGAAACAAGGCCACTAGTCTCTGGGATTTATAGTCACAAGCTGCCCTGCATTTGTAGATGTCAGACTCTTCTGGATCTTTTCCATTCCTTTGACATAATCTTGAATCTGAAGCATGCTGTGAATTGTTGGTTAAATACAAGTTTAGCTATGAACGTCCGGTGCTGGTTTTGAATGATTGATACAGAAGTGGCAGCTACTCATTATGAAAGCAGAAAACACCTCTTTCCACATCTTACCTTGCAAACAGAGTGGGAGAGTCTATTGCTTAATTAGGCATTAGTTTTTCATTCTGCTTGAGTTCTAATAGGCATCCTTCCAAATTTGGAGTAACTTTAAATAATCCAGTCGGTGATTGGATTCAACAGTCTTGGTGGCAGAAAATTAATCATCTGGCAAGAGGTTTATGAAGTAGTTAATATGCAACATCAGGGCAGTGCTGAACCTTTTCAGGATTTTCCTCTGCTTTTAGACCCAACCAAAAGGGATGAGGATTAGAAAGAAGCTAGTCTGGGGGTGGGGTGGGGTGGGGGAGAATCCCAAGGGTGACTTCCTGAGGGATGGTCACCAAAATAAACTAGATTGATTTAATGATGTAATGCACATTGCCAGAAGTGAAAGCTGTTTAACACACAGCCTGCTGAAATGTTCCTGAGAGCATTGAAATGTTCCTTGTCACAGAGCAGAAGCCATCGCTCAACGGAGTGAATTGCAGCATCTTCAAACTGGGTAGAGTCAATATTAATGTGACCCTCACTGGGGAACCCTGCGTAGATTTATACTGATTGTTGCCTTTACATTATTGTACCATCACAAAGATCCAGCAGAGCAATTCAACCCATATTCAGAAAAGCATCCTATTTAGCTTAATGAGTCTGTATATATATCACCTTAAGCAACATGTTTGAAACACTGATGTCCATATTCTTTCTACCTACCTCCTTATCTTGTAAGGAAGACCAAATATTTTGTGAAATGCTCCAAGACAGTTGGGAAGAAAAAAGAACTGAATAGTTTTCTTCCAAATAAGGACATACACTGAAAACATCTCTTTTCAACCAATCCACTAAGAACACAATAATTTCCGAGCAAATGTTGACAAATTATTTATCACAATTAGGGGATTACCAACATTACTACATTTTTTTTGTGTGTGCATGAAATAAATGTTCCACCACACTCTATATTTGTTTGTGAATAGCCTGGGAATTATGGAGTTGGAAGAGAGCACAGTAACTAAAGAGACAGGGGGCAGCTGTGATGGAAGACAAAAGCAAAAATGAATGCCAGATATAGAAATATATCTTTGCCAGGCATCCTCAATGTGGCGGTCTACTGAAGTGTGGTCTTCCTACATTCTCAACAGTGGACAGGCTGGGAGTTATGAGCTGGATGCCTAGATACCTGAAGAAGGGTACCTGGTTGGGGAAGTCTACCATTAACCTACAACTTGTAGCTCACCTAACAATACCCAAGCTTTGTTCTTTCACCTTGGCAGCAGGCACGCAATTACAAAGGAAAGGAAGCAAACATTGAGTACAGCAAGACACCAGAATGGAACAACTCATTGCGGGACAACTCTCTGCAGCCAACTCGCCACAGGACAACTCACTGCGGAACAATTCAACAATTCAATTTAATTATTTGAAAGAATTAAAAAAAATATTTTAATTTTTGTCATTCACATTTTACTTTATCCCTCCTTTTGCATCCTTTCTTTAATGATTTTATTCCGCCATTTCTTTGACATTAGTGTAGCTTTTGTCCTACGGCAAGTTTGTCCCACGGCGAGTTGGCTGTGGTGAGTTATCTAGGAGTGAGTTGGCTGCAGAGTGTTGGTTGTGGCAAGTTGGCCATGGCGAGTTGGCCACAGCGCGTTGTCCTAGACCTGCAAGAAAGTCATCTTCACTGGAGGAACATTGGTGGCAGGATTGTCTGCAGAGTGTGGTCAAAGATGGAAACCACAATATTGCAATGGAAGTTCCACCATTTTTTTAATGTGGATCACTCATGTGGTGCACTTAAAACAGGCCAAACTTCAATCACATCCTCACGGCTGCCATCTTGTCATTTTTAATTGTGTCCCACAGACAGACCTTCTGCCTCCCCAAAAGATTGCTCCAAAAAGACTCCATTCAGATTCATCATGCAAGGAAATGCTGACTCTCTTCCTGCAGAAATAATAGCAATTCAGATCCAACTTGCTCAGAAGTGCAAAGCTGAACAGGAAACTTAGGACAGATGGATTGATTTGTATCCATGTGTGCATTATGTTTTGATCTGTTTTTAACTGCCTTGAGGGTTATTTTGCCTGAAAGGCTCCAAGTAAATGTCAGTATTAGACAAATTTGGATATTCATAGATAGTTAAGGTTTCCCATGTGCTAAGTGTACATGCCAGGTGAATTTTCCAGAGGGTGATGAATAGGAATGCAAGATGAGCCCCAGTATGTTTCCATGGAACACATACACTTATGGGCAGACAGTTTCCTCCTACTGGACAGACAATTGAATACTAACAATTATACTTAAGGGACCTATAATTCCTGAGCTTTTAGATGTTGTCCGGGCTTGCCAACCTTTGCAAGTGAATGTCAATGGCCTGGTTTTATTTTATTTTTTAAAGTGCACGTGGCACCCTCTCTCAAAGGCATGTGCACTTAATGCAGTTGCATCAAGGACCCCATCTTGCTTAGAAAGCCATTTGCTAATCCACAGTATCCACTTGAGAAGCTTATTAGAATTGATTTTGCTATTGACATTTGCGCAAGTGTTCTATTCCTGGCAAGCTTTGATAATACATTACACTAAACCAGGGACGAGACCAGGAATGTAGCTGGTGAGAATCTATTCTATCATGTCCTGATCATCCTGATGATGAGAAATGTCTCTTCATTCTGAGGTCATCTCTGCAACAGAGAGATTTAAGTTCAAGAGCAGAAATCATACAGTATGCTTAAAAAAGTCAGTGGTGTTTCCATCTCAGTAAATAGCCACTGAATAGGGATCGATTCCTCTGTATTAAGCTGCAGGAAAATTTGGCTTTGAATGAAGTTGTCTTTTCCAAATATTTGTAATGGGAAATGTTTCATGAGACCAGGGAATGCCAAATCTGTACTAAATCTGTTCTCTTTGCCTTTGGATAAAATGTTTACTCATAACTGGCTAATTTTTTTGTATATTGAAAATGATGATCAGGGGCAGGAAGCGGGTAGGGGTTTCAAAATTTTCTAAGGATAAATACCTCCTTCATTATATGGACTCCCTGTGATTCCCATTGGTTCCTTCCAGGATTTTTTTTTTTCTTTACAATTTTCTGGTTGTCTCTCATTCAAGTACTAACCAGGTTTAACTTCCAAGCCCAGGGAGAATCAACACAATGCTATCACCTGATGCTAACCCAACTTGCCAACCTCTCTCTAGTGCAGGGGTCGGCAACCTTAAACACTCAAAGAGCCACAAAGGTCCTAACCAGAATCCCCCGTTCAATTTTGGAGCTGACCAGAAGTCCAGTTCCCCCATCATAGTCTCCTCCTAGCGTGGTGTCCTTTTTCCTCTGCTGACTGGAAGTCCAGTTCTCCCACCATAGAGTCTCCTCCTAGCATGTCATCCTTTTTCCTCCTGTGAATGGAAGTCAGTTTCCCCACCATAGAGTCTCCTCCTAGCGCGGCATCCTTTTTCTTCTACCTGCCCTAACTGAAAGCCCTATTAATTGTGGAGCCGACCAGCAACAGGAAGCCACAGCAGAGGGATGAAAGAGCCACATGCAGCTCCAGAGCCACAGGTTGCTGACCCCTAGCTCACGGGTTGCTCTAGTGGTTATTTGAAAATATATGTTATCAATTAAGTCCTTATTGTTAATTAATAACTTTCAACTTATGTGTAATAATGCATATATGAGATACATCAAAACAAAATGAACATGGAGGTTTAGCTTAGTTGCAAGTGTTTAAATCTTGTATTAGAACCACTACTGAAAAAGAGCTGTATGCTGGGGCTGAAAAAGTCTCCACGTATGTTTTTGCTATTGAATGTGTTTTCATTTTGCAAATAAGGACTTTAATTATTTATAAACTGGCTTCTGATGAAAGTCAATGCTTGGGCTAAAATATAGAAAATATTGCCAGAAAAAACATGTCCCTCCTGCTTGTCTCTCTCTCTCTCTGATTTCAAGGGAGGAAAAAAAACCCAGAAACAACATATTACACACAGAGAGACACAAGCTCAGATCTCAAACAAAGCATTAAACCTTGTCCACGTGGAATAATATTGATCATCCTTTCCATTATGTCTATAAAGAGCCAGTTCATAAGCACAGAGTAACCATCTGTCATCAGTCTAAGACTGTCTATCCAGAGTAGCACAATCTTTCCATCATAATAAAGTAATATTTCCTTCACCATGCTGAGAACTTCATATATTGATGAATTTCAACTTTTTAATATATAATTTAAAACAGTATTCACATCTTATAACCATATCATTCTTTCCAAACCATTTGAAAATGTTATGAATATTAAAACTAAAATGAGGCTTTAATGGTACAAGTTCATATTATAAGTGTGCCATCTATCATTTGGCACTTCCAGTATAATAAAGTTTACAGATAACCCTTTTCAATGTTATTTATTAATGTAGGTATTTAGTCCAGGACCCCTCAGGCAGTTGCTTTCACGGCAAACTATTTTGTGTTATATATAATTATCATCATTTTTAGCCATTATCTATCCACTGCAGGATGAAGGCCACACCTATGTATGTGTGTGTCTGTATGATTTTGAACATTAATAAAAGTAATATGAGAAAAAATATAAAAAATAAAATAAAATAAGAAAAATAGATAAAAGATAAAAGAAAGAGTTCAGGAAAGAAAAAGGGATGCTTCTCTCATTAGTCTCATTCAACACATTATATAGTTTCTGCTCATTAATGATAGTCCTTTGACTTTTTGCTTAGACTCCATCCCAGTCATTTCTTTTGGAAAACCCCAGCAGTTCTCTCTCCCATGAAGTTGTGCAGTACTTATTTATTTAATTTGTTTAATTAATTCAAGAATTTAAAATAAATAAAAATCCAAATTCATCCATTCATCCTTTATACATTTCAAATTTTCATAGTCCAAACTCTTGGCAAACTTTTTGCTATAGATTATTTTAAAATTCTTGAATTTTTTTCTGTTTTCCTTTATTCATGCCCCATGTTGTAGGAACACTCACCAGGAGATCTTGGAAACCAGAAAAGGGTGGTATTAAGAAAGTTGGTACCTATATTCAAGAAGAACGAGGGCTCACATGTGCCATGTCCCACTATTAATATGTATCAACTAGCTAGAAACATAACAACCATTATTTAAAGGAAACTTGTTGTGACTTAGGCTTCCTGAGTCATTAAAACACACAAGTAGTCCCAAAAACCTCTTTTATTGCAACAGCTGTGAATTACGTTCATTCACAGTTGAGTCCCAGTTAGTTGCAAGAAGTCCTTCGGGAGAAGTACTTTGGGATAATCATCAACCTTTATCTCCCTTGACACTCTGCCAAAGACCTACTTGGCAAAGCCATACGGAGTCCAGAATCAAACAGAGATGCCGACTGGAAACAGAATTAACAATGCTGCTTTCCTGCAAAGTGTCCATGTGCCTTTGTTCCTCTTTTAAGCCTTATGGGAGGGCCGATCATCTCCAGGCCTTACTCCCGAGTTGTCCCTTTAGTTTTAACTGTTCGTGCCTTCTGGCAGCTCTGCACATGCGTGCACTAGGAACAGGCTTCTCCTGTTCCTCTGCCTCTCTGCTGTCTGACTCTGGAGGCTCTGAGTCAGCGCATCACTCCCAGATGGCCCTGGCCCTATCTCTGCCTCTGATGCAGAGCCCTCGTCCGGGCCTTCCCCGGACTCCAGGACTGGTCCGTGTTCCTCCCCAGCCTCCTCACTGTCCAACTCCGTTGCCAGCTCTTCAGGCTGCTGGCAGACCACAACAAAACTGTCCAATCAATCCTCTTGTGGCTCAAAATAGTCCAGGCCTTTTTTATCTATTATTCAAAAGAGAGAAATTATTAGGGAGGTTTGTGCAGGTCCAGAGAACTTACGATCAAGCATTTTACAAATGATGATGATATAGAAGATTAGCTTGAGAGAACACATTTGAATATTAATGTGCTAAGTATTTGTCAGAGCCCAGAAACAATGAAAATAATTGCTAGATATTCACTTCCATAGCCCAGTGCCAAACTGCAGGGGATCTTGTGTCCAGAGCTTACATTTGTTTTCCATATTATCACAGATTTTAAAAATCAATGTCAGCCATGATAAATATTAAAACTAAACAGACCGATTGTTTATTACTATTGCTTCTCATGCTTTTTAATGTGCAGGCTAATTAGCTATCAATAATATGAGAAAGCCTTGAGAGGGAAAGAATCATAGAAGAGGCATTTCATTATGCCATTAAGGATCCTTAATAGCAGCCACCACTTTATTAATTCATATGCTGCCAGCCAATCACTACTGCATTTAATTCAGGCACAAGATTTATAACATGGCTGCCAAAATTGGGGAGTTAATGAATGCCCAATAAAGGGGTTTTGCACAGGGCATGGAATTAAACTGTGTTCATGAAGGCAGATCCCATGGACAAATGAGGAAGCATTTGGGAGGGACTAAGAGGATGGAAAGAAGTTAAACAAAGCTCAACTATGATTTCATTTAATTCAAGGCCTCAGAGACTTAAACTTCCAAAGTAGTTTTCAGAGCCAGAACTGGGATTCTTCACCCCACCACATCCACAGATGTCTGTAAAAGAAATAGTTTTATTATATACAGCTATGCATTATTGTAATGCGCAAAACAAATATGTTTCAGAGAAAATTTGCATTGTGCCTGTGGTAAAATGTACTTTCTATCATGTCCATTAAGTCTACTAAGAAAGATCTTTTAATGCATTAATCGATACATGAACATCTATCCACGGAATAATTGCAAAGGTGGCTTTTTAAAGTGCCTTGCCTTGTCATTTTATTTATTTATTTATTGTTTATTTATTTATTTATTGTTTATTTATTTATTTATTGGTTCAATTTATATTCTGCCCTTCTCCGGAGACTCAGGGCGGCTTACAATGCGTTAAGCAATAGCCTTCATACTTTTGTATATACCTGCTTAGTAGGGCTTTCGCCCCCCCCCCCCCCCAAAGCGGTGTTCTTTTTTATACAAAGTCAGATTATTGCTCCCACAAACTGGGTCCTCATTTTACCTACCTCAAAAGGATTGAAGGCTGAGTCAACCTTGAGCCTGGTGAGATTTGAACCTGCAATAATTGCAGGCAGCTGGTGCTACTTTAACAGCACTTAGTCAGCTGCACCACCAAGACTCTTGGTGCCACTCCAACATACAAATAGTTAATGTTATAACACAGCACATGTTCACAAGTTAGGCTGAAATTTTACGTAACTTGTTTACAGTTATTTCAAAATGGGGCTTACACTTCAACAGCCATTTTATATATTTATTTGGTAGGTTTATATCTAGGTGACCATATGCTCTTTATTATAAAGGACAGGGTTTTTTTATTTCAGAAAGCCATCCTTTAAATATATTTATTTTTCATAAACTCATTTTTGTCCTTTACTTTGATCACTGAACTTTTGTGTTACAAATGATATCATTTGATGCACAATCTTCCATATGCTCGTGAAAAAATTGGAAATTTTTCTTTTTTGATTTTTCTTTTTTATTTTTTTATTTGTCTTTTTTAAAAAAATAAATTTATACTGTTTGATTTTAGATATTTTTTATTGGAATATGCAGTTTTGCAGTTTTTTGTTTTTCTCTTGAAATTTCCTTTGCAAAGTTATATACTTAAACACTTAGAAAATGTTTTATCCTTATGCATCTCTTTCAGATTTGCCATTTTTCAGGCCTGTCCTCTATTTCTTTCCCAAGAAAATATGGTCTTTGAATGAAAAGTATACCATACTTTTCATTCAGGAATTCAAGACTACATGGTAGCACTTTTTCCTCATTTTTGCCACAACCACTCTGTGAGGTAGGATTGAAAGAGAGTAATGGGACCCAAGTCCAGGAAAAATGGAGGCATATCCCATGGACAAATGAGAAAGCATTCGGGATGGACTAACAGGACAGAAAGAAGTTAATGAGTTTACATAACTAAGCACCCCAGGACAGGGATGGGTTCTACTTACCTTTACTACCAGTTCGCAACAGGGCCGCATGCATGTGCAGAAGCATTTTGATGACGTCAGGGTCAGTGGGCAGAGCCTCCCGCCAGATTTACTACCGGATCTATAGAACCAGTGCGAACGGGGGTCAACCCACCACTGCCCCAGGACCTGGGTCCCCCTAGTCCTAAAGCACTGCCTTAACCACTATACCACATTGAAGGACCTTTTATAGCAACAGGTTAGTGATAATGCACACTTTCTCTCTCAGATGCAGCCTTGGGGAAAATGTCACCTGTCATAATTCAGTGAAGTATTGCTAAACTTAATAGGGAACAGGAAGCCATTACTGATAGAACACTTGGAGAAAGAGGCTACAGAATCTGTCATCTCTGTATTTTTTTTAAGAGCATAGACTTCACAAAAGCATTGTTCTGGCAATGTAATTGTGCCAAAAGCTGATAATCTGTGCTCATGATACCTGCATACTGAACATTTATTCATATATGAATTTCGCATATTGCTATATGTTTTCCTAGCTCCTAATTCACTTTGGTGGTCCAAGCATTAAAACACAGTCGATCCATCCTCAGGCTTCCATAGCAAACATCACCTTGGATGATTTACAGCACACAGAAGCAGTGAAGCCCAGGGGTGAAATCCAGCAAGTTCTGGAGAACCGGTAGCAGAAATTTTGAGCAGTTCAGAGAACTGGTAGTGGAAATTTTGAGTAGTTTAGAGAACTGACAAATCCACCTCTGGCTGGTCCCAGAGTGGGGTGGGAATGGAGATTTTGCAGTATCCTTCCCCTACCAGGCCCACCAAACCACACCATACCCACAAAGTCATGCCCACAGAACAGGTAGTAAAAAAATTTGGATTTCACCACTGGTGAAGCCCTAACATTCCAGCCCATTCATTTGGAAAACAGCCACCCGCTCCTACTGAGACAATTTCATTTCCTAGTCTGTCATTAAAACCTGGAATGGATGACAAAAATATGAAAATAATTACTTCAAACAATTAGGATATCAAATATTAGAAGCAAAGGGACAAACATGAGATATTGGATCCTTTTTCTTTTGAACTTCACCTATACCTCACTCTGTCTGTCTGTCTGTCTGTCTGTCTGTCTGTCTGTCTCAGGTATGTTTTATTACTGGTATATCACAATATTGCTTCTATAGAGGAACATAGAGATAACTTTGGTGAAGGAATGCAGGGGCCATTTGCAGGAGCTGTTAAGGGAGGAAAAGTGACAATGCAGTCCTAGTAAACAGGAAAATGTGAGAAAGAAACTCAAAATTACCTCACCTTGATTCTGTTTGGTGTAAGAGCAGGTAAAGAGAAAGCCTGGTAAGCTTTCAAGATCTGTTATTATGCCTTAGAGCAGGGGTTGGCAACCTTAAACACTCAAAGAGCCACAAAGATCCTAACCAGAAGCCCCCATTCAATTCTGGAGCTGACCGGAAGTCCAGTTCCCCCATCATAGTCTCCTCCTAGCGCATCAATGATGAACAAACAATGATTTTTAAAATGTTTTTAAATGGTAAGATGTGTTCAATTACTTAAAACTAATCAATGAAATACTGGAAATGTTATTCTAATTCTGCAGTACTTGTAAACTCACTGTTTGTCCACTCTGTGCATTAATTTTTTCTTTTTTTTCCCTCCTCATGGTCTCTCTGTTTCCTTTTTGTGTGCATCTTTTTTCTTTTTCTTAAAATGCTTAATTATCCTTAGAATCACATTTGCTTTTAATTGCATTTATGTTACTCAAACACTCAAGTGAATTCTAGACCATTTGCTTAGATCTTTTTTCCTTTGTTTCAAAACAGAAGATGGAATTCATCAGTTGAGAAGATTCATATGACAAAATCTAAAAAGGAGTCTGAATCTTTACTCTTACAATCTTAGTCTATAAATTTAAAACCCCAACCCTTACACACTTTCAAATTGTTGCTGTATCATCATATTTGAATAATATCATCTTACTCTATAAACATATAATATTCTAAACTCACTAGTGCAATAACATTAGGAGTAATATTTGTTGGTCTCAATAAAGGAGAATATTTGTTGGTCTGTTTATAAAATATGAAGTATCATTAGCATCAAATGTTATATTCTTATGCCATTGCCCCTATAATTCCATTGATACTTTCATTTCTAATTATGCAGGCAAGGTGTTCCAAAAGTAAATTAAAAAGAAAATGAGAAAGAGGGATCCTTGACATCTACATCAACATAAATTTAACCAAGGGGAATGCACACATAGTTTAGGAACTGAATAAATCATGTCAATCAAAACTCTAAAACTTTGTGAAAGTCCCCAAATAAATCAACATCCACTTCAAAAACTGCCAAGAGGCTGTATCAAAGGCTTCAGCATTCAAACAAATTGTGATTGCTGGGTCTTATATATTTTGAGGTTAAGCAATAACATCAATTAAAAATCTCATATTATTAGAAGCTTAGCTTGGCAGCCCTCTTTCCTAAGATGGATGGGAAATAATTGGTAGAATATCTTACAATATACAGAGTTACTCTTAAAATCTTAGCAGCAGCCACATTTATCAAAGTAGTAAGTCTACAATTAGAAGACATATTAGAATCTTTTTTTTTTTTGATGTAGGAATAACTGTGACATTTGCCTCCTTAAAAGTAAAATATAGGGGTCTACCAATAATAAAATAAGAATCAAAACCCCAATATACTTTAAAATCCATCTAGTCAGAAGTCTTTTCCAGTTTCACAGATTTAACTGTTGGAATGAATGAATTGAAGCATTGTTAAAAAGGGATGGGGTGAATATTTTGGGGGGCATTTCCTTCTGGGTAGCTGCAGTTCTTTTGATATTATACCGCTGTTATCTGTTCTTCATAGTGAAACTGGCCATGTTGTACTGGAATCAAATGGACTACAAAATTGGTAAATAAAAAATAATTTAATTAAAAAGGAGAGGGGAAGGAGAAGGTAAGAGAAATAGTATAGTTAGTATGCCTAACACTAAACAAACAAACAAACCAATAAAGAAACAAATAAATAAAGCATAGTTAGTATACTTTCCATCTAAGATAATGTAGGAGTAAATACAAATGTATAATTAAGAGCTAAAGTATAATAGCATGAATGCTAAAGAACTTAATAGCAAAACATTAGAGAAAAAGAAATGAATGTCTTTTATCAACAGAAGCTTAAAAATATTTTTCAGTTTCTTTGTAAATATGAAATGATTTCTGTATACTGTTCGATAATTTCAGAATTAGCCAGATACCTGATGGAGTAGTGAATATTTTTCTCTCAAGAAATATTTCCCATGTTATTACCAGTAGTTTTTTTCCTACACTACGAGGTTTCTTTATCAAAATCAGGGAAAATACAACATGATACTTTGAATTTCCCTATTTAATTATCCTTAAAGAGCATGCTGTATTTAAAAGTTTATTTCTCCTAGCAAATTTAAAGAACTTTATGATAGATGACCAGAATTTATCAGATTTACGAACAAAAATTGGAAGAAGATGAGCTCTCTAAAAATCTAGTTTATAATCTTTCAGCATAGCCTTCCTGAATCAGGAAGGCTATGATAAAAGAGGTTGGCTGGCATTTCTTAGCTTTGTTTGGGTTTCTAATAAAATGTCAATTAACCCTGTAAGAATGACATTCTAAAGACATCATTTTATCCTGAAGAGTCTTAACCACTTATAGTAAATTGCTTATAGATGTATCCGCTGATTTTCCCGTAAGCTTCCAAATGATATATTCTATTTTCAGTCACTTCCATATTGGAACATATAGTATTAACAGTGTCTTTGAAAGTGTTTATCCCTCCCGAGATCTCAAGGAAAACTGCCATCACATCTTTTTCAGCACTGCCATCACCATTGCTTTAGTGAGCAAAGAAGAACGTAACGTTTTCTTGTGTAGCATCCTAGCAGATAATGAATAAATTCTCCACAATCATCAGCACCCACTGTAATCACCTGTTTCTAATTACAGTAGTAAACAATGAACAGGATTTGAACTGCAGAGAAATGTTAGGAAGTGCTAATAGCTGTCAGAATACAGTGTTGATAGTCATTTGGGCCAGAAGTCTTTTTTAAAAAAAAGTATTTTGAGGCAATTTATTGTTATTTCCCTTGCTTGATAACATGGACACCACTGATTCTTCCTCTCTTTATTTTCTAGAGGCATTTCATGGAATTGTATCCATTATCAATCAGTCCTTATGGAAGGGAAATGATTACATGCCCTGGTTCTTGCTTGAATAAAAATTATTTTTTCCAGTGTATAAACCAAGTCAGCGACATTATTTTACCATGGGAAAATAATAATCATAAGCATTTTTGGTTGAGGCAACCTTCAGGCTTAATGAGAGCTTAATAACACAAAAACAGACCTTAAAAGAAAGTCAACTTGCATTTGTTTTAAAGGAGGTAAAGGGCAGAGTGGCTGAGACATTGAGCTTGTCGATCAGAAAGGTCGGCGGTTCGGTGGTTCGAATCCCCAATACAGGTTTCCTGAATGAGCAGGGGGTTGGACTAGATAACCTCCAAGGTCCCTTCCAACTCTGTTACTGTTACAAACTTATGTTTGGAACTGTGACACATGACAAAGGGAAAATCTCACAGAGACCTGATATAATTAAAGGATAAAGTTCGTGCAAAAGAAATAGAAACAATAGAAATGTATGCGAAGTTGCACTGTATATTCAAATTACACACCATTGCTCCAAATGGAGGGAAAAAGCTGCTGCTTTTTTGATATTATACCACTGTTATCTGTTCTTCAAAATGGAACTGGCTATGTTGTTCTGGAATCAAATGGACTACAAAGTTGGTAAATAAAAAAATAATTAATTAAAAAGGAGATGGACAGGAGAAGGTAAAAGCGAGTGGGAGGGGAAGAAATAGTATAGTTAGTATGCCTAACACTTGGTAAGTAAGTAAATAAGTAAGTAAGTAAATAAATCATAGCTAGTACACTTTCCACCCAACTAAGATAATATAGAAGTAAATACAAATGTATAATTAAGAGCCAGTGATAGAGAAAAAAGAAAATAATATGCATTGATATTCAAATTGCACACCATTGCTCCAAGGAAAAAAGGTTGATACTCTGAAGTTAGAAGAAATGTTGAAGGTTAAGATGAACTTAAGTGGAGTTTGAGTCCTGGTGACTGGACTGATGAGAATTGAAGCCGAAATTTGCAAGCTATCGTATTAGCATAGTAAAGGATCCTCTGAGTACCACTAGACTACTTTCATTTCTAATATCTCATAATCATAGGTCAAAATGTTGGAAGACTACTAAGAGCAAAGCGAGATTGTTTGGTCTTTCCGTTGAATATTTCTTATTTTCAGGCATTAAATAAAGCCAAAGAAGCCATCAAGCAATGGACTTTGGACACTGAGTGGCAACATAACTTAAGCCACAAAACTGTCTTAAGAGGACCCAGAAAAATCTCTCCTGCAGCTTACCAATTTTCATTTATTCATTCTGAGAACTGGTGGACATTTTCTAAAGCTTGTTTTAGTGCTTGCCCTATGACATTTTTGAGAAGGTAGATATAATAAAATTCCAATTTTCTAGAGGTTATAACCTTGCAAAAGAAGGAGACTGAGACAATTAGACTTGACCTTTTACACCAAGAGCTTTATGCTGATACTTGGGTAAAACTAATTCAGCCTTTATTAACTAATGTACTAGGTCTCATAAACAAATTTTACATTGATTAGTTGATGGATGCCAGCAAGTAACTTTCTTGGTTGCAGATTTTTACTTTTAAACAATCTAAAGTCTGGTGTACTACAGTGAAGGTATTGTAAATTGCAGTATATTGCCTACGATAAAGTAGCTAATATTTTCTGAATGCTTTTATATTTTTCTTGTTTATGATCCTACTTTTGTTCTGGCCATTAAAAGTTTTATTGAAAAATATTAAATTGTTTTTTTCCCCATAAACAGGAAAATAATTTCAGAGATGTTCTCCTGTGTAAAGAAAGCCATTTATGGTTAGGGTGAGTTTCTGCAGAGCATTGGACTAAATGCCAGATTTATATATTATGGTATATAATATGGTTCCAAAAACATCTTTATGAACAATAGTTAAGTTTTAAATGCAAATTTCTGCTAAATCTTTTTATTCGTTTATTTTCATTTATTAAGAAACTTTATATGGACACTCAATTTACTCTGGTGATTCTGGATGATTTATAGAAGAAAAAGCCTGAATACAAAACCAATCCTTTATAGACATCATTCATAAACCTAATTAATTATTTGGGTCTCTTTACTTACTAAATGCAAAAATGATGAAAGCTTACATAGATTAAAAATCTGATATTTGTCTTTTGCATTTCTTAGAACAAAGTAATTATTTAAGATATTTCTTTCTATGTTATAAAAGATAACATTTTTACCATCCATATACAAGATACAATATCTGAGTTGGCTGGTCAAAGAACTACAGCTGAAAATGTGTATATATTTTCATGTTTTAATTCAACATTATTTTGTTTGATATTTACAATGAACATGCACTCCCCTTTGTTTCAGATTAGGTCCTAATATAAAAACAAAAATTATATATGGAAGATTCACATCCAAAAGATATCTTAATTTCAAGAAAGAAAAGTTAAATCATTCTGCTTTTGAGGTGGAACATCCTGTTTAGAAAAGTGGGCATCCAGAGGCAACTGCCAGGACCTCAATTAATCATAAAATGGGAACAATCCATTGAATAGCATTTCCTCAGTGAAGCTGAGAAAATACTGCTCTGCCTCAGGCCAGCTTGTCACATTATGGCTAGAGTAAAATTTGAAACTGGGGAATTCCAGATCTTTTCTCATACTCTCCCAACAGTTATGTCTAGGAAAAAGTTATATAGCCAGGGCGCCAATAAAGATTCATATAGGGATGAATCTGATCTTTGTGAATGATTAAAAAAAAATGTTCTAATCACTGGATCAATAGGTACATTGTGATTTAGCTTTCCAACAGATTTCATATTTCTCCAAAGAATAAAGTTCAGTTGTCGTTATAAATTTAAATAAATTTTGAGGAGAAAATTATACTTTATCTTGTCCTAATAAGATCTTTTACTAAGTGTCTAAATATGTCATATCTATATTTTCATAAACCAGTGACTTCTATACAAATATAGAATAGCTCTATAGTATAGAAGACACACACACACACACACACACACACACACACACATACATATACGCATACATGCATACCAGAGTGGGTTTCAACAGGTTCTGAGCAGTTCTGGAGAACCAGTAGCGGAAATTTTGAATAGTTCGGAGAACCAGTAAATACCACCTCTGACTGCCCCCCCCATCTATTCTCTGCCTCCCGAGTCCCAGCTGATCGGGAGGAAATGGGGATTTTGCAGTAATCTTCCCCTGAAGTGGAGTAGGAATGGAGATTTTACAGTATCCTTCCCCTTCAACGCTCACCAAGCCACGCCCTCCAAGCCATGCCACGCCACGCCCACCAAGTGACACCCACAGAACCGGTAGTTCAAATTTTTGAAACCCACCACTAATAGAAACATACACAAACACAATTGCTAGAAATTGTGAATCTTGATGATAGTAGTACACTTCTTTCTGATTCCAGTGTGTTTCATCTGAAGCTGACGTGAACGTATCTATATTAGGAAGGTGGAGATGCATACATGCACATACAAACATATTTGTTGCATAGAAGACATTGGTTTCAAAAGATATTTTATACAAGTCTATTATTATCAAATAGGAAAAAAACAAAATGATTAAATTCATAAGAGTTAGTGTCATGTCCTAATTTCACATTGAATTCATTTAATTCTTATTATCTGCTAGGAGTGAATAAATGCCTGGAGCATTTATTAGCAATTGTTGTTAGGAGAGTCTCGATAGAAGAACTCTTATTTATTTGTTTTGCTTTAAACTGAGTATAGATTCAAGTGTCTGACTTTAAAAGGCAGATTGCCTTTTTAATTATGTTTCTAAACTCTCATAGATGGCATAGCCTCGGTGCTAAAGGTCATATATGGATTCCAACCAGATTACATATTTAAATGCTGAGAATATTTTAATCTGAATACAATATGTTCAAGAAAGGGAAAAAAAACCACTCTTTTTTTTTTTAGTTTACTTATTCTACGGTGAATTTCTGATATCAGAGATTAAGATCCATGGAAGCCATGTTGTTGAACTATGGGGTTTCAGAGAGGGGATCTTTTTGATGCTTTTGCTTAAAATAAAAACCCCCATTCTGCAGCAAATGGAGAGAGTGGGAATAGTTAAAGTTAGTGATTATTCTGGTACCACAACCAATCACAGTTAGAGACAGCACATTTCAATCCAGTTCTCTACCAACTGCAATGTAAATTAGAAACAAAACTATGAAGCTGGAGGTTAAGTTTCAGAGTTTCAAACTAAACCAGAATTCTTTGGAGTTGGAAATCAAATCATAAGTTCCAGGTTTGATTTAATATTGTACATTGACCTCCAGTTAGAATAAACACATTGCATTTCTCTTGTCAGTCCCTTCTTTGTAAAAAGGGTGAAATAAAGACTGTCTCTTTGTTTTGTATGTTACTCGCTAAATATCTGAGCTGCATCTAATTTAAACATCAATAAAGAGTAAATAGATGTAAATTGCTATTCTTTCCTCATTATCCAAGTTTGCCAACTCCAATAACTATTGTGCCAGACTGTGACCTTGTAGCTTTCCTATCTTATTCACAATAATAGTTCTCTAAAACTAATTCTCTAAAAGAGGAATCCAAGGTATGCTTAACTGGGAGTAAATTCAGATAACTATCTTTTAAATATGGCTGTAGAGTTACATCCTCATTTCTGTTTAGAATCCATGCCTGTAATCATGAATAGCTTTTCCCTTGGGTGTAAAATATCATGACTAAATGTAAATCTACTGTGAGCACCATTTTGCTTTGATTCATAATCAACATCAGTATTCTTCAGCATCTTTGGATATGGAAAATTTGGTAGATGGACTGGGAGACCATTTTTTCAACATTAAGGCAAAGGGTTCGTGAAAGAAGAGTTAAAAAGGCCATTGCTTATTCTTTTATGAACTGCTCTGAGAGGGTAGAAGGCCTGCACATGTAGCTGCCATGTGAACAGCCACAATGCTGCTTGATTACATAATAGAGCTTTTTAGCAACATGAAGAATTATAGTTGACGAAACTTCAGACAACTCGCGAAGGACATCCTGAATTTTGACAAATGTTGGTACCATGCTTATGGCTGAATTTGTGTGAGGTTACAGGTGCTCTTTGGGGGATAAAAAAATAAGCTGCTCCTTTTTCAAGTCCCTTGCCCAGAGTTATAACTAGGGAAACATTGCTATGTGCACTTTTTCAGGATTATAATTTAAGCAAGACACTTAGATTTGTATTATTGAAATAACAAATGAAGTCAAATACACTCAGATGTGTCTATGAGATCCAGTTTGGTCTAGTTAGTTAAGACACCAGGCTAGAATCCAGTGAGTTCTAGATTTGCCTTAGGTCCAACCAGCTGGGTGACTTTGAGACAGTAGTGGTGGTTCTTCTTCTTCTTCTTCTTCTTCTTCTTCTTCTTCTTCTTCTTCTTCTTCTTCTTCTTCTTCTTCTTCTTCTTCTTCTTCTTCTTCTTCTTCTTCGTCTTCTTCTCCTTCTCCTTCTCCTTCTCCTTCTCCTTCTCCTTCTCCTTCTCCTTCTCCTTCTCCTTCTCCTTCCTCCTCCTCCTCCTCCTCCTCCTCCTTCACATATTCCCACAAGTGCAGGATCTACTTTCCAGATCATTGAAAGCCACTTTACATGGTCAGCTGCATCTCCAGGGCACAGGTCCATGGCTTGCATATCTTTGTTGATGGTGTCTTGCCATCTCTGTTTTGGGCGCCCACAAGGTCACCAATCATTGACTTCTAGTTGGTAGGCAGACTTGGCAACAGTGGAAGGTGCTGCTCTCAGGACGTCAGCCCTAAATAGGAGGTCATGGCAAACCCTTGAAATCTTGCCAAGAAACCTGCAGAGGCTAATCCAGACAATTACCAGGAATCAACACTGACTTGAAGGCACAAATAAATACACACGCAGATATACACATATGTACTCATATACTGTATATTCATGTGTATGTATATATGCTTATGTATGTGTATACACAGACACACAATCACACAGACTCACACAAACACAACCAATTACTTGTGATGGTGCTGTGAAGTGGAATCTTAAGAGTGTTTCCTAAGAATAGGAACAAATACATCTATAAGCACTTTTCAGTCTCTTTGGTTAAATTGCTGTGCTGTTACGATTGATGCTGAAAAATCTCCTTGTAAATGCACAGAAGCTTTGCCCTGGAGATGCGAAAGTGTTATGAAATTCTGATGCTTAGCTCAGGTGCATAGAATTGCATTATGTGGAACATAATGTTGTGAAACAGAATAACTGAGCATTCAATAAAATAATATTTGTAACAGCTGGCACATTTTTTGCTTGGTCTTGCTTTAAAAATTGAGCTATTTCCAGATGAACTGCCCCTATCTTGCTTGCTCTAATTTCAGCAAGCATAACTAGCTGGGCTTGTTTATTAGCCTGCTATATTTACATGATTTTTTTATCAAAGGCGTATCATTTTCTCTTTAAAGGCAAGTATTCCATTCTGTTTTAAAGTCAACTGTTTTCAAGGCTTCCCCATCAACTTCTTCCTACCTGAAATACATTAAATACTAAAAAGAAAGATGAAAGAATCACTTATGGGCAGTTTGTCATTCAGTTAACTTTCTGCCTCTACTTTATGTTTTTTTTTTTTTAAAAAAAGCATGAATTTTGTACCTAAATTTGTATTAAATTAGAAGGTGCTGCAGTACCTACAGATCCACTCCTGTGTGCACATTGTTATAATGAAGCATTGAAAGTAGAAGTTTTATTATTTCTGGAGGTAGATTCATTACATTTTGGTCTGTGTTTTTTTAAAAAATTGCTGTATTAGCTCGTTTTCTAGATGTCGTCTGTCCCTCCGCCCCCCCCGATGATTTCAGTAGACTTCCCATTTAGGCAATCTTGATATTATCTCTCTTGGAGGAGCTCATCAATTCTACCCATCCCACCCTGGTTTTCACCTATTCGTTCTTCCTTTACATTTAATTTGCAATTTGATCTTCATTCATTTTCACTTTATGACCAAGGTGCTCTATCTCCTCTTGTTCTTAGGTAAAATGCTCCCACCCACCACCCTCCCCCAATATTCAACTTACTTTATCTTTCTTCTTATACATCCAACTCTCACTTTTATCAAACTAATTGGTTAGTTAGCAACATGTCCTTCTATACAGCCGTTTCCCTTCTTTCATCATTCATTCCTGTCAGTTCTTTAAGATAATACCAGAGTAGAAACAGATCCCATAAGTTTGACTGCAACTGTAGAGGTAGTCCTCGACCTATGACCACAAACGGGGCCCAACATTTCTGTTGCTAAGCGAGACGGTTGTTAAAGGGGTTTTGCCCCACTTTACGACCTTTCTTGCCCCAGTCATTAAGCGAATCGCTGCACTTGTTAAAGTTTGTGACCCGGTTGTTAAGTGAATCTGGCTTCCCCACTGACTTTGCTTGTCAGGAGGTCACCAAAGGGGATCATATGATTCTGGGACATTGCAACCATCATAAATTCGAACTATTTGACAAGCATCCAAATTTTGTTCACGTGACCATGGGGATGCTGCAACGGTCATAAGTGTGAAAGATGATCATAAGTCCCTTTTTTCAATGCCGTTGCAACTTTTAACAGTCGCTAAACAAACTGTTGTAAATCTAAGGACTCCCTGTACTTTACTGATAACGGCTAGAGTAACAGAAGTTTGAAAGCCTAACTATGATTTCCCTTCTCTTCTTCTTATACCCCATGGAGTTTTGTTACACTGGTACTTACCTTGTTTCCCAGGCTTAAGGCATGTTTTTGTTTGTGTAACTATTGCTGCTTAGTTTGGCTACATCATCTATCTGACTTTCTAACTTACTTCCAACTGTCTACCCTGTTTCCCCCCAAAATAAGACATCCCCTGATAATAAGCCCAATCGGGCTTTTGAGCGCATGGCTCAATAAGGCCAAGTGCTTATTTCAGGATTCAAAAAAATATAAAGACAGGGTCTTATTTTTGGGGAAACACAGTAGATACAATTGCAGATGCTGAGGAAATCAGACTCCGTTTGAAATCAAACTCTCCTCATATGCATTTCTCAATACTGAGTTGAGACACCATTAATGTTTGGATTTTGCATTTCTTCCAAGCATACTATAAAAAAGAACCATGGTTATCAACCATAAAGGTTCCACCTACTCAGTGGATCATAAAGTTGAATGAAATTTGGGTTGCTTTAGCAGAAGAATGTCCTAAAGTTAAAACTGTTGTTTTCTGCTTAAATTCTCCATGTATTTTCCCCAATTTCCATAAACATTCTACCAAATAATACCCGTTCATCTAGTTCTACTTTTTCAACCTTTTGCACAACACTTCAGCCTATCAACAAATAGGATATGGAATGTATATAAATAATTTACAGAGGTATCCCCTGCAATGACCATGATACCACATCAGTCTTCTCCTACCCGATCTTTTCCCCATCCTGACCAGAAACATAAGGTTAGAGTAGTGTTTGGTTTAGAGAATACTGGCTTATGTTAGAGAAAACTGTCTTGTATTACTATCTGTTTTCCCCCATGTGGGAATTGACTTAATAGATTTTAAAGATTATCCTGAGATTTCTCAATCTACTAAACTGATAACAAAACACTATATTAATTTGTTGTGCACATTAATCACAAGGCAATCTATAAAAACATATTTAAAACATTGAAATGGCATTATTGGCATCTGAAATCTCTTCATACTGATTGAATGCTGGGTCTTCTTATATATAAGAAAGAGACCGCAAGAGAGAACCCAGGTTCAGTGGGAAAGATCATGCTAGCCCTGTAAAAAGTTCATTCCCCAGCAGCTGTATTATTACACAGGATAATGTAATATACTATTGATTTTTTTTTAAGTTAAGCTCAACCCTGGTGACTTCATAAATACAATTGCACAGAAGTTGTTTATCATTTTCTTCTGATTTACTGGCCTAATTTACATCCTTGGAGGCCTTTCATCTATCCAAATACTAACCAGGAATGATCTTGCTTAGTTTTTGAACCCAGACAACATCTGCCAGATGCTGCATTACTAAAAAAAGACATCTGTCTGAGACCCTTGAAAGTCACTGCCAATCAGACCTAAATGGATAGGTATTGGAGCTGATCTGCTATAGCTGGACTGCAAAAAACTATATGGCTATGAAGAAATATACCCCTCCCCTTTGCTACCATCTAGTGGTCATTTGGGGTACTTTGGCCAGATATACCTAGAATATAAGAATATCCTTGTCAGATAAATAAAATATTTGTTATTGTTTCTAAAGGTGCTATAATAGTCACACTGGTCTTTAGCTAAATAAATTTTCTGCAAAAATAAGTGCATAGCTAATTTTTCTATAGATATGCTCAGCATCTGGCAAAAATTTCAAGGTGAAAAACCAAACAGATGGCTGATGTAATGTAAGCAACTTTTGTTCCGATAATACCTTTGAATTAACACCACTTTAACTGAATATGCAGCAGTTGCTACCTCTTCTGATATTTACACACAAATAAGTGCCTATTTAAACCTTTTACAAAAAGCAAAACAATAATTGAAACTTCATATAGCTTTCCTTCCAGTTTGTTAAATAGCATAATCAAGTGGATAAAAAAAATATTAGCAAGATAAAGCACACAGCACAGATCAATGATAATTTCAGCTACTGATAAAACTCTTGCAAACTATAATTTGGGACAAAATTTGGCCTTTTTTTTTCCTTCTTAATATAGACTGTCTTCTTTCATCCCTTATTTGAAGAAAGGAATATTTGAGGTTTCAGCAGATAGTGACTGATTTACAACACAATCTCGGTATAGCAGATGTGTACACAGAATGGAATGGATTCTTAAGGAAGGCAGACAGATGACATTACACCAATTGTTAATTCAATGTTGTTATCCCCAAGTGTCAGTCAACAACCTATCTACTGCATTTACTTTCAATGAAGTCGGCGTTCTCTAGTGCAGTGTCATTAAAACTGTTGAAGTAGGACTGGAGAGTATTAGAAGTGTGATTTCAGTTGTGCTGACTCTTCAGCAGCTCATAATGTACTGACCACAAGGGGCAGGGTAGCATAGAGAGCTAGGAACTGCTTCTGGGTTTCTCAGTTTATTTCTCACTCTGCCTGCTCTTCGCCTGTGAGATTTCTATTCTCAATATGCCCCCTTCCTGCACCTCTCTTCCCCACAAACCTACTTTCTCCTTGACAAGATTTAGCTAGGTAGAAGCTAGGCTTTGCCTCTTCCACCCTTCCTCAGATATTTCTCCAAATAAACCTTGAAGTTACAAAGAGCTGTTTCACTAGTCCTTGCTCAAGTTACTGTATTTTTCGGAATATAAGACGCTCCGGAGTATAAAACGCACCTTAGTTTTGGGGAAGGAAAATAAGAAAAAAAAATCTACCACTGCCTAGCAGCATCCATCTGGCTAGCGTCCTGTCAGTGTGTGAGACTATTTGGAAACTGAAACAGTATTTGCTGTGTGAGCAACAAGGAAGGAGACAGCAAGGAGCTTGGGCATGGCTTAGGTCAATTGTTCTAAAGCTGCATGCTGTGCTGATCTTTGAAACTAAAACTGAAACTCCTCTCCTCTGCTTGTGTTTTGCTTGCTGCTGCAAACTCTTGACAGTCCTTGCAGCAAATAGCGAATAGCCAGGTCAGCTTCAGCACATTATTGCAGCCTGATTCAGCATGAGTAGCTGATTGATGGGTGGACTGCCCTCCCGAAATACCCCCAATCAGCTGTTCCAGGCTGCAGGGATTGCCTCGCATTTTTGGCTACATTCCGTGTATAAGACGCACCCAAATTTTCACCCTCTTTTAGGGGGGGAAGTGCATCTTACCCTCTGAAAAATATGGTACCTTCCTGGTGTCCAGCAATATACAAAAATACTTTCTCCAACAGGGAAAGCCTGTCTTAAATCTCCATTCACCCATGTAGCTCATTGAGTGATTTTAGATCCACAATTATGCCACATTGTCATATGATTAACTTGAGTAATGGCAGTAAAGAACTATGAGTGCTGCTGTGTACTTCTGGAGAAAAGATAGGTCATAAATAATGTTTATTGTAAAAGAACATCAGGAAAATGCAGGTATCTATGTAGTCTAAAGTAGTTTGAAAAGATATTAACCATAGATACGGTTAGGGCTTACTTAAGAGAAAGAAGAGAAAGGAAGTGTCAGAAGATTTATTCTTGAAGCATTGCCAATAGTCAAAAAGTCTATGGAGATTCTCAGTCATCCAGGTTATGGTTGTCCTAAAGCTGCTTTTTCAGGAGGCAACTGGACTTTCTTGTTTTTTCTTTGAAGATGTTTCACTTCTCATCCAAGAAGCTTCTTTAGCTCTGACTGGATGATGGGGAATTATATTCCTTTCAGACAGCTGATCATTTGCATCTTTTTAGAGGGTCGTTGAAGCACTTGGAGGTTTAAATTCCATTCCCCACCATCCAGTCAGAGTTGAATAAGCTTCTTGGATGAGAAGTGAAATGTCTTCAAAGAAAAACACAAGAAAGACCAGTTGCCTCCTGAAAAAGCACCTTTGGGCCAACTATGACCTGGAGGACTGAGAATCTCTATAGACTTTTAGCTATGCAATTTGGGATGAACACCCTTCGAATGGTGTGGGAGTATAAACAGATTTCCCAAAAAAATTGGAGACTACAGGAACCATTAGCACTACTCAGATGACCCTGAGAACACAGATAAATCTCCAAGTGCTTCAACAACCCTCTAAAAGGATACAAATGACCAGCTGTCTGAAAGGAATATAAATCCTTCCATTCCCCACCATGCAGTCAGAGCTAAAGAAGCTTCTTGGATGAGAAATGAAACAAACATCTTCAGAGCAAGCACGAGAAAGACCAGTTGCCTCCTGAAGAAGCACCTTTGGGATTGCCAATAGTCCTTTGAAGTGAGTAAGCATGCTTCTGTTAAAACACATATGACACCCTACATGGTGTAGTGATTATAGTGTTTTAGGATTTTGGAGATATATCTCCAAGTTCATATTCAGCCACAAAACTCACTGAATGTCTTTGGATCAATTATTTTTTCTGAGCCTAATTTATCATACAGGGCTGTTGTGGTAATAAAATTAAAGGAGAGTATAATGGGTTTGAATTCCTCGACAAAATATCAGGTAATGGATGGATGGGTGGGTGGGTGGGAGGGTAGGTGGACAGGCAGAATCTGATTTATTTGAAACATTCCAAAACTGGCATTTCAAAAAGTTACTAATGCTTTATGTTAACATTGTAATGCTACAGGTCTGTATTATATATCATTTTTAAAATTTATCTCCTTTGCCTTAAAAACTCATGATATTTGTATAGTGCTCAAATGAC
Source organism: Arizona elegans (assembly GCA_022577455.1). NCBI lineage: Eukaryota > Metazoa > Chordata > Lepidosauria > Squamata > Colubridae > Arizona > Arizona elegans. Next base: position 190,803,575 of record JAKOOJ010000001.1, read on the forward strand.
ATTTTCAAGAACTATAGCCTGCCAATTTTCAAATGGAAATGCACAGGGGATGTTGTACAAAGAGAGTTGCTACAGTTCTGAGGTGGTTAAGAAAAATAAAAAGAAGAAAAAAGACGTGGACAGTTTTCATTGGAAGTGTCAAGTGTCAGCCATTCCCTCGACACATGATCCCGAGGACTGTGACAAGCCAGAAGAACAGAGACACGGTGAAGGGGGGTGTTGTAGCATTTAGCAAGGCACGGTGATATCAGGTGGTGGACGGTATGGGAATCTGGGGACAGGGTCAATAAAACGGTGTTAAAGGAAGCAAACGCCATTTAATACGAGGGACAGTGAGATTGGGTAGTAACTGGCGATCCACAGCAAATCCGAATGAGTAAATAGCGAGGTTACTTTAAATGTACAAGTGAGTAAGGGCGGGGCGCTTGGGGGCGTTCTATAAAGCTGAATAAGCGGAGGAATCGGGCGTCTCCAACTTTGTTTTTCATCAAAAAATTCAGCGCTTACTGTATGACCACTGTGTAAGCTACGATTAAACCGGATAGCTTCACCTTTTGAGTGTGTGCATGTGGTGTTTGTTCGGGGAGCACAGGTGGTTCCAGAGGAAGGTGACAGGAAGAGCCACATTTTTCAAACAGTACTTCTGACTTCTTTCTTGCCACCAGTGTTCAGATCGGTAATTGAGACTCCAAAACCAGGAAAGGAAGTTGCTAGAAAAGCAGGAAAGGATTGAATAGAGAAACATCTGGAGAAGGCAAACAACCAAGAATAATTTAACAGAGGTTGTCAAATCAAAAATTAAATGATTATCCTCTCATAAGCCAAGGGGTACCTTTATTAATAATGGTGGTATAGCCAGAAAAAGTGATGTTGCAAATAACAGTGTAGAATATCAACACAATGATATAGCATAAAATGGCTATTATTCAATATTTTATCTCAGCATACATAGTATCAAATTCTATTTGATGGAGGAAATCTTATGGATGCCTAGCTTCAATGGATATGAAAGAATCAATTACCTATCAATCAACTGACTTCCCATATATGCTTTTTTTAAGAAAAACAACTATTTTCAAATTCCAAATCCTTCCAATTAGAATGCTTAAAAATTTGCAAGAATTTTTTCCTCTTATAGGGAGTAAATGAAAAATCTGGCAGCTACCCAGGTCAGAGGAGAAGCTCTTAGAGATAATATTCTTGACCAGAAGGAGTTATTGCTATTCTCCCCCACAAGGTTAAATAACAGGGAGTAGCAATCAACAATAATTAAGCTGGAATATTTCCTAGCAAAAAAAGAAGGGGGAAAAAAAAACTTATAAGAATCTGCAATGGATGGTACAGAAGGAAATCCTCTCTAGATTAGAGAATTTAAAATTCACATTGATGGCAATTTTGAGCATTGCACAGTCATTTGAAAAGTTGTGAAATGCTTGAAATGTTTTTTTTTTTTTTTTTTACTGTTACTTACTTCCATTGGATCACTTTGCCAGTTACTTTACTGGTTTTCTTTTCTGACCTGAAAAAAAATCTGCATTGGGTCTTCCCTTTAAAAAGATAAAGGTTCCCCTTGTACATATATGCTAGTCGTTCCCAACTCTAGGGGGTGGTGCTCATCTCCATTTCAAAGCCGAAGAGCCAGCGCTGTCCAAAGACGTCTCCGTGGTCATGTGGCCGGCATGACTAAATGCCAAAGGTGCACAGAACACTGTTACCTTCCCACCAAAGATGGTCCCTATTTTTCTACTTGCATTTTTTACATGCTTTCAAACTGCTAGTTGGCAGAAGCTGGGACAAGTAACGGGAGCTCACCCCGTTATGCGGCACTAGGGATTCGAACTGCTGAACTGCTGACCTTTCAATCGACAAGCTTAGATTTGAGTAAAACATGGGGAACCAGGAGACTATTGGGAAAAAAAATGCTTGTTTTTCTTCTCCACTGAACCTGACTATCAAATAAAGTTTTGCAACTAACTGTATAATGAAAATGAAATTCTGCCTTCTACCAATTAAAAAAACAACCACAAATTTTCTGCCTAAAATAATGCTTGAAAACAACCATCCTAGCCAGAAACACTGACTCAAAAACCTGTCTGCTTGAACTTACTTGTTGACATATCCCCCAAGAGAAGACACAATAATCAGTTGCATTTAAATGAAAAGGAATTGAGGGTTAATGACATTGAATGGGTAGATAATTCAGTTGTGCTTTGGCCTGTCATTCTGATTATCTACTTCAACCTCTATTTCAGGAAAATAATAGTAGACACTGATAAAGAGTAAATACAGAATGTCGTAGAACTAGCCAACACTATTATTAATAAGAAGTGGACAGACCTTTTGAGACTGTCCATGCTAATGTTTACTCTCTGATAGTCAAAAGAACTTTTAGAATAAATATGGACTGGATAGACAAATTGGCCACTACAAGATAAAAAATAAAAACTTCTGTAATGGTACTTCTCGCATTTAAAGAAGCTAGCTTCTCTGTTAGATGTTAGGTCAGGGGTGAGATGCTCCTGGTTCGGACTGGATTGGCCCATGGAGGCGGGTGGTTCGGAGAACTCGTAGCAAAAATCCCCATTGCCCAGCTGAGCCGTGCAATCATCAGAGGATTTTTTATTTTATTTTTAAAAGCATTTTTTCTACAACCTCTTTGGCTGAAAAAAATGCTTTTAAAAGTAAAAAAAAAAAAGCTTCTGATGATCGCACGGCTCAGCTGGGATAATCAGAGGCTTTTAAAAACATTTTTTCTACAACCTCTTCGGCCAAAAAGGTTATAGAAAAAAATGTTTTTAAAAGGGAAAAAAGCCTCTGCCGATCAGGCAAGTCAGCTGGGATCGTCAGAGGCTTTAAAAGCATTTTTTTACAACCTCTTCAGCCAAGGAGATTGTAGAAAAAATGGTTTTAAAAGTAAATTAAAAAAAAGTTGGCCACGCCCACTCAGTCATATTAACCCCCCCATCAAGCCACGCCCACAGAACTGGTAGTAACAAATTTTACATTTCACCACTGATCTAGGTACCACTTCTGCAGGAAGATAACAGCATTCCATGTACCTCTGGACAACACTGGTTCCCTTGGCTAAGAAACAGAGGTGAGCACAACCCCCTCGAGTCGGACATGACTGGACAAGGGAAACCTTTATCTTTTTCCTCCTCCTCCTCCTCCTCCTCCCTCCTTCCCTCCCTCCTCCTCCTCCTCCTTCCAAATTCCCAAGCATATCATTTTACAATTATTAATTGTATGTTTCTAATATCACAAATGTAGAGCTTGTGAATATTGGTAATATTTACTGTGAGAGCACAGAAAATCAGGCAGACCATAATACAGTGCTATTTGGAGATGAAAACAGAGAATGCAGGTTATTACATTTGGAAATGGGGGAGGAATCCAAATTTGATTGACTTTGCATGCAAAGATGGCAGTTTGAAAGTTTCCTCTGTTATAAATAGATTTCAGTGAAGGAATTTAAATACAGCCAGACTTGATTCATCACACAACATGACATTTATATTTATAATGTAAGATTCCACACTGGATTAATTTTGTGAGATAGGGCAATTTAAAACAATAGAAAATAATTGTCCTGAAGAACAATTGGAACCAATGCTATAGATGTCCCTTCTCTAAACAAACAAATACAAATATAAACATATTTTTTTCCATTCATTATTCTCATAAAAAATAAACCAATCAAACTGTCATCTCTCCAAATTTATGTCTAACCAACAGAGATGAATTAATTAATCTATATCTGGTTCATCTCAGTTTCACATACATGAGATGAAAAGTCATGTAGATCTCTAAACAACTAACTAAATGAGCCTTGGTAGTACAGTGTTTAAAGCACCCTGTTATTAACACAGCTGCCTGCAATTACTGTAGGTTCGAATCTTACCAGGCTCAAGGTTGACTCAGCCTTCCATCCTTTCTAAGGTAGGTTAAATGAGGACCCAGTTTGTGGGGGCAATAAGCTGATTTTGTATAAATATACAAAAGTATGAAGGCTATTGCTTAACGCATTGTAAGTCTGAGTCTCCAGAGAAGGGCGGCATATAAATCAAATTTAAATAAATAAATAAATAAATTTCAGCTCAATAAGGTACATGAATGAACCTGGTATTTTTCTGTCTCATTCTCAGATTTTTTTTTTCCTTCTGGAGACTGTTGTTGAGCTTACTTTATTACTTTATACTCCCCAAATAGTACAGACAATGCTTTTTTTCACTTACTTCCAATGGAGTGATTCCATTGAATCACTCTGTCATTTACTTTACTGGTCCTCTTTTCTGATCTGATAGAACAAGTCTTCTACATTGAGTCTTCCCTTTAGATTTGACTAAAACATGGAGAACTGAGAGATGTGGCAGGCTTTTGAAAAAAAAATGCTTGTATAATACCAATCCCAAACCAGAGACACCTGCACAACTCTTTAATCACCTCATAATTAGGTTAAGTAGAAGGGTCCTATGCAGGGGTGAAATCCAGCAGGTTCTGACAGGTTCTGGAGAACTGGTAGCAGAAATTTTGAGCAGTTCAGAGAGCCGGTAGCGGAAATTTTGAGTAGTTTCAGAGAACCAGCAAATATTACTTCTGTCTGGCCCCAGAGTAGGGTGAGAATGGAGATTTTGCAGTATCTTTCCCCTGCCACGCCCACCAAGCCATGCCCATCAAGCCACACCACACCCACCAAGCCATGCCCACAGAACCGGTAGTAAAAAAAATTGCATTCCACCACTGGTCCTATGCTTTCCTCATCGTGACCTCACCAGTTTTTCTTCCTTGAAAATTATCATTTCCCCATCAAAGTGAATGAATATAATTTGGTGGGTGGGTGATTTGACATTGGAAGGCATAAAAATAATGAATTCAACCCTGCTCTATTTCAATATTGTCTCTTTATGAGGAAAGGATTATTTCGTGTACATGCTTTAACAAGGGATACCACAAGTCTGTTAGCTACTATTTGTATTTGTAACAATATTATTTTTATAAAGCAAATGATCAGCTGCTGCCATTGAAGTTTCATGAACAATTACGTTCCTGTGAATACTCATGCCAGAACAAAGGGAACAAATTTGAATATCTGTTTATACTTTGCATTTCAGATTGGCTCCAGGCAAGGAATCCAAGTTTTCACTTGGGTTATTTAAGGTTTTCGGCAGCAGTGACTGAACACCAAAGAACAGGAAGAAATTTCCTTGCTTGGACCGATTGTTCTCAAAATCCACCCCAGTTTAAAAGAGTTAAAAATTCAATTATGGTTTCAAAATAATTTGATTCCTTTCCACCTGTAGTATCTCCCGTGGTTAATTAATATAATGGTTTTGAAATAGCTCTTCTTGCAGGGCTATCTTTGGTTCTGAGGGCACTGGATATCTGCCTGTCAAAAGACAGGGGTGTTAAAAAATATAAACTTTGATAATGACCATAGGGAGAACTGGGCAGGGGTGGGGGACTAGTGATGTCTAGGTAGAATTTTTTATCTGTACTGGGGAACTGTAATTATATAAGTTGGCTGATTGCTACCTAAAGGGATTCAGATCAAAATTAAGCCTTCTCCTGAAGTACTCAATTAAAGTTATTTGGCAGTGGAAGGAAACTGGCGTTAACAGGAGAACATTCATACCTGCAATCAGATGTACCTCTGGAAAGATAAACCCAAGAGTACCTCTCTCTGGCTTCACTGTGCTTTAAGAATTGGGACAACTTCCACCTGAAGTTGGAAGCTGAGATTTGCATATTGAGTTAAAAAAAAATATTACCAGTACATTCTTTTTTTGGGGGAGGGGGGGAAGGGTTAACCCTCTCATTTGATTTTAGCAATCTGGAAATAACTTGACTTTAACTGCCTTTGATGGCGCAGTGGTTAGAATGCAGTATTGCAGGCTAATTCGGCTCACTGCCGGGAGTTTGATTATGACTGGCTTAGGGTTGCCTCAGCCTTCCATCCTTCCGAGGTCGATAAAATGAGGGCCCAGATTGTTGGGGGGCAATAGACTGACTCTGTAAACCATTTAGAAAGGGCTGAAAAGCAGTGTGAAATGGTATACAAGTCTAAGTTGTAAGTGCTAGTGCTATCTAGTAGAGACACATTTGCAACACATGTGCACACAAACACATACTCAAACACAAACCTTGGAGGAAATATACAACCCTATCAAAAGATCTGTTGCCGTAATTCGAGGATCAGACTCAATAATAGATTCAGACTTCTTATATTCAAACAGAAGATAGTTTATTTACAGAAGGCATTCTTTATACACAGAGTGATTGCAGAAAGAAGCAAGGAGATAGGGTGTGCATCCCCTTTTATACCAAGGAGCGGGGTTAGAGATGGGGAGTGGTTAATGAGGAATACATCAGGGATAGGAGAATAAGTTAACTCTTGACATTTCATGGATATATATATATATATATATATATATATATATATATATATATATATATATATATATATATATATATATATAATTTAAGAATGAGGCATTTACACATGACAAATCCCCCTCTAAATGCCGATTTAACACATAACAATAATTACATTCAGAATTAGAGTAATATTGAACATATAGTTTTGATGTTAAATATTTATGTTGTTTGGATTGTAAAGGTTTAGTTAATATATCAGCTATTTGTTCTGTAGTGTCACAATGAATAGCTTTGATGAATCCAATTTGAGATAATTGTCTTACATGTTTGTATTTGATATCTATATGCCTAGATCTTTGGCCAATAGCATCTGCTCTCGATATTTCTATTGCAGCTTTATTATCTTCATATATAATGAAGGGTTGAGATGGACACTTCCAGACATCAGTTAATAAATCATTGAACCAAATGAGATTGTTAGATGCTTTTGACAGACAGATATACTCTGCCTCTGTCGTTGAAGTAGCTACTAAATCCTGTTTCCCAGTATACCAGTAAACTGGACAGTTATTAAGGAAGAATACATAACCGGAAGTGCTCTTCCTACTCTTAGTGTCGCCTGCCCAGTCAGCGTCTGCGTAACAAGTGAGGATAGGTTCTTTAACATTGTTTGGTTCTAGCAATAGGCAAAAATCTAAAGTGTGTTTTAAATATCTCAACACTCTCTTAATTGCTTCCCAATGATAAATTAAGGGTTTACTGACATATCTGGATAACAAATTAAGAGGTAAAGCAATATCAGGTCTGGTCCAATTAGCAATATACAAAAGAGAACCAATAACTGACCTATAAAGTGTATTGTCATTAAACTCAGGAGATGATTCATTCATATTTTTTATGAAATCAGTTTGCATTGGGGTGTCACAAGGCTTTGCATTATTCATATTACATTTGTTCAAAAGTTCAATTATTTTATCTTTTTGAGATAACCTAAATCCTTTCTTGGTTTTGCTAATGTGTACTCCTAAGTATTTGTTTACTTTCCCCAATGATTTTAATGAAAAATGTTCTCCTAGTTTATTTACAAAAATATCTCTCTTGTCTTTATGTTTACCAATATACAAAATGTCATCCACATAAATTAACACAAATTCTAATGATTCACCTTCCCTTCTAACAAAAAAAAAAAACAGTTGTCCGCCGTTGTGGCATTGAAGTTCATGGTTTTGAGTACGTTGACCAAGCATTCATACCAACGTTTGCCGGATTGCTTTAATCCATACAAACTTTTGTTCAGTAACTATGTTTCATTTTTATCTGTGTTTTTACCATGTGGAGCTCTTACATATATTTCTTTATCAAGTTTCGCATGTAGATATGCAGTTTGTATATCGTATTGAAAAACTTCAAGATTAAGAGCTGAGGCTATCACTAAAGCTGACTTGACACTTTCAGTTCTTACAGTGGGAGAATAAGTGTCAGTATAATCCTCAGGGTATTTTTGAGCAAAACCCTGTGCTACCAGTCTTGCTTTGTATAATGTGTTACCCCCTTCTAGGTTTTTAATCTTAAATATCCATCTAGTGCCTATAATTGTCTTATTCTTTGGGACTGGTGTTGGAGTGAATCCGTTAAGTTCTCGTAAACTGTCCATTTTTTTAAAAATTTGATTTATATGCCGCCCTTCTCCGAAGACTCAGGGTGGCTTACAATGTGCTCAGCAATAGCCTTCATCCTTTTGTATATTTATACAAAGTCAGCTTATTGCCCCCACAACTGGGTCCTCATTTCACCTACCTTAGAAAGGATGGAAGGCTGAGTCAACCTTGAGCCTTGGCGAGATTCGAACCCTGCAGTAATTGCAGGCAGCTGGTCTTAATAACCAGCTTAATAACAGGGTGCCTTAAACCCCTGTACTACCAAGGCTCTTGTTTCTTTGGCCATAGCTAGTTCCCATTTGTTTCTTTCTTCCAAAGGGAATTTTAATACATCTTCATATGTGTTTGGTGTTGGTGTTTCATTGTGTATGTGCATTATGTAATCTTTAAATCGTTCAGGTACTTGATTTCTGTTACATCTGATTGTTTTTTCTGGTCTATCATTGTTATCATGTAAGTATCTTGCCTCCTTTTGTGTTAATGAATCTATTTTGATTTTGGGACAATTTCCAATCCACGTTTTGGTATTGTCTTTTTGTGTGTTACAGGTTTGCCCTTCTTGTCTTGTTCTACCTTGTGTTTTAACATTAGGCCTTGTCATTGGAAGTATTTCATTGAGATGTATTTTAGACCAATTGGCCTGTTTGTGAAAAACAGCGGTCCTAGAAATTATGAATCTGTTGTTATTGTCAATAAATCTATATCCTTTTGTACCTGTTTCATAACCCATGAATCTGAGCCTTCTGGACACATTGTCCCCCTTATGTCTTAATTGTTTCAGTATATGTACATCTGCTGTCACTCCAAATACATGCATGTGGGCTATCTTGGGTTTTTTACTATACATCAGTTCGTATGATGTTTTGTTTATTACGCTAGACCAAAGTCGGTTGAGTGTGTAATTGAAATATAATAGGGCTTCTGACCAGAAATGCTTACCTAACCCAGCATCCTCTAATGTACACCTAATCATAGTTTGTAGTGTTGAGTTTCATCGTTCTACCACTACATTTTGAAAAGCAGAGAAAGGACTAGAGGTGAAATGCAACATCCCTTTTGATTTTAGCCATTGAGAGAATTCTTTTGACATGAATTCAGACCCTCTATCTGTCATGATTTGCATGATTTGTGTATGATGCTGTGTTTCCACACGTTTATAAAATTCTTTAAATTTTTGGAATGTTTCATCTTTATGTCTTAAGGTGTAGACAAAGCCATAACGACTGAAGTCGTCTACAATAGTGAGAAAATATCTTATAAATATATATATAAATATAAATATATTTTTTTATGTAATTGATGGAGTTAATGGGCCAACCAGATCCATATGTACTAAATTAAAAATATGATTTGATGACCTTGTTGCCTTTTTGGGTCTGGGCTTGGTTCTCAGTTTTGAAGACTTGCATACTGAACATTCCAAGTAATTTTTGCAGTCTTTTATTTTAACACCTTCAGCATGTTCAATCATTTTTTGTATTAAAGGAAAACTGACATGTCCTAATTTTCTATGTAATATGTGTGCACATTCATCATGAATTGGTTTTCCAATTATGGGTTTTTTGTTATTGTGTGTATTGTTATCAGTTGTAGTTTCATCATTATATTCTGATTCATGTTCTTCATTGTCACTATCTATATCATTTTCTGCTTCTGTGCTAGTGTTAGTTTCTATGTTTGAATTAATGTTGTGTAGCCATTTTTCTTCTGTAATCAGATATGGTAAATCTCCTTTGATAATTATATTACCTATATTTATTTTGTTTTTCTCTAGAGTCATTTTTCCTTTTGAGAATACTATGTTTATGTTAGAGTCCCTGCTTAGTTTTATTGCACTGAGAATGTTGTGAGGTATTTTGGGTATTAATAATACCCCCTCTATTTTCCCTAGACCGGGTAATTCTACATTTCCTCTTCCAATAACTTGGACTTCCTCTTGGTTTGCTACTTTAATTACAAATTTATCTTCGACGAAGGAAGATAATATTTTCTTTCATGTGTTGTGTGATTTGTTGCTCCGGAATCAATGAGCAAAGCATTGTCTTTTGAGTCTTGAGTTTTGATTATAGTGTGCTTATCTAATCTGTATAATGATCCGGACTTCCTGTCCCTTGAGTTGTCTCTGCCCCCTCTATGTTCTCTAAAATTTGGAGAATTTCTGTGTCTATATCTGTCAATGGATGATTGTCTATCGTGATATCTGTTTCTTGTGTCATGTCTTTGTCTCTCTCTAGGAGGTTTTGGACAATCTCTCCTATAATGTTCCTTAGATCCACAGTTATAACATTCTATTATGTCCTGATGCCTGTCTTGGAATACTACTCTTTTGACCTGTCTATGTTCTTTGTGTGTACTGTAGCGGCTTCTTCTCAAATTATCTTCAGCAATTAATGTATTTGATAAACTCTCTATAGATAGATAGCCTAAATTAATTGTATCTAGATGTGATATGAAGTTGTCCCATGATGGGTCTAATGAATTGATAATGACACTTTTCATTGTCTGGTCAGATATTATTTCTCCCCTTAAATGAAGTTCTGCTCTAGTTTTGTTCAGTAATAGTAAATGTTCACTTATGGTAGTCCCAGGTTTTATCCTGGCCGAGAAAAAGTTTTTAGACATTCTAGTTGTGGTTGCCACACTTTCACTATGGAACAATTTAAACATACAATGAATTATTTCTGAGACAGTTAGATTATGCTTAATACTATGATAAATAGCAAGTGATATACTAGAGATTAGTAAATAAAATGCTCTGTGATGTAGGCAGTCCAATTTTAGAGTCCATGGTTTTTTAGGAGGGTTAGTTATAAAAAATAATAAGTTTTCTTTTAAGAAAACAACCTGGAGTTGCTGACTCCATTCCTGTAAGTTAACACCGTCTATTCTCAATTTTGGAAAATCATTAGGCAAATTCTCAATGTTATTTGTTGCATTACTTACAACTGGAGGCTGTCCATGGTCTTGTATATGTTGATAACTGCAGAATGGTGTAGGGATACTCGCGATTAGTCTGAATGGTTCCCTCTGATCTTTGTTGTCTCTATGTTCGTCTGTGCGTGTTTGCGCATGCGCGTAGATCATTTCGTTCCTGAAGCTGTCGGGAGAGGTTCTCACTGCTGCAGCTCCCTCGCAGTGCTCTTCCTCTGATGACTTGCTCTCTGGCTCGACTTTAGGTGTCCAGGTGTGGATCGGGGCTTGCTTCTTTTCATCGTAGCCGTCTTGGTTGAGTTTTCTGGCTCCCGGAAGCGTCTGCGGTGTGGGCGAGTACTTGCAAGGCTCTCTGGACTCGGGCGTTAGCATTCTTGTCGGTCGATTCGGAGTGGACGGAAGCAGGAGCGCTTGTTTGTTTGCTTCTGTATCTTTGTCTTTGGATTGTGCAGTTTGTCCTTTCTTTGTTATTTGATTTACAGTCTTTGGTACTTTCGTAGATTTCTTTGAGATTTTTAGGTTCAGGCCGAAGGCTGCAAAAAGTGTTTTCATAGCTGTTTCAATTTGTAGTTCGGTTGATGTTTCTTCGGTGTCTGTATCAGATTCTTCTGATGAGTAGAATTTTTCTTTTTTATTTCTTATGCTGTGTAAAGCTTTTCGCGCCAGCCATTTTGAACTCTGCTTTCTGATTGGTTCTGAGTCAGCCATTTTGGCGGGCTGACAAAACCAAGATGGCTGCCATTCAAAATTTTGCGCGGGACCGTTAGTCTTTCTTTTAGTTATGTTTTCATCTATAGGTAATTTGCTTACCATTTTGTGATCTTTAGGTTTTGGTGTGTCGATGTGGTTTTCTCTCGCTGCTTCACTATCTTTTATGATGTCTTGGAGGTTCGCGATGAGATTTTTGTCATCTTTTTGGCTTTTCAGTAGTCTTAGTATTTCTAATCTGAGTGTGTTGTTTTCTGTCTCGCTCGCTTCTTGGTCGTCGGGTTCATCGATTATCTCTTCGTCGTCTGTAGTGAAGTTTTCAGCTTCTTTTGTCATTTTTGTTGTAGACTCATCGATAATTTCTTGATCTGTTTCCATTTCTTTGTTGTGTGCCCTGGTGTTGGGTCTTTCTCTTTTGTTTCTGGAGTTTTCTTTCTTTGGCATGTCTGTTTCTTATTGAGTCAGCCAACTATCCTCTGCTATCAGAATGTTGCCGTAATTCGAGGATCAGACTCAATAATAGATTCAGACTTCTTATATTCAAACAGAAGATAGTTTATTTACAGAAGGCATTCTTTATACACAGAGTGATTGCAGAAAGAAGCAAGGAGATAGGGTGTGCATCCCCTTTTATACCAAGGAGGCGGGGTTAGAGATGGGGAGTGGTTAATGAGGAATACATCAGGGATAGGAGAATAAGTTATCTCTTGACATTCCATGGATATATATATATTTCATTTAAGAATGAGGCATTTACACATGACAAGATCCTATTCCTGTTTCATAATCATTTTTATGGACATTTATATTAATTTGGGGAATGTTCTAAACTGCCTGGTTCCAGATTTTCTTGCCAGTCAATGAAGAAGTTGTAGGGCTTTTGCAAATGTCACAAAGAAGAGGCAGTGCATCATTTTTCAGCTCAAAAGATTCTTGTTATTATTATTAACAACCATAATTTACATCTATTGGCAACCCAACTCCAGAAAGACACTGAGCGGCACACAAAACTGAAGAAAATGTTAGCATTAAATCAAATGGACAGTCCAGACTACAATAATCGAATCAACAACAAAATCAATAAAACAAATCAGGGGCCATTGAACAAATAATAAACATTAACCTCAGGCCTGAGACCCAGTTTTCAAAGCTTTCTGGAACTCTAGGAGAGATGGCTCTGTCTTTAAATAATTTAAATTATTATATATTTACATTTATTATTATTATTATTATTAATAATAATAATTTACATTATATTAATTTGCATGAATCAATTTACATTAATAATTTACATTAATTCTTTTCCCCACACAAGATTCTTTTTTGACAATACATCTTCTTTCCTCTTATTTCAGCTGAAGCAATGATACCAAGTTGTACTATATCAAAACTGATCCTCCAATGTTTGCCAGTTTCGTTCACCTGTAAAAGTGGTATTTGATTCTCTAGTTTGTCTTTGTGATGTTTTAGCATGAGGGAATGTCCCAGTTTCCTTCCCCCCACCCCCAGAAGACAGAATAAGCTGTTGATCCCCACCCTTTCTGTATCATATCCTTCCTTCCACAGTCTCCATGTGCTTTCTAATGGGGGACAGGATTGTTCCATTTTGATTGAGTTAAGGTGTGGGAAGATAGGCTGGCTGCCGACTGCAGAAGAGATTATTGCAAATAAAAGCTAGGACAGCCCAGCTCATAACAAATACAGCTCATACATCCATACATGACAGCATTTTCGGGGGGGGGGAGGTTTTGCCATTTCTTTTTTTGCTGTGACGATGATCTGACCCATAGCAAAATGTAATCCTAAATCTCCTTTCCTTTAACCAGCTATTTCCAGCTGGTATCTGGAGTTGAGAATGGCAGATTCATATTTTTTGTTTGGATGCTTTAAAAAAAACAATATATGTCATTTCCTCCTGTTACAGTGGTGTACTTCTTATTCCCTACACGTTAACACTTACTAGTGTTAATAGAAAACATGCCTGAGATCTGAAAGGGCACCTGCTCTCTTCTTTAGCATCAGCTCAGTTAATGACATTCATATTTGATAAGGAGAACTGAAGCCAAGAGTGAAAAGAAAAGCTAAATTAGATTTTGCTATTGCTGTTATAACTTTGGAAAGCTTAGATAAGGAGGAGGAGGAGGAGGAGGAGGAGGAGGAGGAGGAGGAGGAGGAGGAGGAGGAGGAGGAGGAGGCTGAATATCTGCCTGTAAGATGCTACAATTTATTTTCTTTCTATTTTCTTTTTTCATCTCCCCCCACTCTTCCAGAAGACTCCATAGCAGGGGTAAAATCCAGCAGGTTCTGACAGGTTCTGGAGAACCGGTAGCAGAAATTTTGAGAAGTTCGGAGAACCAGTAGCAGAAATTTTGAGTAGTTTGGAGAACCGGCAAGTACCAACTCTGGCTGGCCCCAGAGTGGGGTGGGAATGGGGATTTTGAAATATCCTTCCCCTGGAGTGGGGTGGGAATGGGGATTTTGCAGTATCCTTCCCCTGGAGTGGAGTGGGAATGAGGATTTTGCAGTATCCTTTTCCTGGAGTGGGGTTGGAATGGAGATTTTGCAGTATCCTTCCCCTGCCATGCCCATCAAGCCACGCCCACAGAACCGGTAGTAAAAAATAATTTGGATTTCACCACTGCTCCATAGTGGTTTATAAGAGAACAATACAAGCCTTAAATACTACCTCCGCAACAAAACAGGTACTGCTTAAAAACAATAAGTATTAAAAAGCAAGCAATATTCATTTTAAAAAGCAAAACAAAATAAAAGGCACTCCAAAAGGCTGTCTCGTCTTGGTGTCAATCATTCCATAAACACCTTGGTGAACGGGCATGGCTTCAACTGTTTTCTGACAGAAGACGGAGCAGGACTGAATACGTGTCAGAATTCCATTACTGGGGGTCTGAGAATGGCCTATTCCTCACCATTCTTCACTGAGAAGCAAACTCACAGGCAATTCAATACCTTCAGGACTGGAGCTATCTGACCTTCTTTGGTTGTCCCATCTATCAGCCAAGAAGTCATGGTCTATTTCAGGGCAATTTTCAAGGTTAGCACCAAATGACGCTATTGCCGTAACTCAGTTGAGGATATATTAAGTGATGAATCACTAATGCCAGGCTACTTAATCCAAGAAGGCTCATAACTGGCACAGTTAAAAACTAGGTGCAGGCTCTCCATATCACTGCAGCTATCTCTGCTTCTAATGATGGTGAAATCAAAGGAAAACCTCCCCAAGCTATGCACTTCTCCAGCCTATCCATAATGTATTTTTACTCTGGCTTCCCCTTCATCAATCCAAGTAATTTTAGAAGAACTGTACAACCTCCTCTAGTTCAAATGGAAAGAAAACCTGACATTATATTTGTCATCAATACAGAATTAAGCAATACAGCTGATCCATTTCTGCAATTTCACAAATGGAACTGTTCGGATAATAATCTATGATCAGTATAGAGGTCAATGACTGTGGAGAGATCCAGAAGAATCAAAATGATAGCACTCCCCTTTTAAAATCTTTCCTAGTACATGTCAATGATCAGAACTGACTTCTTCTGACCTAAGCATAGTACATAAAATTATCTGCCACAATATCAGTGACGACTTCAGCTTCAACCACAACAATACACGAGCAAATAATAGATACAAACTCAAGGTAAACCGCTCCAAACTCAATTGCAGAAAATATGACTTCAGTAACAGAGTGGTCAATGCCTGGAATGCACTACCTGATTCTGTGGTTTCTTCCCCAAAACCCCAAAACTTTAAACTTAAACTGTCTATTGTTGACCTCACCCCATTCCTAAGAGGTCTGTAAGGGGCGTGCATAACTGCACCAGTGTGCCTACCGTCCCTGTCCTAACATTCCTTTTTACTTACTCTTTTCATGTATCCAAATTATGTTTATACTTTTACCTGTTATCTTATATATGATTGACAAAATAAATAAATAAATAATCCGATCCAAATCAAAATCAGTGTAGTTGGCTTCTTCCAACTATCAACTAACCTACAAAATACTACAAAATTACCACCATTTCTAACATCCATTTCTACAGCCTAAGAGAGCTGTATTTGCAACTGGGAAGTTCCTGTCCCAAAACTCAAGATCCAGGCAAGCACCCTATTTAAGGGAGGTTGCTGCATTGCTCTTTTCAAGGTGATTTTGTGTTAAATGTGTTCAAGGATCATGCCCAATAACTCCACAAGCAGATCTTCATTAAATCAGTTACTGTTTATTAACAAAGCATCTCATTAATACAGGTACATGTCTGGAACTGAGGCAGGACCGCATGGCTGACCCTTAAGTACCCCCTGGGCGTGGCTAAGGTAAGGAGGGGTTATTGGGTTAGGGTGGACCTTGGGGGCTGGCTTGTCCAACCCCCCTGCCTCTAGCTCTGGGTCAGAGGCAAGGCATTTATTCTTGACATTTTGAGCTTTCCTTATGTGAGTAAACTGTCCTGTTTAGCAAGGTTCTAGATTGCATCCTTCCATTTTCCACCATTCAGTCAGAACTGAAGAAGCTTCTTGGATGAGAAATAAAAAGTCTTCAAGAAAAAACAAAGAAAGTCAAATTGCCTTTTGAAAAAACACCTGACTGAGAATCTCCATAAATGTTTCACTCTAGAGTGCAGGTCATTGGCTTATCCACACAAGCATCTTGTCCACATTCTCAGATCATAGTTTCAGAAACTGGTCCTGTTAGCTCTCATTAAATTGGCTGCCATAAATTCAAAAGACTCTGCAAGAATTGTGGCACCTAATTCTGAGCAGATGGGAGTGATTAGATTCTGAAAATGCATCACAAACCTAGCACAGTTGGTACTGAATATTCACCATCAAAGAGTTCCTGACAGAATTGGGATGGTGGGAAAAAACTATTAGAGTTATGGTATTAATTCAGCAAATAAATTGCTTGATTTAATTGTCTACTTGCAAAAGATACAGGATTGGAAGAGAAAGAAGAAAAGAAACAATCCAGTGAGTTGGTGGTCTGAAAACTGTGACTTTGGCTGGTATGGTTTATTTAATGTAAACTTTATACCAAATGACATTGTTTGAAGATTTGCTTGAATGATCTTTTTTTTTTAAAAAAGGGAAATTATTAATCTGGCATGATTGTTAAATTTTGTCATCCAAAGTTAAGTTACTGTAAGAAGCTAAATTTCCAAAGACTCCAGGTTGATGTTTTATGCATTTATTCATTTATTATACAAGACAATAACAGTAGTTTCCTCAGTGAGATACCTGGCCTGGTGGTTGAAGCCTCTCTTTCCCCTTTGTTCCCTGTAATTTATTTTGCTTCAATTCTGGTCATTTTACTGATGAAATAGATTAGGATCAAGGAATAAATTAATAACAAGTGGAGAGTAGCAAGGATAGCTAGCTAGGTCAATTCTTTTCAGGACAATGCTCTCCGTTTTTGAATAGAAACATTTTGCAGAACAGAACGTGAATCCTCTGAGAAATTAGTTGACTAAAACTCTTTCAGCTTCTTTTAGCATTTTCTCAGGAATTTTGAGCAAGAAAGAAGCTTCAAACATTTGGATATTGTATTCATGGGACTCCAAGAACAATAATGAATACTTTGTGTATGTTTGTGCATGCAGGCACATACTGTAACTGCACACATGTCAGTGGTGGGTTGCCCCCCGGTTTGAACCGGTTCTATAGAACCGGTGGTAAAACTGGTGGAAGGATCCATCCACTGATCCGGACATCATCAGAAGTGATCTGCACATGAGAACCAGTAGTAAAGGTAAAATAGCACCCACCCCGACACATGTCCATAGACAAGTTTTAACCTTAAGAATGGAAGCCTTGCCTTGAATCAAAAAAAGATCGGGTCAGGGATGAGTTATTTGTGGCCCCCTGGGGTATTTTTAATACCCCAGACACCCCTCCAAACATTATTGGTAAAAATAATGACAATTGCAAAAGCAGCAGTGTAAGCTCTTGAAATGATCCTATTTACCAAAATGTTGAGAATCCTGCTTTGTCCCCACACGCCCTGCATTTTGTATCACTGGCTAACCGATTTTAACTTTCAGCTCCAAAACCATTAAGTAGGCAAAGGTTTTTCCTACCTGGTCTTAACTTACAATGTGTGCATGCACATCGTAAGTTTTTGTTGTGGGTTAAGCAGCATCATGCAAAAGTATAGAAAGAGATAAAAAGTTGTAAGACAAAGAGGTTTAGGACAATAGAACAAGAAAAGTAAACATGGCTGAAATTAGTTCATACCATTGAATGTCCTTCTCTGTGTCTTTTTATTCTTGCAAATATCCTTCCCCACATCGGGACACTGCCTTTTGTTTCTTAAATTTAGCACCTCTCTTTCATGACCCCATCAACTTTATCCAACCATAATTTTTTAATCTTTTCCTTCATTTTCTCATATTCACTCTTTCTTCATACATTCATCTTGTGATTCAATCCTCATTCATTCTTTCAGTATGATCAAACCACTTCAATGTATTTCATTTATGTGTGTCACCCAACTGCATTTGTTCCACAGTGATTCAAAATCAGTTCTTTCTTTCTTCTTCTTTTGTCATATATACTTCTTAAAAGTATATATGAGAAATATACCCATTCCCACTGCATTCAACGTTTATATTTTTCCTGACATAACTCATTTCCCTTCCATAAAGTAGACACAGCTGTTTTTACTTCTCTTGACAAAAATTCTTCATAACAGACCAGATATTGCTCATATATGTATTAAAATTTCTCTTTCTCCATCTTCAGTAAATATTCTCCCAAGGTGTACAAATTGTTTGTGGGTTTTTTTTTTTTCTATTTATATATAAAACTGGCAAAAGTTCATTATATACCGTAGAGTAAAAAGCTGCCTTATTTTTGATGCAATATTTTTGAAAGCCACACTCCTGATTATAAATTAACTTTTCCTGCAAATAATTTGGTTTCTCAACCAACAACAATGTAATATCTGCATAGAAATATACATAGGTCTTCATATAATCCTAACCATGTATTCAAAACAAAGCATATTGTCTTAGTCATTCTTCTCCTTCAGCCTAGGTTTCCATTTTTTCTCTATTCTTTTTTCACCTTCTCATCTGACCATTCATGTTATTAGAAGAACAATTTTTCTACCACATTACTTTCAATCAGGAAGTACCATATTTTTCTGAGTATAAGACACACTTTTTTCCCTCCTAAAAGAGGGTGGAAATGTTGGTGCATCTTATACACCGAATACAGCCATTTTTGGCCTCCCGAAGCCCCGCTCCACTCATCCCATTTTTGAAAAAAAATGGGCCCATTTTTTGCAAAAACAGGGTGTGCAGAGGGTTTGGGAGGCTTGCAGAGTGCTCCTGGAGGCTGTGTGTGTGTGTGTGTGTGTGCAAAAATGCCTGTTTTTGTGAAAAATGGTCAAAAAATGGGGCACGCAGAGGGTTTGGGAGGCCTGCAGAGTGCTCCTGGGAACCAGGGAGGGCAAACACCTTTTTTTTTCTTACATACCTCTTCAAAATCTTGGTGTGTCTCATACACTGGTGTGTCTTATAGTCCAAAAAAATATGGTAATTGCACAATTTTTTTAACCTTTTCTGGTTATTCCATATTATCACTGTTGACGGGAATCTAATATTCCATAATTCTACCTATGGAATCCTCCTTTCAAACAAATCTACAACTTCAATTATATATAGTTTCTAACATACATTTTAGCCAACTTCAAGTCAAAAGTACATCTTTACTTCCATGCATATATTCATCAGTGAGTATCTGCTCATCATCATTTAGATCTATTACAGTCTTCTCCTTTGTTATATATAACTCCTTCCTTGCTTCCTTTCTTTCTCATGATCTGTATTATTGACTTCTACATTATTTTCAGTCTTTTATAGGCATGGAGATCACTAGATAAACCATTAGTAATATGTATTAGCCACAACCTAATTTTACCCAAAACATCTGCATTCTATTCCAAGGTAACTAGAACTTCTAACTAAAAGCTACCTTGCAAGCCAACATAAAGGTAAAGACAATTGTAAATGTTTTCTTTTCCCTATCCAGTTGTGTCTGACTCTATGGGAAGCTGCTCATCTCCTTTTCTTAGCTAAGGGAGCCAACATTGTCTTAAGATGCTTTCATGGCCAGCATAACTGTGCATCAAGTTGCATGAATGCTGTTAACCTTCCTACCAACATGGTACCTATTTATCTACTCACATTTGCATGTTTTCAAACTGCTAGTTGGGCAGGCAAGGCAAACCCTGTTTCCTGTAACTACTCAGTCAGAAGTTATTCTGCCTTGACACAATTTCAGGATGTCATGCTCAGAGAAATTAACCAAGCATTTCTAGGTCACCGCAAGGGTATGTCACTGGTATTTTCTGGATATGGAATTCACAACTATTTTTTTTTATTGTGAAGAAAATGATGCATTGCTTCAGAAGACAAGCATCTCACTTCAGCAGCTACAGCAGTATAGAACAAGCAGCAACTCATGTGGTCATTTGATGTTATGTGATTGCCCAGTTATTGTTTAGCGGTGAAGTAGAAAATTTGTAAGTGATTTGAGATTACACATATTTTAATTTACTCTACTTTATGGACATTGTCAGGAAAGTGGTCTGAAATAAATAATTCTTGTTTTTCCCATCTACAGATTTGATGTGATCAGTCTAGTCATAATGGACTAAAATATCTGAATATAAAGGGATACTTATCCAACCAATATCCAGATAAAATGAGAATAAGAAAAACTATTTGTCATAGACAATATTTTGCTCTATCTCAGATGAGTGACTCTTTTTATTATGTCTTAAAGTTTCTATTGTGGTTATTTTCATAACTGCTTTGTTCCAGGAGTGCTATTCAGCATGTCCTCACAGGTTCTGGAGAACTGGTAGTGGAAATTTTGAGTAGTTCGGAGAACCAGCAAATACCATCTCTGGCTGGTCACAGAGTGGGGTGGGAATGGAGATTTTGCAGTATCCTTCCCCTGCCATGCCCACCAAGCCACACCCACAGAACCGGTAGTAAAAAAAATTGAATTCCACCACTGCTTTGTTCATTTGTACATATCAGTCCCCTATGTTTTACAAATGGCCACTGAGTTTAAACTTGCTGCTTTGGGTGTTTCTATCATCCAGAATGTAATTCTCACTTGAAACTCCAAAGAACATTGTTCAACTTGGTTTCTTTCACAAAGAACCTGACCATATGATAAGAGGGAGCTATTCTTTTAATCTATGGACTATCAAAGACTTCACAAAAAATGAAGTTTAAATCATAAGAAACGATATTTGATGACAAGATATTCTTAGTGTTTAAGAGTTCTTCAAGCATGATCACTTCTAGTGGTGATTTTAAGTACATAATTTGGTGTTAAATGTTATTTAAGTTATAGCAATTTTAAGCCCTACCCAGTAATTTCAGAACCGTGTTGCCTAACTGGAGCATAGATTACTTCCTATAAGTTTTCCTCCTGCTCATTAATTTAAATTGCAACACTTCAACAATTTAAATATAAATTACCCATAGAATTGATAGCATCATCTCAAAGCTATCATCCAATGAGGGCAAGAAAATTTAGCCCTTTCAGGAGTATTTTCTTAGCATACCTTAAAAACTGGCAACTACTCAGAAATGCAATCAGTTTATGGCCAAGACCAAGAATTGGAGTCAATATGACAGTGATGAATGTATCTTGCTAAATCTCATCTTAAATTAGAGCGGCACCCGTTATCTGTGATTCCATTGCTGAATTATTCCTTTTTCTTTTATGGATACTTTCTTTTATGTTGAAAGATGCTTTGAATGGTGCAGATAGAATATATAACTTGAAGATAAATAAGTGGAAACTTATTTTTTTTGGGGGGGGGAAGCTTGTAATATGAATGAAAAAGAGGCTCGTGGCATCTTGACAGCGTGAAACAGCAGAACATGTGGCAGAAATCATATTCATGATATGACATTAAAACACTACTTTCTTTTTTCGCCAAAAAATGCCAGAGAGATAAGGTCACTCAGCATGAAGAGTATTATAGCCACTTCAGCACAATGGCTCTGAAGAGCCAAGGTTGAAGAGGTTTCACCCTGCAAAGATTTCTATGGCTATCTTCAAAAGCCATCTCTGTGAGCATTTCCTGGCTTAATATTTGCAAATCTCATGGGGAGGCATAATGAGCAATCCTGACAAACAGCCGCCACTTGGGGAGGGAAGCAAGAGGACAGGATAACTGGCTTTCTCAGCAGGTTTTAAAATAAAATAAGAACCAGAACACTGTTGGGATACTTACTAAACTCCAAGAACAGTCTGCAAAAAAATCTAATTGTTTCCCTGAGATACATTGGCTTAACTTAGTCCATTGTATATTACCAGAAAAACATATTATGCGGTCATTTGAGCAATCTAGAAGCACCAGGGATGAAGCCTCTATTCATCAGAGCTGAGAGGATGCTGGAAGTGTGCCAAGTTTTGGAAAAATGTAGAAAGATGGCACAGGCTTCCGCATCACCCCCTATATTTTAAAAATATATTCCATCCCCTTCTTATTTTTTTCTCATTGAATAGGGAATAATGGCCAGATTGCTTTCTGCCTTGTGTTCAACAAGGGACTGCTGGCAATGTCATCTAATAATGAGACACCTTCCTGGACTGGTTTAATAATACTACCGAAGCTATGGTTTCATTGGATTTTGGGATGAGGTTGGGGTTTGAGGTATATATTATGTTGATTTATTGTTTGTTGGTTTTGATTTTTTTCTTATCTATTGTCATGATGGTGCAGTGGTAGTACACAACCAATTTAATGTTCAGATTTGTTCTAGTAAATAAACTAACATGTATTTATTTTCCTTTATTATATTAATACATATACCACCTCGACAGGTTCATAGTGCTTTGAGATATTAAAAAACCTTATAATAAAATATTAAATTAAAGGATATCAGTGATGTCCTTCAGCTGAAAGCCTTCATTTCCAATTTCTCTAGACAATAGGATCGTATTCCTCAATAAAGGGTAAAGGCGAATAAATAAAAGGTTAAAAAATAAGAGGGTATGGGCTAACCTGACCTCCAACAAAAGCTACTCCAAAGGAATGGCAACTGGAAAAGTGACATTTGGGCTCCATCCCTTTGAATTCACAAGAAATTTGTACCTGCAGCATCCTTTCATGGCAGAATCTACTTGAGAAGAAAGACATTAATGTAACAAATACCCAACCTGCAAGGAATTTATGGGTAGTCTAATCAATGTAGTCTGGAAACCTACCAGCAGCCAGTGTAGCTCCTACAAAATAGGTGTTATTCTGATGAATCAGTCAGCTCTGACTAATAACTGGACCTCTGCTTTCTATGGTAGCTGCAGCTTCTGAATCATCTTCAAGAACAGATCTACTCAAGAGAAATTACAGACTTCAGTTCCTTTCATCTCATCTCCTTCTCAATAGAAACATAAAACTGAGTATCATTGGCATATTGATTATACGTGCCCCGATGCCAATGGAGGCAGTGGTTTTCTCGTCAATTTCATGTAGCATTGAACAAGTTAGATGAGAGGGCTAAATTTTAGGGCAACCCACTTGTGGCCAAGGGTTCGATCTCTTCTTCTCCAACAACATTGATTGGAATGACCCCCACAGAAAGTTGTGGAAGCACTGCAGACAGTGTCTCTGTTCTCCAACCCTTGCAGGAAGTCTAAAGAATACCATTGATCAATGATATGGCACCCCACAATCAGATATTTTTCTCCACTGGCATTTATGCCTCATTGTTCAGTGTGTGTGTGTGTGTGTGTGTGTGTGTGTGTGTGTGTGTGTGTGTGTACACCTCTGTATGTGTATTATGTGTTCAATTGCTTGCATGGAAAAAGTTCTTGTCACATATGGTGCAGTGGTGGAATTCAGATTTTTTAGAACCATTCTGTGGGCGTGGTTTGGTGGGTGTGGTGTGGCTTGGTGGGCATGGCTTGATGGGCATGGCAGGGGAAGGATACTGCAAAATCCCCATTCCCCTCCCCCACTCCTGGGGGAAGGATATTGCAAAATCTCCATTCCCACCCCACTCCAGGGAAAGGATACTGCAAAATCCCCATTCCCTCCCCACTCCTGGGGAAGGATATTGCAAAATCTCCATTCCCACCCCATTCTGGGGCCAGCCAGAGGTGGTATTTGCTGGTTCTCTGAACTACTCAAAATTTCCACTACTGGGTCTCTAGAACATGTCAGAACTTGCTGAATAGCACCCCTTATATGGTGTCCCTGCCCCCAAATATTTACAATGGACGTTTGCATTTTATTAATAGCTAAGATGTGCAAAAATGAACTACCAAGTTCACCTCTCCAAGGAAAAGTGGCATATAAATGAATTAAAACAATTAAAATAAATAATTCCCATCCTGTGAGCAGAAATCTTTAGTCACTAGTCACCAGTCATTGTAATAATCCGTCCAGGCTGGCTAGATAGGCTATTTGTCTTTGAGTATCTTCTTTCTGTTAGGACTAACTCATGGACTATTTTTGCAAATATTTGATGCCTTTGCTGTTCCGAATCCAAATCTACACATTCTGTTCCTGAGTGCATCTGTTTTAATGGCAGAGGATGTTGAAAATATTAATAGTTCTTTGTCACAGTCAGTGCAGGAAACTCTAGTCCCCAGGAGGACACTGATAGATGGTGTTTGCCCACAAAGCACATCACTATGTATGAAGCCCTGTTACAAGCTGGGACAAAATTTTCAGGAAAAGAGAATTATATTTCTTTCTTCCCAGCACTCATAAATACCGTATTGAGCTAAACAGAGTTTTGCAATGCAAAAATGTCCTTACTGTCCACCCAAATGGAGGAAAAAAATTTACATAGGAAGAGATCAGCATAAAAATTTCCCCAATGTGATATGATATAAACCAATTTCAGATTTCAGCTCACATAACCAAATACCTGCTGTCACCGGGCTTCATTAGTGAGGTGCAAATCACTACAAATTTCACTTTACGAACTCAGCAGGGCAAAAGATTAGCAAAGTACATTAGCTCGTGTTAGCAGAACAATTGCACCATTTTTATTGAGATGGATGGATGGATGGTTCAATGGATGGATGGATGGATGGATGAATAATGTGTCATCAACTTATTTTCAACTCAGCAACCACAGAGACAGATTTTCAGTGTAATGATCTGTCTGTAATCTTTCAGATCTTCCAACAATGCCTTCATCACCACAGTAACTGAGTCTATCCACTTTGTTGCTGGTTGTCCTCTTCTTCTATTTCCTTCCACCTTCCCCAGCATTATAGTCTCCTCTAGAAAGCTGGGTCTTTTTATACTGTGCCTGTTGTAGAATAATCTGAACCTGATCAATGTTCAATGGTCCATTTTTTTGTGTTTTCTTGGCTGTGCATGGTATTCCCAGGAGTCTTTTCCAACATTGATATTCAGAAGTATCAATACTCTCCATAACCTTCTTCTTCTTCAAAGTCCAACTTTCACTTCCATAGTGTCACAAGGCATACTGTGTCTAGATCTTTTAAAATAACAATAGAAAAAAAATTACAGACATAATAGCTCATGACGTAGAAAAAGCTTGTATTAGGGGTGTTATTCATCAGATTCTGGAGAACCGGTAGCACAAATTTTGAGTAGTTTGGAGAACCAGCAAATACCACCTCTGGCTGGCCCCAGAGTGGGGTGGGAATGGGGATTTTGCAGTATCCTTCCCCTGCCATGTCCACCAAGCCACACCCACAGAACCGGTAGTAAAAAATTTTGAATTCCACCACTGACTTGCATGCATATTCCCCCAAATTTTGTAACTTTAGATGTAGGAGACTCAAACCCTTTTTTATGCAAAGGATCCTCTCTTGATTCATATAAAAGTCTTGGCACAAAGCTTTAAATACAAAGTTCTCCAATATCATCAATTTTATAAATTCTAATTGAAATTATTTCTATGCCACTTTTAACACCTGACTTTTTCTCAGACTTTTTTTCTTTGAGCCAATTTTTGATAAGACAAAAATAAATGCTTGCAGGCAAGGCTGGTTTGCATTATTGCTGAATCTATTGGGAGTGGTACATCCAAACTCACTTTTCCATAGAACTTGTATCAGAATGGTATGACATTCCCATCCTCAACTTCTTCTTTCTGTGTATAACATTCAATAGCTTCAGGGGTCTGTACTAGCTCCAAGTCTGTTTAACATCTATATTAGTTATTTGGTCCAGCATTTAAAAGCCATAGTGATTCACGTTCCAAAACTGGCAAACAGACATGTCCCAATTCTGCTCTATGCAGAGGTTGCTGCTTTCTAGCATGTAGATCTAAAGAGGGCACTTAATGTTCTCATTCAACATTGCCAAGAACAATTGGTGATTAGTTACCAAAACACCAGGATAATGTTCTTATCTAAAAGAGCCACAGCCTATGCAGTTGAACAAGTTAATTTGTTAAAATACTTTGTAGTTGTATTGACAGCCAATGTCAAAATGTTTGGGTACTGTATCTATTTGTGCTGACAATCCTGTGCAAAGGAGTATCTCATCTATCTCCAGTCTACAAAAACAGTCCTTTCAACAATTCCAAGAAGGCTCCACACCCATTTGCACTACTCAGGTGACCCTGATGACACTGATAAACCTCCAGGTGGCCTTAGCGACTCTCTAAAAGAATGCAAATGACCAGCTGTCTGCAAGTAGTATAAATCCCTTTATTTCCCACCATCCACTCAGAGCTGAAGAAGCTTATTGGATGAGAAGCAAAACGTCTTCAAAGAAAAAACAGACAGTCCAGTTGCCTGTTGAAAAAGCACCTTTGGTCTCAGCCATATTGCATTTCTACTGTATGGAATCCCTTTCTGACTGTTGCCATCACATTCTTTTTGATACAACTTCTGTGTCGTGCAGCTCTTAGACATATAGTAACTGCAAGCCACCTGAAATCATTTTATCTAGGTTTCTCAGAGTTTCATTTGATCCTCTGTCCTTAGATCAGAAGTGTCAAACTCGCGTCGTCACGGCGGTGTCATGTGATATATTGGGAATTTTTCCCCCTTCGCTAATCCGGGTGGGGGTGGAGCCTGCATGTGATGCATCCGGCCCACAGGCCGTGAGTTTGACACCCCTGATATATATTAAAGTCCAATTCACTATTGACATAAACTTAACAAGACTTTATCTGGGCTGCTGTCAGATCCACTAGGTAGACCAGAGCAGCAAATCAACTCTGCAGGGAGGCTAAAACTGCTTTCATTGAGATTGGATGTAATAACACAATTTTGCAAGTGTGATTGTGCTGGAGTTCCTCCCGTTTCTTAAACTGCCGTAAATTAGGGAGGAATCTGCCTAAGCCACCTCTTATCTATTTACTTTGGACTTAAAAAATATTTCATTCACTTTTGCCTAGTCAACAGTTTCTGTATAATTCTGTCAAGGTGATCTTGCTTATTTTCTCCACCTGTGCCACTTTAAGTGACAATTTCCAATGTAACCGGAAGAAAGCTTTTTTTCAGGTAATTCATGTACATTAAATTGGGACCATGCCAAAACATTGATCACACAACATTTGAATTTAGAGCTGAGGTTCAATGTAGCTCGGTTATCCAATTTCTATAGGACCCTTCCCCCTTTTGATGGGAGTGTCATATCATCATTACATCCTGATGAATAGAATAGAATAGAATAGAATAGAATAGAATAGAATAGCAGAGTTGGAAGGGACCTTGGAGGTCTTCCAGTCCAACCCCCTGCTTAGGCAGGAAACCCTACACCACTTCAGACAAATGGTTATCCAACATCTTATTAAAAACTTCCAGTGTTGGAACATTTACAACTTTTGAAGGCAAGTTGTTCCACTGGTTGATTGTTCAAACTGTCAGGAAATTTCTCCTTAGTTCTAGGTTGCTTCTCTCCTTGATTAGGTTCTACCCGTTACTTCTTGTCCTGCCCTCAGGTGCTTTGGAGAATAGCTTGACTCCTTCTTCTTTGTGGCAGCCCCTGAGATATTGGAACACTGCTATCATGTCTCCCCTGGTCCTTCTTTTCATTAAACTAGACATACCCAGTTCCTGCAACTGTTCTTCATACGTTTTAGCCTCCAGTCCCCTAATCATCTTTGTTGCTCTTCTCTGCACGCTTTATCTAGTCCCTGATCTAGTTCAAATTCCACATGGGGATGTTGAAATGTCTATGTAATGTCCACTGCTGCAGGAGAGGTATCACAAAGCTCCTAGAATTGGCTCTTGTGATATGGAAGAAGGTAAAACAATTCCATATGTCTTTTTACACTTCCGGGGTCAAAATGTAATCTCTCCTTTTTAAATAATAATGACAGAGTTCTCAGACAATTAAAATATAGCCTTCCTATTAGCTGTTAGGAATGTTCAGATAGTTTATTATGGAACTATCTGAACTATCTGAACTTAAGTTCCTGCTCTATTGATTACATATCTGTCTTTGTATTTGTCTCTAGTTGTTTGCTGGCCATAATATATTTTTTTTAATTTGATACTGTTTTTTTCTTGGATCCTTTTGTATGTAAATTTTGGACTGGAAACAAAAGCAGAATTAGTTTGATGCTGTCATGCAGGTTACTTTGAAGACAAGGCCCAAGTTACCCCTCTTTTGCTTTTTGTACCCCTCCCCTATCCAAATGGAGGACCAGAGGTGGTAGCAGCATGTACAGGTAATCCTCACTTAATGACCAGTTACGGGAATAGCAATTTGAGGCATTTTTTTGCCAGTTTCCAGCATTTACTTCTGGTTTTCAGCAGAAAACGCCCACTGAAGAAAACAACCTCAGCATTTGCTTAATGAGAAAAGAGCCCTGTAAAACATAAGTTTTATGTTTTCCATAAAATTATAAGACACTGATCATCATCAGGAACTGGATCCACTAAATTGCTTGCTTGCTTTTTTTGTTTGTTCATTTATTAGTTCGTTTGTTCCTTCATTTCTTTTGTCTTCAAGTCAGTGTTGACTCCTTGCAACCTCTTGAACTAGTCACTGTAGTTTTCTTGGCAAGATTTCAGTTGTTTGTCCTTGCCTTCTTCTTCCTCAGGTTGAGCCAGAATGACTGGCACAAGATCACCCAGCTGGCTCTGTGACTATGGCAGGAGTAGAATTTGCGGTCTCCTAGTCTCCTTCCCGGTGCTTTAACTACTATACCAGACTGGTTCTCCTAAATTGAATGAAACTTAAAACTGTAATTAGTGAAATCTCCTTTTAGCATAGCTGCTGATGACTTCATGAATATGCCATGCAGTTTTCTGGTAATTACATAGAACTAATTGGCCAATATGTTATTTTTTGTTTGTTTGTTTTTTAACTTCCAAGTGTAAGGCCCGGCCTCTCCCCCTTATTCAAGAAAGTAAAGGCTCTTGAAACTTGGCATTTCAAAAGGAACCTTTTATTGAAGAGAGGTGATAGCAAGGCAAAATAAAAGCAGGCTCTGAAGGCCCTCAGGCCATACACTTAGAATAAAGGAATTAGAAACCCCGCCCAACACTCCAATGTGGATTCAGCCAATCCACAGGTGTGAAGATGTTATTGTACTGCTCGCTCTGAAAAAACGATAAGGGAACTTTCTCATGGTCATCCTTCACTATTCTCCGAGAGATACAACCCACATGGCCTGCCCTCCCTTTACATTCCCCCAAAAGTGCAAAAAATGCAAGGACGCTAAGGCACCAGGCTAAACGTTATCAACCAATAGATTGCAGGATATAGGATACATGAGGAAGAAAGCAATAAGTAAAGAAATAAATAAAAAATTCTTCCCTTCCCCTGAAGAATGGCAGATACACGGACCTGACACCAAAATTGGTTTACAACCTAGGATTTTCTGGTGGCTTCTAGTTCAAATACTAAGCAGGTCCAATCTTTTTATTCAAAAAGTGAACAGAAATCAAAGAAAGCAGGAAGAAAACCTTGTCTTATCCATTGCCTCATTTGAATTTTTATAGCTGCATCGTTGCCACACTTGTGCTGTTGCTTTCCAAAGATGGGGTGAAAACTCTGAATCAGTCAAGCCATTGATCCAAACTAGTTTCTCTGAGCTTGTCTCTATGAAAGGTTATCCTTCTTGCCAGGTGGCATAAATGCAAACAGGGGCTACAAGGCTTTAAAAAGTACCATTTGCATAAGGCAGACTCTGGATAATTATGTGAAACAAATTCTCTACTCTGAATAGGGGAAGAGGGGAAAATCACTGGGGAAGAATTTCCTTTTAATTTAGAGAATTTGGTGACAAACACTAGACAGACAGAAAAATAGATAGATAGATAGATAGATAGATAGATAGATAGATAGATAGATAGATAGATGATAAACACGCAGACAGACAGACAGACATGTAGAGGTAGAGGTATAAATATAGCTATAGCTATAGCTATAGATATAGATATACACACACACACTTGTGTTGGAAATGTCACACACGTCAACATGGCATATTGTGGTGTGACATGTACAGCCAGATGTGAGTATTTAGAAGAGATTGGGAGAAAAAAATATCCGGCTTTTATCTGTGATTAAACAAAACTATAGCTGGCGTGTGGGCGTGAAGGAGAATGTAATCAAAGGGAACATCAATTGGATTGCTGAATTAAGCATGGAAATTCAGGTTAGCCCCCAACAGCTTGCAAAATTGGCAACAGAAGAAAGCACTCTTCACAAATCTGGTAAAGTTTATTCTGTTGCAGCCTAGAGTTCAGACCATGGAAGTGAATAGACACATATCAAGCTACTAAGAAAATGCATTTTCCTTACTGAAGCTTCATTTCTAAGGATCTACAACATTTTCTGGAACCGGGCTTGATACAAACAAATGGACAAAGCCATTTCTTACCAAATTTCACAAGAGTTCAGCATTCTTACTGGAAGCTCTGCAAGAATCTTGTGAAATATACAAAAACATCCACATCTCATGAAGTGTGGTCCTTTTGTGAAATTTGTACTTTACAAAAATAAAGGTAAAACTAATTTGTGGACCTACTGAGGAACATCTAGAGGTGTTGCAGGTCCCTTGGTACCTATTGCCCATCTCTGTGCTTATTCTATGCTTCCACAACGTTCATGTGTGGTGTAACCCACAAAAGCTTTTGTCTCTAAGATGCTATAAGACCTTTTAGTTAGTTAGTTTGTTTTTTTTAACCAGTCCATCTTGTTGCCTCTTTGCAACAGATAGTTATTGTGTGGCACATAATTATTATTCCATGAACAGGAGGCATGAAACTCGAAGCGTCTCAATTCTTATACTAGGGTCTGCAAGACTTATTCACCTAAAAGGTAAAGGCAAAGGTTGCCCTTGCACATATGTGCTAGTTGTTCCCAACTCTAGGGGGTGGTACTCATCTCCGTTTCAAAGTTGAAGAGCCAGCGCTGTCCGAAAACATCTCCGTGGTCATATGGCTGCCATGACTAAATGCCAAAGGCGCACGGAACGCTGTTACCTTCCCACCAAAGGTGGTCCCTATTTTTCTACTTGCACTTTTTACATGCTTTTAACTGCTAGGTTGGCAGAGCTGGGACAAATAATGAGAGCTCACCCCGTTACACGGCACTAGGGATTTGAACTGCTGAACTGCTGACCTTTCAATCGACAAGCTCAGCATCTTAGCCACTGAGCCACCACATCCCTTCTTTTTCACCTATTATCCCATATTTTCATATTATGATACTTAATACATCTTGTGTTTTTTTATTCTCCCTGCCTTTCTCTAAAATTGTGCATGTTAAGATATTTAAATTTATTAGCTGGAGCAGTGGGGTTGTGCAGTAAGCCAGAGCACACAGTTGTGGTTGAGTGGTTGGAGAAAGCTGCATGAGGCAATCTTCATTGTGATTGGTTGCTGCGGGTGTGGAGGGGAAGTTTCCCCTTTTTTCCATTTTTTTTTCCTTCTGTGTGCCCTGGGTGCTCTGTGATTTACCTGTACTGATGTAGTGATGTGCCTGACTATCTTGTTTGCTATAATAATGAATGTAAAATATATTTATTTATATAAAACTACAAGTTGGCGTCAGTATCTCTGAATCCTTTTGGACACTGGCTGCACAATTCCATGGCAGTGTATAAGCACAAATACCCATATATATATATATATATATATATATATATTAACACTTACGTACATATATATTCAGGTATTTTCATAACATGACTTGTTTTTTTCCCCTTCTTGACTCTAGGTATCTCTTGCCTGACAGGCAACCCATAAACAACATCATTTTAAAAAAGAATAAGTATATCCTATTCATTTTGCCATTTATGCATTACAAGCACGCACATTTTGTTACTGACAATCATGTTCATTATGGTGAAGTAAAACATTCTGAAATGAATTATTCCTTCACAATGCACTGGGCTTTGATCATGCTTGATGTTTTTAAGGAAACTGCACGATACCTTTTAGGAATATCTATGGAGATTCTCAGTCATCCAGGTCAGTTATCCAGGTGATGGTTGTCCCAAAGGTGCTTTATTCTTTTTTTCTTTTTCTTTTTTTAATTTTAAAGACAAACTTTATTCTTCAGAATTGAAGCAGCTTCTTGAATGGGAAGAGAAATGTTTTCAAGGAAAAACAAAGGAAGTCCAGTTGCCTTTTGAAAAAAGCGCCTTTGGGTATTTAGTAAAAAAGAGCTCCTAACTCAGCTTTCCCATTGCCAAGGAAGAAATTATTTCCCATCCGCCCCTAGGAATGAGTAAAGAATGATCTTGGATATGAGTCACAAAACGCAAATGGCTTCATAGCCATTCATTACTCATGGTGTTCATTTTGGAACAAGTGAAAATTGTACTAAATGGGCTCCATCTGGTTCAATTTTTCATTTGCTGCAAAAGAAACACAGATCCATAAGTGAAGCAGGGAGAGGGCAAAAAACGGTTCTGCTGAATTGTTTCTCTTGCTGTAATGACAGTATATTGGGTTCAACATGGTTATTTATAGCTATTCTGTTTTATTGCTATTTTATGACTCTGGAGTCCCACTGATAGTTGCATTTTTTTTAAGCAAATGATGTGATTTTATATTTTATGCTTCTGTGACATGAACAGCTTTTGAGCATCCACATCAAAGTTGACATCAAAGTACCACAAATAAAAAACATATGGGTTGGCGGAGATTCAAAAGATTCTAATAAAATGCTATTTGAATTAAAATCAAACCCACCCCAAGTTAAATGTAGTGGTTTTTTAAAAAGTCAAAGTTAATAGAATTTGGTTTTTGTCTTTGCTTTCCCAGTATAGGTGACTTCCTAGATCCTTCCAACGAAGTTACCTAATTTGTATGAGGGGAATATGAGGAAAGTTTCCAGAATATTCCTTTAAAGACAATGGATGGGTAGATTTGCATCTTTCTTGCATGCATTTAACACGATTAGTGTCAATTATACCTCTCCTAATTACTGGGAATGAATGGTAATGGCAGACTTTGCTTTTCATTCTGAAACATAAGGTGATGAATGAAATCTCAAGACAATAATATATCAAGAAATTAGATATATTACTTCACAAATCCTTTTGACTTGTTTTTTTTTTTTTTTTTTTGCTTCACTGCAAGCCAATTGATTGATTGTCAAAGACAATGTTGGCAAAAAACACTTTTTCCTCATTGAAATTAAATGTATTAAATACAACTAAAATGGACATGTACCTGAATTAGAACAAGGTTCTAAACTGGTAAAATCCTGAAACTCATCAATATTGGTTACACAATATCATCAGAGATGAGAAAATTAAAGCAAAAACATATAAATAATAAAAATAGTGTTACCTTGGTAGAATTTGGGATAAATCAGCACTAACAGCAGAAAACTGGAACCGGCCTATGAGCATGCATGGAGGGCATTTTCTTCTCTTAGACTTGATCACTGATCTAGGAAGATTTAAGGAGAAAAAAAAAAAAACCAGGATATAGCAGATGAAAAAAAAATAACCACTAAAAGCTGATGCATAGGACTATAAATATTTTGATACTATCTTTATATAAAAATTACTAAACAAGCCCCTGAACTAAATAAAAAGTGTTCAGAAATAGGGTTAATTAGCATAGAAAGTATCACATCAGTATATGTTTTGCAAATGCTAGTGCTATAAGAACAAAAATTAACACTATTCATTAACATTTGGTTTAAACCAATTTTCTCTCTTGATTCAACCTGCTTTCTAAATCAGCACAATTTGGATTGGGATTCAAGATTTAGGCACACATCACAAAGTCAACCACCGCTTATTTGTGCCAATGAGAGCCTTCAATCTTTTCAGCTTTGAAATGTTGGATTCGAGGAAGCTTTTAGTTATCGCAAAAGAGAATATATATATCTCTGAAATGCCCTGAGGCCTGATGTCATGGATGCAAATGGATGGATTTAGATAACTGTGTTGTGAGGAAAACTTGTTCAATATAGCTGTAGTCAGCTAATCCTCTTTGTTGTATGTGTTCGAAAGATCATGTACATGTCAAAAGGATTACAGTAGCAACACATACACACACACATCATATATACTGTGTGTGTGTGTGTATGCACACACACACACAAACACGCTCTCTGAGAAGTTGGATATCAAAATATATTTTACTCTTTATACTGTTTCCATCTTCCCTTAAAACATTAACCGAATCCACAATGGTTTGAGAATCAGTATCTCCACTAAATAATTGTCAGTAAGCTGAAACTAAATTAATCAAGTAAAAATAGCAAACAGGGGGAAATCCCTTTCTCAAACTTCCTCAAATCCCCAAATAAGTTATCTAGACCTATTCCACATATCAAAGGATAAGGTCTGCAAACACAAACAGACTTAATTAAATTAGATCTCCCAGAGGAACTGCATGTCCCCAAGAATAAACATACCCACACACACACAAACACACACACACACAGATATACACCTCAAGTGTCACCCTAGAATCAGCACTTAGACACTTCAAGCTCCCCCTATAAAAATCTGCTGCTTTATCCCATTTCTCTGCAGCCTGCCCCTAAATGCAAATTGTTTGCTTTTAGGAATAAATATTTCTTCTTTCCCCACAGCTGTGTGGATCTCATTTGTATTTATTCTTGTGCAGCACCAGCTTGATTTGAAGCCCCAAATTAATCTTCTGACAATATATATATATATATATACTGTGTATGTATGTGTATATCCACACACGTACACATACATCAGTGGTGGGTTTCAAATTTTTTTACTACCGGTTCTGTGGGTGTGGCTTGGTGGGCGTGGCATGGCTTCTTGGTGTATGTGGCTTGGTGGGCGTGGCAGGGGAAGAATACTGTAAAATCGCCATTCCCTACCCAATCCAGCGGAAGGTTACTGCAAAATCCCCATTTCCTCCCGATCATCTGTGAATAGATGGGGGCAGGGCCAGTCAGAAATTTTACTACCAGTTCTCTGAACTACTTAAAACTTCTGCTACCGGTTCTCCAGAACTGGTCAGAACCTGCTGAAACCCACCTCTGACATACACCCACATATACTTAAGGCTTATACTTATACTTCACCAATGCCATAAAATATGAAAATTGTTCTAAGGGCTTCTATTTTACCATTCTTCATCTAAGTTCTGCAAATAGTAAAAATAATAATAATAATTTTAAAAAATGGGCCCTTGGATCTTCTGACCAGGCTCAGTTTAATTAAGTTTCTACCTGAAATGTTGTGAAATGAACTGCATAACAAATATTTTCTTCCAAATAATATACCTGAAACACATTTGCCAAATGTTTAACAGCAGTAACATTCCTAGACTTCAAAATAGTACTGTTAGAAAATGCAGCAAGCCCTACACCAGATGTCTCTTTGTTAACATTAAGCATCTGAGCATTTAGTCAACTGAAGACACGTCAGATGTTTGTTTCTTGCATACTTCACAATTTCTACCTCCAGAATTTCCCCTTTTGCAGAGTGTTTTTATGAGGACTCTCTTGTTCCGATTTCAAGGATGGGTCAAAGCCAGGATCACAGCACTCAATCTTATGAAGCCTTAGAGACCCAGCAAATTGCAAGGCAAGAAACCCAAGCCCCCAGGCAACCATGAAAGCATGCAGTGGAACAAACTCCATCTAACACTAGATAGATATACTGTGCCTTCCGCAAGGGTCAAACTGGCTCAATGAATAGAGTTTGGCATTGGAACATTATCTCTGAGAGAACCTGCAGATACGAAGATTCTCAGATTTATCTTCTACCTTTTGACTAGTTCCCTGGTGCATGGATGTTTTTAAAATGTATCTCTCCCAGGGGTCAGCAACCCACCGCTCTGAAGCCGCATGTGGCTCTTTCGTTTGTTTGTTTGTTTGTTTGTTTGTTTGATTGTTTGATTGTTTGATTGATTGATATATCAATCAATGCATTAAGCAATAGCCTTCATACTTTTGTATATACCTGCTTAGTGGGCTTTTTGCTCCCCCCCGCCCGAACGGTGTTCTATCTTATACAAAGTCAGCTTATTGCCCCCAAAAACCGGGTCCTCATTTTACCTACCTTGAAAGGATGGAAGGCTGAGTCAACCTTGAGCCTGGTGAGAATTGAACTCACAGTAATTCCAGGCAGCTGGCAGCTAAGTACTACTTTAAGAGCAGCAGTTTAGTCCACTGCGCCATCAAGGCTCTTCATCCCTCTGCTGCGGCTCCGTCACTCAAAATGTGCATCATAACTGCCAATGTGCGACACCCACCATCGCGCAATTTATTAAGCTTTTCGACCCCCAGTAGGCCAAGCATGGATAAATCCAAGAAAAGAAAAGTTTCAGAAGAAAACAGAATCTTTAATTCGACTATATATGCTAGTTTTGTGGCCGCTCAGGAAATAGTCAGGCATGGGAAGAGTTTTGTGGCTACCGGGATTTTCTTTTCTGTGGGAAACGGATCCAAATGGCTCTTTGAGTGCTTAAGGTTGCCGACCCCTGATCAAGCCCATAAACCAGCCTCCTCATACCTGAGACACCCTTTTAGATTGAGGGCAATTCTTCAAGTTCTAGGTTCAACACATATGGAAGATTGGGGAACACATATCCACAGATTGGGGAAAGCCAGCATATATCATATGGCTGTAAAATGATCTTGACATTCAACGATAATGTTCAATGTACAGAGAAGATGCATGTTTAGTTTACTCTGGGACAAAATCAGTGCTTAACTTGAGGAGGTATATCTGCCTAGAGTAAATTATCTAGAATAAAAGTAATTATCAAATACATCAGTAATAGCCTATTGATTCTGGAATGAAATGTCCAACTAAGTTTATAAAAGGAACGTGTGCATTAACCTTTCTGGATCTCCACTGTTTCTCCTATTGGGTTATTTCGGATATAAAGTTAAGTTCTAATTGAATGATAATTTACCATAGCATTACAATTTATGGCTTATCTGGAAGAATGTAGAATTTATATAAAACCTAATCAGACAGTAAAACAGGTTTTTAGCCTTAAAACAGAGGTCATCTGGTTGCTGCATAGTAATGAGGAAGATCTGAACTTCTCAGCAGCAGAAGATATGGCTTTAACCCTTCCTATTGCAAATTGCTGCATGTTTAGGAAACAAGCTAATAAAATTAAAGTGTGTTGACACAAGAAACACATCTGATCTGATGCCAATTAACTTGATTAATCCCTGTGAAATGCTAAGATTCTAAGGTTCTTAATTTCAAGTGACCTTGTAGGGCAAGGGGATGATATAGGGATGCTTACTTTAATGCAGAAGTATGAAATCACAAAAGCTTGGAAAGGCCCAGGGACATTTGGGCAGTCTTGTTGAGGAATAGCGGTATTAATTAAAAAACAGTCAAAAGCTAATTTAGTGACAACATAAACAAAGTTGTGTTTGGAATGCATGCCTGTGCTTATCCCAGGGTTCTGCAAAATCAGCTTCGTTTTGTTTTGTTGTAATTTATATAGTTAATTATTCACATCCTTAAATGTAAAAAAAAAATTGTGTAGTACATAACGTGGCTTTCCTGCACTGGGTTAAAATCTCTCGCGACAACTAGGGAAGGAAGCCCCAGATAAATCAGGAATCAAGAGAGTCAATGGAGGCTAACTTCTCATTGGAATTCTAGCAAGGAAGAAGATGCATCTGACTCGTCTGGTATCTCCAGACATCACAGCTATTACGGGTTGAGATATAGAAGGGAGCACGAGTTACATTTTAGGCTCAATTTT
Organism: Arizona elegans; assembly: GCA_022577455.1. Lineage (NCBI taxonomy): Eukaryota > Metazoa > Chordata > Lepidosauria > Squamata > Colubridae > Arizona > Arizona elegans. The sequence continues at coordinate 190,841,380 of JAKOOJ010000001.1, forward strand.
GCAAAATAACATTGCATAAATTTTCCTGAAATAAATGCTTAGGAATCTCTGTCTGTCTGTCTGTCTGTGGGAAGAGTGGGGGGAGAACAAGTTGGTGCCAACTCTTAACAACCACATAGAAAGATTTTCTCTAGGAACATCTGCCCCCAATCTGGTTCTTCAAATCTTTCAATAGCGTATCCATTGTCATTGTCATTGCTGTTCATTGTCCTCTTCTCTATCCTTTCACCTTTTGCAGCACTATAGACTTCATAAAGAGAGAGGGAGGGAGAGAAGGAGAGAGGGAGGGAGGGAGGGAGAGACAGAGAGGGAGAGAGAGAGAGAGAGAGAGAGAGAGAGAGAGAGAGAGAGAGAGAGAGAGAGAGACAAAGCAGAGGCAGAGGCAGAGAGACAGATTAGAAACACAGATAAATGAGCAGAGAAACCAGTTTTAATCCTGCTTTAGCAAAAGGTTAGTGGTAAATCACTTCTGAAAATGCAGCCTACATAACAGATTTGTCCATCTAGTCACCCAGAAACTAGAAGTTTCACTTAAAAAAAATTGCATTGGCACAACCTCCAAATCTATTGTGGAATATGGGCTGTATGGCTATTTTTTTGTAACTCACTGGAGATGAAACGCCTGCCTTTAAGTAGACTTATCCCAGTTCAACAACCACGATGAAATTCCACCTCTGATAGGTTGTTTCAGAACTCAGTGTGCTGGATGGAATGGCATAGATTGTCCAGAAATGAAAAGGTTGTTTAAAACCTGAGTGCTTCTGACAGTTCTAAATGCCTTGCTGGGAAGGGAAGGGAAGGGAAGGGAAGGGAAGGGAAGGGAAGGGAAGGGAAGGGAAGGGAAGGGAAGAGAGAAAAGAGGATGTAGAATGCAATGACTGTCTTCACATCAGAATGACCTTTTGCTATCAGACTACCATTGGCTAGTCCAATCGCTATGCCTTTAGGGTGGGTGATGGAAAGAAAGTGAGAAAGAACTTAATCAGTGTTTCCTATCTCCCATACTTACAAGTTGTACGAAGTGGTTTGGTGGCTGTCTTTTGCCTGACTAGTTTAAGTACTGTATTTCCTTTTAAGGAACAGATGAGTGAGTTAATCTATTATACTTTCTGTGCACTCTAACCTGACAGTCAGCTCCAATCTATTCATGAAGTACATCATTATTCCTTGCCACCAGCTCTTCCCTTTGTGCAAAACGTTTTTCAACCTATCTGCCTGAAATTTGCCATAGATATTCCTCTCTATAGCCTTCATTTTCTATGCAAATTGCATTATATTCTGTCTTGTAATAATAACATTTTGGACAGGGTAAAAAATATATATTTTAAAGACATGTAGCTTAAAAACCTCTACAGTTATTTCTATGACATTTGGCATGCTTCTTTCAATTATACTGCTCTGAATTTCTTGATATCCTAGTCCGATGAAAAATGAATTTGTGTGTGTGTGTATTTCTCATGCTGTATAATGGGAAGCAGAGGCTCCAGTTTTTTCTGATTTATACCTCACAATTCAGACAAGTCACAAAGAGGCAACACGAGGCAGATCGTGCTACTTTCTCAGTTGAGGATCTATCTTGAAGCAGGTCAAAATGTCTAACAAACAAACTAATGTTAGTTAATTTTGTGGATCATCTTTTAATGACTTGGCAGAACAGTGCTACTGAAATAGCAATAGCGCTTACATTTATATGCTGCTTTACAGTGCTTTACAGCCCTCTCTAAGCTGTTTACAGAGTCAGCATATTGCCCCCAACAATTTGGGTCCTCATTTTACCCACCTTGGAAGGATGGAAGGCTGAGTCAACCTTGAGCCTGGTAAGATTTGAACTGTCAAATTGCAGGAAGCCGGCAGGCAACAGAAGTAGCCTGCAGTACTGCACTCTAACCACTGCACCACCGTGGCTCATATGAAATGAAATTGTAATTGAGCTAACTTCCAGTAAACTGGAATTTGGAGATTGTAGATCTAAACTACCAAACCACCAAACAGAGTGAAAACACCTGATGACTTATATAGACAGCAGTATTTTATTGATTTATATTGCTTTAACCTTTATTTTTTATTTACCTTAGAAACCATCAGGCCTCTGAGGTTGCCTAGATCAGGAAGCAGACTCCAGCAAAAGACTAGAACTAAGCTTTATTGAAATAGGCTGTTGTACAGTAATACAAATCTAATCTTTCCCCCTTCCTTCTTATAAAGAGCTCCGGTGGCACAGTGATTAGAGTGCAGTATGCAGGCTACTCCTGCTGATCACGGCTGCCACCAGTTTGGCAGATTGAATTTCACCAGGCTCAAGGTTGACTCAGCTTTCCATCCTTCCAAGGTGGGTAAAATGAGGACCCAGATTGTTGGGGGCAATATGCTGATTCTGTAAACCGCTTAGAGAGGGCTGTAAAGCACTATGAAGTGGTATACAAGTCTAACTGCTATTGCTATTGCTATTGCTATATCTCAGTGAATTGGGGAGGAATCAGCCCAAGTCTCTTTCTAATACTATCTTCTTTCCTAAGAAATACTTCTGCCCCCACCCCTTATTTTTTTTTAATGAATAATAAAAAATGTCAGAATATTTCCCTCATAGCCATCTTCCTGGCTCTCTACAGAAGGTGGAAGAGCTTGTCCAACCTTGTCTGACCTTGGTAGGCCTCAAACTGAATTCCAGAGTGGGAGGAATTCAAACTGGAGTGGGAAATTGAAAAACCTATCCGAAAAAGGTGGTAGTAAACTCCAAATTTAATTTGTAAGCCCCCCAACTCTCTCTCTTTTTAACTGAAGCAGCGAAGACACATTTGTAAATAGAAGAATGGTAGGTCATAGATAGATATCATGTAGAACCAAGAGTAAGTTGAATAAGTGGAGTTGAGTATAAAACTGTCTGTGTGTCACCATTCCATCATTTGGTGCCTCCTCCTAAATGGTACTAGACTTCATTTCCCACAATCTGAAACCAATATAGCCAGCGCAGCTGTGGTCATGCTTAATTTTGGGCATAGGTGTTGAATTTCAACCAATCTGGCTTCAAATCCATTTGCACTACTCAGGTGACCCTGAGGACACAGATAAACCTCCAAGTGGCCTCAAATGCAAATGACAAGCTGTCTGCAAGGAATATAAATCCTTCCATTCCCCACCATCCTGTCAGATCTGAAGAAGCTTCTTGGGTGAGAAGTGAAATGTCTTCAAAGAAAAAAAAAACACAAAAAAGTCCACTTGCCTCCAGAAAAAGCACCTTTGGGACAACCATGACCTGGATGACTGAGAATATCCATAGACTTTTATTTATTCACTTTGGGATGAACATCCTTCGAATGTTGTGGAAGTATAACAGATTTCCAGAAAAAAATTGCAGATTACAGGAACAATTTGCTCTTCAGTTTGAGATGCAGACAACACAGATTCATCCCCAACAGCCTGCACCTGTGTTCAACAGTGAAGGGACACTGGACAGAAAATCAAGAAGGCTCCACACCAGTGGTGGAATTCAGCCAGTTCACACCACTTCAGGAGAACCTGTTGTTAACTTTCTGAGCAGTTTGGTGAACTGGTTGTTGGAAGAAATCATTAGGGCAGAGATCCGGTTGTTAAATTATTTGAATCCCACCACTGCTCTACACCCATTTGCACTACTCAGGTGACCCTGAGTACACAGATAAACCTTCAAGTGGCCTCAACAACTCTCTTAAAAGATGCAAATGACCAGCTGTCTCCAAGGAATATAAATCCTTCCATTCCCCACCATCCAGTCAGAGCTGAAGAAGCTTCTTGGATGAGAAGCGAAACGCCTTCAAAGAAAAAACAAGAAAGTCCAGTTGCCTCCTGAAAAAGCACCTTTGGGACAGCCATGATCTGGATGATTGAGTATCTCCATAGGGCATAGGCTTTCCACCAATCTGCAAAGCATCAAAATTAATAAATCTGAATTTGATGCTGAAAAAGGTTCCATGGCAAAGGGGAAGAGTACACATGACCTGTGTTCAATTTTTGGCCTGAAATTTTTAGAGATCAGTACAGATATGTTTAAATTATCAACAGTTTCAATGTTGTAATATATAAATATTCCTTGATAGAGTTTACAATATACAGACATATACTTAGTGAATGCTAAGTATTCAATACAGAATATTGTTCTCTTCTAAACCATTTCTTTCTCTCTGCTTGTATCTCTAACCCACTGCTGATGTCCCCTTTCAGAGCTACAAAAACAAACTGCTTCAATCACAGCCTTAAAGACACCTGGAAGCAAATTTTTTTATGGAAATATTTGTTTTGACTCTCCAACCCATTGCTCTGAATGCTGACCGTCTAACTTCAAATGTAAAATAGAATCCCCAAGGCACAGACATGGGAAGGAATTAAATCTACTTTTGCTCACACTTTGCTCACACAGTCAGCCTTGTAAAGTACTAAAAATTTTGGGGAAATGCCAAGAACTTACCTGTCACATCAGAACAACATCTGTGGCTAAATCTGAGTAACGTACCAGAATCCTTAAAACTTATATCAGAATATCTATGTTTAAGTCTCTGGTTAATCTAAAAATGAAACACATAGCAAATATGCAAGGCTGACTAGAATTATGAATAATAATTGCCATCTATCCAAGGTCTGCATTTAACTCATTTAGATCAGCTTGCAAGAACTTGGGTAGGTTATATTCCATTTTCTTGGAATCATTAGAAGAAAAATTAAAAAGTATGCTGTTTCCCTGCCATTTCCATTCCCAGTGGATTCTGCACACCAAAATTGTGTGCAGAATCTCTCTTCACTCTCTCTCTCTCTTTTTTTTTAGCCCAAAGACTTGTCTCTGTTTGAGCAGATAAAAGCAAATTGAAAATTGAGCAAATAATGTCAGATATTTTACTCCATCTGGATACGGCTAGAGCTGGATCACTGAATATTGCTCCCATTATATTGGAGATGTGAATAAGCTTGGCTTATTCAAAAAAAAAATTCTAAATGATAAGGAAAGAAGAAGAAAAAAGAAAGAATTTGAACATCCAGCCTGAAAAATGGAAAGATTCCACAATATTTTCCAGGCAGCACAGCATGATGGAAAGAGAAAAAACACTGTAATTATACACAATACTCCTTGCTAATTAAAAATAGATCCAAAAATTCTTTTGAAACTAGGCAGACATTAAATTAGTGTGAAGATAAATAGGCGTCGTGTTAAACCGAGGATCCTTCAGCATTTTAAAAACATGTCAAAGTTTAAATATTGTGAACGGACAGGTGTGTGTGTAGGGGGAAAACCTTGTGATTTGGAATAAAGGCACACATTGCACTATTTTGCAATCCTCCTGAGCTGAGGAGAGGTACGAAATCTATACAGTACCAGCCTAGCACTATATGGAAATTATTGAGACTGTCAACTCCTATGACCCATTTGTCTTTGAGAGCCGGTAATGCCGATTCCTCCCTCCCTCTGTGCATTTTTAATAGTCTGCCTCAGTATTTGGGCATCAATTTTTAATATCATACATATGTATTTATTCCTTAAGAGCTCATTTTTTTATCTACAGTGCCCAAGGAAAATCTGAAACATAATAAACTGATTGACAGTAAGAAAAGAAGATGATCATGTATACATTCCCTAGAGCAACTGTGAGGCACTCTTAAACACGCTTGAAAGTTCTACGGAACGCTTTTTGGGAAAAGCACATTTGAGAGCAGCAACACAATTCTTTATCTCGTTTATGAACCTTTCCACTTTATAGTTAAGATGAATAAGGGCCTGAATCCAAAGAGATTGGACCATTCATATGTATCACGAGTTAAGGGAGACATGATTCTCCTGCTGAACAGAAAACAACACTGGGAAGGAGAGGACTGCAGGTTTTTTGTTTTTTTTAAAAAACAGAGCCCTTTTTTTTTAGGGGAAATTGCCTAAAGTAACACTCTGCATTAAAAATGGAGATGTACCTTGCCATTCCTGGTATATAATTAATCGCTATAGAATTGCAACATTATTATTCATTTATTACTACTGATTTCTGTGGGGAATTAAAAAAAAAAAACTTGACACATGAGAAAAGCTGGTGGGTTGCCCAAAAACATCTTCCGAAGTTCCTAGATACATCTGCCGCGGTTTCCAAAGTGGTCTCTATATTTCTCTACCTCCATAGGAAACTCCTGAATGAGGTCATGGGGTTCTTCTACACCAGTGATGGAGAACCTTTTCGGCACCGAGTGCTGAAAAGGGAGTGTGTGCGCGCACATGTGCATCTGGGCCGCAACCCAAAAGAGGAGCTGCCCAGGGAGCATGCGCGTGCCTGAAAATGAACTTCCAGTTTCAGCTACTGAACTTCCGGTTTCAGCCAGCTACTCTTTCGGGTTTCTGGCATACATGCGCACGAGACGATCAGCTGGCTGGCACGCATGCTCACGCAGGAAAATGGAAGACCAGCTCTTCTAGTTTTCCGCACTGCTACATGCAAAAAAGCCAGCTGATCATCATGCACGCCAGAAACCTGGAAGAGGAACAGTTGACACCGCACGTGCCAGGTGACATGGCTCTGCACGCCACTTCGGGCACGCATGCCATACATTTGCCATCATGGTTCTACACTCTCTGTACGCAGGATATGCTTCAGCAGATTCATTGAGAGGGTTTGAATAGACGATGCTAAGCTTACCTTATCTAGGATGCAGGCAACCCATTATTATCTCCTGCTCTACTTCCAAAGTTATGTTTTCTGATTTGTGCCAGCACAATCCCAGTTGAGTGGTTTGTTTGTTGTCCTTTCATTCAATCTAGACAATGCCTATGGTTCTAACATTTGCTAGATACAGCCACCCAAGAAGCCCCCTCCCCTCTCATCACAAAATCCTGAGCCATGGACATCTAGGGATGTCTATTTCCCAAGGAAGGAACATGCCCATGTAAAGCTTGAACCCTGGTGTTGTTTGTGGGGCCGTTCCCAAGAAGGCTATAGAGTTCTTCTCCAACTTTGATATGCAGCACACAGAAGCCCCAGTTCCTATCCACACATGCAATCAGCATGCCGCCAACAGTTTGGGGAAGCAATAATTGGTTGGAGAGGACCAGCAAAAAATTAGATTTTTTTTTTCAGAATAGACGCACAAGAGGACCAATGGAACAACGGACCTTTGATTTTTTTAAAAAAAGTTCATGAAATTGATAAAGAGCTCCACAAATTCTACTTCTAGCCAAAGTAACAGAAATACTGTATTTTTCGAAGTATAAGATGCATCTTTTCCCCCCAAAAAAGAGGGTGAAAATCTGGGTGCGTCTTATGCTCTGAATGTAGCCCTGCCCAGCCTCGTAAACAGAGATTTCAGAAGCTGAAAGAAGCCTCTGAAAGAAGCTTCAGGAAAAATGCCTCTGAAAGGCTTTGATCTAAAAGCAACAAAAGAAGAATCAGTAAAGGTTCTAACCAAACTATGCTAACAAATCTGGAGAATGAGACAATAGCCAACAGATTGGAAGAGGTTAATCTACATACCAATACCAAAGAAAGGAGATTGAACAGAGTACAGATAGTCCTTCAGAATAAAAACCTCTGAAAGAAGCTTCAGAAAAAAAGCCTCCAAGCAGAGCTTCAGAAAAAAAAGCCTTTTTTTCTGTAGCTCTGTTTCGGAGGCTTTCAGAGGCAGAAAAAAAAAAAAGCAAGGCACAGAGCTCACAACCAACGAACCTGTTGCTAAAATTCCCCACTGGGAACAGCTGATTGGGAGTATTCCAGGAGGCCGATCCACCCACCAATCAGCTTTTTTCTTATTTTCCTCCACAAAAACTCAGGTGCGTCTTATACTCTGGTGCGTCTTATACTCTGAAAAATACAGTAATAGTAACACAACTGGGGTGGGAAGTTCCCCCACAGGTCCACTGGATCCTGATGGAAGAAACAAAGAAGCAAGAGAATTCACCATTGAGAGCTGTGGAAAGCATCTTCTGAGCGGATCACCTTTCTGCATTGTTTTCAAACCTGAAGAATGAATTAAAAAGCTGGACAGCATTATTATTGTCCTTTGTCATTTCTGTGCTTTGCACGTGGACTTCCTTTCATAGGTCATAAGCAAAGTTTCTCATAGTCTTATTGAGATATCTCTAGATCAGGGGTTTCAAACTCACATCGTCATGACGGCATTATATGGCGTAACAGGACTTTTTCCCCCCTTCACTGGCGTGGCCAGAGTGTGATACATCCAGCCCTTGGGTTGGATGTTTGACAGCCCTGCTCTAGATGTTTGGCTGTTGTCCACTTAGAACAAAAATTAGTAGCGGAATTAACTAGAAATGTTCCTCCTTGATTGTGCACCTTCATATTTTGATTGGGAGAAGATCTGTTTGTTTAAATTTCTCCATGCAATAAATAGAGACAGTGATAGAGATGATGAAGATAGAGATAACTTTATAAATATCTAGCTAAGAATGAAAGAATCCAACTTTATCCTAACATAGTATTTCCCCATTTTCTGTAATCTCAGAGAATAATTGTTTCTATTGATCATGGAAAGTAGTCTGAAGTACTTACTTAATTCAATTCGTCTGAATGCATAACTGAATCTTTATGTATATGTTTCCCCCATTCATATAAAATCAATTATTATTTGATTGTTACCAAAAATGTTAAAAGAACATCATGACGCAAGTCAAGGAAAGTGCTTTTATGGTGCTCTGAGTGAGCCATGCAGCATAGGTTAAGGAGGAACACTTTTGCAAATGCCATTAAAGTCAATTAAAAAGTCTCCAGGTTTTCTTTTTCTTTTTTCCCCCTCTTCTTGATACCATTTCAAAATTACCAGGTCATGTTCTCTAACAATATCATGAAGGAGACAATCAATTTCTATTGTCTGGAGTTTATACTGGCTACCACTGTGTGGCAGGAAGAAAGAGAGAAAGGAATGTAAGAAGACTAAAACACAATAGAGTAAGAAGCCAAATGACATTAGAATATTTAGTAGGCTAATGCCAACAGCAAAGAGCTCTGAGAGGCCATCTCCCATGTTGCTTAGGAATGCAATATGATACGTTGACTTGAAGCCAAGGATCAGGTTACAATCTAGACTTTCTTTTCAGTTAGAAGGGAGTGTGTGGTGGATAAAACCCAATTAAGCTGCTTGGCTTGTTGATTGTTGATTTGCAAAATGTATAGCACGCTCAAAGAAGCTGATAGGACACTTGGGCTGTGACAATTGAATTGTTTTATAACAGGCAAGGAGATACAAATATATTTTTCATAATTTCACATCTATTTTTTTTTCCTATACTCTATCTAACAGAGCCCTGTAAATAGATACAATTGCAGATGCTGATGAAATCAGACTCCGTTTGAAAGCAAACTCTCCTCATATGCATTTCTCAATACTGAATTGGGACACCATTAATGTTTGGAGTTTTGCATTTCTTCCAAGCATACTATAAAAACCATAATGGTGCCACTTACTTGGTGGATCACAAGGTTGAAGGAACTTTGGGTTGCTTTAGCAGAAGAATGTCCTAAAGTTAAAACTGTTGTTTTCTGCTTTCTAGCCATAGTGCTGATAGCATAACACAATTATAGCACAATTATAACACACAGCACACATATATTCTGACATGATCGTAAGCAGATATAAAACTTTGCTATAATTGAATGTTCAACTTTTGCTATAAACAAATCATGCTCAGGAATAACCATTGTGTGCTCCTTTCTTTGCAAGTAACTCTTTCCAAACAGCAGGATGAGGTACATTGGAGAATGAATGGGTTAACAAATTTGGGGCAGTTTGGTCTAGTGTAGCGGCACCAGGCTACAAACTTACAAACCGTAAGTTCTAGTCAGTGGTGGGATTCAGCCAGTTCGCACCACTCCAGGAGAACCGGTTGTTAATTTTCTGAGGAGTTTGGCAAACTGGTTGTTGGAAGAAATCATTAGGGCAGAGAACCGGTTGTTAAATTACTTGAATCCCACCACTGGTTCTAAGGACGCTAAGACTAAGCCAGATGAATATCTGGTAGGCAGATTTTTTTTTCCTATTTTCCTCCCCAAAACTAAGCTGCGTCTTATACTCCGAAAAATACAATAGCCTTTTTTAAGGTTAAAAATGTAATTTTTTTTTTAGAGTACTAAGAGTGAGTTTACCCTGAGGTTAGTTGGAGTGCTGGTAGACAAACAAGTGGGGGAAATTGTATGATTTCAAACGTAATCAGATGTTGATGTCTGCTCGTTTAAAAACTACAGTTAAAACCAGAAAGCTTTTGAATTGTCTCAGCATGTGCTAGACAGCTTTTCCAAGCAAGTGGGAGAGCTGAATTCACCCCATTTAGCTTCATACTTTTGTTTTTATTGAATAATACAGTTTGCATTGTAATACAGTCTATCATAAAACTTTTTCCCCAGTGGGCCTTCTGACTTATGAATAAAAAAAGAAACTGCTAACAAAATAGTGAAAAGACTAAGTGATTAGCTTCTAAAGGGCTTGATGACATGCTGGACAATAAAGAGAGCTTGGAGAAAGTAATTAGTAGGTATGATATGCTTATGGGTCCAGAGCTACCTTAGTACATTGCTAAAACAGAAATATTATCCTTGTAAATCACATCAATTTTTTTTCAATTCACTGGTTCAAAATTCATACGATGTTCTACTGAAGTTAATCAATTAGTTTGGAGGTTACTTACAATTGGTTTATTGATACAATCCTGAGGTTATTGTTTGAATAACCATAGAATCATTGGGAGGAAAGGTACTGACCTGCATTCCATAGTCCCAAAGTTAAGGCAGGTAATGAGAAACTAGCTAAGTAAATGAGCAAAAACATAAAAAGTACAGTTAGTTGTTTTAAGAAATGAGTGAACAACATTCTTAGGCCAAGAGCTCCATTTGACCTTTGAGTGACATGTTAGGGGAACCATATTTTGAAAAGTAAATGAGACCAACACAAATTAGAACCCTACAAGAAAATGGAACTGCTAAATGTTCAAGCTGGTTTTAGAAAATGCTGAGATACAGGAGACATTATTATTGATGCATGCTAGAAAATTAAGAAAATCAAAATACATCCAAGAGAAATCAATGTGACAATTGAAAGACCTTCATTTATATCATCTATAGTATGTCAAGCTGTGGAATGTCCTTAGGAAAATGGAAATATCAGAACATTTCATTGTTCTCATGCAAAATATGTACATGGGACAGACGTTGGTTAGCTTCTGTCTTTTAGGATTGACTATCATCACTAAACGAACTAGCAGACAAGAAATATATGGCAGATTAGCATTTGATAAAGTAGTAATGGAGGCTTTGGAACAAAATATTGAGATGCCAAGATGTATTTATACCTACAAAGGTCAGAACTGTTGAGGCAACGATTTTCTCTGTGATCCTCAATAGATGCAAAATTGGACTTTGAAGAAGTAGGATGGAAAGAATATTGACCTTCTCCAACTTTGTTGTTGGAGAAACTCTTGAGAATGCCATGGATAGCCAGGAAATCAAACAAATGGATCATGGAACAAATCTACCCAGTGTTCTCCCTTGTGCCCAGATGACAAGGCTCAAATTAATATATTTGGATATATTATACAAAGACCTTGCTCCTTGGAGTAGATGGAAAGAAAGGGAAGAAGCAGATCACCAGCAGCCAGATGGATGGACTTGATTACAACAGCAACAAATGAACCACTGAGAATCCTTAAAGACCAGAATGAAGAGAGATTATCTGGAAAAAAAAAGTTAACTATATGATTCCCAAGAGTCAATATCAATCAATCAATCATTTTCCCATATATTGAATGCCATTTACCCCTGATTTAAAATCCTACACTTTTAGAACATCTTAATCTACTGAAGTCTTGAAATGAATTCCCAAGAAAGATAGTTATTTCATCCTTATTTTGTCAACTTCATTTCCAGAGGTGATCAAGATCCTTTGCTTTCAGTGCATTTGTACGTTGCAATGTTTCATGCAAAACACCCCTTTAAAGATGCTTACCAAAGCCATACCACTTCTAAAAGTGAAGAAGTCAAGTTGCTCTGTTTTACTCTACGACCTCTTGATTTTTTATTGTGGTTGGCAATTTGCAGACAACTGAATTATTTTCTATAATAATTCAGCTATGTTTTACCATAGCTTCATGAACCAGTGCATTATTTGTAATGGTAATGTCATGGCCCAGTCAGAGCCTGAGTCCATGGAGGAGGACGAGCCGGAAATGGGGCAGCCTTGTTGGCTCTAGAGGAGCATGACGAGGCAACCCTGGATCCCTCAGGCCTCGGATGGCTTGCCAGCAGAGAAGAACAGGGGCAGGACAACTGAGAGAGTGGGGGGGGGAGAGGACAGGCAGTGAAGATGAGGAACTATGGAGTTCAGGCGACAAGCAAACCACCCCCTCCTGATCCCCGAGCATGGAGAATGGAGAGGAGGCTGGAGCAGTGCAGGCCAAGTGATAACTTGGGAGGAGAGCATCCCACCCCACTTCACAAGACACACCTCGGGACTGAAATTCAAGGAGATACTGTAGGGAGGGGCACTTGTAGGGAACAAGCACTGAATTGTAGTGGGGTTTTGCATGCTGTTTCTGATGTCTGGAGTTCACTGGACTTCTTGCCTTATTGCTGCCTTGTTCCTTTGCCTCACTCTACTTCTTCCCTTGAAGCCATCATGCTAACAGCATTTTGCTGGACTACTTGCAGCCAGAGGTTGCTGGATGTGTGTTACTGCTGGAGCACTTTGCTCCAGGACTTGCTGGAGCATTTGGGGTAAAGTTGGAGCAATGAAGGGGAATTCGTACTCTCAACTGGCTGTGTTGCCTCCATGCCTTGCCCCGGGTCATCACAGGTAAAATAAAGAGATCATTTTTCCTTTTGTACTTGGTTTATCTGTAGCTGTCTTTTCCCTCCTACTTATTTATTAAATTTATTTCCTCTCAGAACTCAAAGTGAGTTAAAACAGCTTCTTCTCCCAAGTGCTCAAATCAAAACAATACACATAGTTCTTCCTTTTCAGCTCCTCTTTATCCTCATAATTCAATGGATGCATTCCTACATTGTCTTAAACCAGGGCTGTCAAACTAGTAGCCTATGGGCTGGATGTGTCACGCGCTGGCCACGCCCACACCTGATTTAGCGAAGGGGGGGAAAAGTCCCAATACATCACATGATGCCGCTGTGACAATGTGAGTTTGACACCCCTGTCTTAAGACATGACTTGCTTCAATCATGTGTTGTTGAATAATCTGGCATCTTTTTAGAAGTGCTGAACTACTCAGAATCCAAGGAGTCAGGCAAATATATCCACAAAGTATAAGGAGGGAGGAGGAATCCAGACCAAAGAAGCCTGAAATGAGGATTCAGACACTTGTCATGAACTGAGATATTGCTGACACAGCTTCCTGACTGCTTGCTGACATGGATTGATGGGTTAAGATCCAATCAGTGGAGCCCTTCTTGACTCATAGGGAACACGTCCTTTCCTCCTTCATGAAATATAGACAGTAGCTTCATAGATCTGGGGTCCATGGTATTGTTTTAGAGTCTGGGAAGATCCATACCCTCTTTCTAACTCCACTATATCCTTTGATTTGCTTATGTGCTTATTTCACAGCTGCTTTATTTCAAGATAGCAGGGAAAATGCTGTCAGTTTTTTTCAGGAATTGTGAACAGAGAGGGTTGCAATAGGGAACTTGGTAGCCGTAGGTTGCTTCGTCTTGATCTGAATCCTCAGGAAAGAAAGGTCTAAAGATCCAGGATTGTCATCATCTAAAAGCCCCAGGATAGGTGACTTGGCTGCAACATCTGTCTTTACAGTGTAGAGTTATCCATAGACAGAGGTGAGATAGTGATTGGCCTGGAGTTATTCTGTGAGTTATATGGTTGAAGTTGGTTTGAACTGAGTTGTCTTAATTCAGTACTTTAACCAATGCAATACATTAGATCTCCAACCATTTCTTTCTAAAAAGCAACAAAGCAGGGGTCAACTGCTACCGGTTCGCTCTGGTTCGGGCGAACCAGTAGTGATAAAAACTACCAGTTTGGGCAAACCAGTAGTTTAAAAAAGTTACAGGTTTGGGCGAACCAGTAGTTAGGTACCAGTTCTGTTGAACCAATTGTTTAAAAAAGCTACTGATTCTTCTGAACCGGTATTTCTGATGATCAGCTGTGTCGCGGGGTTTAGCTTTGCTAGAAAGCAGCTGATCCCCCCCCCTCGCTGTTCTACTTATCTTCCCAAGCCAGCTTTCTGTGTGTATTGTGCATGTGCACACAGTGCACATTTGGCGTGTACTGTGTGTGCATGTGCAGTGTGCGCTTGGCGTGCACCACGCATGTGCGGGCAGCGAAACGATAGCAAAACAGTTCAGATTGCACCACTGCAACAAAGGGCTATTCTGGGATCTCTCTGCTGTTTTCACTGATCATCTAGAGTCTCACAACCCTCTACAGGTAGTCCTTGACTCAACCATTCATGTACTGACCATTACAATAGCATTTTCAATAGCATTTTCGCTCTTTTCAAGAGTGACTCATGACCTTTTTTTACACTTATGACCATTGCAGCAACCCCATAGCCATAGGATCAAAATTCAGGTGCTTGGCAACTAGCATGTATTCATGACAGTTGCAGCATCCTGGGGTCATGTGATCACCCTTTGTGACCTTCCCAACTGGCTTCCAACAAGTAAAGTCATTGGGGGAAGCTGGATTTGCTTAATGACCACACAATTCACTTAATAATGGCAATAATTTGCTTAACCACAATGGCAAAAATAGAGCCCAGCTCACTTAAGAACTGCTTTTCTTAGCAATGGAAATTTGGGGCTCAATTTTGGTCATAGGTCAAGGACTACCTGCACTGTATTTCCATCTTGCATGTAGAAAAGCAGTTTTATAAGTAAGACAAAAGCAAGAGCATCTCTCCTGTTATAGCTTTTTGTACTGAATTAAAATTTAAAATGCAAGCTCCCTTTCATTAAATTTAAAATATCGTGGATGTCTTAATGACTTTTAAAGATGCTTCAGAAATAGCCAGTGTTCTCCAAAGTTTTATATATATATTTTTTTTCTGTAAAAAGGCAGTTAAATGCTAACACCTACAGTCCCTATTCATATTTTCATGAAAATGCATCCTCTTTGCTGCAGAAGGCTAGAAGTGAAGCTCAAGGGAAGAATGATGTGAAATGATAGGGAAAGAATACTGCATGAAACATGAGAGTTACAGCAAAGTCAACAGTAGAGAAAAAAAAAAACTTTGGCGCAACTGAATTATACAGAAATTGCCTTGAAACAAGACTGTATATACAATAAAACAATAAAAATAACCAGTGGTAGGGGGTGAAGGTAGAGGGGAAAAAAGGTGGGGGCTATTTGATTTGATATTGATCGAATCTGTATTAAATTGCACTGGTTTAGTTAGATAGGTATAAATTTGGCTAGAACATTTATGGCAATAATTTTCCCCATGAGATTTCTCTGAAAGAAAGGGAACAGCAATACTTTGACAGCAGAGTTTCTTTTCTGCCTGCAGAAATTCCCAGGTTCAGTCTGGAGCACTGCTAAGAAAAACTAAGAAAGTCTGCTTCCTGCAACTGTAGGGAAAGACTACTTGAGACATCTGGGCTGCAAAGATTCAGCTGGCCATCAGATGGCAGCGAAACCATTTCTGGATTTATTTTCCTACCATCTAGGGTGGCACAGTGGCTCAGTGGTTCAAACATTAACTTGTCATCTGGAAAGCCAGGAGCCCAGGTTCAAGACCTGAGCTCCATACAATGGGGCAAGCTCCCATCCTCACCCTGTCTCCTGCCCACCTACTAGTTTGAAAGCATGCAAATGCAAGTAGATCAATAGGTACCAGTATGCAGTATGCTGGCCACATGACCACGGAAATGTTTTTGACAGTGTTAGCTCAATGGCCTTGAAATGGAGACAAGCAAAGACTAGCAGAGTAAAATCCACAGGGATCCACATCTCTAGTGGCCGTTCCAATTTTTGCTGCCCAGACATGGTGCTCCTATTTTTGAGCCAGTTGAATGATATTTCCTTAGTTGAAGGCCACACTTGGCATTTAAGTGCCTTAATACAATGGAACGTAGTGAGGAGGTAGGTACCCAAGAGGGAGAGAGTGAATTCCAGAGGAGTAAGAGGCAACTCAGCCCAGATACCATGTGTGAGAGAAGGAGGGTGAAGACAGCCTCTGCCTAACAGTTGACAAAGTATATTGTCAATACAGATAGTAAAGTCTTCAGTCTGGCAAGATTTTATCTATGGACTGAAACAATAGAGAACTCAGCTTGGAAGAAATGTTATTCTTGCTTTGGGGCCTGATACCTACCAAGAGACTACATTAAAATGAGTTTTACTGCATCATCAAGACAAACATTAATTCCGACTTGATTTCATCTTCGTACAATTAAATATTGTTAAGACAAATTACAAAAACTGGGGTTTTCATCTCAGATGCCGATGTCTCAGGATCAAGAATAGAGTGTGGTACTTCTCAGACAAAGAATTCTCAATGTACAAACTGAATATAGAGTTGAGTTCTCATCCAGAGTACAATTGGATCAGAGCACATGTTATTTTAAAGCAGCATTATGCACTGAGCAACCTACATATCATACATGGCCTAGGGCCTCACAATATTGTGGTTCAATAACTTGCCGTTAGCTCTGCTGGAGGATTAACATCCAGAAAATCCCTTATGTAGGCTTTGCTCTTGAAAAGTCAGAATCCCAGGCTCATGTTTCATTTTATTGTAGAGTTTACTGAGAGTTTTGTAATTCTTTTTGCAGCTCATTTTCTGGATGTCCATTTCCGGTACACACACAGAAATAGATTATATATTGCTGCTTCTAGCAGACAAAAACCTTAAAGAAGAAGAAAAAAACCTCTTGCCATTGATAAGCATGTCTTTGTAGCTTGTGGAATTCACTGTTTATTAATAGCAAATTAGACAAAGCTTGATTGTATGCCTTGTTGTTACATCATGCTTTTCGAGGTTCCCTTTCTGACCTCCACCTTGTGACAAGAATTCCAAGGAGGAAAGATGAATGAAGCCAAACTTTGCCCAGAAGAATTTCAGGCAAGCTAGACATCCAATGGAGAGAGTGTGGGCTCTTCTGCACGTAAGGCAGTTGGGTACTGAGAGAAATTCATTTGTCTCTGAGCTTCCAAGCGTCAAGCAATTTCCAATGTCTTGACAAGTCTTGTACTGAATTTGAGAGTTCATTGCCAGTTTTACCCAGCACCAACGACCAAATCGATGCTTCCTAGTTCAAAAGTTCCACTTGTCTTTGTTAAGTAGTTTCCTTTTAAAGGAGACAAACCATGGACATATCTTTGGATCATACTGTTATTTTCCACAAAGCTTTTACCTGTTGTGCTTTCAAGTTTTATCTCACTACTAGTTAATGATTTAAAGGCAGGAAAGAAATGCCTCGCTAGAACCCCAGGTTGAGACGTATTCCTGATACGATTTAAAAATCTCTCTCAGCCCCTACTGGGACCAATTTCATACCTTTTTCCCCCCTCCCTCCCTCTCTCTCTCTCTCTCAAAGGCTTTTATTTTATTTTTATTTTTTAAGGGGGAAATGAAGAACTACTGCTATTCAAAAGCAAAATCTCAAGGAACTTTTGAAACTACCCCATAGGTCTTTAAAGTAATAATGATGTAGCAGATTCATCGTGCTTCGGATGCCAAAATCTTTTCATGCCTCTTTCTTTAATGTGGAATTTGAAATAATGCAAGAGGACCAGAACAAACACAACAGAGAAGCTCAGTGGAATCCTGCAGAGAAATATTCTTACCTTTCAATATAATGTAATTCCTCATTAGGCACCAAGCCCTACGGTGATAAAGTATAACATGGTTGATAGAATACATGGACAGCATGTTGCACATTTTCATTCCATCCTCAAAGCAATCAAAGTTAATGATAAAGATGCATAGATGCCGCATGTGTGTATATGTGAGTTAGAAAGAGTGTATGAGTGATTCTGAAATACTACTGAGGGTTAAGAGCTCATATACACTCTAGTGAATTTTGGAGAAGTTTAACTAAAATGAGAATGGGTTGACCTCTTAATCCAGGTAATAGATAGGGAAAATATAATAGGTATATTTATAATTTAATAGGTATATTATGATAGATAATAGGTAGCCCAAAGATCTGCTGATTTTATTCTACAGAGGAATTATTGAGTTCATCTGTACCTCTATAACTGTCTGGTTTGGCTCTGAAACCAAACAAGACAGATACAGACTTCAAAAGCCTTGCTTCTGTGCATGACGACATCTGGGGCAGTGGGCGGCGCCTCCGCCGGTTTTACTTCTTGCGAACTGGTCCAAACCAGGGGCAACCCACCACTGATACCATCCTCTCCATATCATTAGAGTTTCTTGCAGCTCTTAAGCAACTATCCCTGAGGATTTTCATCAACTGCAACTCAAAACCATTAAATGACCCAGGATAGGTTTTTCCAAGCTAGTCTTCTTCAGATCTTCACATCAAAGCAGACTCAGACAGCTGTTAATGACAAAGGATTGTGGGAGTTGTAGGCTGTACAGTAGTGGCCAAAATTGTGGAAAACTTTTGGGAAAAGTATATTTTCTAAAACTAGCTAATAACACCACTTTTTTTTTGAGTAGCACCATAAAATTATATATCAATGGAAAGATAATTTAATCAAGAATATAATGCAATAACGTTTATGAAGGATTTGCTATTAGAATAGCAGTATAAAGAAGAAAAGTGAAATACGTAGAAAAAATGAGATATACAAAAATTATCACCATAGAAAAAATGAGATATACAAAAATTATCACCTCAGTTAATACTTAATTGGGTAACCTTTAGCATGAATTATGGCCTTACAATGTCTTCCCATGGAGTGAACCAAGACTTTTAGTTCTGCAGCTAGTTATAATGTGAAACCAAGATTGATTGATTGCTTCTATTAACTGGGTTTTATTGCTGGGTTGCTTCTGACTAACAAGTTTCTTTAGTCTGCTCCATAGATTTTCAATTGGGTTAAGGTCTGGACTATTCCCAGGCCAGTCCAGCAGTGGAATATGATTATCTTGAAACTCCAAAATAAAAAAAAATAAAATAAAAAAAGTGGTGTTATTAGCCATCAAACCTCAAAAACACACTTTTCCCAAAAGGTTTCCACAATTTGGCCACTACTGTATAAACAGACCTACCATATTTTTCAGAGTATAAGACGCACCGGAGTATAAGACGCACCTACCTTTTTTGTTTTTTGTTTTTTATAAAAAGTTTTTTTTATTTTTTAGACAAACACACATACAAACATACAATGTATTTTCTTTGAACAGAGTATTTGGCTGGTTCACAAATTTAAACAGCGTTTAGTCATTTCAATTAAATTTACAATTTCTATATTTCCTTTTTGCCATATTTATTCCTCATTTATTTTTTAAAAAACCAATATTACCCTTCATCCTCATCTCTAATCTTAATCAAAATCAATTTTTCCCTTCTATTCTATATTATACCCCTTCCCATTGTCATCTGTTTTTATATCCATCCTCACATTGGTTAATTATGTAATATTACAATTGTTTAATACAAATTCAACATTTTAATATAAATCAATTAGTTATATAACTATCTTTTTTGTATATTAATCAATATGAACATGAATATTCCAATTATTTCCTTGCAATCCAATTTCTTACAAATCAATTAATTATATTTACCAATAATAATAAACCAAATAATTTCCCCCATATATTCCTCCAAACCACAACTTAACCATTTCTGCTTTCAACACAATATACAATTAATAATATCTCAATTTTTTTTATTATTTTTTTTTATTGAATTTCTATACCGCCCTTCTCCCTGAGGACTCAGGGCGGTGTACAGCCAGAATTAAAAAGACATGCAAGACAAATATTAAAAAACAATTAAAAGATATATAAATTTGGCCCAATTAAAACTCATTACCAATTAAAACGTTTAAAACATTTAAAACAGTTAAAAATTTCATCTTAAGCCAGCCTGGCTTGTTTAAATAAATGGGTTTTAAGGGCACGATGGAAGGCACTGAGGTCCTGGATTCTCCTTATCTCTGAGGGGAGCTGATTCCAGAGGGTAGGTGTCCCCACAGAGAAGGCTCTCCCCCTGGGGGTCACCAGCATACACTGTCTGGCTGATGGCACCCTGAGGAGGCCCTCTCTGTGGGAGCGCACGGGTCGATGGGAGGTCGTCGGTAGCAGCAGGCGGTCTCAAAGATAGCTAGGCCCTATGCCATGGAGCGCTTTGAAGGTGATAACCAGCACCTTGAAGCGCACCCGGAAGACCACCGGGAGCCAGTGCAGCTCGCGCAGGAGCAGTGTTACATGGGAGCGCCATGCTGCTCCCGTCACTACCTGCGCTGCTGCATTCTGGACCAGCTGGAGCCTCCGGGTGCTCCTCAATTATTACAATACAATTACAATTCCCTAGTTAAATAGAGCTTTCCCCTTATGTTACTCATTTTCACATCTTAAACTCTCCCAATAACCCAAATACTTTTGCCCATATAATCCTCCAAATCACAACTTAATCATTTCTACTTTCATCACAATATATACAGTAATTAAAAATATTTCAATTGTTACAATTTCCTTAATTAAATTTAAAAATGTTCTAGCTGTTATCCAAGCTACAATTTAATCTTTTTACTTTCACCATTAAAGGTATTTCAATTGTTACAGTTTATACTTATTCATATTTCTAAAAAAAAAAAAAGAAAAAAGAAAAACATCATTGTCTAGATTTCAAAAATACAAAGACAAATATTCCAATTATTATTGATTTCATTTTTACAATCATGATTTCCCATTTATTTCTTACTACTATTCATATTTCAATTCTAAATATGTATAACATCTTTCTCTTTCATTTCTTTTTCTTTTTCTCCCTTCCCATTTTTATTTTTGCCTTTTTCTTTCTCCTTTTTTTCTTTTGTGTTTTAAAATCTTGAACTCTCCTCTTTTGCCCTAAATTTCCTATTGTTTGCACCTACCTTTTTTGGTGAGTAAAAAGAAGAAAAAGAAATCTCCCTCTGCCTCTGCCTAACTTTGCGACATTGTACCAAACAGCAAACAGCCTGCTTTACTTTGATTTTCTTTTTCAGCATAGCTTGATTAGCACAAGGAAAAAAAAATCTGTTCCAACAATGTACCTCTTTGCAGCAAGCAGCAGAGCCCTGAGCAAAACAGCTGAGCGCAAATCAGCTGAGAGTCTGGAGGCTGATCCAATCAACTTGTGCTAAGTAGGCTGTGCTGAAGCTGAAAGGAGCTGTTTTTTCTTGCTGTTTGCTTGCAAGAGGTAACTGCTTTGAGGCAGAGGCCAAAGGGTGGGGGCCACACCTAAATTTTCACCCCCTTTTAGGGGGAAAAAGGTGCGTCTTATACTCCAAAAAATACAATAATTGCTTCATGCACAACATTGAGTAGAAATAGATAGAAAGGTTCATGTAAATAAATCCAGCCAGCCTCTGCCACACATAAATGAAATATATCAAGGTTAAGGAAAGCAACAATGTTCATCATTTCATCCTTTTTGTACACCAGATTTCTCCCTCATCTTGTGTGGATTAGGATTGTGTGCAACATATATTGTTAAAGATAGTTCCTGGTTAGGTTAGGGGTGCTTCAAGAATTCCATTTTCTGAATTCTATCACAAACTGAACTATTGTGCAGATTCGGATGCAACATTTATCCTGATTGAATAGTTCAACTTATCTCATTTTTTAAAAAAAAATGAGAGCATCTGAGATGTATATAGTGAGAGACAATTTGCTTAGCTACACTGATTTGAGTGAAAAGGTGTTTTAATGGAAATATTTACAGCCAAAATGTTTGCATTTTATAATTTAATTTTATCACTTGCAACTCCTTATGTTTATCTTCATAAACCCTTTGATCACCTGCAACGTTCCTTAGTAGCACCTGCAGATGTTGAAACAAGAATAATAAATATTGACTAATATCTCATGTGATTACTTTAATCTTGTGAGGCTTTGGCATTCTCTTGTAATATAATTTCAGTTGAGAAATAAAAATTTATGAGAAATAAGCAATGGGCATCATTGAAAGAGCTGTAGTGGTGCAGTGATTAAAAGGCAGTATTGCAGGCTAAATCTGCCCACAGCCAGGAGTTCAATCCTCACCGGCTCAAGGGTTGATGTAGCCTTCCATTCTTCTGAGGTTGTAAAATGAGGACCCAGATTGTTGGGGGCAATATGCTGACTCTGTAAACTGCTTAGAAAGGGCTGTAAAGCCTATGAAGCAGTATATAAGTCTAAGTGCTATTGCTTTCATTGTATTGTGTTGGCCAAATGTAAGTGCTGTGTTAAAATTAAGAAGCGAAATCACTTAGAAAGAAATATGTGGAATCTAAGCCATACTGTTGACCAAATGTGACTGATAATGTTAATAATCCTTTAAAAGCTTGCTAACAATTCTGTTCCCTGCTTTGTTAAAAATTGCTTTAATAAACTTTCAACTTTTGCCCAAGGATGATGAGAGTGCTCAAAATAAAAATGACATCATGAGATTTTAGCAAGCAATAATTCATGTACTTGTCAAAGGTTGATGCCTCACCACCTTGTTTCTATTCTGAGAAAACAGATGAGTGCTCCCTTCCAGAAGATATTAAAATAGGCAAGTATTGTTAAGGTATATTGATTAGCAGTCACTCCCTTTTTATGCAGGAATTATGGTCCATGTCCATTGTCATATATTGTCCCAGCTTCTAGCATCCCTCAGGAGCAATATTTTTTTCTTTTAAACATTTTAAAATGTTTATATCATGCTTCAAGGTCTTCTAGGCATACTGCAAACTGTTTTTCCAGCAATCCTTACAATAAAACTATCAGCATTATTTTACCCACTAGGAAGCTACAAAAGATAGTGGCATAGATATAGCTTCTTGTTAAAATGATTTAGTTCAACTTTGATCTAAGGGAGGAGTGGGCAAATGTGGCCCTTTTACAACCTGTGGACTTCAACTCCCAGAATTCCTGAGACAGCCAAGCTGTCTCAGGAATTCTGGGAGTTGAAGTCCATAGGTTATAAAAGGGCCACATTTGCCCACCCCTGATCTAAGGACATCTAATAGGTAGGATTAATCCTGTATATCAAGGGTCCCCAGTCCCTGGACTGTGGACTGTATCGGTCCACGGCCCATTGAGAACCGAGCCGTGCAACTTTGGACAAGTCTGCAAACTTTCATTTGTGCAAGTGCAGGAGCTAGGTTGCATGTGAGAAACCATCCCCTCCCCACTGTCACTGGTGCTGCCACCACTGCTGCTGCCCATCTATGGAGCCAGAAAGGTATCTATATCTATATCAGTGGTGTCAAACTCGTGGCCCACAGGCTGGATGCATCACACACTGGCCACTGCTGTGTGAATCAGCTGAGAAGATAAAGGTAGGAAAATAGCACGGGCAGGCAGGTGGATCGTCAGATCGTCGGGGTGAACTGGTTCTCTCCCAGCTGATCATAGGATCTACCAGTTTGTCCAAACCAGTCCGAACTGGTAGAATCCGACCCCTGTCTATAACATCTGCATCTATATCTACAATATATCATCTACATCTACATCTACATCATCTACATCTATATCATCTATCATCTATATACGAGACCGCCTGCTGCCAGCAACAGCCTCCCACCAGCCAATACAGTCCCACAGAGGGGCTCCTCAGGGTGCCGTCGGCCAGACAATGCTGACTGGCAACACCCAGAGGGAGAGCCTTCTCTGTGGGGACACCAGCCCTCTGGAATGAGCTGCCCCTTGAGATTTGTCTCATCCCTGACCTGCGTACCTTTTGCCGTGCCTTGAAGACCCTCTTGTTCCAACAAGCCGGCCTGGCCTAATATGAATTTTTAGAATGGGTGTATGTGTGTTTTAATCTATGGGCCAAATTTTTATATATTCAATTTTAAATTGTTTTAAATTTTGTATTTTTATATGTGTTTTAATATGGCTGTACACCGCCCTGAGTCCTTTGGGAGAAAGGCGGTATAGAAATCTAATAAATCCTAAATCCTAAATCCTAATCTTCACCTACATCTACATCTACATCTATATTTATATCTACTGTGTTTTACTCAAAATAAGATCCAGTCTTATTTTAAGCCATAGTGCTTATTTCAGAGCCCAAAAGAAAATAAGACCCAATCTTATTTTCTTTCAGGCTCTGAAATAAGCACTAGGGCTTATTTTCAGGAAGTGTCTTATTTTTTTTCCATGTATGGGAGTCCCATTCTTCTACTTGCTCGTGGTGGGGCAGGAGACTGCATGGTGTGCCAGTGCCACCACCATGAGGCAGGGGGTAGAACTGCCCCACCCATCCTGCACCACCTTACCTCAGGGCCCCTGCAGCCAGGCATCCCCTGTCCCAGCACTTGTCACACCTCACGGTGGCAGCTCTGGCATCCCTGTCTAACAGGACCCCACATGGCTGCTGGCCTACTACTTCTGCTTGCTCATGGCTGCAATGGAGCAAGAGGCCAAGCAACACGCTGGTGCCATGACTATGAGGCAATTGTTGGGGTGTGGATGGCCTGGCTGTGGGAGCCCTGAGGTAAGAGCCCTGTGGCAGCTCCACCCCCCTCACCTCACCCCATGTTGGCGGCACTGCAAGCAACCAGACAGAACGGGCAGGTGGTTGGCTGCTCAGATGCTTAAATAGGGCTTAGTTTTTTGGGGGTAGGGCTTATATTAAGTGCATGCATAGAAAAATATGGTAGGCCTTATTTTTAGGATAGGTCTTATTTTGGGGAAAACAGGTACATCTATATCTAGATTCAATAATGTTTTCAGGGCAGCTAGTTTTCTTGCAAAATTAATAATGGATATGACTCTAATTCACAGAGTTAGGAAGTAAACTGACCCTAGTGGCTTGGAACATCTCTCATCCAATTTGACAGACAGAGAGTATAGTACTGCTGTATGAGAATAAGCCCTTAAATTGACTCTCTGACTCTCCCCTGCTCCTATAAGCCACACGGTCATGTGATGGTCGTGCTTTACAACCTTATTGCACAGTGTTTCTTATCCCAACTGCCTTTTTAAACCATGGTTGTAGTATCTGTTCATTCCCACTGTGCTCTCTATAGCTCATATAGCAAAACCATCAGTATATGATGTAATGACAGGTTTTGTTTTTCAACTGCCTTATTGTGGAGTCTGTCTGTCTGTCTGTCTATCTTCTATCCATCCACCCACCCATCCACCCACCCACCCATATCTATCTATCTATCCATCTATCCATCCATCCACCCACCCATTCATATCTATCTATCTATCTATCTATCTATCTATCTATTTATCTATCTATTGTAGGGCTGAGAGGGAATGAGTTGCCCAAGGCCACCCAGTCAACTTCCATGCTTAAGGAAGGACTAAATTCTGGGTTTTCCTGTTCCTACTGACTAGTAACTAGAAACACTACTAACTTCCTAGTAATCTTGGCCACCGCACCATACTGCCTCTGTTCAAAGTGATAATGATAATGGTGATGATGGTAATGATCTTATTTAAAAACAACTTGGCACCATTTATAAAAAATGCAATATGCATTCAAAACAATAAATTATATACCCAGTGTGACTGGTAATCAGTAACAGCTCCTTAAATTTGTCTGACCTCATTTTAATGCCATCTACGTTGATGACTATCCCCTGACATTTTAGAGAGTAATTTATAATTCACTTCCTGTCATTCAAATTCCTTGGATGTCCTTAAGTTATAATATTAAAAAGCAATGAAACTTCCACTATATCTTTAGGTGGGTAGCTGTACATTTTTAAGGCTAATACATAGATGAACATGGACCAAAACTGATAATAAAGTAAATCACTTTCTGACCTCCTCACTGCTCAATTTTACCTCCATATCAAATCGATTATAAAACTTTGGTTATCCATACCAATTATCTAACTGGTTATGAATTTATAATATGAATTCTTCATTGAATCTCTATGAGTTTGAATAGATCCCTGAGTTTGTAAATCCCTATGAGTTTGAAGAGATAGATGATAGATGATAGATGACAGATGACAGATGATAGATGATAGATAGACAGACAGACGAGAGATATATAATATAGATAGATAGAGATATAGATTGATGATAGATAGATAGATAGATAGATAGATAGATAGATGATAGATAGATAGATAGATAGATAGATAGATAGATAGATGATAGATAGATAGATAGATAGATGATAGATAGATAGATAGATAGATGATAGATAGATAGATAGATAGATAGATAGATAGATAGATAGATAGATAGATAATAGATAGATGTCTTATGCAATCAAAAAATTCAGAGCCATGGCCACTGGGGGGGGGGAAATATCTACATTCTTTTTGTTTACTTCCAGTCAATATGTTAAATCAATACTTCTAGTCTCCAAGGTAGTACTATTGAATCAATATCCAAGAATAAACAGATTGCTCGGACAATGAGCAGAAAAATTGTATAGCATCCAGTTGTTCATTTCAAGCTAAGTTAGTTTGGCCAGCTCAAGGACAGATTTGCATCCATGATCCCACAGGGCTTCAATTTCCTCCATCTTTAATGAGCTGCTTTATGATATGCATTGCCATGATAGGATAGAGCAAGAGTCCCCAACCTCTGGGCCACTAATCGCAACCAGTCCATGGAAACTGGCAAATGTGAGAGCAACCCCACTTGTGCGAGCAACAGGAAAGCGTGTGCACATGTGCTCTATTTGTGTGAAGGGCATGCATGCATGCGTGCCACTAACACAAATGGAGCTGCGTTGGGGAACTCTGTGACAGAACAATCAGAGTATAGTTATTTTTAGAGTTCTAATATGTCTGCCCAGAGAAATTGGACGTTTCTTCTCAGCACAGGAGGTCCTCCATATTTACCAAAGGAGATATGCTAGCTAATCCTATAGAAGCCTGAGCGATATTAGTAGAACAGAGAGGATGGGCCAACTGATCACATTAAGAGACAGGCCAAGTGGATGAGCAGACATTTACAGAGGTAAATGCTGCTTGCAATATGGCTTTCTAGCTACTTTCCAAAATTATCTTCTCGTTTTTTGAGAAAAGCTTCTGTTTGGCTACCTAACTCAGACAGTGCTTTACATCTCTGCTGGCCATGTTTGTGAGTTTTTGTTTTTATTATTGAAAGGTTGCATAAAAATATCTTTCCATTATTTTCTTTTATATACCTCCATTATTTTTGCAGTGTCCCTGTGTCCCTATGCTTTCCAATGTAACCATGCCCATAAGCAGAGAGTTTCTTCATCATGAATTTCTCCTGAGATTTAATTGACTTCTGGGAGGCAAAGGAAGCTGAGTGTTTCTTGAGCTAACAGAATAAGGATGTCCGGTGCTTAGATTCAATTTGGAAAAGACGCTTTGGGCCAGTAGCGTCCATAAGACATCGTAATGTCATCCAAATTATGACATGTGCAATGATGTTATCATTCAAATACAGTTAGTCCTCGGTGTACGACCACAATTGAGCTCAAAATTTATGTTGCTCAGTGAAACATTGTTTAAGTAAATTTTGGCCCATTTTACAAGCTTTCTTGCTGTTAAGTGACTCACCGCAGTTGTTAAGTTAGAATAGAATAGAAAAGAAAAGAATAGAATAGAATAGAATAGAATAGAATAGAATAGAATAGAATAGAATAGAATAGAATAGAATAGAATAGAATAGAATAGAATTTTTTATTGGCCAAGTGTGATTGGACACACAAGGAATTTATCTTGGTGCTTTTAAGTTGTTAAGTTAGTAACATTGTTGTTAAGTAAATCTGGCTTCCCCATCGGCTTTGCTTGTCAGAAGGTCACAAAAGGGTATCACATGACCCCGGGACCCTACAACGGTCATAAATATGAGTCATTTGCCAAGCCTCTGGGCTTTGATCATGTGACCAAGGGGACGCTGCAACGTTTGTAAGTGTGAAAAATGGTCATAAGTCACTTTTTCAGTATCATCGTAACTTCGAACAGTCCCTAAATGAATTGTTGTTTGTCGAGGACTACCTGTAACTCCATTCCAAGCTTGAGTCTTAACACACATGCAAATACGTATGGTAAGTCACAGAATTTGTGTGGATGACATGATTATCATGCACAGGTCTTTTTTGCACACCCTTGTTTTCCTTTATGGACACCCATGGTTCCTAGCACCTTCCCGGAACTATTTCCAAAGTAATGCATAAGTCTAGGATCTAATGCAATGAAAAAACAGGACAACACATACACAAGCAGGCCTACTGCTGTCTGCCTGCAATTTAGCAGACCGAATCTCACCAGGCTCAAGGTTGACTCAACCTTCCATCCTTCCGATGTGGATATAGTGAGGACCCAGATTGTGTAGGGACAATATGCTGACTTTATAAAATGCTTAGAAAGGGCTATAAAGCAATGTGAGGCAGTATGTAAGTCTAAGTGCTATTGCTATTCCTACTTCAGTTTCTGAAAGAGACAAAGAGACTAAGAAAGTCCTCGTGAAAGGACTAAGTTTACCAGTGTTTGTCTCTCAGTTAATGTTCACCATCTAATTCCTCTGTGAAAAACTTGCACATTTGTGTCAAGAAAACATCTTTTACATGCAGCAGAAATAAAACTGGATGAGGAACAAGTTTGTAAGTCTTATTGAAGTTTTGTTTACTTTTCTCACATACAGAAATAGTCAAGGCAGCTCTCAAACTTCAGTTCTAAAAATGGATTCTATAAAGTTGGAAACATAAACCATACCTAACATTAAAATTGATACTAAATCAACAATTTAAAAGGCAGTGTCTTTACAGATTTACTAAATGCTGTGTAAGCAAACCAAGCTCTTTTATATGCTGTATCACCTCAGATTCAAGTAAGAAGTAACCTTCTCCTGAAAAGATACAACTTTTACAACAAAGAATTTTCAAAAGGGCTTCTCCTGCAATGGCGGCACAATGTCTCAGCAGTTAGGATGCTGGGTTTGTCAGCTGGAAAGTTGGCAGCCTAGGTTTGAGACCCATGCATCATGCAATGGGGTGAGCTGCCATCCTCTCTCCAGCTCCTGGCAACCTAGCAGTTTGAAAACATGCAAATGCGAGTAGATAAATAGGTACCACTTCAGTAGGAGGGTAACAGCGCTCTGTGACAACATATTGGCCAAATGATTGCAGAAATGTCTTCAGACAGTGCTGGCTCAATGGCTTTGAAATGGAAATAAACACCAAAGGCAACAGCCGGGAGAGTAAAATCCAGGGACTTCTCTCCTGCAGATCTAAACAACAGTTCAGGTTTCTGTTGAGAAAGGTGGTTCATTAGACAATCAGCCTTAGAGCATTTAGAGCTTAAAGCAGGGGTGAAATCCAGCAGGTTCTGACAGGTTCTGGAGAACCGATAGCAGAAATTTTGAGTAGTTCAGAGAACCGGCAAATACCACCTCTGGCTGGCCTCAGAGTGGGGTGGGAATGGAGGTTTTGCAGTATCCTTCCCCTGCCACGCCCACCAAGCCACACCCACAGAACCGGTAGTAAAAAAAATCGGATTTCACCACTGGCTTAAAGGTCCCAACTGATCCCTTATGTTGCGCCTATTAAGCAAGTAGCAATCAGTGAAGCTCTTTAAGTAAATTGTATATATCTTGCTCTTGATTGTAGCTAGCTCCTGCATTTTATACCAGTTGTAATTTTTTATATAGTGCTACAACAGAAAGGGCAGGATGTAACCAAGCTGTGAATCATATATCTTAGCATCCAGCTGGCTCAGGCAATTGTGCAAAAGTGGCTACCATCTGCCACTCCAAAACTGCAGAGGACTGTGGAGCATTCACAGACTGTGAACCTATGTGTGACTGCCTTTCTCCCATTGTTTATGTTCACCCACTAAATCTAAAGAGAAGGAATTCTCCAGCTCCATTCTTTCAAACAATGCCACCTCAGAGTTTGTGCCTTCTCAATAGCAATGACTGATCTATGGAACAATATTTTTCCAGAGCTTTGTATAGCTTCAACTCTGTTTGTTAGGCATAGAAGGTCTAGCTATTTTCCTGGTGTTTGGGACAGATGGACAGAGGGACTCTGTTGTTATTTTGGGGTTTCAGATTATTACCGATTCTTGGGCACCGAGATTTACAGTAGTGGCCAAAATTGTGGAAACCTTTTGAGAAAAGTGTATTTTCTAAAACTAGCTAATAACACCAGTTTTTTGGGGGAGTACTCCATAAAATTATATATCAATGGAAAGATAATTTAATCAAGAATGTAATGCAATAACTTTTATGAAGGATTTCCTATTAGAATAGCAGTTACAGTATAAAGAAGAAAAGTGAAAGACAGAAAAAAATGAGATATACAAAAATTATCACCATGTCAGTTAATACTTATTTGGGTAACCTTTAGCATGAATTACAGCCTTACAACATCTTCCCATGGAGTGAATCAAGACTTTTAGTTCTGCAGCTAGTTATAATGTAAAACCAAGATTGATTGATTGCTTCTATTAACTAGGTTTTATTGCTGGGTCGCTCCTGACTAACAAATTTCTTTAGTCAGCTCCATCGATTTTCAATTGGGTTAAGGTCTGGGCTATTCCCAGGCCACTCCAGCAGTGGAATATGGTTATCTTGAAACTCAAAATAATAATAATAATAATAATAATAATAATAATAATAATAATAATAATAATAATAATAATAATAATAGTGTTCTTAGCCATCAAACCTCAAAAATACACTTTTCCCAAGAGGTTTCCACAATTTTGGCCACTATTGTATAAGTGGTGAGTTTTCTGTGTTTTAAACTTTAAAAGCAATACAGAGTCACTTGGATATTTATTTATTTATTTATTTTATTAATTTAATTTGTATACCGCCCTTCTCCCAGAAGGGACTCAGGGCGGTGAACAGCCAAAATTAAAAAACATACAAATACAAAAGTTAAGATAATTAAAAAAATTAAATAATTGGCTACCCAATTTAAAACCCCAAATCCATAAAATTTAAAATCCCAGTTAAAAACCATTTAGGCTAGGCCGGCTTGATGAAATAAAAACGTCTTCAGGGCTTTACGGAAGGTCCAGAGGTCCGGGATCAATCGTATTCCAGGAGGCAGCTCATTCCACAGGGCGGGTGCCCCCACAGAGAAGGCTCGCCCCCTGGGGGCCACCAGCCGACATTGCCTGACCGACGGCATCCCGAGGAGGCCCTCTCTGTGAGAGCGTATTGGCCGGTGGGAGGTTATCGGTAGCAGCAGGCGGTCTCGCAAATACCCTGGCCCTAAGCCATGGAGCGCTTTAAAGATGAGAACCAACACCTTAAAGCGCACCCGGAAGACCACCGGGAGCCAATGCAGCTCGCGCAGGAGAGGTGTTACATGGGAGCGCCACGTCGCTCCCATAATCACCCGCGCGGCCGCATTCTGCACCAGCTGGAGCCTCCGGGTGCTCCTCAGGGGGAGCCCCATGTAGAGAGCGTTACAGTAGTCCAGGCGTAAATATTTATATACAAGGATATATATTTATATAAGGATATATAAATTAAATGAATGAATGAACGAATGGACTGTCCAACCAACCAATCTGGTTTTTTAGAAGGGGTGCAATCCCGTTCCAAAAACTTGTTATCAGGGCTTAAGAAAAATATATAATTTGAGTTTAGGATTTTTTGCTACATTTCTAAAGTCCTTCTTGGGGAAGAATAGGAGTCATAGAATCCAAAAGTTTATTCCAGGATTTTCTTATTTTTTTAGACTTTCAAGTTTGAAACATGTACTTTTTATCATACAGAGCCCCGCTTCCCAAACTTGCTTGCTTTTGCACTGCAAAAATTAAACAGCCCATTTCTGCCATTTAATTTAATTTATTATTTTTTTAAAAAAAGATACATGACTATTTTTCAAGTATTATTTTACACCTGGAAGGCTAAGTGGACATTGTCTGTAAACCCAACTTTGATGTTCATGGGCATATGCACAATATACAAATTCAGTTCATCAATATGAATCCTCTCCTAATCAGTTGATGATGATGGAACTGGGGGAGGGGGACACAAGTTTTCATTTTCCATCACTGCTGCTCTTAATGAGAGACAGAATAACTTCCATGTCTATAGTGTCACAATTAATAGTTGTAAAAAAAGGAGAATGACCTGATTCTACACAGTTCTAATGATAATTAACTCCCAGACCTTCAAGCTTATATTTATGAAGATTTTCTAAACTGTTTAAGCACATCAATGAAAAAAAACCTAGTGGTTACATTTCTTAGCAATGAGAAGTATTGGTCAACTATTTTTTATTAATCATATTAAAACTATTCTGATTATATAATTAGTGAGACCAAAATTGGAGTCCTCTAAATGCATTCATTTTATTTTTATTTATTTTATTTATTTATTTTGTCAAGTACATATTAGATAATATATATCAGTATAAGCATGAATTGAATACATAAAATGAATACAAATAAAGGGAACATTAGGACAGGGATGGTAGCTATGCTGGTGCTCTTATGCACGTCCCTCTTAGGAATGGGGTGAGGTCAACAGTAGACAGTCTTAGGTTAAAGTTTTGGGGGTTTGGGGATGAAACTAGAGAGTCAGGTAGTGCATTCCAGCCATTGATCACTCTATTGCTGAATGTTCTGTCCCCAACCACACGCACACACATCAACAGACGTTCAAGAGTTAAAGACCAAACCAGCCAGCAAAATCCTTTTCCTTATGAAAACGGAACTTGGCAACAACCTAGTGGCTGCCTGCCAAGAGTTTATTATTTACGAAGAGGAGAGATAACTTCTCCCCACTTCTGGTAAATCAAAAGAAACAGCTCAATAATTACGGAGTCAATCAAGTCCAGAGATAATCCAGCAAAGTCTATAACAAAAGTCCGGCAATGCAGAATGGTGTGGAAGCTTTCAGCTTTGTTCGTCACAAGGTTTGACTGGCCACCACGCTCCCTTTTATATCCTGTGGGGTGTGGTCCAGTGACTCAGCCTAATCTCGGGCACACCTTTTCTTCTGTTGCGCACGCTTATCTCTGTGACGCTGGCGTGGATCCAGCCAAGACTCATTACCCTCATCACTATCCATCTGTGGCTGCGTGGACGTGCTTGGCCCTGGCCCTATCTCTTGCCCTTCGGCGGACATCGAAGGCATTGCCAGAGAGGAGGGTCCTGGAGAGGGAGGCCTTGCCAACTCCTCTCCTTCACTCTCGGAGTCCTCTCCTGCCGATGACACAGGCTCAGGTAATGGAGCCACAACATTGAAGTCATATTTTCTGCAATCGAGTTTGGAGCGGTTTACTTTAAGTTTGTATCTATTGTGCGCTTGTGTATTGCTGTGGTTGAAGCTGAAGTAGTAATTGACAGGTAGGACATTGTAGCAGATAATTTTATGTATTACGCTTAGGTCAGACCGAAGGCAGCGTATTTCTAAGTTTTCTAAGCCCAGAATTTTAAATCTGGTGGCATAAGGTATTCTGTTTTGAGCAGAGGAGTGGAGGACTCTTCTTGTGAAATATTTCTGGACACGCTCAATTGTATTAATGTCTGATATGCAGTACAGGTTCCAGACAGATGAGCTGTATTCGAGAATTGGTCTAGCAAATGTTTTGTATGCTCTGGTTAGTAGTGTAATATTATCAGAGAAGAAGTTATGTAAGATTAGGTTTACAACTCTTAACGCCTTTTTGGTGATGTTGATACAGGGGGCTTTGGCACTTAGATCATTAGATATGAGTACACCAAAATCTTTGACAGAGTGAGGATCATCTACGAGGTCATGTCCACTCTGCTTGTATTTTGGGTTCTGATTCTTTTTGCCAATGTGTAAGACAGAGCATTTGTTGGTTGAGATTTGGAGTTGCCAATTGTTTGACCATTCTGACACAAAGTCAAGGTCTTTTTGAAGGGTAGCAGCATTGTTGGTGGTGTTAAATAGTTTTACATCATTGGCGAAGAGAACGCAGTTGCTTATAATATGATTGCAAAGGTCATTTATGTATAGTATGAAGAGTGTTGGTCCTAGAACTCTGCCTTGGGGGATACCGCTATTAACAGGTGCAGGATTTGATAGGCGCTCCCTATTTTGATCACTTGTTGTCTGTTTGACAGGGACACGGCTATCCAATTATGTAGGGGTCCAGAGGTGCCATAGGATTTTAGTTTTAGAAGTAATTTGTCATTTACCACTGAATCAAAGTTTTTACCAAAGTCTATGTAAATTGTGTCTATTGCTTTGCTCTGATTGAGATTTGTAGTCCATGTGTTTTTGCAGTATAGAAGTTGTAGATTACAGGATAATTTTTTTTCTGAAAAATTATCCTGTAATCTACAACTTCTACACTGCAAAAACATATGGACTACAAATCTCAATCAGGGCAAAGCATTGGACCAGTCTTGGAAAATCTGTGAATGGTAGTCCCAACCCATTCAGAAAGTGCCAACTTGGGGAATGTTGGGCTAAACCATAGATATTGTAGTTACATAAAAGAAGAATAATGCTGAATGTAAATGAGCTTTAACTGTTAATCCAAAATGGATTGATATAAATCGGCTGAGGAAAGCCATGTTTCCTGAAAATTAATGAAACTGTGTTTATGTAGGTGATTGTGTATATAAATCTGCATGTTGCAGTCATTTTTTGATGGAAAAATGGTTTTTGATACAGTCGCAGAGCTGGTACAAATCAGGGATAAATAGGTCTCCAACTGACAGATTGAATGTGAGAGAAATAACATTAATAATACAACTGAAGTAGTATTAGCACTAATTGATGGCCATTCTCCATCTGTGAATGAGAAGGTGGACCCTCTTAAAAATTAAAGGGCAAAATAGATTCATTAAATGAAGCAACAGACAACATATAATGAGATGTAGCCTCCAGCTTGGATTTCAGGGAAAAATGAAGGAAACAGCCTACCATAAATGTTAAGAGCACAATTCAGCCTCTTTCCCCACCTCAATCTTCTACGGTTCAGAGTTAAAAAGTTCAATAAACTAGGGTCCAAACCAAGCACCATCCTTAATATATTCATATTTCCTAACTTCAGAAATTGACATGACATCGATGAAGCATCATTCTGCCTCCAACAAGATTTTCCTAACCCAGAGACACAGCTCCTGAACATCCAGTGTAGTCTGCCCGTGCCTTGCTCTTAGCTTTAAGATATGCAACCATTGAATGGTTGACAGAGGGCAAACCTTGCTGTGAAAGCATCTTCTGCGTGAAGTTTTGCTTCTGTTTAGAGATTCAAAAGATATGAATGGAGACTTGTATAAGGGCCTTGAAATTGTCTATCAATTTGAACAGTGTTCTTAGGATTGCAGATTCAGGCATACAAATAGTTTTGTTCACGGTCTTTCTCTGCATACCACTATGCTGATATGAATTGTTTCTGGATTTGCAGTCCTCGACTTAAAACCATTCATTAAAACCATTCATTTAGTGACTGTTTGAAGTTACAACGTTAGTGAAAAAAGTGACTTACGACTGTTCTCTTACTTATGACCATAGCAACATCCTCACAGTCATGTGATCAAAATTCAGGCATTTGGCAATGAGCTCATATTTATAATGGTTGCAGCATTCCAGGGTCATATATGATTGCCATTTGAGACCTTCCCAGCTGTTTTCTGATGAGCAAAGTCAATAGATTGGATTTGTTTCATGACTGCTTGAGTCACTTAACAATTGCAATGTTTCTCTTAAGAACTATGGCAAACAAAGGTTGTAAAATGGAGTCAAAATCATTGAACAATTGCCTTGCTCAGCAATGAAAATTTTGGGTTCAATTGTGGTCAAGAACTACCTGTATGTATTTCCATCTTGCATGTAGAAAAGGAGATTTATAAGACAAGATAACTGCAGTGATTCATTTTAACAACCCTGCCAAAAATTGTCACCACAATCGGGCATGGCTCACTTAACAACTGTCTCGCTGAACAACAGAAATTATGGTTTCATTTGTGGTCGTAAGCCAAGAACTACCTGTACTGCTATTATTTCTACGTCTGCCTCCGTACATTTTAAAAAGCACATGCAAATATTTGGGTAATGCTTCCTTCCATCTTCACTGATGCTACATAAGTAGCTTCCTCCCATCCCAAAGAATAAAACAGTCTATCACTTTTATTATGCCTCCACGTTTAACTCACATTCCCAGAATTAAGACAACTTTTAGAGTGGTCAATTAAATAATTGTGAATTAAATTGTTTGTTGTTGCTGTTTTATGGGAGCATATAGGACACCCATGATTGGAACTCTACCATATGAGAGATCTATGAAGTCCTAGAAGGGGTGTCTAAAAACCCTGGAGCTCATTTGCTTCTTTACCACATATACCATATTTTTCAAAGGATAAGACACACCTTTTCCCCCTAAAAAAGAGGGTGAAAATCTGGGTGTGTCTTATACTCCGTATGTAGCCCCACCCAGCTTCTCAAATGGAGGTTTCAGAGGCTGAAAAAAGCATCTGAAACAAAGCTTCAGAAAAGAAGCCCCCAAACAGAGCTTCAGAGGCTTTTTTTCTGAAGCTCTATTTCGGAGGTTTTCAGAGACGGAAGAAAACGTTTTTTTCTGAAAGAGAGTTTCAGAAGTTTCAGAGGAGAAAAAAAAAAGCAAAAAAAAAAAAAAAAGCAGGGCACAGAGCTCACAACCAAGGAACCTGTTGCTAAAATTCACCCCTAAGAACAGCTGATTGGGGGTATTCCGGGAGGCCGATCTACCTGCCAATTAGCCTTTTTCTTATTTTCCTCCCAAAAAACTAAGGTGCATCTTATACTCCGGTGCGTCTTATACTCTGAAAAATATGGTAGGTATCTTGTTTCTTCCATTTTATCAACCAAACTGACATTTCATTGGTGTGTTTCTTAAATTCTATTACATTTATTAAAAACCTCACAGAATAGATGTTACTAGGTCTTACACAATTCAGTTTAAAACATAGTATTAGCATAATAACAAAACAAAGTCACACTAATAAAATCCAACACTGCCTCAAAACAATGGAATTATTTGGAAGCAGCATAAAATATCTATGCATAATAAAACGGAACTATAAACCGATAAAACTTAAATGCTAAAATACTAAAAACAGCTCAGAGAACAAAAATAAGCAACCTAATGTCCAGTGTGTTTCAGTGAGAGGAAGATGGCAAGAAAGTCAAGAGAACGGATCCACTGCAGAGATGGGATCCACTGCAACTCTTTTTTACCACCCTTCCCCAAATCTCTGAAATAGATAAGATAATGGAGAGGCAGTTGAGACAGTGCTCTTCTTACTACTGAATGAAGACATGATGTCCTAGTGACATGGTGGCCTAGTGGTGAAGATGCTCGCCTCCCTCTCAGAAGGTTGAGAGTTCAATCCTAGGTAGCACAGATGTTTCTCTCTCCTAGGGCGCAAAGAAAAAAAATCTGCTGTCCAGGAAGAACATCTGACCAATAAATGCTTAGCTCCATCCAGTCACCCCAACTCTACCCCAAATTAAGGGATTACAGGGTTGTAAAAAAGGGAGTTTTTAGTTGAAGAACTAAGGTGATCTTGGACTCCTCTATTTTATGTAAAACCCCATGACCCAAAAATATTCAGGCATTAAAAAGGGGGAAATTGGTAAACCAGAGAGAAAATGTACAATTCTTACTTAAAAAACAAAACAAAACAAAACTCTAGGCATTTGTGTTTGTGTGTGCTCATTTATACACTATGTTTGGTCCATGTGAAGATACCTATATCCTTCAAGATACTGAATTATTCATCTCTTTTTTTTAACTGTTCACTTCTTTTTTTTTAAAACTTTTACCTCTGTTGATGATATTTCCCAAACTTCATATTATATATTAATCCATAGAAGGGATAGCTGGAATTTGGATCCCCTCCATTTCTAGAAATCTAGAAATGGTACAATGACTTATTATTGGTTTTCTAACTTGGATGAAGAATTTACACAGTTTGAAGAAAAAACTGTACCATGTTCTAACTTTCTTATTAGAAGTTAAATAATTCAAAAAAGGTATTTGAAAATATTCTTAAAATACCACTTGCTCCATCATAATTTAAATTCCCTAGAAAGGTACGAAGCCAGGAGAAAGAAACCTGACAGGTTTTTAAATTCAAGTAATTTACATTCAGTCGGTAGTAAGAATAGTTATCCTGGGATGGGTGGAGAATGAACAAACCAAAACAAATCTATTAATGTCTTTGGGTCAAAAGATCTTGTTCTCCAAGGAAATTAGCAGAATGAATTACTGTAATAATGATTGTCTAAGTAGAATGTAATGCATATACTGAACTTTGATTTATGAGTTCATTGAGCTTCTCTAAAGAGCAGCCCCCTTTCATGGTTCACTGCCTTCTCATGGCGAAGGGGTGAACAGCGCAAGGAAGCTATATGGACAGATCATAGCAGAGACAAAATGTGATCCACTGGAGAAGGAAATGGCAACCCACTCCAGTATCTTTGCCATGAAAACCCCATGGACAGTACCAAAAGAAAAAAATACATATGACGCCGGAAGATGAGGTCGGAAGGTGTCCAATATGCTACTGGGGAAGAGCAGAGGGCTAGTACTAGTAGCACCAGAAAGAGTGAAGCAACTGGGTCAAAGCCAAAAGGATGCTTAGCTGTGGATGTATCTTGTGGTGAAAGGAAAGTCCGATGCTGTAAAGATTTATATTCCATAGGAACCTGGAATGTAAGATCCATGAATCAGGGCAAGCTGGATGTAGTCAAACAACAGATGACAAGACTGAACATCGACATCTTAGGAATCAGCAAACTAAAATGGACAGGAATGGGTGAACTTAATTCAGATGAACATCAGGTATACTACTGTGGGCAAGAATCCCTCAGAAGAAATGGAGTAGCCATCATAGTCAATAAAAGAATAGGAAAAGCAGTACTGGGATACAATCCCCAAAATGACAGAATGATCTCAGTTCGAATCCAAGGCAAACCATTCAACATCACAGTAGTCCAAGTCTATGCCCCAACCACTGGTGATGAAAAGGCTGAAGTTGACTGGTTCTATGAAGACCTACAACACCTTCTAGAATTAACACCAAAAAATGATGTCCTTATCATCATGGGGGATTGGAATGCTAAAGTAGGAAATCGAAAGATAACCAGAATAACAGGCAAATTTGGTCTTGGAGTACAAAATGAGGCAGGGCACAGGCTGGTAGAATTTTGTCAAGAGAATACGATGGTGATAGCAAACACTCTTTTCCAATAACCCAAGAGACATCTCTACACATGGATATCACATGGAGCAAAAGTTGGGACTGTGAGATGATGATGATGATGATGATGATGATGATGATGATGATGATGATGATTCAAGTCATTGTTGATTCTTACCAGCCACAAAGATATATTTTCTCCATGATGATTTGTCCTTAACCTAGTTCTGGGGATTTCTAACTGTGCACCCATTTCCACTACAGTCCATTCACTTTGCTGCTGGTCATCCTCTTCTTCTCTTTCCTTCCATCTTTCCTAGCATCAGAGCATTCACCAGAAAGCTATATTTTTGTACAAGGTGTCTGAAAGCAGATAATTTGAGCCTGATTATTTGTGTCTTGTGTGAAAACTCTAGTTGATTTGTTCAATGATCCATTTGTTTGTTTTCTCAACTGCCTGTGGCATTCTCAGAGTCACCTCCAACATCAAAGTTCAAAAGAGTTAATACTAAAAAAAACCTTCAGAAATGAGAACAGATCAAACTGGTCTGTAAAGAGAGATAACCTCAACAGCAAAAGTTGGATGAAGCCACAGCAGGTAGAAAAACAGGGAGGCTAAGAAGAAAGAGGTTTTCTTAAATCATCTGATGAACAGCTCACATACTGTAAAAACTGAAGATTGAAGGACCTTTGTGTTCTCAGATGGTCCTACAGCCCTGTCAAATACTTATTTATAAAATCATATCCTATTTATAATTATAAATTCATTTCATATTTTGTTATTTAAAAAAAGTTGCTATTATTTGTATCAATAGAATTTATTCTTATTCAACACCTCTGTTAGATTTCACACTATTAATGAGATCCAGTGTGAGGATCATAAATGTGGGAGATGTAAATCATACTAAACAAAAAAGTGAAAGTTGCTGTTTTGGGCTATTTCAGATAACTAATTAAGTGCATTGCTGCTGGGTGAGTAAAACACCTTCCCATTGATTCTTCAGAATGTTGATTAACAGAGCAGGGTTTTTTTAAATTTTGCAAATTAGATACATTACCATATGGCCTCCATTTCTAGATAATCCTGGAATAAATAGATTATCTAATCCCTTTCCAGTTGGAATTCAAACTGGAGTACAATACTGAAATGGTTTTTGGTCATA
Source organism: Arizona elegans (assembly GCA_022577455.1). Classification (NCBI taxonomy): domain Eukaryota; kingdom Metazoa; phylum Chordata; class Lepidosauria; order Squamata; family Colubridae; genus Arizona; species Arizona elegans. The sequence goes on from JAKOOJ010000001.1 coordinate 190,881,684, forward strand.
CTTGCCAATGGCCTGTGGAGAGGTTGAAATGGTGGTGTTTTTTTTCCCATCCTGGTTCTCTCTGAACTTTCAGCTGCCTTTGATATCATCAGTTGAGGGTACCATGAGTGGGATGACACCATATTGTTGTGGTTCTCCTCCTTCCTCTGAGACTAGTTCCCGCTGGTGTTGGTAGGATGGGTGCATTTGAGCCCAATGCTTCTGCTTTCTGTACCATCAATACGCTGATGAGACCCAGTTGTACATCTCTGCTCTCAGTCATATATGTGAAGTTGTCAAATTCTATCTCAGTGATTGAGAGCTTGGTTCTGGATCAGAGGTGGGTTCTCCTTACCTTTTTGCAACTGGTTTGCACCGGGGCCGTGCACGCGTAATCCGTACCAGTTTACAATGGGGCCGTGCGTGCATAATCTCTTCACTTGTGCACATGCACGCTCTTCTGCACAAGCATTTTGATGATGTCAGGATCAGTGGGCGGAGCCTCCTGCCGGTTTTACTACCAGTTCTATAGAATTGGTGCAAACCAGGGGCAACCCACCACTGTTCTGGATGGAAATGAACAGGAGGTGGGTCAACCTAGTCAAGATTGAGTGGCTATTGGTTCTGGGTCTCCCAGATCCAAAAACTGGAGCGCTGCCATCTTTGGTTCTGGACAGGGTAACCATGCCCTGTTTAGACTAGATATGCAATCTTGACCACACAACTCTTGTTCAAAAAGCAGGTGGCAGCTGCAGTCAATTGGTCTTTTGCACAACTCCATCTTGTGCACCCATTCATTTGCATACTCTATGCAAAGTTTTCTATGAAGAGTAAGTTTAGGAGCAATGTTGTTGAAAACAGCTAATATTCTCTTTACGCACATGATGCTGAAGTACGTAGTAGGGAGAAGAGGCAAAGTAAGGTTGTCTGATGACTCTAGAAGAGAAGGAGACAGATTGACAAAACCAGATTGTTGTCTTTTTCCGTGGTGCTGAATAGAGGCAATATATGGATACAGTAAAAACATGTTTATGTTAGAAGGTGCTAGTAGAAAAGAGCATGCTTAGAGTCTTTTTAGAAGAACAGAATGTAGAGGTGCCACATCAGCCCATAGTAAAGTTATCCATGTTATCAAATCCCAAATTCTTGCAGCAAAGATCATGTTATAATTTACACTGCTTTTGTAACTCCTAGGTGTCATTTGCACAAGGCATATTACCTGTAACAGTCTGGTCTTTGGGGCACTTCTGCATTCCTTTGATGAGGAGCCTACAGCTCACTGTAGTTGTGGGAGCCAATAAAGAATACTTTGTTGCATTGATTTCCAAACCACCTGATTCCTATTTTAAGTGGGCATTTTTCCCACATGGTGGGAAGTGGTGAAATGATAATGGTGAGAGCCTGCAGATTAATTTTGGAAAATTTAAAGTATATAATAGAAATGACATGTCCACTTTAATGGATCTCTCTAAAAGACACAAAGAATAGGATAGGATAGGATAGGATAGGATAGGATAGGATAGGATAGGATAGGATAGGATAGGATAGGATAGGACAGGACAGGACAGGACAGGACAGGACAGGACAGGACAGGACAGGACAGGACAGAACAGAATAGAATTCTTTATTGGCCATGTGTGATTGGACTCACAAGGAAATTATGCTTTTCTTTTCTTTCTTTCTTTTTTCTTTTTGCATCTTTTCTTCCTCAAGGTCACTATGCAAAGTATCTTCTTGTTGGGAGAATTATCCTGCTAAGAATGGTGGCAATGTCAGAACTGGGTCCATGGAGTCATCAACTGCTCTGTTCCGTGCATAGATCATCGATTCCACATCTATTCTCCCATCAGCAATGAATCTGAGGAGAAATTAAAATGGCGAATACAATTTCTTTCCACCGCTGCTAGTTTTTCCCATTTAGCCTGCTTATATGCACTTTCAACGGTTAGCATTTTATTGAGCTTTTATGGCAGCTTATGAGACAAACAATTAAGTATATCAAGCATTCCCATCAATCGAATTTAATCTACATTAGAGGAAAGCCATTAAGTCATATTGTGCATCTTCGGTTTTTTAATTATGCCTACAGCTGTGAAAAAGTTACCAGGTGTAATTGACAATTTGTGAGCATATGAGAGATAAGTTGGAGAGACAGACTAGAACTGTTTAGTTGTCAGAGCTCCGGAGGAGAATACAGATGATCACTGCTAAACAATCACAAAAGTTTAGTGGTGCTGTTGCATTCTCGATAAAGATTATGTCTCTCACCTCTGTCCATTGTCACAATGTCCCAAGAGTAGGGAGCTCACAAGACATCCAGAAGATTGAAAGATAGAAAAGAGGAGGAGGAAGGTCTGGGAACATACACACACACACACACACACACACACTTACACACACACACACACACACACACAGAACCTCACTTCTACTACAATACCTTGACCACTACACACTGAGTCTCTCAACCATGACACACTGGCTCTTTCACACACACCTGTATTTTAATATTTCTCTCGATGTGCATATTTCTCTATTCATTTTCTCCCATAATCAAGGAGAGATCATTGAAAGTACGGTATATAATGGGTATGTGGAGAGAACAGCTGCCAAGAAAGAGGATAATCTCTTTGAAACGCAGCTGCCATTGGGAGCACTGCAAGTCACAAGAAGGCAAAATAGTGAGAGTTCTTTGCTCTCCAGCCCAACTCTACAACCCTATAGAAATTATCTGCCATTACTTTTGACCTTCTTTTCTTGTCAGTTGGACACCTCTCCAAATAATGGATTGAGTTAGAGTTGCCCAAAAGTTTTAAGAAGTGCTTCTGAGGCATGAGAGACATTCTCTTAAATAAAGTGGATGCAGGTAATTGATACCATGCAAAGAACAGATCTCCGTTATTGTTTAAACATTAAAATAATTAACATTTACATTGGAAAGCCTAACAAGCAATGAAAGGACTATTCAATGGCACATGGATGCCTGAGCTGCCAAGCTGCCTGTTCTTTTAAAAATGCAGTTAAACAATTACATGTGGAAAGAAATGGCTCAAATATAAAAGATATGAGGGGAAAGCCTATGAAAAAGTGTCTGCAATGTTATGCACCTGTCTTCCTTCTGATATATGCATTTCTATATACCTTTGTATGTAATGCATTGATTTAATCATGTACAACATGATCTACCAACACATATGTGAGAAAACAAGCATATAACAATAGCCAGTGTCTGAAAAATACTGAAATGCAGTATTTTGTATATAGGTTCAATTGTCAGCAAGATAACTTGTCCAAATTCCTTGCACTTCAGCACCTGTGTAAAATACCCTCCAATCTGAACACAAAGAAAGTGAGTTTAGGAAACAGTGATTTGAAGTGTATCTGACATTCTGACAGCTTGCGTATATCCATTATACAATTTTGCAGAATGAGCTCCAGAAAACTAAAAAAAAATTCTATTAAGATAGGTTTCACTAGGAGATAAATGCGTAGTGAGAATTCCAATTATCTGTTGCAAAACATATTATACCCCCAAATTAAGAATATTTTCCTTTTATCATGCCACTTCAAACTATCCAGTAAAGACAAATATAATAAAACAAAAGTGGAGGAAATAAGAAAATGTCTAATTACTGTTTTCTTCAATACGATTAGTCTCCCTAATTGTCTTTCCTCACTGATTTAAGCAAACTCCAAGTATCTTCAGTGAAAGAATTATTAACACAATTAATGTCACAACTGAGTTGATATGAAACTGGAGGCTAAACATAAACTTTCTCTAGCAGAATCTTTTCATATTATCAATGTCATTGTTTTCACTGTAGCAACAGAAATTGAAATGTGCCCCAAAATAATATTTGAACTTCTAGCACCATGTATTACTCTTTGAGATTTGTACTGGATTTCAGAGAGCTTGGTCCCTGACTTAAACATTATATAGTATATGGCATGCAGTGCTATTCTTGCCAGACTTTACTATTCTAGACTTCCAGGCAGGGTGGGTGGAAGATTTGCACGTTTTAATATTATGCTATTTTCTAGCCTTTCCTTCTATTATGTTCATCAATAGAAAGACACAGGATAGATAGATAGATGATAGATAAATAAATATATGATAGATAGATAGATAGATAGATAGATAGATAGATAGATAGATAGATAGACAGACAGACACACAGACACACAGACAGACAGACAGGAGTGGTGGGTTGCCCCCGGTTCGGACTGGTTCTATAGAACTGATAGTAAAACCGGCGGGAGGCTCCGCCCATCGACCCTGATGTCATCAAAATACTTCTGCGCATGTACAGAAGCTTCTGTGCATGCACGCAGCCCCATTGCAAACTGGTAGTAAAGGTAAGTAGAACCCATCCCTGATAGATAGATAGATGATGATAGATGATAGATGATAGATAGATAGATAGATAGATAGATAGATAGATAGATAGATAGATGATAGATAGATATAGCTATAGACATAGACAATTGATATAGGAAGCAATAACAATAGCACTTAGACTTATATACTACTACACAGTACTTAGACCTCTCTAAGCAGTTTACAGAATCAGCATATTGCCCCCAACAATCTGGGTCCTCATTTTATAGATCTCAGATGGAAGACTGAGTTAACCTTGAGCCAATGAGAATCGAACTGCTGGCAGTCAGCAGAATTAACCTGCAATACTTTATTCTAACCACTGCGCCACCACCTATAGATATATAGGTAGAGATATAGAGATATAGAGCAGAAAGAGTTTTTCCATTTTTATTTAACCCAGAATGAAAATATGTATTGCCCAAAGGAAGTTAAGTATAGATATATAGATATACAGAAAGAGTTTTTCCATTTTTTTAATTTCACCCAGAATGAAAACTATATTGCCCAAAGGGTAAAATCAAATTATCATTTTTTGCTTAAAATGATCACTTAGAAATACATTTTATGAAATGCTATCAGTACAATTGCTAGCATGATGCTGGCATAAATGGTTGCATTTGTTAAAATGATCATTTTAACAAAATGATCATTTTCATCTCACCAAATGGCTGGAAGCTAGAGGTAGAAGCTTGCCATCTCAACAATGTTCCTCCAAGAGAAGTTCGTCTGGTGCCCCTTAATGTCCTTCTGGCACCAGGCAAAGGGATTAGATTTTCATTATTTCCTTCTTTCTTTCCTCTGCTAATGGTCGCTGGCTGGTTTTCATTTTCATTCCTTTGGTTTTTAGCTGCTTTGATTACACATAGATAGATACCCATTTGTTTGAGCTCTTTATTTTGAATTTTGCTGTTATTATTAATGGCTACATTTAAAAGAAAAGCAATTGTTCTCAGCCTGGATTTTGCATGTAGTTTAGACAATTGCATTTTATTGAAGAATGAGAAAAAATAATACATTATATAAATACATGATTATGCCCCATATTAAGTGCTTTAAATGAATATTATTTAAAACTAGCCATTATTCAATAAGCATCCCTCTGTAAAATGGAAATTACAAAAAAAACCTTCTGGGTAAGGATTTTACTCATGAAGCATTTTAAACTGATAGATAGTTTTTTCCAAAAGGGGAAAAAGCAACGTTTAAAAACTTGCTAATATCCTAGAACTCTTTTCTTTCCTCTCTATGCTCTCTAATGTCCCCATTTGGCACTTATAATCACCCATCTGGCCATCATGCATCCTTTGAAATCCCACCCCCCCAAATTATTAGTACTTTTGGTCTGTTTATGTGCTCTTTGTTTGTAATAAAACATGATCTGGATAGCACAGGTTGAGGTTCAGCTTTCAATAAATCAGGATTGTGTGTGTGTAGCTGCGGCCATTAAAGATGTGACTAGAAAGGTCCCAAGGTGGGTTTAAATGCCACAACCTCCTGGTCTATCACAAACCTGCCGATGTATAAATGGTCTTTTCTCCTATCAGATCAGTACTTTGTCCTTTCAGCTCCATACTTCTATTTTCTGATAACCTGTTTCATGCTGAGCATGTTTGGTTGTTGAATATATTGACCCCAAAACATTACATCTCTCGCTTCAATTTTCTCTATTTATTGCAACCAGTCCTGAATTTATTATCCGCATGTCCCTCTAACTTCAGAGACGTGTGATTATGCACAGAACTAAATTAAATATTCATAAATCTACCCTTTCTATGAAAGATGATGGAAGTTTCCTTAAAATCTCACTAGAGGCACAGATGTCAGACATGTCTTCCCAAACTTTCCCAATTCTTTCAATCATTTGAAGTCTCCTCTCCATCACCATCTCAGATCCAGTTGGAATTACTCAGCTTTGCAACGTCATCATAAGTTTATTTTGTCAAGCATATATAAGATAACAGGTAAAAGTATAAACATAATTTGAATACATGAAAAGAGTAAGTAAAAAGGAATATTAGGACAGGGATGGTAGGTATGCTGGTGCACTTATGCATGCCCCTTACAGACTTCTTAGGAATGGGGTGAGGTCAACAGTAGACAGTTTAAGGTTAAAGTTTTGGGGGTTTGGGGAAGAAACTACAGAATCAGGTAGTGCATTCCAGGCATTGACCATTCTGTTACTGAAGTCATATTTTCTGCAATCGAGTTTGGAACAGTTTACCTTGAGTTTGTATCTATTATTTGCTTGAGTATTGTTGTGGTTGAAGCTGAAGTAGTCATTGACAGGAAGGACATTGTGGCAGATAATTTTATGTACTATGCTTAGGTCAGACAGAAGTCGGCGTAGTTCTAAGTTGTCTAAGCCCAAAATTTGGAGTCTGGTGGCATAAGGTATTTTATTGCGGTTAGAGGAATGGAGGACTCTTCTCGTAAGATACCGACTTCAGACCCATCGGATCTGAAGTCGATATCCAAGACACTGAAAATACAAATCAGGATCAATTCTAATCAATTCCAGTAAGATTCACTTTAGGGAAGAGATGGGAGAGAGAAGAGAGAGAGGTTTAAAAAAAAATAAATCCTTGTTTTTGTTCTTCCCATTGCTCTGAGTTTCCTCCGTTTCTAAGCTTCTTATGTAGAGTTGTTCAACTCCAAGTATATATATATATATATAAAGAAACAATGGTCAAGAAGTATAAGTTCCCTTCATAAGGCAAAAAATAGGAGGCAAAACTATCGATCAAAAGATTAGGTACTTTTTAATGAGCTGCCTGTGCTTCGCAGCTGATGCTATGGCAATGCTGTTGGTGCCTCCAGGAACATACTTAGGATTTTCATTGTGCACAGTAGACCTGATGATCTGAAACAACTAGAGGGGAAACAAGCTGGAAAGGTTGTTCAAGAATGAAGATTATGAAATATTGGAGCTTCTCTGCTTCTACAGAACGGGTTTAGTTTTCCCTGTGATGTGTGTAGATGGCAAGAACAGTATGTATATGCGTGCACATGTACCTTAAAGGTAGATTACCTGAACTACATTTCCAACCACGGGAATTTGTCTTGCAGTAGTTCTCATGCAGTATTAAAGTTATCATGACCCTCAAAATGAATTCCATGGAGTTATAGCTTGTCAATAGCTTTTCTTCTTTGAGGTTTCTACTTTACAAGGGGTTGTGCAAACTGGACTACATACTGTAATTCTTTACTGTTGTTTACAGCAATATGTACACAGCCGGCCATTAAACTTTGTGGCTCAGAACGATGGTTAATAGACTGGAGACAATCAAGAAACATTGTAACATTGATTTTAATAAAGCAGGAGTCTATTTTTCTATGGAAGACTTATTGGGCATTTAAGTAATTTCCCTTAGGTGATTTTTTTCCCCGACTATATGCTCACTTTGAACTTAAATGATTTTTGTTGTGGTTTCTTCTGAAACGAAGATTATAAACAAATCAAAGTTATTTTTAGTATTGCGTGCAAAGATAGCTAGAAGTTGCATTCATGCATCATACTAAACAATGACTTTTGGAATTTTTACAATCAATTACAATTGACTTGATTGATACTAAGTCATAAATCATTATTTACAAGTATTTGAATTTGCATAACATACTGAGCCATAACCAAACAGAAGCAATGTGCACACGCACACACACACATATCACAAACACATACAGACAGATAGAAATATGTTATTTTGGATCAGGATCCAAGTTTTAGCCAGACAATGAGTCGTAACCTGATATTCCATTGGGAAGCTGTTTGATCTTTTTTCTTCTTCCACGTTTCCTTTCCCTCTTTTTCCTATTACCCTTTTCCTATTACCTTTACTTTCATTTGTATTTCAATTAAAAAAATTATGAGGAAGAGGTTATGGCTCAGTTTATTATTTGAATTTATGCAAATTCAAATAATATGCAAATATTTATGCAAGTAAATAATGATTTATGACTTAGTATCAATCAAGCCAATTGTAGTTGATAGTAAAAAATTCCAAAAGTGATTGTTTAGTATGATATGTGAATGCAACTTCTAGTTATCTCTGCACACAATGCTACAAATACTTTTGATTTGTTTATAATCTTTGTTTCAGAAGAAACCCCAACAAAAATCATTCAAGTTCAAAGTGAGCATATAGTTGGAAAAATCACCTAAGGGAAATTGCTGAAATGCAGAGGAAGAGGAAGAGGAGGAGGAGGAAGAAGAGGAAGAAGAAGAAGGAAACAAAAAGAAGAAGGAGGAGGAGAAGGAGAAGGAGAAGGAGAAGGAGAAGGAGAAGGAGAAGGAGAAGGAGAAGGAGAAGGAGAAGGAGAAGGAGAAGGAGAAGCTATTTGATCTGAATTTGTATCTGAGGTGCGGGAAAAAGTGAGCTGGATTATTACAGGTAGTCCTAATTAATCACCCAAAACTGGGACTGGCAACTCTGTTATCAAGTGAAGTAGCCATTGAGTGAAAGTACATCTGTGCTTATGATCTTATTTCAGCTTTTCTTTGGCATACCAATTTGGGAAGGTTGCAGATGTGAAGACTGGTCACTGTTACTTTTTCATCACTGTCATCACTGTAAAAAGGTGCTAAATGAGGCAATTGCTAAATAAGGACTACCTGCAAAGTGTGATGAGCACAGAGTTAAGGCACACTAAATCATTTGCAGATAATCCTTGCCTTGTCCATAATTGGGATCAGAATCTCAGTCACTGAGTGGAGTGGAGTGAAGTGATCATTAAGTGAGATGTCCATGTGACTGCTTCGCTCAACAACTGCAAACCAAACTGGTTGTTAAGTATCATTATGCAGATGGGGTGAAAGAGCTGCCTTGTGGAAGGTAAGCAGGCAGCTGACATCAAAGCACGGAAGGGAATTCATGTGCTGGGCTAGAGAAATAATGTGAGGATTGTGAAAAACCCCACTTTGTTACTCCAGACCAGCACACAAATTCCTTTCTCCTTGTTGAGTACCCAACAAGGATTATGTGACAATGGATGGGGCCACAAGAGTTTTACAATGGTCAAAATTGCTTTATGGAATATAAAGCACCCTTTCCAAGTTGTCATAACTTCAAACAATCTTTAAAGGGCCAGTCGTAAGTCAAGGACTACCTGTACAGAATTCCCTTCAAATATAGGACACAGAAAAATATCTCAGCATTAGCTTTTGCTGCATATTTCTCCTTGTATTTTATTGACACATTTACAGAGCCAATTTGGTTTAGCACTAGAAAACAGGAGTTGTGAGTTCTAGTCCCATCTTAGGCATGAACATTGGTTGGGTGACTTTGGGTCAGTCACTCCTAGTTCACAATATCAGGCCTGTGCAGCAAGCCAGTTGGTCAATTCCTGTTGCAACCAGTGGATCAATACTCTGTTGATCTGAAAAAAAGTAGACTGTACTTGCAGGAAAATGCTAGGAATAATAAAAAAAAGCACTGACACATTTATTTGATCTACAAGAACTTGTTTTTAACTCTCACCCCTGAAGTCCCTCCTTTATGTGAGATCCATTGATAATATTTTCATCATCCGAACCCATGGAAATTAATCTCATGATTAATTATTTCACCTACTTTCTCCGAACCATCAATATCAGCCTACATATATCTAGAGAACAAGTCCACTTTCTTGATGTCATTGTAAAGCAACACCACGGACACAAAAACACCACATTATACAGGGAGCCAGTTTGGTCTAGTGGTTCAAGTACTAAATTAGAAACCAGGGGACTGTGAGTTCTAATCCCGCTTTAGGCTTGAAAGCCATCTTGGCGTCTTTCTCTCAGCCCAACTCATCTCACAGGGTATTGTTGTGGTGAAAATAGGAGGAGGAAGAAGACAGCTTCTGAGTTACTTATAATTAATAAAGTTGAGATAAAAACCAATCAATCAATAAAGGAAACATACATACTTACATACTTCCAGTGTCCACCAAGAACACACAAATGAACAAATGCTACAAATGATCCATTTGTGATATATATTTTATGGTTTTGTTTTAATAGTTCTGGTCGGCAGCCAACATTTGTTGTTGTTGTTGTTGTTTCGCTGAGGGTGTATTATGAAGGTAAATATAAATTATGACAGGCCAATATTTGGAGAGATACCACCTGCCATCTTGCACAACCTGCTGATAGCAGCAGGAATGTGTTCCAGGGTCAAGAGAGGACATGCATATTTAAGCCAGAATGCCATATTCTGTTCAAGCCTCTTTCCTATTAGATCTCTTTCTGCTTCCTGAGAAGCATAAGCAGCAAAGGGCTCTTTGGAGAATTGCTGTGTCTGTTGTACTAAGTGCTAAAAGGAAGTGGTGCATGGAAATGCTCTTCAGAGTCTAGCTCTTCAGAGTCTAGCTTTTCCATCAGGAGGATGTGAACGTTAAGTCTTTTCAAAAGGGAGTACAAAGGCAGAGCTCTGTATCTCTGGGACAGAAGGATCCTTTGCCAGGGGGCACGTACCTTCAATCCCATCCTAGAATTTATCTAAGCCTCTATCTAAGGACATAATCATGATCATGGAGGACCAAAGGGTTTCCTATTCCTCTTCCTTTAATAATTTTGTTTAATAAAATTATATACCTAAGGCATTAATAATTATTATTAATAATAATTAATTAAATAATTAATAAGGGACGCGGTGGCTCAGTGGCTAAGATGCTGAGCTTGTCGATCGAAACGTCGGCAGTTCAATGGTTCAAAATTATCCCTAGTGCCACGTAACGGGGTGAGCTGCCATTACTTGTCCCAGCTTCTGCCAACCTAGCAATTCGAAAGCACGTAAAAAAATGCAAGTAGAAAAATAGGGACCATCTTTGGTGGGAAGGAAACAGCGTTCCGTGTGCTTTTGGCATTTAGTCATGCTGGCCACATGACCATGGAGTCGTCTTCGGACAGCGCTGGCTCTTCGGCTTTGAAACGAAGACGAGCAGTGTCCCCTAGAGTTGGGAAAAACTATCACATATGTGCGAGGGGAACATTTACCATTTTTAAGGCATAATTAAAGAAAACAGATGGCCATGAGTTCTAGTCCTGCCTTAGGCATGAAAGGGGGCTGATGGACTTTCATTCTCTCTCAGTCCATCCCACTTTACAGAGTTGTTGTCAAGAAAAATAGGAGGAGTAAGGAGTATTAAGTAAGTTTACCACCTTGAATTATTATAAAGGGGTCTGAGTGACTTTGGGCCAGTCATTCTCTCTCTCAGTCGATCTCAGCTTACAGGTTTGTTGTCAAGGTTCCAACTAACGAACCCAAGCAAATCAGAACTCTGAGACTGGAATGTTCCTCAAAGAACTTCTTTTTTGGGTACATCATATCAGCATGGTCAAGTGTAAAACCAACTCTAAATCTTTCCCATGGTTTCACAGCATAATTAAAATAGGAAATAACTCCCTCCCCAAATGTCACAGGTCATGTTGACCAATTAGGTTAATTGGCAGGTTCTCCAGGCACTCTTCCCCAATTTTATCTGTCACCTGTGGAGATGATCTTGGTTCCCATGAGAAAGCTCCGTGTTGTGTCTAACAAAGCATTCCATCCACCTCCCCCCCTCCCTACAATGTGTGGCAACTAAAGAACAGGAAAATGGCCTCTGCCAGGTTCGTTTTGAAGTTGACAGTTGTTCTGGGGAAAAATAGAAGGAGGAAGGAATATTAAGTCAGTTCACCATCTTAAAGTGGTGGTAAATAAAGTACAAAATAAAGTAATAAAGGCAGGATAAACATCTAATGAGTAAAATAAATAAAATTAATATTTTAATTGATAATTGCATTTAAAAATATAGAAATATTGCCACTCTCCCCCTTTTCCAATAGTTGGTGCATTACTTAGGTCCTTCAGCCTCCTCTATTTTATAGGGGGGAATGAATCCAAATGGGAATTATTCTCTTGACACAAAAATACTTAGAGATATCTCAAAGGGATCTACCTATTCCAATGCTGCCTATGAGGATTGAAAATTAGTTGAATTCAATAACTTTCTCAACATTATTCAGAAATGTAATCTTTATAAGTGTAAACTTCCTGAGAATATATATGAATATTCATTCATGCATGCATTCATTCATACAGGTGGGAACCTTTGGAGGATATTACCGATGAATAAAAAGTAATTTAGAAGTTATACCGATGGAGATATGCCCTTTTATTACCACTTTGATCAGAATGAAGAAGGACAAAATGAAATTTGTTTTGGGGTTTTTGGAGTCTGTAGATGTTGCAAAAGTGAAACTGCCTGCATTTTTAAAATTACAAAAGTTTTCTGTATTTCCTTTTTAGACACTTTTGTTAGTGAATCTGAATTGTGGATTGGTTCAGAGCAGGGGTGCTATTCAGCAGGTTCTGACAGGTTCTGGAGAACCGATAGTGGAATTTTGAGTAGTTCAGAGAACCGGCAAATACCACCTCTGGCTGGTCCCAGAGTGGGGTGGGAATGGAGATTTTGCAATATCCTTCCCCCAGGAGTGGGGAGGGAATGGGGCTTTTGCAGTATCCTTCCCCTGGAATGGAGTGGGAATGGAGATTTTGCAGTATCCTTCCCCTACCATGCCCACCAAGCCACGCCCACTAAGCCACGCCCACAGAACCGGTAGTAAAAAAATTTGAATTCCACCACTGGTTCAGAGGTTTGGAGGTGAATGTCTTATCCCCACTTCTGGAAACTGTGAAGGTATGGATGGGGAACAACAGGCTTTGGCTGTACATTGGGATGACATAGAGCATAGAATAATAGAGTTAGAAGGTACTTTGGAAGTCTTCTAGTCCAACCCCTTCTTGAGCAGGAGATCCTATACCTTTTCAGACAAATGGCTGTCCAGTCTCTTTCTGAAAGCTTCCAGTGGTGGAGCTTGATTGCATTGGTTGATTGCTACTCAAAGACTGAGAAGCTCTGGATTTTGGAGCTCACTAGTTCCAGGATTATGCCATCTTTGGTGCTGGATGGGATTGCACTGCCCCAGACAGATCAAGTGCCTAATCTGGAGTCCTCCTAGTCTCATGACTCCTATTCAATGAGCAGGTGATCACTGTGGCTAGGGGCCTTTGCACATACATCCGGACATACATTTATTTATTTAATTTATTTCTGTCCCACCTTTAATATTTTTACAAATAACTCAAGGCAGCAAACATATCCAACACACCTTCCTGCTCCTATTTTCCCCATCACAATCCTGTGTGATGGGTTGGATTGAGAAAGAGGGACTGGCCCAAAGTCATCCAGCTGGCCTTCATGGCTAAGGCAGGACTTGAACTCATGGTCTCCTTCTTTCTACCCCGGTGCCTTAACCACTAGACCAAACTGGCTTTCAGTTGTGCCTGTTCCTGAATCAGCACAGTCTGTTTACAGTCGTTCATGCCCTAATCATCTCCAGATTGGATACTGCAATATGTTCTACATGGGATTGCTCTTGAAGAGTTACATGCATTCCTAGAACAAGGCATCTGCTCTGCTAGTTGCATTGATTACCAAATGGCTCCTGGATCCAATTCACAATTGTTTTTAACTTTTAAAGCCCATCATGGTGTGAAACCAGGCAATTTGACGCTTCTCCCTTGATATTTCAGCAGCCCATTAGGTCTGGCAGAGAAAGTATGCTGCAGACACCATCAGCTAGATATTTGGTGAATCCCAGGAGATGTGTCTTTTCTACTATGAAATTTATCTTATGGAACATTCCCCACCTCCCCAAACAAATTAGACTAGCACCATCACTTTTGATATTTCTAAAGGTCCTTAAGACTTGGTTAGATTATCAGACTTGGGGCTCCTAAGCAATGGTGGGTGTCTGTCACAGAATCCGAATGGCCACCACACTCCCTTTTATAGCCTGTGGGGTGTGGTCCAGTGACCCAGCTAATCTCAGGGCCTTCCCCTCTGCTGCGCATGCTTCTCCCTGTGCCTCTGGCGAGGGTCCAGCCAGCACTTATTTTCCTCATCGCTGTCCACCTGTGGCTGCAGGGACGTGCTTGGCTCTGAGCCTATCGTTTGGCCTTCGGTGTCCTCCGGAAGCATTGCCAGAGAGGAGGGTCGTGGAGAGGGAGGCCTTGCCAACTCCTCCCCCTCACTCTCAGGCATCTGAGATAGCCCAGGCTCAGGCAACGGAGCCACAACACTTGCAACAACACACCAGGTTGGGTAGCAGTTGGTCTGAAGAGCTTTGAAATTCCAATCCCATAGGAGTGATGGATCCTGGATTTTGGATACATGACGTTAGCCCATTTGAGATAGCTAGGTTCAAAAATTGTTGCCCTAAGATTCACTGTTTTGCTGATTTGAAGGTTACCAACAAATGAATACACTGGAGAGTTTTAAGGTAAAGGTAAAGGTTCCCCTCGCACATTCTGTATGTGGTAGTCATTCCCGACTCTAGGGGGCAGTGCTCATCTCCATTTCAAAGCCAAAGAGCCAGCGCTGTCTGAAGACGTCTCCATGGTCATGTGGCCAGCATGATTAAATGCTTTCGAACTGCTAGGTTGGCAAAAGCTGGGACAAGTAACAGCAGCTCACCTTGTTACGCGGCACTAGGGATTCAAACCACTGAACTGCCAACCTTTCGATCGACAAGCTCAGCATCTTAGCCACTGAGCCACCATGTCCCTTACGAGATGAGTTTTAGCAGTATATAAATTGAGATAAGGCCTTAACAGAATGTGGCTTTCAGCAGAAGAAAAAAATAATAATTCCTACCCATTTGGCAGCTATTTAGAAATAATGGTTGCTTGCTGAATGGTTTCTTCAGTCTTCTTCACTGCCTCTGAATGTTGTAGGTAAGGAGAAAGGAAACTCTCCCACAATTGCTCATAATGGATAATTAGGGGGATGGTTGACCTGTTCTCCCATCCCAGAGTTCTATCTCATTAGCCAATGCTATTTTTCAGTGACACTCATTTTGATTTTGCCATCTAGACCTAAAACACGAGGAAAAAAAACCCAAACAAAACAAAACCGAAGAGTGACAAATGTTTTTATCCCTCTCTTCCATTTCCTTAGCTGCAGATAAATTCTGAATAAATACTACGTCGTCTTGAAATAATATTTATTTTCACGTTTAGCCTGCCTGCGAGCAGGCATTAGAAATCATAATTAGCTAAATTGAAAGTTTTAGTTTTCCTTCTTTCTTTTTTAATCCTCCAGGACTACTTGGATGCTTCAGTACTTTGCTTGGTTTTAGCACTCTGCCACACACCATTATCTGCCCTCAAGGCTCTTGTCTACAGATGTCTTCGTGAATTATATATAGGTTAAAAGTTTTTCCCATAAATGGTGGGTTCACTGAGAGACTGCTTGAACGTTTGAACCCATCCATAAGACAGGATATTTTTCATTAGTCTTCATTCAACTCTCAGTCACCTTTTCTAATTCAGCATACTGCAAATGTAGCATTATCTTCTCACTTTCTCTGATTTCCCTCAAGTGCTTTTTTGATAAGAATTCCCAGGCTGTTGTTGAAATTCTTCCTTAATATTGTCAGGAACTTGATATCCTTTGTGTTTTTGACTTGATTAATGTTCAGTAAGAAACTATTTAGATTCCTGTAACCTGGCAGGTGCACTTTATTAAAAAAAAATCCCCAATCCCAAAATATATTTTATGGAAACGTAACAAAGAGAAATTAAAAAAAAATGTTTCCCAGTTTAACAAAAAAAAAAAAAAAAAGTACATTTGAAAAATAGTTTTTTTTTAAAAAAAGTGACACTCTGTATCTCATTGGATTTTTAAATTTATCTTTTAAATTTGTAACAAAGACATGTATTCCTTACATTTTATATTATAATCCAAATAGAGTTCTATGTTATATATATATATATATATATATATTCTCAGGTTTTCGCGGGTGTTTGTATGTAGGTCTTTGGTTATTCGGGTCTTCTCCCACGTAAAATTGGAAGTGTCTTGGCGACGTTTCGACGAAGTCTCATTCGTCATCTTCAGGCTGGTGTTCTCGGCTTTGTTGCTTTATTGCTCCTGGAAGCACGAAGCCGAGAACACCAGCCTGAAGATGACGAATGAGACTTCATTGAAATGTCGCCAAGACACTTCCAATTTTACGTGGGAGAAGACCCGAATAACCAAAGACCTACATACATACATACATACATACATACATACATACATATATATGTCTTTGGTTATTCGGGTCTTCTCCCACGTAAAATTGGAAGTGTCTTGGCTGTGTTCACCCAATCAGAACACAGTCAAGTTCCCACCCAATCAGCTCACACCCCCAATAGCAGTTAAAAGGAAGAGACAGCTGCAATCTCACATTGCTCCTGGAAGCACAAAGCCGAGAACACCAGCCTGAAGATGACGAATGAGACTTCGTCGAAACGTCGCCAAGACACTTCCAATTTTACTTGGGAGAAGACCCGAATAACCAAAGACCTACATACAAACACCCGCGAAAACCTGAGAAAACAAACAAATATATATATATATAACTTGTAGTTAGGCTCAACCATTGAACAAATTATATTTAGGTGTGTATTTATGGAGCTTTTGGCTGGCCTCCGCATTTCACTTCGCTTTATTATTAAAGCACTTTCGATCTTGATTGGCAACATACCCCAGGAACCCTAGGAGATATGCAATATCCAAGACAAGCATCTGTAAACAATCCTCCCCTCCTGAATTTTATTGAAAAGTGACCTGAAATCTTGTGTTCTGTGAGAACATTTGAATTTGCAGAATATTTTACAACCAGGCAAGATTTTGAATGATTTTTTAAAAAATATTGAGCTATGCGATGACCTAGAGGTGAAGACGCTCTCCTCCCACTTGGAAGATAATAACTTTATTGTCATTGTACGTGTATACACAGTATACCCATACAATGAAATTCACTTAACACCCAATGACCAGGTCCAACACACATAACAATCCCCAAACACACTCCCACCCAGCACAATTCCCCACTCCTAAACTACCCAAACATCAGTTCAATTCTAGGCAGTGACAGATGTTTCTCTATCAGGGTGCAAAGAGAAAAACATCTGCTGCAAAATCTGTGTAGGCATCAGACAAAGTATCCGGCCAGTAAACGCTCATTTCCATTCAGTTGCCCCAACTCCACGCCGATAAAAGGGAATATGGGGTCATAAAAAGGAAAAAAAAAATCAGGCAGCATTGCCTTACCATCAGTAGTATCCAACATCTGAAATGTTGCTGACCGTGGTCCTGCAAGGTAACCTTCCATATTTACCCTAAGGCCCAAATAAAGCCCTTGTAATTTCTTATCCAACATCTTTTAAGGTTTACCCTTCTTTTTATTTTTGATGGCTCGCACTCTTTTTCTACATTTTGAATATACTTATTAATTTAAATGTATTGGCTGCCCAACTCCAGTAGATTCTGGATGATGCACAAAAATAGAAAGCTAACAATTATCAATATCAAGATGAGCTGCGATGGTGCAGTGGTTAGAGTGCAGTACTGCAGACTACTTCTGCTGATCACTGGCTGCCAGCAGTTTGGCAGATTGAATCTCACCAGGCTCAAAGTTGACTCAGCCTTCTGTCCATCCAAGGTGGGTAAAATGAGGACCCAGATTGTTGGGGGCAATATTCTGACTCTGTAAACCACTTAGAGAGGGCTGGAAAGCACTGTGAAGTGGTACGTAAGTCTAAGTGCTATTTTAGTTCTATTATCACATCAACATTACATTTTCTACAATCATCAAAATCTCATCGAATTATGCTACTATCACAATACACACACATACACATTCAACAAGTCATCTCCTGAAACTGGAAGCACTTATCTATCATTTCCTTGTTTCAAAAATTCTTCCATATTACCAAGTCTGTATATAGCATTGCCATATTGGAATATAAACAATTTTACATATGTTTATGGACATTTTATACTGTACATCTCTATATAAAAGACCACACAGTCACAGTGCTTGCAAAAATGGAACTAACCCTTTGGAGGTAGATTTGCATAGGGATGGTATGATAGCTGTTGCAATCTTGAACTTTCAAAAAGCTTGTGAGAAAATGTTTTATCAAAATACCCTGAAGGGAATTAGCACTCTGAGATTAAGAGCAGCTGTTGTCTTATAAATCAGTTATTGGGCAGAAAAAGAAGAAGGCAGTTGGAATAAATCAACAGCAATAATGAAGGGTTGTAAGAATTCAGAAGAAAGCAAGTCTTAAAACTCTGCACTCTTTTGATACTCAGATGACTTTGCCTCATTTAGTGGCCATAATGTTCTTTATGATTCAGGACCAGACAAGCTTCTTCTAGTCAAGAAAATTATAAAGTCCAGCTTTGTTTGGACTCATGTCATGGTTTCTATATCTGATCTCTCTATGATTGTTTCTTCTTCTGTTGTTTCAAAGTTGGAATTGGATGTAGTGACTGAATTCATTGTAGCATTAAAGTATTCACAAGGGTAAAGAAAAAAAAATGGATTGCAAGACTTTCCCAGAATCAGAGGCATGGGTTTATTGGCAAACACAACTCAGCTTAACTCAGCTCAGCTCAGGTATACATTGCAGGCCAAATCCGTAATTCATCACTATCCTGATAAGATCTGAACTGATAGTGACTGACCAGGAGAGAAATTGTGGAACTGTAATAGACAGCTTGATGAAAACATTGGCAAATTCATTCTCAGGATTACTAGGCAAGGGTGAAAAAGAAAATTTCTAATCAAGTAACTCTGTTTTATAGATCTATGTTAAGGTTAGATGGTCAACAAGTAGTGAAGAGCAGTGAAGTGCTGGTTAAAAAAAGAGCAATAATTAAAATGTTGCTTTACGTTGTGGGTATGTATATGCCAGGGGTGGGTTCTACTTATCTTTACTACCGGTTCGCAACAGGATCATGCATGTGCAGATTGCCAATGATGACATCCGGGGCTTCCCGCCAGTTTTACTACCGGTTCTTGCAAACCGGTCTGAATCGGGGGCAACCCACCACTGATATATGTGTGTGTGAAGAAAACACATACACTTTTTTAACTGTAATACTATCATTCCTGCCACCTGCTATGCTACCTGTTCAATTGGTGTGTGCTACCTGTTCTAACATAGGCCAATGAAACATGGACACTAACCTCATAATTGATACAAAAGCTGCAAGTGACACAAAAAGCCATGGAAAGATACATGCTCAGCAACACAAGACAAGATAGAAAGACCTGCACATGGTTTAGAGAACAAACAAAAGTATACAATATCATTAAAAGAGTAAAAGAATTGAAATAGAAATGGGCTGGTGACATAGCAAGAAGAACTGATGGTAGATGGACCAAGGCAATGATAGAATGCATCCCATTTGATAAGAAGCATCCACAAAAGAGACCTAAAACAAGATGGATTGACAACATCAGCAAGTATTGAAGTCCCAATTGGCAAAAGAAAGCGTAGGATATTATTGCTTGGAAGCAAGCACTTCATCCTGCAGTGGATAGACAATAGCTAAGGTGATGAATGATGATGACTGTCATACACAGTATTTGAATGGTAGTAGATTTTTGTTCTTGGGTGCCCACAATTAATTAATGGATTTAATGGCAGTCCCAATTTTATGACACTCAGGATAAGGTAAAGGTTCCCTCGCACATATGTGCTAGTCGTTTCTCGCTCTAGGGGGCGGTGCTCATCTCGGTTTCAAAGCCAAAGAGCCAGCGCTGTCCGCAGATGCCTCTGAGGTCATGTGGCCAGCATGAATAAACACCAAAGGCAAGTGGAATGCTATTACCTTCCCACCAAAGGTGGTCCCTATTTTTCTACTTGCATTTTTACGTGCTTTCGAACTGCTAGGTTGGCAGAAGCTGGGACAAGTAACAGGAGCTCACTCTGTTATGTGGCACTAGGGATTCGAACCGCTGAACTGCTGACCTTTCGATCGACAAGCTCAGTATTTAATCATGTTGAGAAGGTTGGTCATGACCCCTCCTCTAATGTGTCTGTATCCCAAAGGTGGGGGGGTAGAGAATATTCCTGTAGGAATTTTCTTGACATTTCTTTAGTCCAGAAAAGCTGAGAGCACTGCCATACCCCATAGTGAATATTCCTTAGCTTCAATAAAAGAAAATACACTGTAGATTTTAAACAGCAGCATCAGAGCTGTTTGGTTATTGGATGTTGCAGATATACCTGGAACAAAGATATCTTCGGAGAGTTTTGAATTTATAGGACAGAAATTCTTTTCTAGCAGTTTAAGAGTGCAGCTCTGTTAAGATCCCATGAATCTTTTATGAAGCTTAGCCTCTGTTTTTAGCCATGTAGAGATCACATTGGTATCTACAATGAATAGAGTTTTGTCATTCAGAATTTCTAAGCTGATTCTTTTTGATTATAGGAAAGTTAGCCAAGGTGGATAACAAGGTTAACAGCCACATATCTATTTTAAAGTTAAGTGGTTTTAATTCATGCACGTGTCTGCTGAGTTCATGGATACCAAATAGAAATAAGTGTGGATGTTGTACGTGCATTCTTGTTTGCCAAGTCTTTCTTTGCAGCTATTAGAAAGTCAGAAATATTTGGGGAATCATAGAGGATGCACAGTGTTTGTGTGTGTTACTGCAAATATTTATTTTATATTCATTTGGGTAGTCTGAGTAAGTGAAAGAAGAGTTTCTCAAGGCTATTAAAATTTAAATACTTTGCAGTTACTTAGCAGCTCAGTATTCATATATGCTTACCTAAAAGGAGACAACCTTGAAGTTAACATGACTTTTCATACACCCCTCCTCCCAATTCAAATGCCTCTTGATAAATCTAGGTTGAGGTTAACTTTGTGAGGGAGAAACATGCTTTTCAGCTGAATATGCCTTTCCAAAATGAAAGTATATCATATATAAGGAAACTGCAAGGTCAAGATACTCTCCACACAAGTCTGCCATAGTGTTCAATTTCTGGTCTCCTTATTCATACTGTTTAGAAAGGAGTTGCTAAGGAATAGACAGCCTCCTTGACTGACTTAAACAAGATGTGATAGCTGTACACCGCTTAACTAGACTGCTATGTTCAAACTTAGCCACATTGTTTCAAAGACAGGACACATTCTACATACAATCTAATTTAACGCAATTAGATGAAAATAACATTAAATAGTTGATTTAAATACTAAATAACAAAGGAGAGAAGCAACCTAGAACTAAGGAGAAATTTCCTAATGGTGAAAACAATCAACCAATGGGATGGTTTGCCTTCAGAAATTGTGGGTGCTCCATTACTGGAGGCTTTCAAAAAAAGACCGGAGAACCATTTGTCTGAAATGGTATAGGACCATGATGGCGAACCTATGGCACGCGTGCCAGAGGTGGCACGCAGCACCCTCTCTGATGGCACGCAAGTTGTCGCCCCAGTTCAGTTCCACCACGCATGCGTGCGCAGCTCTCACCAGCCAGCTGGTTTTAGGGTCTCTGCCACGCATGTGCGGGAGGCAGGGTGTGTGCAGGGGTGTCCCACGCTCATGCGGGGGTCGTGTGTGCATGCATGGGGGGATGGAGTGTGTATGTGGGGCTGCATGCACATGCCCAGGGGCGAGTGCGGAGGCGCACACACATTGCATTTTGGGGGTTCAAGCGCGCACATGTGCAGTTATGCGCGCGGTTCCACGCTTTGGGCACTCAGTCCGGAAAAGATTAACCATTACTGGTTTAGGATCTCCTGCTTGAACAGGGGGTTGGACTAGAAGACCGCCAATGTCCTTTCCAACTGTATTATTCTATGTTCTATCATTGTCCTTGTTCACCATGAGTATATTATTCCCTCTTATATCCACTCTTTGCTTTCTTTCCAAGGACTTTGAGGCCTGTAATTCATGGTCTTGAAGCTGAATGGTTGTTAGCTGTTGACATAAATGATTTTCTGCCCCCAAGAAACTCTGATTCTTGGTTTATCCCAGTGGTGAAATCTAAAATTTGTTACTACCAGTTCTGTGGGCGTGGCTTGGTGGGGGGCGGTAATATGACTGGGTGGGTGTGGCCAATTTTTTTTTTTAATTTTTAAAACCATTTTTTCTACAACCTCTTTGGCGAAGAGGTTGTAAAAAATGCTTTCAAAAGGAACTGACGGTCCCAGCTGAGTTGCCTGATCCTCAGAGGGTTTTTTAAAAACCCTCTGCTGATCAAGGCAACTCAGCTGGGATCGTCAGAGCCATTTAAAAGAAAAAAAGCCTCTGATGATCACGCGGCTCAGCTGGGCATGGGGGGGTGGGCAGGGATTTTTGCTACCGGTTCTCCGAACCACCCGCCTCCATCGCTACCGGATCAGGCGATCTGGTCCAAACTAGGAGCATTTCACCCCTGGTTTATCCTTCACAGAGATTCTCTCTCATTCCTTGTAATGTCTCTATCTTATATTTCTAGCCCCACATGTGAAGCAATAAAGTACCTGTCTCAAGTGGAAAACTGAGTAAGGGGCCTCCCTGTTATTCCCATGGCCCTTCTTACCACATGTTTGCCATTTTGAGATCTGGGTTTGCTGATCCACTATAGGGAAATTATCTTTTGCGACCTCTTGCTGATTATCATTTCCAGCCTATGCCATCTATTTTGCAGATTTCTGTCTATTTACTGGCTTCTTTCTCAGAAAAGCTGTGTTTGGGGTGATGACAGAAGAACAGTTATTCTCTTTTTTCATCCCCCTGTTGGCTTGCTTTTCTTCCTCCTGACCCAACTCCTGCACAGTTCAATTATATAAGTATTTGAAACTGAATTTCTGAATATAGACAGCTTGGCGAAATTTCCTCACCCATATCCCTGTATTCATTTCTCCTGTGTTTCACTTTCCCCCCCACTGATTCCTTTTTGTGTTTTGCTGGCTCCTCTGTGTGTTTAATCCAAATAAGGATATTGTGTATGGGAATAAAAAGAAGCAAACAGTAGTAGTGACTTACAACAACTAACATTTGTATGAAAAAGAAAATGGGAAAAGTTAGCTCCAGAGCTGTTACTGGAGTTATGGAATATGTTACTTTAAGGCCTGAATGAATTGAAGGTACAGGAAGCTAGAATTGCATCAAAAATAGCTACTTTTAATTTTTCTGCTGCCTGGTCTTGAGGAAGATGCATTATTTGAAATAAATGTCACCAGCAAAAATCAGGAGATTAATCCTGATATTTTGGGAACCACAACAAACTGAACTAACAAATAATTCCTTCAGGATTACTGTTTAGATGAATTATTTTAAAATGTCTTGGAAATGTAAAGAAAAGTTGGCAGAGCAATTTAATGTTGAAGCTGCCTTTCCAGCTGTGTAGATATTTAGATGTCACTGTAAAAGGCCATTTGATTAGGAAGCATGAGATAACTCCTTCACAGTTTCCAAACGTTTTCAAAGGGATTGGGGAGAGAAAACAACCAAATCTACATTGTATAGTCCACTAAGTTCTTTGTAGCAGCACAGATAATATTATGATATATACAAATGCTCAGAAACTTAGCAAGACCAGCCTGTAGTTCTACATTGCAAATCTGGAAATAGGACTCACATATGGTGACATGTCTGCTGCAGGTGGGAAATAATAGCTTGATGAACTGAAAGCACTGCCAATCCATGTCTAAAGGTTCTTTTGGAGTATCCCTGAACAAATAGGAGATCTGGACTTTTAAAAAGTACCTTTGCTATGTTACACTGAAGAAATGAAAAACTCAGTTATTTCCAATGTCTTTAACATATTGTATTCATCAATAGCAGAAGAAAAAGTTGTTGGCCTTGCAACCTCATCAGTAAAATATGAGATTTTGCTCTTGAGTTCATTTACAGTCTGAAAAAGAGTTAACCCATTAACTCTTAATTATCATAAAAATCCACAATGTTGCATTCCCAATTTACAATACGATCAATGAAATTATTTAAGAACCTTCCATTGGGGTGGAGAAAGAATTTGATTAGAAACATAAACTCTGAACAACATATATAGTTAACCTCTCAAATCTTTTCTGAAAATCTGAGGGAAGGTATTTAAAAATAATATCCAGATGATGCACACATATAAAAATCTGACCAAATTAAGCTATCTACATACTTCACATAATTATCTAAAAGACAGCCATGAGAAAAAGAATATTTGAAATTATGGTGAAATTGCCCATGTATATAAACGGTTACAGGTGGATCGTACGAGGATGGGTTCTGCTATATTTTTTTATGGATGCTACAGAAGAATAAAAAGCAAAAGACATTGTTAACAAGTGTTTAAATAGCAACAAAATATGTGGCACAGAACTGGAAATAAGCATAAAATCTGACATCAAATGTATGGGGGATTTGGACTATTGTTTTAAATGTGTATTAAGCGATTAAGACACAAAGATTGGAAAGAGGAGGAGGAGGAGCAGGAGTAGTAGTAGTAGTAGTAGTAAAAGGAAACAAGGAAGAAAAGGGAGAAGAAGGAGAAAGAGGAGGAGAAAGAGAACAATAAATATGTTATCTATGCTGATAATAAAAGAGAAGTTTGCTCTTTGATTTTTTGAATCAGAGGTGGGATTCACTTACCTTCTCTACCAGTTCGCAAATGTGAGCGCGCACAGTTGCTCACGCATTACATCCGGGCGGGTGGAAGGAGCGTCCCGCAGTTACCACTACCCGTTCGCTTGAACTGGACAGAACCGGCTGAATTTCATCACTGTTCTGAATGTTCCTCTTCATTCCTTGTATATCATACATTTTTAGTTCTCATGATGCAGGGACAGATATGTGTGAACTATGTAGGGCCATTAGGTTTTGAGTATTTCATTATTAAATATGTTGATTTCGTGTGTACGTTGGAAGGTAAATCCATCTGGTTCAGTTCCAAGCTGGGAGAAAGACATTGGAAATATGGTTTATTAATGAAGCAGAACCACATGTGATTCTGGGCAGCTGACAAAATGAGGTTGAGAGTGGGTGGGTTTTTATATCTTCTTTGGGCTTTGTATTTGAGCTTCCTGCCCTTTAATATTCTATTGGCTGTTGTCAGATTCCTATGGGGGTCATGTAGGGGTTATGTCATAGCTGGCTCTATAGGCAAAAGAGGAAATGCAAATCCTAGGTGTTTGTCTGAGCTAAACTGGTCAACCTCTGGCTTATTGTTTATCTGAGGTCCCAGGTGAAGTTTGGACTGCTCTCGGATGGTGCAATGAAGGGGCTTGTGTTCTGAAAGGTTGTTGTGTCCAGTGGCTTTCGTCCTTTGTTGGTTCTTGGGTGAGGGGATGCTTCTAATCCTACTATTCTGCCTTTGTTTCAAAATATCCTGTCTTGAATGGATTACCAAATCTGCATTTCTGAAAGCTGGCCTCCTCAGTTTCTGCTTGGGGGCAGGGAGACTGGGGCTGGTTTCTGAATAGGTTGGCCCAATCTTTCTTAATGGGCACAAAATATCTGCTGAGGGTTATTAAGAAAGACTGAGTCTGCTTTCTGTCTATAGGAGCATTTTTCTCCATTTCTCATTTAGGGAAATATAATATCTTGCCTTTTTAATATTCCTCAAAATATTTCATTCTTCTAGGAGGGGGCTTCCCACATGTAAAAAAGATAGAGTATTTTAAATTCTAATTTTATATTGCTATGTACAACTTTTTACTCTTCAAACTGAAAGATTGAGTACTTTGAATCTTGGATTTGTGGCCATTCTTGAATCTCTTTCCTACCTCATATCCCCACTGGTGCTGAGATTACACCAAGGTATGTTTGTCATTTCAATATCTGTATTATAACTCAGTAGCTTTTTTTTTTAACCAGTTTCACCACCTCTGATTTATATGTACAAAGCATTTCCCTTTGCAGATTTAGTTACCAGGAGAATATTTGTTTTCATCATTATATTGAAGCCTATATAAGGGACAATATATCCAGCCAACCTTGGTTGATCCCCGAAGTGTGGTTAATACGTGGTGGTCTGGTAGGAGCCATGATGCCGCAGTGGTTAAAGTGCTGTATTGCAGCAAACTCAGCCCACAGTCTGAAGTTTGATCCTGACGGAGCTCAAGGTTGATTCAGCCTTTCATCTTTCTGAGGTTGGTAAAATGAGGGCCCAGCCTGTTGGGGGCAATATGGTGATGTTGTAAACCACTCATAGAGTGTTGTAAACTATGAAATAGTTTATAAGTCTAGTGCTGTTGCTATTGCTATTAGGACGGGGGACCATGAGTTCTGTAGACTAGGTTGGGAAGAAAGGAAGACAGTGGCTGGACATTTCTGCCCAGGGGTGAAATGCTACCAGTTCGGGCAGGTTTGCCTGAACCGGCAGTAAAAAAAATGCTTAAAAAATGTTTTTAAAAAGTTCCGACGATCAGCTGTGTGACAATCAGCTGTGCCTGATTGTCTGTAGATTCCTGCTTGTTGCAGGGGCCATTTTGTGTGAAGTCCAGCTGCTTTTGCATTGTGTGTGAGTCAGTTGTGCAGCCACACCCACCTGGTCTCATGACCACCAAGCCACACCTGCCCGGTAACATGACCACCAAGCCACGCCCACAGAACCGGTAGGGAAAATGTTTGAATTTCACCACTGTTTCTGCCCTCTTGCTCCAAAAAAATCAACAAAGTTCAAGTTCAATTCAGAAGGGAGTTTTGAAAGTAGAGATGACAAGAATTGAATCTGCTGCTTTCTTTGCCATTAGATGTGGTCCCATCACCACTATTAGGCACATGGTGTACCATTGAGACTTATTTATGTATTTAGTTCAATTTATATTACCACCCATCTCTCTAATAAGTCTCTGGAATCATCTAAATCACCTGGAACCATTCTAGCATAATTACAAAAAGACTAGCTAGTGGCAGCAAGGAACTTTCACTTAACATTTTTAATTTTTTAAAAAATGGTTGGCTATTAATAATGAAAAAGATCCAAGCATCAGCAAAATAATTTCATAAATCAGTCTTCCCTAACCCATCTCCTTTTCGATATACTGGTCTACAACTGCTTTAATTCCAAAAGTGAAGGAAAACTCTCTACTGCTACTATCAGTCATAAAACTAACAACTATACTAAACACTCGTTTC
Source organism: Arizona elegans (assembly GCA_022577455.1). NCBI lineage: Eukaryota > Metazoa > Chordata > Lepidosauria > Squamata > Colubridae > Arizona > Arizona elegans. The sequence continues at coordinate 190,908,976 of JAKOOJ010000001.1, forward strand.
TATAGCACACTTCAATTCATAAAAAAAGTGAACCTTAGATTTATGTAAAGAGAGGGGAGAGGAAGAGATTTTTTTCTTTTTCGATCTCGCAACTCTTCTCTATTGCAGTGTCTCTAAGAAATGATTCATTGTAGTTGGCCTTTGATCTCCTACTTGCATTGCCCTGATTGTGAGGTGGATTAGATGAGTAAAAAGGTGAGTGTGGCAGGTGAAAAGGTGCCAGCAAACAAATACGACATCAAGAAGGAAAGGAAGCAATTTTGGTCTGCAACGAGTGAAAAGCCACTTGGAAGATAAATGGCATGGGAACAAACCAAACAGAGACAGGGGTTGGAGAACAGGAGTGCAAGGATGTTCATGGATGTGTGGAAATGGGCATATATACAGCAGAGGAGAGCATGGGAAGAACGTTCTCAAATGAATAGAATAGGATAGAATAGAACTTTTTATTGGCCAAGTGTGATTGGACACACAAGGAATTTGTCTTGGTGCATACACTCTCAGTGTACATAAAAAGAAAAGATATATTCATCAAGAATCATAAGGTACAACACATAATGATAGTTATAGGGTACAAATAAACAATCAGAAAACAATCAATATCAATATAAATCGTAAGGATACAAGCAACAAAGTTACAGTCATACAGTCATAAGTGGAAGGAGATGGGTGATGGGAACGATGAGAAGATTAATAGTAGTGCAGACTTAGTGAATAGTTTGACAGTGTTGAGGGAATTATATGTTTAGCAGAATGATGGTGTTCAGGAAAAAACTGTTCTTGTGTCTAGTTGCTCTGGTGTGCAGTGCTCTATAGTGTCGTTTTGAGGGTAGGAGTTGAAACAGTTTATGTCCAGGATGCGAGAGGTATGTAAATATTTTCACAGCCCTCTTTTTGACAAATGAGGGAAAGGATATTACTCATTCATTGTATCGAGCAAAGTTTTGGAAAGTATTTGAGAGGGATCTAATAAGCAGAAGCTTTGAAAAAGCTCAACTTGACCAGAGGTAACCAGGGTAGCATCAGCAAAAGAGACTCAAGCTTCACTGCCTCGTAATTCTTTCCGGATATTACAGGCAGAGAAAGCTGGGGATATTACATATAGTGCTTAGATTATCAGCAGCCATTTGACAGAGTGCCACATTAGGAGTTTATGTCTAAGGTGCTGAGCCATGAGATAAGCGCAAGGCTGGCTCATTGGATTGTGAAATTGGTTAAAAGGAAGGAAACAAAAAAACATATGCCCAGATATAACTTTTTAAGCTCATGAGAAATGATACAACACAAGAGGAATAAATTCCACACTCTTGATCCCCTTTGGGGTATTTTCCCCTACCTCTCTTTTTCTTACTTCATCTGACTGGCCAAATCTCAGTGTGGCTACACATATAGGATAGAAAAAAAATAATGTTTTAAAAAGCACTGCATTATGAGGTACCAGCAGGAACACGTTTACAATTCTAAAATGCTCAGGCAAATTTTTTTTTGCCTTTAAGGAAAAAAAAATCCTGCATGTTTCCCATTTTGATAAATCTTTAGTAAATGATACTAAAATGAATTGAAAGAGTAATTAAGCCTTTCAGATTTTTCTTTCAAACCAGGTGTTCATTTGTAGGGTATGGTCTTAATTAGATTTTTAAATATGTTCATATGTGGATTAGCACATAACATACAAAAAGCTTTTTTTATTAAAAAAAATCCTGAAATTGATTTAGAATTAGGAACCTATGCATATATATATATATATATATATATATATATATATATATATATATATATGTGTGTGTGTGTGTGTGTGTGTGTGTGTGTGTGTATGTATGTGTATGTGTATGTGTGTATGTATATGTATATGTATATGTATATGTATATATATATATATATATATATATATATATATATATATATATATATATATATATATATATATATATATATGATTTTCTACAGCCCTAGCTCAGTGGAGTCACATCCACTCGATTCTGGGCTTTTTTCTTCTGCCAGAAGTGGATGTGACTCCACTGAGCTAATTTTCTTTCTTTTTCATAGGTTTTATATGTGTTTCTTTTTCGGCAGGTTCTACCTATGTAAACCAAGATATTATGCAGCCCTAGTTCAGTGAAATAACAATTCACTAGTTTCTGGGCTTTTTTTTTTTTTTTCCTCTTCTGGCAGCCAGGGAGACTAAGATAGAGACTAAGATAGATCTGTTTCAGCCTTATAAGGCCTCATCAGTTAGCCACACTCTCATCTCATGTATCCTCCCTGTAAAGGTACAATATTTGTTTTTCTTTCTTTTTCGTAGGTTTTAAGTGTGTTTCTCTTTAGCCATAATAAGATATTATGCAGCCCTAGTTCAGTGAAATCACAATTTCACTGCCAGAAGAAGAAAAATAAAAAGCCCAAAAACTAGTGAACCAGAACTATCGCCAAAACTGAACACTTTAACAACAGAATAATCAGAGAAGCCATCGAGATAGAAAAACGCCCACACAGCATGAATAAACGAGATGATACCTCCCACCTACCAGCCATTTGGAAACCCGCCCTCATTGACAAACAAGTCCCTAACACAAAGAATGACACCAGACCCACACTCACGAAAATCACACAGGATGTCACCACCACACATCCATGCAAAAAGCAAACCCACACCGATGAAGCACAGCCACAAACCAGAAGCCAGACCACAGCTGCATCATTAGCCACTTTAAATCCCTCCAATCCATACACGAAGCAAACTGACACCCACCATGAAGATGTGGCACGACCAAGAATGCGAAGCCAAACAACAGCAATGCAGCTCACCAGCTCAAATCCCCCTGCAACTCAGACTAACACGAACACAACCAAGCCCCCACCTAAACAGAACACACCCCCATCCAATCAGAGCACAGCCAACCCCCCATCCAATCAGAGCACAGCCAACCCCCCAACCAATCAGAACACACCTCCACCCAATCAAAACACAGCCAAGCTCCCACCCAATCAGTTCACACCCCCACTAGCAGTTAAAAGGAAGAAATAGCTGCGATCTCACATTGCTCCTAGAAGCACGAAGCCGAAAACACCAGTCTGAAGATGACGAACGAGACTTCGTCAAAACGTTGCCAAGACACTTCCAATTTTATGTGGGAGAAAACCCGAATAATCAAAGATAGATAGATAGATAGATAGATAGATAGATAGATAGATAGGTAGGTAGGTAGATAGATAAGCAGACTCTGATGTGCAATAGCATACTCATAAATGTTGAGCAATGAAACCAAAGATCACAGAAAAAATAGCTTCAAGTAAAAAGAAATAAAATGGCATGAAAGAGGCGGCAATCAGAGAAACAATGGCAGGAAGCAAGCATGAAACTAGATTGTGGAATAATGGAAGGTGCAAGGGTTTTCACAGACTATTTTTCTCATCTTTTGAATAGCAATATTCACACTGAAAATTAAATTTCACTAAAGATCAGTGCAGCGCTACTGAGCACTCTATGAATCCAACTTGTCTAGGGGAAAAAATCTCAACATTGTGCTCCTTTGCTTGAAATGGCCAGCTATAGAAATTGACTAATTAAATAAATGGGCTATTTATTTATATGTTTATTTAATAAATGAGGAAAATACGCTTTCTCAAATTCTTGCCTGTTGGAATATAATGGAATGCAAATATACTACAGTCTAAATTGTATCTCTGTCCCAGCTTTTCAGCATTCCATATATTTTTCACAAAGGAAATGCTTCAGTGTGTTTTCCCTCAGCTGAGGGTATAATCTCAGTCAATCAAAGGTTATGTGTGGATTACAGACACACCATAGCATTTTGTAATCCAGGTTTGGGATAGTCACAATCTGATTTGGCTCCTAAGACTCCTCTGATCATGATTGTTGAAAATATGGAAACAGAATTCTGCCATTTTGAGGCAGGAGCACATGAAAACTATAGCATAATAGCAATAGCAATAGCAGTTAGACTTACATACTGCCCCATAGTGCTTTACAACACTCTTTGGGTAGTTTGCAATGTCAACATATTGCCCCCAACAATCTTTTTACCAACCTCAGAAGGATGGAAAGCTGAGTCAACCTTAAACCGGTCAGGATTGAACTCCAGGCTGTAGGCAGAGTTTGCCTGCAATACTGCATCCTAACCACTGTGCCACCATGGCTCATCATAAATCCTGTTATAGGGTGAAATTAGCTTACAAGACTCCTGCAAAGTTTTGGAATAACAACCCTAAACTTGTTCCTTTGCATCATACTGATGCAACCATTTTCTAGCATCTTCGGTCTCCTCCAAAATGTTAGATAGTCAGTAAAACATAGCAGTGAAATTGTAGATTGTAAATAGGTCAATCCAGATTATAGACCAGCCTCAGTGATGGAAGATCCCTGGATGACTTTGGGTCAGTCACTCTACCTGAGCCCAGCCCACTTCAAAGAGTTATTATTTAAGGAAGAAATGTTCTGTATGTCAATTTGAGCTACGAGTTCAAGTAAAAAGGTGAGATACAAATTAAGCAAGTTTGTAAAAGTAAAGTGAGGTTTAGTTCCCAAAAGGTTACTGAAATAATTTATTTTCCTTCAAAATGGAGGGACCCTCTCTCCTACTTGCTAATCTGCATATCAGCTCTGCAGTCAGTCTCTGAGAGCAGTACCGAGTGATGCAGCTACCATATTTTTCGGAATATAAGACACACTGGAGTATAAGATGCACTACCTTTTTTGGTGAGGAAAAGAAGAAAAAGAAATCTCCCTCTGCCTCTGAGCAATTTTGCCTCGTTGCAGCAAACAGCAAACAGCCTGCTTTACTTTCATTTTCGTTTTCAGCATAGCTTGATTAGCACAAGGAAAAAAAAATGCTCCAGCAATTTACCTTTTTGCAACAAGCATCAGAGCCCTGCGCAAAACAGCTGAGCACAAATCAGCTGAGAGTCAGGAGGCCAATCCAATCAACTTGTGCTAATTAGGTTGTGCTGAAGCTGAAAGTAGCTGTTTTTCTTGCGGTTTGCTTGCAAGGAGGTAACTGCTGGGAGGCAGAGGCCAAAGGGTGGGGGCCAGTGGGTGGGTGGGGCTACATTCGGTGTATAAGATGCACCTAAATTTTCACCCCCTTTTAGGGGGGGGAAAGGTGCGTCTTATACTCTGAAAAATACAGTATTTTAATGGGACATCATAACTACATGTGGAAATAGCATTAATGCAGCCATCAGTGCCTTACCTTGATTTCTATTGCTAGCCCTTCTCAACTAGAGTCCCCTGTAATTTTGACACTCAGAAAGAGTGAAAAGTTTGCTTTGCTGTAATGTTAAACTAATTCAAGCAGTTTTCAGCAGGGAGGGAAAAGAAAGTGGTTATTATCTATCACAAAGAGAGATGTGTGCTTCTGTACTTATAATGAGGAAATGTAATCATAAAAAATTCACAGGAAAAAGCCCCAGCAAGAGTACACCGTATCAACTGAAAAAAAAAAAATCTCATTCTGTGTTCTATTTCTGCTTTCTTCTCCCCAATTTTAATTTACATGCTGCTAACTGACAAAAACACAAGATTCAACTATGGCTTTTTCATATAATATTCTTCCTCTCTTTGTGCAAGGCAAGCTATTTTTGAAGTTATGGCACGGCACTCCAGAAAAAAAAAAAATCAACATGTTATTCTAGTAAATGTTTTTGTAATTGGCAAATATTCTCACTCATAGTCAGCTAGTAAAGGAGCTCACATGGGAGAATATGCACCAGAGGTGGGTTTCATCAGGTTCTGACCAGTTCTGGAGAACCGGTAGCAAAAATTTTGAGTAGTTCGGAGAACCGGTAAATACCACCTCTGGCTGGCCCCACTCCCATCTATTCTCTGCCTCCCGAGTCCCAGCTGATCAGGAGGAAATGGGGATTTTGCAGTATCCTTCCCTGGAGTGGGGAGGGAATGGAGATTTTACAGTATCCTTCCCCTGCCACACGAACTAGCCATGCCGTACCCACCAAGCCACATCCACAGAACCGGTAGTAAAAATTTTTGAATCCCACCACTGATGTGCACATATACATATATACTGAGGCCAACATTTCAGTGCTGAATTCAGAAAGTTCAGTGGCACTGCTAAAATGAATATCTGTGGGATAGACTAGGGGGGTCTCCAAACTTGGCAACATTAAAACTTGTGGATTTCAATTCCCAGAATTTCCCAGGCAGCATAGATGAAGTCCACAAGTCTTAAACTTTGGAGTTCCCTGGGATAGACAGAGGCAACAATTTATTTATTTCATGAAATGGTTACTGTTGTTTGTCTATGGAGATTCTCAGTCATCCTGGTCATCGTTGTCCCAAAGGTGCTTTCTCAAAAGGCAACTGGACTTTGCTTTTCCTTGAAAACGTTTCACTTCTCATCCAAGAAGCTTCTTCTGTTCTGACTGAGTGGTGGAGGATAGAAGGATTCATATTCCTTGCAGTCATCTGATCATTAGCACTCTTTCTGAGAGTCATTGAGGCCACTTGGAGGTTTATCTGTGCCCACAGGGTCACCTGAATAGTGCAAATGGGTATGGAATCTCCCTGGAATTGCTGAAAGGACAGTGTTGTCAACAAACACTTCACAAACACAGAGCATAACATAGGAGAACAAACCCATGAGGATACAATTCAGCAGTCCATCTGCATTTGAAAGCAAAGGTCACACTTTTGAAGCAAAATCCACATTCTGGACAGAGAGGACCACTGGTTTGAAAGAGGGGGGGAGTCAAAGAAGCCATCTACATTAAGACTGAACAGCTGTCTCTCAACAGAGAGAGAGAGAGAGATGACACTATCTACCTCCTGTTTACAACACAGTCCTTTAAATCACCCTTCAAGCTGGTTGTGAGTCTCCCATATCATTTTAAAGTCAGGTGGTCTACAGTCAAAAAACAAGCTCTCATCATAGCTGGGAATGAGCAGGTGATGAGAAGCATAGACTGAATCACACTATAAGAAAATATTGGAATGTGCAGAAATGAATAGATTAACATTGGCAATTAAAGAAAGGGAAAAATCAGAGTATTTCAAGGTATGGGGGCAATTTTACCAATAGTTAGAGAAGAGATATACATGAAAATTAATATAACTAAAAGATTTTGGGGGGAAATGTTGTAATGAATTAAAAGAAGATGTAAAAGCAAGATAGAAAGGTAGTAAGAAAATTATAATTTGGATAGAATGTTGTAAATAAATTGAGGTAAAATATAAAGGTATGATAGAGATATAGTAAGAAAATGATGGAGGACACAAATATGTACCCAGATGACACACTGAATGATTAATGGTGTATTGTATGTTTGTTTATTTTTTTAAAAAAAATAAATTAAAAAATTAAAAAAAAGACTGACTCACACTTGTGTGTGTGTGATTCTCATACAGTCCTGTAGTTTACTGAGTAGCTCAAAGGAATGAAGCAACATAAAAGAGCACTGCTGGAAGAAGACAAAGAGCAAGGTCAACCAAGTACAGGTAAGATACTTATCGTATGATGAAAAGGGTAGTGAAACATGGTTATTTCTCTGTCCTTATTGCATCTGCAAGTAATTAACTGGGTGGCCAGGTTTCTCCTAGATATGGAGGAGCCAGGGAAGCTCTTACAGGGTCACTGTGAGGAATATTCCTGCCTCTGTCAGATAAAATTACTTGACTACACTTGGAGTTGGACTCTGGTTGAACATTGGTTACACCTTTGGAGAGCTTAGTATGAGAAGGCACAATCATTCCGGCTCTCCTCGACCTCACAGCAGCTTCCAATACTATCCACCATGACATTCTTCTAGACCAGTTTTGGGGGGTCAGGAGTGGGAAGCTTGGTGTTATGATGGGTCTTCTCCAGGGGTGCTATTCACTTATCTTTGCTGCCGGTTCACAAAAGGGAGCACGTGTGTGAACTAGCTCGCTTTGCTCGCACGTGCCACCTGCACGCATGTGCAGGGGCTTCCAAGCATGTGCAGAGCATCAAAAATGGGACGTGATGACATCCGGGCAGGAGGGTGGAGCCTCCCACAGCCGCCACTATCGATTCGCCTGAACCGGATAGTACCAGCTGAATACCACCACTGGTCTCTTCCTTTGCAGCTGATTCCAGCTATGTGGGTTGCCTCAGGGCTTGAGTATTTCATCTTTCCATTTTAATGTCTACATAAAAATACTGGGGAGGTCATACATTGGTATGGGGAGGGTCGAGACCTTTTTTAAAAATATCCATATAAAACTGGAGTGCCATCACTGAAGGTTCTCCTTTATTATGCCATTGTAAAATAAGAGGACAAGGACCAGATGTTTCTTGCGTGGAAGTGATGGGAAAGGACTTTTCAGTAAATTCCCCCCCTCCCATGAAAAAGGCCACTATAGAAGAAATAAATGTCATATAGATTTTAAAGAACTCCTATAAGCTAAAGATGAATGCTGGGGGGAAAAAATAAAAGCTCTCCCCACCTCCATTCTGAACCAAGCGCATACCTCCCTGCACTCAAGAGGGGAGAAAAAAGAAAAAAGAAGGCAGAGGGCGAGAAGTACATCAGAAAGGAAGCAAAAGAAAATGAAATAATATAAGGAGGGCTCCTTGGAAACCAGTTTGGAAGATGAAAGCACAGATGTAGCCATTATTTGAACGAATTAGACTAGACCTTTTAGTGAAATTGCTGTAGGGGAGGGGGAAAAAAATTACTTGTGTGTATTGTGCAGGCTCTAATTTACTTTTTGGCCAGGCAAACTGTAGCAGGCAAATGGCACATTATGCGTGGTGTATGCTGTGTTGGACAAGTGACAACTCTTCCTACAGCTCAGAAGAATTATGCTTTCCAAGTAAACACTGTGGAGGGGCCAGCGCAATTGTCGCCTGGCCTTGTCTCGCCCAATGTTTCCTATTGAATGAGAGGGACCTCCTTGGCATCGTGCTCGGATCCATCATGCCCCGTGTCACTCACCGACCCAGCTCCATGGCCAGCTGACAAGAGCATAGAGGAGCCCATATGCTTTAATTGTCCCCATGTATCTTTGGTTGCTGGCTGAGAGCTTGGGCGATAGTTTTTATAATGTTAGGGGTGGTTTTTGTTCCCCCTTTCCCACTCTTTCCCCATCCCTGCTCCCCTTTTCTATTTGCTCTGAGGCACATTTTATTTTCAGATAGAAGCAAGACAAATGAGGGGGAGGCAGGAGCAGACCATTTGGAGCCTGGCAAGATTCGGAAGAGGTATTAGGCACCAACTGTTCTATTTAAGCCTACCTGGTGGGTTAGACAGGTTTTTAAAAGGATTTATTTTGATTCTCAAAGTGTTGATCCCAGTCTGACGAATTGGAGGCTCACAGCTAGACAGTTCCCCCACCCCCCAAGCCTAAACCTAAGGTTTATCAATCATCAGGTTCATCAGCCATGTAGCTAGTTGAAGAAGGATCTTGGAGTTGGCAAATTCTTATCTCCTTGCTGTGGGCACCAGGCTAATCTGAATGGAGTGAGGCTTTTAATACTTCCCTGCTCCTGGCTCACCCAATCTTTGCAAAAGTAGACTTCTTCCCCTCGCTTTGCTTATTAAAGACATTTTTTTTTTGTTTTGGGATTCTCAGAAGTCTCTAAATTGAGAATGATCCATTTCTGGAGCATTTTGGAAGCATTTGCTACAATAAAACAGTCCTATAAGGGTTTAATTTTATGTTTTTCAAATGTGTTACATTTGTTCTAGAAACAGTATTCTACTTTGTCAAATTAGAAACTAGAGAAAATCGGTTATTGGAATGTAGATATGGATTGTCAACATATCTATCCCAAATGCACTTTATATTTGCTTTATATAAGCCATGCAATTGAATTTGAATAGACGGTTTTGTCCATACATTTTTTATGATTTGCATGTTCCACTAAACTTTACTCTTCAGAATTGCTTCATTTTTACCAAAAAACATTATAATCTGTTTAAAATGTGCTGATTTTTGCCTAACTCCTCTGTAATATAATAACATGTGTAAATCTTTAATGGTTGTGGTGGTGCAGTGGTTAGAATGCAGTATTGCAGGCTACTTCTGCTGATTGCTGGCTGTCTGCAATTTGGTAGATTGAATCTCACCAGGCCAAAGGTTGACTCAGCCTTCCATCCTTCTGAGGTCGGTAAAATGAGGACCCAGATTGTTGAGGGCAATATGTTAACTCTGTAAACCACTTAGAGAGGACTGTAAAGCACTGTGAAGCGGTATATAAGTCTAAGTGGTATTGCTATTGCTAATAAAGAATAGCAGGTAGTAGCAGACTCTCTTCATTGCTGCATCTGTGTTAGAATCTACTTTGGCAGGTCATGACATTTTTATTTCAAATAAATCTCAAAGACTTATTTTATATCCATACTTGTGATAATGTTTAAAGACTGTGTTTGACATAAAGTTCTGCAAAGTGGGCAGATTTCAGAGTCCTATTTTATTTGGTATTTGAACAGGTATGACTCCTAGATTTTTCAATATATAATGTTGGAGTTGGTCATGGTCACAAGGGACCTCCACTTTTAAAAGAGATGACATTCTTGCTTTTAGCTAGAGTTTTGATTGCGAAAAAGTAGACAATTTGCAGTTTTCATTGTCCTACTATCATCTTTTTTTTAATTCTTTTTTTAAAAAATAAAAATCTCTACCACCCTGAATTTGTAATAGGAAGATGGACTATAAATTGAATAAATAAATGCTAGAGGATATCAATTATCTGGGTAGGCTTAATGTGATCATTTAACAACAGGAGGAGACGAGAATGAGGGATAGCAGGATACTTGGGCCAGCATACAACTTATAAAAGATTGAGGGTAGTATCGTCCTTGCATCTTAGATCAGTGGTGGGTTGCTACCGGTTTGCCCTGGATTGGGCGAACTGGTAGCGCCAGTGATGGGAGGCTCCGCCCACCCACCTGGATGTCTCTGCACATGCGCAGACACATTACGTGCACGTGTGAGTGCGCACACGTCCACAAGCGAACTAGTAGCAACGGGATTTGAATCCCACTAGTGTCTCAGATGGTTGGGTAATTTTTCTATAAAGTTGAATGAGTCCTATATTATAGCTCTTGCCCCTCTGCTCCCTATTTCTGTCATTTAAACATACAGGATTGCTTTCCATTGATTTAAAGTTTGAATCTTGTGCTTGTCTTGTTATAATGAGCACTTAATATTAAGGATATTACTCCCACTGGAGGAAAGGGCCACCATCATATCGTTCCATTAGGCCATTGTCAAACAGTTTTTGCCCTCTGAATTCCTCTGACAGTACAAGATAGCATAAAGCCCATCACCATCAATAGGAGGTTTTGTTCAGATTCCCAAGATTTACAGTGCTTGTTTTTTGCTCAGTGTTCCAACCGTGCCGGTTTTGGTTTTCAAGACTCATTTTCATGTATTTGGCTACAGGAAGCAGGTATGTTATATGAATCACAACAGTGCCTAGGTGAATTATACTGTACATCTTCAATTCTTGATGGAACATTTCAAGTTGAGTTGCAGATCCTCCCTGGCAACCAGGGGTGAAATCTAGCAGGTTCTGATAGGTTCTGGAGAACCGGAAGTGGAAATTTTAAGTAGTTCAGAGAACTGGCAAATACCACCTCTGGCTGGCCCCAGAGTGGGTAGGGAATGGGGATTTTGCAGTATCCTTCCCCTGGAGTGGGGTGGGAATGGAGATTTTGCAGTATCCTTCCTCTGCCATGCCCACCAAGCCACGCCCACCAAGCCATGACCACAGAACCGGGAGTAAAAAAATTTGGATTTCACCACTGCTGGCAACTCCACTGTGCAGCTGGCAGAAAACAAATTCAGAAAAGACCAGATAGATGAGGGGTGAAATGCTCCTGGTTCGGACCAGATCTCCTGATCCGGTAGAGATGGTGGTGGGTGGTTCGGAGAACCGGTACCAAAAATCCCTGCGTTCCCCCCCTCCCCCATGCCCAGCTGAGCCGCGTGATCATCAGAGGCTGGTTTTTTTTACTTTTAAAAGCAATTTTCTACAACCTCTTCGACCAAACTCTGGCTTGAGTCAAACTTTTAAACTATTTTAAATTGGAACTGTTTTTAATTATGGCCAAATTATTTAATTATTTTAATCAGTTTTTTAATCTTTCTATGTCTGGATTTTACTTTGGCTGTGCACCGCCCTGAGTCCTATATTGGAGAAGGGCGGTATAGAAATTAAAACAAATAAATAAATAAATAAATAAACTCAACATTTCCCAGTGGTAATGGATATTTTCATCTATTTAATGAATATAATCCAAGATACCATTTGAATTTGCAGCACGAACGAATGCCCATTTCCTAGGGTTGCTTTATTGTTCTTTAAAGCAGAATAAGTAGGAATGTGAGGCAGAACATTGTACAAAGTCTTCTCACTCTCATCCAGCTGTTAAAATGAGAAACCAAGAAAATCATTTCTAATCCTCTCACTTCATTTTCAAATATGCTATCTCACTCGCGAACTGTTATCCTAAATTAATCTCTAGCTTTGGCCATAAAAAGGCTATTCTCATGGAGCCCAAAAGGCATGCACCTTAGAATATTTGCTTTTTGCCAAGGAATCTCATAAAATGCTCTGGAAATGTTTCAATCAGTTTTGGAAACAGACCATCAGGAGCCAAACATTGAAGCTGTTATTTAACAAACATGTTCTACATCATCTCTTCTTTATACTGCCTGCTAAAGCAGTGTGTGAACTCTGGTTAAAACCATAGGTTTCTATATCATATGAATCAAGGTTACATTGGTCATTTGCTAGAGTGTAATTCAGAATTACCAGTCTGGATTGGGCACATTAAATGATGGAAGGAAAACCAATCTTAATAACTCAAGGGACTGAAGTCAAAAACCTATGAAGAATGGTTGTAGGAATTGGGTATGTCTAGTAATGAAAAAAAGAACTAGGGGTGACATGATAGCAATGGTCTGATATCTAAGGGCTGCCACAAGGACTTGCTTTAGAGACATGCCAAAGTGCAAGGATTGGTCGCAAAGTTACTTTTACATCATTATTGTAACTGTGAACTAAAGAAGGCAGTTACTAAGCATAAAATTACCAATACAATAAAAGCTAAGCGGTAAAAAAGGCAGAATAACCTATTCTGTAGTTTTTGGCAGTCACCTTTGTATTTGTATTATTATAAAGTTACGTCACAGTGCAAATGTCTCTTAACAATAAATTTATTTATTTAGCGTATGACAATTGAACAATAAAGTCACACGCCTTTAACTCTTTGTCTCAGTAAACTTTGCCTTCACTGATTACAATCGGTCCCCATTGATTAATCCATTACACCTTTTGCTGATCACTCTGTTAATTGGGCTAATTAAAACATGTAGCCCTGGTTTTATTTTAACATAAGGAAGCAGAAAGATTAGAAAGAAGAGTCATTTAGAGCCTCCTAAAAGTTGCCCCCAGGATTATGGATACAAAAGAGGAGCAGCTGTAGGAGTGCACTGTGAAATCAATCTTTTTTTTAAAAAAAAAAATACAGTGGAGACTGCCTTTATTGGGTTTCTTTCTGACATTTTGCTGAGTAATGATGATAACAAGTGTAGAACATTTGTCCAAAGCAGCCTACTGATTTCTCCTTCTCTTTAGTGTGGGGGACACTGGATTTTTACCATCGGCAGCCAAGAATGAATGTTGCTGAGGTTTCATAAGTGTTGCAGAAAAAAGTCAGCAGGTCAAGGCTGGAGTTGAGAAGATGGGCATCTATTTACAGTGACAAACCTATATTCATTGCAGTGGTGGAATTCAATTTTTTTTACTACCGGTTCTGTGGGCGTGGCTTGGTGGTTGTGGCAGGGGAAGGATACTGCAAAATCCCCATTCCCTCCCCACTCCTGTGGGAAGGATATTGCAAAACCTCTATTCCCACCCCACTCTGGGCCTAGCCAGAGGTGGTATTTGCCGGTTCTCCGAACTACTCAAAATTTCCGCTACCGGTTCTCCAGAACCTGTCAGAACCTGCTGAATTTCACCCCTGATTCATTGCAATATCTTGGTTTGACCTCAGTCCCCAAACATTCCTAAGCTTTCTGCTCTCCACTTAAAATGATAAACAAACAAGCTTTTTCAATAATCACAACAAAGTTCCTAGGCAGCAATTCAGTCTTAGAATCATATAGTAACACTGGCTTGTTTATTCTGATGTGATTAACTTTCTGGTTCTGTTTCTGGCTTGTTTTTCTCCATTGTTGGCTGGACTCTGAAAATAGCATATGTTAATATTTTTGGAATGGTGTTTAAAAAATAAAAATAAAAATCGAACTTGCATTTTAGTTTATTTCAGTCCCCTTTTATGGAAGGATCCAATACATAGGTGGAGAAATAAGCTGGAATTTTTAAAACAAAATGAAATAGTTTGAATGGAAAACAAGGAATGGAAGGCTAAGGAAAAGTAGGAATCCAGGCCATAATGAAATCTCAATTGCAGCCTTCAACCCAGGGAGGAACTGCCACTGTGCCGTCCTGTTCAAAATGTGCAGTGTGATGCAAGGTGACAATTGGAAGATGTATGTGTCGACATCTCATTTTGTTGCCTCTAGCCCAGTAAACTACAGAGTGTACTGTCGGTTCAGTGATTTAGGAGCTGTGACATCCCTGTTTGTAAGCAAGAAAAAAAAAAGTGGGGGGAATTACATTAACAATACACAGGGAGCCCTGTCATCTCGTTCCTGTCCACACATACACAAAATGTGTTTATATATGCAGATAGTGACAAATCTGTTGGAATTGCACAAATAAATTCCTTCCTTCCTTCCTTCCTTCCTTCCTTCCTTCCTTCCTTCCTTCCTTCCCTCCCACCCTCCCCCTCCTTCCATCCGTCCATCCCTCCCTCCTTCTCCCTCCCTCCTTCCGTCCTTCCCTCCCTCCTTCTCCCTCCTTCCTTCCTTCCTTCCTTCCTTCCTTCCTTCCTTCCTTCCTTCCTTCCTTCTCATAAGAACTTCCTGAAAATACAAATCTGAGTGGGATTAATCTGAAGAGAAAGAACAGATGGGACTCTTGTTATGGCTGCCAGTCGCATGGGCAGAAGGCAATGAAAAATAATTCAATTTCCCTCCTCAGTTGGGAAAGCTTAAACTGGTGATCAGTGGTGGATATGGCAGATGGAGGTGGCTGGCAGACTTCATCACAAAGTGATGTTGGTATTAATAAAAAAAGGGATCACATTTATGCCCAGGGAGAATTTTGTACTGGCTTCACAATCTAAGTTACTAGTATGGAAGATGTGTGTGTGTGTGTGTGTGTGTGTGTGCATGTATGTTTGTGTTAGAGAGACTCTCCCTTCCTCTTTCTTTCACAACTAGATGCAGATATTATTATGCTGGGGGGGAGGGGGGAGGACATTCTTCATTTCTCCCAAAATATATGAACTAATGGCAATGTTTTTTTCTTCAATACTTTCATCTCAAAATAATTTTCTTAAGGAAATCCCAGCATTGCTTAAAGAATCGCAAATATTAGCCATGAAATAAATTAGTCCATTTTCTTGATCTTGCTGTGTTCTATTTACTCACTGACTAATCAAGGGTCTTGAGATCCTTAACACAGAATTAGATTCACCATGTATGGAATTGCCTCCCCAGAGATGCTTCACTGGCACCAACCTTAGCATTATTTCAGTGCTAGGTGAAGTTCTTATTTATTTTCTCAGGCTTTTAATTGTATTTTGATTCACACAGTTTTAGTTCTGAATGACAGCCTTGATGCTGAATAGGGTATATGGTGTTTATTTTACTTTTTTTTTAATTGAAACTGCATTTATAGTGCATGGTATTGTATTGGATTTATTATTTGGTGAGGTTTTTTAATTGTAAATCACCCTAAGAGGTTCAGCTGTGGGCAGTTTCTTTTTTTAAAAAAATGAATGAATGAATGAATGAATGAATGAATGAATGAATTCTTAAGGAGACTGGGTATGTTTAACCTGAAGAAGGCAAGGCTAAGAGGAGACATAATAGCAGTGTTCCAATATTTAAAGAACTGTCACATGGAAGAGGCTGTGGATTAATTCTTCATAGTGCCAGAGAGTAAGACAAGAACTAATGAAACTAGTGAAACCTTAAGGAAGGTGTTCCAACTTGAAATAAGGGAGAATTTCCCAATAGGGAGAGCTATTAAGAGGTGAAATAACCTGCTCAATCCAGGTTTTCAAATCAACATTTAGCATCCATTTGTCCAGGATGGGTATGGAAAGTCCTGTCCTGGGAAGGTGGTTGGACTAGAAGGTTTCCAAGCTATCTTTCAACCCTATGATTTTATGTGTAGGATTCCCTTTGCATACAGCTCAGTCCAATGCTAGGATGAGAGCTCAGCTCCCCTTTATCTACATATCATAAAATAGAATAGATCTCTGCTGTAATCCTACCAGCAGCGTTTGTTCATTCTGTATTTTCAAATGTCATTATTCATCCTGCCTCCATTACTGCAGCTTTGAAAATTCTGAAATAAAGAAAAGTGTTTTAAAATAAAACAAAACCTGAAATATGACTTTTTTAAAAAAACCAAAATAATATCGGTGCTATATTGGTTGACACAACTGTTTTTAAGAAAACCACGTTGGCTTTTTGAGAACCGTTTGAGAAATTAGTAAATGCTTGTATAGAATGGTACTAATTGGCAGACGATAAAAGCAGAAACCCAGAGCTGGGCTTTGCTTTTTTCCTAGTAATTTGCAGATCTTTTTCCCTTCCAGTTCTTGCAAAAACAGTAGTCTAGGGACTAGTTCCCAAAAGACCCCCCATCTTTAGTTACACTTGAATTCCAACATGGAGAAAGCTGTCAATTTGTTGTTGCAGGATCGTTGTTTTGCTTACCTCCCCCCTCTCGCCCATGCGCTTGCAAGACCCACAAGCCTTTATTTTATCATTGGTAATTTGTTCTTTTTCCACAATCTAAAGCCAAGTATTTCTTCTGGGAAGTGATAGGGGGGAAAAAAAGGCAGCCTGGTCGTCTCCTTTGATTTTTCTCAATTTCAGAGGAGAGCAGAGCCATAAAGATACCCTCGAGAAGAAGCCAGCTAAGGAATCATTTACTCTGTTCCGGAGGTTTTTCTACAAATACTGCTTCTTTCTGCAAACTTTCACAACTTGTTAGCCTAACAGAACTGCTGGAATTCAATGACAAAGTTTTTTGTCAGCTTGCATGACACTTTAATGAAGATAAAGGGGGCTTTCAAAAGTAAGCTCTTCACAAGATTTTGTTTAGGAGGAAATAATGAACAGGGTACATGGCCTGGTTAAAGGTACAAAGCTAAGATGGATCACTTCTCAGTGCTGCAGAACATCACAATGGCATTTTGACCAAACTCTCTTTGAAGAATGGGCTCATGAAAGGAAAGGAAGGTTTTATTCTGTCCTAGATAGATAGATAGATACAGTGGTGGGATTCAACAGGTTCGCACCACTTCAGGAAAACCGGTTGCTAACTTTTTGAGCAGTTTGGTGAACTGGTTGTTGGAAGAAATCATTAGGGCAGAGAACCAGTTGTTAAATTATTTGAATCCCACCACTAGATAGATAGATAGATAGATAGATAGATAGATAGATAGATAGATAGATTAGATAGATAGATAGATAGATAGATACATCCACTGTTGGGCTTTTCAACAGATTTTCAAAGGGAGGGATTGAAACAACCCACTGGTATGTATTACTGTGAATAAGAATTTATATCTATCTATCTATCTATCTATCTATCTATCTATCTATCTATCTATCTATCTATCTATCTATCGATATATATTATATATCATTCAGGACAAGATAAATGCTGGCCGTTGGCTCCATATTCAAGCATGGCTTGAATAAATCAGCTGAGTTTGGACAGCAAGCTAGGACCAAAACCCTGGATTACAAACCACAATGGTGGGTTCACACAACATCACCATCATCTTATTCTTTTAATGACCCCATAATTACTTGCAGGGTGGAGTCTGGGCAACTGAATGGAGCTAGCAGGGTGTTTACTGGCAGGATGCCCTTCCTGTTGCCAATGCGGAGTTTTGTTTAGCAGATATATTCTCATTGTGCCCAGAGAGAGAAATACTATATATGCCTCTACCTAGGATTGAACTCACGGCTTCCTGATTGTGAGGCGAGAGCTCCACCTCTAGGCCACTGCACCACTCCTGGGTTCACACAACATATTAAACCAAAATGCATTCTAGCAGATCATAATGACAAAACCATCCCAGTGTTCAAGTATGTAAGCAGCATAATTACAGCAAGTAAGGGCATGGGTTTAGAGTTGGAGAATATGACCAAACATTGTTTCTGATCTGCTCATTCATCAACCATATCTGCACTTGTTTTTACCAGTGAAGAAGAAATCAGAATCGCAAATTGATGTGGAAACAGAATAGAATGGATTTCAGGCCAGAAAAATGACATGCTCGTCTACTTGAGTTGCACGTATAAATGTAAATTGAAAAACAAAACCGGAGGAGCAAACAATGGATCTTTGTTCTAACTTCTTGAAATGTTATGGATTCAGCAGAACTGTTATTTCGGAGAACTTGGGAGCATCAAGATACTTAAATTTCTCCTCAGTGCACCTGGCTAATATCAGCCTGATTCAGTGGAAAAGGAAGATGCAATTTAAAACTGTTTTATTTTGCAACAAAACTTGTTTCCACCTTGGCCTTTGCAAAGATAACCAGGACAATCACAATGCTGAGTTTTTTTAAAAAAATGACAAAGCACTTTGTTTCCATAAAGTGGTCAATAAAAAAAAATAGTGTGAAGCATTATGGTTATTTCTTTCTAAAAGAAGGATCATCTATATTTGGCACAGGTTATTGTGTGATAATGATGATAAAGGGAACATTAGGATAAGGACGGTAGGTACGTTGGTGCGCTTATGCACGCCCCTTACAGACCTCTTAGGAATGAGGTGAGGTCGACAGTAGACAGTCTAAAGTTAAAGTTGTGGGAGTTTGGGGAAGAAATCACAGAGTCAGGTGGTGCATTCCAGGCATTGACCACTGTTGCTGAAGTCGTATTTTCTGTAATTGAGTTTGGAGCAGTTTACCTTTGCTTGTGTATTGTTGCGGTTGAAGCTGAAGTAGTCATTGATAGGTAGGATATTGTAGCAGATAATTTTATGTACTACCCTTATTACATGATGATGACCATAATGCTCAGAAAGTTTCCTTTACTAAATGTACAAACTGCTACTGAGTGCCTAAATATCAGAATTTGGGATTTGGGGATATTAATCTCAAATATGAAATATATCTGAGAGACTGGAGATGTCAGATAGAGAAAATCAGCTTTCTGTCATGCCAAATTGTTTCATGTTTCACCCAGCAAAGTAAAAATATAAAAGGATCATCACCTAAGTGATAAACTGCCTGCTCTGAGACAATTGTTTTAACTGATTTACATCACTTTTCCCTCCAGAAAAATCTACATTTGTTTGAAGTATGCCTTCCTAAATTAATAAAGGCAGTGTTGTAAAAAAAAAAAAAACCTACCTTCCTTCCTTCCTTCCTTCCTTCCTTCCTTCCTTCCTTCCTTCCTTCCTTCCTTGAAGTGATGTCCCGGTGCCTGGAGGCCATGTGGATCTGGATGGGGAGAAACAGGTTCAGGCTCAACCCAACCAAGACCGAGTGGCTGTGGTTTCCGACATCCTGATATAGTCAGTTGGTGCCATCTCTGACTATTGGGGGCGAATCGCTGGCCCCCACGGAGAGGGCTCGCAACTTGAGCGTCCTCCTGGATTCACGGCTGTCTTTAGAAGAGCATTTGACAGTCGTGACTGAGAGGATTTTTCATCAGGTTCGCCTGATTCGCCAGTTGCGTCCCTTTCTGGATCAGGACTCCTTATGCACGGTCACTCATGCCCTTGTCACTTCCCGCCTGGACTACTGCAACACTCTCTACATGGGGCTCCCCTTGAGGAGCAGCCGGAGGCTCCAAATGGCACAGAGTGCAACCACGCGGGTGGTTATGGGAGCGACATGGTGTTCCCAGGTAACACCTCTCCTGCGCGAGCTGCACTCCTGGTAGTCTTCCGTGTCCACTTCAAGGTTTTGGTTACCACCTTTAGAGCGCTCCATGGCTTAGGACCTGGTTATTTATGGGACCGCCTTCTGCCACCAGTAGCCTCCCACCGGCCGGTACGCTCTCATAGAGAGGGGCTCCTCCAGGTGCCGTCGGCCAAACAATGTCGACTGGCGGCCCCCAGGTGGAGAGCCTTCTCTGTGGGGGCACCTACTATCTGGAATGAGCTCCCCCCGGGGATACGGAGGATCCCGGATCTACGCACCTTCCACCGCGCTCTCAAGACTTTTTTATTCCATCAGGCGGGCCTGGCCTAATTTTTCCCTTTTTCCCTTTTTTCCCTTTTTAAAATGCAAATTTTAATTTGTTTTTAATTAGTGGGGTGTTTTAAATCTGTCTTCGGCCAAATTGTTTAATTTGGTTTTATTTTGCTTTTAAATTTTGTATTTATGTGTTTTATCTTGTGGCTGTTCACCACCCTGAGTCCTTCAGGAGTAGGGTGGTATATAAATCAAATAAAACTAAACTAAACTAAACTAAACTTACTTCCTTCCTTCCTTCCTTCCTTCCTTCCTTCCTTCCTTCCTTCTCATTAAATTAGGCACGGGGGTGACTTTGTGATATTATGCTTATCATTCTACCCGTTCTCCATTCAAACACATGCCACTTTCAACTTCGACTGCCATGAATAAGTTACTGATGATCTCTGATCTCAGCATAGTAGGGAGGGAGAGTTGCTTTTCAAAGAAAACTTCAGATACCATTCTTGTGAGTCCAATTCATTTGAAATATGTCAAAATATATTTTGCCCAAAACAGCACAAAAGCAATATTGCTGACAGATGTCAAATAGAAATACCAGCTGGTTTGAACAACAGCAGCATATTATAATTAGGAGATATATATATATATATATATATTCAACAATGTACGCTTTAGTTTCAACGATGGAAATATGAGCATCCAATTCTTTCAGTATTTGCAGAAGCCAAAATATAAGCAAAACGAATGTTGAAGTCTTTATTCAATTTTAAAAAATGCCTTACCAGCCGCAAGGTTTTGCAAAATAGGTGATGGGGCGGGGTGACCCCACATCAGAAGATATCAGAGATTAGTAAATCTGAAAAGTAACCAAAATAGTGATGTTGTGCAGAGAAGGGTTAAAATTAACATTAAAAAAACCCACCATAGTAGGTTCTGCTCTGAATGATGAGCTGCGTCCCTATGACTAAGTTATAGGTTACAGACATACTCCCTTAAAATGTTGTGATTTCCCATAAAAAGCCCCAGCAGATATGATATTGAGTGATCCTCGGGAGTAGTCTAATAAAGCAAATGGAGCTAGGCTTCCCCAAATTTCTGAAATGGTTCAGCAGCTTTCCAGGCCAATTCACTTCCCATTAACCATCAGAATTATTTGAGGTTAGGGCCATGGATGAGTGAAGAATGTCAGCTTGTGGTAACTCAGTCTTAGTTCCCTAAACTAGGAAGAGTCTGACACTGCAATAAATGCTGCTCTTTAGAGCCAAACAGTGCCCTTGTTTCCGTGGCTGTGATTTACCGGGTCAAAGGAAGGGTAGCATATGTTATGACTAGCTAAATCTAATCGCAGTAGGTGGGCTAGATGAACTTAGTTTTACCCCCAAACAGCTCTGCCTCAGCTGCTTCCCCCAGGCTGTTCTCTTTTCTGATTATAGAAAAAGTGAGTTGACAAAGTTAACTCTGCTCCAGGTATTCCCCTCCTGACTCCCATTAACTAATCAGAGATTTGGATTTTGTGTGTGTGTGTTTTTTTTTAATCATTACATATGGGAGGAAGAAATCCAGAAATGATTGCTTTATGGCAAGTGGGAGGACAGTGAAACTGCCCATTCTCCATTTGACACAGACATCAATGACTGCCTACTGCCATGCTCACAATTGTTTTTACCCTGGGGAACCAATAGACAAGGTCCCTGTGTCATAAGAACATGGAAGCTTGTCTCGGGATTGAACACGATAAACCTTTGCAGCATCTGTGCTCAAATGCAAGCCAGAAATATGCAACGTTGCTTAAGGGATGGGTTTACTATCCCTTAATTAGATCAGACATTTCCCAGAGTCTGTATGTATTTTTCTAATGCTCAGATACCGTCTGTATATCCAGAATTTCCAATGGAGTGTATAGGCAACATTTAAATGGCTGCTTCTAGTTAAATATTCCCTAGGGAACAGGATTTGATAGCTGGGGGAATAATGAGCCACCATTAACTTTAAGCTTTTGTTAACACAACTTTGACACAGCTAGTATGTAGGTAATTAGGAAATGCAGTTCCTCTTTAATGAAAGATTAGGAAATGAGGATAGTTTTGGAATACACCTAAACACACTCACATATTTTTCATCCTTTAGGGAAAAAAAAAACCCCGCACATATGCTCGAATAATGCACACTTGGACCCTCTTCTGCATGCGCAGAAGGTCAAAAGCAGGATACTTCCTGGTTGAAACCAGGAAGTAACAACATCTGGGCGGCTGGGCAGAGCCTCGTGCTGCTGCCGCTACCGGTTTTCCGAACCACATGTTGCTGTTGCTACCGGTTCAGCTGAACCGGTACGAACTGGTAGCATTTCATCCCTGTCCCAAGACCATCATTATCAATAGAATTCAAAATAGTTACCATTTTACTGGTATTAGAAATAATACCTATTTACTACATTTTTATGCCATATTACAGGTTAAAAAAAATACCTCCAAAATACAATAATAAAGCAATAAATTGCCAAACATGCCTATGACCTTCAAATCTTCAAGGCATTGTTTGTCCTTCCTACACCACATATCCGCTTAGCCACTCAAGAAATCTCAGCTAAACGATATTCATTATGATTATTACTATTATTACTGAAATGTATAACTCATTCTTCTATTCTAGAGACCTTTGGAGCAGTATGATATTTTAAAGCATTTTTTTTAAAAAGCTATAAATACCAAACATTAAACAATGTTAAAACAGCTATATCAGCATGATCTCCATCAGGGCATGGAATTTTAATTTTATATTATTATATTGATTTGTTTCTGTTTGTATTTTTCATGGGCTAAGCTTTGACTGAAACAATATCATGGAGTAAATCCTAACAGCAGTCAGCAGAAAACCAGATGTGCACATTTCTAGTTGGACATCACCCAGTGCCAAATAAACAGAAAATCTGGATTCACTGTGCTGAGCTGACCATTACTGGGGTATTCTGTTCCATTAGCTACCACTTACCATATTTTAGAAGATGAGGAAAGCAAATAATAATAATAATAATAATAATAATAATAATAATAATAATAATAACAACAACAACAACAACAACAACAACAACAAGCCCTAGCCACAAACTGCATGAAGGCAAAAATTCAACATGTTACCACCAACAGCAAATTCCGCCTCTGCAATGAGAAAGATGAGACAGTCGACCACCTGATCAGTGGGTGCAACAAAATTTCACAAACTGACTACCTACAATGCCATGACCGTGTTGCTAAAATCATTTACTGGAAATTGTGCCAGAAGTTTGGATTTGAGTACAGCAAAACCACTGGGAACATCAGGTTGAGAAAGTTTTAGAGAATGAGAAACTCAAGATCTTGTGGGACTTTAGGATTCAGACTGACAGGCACTTGGTCCACAACACACCTGACATAACAATAGTTGAAAAGAAAAAAGTATGGTTCATTGACATTGCAATACCTGGTGATGCACGGATTGCAAACTGAAATTGAGCGACTGTGGAAAAAGAAATTGTGTGTTGTCCCGATTGTAATTGGAGCCCTGGGAGTAATACCCAAAGGGCTATCCCGCTATTTAGAAATTCTAAATTTGCCGGACTTGAACATTTTGACTCTACAAAAAACCACCTTACTCGGAACAGCTTACATCCTCCGATGATACCTTAACAGTTCCTAGGTCCTTGGTTAGGACTCGAGCTGCTGAGCTATTAACCAGCCTCAAAGGCTGTGAATCTCACTAAAGATAAACCAATCATCATCATCATCATCATCATCATCATCATCATCATCATCATCATCCTAGTCCTAGGATTTATATTAGGACTATGCACCATTTCAGATTTGGGAGAGAACGGGGGCAAAGGGCTACGAGGTGGGTGGAGACACAAACATAACTCTTCAAAGGCATCTTTGCGGCTTCCGGCATGGATTCCGTCGCCACCAGACTGTCCTCTGTGACCGCCAGCCCTGTTGCCTGTAAAGAGCCGCCTTTACACCTGAAAGGCGGCTTGAAAAACTCCATTTCCTGATGGAAATGTGAGACAGAGTAGGCGAGGGCAGGTAGAGGCCTCTGCAAAGTCCCCAGAGTTTTTTTTTACTTTTGGGGACGAGCAGATTGTGGCTCCCTATTTCCGCTCGCCGCTGCTCCGGGCTTCGGAAGAACTCTGCCTTTTTGCAGAGCCAGGCGTCAGGACCGGGTCAATCAACAAAACTAACAGATGGTTTAATTAAAGAGAGCGAGATTTGAACCTGGGACCCTAAATCGCAAGTATTTTTAATGATTTTACAAGCGTTTCTAACTGAAGGAAAAAAAAGTTTAAAATGGCGACTGCTGAAGCTTGAGAAGAAAGCCGAAAGTGAAAGTCCTTCCGTAATAAACTACAAAGTAGCGGAATATATAGTGCCGGCTAGAATCTAGAAGGAAAATATCCATTTTAAGTTTCTCTTTTCTTGGAGATTTGTATTTGATCTTGTTTGGGGAAAAGTTTTCTTTTTAAAAAAAGAGCTTTTCTGTGTGGCAGAATGGCGTTAAAACTAATAAAGCCTGACAAACAAGCAGTGGGGGGGGGTGCTCTCCCATTTACAATTATGTGAACAAGCTCTGAACTTACAGACTCAGCAGAATGGCTTTAATTTAAAAGAATTTCTCCAGGAGGAAATGGCAAAATATCACGAGACTGTGAACCAGAAACTTGAAAAATTAAGGCAGGAAATTAAAGAAATGATAAAACTAAAGTATGATAATCTACAACATAAGATTGTAACAGTGACTAATGCTTTTTCAGAAGTTGTTATAAAGATGGATACAAATATCAAGTTATTAGAGTCTAAAATGGAGGAAGTTGATGATAAGATTTATAATTTGGATAATAAAATACAAATAATTGAAAATGATTTGATAAATATTCAAGACAATAGTTTAGAAGTAAAGTCTAAAAAGGAAGCTGGTCATGAGATTTACAATGCAGAAGATATAAAGCAAGGGATTGAAAAAGAAGCTGTAATAATGCAATACAGGCTCACTGAATATGCGGTCAGAATGAGAGGGTTATAGGAAAATAATAGAGATGATCTAAGAAAAATATCTGCTCAAGTTCTGGCTGGGATTTTAAAGGTTCATCCTGAGGAGGTATCTTGTAAGATTGACAAGGCCTATAGAGTAAATTCTTGGATTGCAAAGCAAAGGCAACTGCCTAGAGATGTGGTGATTTACTTCACAGATAAAGAAATAAGAAATGTGCAAAAATCCTTTAATTCTACTCCACAATTGTACAGAAGAAAGATCTGGATATATAAAGAATTGCCGCCTAAGATGTTAAAAGATAGAAAGAAATTTGGATTTTTGGTGACTGAGCTAAAAAAACAAAACATCCCATTTAGGTGGGACGTTCCAGTTGGTATAATATTGAGATATCAAGGAGAAAGATATCAGCTAAATACTGTTGAAAAAGTGGAAGAATTTTACTACAAGGTTCTCAAAAAGCGAAATCAACAAGAGATAGAAATTCAAGATAAGCAGAAGGAGGTGAAAGTAATGAAGAAACAACAAGTTACAGAGGTCTCCGTAGATAAGCCGCTTCTGGATTCTCCTTCAGAGGTCTCAGCTGGACTATTCAATACAAGAGAGGCGGCTTTGGATTCTAATGTAATGACTTATCAAGTTACAAACCAGCATGGAAATCAATCAGTTGATATACAATTCATAGAACCAGAACGGAGATTTAAGCCACAAAAGCAAAACCAACAAGATCAAGTTATAGATCAGCATGAAAATCAAATAGTTGATATACAACTTACAGAAAGGAAATCAGGGTGGAGATCCAACCCACAAAAAGTCAAGAAAAGAAGTAGGTCTCACAAAAACAAAAACTTTTAAACTAAACAACAGTGTAATGCCAGTTATTTAAGAGATGATTGAATATATGAAAAGATAATCGGCAAAGTATTGGTTTATATTATCCTGAGGAGAGTGACAGATCTCTGCAGTGCTGTACTTTTGGGATGTGAAAAGGGCCTTAAATTGAATGGATTGGAACTATCTGTTTTTGGATTCTTTGACAAATATACTACGTTTATGCTGAGTTACAAGGCAAGAGTGTTATGGGACTGGGGCACGCAGATGATCTGGATGTTACCCTATTACGGTGATTGGAATTAATAATCTGGATAAAAGACACCTCTACAGATACTATATGGAATACAAATATAAAGTCACTTGGGTGGTTGTTGTTTTCTTTTTTTATGAAGATATTTGCTATTGATGGGAGCAGATACCGAATATACTGTTGGAATTAGGATGTGATGTTACCCTAAATGGGTGATGGAGTTTACAACCCATCTGAAAGGCATTATAGAAGATATTATATGGATTACAAGCTTAAAGTTTTTTCAAGAGGATTTTATTTATATAAGGGAATACTTTTTAGTGGAGTGGGCAGAAGAATAAAGATATTAAGAATTATTAAGTATGGTAGTCTTGTAGGAAAGTGGGTGGAGACAGGGTAGTTTATTGATTGTCTAGTCTAAGAAAAGGGATATTATGTTTAGATATGAATATATGTAAAAGATTTGAGTTAAGAGATATAACGATGGGGGTGAAAAAGGATAGACTATGAATTGAATAAATGTTAAATTAGTATTTATTATATAGTTTTATAGCGGAAGGTTGCTTTGAAATATTATATTAATATACATAAAAGATTTGATTTAAGAGATATATGTATGTGGGGGAGAAAAAGGGTAGATTATGAGTACAAATCGCTAAACTGGGAGATATAATAATATTATTATGCTAAATTAGGAGTTATTATATAAGGTTATAGTAGAATGTTATTTTGAAATGTATAAGGGGGATATGATAATATTATTAGAAAAAAAGGGTCAGCATATGGGGATGGAGTAAGGGGATGGTAAGGTATTTTATAATCTGTTAAGAATTTGGGTTTTATTATGAAGAAGCCACAGGGGGAGGGGAGGGGGAGGGGGGTTAGGGAGGAGGGGGGAAAAAGGGGGAAAAATTTGTATTTGAAAAACTTTTTCAATTAAAAAAAAAGAGGCATCTTTGCCAAGGGTGCAACTGCAGCTGTGGAGAACAGCTGTGGAATCCAGGAGAAAGAGACAGCTACTTTCAAGAGCTATAAACAGCTGCTGCCTTAAAACATCTCAGTGTCTTGCACCTCTGTTCCTTCAAGCACTGGGCAGCCGTAGTTTATACGCAGTCAATCAATATTATGGGGTTTATAAGAAATTCCTATCTCAGCTAAAGTCAGGTGATGAATTACTTTTTTTTAAAAAATGATCCCAACCTTTACTCATCTATAGCCAGAATATGGCAGTGGAAATATTAAATTTCAAATTAGTCGAGGCTCTATTCTTGTGGTTTAAAATCAATGGGTCATCCTCAGATCAGATTGTAAAGAAGATTATTTCAATCACAGATTTGTCTCCCCGTAGAAAATATAATTGATGATCTGACCAATTCTGTTGAGCATCTCAGTCCAAAGTTATCTTTTCAGTTTTACAAAACGTGATTCAAGTTTGCCACACTTTGCCCATATTTTTGGAAAACAAATTTATAAATAAATGTCTGCATGATATCTGTTGCAGATGTAAATCTATTCTTGGGCTTCAGCCAAGAATTTGGATATTCACTGGATATTGTGATAATTTTGCACTGCAGTTATTTAATAATATTTATATTCAGTATCTTCTGTCATTTAGTTTTGATAAGAGCCCCACTTCTCTGTTGCCTAATAGACCCCACAGTTCCAGCTGAAATGGACAATGCTTGAATGATATGTATTATCTAGCACATCAATGAAGCAAGAGAAACTGGCACACTATTTCTAATCAGTTAAATACTGTATGCAGCTATATTGTCTATACAAACTATAACTTTTTCAAAATCGTAATCAGTCAACAAAATTATTATTATTTGCATGGGGAAATGTACATATACATGTACACTAGCTGGATGCCTATGCTTTGCTACGAAACTATGGGATTGGGCGTGATAAATTGACACTTAAAGCCTGAAAGTTAATGTAGAATGTGTAACACCATAACATCAGAGCATATTAATATAAAGCAACTGGCAGTTGGAACAGAGGGGGAGGGGGAGTAGAATGTCCCAGCCCACAGGCTGGATGAGTCATGTGCTGGCCACACCCTTGCCCGGTTTACCGAAGGGGTAGCATCAGAGCATGTTAATATAAGGCAACTGGCAGTTGGAACAGAGTTCTTTTCAGGTGGGGCGGGGAAATAGAACGTCTAGCTCCTTAGCATCAGAGTGTGTGAGTATAATACTGTATATGAAATACTAATGATTAATGGTCATTTCGAAAAATCCTTTCTTAGCGAGTATCTAGAAGCCAAGAGAAACATACAGGCCAAATATCAAGTTTGTAAGCTTTACCGTTCTGGAGATTTTGTGATGAGTGAGTGGTATTTGGCTTTTATATATATAGATTAATATATGGTAGCTGGAATATAACACTACCCAGAGACTGAATTGATTTTTATATATATATATAAATTATGGAGCGGTTTATGATGACAAGAATTAAGTTTTTTTTTAATTTTTTAAAATCATTTTACAAACTTTTTATGGATCATCACTGCTTCTGTGAGCTAGAATTATGGCAGAAGAAATATATCCCTTAAGACCGTCAGTCAATCAATTAAACAAACAAACATATTGTCTCTACCAGTTATAAGAAAGACACTTGATATTATTTTAATATGAACAATCTGGATATCTGCTTTGATACAGTATATGATTTGGTAGATAGTGCTGTCAGTAAACCACTTTCTGCTCTTTTACCTATGCCTAATTTGGCATAGCTGTGCCAGACAGGACAGTACATGAAAGCCTTGTTTCTTAACCTTGACAACTTTGAGAAGATGTATGGTTTTCAACTCCCAGAATTCCCCAGCCTGCATGACAGAATTCTGGGAATTGAAGCCCACACATCTTAAAGTTGTCAAGATAAAGAAATGCTGCTCTAAGGTAAAGACAACTTTAGATGATCCTTTCTTTAATTGTGAATATAAAACCTGGGTAAGGGGACATTCCCCCTTTCCCTATTTCACCTGTTTGGTTATATGTTCCCTGGTTATTTGCAACACAAGAAATGTCCCTTGATAGTGGTGGGTTTCAAAATACTGGTTCTGTGGGTATGGCTTGGTGGGCATGGCGGGGGAAGGATACTGTAAAATCTCCATTCCCTCTCCAAGCCAGGGAAAGGTTATTGCAAAAATCCCCATTTCCTCCCAATTAGCTGGGACTTGGGAGGCAGAGAATAGATGGGGGCAGGGCCAGTCAGAAGTTTTACTACCAGTTCTCTGAACTACTCAAAATTTCCGCTACTGGTTCTCCAAAACTGGTCAGAACCTGATGAAACCCACCTCTGCCCCTTGAGACAGGGGTGAAATGCTCCCAGTTCAGACCGGCTCGCCCGATCTGGTAGCGATGGAGGTGGGTGGTTCGGAGAACTGGTAGCAAAAATCCCTGCCTCCCCATACCCAGTTGAGGCGTGTGATCATCAAAGGCTTTTTTTCTTTTAAATGCCTCTGACGATCCAAGCTGAGTTGCCTGATCAGCAGAGGCTTTTTAAAAAAAGATTGTAGAAAAAAATGGTTTTAAAAGTAAAAAAAAAAAAAATGGCCACGCCCACCCAGTCACATTAACCCCCTCCCCACCAAGACACGCCCACAGAACCGGTAGTAACAAATTTTAGATTTTACCACTGCCTTGAGACATTAGATTTTAAAAGGGAAATGTTTTCGACTTCATGGAATTCCTTGGTACTCTGTGAGCTTGGATGTCTCTGACTCCTTAAAAAAAAAAGAGAGAGTTCAGAATGAGGAAATTCTGTTGAAAAGACATTTGCTAAATTCCATGCAACAGCCCTTCAGTGTATCCACACTAGAAAAAACTGCAAATTGTCTGTTGCATGTCTTGGGAACAGAACATTGCAAGCAATTTCATTAGGGATCAATGTTTTCTGACAATGCAGAAAACGTTTCTATTATTTCTTTTTTATCCCAAAGCCTTTACAAAGTACATTTCTAAAATCTAATGTATCCATAAAAACTGTAAGCCATCTGTGAAAAATATGAATAATATTCAGTGTATGTTTTGCCTTCTTGCAAACAGGTTCCTAGATAACTAGAGCCTCATGAAAATTGGTGGTAAAAATGTTCCAGCTAGTTTTTTTTCAGTATCTATCCACCCATGCACTTATATACATGTGATGAGATGCTTTCTTAAAGCTCAGTTTATTTTTCTCAATTGCCGTGACCAAAAAATGATAGCATCAAAAGCTCTCAAAGAAGCAGATGATACCTTGCAAATGTATTTCTCTGCATCTGTTCCAACTAGCCAGCGCTAGATCCTACTCATCAGATGTTCACCTTTTCCTTCCTTTTCACCCAGAAATGTGTGTGAATATTCTAGGATTTCAAAAAAGCTCCACTTATAGATTGAAACAATTTGGTATCTGACCGTCTCTATCATATTTTGAGGCCTTTTCAAATGTCTTTCATGGTTCATATGCTTTTAAATACAATACAATAATAATTCACATACTTTTAAAAATTTTGCAGGGGAAGCCCAATGATATATGTGCTGACCCCATTCATTTTTCTCTTCCCTTGCCAGTGAGGTAGCCCTCACCTTACAACGGGTCACTTAGTAACTGTTTGAAGTTATGACGGACCTCTCCAAAACGACTTAGGACCCAATTTCAAAGTTCTGATGGTTATCTCCCTCATTTTGGGCACTTGATGATCAGTCCACATTTATGGCAATTTGCAGCACCCCCTGGTTACATAACCAAGATTTACAATTTTATTGTATTTTTTTGCCACAAACTGGTTTTAATTTCTGGCTTTGGATAAAAAAACCCACCCAATTGGCTAAAATGGATTCACTTAGCAACCACGGTGTGGCTTAGCGACCATGGTGTTCGCTGAACAACCACCACAAAAAAGGTCATATAATTGGGCACAATCGCATGGTGAGCCGCTTTTTGACCAACATGACTTATGACTATAAGCAGGGGAGAGATAATCATGCAGTTAAACCCTTCATTGCTACCTTTGATTTTGGTTGGTTGGTTGGTTGGTTTGCTTTTTTAATTGTCCTTATATGTCATGTTTAATTTTAATCTGCATCTTTAATCCCCCCCCCTCCCTTTGGCATGGTGATTAAGTGCAAGAGTGTGAGTCTTAATGTTTTTTTCAGTAAGCGGTGGAAGTGCCGAGGGGAACCATTGTTGGGTCATGCTTAGTCAGTTTAGTTTAGTTTTTAGTTTTATTTGATTTGTATACCGCCCTACTCCCGAAGGACTCAGGGCGGTGAACAGCCAACAATAAAATACATAGATACACAAAATTTAAAAACCCAATAAAATCAAATTAAATTATTTGGCCCAGACAAATTAAAACACCCCGATAATTTAAAAACAGATTAAAATTTAAATATTTAAAAAGGGAAGAGATTAGGCCAAGCCCGCTTGATGGAATAAAAAGATCTTCACAGCACGGCGGAAGGAGCGCAGATCCGGGATCCTCTGTATCTCCGGGGGGAGCTCATTCCAGATAGTAGGTGCCCCCACAGAGAAGGCTCTCCCCCTAGGGGCCACCAGTCGACACTGTTTGGCTGACGGCACCCGGAGGAGTCCCTCTCTATGAGAGCGTACTGGCCAGTGGGAGGCTATTGGTGGTAGTAGGCGGTCCCGTAGATAACCAGGTCCTAAGCCATGGAGCGCTTTAAAGGTGGTAACCAAAACCTTGAAGCGCACCCGGAAGACCACCGGGAGCCAGTGCAGCTCGCGCAGGAGAGATGTTACATGGGAGCGCCATGTCGCTCCCATTACCACCCGCGCGGCCGCACTCTGCGCCAGTTGGAGCCTCCGGGTGCTCCTCAAGGGGAGCCCCATGTAGAGAGCATTACAATAGTCCAGGCGGGAGGTGACGAGGGCATGAGTGACCGTGCGTAATGAGTCCCGATCCAGAAAGGGACGCAACTGGCGAATCAGGCGAACCTGATAAAAAATCCTCCCGGTCACGGCCGTCAAATGCTCTTCTAAAGACAGCCGTGAGTCCAGGAGGACACCCAAGTTGCGAGCCCTCTCCGTGGGGGCCAATGATTCGCCCCCAATAGTCAGTGATGGCGTCAACTGACTATATCGGGATGTCGGAAACCACAGCCCACCACAGTCAGTGGTGGGATGCTGTCAGTTTATCAACCGGTTCAGTGATTGCGCACTTTGCACGTATGCACAGTTTTGCAAATACTAACCTTCTGTGTTACCACTTGGGAGTAACACAGCTGAGGTGTGGCAATCTGTTCTGCTGAGCTAATCAGCTAATCAGCTGAGAAGATAAAGGTAAGTAAAGCACAGGGGTTGGTGGGCAAACCGACCTGATCGTCGGACTGAACCGATTCGCTCCCAGTTAATCATTGGAGTTACTGGTTTGTCCAAACCGGTCCAAACCGGTATAATCCCACCCCTGTGTGTAACAATTGGCCTTAAACTGGCCTTGGGGACATCTCTTACCTTAAGTGCCAATCACTCTCTTCCCCACTGTCCTCTTGATCTCACATGCAGTGGAAAATGTTAGCCCAACTTTTGGTGTCAAATAGGATTCAGTGGCCACCTGAGTCAGCTTCAGTACCTCCTGAGCTGGGAATGAATACCATCTTGAGCAGTAACTGCCTTGGGCCAACCTCTGGGACATGGTGCAACTGTGGGAAGAATTATCTGAAGACATCTACAATATACTGGCATCAGTGGTGGGTTTCAAAAATTTTTACTACTGGTTCTGTGGGTGTGGCATGGTGGGCGTGGCATAGCTTGGTGGGCATGGTAGGGGAAGGATACTGTAAAATCTCCATTCCCACTCCACTCCAGGGGAAGGAACTGTAAAATCTCCATTCCCTCCCCACTCCAGGGGAAGGTTATTGCAAAATCCCCATTTCCTCTCAATCAGCTGGGACTTGGGAGGCAGACAATAGATGGGGGTGGGGCCAGTCAATATTTTTACTACCGATTCTCCGAACTACTCAAAATTTCTGCTATCGGTTCTCCAGAACTGGTCAGAACCTGCTGAAACCCACCTCTGACTGGCATCCTGCTTTCCTTGAAATGTAGCATTTTTCACCAGCCACTGTCTTGAGCCATTATTACCGAATCACGATCATCATATCTGCAGCTGAAAGACTTGCATGTAACAATATACCGAGAGGGGGTTACAAAGATTAATAATAAAAGGCATTTAAAGTAACGTGGTAATTGGTATATTTACATTTTGCATATGGCTTTATGGAGCTTCAAAAGAAATGTTGCTCAGGCATATCTTTCCTAATGATTATTGTAGGCTGAGAAAGCAGCCACTAAGCATATTAATTTTGAGACTCTGCATGCATCTATTTATTTCATCGTGGTTTTATTCTCTCAGGTTTCTGCAACTGCATCTCATCTCTCTTTTCTCCACCATTTTTCCCCCTCCTCCCTCTATTTTTCTACTTATCACATGGTGCCTTTTTTTATCGTGTTTGCATTTCTCTAGATTTGAGCTGTTCACCTGCTTCCCACAAGTCTGATCCTGCCTATCCCTCTGGGCTATTCTCCCCCACCCTGTTCAATTAACACTCTTCAAATGAGACACTTTATTTTTATCACTATTATTTGTTCTAGGAACGGAGTAGAGGAATCGCAGCAGCTGAAATGGAGAGCCAGGGTGAACCCAGCAGCCGCCAGATGCTTTCCTTAGCAGCAACAAATCTGAAAGGCCTGTTTTTGAAAAAAAATAAAATAAATTCTCAGCATTCCTATTCGCAGACCGTTCACTGTGGTCTTTAGGCTCAACTGAGTTTGCTCCCTGACTTTTTCTGCATCAACAGGGTTTTCCACTAATGACTTCTTACTCCTCTACTAGAGACCGACCAGAAATATAGCAGCTCATCCCCTCTTCAGAACTCCTGGCCCTATAATTTTTCTACTCATCTTTAAGAATCTACCTTTCTTTGTTATACAACTGAGCAGTTTGCCAGACTCACCAGATAGATCAGACATGAAAATCAATGCCTTAGGAAAACTGAAACTATTTTAGTGAGGCTGACTAGAACAACAGAATTTTACAAGTCTGATTGTGTTGCCCTTACTTCCCCTTTTTATAGTTTGCTGAATTAGGAATATTATCTGTCTAATGTGGTCTTAAGATATGTTTTATTCCATTTCTCTGCCAAATGGTGTTCGTCTATCTCCATCAAGATCATCTTCCTTTACTTTTTGTGGTTTTTAGCTAAGACACAAGCACAAAGCTTTTAACACCTTTCAGATCAGCTACTTTGAGGGTAAGTGGTCAAAGACGTCAAGATGGCAGCTGCAACCACATGACTGTGTCACTTGTGAGGGGCGGGGCATTGAGAGAACAGTTTTGGATGCCATATTGACTTTTTTTTGACACAGATTGTATATATCCCTGCCTCATCTTTAGACTTTGGGTTGTGGAGAGAGTCATATTTCAGTTGCTCAACTGAAAGAAAGAAACATTTTTTAAAAAGATTCATTGACATACATTTTATGACAACTAGTATGGTGTAGTGGTTTAGGACAAGGGAGGCCTAGATACAAGTCTACCTTAAGCCTCACTGAGTAACAATCTCCATCTCACACACAGAAAACCTCTCATAGGAAAAATGGAGGAGGGAATGCTGCATGCCTTAAGCAACACAAGGAAATGTAGGCTGAGATTCTAAGTAAATAAAATAGATTAAAACTCTAATATCATTACCCTTCATCTTCTTCTGCTTGAGATAAATGTGTGACTTGAAGTCAGTCAGGATATGGAAACTTTCATTTAGCAATTGCTCATTGCTAAATGCTATAAACACTTCAGTAATCAGTGGTATAATAAAATTAATAAACACTACTCAACTGATAAATTAGGGACAGCAACAACCCAGTTATCCTTTCAACACAGATTTTTTGCCCCAAAAAATTGTGCTCCATCCTTTTTCCCAACAGTCTCGGCTGACCCCCTTGGGGTAAATATAGCCTCCAAATTTCTTTTCTTTTTTAAAATCATAGGAATTCTAGAACAGATTTGAAACCTACAAAAGTAGAACCACCAATGATTTCACTAAAACATTGAGTGAGCCCTGAACTATCTCAGATACTTGAAGTTGGCCATACTATATGTTAGTAGGTTTACCATATTTGGGATGTAAGACCCTGGATCAGGGTTTTTCACACTTGGAACTTTAAGATGTGTGGACTTCAACTCCCAGAATTCCTCAGCCAGCATGGGAGTTGATATCCATACATCTTAAAGCTGCCAAGTTTCAAAAGTGCTGCTCTTGATGATCATGGATGTCAGTAAAAAATATTTTTGCTTCCATTTAGCAATAGCACTTAAACTTATATACTGCTCCATAGTGCTTTACTGCCCTCTCTGAGTGATTTACACAGTCAGCATATTGTCCCCAACAATCCGGGTCCTCATTTTACTGACCTTGGAAGGATGGAAGGCTGAGTCAACCTTGAGCCAGTCAGATCAAACTGTTGGCTATAGGCAGAGTTAGCCTGAAATACTGCATTCTAACCACTACGCCACCAGAGCTCCTCTTTGCTTCCATTTAGGTATTTTTTTGTATTCTCATAGTCCAGTTATGGAATAAAGGAAACCTTTCATCTGAGTAAACATTATTGCCTTTGACCATAAGGCTGCAAACTTCTAAATAGCATTGCACTAAGAGTCTGGACATGAAATCAATTCATAACTCATTTATTTAATATTTGGTAGGATTCCTTTCCTTTCGAAGAAATAGATGTTAGAAGCAGGAAATCAAAGGAAATCTTTCTGATAGTGAAAGTAATAGAGGAAAATGTCCTCTCTATATTGAGAGACAGATTACAGAAACTATTAGGAGAGCAGCTATGATATATAAGACCAATTAAGTCTCTTATCTGCAATAATAGTTTTGAAAGTGTAGGTTTTATTTTCCAGGGTTCAGGTTAAAAGGGTAGTCCCTAAATATTGTTTCAGAAACAGCATAAGTATCTCAAACTATATGCAGATTCTTTCTTGTCACCTAATGGCACAAGATTATCTCAGTCTCATCAATGATGTTGAAGGCAGACTCCACCCCCAAAGAATCCAGCTTGTATTGAAAGACCTGGGGGGCGGGGGCGGGGTTGTGGGGGGCAGAAATGAGGAGAGAACCATTCTCTGCTCTCCTTAAAGCAGACACTGCTGGCTAATTTTTGCATTATAGGGCATTCTTCTCTTGTATGGGCAATGAGGATCTGATGCAAAATTCTTGCCACTTTCCTTTTTCCAAGATAGGAAAAAAAAAAGAGTAGCTTAAAGAAGAATTCCATAACATTTTTTTTTTTTGTTCTCTCTCCCCAATCATAAAAAGGTAAAGTTTTAGGCAGCCAAAACTAATACTATGTATTAGCATTGTAGTCTCCTGGCTAATGTAACATCACCATCTGATAGATAAATAGGTAGGGAGAGAGAGAGAGAGATAGGCAGGCAAGCAGGCAAATACTATATGTTTTTAAATTTTCCCAACCCAACCAAACATTGGAAATAAAATATGTATGGCAGCAAGGGCTCTGTCAGTCTGTCTGTCTGTCTGTTGTCTGTCAACAGGATAATGCTCTGAAAAGAATAGAATAGAATAGAATAGAATAGAATAGAATAGAATAGAATAGAATAGAATAGAATTTTTATTGGCCAAGTGTGATTGGACACACAAGGAATTTGTCTTGGTGCATACGGTCTCGGTGTACATAAAAGAAAAGATATGTTCATCAAGAATCATAAGGTACAACACTTAATGACAGTCATAGGGAACAAATAAGCAATCAAATCATATTAGGAAACAGTCAATATAAATCGTAAGGATACAAGCAACAGGGTTACAGTCATAAGTACATAAAATAGGACCAGATTTGCAAATAACTTTGCAATACAGTTAATCTCTTCAAACTCCCCTTGCTGGAATTTTATCAAGAAAGTTATTATACTAATCCTCTGGTACGCCCATTGAAGTCAATGCAAGCAAAGCGATGATTCCTTAGGTGGAATCCAAGATATTTATAATCAAACATAAGCATGTAAAGATTATCCCTTTGGAGATATAGGTAGTCCTCGTTTAGAGACTTGTTTTGTACAGCAACCATTCACATTTATGACAGTGATGAAAATATAACATGGTGACCAATGCCTGCATTTATGACCTATGCAGTGAATTTCTCAGTTATGCTTTCACCATTACACTCAGTATGGTGTCACATTGTTTTGTCTGCCCCATCCCCCCCCCCCCTTTTTTAATCCCCTTGCAAGATGAAGAGATTGCTTAAACAAACTATTCTTCCTGAATTGCTTTTCTCCTGGGTACAGCACTTCCCTGATTGCAAGTTAACAAACTCAGTTCTGTGAATTTAATTACTGGATTAGAATCTGGGGCTATCTACCAGCTGCTGTCTGTAACTGACAAAGCCCTAACCAGTTTCATACTAAAAGGTTACTATTGCCTCCCAAGCAGCTACCCTGTGAGGGCACTAGGGAAAAAGTCAGTACTAGTGCATGCCTTTCTTTCTATATCCCCCACTGCTTACCTTTGTGTCGTTTCTTCTCCAATGAATGTAAATACAAACATCTTCTCTTATTTCAGAACCAGGTTGAGCATTTCCAAGGGTGAAAAAACGGAGAAATGGGCCTGTAACATCTGCCATTTTACCCAGTTTCCTTGCGAGTCAAATTCTGGGAAACGTCCCCACCATTTGGGGAATGTCATCCAATTGTTTGGGGCAGGGGTGAAATCCAGCAGGTTCTGACAGGTTCTGGAGAACCGGTAGCAGAAATTTTAAGTAGTTTGGAGAACTGGCAAATACCACCTCTGGCTGGCGCCAGAGTGGGGTGCAAATGGGGATTTTGCAACATCCTTCCCCCAGGAGTGGGGAGGGAATGGGGATTTTGCAGTATCCTTCCCCTGGAGTGGGGTGGAAATGGAGATTTTGCAGTATCCTTCCCCTGCCATGCTCACCAAGCCACACCCACCAAGCCATGCCCACAGAACCTGTAGTAAAAAAAAATTGAATTTCACCACTGGTTTGGGGTCATATCTTTTTGATGCTATAATGGAAGGGAAGGCTGAAGTAAAATTATAAGCCCAGTTATGGTCACATAGTATACTCAATGGCCGAGTTACCAGTCTCAATTGTAGGTACTAAGCAAGAACTACCTGTAGTTATAGAAAGAGATTTATCATCTAAACTTGCTGTTTGGCTCCCAGACATTTTGTTAACAATCTAGGTAATATCTTCAGCTGAAATCCCACTGAAGATGTTACCTAGTTTGGTAATGAAATGTCCGGGAGCCAAACAGCAAGTTCAGAGGGCAAACCTTTGCCTAAATCTACAATCTGAGCTACAAATATTCTCTACAATTTCTAACTACCTGTAGTCCAGAGGTGAAATGCTCCCGGTTCGGACCGGCTCGGGCAAGTAGGTAGCGATGGCGGTGGGAAGTTCGGAGAACTGGTAGCAAAAATCCCTGTCCCCCGCCCCCCATGCCCAGCTGAACCGCGCAATCATCAGTGCCTTTTTTTTCTTTTAAATGGCTCTGACCAGCCAAGCTCTGACTATCCCAGCTGAGTTTCCTGCTAATCAGACAACTCAGCTTGGATCGCCAAAGCCATGTAAAAGAAAAAACTTTTTTCCTTTTAAATGGCTCTGCCTGCTAATCGGTAGCAAAAATCCCCCTCCCCCCCTCAGCTTGCTTACCTTACTTGCTGGTCGCAACGCCTTGCTGTAATCCCTGCATCCATTGCATCAGCAAGCAACTGAATTTCCCTGCCTGCAATCAAGCAGGCAGGGAGTTGTGGACTCCAACTCCCAGAATTCTTCAGCCAGCAAAGTAAAGCTGGCTGAGGAATTCTGGGAGTTGAAGTCTACAAGTCTTAAAGTTGCCAAGGTTGGAGACCCCTGTTCAATTTACCCCTTTGGGAGCTTTAAAAAAATAGTTAATTGGGGTTTTTTTTAGTTGTTCTCTTTTTAGACCTAGCCATTTAAAGTTTAGGAAGTTTTAAATTTAGCTGCTTTTATATAAAAATAAAAATAAAATAAAATAAAATAATATTTGTGCAGCTTTCTGAGATTTAGTGTGTTTCTGTAGTGTTTCACTCTAACTACACAATCACACAAAATCTCACAAAGCTGTATGTGGAATTTTGTGTGTGTAAAGTGTGAAAGTTGGTTTTTTTGAGCTTTTTGGGGCTGTGTGAGGTTCCTGCTTGTTGCAGGGGCCATTTTGGGTCTAGCACAGCTGCTTTTACATTGTGGGTGAGCCAGTTGTGTTGTGTTGTGTTGTGTTTTGTAGGTTAAAAATGGGCAAAGAAGTGACATTGACTTGGCCACGCCCACCTGACCAAGAAGCCACGCTCTCCCAGTCACCTTACCACCAAACCCCGCCCACTAATTAAGCCATGCCCACAGAACCAATAGCAAAAAATTTTAGATTTCACCCCTTAGTATACATTCTATAGTGCAGTGGCAAATATATTATATAGAAACTGTGAATAGAATCATGTCATTTAAATAATACTAGAAGTTACTCATGTGGTAGATAATGCTGCTATTGTTTCTCCTCCTCCTCCTCCTCCTCCTCCTCCTCCTCCTCCTCCTCCTCCTCCTCCTCCTCCTCCTCCTCCTCCTCCTCCTCCTCTTCTTCTTCTTCTTCTTCTTCTTCTTCTTCTTCTTCTTCTTCTTCTTCTTCTTCTTCTTCTTCTTCTTCTTCTTCTTCTTCTTCTTCTTCTTCTTCTTCTTCTTCTTCTTCTTCTTCCCTGTGCAATTGTTACATGCTGGAAATTGTCCTCTTAGATTCAATCCCCATAATTTCCACCTCAAAACAACAATAACAAACAATTCCTATGTGTGCCTGCCTTTAGCTCATAAATCCATTCTCTAATGTACTCAAGTCAATCTCTCCTACTCTTCTCTGTTTCATAAATAAATTCTTCATTTATCAATGATGGGATATATCATTCATTATTGAACAGAATGCTTCCAAGTATCTGGCAGCCACCTCTGAAAAGAAGAAGAAAAAAAGGAGGGCTTTTTTGTTTGTTTCTTACTGTGCTTTTCCTGAATGATAATGAATGTTCCAGTACACTAAATCATTCAAAGGGGTCATTGGGATTGATGAATCTATGTCTGATAAATGCTGGCTTACTTGGTGACTTCTTTGTCAGTGACAAAGCAAATCTCATTTTTCACCTGCTAATAGTTGCAGAGTTTTATCTTTTGCTTTCTAATCACTCTAAACATGATAATTATGGGGGTCAAAACCAAGAATAAATTAATTTAATATTGAGGTTTGACAGGGGCAGGCTTCAGCAAAATGACAAACAACCATTATTCATGTTGGTGACAACCGAGGTAATCTGTTGTAGATGCAGGGTAGATACCAATAGGTCACTTTCCTTGCTTTAAAATTTCCTAGGAGGTGTATATAAATTTCAACTGAAATGCTATGCGAAGCACAAACAGGAAATTATAGTGGCGGCTACTTCATCAGCAATTTTGTGCATTAAATAAAAATTATCATGGTGTTCATATATTGAATGCTAAGATGTATTCACTGTCACCAGTGAACGTTTGCGACTTAATGAATTTCATAGAGTCGTTTTAACTCCATTTGCATCCTGGCCAACCTGTAAAGCTTTAGACAGTTATCAAGGATTTAGCTATTTATAAACTCAACAGTTCTCAGTGATGTAGGTGGAGATGGGCGAGACGTTTGTTTGATTGACTTCATAATGCGAGCCTATTTAAATTGCATTTCTTGATCAATGCATACAATTTTTCATCGGTATTTTCACTTTATCAAGCTTTGATTTTACAGGTCAGAAAGTCACAAGGGGACTATGTGAGCCCGGGACACTGCGACCGTCATAAATATGAATCAATTGCCAAGCAGCTGAATTTTGATCATGTGACCATGGGGATGATGTAATGGTTGTAAATGAAAAAAAAATGGTTATAGGTCACACTTTTCAGTGCCGCTGTAACTTTGAATGGTCAGTAAATGAACTGTTGTAAATCGAGGACTACCTGTATCGAGAAGGCCACACTAATAGATCCATCGATTGGTGGAGGTACAAAAGACTGGAGGAAAGTGATTGCATAAAGACCTCCAACATGTGTTATGTTTCATCTGCAATAGCAATAGCACTTGGGCTTATATACCGCTTTACAGCACTCTCTAAGTGGTTTACAGAGTCAGCATATTTCCCCCAACAATCTGGGTCCTCAAATTGTTTTTTAGATACATGTTTTTTAGAAATTTTCTTTACCCATACTCAGTGGTGGGTTGTTCCCAGTTCAGTCCGGTTCTTGCAAACTGGTAGTAAAAGTGGCAGGAGGCTCCGCCCACCCGCCCGGACGTCATCATGGATGACCTGTGTGAGGGAAGCGAGCATGCACTCGCACTCCCACTGCAACCTGGTAGTAAAGCTAAGTAGAACCCACCCCTGCCACTACTCATGAAAAGAGGAAGGGGAAGGGACACTAAACTGAGAATAGTGTCTCTTTTTGGCTACATTCACAGTGTCTGCATCTTTAAAGAACAGGTGAAAGGAAGCTTCCTACATGGTAGTTATAATGTATGAAACCCCTTTCATACATTCAGCTAAATGGTGAGGGGAGTGGACAGCCAAAGCATGGGCTGACAGCAAAAATATTACTATCCAGCACAGTTTCCCTTTCTATCCACACATTCAGCAAAAGTGTGTCTGGATGTTTTCCCCGAAGTGTTCTGTTGGGAGTTTGCTGAGCAATTAACAATAATGTCAATAAACAATAAGGAATATTGTTCCATTTGTATCTAACTCCTCCCCCCTCCCCCGTTGTTTAAAACTGCTTTCACATGGTAGTTTACTAATTACATAAAATGATATTAAGTCTAACATCAATAAGAAGATACTTTTTTAAAAAAGTATTAATTTAATAACTGCATAATGAAATAATAAATCAACCCTAAAATACAGTAAAATATTTTCAGAGTTCCCTGCCTCCTTCCTTCCTTCCTTCCTTCCTTCCCAGGCTGTCCTGGGAAAAGGAACCAGATTGGCTCTTGTTTATATTTGTATGGGGGATGCAAAGCTTTTGATATAGTCAGATGTTCAAAACACATTCTGGAAGAAGGCAATAACCATCCAATTCTGTTATGGTGCCATAAACTGCATGGATGAAATCATAAGGAGTCAATTCAAGGTCATTTTAAATTGTTATAATTTTCTAAGTTCAATACTGATAAAGTCCTCCCCAGCCAACTGTTAGCAAAAACCAGGAACCTGGATATTGATCTTAATAATTCAAGCCTAGGTCTTGTCCTTCAGTTTGCCTCAAACTAATAATTGCATAATATTGGACATGAATAGTCAATCCTGCTCCAATATATTACCTCTAATGTTCATCAAGTCCAG
Source organism: Arizona elegans (assembly GCA_022577455.1). Classification (NCBI taxonomy): domain Eukaryota; kingdom Metazoa; phylum Chordata; class Lepidosauria; order Squamata; family Colubridae; genus Arizona; species Arizona elegans. The sequence goes on from JAKOOJ010000001.1 coordinate 190,951,735, forward strand.
GGGTGAAATCCAGCAGGTTCTGACAGGTTCTGGAGAACCGGTAGCGGAAATTTTGAGTAGTTTGGAGAACTGGCAAATACACCTCTGGCTGGTCCCAGAGTGGGATGTGAATGGAGATTTTGCAGTATCCTTCCCCTGCCATGCCCACCAAGCCATGCCCACCAAGCCACACCATGCCCACCAAGCTACATCCACAGAACCGGTAGTAAAAAAATTTTTTGGATTGCTCCCAGTTCGCCCTAGTTCGGACGAACTGGTAGTGGTGGCAGCAGGAGGCTCCGCCCACCCACCCAGACATCATCAAAAATTCTCTGCGCAGAAGCATCACGCTGGCAAAGAGAGTGCGCGTACCCATGCACTACCAATACCAAACCGGTTGCTCTGGGATTTGAAACCCACCACTGACCAAGCTATGTTTGAAGATGAGATTAAACATGATTAAGTGATCAATTCTGAAAGAAAACACCCTCTGTACTGCTGAGGCCATCGTTTCTTCTGCACATGGCATTAGAGGGGGATGTTCAAGGGATAAAAGCCAGTTGTGGGTGGACCATATATTTTTTATTGATATTCTATGTCTTTATTTCTGCTCCCCTGCCTTCTTTTTTTCCTCCTCCAGAGCAGCAGACAGATGAAGAAAAAACACAGAGATGGACCCAGTTACTGTTAGAAATCTTTCAAATCAATAAAGGGTTGTTGTTGATGCCCTAGAATAGTCAGTTGTCCTCTTGAACTTCAATAATTTAAAACAATGGTTGGTTGTTTATACCAAGTAAATATCATGTTGAGACCATTCATTTTTCTCCTTAGATATAAAACTGAAAATTGAAATATCTAAGGAGGTGATGATAGTGGGAAGAGGAATGAAGGAGAAAAACCAATTTCTCTTCCCCATTTTCATATGTCTGTATCCTGGGTTTCTATTAAACTGATAAAAATACATCTATTTCCAGATTAAGGAGATTATATTGTAAAATGGAAGGCCTGGTGCTTTCAGAACTCACAGGATAAAATTGAGGCCCCTCTTTTTGGCATATATACACATTTCCCCTTTTAGTGGCAACACTAACCTTCTAGCAAACTTTCTCTTCATAAATAACAGTGGATATTTGGGAGTTGTTTCAAATATTGTTTTGCTAATAAAAAGAGGAACAGGTTCTCTCATCTTCCTTTAGAACATCTTGAACAGCACACAAGGGCAAAATTCTACTTAGCCCAGAAAATGTTCAAGCCATTATTGTTATCAACAAAAAGCAATCTGCTTTGTTAGCTAGTCAGCACAAATGTTAGATAAAAAATAAAAAAAATAAAATGACAGATAAGAAGAGACCAAAATAAAATATACTTCTCTGGCCGTTCTTCTGACAGTCTCCAGGTAGATCACAGTTAAAAATGAATGTTCCAACAAACTGAAAGCATTTTAGCAGAGACAATTATTATTGTTTCAGTCCCTAGAAAACTGTATCAGGAAGAGGACATATTAAACTGAATTTACTAGTATGATCCTGGTGGAATGTATTTCTATGGAACAACTACTGTAGTATTCAGACAGTAGTTGGCAGTATTTACAGGTTTGGATCTGTGGTATTTACTCTATGCTCTTTTGTTCTAAGCAGAGTTTCCTGTTACAGTTATACAGTTGAACAGTAAAGTACATGGTGATTGTACACTTTGTTTGCTCTGTGTGGTGCTTTATATAAACAGAATTTCCAACAGAGCCAATGGTCAGAGAGCCATTCCAGAACAGGAGATGGTTAGAGTTGTATTTGGCTGGAGAGTTGTAATACTAGTCTCAAACATTAGCCAAGACATCTTCACTCATGATTTCAAACTGACTCCGTTCTTTCTTTTAAAAACTTTCATGCTGTCACTACTGGAGCAATAGCAATGGACAGGTGAGAAGAAGATTATATTTCTATCCTTCTTCATTAGTAGAGCCTGAAATACTGTTGCATAGTCTCATGGTAAAACTGAAAAGATAGAAGATTATAAGAAATTTGTACTCACTCCAGGACTGAGACAAAAGGCATGGATTAAAGCTTTCCTCCTCTTTGAAAAAATACTCCCTATTGGTGCTGTGAAAAGCAAGAGCAGGAAGTATAGTATTTTTCTTTCTTTCTTGAACTAGCTTTATGATATAATTATGTAGCTAAATCAAGTAACTGGACCTGGGCTAACTAAAATCCAGCCCTGTTTTCTGCAATTTTGTGCTACGCTGTAAATCTTTGCAGCCTAAAACTGTTTTTGGTTTGTTTGGTTTGGGGGAAAAGTCTAAAAGAAAAGTAATTTTAATCTTAGGGGAGGTTCAGGAAAAGTCAGGAAATCATGTTGCTGATTTTCCAGGGGTTCACAGCCGGATTTCAGGAACCACAAAAATAGAGACCAAGGAGACAAATGCAATTTATGGAACAGATTTACCTAATTCTAATTAAGCTTAATATGGTTTAGCTTCCTTGGGTTTCAAATGTTGATTTTCATGTTAGAATTGAAGCTGCTGGAAATTTAACTTATTTGACTTGGACAGAGCATGTAATCCCTCCTATTTTGTTAAAGAGGGGAGTATAGAATAGGAATAGATCAAAAACAGAAGATTGAATTGATGCAAACACTAGGAAAAGAGGTACACCTTCATATTTATTCTTGAGACGGAAGACAATATCAGTCACATGCAAAAAGAAAAAAGGGGGGGATTTTCCAACTCTTTTGCTTCAGCACTCAGGCAGTTACCAATAATGAAAACCATTACAGACTGAATAATTGAAATCATGTAATAAAGTTATCTACTAAGACCTGGGAAGGATGTAGTAATCTTATATGGTGAGGATATGCTGCTGATAATCAACTTTCTTATAGATATTGAATTCTGGAGTAAGTTAAGAAGGAGCCATCTGCAATCATAGCTGGTTAGGCCCTGTTTATCAGTGGTGGAATTCAATTTTTTTTTTACTACCAGTTCTGTGGGCATGGCTTGGTGGGCATGGCTTAGTGGGCATGGCAGGGGAAGGATATTGCAAAATCCCCATTCCCTCCCACTCCTGGGGAAAGGATATTGCAAAATCTCCATTCCCACCCCACTCTGGGGCCAGTCAGAGGTGGTATTTGCCGGTTCTCCAAACTACTCAAAGTTTCCACTACCCGTTCTCCAGAACCTGTCAGAACCTGCTGAATTTCACCCTGCTGTTTATTATATCTTTTCAAAATAGACATACTGCCACCACCCCTACCACCACATGCCACCACCATTTGCTAGGAAAACTGACAAATCTCAGCCTAAAAACAAGAGGTTACAAGCTTAAACTCTAAGGAAGAATAGTCTATTTTCTTTTTCTTTTCTCAAGAATCCAGTAAACATAAGGGGATGGAGGAGACAAATGAAGACTGAATCAACTCCAATGTTGAATTCATTACGTTAATTGCAGATCAAGAGAAAAGAGCCAGAAATGGTCAACTGCACTTTAAATTAAAATAAAACATACTTTATTGACTCAACTACCTAAACTTTATTTTTATTTTTATACTTGCAAAAGTTTACAGCAAGTTATGGCCTTGGCTTTTCACCAGCTACTACCAGTGGTGGGTTACTCCCGGTTTGGTCCAGTTCTATAGAACCGGTAGTAAAACTAGCAGGAGGCTCCACCCACCCGCCCTGACATCATCATGGGTAATCTGTGCGCACTCCCATTGCGAACCAGTAGTAAAGGTAAGTAGAACCCACCCTTGCTAGTACCATAGAAAACTAAGCAGATTTGCCCAAAGGACAAGGAAGGGAGGATGCTTGTAGATATGTGGAATAGTTACCAAAGAATTCAAACTGATCACTTAAAACTTTGGATGACCTGATCAGATTAAATGTATCTCCTAATAGATCTGTTTCATAAGGCTGAATTTAATTTAGCATATGAATTTTGGAAGGCTATAGCCTAGACATGCTCCTTAGTTTATAGGAGTGGTTTAGCATCTTCCCAATTTTAAATTATTTGCACCAATAATCAGGAACAACAGCAAATAGCATTGCATGATTTCTACATTCAAGAGCTGGTTTGGTGTAGTGGTTAAGGCATCAGACTCTGAGTTCTAATCTCACCTGAAGCAGGAAGCCAGCTGGGTGACCTTGGACCAGTCACTCTCTCTTAGCCTTAGGAAGAAAGCAATGACAAACCACTTCTGAAAAACCTTGTCGAGAAAACTGCAGGGATTATTCCAGGCAGTTGCCAGTAGCCAAAAACTGACTTGAAAGCATGTGTGCGCAAACACTTTCTACATTACATTATGAATCACATCTACATGTTACTCAGGAATGCTTTTTTTTTTTTAATGTATCCTGCAGTGAAAAAGCTTAGAATGAGATAACTGCCTAATTATATATATTATGGTACTGTAATATGTAATTTTTTAAGAATATTCTTCCATTTTACACAGGACCCTTAGAGGCAGCTCAGTGAATATTTTTTATAATCTAACTATGGAAGATCAATTAAATTCATAGCATGAAAAATACTTTTGATATTTGCTTCAGATTTACCAACTTTCTCTGTGTAAAAGCCCTGCTGACACTTTGATATTGCCTTTTGCTATTAAAGAGGAACATTTGCTGTTAAAATAGAAGATCCAATACTGTAAGAGTAAAAATGCCAATATTTAAAGTACCAGACTATCACCCCCATCTTATGAATTGATCTCAGCTTCCATGGAAGCCTAACCCTAAGGACTTGCTCAGCTGGATCAAAATTCTGATCCATTTCTTTGGAAAACTGATGTCAGGCAGATATGGAATAATATATTCTTATCCTGTCTGTGTCTAATGATGAATTTATTCTACTCATGTTCCACATTACGTATTTTTACTTTTTAAATAAATCTTTGCAATGAGTTTTGTTTATACCTTTTGTTAATCTTCTGTTAAGAATGAATTTGCCAAGTCAGGAATCAGTGGTTCTTGGGCTAGAGAATGCAGGTAATCCTTGATTTACAACAGTTCATTTAGTGGCCATTTGAAGTTACAACAGCACTGAAAAAAAGTGACTTATGACCATTTTTCACACTTATGACCTTTGCAGCATTCCCATTTTGATCATTCACTTGATCAAAATTGAGATGCTTGGCAACTGACTCATATTTATGACAGTTGTTGTGTCCCAGGATTATGTGATCACTTTCTGTGACCTTCTCTCAAGCAAAGTCAATGGGGAAGCTGGATTCACTTAACGACTATGTTAGCGTATTAACTTAACAATTGTAGTTATTCACTTAACAACTGTGTTCTACTAAGAAGCCATTTCCTGAATGAGGGTTCAGTGTCTTCAGAGTCTGGATTTCAAGCAGTACCTGGAGGAAGAACCTCCATTTATGTTTGTTCATAAGGATGCAATTTTCTCTTTCCAAATGTTATTTACTGTTTCGCTAATATGCACATTTTTGCATGTAGCTTTCCTCAATATTTATTTTTACACTTTGAGCTCCTCCCTTTGATAGCATTCCTTCAAAGAAGTGACACCAGCGAAAGGTGTTACCACAAGGAACACCCAGGTAAAAACTCTGAAAGGAGATAGGCCCATTAAAATAGCAATGCGCAGATGGCAATGGCCCCATCCGTTCAGTAACTAGCAGCTCACAGACAAATAGGATTCAAAATTGAGGAAAAGTAATGTAAGATTTGAATCTGAGGACATAGAAATATATTGTTGGAGGCTAATGGGTAGCAGTCCCTGGTTTTCTGCTTTAATTATGGCCCTTCTAATAATTGTAATAAAAGTACATTATCAAAAAGCTATTTCCTTCTTTCTTTGTTTGCTAGCCTTCAAATCTGAGTAACAGTCCAACTTGACAATTCATTAGATACCATTATGTTAGGTTCAACTCTTGGTGTCTATGGATAGATGCAAATATAGTCTTGATCTGTCCCCAAAGATAATCCACAGCTCTTCCAAGACACTTCTAATGGTAGTCCCCAGGAAACCTCAGTTGATGGATACACTTGCTTGTAAAGATAGCTGTTCAATCTGGACAAAAATTTGTGGAAGTAGGCTTTCAGGAGGTCTGGTCCCTAGCCATTTGGGGCTTTATAAATTAAACCAGGACTCTGCATCAAATTTAGAAACAGACTGGATGAATGAGCATGATACCATAAAATCATAAAAGCCCAATTAGTCCAATCCCCTCTTCAGTGTTGAAATCCAAATTGAACTATCCCAGACAGTCCAGATAAATGGCTTTTAAAATCTCCCATTAAAGGAAGCATATCACCTTTTGGATTAATTGATTTCATTATCAAACTGCTTGTAGTGTCAAGAGATTTATTTTCCCTATCATGTGAACGGCAAAGTATTGTTATGATAACAGTAAAGGAGAATACCATATTCTTAGTCTAGTCCTGGTTTTACTGCCTTCAGTAGTGATCTTAAAGGCAGACTATGGATATTCAAAATGAGTACCAAAGGATTTTTTATTTATGCAAGATAGATTTGCAGCTTCCTCAGCTAATCAACCATGATTTAGAAGGCCAAATCCAGCTGTGCCTCTGCTGTGTGTGATATATCAAGAAGTACTTCCACTTTGAAAATCTAATCCAAGAGAACAAGTAGAAAAGAGAAGAGGAGAAGTGGAAAAGAGTCACCTTTCAGCCACATCTTCATCCTGACTGAAACGAATCTCACTTTCTTGATTTCTTCACCTTCCTCCATTCCATTGTCACAACTCACTACTGATTCAAGGCATCCACTGAGCCATCACAATTAAATTAAAAGGAATTACAGAACTTGAAATCTCAATCCAAATGTCTGGGTGATCTCACCCATAATTTCACATAGATGTTCAGTAGTGTAAAAATAAAACTGAGCACTGAAGGACACGAAAACATGGCAGTCAAGCAATTTTGTCTTCATCCACTCCAAAAATGAGCCTTTAAATAGGGATGGAACAATTGCAATATAATTTCCCCCTTGTATCAATTCAGACAACCTATGCAGAAGAACATTATGAATCCTGGGATCAAAAACTAGTGAAATACACCAGATAATTAAGATTCTCTTTCATATCTCTCTTGGTCATCTCACAGAATGATCCAGGCACTTTATCGATGTCAAAGAAAAGTTTAGTCCTGAAGTTAGATTCAAATATATCTACAAAATCTGTTTCATTTGGGGGCATCTGGAGACATTTACTTAAGAAGAGGGACATCTGGAGATACTTGTTGGGAAGAAGAAATTTGGAATGGGTCTATGGTAGCTGTTATCTTGTACCGCACTGAGTCGCACACACTTTTTACAAAGTACTTGGCAAGAGCAACTTATCACTTCATTTCTGTGAATTGCTTTAGCTTAGTAACTCCAACGATTGAGCCAAAGTACACAGGAGAGATAACGTTATTTCTTCCATTGGGCCTTGGGCAAATTGCATAGCATGACCTTAATATAGTTTTGGAATTAAAAACTAATCTCTCCAACTGTAGACTTTGTGAGAGAAACTAGCACTTTTAAAAGACAACCATTGCATTTTGCTAACCCAGATACAATTTTTGCAGATGAAATTGCACACATAAAAATGTATTTGATTTCTTTTTGTAGACTTTTAAAAAAGCAAGTATTAATAGGATAGTGCCAAATAGATTTACGCTATTACCTAAACTCAGTCTCTGAGTTGACTCTTTCCACTGGGATATTTGTACTGGCTTGAATTCAGCCAGTCTAAATTGAGTCAGAGTTCGGAGTGAAACCAAACTGTATTATTTCTGTACCATACACCATTTTGTAAATAGCCATTACTCACCTATCCATTAGAGTCACTTTCTTCTAAATTCTACACTCACTTTATTTAATTTATTAGACTCATATTTATTAGAACTAACTTACCCAACAGGAGCACTGAAAGCAATTAAGACCTAAAAAATAAAATACCAAACCAAAAACAAAACAAAACACAAATCCCTCAGCACATTAGAACATAATGAAAAATATATAAGCCGATAATATAGTCATAATTATTTCCCATGTGTATTCAATGATGTGTTAGCTTGGTAAAGTTTCCTAAAGCCTTATTTCTTGTAGTAATGAAAACAGGATGATTGTGGACTAAAGACAGGTGATGTATCTGCTTTCCTGAAGCTGAGCCATCTTGTGGTGAATTCCTGGATAAGAGCCTGGGAAAAAAGACACTGTTCTGGGCCCTACACATGAAAAAGGGCCCTTGTCAGTCAACAGGTGTGCTAATTTACTACCAGCTTTTCTGTTACATAGGAGCTGAGGATTCAGCAGCACAAGGAAACAACAGCCAATCAATACCCCCATCAATGAGTAAAAAGCCACACACAACCAAGCACCACGTAAATATAATGCATAGAATAGCCTAGAAGACACATTCCAATAGAGAGAAGTATTCTGAGGATAGGCTCCAGCATGAGTCTGAAAGCTCAGAAGACTAATCCCCTGGCCCTGGTGACCGACTCAAATTGGATCCTGCAACATTATCCTGAGATACATATATTTGCCTTCATTTATGACAAATCTAATCTAAAGGTAAACATTTTCCCTGTCCGACTCTAGGGGGTTGGGTTGGTGCTCATCTCCATTTCTTAGCTGAGGGAACCATGTTGTCCAAAGACTCTTCCGTGACCATGGGGGCAGCATGACTATATGCCAAAGTGCATGGAATGCTGTTACCTTTTCACTGTAGTGGTACCTATTTATCTACTTGCATTTGCATGCTTTTGAATGGCTAGGTTTGCAGGAGCTGTGGCAAGTAACGGGAACTTACCCTATCTGATCTGATCTGATCTGATCTGATCTGATCTGATCTGATCTGATCTGATCTATAAGCAACAACCAGTTCTTCTCTTTAACTTGGAAACTTTTGTAACTGTTAAAAGTCAAAGCATTCTGTCTGCATGTGAATATTTCTTGGGCAGGAATCTAATCTGAGTAAGATTACTGAAACAAGGTTTATAAGTATAACAGCAAGAGGACTTATATACAGGAAATACATTATAGCAATAGGCAAAGCTTAACACCCTGTGCCCTACTAGAAAAATAAGTGAATTAGCAGGCACTCCGTGTGTGTGTGTGTGTGTGTGTGTGTGTGTGTGTGTGTGTGTGTGTGTGTGGAAAGGGAGAAGACAAACAGTCTCTTAGACCAAAATGTTTTTCAACCACAGCAACTTGGAGCTGTGTGGATTCCTGTTGCAATCCACACATCTCAAACTTGCTGAGGTTGCAAAACACTGTTTTAGACAATGAACAGGCAGAATAATAGCTACAGAGTGGAAGTTAATCTTAACAGAAAATATCTCTATATTAAAAACTTTAGTAGATGACTAATGGCCTTAGTGCAGTTAGTCTAAAATTTATTCTATATGAAGTAATGGAACTGTTGATTAAAACAAAATTGATAAATATTTAGGTGTACAATTAATGTCAATCAATGGCTTAGGACCAGGGTATCTATGAGACCGCCTTCTGCCACCAGTAGCCTCTCACTGGCCAGTACGCTCCCATATAGAGGGGCTCCTCAGGGTGCCGTCGGCCAAACAGTGTCGACTGGCAGCCCCCGGGGGAGAGCCTTCTCTGTGGGGGCACCCACCATCTGGAACGAGCTCCCCCAGGAGATACGGAGGATCCCAGACCTGCGCGCTTTCCGCCATGCCATTTCTTTTCCAGCAGGCCGGCCTGGCCTAACTTCTCTTTTAAACTGTTTTTTAAAATTTTTAAAATTTTTAAATTTTAAATTTGTCTTATGAATTTGGGGTGTCTTAAATGTTGTTTTCCAGGCCAGGTTGTATTTTAATGGTTTTTAACATTTGTATTATATGTATTTTATTTGGCTGTTCACCGCCCTGAGTCCTTCGGGAGTAGGGCGATATACAAATTCAATAAAAAAAAATTAAAAAAAATTAAAAAAATGTATCTGGATGAAAACAGACCATGCCAAACACATGTGACATGAAATGCTAATCAACTCACTGCATATAACAGGCTGAGCAATATGATACTTCCAATTAAATATGTTCAAGCCAGGACTCATATAGAGTTTTATTGGATTGCGCTATCCAATACGAAATATTTTAGAAGCAATGGATTTAGTTTAGTATGGATATTAAAAAGAATCAAATTATGATAGATGAGGAGAAACAAAGGGAATAAAAATCAGGCTCTCCTGGAGGGAAAATGAGAGATTTCAAAAGTTGAAGAGGGTCTTCCTTGACAGATGAATCTTCTAGACATTTTCAAAATTGATCCCACAACATCACCAATTATGAGGGTTGTACAGCTAAAGGAATGGAATGGAATGGAATGGAATGGAATGGAATGGAATGGAATGGAATAGAATAGAATAGAATAGAATAGAATAGAATAGAATAGAATAGAATAGAATAGAATAGAATAGACAGAGTCGGAAGGGACCTTGAAGGTCTTCTAGTCCAACCCCCTGCTTAGGCAGGAAACCCTATACCATTTCAGACAAATGGTTGTCCAATCTTTTCTTAAAAACTTTCACTGTTGGAGCACTCACAACTTGTGGAGGCAAGTCTTTCCACTGATTAATTGTTCTAACTGTCAGGAATTTTCTCCTTAGTTCTAGGTTGCTTCTCTCCTTGATTAATTTCTACCCATTGCTTCTTGTCCTGTACTCAGGTGCTTTGGAAAATAGCTTGACTCCCTCTTCTTTAGGATTCGTCTTGGGATTAGAGCAGTGGTTCTCAACCTTCCTAATGCTGTGACCCTTTAATACAGTTCCTCATGTTGTGGTGACCCCCAACAATAAAATTATTTCTAAGACCATTGAAAATATTTGTTTTCCGATGGTCTTAGGCGACCCCTGTGAAAGGGTCATTCGACCCCCAAAGGGATCCCGACCCACAGGTTGAGAACCACTGGACTAGAGAGACCCAAGCTGAGAAAAGTTATTTTACATTGTGGAGAGCCTCACAAATCAGGAGAAATGTGGCTCTTTCTGATTGGTCCAGCAGGAAACCAAGAGCTTTGTTCCCTACTGAAAGAAGAAGGGTGAGGGGGACACGGGATTTTCCTAATTCAATGCTTTTCCACCTCAACAATTTTAAGAATCATGCATTTTTCAACTCCCACTGCACAAACTTCACTGGGGAGTGAAGTCCATAATCTTAACATTCCTGAGATTGAGAATCACTGGCCTATTCCTCTTCTCTGTGGTTACAAACCAGGATGAGAGGTAATTTCATTAAAATTTCATTGGCAGGCCTTTTCGTCCAAGGATATCCTGGGAAAAATAATTACAGTAGGTGGCCATTAGAATCTTCTACTGAACCTTCTAACAGTACCCCTTCTACATTTGGTCCAGCTAGAGTGTTTTACCAAAGCTTTGCAGCTTTTTTTTCGATCTAAAGGGAGAAATATGATTCAGAGCACAAGCAATTACATCTCAAACCAAACATATATTTCCCCCGGATTTTTCTGTGGCTACAAAGGTGTTTTTCTGATGTTTCATATGAGCTGCCATGCATTTCCTGTACCACATCTCTCCCTTTCTGTTCAAACTGCTACAGAGCCCATGTTCACATCCCTTTTGATTCAGTCTTGCCGTCTTGAGCATAGGGAAGGTTTCAGTGATAAATAAATCAATAAAGCCAAATCTTGAGATAGAAAAAGAGAAAAGCAAAATATAAGAAAAAAACAGGGGAAAGTGAGAACCATGCATCCAGAACTTCAAATCAAGAAAGCCAACCTCACCAAATCGGTTACTTATTAGCTCTTTGCAAATCTGTTGGGTGTCAGCCAATAGGGGTAATCCTCAACAAATGACCACAATTGAGTCCCAAACTTCCATTGCTGTTGTTAAATGAATTTGGCCCCATTTTACAATCTTTCTTGCCACAGTGGTTAAGTGAATCACTGCGGTTGTTAAATTAGTAACACAGTTGTTAAGTGAATCTGGCTTTCCCATTGACTTTGCTTGTCAGAAGGTTGCAAAAGTTGATCACATGACCCCGGGACACTGCAACCGTCATAAATGCATGCCAGTTGCCAAGCATCTGAATTTTGATCATGTGACTCTTGGAGGTGCTGCAATGGTTGTTAAGGGTGAAAAGTAGCCATTAAGTTGTTGAGGTTTTTTTTTTTTTTTTTTTTTTTGCAGTGTCATTGTAACAATCACTAAATGAATGGTTATAAGTCAAGGACTATCTATATTCATTGCACAGAGGATGACTGGATTGAAAACATCTGGATTTCCTGCTTAGATATCTATATGCAAGACATCTTTGCATTCCTTCCCTTCACAACATATTCAGTTTTACAGAATATGGAGGACAAAGAAAGCCAGTTCTTTAAGGAAGCTGATTGTAATTTTGCCAATAAAAGGAAATATTCCATTTTTTTACATCCTGGGTCTAGCCAGCAAATCAGAAAGGGCTAAATTCATCCTCTCTATGAGCTATGCTGGAATTAAAATAACCCTTCAAGGTTTCCTCCAATTGTAACCTTGTATGAAAGGGATTATGGAGAAGCTTCTTTTGGTGAATAAATTCCATCTATTCAAGTCTTGCAACATCAGGACATCTTAAACATTCTATAGCAATCAGATGTTGCTATAGAATGCAACATCAGGTTGATAAAACTGTAATTTCAGATTGGTTCTGAGTAAAGAGCCCCTGCCTCCCCACAAAATGTCTCATCTGTAGAAAAGTAGCATATTGATTCAATTGCTCTTTAGGATTCTAGAATTGTGCTATTCCATGGCATGGCTTAACTTTTATAATTTAGAATACATAAAATGAGTACTGTATTTTCTGCAGTATAAAATGCACCAGAGTATAAGATGCAGCTTAATTTTTGGGGAGGAAAATGGGGGAAAAAAATCTGCCTACCATTCATCTGGTAGCGTCCTTAATCTGGTCAGCTTCAGCACATTGGTTTGCTGTTTTTTATCCCCTGCTTGGGGATAAAAAACAGCTTCTAAGGCACAGCTGATCTTTGGAGAGAGAAGCAATGAGAAAAGCAAGCAAACCACGGAGATCGCTTCACTCGCTAGCGCCTCCTTAGGGCTGAAAAAAACTTCACAGCTGAGAGTCGGAGGGACAGGCAAAGCAGGGAGATCGCTTCACTTGCTAGTGCCTCGTTAGGTCTCAAATAAAAAAGATTTGAAAAAGCTATATTTGGAATATAAGATGCACCTAAATTTTCAGCCTCTTTTAGGAGGGAAAAAAGTGCATCTTATACTCTGAAAAATACGGTATCGCCCCAATGATTTTTTAAAAAATAGGGAATTGTATTACAGTAGTGGCCAAAATTGTGGAAACCTTTTGGGAAAAGGTTTTTCTAATTTTCTAAAACTAGCTAATAGCACCACTTTTGGGAGGGAGTAGTACCATAAAATTATATACCAATGGAAAGTTAATTTAATCAAGAATGTAATGGAATAACTTTTATGAAGGATTTGCTATTAGAATAGCAGTTACAGTATAAAGAAAAAAAAGTGAAGCATGGAGAAAAAAATGAGATCTACAAAAATTATCACCATAGAAAAAATGAGATATACAAAAATTATCATGTCAATTAATACTTAGTTGGGTAACCTTTAGCATGAATTATGGCCTTACAATGTCTTCCCAACGAGTGAACCAAGTCCTTTAGTTCTGCAGCTGTTATAATGTGAAACCAAGATTGAATGATTGCTTTTATTAACTGGGTTTTATTGCTGGGTCGCTCCTGACTTACAATTTTCTTTAGTCAGCTCCATAGATTTTCAATTGGGTTAAGGTCTGGACTACTCTCAGGCCATTCCAGCAGTGGAATATGATTATCTTGAAACTCCTCCCCCCCCCACACAAAAAAAGTGCTGTTATTAGCCATCAAACCTCAAAAATACACTTTCCCAAAAAGGTTTCCACAATTTTGGCCACTACTGTAGTTTATTACAATTTTATGATCCGTGAGCCTTTTTGTAGTGTGCTGCTAGGACCACACTCTAGAAAAGAGGCTAAAGAAATGTGTGGAATCAATGTAAATTGTGACCTTTAAATTAATTAAGTACAGTTGATGGGATTTTTTTCCTCTCCTTTTGCCACAGAAAATTATATATAAATTATTTGTTAACTGCTTTTATAAGGACTTTGGGAATCATACTGTGACTGGGGAAGGGTGGGATATGGTCTTGTGATCAAGAATTGAACTAGTTTGGTTAAAAATGGGCCTTGTAGATATGATTTTTGGCCTAGAACTTCCCTTCTGCTAGTTGTTTCAGGCATAGTTAGCATCTAACTGATGGTGTGGGCCCTTCATCTGTAGAAACCACTAAGAAATACTTAATTTTACAAATGAAAATTCTACCTAGTTTAAACAGATTAGTCAATTCCAAACTAGTTGATTAATTGGAAAGGATCAAATTTAATTGATAGAAAGTACAGGGTTTTTTTTTTTTTTGTTATTGTTGTTGTTGTTTATTTTAAAGCTGTTTTGGTTCTGAACTAGGATGTTCATGAAAAATAATAATGAAGCCATTTTATTCTAAGAAAAGAAGACAAAGTATTTGTTTCCAGAACTAAAATGTGCCAATATTTCTTAAACTACTTTCAATTTTCCCCAAAATGTTTAAGATGAAATTTTGGTAATTTGCAGCTTTGCTTAATTTTTACATGTTGATTCTTCCATCAAAATGGAGGTGATAAGTCAAAAACTAGATTTCTTTTATTGTTGTCAGCCTTAATTAATCTAATCGTTTCAAAAGCCATTTGCACTAGTGGCCAGCATCACATCTCCAAGAGAAACTTATTTCATTATAATTAAAATGGTGATCGCATAATTACTTTTTAGAAGTAATTTAGAAGACTGGGCTAGGAAAGTTCACGATCAGCCACAGATAAAGTTATTATGTGGTGGTTTGTTTTTTTTTTATTGTTCTTTGCATTGGGCTTCAACGCGGCTGGAGAACAAATTCCATGTCATAACTGCTAAGTTTCCTTGTTGTCACAAGGGCACTCTTTGGTAATCAGACAGAGCAGGGAACGTAAATGTAATATATTTGGGCTGCTTTCTTTTCTTTCAGAGGCAAATTATGCTGGAAGAAAGAAAAAAAAAAAACAGCTCACGACACTCCTGACAGCAAAGAAACAGAGGCACAAAAGACAATTTATCAAAAGTGACATTGGGGCAATGGCCCGGAACTGGCTACCCCAACCGAATCATCAATCACCATAGCAAAAGACTGTACATCTCCTTGCCGTAAATGAAGTGAAATAAAGAGCATTGCCAGGGAGATAGATCGGGAGCCCCGTTCCTCTGTGAAGCAGCCTGGGCTAATGATAAGTGTAGGTTTTCATTTTCCTGGGACTCACTTTTAACACAGACCATACAAAAGAGCACTTTAACTTACCAGGGATGTTGCAGTTACCAATTTGTGGTGTTTTGTTTTTTTCTTTTTTTGTCCTTTCTTCAATATTCCATCTGGCTGGTAAAATAACAGGTTATACCACTGGCAGGTCCTCAATCAACTAACTTGATTAACTTGACTCTTCACAGGTCATTTGAGTGACATTGCAATCCCTAATCAACACAGTGAAGTGGAGAGCAAGATTGATGCTCCAGATACCTTAAATGGGCTCAATTGAAGTGACATAAGAAGTTGGCAGTAAATAAGCAAACAATCTGGGTGGGATTCTGATGCCTACCGGACGGAAAAGCTACAACTTCATTTAAACAATCTAACAAAAGCCTACCCAACAATGCTCTGTCCCATGCTGAATGACATGTCATTGGAGCTGTGAGCAGGATTGACTAGAACAAACGAGGGTAATAAAATGGAGAAAATTTTGAAAAAACAATTGAGAAAATAACAGTGAATTAGCCAAAGTGAAGAACTTTGAATATGAAACCTGTATTGCTCAACCTGAACAGAGAAGTAATGAGAGCATCTTGCACTTCTAAGAAGTACAGTACAGTACAGTACAGTACAGTACAGAACAAAACAGAACAGAACAGAACAGAACAGAACAGAACAGAACAGGAGTTGGAAGGGACCTTGGAGGTCTTCTAGGCCAACCCCCTGCTCAGGCAGGAAACTCTTATACAATTTCAGACAAATTGTATAGGGTTTAAAAACCTCCAGTGTTGGAGCATTCACAGCTTCTGGAAGCAAGTTGTTCCATTGATTAATTGTCCTGATCTTCATAAGTAGAGTCTAATTGGTGGCCTCTGTGTCCCACTGGAGTCAAAGATTTTATATTTTATGAAGCAAGCAAAGTCCTGGAAGGTTTGTGGAATATTTTAAGATGATCCGTTTACAACATGCCATTTAGGTGAAGTTCAGCTATTTTGAATGGAGATATTTTAACACATTTCAGTCTCTCTTAATAGAATGAATGGAGGCTTTTATGGGTTGGAATTATGCCCTTGTTTGTTATCTTTAGACTGCTGTGAAATTATTTCTCAAACAAAATATCACCCTTGATTATTTTACAGATGAATGAGCACCATTGAGGCTCAAAGACGCCTGACATTGTTCCAACTAGAAAAAACTCCACTCTGTCGTTCCCAGTGCTATTTATCCACTCATCATTAAGCTTATGCCAGATTTAGTAGATATGGTCAATAGTATATATTTCAAATTGGCACTAAGATAATCTAATGAAAACCAATTTAGAAAACCTAATGAAAATTTTTCCAACCCAGACAAACATCACAATGCATTTACAGGTAGTCCTCCACTTACAACCATTCGTTTAGAGACCATTCAAAGTTACAATGGCAATGAAAAAAGTGACTTGTGACTGTGGTTCACACTTATGACCATTGCAGCATCCCCATGGTCATGTGATCAAAACTCAGGTGCTTGGCAACTGACATGTATTTATAACAGGTTGCAACATCCCAAGGTCATGTGATCACCATATGTGATCTTCCCAGTTGGCTTGCGACAAGCAAAATCAATATGGGATGCTAGATTTCTTAATGACCACACGATTCACCTAACAACAGCAGTGATTTACTTAACAACTGGGGCAAAAAGATCATAAGATGGGGCAACACTCACTTAATAGCTGCCTGCATTTTTTTGAGCAAATTTTGGGATCAATTGTAGTCGTAAGTCAAGGACTACCTGCACTTGAAGAATGGCATGTATGCAATCTTGCCCAATAATGCTACTGTTTTTGATGATGACTGTCTTAGATAATTAGTGTTATGCCTTCTGTACCTATATATACCTATATTACATACTTAGGTAAGTACTATTATCCCATGACCAAGCCTTACTGGCATGAGAAGGGGATTCCAATTCAAACACTGCATTATGGTGTTATGCTTTCCTTTTTTTGCAGTACAATTTTTTCAACCTCATCACTTGATTGATGGGGTTCACAGGGCTTCCTCAAATAATGCTTCTTCTATGGTCCTTTGCATAGAGTTCTCGGATTTTAAAGCACTTCACTGATGATAGAAATAGCAATCGCACTTAGACTTATATATTGCTTCACAGTGCTTTACAGCCCTCTCTAAGTGGTTTTACAGAGTTGGCATATTGCCCCCAACAATCTGGGGTTTCATTTTACCAACCTCAGAAGGATGAAAGGCTGAGTCAACCTTGAGCCACTCAGAATCGAACACATGGAGTGATGAGTGAGTTAGCCTGAAGTACTGCATTCTAACCACTGCGCCACCACGGTAATGATAGTAATGATCATTATTATTGGCTTGAAAGACTTATTGCTTATGGTTAAAATAAAATTGGGAGGGTCTTGTCTGAAACCTTGCAAATTTAAGGAGGGAGGATGCTTTCAATTCATATCTAAGTCTTATAAGAATTATGTTCTACCAGTGGTGAGTCTCCAGCAGTTTACTATGTTAGCATCTGCTTTTTGATCTAACCAGAAAGTCTGTGCAAATGATCAGAACTGTTTTCTCATCTCAGACAGTTTTGGGTTTTCATATCCTATATCCTTCCAAATTCCTTGAACTTCTGTAAAAAACTGTCCCTCTGACTTAGCTTTAAACTATTGTTGGAAGAAATATCCAGGTCCAGGTCCAAGCCAGGAGAAAGGCACTGGAGACAAAATGGAGTCTGGAGGCTGATTGGAAAGAGAGTCCATTTATTGATGAAGCAGAAGCACATGTTTGTGGTTCTGGTGCAGCTGACCACATGGAGTTGAGAGTGATGGGTTTTTATACCTTCTCTTGGGCTTTGAACTTGAGCTTCCTGTTCCTGTGCAAGAACATGTATTCTATTGGCTGGTGTAGGGGTCATAGCTGGCTCTGTAGGTTGTCTGAGCTATGGTTGAAGTTTGGGCAGTGATGCAATGTCCTTAGGAGGTTGTGCAATGTGCTGAGCTCTCCTGTTAGATGGAAGTAGGTTAATCCTAATATGTCCTGAAGGGTCATGTCTTAATCTCATCACCCTGGAGACTGAAGGTCTTTTTGTTTTGTAGATAGGCTGGGCCAATCTTTCCCAACAGGCACAAAATATCTGCTGGGGACTATTAAGAAAGGTGGGGGGGGGTGCATTCCAAGAGCATGTTTCTCCATTTCTCCCTTTAAGGAAATATAATATTCTTCTTTTTTAATAGTTTGCAAAATATTTCATTCTTCTGGGAGAGGGGTGGGTGCTAACTTTCTACACTATTCATTCAGAATTGGTCTAATACATTTTGTTACCTGAATATTGCACCTCTCTCATTCACCGAAGACAGAGCGGATTCAAAATCAGCCAAGTTACACATGAGGCACAAAATCCCACAAACCCATTTCCCCACACTTGATAGCAAAATAAATAACTAGCTCTTTGCTGGCTTTTCAATAGTAATTGAAATCTGCCACCTGCAGCAGCTGCCTCACTCTGTCTAAGAATAGGGTGGGCCCTTTTTGGTTCACCTGTTGTTTCTATAAGCCAGCTGCTCTGTTACATAGTCATCCCTTAGGGAGGCTATTCATACATGTGTTGGATTTGTACAGATTAATCTTGCTTGATTCACATTAAGTCCTTCCATAATTGAAGGTTAGTGTGCAGATCTTTCCTTCCTTCCTTCCTTCCTTCCTTCCTTCCTTCCTTCCTTCCTTCCTTCCTTCCTTCCTTCCTTCCTTCCTAATATAAAAGTAACAAAGCTTGTGCTATTCCTCCTTTCTTCTTTGCTAGAAACCGAATAAATAATCTCCTTTCACAATAAAACAACAGGCTTGATTATACTATGAATTCAACATATGATATTGGAAGATGATTAGCTTATTAATAGGTGTTTCCCCCACACCTTGGTTTAGAGAAATCCAGGTAAATTACATGTCAGATATGTATCATTCCATGTGGTACATTATAACACTTCAACAAACAGAAGTGAAACCCAGCAGGTTGCTTAGTAACTGAATAACTTACTGTCAGATCTAATTAAAAAGAAGAATACTTTGTTTTAGGATAGTGTTAATTTTGATCTAACTTTTCAACAAATGTACTCAAAAATTGTCTGAATGTGGCAGACAGTGTGAAGTGCCAAAATAAGTTGTCAGAAACTTTTCAGATGCCTATTTAAAGTATGCAGCTGTTAGAGCAGGGAGAAAATATAGAAAACAACATTTCTGGGTCCATGAAATATTCATTCAATTCTGTCATCCCACATTAGTCCCGTTAAAATCTATCTTAATATTCAACTCTTGATAATTGATACATTTCAACAAATCTAAAAAAAAAACATAAACACAAACAAAGCAAGAGGAACAATCTCTACCTGAACTTGTAGAAGTTGGAGAGTAAATATTCTGGTAAACAATAAATTGTGGTAAATCAAATAGTGTGCCAATTGGCAAGAATGTTCTGAAGGATGTAGAGATTTATTTTTAATTGTATTGAAGCCTTTAGTTAATAACTAGCGATTTGTCTCCCCAGAAAATATCCAGGTTAGTCAATAAGGACCATTCAAAATATATACCCAGATGAAAAAAGCATTTTAAGGAGTGAATGAATATGCCTCTGAATTTGTGGGGAAGAACCAATGCTGTGGAAATGGATTTTGTATCAAGACTGATATGTATACTTTGAGAGCAGTGTTCAATGTGCTTTGAACAGCTTGATAACAGCAGTGTGTGGCAGCTTCCAAAAAATCTAATACAATCCTTGGTTGTATAAACAGAGGCATAGAATCAAAATAATGTGACATATTAGTAACACTTTATAAATTCTTAGTAAGTCCACACCTGGAATACTGCATCCAGTTTTGGTCACATTACAAAAAATACATTGACACATTGGAAAAAGTAAAAAGAAGAGCAACTAAGATGATTAAAGTCCTAGAGACTAAAACTTATGAAGAACAGTTGTAGGTATTGGATATGGCTAGTCTAGAGAAAAAGAAGGACTAGGGATGACATGATAGCAGTATTCCAGAATTTCAGGGGCTGCCACAAAGAAGAATGGGTCAATTTATTTTCCAAAGCACTAGAAGACAAGGCAAGAAACAATGGATGGAAACTACTCAAGGAGAGAAGCAACCTAGAATTAAGGAAAAACTTCTTAACAGTGAGGACAATTAACCAGGGAACAGCTTGCCTTCAAAAGTTGTAGGTGTTTCATCACTGGAGAAGACTGGACAGCCATCTGTCTGAAATGTTAGGTTCTCCTATTTGAGCAGGGGGTTGAACTAGAAGATCTCCAAGGTCCCTTCCAACTCTATTCTGATTGATTGATAAATTAATGATTAATTTTAATGGTAGGAACAATATCCAGGATCTCCTTGTTAAAATATGTATCTTTCTTAGGATGATGGCAGTTTTAGTCTCTTGATTTTAAACAATATTCTTGGGCCTATTTGTTAACCTCAAGGATGTACTAAAATCGAAGCAATCCCTAAGCACGTACCACTTACTGGGCATAACATTTAAATCTGATTTTTCCTCTCTTGAGAAATTAACATTTTGGAATAATTCTTACATTTCAATGGCTGGTAATTCTTTTTTTCTTTCTAATAGAATGATTACCCCCCAATCAACTATTAAGTAATCACCACTTCTTATGGAAACAAATCCCACAAGTTAATTAAGTACTGTACAAAGAAATATTTTCTTTGGTCTGCTCTAAAACCTCTTCCAGCCTTGTCTGACTTTTTTCCAATCCATTTTCTCTGTACCAGTTCTGATTTTATAAACGTTTAACAAGTCTCAAATTGGTTACCCTTTTCCCACAAGTTCCAGGCTTCTTATCATAGAATAGATGTTGGAGCCTGTTGCAGAATTGTGAGTTCACATGCAGCTGGGAATGCTGGCTATGCCTTTAAGGAGGACCAGAGACAGAGAAGGTGGAGGCTTTTATTACCTACCTCCAGCCAGCCTGGACACAAAGCCTATATGGCACAGAGCTCTTCGTCATGTTGGTTGCTGATATTTTCTAGACTTCCTTCACACATTCTGAATATGGTGATCAGGACTCCATAACCATTGTTTCAGAGTGTCTATGGAGATTCTCAGTCATCCAGGTCATGGTTGTCACAAAGATGCTTTTTTCAAAAAAGCAGCTGGACTGTCTTGTTTTTCCTTGAAGACGTTTCACTTCTCCAGTTGCCTTTTGGGGAAAAAAACCAACCTTTTGTTTTTTCAGAGGTGTTTCAGAGGTGAACATAGCATGGAGTGGAAAAAGCATTATATTGTTGGGAGCATTATTTTCAATTGGGTTTAAGGATCTCTGCTATGGTCTGTGTTCTTTAATTCCCCTGCAGTTCTCAATCTCGCTTCATGTCTTCCTTAAATAATCCAATATGAATCCAAGACCTGGTTGGTTAACATGAATTTCAGACCCCATCAGGTTTAGAGATAAAATTGTGGATGGGGGTGGGTAGTTGTCTAAATTTGCATTTGTTTCTATTTATTTTGAGTCAAGTTTGTCATTAGGCTGATGATTAACCCAAGTTAGAGAGCTCTTTAAATGTGTTCACTTCACCGTGCCTTTTGGTTTTCACAACCCTTAATAATCTGATATCATCTATGGATTTATCCAACTCACCCATGTCCTCTCCGTTTATTTCTTTATCATATTTATAAACAAGTGAAAACCCACCAGTCCCGATACAGATTCTTAATGGAGTTCGTATCTTATTTTTCTTTCTTATTTTAAGCAAGATTTACTTATTTTAAGTTCTTGTTTTTACGAAGTTATTTTTAAATGCTATACATTGCATAAATAAATGAAAGGACCCGAAACACCAATTTGCTTATTAAATTTAGAATCTTAAAAGGGGAAGGGGCAATTTAGGTCACTGAGGTCTTATTTAGTGCATGCTATAAATCCTTACTCAATGAAGGAATCCAAATAAAAGCAACTCTGGCAAGTGTCTGTCTAGCATCTCAATGAGCATATTCAATCTTCTACTTCCTGAAGTAATTTACTTCACTGTCTTACTACTATTACCAATCTGACTCCCCCCACCACCCGCTAACATTTATCCAGGTTAATCCAGAAACTTAAGTCAATTATTCTGTTTCCTGCATTCTGGAATAATAGAGAGAAATACCTTCTATGCCCAGGATATATAATTTTTGGTTGGACATAATGATAGCCACTGGTGTTACATTGTTGTCTTTGTTTTGCATTATGGAAATGGAGAGATGGAAAGTCTTTAAGAAAATCTGATCTGTCTTCCACTTCCTGTCCTTGTTCTCAGTTCTACTCAAATCTCTCTCCTTACCTTTTACATAATTAACAACAGGTGGTTGTTACGGGGTTTTTTAAAAAAAATATAAGAATGTAAAAATCAGCAGACAACTATAGAGCAGAAGAATCCCACCAACTAAAAAGTATAAACCCTCACCCATAATGCCAAACAAAAGGCCTAAACATTTGGCCCCATCCACCCTGGGAAAAAGGGATGTGATGGCTCAGTAGTTAAAGATGCTGAGCGTGTCAACTGAAAAACTGACAGCCTGGGTTTGAAACCCAAGCGTCACATGACAGGGCAGGCTCCTTTTACTTGCACCAGTTCCTGACACTAGCAGTTTCAAAGCATGCAGATTCAAGTAGATAAATAGCAGGGGTGAAATCCAGCAGGTTCTGACAGGTTCTGGAGAACCAGTAGCGAAAATTTTGAGTAGTTTGGAGAACCGGCAAATACTACCTCTGGCTGGTCCCAGAGTGAGAATGGAGATTTTGCAGTATCCTTCCCCTGGAGTGGGGTGGAAATGGAGATTTTTGCAGTATTCTTCCCCCGCCATGCCCACCAAGCCACGCCCACAGAACCAGTAGTAAAAAAAAATTGAATTTCACCACTGATAAATAGGTACCACTTCAGTGAGAAGGTAACAGCACTCCATGCCGCTCCACATATAATTCTGCTGGCCACATGACCAAGGAAGTATCTTCAGCCAATGCTGGCTCCCTCAACTAAGAAATGGAGATGAGCACTACCTCCTAGAATAGGACACGACTAGACAAGGGAAACCTTTACCTTTGCTCTGAGAAACTGTGGGAATCATAAAAGGGATGCTTGCAACCTCGCTGTAGCTTCTGGGCCCCTCTTTCTGAATCCTTATTTTCAAGAGAGGCTATAGAATCTGAGCCTACCAGATGTAGCTGGCTACTAGCCCCAGGTCTACAAACATTTTGGCTGGGGCTGATGGAATTGGAATTAGAAAACTCAGTTCCATACCTGCTGTTTATAGTGGCCTAAAAAGTGTTACAGGTTTTTTCTGATGCGAAACATATCAACCTTTTATCCAACGTTGAGATGGAGAACTACATCTCTTTCTCTTTCTCTTTCTCTTTCTCTCTTTTTTTTCTTTTGGTGACAGGATGAAAGTGTCATCCCTTTTAAGAAAATACCTATGAAATGAGCTGACATGTCACTGTAAAAGTACATTTAAAGAAAATGAAAATGTGGGGGAAATGGATGTCATGATGCCTGCCTTCCATTAACTAAGATAGAAAGGATTAGCATGAGTATATGGTTTTCTCTCCCTCCCTTACAAAAATTACATGGCATCTGACATTATTCTGTGATAACTGAACGGCAATCTGGGAGGTGTTTCTGTGAAAATGTCATGGAATGTGGTGACACGCTTTGCTGTTTTTTGGTCCTCTTCCATATGATTTCTTTGGAATGTAGCTATAGAAATGCGGATTTTTCTTTCCAGCCTTTACTGTAAAGCAAGTTACAGGGCTATGTTGATACAGGACTGGAGTCAGGGTCTGAATAATAAGGAAGTTAAGCATAGCTTTAGACTCTCCACTGATAGAGTGGGTGACTAGATTCGTTACCATCCTGTGGGAGGTAATTACGCTGTCCTGAACTGAAGTGTGACCTTGTTGCCTCTCTTATTTATTAAATCCAGGCCTGATGTCTGGTTTCATTTCAGACTCCCTGCCTAAGATGGATATCCTAAGGCCAAATGCGGCAAGGCAGTCAGCCACCATGCTTGCCAAGAGTCAGTATTTTCAAAAGAATCCATGCTGGTAGATTATTGTGTCTGTTTCATTTAGAATCAACATTTCTTTTCTTGTTCACTTAAAATCAAATACCCGCTAGTTCAGGGTAGATGTACTTTAATTCACAAACAATCTGCACCTACACGTTTCTTCTAACAAGAGCTTCTAGGTCTTCAAAAGAATCTGGCTATGATTTCAGGTTGTTTCAGGGAACAACTGGCTCCCCCCACCCACCCATGTTAATGCTTCATCTTTTGCTAGGCATAAGAAACAAGTGAAACAGATTTCCAGGCTGAGATAATTGGATCTATAAAGAGACTTCGGATTCATTGAATTAATTCTGAAACCCTCAGCATGCACTGTAATTTAGGGAACAAAAGTTGAAATTTCTACCGTAAATTGTCAACAAAACCTTATTTCTCATTTTGAAGTGATGGTGCATGTAAGTTTTCAGACATTCTTCATGAAGCAATAGTGGCTGGACATGAAACTATTTGCAAGAATATCAAATTTTCCCTATCAGGATAAGGAAAAAACTACTGTGAACCCATCCATTGGCCACCAAGAAAGTAGTTGTAGGAAATTTGATTTTTATTCTCTCCACCATTTTGTGTATTGTACATGTAGATGAATACAAATTCAGTTAGAAGTGCAATCCAATAGGAAGCCTATTCAGGACAGAACCAGAGCTAAGTCTCCTTACTATTACTTTAGCTACTAAATATATATTATATTGTTCCTCCAGAACCTTGAAGTAACAAATATTGTCCTAGGCCCACCAACCTTCACTCAACCTGGATATTTGCAGTCCTGATCCAATTCTCATTGACCTGGATCACATCTAATGCTGAGTCAGAATGTCACTTTTTTGTGGCATTAATGTTGTTGTTTTTTGAGCCCAACTCCCAAGGTTTGCCAGCTACAATAACAGCTCACCATGTTGTGTGAGCCCAGCCAATGATGCTGTGTTCAGTAAACCCATGCTTACTAAAATGGTTTGCTTCTTGCAGTGTGTGAACCCAGCCGTGTTAAAAGTGAACTAGAGAATTTATTCCAGGGGTGAAATCCAGCAGGTTCTGACAGGTTCTGGAGAACTGGTAGCGGAAATTTTGAGCAGTTCGGAGAACCGGTAGCGGAAATTTTGAGTAATTCAGAGAACCAGCACATACCACCTCTGGCTGGTCCCAGAGTGGGGTGGGAATGGAGATTTTGCAATATCCTTTTCCCAGGAATGGGGAGGGAATGGGGATTTTGCAGTATCCTTCCCCTGCCATGCCCTCCAGGCCACGCCCACCAAGCCACACCACACGCACCAAGCCATGCCCACAGAACCGGTAGTAAAAAAAATTGGATTTCACCACTGGTTTATTCTATTAGTACTTTTCGTTTGCAAGCTACCTTTTTAAAAATCATTTGATGGCATATCAAAGTGCATATCTTTAAAATTAATCAAGAATTGAATTCTTAAAACTGCTAATAGCCAGAGAAAGGCCATCAAAGATGAGGAAAGATAACTCTTTACTTTCTGGCATTGGCAGTACTGTGGCTAAGTGAATAGGCTAGATGTGGGCAATGAAATAGTAACCCACTCAACCACTGTTATTTGCATAATGCCTTCCTGTGGCACCTCTCATCCCATTTCTGTATGATGGCTATTGTAGTGCCCTCAATGGCTACATGCTGTCAGTAGAAGTGATTAACTGGTTCTGCTAGAAATCCTTTCGTTCTAAACGTCTACAGTCTTGATCAGTCAAGTGTCACTGTTGTAGCTGGTGGTTATATGAAGGAGGGAGAAGAAAAAGAATCTTTGCCCACTGCTGGGGAAGAAGGAAACCCAGGACCAAACCCAAAGGTGGGCTTCAGCAGGTTCTGACCAGTTCTGGAGAACCGGTAGCAGAAATTTTGAGTAGTTCGGAGAACCGGTAGTAAAAATTCTGACTGGCCCCGCCCGCCCCCCTCTATTCTCTGCCTCCTGAGTCCAAGCTGATCGGGAGGAAATGGGGATTTTGCAGTAACCTCCCCGTGGATTAGGAAGGGAATGGAGATTTTACAGTATCCTTCCCCTGCCATGCCCACCAAGCCACGCCCACCAAGCCATGCCACGCCCACCAAGCCACACCCACAGAACCGGTAATAAAAATTTTTGAAACCCACCATTGACCAAACCTATGCAAAGAATTTGCTCCAGAAGGCAACTTGTCTCAGATTTCTTCAAACCCTGTGTTAATCTTGGATCGTATCCAAGAAAATAAGGGAAAGCTTATGGGAAGCATTCTTGTTTTATTCAGTTAATAAGAATGCTCCTGTCCTTGGCCATTGAATAGAGAAAATGCTGTGGATATTTCCTCACAGAATTGTGAAATCTGTGGTTTCAGTCCTACTAAAGCACAGAATCACACATTACCTATTCTTGCTCAAAATACTTGGTCACTATAAAAATAGCTGCTTGAAGTCTCTAAGCAATTGCTTGTTCGCTGTCAGCTCTGGCTGAACTGTAAATTAATAATTACAAACTCTAAAGCTAACTTAACTCCAGTAGAGGCTGGAGAAGAGCATCACTCAGGCAGCAACTTCTATTAGAAAAGCAGTCCAAGGCCAAACAGAATAAAAGGAACAAATAAGAATCTTTCTTCTAACCATCACTGCTCTTATGGGACTCGTTGGAAAGAATTAAAGCACAGCGCATAAACTAGACAATCTGTAAAGTGACAAGAGTAAGGAGCTAAATTCAATGCTAATTCTTGTCTCAACATTTTTTGTCTGAGGAAGCATCAGCATGCATGAAAAGTGGGTTATTAATAAAATTGATATGCCAAAAAAACATCCAAGATCTCTTGTCAAAGAAAGCCCTCTATCTGGTTGTAGAGATGACATTACAAGAACAAATAAATACTGAAATTCAGAATGAAACTGAATACCTTTTTGTAAAAACGTACAGTAGTGGCCAAAATTGTGGAAACCTTTTGGGAAAAGTGTATTTTCTAAAACTAGCTAATAACACCACTTTTTTTGGAGTAATACCATAAAATTATATCTCAATGGAAAGATAATTTAATCAAGAATGTAATGCAATAACATTTATAAAGGATTTGCTATTAGAATAGCAGTTACAGTATAAAGAAGAAAAGTGATACACGTAGAAAAAATGAGATATACAAAAATTATCACCATAGAAAAAATGAGATATACAAAAATTATCACCATAGAAAAAATGAAATACACAAAAATTATCACCATGTCAGTTAATATTTAGTTGGATAACCTTTAGCATGAATTATGGCCTTACAACATCTTCCCATGAAGTGAACCAAGTCTTTTACTTCTGCAGCTGTTCTAATGTGATAACAAGATTAAATGATTAGCTTCTATTAACTGGGTTTTATTGCTGGGTCGCTTCTGACTAACAAGTTTCTTTAGTTGGCTCCATAGATTTTCAATTGGGTTAAGGTCTGGGCTATTCCCAGGCCACTCCAGCAGTGGAATATGATTATTTTGAATCCCCCCCCAAAAAAATGGTGTTATTAGCCATCAAACCTCAAAAATACACTTTTCCCAAAAGGTTTCCACAGTTTTGGCCACTATTGTAAGTCTTTTGCTACCCCTGAAAATTAGTTTAAATTTTACTGACTTCACACCTTATTTCTCTCAAGGTGGCTTATAAGGAATTTAAAACTACACAATGCAAAATAAAATAGAACAATCTATGCCAGGGGTGTCAAACTCATGGCGTCACATTGTCATCATGTGATGTATCGTGACTTTCTTCCCCTTTTCTAAAACGGAGGTGGGCATGGCCAGCGCATGACACATCTAGTCTGCGGTCTGCGAGTTTGACACCCCTCATCTATGCAATGAAAATCCATTTCAGAAAATAAAAGCAGAAATGAAAGTTAATATCATTAAAATAATTACTAGTTAAAGGCTTGTGGAATTGAATCTGGTTTTGTTTTGTTTTTTAGCATTCTTTGTAAAGCAAGTCAAAATTTACCTCCTTGGGAAATTCATTTCCTAGCCTGGGGGAAGAGGGGCACGCAAAACAAGATCTCTCCCATATAGCACTTAGCACTTAACAATAGCACTTAGACTTATTTATCACTTCATAGTGCTTTAAATAGTTTACAGAGTCAGCATATTGCTCCCAACAATCTGGGTCCTCATTTTATTGATCTTGGAAGGCTGAAAGACTGAGTCAATTTTGAGCCTCATCAGGATTGAACTCCTGGCAGTGAGCAGTGAGTTAGCCTGCAATAGTGCATTCTAATCACTGTGCCATCATGGCTCCTTTTCTTCATAAGACATGGGTAGATGGGTTTCTAAAAGCAGAAGACCTCTCCTACTGATTCAGCTGAACGGATTCATGACTGGAGAGTTATCTGTCAGATAGCCAGGCCTTAAGATGAGTATTGAGTTTTCAAGGTCAACACTAACATCTTCAATGGTGTCCAGTAGATAATTGACAACCAATGTAGATCTTTCACTTCAGGGATCATATGATACTGGTAACTTCCACAGGTATACAGCCTGACAGCCTCATTTGGGGTCAGTTACAATTTACAACAATTGGAGAACCATTGGAGACAGGAATATCTATTTGCCAAGTTACTTCTGAGCCGATTAATTTATGTAAGATCAGGTGTAGAATATTTCTCCAATCTTTAGAAAATATATATTCCACTATCCTACCAGAAAATATCTCAAAATGCAAACTTGCTATAAGATTGTTGATGGCATATATGTTTGTTTGTCTGTCTGTCTGTCTGCCTGCCTGTCTGTCTCTCTGTCTGTCCGTCCGTTCATCCAACTGTCCATCCATCCATCCATCCATCCATCCATCTATTTATCTATCTCTATCATCTGTCTCTATATATTTTGAATGAATTTGGGACAGAGATCAAGCTTCAAAGGAAAAACATTTAAAAGTGTTATGGAATATCTTTTAAACCTTTTAGGAATTTTTAGAGATAAAGATATTGCAGAGGTTAGGAGTTTCACTTTCTTCATTTAATAGAGAATAATAAACTCTAATTTACTAATGTTGTCACTTCTCATCAGATTGGAAATTGGATCTCAATAACTTATATAAATGTCATAAAACAATGACAGAGCAACTTTTTGTGTCTAGAGGACCTAGTTTCAACACTTTTTCCTTGAATCTTCCAAAGGGGCCATAAAAACTCTGAAGAAACTCTGAGCTGCTCCCACCAACCAGCTAGGATGGAGAATGGCATACATTTATGATTGCTTTTGTTTCATTAAAACATATCACATTCTCTTAGCACTTGGGGACAAAATAAATGACATGATGAATATTATATTTTATTGAAATGTATTGTAGCCAATGAGGTTCCATAAATACATTTTGTCCTCATGTCTCACTATCTGCAGCATGAAGGTCTCCACTCACAATTTGCAGCCTTTGTGTCACTCCCAGCCCACTGCAAGGAATTCTGACTCCATGTTAATTGGTCTTTCAGAAGACCAGTAGACCTGTCTGAGATCAATATATTAATCTAACTGCCAGTTTATCACAATTGGGAAAAAAGTTGTTTTACTGGTTCTGTCCCAAATAACCACATTATAATATGTTTTCGTTCTCCTCCTCCTCCTCCTCCTCCTCCTCCTCCTCCTCCTCCTCCTCCTCCTCCTCCTCCTCCTCCTCCTCATTATTATCATCATTATTATTGTTAATCTTTGGTGAGATTCACAGCCTTTGAGGCTGGTTAATAGCTCAGCAGCTTGAGTCCTAACCAAGGACCTAGGTATCATCGGAGGATGTAAGCTGTTCCGAATAGGGTGTTTTTTTGTAGAGTCAAAATGTTCAAGTCCGGTAAATTTAGAATTTCTAAATAGCGAGGTAGCCCTTTGGGTATTGCTCCAAGGGCTCCAATTACAATCGGGACAACACACGATTTCTTTTTCCACAGTCGCTCAACTTCAATTTGCAAGTCTCGGTACTTTGTGATTTTTTCTTGCTGCTTATCTTCAATCCGTGCATCACCAGGTATTGCAATGTCAATGAACCATACTTTTTTCTTTTCAACTATTGTTATGTCAGGTGTGTTGTGGACCAGGTGCCTGTCAGTCTAAATGCTGAAGTCCCACAAGATCTTGAGTTTCTCATTCTCTAAAACTTTCTCAACCTGATGTTCCCAGTGGTTTTTGCCGTACTCAAATCCAAACTTCTGGCACAATTTCCAGTGAATGATCTTAACAACGCGGTCATGCATTGTAGATAGTCAGTTTGTGAAATTTTGCTGCATCCATTGATCAGGTAGTAGTAGTAGTAGTAGTAGTAGTAGTAGTAGTAGTAGTAGTAGTAATTATTATTATTATTATTATTATTATTATTATTATTATTATTATTATTATTATTTCTGCTAACAAGGGGTTTTGCATGAGCATGCTTTCTACTGTTTTTATTATTTTGGGAGGAGTAGAGCCAAAACTGGACAGAACAAATTTGAAGGGTGGAGAGAAACCAGCTTGCATATGGAGGCCATATAAATTGAATAAAATGAAATAGATACATAAATAAAGGTAAAGGCTTCCTCTGTCCAGTCAAGTCCAACTCTAGAAGATGCTGCTCATCTGCATTTCTTAGCTGAGGGAGCCAGCGTTGTCCAAAGACACTTCTGTGGTCATGTGACCAGCATGACTATATGCCCAGGTGTGTGGAACATTGATACTCTCCAACCAAAGTGGTACCTATTTATCTATTCACATTTACATGCTTTTGAACTGCTAAGTTGGCAGGAGCTAGGGCGGTGATGGCTAACATTTTCTGGACCAAGTGCTCACAGGCCCCAGGCATATGCTCCCCAGGCATGCGCACATGCCCCCTGCATCTGCCCTGCTCCCTGGGCATATGCACATGCCCCCCATCCCATGCATGCACATGCCCCCCCCGCCCCCCGCCCCCTGCGCATGTGTGGCAGAGACACAAAAACCAGCTGGCCGGTGGGAGGCATGCACACATGCGTGGCAGAGTTGAACTGGGGCAATGGCTCATGTGCCCACAGAGAGGGAGCTTCATGCCACTTCTGGCACATGTGCCATAGGTTTGCCATCCCGGAGCTAGAGCAATTAATGGGAGCTCACCTCCTCACATGGGATTCAGGTCTCAAAACTGAGCTGTTGGCTTTCCAGCTGACAAATTCAATGTCTTTAACCACAAATTAAAACTGTTTAAATGATCTGGATCTAACTGGGAGGTGCAAGGGAGAGGAAATCCAGGATGTAGGGAGTGAGCATGGAACAATGTGTCTCTATGGTAGAGGCAATTGGGCAGTGACTCAGAATGTGGGTGACTGTTCCATTATAAGCACCCCAAGATTTCTTCCTGATCAGGTAACCTAGAATGGAATGGATGCAGCCTTTCCTCCATCATGAGCCATGGTGGCGCAGTGGTTAGAATGCAGTACTGCAGGCTACTTCTCCTGCCTGCTGGCTGCCTGCAATTTGGCAGTTCAAATTTCACCAGGCTCAACGTTGACTCAGCTTTCCATCCTTCCAAGGTCAGCAAAATTAGGACCCAGATTGTTGGGGACAATATGCTGACTTAGAGAGGGCACAATGAAACGGTATATATGTCTAGGTATTGCTGATATTATGGTCCACAAATATGCATCATGTGGAGAAAAAAACAGGTAGGTGCAAATACAACACATTATTTTACTACACAGAAGAAAAGGCAAATGCCTCCTACAGGCACTGCTAGAAAAGGGGGCTAGAAAGAATGCTAGAAGCCATGTACTGCGTGTATTCTCATTAAAATGTTCTAATGTTAGAACATTAAACCTCTTTGTGCAAACAAGAGAATAATGGGATAAAAGCGAAACTAACTTTCCTGCTCTTTCTTCATTTGATACATTCATAGACCTTTAATTTAATTTTCTATGGATTGCCTTTCATAGTTTATTTCTTCTGATATATCATTTTATAGCATTTTAAAACACCCTCGTACATTACATAAAATGATGCTAAAATAGGGCATGTAAAAATATAGTTACAGTAGCTCCCTCACACCCAATGCGTCAATATGTTCAGATGTATTAACATATCAACATGGTTGATAACCTTATCATGTCAACATGTTCTAATACACCATCAAACCAATTTAGTTGTTCACATCAATGAAGTATTGGTATTGCCAACAGAGCTATCAACAGGATAATTAGGCAAAAATGTGATTTGTGCAATTACACACAGCTCAAGCTGTTTACTTTCTATGGTGAAGGATAATATAACCAATCCAAGTGATAATTAAATCTTTCTCTGATGTGGCAATGGGAATATATACCTCAAAACAGTAGGGTAGCTTAGGAGAGGCCAGAAGCACCAATATGTGTGTTTTTAATTATTATTTATTAAATGTTTATGCTTCTGATCTCCCCTGTATTCTGTTTTCTAATGTCTCGTAGCTAGCCCTAAGATCATCTGATTAGGTTTGCCACCTTACTTTACCTAATGACTGGGAAAGTTCTATATAATAATCATTTTTCAATAAACGTAGGGTGATATTCCCTGCGATGTAGTGGTCCCTTCAGTGTATCAAAAACCATCAAACTTCAACAATATTCAGCAAAGGCTTCTATATGGATTTTACTGGAGTTCTGTCAATGTTAACTAAGCATTCTTGATTTAAAGAAAAAAGTATTAAAATATAAAGGCAACAGTAAAAACAAGTAATGCCACTATAGATTACAGATCTATCTTTATGTACCATAGCTAATAAGTGGTCTCGGAGGTAAACACATTCTGTTAATTTGTTCACAACCCCTTTCTTCCAACCATCAAGATTTTGTACTGCTTGCTTGCTTGCTTATTAAGGAAGTGCCCTTTCTTCTTTAATTAGTGGTAAGCAATATTTCCAAGAACATCTTTGAGTTAATTAGAAAAAAGGCATCTTTCCCACTGTTGTTTTTAACATTCTGAAGTAAGAGCAGAGAACTCTGTACAACAATAGCAAAGATTAAGCTCATCAATTGTTTTCCAGCTACATAGGCATTTCACCTAATGTTTGGAAGATGCTTGAATGATTCAGGTCTTTGATTTTAATTATTGGAGATGGAGACCATCTTTCAACAAAAGATGCTATATTAACTACTATAAAATAGTGGTTTGTGGGCATTTAATTACCCACTCATATCTGCGTATTGTTATTCTGACATACCTACCCACTCTCTGTTCAATGTAGGAGCATTCTCAGGAGAACAGCTAAATTGTCAGCATTTTCTAAGTTATATTATTTTACAAGAGAAGAAAAGAAGTTTATTAAAATGGCAGGATTTCACCAGCCCATTGTTTGGCTCACCCATACCCTCACATCCCCACCCCCCAGCCATTTTAAGCTTTAGTTTAATTGGGTGTACATATTTGCTAGTCATTGGCAGGGTAGCTCAACATGTAAAGACAAATACTGGTCCAGTCTGAGACTAGTCAAAAGTATCACTGAGGAGTCCTTAGTGAACTCTGAGCTTGTTTATTATCCAAACTGGCACCAGTTTGGATAATGAAATGTCTGCAAAAAAACCAAAAAAAAAAAAAAAAAAAGCTCAGAGAGCACCAAGGACCCCTCATTTCAATCCTGAGCTACAAATATTCTTCTTTAAAATTATCACTAGCAGCTCATCAGAGTTGAAGATTTCAAGCATAGAGATCAGCTAATGTAAGATCCATAAGCTTGGGTTCTGGCAGAGAAAGGCAGGGCTTCACCACAGAGGGAACATTAATGGCCGCTAAATCAGGGGTCCTAAATCCCCAGGCCACTGACCAGTACTGGTCTGTGGCCTGTTAGGAACTGGACCACATAGCTGGAGGTAGAGTAGCTGAGCAAGCAAAGCTTCATCTTTATCTGCAGCAGTAGTGGGTTGCTCCCGGTTTACACCGGTTCGCAAGAACTGATAGTAAAAATTTTTAGTAGTTTGGAGAACCAGTAATAATGTTGGCTGGCCATGCCCCCGAACCGGTCCCCAGCCTGGTCGCCGCTTGCTTACCCCACCCACCTCATCAGAGGCCTTTTTTAAAAAACTTTTAAAAGCATTTTTTCTACAACCTCTTTGGCTGAAAAAATGCTTTTAAAAGTTAAAAAAAAAGGCTCTGATGATCTCGCGGCTCAGCTGGGATCCTCAGAGGCTTCTGAAAACATTTTTTCTGCAACCTCTTCAGCCGAGGAGGTTGTAGGAAAAAAAAATCCCTTTAAAAGCCTCTGGCAATCCCAGCAGATTTGCCTGATCATCAGAAGCTTCTAAAAGCATGTTTTCCTGCAACCTCTTCAGCCGAGGAGGTTGTAGCAAAAAAAATCCCTTTAAAAGCCTCTGGCGATCCCAGCAGATTTGCCTGATCGCCAGAGGCTTCTAAAAGCATGTTTTCCTGTAACCTCTTAAGGTTATAGAAATAATGCTTTTAAAAGTCTTGGTAGTCTTTAAGACTATGAGTCTTTAAGTCTTTAAGAGCCTTGGTAGTACAGTGGTCTAAGGCACCCTGTTATTAAGCTGGTTATTAAGACCAGCTGCCTGCAATTACTGCAGGTTCGAATCTCGCCAAGGCTCAAGATTGACTCAGCCTTCCATCCTTTCTAAGGTAGGTAAATTGAGGACCCAGTTGTGGGGGCAATAAGCTGACTTTGTATAAATATACAAAAGGATGAAGGCTATTGCTGAGCACATTGTAAGCTGCCCTGAGTCTCCGGAGAAGGGCGGCATATAAATCAAATTTAAAAAAAAGTAAAAAAAAATTGGCCATGCCCACCCAGTTACATTACCCTCCAAGCCACACCCACAAAATAAGCCATGCCCACAGAACCAGTAGTAAAAAAAATTAGAACCCACCCCTGATCTGCAGCCATTCCCCAGCACTAGCATTACCACAACAGTTCTACCTCAGATCATCAGGCATTAAATTATCATGGGAGCCCACACCCTACTATAAACAGCATGTGAGGAATCTAGGTTACCTTCTCCTCCTCCCCACCCCCCCACCCCCGGTCCATGGAAAATTTATCTTCTACAAAACTGGTCCCTGGTGCCAAAATGGTTGGGGACTAATGCTATAAGTCATTAGAGTAAGATGAACTTAGCCCAAAGAAGGGATAATATGATATCAGTTGATTGTTAGAGCACTCTAGAGCTATAGTTCTCAATCCATCAAGAATTGTAAATTAGCTCTAAGAGTGAGAATGGTTCTAGGAGAAGCCACAGTAGGGTTCAAATTCTGTTGGTTGGCAAACAAGAAGAGAAGAGCTTGTGAGTATCGGGGGAGTGCAATAGCAACTTCCTTAAACCCTGATTCAAACAAGAGCCTTGGTAGTACAGTGGTCTAAAGCACCCTGTTAGTAAGACCAGCTGCCTGCAATTACTGCAGGTTTGAATCTCGCCAGGCTCAAGGTTGACTCAGCCTTCCATCCTTTCTAAGGTAGGTAAATTGAGGACCCAGTTGTGGGGGCAATAAGCTGACTTTGTATAAATATACAAAAGGATGAAGGCTATTGCTTAGCGCATTGTAAGCCACCTTGAGTCTCCGGAGAAGGGCGGCATATAAATCAAATTAAAAAAAAAATTTCCTTTTTCTATTTCTCTTGGCCAATGGTGATGGAGAGAGTTGTGCAGTTTATTTATTCATCTTTATCCTGCCTTCATTATTTTTACAAATAACTCAAGGTGGCAAACATACCCAGCACACCTTCCTCTTCCTATTTTCTGCACAACATCAACCCTGTGAATTTGGTTGACTTGAGAGTCATTGGCCCAAAGTCATCCACCTGGCTTTCACAGCTAAGATGAGGCTACAACTCCTGCTCTCCCACATTTTATCCTGGAGCCTTAATCACCAGACCAAACTGGCTGTCAAAGATTTCAAAGTTCAAAGCTTTCATTTGAAGGGAATTGATTTGAACTGATAGTTCAGTTTGGATGTTAGAAGTCAATAAGATTTCAAAAGACTGCAAATCTATTCAGAAATCCAAAAGTTATGATAAGCAAGAACAAATAAAATCAATAGAATGGAACAAAAAAAAATGGTGAATGGCGATAAGCACAATAAACATTCAATACCTTGCATTGTATCGCTAAGATCTTTTTCTAACTCTGGCTAAATAGATGAATCAAACTGAGAAAGTGATAAGTGAAATTTGTGTGTGTGAAGAAACCCAGCTGCTCTCTTATTGGCTGAATGCATTTGACTGGCAGATCATTTACCCCCTGAGGTTTGTTTATTCTCCTAAAGGAAGCCAGTTCAAAGGCTCATAGACTTTGCTGCATTCAAAGAGGAACTCCCGAAAAGCCACAATTGTCAGAGCTGCCTTCAAGCTTTTCACTTGTCAGGAAGCAGCAAGATGACTGCAAGCCAGCTGCTTTATTTACCAGATTGGTCCTGCAATCTAAGGAAACGTTCATTTTGAGAGTCAGCAAACGTAAATCCACCCTCTTTATGGGACTTGGATTTGGAGATTCTTTCAGGTAAAGGTGAATAATGTGCTCTGGTCTGGCTGCATATTTTTTTGAAATTACTTTGTCAAAAAATAAATGGTCAATTTACCAGGGAGGTCTGTTTGGTTGGTGAAAGAATTTTTTTTTCCCTCTTAGAAGCAATCAGCATGCAAGAGTTTGTTCCAAAACTATTATTAAAGGTTGGTGGACAAGCGCAGGGGATGTTAAATAACTGTAGATCTTTTAAATGGGCTCTGTTCATTGAAAAATGATCCATCGTCTTTATTATCCTTGTTAATTGTGCTGCTGCCTGCCTGGAAATACATTTCAGCCGGTAAAATGGTTGCATTGTTCAGCTGAAAGTAAGAAAAATGTACATCCGCTAATAAATATATGAAGAATCAAAGATTGGCTGCCACAAAATCTACAGAGAAGAACCTTGTGGAGGCAATTAGGAGAATGATACACTTCCTGTTTTGGAGGAAGATGGAAATGGTAAAGTTGCCTATGTTTAGAAGCCTAAGATCTGTTGGAGAAAATCATATTTCACTCTTGCCTTCTTCTGATGCAAGGAGAAAAAATGTCCAAGAAAGCACATCTGAATAATCAGGACATCATGAATTAATGGCATGATGTGATCTGGGACCTCTGAGAGTAATATGGAGACTATCCATTTTATCTTGTCTACTTCTAAACCTTGAGATGCGGTTCTACACCATTTCAAATTACAGAGTATTGTGGACAATGGACATGTAATTTAAAGCAATTATAGATTGAACCATATGCAACTGAATGGAAGAGAGAAATAGATTCATTGATGAACTGAAGAACATGTATTACGATTTCAAGCATTCTAAGCACATCTGAACAGCAGTGGCTTGGCTGTACACATAACTGCTTTCTGCCACAATTGCATTGAAAAGTTTTACCCCAAAAAAAATGTATGGAAAAAAGAGGTGGGCAGAAAGGCGAGTTGCATTAATGAGTCTTAGAAAAATCAAAACCATTAATGATTTTGTACCAGAGAACAAAATGCATTTAGAACACGTGCAAGTACATATTATTACAGCCCATTTTATTGCTGGAAAACTCAGAGGCAGACTTTTTTTTTAAAAAAAATACCCTTTTCCTTCCTTATTATGTTGGGTCATTTCTACCAACAGGGGAACCAAAAACGCTAAACAGAAATGAAAAGGGGTTACAAATTCTGTCAAATGTTAGATAAGGACCAGCAGTAGTATCCTCAGGCCTTCTCTACTTTTGTCAGCATGATGGAAGCCACATAACAATAGCACTTAGACTTATATACTGCTTCGCAGTGCTTTACAGCCCTCTCTACAGAGTCAGCATATTGCCATCAACAATCTAGGTCCTGATTTTACTGACCTTGGAAGGCTGAGTCAACCTTGAGCCTGGTGAGATTCAAACTGTCAAATTGCAGGCAGCCGACAATCAGCAGAAGTAGCCTGCAGTACTGCATTCTAACCACTGTGCCTCCATGGCTCTGTCACACGGGGCTGAGCTTGTACAATGACAGCTCTTTCTTTATTATATCTCTCTTGCCTTCCCTGTCAGTGATGTTGAGACGACTATTAGGAAATCATATGGCTGAATGCTCAGAAGGTCAAGGACAAGACCTTTCTCTAAGTGAGGGCAACGTCATTGCTCTATTTCTTCTGAGCTATTCCATCTTGCCAATACAATGATCCCAGAAAGCAAACCAATTCTCCCATAGAGATGGCAACCCAGCCATAGAGATATGATTATAGAAATGAAAAGTCATCAATAAGAAATGTTTGACAAATTAAATTATTGGGATTTTTTTTTTAAAAAAAGGAAGAAGTTGCTGAGTGCCCTAATTGAGCCTAATATTACATATCTCTGAATGCTGTAGAGTTGTTCTCAGACTTTTTTTTTTTTTTTTTTGCTTTAATTTATATGCCGCTCTTCTCCGGAGACTCAGGGCGACTTACAATGCTTTAAGCAAAAGCCTTCATACTTTTGTATATTTATACAGTCAGCTTATTGCCCCCACAATCTGGGTCCTCATTTTACCTACCTTTGAAAGGATGGAAGGCTGAGTCAACCGTGAGCCTGGTGAGATTTGAACTTGCAATAATTGCAAGCAGCAGATGTTAATAACAGTGCTTTAGTCCACTGTACTACAGGCTCTTCCTATTTATCATTTATCATTTACCATTTATCAGATATATATTGATGGTCGTGTTCATTTGGTTCTATGAGGAAATTATTTGGTCAATACAGCTTCAGGTTCAAAAGGTTGTTTTTATTATTTACAAATATATACATGCATACAATAATGAACAGGGTGTCCTGTTACATTTTTACCCTAACTGTATGACTCAGATGTTGAGAGGAGAGAGAAGTTCACGTGTTGTCTCGCTGAGAGATAGATGAGAGAGAGACTAATAAAGATTCAAGTGCCTGTTTTTACCAATGCAACCCACAGATGCATAGATCCCATATCTGAGAAAAGACCCCCTTCCTCACTGTTATAAAATTGTGAGAAAAAGATGCCGAAAAGTCTCTTCCCTAATGTTACACAGATATATTTTGGTTCTAAAGAGAAAATAATTCTTTTGTTGCTGTTCGTGTAATACTCTTACATTCTTCTTAATAAAGTTTGCTAATGAATACTCTATGGCAGTGTTGGCGAACCTTCTCGGCACCGAGTGCTGAAATGGGAGCGTGCGTGCATGCCGGAAACTGGAAAAGCAGAAGCTCGGTATGCATGCGCATGGCGGGAAAATGATCTTCTGATTCCTGGCCGGCCACCTGGTTTTACGGTTTCTGGCGCGTGTGTGCATGCGAAGACCAGCTGCCCAGTGCACATGCACACGCTGGAAACTGGAAGATCATCTTCCCAGCGTGCGCATAAGGCTGTTTTTTCTGGTTTCCGGTGCTCCGGCATGCATGAAGACCAGCTGGCCAGCACACCAGTAGAGCAACGAGCGATGGCTCACGTGCCCAGAGAAAAGGCTCTGTGTGCCACTTCCGGCACGCCTGCCATAGGTTCCCCATCACGGCTCTACGGCTTTGCGCTTGGGAAAGAGATCGTCAGATACTGTCCTGTATTTTACTTTAATATGTAATATAGATTAGGTTTAGGTTTAGGTTTATTTGATTTGTATACCGCCCTACTCCCGAAGGACTCAGGGCAGTGAACAGCCAACAATAAAATAAATAAATACAAAAAATTTAAAAAACCAAATAAAATCAAATTAAATCATTTTGGCCCAGACAGATTAAAACACCCCAATAATTTAGAAACAGATTAAACATTTACATATTTAAAAAGGGAAGAGATTAGGCCATTCACATTATTCACAATATATATTGTGGCAGGACTTTTTTTAAAAGGAATACACGGATAGATGGAAAAATGGAATGAAATTATAAGCAAAATATTAAAAATGACACTGATCCGGCATAGATTGTCTCTCATGTTAGTCTGTCAAACTGTGATTACCGAAAAAGAATAAAAATAAAAAACAGCCCTACTAGGTAATTTCAGTGTTGTGGGAGTTAGTTGTTTAGTGGGGTGATAGCATGATGGGGGGGGCTGTCCTTGTGTCTAGTTGTTTTGGTGTGCAATTCCTTTATAGCATCGCCTTGAGAGAATAAGTTGAAACAGTTTATGCTCAGGATGTGAGGGATCTGTAGATATTTTCGCAGCCCTCGTTCTGTATTGCAATAATCCATTGATTCAGGAAATGACAACTATAGTGACTGCCTTATCATTTTTTGAGGAAAGTTGTATAAGAAAGTTATTTGTCCCCTTGGGTAAGCGATCTATTTAAAAAAAAAAAACCATTGCTTAATTTCTATCGAAGCTTTGACTCTCTTATCTCCATTGGTTTATTCTTACTACATTTCCTAAGGAACCAACCTCTACCCTTATTTTCTCATTTGTTTTCTCTTTGTGTTGATAGCTGGGGCCCTTGTTCATATTGTCAAGTTCAAGCAAGCAGATGCATCACAAATCTGCCTGAAACACACACGACGGCCGTATTCTAAATGTACCAGAAGCAGGAGTCTCCCCTGCGATAATGTGAGGGAGACTACAACAAAGAAAATGAAGTTGCAATTGCCCCAAGCAAAATGTCAAAAGGACAAATTTATCTAGAAAGGGCAGGTTTGAAAAGAAAAAAAAATGTGCCTGGATATTTTTTTTCCCCCTTCTGATACTCTACTTGAAAAGATTCTACGAAAAGAAGCAATGTAAGGTGAAAATAACATTTGCTGCCCAGATATGCTGATACAGGTTTAAAAACAGAGAACATGTTTTTTATTCCCTTGCATATATTTCACAATAATAGCATTTCAACACAAGGGGGATCTTGCCAAAATCTTAGAAAGGTAGAAGTGGCCCAGAGTCCAGATTAAGGTCTTCCTGATAAATGGCTGTCCAGCCTCTGTTTAAACACATTAAGTGAAAGGAAACCCTACAGGTAAACTGGTGCAGCACCATCATTTACAGCACTCAAGGATGACAAATAAATAGGTTCTAATATTCAGTGTCTATCTTTTCAGGTAGAGCAGAGACATCACCCTGCCAAGAAAAGTGTGCATAAGGCTATGATTTTCCCAGTTGCAATGTATGGCTGTGAAAGTTGGACCATAAGAAAGGCTGAGCGCCAAAGAACTGAGGCCTTTGAACTATGGTGCTGGAGAAAACTCCTGCGAGTCCCTTGGACTGCAAGGCGATCAAACTGATCAGTCCTAGAGGAGATCAACCCTGACTGCTCTTTAGAAGGCCATGTCTTG
Organism: Arizona elegans; assembly: GCA_022577455.1. NCBI lineage: Eukaryota > Metazoa > Chordata > Lepidosauria > Squamata > Colubridae > Arizona > Arizona elegans. The sequence goes on from JAKOOJ010000001.1 coordinate 190,993,296, forward strand.
AAGATGAAACTCAAATATTTTGGCCACCTAATGAGAAGGAAGGACTCCCTGGAGAAGAGCCTAATGCTGGAAAAGATTGAGGGCAAAAGAAGAAGGGGATGACAGAGAATGAGGTGGCTGGATGGAGTCACTGAAGCAGTCGGCATGAGTTTAAATGGACTCCAGAAGATGGTAGAGGATAGGAAGGCCTGGAGGAACTTTGTTGCAATGGGTTGGACATGACTTCACAACTAACAGCAACATAATTTCAGGTATTTAAAGAGTGATATCAGAAGACAATTTTTATTTTTGTATGCCACAAAAGGCATCTGGGCATCTCAGAAGTAAAAAAAAATATTTTTTGAAAAAAATATAGTAATAATAGAACAAAGGATGGCAAAGATGACATGAAAATGAACTGGACAGAAATGGTAAAAAGAAGCAGATCCAGATAATTCAAAGGACCCGTGCCAAAAGCCAGGGAGGAGAACCAGGACTTCAATTCCCTTTAAAAGACTAGAAGATTTTTTTTTTTGGGGGGGGGGGGAACGACCTCATTACATAGGGCACCTCTTCTCATGGCTAAACATTGTATTATTATTATGGTTGGTCACATAGTCAACTAGATCAGTGGTTCTCAATCTGTGGTCCAGCCTTTGCCTGGTCTGCAAAGGCTTGAAGAAATTGTATGATTTAAATTTTAAATCTTGAGGGACAATGGCCATAAAAGAGATTTAAAGAGTTAGGGTTAGGGTTAAGGTTAGAGTCCGTAGTGAAGAAAAGAAGAGAACCACTGAGCTAGATATTTAGACTAGATATTCATTCATTCATTCATTCATTCATTCATTCATTCATTCAATTTGCTGTCCCACTTACCAATACTTCATCTAGCAAGTTCTTCTCAAGGATCTGGGATAGGCAGATGTTTAATAATAATAATAATAATAATAATTATTATTATTATTATTATTATTATTATTATTATTATTATTATTATTATTTTATTTCTATACTGCCCTTCTCCCGAAGGACTCAGGGCAGTGTACAGCCAGTTTAAAAACACAAGACACAACAATAATTAAAAATTAAAATAATTAAATAAATTTGGCTGATTTAAAACTCTAAAAATTAAAATACCCCAATTTAAAATGATTATATTGACAGCCCTGCCTGGCGGAACAACAAGGTCTTCAATGCGCAGCGGAACACCCGGAGGTCGGAGATCTTGCGTATTTCCGGGGGCAGTTCATTCCAATCACATTAAAAGTATCATCGCAGGATGTAAAATGTTCCAAGTAGTAAGTTGCCTTCTGCAATTAACTGATGATGTTTTTGTCAATACCACTGGTGTTCAAGTGGTGTTCTGGTTGTTTTGCAATTGCACCCAAGGTTTCTATTACTATCAGTGCCATCTTGTTTTCTTTGGTCATAGTCATTCTATGTCTTGTAGAATCCAATCTGAGTCAGTAACTGTGTTATGTCTAGAAGGGTTTAGTTATAGTGGTAGTGTTAAATTGTTGCAATATATACTGAAGCAACTCACGATTGTAACTGTAACTCTTTATTGCTTCCCAATATAACTGTAACTGTAACGGCTCAGCTAGAAACGGCAGTTGACAGCTCTTATATATGAACAGCTCAACCGCTCCAGCCAATGGCTAACAAAAGAATCTCCCGCCTTCCGGATGTTCTGGTGTCCGATAATGGCCCACAACTGACATCCGCCCCATTTCAAATGTTCCTGGCCAGTTTAGGAATCCGCCATGCCCAGATTGCCCCTTATTGTCCCTCCAGTAATGGTTTGGCAGAAAGGGCTGTGAGGTCAACTAAAGAAGCGCTGGCAAGACTAGGACCACGGGGGTGGCAAGAAAGGGTTTCCACATATTTGCTTTCTCAGCACACAACACCTTGTTCAAGCACTAATCGAAGTCCTGCTGAGATGCTGATGGGCCGCCGATTATAAACAACACTTGACCGTCTGCATCCTTTATACAACTCAGACCGGCCTACAACAGGATATTTGCCACCTAGGGTGTTTAAAGAGGGGGACCAGGTTTTTGCACGAAACTATGAGGGCAACCCCCATTGGTTGCCGGGACAGATTATACAAGTAACGGGTCCCTGTTCTTACAGGGTCCTGCTCGTTGATGGCTGAATCTGGTGGAGACACGTGGACCAGTTATGGAAACGTGTGTTAGAAAAAAACCCGGCAGAGGTCGTGAGTCCGTCACCTACAACACCGCTAAGTTCCGTGCCAGGTCCAACGCTAAGTTCACAAGCAAATGAAAACTTAACGCAGGGCGCTGCGAGGAGCCAGCAGTTGCCCAACTTACCTGAGGTCAAGTCCGAGGCTGGGAAGTCTGTTCCAGGGAACACTCCATCAATTGTACCGTTCTCTTCTCCATCCATGCCGGAATCAGCTGCACCTGTTATCGAAACTGAACTACGACAGTCCGGACGAACACGCAGGCGCCCAGCGTACCTTAATGATTACACTTGCGTGATCCAGGAGGGGAGGGGTGTTATGTCTAGCAGGGTTTAGTTATAGTGGTAGTGTTGTTATTGGATGAAACCAATGATGTCATGCGCACGGGAGATTCTTTTGTTAGCCATTGGCTGGAGCGGTTGAGCTGTTCATATATAAGAGCTGTCAACTGCCGTTTCTAGCTGAGCCGTTACAGTTACAGTTATATTGGGAAGCAATAAAGAGTTACAGTTACAATCGTGAGTTGCTTCAGTATATATTGCAACAATTTAACAAACTGGGACCAGATATTTATTCTTCCAAGTTTTTGGACTCATGCTGAAGCCCATCGTCAGGGAACTTCTCTCTCTCCTGAGGATGGGGGCTCCAACATGATGGGAGTTCTGATCCCAATTGTGGTCACAAGTCATGGCTATCTGCTTAAGAATAGCACGAACTAAATAAGAAGCCTATAAGTATTCATCCTGAATCAAATAAAGAAATGCCAATAGCTTTATTTTGACAATGCAAGTAAAGCAAGTTGCCAATTGCATATCCCTTGGGAGAACAGTTATGCCGAGAAACAAGACATGCTCTTTTCTGAGTGCTTAATATAGAACTTTTACTGATGGTAATTGAAACTCTTAACATTTGGATCAGATAATATTAAAAGAGATGCTGGATTCTTCATTTATCATCTCTTAATTATGCTGCCGTGGTCTTGCAAAAGTAGCGTCACACGTTTAAATATTCTTGATATGAAATTGGAAAGGTTCAGGAACCTTTGCAGCTTCTTTTGACACAGATACTTTTAATTGCACATAGTGATTACCAGAAAGCCCTGATCACTGAACCCCACCCCTGCTCCCTCCTTTCCCACCTACCCATTCTTTATTCTCATATTGCTAGATCATTGTTTTCTTTTTTCATTGTTGATTCTATTGTTCCATTGAGTAACGTGGTTGCCTAGTGGTGAAGATGCTTGCCACACACTCAGAAAGTTGATAATTCAATCCTAGGTAGCAGGATATATATTTTCTCTTGGGGTGCAAAGGCAGTAAACGCTCAGCACCCACCCAATCACCCCAACTCTACTATGAATTAAGGGATTACAAGGTCCCAAACAGAAAAAAAAATATTCCATTACTTTACTACTTTATGTTTACACTTCTTTTCATTTCTCCATTTTTATTGTTGTAAGAGTAGCCCCATGACAATATAAGCGGCAAACAAATTTAATAAATAAATAAACAAACACAGATTAATTCTAATAAGAAATTCCATTTTAGGCCCAGAGGTACAAAATAGCTACAAAGGTAGCTATTGCTACCACCAATAGCCTCCCACCAGCCGGTACGCTCTCATAGAGAGGGGCTCCTCCGGGTGCCGTCGGCCAAACAATGTTGACTGGCGGCCCCCAGGGGGAGAGCCTTCTCTGTGGGGGCACCTACTATCTGGAATGAGCTCCCCCCAGAGATACGGAGGATCCCGGATCTGCGCACCTTCCGTCGCGCTCTCAAGACTTTTTTATTCCATCAAGCCGGCCTGGCCTAAATCTTTCCCCTTTAAAATGTAAATTTTAATTTGTTTTAAAATTATTGGGTGTTTTAAATTTGGCTCGGCCAAATTGTTTAATTCGGTTTTATTCTGTTTTTAAATTTTGTATTTATGTGGTGTTTTTTTTGTGGCTGTTCACTGCCCTGAGTCCTTCGGGAGTAGGGCGGTATACAAATCCAATAAATGAAATGAAATGAAATCAACAGTGTGCTGTGGCTATTCTGCAGAGGGTGAATTATAATTTCTAGCATCCAGTACTTTAACTATGTGGACTGATGTTCCTGGGAGTTGCAGATCTGCATAATGTGTGAACTGTGCTCCTGCCATTAAAGCTCTTCTTGCTTCTGTATGCAAACTAGCTCTAATTCCAGAGAATTATTCTTTGTCAATATTGATTTGGGTATTTAGGAATTTTGTGGAAAGGGTGCTGCATCTTCTTATCACTAAACATCAGGGGTGAAATGCTCCCGGTTCAGACCAGATCAGCCGATCCGGTAGTGATGGTGGCAGGTGGTTCAGAGAACCGGTAGCAAAAATCCCTGTCCAACCCCGCGCCTGGTCTCCTGCTTGCTGCTTCTTTTAAAAAATGCTTTTAAAAGGTTAAAAAAAAAAGAGGCTCTGACGATCCCAACTGAGCTGCCTGATCATCAGAGCCTTTTTTTTTTACTTTTAAAAGCATTTTTTTACAACCTATTTGGCCAAATAGGTTGTAAATAAAATGCTTTTAAAATGTAAAAAAAAGGCTCTGACAATCACAGCTGAGCCGTGCGATTATCAGAGCCTTTTTTTTTTACTTTTAAAAGCTTTTTTTTTTACAACCTATTCGGCCGAATAGGTTGTAAAAAAATGCTTTTAAAAGTAAAAAAAAAAATTCCGCACCACAGCTCATCACCCCCCTCCTGTGTGCTGTTCTACTTACCCCATGCCTCCTTTTGGCATGCGTTATGCTCACTGCACATGCGTGTGCACTGCATGCATGTGCAGCCAGCAAACTGGTAGTAAACCGGTTCAGATTTCACCACTGCTAAACATGTATACATTTCCATCAAGAACTTCGATGAACGCTAAAGACCTCTCTGTTTTTCTAAACTAAGCCACAGAAGATCTTGAAAAGTGAATTTTGCAGCACTTACCCACATGCTAAAAATCCACAGAGGCTGCAGCTTCTCTTTCTCAAATAGACTCCAGAGATGGCAAAGATTTCCAAAATGTTATAATGACCTGGAGATAATTCAGTCTGAGGGGAAGTTGCTTTCCTTCATTGCTATTATGAAGATTCACAAGACATTGGGTTTAAAATTGCTGCAAGTGTTCAATTTGTTGTAGAATTCAAATGGCTGCTACCATGGTTGTACGTATATTGCCATCCATAACTTCATACGGTGCCTATGTGTCTCTGCTGTCTGAACGAAGTCTCATTAAAACCTGGTCAGAAAGAAATTATTTATGTGGATCTGACTCTTTTGCCATCCCTTGGAATTCCCTTGGAATAGGGAATTATTCCCAATCTATAATAAAGAAACATGGCCAGCTGTGTTTTGAATTCAGTAATCCTGGTTTACAACCACAATCTACCAGCAGATCATATTTTCAAAATGATGTAGGAGAAGCTTCAATCCTCCTGAGACCGAGACCGCAGCAGAATATCTCTGTAATTCGATAAAGTGGTCTGACTTTTTTTTTTTCAGGCATAGAGAAAAACCTCAAAGAAAGAAACCTTCAAGATTATTATTTATGGGATTCATTCAATCAAGAGAAAACAACTCTTAGAGCAGTTACATCTTTTTCCAGGCTGGGTTGAAAACTGAAAAAAAAAAAAAGTTGGGTTCGTTCATCTGTAGCAGAATTGGTGCTCTGTTTCAGAGGTGGTATTCAGCAGGTTCTGATCAGTTCTGGAGAACCAGTAGCGGAAATTTTGAATAGTTCAGAGAACCAGTAAATACCACCTCTGACTGGCCCTGCCCCCATCTATTCTCTGCCTCCTGAGTCCCAGCTGATCGGGAGGAAATGGGGATTTTGTAGTAACCTTCTCCTGGAGTGGGGAGGGAATGGAGATTTTACAGTATCCTTCCCCTGCCATGCCCACCAAGCCATGCCCACCAAGCCATGCCACGCCCACCAGCCCACGCCCACAGAACCAGCAGTAAAAAATTTTGAATCCCATCCCTGCTCTGTTTGCACAAAATCTGCACTATTTCTTTGAAAGCCACAACTCTGTGATTAGCATGAAGGCAGTAAGCTATTTTCTCTAGAAACGGAGAATGTCCATTCCTGAATTTTGGGCATAAACCTTAAGAACCAGGGGTGAAATGCTCCCGGTTCGGACCGGATTGCCTGATCCGGTAGCAATGGAGGCGGGTGGTTCGGAGAACCTGTAGCAAAAATGCCCAGCTCAGCTGCACAATCATCAGAGGGTTTTTTTTTTTTACTTTTAAAGCATTTTTTTCTACAACCTCTTCAGCTGAAAAAATGCTTTTAAAAGTAAAAAAAAAAGCTTCTGATGATTGCGCAGCTCAGCTGGGATCATCAGAGGCATTTAAAAGAAAAAAAACCCTTTTTTACTTTTAAATGTCTCTGACGATCCAAGCTGAGTTGCCTGATCAGCAGAGACTTTTTTTTTCTTTTAAATGCCTCTGCCGATCAGGCAACTCAGCCGGGATCGTCAGAGCCTTTTGAAAGCATTTTTTTACAACCTCTTCGCCGAAGAGGTTGTAGAAAAAATGGTTTTAAAAGTTAATAAAAAAAAATTGGCCACGCCCACCCAGTCACATTACCCCCCTCCACCAAGCTACGCCCACAGAACCGGTAGTAACAAATTTTAGATTTTAACCACTGTTAAGAACCATCAGAAATCACAATCAGGGGATAGCAACCCACTTTAATCATGAGGCAGTATTGATAATATCTACTAAGAAAGGAAGTGAAGCAAGTATTTTCTGACTATATGGACCAACATTTAAAATGGGGCTTATAGCTACTCTATCTAGAAAAGATATTTTTTAAATTTTATTTTTGGGTTAGGACTAGCACTGATGATGTTACCTAGTTTGAACAATGAAATATCTGCAAGAAAACAATCACGCTGAGAGAGCACCAAGGACCTCTCATTTCAACCCTGAGCTACAAATATTCTCTTTTATTGGTTTCACATATGGGCATCAAATGCTTCAGAAAGCACGCAAATGAGAACAATTTGCCTGCAGGCACACTTCAACCAGGCTAGCAATGATGATGTTACCTAATTTGGGTAATGAAATGTCTGCAAGAAAACAACCAAGCTCAGAGAGCACCCATGGATTTCTCATTTCCACCCCGAATTACAAATATTCTCCTTTTTAAAGATTCTCTTTATTAGGAGTAAGGAAATAAAGATCTGGAGCTTTTTGGATCTCACCGTGTCATCTTTAGGCTTGGGTCTGACATACAGTATACATTGCTTTTGCAGTATATAAAATTAATAAAATGAATTTTAAAAAGTGATTTTATCTGGTGTACTGGAATACTGATCATAAAAGAGCTGCATTCTTCCTATGACCTAACTCATCCAATTTTTTTTCTTCTCAGTAGTGAAGCATTCACAACTTCTGGAGGCAAGTTGTTCCACTGGTTAATTGTTCTAACTGTCAGGAAATTCCTCTTTAGTTCTAAATTGCTTCTCTCCTTGATTAGTTTCTACCCATTGCTTCTTGTTGTACCTTTAGCTGCTTTGGATCCAAGTGCATGGCTTCAGCCATTCAGTGGTACCTTTCTGCTTTTCCCCCTTCGGATGTACAGCACTAAGACCAGAACATACAGTATAAGGTTTGCATCTGGCATGATGGTCATTGGTGTTGCTGGCTAGGAATTCTTAGAGCTGCATTTCCAATAAAACTGTAAATTAGCAGATTAGGGAAGGCTGGTTTAAAACCCAGGATGCCCCCCACCCCCATCAGTACTTTTAAGAAATGTGTTTTTGAAGAATTCTCCACCCCCTACCTGATTTAAATAAGTATCTATCTTTACTGCAAAGGTACCACATTATAAATGTTCCTGACCTCTTCCACGCGGTGTAGGAAATAATGGTGGGTAGGATTAAAATGCTGATGAGGACCTTCTTGCATAAATGTCATTTTGAACTAGCCAACAAGTGAATGAGCTGCAGCAAAACTAAACAGGGTAACGAAAGCACATGGTATCTAATGAGTCTCCGTTAAGCAGCTGACATTTGGAGCAGCGTCGCTTTTCTCAACCCTCCTTCTAATGAGTGGGCTTTTTGCAGGTCTTTTGTTTTAAATGGAAAAGAGGTGACGGCCTGTAATTGTTCTCTCTTCCCTATGAAATGATACTCTGTATTACTGTCAAATGAGTATTGTTCCCGGCCCTGTTTTGCATTGGGAGCCACTCACTTTCACATATACACTAGACTCGTAAAAAAAAAAAAAAAAACCAGAGAGAGGCTGATTTTTCCTTCCTTTCCCACAGATCTTGGGAAATGGTCCGAGGGGATGGGTCTGCTTGGGGCCACACTCTTTCCTGACCATCAAAACTAGCCAATCTTTATCAGGCATAAGCCAGCTTGTGGGTAGAACATTCTTCTGCTAGACTGCATCAATCAACTCTGCAGTTCCGAATCCAGAGTCACGTGACTGCCAAAGCATTCGCTAAATTGAGCAGGGCTTAACACCCACACAACTGACTGTTCCATATTGGTCAAAGGAAACACACAGATGGAAAGATTGCACATTCATTGAATTATTATTCAGGGATGTTATTCAAACTTTATATACTGGTTTTCATTTTGTTCCAAAAGCCCACAGTGAATTCCCTGACCACTATGGTATCATCCTGTGTACCATTATGCATCTTGAATGATAAGTTAGAGCAGGGGTGTCAAACTTGATTTCATTGAGGGCCAAATCAGGGTTGTGTTTGATCTCGGGGGGGGGGGGGGGGGGCTGGGGACATGGCCAGGGTGGGTGTGATCAGCTCGACATCCGTTTTTTGCTGCAACAGCCTCCTGTAGCCCTCTGCCAATGAAAACAGAGCAGGGCTGCCCTGGAAACAGCAAAGGACTAGTCCATGGTGCCTCTGCCAGAAAAAATGGAGCTCAGGGAGCCCCGTGCGTCCCCCCCCCCCAGCTCCATTTCTGCTGGCAGAGGGCTGCAGGAGTACATCCTGGTTAAAAATGGAGTTCAGGGGTGCTGGCAGAGGCACCGCAGGCCGGTCCTTCACTGTTTCCAGGGCGGCACTGTTGGCCAGATCTAAGCACCCCATGGATCCGGCCCACAGGCCTTGAGTTTGACACCCCTGAGCTAGAGGGAGAACAAATGTGGACAACTTCAAGCTGATTGTTGGAGCAGAGATGAAGAAAAGAGATAAACTGTGTGACAGGTAAATGAGAGAGCACTCATTATTTCTATAACATCTACTTTCTTCTCCTTCTCCTTCTCCTTCTCCTTCTCATTATTATTATTATTATTATTATTATTATTATTATTATTATTATTATTATTATTATTTAATCTTTAGTGAGATTCACAGCCTTTGAGGCTGGTTAATAGCTCAGCAGCTCGAGTCCTAACCAAGGACCTAGGAACTGTTAAGGTATCGTCGGAGGATGTAAGCTGTTCTGAGTAAGGTGGTTTTTTGTAGAGTCAAAATGTTCAAGTCCGGCAAATTTAGAATTTCTAAATAGCGGGGTAGCCCTTTGGGTATTGCTCCAAGGGCTCCAATTACAATCGGGACAACACACGATTTCTTTTTCCACAGTCGCTCAACTTCAATTTGCAAATCCCGGTACTTTGTGATTTGTTGTTGTTGTTGTTGTTGTTGTTGTTGTTATTATTATTATTAAATTAAATTAAATTAAATTAAATTAAATTAAATTAAATTGTCGCCCATCTCACTCTCAAAGTAACTCTCATATCCTCTTTTGTCTCTCATCAAGGCAGCAGGCAGCAATAAAAATCCCTTACCAGCTCTTATCCCTTGAAAAAAAATTACTATTACAGCCAAAGGCCTGAAACATGACATACAAATGTGCAAACTGCAACAAGATTATACAAAATTGCATACCGATATTAGAATACATAGGCTGCATTATAACTGTGGGAGAACTTGCGATACTTGATGCCTCACTTTTACAACTGCAGCATAATTTTGCTGCCATAGGCACTTAGGACGTATGGACCTGGCATTAATCTGAGAGGCAAATTGCAGACTGCCTATCTGCAGTCCAGGAGGGGCCAAACCAGTGCAAGATTCTTGACTACCAGGTTAAAAAAAGAATCTGTTCTTTCTCTTTTACTCCAAGTACTGAATAGCAATAGCAATAGCACTTAGACTTATATACAGCTTCACAGTGCTTTTACAGCCCTCTCTAAGTGGTTTAGAGTCAGCATATTGCCCCCAACAATCTGGGTCCTAGTTTAAGAGATAGAATCAGCTTAAGGGATACCTGAGTCTTATTTCTATACTAGCAATGAGGCAGAATCCATGTCACAACTGGTGATAGCATGCTGGCTTCAAGTACATGGGGCAGGCACCCACAACTCTGTCCTAGGATGACTTCCTAGAGCTGTTGCCAGCACATCTCCCTCACTTTGATTATGAAGATACTCACCATACAACCTTCTTCCATCCCACTAACTATGCTATGCTATGAATTTTGACTAGTGAGGTTCAGGAAGTGAGCCTCCTCTACTGTTGTCCCACCCTGTGGAAGACTCATCCCCTGGAAGTACCCACTCTCCTGATCTTCCATAAAGGTGTAAAAACATGTTTTTGCAGCCTTGCTTGGGGCACATAGAAGAGCATGCAGATCTGGGGCTGGTTAGGGTCCTGAAAGCCACACACCCCTGCCTTTTAATTAATTTTTAGCATTTGTTGCTTCTTTTATATATTGTTTTTATGCTTTTAATATTTTGTTTTACACTGGCCACAATCCCTCTTTGAGTGAGGTGGGAGGTTCTTAAATATGATAAATAAATGCCCTAGAAACATTTGCACTATTAAAATTACGCAGGGCAGAAGTCCCATCAGTCCAAAAGATTGGATTTTTAAACTGGCATTAAAAATTATCTTTTCAGCTTGACCAGAAGGAAAGCTGAAGGAAATCAATATATACTCCAGTGAGATATGGAAGCTGATTTATAAGTTGGGAAATCATTTTTCTAATTAATTGCTGTATTGGTTGAGCAGGGCTATTTATTTATTTATCTAGCTATCCAGTTTAGTCTCTCTCTTTTTTTTTTTCAAAATAAGTGTCTGTTGCTCAGAATCAAATTTTATTGAACAGGGCTATAAACATAAGCCATGTGTTTTTCTGAAGATAATAGCCCACAGTATTACGTGTTCAGTTTCCATTAATGGTGGGGGGAAGTAATATTTGGAACATACCAAGACTCATAACTCAGTTGTGCCCCATATTTTTGCCTCCATGCTAAATACCAAATATTATGCTCAGCACTTTGGAGGAGATGGTATATATGGAAGAGAATAAGGTATACTTCAAGAGACACTGTGAAACTCACCTTATTAGACCATTGTTTGGGAGAAATGAGTATTAGATGAATAAGAAAACATTTAAATAGGGTAGCTATGCAAAGCTCCTGAGCTGCCCTAAGGAAAATAAGCCTGATTAGGTCCTGAGCACAAAGACAAGCCACACTTCATGCTCATCTGCAGTAGACTTTGTGGTACTGTGGGTCCCACCTGAAGATGTTTAGAGCATGTTTGGGCCTCCAGCCCTTTGCAGGATTTCAAAATGCCTTTCTTTTCAATGAAGTTTTGATTGAGACACACCTTCAAAACTGCTCCCCCTTACTTACGAGCAAAGGGATCACATTTGCTTCATTTTGTTCTGCTGTATAGCCCATCTTCAGCGTAGTAGCTCTACAGAAGTCATCCTTGCTGTTGGCTGGTGAATGATAAGGGGCAGTGCCAAGGCAGTGCCTCCTTTCCACCTTCTCCAGGACACCAAGTGGCACAGTGGCTAAAGTGCAATATCACCCAAACTTTGCCCGTAGCCTGGGTTTTGATCCTGACTGTTTCAAGGTTGACTCAGCCTTTCATCCTTCCAAGGTTGGCAAAATGAAGACCAAAATTGTTGGGGACAATATGCAATTATGCTTACATTGTAAACTGCCCAGAGAGTGCTGTTAAGCAGTATGGGGAGGTATATAAATCTAAATGTTATTACTATTCACAGTGCCAGCAGAAAAAACTCTTCTGGGATGGGAGACCCAGGTGACTGAGGCAGGGAAGAACTTGAGGTGATACAAAGAGACAAAGGTACCAAATTAAGGCAAATGATATTGCTTGAAGCTCTTTTGTCTTTCCAAGGTAGCCTAGCAATTGGAAGCTGGAGGCATGAGTAAGGTCACATGTAACCTAACCTCACACCTGGAGTTTTTGTATACACATTTCTGCTGATATGTACAGTTTTGATTGTAGTTTTATTCTCTTTTCATTGCAGCGATGAAAGGGGAGTTTGTTATCCTGTTAGAATGCAAATAAAGGATTAATTGGAACAGACAGAAAATGAGAGAAATTAGAGGGATGCCATGATGATAGGAGAAAAAACAGTTGGTAGTTGCATAGAATAGAGAATGGAAATAGAAACATATAATATATATAACAGATAGCCTGTTTAATTTCTGGTCATTTTATAGTCAACCATAGGTCAATTATAGCAGTGGTGAAATCCAAATTTTTTTATTACCGGTTCTGTGGGCATGGCTTGGTGGGCATGGTGTGGCTTGGTGGGAGTGGCTTGGTGGGCATGGCAGGGGAAGGATGCTGCAAACTCTCCATTCCCTCCCCACTCCTGGGGAAAGGATATTGCAAAATCTCCATTCCTACCCCGCTCTGGGACCATCCAGAGATGATATTTGCCAGTTCTCCAAACTACTCAAAATTTCTGCTACCGGTTCTCCAGAACCTGTCAGAACCTGCTGGATTTCACCCCAGAATTATAGAGTATAATGTTCACTTTAGCAAGTAACTTATCTGGGCTCAAGAAACTAAGGAGGACTGAGCCAGGTTAGTACTAGGATAGAACCAGGTTAGTACTAGTTAGTACTGAACCAGGTTAGTACTAGGACAGAACAAACTCACCTTGACGGGGGCTTAATATTACTTTTTTCATTAAAATGAATTTTGAGGTTTTATTTTCCTGCATGCCAAATAATTCAGAAGTCCAAAATCAAATGTGTGTATTGCATGGCATGTGTGCGTTGATCGGTATGCCTGTTGGATGGATGTGCCTGTGTGTGTGTGTGTGTGTTTGGTCTTCAAAGACAAAGTACCCTACAATATTTACAGACTTGATTGTAAAGGTAAAGTAAAGGAATCCTTGTGGATTTTATTCTGCTAGTCATTGCTGATTCTAAGGGGCGGTGCTCATCTCCGTTTCAAGGCCAATGAGCCAGTGCCGTCTGAAGATGATTTCCATGGTCATGTGGCCAGTGTAACATCACAAAGTACAGTTACTTAATTTAATTGCTTAATTGTATCTTATTAAAAAAAAAAAAAACAGCCAAGGTTCATGTCCTCTCTCTAGGCCAGAAGATTTTGCTTCCTTAAAAACAGCAAAATCACCTTCCAGAGTTGAGGTGTTCAAAGACTTTTTGCCCAAATAGAAGAGATAAATTTATGTCAGATTCTGGAAACACTCGTGCTTGGCCATGACTGAGTGGGGTTTTGCTACTGACTAATTGCTTTTCTTCTTAGCCGTTTTTCAGGCAGTGAAGAAATTATAAAGGCACCTCCCATTTGAAAAATTAAATCTTGAGCAAATATTCCCATTTCAAGAATGGGACCTATTTATTCCATCTTTGGTGAGTTGCAAATGCTTGGTGTCGAAGTAATAAAATTAAAGTGCATTGTGTTGTACTAACTCATACACACTAGAACTGCATTACCAGTTCTTCTCTTTTTCTCTCATCTCCAATAGCTCATTATTTCCTACAAGAATTGGTTATTTGGAAATGGCATCATTTGTTCAGCTGCCTGTACTTCCACAGTTGAAGCATCAGGGCTTTTTTTCCCCTTCTCTATTTCCAAATCTATAATTAGGTTGCCTTGGAAAAAAAAACAAAGGAAAAAAAGAGGAGACCCTCTGCTCCATTTTAAAATAGCCCCCACACTTGTAAAAGAATATGCAGATCTTGGAATCAAAACAGGATACTTGGTGGCTTCATTTGCATGCAAATACTAAACATTTATTCTGCATTTGTAGATGCTTTTAATTTCCTTTGTTCTGCTTCAGAAGCTATGGAAATGACTGCTTCCACTTAAAAGAGTTTTGGGGTTAATTTTTGACAGTATGTTCAGAAATGCTCATGGATGCCCAGGGTCCTGTATTCAGTTCAGTACTATTTAGAAATAATTTACAGCCACTATCAAATCATGATTCTGAAACAAGAGCAAACAAATTGGCAGGCTCTTCACAACTTTGCATATTCTGTCACTCTTTAGACCTTTAGATCAGCAATAAGAACAGAAACTATGTATTTATCTATTCATATAACAAATGGTGTGCTTTCCCATCCCGATGTTCTTTTTCTTTTTACGGCCCTATATTCCCTTTTATCGAGGTGGAGTCAGGGTGATTGAATGGAGCTGAGTATTTACTAGCTGGATGCCCTTCCTGAGGCCTACACAGAATTCATAGCAGATATGTTCTCTTTGCACCCTGATAGAGAAACATCTGTCGCTGTCTAGAACTGAATTCTCAATCTTCCGAGTGGAAGATGAGTGTCTTCATCTCTAGGCCACCACACTGCTTGTGCTTTCCCATCACAATGGCTTACAAAAATATAAAAATCAGCCACAGAAAAAAATTAACATATGAATCACTCAAACAAGCAAACCTAGCAACATAAGAAGTAAAAATTCTAAAAGATATGAGGGGGAAGGTACATTCTCCAAGCCTGTGGGTTGGTTTCCAAACATTTTGTTACCAGGTTAGGTAACATCTTCAGTGGAGTTTATGGGATGTCAGTGTTAGTGTTCTTCTGTTTATAAGGGCTTCAGGTGTGGGTGTGTCAAGTGAGGGTCTTGTGATGGGTCAGCTGTGAGCCATCAGTGAGTCTTGTGATGGGTCTTGTGATAAGGGGATTACATCAGGTCAGGATCAATGGCAGTGGTGGGATTCAAATAATTTAACAACCGGTTCTCTGCCCTAATGACTGGCTGGGTAGGCATGGCTGGGTGGTCATGTGACTGGGTGGGCTTGACCAACTCGATGTCACTCATCACACCCAGCCCCACCTCCTGGCCACTCGCCTTGAAGGCAAAGGTGGGATTCAGCCGGTTTGTACTGGTTCGGGCTAATCCCACTGCTGGCTGGCCCCACCCTTAGCTGTTTTTCGGCCCGTTTTGAAGTCCACAAGTCTTAAAGTTGCCAACGTTGGATACCCCTCAACTAGATGTTCTGATAGATCAGTGTGTTTCAAATTTGGCAACTTTTAATACTGTATGTGTAGATTTCAACTTCCAGAATGCTATCCGGGCAATTCTGGAAGTCCACACATCTTATAATTGCAAGTTTGAAAAACCTGTCAAAAATCAGCAAATTAAGATCCTTTTTAGGGATCTGTGCTTTGGTCTCCTTTAAAAAAATCCCATATTACAGATGATCCTATCTATGAAGGAAGACTCTAATAGAAACATGCTTTATGCATAAAAATATAGAAAAGAAACTAAGGATCACTAATCTCCCCACCTTCATGGACCATAATTTATGAGAAGAAGTTCGCAATGATCTCAACAGAAGTTTTCCTCAGCTCTGCTTTGCCTGAATATGCAATACCTATGCTCTGTCATTGAGCTGTGATCATTCTGGCCCTAAAAAATAGACACAAAGTTCTCTCAATCACAAGAATTGTCCTCCATTCTCTTTATTCATAGTATGGGACCTTAGAAATAGAAACAAAATTCTCCCAATCATAAAACTGTCCTCCTCTGTCTTTATTTATATTCTGGAATAGTCAGATAATGAGGAAAAGCTGAGCAGGAGAGATACACGGACAGACATTATTATTGATCTGAATTATCCTAGAACTGTTATCACTGGAAAAAAAGGGACTTTTACACTGATACTTAAGATTCCTTCCCTACCCCACCCCATTACTTTTTTGGGGGGGATCTTGGTTTTCCTCCTTCCTTTCCTTGATTTCTTTCCAAAGAGTCTTCTTGTTGTCCAACTAAATGTGCTAGATGAGACAGATGTGTGTTTTAAAGCACAACCTGTTTTGCAAAGAGATGTACTGATATGAGGAAAAAGTCCAAGTGGGTGGAAGGATTTTTGACCCACTTTCAAGCTTATTTTGTCAGAATTGGTTCTAAAATTGGATGTACATAAAATTGGATATTAGTACAGAAATTGTAATTGGAGCAAAGAAAGAAGCAGGGGCCTTTAGGAAGACAACATTATGGCAATTTAAGTTTTTGATGAAATTTTCTTGTTTTCCTTATTTTCATATCTTGGCTTTAAATCAACCCAAATGCTTGATTATGGTTGCGTAATAATCCAAATTCAGAAGGGGGAATATGCTTTAGGGTGAAGGCTCACTTTGTGTTTGCCAGCAAATGTTTAAAAGATTTGTGCAACAGAGCAGGAAAAAACACAATGGATGTGAGGTATTGAGAGGTCTGAAGTGTGTGCCCACACAAGCTGCGAATTCCTCTTCCCCTTTCAAATCCAGATTGTTGTACAGTTTCAAGAGAGGTAATTGAAGATTTGAAATCTTCATTTTTCGGCCTGTTTTTTGGGGGGGGGCATTTTGGGGCCATTTTCAGGCTGTTTTGGAGCCATTTTGGGGCCATTGTTGGCCATTTTGGGGGGCATTTTTCAGGCTGTTTTTGGCCATTTTTCAGCCCATTTTTTGGCCCATGTTTCAGCAATTTTCAGGCTGGTTTTGGGGCCATTTTCTGGGCCATTCTTTGAGCCGTTTTCAGCCATTTTTCGGCCTCTTTTCCGGCCACTTTTCGGACCATTTTTCAGCCATTTTCAGGCTGGTTTTTTTGGGCCGTTTTGGATGTTCAGTAGTAGTAAATAAATAGAGGGAAATTGTACCTTGTTGAGGCCTTTGACTCAATTTCCCTCTCTATTTATTTACTACTACTGAACATCCAAAACAGCCTAAAAATGGCTGAAAGCAGCCTGAAAAACAGCTCCAAAACAGCCTGAAAATGGCTGAAAAATGGGCCATAAACAATCCAGAAAATGGGCAGGGGCAGGGCCAGCCAGTGGTGGGATTAATCAGTTCACCAAACTGGGAAGAATTTTAACAATTGGTTCACCCCAACTGGTCCATCATGAGCATTTGTCTCCATAAATTGAATATATATGTAGTAAAAACAGATGGAATGAAGAAATATAGGTATAAATTTATCCAACCTGATCAGATTGAGTAGATTCTGCAATCTACTGATAAATACATTTAGGGTCAAAACAGAGGGAGAATTGAACAGACAGTGGTTGTTCTAATAGAAAATCACTCTTTTTTCTTAACAGTTGTTTTATTAAAAAAATATAATTGCAA
Source organism: Arizona elegans (assembly GCA_022577455.1). Lineage (NCBI taxonomy): Eukaryota > Metazoa > Chordata > Lepidosauria > Squamata > Colubridae > Arizona > Arizona elegans. The sequence continues at coordinate 191,010,825 of JAKOOJ010000001.1, forward strand.
AGATACAAACTGGCACAAACTTTAAAAAAAATAGAAAGAAAAATAGAAAATAAAGAATAAGAATATAGTTTTAAAAAGTAATAAAGAAATTATTTCCCCTTTCATCACAAATATAAACAATTTTAATAATGTTATCACCTTCTCTTAAAATATAGCAAATGACCTCTTCTTCCAGTACTTCCATTCTCCATTTTTGGTTCATCATTGGAGGAGTAGCATTTTAGAGACACGAATTAGGAAGAATATTATCTGGTATAAAGTGGACATTTTAATTCTCTCCAGAATAGGTGTTTTTCCAATGCCAGATCTTTTGAGTTAAGTAAATCTTAACTTAGAATCTGGGCTGCAAAAAATCAAAGCCACCATTAGATATCAGCAAAAGGATATCAAAAAGTCAAACTTTTTGCTTCCATCTACTGGTTGTTAGATGAAATGTATCAATCCATCTCAAAAGCTCAAACCTGTTTGATGGAATCTTCTCCATATGTGGGGTCCAGGATAATCAAACAATTGACCTCCTGCCCAATGGTGGGATTCAGCCAGTTCGCACCACTTTGGGAGAACCAGTTGTTAACTTTTTGAACAGTTTGGTGAACTGGTTGTTGGAAGAAATCATTAGAGTAGAGAACCGGTTGTTAAATTATTTGAATCCCATCACTGCTTCTGCCTAAGATGCTGATAAAAAAGATTCCATGTGTGCTTGCTACCTACAGTTTGCTACAAGCTGATCAATGAAGCAGTTTCTGTATTATCCTTGAATGGCACATCAATTGGACTTCAAGATTTCAAACACTAATATATGGATGTCAAAAAATGAAGAACAGAAGAAAGGAAGCCAACAAATGAGGATTAGTGCCCTCTCTGGTTGCATGTCATTCTAGAATTAACTCAGAAGAGAAAAATTTGATTGCCACTAATCATTAAAACACTCTAAGGCATACAGCAGAATCTAACTACAAATATTTTTCATTTGATCAAAACCCCTATATGCCACATCAGCTCACTGACATTGCTAACTGTGTTGCTTTCCTATAATTATTGCAGAAATCAAAATATTTTCTACCTTCAAGGAAAAACAATTATGATCTGCTATAAAATGGTTAATTATAGCTTAACATAACTTTACCTTGAGGTGAGCTTTAATGCTGCTGCTATCTCTATGTATGTTGCAGTAAAGAAATTGAGCTGCAAGCTTCTGGAATTGGCTTATTAAGAAGAGCTGTAAATACTGCTGCTCAAAATTTCAGCAAAGCAGAGACAGGAAATCCTTCTGGAAAATATTTTTAAACAGAGAATAAAAGTGACCCAAAGTATGATCTGCAGTTAGAATGGATAGCCCAGAGAATGTCTCACAATCAGAGTGTGGCATTCATTCATTCATTCATTCATTCATTCATTATGACCCCAAATGATTATGTTTCTTTTCATCAGACATGTTGGATAGAATGGATTTTGCAGACTACTTGTGGATAAGCAGGAAGCTCCATTATTATAACAGATTGTTTTAAAGAACAATCAACCATTATTAAAATGCAAGTAAAAATCTATATACATAAAAGCGAAAACCACTCATGCCGTAATCATGAAATCTCCAGAACCGTAAAGCCTACAAACTTGAAATTTGCCATGTATGTTCCTCTTGGCTTCTAGGTGCTCACTAAGAAAAGATTTTTCAAAATGACCATCAGAGCATTAGTATTTCCTATATTATTATTAACATACTCTGATGCTAAGGAGTTCTACTTCCACTCCCCATCTCAAAAGAAATCTGTTCCAAATGCAAAACACAAGCAGAGGAGAAGAGTTTCACTTTCAGTTTTACTTCCACAGCAGCAAGCAGCTTTACTACAGAACAGTTGAGCTAAGCCATGTCCAGCCTCCTTCCTGTCTCCTTCTTGCTCACACAGAAAATACTGTTTGAGTTTCCAAACACCCCTCAACTCTCTCACACACTGACAGGATGCTAGCCAGATGAATACCAATGGATGCTGCAGGCTGGGACATTCTATTTCCCCTCCTCCTCTGTTCTAGCTGCCAGTTGCATTATATTAACACACTATGATGCTACGGAGTTACACATTCTACATTAAGTTTCAGGCTGTAAGTGTCAATTTATCAAGCCCAAGCACATAGTTTCGTAGCGAAGCACGAGCATCCAGCTAGTAATATAAAAGAAATACAGAAGTTTTTATCCAAGCAATTAAAGGTATTGTTTTAAGAGAAACCCACATTTTGGATATGGTATAAGCCTGTGTATAGCATAGACACAACTTCCAAATTAAATGAAATTATATATTAGATTTACGTTTGAAACATGAAAAGTTGATATGAATCTTCACTGCCTGATCATGACATAATCTTTATCCTACCAGGGGCTTCTGTATAACTGATGACTGACAGATTATTTGCTTAATTCAATTTGTATGGCCACAGATAAATGTGATAGGCTTCACTGAAAAGTTAAGCATCTGAGGTTATAAGCACATGTATACATCAGTTGATAGACATGCATGACTTGACCATGTATGTTTCTTCATATATGTATATGAAGATGGTCATATTATGCCTGAATTACCTTATTGTTAACTTTACTGCATGCATAACTCCATTCACAGTCATATTTATCAGATTTATATCCTGCCTTTCTTGTGGCAGCTTTTGGTGACTCACATGAGGATTTTTTTTTTTTTACTGTATTCCTTCAACAACAATCCTGGTTTGGTCCAAATCAGACAGCCAGTTTCCATGGTTGAAACTGGATTTGAATTTAAGTCACTCCAATCCTTATCCAATCCTTTAACCATTATAGTGCCTTGATCACTATTCTTGTCATATCTCCAAAAGATTACAGAATAAATTAACTGTACAGTCTATTAGGCAATTTTATTAAAGGGCAGAAGCTTTTGAACTACATCTCACTTCATCACATGTAGTTCGCAAAAGTTTATGCTTTTTAATAAAATTAATTAATCTGAATAAGTGCTACCAGACCAATATAGCTCTCCTACAATTTCAACTGATTAAGTATCTGATTATTTTAGGATTGCAATCATATCCTGGTACAAAGGCAACACATGTGAGTAAACCTTAAGTGGAACATTGGAAAAGGTTTTTAGTTCAGCTCCGTATTGGCATATGGCACCTCTATTCAGATGATGACTACAGCACCTTTAAATGGCCCTTGTCCAGTATCCTACTAAATCAAACCAAGGTTTTTTTTTATTGGACAATTCCAAATTTAACTTGGGAAAACCTACTTACAAAGCAAATGATTGCTCTTTCTGCTGTCAGGTTTGTAAGAGCGTTGCTACCCATTGTTTATTGATCGATTGATTGATTCATTATTGTGGAGCATCTACATTATTGACTTACATTGTGGGAAAAGAATATTATATTAACAGAACGTCAGTAGCAATAGCAATAGCAGTTAGATATATACCACTTCATAGTGCTTTGCAGCACTCTCTAAGTGGTTTAAAATGTCAACATATTGCCCCAAACAATCTGGGTCCTCATTTTACAAACCTTGGTTGGAAGGATGGGAAGCTGAATCAACCTTGAATCGATCAGGATTGAACTCCTGGCTATAGGCAGAGTCAGCCTGCAATACTGCATTCTAACCACTGCACCACCATGGCTCTAGTAGCTGCTAAGTTTCCAAGTAAACGGTTCAGTACCACTACTCACAATCTACTGCTACTATGTAGGAGCTTCAGGATTTATTCTTTGCTTTGCAATTCAAGTTGATAAGTCTTAATTTCCTTTCCTTTTCTCCATACTGCCCCCAACATTATCCTTTTCATTCTTTTTCTTACAAGGTAGACCAAACAGGAAACCTAACCAAGTAAATTAATTATACTTTACTGTAAAGCTACATTAAGAGATTTTTGCAATCCAAAAGTACCATTCACTTTTACAAGAAAATGGGGAAGGTCAAACGTCTGAGTTTCTTGCTCTGCCCATTAAGCAGCTGTGGAATTTGCTGTCTCTTAACTGACCATTCCCTAGGCAGCATCTCTTTGCCCCCTCTCCCAAATACCATTACATTTTATTTCCTGCTCAGGCTGAACCTGCTAATTGTAACTAGTATTGAGAAAAGGGAGTCTCCCAAATACTCTGTAGTCCACTAAAACAAAACAAAACAAACCCCACCCCCATCCATTAGCAATTTTTGAAAAAAACAACAACCCTAAAATAAGGTAATAAAATCATCAAAGAAAATCAGGATGAATAGGTAGTTCATCTATCACCCTATCATGAACAGAAATCAAAGGGGGATATACCCCCTTTTAAAAAATGCAGGCATATTGTGGAACTAGGTTATTTTCTTCATACAAAGCAAGGAAGAAGAGAGTACAATTCTTTTCAATGTAGAAGATTGCTCTTCTGCTCCAATTCATTAAATGAAACCATTTTAAATAGAGATGGCACAAACTATCATTAGTTGTGGACAATAGACCCATTTTGGAGCAAATGCACAAGAAAAACATCCCATGTTCCCAGGGCATTATGAATATGATTTAAACTGATACTTTTGACTGAAGCTAATTCCCAAATTCATATCCTAAATTGATGAAGCCTACAGCAATATTTTGATATTTAACACTTATTTCCCACAATAATTGAGCATTCTGTATAGTTCTGCTGATACTGTTCTCATTATATCTGCAGAAGGAAGTCTTTATGTGTATACAGTAATTGTACCTGTTCTTTGGGTACAGACATTTTTCATGAATGAAGGTGAATGGGGATGGGATTTTCTGAATATACAAAGAGAATGTTTATCAGAACCCCAGGGCAGGAGTTCATTTACCAGGGGCCAATTTTCTTTAATAAAATGCATTGAGAGATGTTAGGCTGATATCCCTTGTTGTGTTAAGACTACAGTTCTCAGAATTGCTAGTCAGTTGATATATTTAGAGGACGTTAGGTCAGGAAAGCTCTTTCTACCCTGTTAATGAATACATAGTTGGGTTGCTTCCTCTAACAAACAAGATACCACACTTTCAAAAAAAATGTTGTTGTGTAAAACAACAACAACAGTGATTAACACTATTTGTGTAAAGTTTTTCTCGCTGCCTTTGGCGTGCAGATGAAAGAAAAATAAACGGATTCCATTTTGTAAAAATCCCAGAGCTTCCAAACCCCGACCAACAATTTATTGGGAGATGGAGCTGTCATGTGCTATTATGTTTCTTTTTAATGAATGACTGCTTCTGACTTCAGATGCGCACTTCATCTGAGCACCCTTCCATTTCTTGTGACAATTGTGGACACTGAAATAACACAAAGCATAACCCAGTCAACAAAGCATGAAGCATCTGCAAGCGAAAGACAGATGTTCAGGAGCAATAATCACCTTTCACACTTCATTATATCAGCATGGGACAAACAGATGATAAATCACATTTTCATGATGGCCATAGTGTTTTGTTTTGCTTTTAAAGAAGAGTTAGTTAACAGAAATTTGGAGGGGATATATTAAAAATTTGCATATGTTTCCCAGAAAAGGGACTAAAACCAGGGATGAAATGCTCCCGGTACAGACTGGTTCAGCTGAACCAGTAGCGATGGCGGCCAGTGGTTCATAGAACCGGTAGTGATGGCGGTGCGAGGCTCCGCCCACCCGCCTGGTTGTCATTACTTCTGCTTTTAACCAGGAAGTAACCTGTTTTTTTACCCTCTGCACCTGCGCAGGGTTTGCGCAGGTGCAGAGGGTCCATGCACATACATGATGCGCGGCATGTGCACTTCCGAACCGGTTGGGAAGGCAAGTAGATTTCACCCCTGACTAAAACCCAAATATGTCTACAAAAAAAGCAGTCTGGAGTAGAGAATCAATGATCCCTTATGGATTGCTGAACTATAAATCCCAGAAGTTATCATTATTATCAACCAAGTTATCACTGGCTGCAACGGTTGCTAATTGGTTGCTAACGGTTGCTTTAGCAACATATAGAAAACACTTTACAGGTATCACTTGATAAGCGTTCGTGTTAGTAAGCACGAAGGCCACTGAAGTTGGAGAAGATAAATAGAAGACCTGATTGCAGGGTCTACATTCAAGGAGTCTGCCCCAAGCAGTAGAATCAAGACCAATACCAGATTTCACTATCGACTCTTCTGTAATCTGTTCTAATTGATGTTCTGAGCCTTGCCTACAATCCACTATAGTTCGTCATTCAGTCCCATCCTTGATAACTTTGTAGGGAAAGTGAGTTGGCAAGCCACTATTTTGCCTGAACTGCACCTCCAGCAGCAGAAGAGGTGGAGGAACAGGAAGAAGGTCTATGATTCATTAGCACTTATCAAACCAAACTTGAGATTGTCCTCAGAAAAATCTAAATCAAAAGCAGCACATATACACACTCCATCTGCCATCTGTCACTCTACTTACCTACCTGACTCAGCTTCCAGTAGCATGCGTCTTGTGCTCAATCTGTCTTTCTACCTGGAAATTCAAATCTCGTTACTAAGTCCAATTTGTCAGCTCACTGACTTCAATATGTAGCCTGTGGGGATTGCATTTCCTTCCTCCCCCCCCCACTTTCACTCCCAGTTGGCATGTTCCTCCTCTGTTCCTAGTGCTCATTATTTGGACAACATAGAGAAGAAAAGCTCAGAATGAGATCACCACAGGAGAGGGTGAAACACTTTTAATCTGTTCACTTTCAGTTTGAGGAAATCAATATTTAAATCAATATTCGAGGGGCTCCTACAAAGACGAGAGGGTCAAACTATTTTCCAAAGCACCAAAAGGCAAGACAAGAAACAATGGTTGGAAAGTAACCAAGGAGAGATGCAACTAAGAAGAAATGTCCTAACTGTGAGAATAATTAACCAATGAAATAGATTGCCTTTAGAAGTTTTGGTTGCTCCATCACTGAAGGCTTTCAAAAATAGACTTGACAATCATTTGAATGAAATGATAAAGAGTCTCCTGCTCGAACAGGTGGTTGGACTAAAAGACTTCCAAGGTCCCTTCCAACTCTATTATTCTATGTTCTGGGAAACTTCTTTTTCAAATTAGAAGAGGAGTCTGGAAATTTCTTAAATGTGGGATGTGGCATCCTTGTACTTGTTTAGTTGTGAAATGATTGGAGACTGTGCTTGTAAATGTTCTATCTTTCTGAATTAAGGTTAGATTTCTTTTAATTCAAAGGAGGGAAATAGTAGGAACTCATCCCATTTCAATAAAGATACTACTGTTACCATACAAGAAAAGCTCTGCTCTTAAGAAAATGTTGAAGGTTATTTTTTCTTTCTCTAAAGAAATCTAGGAGGACAAGAAACCCACTCAACGTCTCTATGTACAGACCTGGTAGATAAACGTGGAAAGGTCATTTTTTTCTCTGTTTCTCATGAACATAGTGATAAAGGGTATATTTTCCAAATGGGGTGTGTGAGCATGAACACATCTGCATGAGCTAACTAGCTAGCCTAGAGGACAGCCAACTAAATAAATAGAATATTTATTTTTCAAAATGTAGGCCTCTATCATGCACGTCTGTTGATTCCCAGACAAATTTAATGGCAGATTGAATACACTATTCATATTTAACATCCTGATTAAGTATGATTGGGAAGGACCTATATCCATGGAAAAACACTGCACGGTCATTAGAATGGCCATCAATGTAGCCCTGTCTGCCCCTCTTATAGGGGTTGGGTGGTTGGTTTGTTTTTTTGTATCTTGTGAACCAAATGACATTTCCATGCATTTTGAATGGAGATACAAGGCATCTTTACCAAGCATGTATAGGAAACCACCCATGATGGTGGTTTCTTTTATTCATTCATTCCTGGGATAATTCAGCTATCCCTTTTCTTTTCACAGAGCATTACAGAAGAGGCTATGAAATATCAGCCACATCTGGTGTGGATGGACTACACATTAGAGAAAACTGTCTATAGGTTTCCCTCCTATGCTTACTATCTGTAATTTTGTTACAGATAGTAACAAATTACTTACGATTTATATTGATATTATTTCCTGATTGCTTATTTGTACCCTATGACTATCATTAAGTGTTGTACCTTATGATTCTTGATGAACGTATCTTTTCTTTTATGTACACTGAGAGTGTATGCACCAAGAAAAATTCCTTGTGTGTCCAATCACACTTGGCCAATAAAATTCTATTCTTGTAGGAGTTTGCATACGTGCAGGAATTGTTCTATTCTATTCTATCTTGTTATACATAGTACCCCATAGTCCCTGATTTTGAGAAGACATTGAATTGCCCCCACCCTAAGATACACATTTGAGGATTGGGAAGAATGCCACTATTATTCAAAGACAAGCAATAACAGAGGGAAAAAAATCCATTGCTCCGGGTAAGAAGAAAATAATAACGTAATGCAGTTCATTATAATCCTAGGCAGCCTAGTTATCAAATAGAAGATTAGGAGTGAAGCCCATTCAATATCACTTACTACTGAGTAAACATGTATATGATTATGCTTTTTGCCAGTTTGTTGGCCTGTTTTGAAGAAAACTAACATGTATTCCTTAAAATCCTGCCCAAGGCTGTATTTCTGACATAATTCAAAAAAGAAAAGAAAAAAAATAATAAAAATAAAAATGCAATTAAAGAGGACGTAAACTTCAAAATGATGCACAAATGCAATAACTGAGCCAGAGAGTCTGGTAAAGTAATAAAAGCAAGCCCAAGATGAAAAATCACAGTGTGGTTTGTTTCAACAGTGCCAGCCCCAAGGACTGCAGAAAATCAATAAAATGAACTAAAGAATGCAGAGGGCAGGAGGGGTGTCTGTAAAAATATAGTAGAATTTCATGGAGAACATTACAGAGCATCAGTCACCTACAGCACAAGTTTATATTTGAAGTATTAAGCTTTAAAAGTTTCCTAAATGGAGAAATGCCTGTTCTAAATGTTGGGGTGGGGGGGGGGACCAAGTTGCAGATATTTTGTCACTACATAAATAAAACTAGCATTACTCAGTCTTGTCAAATCCAATTATTGTATTCCAACATTAATATTTTGTAAGATTAAATTTTTTTTAAAAAAAATCACATCTATAATGGTATTCCCAGTCTCCAAATTTCACCATCATGCTCTATTTTTATTTTTAAAAATAGAAAATGAAATTGCGTATTGCCATTTACACTGCAAAAAAAAAAAAAGCTATTCTGATGTCTAACAGTTTGCCCCCTTTGCACAATTCCTTCCTTCTCCTTTCAGCACACATGGGTTCCATCTGAAATCATTTGTTGCAAAAGCCCAACACAGAGCTTGTTTAGGATTAACAGTGAGTGCTCTTATATGTGAAATACTGAACCAGGTTCAGAGAGTCTAGAATTGTTATATGTGCTATATCTAATGTTATTCGGAGGTATCCTTTAGACCAGTGTGAATTGGGCTCAATCAATTCTTCAATATGGTTTAATCAGGGGTGAAATCCAGCAGGTTCTGAGAGGTTCTGGAGAACCAGTAGCAGAAATTTTGAGCAGTTCAGAGAACTGGCAAATACCACCTCTGGCTGGCCCCAGAGTGGAGTGGGAATGGAGATTTTGCACTATCCTTCCCCTGGAGTAGGGTGGGAATGGAGATTTTGCAGTATCCTTACCCTGCCACACCCACCAAGCCACACCACGGCCACCAAGCCATGCCCACAGAACCAGTAATTAAAAAAAATTGGATTTCACCACTGGGTTTAACGCTCTTCCCCTTGAAATAGGCAACTCTTTCTGAAATGCATAGATTATGTATATGCACTCATCAGTGGTGGTATTCAGCTGGTTCTATCCAGATCGTGCAATCCGGTAGCGCAGGCTGCAGAAAGCTCCGCCCATCTGCCAGGACATCATCACATCCTGTTTTTGATGCTCTGCGCATGCACTCACATTTGCGAACTGGTAGCAAAGATAAGTGAATACCACCCCAGGCACTCACATAAGTGATACATACACAACTCCATCCCAAGATAACAGAAAATAACACACATTTTAAACATTATAATGTATTTCAATTAACGTCTTAACCCAGTTCTCCCAGACTTGGCTATTCATAGTGACGGAGAATTCTGGAATTCTATTCCAACAGACTTGGAAACTCTAGTGGAGAAATCCATATTCATCTTTAACCAATTAATTGTATCATGAATTTACACAGGTAGATGACTTTGCCTGAACTGTGGAATTGAAGATATTCGGGCATACCTTTAGAAAGGATTAATGAGGGAAGAATCTGTTTTACAAATTGGTTGAAATATAAAGGACTGCTCTTCAAGTTATAGACAAAAAAGAAAAACCTTGAATAAATATTTGCCGTTAATAAACAACAAACCCAACACTAAATGGGCCCCAAGTGAAATAATTTGCTACAAAACTACAACACAGAGCTTGTTTAGGATTAATAGTGCTCCTACATGTGAAATACTGAACCAGGTTCAAAGAGTCTCGAATAGTTATCTACATCAAATGTTATTCAGAGGTATCCTTTCGACCAGTGTGAATTGGGCTCAATCAATTCTTCAAATCAATTTGCTTTGCAAAATCAAATGGATCAAATAATCAACTTAGTTTGAACAAGCAGATCACCCTTTCACATATTCAGAAGAGTCCAAATTCACTCAGATTCTTCATTCTTTTTCAAGGCATTGAATAGTTGAAGCTGCACTAAATTGAATCAATACAATGAAGATTGGCACCACTTGAGCGTTGCTGCTAGAATGGCTGCTTGCCTTCCATGTAATTCTTTTCTTGGTCACAGCTCTAGGAGCTGTCGAAAAGAATGGTTTTACCTATGTCTTACAATCAGTTCCACAATGAATCCATCCTCCTAGACTTTCAGCTTCCAAATTTCAATGAAGTTCATTGATGTCTTATTCCAAATGTATAGGAACTTTGAAGTTGCTTTTCATTTCAAATGATTGTTCCTTAAATCTATACTTTTACCTCTAACCCCTACCTCAGTTGTTACTGCTATAATATAGATACACTTCCTGAAAAATATGATTTTAGCCATGGGCTGTGACATTGGTACAGCTTAATTCATAGAACAGGAAAACTATGGCCAAAAGCATCTCCAGAACTGCAATGACTGAGTTAGTCTAAATGTAGATACTATACTTGAAGAACTACAGTTTTTCATTTCAGTTTCATCTAAAGCTGATAAAGATAAATTCAGGAAGATCTTCAAATTTCTAAGAAATTACAGAAAGAAACAGCTTGTACTTATTTTAAGCTTTTAGGTTTTCAAAACAACATCTCTCATTATGGGGTCCTTGGTGCTCTCTGAGCTTGGTGATTTTCTTGCAGATATTTCATTACCAAACTAGGTACTCAGTGGTGGGATTCAAGTAATTTAACAACCGGTTCTCTGCCCTAATGATTTCTTCCAACAACCAGTTTGCCAAACTGCTCAGAAAGTTAACAACCGGTTCTCCTGAAGTGGTGCGAACTGGCTGAATCCCACCACTGTAGGTACTTGATTGATAATGAAACATCTGCAAGAAAATCACCAAGAGAACAGAGAACACCAAGGACCCCACAGTTCAACTCTCAGCTATAAATATTCTCTTCTATAAATCTCTCACTACTCTGATCTAATTATATAGAGATGAGTATAGAAACAATTTCCCTTGAGTATTAAACCAGTGAAGAGTTATATATGAATTAAACAAAATTGTATAATTAGCCCAAAACTAACATGATGGTCAAAATCAATTTATTTGTGAAGGTAGAAAAGAGAAGAGTACTTACTCTTCTCTGGAGTTTTCTTGAACACTTAGACCACTTTCTAGCTGTCTTCTAGATTTTTTCATCCACATCTGACAGCCTTTAAGTAATATGTGCTTTTAAGGAAACTTGTGTCATGCATGAATGGCTGTGGTATAGACACAAGATTAATCTAGGAATTTATCATCTACATCAGGGGTGTCAAACTCAAGGCCCAGGGGCTGGATCTGGCCTGTGAAGTGCTTCGATCTGGCCCATGGGGCTACCCTGGAAACAGTGAAGGACTGGCCCTCAGTGCCTCTGTCAGTGAAAACAGAGCTTGGGTGGCTGCGCTGGCCTTCTGTGGTCCTCCCAAACTCCATTTTCACTGGCAGAGGGTTGCAGGAGGCCATCACAGCCACCCAAGCTCTGTTTTCGCTGGCAGAGCACTCGGGCCACCACAGGAGCCCCCAACACAAGTGAATTTGAGCAAGTCACACACACCCTGGCCACGCCCACCCAGCCCTCAAGGTTAAACACAACCCTGATGTGGCCCTCAATGAAATTGAGTTTGACTATCAAGGTCTTGCCCCAGTGTGTGGGTCTGGAGAGGAGGAACAGGCTTAGGCTCAATTCAGACAGGCTTGCATGTCTGTGGATGCGTGGACTCCCGGGATCTGGAGTGATTCCATATTTGGCTCTAAATAGAATTGCACTGGTACATAATTGTGGGGTCTTCTTGGATTTACAGCTTCTGCTTGAACAGCAGGTGGCAGCTGTAGCCAAAAAGGCTTTTGTACAGGTTCATTTAGTGTACCTGTTGCATCCATATTGGGCTGAGAGGCCCTTAAAACAATTGCTTCTATTTTGATCACCTCAGGAGTGGAATCATGGAATCATAGACTCAGGAACCTGTTATAGACTCATAGACATGGTGGGATTCTACCGGTTCGCACCGGTAGAACCGGTTGTTAAGTAGTTAAGTAGTTTGGAGAACCGGTTGTTAAAAGAAAACTCCTTTTGTTTTTTCCCACTTTACAGGGTTAATCCTGTAAGGATTAATTACAACATTTGGTGTTGTTTCCTAGCCTAATCTTTATTACAGAAACTGCCTCTCCGGCAGTATGCCTAAACTTACTGTCACTTCCGGTTCCGGAGGTTCTCGGAGGCTATTTTTTTGCTTGACTTTCTTAAAGGGGAAGAGTTGTTTTAAGCTTTTTACACCGCTGTTGAGAGGAAATACTCCCCTGTTGGAGTTCTTCCAGCCAGGGTGCAATGATCAGCACTTTGAAGAAATAATTGAATAACAAAGCAGAAGCTTTTAATGACAAGGAACCAAAACATTCAGCAAGGCTTCTTGGCTAGCTAGAAAGATTGACATTCAAACGTGAGTTTACATACCCTTTCTGACTTTTGGTCTAAAACTGGTTTTTGGTGAAGTTTAATTCTGTGCTTGGTGATGTTTAATTCTGTGGTTAGTGATGGATAATTTTCCCTATTCAGCTTTGTTTGGAAGGAAAAATGTTAATCTCTGTTCCTGAAAAGAAGCAGCTTCGGAAATCTGACTAGTTCTGTGTCTATTCGTTCTGGTAATTGGTTTAACAAGCAATAGATACTCTGTTTGCTCCTTTGCTTCATTCTGGAGAGCTTAAATGATCTCTCTGCTAAAGAGCTTAACTTTATGAGCAAGAGTTGGCTGCTGATAGTTATCACTGCATTTTAACTATTTTAATTCCTTAAGGTGCTCTGGCACCCCCCCTGATTTGTAACTGCAGTTTGCAGGTATTTCTAATCTAATGATTGGTATTTAGGGCACCTTTTTGCAAGTAAAGAAGCTTTTTGTATTTTTGTACAGGTAATCCTTGACTTACAACAGTTACAATGGCACTGGAAAAAGTGACTTATGACCGTTTTTCACACTTATGACCATTGCAGCAAACTGTCATTACAGCAAAGAAGTGATGCCACATGACCACCTGGCCACGCCCACCCAGTCAAATGAAGCACCACAGTTGTGAAATGAGCGACACGGTTGTTAAGAATGCTGCAACGGGCATAAATGATGAGTCATAAGTGCAAGGACTGGTCAAAAGTGCGAGGACCAGTCAGAAATCACTTTTTTCAGCCTTCTGGGTAGTCCTTTTGTGCATATGGACTACTCAGAGGGCTGAAAAAGTTATTTTTGACTGGTCTCGCACTTTTGACCAGTCCTCGAACTTACGACTGTCCTCACATTTTACGTTTTTCACCCTATCTTATCACCATGGTGAAGAGAAGCAGTTGTGAAATGAGTGACATGGTTGTTAAGAATGCTGCATGGGCATAAATGTGAGGATGGTCATAAGTGCGAGGACCAGTCGGAAATGACTTTTTTCAGCAGTCTGAGTAGTCCCTATACAAATAGCCATGACCACCGGTCACATGACCAGCTAGCCAGGCCCACCCAGTTACATGACCTCCAAGCCATGCCCACCCAAATAAACCACACCCACAGAACCGGTTGTTAAAAAAATTGAATCCCACCACTGCCACCCAGGACTTCATGATGTCTGCTCTGAAACCACGTCTCTCCTGAAATTTCTTTGGCCCTCCAGGCTGTCCTTATTTATCTAAACCCTCAAGGCCTCAACAGTGTTTAGGTTAGAATGGGTGATTGGCCCACCGTATGATGTCTTGGTTTTTGGTTGGAATGCTTTTTCCAGACTCTTTTTTTAAAAAAACAAAAATGTTGCATTTGTAAAATTGTAAATTAGCATGGATACCAGATTTGGAGCAGATTTGTAAGATCTATTATAATAGATCCCAACAAAATACAGAGAACAGTCTTTTTTATGATCTTCCAAAAATCCACATAGACAAGATCACAATATGGTTGTGAGAAAGGAAGATAAATAGGAGTAGCTTCAGTAATATCCACAGAAAAATAGGTAGTAATGTGAAAACAGTTTGCCACCTGACAGGGTGAGTTTTCTTTCAGGTGGTTGAATTAGGTGACCTCAATGGTACTTCCGAATCCATCTCAAAGGGGCTTTTTCAAAAGAGGACTGGATTTTGTTTTTCCTTAAATATGTTTTACTTCTCAGTTTTACTGTTTTACTGCTCAGTTCAGAACTGAAGAAGCTTCTTGAATGAGAAATGAAATGTCTTCAAGGAAAAACAAAGTTCAGTCATCTTTTGAAAAAGCACCTTTGGGACAACCATGACGTGGATGACGGAGAATCCCCACAGACTTCTGATTTTATGATTCTATACAAATGTAAGTTTTAAAAGCCATCCTTGGAGAAACTTATGTTACGAAAGGGAACTGGAAACTCTGCACTTAAAAAGAGTTTTTTAGTGAATTTACCTAACTATTCTACAGTCAGGAAACGCTCTATGTCTTGGGAAAAGTTATGAATAAAAATTGATGCATTTTAAACAGGTTTTTTAAAAATCTATTAAAAACCCAACAAGCCAAAGAACTGCCCTGCTAATGGGGACAACAAAGTAGACCAGATTTATTCTGATATGCAGATTTCTAGCATTTATCATCCATATTTGCCCTTGCTATTCTGTGAATTATCTTGTTTCCACTGAGGTTAATAAGTTTGCTATGCAAACATCGGTAGTGTAATTGATAGTTTTCAATGATTTTTTATTCTCCAAGGATGAAAAGTATACATGAAATAATATTTGTAACATATGCAATGAAGTATTTTTTTTTCTTTTATTGACCTTTTTATTAACACCGGCTGGCAATCAAAACATGCAGTAACGAAGAAAATACAGGCAGATGGGTATTAATATTTGTAAAATAGAAGTACACTGCAGACTAATTAAAATGAGCTGAACTACACCAAGCACAAACAACATTGGGAAGGTAGAGAAGTTTTATGAAAAATTCATACATTTCATAACTGCTTCTTGATTTTGATCCAGCAATGCTAAGAACAACAGAAGGCTGTACGCTCATGTTTGTGTGCCCTTTGTGAAAAGTACAAAGATGCAGGGAAAATGGGACACTTGGGATGGATCTTGCAAACTTTAACCTATAACTTGTGTTTTCATGATTCAGAGCAGGCCTTTTTTGGCCACCCCAAAAAATGCGATGCAGAGGTCATTGCATTTATAATAGACACAGTGAAAGCTTGCAATTTGCCATGCAATCTGGTCTTCTTAGTGCTAACGGATCTATTTTACATTTATTTCAATTCAGATCCACCAAAATCTTTCACAATTTATTCCATGCATGAGTTAGATAACCAGGAGTTGGCTGGTTGGTTGGTATTTATAAGGTTGCTGAAATAAAGTGGTTGTGTATTTGCTATTGTTTTGATGCTCTTCTGGGTGAACTTTCAAGGAGTTAATCAGTTTTAAGTATGAACAAAAACTCTACTTTATGAATTAGGAATAAACTAAGTGGCAACATTCAATTGTCATTCATCAATATCCTCAAACTTAGCAACTGGAAGCATTGGTTGAGAAGCATTGATTTTTACTGCTGTGTTTCCCCGAAAATAAGACCCTGTCTTATATTTTTTTGAATCCCCAAAATAAGCACAGGGAAGTCCTATTATTTTGGGGTGCATGGAGCAAGATGGGGCTCCTCTTGCTGTCTTACCTGATTTCCAGCTCTGTGTTTAAATATTTTTGGGGAGGGCTTATTTTAGTGCATGCGCTCAAAAGCTCGATTGGGCTTATTATCAGGGGATGCTCGGCAGTTCAAAACCTGAGAGCGTGAGCCATGTGACAGAATGAGCTCCTGTCAATTTATCCAGCTCTTTCCCACCTAGCAGTTGAAAGCATGCAAATGCAAGTAGATAAATAGGTACCACTTTGGTGGGGAAAGTAACAGGGACATGAAATGAGTCCATTCAGACATCCCCTGGGCAATGGTGATATCACTGGAGAATCCTTTCAACCCAGAAGCGCCTTAGGAGGTGCTTCCAACATAAATATAGTAGTAGTATGACAGGACAATGACAATGAGAACTATATGAAAATTTCTTTGAAATGCAGGGGTATACCTAGGCTTAGACTTTGGGGTTCACAACTAAGAAACTGAAATCTAGATGGGAGAAGAACACCTAAAGACTCACAAATGGTGAGAGGATTGTCTGACAAGACTTACTGTTAAGTTTTAATTATTTTTATTTTATTCAATTTGAGAACTTTCCTATTCCAGACTGTTTTGAGGCAGCTCACAATTTTTAATTTTTAAAAAATAACACAAAATAGATAAGCAAGATGGGAATTCAGCTATTTGACATACAAATATGTCTCAAATGCATCCGATGTGGAGCTCCATCCCCTTAGCTCAAGTCCTAAAAGACCAATCAGATCCTTAAAGCCAGGGGTCAGCAACCTTAAACACTCTAAGAGCCAGAAAGGTCCTTACTGGAAGCCCCCTGTTCAATTCTGGAGCTGACTGGAAGTCCAGTTCCCACACCATAGAGTCTCCTCCTAGTGTGGTGTCCTTTTCCCTCTACCTTTTCCTAACTGAAAGCTCTATCAATTGTGGAGCTGTCCATTGCCATAGAGTCTCCTCCTGGCGCACAGTGCTTTCCCCCACCCCACTAACTGGAAGCTCCTCTCAAAATTGTGGTGCCAACTGGCGACAGGGAGCCACAGCAGAGGGATGAAAGAGCCACACGTGGTTCCAGAGCCGTGAGTTGCCAACCCCTGCTTAAGGCCTTCCAGAATGGCCTCGGGTAAAAGGGATGATATCTGGGTTGGTATGAAGCAGCCTGAAGGTCATGAGGCTGAATCATTTCACCAAGGTTTTTTGTTTTTTTTTAATGTTGAGAACAATTTTATTATTAGAAGCTAGAGAAGTAGGTAAGTATCTTTGCACATTTTATTATTTTGTTAATAAAAGATAGCATTCTCTACAATACACAACTTTCAAAGTGAAAGCATTTAGCATCAGGCATCAGAGGCAAATTCCATTGTAATCCCGTACTTACCACAGTGCTGTACTTTAAGTGACTTTAAAATACAAACTCTTTTCTTCTCTAATTTAACAGGAACATAAAAGCAGTTGTTAAAAAAAAAAAGAATGTTGGATAATGAAGAGAAAAGGTGGCTGAGTGATTCACAAAAGAAGGGAAACAACATGGCAATTGAAAGGAGAGCTTAGAAACTGACCTCTCTGCATCTCTGCAGGCTATGAGAAAGACTTTCCATATTGCTGCATTGTTCTCTACCTATGCAGTAATTGCACCATATTTAACAGTCTTGCGGGGGTGGGGGTTGCTTCCTAGATTCCATTTGTTTACATTACCCCCCTGCCTACAATGTTATTTTTATGAGAATGAGTAAATTTGCTTGTCTATGCAGAGCAACGTGAAGTCTTTCAGCTCCAAAGGACAGCTTTAAATAAGTCTTGCAAAGGACCACCCAGGTATCCTATGGGACAATAATTGCACAGGTGCACCAAAATGTCCTCAGAGTAAGTTAACAAACAATTATTTTTTTTTTCCATTTGGAACAAAAGGTCTACCTTCCTGGAAGGGCTTTCTGGAATCACGATGAAGCCGACTGACGGCTGCCTTTCTCATTCAACCACATCAAATATGGTTTCTACTCTGTGGATTTCCATTGTTTAATCAGCTCTTTAACAGTGTTTTGTCTTCTCGGTTTTTTAAAAAAAAGTTCAAAAGTCTGTTCCAGTCTAAAAGTAGTTTTCGTAGCATTTGGGTGATGAAGAGAAGCTGTGATTGCTATGGTAGGTGGTAGATCCAAAGTATGCTTTTAATGAAAGCAATTTCTTATTCCACTTTACCTAACGCTTTGGCTAACAGCCCCCTGCCATGCACCACACACACAAAACCTACTTCTTTTTATACAAATCTTGTTAGTTTCTAGGCCAATATATGCTGAAAGATGTAGTTTCTGTATATAAACTATAAGTGGCGATCACAAGGGTGTTGCTTTTTAATTTGTTGATGTTTGTTTGTCAATTGAATTGAGAGTACAGCATGTGGTTAGGCAGAGAAGTTGATGAGATCCATGATTCTGAGTATTTCAATCTTAGTGTATTTGGTTAGATCAGGTCTGCTGTGTAGTAGGGTCCTCATAGATTCTTTGGCTAATACTGGTTAATTTTGAGTCTATGGCTGTGTTGGGAGATCAAATGAGACCATGATTTCACCTTCACCTATTGTCAGGTCTCTGATTCCTTAGGGCAGTGATGGCTAACCTTTTCCGGACCGAGTGCGCAAAGCAAGCGTGCATCTGCATGAATGTGTGCGTGCACCCCCGAGCCCCCAAAATGCAATGCGCGTGGAGCCGCTGCACATGTGCCCGCCCCCACATATGCGGGTGCAGCCCTCTGCAAGTGTCCCACCCCCTGCGCATGTGCACACCCGACCCCCTGTGCACATGTGGCCTCCCGCATGTGCCCCACCCCCTGTGGCCCCCTGCATGCGCCCTACCCCCTGCGTATGCACGCAAAGTACACATACACACACACACCACCACCCCACGCATACACAGCAGAGACACAATGACCAGCTGGCTGGTGGGTGGCACACACGCATGCGTGGTGGAGTTGAACTGGGGCAATGGCTCGCGTGCCTACAGAGACAGTGCCACGTGCCACCTGTGGCACGCGTGCCACAGGTTCGCCATCATGGCCTTAGGGGTACTGTAGTGGGGGCTTGGTGGAGTATTTGCACCTTTCTATGAGGCGCCCAAGCTTTTTTGCCAATTCTTTAGTGATGTTGTCGGTTGGAGTCCCAGGTAATGATGCAATTGGACAGAGAGGTATGTCTGGCTTGTGTGTTTTGGAACATCCATAGAAACATGGAAAGATAAGTTCACTGCTTTTCAGCTGCTACTATTTTTCTTTAGTGCATGACCTTTCTTGGGAAGGTTTCTGAGAGTTCTCTTGATCTGATTGTCTAGTTTCTGTATTGGATTGGTATTCACTAGGAGGCTGATGTTCAAAGCAAATACCATTTTTGTTTGTTTCCCTTTCAACTCCTGTTTCATTTTTTAAAAAAAAATTGATTTATATGCCGCCCTTCTCCGGAGACTCAGGGCGGCTTACAGTGCGTTATATATTATATATATTTATATTTTCAATTTATATACCGCCCTTCTCCCTAAGGACTCAGGGCGGTGCACAGCCAGAATTAAGAACATGAAATACAAATATTAAGAACAATTAAAATATATATAAATTTGGCCCAAAAATTTAAAAATCACAAACCAATTAAAACATTTAAAAAAATTAAAAATTTCTTCTTAAGCCATAGCAATAGCCTTCATACTTTTGTATATTTTATACAAAGTATATTTTATACAAAGTCAGCTTATTGCCCCCACAAACTGGATCCTCAATTTACCTACCTTAGAAAGGATGGAAGGCTGAGTCAACCTTGAGCCTGGCAAGGTTCAAACTTACTTTAATTGCAGACAGCTGGTGTTAAATTACAGTGCTTAGTCTGCAGAACTATCCAGGCTCCTGCAGAGCTATCCAGGCTCTCCATTTGCTCTCCTTTTTCCATGAACATGCATTGCCATGAGTTTAACTCTGTCCATAGGATACTAATTCTTCTTCTCCTTCCTCTTCCTAATTTTATTGAGTTTCAAAGAAATTAAAATGCAAAAGAACAAAAAAAAAAAAAGATCAGAAGAAGAAAGGGGAGGTGATGGGAAAAAACAAAATTGGGGTGCAGAAAAAGAAGGGAAAAAAGCTATAGAAAAGAGAATCTTCCAACTTTCTTCAGTACAGATGCAAGCATAAGACACAATGAGCCTTTAATCTAGAGTAAACCATAGCACACAGTGCAGTTTACTTCTGCAGTTGTAAACAGTTATAGTTGTCAAGTCCCAAGGTTATAATTTCATTATCAAGCAAATAGTTCAAACGGTTTTCAAAATGTAAGCTTTTTTAAAAGGAAAAATGAAGCTAGGCAACATATTTTCTTTAATAAAAGCAGTCAATTTCATCATCTATGCGCAGCTCCATTAACTGCACATTCCATTCTTCCATTGTAGGAATTTCTGAATCTTTCCATCTCTGCACATAAATAAATCTCACTATTGTTATCATATACTGTATAAGTACAATACTCTATTTTTTTTTTTCAGTCTGTTTAGCCAGCAGACCTAGAAGAAAATCTCTGGTTTCAGTTGTACACTTAATATGAGAATTTTCTGAAATAAATTAGCTGATCCCAGTAGTTCTTAGTTTTCTTGCATGTCCCCCAAATATGGTAAAAAGTACCTTCAGACTGATTTCATTTTCAACACGTTTGACACGTGTTATATATCTTTGACAATTTATTAGGTGTTACCGATGATAGTTCTCTTTCAAGTTATAATTCAATGTAAAGTTCAATCTTTTACTCAATGTATTCTCTCATTGATCAAGCATTATATTTGCTTAATACTATCAGAGTTCCAACTAACAGCAAAGATGAAATCAAAACTCCAAGGCCAAAGGCTTCCTCAAAGTATAGATTTATTAGGCATATCATATTGGCACAGCTGATGAAAACCCGACTCTGAATCTCCCCTAGTTTCTCCCACCCAATTCAAAATTACACACAACCATCACATTCCCCAATCAGGTCATAGTCCCAAACCCAGATGACTCCCATCCACGCTCCACCAGGTGCTGGTGAGAGTATCCTTGGTTCCCAGAAGAAAGAATGTTATTTTGGCTACATATTTCCTCAGTTATCTCTACTCACCCCTCCCTTTCCCACAGCTCTATCTAGCCTCACTGTGGCAACCCTGAAGATGTTCCAAGATGGCTCCAGGGTTGATAGTATCCAAAGTCATTTAATCATACAGTCTTTAACATATTCATCTTCCGTATTCATTTTCAATAATAGTTTAAATGTTTTAGCAATAACATGTAGATCATTAGTACATGAATCCACTTCAAAGTCTTCTAATCCAATCAAATGTCTCCATGAGCTGAGCATAACCAAATCATTGACAATATTTCTGGTTCTACTCTGTTTTTTAATTTGGGTTCTCCTTCAGAAAAAAATCAATGAGAGAGATAGAGACAGTTTGGTCTAGTAGTTAAGGTACAAGACTAGATATAGGCAGACTGTGAGTTCTAGTCCTATCTTAGACATAAAAGCCATCTGGGTAACTTTGGGTCAGTCATTTTCTTTCAGCCCAATTCATCTCACAAGGTTGTTGTTGTGGAGAAAAAAGGAGGAAGTTGTGTTGAATATGTTCACTACCTTGAATTATTTGTAAAAATAATAAAAATGGAATACAAATGAATGGATGGATGGATGGATGGATGGATGGATAGATAGATGAATGAATGAATGAATGAATGGGCAAAGTTCAACCAAGTATATGTAACTATAATTTCTCTTCTAAAAAAAGATTTCTTGGGTTGATCATCATAATTTTAGGAATCATCTTACTTTGTATCTATTCAAGACACTCATTATGGCATGCCTAACAAAATGATTTTGAAAATCTATATTGACCTTTGTCGTACTATAGAGAGCCATGCCACCCAAATCTCAGATCACATCCTTCAAACTCCAGTAATCTCCTATTCCTCAGTCTTTTATCCACATCAGCCAACAAGCAACAAAGTATAATTTTAAATCAGGTAATCCTAACCCACCTATTTCTTTGGCATCCTGAAGCAGTTTATTTTTGATTTTTGGCTTTCTGCCAGGCTATACAACCTAAAAACATCTTTTTTTGCCATTGTTTAAATGGAAATTCAGTCATCAGTATTGTTTGAAATAAAAATAACATCCTATGTAAAACATTCATTTTAATTGCTGAAATTCTACCCAATAGTGACAGTTGGAGTTTGTTTCACCTCAGTAAGTTTTTTTAAAAAATATTGTTCCTTAACATAATTGTTCTGAAACACCATACAGTTTATATTAGTCAGTATAACCCCTAGATACTTAAACTTCTTTTCAATTCCAAAACTCTTTTTTTTTCATCAGAATCTCTTGATCTTGTGTAGTCATATTTTTAACCAACATAATTTCAACCAACATACTTGTTTATCATTTATTTACTTCAAATTCAGCTGATGCATCAAAGTTCTTCAATTATTCAATACCATTCCGAAGTTTTTTGTAAAATCAAAATTAAGTCATTAGCAAAAGCCTTCCTTTTTTACAGTATGTCTCTTTTTTATTTATTTTTTAAAAATTTTCAAACCCATTATTTTCTCTTCCTTTCTAATGTCTCTGTTCAACCCTTCCAAAATTAAAATAAAAAGCAAAGGGGACAAAGGACATGTTTGTCTTGTCCCCTTTTATATCTCACGTGGCTTCATTAAACCACCATTAATAATAATATGTGCCTTCTGGGATTAATATATCGATTTGATTCCTTGAATAATTTTTT
Organism: Arizona elegans; assembly: GCA_022577455.1. Classification (NCBI taxonomy): domain Eukaryota; kingdom Metazoa; phylum Chordata; class Lepidosauria; order Squamata; family Colubridae; genus Arizona; species Arizona elegans. The sequence goes on from JAKOOJ010000001.1 coordinate 191,033,845, forward strand.
CCCCAATGTCCATATTTTCCAAAACTTTAAACATAAAAGACCCATTCAAGTTGTCAAAAGCTTTCTCTGTGTTCAAAAGAATCAATGTCACTTCCTCTCACTACGCTGTTATAGATATACTGCTACTGCCAATACAGTTCTCACATTGTCTCTTGTCTTTTCCGTAGGAACTCACTTTGATCAATATGAATAAAATCCTGTAAAATCTATTTAGTCTACCAACCAATATTGTAGTAAACATTTTGTAGTCATTATTCAATAACAAAACCAGTGAGTAACTCTTAGCTGAAGTCAGATCTTGTCCTTCCTTTGGCAAATAAAGCAATACTGGCCTCTTTCCAGGATTCAGAGCAAATCCTTGCAGAATAGAATTCATCACATTTTTAAGTGGTTGTAAAAGCTGATCTTCAAAACATTTATAGTATGAGCCTGGCAACCCAGCGGGACCTGATACTTTCCCAATCTTTTTTAGAGCTTCTGATGTTTCAAAGGTAGTTAAGAAGTTATTCAAAATTTGGTTCCGGGGTTGTGAACATTTTGATAGATTCTGCCTTTTTTTTTTCAAAAACTCATCAATCTTTTCTAGGAAAACTTTCTGTATTTTATTCGAAATTGAATCAAAATCATGGAAGGACTTCTGAATACTTACATTAACTATTAATAGTCTCACCTTCCTATATATTGTATTTAATACAATTTTCTCCTTTCTTAATTGATATGCCAGCCATTTCCTTGGTTTATTTGTAAACTCAAAATTCTTTTGCTTCACATAGCTTAATTTGGTCTCTATTTCTCTCACAGTTAACACAGACAATTGTTGATGTAGGAGTTTAATTTGATATAAAATATCAGAATTTATTGGTGCTTTCTATAAGTCTTCCATAAATTCTATAAGTCTTCTATAAGTTTTTTTTAATGTTCCTCTAATATAATCGGCATTTGTTTCTTGAGATTTCTTTTTATACTCACAACTATATTGAATGAAGCAATCATTAATTATAGCTTTGCTAGCATCCCAGTCAGTCTTTAAATCCATATCTTTGTCCAAATTATTGTCAAAATGTTCCTAGGATGTCTGAAATCCAACCTATAGGTAGGAAGAGATGAACAGTACACCTATGCAGACAGATAACACATGCCCAGCAGGGGTGAAATCCAGCAGGTTCTGACAGGTTCTGGAGAACAAGCAGCAGAAATTTTGAGTAGTTCAGAGAACCAGCAAATACCACCTCTGGCTGGCCCCAGAGTTGGGTGGGAATGGAGATTTTGCAGTATCCTTCCCCTGTCACGCCCACCAAGCCACGCCCATCAAGCCACACCTAAAGAACCGGTAGTTTAAAAAATTGGATTTCACCACTGATGCCCAGAAGTCTTCAGTAAAGTAACTCATTCACTGAATCAGTAGAGGGAAAAGAAACAGATTGTGTGAAAATACCACGTTGGCTCTCATCCAGTTTTTACTTGTATTTATGGAGAATAGAGATAGCCTTGTATCCCCTTCCATCTATGTGTTTTAAGAATTAGCCTTTATGAGATCAAAGCAGGAAAAAAAGCTTCTCCCATAAGTGCAGATCCACTGAGAATAGCAAAAGGGCACAACACAAAGGAGACTATAATCTGTAAAAATTTCCCTCACCTCAAGGTCACCAAGCAGGAATTTGCCAAGGAGCAGATAGAAAACAGGTGACATTCAACCACCCCAAAGGCCAAGCAATGGAAGATAAATGCAACATCAGCACAAAAGCAAGGACATTATCCTGTAACAAGAAGATGGCCGTAAAAGGTTTTGAAAAATTATGTGGGCTATGGAGCCATCAAGTCACAATTCAGGATATTTTCTTTTAATTACACACACACGTACATATAACAATGATCTGAGCAATAAAAGGGTTGAGTAGCAAAAATAAATTGCGATAATAATCAAGAAAATTGATTTAAGATTGCAATGATGTCCCATGTAATTCCTAGACTAAACTGGGGCAGTTTGAAGAAATTCAGAAGCAAAGTCGGATTTGAAGCAAAGTGATCAGACATTCAGTGCTTCTGAGAGCTGCAGAATGACAGAAGGTAGATTTGCAAAAAACAAAAACACCTTAGTTGCTTTTACTGTGTCTTGAATAAAAAAAAAAAAACATAAGAAAATGTGTGTGTGTGTGATACTAACTTGCCATTGACTTATGGATTTATGTAGATAAATCAGAGTTAAAAGAACTCTGTAGGAAAAACAACCTGATCATAATAGAGCTAAATAATTAATCCGAATAAATGCTACCATTTAAACAACTGAATATCAAAAATGTTACCAAATTTAATATTGCTATAAATCTTCTGTATGTACACTTTCAAGCATTATAGCATGTTAAAAACTGTTTTTTTAAAAAAAAATAAATAAAAATAAACTGTTAAAAGCCCTGTGAGGCGGTATATAAATCTAAGTGCTATTGCTATTACATAAGACTTGCTTTTGGTATTCTGCAGTGAATGCAGGGTAAAAACATGAGAATCAGTATGCCATTTAAGGGAAATCTAAAATCTTATCTGTACTGTAAATTCCATTATTTTCTAATATGCTGAATACCTGTTTTTTGGAATGAGGAGACAGTGTCAGAAAATATAATGATTTGTCTCAACTTTTCTTTTTTCTTCCAGCATGCTTGCATATAACCTGTAGATGGTTAATCATTCCGAGAAGCTCATTTAAATTTTGAATGCCACCTGTTTTTAATCACATACCTGGGGTCACCTGGCATGTTTCTTTTGCCTGAAATGAGAAATATAATTTGTACAATCAAGTTTCAAGAATGAATAAATTCATTAAGCAAACCTTTGACTGATTTCTCTGATTGCCTCTGAGTATGGTTTGCCTGCATATTTGGTTCACTTGAATATTTCTTAGCAGCATAACTAATATGTGCAAATGCAGCATCAGAAGAACTGGCTTTAAAAGTAAAAAAAAAAAAATGAAGAAGAAGTCCCACCAGCCCTTTTATTCACCAGAAAATCGTAATCCAACAGTTTTGTATAGAAGCCTGTCAGAAATGTGATACATTTGTGTTTTGCATTGTCACTGTCAAAGATGCGAAAGCAATCCATCGTGAAATTCTTGTCAATTGAAAAGTCATAATCTACCAGTGTGGTTTTTCCTTGGCAGAGGTATCAAGGGGATGGAAGAGGCAGTTCCATTTTTCATTCCTTACTGGAAAGGTTCATAAAGGCTACTATTTATTTGGGGGGAGGGGGGGAAGTGGATGAAAATTACGTACATTATGCCTCACCTGCAGTTGAATAACCCTACATTATGGAAATCTGGCTTCAGAAAAAGTACAATTCAAATGAATGCTTCATTGCAAATGCAATCAGTATAAACGCGGCTTAATGGACGTAATTATGGTGATGAAACAATAAGAAATTAGAATATCTATAAATTATGTACATTTGATTAATTTTCTTAGGAAAAAAATTACAGATTCTTGATTTTTTTTAAAAAAAAAACCCAGCTAATTAGACTAACTGGAGTTGTTATAATTCTTGAACAGGGACAGACCTCATGGGGATGGCCATATTTTTGAACTACAGTTTCCTTATTTATCTTTCTGTTCTACCCAAATGGTTTAATGTGTGTGTCTCTGTGTGAACACACACAAACACACACATAAAGTAGGCATAAACTGGGATAAAGGCAGTGGTGGGATTCAAGTAATTTAACAACCGGTTCTCTGCCCTAATGATTTCTTCCAACAACCAGTTTGCCAAACTGCTCAGAATGTTAAAACCGGTTCTCCCGAAGTGGTGTGAACTGGCTGAATCCCACAACTGGATAAAGATATAAAGAGCTCATCTAATTCAACATGGTCTGTGTCATAGTGGCCAACCATATGCTTTTGGGAAAGCTCATAAATACAAATATGGATAATAAAATGATACTAACTGCCAGAAATTCAGGCTCCTATCTATGATTCTGGAAACAGTAAGCCATCAATAAGTACGATTATCTTGCATTCATAAATGTGTCCATTTATACCAGCAGGGCTGGCTGGGGGATTCTGAGAGTTGAAGTCCACCCATCTTCAAGCTACCAAGGTTGAGAAACACTGATTTATACACATGACAGGCATTTATGGATGATTTGCTTTTAATTTTGGAAAACCCTTTAGGGATAGATGTATTATTGGAAGAACGAAGAGAATTTGGAACATTGACTGAATTTAAAATTAATAAAATAAAACAAAGATGCTGACAAAGAATATGAAGATGGAAGACCAAAAAGATTTGTTTGTAAAAACTGGATTTCAGACAGAGAAAAAAGTGAAATATTTCAGTATTATTATAACTAAAGTGAATTGCATGTTATTTTTTTTTAAATTTTATGTTAAAGTACAGAATAAAATTATGAAGGATTTATTAAGATGAGAATAATTATATTGATCACTGTTGAGAAGAATTTCTATGCTAAATATAAATGTGTTACTTAAAATATAGCTCAGGAAGCATTTTATAGAAAAGAAACAGTGGGCAATGACAAGTGGTTAATATATAAAGATTTGCTAGTATAGGAAACTGGGGTATTTAAGATGAAATCAAGAGAACAATTGATTGCAAATGAATGTAGTTTTCAATTGTTCTCATATGCACAATTAAGAGAAAGAATTAATATAGATTTAAAAAGTGCCAGGAACAAAATATAATAAAATTGAATTATATACAAATGATGAACATATGATTGCTAAACTATAAAATCTTTTACCTTTTGAAATGGAAGAAAAGCAAATTAAATAATTATGGTAAAGTGGGCCAAAAATATTCAAATGGATCAGTGGAAGAGTATAAAGTTAAAGGTCTGTATAAGATTTATACAGTATAAGGTTAAAAAGTCTAAAATTCTCATTTCCTTATAATTTAAAAGAAAACTTTTTAAAAATGATGTACCATTGATATATGACCAAAAGAAATTGTCTAAGATGTATAAAAGTATATTTAATTACTGTTGGAAATATTAAAAATATGATGGGCATTTTATCATGCAGGAAGGGGTGGGTTTGTGAAAAAAACAAAACAATATTGTACATAAATTTATGTGAATTTATTAAATTTTTGATTTATGTTGATTGCTTATTTCATATCCTACGACTATCACTAAATATCTTATGATTAGGATGAATGTATTTTTATGATGTCTGTGATCATGATTTATCAGTTATAGCTTTTATGTACAATGAGAGTTTATGCACTGAAGACAAATTCCTTGTGGGTCCAATCACACTTGGCCAATAAAGAATTCTGTTCTGTTCTGTTCTGTTCTGTTCTATTCCATTCCATTCCATTCTATTCTATATAAACACATTTGGTAATGCAGAAAGTTTTAAAAATTAACATTCGGATGACATGTAGCTTTTCTTATTAAGACAGATGGACAGTCTTCTAGGGAAAAACTCATGGATGATTGATTTTATATATGATAACCACTGTTATATGCACAAAGATGGAAGAACCACCAATAATGGATGAATGGGTTGTGAAGATGGCTGAGTTTGTAGAAATTGCTAAATTGGTTTGTTGGGTTAGGAAAGGATTTACAATTACTTTTATACCAGATTGGAAATCTTTTATGGACTTTTTGCTGAAAATGGATAAAAGGATTTATTGCTTAAGAAAGTTTGTTTATGGGAACCACAATATGTAATATGAGAGGGTGAAGATGGTAATTGCTATGTTTGTAACTGATGCAAAGAAGATTAAAAGTCACTTCTCTAGATATCTTCCTTTTCTTTTCTTTTTTCTTTTTTAGTAAAGATAAAGGTTTCCCCTGTTCAGTCATATCTGACACTAGGGGTAATGCTCATCTCATTTCCCAACTGAGGGAGTCTGCATTGTTCGAAAATATTTCCACGGTTATGTGGCCAACCTGACTATATGCTGAGGCGCATGAATGCTGTTACCTTCCTAATGAAGTCATACCTATTTATCTATTTGCATTTGCATGTTTTCAAACTACTAGACGAGCAGGACCTGGGGCTAGTATTGGGTGCTCACCCGATCATGCAGCGCTCAGATCTCAAACCCAGGATCAGCTTTCCAGCTGAGAAGTTCAGCTTCTTTAACCATTGAGCCATCACATCCACAATTTTTTTTATTATACTTTACTTTTTCCATTACCCTGTTATGTCTTTGTCTTCTTCTGTGTTTCTGTGGTTTGTAAAATCTTCTTTTAGTAAAAAAATATTTAAAAAAATAAATGTGTCCATTTAAGATAATGACCATCATCCCTTCTTTGTGCTGTTAAATGATGACTGACCACAAAAGTTTGAAAGATCTCTTCATTCTAGCCAGTAAGAAAATTATTCTTCACTTGTTTATTTCTTTATCCAGAATTTCATCCATTATATTAACATTTTCATATTTATGTTAGAAAATGCAGCAGCTTAGAGTTCTGTTCTCTATAACACTTAACTTATCCCCATTATTTTTATATGAATAGCCTCAAAAGCATAAATGTTAAAAAGAAAAGGTTAAGTGAAATGGAAAATAATTCCAAAGGCAATGCAGGCAGACAAGTGCCACAGTGTAAACATTATTGTATGCTAACTGTCTAACTAAAACCCATGGGCAACCTATTGTAGTAGTAGAATTTCTGGATATGGTTTAATTAATTTTTTAAAAAGTTTAAAGTTAAAAGCACAGAGCAGTGATGGGTTTCAAAAATTTTTACTACCAGTTCTGTGGGTATGGCTTGGTGGGCGTGGCATGGCTTGGTGGGCGTGGCTTGGTGGGCATGGCAAGGGAAGGATACTGTAAAATCTCCATTCCCTCCCCACTCCAGGGGAAGGTTACTGCAAAATCCCCATTTCCTCCTGATCAGCTGGGACTCAGGAGGCAGAGAATAGGTGGGGGTGGGGCCAGTCAGAAGTGGTATTTACTGGTTCTCCGAACTACTCAAAATTTCCGCTACCGGTTCTCCAGAACTGGTCAGAACCCACTGAAACCCACCTCTGGCACAGAGCTATAGATAACATAAATATTCTGAATTTACAACCAGGAGAACTTATATTTAGGGAATGGTGGCGGAGGAGGAGGAGGAAGAGGAAGAAAAAATGAGGAGAAGGAGAAAAAGGAGAAGGGGGGATTGAAACTATAAATATACATATATTCATACACACACACACACACACACACACACACAACGTTTTCACATATAGCTTTTCACCTGAAATTTTTTTTATTGAATTAGACTGTCTCTCATTGGCTATTGAAAAATAGTGCCTTTTTAATGGTATCTTCGGCTGTTTGAAAGTGTAAAAAGTAAGGAATGAATTAAATTCATAATTTATAATTAAACACATTTTAATTATTTATAAGACAAAAAAACAGAAACTTGTTTTTTGGTCTTTCCTTGTTTTAAATAATAAAAGCCAGGTAGTAGAATTTAAAATAAGACATTATATTACTTAATGCATCCTGTTAAAACTGAATAACAAGTTATGTGAGAGTGTGAAATACTCACCAGCAGTTGATTAGATATGGTCTTAGAAATATCTTCTTCTGTTTCAGCTTTAGAAACAAAAGATCAAGGTTTCGTTATTTGTTTTCTGGAACTTTAAAGTGCTGGTCAAAGTTATGTGCCATCAAGGGAGCAATTTATCAGAGGAATTGAGAAGAGCAACAACTGTACCTTTTCAAAGTGTATGTTTATCTCTTTAATTTATTTTGGTTGTATGTTTAATTGGTTTTTAATCTATTTGGGTTGTTTTATTGTGTATGCCACCCAGAATCACTATGTGGCATGGGCAGCTATGTAAACATGATGAACAAACAAACAAAGAAACAAATTTTACATTCTACCTGGCTGGGTTTTGTGGTTCCATAGGGACAACTTCTGCAACCAGTCTCAGCTCACCTAATTTGGACAATCCAGGAGAACTCTGATAATACTCCATTTTCAAAAGGTAAAGGAGATGAAATCTTACAAGAGTTGCATTTCTGGTGTGGTATCTGATTGATGCAACAGCCTTTCCCCTGAGAAGCTCTCACTCTAATACAATTTTTAAAAAGAGTTGGAAGGGTATTTAAATTGTGTCTTCATCCATTTATTTCTTTAATTTATCCATTTCATTTATTTCCTTGCCTTTTGTATTGACTGCTATACATTTGGTTATATGCATAATTTTCAGTCTTATTTTATTATTTATTATCTTATTATTACAAGGGTGTTGTAATAATACAAACAGGGCAATGAGTGGGAGGGGCAGGTATGACGGACGCAGGGGGTCATATCAAGTGTCAGGGGTGCGCATACGCTGTTTACGAGCGATTGCGCACTCCGGCCCCCGATGCGTGACTCGTGTCCTGGGTTGTGTAGAGTCTCAGGCCCAGGGTCCGTGGCTGATGTTGTGTAATGCCAGGTCGGTGGTTAATAAAGCCCCCCTCATTTGTGATCTTATTTCGGAGGGGGGTGCGGACCTGGCAGGTATTACGGAGACCTGGTTGGGCCAAGAGGGGGGGTCCCCCTCGTTGAGATGTGCCCACCAGGTTTCCGTGCATTTCATCAGCCAAGGGCCCAGGGGAGGGGTGGGGGAGTGGCGGTGATTATTAGGGAAAGTCTTTGTCCGAGGGAGACCACTGTTCCTCAGATAGCCGGATGTGAGTCCCTCTGTGTAAAGTGGGGCCGTGGGGTGCAGATGGGTTTGATGACTACGTACCTGGCTCCCTGCCACGTGGCAGCGACCCTGCCCAAGCTACTCAACGTCATTGCCGGGGTGGCGGTTGATACCCCCAGACTTATCGTCATGGGGGATTTCAACCTTCCATCTGCGGGTGAGGCGTCAGAGGTGGCTCGGGAGTTCATGGCTTCCATGACGGCCATGGACCTGACCCAGTTAGTTCATGGCCCAACTCACATAGGGGGACACACTCTGGACCTGATTTTTGTCTCTGGTCAGTGGTTGAATGATCTTGGTAGAGGGGACCTAGATATTAAACCCTTGTCATGGACAGATCATTCGCTCCTCCAACTAGACTTTCCTACCGCCGTCCCCCACCGCAGGGAGACGGAACCAACTAGATGGTTCCGTCCCAGGCGCCTGATGGACCCCGAAAGGTTCCTGACGGAGCTTGGGCCGTTCTCTGAGACCCTAACACACGACTCGACTGAAGAGCTGGTGGCCGCCTGGGAAAGGGCGGCCGCTGGAGCTTTGGACCGCGTCGTGCCTTTGCGGCCTCTGACCCGATGCCGATCTCAACTGGCTCCTTGGTTCTCTGAGGAGCTGAGAGAGATGAAGCGTCAGAAAAGACGCCTAGAGAGCATTTGGAGGACTAGTCAATCCGATTCCGACCGGACACAGGTGAGATCTTATATCAAGACCTACCTAGTGGCGATAAAAGCGGCAAAGTCTAACCACTTTTCCGCTCTTATCGCATCTGCAGAGAACCGCCCAGCCGCCTTGTTTAGGGTGACCCACTCCCTCCTCCGGGGGGGAGTGCGGGAAGATCCCTTGCAGGGTCGTGCTGAGGATTTTGTGCAATTCCTGCACGATAAAGTCGCTCGGATTCGGGATGGCTTGGACTCCGACTGGATGAGTCCACGGGAGGAGACGAGGGCAGGTCTTGAGAATGTTATCTGGGAGGAGTTTGATCCTGTGACTCCCGAGGATGTGGACAGGGTTCTGGGTAAGATTAGTGCCGCCACGTGTTTATTGGACCCGTGTCCCTCCTGGTTGGTGCTGGCCTCCCGGGAGGTGACACGAGGCTGGCTCCAGGGGATTATAGGTGCTTCTTTGAGTGAGGGTGCCTTTCCTGCCACCTTGAAAGAGGCGGTAGTGAGGCCCCTCCTCAAGAAGCCTTCCCTGGACCCGGCTGAATTAGCCAACTACCGTCCAGTCTCCAACCTTTGTTTTGTGGCGAAGGTTGTTGAGAGCGTGGTGGCACGACAACTTCCCCGGCACCTGGATGAAGCTATCTATCTGGACCCGTACCAGTCGGGCTTCAGGCAGGGGTACAGCACAGAAACGGTATTGGTCGCATTGGTGGATGATCTCTGGAGGGCTCGGGACAGGGGTTGCTCCTCTGTCCTAGTCCTATTAGACTTCTCAGCGGCTTTTGATACCATTGACCATGGTATCATGCTGCAGCGGTTGAGGGGTTAGGAATAGGGGGCACCGTTCTGCGGTGGTTCTCTTCCTTCCTCTCCGACCGCTCGCAGTTTGTGTTGGCAGGGGGGCAGAGGTCGACCTCGAGGCATCTCGCATGGGGAGTGCCGCAAGGGTCGGTCCTCTCGCCTCTCCTGTTCAACATTTATGTGAAGCCGCTGGGTGAGATCATCCATGGTTTTGGGGTGAAGTGCCATCTGTACGCTGATGATACTCAGCTGTACATCTCCACCCCAGACCACCCCAACGATGCCCTTGATGTAATGTCCCGCTGCCTGGAGGCCGTGTGGGCCTGGATGGGGAGGAACAGGCTCAGACTCAACCCCTCCAAGACCGAGTGGCTGTGGCTTCCGGCGCCCCGATATAGTCAGCAGGTGCCATCGCTGACTATTGGGGGTGAATCCTTGCCCCCCACAGAGAGGGCTCGCAATCTGGGTGTCCTCCTGGACACACGGCTGTCTTTAGAAGAGCACATGACGGCCGTGGCCAGGGGGGCCTTTTATCAGGTTCACCTGATTCGCCAGTTGCAGCCCTTTCTGGATCGGGACGCCTTGCGCACGGTCACTCACGCCCTTGTCACTTCCCGGTTGGACTATTGCAATGCTCTCTACATGGGGCTCCCCTTGAAGAGCACTCGGAGGCTCCAACTGGTCCAGAATGCGGCCGCGCGGGTGGTTATGGGTGCAACTCGTTGCGCCCACGTGACACCCCTCTTGCACGAGCTGCACTGGCTCCCAGTGGTCTTCCGGGTGCGATTCAAGGTGTTGGTTACCACCTTTAAAGCGCTCCATGGCATAGGACCCGGGTACCTTCGAGACCGACTTCTGCCACCAGTAGCCTCCCACCGACCAGTCCGCCCCCACAGAGAGGGTCTCCTCAGGGTGCCATCGGCCAAGTTATGTCGGCTGGCGACACCCAGGGGGAGGGCCTTCTCTGTGGGAGCCCCAGCCCTGTGGAATGAACTGCCCCCCGAAATACGTAGGATCTCCGACCTCCGGGTGTTCCGCTGCGCTCTGAAGACCCTGTTGTTCCGCCAGGCAGGGCTATTAACATAACGTTTTAAATTGGGGGTATTTTAAATTTCTGGGATTTTAATTGGAGCCTAATTATTTAATGATTTTAAATTTTAAATTGTTGTTTTGTTTCTGTGTTTTTAAATAGGCTGTACACCGCCCTGAGTCCTTCGGGAGAAGGGCGGTATAGAAATAAAATTATTATTATTATTATTATTATTATTATTATTATTATTATTATTATTATTATTATTTAATGTAATACATTGGAAGATACTGTAAAACAAACATAAACAAATATATATATATATATATATATATATATATATATATATATATATATATATATATATATATATATATATATATTTAAAATCTCTTTAGATCACATCTATTAATAATGTATGTTACCTATGAGAGTTTTGGGGCCATAGTAAACACTTGCTCACACTGAATTGTGCTTCCCATTTTGATGTCCATACACCCAATCTGAAGGAATCATTTTAAATATCTTCACAATAATCCCTTTTCTTTTCTACCTTGAATAGTTTGGCATCATTTGCAAAATCTGGCATTATCACCCTACTTTGAACATCACTTTAATTGGAAAATTATTAGTGCATTCATTCTTTCTTTTTCTGTTTATCAGCCAGTTTCCAATCTGTGAGAACATCTGTCATCTTATCCCATAACTGCTGAATGTGCCCTTCAGTAAAGACCTTTATCAAAAGATTTTAAAGGTCCAAATACACCAAGAATATTGGATCACCCATCAAGATGTTGGCTGACACCTTTTTTTAAAAAAAGCAATACAGTAAAGCAAGATTTATCTTTGTAGAAGCTATCTTGGACTTTTTTCAGAAAAAAATGCTTTTCTAAATAATACTTTGTGCTGTAACTTATGACTGTAACATAACTGTCTTAATAATCTTCTTGATTTCCCCTCAAGTGCTTTTTAAACATTGGAGACATGTTGCTCTTATTCCAAGCCTCAGGAATAAAGGAGAATTAAGGAGAAATTTCCTAATGTTGAGAGCAATCAACCAATGGAACAGCTTGCCTTCAGAGGTTGTGAGTGCTCCATCATTAGAACTTTCAAGGTTACTGCAAAATCCCCATTTTCTCCCAATCAGCTGGGACTCCGGAGGCAGAGAATAGATGGGGGCAGAGGCAGTCAGAAATTTTACTACCGGTTCTCGAACTACTCAAAATTTCCACTACCAGTTCTCCAGAACTGGTCAGAACCTGCTGAAACCCACCTCTTGGATCCCCTGTTCAAGCAAGAGGTTGGAATAGAAGACTTCCAAGGCAGTGGTGAAATCTAAAATTTGTTACTACCGGTTCTGTGGGTGTGGCTTGGTGGTGGTGGTGGGGTAATGTGACTGGGTGGACGTGGCCATTTTTTTTTAACTTTTAAAACCATTTTTTCTACAACCTCTTCAGCAAAGAGGTTGTAAAAAATGCTTTCAAAAGGCTCTGACGATCCAAGCTGAGTTGTCTGATTGGCAGAGGCTTTTTAAAAGCCTCTGCCGATCAGGCAACTCAGCTTGGATCATCAGAGGCATTTAAAAGAAAAAATGGGTTTTTTTCTTGTAAATGCCTCTGACGATCCAAGTTGAGTTGCCTGATCAGCAGAGGTTTTTTTTTAACCTTTAAAATCATTTTTTCTGCTGAAGAGGTTGTAGAAAAAAATGCTTTTAAAAGTAAAAAAAAAAAGCCTCTGATGATTCCGCGGTTCACCTGGGCATTGGTGTGTGTGTGTGTGCGTGTGTGCAGGGATTTTTGCTACCGGTTCTCCGAACCACCCGCCTCTATCGCTACTGGATCGGGCAATCCGGTCCGAACCGGGAGCATTTCACCCCTGTTCCAAGGTCCCTTCCAAATCTATGTTCTACATTTCAAATGTGGATTATATTCTCCCTAAAGAACCATCTGCCTTACTTGGAAAACACTTCTAAAGTTTGCATTTCTCCTAGGTTCTTGAATACCAAATATCAGACTTTAAATAACTTTAGAAACTTGTAGCTGAATTTCTGGGCCTGTTATTTATGGATATTTTCAATTATATTTTGTTCCAAGCGTTCCATTGTCATAGTCATCTGCCAAAATCATTACCATAGTTGTCATTACCTACACAAAAAAAATTTGCATTTGAATACATATTTAAATACGATTTTCAAAAGTAATGGTTTTCATATTCTTTTTTTTCTAAACATATATTTTCTACATATTTAAAAAAATGTTTTACTACTTAACTTTAAAATGTGTTTCAATTCAGTGCTTTGTTAATTTTATTTAAAAAGTACAGTGGGTGGGTGGATAGCTAGTCTCACCAGCCCGACTGGGAGGTGCAGATTAGAATGGTTCTTACTGGAATTATTTACTGGAATTACACTGGAAGGGTCAGATTATTCAAGCTTTTCTATGAGATTTAGCTCTTGAAGTTTATGGCTCCTGTCATTTTGGTAAAATAAAGACATGGATTTAATACTTTACATGAAAATAGCCATGAAATATAACTCCAGTTCTCATTTGTGTCCGTTAATGTCTTATTAGTTTTCTAGGATTGTTCTAGATAACATTATCATAGGTATTGCTTTATGATAGGGCTATCTGCAGGGCATGGTAAAAAACATAGGATGGCGGCCAGTGGTGGAATTCAATTTTTTTTACTACAGATTCTATGGGCGTGGCTTGGTGGGTTTGGCTGGGGAAGGATACTGCAAAATCTCCATTCCCACCCTACTCTGGGGCCAGCCAGAGGTGGCATTTGCCGCTTCTCCGAACTACTCAAAATTTCCACTACTGGTTCTCCAGAACCTGTCAGAACCTGCTGAATAGCACGCCTGATGGTGGCTGATCCCTATGTAATAAAAAATCTGCCATGTGATGCCTAAAAAAAATGAATGGTACTTCAATCAGACCATCATTGCCATTTTTGACTATTTTCTGCAGAGGGTCCAGCTTTCAGATAAAATAAATAAATAAAATAAATAACTTTATTGTCATTGTACGTATATACACAGTATACCAGTGGTGGGTTCCTCCCGGTTTGGCCCGGTTCGGCCAAGCCGGTAGCGGTGACGATATGACATCACTGAGCCGGTTCTTTTTGTTCGGGAGCTACCCGCCCCTGTGTTATTCTTACCTTTTATTTGGCCCCGCCCCCAATTTATTCACTGCCCCCCAAGTCCCAGTTGATCGGCTAGAAAGAAAAAAAACTGTTTAACCTCTTGCCGCGGGGCTTCAAAGGGCTGCCCTACAGCTGATCAGTGTTAAAAGGCAGTGTGGTAGTAGACCAGTGCGCTCAAAAAAACAAATGGGTAGACCAGTGCCTCCAAAAACAAATGGGTAGACCGGAATGCTCCAAGAACAAATGGGTAGACCGGTACAGCTCTGCAAGCAGTTAAAAGCCTGGTAGACCAGTACCTTTGCTAAATCCTAAAGAATTGTCACATGACCATCAAACCATGCCCAGAAAATAAGCCACGCCCACAGAACCAGTAGTAAAAATTTTTAGAACCCACCCCTTCAGTATACCCATATAACGAAATTCACTTAACACCCAAAGACCAGGTCCAACACACATAACAATCCCCAAACACACTCCCATCCACCACAATTCTCCACCCCTAAACCACCCAAACATCCATACAACAGACCAAGTAATACTGTCCAACAGCTCACTGATGGTGATGTCACCTTTTGAAACCCTTTCAAGTTAAAAAAGGGGAGGGATTCTACTGTTTAATTTTTCTGTAACTCTTTAGAACAATAATTTGAGTTGGGTGGGTTTTTTTAGCTTGGTGTATTTTATTTTTTCAACCTTTGAAGCTGCAACCTTATATTGTTGGGAATAATGTCCCTTCATTTATGATGGATGAGCAGACATACATCTTGTTTTTCATGACTCTTTTTATTTTTAGTGTTCTGGCTTTTCAAAGGGCTATTCAATGGATGCCACTCGTTAGATAAATTAAAAAAGAGCTTTGTACAATTTTTTTAGCTCTGCTCTTCCCTTTTTAGGCAAATAATCAAACCAAAGAGAAAACGAACAGGGGAGTGAACAGTTTGTAAGTGTTCCTTATTAAAAATGGCAGGTATAATATCTTTTTAATTGCTGCAGCATTCAATGAAGGAACATCAAAATGCCTCTGGGAATTGGTGACAAGAGTCAGTGAAATAAATTCACCAAAAACATGTACTTAATAAAAATGGCTGCCGCACAGACCAAAGTTGTTGAATTGTTGTTGTTGTTGTGATTTTTGGTGATTTGAATTCTCTCCTGCGACTGTCGCATCGAAATAACTACAGTTGGGAATTGAGCCCGCCCGATTCATAAGAGTATGTTTTATTAATCACGATTCTTAAGGAAACATTTGCACGGAAGGATGAGGGAGGAAGGCCAGGAAATAAATAATACATATAACAGAAATGGCCCTGAGATGAGTAACTGTTCAGTTTATAAATATTACAGGTCTTGCATATTCCCCCAGATAAAAAAAACACAGCATTCAACACATTTAATGATGAGCCAAAAAAACAAAAAAAGGAGGAAAGGATAGAGCATTTTAGTATCAAGTGCAAAACAACTTCCAAGTTCTTTCAATGAAAGCTTTAGCCCCAGTTGTTTAATGTTCACATAGAGCTAAATTTGCCCCATAATTATGGGCAAGTAAAACGCCCAGTAATTACTTTATTATCACACTGTCAATAATGAAATCTATCTTGCTGTGAATCATCAAAAATCTATTTCAAACTATTTTCAACTCAAGGCTTCACTTAATAATTCTCGATCAGCCCCTCTCATTTATCATTGTTACTGCTGATGATATAACGGTACCATTAATGGCTGGTTGTCTGATTCTTACTATTACAATTTTTCATCCATAATGAAAATGAATAAATACATCATTGGGTTTCTGCTGTAATGGATAGCCGTTGTATATGCATAGACAATGTAGTTATCTCCTTCTTGAAACATAATATAAGGGTCCATAAATGTGAATGTGTTCATTTTTGTCAGTTTCCCATAATAAAGGTGTTAGATATGATTCCATATGGATCTGAGGTTACTGCATGCCTGAAATACTGTACAGGTAGTCCTTGACCTACAATCATAATTAAGCACAGACTTACAATGGTAAGTCATTGTGGTTGTTAAGCGGTGGCTGATTTGATCACAATCGATTGTGACCATGCCCAATTTTACAACTTTTTTTTCTGGTGGTCATTAAGTGAATATGTTTTATGAAATGGGTACTTTTTGCTGGAAACCAGAAGTACATGCTGGAAACCAGCCTCCTGTATATATATATATATATATATATATATATATATATATATATATATATATATATATATATATATATATATATATATATACGTAAATTGAGGACCCAGTTGTGGGGGTAATATACGTATATGTATAAAAATATACAAAAGTATGAAGGCTATTGCTTAACACATTGTAAGCCACCCTGAGTCTCCAGAGAAGGGCGGCATATAAATCTAATTTTAATATTTGTACTTAATGTTTTTACTTGGCTGTTCACCGCCCTGAGTCCTCAGGGAGAAGGGCGGTATACAAATTCAAAATAAAATAAAAAAATAAAATAAATAATTAATAATTAATAAAATTAATAAATAAATTAAAAATATACAAAAGTATGAAGGCTATTGCTTAATGCACTGTAAGCCACCCTGAATCTCTGGAGAAGGGCGGCATATAAATCAAATTAAAAAAAAAATCCATGCTATTCTGCAAACAGGTGCTCTTTTTTTTTTTTTGCAATGTTAAGGAGGCTCCATTTTAAATAAAACAAAACAAAATGGACCCTCCTTAGAAAGGGAGCCCCCTATAGGATCCTTGAATAGCAGTTATTTGCAGAAGAGCAGCAGGCTGCCTCTGTAGGAAAGCTGATCTTCCCATCAGCCAGGCACCTCTCTCGAAGCTGCAAAAACCAGAATGGTAAATTGGGTGTTCTTGGACCATGGAGCTGGGTGAGGGGCAGGATTAGTCCTGCAAGTTCCTGAGTGGCTGAGTGACTTGGTGGGAAGGAAGCTCAGGTTTTGCAAGCTGCAGCCTGCAGCAACCCAGCAGAGCATGATGGGTGTTAGAGGGGAGGGGAAGGAACTCTGTGGCATCCCTGCAGTTGGTCATAAGAATTAATGATAACAGCCACCATAACTTTGAAACCAGATGATAAGTACAGTAGCTTGGAGCAGCAGTTTATTGTAATTTCAAATGATGGTTAAGTGACCAGTTATAAGTTGAAAACTACATGTAGTTGAGGCAATCAGCAGCAATCAATATTCAAAGCTCACCCCCCCCACCTCCCTCCCCCCAAAAATTAGGGTGTTGCTTACATAGTTTTTGGGTCTTTCTTTACAGAAAGAATAAATGACTAAGTGAGTTCTTATTCCAGCCATAACAGAGGTAATGTGACTCAGGCTTACCTTCCCTTTCCTCCTCATTTTTATAAATTTAAGGAAAAAAGTAAAATCAGCCCAGTAAAAAGTAAAATCATAGATCATTTTCTTAAAATGGTATTGGAGTATATTCCAACTCCATGTTGTTTTAAACTGTTTACAAGACAATAACTGAAGATGGAGAAATTATATATATTTTACAGCTTTTGGCTGAAAAAGTCACTGTGTGATTCATTTTAATGAGCCCAAATCTTCCTTGCCATTCTGGGCATAGAAAAGTAATTTACACTTCTTTGAAGTAAGTTCAGTAAATCTGGCCCACAGCATGGGGTTTACTTTTCAATATTTCTCCATTCACTTCACACCCTCCTACTTGACTGTCCCTCATTTGTTCCAACTGCAAATCCCTAGCATGAAGAAGGAAAGAAAGCAAAATCTAAAAATTCTGCTTTGTGTCTCAGGCCCTATTCCTTAAGTTATTTTTTTCCTCATATTATTTTTCTAATGCAATATATCTTTACCCAGAAGCAGTTATTCGAATACGACATTTTCTCTTGCCATTCCAGGAACAAACTTAAATTATATGCGGCATGTAGTTTTTAATCAAGGTTTGCATGTTCAGGCATACAAGAAATGGCATGTCCACTAATGAAATTAAGTTCTAGTGATTCAGATCTGTTTTGACCAGGTCCCAAAAGGATATTAGAGTGCCTTTATTATTTGTGCTCCAGCCGCCCTAGGAGGTTAAATTAATTATTATTATTATTATTATTATTATTATTATTATTATTATTATTATTTTCATTTTCATATTACTTTCCTTCAGTCTGATAGAATTATTGTAGACATAGGATTGAAAAATAGGAGTATTGGTCAAGTAATTACTTGTTTGGTAAGATAGAGAAAACCTAATATGGCTTTCAAGTAGATAAGAATAGAATCATTGAAGTGTGGAGATGGAAAGGACTGTAAGGATCACCTAATTTAAAAAAAAAAAGTTTATTTAGATAAATAGATATGTTTGTCTTGCCTGTTACATTTCTTAGTAATATTTTGAAAATCTACTCATTTTTTTATGGATTTTCAAGACTGATTAATTTTTCTTTTCCAATTCCTCAGCAATAAACCTGCCTAAGAAGTAGGTGTGCACCTTAGAAGTTCATGTGCCAAAAATGTAATAGCATAAACTTGATAGCCTGTATTTGACTTGCTATATTAAGAGAGTCTCACAATCAGTCAAAGTTACAAATCTTTTAAGAGGTTCTGTCTTTAGATAATAATTCAATAATCTCCTATTTACTTTACGAAGTGGGTAAAGCTCCTGCCATATCAGGTTGGTGCAGTGGTGGGTTGCTACTGGTTCAGTCTGGTTCTTGAGAACCAGTCTGGTTCTTGAGAACCAGTAGTAACGGTGGCAGGAGGCTCCACCCATCTGCCCGGACGTCATGACGGACGATCTGCGCATGCGCAGAAGCTTCTGCTCACGCACACGTGTGTGCACTCCCGTTGCAAACCGGTAGCAAAGGTAAGTGGAACCCACCCCACGGTTGGTGGGCTACATGAAGTTTGGCGGCCCTTAACAGTATCAATTCAGTCCTTTAAACAAGAGCACCATCCTGTCAATTCAGGAAAAAAAAAATTACTAGATGAACTTCAAAATATGGCCAAGAAACATATCTGGCATCACCCATTTTTCTGGCTTGCTTTTTGAACTTCATCTTTCTGCTTGATCTTAATGCCATGCCAAACTTCCCCCATTTCTCATTTTAAAACTGTTTTTCGACTGCAAATGACTTGGAAACTATGGTAGAAGTGTGATGAAAGTGGAACTAATGTGAGATGATCTCACCCAAGTAAAGTTCATGACATTTCAATAAAGCTGAGGAGATAAAAAAAGGAACTCAAAATGAGCTAAAGTTCTTCAAAAGCTGGCATCCGGAGAGGTGAGAGTGAATATTGATGTACTCCAGTTAGAAGTGAGAAATTGGTCAGTTCTTACAGAAAGGGATTGATTGAATAGTTCTGTAATGCAAAGTGTAGTCGAAATGGAAAAGCACAACTTTGTCTCTACCTGGATACGTGTGGAAAACTGTGAGAGTTCTCTCAATTAGTGCCAATGAAAGTCCCACATGAGTAGTGATTCCAACTGCAGAACAGCATTTGTTTAGAGTTAAGTGATGTTCACTCTCAATCATTCTTCCCAGAAATAGAGATATTTACAAAGTAACCAGAACATAGTGCAGTGCAATGAATTATAAATTTTAATTTATTACTATTATTTTTTATAGATACAATAAAAAAGCAATTCTGAGGCAAAAGTAGATGATCACGTCCCATAAATTTCCCCTTGTCTTGGGAAAATATGCAGTTATTAACTAGGGCTGCAATTTTAAGGCTACCATTTTTAGTGCAACGAGTGAGGGGAAAAACCTCCACTGCAAATAGTGAAATTTCAATTGCAGTAAAAATGCACCTGATCATACTGGATTATAAGTAACTTTGCTAGATTAAAAAACATATTTTTTAAAAAATAACAACACAGATATCTGATAGATTAAGCAGATTGATTGTAAACAAATAAATAGGAACCTATAAAATGGTAAATGGCAGATGATTGCAACACACTCTACATGGGGCGAAGACCATCAAGAAGTCTTAGCTGGTTCAAAATGCAGTGCAGTAATGTAATTGGCACCTCCCAGTATGTCTACGTTTCACCACAATTCAGAGTGCTGGTATCTATCTATCTATCTATCTATCTATCTATCTATCTATCTATCTATCTATCTATCTATCTATCATCTATCTTTCTATGTATCTATCATCTATCGCATCTGCAGAGAACCGCCCAGCTGCTTTGTTTAGGGTGACCCACTCCCTTCTTAGGGGGGGAGTGCGGGAAGATCCCTTGCAGGGTCGAGCTGAGGATTTTGTGCAATTCCTGCATGATAAAGTTGCTCGGATTCGGGAAAGCTTGGACTCCGACTGGGTGAGCCCAGGGGAGGAGACGAGGGTAGGTCTTGAGAACATTATCTGGGAGGAGTTTGATCCTGTGGCTCCCGAGGATGTGGACAGGGTTCTGGGTAGGATTAGTGCCGCCACATGTTTATTGGACCCGTGTCCCTCCTGGTTGGTACTGGCCTCCCGGGAGGTTACATGAGGCTGGCTCCAGGGGATTATAAGTGCTTCTCTGAGTGAGGGTGCCTTTCCCGCTGCCTTGAAAGAGGCGGTGGTAAGGCCCCTCCTCAAGAAGCCTTCCCTGGACCCGGCTGAATTAGCCAACTACCGTCCAGTCTCCAACCTTCGTTTTGTGGCGAAGGTTGTTGAGAGTGTGGTGGCACAACAACTGCCCAGGCACCTGGATGAAGCTATCTATCTGGACCCGTACCAGTCAGGCTTCAGGCAGGGTACAGCACAGAAACGGCATTGGTCGCGTTGGTGGATGATCTCTGGAGGGCTTGGGACAG
This sequence comes from Arizona elegans, assembly GCA_022577455.1. NCBI lineage: Eukaryota > Metazoa > Chordata > Lepidosauria > Squamata > Colubridae > Arizona > Arizona elegans. The sequence goes on from JAKOOJ010000001.1 coordinate 191,054,896, forward strand.
GGGTTGCTCTTCTGTCCTGGTCCTGTTAGATCTCTCAGCGGCTTTTGATACCATCGACCATGGTATCATGGTGCAGCGGTTGAGGGGGTTAGGAATAGGTGGTGGTTCTCCTCATTCCTCTCTGACTGCTCACAGTTCATGTTGACGGGAGCAGAGGTCGACTTTGAGGCGCCTTGCATGGGAAGTGCCGCAGGGGTCGGTCCTCTCGCCTCTTCTGTTCAACATTTATGTGAAGCCGCTGGGTGAGATCATCCGTGGTTTTGGGGTGAAAGTCCATCTGTACGCTGATGATACTCAGCTGTACATCTCCACCCCAGACCACCCCAATGATGCCCTTGATGTCATGTCTCACTGCCTGGAGGCCGTGTGGGTCTGGATGGGGAGAAATAGGCTCAGACTCAACCCCTCCAAGACCGAGTGGCTGTGGTTCCCGGCGCCGCAATATAGTCAGCTGGTGCCATCGCTGACTATTGGGGGTGAGTCTTTACCCCCCACAGAGAGGGCCCGCAATCTGGGCATCCCCCTGGACGCACAGCTGTCTTTAGAAGAACATATGATGGCTATGGCCAAGGGGGCTTTTTATCAGGTTCGCCTGATCTGCCAGTTGTGGCCCTTTCTGGACCATGACGCCTTGCACACAGTCACTCACGCCCTTGTCACCTCCCGACTGGACTACTGCAATGCTCTCTATATGGGGCTCCCCTTGAAAAGCCCCAACTGGTCCAGAATGCGGCTGAGCTGGTGGTTATGGGCACAATTTGTTGTGCCCACATGACTCTCCTCTTGCGCGATCTGCACTGGCTCCCAGTGGTCTTCCGGGTGCGATTCAAGGTGTTGGTTACCACCTTTAAAGCGCTCCATGGCATTCGACCTGGATACCTTTGAGACCATCTTCTGCCACCGGTAGCCTCCCACTAGCCAGTTTGCTCCCACAGAGAGGGTCTCCTCAGGGTTCCATCGGCCAAATTATGTTGGTTGGCAACACCCAGGGGGAGTGCCTTCTCTGTGGGAGCCCCTGCCCTTTGGAATGAACTGTCCCCAGAAATTCGTAAAATCTCTGATCTCTGTGTATTTTGCTGTGTCCTCAAAACCTTGTTGTTCCGCCAGGCTGGGCTATCAACGTAAAGATTTTAATTAGTTTTAAATGGGATTTTAAATTTGGGATTTTATAAATTGGGCCTATTATTTAATAATTTTAATTATTTTTAAATTTTGTCTGTCTTTGTGTTTTTAATTAGGCTGTACACCGCCCTGAGTCCTTCGGGAGAAGGGCGGTGTAGAAATAAAATAATAAAATAAAATAAAATAAAATAAAATAAAATAAAATAAAATAAAATAAAATAAAATAAAATAAAATAAAATAAAATAAAATAAAATAAAATAAAATAAAATAAAATAAAATAAAATAAAATAAAATAAAATAAAATAAAATAAAATAAAATAAAATAAAATAAAATAAAATAAAATAAAATAAAATAAAATAAAATAAAATAAAATAAAATAATAAAATAAAATAAAATAAAATAAAATAAAATAAAATAAAATAAAATAAAATAAAATAAAATAAAATAAAATAAAATAAAATAAAATAAAATAAAATAAAATAAAATAAAATAAAATAAAATAAAATAAAATAAAATAAAATAAAATAAAATAAAATAAAATAAAATAAAATAAAATAAAATAAAATAAAATAAAATAAATAAAATAAAATAATAAAATAAAATAAAATAAAATAAAATAAAATAAAATAAAATAAAATAAAATAAAATAATAAAATAAAATAAAATAATAAAATAAAATAAAATAAAATAAAATAAAATAAAATAAATAAAATAATAAAATAAAATAAAATAATAAAATAAAATAAAATAAAATAAAATAAAATAAAATAAAATAATAAAATAAAATAAAATAAAATAAAATAAAATAAATAAAATAAAATAAAATAAAATAAAATAAAATAAAATAAAATAAAATAAAATAAAATAAAATAAAATAAAATAAAATAAAATAAAATAAAATAAAATAATAATAAAATAATAAAATAAAATAATAAAATAAAATAAAATAAAATAAAATAAAATAAAATAAAATAATAATAAAATAAAATAAAAAAATAAATCTCTGTATGACATAGGGCTTGGGTATCTGTGGGACTCACCTATCTCCAACTATTTCTGCCCACCTGGTATGTACCATCAGAATTGGTACACTCTAGGTTCCTTCTATTAAAATATTAAACATTTTATGGGATCAAAATGGTGTGCCTTGTCTGTCCTGCCCTCTGGAAGTGGCCTTTCTCTTTAGTTCTAAAAAGCACAAGATCTGGATTTGGTCTCAAATCCAAAGTTCATGTGTTTATTTTTTTAAAGTTGATTGGATTTTTATTTTTTACCTTTTTTTTTTTTTATTGAAAAAGTTTTCAAATACAAGTTTTCCCCCTTTCCCCCCCCCTCTTCCCTAACCCGCCCTTTCCACCCAACCCCCCCTGTGACTTCTTCACAACAATAGGCTATTTCATAACTAGTTACATACATAATATCTTTCCTTTCCCTTAATCCCTTCTCGGAATACTGACCCTTAGCATATTAATCTTATAACTCCCATTTTTACAATAGTCTGCCCTTTTTCTCCTCCCCTAAACTTATAGTGTATTATTACAATTTAACATTTAATCTTTTATATATATTAATATAACATTTTAAAGCGGCCTTCTCCCTACATCCAAATTTAACATTTATTCAATTCTGTCCAATTCCTCCACTCCTCTAAATATATGACTTAAAATCATACAATACAATTCTAAATATAATCCACTGCCCACTTTACTAAGATATACACATATCTATATATGCATCCCATTTTATAAAAAAAAAAAAAAAAAAGACAATAACTTTAAATTTATAATCCATGTAATATCTTCTTTGGTGTCTTTCCACTGGATTGTTAAATCCTCCACTCCCCTAAATATATGACTTAAAGATCCTTTTTCTTAAACTAATCAATCAGTAAACTAACCTATTTCAACCCTTCAGTTCCTACAAAATCATGCAATACAATTCTAAATATAATCCACTGCCCACATTACTAAGATATACACATATCTATATATGCATTCCATTTTGTAAAAAGAAAAAAGACAATAACTTTAAATTTATAATCCATATAATATCTTCTTTGGTGTCTTTCCACTGGATTGTTAAATCCATCACCCATAATAGGGTAAAATAACATGCTGGTGCAACAGTTTGTTCAAAATCTTCAATCGTCTTCTGCCCCCATCAGTAGTAGATATCCTCGCATCTGTATAAAAGTAAAAACAACCACCCGAGTGACATTATAATTATGATTATATCCATATGGTTATAGTTGTGGTATTCATCAGGATTGTTAATTCCCATCATCCTACTGAGTAACATCCAGATCTTCTGCATGCCCCGGCGTAACTCTCCTGCCTTATAACTCAAAATAATTATAATATATTTACCAAAAAAAAAATAATTTCCAGAATAGATGATTCAAATCCAACAAAGTGAGGCTCTTTTCACATCCCAAAATCATGGCATTGCAGAGATCTGCCACAATCCTCAGGATAGTATCAAACAATTGTTCGCCTCCACTATCTTTTCAAATATTCATTCGTTTTTTAAAGTCCCTGGCTTCACTGTTGCATAGTTTAAAAATTGCTGTTTCTATGAGATCTATTTCTTTTCTTTTTCTTTTGCGGGTTGAATTTCCATCCTCGTTTCTTGCCTACCAATTGTGTGTCTGCTGGTTGATTTTCATTCTGCTTTATGGGTTGTTCTTGTTGGGTTAGTTTTATCATCTCATCTTTCTTCTCCGTCACTTGTATGTCAACTGATTGATTTGCGCACTTGTCTGTGACTTGATGGTTCATCAGCTTGGTGTCGGATGACACTACTCTCTTGTTTATAGACAGACCAGCTGGGGTATCCAGGGGATCCAAAGACAATTTATCTGCAACAGTCTCTGTAATTTGATATTTTCCTTTTGTTTCCAACTCCTTTTGCTTATCCTGTATTATGCCTAAAGGTGTTAAATTCATTTTTAAAATTTTTTGATAAAAATCTTCCACTTTTTCAACAGTGTGCAATTGATATCTTACTCCTTGATATTTCAATATTAAACCAACTGGGGTGTCCCACCTGAATAGAATATTTCTTTTTTTTAATTCAGTCACTAGAAAGCCAAATTTCTTCCTCTCCATTAACATCTTGGGCGGGAGCTCCTTAAAAATCCAAATCTTTCTTCCATGAAATTGCAAAGTGGAATTAAAAGAGTTCTGCACAATATTATTCCTAATTTCTTTATCTGTAAAATAGATCACCACGTCTCTAGGCAATTGCCTTTGCTTTGCCAACCAGGAATTTATTCTGTAAATTCTATCAATCCTGCAATACACTTCATCAGGTTGAACCTTTAAAATCCCAGCCAGAATTTCAGAAGATATTTTCCTTAGATCATCTCTATTATTTTCCTGCAAACCTCTCAGTCTAATTGCATATTCTGTAAAATTATATTGAATCATTAAAACTTCTCTTTCAATCCTCTGTTGTACATTTTCTTCATTACCAATCTTTTGGTCAGCCTCCATTTTAGATTTGTCTTCTGAGCTATTATCCTGAGTGTTTATCAAATCCTTTTTAATTTTTTGAGTTATGTCATCCAAATTCTCCTCAATTTCCTTCATTTTAGACTAATAATTTAGTCTTTGCATCCACCCGAATCAGAAAGTCTGATAAACCATTAGCAGATTTTAAAATCTTTTGATTCAAAAAGTCAAACTTTGATTTCACCAATTCACCAATTTCTTTAATTTCCTGCTTAAATTTTTCAAGTTGCTGGTTCACAATCTCATCCCTTCTTATAATCTCTTCAAGGAGAAATTCTAATATATTAAAATCAGGTTTCTGACACTGGAGAGTTAGAATTTGTTGGTGCAGTTTCTTAAGGGGGGAAGTCCCCCCCCCCGTTTGTCCAGCTGTGTAAGTCCCGATGCCATTTCCCACACAGGCAAGATTTAGCAAAAAAGAGAGAAGAAATAGAAAACGGAAGGACTTTCCCTTAAAAAAAAAAAAAAAAAACTTCTTTTCAATCAACAGCACAGGAGCGAGGTTTGGTCCTCTTTCCATCTCAATTGAAGTTGATTATACTGTAACCAAGTTAAATTAATCCCTTCTTCCAACAGCATTTCTAAAGTCTTCAGTTGCCATCTGCCCGCATCTGCAAAAAGAACTTCTTTATATAACCCCCCCCCCCCCCCGAGTGACATTATATTTGTATTCCACATGATATGACCAAGATCCAGCCATAGCGGTATTTTGTAATCCCATTTGAGTCGGTACTTCTTCCAAACTCTCATCAAAGAGTCTCTAAGTATGTGGCTTTTAAATACTTTATCCACTTTGTTCTCATAAAATAAGTAAGCATGCCAACCAAATTCAAGATCAAAACTTTCTATATTCAATATTCCAGTCTTTTTCCTTCCAAACCAATCACCTGCTTGGGTCAAAGCTGCTGCTTCATAATATAATTGTAGGTTTGGAAGTTTAAGACCTCCCCTTTCTGGAACATCTTGCATAATTTTCAATTTCACTCTCGGTTTTTTCTCGTTCCAGACAAACTTATTCAGTCCACTTTGCCATTCTTTCAATTGTTTATCACTTTTAAGCACCAAAATCATTTGAAACAAAAAAAGAAATCTTGGCAAAATATTCATCTTAACTGCTGCTATTCTTCCAAGTAAAGATAGCTGCAGTTGTTTCCAAGTCTCCATATCTTTCTGTACATCTCGCCACAACACCTCATAATTATTTTGAAACAGTTTCATATTTGATTCTGCAACCTGAACTCCTAGATATTTAACCTTTGATACTATCTCAAAACCTGCCTTGCTTTCAAGTTCGTGTTTTCGACCTTGTGTCATATTTTTAACTATCATCTTAGTTTTTTTCTGGTTCAGTCTAAATCCTGATATTGTACCATAATCTTTTATAATGTCTTTCATCTGGATTATTGATTCCATCGGCTGTGTTAGGGTAACAACCAGATCATCTGCAAATGCCCTTATTCTGTAATCCTCTTGCCTTATCACTATTCCTTTCAAGGTGCTCGAGTCCCGTATTGTGTTCAACAAGACTTCTAATGTTAAAATAAATAACAATGGGGATAATGGACAACCTTGTCTTGTTCCTTTTTCAATATTAAAGTCTATTGTCAAACTTCCATTAATAATAATCTGTGCTTTTTGTTCTTGATAAATTGCTGAAACCGCCTGTATAAATTGATTCCCAAAGTCCATCTTTTTTAAAGTCTTTAATAAAAAATTCCAATCCACTCTATCAAAGGCCTTCTCCGCATCCAAGAAGACCAGCACTGCAGGGATCTGTTTATTCTTCTCAAGATATTCCAATAAATCTATAACTTGCCTTACATTATCCTTCATGTATCTGCCTTCTATAAATCCCACTTGATCACAATGAATCACCTCTTGAATAACTGGCATCAACCTGTTGGCTAATACTTTTGCGAATATTTTATAGTCATTATTCAGAAGAGATATTGGTCTAAAATTCTCAGGTTTTTTAGGACCTATTTGCTCTTTCGGTATCAATGAAATATAAGCTGTTTTCCATGATGGGGGTATTTTACCCCCTTGTTGTATACTAGAAAATAAATCTTTAAGATGTTCAATCATTTCTGCTTGTAAAGTTTTATAGTACACCGCAGTTAGACCGTCCGTCCCAGGAGCTTTAGCTGTTTTCAATTGTTTAATTGCGGCAATAATCTCCTCGGCTGTTATAGGATAATTCATTCTCTCCTTTTGTTGATTGGTAATTTTTGTAACTCTTTTATTTTCTAGATATTTTTCTATAAGTCCATTCTGTGTGTCATTTTTGGCATATAATTTAGTATAATAATCTACAAAAACTTATTTAATTAATTTTTGTTGAGAAATTTCCTTCCCTCCAATATCAATACTATCAATAATCCATGTACTCTGCTTCTTCCTTAGTGTATAAGCCAACCATCTGCCCCGTTTATTGGCATTGCAAAATGTGTTATGTTTCGCAAATTGTAAATTTGTTGCTGTTTGTTCCGCCATAAGCATTTGAAATTGATCTTTCAAAAGTTTTATAGCTCCTCGTATTCTTTCATCTGTTGGATTTTTTATAAGTAACTGTTCTTTATTCTTTATTTCTGCTTCGATTTCAGATCTTTTCTTTTGTCTGTTCAATTTGTGTTTAGAGTTCATATGGATGAGTACCCCTCTCATATACGCTTTACTCGCATCCCACACAATTTCAATAGGGGTACCCTTATTCAAATTCATTTCAAAAAATTCTTTCATCTGCTTTTTAAGTTCTATTATATTTTTTTCATATCTAAACAAATTTTCATTTAATCTCCATGATCTTCTCTCACTCTTTTCCAGCTCAATTTCTATCCATACCGGGCTATGGTCAGTTAAAGTTCTTGGAAAAATCTTTGTTCTTTTTGTTTTTACAAGTAGATCGGTTGATAGTAAAATAAAATCAATCCTAGAGAAGGATCTATGTCTATCTGAAAAGAAAGTAAAGTCCAATTCCTTTGGATTATGTATTCTCCAAATATCTTTTAATTCCAAATCTTCTATCATATCAAAAAAAAGTCTGTAGCAGTTTAATCCTTGACTTCGCCAAACTCTTTTTATCTATTTTTGAATCAATTACTCCATTCCAATCTCCCATGATTAAGATAGATCTATAGTCCCATTGCAATATTTTAGAATGCAAAGTTTTGTAAAAGTTATCCTGTTGTTGATTAGGAGCATAAATTCCAATCACTAAAATTGGACCACTTGCTGTATGCAGTTCAATTGCAATAAACCTTCCACCTTCATCTGCTTCTATAATTTTAGCTGACAGTCTTTTATTTATATAAATAACCACACCATTCTTTTTTTCCAGACTTGAAGGTATAAAATGTATTCCTAATCTTGAATTTATCAAATATTTTTGATCTTGTGTTCTAACATGAGTTTCTTGTAAACAAATTATATCATTATTAAATTGTCTCAGGTATGTAAATAATTTCTTCCTTTTCTGTGGTGAGTTCAGTCCATTCACATTCCAGGATAAAATCTTAAATCGTCATGTACACCTTTTTGAAGCGACAAGCAAAATTGCCGAAGATCTTCCGAATCGGTAGTCTTCGGCTTCGCTCCCCCCATGGCTTCACATTCTTGTATATTGCTCTTGGCTCCTTTCTTATATTGTTGTGGCTTGGGCCTTTCCTGTTGTTGTTTTTCTTTGAATTGCTTAGAAATTGCTCGAGTTACACGCTGATCTTTAGCTTTGGCCATCCGGGCTAGGTCCAAAGCCACATCTCTTGTAGTCTTAGGTGGGTCAATCACAATTTTCGAAGGAGGGTCTAGCAGGGGCTCCTGCAGAAAACCTCCTATAGCTCCCTGCATTTCCATTACCTCTGGCTCCACCTGCTTAAACTGCTCTTCCAACTCTTTCTGGAGTTGCTTGTCCTTGTCACTCTCCTTTATCTCTAACACAGTAGATGTACGTGGGGATGGTGAACTCCTTTTAAAAACATTAGAATAAAATTCTTCCGCCTTCTCAACAGTGTTTAATCGATATCTTTCTCCATTGTACCTCAGGATTATACCAGTTGGGGCATCCCACCGAAATGGAATTTGTTGTTTTTTTTAGTTCATTCACCAAAAATCCAAAATCCTTTCTGTCTTTTAACATCTTAGGTGGTAGTTCTTTGTAAACTCCTATCTCCTTTCCTTCCACTTGGACAGCAGAGAGAAAGATATTTGCAAGATATCATTTCTCATTCTTCTGTCTGTAAAGTATATTACCACATCTCTAGGCAGTTGTCTTTGTCTGGCCACCCATGAATTCACTCTGTAAATTTTATCAATTTTGCAAAAAATCTCTTCAGGACTAATCTTTAAAAGCACAGCAAGAGCATCAGAACAAATCTGTCTCAAATCTTGTCTATCATTCTCTCTTATGCCTCTCAGCCTTATGGCAAATTCCATTGACCTGAACTGCATCATTGTAATTTCATTTTCAAATCTCTGCATTTTATTGTCAGCATCAGAAATTTTATAATCAGTCTCCTTCATTTTGACATCTATTTCTAATTTAAATTCTTCCACCTTAGCATCCGTTTTAATAATTGCCTCTGATAATCCAGTCACCACTGTCATTAATTTGTTAGTCACCTTATCATACTTTTCTTGCACCACCTCTTTAATTTCTTTAATCTCCTGCTTAATTTCCTTTTGTGATTCTTTAAATTTTTCATCCAAAACCTGGGTAATAAAATCCTTTAAGCTTTCAAAATCAAACTCTTTTTTCTGGCTCTGCTGGCTGGGAGGCTGCTGTTCAGGCTTACGTGTGGGGGATCCCCCCCCCTGCCGCCTTCCCTTCCTGTTTGGTCTGCTTAGAAGTCATCCTGCCACGTAAGCTGCCTTTTCCAAAAAAAGAAATCTTTTTTCCCTTTCCTCCAGCACAAAGTCCTCTAAAAAATTCCCCCAGGTTTAATCAGAATAAGGGTGAAGTTGAAGCAAGATCAGACTTATTTTAAAGAGAGTTTTCTTTTCTCTTCCTCCACTTGCTACAAACAATGCAACTTTGTAACTAGTTGAAATCCATTCTCACTCTCAGCTCATTAACGCTGAAGCCGGGTGCCATTTTCAAAGGACTTTCACTCACTCACTCTTCCATTTTTGAAATAAATCACAGGGCTAGTAATACTTGCAGTTTTTGAAGTTCAAGTTGTTCTTCCACCCTGGTAATTTGAATTGCTTTATTTTCAGTAAAAAAGAGGTTGCTCCTGACGCCTTGTTCTGCGCTAGACAGACTTGTCCCACGCTGTCCGGAGTCTCGGCAAACTGAAAGGGAGCCGCGCCTGTTTCCTCCCCAGAAGCAAACAGTAGCTATCTGGGGGCTCACAGGGGCTCAACCTGCTTCTCACCTACTCTCTTCCAAGATTCCTACAGGATTCTGGAACTTCCGAGCCGCTTCTATTGATCGAAGCAGCTCTAACAGGCAGCGGGGCTGGCGGTCCAAAAACGGGACCGTCTTTCGGCGTTAGGAGGTAAACCGGAAGTCTGTCTCTTTTCTGGACTCTTTGATCTTCATTCATTATTAGTTGTAGGATATTTTCTATTTTCCCATTTATGCCTTGCACTAGGTTCTTCATCTTTCTGTGATTCTTTGTCATAGTAACCCTAATGCTTTGAAACAACAAAGCCATTTCTTTTGAAATCTCACTCATTTCCCCTTGAAGGAGCATCTTGTCTTATTTTGGTAAGTCCCGTTCTTACTCAATAATCCAAAAGCAGGATGTGGTTACACTGAATCTATTCCTCCCTTTCCCCATCCATCTTGGGGCTGCACAGTCTCTTACTCCGGGACTCTTTCAGGGGGGCCAAAGTCCCCCTCTCTGTCTGCTGCTGCAGGTGCATATCCCATTACACATTGGACTCAGATAGGGAACATTCATAGTACCCATGTTAATACTTCATTACCGAAAGCCATATTTGATTGTGACCCTGAGGTTGGAGTAAGAGGTAGAAAAGTAGTGACCATCAAATGCAGCCATCAGAGAAGCCTACCTCTTGTCCCTCTGGTGTACGGACAGGAGTTTTGCCCCCTCAGTTTGTTTACAGATTAACTTACAATTCTTTCCATCACCTGAAATTTCTGCTCCAGTTCCTTTCCTTCTTTCATACCTTCAATGCATTACTTACAGAGAGAGTTGTAAGTTAATGTTATCTACCTTTCAAAGCAGCCCTCCCCTAACACAAATTCATAAAATTCCGTTTTAAACCACATTTAAAGAAAGAACCAGCAATAGCAAACGAAAACCCGAAATGTAAAACCTAAAACCAATATGCCCCTCCCCCAAAACTGCTGTGTAATTTTCTCTGACAATTCCCTCACATTGAAAGGTTGGGGATAATTTGAATTTGCAAAAGGAAACAGAGTATATCAACTGTGTTACAACTGATATAATCAGAGGGATTTCAAAGTAGTCTCTAGAGATGAATAAGCAGAGTGTGTGGGCTAAAATGGCAAGGTCATAAGTGGCACTGAAGGCAGTCGATGTTATAATCTGCCCTGCAAATTGAAAATGCAGCCAAGACCTATGCAACCTACAACATGAGGTAAATTTTAACCTCTCCTGGCATCTGCCCAGGCTCATTTTTTTTAATGTCAGGGAACTTAGCTGGGTACTATTGCATAGAATTCTACCTTCTAATACCAAGCATAGATTTATATTTCACTAGAAATTGCTTCATAAAAAGAAACAGCTAGCTGTCTTCACAAGTTTACAACTTTTCAGCCTCGTGATATGTGGAAATAACCCGTGACTATATATATATATATATATTAACCTTCTCGTTGAAGCAACAGTTAGCTTAGAATTCATTCTGTTCTTCATCACAATACAATATTTTCTTTTCCATAAGTGATTGTTTCTTAGTGCTAGCTTTGCTAAAGGTAATGAGATTTAATTACAATTATTAGAATAGATTTTTTTTCCTCCAATTCTCTCTCCCTCACATTCTTTCACTGCAATAATATGATCTGATGATCTAAGAATACAAGAGAGATAATTGATCCCAATCTTTTATCATGACAGAAAGAAGAAATAATCCCAGATAATAATAGGAGCTGAATGTACATAAAATAGAAATTAGAAAATGTAGACTACGTGCAGTATCTTTATGTAATTGTTAGACACATTTAAGAAATCTTAGACATACTGTCACGCTTTGTTCCAAAGGTTTTAAAAGAGCTTTACCTCTCATTCATAAAAGGTGCAGAGATTGAAATAATATGGAATTCCTTTATACTGTTTCAATTAATTAGTCCTGTTTTTTGAACAGTTTCTTAACTGGGCTCATTGTGACTGTCCTCCTCTCTTCCACACACACACACACATACAATTTGGTTTTTTTTTCTTCTAGACTTGTTAAAATCCTCATTTTGTGAGTGATTGAAATTTCATTTATATAGGAAGAGAATCCAGAAGTCTAAATAGTTGACCCACCTTATAAATTTTCCACTGGAATAGAAAGTTGATATTCTCTAGCAGGTGTGGGTAATTTAGCTGGGAGTTTTGAGAATGGAAAGTTAAGACATCTAAATAGTACCAAGTGGGAGAAACCTCTATGATGTATTCCAGTTCAGGTATTTTCCTATCCTTATGGCAGTAAGATCTCTATTGCTGAATTACGATGACCATGATCATGATTTATCACTTATTTCTTGTGCACCGGAGACAAATACCTTGTGTCTCCAATCATATTTGGCCAATAAAGAATTCTATTCTATTCTATTCTATTCTATTCTATTCTATTCTATTCTATTCTATTCTATTCTATTCTATTCTATTCTATTCTATTCTATCTTATTCTATTCCCATCCCCATCCCCATTCCCATTTCCATTCCTTTCCCTATCCCTGGTGTCAGCAACTTGCAGCTTTTTCATCCCTCTGCTGTAGCAAAAAGATGAAAGAACTGTCACCCTGTCGCAATGGTGGAGATGGCCGGAGCCTTAGTGCGGGAGCGAAGTGCCCCTGCACTTGCCTTTGTGCGCCTTCATCACATACATTTGCTGTTGCCATTTCTCACATCGCCTCGCACAAGTGAAATTTAGCACATTTCAAAATGGGAGAGGCTGGGTCCCCTCCTCCTGGAGCCCATTATGACATGGAGCCACAATGCAACCCTGCCACACTCAGCTCGCTCTTGCCTTCCAAATGTCAGTTGCTTTTCCTGTGCTTTTCCTGCAGAGTTGCTGGTGTTATGATGCCCCACCTCCCCACCAGCCAGCTAGTCTTCAGCACACTGCTCCTGGGCTCATCGGCTTCCGGACGTCAGATTCCTAGCACCCAGCACCAGTTCAGGGGTTCCTTCTGCCCAGGGACAAAGAGAGAGAGAGAGAAAGAAAGAGGGGGGGGAAGAGAAAGAGAGACAGAGACAGAGATAAAAAGAGGGGGAAAGAGAGAGAGAGAGAGGAGGGAAAGAGAGAAAGAGACAGAGAGAGAGGGGGGGAGGAAAGAAAGTGAGAGGGAGGGAAAGAGAGAGAAAGAAAGAGACAGAGAGAGACAAAGAGGGGGAAAGAGAGAGAGGGAAAGAGAGAGATACCGAAAGAGAGGGGGAGATAGAGAGGGGGAGAGACAGAGACATAAAGAGAGACATAAAGGGGAGAGAGAGATACACAGGGAGAGGGGGAGAGAGAGGGAGAGGAGAGAGAGAGAGACATAGAGAGACACACAGAGAGAGACACAGAGGGAGAAATACAGAGAGGGAGGGAGGGAGAGAGACAGAGCAGAGAGAGAGACATAAAGAAGTGGAGAGAAGGGGAGAGAGAGATACACAGATAGAGGAGGAGAGAGAGAGAGACATAGAGAGAGAGAGAGGGAGAGAGGGAGACAGAGACAAAGCAGAGAAGAGGGATATCAAAAGGGTTTTGTGGTTCCCGGTGTTTTTTAACAACTGTCTTCTGTCCTAATGACCAGTTGGGTAGGCATGGCTAGGGGGTCATGTGATTGGGTGGGATGAGTGACATTGAGTTGGCCATGCCCACCCAGGTTTTGCAGCTCCCGGTGTTTTCTTTTCTGTGGGAAACGGGTCCAAATGACTCTTTGAGTGTTTAAGGTTGCAGACCACTATCCCTATCCCTATCCTATCCTATTCCTAGGATGATTATTGGCTTTCCATAAACTGGGAAACAAACAAACTATATGCCATTTGTTTCTCTGAAACAATACTGGGGAAATCCTCAAAGGAGAAGATAAATGAGAAAGACAGAGTACCACCAATATTTTTGTAATTTTTTTTTCATTGATGAATCCTAATCTACCGTTCCTTGCCAACTAACCTCTATCAAAATTACCTAAACGTTAAGCATGCCTGCAGAACTTCTTGCAAGTTGCAGCGATAGTTGAAAAGAGGGGAAAAAATGAACATTAATAAAAAGAGCTGCTAAACTGGAAAGCCAGATATGAATATATGACAGCTCATACATCCTTAGTGTTGAGCAAGTCCTATTTTCCTTAAACGTCCCTCCCGCTCCCCCATCCCTCTCTCTGCTAGTTGCCACTGAATGCAAAAGCAGACACTGATCAAAAATGCCTTTCCCTGATGAAGCCATCTGCCATCCTTTTTCTCAGCTTAATGATTTTGTACCCAGGAAGCCTGTCAGTCTTTCCTGGAGGCAATTCTGAAAAATGGTATCCAAAAGAAGAGCTTGGCATGTGAGGTTCTTTAAAAAAAGAAAAAAAAATCTGCAGCATTTCTCTCTTGCTCATTGCAACATGAAAGAAAGATTAGACCAGGAATCCACAGCTTCTTTCCTCAACAACCCTTTGCAGCAAATGTCAATGCAAACAGAATTAGAAATATAAAGGCTCTACTGGAATTTCTGTGGGAATGGCTTTGAAACAGCCATAGCACAAGTGGCAACAGTGAATGAAGTCGTCCCATATCTGTCTTTCCTTGGTCAAAAATTCACACAAGCCACGTTTGTGAATGACACGGCTGAAAAGCAATGCAGGTGTCTGAAAGTTGTAAACAAAAAGAGTCATGTTTCAAGACCTTGTTTCGGGGACACAGAAACTTTAAAGTTTGTTTAAAGGGGTATCTTCAAGAATTCTCATTAAAAATCACTCTGCACTAGAACTTAGCTAGACTTAATTTCTCTTTGAAACAGATACATCTTTGGTTTACTTTAAAAACGGCAGACTTGGGGGATTTTGATCCAAATTTTCAGTAGATGGAATTGCAATATCTTAGGGAAAATTTCAAATGAAAATAAATGTGGTTGCTTTCATAATTCTCTAGAAAGAAAGAGAAAGATTACAATTAGGCACCCCCCCCAATGAATTAGAATATGCTTTCTTATCATGGACATGGTCTGCACATTCCTAAGGATCATTACAGTTTTCAGAACCACTCCAATGCTAGAGAAGTCACCTCTGTAGGACAAGGTCAAATGAATAGTGTCATGCTACCAGCTGATCTGATTACCGCTTTAGAAAAGTCAGATAGAGATGCTATAATGGGCAGATCCAAGTCAGCAGTATGACATTGCATTGGAACACATCAGCTGAATAGTTCTTAGTTTTGAGAGAAAGAACCACTCTAGTTTTTGTGCCATTCATTCATTCATCCATCCATTCATCTGGACAACCACTCTCTGCCATATGCTAGTAGACCAATATCCAAAAATGTATTCATTGGCCTGCTTCTATTTTTCCCCATTATTTTGCATTGCGCCCACTACATAATTAGTTTTTAATGAGCAAGTAAACTCAAAATGTGCAAGTGATTTTCAGAATGTGTTGCCAAGGAGAAGGGTTGGCTCTTAGGTCACTTTCCAAAGTGTTAGGTCAATCAGTAGCAATTAGCTGGCTGCCATGGAGTCAGGCTTGACTAAGTTCATGGACAAATATTCATCAATTTGACCTGCCTCTAGGAATAACCTGTAGTCTTCCAAAGACAGTATGATAAACATATCATAAATGTATGATAACATTTGATACTAGCCATCCAATTTGTCTTCTCCTTCTTTTGCTTCCCTCAGCCTTGCCAAGCAAAGTCATAGGTATAACATTTCAGCGACTTGTCATATCTGCTAAATTAGCAAATTAAATAACATAAAAGCATTATTTTGATGTTGTTATAAAACCCTCCAAAATATTATTTCCCTGCATAAGCTATGGCAGCTGCAAGAAATTTGGTAAAATGTTCAATGTCAGTTAAGAGCCCTGATGGCTCAGTGGTTAGAATGCAGTATTGCAGGCTAATTCTGATGATTGTCAGCAGTTCAGTTGTGACTGGCTCAAGGTTGACTCAGCCTTCCATCCTTCCAAGCTCAGTAAACTGAGGACCCAGATGTTTGGGGGCAATAGGCTGACTCTGTAAAAAGGGTATCCTGTAAAGCACTGTGAAGTAGTGTATAAATCTAAGTGCTATTGCTATTATAAAACAAACAAAGAAACAAAAACTGGAAGAGGTGGAACTAATGTTAGCAAGCAGTATTATAAGAATAGGGTGCCATGCAGAGACCTCTGCAGCAGGGGTGGGTTCTAAATTTTTTTACTACCGGTTCTGTGGGTGTGGCTTATTTTGTGGGTGTGGCTTGGAGGTCATGTGACTAGGTGGGCATGGCTAGCTGGTCAGAGTCATTTTTGGAGGGTCCTCGCACTTACGACAGTCCTTGCACTTACGACCCGACTCATTTGTTTGCTTTTAACACTGATCAGCTGTAGGACGGCCCTTTGAAGCCCCGCGGCAAGAGTTTAAACAGTTTTTTTCCCCTCTAGTCATCAGCTGGGACTCAGGAGGCAGCAATAGATTGGGGTGGGACCAAATAAAAGGTAAGAATAACGTGGGGGGGTGGGGGGGTGGGAGGGCGGGGGGGAGAACCAGTTCGGTGATGTCATATCGTCACCGCTACCGGCTCGGCCGAACCGGACCAAATCGGGAGGAACCCACCATTGCTCTGCAGTATGTTGGATATTCAGTTTTTCTAATACATTATCAGCTAGTATTTTGTTTGTATATATGTATTATTTTCTACTTGCCAATCATCACTTCAAAGAAACTGCCAGTGTTTATTTGGCCCAGAATAAGTGATTGGTTCTTCTTGCAATCGGCAGTATTGTTAGTGAACATCTCTAGATTCAAAATGTGAAAGTATCTATTGTCTTTCTTTCATTGTTTCTCAATGTCCAGCTTTCACAGGTGGACTGGAAAACTGTTCCTTTAAATATTATGATAATTGTTTTCATATAAATACCAGTATCCATCATGATCTTATCTAAGTAATAGACAGTATAGCTAAGTTCAGATGCAGTCCAGTTTTTGATAACAATTTGTGGGCAGACCACGTTCAGGTGAAAATAACTGTGGCATCCACCACTATGTGTTGCCAGCCCTCCATACTAATAAATAATTACCTTGTTTGTGAATCACCTGGAAATATCTGACTTCCCATATTTGGAAGGAGGTTGGATTTGTCAGAAATGTTGCAGAAACCAGGAAAAGTTAATAGTGATCCTGGGCACCAGACAGATGTATATTCAAAATATGTAATTTTGTGTTCTGTATTTATTTGATGTTTACCACCTCTATTTATTTATATGATATACTGTATGTCATATTTTCATTGTTGCTTATTTTAATAATCCTAAAGTACTTTGTCACCAGTCCTGTAGGGCTATCCCATTGCAAATCTGTTCAATACAGTGCAATTATTTGGAAAATACTTTTCCAATAAAAGTGCATAAATTATGCTTTTAAAACTTGATACATTTCTTTTTTTCAAAACAGATGTTGGGTAAACTGCCAATATGCTAGGGTGTGAAGAGGGAAACAACTCTGTACCATGGAAAGTCCCAGTCAGTGGTGGGTTGCTCCCGGTTTGCCCCTGTTCGGGTAGTGGCCTACTCGGCCAGATGTCATCAAAATGCTCTGTGCATGCGGAGAAGCACCGCACGCTCATGCACTACCGATAGTGAACCGATAGCACCGGGATTTGAATCCCACTACTGGTTCCAGGCCAGCATCCTTTGGTCTTTCCCTAAGTGTCCGGTTGCACTGTTACTCCATGAAGGGTTGTTATCATAACAGTGAGACTACATCTTTCCTAAATAGCATTTCAGGGAGGAAAACCCCTTATGCATTGGTTTTCTGTCTGCAAATATCCAGAGGAAAGTTGTGTGATTAAATGGATCTATCTTGGAAGCATATATTGGTATCCAAGTGGTGCAGCAGCTGGTACATTGCCTGCCTTAAGTTATCAGCATTCTATGCAGAAATATATCCAGCCACAAAGTAGCAGCTAGCTAATTTTGGATGACATCACTCCAGAAGCTGGTAAGATTTGGGAATACAGGCTGGAAAACTAGTACGCTTGTCAACATGGCTATATTTCTATACTGATTCATTCTTCAGTTTAGAGCCAACTTCCAAAAACTCTAAACAAATTATGTGCCTAAATTACAGCGCATCAAATAGCACTAGCAATAGCACTTAGACTTATGTACCACTCCACACTGCTTTTACAACTCTCTCTAAGCAGTTTGCAGAGTATTGGTCCCCCAACAATCTGGCTCCTCATTTTTACCAATCTTGGAAGGATGAAAGGATGAGTCAACCTTTAGCTTCATCGGGATCAAACTCCTGGCTGTGGGCAGAGTTTGCCTGCAATATTGCATTCTAACCATGGCACCATCAGGGTTCCTAAATGTGATGCCACACTGCCTTACATATGAAATGACGCCTATTTGTCAATAAGTCAGAGAATGAATGGATCTGCTGTAAATGCTGAAGTTTATTTTGAGAATTCCTTGATTCTCCTTTTCCTTCCTTTCCTTTCCCTTTGACACCCAGGACTGTAGGCTGGACTGGGAAATTAATAAAATGAAATGTGTTGAAGGCAAAGGCATGCCACTTCCTCATCATTGCCTAAAAACTACAAAGAGGCCATGAAGTTAGCAGAAGTCAAATTATGTGTTATTTTTCTACATGTATGTAATGCAAAAACACTAACCCTTTTGACATTTATTCACAACAAGCCCTCTTCATGAGACTTTTAAGAGTGATTTCTTTCTGCCATGAGAATCCCTTTATTGGCTTCTTCCTCTGCTCATTTTTAAAATGTCCTGTTCACTAGGCCCCTGGGACAAGTTAAACAAGAGAGAAGTAGAATAAAGAGAGAGAAAGAGAAAAGGGGAAAGTTGAATTGATTGCTTCTTTTGCACTGGGATAACCACACCAAATTCCAGTTGAATTAATCCTATGAACAATGAATCCTATCTGTCTCCATTATCCCAAGACTTTTGCCCTATCAAATCTCATTCCCACATTGTAGGATATTGGAAAAAAATCTTGTGAATTTTCTAGAGTTCACAGCCTGCCATTTAGCTGTAATAAGAGTTCAGGCCTGGGAAGGAATATATCAAAGCTCTGTAAATTAACTTCCATCAGTCCTCCAGACTATTGTCCTTAGAGAATTTTGCAATTTATTTTTCTCTTCTATGGGTAGCCACCGACTGTTTGGTGGCATTTGCTCTTCATTTTCAGGCTGAAGGGCAAAGTGCAGAGCCTGAAAAAAACATGAAGACATCAACTGTCATTCTACTTACATGTGTCCTATTGTTAGGCAAAGTGGCTTGACCTTCTGTAATGTGACACACAAGAGGCGAAGTAATGGAGCAAGACAAATCAGACAGGGCAGTGCCACCCAGCTGATATATGACACATTTCCTTCAAGCCAAACACAGCTTTTAGCAAAGGTAGTACTTTAAAAGTCACTTATCTTTCTTCTTGGTCTTCAAACATTTTGACTGCTCGAAGAGAAGTGGAAAAAAAATAAGAAGAGAATAATACATCCTTGTTGTGTGTCAAAGGGAAAGGAAGAATGAAGGAATTCTCAAAACAAACTTCGGCATTCACTTCAGATCAATGTCACTGGGTAGTGATACTTCTGTCAATTATAAGCAAGAAATTAATAAGAAAAAAGGCACCATTTCAGATATCAGCAAGTGTGACACTGCATTTGATGAGTTCAACTGCCTGCCATATTTAAAGTAAGCAAAATAAATTGCTAAAGACCTCTTTATTTGCATACATATAGCATTATGGCTTAGGGAGAAAATTTGTTTTGAGTTGGAAGATGTTGGCTCTAAGCTGGAGAATACATTGATATAGAAATGTAGCCATATTTACAAAGACTAGACTAGATTAGATTAGACTAGACTAGACTAGACTAGAATAACGACTAGACTAGACTAGACTAGACTAGACTAGACTAGACTAGACTAGACTAGACTAGACTAGAATAGAATAGAATAGAATAGAATAGAATAGAATAGAATAAGATTCTTTATTGGCCACGTGTGCTTGGACACACATGGAATTTGTCTCTGGTGCATAAGCTTTCTTTGTTCATACAACAACAAAGTGATATAATATACTATAATATAATATAATGTAATGTAACGCAATGAATGCAGTGCGATACGATACGATACGATACAATACAATACAATACAATACAATACAGTACAATAGAAGAAGGTAGTAAAAAAGATGAGAAGGATAATAGCAATACAGCTCTACTACATAGGTAGATATCCTTAAGCATTAGAGAGGGCTGTGGGAATCAGATGTTCAGCAGAGTGATGGCATGGGGGAAAAACTGTATTTATGTCTAGTTGTTTTGGGATGCAATGCCTTTAACGGCATCCTGCAGGGAGAAGTTGAAACAATGTATGTCCAGGACGTGAGGGGTGTGTAAATATTTTCTTAGCCCTCTTTCTACTCATGCAGTATACAGGTCCTCAAAGGAAACAGGCTGGTTGCACTTGTTTTTTCTGCAGTCCTAACTATCCATTGGAATCTGTACCTGTCCTGCTTTTGTTATTGTACCAAATGAGAAAGTTATTGAAGTATAAATGACAGGCTCAATAATTCCTCTGTAGAACTGTATCAGCAGTACTCTAGTACTACCAGTAATATTAGTTTCTTCAGTTCTCACGTTGTGTACTTTTGTGAAACCATTGAGAATCCTGCTGTAGTGGGTTGTAGTGGGGTATAAATGCAATTTAAAATGTAATTGATAAATATTATTTCCTGCTATTTTCACAATGAGTTCCTTCTCTTTTATTGCCCATTCCTGTAGTAATAACAAGAACATAGCTGGACCCTCATGATGTTGGAAGCAGAAAGGGAATGAAAAGAGCAGGGACTGATGTTGAATGTTGAATGGGACTGATAATGAGAAAAGTGACAGAAAAATGGGTAACCAACAGCAATATTATTAGGGTGAAGAACAATGAGAGGGCACAATAATGTGCTAAGATAAACAGAACGAAAAAATGGGGAGATATGGAGGAAGCAAAGAATGACCAAAGATGTTGGGAACAGAGGAAATGGATGGGAGAAGAGCAAGGGAAGAGCAGCAGGATGGTGTGGAAATGTGGAAAGATCATGAAGTTGGGGAAGAAGGAGGAAGAGAAGAAGGAATCTACCCAGTGGTGAAATCCAAAAATTTTTACTACAAGTTCTGTGGGCATGGCTTGGTGGGCATAGTGTGGCTTGATGGGTATGGCTTGGTGGGTGTGGCAGGGGAAGGATACTGCAAAATCTCCATTCCCTCCCCACTCCAGGGGAAGGATATTGCAAAATCTCCATTCCCACCCTACTCTGGGGCCAGCCACAGGTGGCATTTGCCGGTTCTCCGAACTACTCAAAATTTCTGCTATCAGTTCTCTGAACTACTCAAAAGGTCTGCTACCGGTTCTCCAGAACCTGTCAGAATCTGCTGGATTTCATCCCTGAATCTATCTTGTTAAAAACAAAGCAAAATAGGAAAGCAATACAAGACATTCTATTTCTTTCTAAATTCAAAATATCAACATTGAATTTTGTCTGGGAAATACTGGACACATTATCATAATCCTTCTATTTTAGAAGGTTAATTGGTTAGCAATTACCCATTTTAAACCTTATGATTTTGATCCCCATCTGAAGACAACTGAGAATAAAGAAACATCTCTCCCAAGTTGCTTTCTTATGAGGTAGTAGCACCAGGCAAGAGATTCAGAATGAAATTTAATTGATTGACTGATTCATTCATTCATTCATTCATTTTCTATTTGCTGCAATAATCTGGACTCTGACTGGTTCACAAGAACATATTGTATATAATAAAACATACAGTACATGGCAGAAAACAAAATAAATACTAAAAAAACACACCAGCACAAAATGCAATAAAATTGTCTATAGAATACATATAACACACAGTAAGGAAGGAAAAAAATGAGAAAAATGTTATGTTGCCTAAATGAAAGATAACTTCCATTTCTGATCCAAATCTTAGTAGAATATATATATATATATATATATTTACAAATTATCCTTTAGCAGGGAACTTTGTGGAAATCTCGAGTTAAGTGTATTCCACTAGGAAGAGGCCAATGCACAGTTGTTCCTTTCCCTGTCATATGCCAAAGAAAGAGCTTGAAATAATGACAAAAATCAACAATTTATTATATGCCTTTACCAAGAAGTGGTTCAGATCAACTCTGATAATTAAAATAATTAAAACAATTCCTTGGCATAGGATTGAAGAGATGGAGGGAGGTATAGATAGAGCTCCGTATATTTATTTTTTAAAAAAATACTCTTTGAACCCTTTGAACCCTTTGAACCCTTTTTCAAGGCCATCAACTTTCCATGGAGATGAAAGGAGGAAGAGAGCTGCCTGTGGTGCTTCAAGGCCAATGAAAGTCTGAAAGTCTGGCATCTAGAGACCAGTGACTCTGGAGCGAGATTCTGAAAAATGCTCAGGGAAGCAACCCAACCAACAGGATTGCTTGTGTGGGAGTGGGGGCACACTGAGATTAGGGAGCTGTTCCAAATACAAGTGCCAAGCATTTAAACTGGGCTCTGGCTCAAATGGGGAGCCAGTATAGAGCCAGTTTTTATTACAAGGATGTCTTTATCAGCCGCAGACCAATATAGACTAACGTGTGTTCCAGGTACTGTAGAAGCACACCTAATGCGAAACTCAAGCTTGTTATAGTCATTGCCAACCGGTGTGACTTGCTGCTGTATTATCTCTGTCTATGCATCATTTTGTTGTCTTGGAACATATATTTTAATTCTATGCATAGTCAGGAAAGGGACTGCATGACTCTGTGTGTGTGTGTCTGTGTGTGTGTCTGTGTCTCTGTGTGAGATTAATAGCAGGTGCAGTGGTTTCCTAAGGATATGGACATTCTGACCTACATAACAAACCCTGCCTCCCTTATGATCTGCTCTATTAATTGCAAAGGAGAAGGGAGATTTCTAAAAACCAAAATCCTACTCCTATTAATATACATCCAGGGAAGCAAAGGAGCACCATGCATTGACACGGTGCTCTGAATCCGAATAAATAAATTAAAGCTACAGAAAAATACCTATAGGTTAAACAGTCAAGTGGTCCAACACTGGGCAAAATGCCAGTTGAAAGATTTCCAAGATTTCGAAAGAGGGAAGGCTGGAGCTGCTTGAGACAGAGGAAATCCTGGTCTAATCAGATCACTTTACTCGGTCCTTTGGAAATGATTCCTTTCAGCCTGACAGCAATCTTCTTTTTTGCCAAAATACCACTGGCCTTGGCTTCCTCTTTTAGGAATAACCGCTGCCCTCCTCCCACCCGCCTTATTTTACAGTTGTCTGTAGTCACTCTTGCAACTACTATATTTACAGAGGATTAAGCTGTTGGATAGGTCACTCCCTGAAATCAAGTGCATGGCACGTTCCCATTCATTTGTAAGTGAGCAGGAATGATGGAAAGGCTGCACAAGGCATAAATAAAATGAGACTCCTTCAGACAATATTCGTCAGTGGTTAATAGGGGGAATGATTTTGTTACCTCTGTAGATGAGAATTATTTTGAGGAAGGGGCGGCATGCATCCCTCATGAATAGCAAAGCTATCTGTTTATCATACCAAACTGTTAGCAATATGAAGAGGCTTTATAGCTATGTGGCTTTATCTGTACATCAGAACACAGATGAATCTCCAAATCACAGGTGTAAAGGGAAGGTGATAATTACCCAGAAACCAGGGCAACAGATGTTAATCGTTTCTTTTTAATTTCTTATATTTCTTATTAAAAAGAAATCATTCCTCAACAGACAAAATCCCCCCCCCCCAAAAAAAAGCAAAAGAAAGGAGGGGTTAGGGAAAAGAGATGTCAGCCTCTCTTTTCACAGATTACTCTTTTCAGTGAAACTGAGTGGAGAAATGTCACTTGCCTTTAATTTGCTGATGATTTTAAGAGCCAAGAAAATATATGCCATTTTTCTGCTTCTGGAGAATACCCTGCACCGATGATGTTTTCTGACAGCTGGCAGCGCAGCTTTCCATCAATGATATTTATGCTCAATTTACTCTTCCATTTTTTTTCTTTCTGATTATTTTTTTTCCTTAAACATATCATTTTTGTCCTGCTAAAGGAGAGGGTCTGCATTTTAAAACGCCACAATTAGCCACACCTTTGGTAGCTCAGGATTGAATTGTGGAATCCTTGATACTCCCTGAGCTTGGATATTTGCTTACAGACCCATTGCAACTTCTTTGATGCAAACAAGTGGAGGGTTTGCTCCCTGTTAGACATTCCTGCAGAAACAATGATGGAGGTTTCCCAGTGGTAGGATTCAGCCGGTTCAGGCCGGTTCGGGCAAACCAGTTGTTAAATTGCTGGCTGGCCCCGCCCCTTCCTGCCCTGCCCCTTCCAGGAGTCCCCCACATGCCCCATTTTGGCTCCCAGGTAAGTGCAGGGAGGCCTACTAGGCCCAAAATGGGGCATAGGGGGTGCGGTGCCCCCCATGGCCCGTTTTTGCTCCCAGGAGGCTGCAGGGATGCCTACTAGGCCCAAAATGTGGCACAGAGAGGTGGCGCATCCCCCCCCCGCAGCCCCTAGGGAGGTGCAGGAGGCCAAGTGCTGTCTGTAACACCCCATGGCCACACCCACCATGGCCACACCCATCCAGATGGTCATTAGGGCAGAGAACTGCCCTGGTTGTTAAATTATTTGAATCCCACCACTGTGTTTGCCTACATGCCAATTTCACCCACTTGATGCTCATATGTGGAGCCAATAGAGGAGAACAGATGATCAAATCCCATGCTCACTAGCACTGATGATGTTACCTAGTCAGGTAATGAAATGTCAGTAAGCACGCTCAGAGAGCATGAAGGACTCCACAAAGTTCATGCAGTTTTCTTTGACAACTGTGATAAGTTTAGGCTTGGCATTTTTAACTTAACATAGTCCTCTCAAGTCAAAATATTTAATTCTGTTGCAACAGGAGACAGCAACAATCTACTGCCACCATATCTTCAAGCTTTCTATGTACCGTTTTATGTCATGATCGAGCTGCACTATTGAAATGTAAGAAATAGAAACAATCAAGCAACAGACAGCAAAAGATTATTTCTGCCACATTGAAAACCTTCCCCATCTGCCAGCTAATTCCGGCACTTAATATCAAAGATTACAGAAACAGACCTATGTATGTAGGGCAATGAAGTGGTAAAAGGGGCTACACCAGGCAAGTTTGACTGAAAATGAGAAGGATTTCTGAAATTACTCCACTAAATTATTTCTGAAAAAACATGGACCTGTCTCCTACCATACTGTTTTTTAGAGATATTTTTTATTAGAGGGAGCAGTTTGAAATAATGTCCTCCTGGCTTTGCATGGTAGTAGTGCAACTGTGTAATAAATTTAAGTGCAGTTTAGAAAATATGTGTATATGTGTGTGTGGAGAGGGGGGGGGAGAGAGAGAATAAATAAATATATGACTTGCCTCTGGATAGTATGATTAAAAATGCAGTAGAAACAGGGAGATAGAATGAGAAGAGCCACAGCCTGAAGGAGGTAGATGCTTTAAAGTGACAATGTGCTAATTGGGATATTCATATCGTGGACTGTGCAAAATATCTGCCAGGATAGAAGCAGAAAAGATTTTTGTAGGATAATGAGTAAAGAGTAAAGAGATCTAACTCTAATGATATACTGACATCTGACAAAAATGTTCATTCTATATTTACTATCCAAACAATAAAGCAATTTTGAATGTGTTCATATCTATATGAATATTGATGATAAGAATATTGAAGGATGTATACATTACAAACCTCTCCAAATATAGCACTTAGCAATAGCACTTAGACTTATATACTGCTTCACAGTGCAACCCTCTCTAAGTTGTTTATAGGGTTAGCATATTGCCCCCAACAATTTGGGTCCTCATTTTACTGACCTTGGAAAGGATGGAAGGATAAAGTCAACCTTGAGCCTGGTGAGATTCGAACTGCCAAATTGTAGGCATCTGGCAGTCAGCAGAAGTAGCCTGCAGTACTGCATTCTAACCACTGTGCCACCATGGCATATGATGCAAAGGTAGAACATTCTCAGATATGTTCTACACAACTGCTTATCTAGACACAACTGCTTATCTAGAACATTTCCAGGTTGCCTTTTTATAGTCACATCCCAATCATGGCTGCATACAGATCCGTGTTAATTCTGCAAACCAAACTTTATTCAGGCACATGTTTCAGAATCCAAGAGTTTATATTTGCCTTTTTAATATCTTCTCCTTATAGATATTTTTGGAGATTTGATTTCCCCTGCTAGAAATTCTGAAGAGTTTATGCATACAAAGCACAGATTGACAAAGACCTCAAATTGCACCTTAAAATATATACACTTCAGATGCAGAAAATACCCAGAGCACAAAAGAGAAAATGGTATTATGCTCTAATTCACAGAAGGAAAAGTGCTTAAGATTGCAGGGCTTCCTGTGCAGAATATAAAACCATTCCAAAAAAGATGTGTGATTTCGCTGTGTGTGAAGAGTTTTCCTTCAATTAATTAAGTATTATAATAATCCTGGCTGGATATTAAGAGCTGCAGCTGAGAGGATATACATTGTTAGTGCTTGAGAGATTTAGTCACTCTTTTTAGTTAGCATTTTCTTTCGTTCTTTTTTTTTTTTTTCAAATAACATTCAGTCTGCAATCATATACCCATTTACATAGGAGTGGTGAATATAGTAGTAAATTACCAAGTCCACATTTATACATTTGTATTGACCTTAAATGTTATCAAGATGACATACTGGACTTCATTGAAACAGCCTTTTCTTTTTTTGAATGGGTGCTTCTGTTTCACTTGAGATCATATATTTTTCATAATGCAAAGTTTCTCTTTGCTGTATTTATTCAGGCAATGGATTATCTAGACTCATGTGAATAAAGGACACAGCCTTCCATTACAATTTATTCAGTTATGGGAAACATAATCTAGGAAGAACTTGAAGGAACTAAGAATATTCTTACTGGAAAAAAGAACTCTGGGGGACAAAACCTAAATACAGAAGACCCATACTATACAGTGGAAGGAAAAAGTTTATTGCTTATACAGGTAGTCCTCAATTTATGACCACAACTGAACCTGAAATTTCTGTTGTTAAGCGAGACATTTGTTAAGCGAGCTTTGCTCATTTTACGATATTTCTTCCCAGAGTTGTTAAGTGAATCATTGAAGTTGTTCAGGTAGCCTTAAGGTTGTTAAAAGAGTGGCTTCCCCAATGACTTTGCTTGTCAGAAGGTTGCAAAAGGTCACCACATGGCCCCAGGGCACTCCAACCATCATAAATACGGGTCATTTGCCAAGCATCTGAATTTTGATCAAATGTCCATGGAGATCCTGTAATGGTCATAAATATAAAAGTGGTCATAAGTCACTTTTTTCAGTGCTGTTGTAACTATGAACAGTCACTAAATGAAATGTTGTAAGTCCAGGAGTACCGGTACCTAACACTAGATCCAAAGAGGTGACATGATAGAATGGTACATTTTGATAGGAAAGTTGATAGAATCCTTCTTGGCAAAAAGTATATCTACGCAGGGTTTTTAGCATCTTATACACTGGTGGTATTCAGCTGGTTCGCACCAGTTCAGGTGAACCGGTTGTTAATTTAACCCCCCTTCCTTTTAAATTGGAGTCTGGGTGCTGCGCTGCAATGGAGAAATGGGCAACGGAGCGGCCGGTGTGAGGGAAGGAGAAGGCCTCTTTCCTTCTTTCTTCTCCCTGCTCCTCCTCCTTCCCTCATGTCAGCCACTCTGTGCCTGTTTCTCCATTGCAGCACAGCACCTGGGATTCACTTTGATAGCGGGGTGGGGGGGAGGATTTAACAACTGGTTTGCCCAGGGTCAGGTTGGCCATCTCTGGGGGGCTCATCCCACATGTGCGGCAGAGCTGGAGGACGGGGATGGGCCATGCCTCCCACAACAGCCAGCCTGACTCTGAGTAAACTGGTTGTTAAATTATTTGAATCCCACTACTGATTATACCTATAAGCAAGAGTGTTATCTAAGCAGTTTACTCTTTTTTTTCCCCTTATCTAGAAGGTATGAGTAATTTGGTTCAGGAAATTGTCATTTCTTCATTCTATGGTGGCCTGCAAGAAGTCTTTGAATTGTGCCTGAAAGCAAAATGTATGCATATGGAGCTATTAAAACTGTTAGCCCATTAAGCCATTAAGCATGTCACATGTTCTCCACACCCAAGGCCAGTCAATAAACTGGTTTCAGCTTTCAATAACGCCTGATGTTATTGACTTTGCCTGATGTCAAAGATGGCTCCACATGAAGCAGGTTTAATTCATCTCACTAAGTCAAAAATAAGGTTTGTTTCACAATAACCACAGGAATCATCATCATCAGTCTGGCACAGTACATTTTAAATAAAAATAATAAAACTTTATTGTCATTGTATGTGTATATTTAGTTGCCAAACAACTCTTGACCGCCACTGAAACATGGAGATCTAAATTTAAGGTTGTACCTGGTTATGCCACAAAAATAATATAAGATAGGATTCCTGATAGAAACCATCAAATGACGTTTACATCCTCTGATCAATCTGCTTTTGACTAATCAGTGGCATCTCTGGTGTCTGTATTAGAATTAGTTTATTTTACTGGATTTAGTAAATTAATCATTGATATAGAATTTGATCAATTTGATTAAGTTTAGATGGAAATAAAAATTGGGTATGAGGGTATCTGACATTTATCTTTGTCACATATTTCAGCGGCAATGTGAATTATAAAGAGTGTGACACAAGGCATAAGGCTGAATGTCTGTGGCATAAAATAGGAATCAACAAATAGCAACAGCACTTAGACTTAAATACTGCCCCAGAGTGCTTTACAGCATTTTCTGGGTGGTTTAAAGCATCAGCTTATTGCCCCCAACAATCTGGGTCCTCATTTTACTGACCCCAGAAGGATGGAAGGCTGAGTCAATCTTGAGCTGGTGAGAATCGAACTCCTGGCTGTGGGCAGAGTCTGCATCCTAACCACTGCACCACCAGGGCTCAGTGAAAACAAACATTTTCCTATGAAATTGACTCTCCACAAAAGTACTGGAGACAGTATAAAAGAGTCCTTCCTGTCATTTCCATTTACGTAGTCATCAATAGCAATGGCAACTGCTGATAGATTCGGTGGAGAGAACATAGCCATCTACCCTGTTCGTAATGTAGATTATCCACCAAAAAAGACAAAGCAATCTCTGTCTCATAACCTAGTTGGAAGCTAGATTGACATAGATCATGATAATTCATGACATCCAGACACTCCTGAAATTAGGATTCTGCCACATGTCTTATCACTAAGTCTCAATGTTGGAAGATTCGACAAAAATTAATGCACAGAGGGAAAAGGGAAGAGCGAAGGGAGAAGAGAGAAGAACAGAGGAGAGGAAAGGAAAGGAGAGGAGAATATTATGCTTTTTGGCTGTCCGTTTCTTTGCTGCTTTTGAAAGACAGAAGGGAGAAAGTTTATGTAGGTCTCACATCCTATTTTCAGGCATTACAATTCAAAAAGCATGCATTAAAAATGAGCAAGCAGACACCAAAGCTGAATCTACTCTTTCTATATAAAGAACAGCTTCCAAGTTGTTCGAATTAGTTAAGCTAATCTGAACAGTTCCTCACAAAGTCTCTGCTGGCAAAGAGACCGAGTAAACAGGGAGAGGAGTGTTTTACACAATAAAAGACAGGGCACTATGACACAGGACTCTACAATCTTGGAAGCAAAGGAAATCCCACCTGTTTACATTTCACCCGTAAGAATGTACTACGATTCTATTGTTTTCAAAAGAATGCTCTATCCAATGAAACATTTATTTGTTTAACGGGAAAGTCAAAAGCAAAAAGAAGAAGGAACATTTAGCGCAGTGCTAGATGCAAAAAGGTGTGAACAAGATGGATTCCTTCTGAAAAAAAATCTGAATGAAACTGAAAGGGACAAATGCAATCATTTTTAATAAAATGTGTATCCTGAATGATATTCTTCTAATTTATATCCTGTATAGTCCTCCTCCACCTCCACCTCCTCCCTCCTCCTCTTCCCTCTCCTCCTCCCCCTTCCTCCTCCTCTCCCTCCTCCTCCTCTCAAAATGCAGCGTTCCTTTTCTAAGAGACATTCAGCATTTACAGGCTGCTTTACTATGAACTTAAACAGTGTCTCAGGATTTTCTTTTTTGTCTTTTCAGTTTTATAAAAAATCTCAGCTTTCTTTTGAATAAATATGATGTGGTTATAAATCTTTTTTTAAAAAAGAAATATTAGGTTATAAGAGACAAAATACAAAAGTATTTATCCATTAGTCGATGGATAAGTAGCCACAGCTGCAAAATTCATGGATTGAGTAGAAGTCAGAACATTTATCATCATTGTTACTTCTAGGGTGCCCATTTTTTTCACTGCTGAAATGCTGCAATTTAGACACACGTTTTCTCAAGATAAACTCCCAAAACCTTGGATTCTTGCTTATAGTCTAGTTTCCTTTAAGAGTTATAGGTGTTTATAGAAATGGCTAGTTTATATTACTATGAAAAAGCAAAAAGTTGGGGTTTGGTGCTAATGCTTTATTTTCCTGCAACAGAGGGAGTCGGAAAGCAAGATTTTTTTTTCTTTTTCCCAACCCTTCTTCACTTCTCTTTCCCCCCACTGTCTTCCTATTTATTTTTGTAATTGGTATCTTATCTTATAACCTAATAAAATGTTTTTTTTAAAAAAAAAAGAGTTATAGCCACAGCATATTTACTCAAAAGGAAGTTGAGATTTTTCCCCCTTCCTAATGCTTGTCCGTAAGTTGGATGGATAGTGTCACATTTTTTGAGAATGTGGGAGGCAAGAAGATAGACAGAAAGTGAAGCTATCTGGCTGAAAATAATGAAAGCCAAGGAATGGAAGGAGTTGGGAAAGAAAAAGTGAAATCACCTCCATTGCTTCTGTCTGTAGATCCACTAGGAATGAGTGAAGACTCTTCAAAATCAAATTTCACCATGACATGGAAACCATCCATGGGGTCATGCCTGGATATATTTACCCTCACCCTGTGTGGCTTGTATTTTCATTGCTACTCCTCCTTGGATATAAATGGATGATTACTAGAAAAATGTACAAGATTAAAAGTCCCAAGTGTACTGACCAAGAAGTAAATCATCCTGAACTAATAGAGACTTCTGCATAGCATATGCTTACAGTCTTCTGTTTGCTTTGCAACCCAAGGAAAACATTTCCTTTGCTTTCAAATAAAAGGAAAAACAACCATTTAGAGTCACCTGCAAGATAGGTAGCAAACAAGTTTGAAAGATAGATGATAGATAGATAGATAGATAGATAGATAGATAGATAGATAAATTTTTCTCCAGTTCCCAAGATATTCCTACAACCACAAAGAGAAAGATGGATTAAATAAATTCATCCCAGCCACAATTTCAGCCTATCTAGGACAAAGAACCTCTGAACTGTGATTTATCACACCATAAACATGCATTGCCTTGCACATTCCAACTCTATTGCACTTGCTGTTCTATCCTTTTATTTATTTATTGCTTATTCCACTGCAAATATTGGAATATTTATATGTGCGTGTGAATTTATGCACATATGTATGTGTATGAGAAAAGAGAACAGTTTGTTAACGTTTATGCAAATTAGTTAATTTTACAAAGGTGTTGCCTTATTCAATACTCCCTTTTTAGACTATCCTCTCAATATACCATACATATACCAGTGTGCCTCCTACACTAATCTTTACTGGCAGAATGCAGCATGGACACATGGAAAAGGTGAGAAAACTGGGGAAAATTCAAGAGTTTTAGCTTTCCTTTCAATGTCATTCTATTTATTCTTCCTTTTTTGGATGTCATCTTAAATTCTGAGTCTTCATACAGTTAGTCCTTTGATTACAATGGCAGTTGGCACCAGGAACTCCATTGCTAGTGGAAAAACACAATGTCATGTAACTGTATCACAACAGTATTACAACAATCCCACGATGCAAAAGCCGCTGTGCATTTTGGGTTCATGAAGACATTACACTTAATTAAACAACAGTTCTGGTGGCCCTCCCTAAAAAAGGACATAGAGGCATTTGTTGCTAGCTGCCCTGTATGTGCTTCTGCAAAGAGGCCACCTGGGAAGCCATCTCGGTTACTCCAGAATGTTGCAAGACCTGGAGCTCCTTGGAAGGAGATATCCATGGACTTTATTGTTGAACTACCCAAAAGTGGTGGAAATACAATCATTTGGGTGATTACAGATTTGCTCTCCAAGCAGGTGCACTTTATACCATGTCCCAAGATTCCCTCATCAAAGATGTTGGCTAAACTGTTCATTCAACATGTGTATAGGTTACACATGTTCATTCAGGAATGGTATTCCTGAACGAATAATTTTGGACAGAGGGGTTCAGTTCACCTCCCACTTCTGGAGGGAGTTCCTGAGGTTATTAGGCCTCTCCCAAGGGCGAAGTTCGTCCCACCATCCTCAGACAAATGGGGCTTGTGAAAGGACTAACTTGGTGCTAGAACAATACCTCAGATGTTATGTAAATTACCAGCAAAATAACTGGGCAGACTTACTGCCATTTGCAGAGGTCACTTATAATAACTCTATACATAGTAGTACCAGTTATACCCCATTCAAGGTGGTGTCTGGTCAGGACTTTGTGCCCATTTTTTTTTTAAAAAAATGATTTATATGCCGCCCTTCTCCGGAGACTCAGGGCGGCTTACAATGCATTAAGCAATAGCCTTCATACTTTTGTATATTTATACAAAGTCAGCTTATTTCCCCCACAAACTGGATCCTCATTTTACCTACCTTAGAAAGGATGGAAGGCTGAGTCAACCTTGAGCCTGGTGAGATTCGAACTTACAGTAATTGCAGACAGCTGGTGTTAATCAAATGCTTTTAGTCTGCTGAGCCACCAGGCCCCATTCCAGAACTACTGCAGGAAAAACCTCAAATCCCTTCCTTGGTGGACTGGATTGAGCAGCTTCAGTTTACCTGGCCTGTAACTTGTAAGGCGTTAGACAAGGCTCACCGAGCCCATAAGAAACAGGCTGATAAGAAAAGAGCTATGCCAAAGGACACCAAGTGGGGGATAGTGTTTTCCTCTCCACTAAGGACCTACAAACTACCTAAAAGTCAAAAAAAACTTGGGCCTAAATATGTAGGCCCTTTCCTATTGTACGAGTTGTAAACCCGATCATGGTACAGTTAGACCAAAAACCAGTTCAGCACAGCTGAATGGACTTGTTCATAGCCAGTCAAGGTCAACCATTCTGGCATACCAGATGGATGGGACCATCTGAAGATACACCTCACATGACACTTTGGGGAGCTGGGGATTGGACATCCACCCAGTGTTTCATGTTAGTTTACTGAAACCTGAACATACCTCCTCGATTCGCCCAGACCAAACTCCCCCCCTCCAGTTCCCCTCCTCATCGAAGGAGAGCAACATTTCGAGGTCAAAGAGATCCTTGATTCTAGAAAACATAGGGGGAAAGTACAGTATTTGGTGGCTTGGAAACATTTCCCTTCCTCTCAATCTGAATGGGTGAATGAGCGAGATGTCAGAGCTCCAAAAATTTTTATGGTTATTTCACTCCAAATACCCTGATAAGCCTTGATTGTGTTATTCTATATGTATTTTCTGTATTTTGATACATTTGGGAGGTATCTACCCTGTCCATTTTATTTTTTTTAGGTTTGTTTCCTAGGACTAAAGTCTCTTCTGCAGGAGGGCCGAATGTCAGCCTCTATGATGCTTGCTTGCTATCGGCTGCCATAATAATGAGGGGGGGGGGGGATGTATAGGTAGTTGGGAGGGGGAAGCAAGCTGGTGGAGATGTCTCGTGATGTGACCAAAAGGGAGGAAAAGGGAGGAATATTCTCATCATCTTCGGCACAGCTGAATGGACTTGTTGATAGCCAGTCAAGGTTAACCATTCTGGCATACCAGATGGATGGGACCATCTGAAGATGCAACTCACATGACACTTTGGGAAGCTGGGGATTGGACATTCAGCCAGGGTCCTTCGGGGGAGGGATTTGGGAATACTTTCAATATGTAATTTTTGCACCTATTGCCTCAGATCTTGCTTTTTTCGTTGCTATCAGTGCATGATCAGTAAAAGTACCTTTCTCTACAAACATGGAGTTGGGGTTTTTCTTTCTTGAGTTTTGAACGGAGGCACACGGTGCTGTCATAACTTTGAATGGTCACCAAACAAATGGTCATAACCCAAGGACTATCTGTACTTTTAAATGTATAGCTCTATACAATTCAGATTATTAGTAAATATGAGGAGGAATGGGCGAGAAGCAAACTGGAAAGATGTCTACATTTATGTCTATGGAGTTTCTCAGTCACCAGGTCATCGTTGTCCCAAAGGTGCTTTTTCAAGAGTCAGCTGGACTTTCTGGTTTTCCTTTGAATTTCTTTCTCGTGCATAAATATGTGGAATTCTTGCAAGCAAGCAAACAAACTCAGAGAGCAAATTTTATGCAGATATATAAAAATGTTCAACCAATTCATCAGCTCAAGGGCTGATAAAATGACTTATAATAACAATTAAATTAAAATATATTGATCAAGGTGTTAAAAAAACAGAGCAAAAATTAAGCAGTGTTTGTATAAACAAAATCTAAAATAACCAAGCATTTTTGTTAGGAGAGCAAGTTTATTTTGCTGTTCTGAAAGAAATAAACTTACATTTTTTAAAAAAATGTCAAAATTTATGGAGATTACTTTCCCCACAGCTACATTTGTCTTTATCCATTTTGCTTTTCAGAAGGCTGTAAAGAGTATGTTTTCCTAGTGTGTCTGTTGCCTAAATTGATTGTAGATACCATTATAAATGTGTTTAATCCTACTTTGCTTTTAAACCTGTCTTTTTATTATGTTCTGCTTTGCTGTGAATGACATCCAGTCCTTCACAGCTGAGATAGACTACCAATATTTTAAATAGATCAGCAATTAGAGATTTTTAGCTGGTACACAAAAATAGATGTGCTCCCTTTATTTAGAGGTGTCCAAGAAGGATAGATAAACATTTGATTGGGAAGTTTTAATTTGATTTCCAGGGAAGTAATGGTAGTATGTAGACAATTCTGTGGAGAGAGGAGTCGATAGCCACAGTAGAAAAAGTA
Organism: Arizona elegans; assembly: GCA_022577455.1. NCBI lineage: Eukaryota > Metazoa > Chordata > Lepidosauria > Squamata > Colubridae > Arizona > Arizona elegans. Next base: position 191,090,039 of record JAKOOJ010000001.1, read on the forward strand.
GCTGCTGAATCGATTGGCTCCATAGAGTTTTACTCTGGAGCAAGGAGAGGGCCAGGATCATTGTGAAGAAGGCATAGAAGAGGCTTTTCTTCCTGAGAATGCTCAGGAAGATAAATCTATCTCAGTATCTACTTCTGTCCTATTATCACAGCACCATTGAGAATGTCCTGATATACAGCATTCTTGCATGGTATGGGAGCAGCTTTGTAGCAGACAAAAATGCTTTACAGAGAATCATTAAAACTGCCCAGAATATCATCGGACTCCAGCTACCAGCCCTGGACCAGATCTTTGAATCTTGCTGTTTGAGAAAGTTGCATAACATTCTCAGAGACTCTTCCCATCCTGCTTACAATCTTGTTGCCTTCTGGCAGAAGATACAGAACAATTGAAACTTGGACCACATGTTTTCTGAATAGTTTTTATCCCAGAGCTATAATTGCACTTAACAATAACTAAAGGGCCACCACCAGTGAGGTGTTGGACAGCATTATGTAGTCTGTTGTGTGGATATTTGGATGGTTTAGGGGTGGGGAATTGTGGTGTGTGAGAGTGTGTTTGGGGATTGTTATGTGTGTTGGACCTGGTCTTTGGATGTTAAGTGAATTTCATTGTATGGATATACTGTGTATACATGTACAATGACAATAAAGTTGATATTATTATTATTATTATTATTATTATATTATTGTCTACAACACAGGTGTCAAACTCGCGATATCATGTTGCCATCATGTGGCATTTTGTGATGTTTTCCCCTTCACAGAGCTGGTGTGGACATGGCCTGCACATGAAGCATCTGGCCTACAGCCTGCAGTTTGACACCCCTGATCTATAAGTGGTCCCTACAGAGACTTTCCCTGAGGGCATCTTAAGAAAGTGGACTCCAATGGGTTTTAGAACTCTGGAAGTCATCTCACCTAAACCACAATTTGACACCTTCAAATGAATAATGGTTTTGCATATTCCCTCTCTTAACCACCTTAGGAAATTGCTTGTTGATGGCTTTTGGGAAGTTTGGATGTAAGAATCTTTAAAACAGCAAATTTCATTATATCAGATAAGTTGCTATTTATTCTTGATAAAGAAGATGCAAGTTTAAGATCTTTTTAAAAATCTTTTGAATAAACTGCAAAAGGGGGACTAGAACATTGATTTTGGAAAGTTATAAACAGATTAAGGGGCCAGACGAACTTGAAAGCATATTTCCTCTGGGTTGTTTAAAATTTTACATGAAGATTTATAAACTAACTGTAAGAAATCCTCCCATGGCAAAGTATTTTTGATTAGATAAAAAATAACAATATCTACTATAAAATGGATTTAAAAGAGCTATAGAAGAGGAATAGATCTTTACTGGACAAAACAGAGACTGAAAATGATTTGAATGTGGGTCTGAAAGTATATTTTAAAATGATTGACTAGATGAATGTTAAGAAAAAAGATACTATCCTTGATTTACAAATGAAACAGGCTGATATCTTAATAAAATGGACATACAAATAATCAATCAGAAGAGTGACTTGGATAGATTTCTTATCTTGGATTTACAAAAAAGATATGTTAATCTAATAAAGGATTTTCTGAGAGGAGACAAAGAAAAAAATGAAAAGAAATCAACATGTGGGAGATTACTTGAAGGGATTAAAGATCAAGCTTTTTAAAAGTAAATGGAAAGAATATAAAGTGAATTTATTTTATCAAGATTAAATATATATGCGTTGTTATTTCTGGTAGTCCTTAATGGACTTTTTATTTTAACAAATACTGAATTACGAGGCTTTAAAAGATTGTTTATAGATAAAAGAGTAGATATGGGAAGAGATTTCTCATGCTATATTTTTAGAGAACTTCATAAGTTACTTTGTTAAGAGCCGTGGTGGCACAGGGGTTAAAATGCAGTACTGCAGACTACTTCTGCTGACTGCTGGCAGCCTGCAATTTGGCAGTTCAAATCTCACCAGGCTCAAGGTTGATTCAGACTTCTATCCTTCTGAGGTCAGTAAAATGAGAACCCAGATTGTTGGGGGCAATATGCTGATTCTGTAAACCACTTAGAGAGGGCTGTAAAGCACTGTAAAGCAATATATAAGTCTAAATGTTATTAAATGCTATTAAAAATAAAAGAATATAAAACTGATTTATTTGATTAAGATTAAAATATACATATACATTCCTGGTACCTCTTAATGAGCGTTTGCTGATTAGGATGGAATGACAAGATTTTATAATAAGAGATGACATATGGAAAGAAGAGATATTTTACTGAAATATGAGAGAAGGTAATAGGTAACTAGAGTTGTTCGCATTTTTCTGGAGGGAGAAGCATATATATTTCTTTATATATATTTTCTTTTCTTTTTTTCTTTCTCTCTGCACTTCAGATATTTTTGCTTTCTATATTCAAAGTTGCATTAGTTTTTTATTTTGTGTTTGTAAACATTAATAAAATTATTATAAAAATTAAGTTTTAATTTGTCCCAAAGGTGTTTTTTCAAGAGGCCACTGCACTTCCTTTTTTTTTTCTTTTTTTTTTCTTCTCTATAATATAAACATTCCATCTTCCCTTAAATAGTATGTCATCTGGGTACAAATATCTCTGTGCAATAACCATCAAAATTTACAACAGCATTCATTACATTGATATTAATTATCTGATCTTACAATTGTGGCATTGAACATAATAAGCCTATTCATTTTTCCTTCTTAACATATCTTCTAATAAGAATATAATAATAATATTAAACATAATAATCCTAATCATCATAATAAGAACAATCATCATATTGATTATATCTCTATCTTAACATATTTTCTACTCTTCTTTAATCTCCTTTTATTTCCAACTTCCATTTTTATTTTCTAAACATTGATAAAATAATTCCCATATCATAGACTTTCTTGTTTTTTCTTGAAGGTGTTTCACTTCTCATCCAAGAAGCAAAACATCTTCAAAGAAAAAACAAGAAAGTCCAGTTGCCTCTTGAAAAAACACCTTTGGGACAACCATGACCTGGATGACTGAGAATCTCCATAGACACATAAATTTTAATTTGTTTTCCAGCATTGAGCAGAAGATTGGATTTGAGACTCTATATGGTCCCATTCATCTCTATGGTTCTACCACCCTATGCAAAACAAAAACAAAAACAGGAAAAGGATGACAGGGCATAATCACAGACCACAAGTAGTCTACTCCTGTTGTAGACCTATGAGATGAAGACATGAGTCAGAACAGAAGATTTTTCCCCAGGTGTAAAATAAATACAATTCTAGTCCTAGCAGCAATGCATCTTTTTACTGGAGTAGGCACAGGTCGCCCACTCTCAATCAATCTATATATCAATAGAATATGGATGTTATGTTTTTCTTATGCATTTATTTACTTAGAACAGGGGTGTCAAACTCATGTTATCACGGCGGTGTCATGTGATGTATTGGGACTTACAGTAGATTTAAATTTAATAATTTAAAATAGTTTAAAAATTATTTTAATTTTTGTCATTCACATTTCATTTTGTCCCTTTGGCAACCTTTTTCTTTTAATGATTCTATTCTACCATTTTTTAAGATATTAGCATGACTCTTGTCCCGCAGCAAGTTGTCCCATAGCAAGTTGGCCATGATGGGTTGTCCTGCAGTGAGTTGGCTGTGGCAAGTTGACCATGGTGAATTGGCTGTGGCAAATTGTCCTAGACCCATACAATGTACTTTCTGGAAGGTAGGACTGTAAACTCTTTAGATGTCTATCTAAATGTAGCAAATGTTGGCAGCTCTCTGGGCATGTTTTGTGTTTCTTCACATCAGGGTGTCAAACTCAATTTCATTGAGGGGCCACATCAGGGCTGTGGTTGACCTCGAGGGGCCAGGCAGGCATGGCCGACTGGATGGGTATGGCCAACTGGGTGAGCGTGGCCAACTTGATGCCACTTCCCAAACTGCTGCCATGTTTCCTCTTTGCATTGGGTAGATCAGGACAGCCCCACGGGCCAGATCCGACCACATAATGAGCCAGATTCGGCCCACGGGCCTTGAGTTTGATACCCCTGCTTCAGATGGATAAAACACTGCAATACCAAATCACAATCAGCATTATTTTTTTATTAGAACTTCATCTGAACACCACAAAGTGTCCAAGGATATACACGCATCTATAAATCAGTTAATGGACAGGAGATACAGATAAATAAATGGGAAACAAGAAATGAGCGAAATGTTGAAAAAGTCATCAAGATAGGCAAGATTGTACATGCTATTTACTTGGGAGCGGGCTGGGGGAGTGATCTCTCCTAAGCCTTGCTCTAATGAGAACAGGATTTGTACCCTTTTAACTCTTAAGTCCTATTGTGAGACCACAATTTCATGGTTCTCCATGATAATGAAACAATTTTAACCACTAAGGCTCTTTATGCAATTTGCTTATCAATGAAGACCCTCCTAACTAGGAAACACTGCAGCATATTTCAGAGATTCGGGTCTTGCATGCAAATAAACTTTCCTGAAGATAAAGCTTCCAAGTTTTGCTTTTTATGTCCTCGGTATTTTTCTGATATTTTTATCCTCCCAATGTTGCTTTTTAAATACCACCCACGACAATTAATTACCTAAAAACAGCCATCTTGCTGAGCGCTGTCACTTACAGCAATATTTTGGCATTCTTACCTATTTTCTTTGAATTGGCTGACAGTTAACCATAAACAGCTGGTTTTCTCTTTGCCAAATTTCAGAAGGTAAAAAAACAAACTCTCAACTCAGCAATTACACCAAAAGTAATTTACAATCTCAATTCCCCTACTCTTGTCTCACTTGAAGCATTTTCACTACCTGAAATTTTACACAATTTCACAGTCATGCCCTATTTGGGAGGAGGGATTAAAACTGTGTATTGCTTGCACATCGAATCCTGTATTTCTGCTGAGGAGTTGAGAGGTGCTCTTCCATCAACAAAATTATGTCCTTGAATGCTACCTAAAGCAACATTTTTTTCTTCCATTAACATTTTAGGAAATGGGACAAGGTTAGAAGGGAAACGTATACATACAAAAGAAATGTATAAGTCACACATAATACATGCATACACACACACACAAAGAGAGAGAAACTTTGTGTGTACACACACACGTGTGTGTGTGAGAGAGAGAGAAAGAGAGAGAGAGAGAGAGAGAGAGTACCGGTATGTCATGTTATATGATTGAATAATTCACCTTTAAGTCAGGCTGCAGAGTAAATTAACAACTGGAGATTAAACATACATGCTTGTATGCTAAGGCCAAATTTCCAAACAGTGCCTCACTCAAGTCTCACAGCAAGAATTTACTCTATTCTAATAGAGTAAATTAGAAATGTTTTTCAGACAGTTGAATAATCAATAGAAAATCTGCCAACTTCATAGCATCATTTTTTTTAATAGCATGGCCAACTATCTCAAATGAGTAATGTTGCATTTTAACAGTACTAAAGCTAACAATTCCTTACTTAAAAGATGTAGAAAGAAATATTAAAGCAACACTTGCAGGATAGTCAATTTCTAATAAGGTTATTGTTGTTGTACATATTTGTATCTTTGTGTGTGTGTCTTTATGTCTACGTGTATGTATGTATATGTGTGTGTGTGTGTGTACATGCACCTTTGAGTCAGTTTTTGATTCCTGGCAAGTCAAGTCCTACAGTTCTCTTGGCAAGAATTTTCAGAAGTGATTTGCTTTCTTCCTGGGGTTGAAGCTGAAGGACTAGTCAAAGATCACCCAGTGAGCTTTGTGGCTAAGGCAGAACTAGAACTCCCAGTCTCCTGGTTTCTAGCCTGGTACTTTAACCACAACACCAAGCTGACTCTATGTCTTTATAACTAACTCTGCATAAAAATTCACATTTCATAACGACTTCTAAAAATGCATCTCATTTCAAATAAATGTATCTTATTTCTACAATTTGAAAATGTAGCTTGTTATGCTTTTTGGCTTCTGGAATATGTCAGAAGAGTAAAAGCAAGAAGTGCCTAAAATCCAATTTTACCCAAGTCAATGAGATCTGAACAGTTTCAAGTGGAATTAATTAATCAACCTTTGATAAGCCCAACAGTTTTTTTCTGTTTTTGTTCATAGAGATGTGTTACAGCCAATGAGGTTCTCCTTCAGTTATTTGATCTGAAATCTACAAAAAAAAAGATGTGAATTCCATGTGAATTTTCTCATTAAAGTTTGCATGTTACATATAATTTAACATTTATTTACCAGTGATGGCGCAGTGCTTAGAATGAAGTATTGCAGGCTAACTCTGCCCACTGACAAGAGTTCGATCCTGACCGGCTCAAGCCTTTCATTTTTCCAAGGTCTGTAAAACGAGGACCCAGATTGTTGGGGGAAATATTCTGACATTGAGAACTGATAGAATGTGCTGTAAAGCATCTTAAGGGTGGTATATAAATCTAAACGCTATTGCTATATTGCATTTCACAAAACTTTTAGCTTTTCCTACCTTGTTTTATGAGGCATGGGATGTTCTATGAGACATGGGTGTAAATATTGGGTTGAGCAGAGGGCATATGCCCTGTTGGGATCACCTGAAGGAAGACTTACCTCACTGGATAAGTATCCATACAGGGCTGGGCTGCTAAGACAATTGGAACAACTGGCATCAGTTTAACAAAACCAAATGAGTTGGCCTAGGTTTCATTCAGATTGCATTCAGCTAACTATGGCAATTTTTTTTAAAAAAGGCATTCTATTATCATTCTTTTCTATTTTTACATTATGTATGAAGCCAGGGGTAGATGAGAACCTATTAGTGGGGTCTTGGGTGTTCTATGAGCTTGGTGGTCAGTGGTGGGATTCAATTTTTTTTACTACCAGTTCAGTGGGCGTGGCTTGGTGGGCATGGCATGACTTGGTGGGCATGGCTTGGCTTGGTGGGAGTGGCATGGTGGGCGTGGCAGAGGAAGGATACTGTAAAATCTCCATTCTCTCCCCACTCCAGGGGAAGGTTACTGCATAATCCCCATTTCCTCCCAGTCATCTGGGACTCGGGAGGCAGAGAATAGATGGGGGTGGGCCAGTCAGCGGTGGTATTTACCGGTTCTCTGAACTACTCAAAATTTCCTCTACCGGTTCTCCAGAACTGGTCAGAACCTGCTGAATACCACCTCTGTTTTCTTGCAGATGTTTGCTTATCAAACTAAGTACCATCATCAGTGCATCACCAAGCTCAGAGAGTGCGCCAAGCACCCAACAGTTCAATCTTGAGTTACAAATGTTCTCCTCTATCATTAACCTATTAGTTAGCTACAACCTGCTTTACCTCCTCCCTCCCCACCCCTCATAGGCAGGCTAACACCCATGATTAAGAATTATATTTAAATATATGCAACTGCCGAAAAGACAGCATCTGCCTGTGAAAGGGATTCTATTCCCTTTCCATTTTCCAATTTCTTCTTCCAACCTAATCTACTGAGTTGGAGAAATCTGGACCTGGGATGAAGAAGGCAGGATATCAAGGAAAAACTATATTTCATGAATGGAAATACATTTTAAGGATCTTGGATATAGTCCATAAAGTCTTCATAGAATATTTTTCAATTATAAATGATTTGTCAGCCAATGACCAATATTCTTTAGCAAATTTCCCAATTCACTGGAAAAGCCTCTTTCTGATTAGAAGCAGGCTTTTTTTAAATGGGGACAAAAGAGTGTGACCAACAAAGACAGATGGCTATGTTCTCTTTGGAAAAATTAACTAAGCAATTAGCCAGCTGGCTATAACCTGGCTGCTGTTTTGTCTTTGGTTCCACACTATAACATCAGCTCTTCTTTCTTGATTTTCTACCAGTCAGGATTAATTTAATGATGTGTACAAGTTCAAATCATTTTCACTTTCCCAAGCAATTTCCCCAAACTTGGAAGGGGTTACTAATTTCCTTCATAATTTCCTTGTAAATGGAAAGGATTTTTTAAAATTAAACTGCACAAATTGTTATCATTTTGCCTCTGTCTGCATAATGCATAGCACATAACCTGCAGGTGTACCAGGCATGCCATTAACTCCATAACTCATGCTTGGGTGCACTATTCTTAATGTCAGTCACCAAGGTGAAACGTGGGCTCTCTTACATATTGGACAAGTTATTTTTCAAGCATGGAATTATAGAGTTGGAAGAGACCTCAGCAATTATCTGGTTCAGTCCCTTGCTAACTGCAAAATGTCTTAAAACATTTCAAAGTAATGTGGCTTCCCCTTGAAAACTTCTAATGAAACATAGCACTTCATGAACCTACTGGACTTGTTTTCTTGTTGGAGCAAAACGTTTCACTGCTTATTCAAATAGTTTCTTCAGCCTACATGTTCCACTTCCCAGTAGTTAGTACAATCAGGAAATATTCTAATATTTTACCTGAACTAGATTCCCTATAATTTTAACCCATGAGTTCTGATCTTGCTCTCTGAGGAAATAGAAAATAAATCCGTTCTTACTTTGGTGTGACAAGTTTTCAAATACTTGTCTGCTACTGTATCCAGTGTTTCATTTACCTTTGCTACCGGTTCGCATGCGCAGAGGGTATTTGATGACGTCTGGGCAGGTGGGTGGAGCCTCCCGCCACTGCTACTACCGGTTCTCCCGAACCGGTAGCAACTCATCACTGACTGTATCTCCCATCAGCCCTCTCTTCCATAGGCTAAAAACACTCAGGTCATTTAACTATTCCTTACAGGGCTTTAGTTTAGGACCTCTCATCTTGATAGACCTTCTCTAAACTCACTCTTGTGTTACAATGTCCTTTTTAGGACTGAAACTGTCCCAAATTTGCACAATAGACTTTCCAAGGCACAGCATTGAGTCCATTTTTTTTTTTTGACAATTTGGACTCCGTGGCTCTTGTTAATAGTCCCATAATGGGTCTACAATGGGATATTTTAAATTTATCTTCTTAGCACATCAGTAGCTTAACGGTAAAAATGAATATACAATATTTTTTTTAAAAAAGATCAGAATGGAAATCATCATCACCATCAATTGAATTGAATTGAATTGATTGAGTTGGAAGGGACCTTGGAGATCTTCTAGTCCAACTCCCTGCTCAAGTAGGAGACCCTATACCATTTCAGACAAGTGGCTGTCCAGTCTCTTCTTAAAAACCTCCAATGATGAAGCACCCACAACTTCTGAAGGCAAACTGGTTAATTATTCTCACTTTTATGAAGTTTCTCCTTAATTCCAGGTTGCTTCTCTCCTTGATTAGTTTCCATCCATTGTTTCTTGCTTCTTCTAATGCTTTGGAAAATAAGTTGGCCTCCTCTTCTTTGTGGCAGCCTCTCAAATACTGGAATTTTGCTATCATGTCCTTCTTTTCTCTAGACTAGCCATACCCAGTCCTTGCAACCATTCTTCATATGATTTAGTCTCCAACAACAATAACAACAACCAAAACACATAGTAAATCCATAATTAGGTCTTGCACCTTCATATCAGTGGTGGGTTGCCCCCGGTACGCACTGGTTCTATAGAACCGGTAGTAAAACCGGTGGGAGGCTCTGCCCACTGACCCCGATGTCATCAGAATGCTTCTGCGCATGCACAAAAGAGCCTGCACGCACATGCGGCCCCATTGCGAACCAGTAGTAAAGGTAAGTAGAACCCACCCCTGCTTCATATGTCTTCTCATCCAGTCATACACATAAACACATATTTGCTCCCATATACAGAGAGGTTTATACATCTCACTAATGTACCTTTGTATCCTGCATAGGGAGCTGATTGGTTAATTTAAATAGAGAAAACTGAACATTTTGCTCACTTGAGACACTTCTACATGTCCAATTCTGCTACATGTAAACACCAGTGAATTTTGGGGAAGTAGGATTGAGCCTCATGCTATGTCTGTGGGCATGAGTCTATGTGTGCCAATATGTCACACAATATCTTTGTATGTATCTATGTATCCAGTTCATAGCATGAAAACACCCGAAACACTTCATTGCCTGGCACTAAGGACCTTCTTTGTGCTACATAAAGTGGACATAATTGGCCTGAATGTGTTCATAAAGTTGAAAAGGCTGTTCTTTGAGAGACATGAAACTGTACGGTTATAGAGTCTAATTTGATTTTGAACTTAATAACCGCAGCAAGACTACTGGTGGCACAATATTGGAAGAAACAAGACATACCACTATTCAAGAATGGACATTAAAAGTAACAAATTTAGCAGAGATGGTGAAAATTTCGGCGTATTTGAAGGACCATTCAAATGAAGAATATGTGAGGGAGTGGAGAAGATGGATAGATTATATTCAAAGCAAATATCGGATTTAAAAACTGCAGATAGGTTATGAATAAATATAAAAATGTTATTATGTAATTATATTTAGTATGATGAATAGGGAATTAAAGTACTAGAGTGTGGTAAGATGCTATAGTTAATTAGATTATGTTGGATTGTGATTGTTGAACAATATACCCTGTATTTTGTTCTGGGAAGTAGGGTGGGGGGAGGGGGGAGGGAAAGGGTAAGGGAGGGGGGAGGGAGGAGGGGTGGTGGGGAAGGGCTGGGGATAGAGGAGGGAGGGGGGATATGTATGTAAAATTGTTTTAAAACTTTTCAATAAAAAAAAAGAGAGAGAGACATGAAACTGGTTGCTTTCCTTTTCACCATCTATATTTATATATTTATCTTGTGCCCACAGCAATTCTGCTGTTGGTAAATAGTTTCAAATATTTCTTTCCTCCAGACCATCTCCCTGCTTCCTGCTCCTCCAAAGTATCGTTATGGTAATATAAGTGTTTACAGCAAACCATTCTGTGTCTTCTAGACCTACAATTGAATACCATGTCATGCCACTGATGTAGCATTTAAAAGAAGGAGAACAATCTTTGTTTTTAAAAGGCAAGTGCTTGCCTCAAGGATGCTTAAATTGCTCTTCTGGTTCAAAACACGTGGGGGATAATAAAAAACAACAACAATCAACTTCCAAGAAAGTATTATCATATCTGAAGCGCTGCTAGTGATACCCAACATTTAATAGGATTTCTGAAGCCTCGAGGGACAAAATGGAAGGGGAAGTGCTAGATTGTGCCCCTTCTTTTGAGGCATTTCACGATGACAGCAGCACTTCTAAATCTCGTACCTGGGGTGCAATGATCCATCAAAATGAATGGAGGCAGCACCATCAGGCACGCTCTGCTAAAACAATTCCTGTGGTGGTGATGAGCATCAGCCACCCAGAACCTTTTGACTAACAACCACAGGGCTGCTGTGAAATGAGTTGGTCACAGATGCCAATTGGTGTGATTTCGGAGATTAGGTGTAGAATACAAATAATTTTCTTTAAATGAATGCGCACTAGAAGACACTGGGGGGAAAGCAGGCCCTAGTTTGGCTTAAACATACCATTTCAGCAGCTGAGATGGGATGCATTGTGTTACATTTAACAAGACGAACTTTATAGTTGAGGAAGAGAAATGCTGAATTCCAAGAACTCAGTTGCTTTTATTTAATTATCCTCAGGCTGATTCAAGGGCCAGCTTGAATCGGCTCACAGAAAGATTTAAAATAACAGGATAATAAAAATTAAAGTTAAAAAGAAACTTAAAGGAACATAATGTTGCATGAATTCCCAAGCTAAAAGAACAAAAGTTCCTGACTCACCCAGGAACTATATTGCTAGGTTAGTTGACTTCCCAATGCAACTACATCCCTCTGACTCTCTTGGGTGCACATCAGTGATTTAGGAGGATACGGAATGATTCATAGCATGTTGAACCAAATCTTTAAACTGCTTGTCTTGTCTTGTTTTGTCTCTCCTTCCTTCCTTCATTCCTTCCTTCCTTCCTTCCTTCCTTCCTTCCTTCCTTCCTTCCTTCCTTCCTTCCCTCCCTCCCTCCCTCCCTCCCTCCCTTCCCTTCCTTCCTTCTTTCCTCCCTCCCTCCCTCTGATCAGACATGTACTGTATTTAATTATAAATACAATGTGTCTGATTAAGTCCAAAGTTTATTTTGCATTGCTATTCTTTTTTTTTTTTTAAATCATGGGTATTTATGACCTTTAGTGCCCAACACTATCATCATTTCACTTCAATTTTTGCATACTAGAGGAAAAAAATAATGACTTTGCTCTTTTGTGAAATTCCTAAGAGAGGTGGATTAATATTGCAGTTTAGAGGGAGTATTATAAAGCAGTGCCTTAATTTTTGTTTTCTGCCTTTTAAAAAAGACATAAACTGGCAAATCTGAAAACAGGCTGGTTATATTCATATCCACTGCCCTTTATAAATTATATCACTGTTCTTTAAATATATAAGTGCAGATATATTTTAAATCACATGATAAATCATTACTTGGTAAGATGATCAACCACGCATAGATTCAATTTGTAAGTGGAATTCCACCTCCCACCGATAAAATGAATATATCCCAAGATGCAAGTGATATGATGTGGCATATCACATGATGTGACACTTCTCAAACTACATGAGTGTTAAATCAGATTTTCTTCCCTACCAGATGTCCCATTCAGCCTTCAGGAATTCAGCTCCTACTATGCGGTCTGCAAATTATGGGAGTTGAATTATAGAAGGGCCTTTTTAACATTAAATGAAAAACAGAGTATATCTACTTTGTAATGCCCTTGAAGGTCAATTGAACAGTAAGGTATAACTATTTCTTATTGTGTTTTTAGAATATCGTATTACCATAACGCTTATTAAGAAGATTAATGCATTGCAGCCTAGCTCAAAATCATTCAGGCATTATGTGATTGGTTTTTCATTAAATATTTCATTACAAATAAATCCCTTGATTATTATACTTTTTCAGACTTTGGGATAATCTTTCTTAAAACAAATTATTTAACAGTACATTGACTTTGAGGTTTGTTGATGGCAAGTGCTGCAAATACAGGATAAACTAGGAAGAATGGGTGCCCAACAGCACCAAATACTTCATGATCTGAATAATTACAGGAGTCAGAAAACCGTCCTATAGTGGAGGAAGGAAAGTGGACTGAAATGCCTTCAGCCAAATTTTATGCATCACATTAGCAGATATTCACAGATTTGTTTCTTTTATAGCCAGGACAATCAAGGCAGCAAGCAATCCGACAAATGTGCAAAAATAAATTAAAAGCAATCCAATTAAGGCATAATTAAAATTCATAAATACAAAGTTCACCCTTAAGAAGGTTAAAAAAGCTAGGCTGGAAAAGCTTATCTTCTTTTCTGAAAAAAAGGAGAGAATGGAAATGGGGGTGGGAGGTGTTTTGAAAGTAATTTAACCTCAAGTTGGTTTTCTCAAAGACAAAATTAATTTTGTTTCCTGAATCAGAACATTCATCTATTTCAACTTTTAGTTTACATCTGCACATTTGGCTGCATTTATTTAATGGGATTGGTCCCATTGAAAACCCCTCTAAGGGGTATACTTATATACTCAAAAGATGCTCATTATGTTCATGTGTGTTGGGCCAATGCCAAAAGATCATTGGACTGGACAGAGGGAAGTTTTGTAGGTGGTTCAACACTGAAGGTTTTTAAGAAGAGATTGGACAAACACTTGTATGAAATTGTATAGTGTTTCCTGCTTGAGCAGGGGGTTGGACTAGAATACCTCCAAGGTCCCTTCCAACTCTTTCATTCTGTTATTCTATGCTGTTATTCTTGGCAATCGGCCTCAGAAGTTCTCCCAGCTCTTGGACAGGTGTAAACAAGTCTATGAGAATCCTATTGGTCAAACTGGCAGCCCATGGGCTGGATGTGTCACTACACCCACCCCACAAAGGCAAAAAAATCTCAATACGTCACGCTACATCACGTGATGCAATCGAGTTTGACACCCATGATCTATTCTAGAGAAACTGAAGGATTCCTGCTATCAGTTCCATAATAAGGATACATTCCAAGAGACAAGTTGGTCAGGACTGACACCATAAGGTGCTGGGAGGCTTCTTGCCAGTAGAAACATCTTATCCAGGCCAAATAGTTTGGACATTCTCTCTCTCTCTCTCTCTCTCTCTCTCTCTGTGTGTGTGTGTGTGTGTGTGTGTGTTTGTGTGTGTGTGTGTGTGTCTTTGTCCATGTTTTCATGTAGATTTGCTGAGACTAGAAGTTCCCAGCAGATCAAAATTATCACAAGCCAAGCTCAACACCTTATGACTACATTTTTTTTTAAAAAAAAAACAAGTTTATAGGTTTATCATTGATATCATTATCAGAGGGCAACCTCCCCTCTCTTTTAGCACTGGTGATGTTACCTGTTTGGGAAATGAAATATCTACAAGAAAACGATTAAGCTCAGACCTCCGATATGGGATTTAATTTACCACTGTTTTCTTTTGGGGCAAGTTGAGACCTCTACATCCAACTTATAACCATGGTCTTTTTCGTGATCTTCCATTCAACTGCTCTGAAGGTTTGACTTTTTTTAGCTTTTTAAAACTAGCTAAGGTCAGCAAGATGTTGCCATCTGCTACAGACAATTGCTATTTATAGTTTTTAAAATACCTGCAAGCTGAAATTACCCATTGAACATCACGTATAATCAACCTTTTACCTCAGAAACTATTCTGATCATTGTTCTCAAATACTTGTTCTCCATACAGAAGTAGACTAACCCAACATTACCGTACAGTTTCTCCTTTTTTTTTTTATTCCAAAGTATATCTGTGGGTTAAAAATATAGAATACCTCAGATATTTACTTATTTATTTATTAAATTTACGGACTACCTGATCTCATTATGATTGGGCCGAGATGTTTAATGCTCCTATTCTTTTTGTGAACTCTGACATCTGCCATTCCCTTATAAAGATGTAACATATGGGTAGTTCTTGACTTACAATGGCAATTGAGCCCAAAATTTCTGTTACTAAGCAAGACATTTGTTAAGTGAAATTTGCCCCATTTTACAACCATTCTTGCCACCGTTGTTATGCGAATCACTGCAGTTGTTAAGTTAGCAACATGGTTGTTAAGTGAATCAGGCTTCCCCATTGAATTTGCTTGTCAGAAGGTTGCAAAAGGTGATCACATGACACCAGGACACTGTGACCGTCATAAATATGAATTGGCCAACATCTGAACTTTGATCATGGGGATTCTGTGTGAAAAATGGTCACTTTTTTCAGTGCCATTGTAACTTCAAACCAGGGGTGAAATGCTACTGGTTCGGTCCAGTTCGCCCAAACCGATAGTAAAAAATGCTACTGGTTCGCCAAACCTGTAGTAAAAAAAGTAAAAAAAAAGTACCAAAGATCAGCTGAGTGACGCACGATCATTGGAACTGTTTTTATTTTTAAACTTTTTAAAGCATTTTTAACTACCGGTTCTGGAAAACCAGTTTTCAGATTTCACCACTGCTTCAAATGTTCACTAAATGAACTGTTGTAAATTTAGGAGCACAGGTTATTATATTGTGTGTGTGTGAGAGAGAGACGTGCGGGGGGGAGAAAAAGAGAGGGGGGGAGAGGGGGGGAGGGAGAGAGAGAGATCAACTGCTTGTATTTTGCCAGTGCTGTAAGAAGGAATGACCGAACAGTTTTTTTTTGCCCCTGCAAATCATGGTCAGGATCCAGGAATTAAATTCAATTGGATTGCTCTCTGACTGACTGATATGTGTCAAATGACAGATCAGGTGACTTCTGGTCCTCTGAAGGAACTGGCTCATCCCTTTATTTAAAGCTTTGGCCCTCCCTCCAGCATTTGTGCTAATTCCAATATGGACGGAGCTCTAAACTTATCCATACTCCAGGCCAATGCAAAGATATAGTTTAATGCTAGGAGTGTTCCCAATGTTTTTCTACTTATCCTCTGCCAGTAATCTGGCTGTAAGGGGCTGCTTTCTGAATAGGCCAAGATTCTCTGAAACAAGGTGCCTGTAATTGCTTTGCCACGGTGCTGCTTAATTTCAGCAATGGCTAATTTAGTATGAAAGCAGTTAGCGTTCCTGTTCAAACAGCTGTCAGTTAACATCTCCGGCTGCAGTTGCAATTTGTTAAGTTCATTCTCAAATAATTTGGAAGCAAAAACACTCTGGGTGCCTGTCTGGATCTGAAGACAAAAGGGACTTCTATGTCTTGTAGAAAAGCAAACTTTTTTTTAAAGATAATAGCTGAAGTTAATTCCCAGAAACTTGAAACTTGTTATTTTGCACAGAGAGGAAGATTGCCTGTGTATGTGTATGTGTGTGTGTGTGTGTGTGTGTGTGTGTGTGTGTGTGTAAAAGCAAATTCAGTTGTGTGCAATAGATTTTAGTTATAAAGAAGGATTTTGAGGTTTATGGATTACAAAGTTACTAAATCCCATTGAATTCAGTCCAACTGAAACTGCAAGTTTAAACATGCTTATTCTGAGGTCTCACTGGAAACAAAGAAACACACATAGGATTGTGCTTATTATGAGTATACAATCCCAAATTCTTGGTACTACAAGAGAAATCTTCAATCAAAATTAAATCTCACTGCATTCCAAAGAACCAATTTCCTAATATGTGCCATCAGCTTTCATTAATTAACACAAATGGGTCATTTAAGAAGACCTCTATTAGATCCAAAATTCCTTTTTGACCTTTTAATTTGCTGAAACTCATAACCCCAGCCCTAGCAGAATCAATATCTAAAGTGGCCATAACAGGAAGGGAATACTGTAAACTGCAGCCTCCCTTATTTAAGAGTATTGATGCTATCTAGATAATACTGAAACTACCACCATTCTGAATTGTTACCTAGAATGCCCAAAAGATGTCAGGCACAAAAGATCAAATCCACATGTGAAGGTTCAGTTAAACTGACTTATTGCTAATCATGCTTATGCACGGGAATCTTCTCAACTAACAGTTAGTACCTGCTTTGAGTTAGATAAGGATCAACAGAATTCAAGGACATTGGATTTGTTTTATTTGTGACTATGCAGGGATTCTAGGCTGATCCCTCTTTCAACTCCCCCCACCCAGATTCTGCCATTCCTTCTTCTACATTAAGAAATCTAAAATCCTAACACATCTAAAAGAATCAAACTGGGATGTCTGCCATATATTATGACTGCTAATATGTAGACACAGTGTCATATCCCATTTTCTTAGATGAATCCCTACTACCACTATAACTCAGTTCAAGGGAGTGGTATATGCTACAGTCACTGTAATACTGGAGTTGTTTGACTATGCAATCAATAGGAAAAGCAGTATATACTCACCCACCCATCCCTCAGAAAATTTACACTATATAGGGGCAGGTCTATATTGACCAGTAATACTGCAGAGCAACTACCCAGCATTGTTGGTGAACAGATGGCCTTAGACATTAAAATGATAAAATTAAACAGATAAACAGATGAATGAAACTTGCCTTGATTTGACAGGCATTTCTCACTTCTAAAGGGATCCAGGCATCTGGGGGAACAGTGTCAAAACAGTCAACAGTTAAATGCACTGGGACATTCATCAAAAAAAGAAGGCGTTTCAATTGTGTGATTGTGATCACCATCTTGACTTTTTGATTTCCATAGCTTCTTGAATTTGAGATGTAATATATATGGTAGTTGGTCTATATCAGGCTGAGGGAACAGTTTCACTATGTTGAATCATTGGGTAACTAGCTGTTTCTTATTTAGCATGGGATGTAGTTCTTCTGTCCATCCATAGTTTCCTCATATATTCCACATAATCCCTCTAATTAGGTTTGGTATTGTCATAGCATTCCATTAATTCCAGGTTCTTTTGTCTCATCCATGTATGATTTGTTCCAGTAATCCACTTATCATCAGATTGTCCTGATTCCTTAACATTTAATACAACCCTTCTTGATATCCAAGCTGAAATGTCTCTCTTAGTTGTCATCTCATATCCTAAATAGGCAGGTAAAACAATAGGGGGTCTTTGTCCAAAGACTTCTACTGGTAAGAAGGTATCAGCCAGAATCCAATCCATGGTTTCTCACATCAAAGAGTGGCACTCTAACTTCTATGCTATTTAGCTGCTTATGTGTATGTGGGGTCTGTGTCTGTAAACACACAGATACATATATGAATATTACAGGAGAGCCAGTTTGATGTACCGTGGTATCTCAGTACTCAACTGCTTCAAAATTCATCAGAACTCGGTACTTGATGCATTTTGAAGCAAAAATCTTGTCTCATCTTTCTCCTGGTACTTGAATACAAGGTAGAGCTTGCTGGTGTTGGCTGCCTCACGATTCGCTGCTCCTTCTAGAAGAAATAAAGGGTCACATGGTAAATCACATAGTTTGCTCAGTATTTGCTGTTTTTAGTACTCATTGCACGATGAATCCTGGATGAGTACTGAGATACCACTGTAGTTCTTAAGACATCAGGCTAGAAGTTGGGAAACCATTAGTTTTAGATCCTATTGAAGGTACAAAGCCAGCTGGATGACTTTGGGCTGGTCACTCTGTCTCAGCCTTAGAAAGGAAGCAACAGCAAGCCATCTCTGAAATCTTGTCAAGAAAGCAGCAAGGATTAGTCCATGCAGTCACTAGAAGTTGACAGTAATCTGAAGGCACAAACAAAAGAACTTTATATGAAATGTATTTATATTTCTATGAGAGTTTAAATTCAGCCGAATGTTTTGGGGAATGTTACATTTCATGGACATGGATTAGAAGAAATCTCAAAAATGGATAGCTAGTATCGTACTTCAGAAGGACGAAGCATGTTTTCGCCTTCAAATTGAACGTACATGCACAGTTGTGTGTCCTGTCCTTTGATCCCAAAAGCTGCCAAATTATTGCATTTATCAGACTAGCAGGGGGAGTCGGTACACAATCAGAACCACTCAGAAGTCCCTACACATTGTTAAAAAAAATGGTATGATACCTACTAAATAAATCTGTCTGGTCTAGCCAAATGACACATTGCTCTCTTAGAAAGTCAGGGAAAGAAATAGTGACATCAAGTGTCACACAGTCTTTCTGATATTCCTGCAAGGTTTCTCCCTCCCCCACCCCCATTAAATAGGCACAGCTTGTGCTGCGCTCAGCTTTGGCTGCAATCATCAGCAATTGTAGGAAATATAGATCACTGCAATCAATGCACTGTGCTTCCCAGTAAATGGCTTTAGGATCAGGTGCCTATTAGGCATTCCTGTCATGAGTGCAGGGCCTGGTCGATCTCTTCCTGCGCCTGCTGAAATGGTTCCATTCCCTTCATTTAGATGTGTGTTTCTACATCTACAATTTGCTCCAGCAGTTGAACTAAGTTTGACCTCTTCATTATATACTGATGTGTGGGGCTCTTTTATATTATCTGGGCTCTTACAGACATTTTCTGTGACTAGAATGAGTTATAACCTTTTGCTAGCCAGCTGTGTTAACAGGGACTCCTTTTGCTCTCTCTCCCTCTCTCTCTCAATAACATTGTTGCTGAAGGTGTTACAGAGCATCTAAGTCACTGGTTTTTCTTCAAGTCGTTAAAGAGAATAATTTCTTGAATCAGGCTCTGAATCTATATTATCTGATATTTTGACCAACAAGATTTCTTCAGAATCTGAAACAAAGCTCCTACCTCTGCAAGTTAGGATTCTTTTATAATAGAGGTCTAGCAATTCGGCCTAGCACTGTGTTTCCCAGTCTCAGCTATTTTAAGATGTGCGAACTTCAACTCCCAGGATTCCCCAGTTGACATGCTGACTGGAGAATTCTGAGGGTTGTGGTCTACCCATCTTAAAGTTGCTGAGGATAAGACTCAGTGCTTTAGAGCAATGCACTTAGAATAGGGCTGTCAAACTCCCGGCCCACTGACTGGATGTGTCACGCGCTAACCACGCCCACGCCTGGTTTAGCGAAGGGGGAAAAAGTCCCGAAACATCATGTGACTCCACCATGACGATGTGAGTTTGACATCCGTGACTTAGAACATTCATTGCCTACTCTCTGAGTATTGCAGAACCCTTATTGTATCACAAAGGGTGAGGAGGCACAAAGCTCATTGGTCTAGGACTGTGCATTTTAGTCTCCTTTTAGCTAAAAACTCAATTTATTAGGCCAGTAAATAGCTTCCAGCTTAATTTATCTTATAAATTTATAGCCAATATAAAACAGGCAGAAAAAGGAAAAGTGGAATAATTATTATATTGTATTAACAGTAACCAAGAGTTTGTATTATGATAGTTGAGGTTTGGGTGTCCTGCTAAGCTCTGTTTTGGGTTAAGCAAATAAAAAGACATCCATTCAGTGTTTGAATCAGCCTCTTCATATATTATCTCCCAATAAGCCATACTGTAGAACAGGGGTCTCCAGCCTTGGCAACTTTATGACGTGTGGACTTCAACTCCCAGAATTCCTCAGCCAGCATATGCATACGCTGGCTGAGGAATTCTGGGAGTTGAAGTCCACACGTCATAAAGTTGCCAAGGTTGGAGACCTCTGCTGTAGAATACTACTTATTTATACATATGGACATTGACAATACTTTATGTTGGCTGATTTATAATCTAAAGGTTTACAAAGCAGATTTTTTGGGAAAAGATTATGAAATAAAGATTAAGAAACTGAGTTATTAATAAGAAAAAGAAATGCCAGGGTTTTAGCCCATTTCAGATCCAATTTTTTCAGTCTTTTTTTTTTCTTCACTGATCAGTGAGTTTGAAACTATATGGAGCAAATTGACATCACTCTAATGCTTTTGTTATTGCGGATGCCTGTTTGAATTAGTTTTTATTCCCCCCCCCCCCAAAAAAAAAACCTTGGATACCTTTCTTGGTTAAGAATTGAAGCCCTACTTTCCAAGAAATGTGGAAAGTGGAGAAAAATATGCTCTGATTCAGGAATTCACTAGGCAAATATGTATTTGATTGGTCTGTTCAAATCCTAACCAAACAACCTCCTTGGGCATTGTGAAAATTAATGTATAAAACACACACAGTCTAGAGGTCTAATACAACAATGTGTACTAGAGAGAAATCAAATAAAGCCTGGCAAAATAAAAATGGCATTGCTAATGAAAGAACCCTTGTCTGAAGGAATGATGTACCATTTTAATTCTTAGCAGCCTTAGATGCTTTAGACCAGGGGTGTCAAACTCAATATCATTGAGGGCCGCATCATGGTTGTGTTTGACCTTGGTGGGGGGGGGGGGTCGGCTGGGCGCACAGCCCTCCCGATCTTCGTTTTCATTGGCAGAGTGCTGCAGGAGGCCATCGCAGCTGAAAACAGAGTCCAGGAGGCAGGGGTGGGTTCTAAATTTTTTTACTACTGGTTATTTGGGAGTGGATTATTTGTGGGCATGGCTTGTGACAATTATTTAGGATTTAGCAGAGGTACTGGTCTACCAGGCTTTTAACTGCTTGGAGAGCTGTACCGGTCTACTCATTTGTTTTTGGAGGCACCGGTCTACCCATTTGTTTTTGGAAGCATCGGTCTACTCATTTGTTTTTGGAGGCACTGGTCTACCACCACACTGCCTTTTAACACTGATCAGCTGTACGGCGGCCCTTTGAAGTCCTGTGGCAAGAATTTAAACAGTTTTTTTCCTGTTTCCCAGCCGATCAGGTGGGACTCAGGAGGCAGCAATAGATTGGGGGTAGGGCCAAATAAAAGGTAAGAATAATGCGGAGGGGGTGGGGGGTGCAGGGAGGGCAGGGGGGGCAGAACTGGTTCAGTGACATCATATTGTCACCACTACTGGCTCAGTGGAACCAGGCGGAACCGGGCGGAACCCACCACTGCCGGGAGGGCCTCCTGTAGGACCTCCTGTGATAGCCTCCTGCAGCACTCTGCTAGCAAAAACGGAGCTCAGGACGGTCATGTGTGGCCCTCCCGAGCTCTGGTTTCTCTGGCAGAGGACTCTGGCAGAGGACTGTGGGCCTGTCCTTTGCTCTTTCCAGGGCGGCCCCATGGGCCAGATCTAAGCACCCCACTGGCTGGATCTGGCCTGTGGGCCTTGCGTTTGACACTCCTGCTTTAGACCCACTGTGTTGGAACAACATACCGATAGTCCTTGATTTATGAGCACAGTTGAGACCAGACTACCATTGCTAAGCAATAGCAATAGCACTTACATTTATATACTGCTTCACAGTGCTTTTACAGCCCTCTCTAAGCAGTTTTACAGAGTCAGCATATAGCCCCCAACAATCTGGGTCCTCATTTTACCGACCTCAGAAGGATGGAAGGCTGAGCTCCACTGCTGCCACCAAGTGGTGTGCTAGGCAATAATCAAGGGCTCTTGACAACTGGCTCCAAAACACCACAGGTTGGGCTGCATGAATGAGGTGTAGGAGATTTCTGGGTTGACACCCGATCTGAAAGTTTTCTTTTCAATCATTTTCAAAGCATGCACAGCTCTAATATTTTGGAAATCTGTGTAAAAAAGCTGTCTGTATGTTTTGGTAATTATATAAACAGCAGTAGGTATCAGATAAAGCTTATTAAGGAAATTGCATTTAAGATTACAGGAAGTTTTCCTTTTCTGTTTACAAGTTCACTGGATTTGTGGGGGAACACACTGCCCTACAAATCATCAAAATACCTAAAATCAGAGTGCTTTGATGGGTCTGTTTTTTAAGAATTTTCTTTTAAATTCTTGCAATAATCTGGATGTAGACCCATTGAAGCACTATTGCTCTAGGTATTTTGATGATTTACAGAAGTATTCTAACATGTGTCATTGATTCTATCACACCCCTGTACTTCCAGGCAGTGGGGTTGCTATCCCAAAGATAAGAGGGCTGTTAAGGCTGCATGAAACCTCAACGTTTTGTACAATAGCCACATGGAGAAGAGGAGAAAGTTGTGGTCACATGGGCAGGACTACCATATTGAGTTTTTTTTTAAGCCTTTTCCATAGACCCACTGCAACGACATCTTCACTTCTGATTAGAAATTAAGGGGGGGGGGGGGAGCCAGTGCTGTTGTCTCACTCTTACATGGAGAAGAAAACCTTAAGGTGAAGCACAGGGACCTTTCTACAAAAGGATCGTATAAATGGGAGAATTTTTTTTTTTCATTTTCTCTCTCTCTCAATTTCAGGAAAAAAAACAAAACATTGTGCCTAAATATTAAGGGAAAATTGGGATCCGTTTCCTAACTGCACGAGCTGGTAGGCCTTCCTTCAATAGGTAGTCTCAAGAATAAGCTGAAGAACATTTTGTCCTGGATATTTTTATGTGCAACTTTGCAAATTCTGAAATAAGGAGTTTCATTAGATAGGTGCCCATGAACTTGTTAGCTGTGTGACATTTTGAGTTACCATCATCTTAAAAAGTGTTCATAGAGATACTATATTAAGAGTGCATTTGTAATCACCTGCCATTACACAGAGATATGCTGATAGCTGATAATTTTGCTTGGCTGGCTTAAACTAACTGGGAGATGGAATAAATTCAAAATTTTCAATACTGAAAAAATATTAGGCCCCTCTGTTTCACAGGCATGTAGTTTACTCAACATTATTGTACAGTTTTAAAACTTCACTGGAAAATGCACTCGGTTGCAACAGAAAATGAATCTAAAGAATTTAGTGGGACAAGGTGAATGAAGTTCATTTAATTAAAATCCTGCTAGAGGGTGGGTGACTTGAGTAGATCAATTTTTAAGTTAGTGGAAATTATACACTGATATTCAGACTTAAATTTCTGCATCTAATTGAGGAGTATAACAAATGTGGCTACTTGTATATTTATGAAACATTCAATACTCTTTTAAAACACTAAGATTCTTTTTTTAAAAAAGAAAGTTGTGCCATGCACTTTCAGACTATCAATACTAGATATATAACATAGAGTTCAACACTTAACTCTAATTGAAGTGGCAACACAGTGGGAGATCAATGAATAATTTAATGGCTTCAAGGTATGAAAAAGCTGGCTTATAAAAATTGTCTCTTTGCTAATGAATCGTCTATCGCTCTAGTAAGTCTGTGTACAGAAATGGACAAAGGTAACTGGAAGATGGGCCTCTTGGCCAAGAACCTGTGTCCTTCAGGAAAATTTAGAAGTTCTAGAATCATCCAGGTTTAGCCCTTCATTACCTTTGTTTATTTTCTGGCTTCAGAAAGCAGATTCAGAGGGCACCTCACAGGGAGTGAAGGGCCTCACTAAATGTGTCTGTATGCATGTATCTATATTTACAGAATAAATCTAATAATTATTTGTCTATATATTTATATATACATATACATATACATACACACACACACACACACACACACACACACACATATATATATATATATACACATACATATACATATACATATCTATGTATGTACATACATACATACATACATACATATCCAATCTAGGATGGATGTATGGATGGATGGATGGATAGCAGCATATATTTATTTACTTATTGGCTACATTTCTAATTCACTCCCCATTCCCCCGGTCTCCACAAAATACCTTACAATAATCCACTTCAGTCAATATTATATTTTTAGCATTTAACTGGCATTTTTGAAGCAGATTTTATGACACTTATGATGATGATTTTTTTCTTGATTGTATTAACATCAAACAGTAGAAGAGCTATGAAAATAAAGATCATCTTGAGGTTTGTATCTATCTTAACCTGGCGGGGGGGGGGGAGTGCAAAAAGGAAGCAAGCACGTCAGATGATACTCTATTCAGTTTTCTGTTTTTTTATTTATTTATTTATTTATTATTCAAATTTCTATACCGCCCTTCTCCTTTCGGACCCAGGGCAGTAAACAGCCAAAATAAAAACATCTATACATAACATCACAGTTAAAAATAAAGTTAAAATAATTTATAAATTTGGCCCATAATTTAAAACTTGTCAATTAAAATCAATATTAAAATTTTAAAACTAACCCTAAAATCAAGACAGACCGGCTAACTGAAAAAAATAAGTTTTTAGGGCCCGACGAAAAGTCCGGAGGTCGGAGATCACTCGTATCTCTGGGGGTAGATTGTTCCATAGGGTAGGTGCCACCACAGAGAAGGCTCTCCTCCTGGGGGTCACCAGCCGGCATTGTCTGGCCGACGGCACCCTGAGGAGGCCCTCTCTGTGGGAGTGAACCGGCCGGTGGGAGGCTATTGGTGGCAGAAGGCGGTCCCATAAGTACCCTGGCCCTAAGCCATGGAGCGCTTTAAAGGTGATCACCAACACCTTGAAGCGCACCCGGAAGTCCACTGGAAGCCAATGCAGCTCGCGCAGGAGAGGAGTCACATGGGAGCGCCCCATCGCTCCCATAATCCCCCGCGCAGCCGCATTTTGCACCAGTTGGAGCCTCCGGGTGTACCCCAAGGGGAGCCCCATGTAGAGAGCGTTACAATAGTCCAGACGAGAAGTGATGAGTGCTTGAGTGACCCTGCGTAGGGAATCCCGGTCCAGAAAGGGGCGCAACTGGCGTATCAGGCGAACCTGACAAAAAGCCCCCCTGGCCACGGCTGTCATATGCCCTTCTAAAGACAGCCGTGCATCCAGGAGGACACTCAAGTTGCGGGCCCTCTCCATGGGGGCCAATGATTCACCCCCAATAACCAGCAATGGCGTCAGCTGGCTCTACCGGGACGCCGGCAGCCACAGCCACTCGGTCTTGGAAGGGTTGAGTCGAAGCCTGTTTCTCCCCATCCAGAACCGCATGGCCTCCAGGCACTGGGACATCACTTCCAAGGCATCATTGGGATGGTCTGGGGTGGAAATGTACAGCTGAGTATCATCAGCGTACTGATGGAACTCCACCCCAAAACCACGGATGATCTCACCCAGCGGCTTCACATAAATGTTGAACAGGAGGGGCGAGAGGACCGACCCTTGCGGCACCCCACAAACAAGGCACCTTGGGGTCGACCGCTGCCCCCCTGTCAACACGGATTGCGACCTGTCGGAGAGATAGGAGGAGAACCACTGCAAAACGGTGCCCCCCACTCCCAGTCCCTCCAGCCAGCACAACATGATACCATGGTTGATGGTATCAAAAGCCACTGAGAGGTCTAATAGGACCAGGATAGAGGAATAACCCATATCCCGAGCCCTCCAGAGATCATCCACCAACGCGACCAATGCCGTTTCCGTGCTGTACCCAGGTCTGAAGCCGGACTGGAGCAGATCCAGATAGACAGCTTCATCCAGGTACTGGGGAAGCTGTCGCACCACCACACTCTCAACAACCTTCGCAATAAAGCGAAGGTTGGAGACTGGACAATAGTTAGCCAAAACAGCCAGATCCAGGGATGGCTTCTTGAGGAGAGGCCTCACCACCACCTCTTTCAAGACGGCCGGCAGGACACCCTCGCTCAAAGAAGCGTTAATAATCCCCTGGAATCAGCCTTGTGTAACATCCCGGGAAGCCAGCACCAACCAGGAGGGACACGGGTCCAATAAACATGTGGTTGTGTTCAGCCGTCCCAAGATTCTGTCCACGTCCTCGGGAGCCACAGGATCGAACTCCTCCCAGATAACACTCTCAAGGCCTGCCTCAGTCATCTTGTCTGAACTAACCCAGTCGGCGGCCAAGTCTTCCCGAATCTGAGTTATTTTATCATCCAGATACTGTACAAAATCCTCAGCTCGGCCCTGCAAGGGGTCCTCCCGCGCTCCCAGATGGAGGAGGGAGCGGGTCACCCTAACAGGGCGGCTGGGCGGTTATCTGATGACGCGATAAGAGCGGCAAAATAGCTAGATTTCGCCGCTTTTATCGCCACTAGGTAGGTCTTAATATGAGACTTTACCAGTGTCAAGTCAGACTCGGAACGACTAGCCCTCCAACCGCTCTCTAGGCGTCTTTTCCGGCGCTTCATCTCCCTCAGCTCCTCGGAAAACCAAGGAGCTAAGTGAGTTCGGTGCCGGGTCAGAGGCCGCAAAGGCACGACCCGGTCCAAAGCCCCGGCGGCCGCCCTATCCCAGGCGGCCACCAGGTCATCAGCCGAGTCATGAGCTAGAGTCTCAGGAAATGGCCCAAGCTCCATCTGGAACCTATCAGGGTCCATCAGGCACCTGGGGCGGAACCACCTGGTCGGTTCCGCCTCCCTGCGATGGGGTACGGTGGTGAAAGTCAAGTCGAAGGAGCGAGTGGTCAGACCATGACAAGGGTTCAATATCTACATCCCCTATATCAAGGCCACTCAACCACTGACCAGAGATAAAAACTAAGTCCAGAGTGTGTCTTCCCATATGAGTAGGTCCGTGAATTACTTGGGTCAGGTCCATGGCTGTCAGAGCTACCTCAGATGTTTCACCGATGGATGGCAGGTTGAAATCCCCCATGACCACAAGTCTGGGGGTATCAGCCGCCACCTCGGCTATAACATTGAGGAGTTCGGGCAGGGTCGTTGCCACGTGGCGGGGAGCCAGGTACGTGATCAACAGACCCATCTGCACCCCACGAACCCACTTCACAAAAAGGGACTCACATCCGGCTATCTGAGGTACAGTGGTCTCCCTCGGATCAAGACCTTCTCTTAGAATGACCGCCACCCCCCCCCCGCCCCTGCCCTGAGCTCTCGGCTGATGAAATGCACGGAAGCCTGATGGGCATATCTCCACGAGGGGAACTCCCCCCTCATGGCCCAACCAGGTCTCCGTGATACCTGCCAGGTCCGCTTCCCCCTCCTGAATAAGATCACAAATGAGGTGGGGTTTATTTACTACGGACCTGGCATTACACAACATCAGCCGGAGACTCGGGAGCTGAGACTCTGAGTAGCCTGGGGAACGGGAAGAGCTAAGGGGACCGTGGCACGCAATCACTCGGAGATAGCGAGCGCGTGCCCCCACCACATGATATGGCCCCCTGCTCCCGCCATACCTGCCCCTCCCACTCAGCGTGTTAATAGAGAAGCCCTCACTAGAGGGCATTCTAACAGTCCCCTTTCCCCCAGAGTCCGCACCCCCTACAGCACCATTAATAGCAGCCAGACTGGTCTCCAACCCCCTTGGGTTTTCCCCCAAACCCACATAACCTCCCCCCTCAGAACCCCTTAAAAGTCTATTTTAAAAAATCTTTAAAAAAACCCTCAATCCCCTTTTTGCGACGGGTCCCAAGATCCGTCATTAAGGTGGGCCCTCAATAACATAGAGGGCCAGGCCTGCGAGAGGGGGGAATCTCGCAGCGCAAGAAGCTTTGCCCTAGAATACATTTTAACACTAGAGTAATAATACAAGTTTGGCCTAGACATGGCCTAGGGGTCTATAATGATGGTTTCAAATGTCCAGGAAGCAAGACTAAGTTAATTGGAAGAGTCACCATTACCCTCTCACGGTAATGGGTAGGAGTCCTCACGTTCAGTCCAGCTGAGGGAACTATCCAACCACCCTCTCACGGTGGTTTGGCCTTCCTGGCCCTGGAAAGATGAGCCCCATCCGCGGCGAACGTAGTCTGGAGCTGGCTCCATCCATCCTCCCGCAACTGCCTTGTCCTCCATACAGCCAGGAGACAGGATGAAAGACAGAGCCAGGTCCCAAGCTCTGGGGAAGAAAGTCCACATCGGCCGATAGGCCGATAACAGGGCCAGAAAAGGGGAGAGGGGGGGAGGCCATCCATAGCGACCCAATACTTGAGCCGTCCACCAGCCTCTCCAACCCCAGGTCTTTCCACACAAGCCCTTAATGTCAGCCATGTATCCTTCAACCCCTGAGCACAATGGGGTTCAACTCCCCCATTTCAATGTCGAGGCTTGATGTTCCTCTCCTCTCCTCTGACGCCAACAGCTCTCCAGCTCTCCAGCACCATCATCAGCCACCACCGCCCTCGACCTGGTTGCCACGCAGCAGCCGCCATTGCCACAGCGTCGTCCTTGGCACCGGCCACACCCGAGCTCCCAGCGTTCCCCAGCGCCCCCAGAACATCCCAAAGAAACCCCCAGGGGCATCCAGGGTCAGGGGGGAGCTCGCTGGGCATCACCGCCGCCACCGCCAACGCTCTGGCCGCCGCCACCGCAGCCAAACAGGAAGAAAATACAGTGGAGCCGATGCAGCTGGGCTGTTGGCATTCAGCCTCGGCGTTCTTCCACCCGCGCCATCTTCCGCTCACTTCTCCCCAGCCGCGAGGTTCCAGAGGGCGAAAAAGCCCTCATCAGGCTGGGGAGAGACTCCTCCAACTGGGAAAGGGGTTGCCGATGTTCATGGCAGCCCCAGAAGACCCCTGCCAGTCCACGAGCCACCCATCCCTAGACGCGATTTAAACGGGCGTCGCCATCTTGGGGCATGCGCAGTAAGAAAGATCTAGAGCAGGCATGTCCACTGGACAGCTAGTAAGGTGGCCCCGCACGATTATAAACATTTAAAGGGGGTTTGTTATTTATATACATTAACTATATTATATATTTTATATGTGGCCCAAGACAATTCCTCTTCAAGCAAGGCAAAAGGTTGGACAACCATGATCTAGATGAAGGACTGTAGCAATGAGGCTTCTCTACTTTGGATTTCTTTGATTTGTTCCTCAAGTCAGCTCTATGTCAGCTCCCAAAAGAACTTTCTCTCTGTGCCCATATTTAGATTACTATTTTTACAAGACTTGAGGTGCACCTGGAGGCTCCAACTGGCGCAGAGTGCGGCTGCATGGGTGTTTATGGGAGCGCCATGGCGTTCCCATGTAACACCACTCCTGCGTGAGCTGCACTGGCTCCCGGTGGTCTTCCGTGTGTGCTTCAAGGTCTTGGTTACCACCTTTAGAGCGCTCAATGGCTTAGGACCTGGTTACTTATGGGACCGCCTGCTGCCACCAGTAGCCTCCCACCAGCCGGTATGCTCTCATAGAGAGGGGCTCCTCCAGGTGCTGTCGGCCAAACAATGTCGACTGGTGGCCCCTAGGGGGAGAGCCTTCTCTGTGGGGGCACCTACTATCTGGAATGAGCTCCCCCCGGAGATACGGAGGATCCTGGATCTATGCACCTTCTGCCGCGATCTCAAGACTTTTTTATTCCATCAGGTTGGCGTGGCCTAACTATTTCCCTTTTCCCCCTTTTTAAAATATAAATTTTAATTCGTTTTTAATTTATTGGGTTGTTTTAAATCTGTCTTTGGCCAAATTGTTTAATTAGATTTTATTCAGTTTCAAATTTTGTATTTATGTTTTTTATCCTGTGGCTGTTCACCTCCTTGAGTCCTTCAGGAGTAGGGCAGTATACAAATCAAATAAAACTAAAACTAAGACTGGATATGGGAAAACATTACCATTTATTAGATAGTATTCTTATTCCGTATTCCATATTTAATAGCATTAAATATTTGAGTTCTGATTAGATAGAGATTAGATAGGTTGTCATGGGAAGGGAAAGAGCTGTCTTTCTCCTGGACTTTCCACTTAGATATCAGATGCACAGTCTTATGTTTTTGTAGAATGGGCAGAGAAGTCACTGTCTCTTCCTCCCCATGTAACCTTTTAGTGACAGGAACATGGGTAATCTCCAGTTGTTTGGGGTGAACTCCTTCCTCAATTACTGTGATTCAAGCATCAGTGATGACAGCAGTGACAGGCACAATTTGCCACCCTTTCCAATCTGCCATGTTGCTCAGCAGGGTTTATGACAGAGGTGGTCTTGCAAGGTACATAATAGCATCTTCCAACTCACATTTCATTCTGTCCCCCCAAAGCCCACTGTATTAAGTTGTTCATCTCAGCATCTGCCTCTGCTGAAGATAGTTGCTTGGCAATAGACACACTTAGAAAGAAGTCTGAAAGTGGAGTGTAATTTTAGAGAGGGATGACCTTAGCTTGGACCAAACATCTGGTGGTTCCCAGGTGGTTTCCATCTCAGAAACATATTGGGACACTAATATGTAATTTTAGTAGAAAAGAATCATGAGGCACCCTCATTATTTTCTGAGCCCAAAAAGCCTGCTTTGAAGGGTGAAATGTCATGAGGATGTAAATTATTGTGAGAATGCATTAATTTATGAAAATATAGTTTTTGAAAAGTGCTGTGAATTCAGGACCCTCTTTCAAGATTTTGACTAAACTACTTTGTTCCCACATACAGGTAGTCCTCAATTTATGACCAAAATTGATCCTAAAATTTCTGTTACGAAGTTAGACAGTTAAGTGAGTTTTGCCCAATTTTATAACCTTTCTTGCCACAGTTCTTAAATGAGTCATTGCAATTGTTAAGCAACTGTAAAGTGAATCTGACTTACCGATTTGCTCATCAGAAGGTTCTAGAAAGCGATCACATGAACCTGGGGCATGCAACCAATATAAATATGAGCCAGTTGCCAAGCATCCAAATTTTGATCATCTGACCATGGAGATGGTGCAACGTCATGTGAAAAATAGTCATAAGTAACTTTTTTCAGTGCATTTTTCAGTGCATCTTGAACAGTCATTAAGCAAAAGTTATAAGTTGTGGGCTATCTGTAATCTGTTTTCATTTTATGGTCCAGCATAATTTCTTAATTATGCTTAATTTCATCCTTATCTCAACAAGTCCAGAAAGATTTCTTTTATGGAAGTGATAATACCATACTGAATATTTGAGAAGTTCAGGAGGATATTCAGCCAACACAACATACATGCACACTTTAAACCCACCAATACACTAAGGCAGAAGTTTGTCCACCCCAAGGATAAAACACACAGACACAAACTGAGCAACATGGTATATGCAGTACAATGCAGTGAGAAATGTACAGATCTGTACATTGGGGAAACAAAACAACCATGTCATAAATGCATGACACAACAAGCCCATCAGGATAAGATTCATCAGTCCATCTGCATTTAAAAGACAAAGGCCACTCTTTTGAAGACAGCAAAGTCCACATTTTGGACAGAGAGGACTACTGGTTTGAAAGAGGGGTCAAAGAGGCGATCTATGTCAAAATTGAACATCCCTCTCTCAGCAGAAGGGGAGGGGTACAACATTGTCTATTCCCAGTCTACATCACAGTCCTTTCAGCAGTATCTAGAAGGTCCATACATATTTGCACTATTCAGGTAACCCTGAGAACACACATAAACCTCCAAGTAGCCTCAATGACTCTGTAAAAAGAATGCAAATGACCAGCTGTCTGCAAGGAATATAAATCCTTCCATTCCCCAGCATCCAGTCAGAGCTGAAGAAGCTTCTTAGATGAGAAGCGAAATGTCTTTAAAGAAAGAAAAAAAGCAAGTCCAGTTGTCTCTTGAAAAAGCACCTTTGAGACATGCTGCTATCACCTGTCTTTCTATACCACAAAATCTGGAAAAAGGGGTAGAGGCAAGTATGAGGTAAAAGGTACTGTCAGTCCCCCTGGAACCACCTGTGCTTCGCCAAGCAAACACCACATACGCACAAGGGAATTTCTCCAAAACCTGGTTTAATCGTAGCTTACACGGCAGTTTACAGACACTTGCTTAGTCCACTAGCTTAGCTTTATAGAGCGGTTTTCAATCACCCTATATCCTTCACAGCTGCACAGTTTTGAATCTGCCACTTATTCTATTTACTCTCGGCTGAGCAAGCTTATGACATCGTCTGCAGCTCCAAAGTTGTGCTCAAGTCGTCTGCATCAGGCGCGGCTTCAAGACGTTATCTTCAGCTCACCAATCAAAATGCTAAGCTAACTGCTGATTTCTCCCCTTTCCATATACCGCCCACCACCTAATATCACAGTATAAGCAAGTCTAGGCGCGACACACCCTCCACTGTGTTTTGTTGATAAACTTGTTTCGGAGCCCCCTTGCTTGGGTGTTCATGATGGCGTTGTGTCGAGGGGTTATTTGACACTCGACAGGTACACTACTGGAAATTATGTCTAAATAGTGGAAGATATATTTAAAAAAAGGTTATACTGAAGGAATTTACATTTTAAATAAATGAACATTTTTTGAAAGAAAGATTACACTTCAAAGTTATCTCCATTTTCCTCATGAAGTTGAAGAACTATAACAAAAGACAAACGTTCTGTAGGCTCATGGGACAGGAAAGAACATGCAAATATATATATTTGAACAGCTGAAGTAGACCTTTTTATGATTAGATCTCATCTGTTCCACCCATATATCTCTTTTCCTGTCTCAAAACCAACATTTTTAAAAATTCAAGCTGACCTGATAGTATTCTCCACTTTCTTACTGTCTGCATATCTGCTAGTAAACATTTGTTTCTCTTTATTATTTGGGGGTGGGGGGGAATCACAATTGTATTTTTTATCTCATCAGCATTTGATTTTTTTTTTAACTGCTGACAGCTATGCCAAAAATTTCTACTAAATCAGTCTGAGTTATCAACATCTGCTCCAAATTATTTATTTATTTTGCTTTGCAGAAAATTGGCAGTTCTGATATCCTTGAGAGGTGGATAATTGTAATTATCTATGATGCTGTGTAGACTTAATGGCTCAGCAATTCCTGGGGGGGTTTGATCTATATTTATTTATTTTGTTCCACAATCTATAGTAGGTCACACTTGTGCTGCAGGAATAGAAGCAGCAAATTTTGTCTTTAATTTTATATCTGGCATTGCCAATTTGAGGACTTCCAATTTTGACAAATCTGGAGCTTGCCACATTTAAGGAATGGTCTGATGGATACTAGACAAAATAGATTTTTCACAGGCTTTGGTGAGGGACTTTAAAGAAGGAAATAAGGAAATGACAGCACTTTAATGGTGAGTTTCCTTTTTTTTGTAAAATAATAATAATAATAATAATAATAATAATAATAATAATAATAATAATAATAATAATAATAATTATTATTATTATTATTATTATTTCTAAATGCTTGGGAAGTGTTTGACTAGTAATTTGTGATACGAAATCCAGCATGGTTATCTCATTTGCTGTGTATACTGTCATTTTTGTGTATATAATAATAATAATAATAATAATAATAATAATAATAATAATAATAATAATAATAATAATAATAATAATAATAGAATTCCACCAGTTGAACAGAAGAACCAGCATAAACATTGCAATACCTGGTGATGCACGGATTGAAGATAAGCAGCAAGAAAAAAATCACAAAGTATCGGGATTTGCAAATTGTAGTTGAGCGACTGTGGAAAAAGAAATCGTGTGTTGTCCCGATTGTAATTGGAGCCCTTGGAGCAATACCCAAAGGGCTACCCCGCTATTTAGAAATTCTAAATTTGCCGGACTTGAACATTTTGACTCTACAAAAACCCACCTTACTCGGAACAGCTTACATCCTCCGACGATACCTTAACAGTTCCTAGGTCCTTGGTTAGGACTTGAGCTGCTGAGCTATTAACCAGCCTCAAAGGCTGTGAATCTCACTAAAGATTAAATAATAATAATAATAATAATAATAATAATAATAATAATAATAATAATAATAATAATTCTACCAGTTGAACAGAAGAACCGGCATAAATGCACTGAGTTTTCTCTTTGTGATAAAATTTCCAAACAGAGCCCCACATTTCTAAGCAACTCCCAGATGGTCAAGGAGATACAGAAAATTCTAACTCTTTGCTGACACTTTATGGTTTTATAGATTTTTGCAGCCTGGCTTTGATAGCATTATTCCCCAAATCAACCAAAAATGAATCTTGGTCTTGCCTATTTTTGACAAGTTTGTGCAAAGCTTGTTGTGGCCTTTGAGTGAAGAGCAGCTGTACATTCCTTGTTCAGCAATATGTCAAGCCAGACATATTCTTAGACATGGACTAGTGAACTCACAAATCGAAGGCTGGAAAAGTCATCATATGAATCCTCTCAGGAGAATGAGAAGCTGACAGACCAAAAGGAAGAGGACAAAGAAAACATTAAGGCTTCAATTTCTAAAGCTAACAAACAAAGCATAAAAAGAAAGCTATGCCAAGAGAGCTTTCTCTCTCTAGGATCACTCTCCATTTCCTGCTGTTGGAAGATGAGACTACAATCCAGGCTGTGTGATATGAGATGCTAATGTGACCCAAATGCATTGAACTATATAATCCATAGCCTTTAGGAAGGTCTCTCATCTTCACACCTGGGAGCATATTCTTGTTCTACTCCCTGACTGATTTTGCTAGTAAAATCAGGTAGCTCCTGCCTCTAACCACAAGTTAGCATCACATACTAGAGCAACTCTTGTTCTGCGTTATCTCCTGGGGTTGCCTTTGATTTAGAGTTGGGGTCAGACGGGATCAGGACAATGTTACAAGCTGATATTGTCGTGTATTTAGATCCAGGCAGCAACCTGGAAGTGTGGGTGTGTGGGTATTAGGGGGAATACTCCGTTGATATTTTTAATGAAGTTAAAAGCAGCTAAATGAGAGACTAGCAAGTGGTGAGAATAGTTTCTTCAGCTTAATTGATTAGAGAGTTAATCAGAGTCCCACAATAGTGAGAAAAGTAGATGGCTCACCTGCTGAGCTGCTGATAGGATTGCTATGATATATTTTTTTCATTTTATTTTTTATGCTAGGAAATGACCTAAGCTGTTTAAAATGCTTAATTTGTAAAATTAGATAAAGCTTTCTCTGGCAATGGGAGGATAGAACAAATAATTCATCCTGATCCTCATTGAACTTTTCTTGTGGTGGTTTTTCATCCTCCAAGGACAGTCCCAGTCAGTTGGTGATGAGTAGAGATCTAACTGTCAGGTTCCAATTAATGTACCCATCATAAATCAAACTCCAAGGCATTTCAGTTCCTCAAAGAACAAATTTATTTAGATACATCATCTTGGCACAAACTGGTGGAAAGCAAGTACTAAAGGTTCCCGTGCTTTCCACTCCACTTAAAGTAAGAGTTTCTCATTTTTCTGAAACAGTATGTCACACTGTCCAATTGTGACAAGAGCTGGTTGCTTGACAATGTCTCTCCTTCTCCTCTGATCAGCCAGCCATTGGAATCTGACTCATCGGTTAATTACGTTGTTTTGGCTGAAGACTCCATCTACCTCTGCTCTTCCCCTTTAGTTCCAACTTGTGTCAACCTGAATTCATGTGAGAATAACCCATGATAGAAACAACCCCGCAGCCTGGTCAGATTCAGGCTTGACACTTTAAGCCATCAAAGTTATGTCTCAGTGGAGAAGCCGGGAGGATATGTTTTAACTCAAATCTAAGAAGACCATTGATTGTGGACTTTAGAGCCCACTTCTCTATATCTGGGGACTTTCCATCATTAGTTTTGGATGGAATTGCACTGTAGGAGCTGGTATGCAACTTGGCGGTCCTCTAAACTCTCCAAGAGGAAAACCAAAACCAAAAATACTTTTCTCAGTAAGGAAGACAGATATCTCTACTTTTTCATATAGTCAAGGATCAGTTTGCTGTTTAAGAACTGAGTTATATTTTTAATGTATCTCATTATGAATATTTTTGCTGTTTCTCTGGTCCGTTTGTTCTGATTATCTTCTTTCCTTCCTTCCTTCCTTCCTTCCTTCCTTCCTCCCTCCCTCCCTCCCTCCCTCCCCTGTCTTAGATTCCATCTTCTCCAACATTTTCTTTGCAGGAGAAATTGGTGTATTGTAACAATTGATTGATTGGGCACAGAAAACCAGAAAAGAATATTTTCACAACATGAGTCAGATCCAGAAGAAATAAGTACACTAGGCAAAAGTTAAAACTCATGGTATTGCTTCCTTAGACTTCGAACAGCACCCAAATTATAATGGAAGCCTTTGTAGGCAAAAATGTGCCTTAGAACTATACATTCTGAAACTTTTGAATCCTGCCACCAATAAGGAAGATTTGGAGCTCATCTTGTCAATGGTCTGAACACAACATAAATATGTCCTGCTCACCATTTTTAAAAGTTTTACCCTCATAATGTTGCATTTGTCTCGCTGCTAGTCCACAGTGCAGAAAACCTAAATTCAGAGATAGCCGTTTCAGGTTAAGATCAATATTTTCCCTCTGACAAATCTTCTAAGAAGCCTTGTTAACAATGTGAAAGGTGTTGGGACTAGGATTTGCTCAGCTTTTCCTGATCATGAAACTGTGTCAAGGCATTCCCTCTCTTTTTCAGTTTCTGGGCACTGCTTTTATAGTCATTTTGTGTTGGGCCACAGAATACATTGGACATCTGCTTTTGCAGAAGCTTTTGCTGGACTGGTGCTCTGAAAAATGCCAGTTAAACATTATGGGGAATCCTTCTATAGAAACATTTATTGACCATCTGAAAATGGGCAGGATGAGGCGATTTACAGAGAAGGTATGTGGTCACATTTCCTATGGATTTTAGCCATTATATATTATAAGCTTTTTTTTTGTTTCATTATTTCCACATGATTCTGGACACATGATCTTGTAGGCTGTGGAGAGCTTCCGAGCCTGGGAAGCAGTCTGGATGGTTTGGCCCAATCCTCATTATTTTCTGAAAGCAATTTGTCACGTTTTCTGAATCAATTGGAACAAGCACGTCAACACTAATAATTGCAAAGCTTTTTAAAGAAACAAAATGCCACAAAGAAAAGCCAATATTCCAACATTTGACAAGACTGGCCCTTGAAAGAAATAGGATGCATATCTGAAGAATCAGGAGAAGAGCCTACTCATGACAAGCACTTAGCTAGTATGGGTATTGAACAAATAAACAACCCTCCACAGAGTTGAAGACAGCTGTAGATGGACTTTCATCTTGTTCTAACAGTTATATTTGATTTCATTAATCAAATAAACAAACTAACAACATTAATTGCTGTAAGTGCCTAATCTATGGCAGAAGTTTTGCTTTCAGATAATATTTTTTTGCAATTTCTTTGATTCATCAGATTACAGTATTTGTTCTACAACAACGCTGTTGCTTTTTTAAAAAAAAAACAACAAAAACAAAATCACATACCAGCAACGAATAAAATTGTGCAGATTGTGTTTCAGCTTTTTTCCCCCAGTTAGAACTGTTTCTATTTTTTTTTTTTTTTTTTTTTTTTGTTAAACTGAAATAGACAACTCAGGCAGCTGATTTAAAGTGTAATAAAAGGGTAGTGGACAGTTATTTATTTTTAATAGTCAGATTATTATACTTATGTGAACATTATGTTCAAAAACCAAGTAGATTCCCTACCTAGTATGCCTTGCCAGGAATTTGTCTTTGTGGTGTACTTCAGAAGGCTGCCAAGGTCTCTCAGCAATCATAATTAAAAGCCTTAATTAAATACATCAGTAGCAGTTTTGCTCTTGGACTATTGTTTGGATTTGAGGAGGCAGGGAGGAGAAGGAGGAAGCTTACACCAGGGTCTTCCTTTCTTAGTGGACAACCAACTAAATATGAGCCAGCAGTGTCCAGCGGTAGCCAAAAAAGCCAATACAATCCTAAATTGCATTAACAGAGGGATACAATCAATATCAAGTGAGATACTAATACCACCCTATAAAGCCTTAGTAAGACCATACCTAGAGTACTGCATCTAGTTTTGGTCACCACATTATAAAAAAGATGTTGAGACTCCAGAAAAAGTGCAGAGGAGAGCAACCAGGATGATTAGGGGACTGGAGACTAAAACATATGAAGAACAGTTACAGAAAATGGGCATGGCTAGTCTAGTGAAGAGAAGGACCAGGGGAGAAATGATAGCAGTGCTCCAGTATTTGAGGGGCTGCCACAGAGAGGAAGGGGTCAAGCTATTTTCCAAAGTACCTGAGGATCAGACAAGGAATAATGGATGGAAACTGATCAAGGAGCGATTCAACCTGGAAATAAGGAGCAACTTTCTGACAGTGAGAACAATCAACCAATGGAACAGTTTGCCTTCAGATGTTGTGGGAGCTTTATCACTTGAGACTTTCAAGAAAAGATTGGACTGCCATTTGTCAGAAATGGTGTAGGGTCTCCTGCTTAGGCGGGGGGTTGGACTAGATGATTTATAAAGTCCCTTCCAACTCTGTTAATCTGTTATCTGTTATCCTTTTATCATCACTTCAAAAACTCTGTAAAGAAGTTGAGCCAAGAGAAATTGACAGTCCACCAAAATCACTCAGTGAACTTCCATGACTGAAGGCCGGGTTCTCAATCTGTTGGGAACTGCCAAATCTATTCTGACCACATATCCCATGCATTCTCTCCAAATAGTTGTTGGGGGGGAGGGCGGAGAGATGTGCCCATTTGCATTAAATACATCACCCCATTTATTTTATTTTATTTTATTAGATTTCTATACCGCCCTTCTCCCGAAGGACTCAGGACCCCATGCATGAGCAGGAGAAAACAGTCATTTACAAAGGTTCAGACCAGTGGTGGAATTCAATTTTTTTTACTACCGGTTCTGTGGGCGTGGTGCAGCTTGGTGGGTGTGGCTTGGTGGGCATGACAGGGGAAGGATACTGCAAAATCCCCATTCCTTTCCCACTACTGGAGGAAGGATATTGCAAAATCTCCATTCCCACTCCACTCTGGGACCAGCCAGAGATGGTATTTGCCAGTTGTCCGAACAACTCAAAATTTCCGCTACCGGTTCTCCAGAACCTGTCAGAACCTGCTGGATTTCACTCCTGGATGGGGATGAACAAAACAGAGCAGAAAGATTTTAGAAGATAGTGATGGAAAGAGGAATGGATAGTAGAGATAACAGCAAGAAACAAGTGAGGGGGAGTAAAAGTAGAGTTTAAAATATACGGAGTACAGGATAAGCAAAAAGCAAAGTGCTGCTATAAGGTGCATTTTTATAATTAGGAGATATAATGTCTTCATATTCAAAAGCCCAACATGTTATAACACAATTTTTTAAAGTATTCATCCATCAAGAAATTGTAACAGAAGCGTAAGCATGGTTTTCAAGAGCAAAGCAATTATGTTGATATTGCTGGCAGAAAATAAATGGAAACCTTTTGTCAAGTTGTGTTGTCATCTGAATGAATGTGAATCAGTGGTGTTATATGAAAGTGTTCTCAGTGGAAATGCAAGAGAGCGGAGAATATCTCAATCAACACCAGAGACTGAGGATATTTCTCTTATCTCTGCTTATTCTTATTGCTGCTTGGGTCAAGCATTTAGGGCTTTAGTTTGTGTTTGAAAATGTCAATCAAAGGAATACATGTTTAATAGACTTCCAGGAAAGCAACGGCAAACTGAAGACAGCTCCACTAAAAGTGCAGCCAATGACAGCAATGGAAAAAGAGCTGGTGAATGGATTGGCTTCTTGGAATTCCTCTCTGGACAAGGAGCAGATTTGAGATTGCCCCTAAGAACTCCCTACAGTAGCTCCCCAGGAGGAGACCATAATATAGTGGTCTTCAGCAGATGTAGAGCTCTAGGAGCTGAGGGATTGGCATCTTAATCCAAGTTGCATTTGGCATCTTAATAGAAACAGGCTATTAGGAACCTTCAGAATGCAAGTTTGATTACACTGAGTGAGTCAATCTTTAGTGAAAAACATTTAATGCAAGTTTAAAGACTTTACAAAAAAATCTTATTTTTAATTATTTAATTAATTGATTAGAACATTGATTTGGGACTCTTCTAATTGGCTAAGGGACCAGATGGATTTGAAATAAGAGTTTGAAATAAATTATAAGAATCCATCCTGCAGGAAAATGTTGTGGTTTAGAATGATAGATAAATGATAGATAGATGATAGATAGATACCATGTTCCCCGAAAATAAGATCCTGTCTTATATTTTTTTTTGAACCCTGAAATAAGCGCTTGGCCTTATTGCCATGCACTCAAAAGCCCAATTGGGCTTTTTATCAGGGGATGTCTTATTTTAGGGAAAACACGGTAGGTAGGTAGGTAGGTAGATAGATAGATAGATAGATAGATAGATAGATAGATAGATAGATAGATATTGAAACTAAGTATTAAAAAAATCTTCCCATGGGAAAATGCTATTCATTAGGGGGAAAAATCATTATAAGATGAATGTTGAATGTTGAATACTAGAGGTGACCAGAAAGAACTAAATGGAACAAAATATTCTAATTGGACAAATTCAAGGATATTTGGGAACAATCCACTCAGAAATTATTTTTAAGATAGTCTGCTATCATAAAAGAGTTTATAGATTTAAAATAGAAGATAATAAAGAATAAAATATATAAAAGAGGTTATAGAAGAGCTTAAATGCTTTGATTAAGGCTGATTTGAATGTGTATTTAAAAATGATAGAAGAAGAAGAATGATATGGAATAATGTTACATATACAAATGAAGCTGGCTTATGCTTTAATAATTAAAAGGGATATACAAATGAAAACCAGAAAAGTGATTATTATAACTTTCTTACTTTGGATTTATAAAAGAGATGTGTTGGAAAGATTTTCTGAGAAGAGACAAAGAAAATGAAAATAAATCAAGTTTTGGATACTATTTAAAGGGTCTAAAGATTAAGATTGTTAAAAGCAAAGGGAAGGATTATTTGGTTAAAATATATCAATTTTAAGGTTAAAATATATCATATATATATATATATATATATATATATATATATATATATATATATATATATATATGTAGGTCTTTGGTTATTCGGGTCTTCTCCCACGTAAAATTGGAAGTGTCTTGGCGACGTTTCGACGAAGTCTCATTCGTCATCTTCAGGCTGGTGTTCTCGGCTTCGTGCTTCCAGGAGCAATGTGAGATCGCAGCTGTCTCTTCCTTTTAACTGCTAGTGGGGGTGTGAGCTGATTGGGTGGGAACTTGGCTGTGTTCTGATTGGGTGGAGGTGTGTTCTGATTGGTTAGGGGCTCGGCTGTGCTCTGATTGGATGGGGGGTTGGTTGTGCTCTGATTGGCTGGGGGTGTGTTCTGTTTGGGTGGGGGCTTGGTTGTGCTCAGCTTAGTCTGAGTTGCAGGGGGATTTGAGCTGGTGAGCTGCGTTGTTGTTGTTTGGCTTCGTGTTTGTGGCCGTGCGAGCTCTTCATGGTGGGTGTCAGTCTGCTTCATGTATGGATTGGAGAGGTTTAAAGTGGCTAATGATGCAGCTGCAGTCTGGCTTCTGGTCCTGGTCCCACCGCCTGCCCCACCACATACATCGGACAAACCAACAGACGAATAAGTGCACGCATAGAAGAACACAAGAACTCAGTCAGAAAAGAAGAACCAACTTCTTCCCTGGTCCAACACCTTA
This sequence comes from Arizona elegans, assembly GCA_022577455.1. Lineage (NCBI taxonomy): Eukaryota > Metazoa > Chordata > Lepidosauria > Squamata > Colubridae > Arizona > Arizona elegans. The sequence goes on from JAKOOJ010000001.1 coordinate 191,131,880, forward strand.
AAGCCACAGGACATGATATTGACTTTAAAAAGACCAGAACTATCGCCAAAACTGAACACTTTAACAACAGAATAATCAGAGAAGCCATCGAGATAGAAAAACGCCCACACAGCATGAACAAACGAGACGATACCTCCCGCCTACCAGCCATTTGGAAACCCGCCCTTATTGACAAACGGGTCCCTAACACGACGAATGACACCAGACCCACACTCACGAGAGCCACACAGGATGTCACCACCACACATCCACGCAGAAAGCAGACTCAAACCCACACTGATAATGAGCCACGACCAAGGACCAGAAGCCAGACTGCAGCTGCATCATTAGCCACTTTAAACCTCTCCAATCCATACATGAAGCAGACTGACACCCACCATGAAGAGCTCGCACGGCCACAAACACGAAGCCAAACAACAACAACGCAGCTCACCAGCTCAAATCCCCCTGCAACTCAGACTAAGCTGAGCACAACCAAGCCCCCACCCAAACAGAACACACCCCCAGCCAATCAGAGCACAACCAACCCCCCATCCAATCAGAGCACAGCCGAGCCCCTAACCAATCAGAACACACCTCCACCCAATCAGAACACAGCCAAGTTCCCACCCAATCAGCTCACACCCCCACTAGCAGTTAAAAGGAAGAGACAGCTGCGATCTCACATTGCTCCTGGAAGCACGAAGCCGAGAACACCAGCCTGAAGATGACGAATGAGACTTCGTCGAAACGTCGCCAAGACACTTCCAATTTTACGTGGGAGAAGACCCGAATAACCAAAGACCTACATACAAACACCCGCGAAAACCTGAGAAAACATATATATATATATATATATATATATATATATATATATATATATATATATATATATATATATATATATATATATATATATATATATATATGCATATTCTTTCTAGCCAGGTTTTACCTACGTAAACTAAGTTGTTCTGCAGCCCTGGTTCTGTGAAATCTCATTCACAAGCTTCTGGGCCTTTTTTTCTGTTGACAAACTGCAACTCTGTGTTGCTCTCTGGGAGACTCAGATAGCTATTTCTGCCTTTTAAGGCTTTGTCAGTGAGCCACACCCACTTCTCAGATATCCTCCCTGTAAAGGTACAATGTGTCTTTTTCTTTTTCGTAGGCTTTTATGTGCATATTCTATATATATATATATGCCGCCCTTCTCCAGAGACTCAGAGCGGCTTACAATATGTTAAGCAATAAGTTTATGGTAATTCTTAATGGACATTTGCTAATTAGGACTGAACGACAATGCCCTAAGAATTTGTTTATAAGTAAGAGATGAGACATGGGAAGAAGACATCTTTTGTTGTTTCAGAGAAGGTGATAAACTACTGAAATTGTACTTGTCAGGATGAAGAGGAAGTAATTTCTTTATACAACTTTTTTCTTTGTTATATTTTTCTTTTTTCTCTGCACTTTTAAATTTTGCTTCTTTTTACTTTTTATATTTTCTTGTATTAGTTGTTTGTAACTATAAATTTTAATACAAAAATATAAGAATACATGTTTAGAGTCAAGATGAATTCTTTGTCTCTGACTGTTGTGAATGTTCTCTCAGATTTCAACAAAGAGCTGGAAGAAAATACTTCAAAGCAGCCTACTTGGAAATAATGCAGCATGATTATTGCTAGTGATACTATTATTCATAATTATGTGTTGGGTAATCATAATTAGCAAAAAGAGGTAGCATTGTACAGAACATTAGGAAAGAACCAAAATCTGACACACACAAAAATGCCACAGGAATAAGCTAACAGCATCCTTACAGACATATAACCACCTCTTGAAGTGTATTCTATAACTTTCTGTGAAGATTCTGCCTCAGGTGGTAGCAAATATTTCCTTCTGCTGAAGTAATATTAGTTTCAGAAGGACAAACATTGCAATGTAATTCCCAAATGCATGTAAAATGTATACTTTGCGGAGAAATGACAATGACATTGTAAAATAGTGAGTTATATATCTGCATTAGAAGGATGGAAACATAAATAAAAACAAAACAGATGCTTATAGTCTCCCACATTTTATTTCAGGAGCACGAGCTGTTTAAAGTCATGGCTGAGAAAGCAGTTAGTGCAAGTGTTTTGATGGGCACATTTCAGCTGGGCAAATTAGCTCATTCAAAATGGCTGATGTTCAAAAAAATTGAAATATGGATTAGAACCAAAAAAGACAATAAAGGGATTAGAGCCTTTGAAACTGACCAACTGGAAAAGAATCATTTCTCTTTATCCTCTTTCATTATTTTAGGGCCTTATATTACTTGGTTGCAACTCTTACTAATCAAAATGAATTCATTGATATGAAGTGCCACAATAATCATATTTAATAATCCCACTGGCCAAGTTTCATACAATCTTAATGAATAATTTGTCAACATGAGATATAAATCTTTCTATTGATACATGTCTTAATCCTTTTCATAATTTTCAGGTCAAAGTTCTTTATTCTTAATGGAAAAAAATGGAGCAATATTAAAGATACTAAATTGACATAGGATTATTGCTGGCATCAATACAATACATTTTTCATTATCCCTGAAAATAATATATTTATTACAGCAGATTTAAATGGGCATCTCTGTTTTTGTAACAAACTGTAATATGTTACCTCCTGTTTGTACAACCTGGCTGTATGGAATATTTGTGATTATTTTTAATAGCTACATTTCATGGTACGTTGAGAGTTTCTGCTGGAAGACCAAAAAATTAAACAGAACTTAATTTTAAGTAGAAAAGTAGAGACACTTAATTTTGAAAGGGAAACCCCTCCCCTTGAAAAATATTACATTTATTTAACTTCATAATTTTACATGAAAAATCTGTGTGTTTATTTTAACATTTTTCAATCGGAAAAATGTTAACTTTGAAAATAAATGTGTTAATTTTAAGTTCCAACTTTTTATTTCAGTCATGAAAATATTCTAAACTTTGCATTGTCTTCATATGTGAATTCAAATATCATACTGATATCATAAGATTTATGAATTATTTTATAGTCATGAAGGGTTTTTTCCCCCCTTTTAGGAATTAACCCTTTCCTAATATTATGATGCAGGATCTGTCTTCACGTGTTCAGTATTTCATTCCTTATCTCTGCAGAAGAGCAATGGTTCCCATCCTGTAGCCAGGTAGAAATATCAACGTCTCATGATATTTGCCTGTTCCTTTTTTTTTTTTTTTTTGGAGTGGGGGGGGACCTGGGATGACGTCAGAGGAATGATGTATGACACAGTATATATGTTATTGGAATTAGAAGTTTTCAGAAGCCTACAATGAGGATTTAGTAGCATGTACAAAGGAAAGAAATTGGAGCTGCTGCAAAAGAGCATATTACAGATAATTAAATTTTGATGTAATAGTAATAGTGTGTGCTATTTATTTTATGGTAATATCTCAGTGTTTAAGTTAAATACTGCATGATAGCAGTAGGTTTAGCTGTCTCTTTTGGTAACAACTGTTGTGGTCAAAGTGCTGCATTGAATGTGCATGCTAAATATTCATACTGCTACCTTACTTATCACAGGAGATAATGCATTAAAGTGTGTTTCTTGTATGTTTTTCCTCTGGGTGGAATCCAAGCTGCTTTTTTAACTTTAAACACCAAATATAAAATGTAGCTTGCCTGGGAATGCTTGCTCAGTCTTTATTATTTTCATAGTAAACCTCAATTTTATGGACCAACTGGAAAAAAAAAGGATATTTATTAAAGCTGAATAGCCACTAGATCCAAATGGATATAAATGATGTAATATAAATCTTTTGTGAGATCTTATATCATTTGTGTCATTTTGCAAATGATATAAATCAAGGCAAAAGCATAAATGATGATTATGTTGATAATTGGCACAAAGTATGAAAATGGCATCAATTGTTTGGATTAGGGTAAGGGTTTTTCTTCACAAAGAACGGACTTTGTCTATTAGTTGGAGGTGAAGTCTGAACTCGAATTCTGTCAATTGTATCTGAAGTCTGGCGAATGAGGGTCTCTACAATTGAGGGTTGATTCCTTCCTTCCAGATTAATATTTATTTCAGAATTTATGCTACTACTGCATTTCTCATTTTTACCAAATTTTCATTTAAAAATGTCTGAGAGAAATTTTACTGAGTCAAATTAAAAACAGTGTAAATATTCTAGTGGGTTCATGAAACATCATAACTTCTGATCTATGTTGAAATATTTGCAATGATTTCCTTTTAAAAAATGCAACTCTGTTTATTAAAAGTATATGCTGGGGTAATCTGCAAAGCTTCCAGCACTAGCAACAGGGGTTATACAATTAATGTATCCATGGGAAACCAAATATAATTTGATTAAATTTTAGCTTAAAATTCTAATAAATAAATGAGGCAACACAATCATTAAAGCTCTAAGTAATAAACATAGATAGTTTCATTCTATTCTCTAAAATAATTTATGGAACAGCTCCTTCTTTAAAAATATTAAGATCTAAAAGAAAAACCCTTGTAAACATGCCCCCACTTGTTTTTATATATGAAAGAAAAATTCCTCTTTGGTAATGTGCTTCCTTTGTAATTATTCTACATAAAATGTGTTTCTGAAAATGCCAGGATACATACTCAGAATTTAGCCTTTTCAATTGTATTAATAATTATTATTTATTCAAGAATATTGGTTTACCAATGAAATTTTAGAAAGACTGAGATGATGGATAATAAGAAAATATATTAATAAAATGGGAAAACCCCAAAACCCCAATACGTTTTAGGTTAGTAGATGGTAATTTAAGACTAGACAATTTAATTGAAGTATTAATATTAACAGTATGTTAAAAGATATTGTGAATTTAAAATATTAAGGATTAGAAATGGTGGGGACTTTGAGATATACTCCCATGATGGGTTGAATATTGTTAATAATTGGTGTTATTAGTAATCCTATACATTTGGAATATTGATGTTAAGGTGGAATAATGAATGATTTTTAAAATATTGAATGACAACATTTACTAAGGGATAATAAACACAGGGTGCAAAGAAATATTATTTATGCTTAAATGAATTAAAGGGAAAATGTAAAAAGAATATGAAATGAGACTAGTATTGTTTGAAGATTAGAATTCTACATACTATTTGTATTATTATTGTTAACATTGTATAAAAAAGACCTGACCCAATCAATGTACTGTCCACAAAACATCATGTATGTTTATATTGGAAAAATAAAAAATTAATATATAAAAATCTAAAGAAAATGGTTTAGAAGGTAGTCACTAAGTTAGAATTATTATCTTACGAAGAATAGTATGATTATGCTTTGTGGAAAACTGGAGTATTATTGAGTTTTTAGTATAATGTGCTCAGATAGATCACTAGTATTCTTATTATTAGGAAATATTGCATGTGGGATAGAAACAGCTAAAATTAGTAACTCGTCTTAAATGTCTGTATATTATTAAAATGCCATGTCACCAGTGTGTGTGTGTGTGTGTGTGTGTGTGTGTGTGTGTGTGTGTGTGTAGATGGAGATAGATAGATAGATGAGGGGGGGGGAGAGAATAGTCTGGAGATGACAGTTGATATATGTAGAACTACAGCTTCAAATGTAAAAAGAGTATAAATGGTATGATATAAAGAAAAGTAGCTATGTTGAATGTTTGTGAAATTAAGAGAAATGGAAAGATACCTTAGATCTAGATGAACATGATATGTACTTGTAAGTTGAACTACGAATGAAGGTACTAAAATTTATGCCAGAAGTATGGGCTGTTGTCAAGAAAGCTGCAGTGCTTATGAAATTAAGAATCCATAGGCAATACTGGTAAAGTTATGTTCCAATGAATAGTGATAATGGAAGAACCTGAGATGATGGGGGCAGTGGAGGGGAATTGAATGAATGTAATCAAGAAAAAAATTATTCCGTTAGGTGATATGAATATATGGGTGGAAATAAAACAAGATAGCATGGGAAAACTGATGAAAGGTTCTGAATGTGCGGTAAATTACTTCTTTTATATAGCAGTGTTCCAGGGGGTCGTGAGGGGGAAAAAGTGATATGAAAGAAAAGGAAAGAAGTAAAAAACACTAGAGTGCAATAATCACAAGGAACGTCTCGCATAAGGAACGGAATTAAAACTATAATTTATTCATTTAATTATTTATATCCCGTCCTTTATATTCTTAACAATAACTCAAGATGGCAAACATATCAAACACATCTTTTTCCTTCTCTTTTCCTCACAACAACATCCTTATGAGGTAGTTAGGACTGAGAAAGAGTGAGAGTGACTAGCCAAAAGTCACCCAGATGGCTTTCATGGATAAAGGCAGTACTTGATTTTTATTTTATTTTTTTGGAAAAAGTTTTTTTATTTTTAAAAACATAAACATAAAATACATCTTTTCAGAACGAAGCTTTGATCTGGTCATAGATTTGTACAATTACTACACCTTTTTAAAAGAAAATTTTCCATATCTCCACAAATTACCATCTTATAAAATATAGAGAAGAAGAAAAGAAAAAAAGAAAAAAAATAGTTAAATGTATTCTTAAAAATATTCAAATCATTACAATTGTTATCAATGTTTAAACAATATTTTAACTATTACTCCCAACATAACATCTTCATTTTTACTATTTATCCCAACATATTGTTTTACATTTTCAAATAACACAACTTAATATTTTACTCAATTATTTCCCTAAATTCTATCTATTTAATAGTACCATTATCCAAAAACCCATTACTTAAATCTTTAAATCCTAGCATAATATCATTTCAATTTTTTTTCTTTTTGTTTAGATGAATGTGTTCTTACAAATATTCAAATCATTACAATTATTGTCAATGTTTAAACAATATTTTAGCTGTTACTCCCAACATAATATCTTCATTTTTGCTATTTATCCCAACATAGTCATCTTATTTTAACTGTTGATCCCAGCATAATCATCCTTGTAGTTACTATTTCACCCAACATAATCATCTTTGTTTTTGCCGTTGGTCCCAACATAATCTTACTTTTACTGATAAACCCAGCATAATCATCCTTATATTTACTGTTACACCCAGCATAATCATTTTTGTTTTTGCTGTTAATTCCAGCATAATCATCTTATTTTTGCTGTTAAACCCAGCATAATCATCTTTATTTTTACTGTTAAACCCAGCATAATCATCCTTATATTTACTGTTACACCCAGCATAATCATCTTTGTTTTTGCTGTTAATCCCAGCATAGTCATTTTATTTTACTGTTAAACCCAACATTGTTTTTGCTATTGATCCCCACATGATCATCTTAATTTCACTATTAATCCCTGCATAATCATCTTTGTTTTCCTAACAATCTCCTTTTTGTTGCTTCCATCCATCTGTACATTACTTATTCATATTTAATCACATTGTCATTATCTTCTTTATAACAATTTAACCTTGAGACATGAGTCTTATTTCAAATATATCCTTATAAGCATTAATAAGTTTCTTTTAACATAATCTATTTCTCATATATTTTAATTTCCCTTTTTTCAATTTTAAATATTCATAACATATTCTTCTCATATTTCTATTAATCCTTATTAATCCCCATATAGTTATGCTATAAATCAAAGTCCTTTGTTATTTGCATTATCATCTATAAAAAACCCTCCTTTTTATTATTATTATCTGCCTATACTTTATTTAATCATTTTTAATCACATTGTTTTTATTTCCAGTTACGTGTATCTTGTTTCTTCATTTTCTTGTCTGCAGGCATATATTTCTTTTCAGTTTCAGTGTTCTCTACTTTTATCCTCCATATATCATTTTAATTCTTTTTCTTGCTTCTGTTCTAAGCAATATACATCAACATATTCCTTCTTTAATTCCTGTGCCAGTTTATTCTTTTTAAGTTAATATTATACCAATTATAGGAGTTCTATTATAATTCCCCCTTCTTTTCACCAAAATCAAGCCGCTTGCAGACAAAGAAGTCATCCTCTGCCAATTCCCATGCTAATTATCTGTAGAGCTCACAGTTTTTCAAAACAAAAAGCAAGTTACTTTGTTCCTTTTTAGACCAGAAAGTGTCTCTCTGCAATCCACAATTTCCCTTAGTCACGCAAGTATCCATTTTGTTTCAATTATATAACAATCCTTCTTAATTAATCTTCTTCTTTTCAATTTTAAAAGTATCAAATCTTCTTTTTTTGTTTTACAATCCAATTCGAATTTGAAACTCTGTCCAGCCTTTTAACCATGTCTCTATGTTTAACTTTTCCAATTGATCCTATTCAAAATTCAGTTTTTGTCGGGTCTTTGTTTCTTTAAAAATTACATTTCAAAGTCTTCTATGCCCCCATATTCCTCAGCTGCTGTTTTATAGCTGGGGTCTTATAGTTTAAAGGATGTTGCTCTAGACATTGTTACAAGCCTGAGTTGGTTGTCACTCACCAGCTTCAATAAGCTCTGTTCCTTTCCAATCTCCTCCAGCACATCTCTTAGCCTGGTTGTCCCAGCTTCGTGGCAGCTGCCATGGCTGCCACCCCCCACCGCCGATTCACAGAGAGCTCCCTCTGACCTCCGAGGAACTTGCCTGTTCCTCTTGGTCATCCAAGGTGCCTCTCCTTCTACCCCATCCCTGCAGGTTCCGGCCCGAAGACTCATCAGCGGTGATTCGGCAACCGGGGTTTTCACGGGACTCATCACAGCTCGCTATTTCCCTGACTGTCTCGCCGCAACGCCAAACCGGAAGTCTGGCAGTACTTAAATTTATGGTCTCTTGCTTTCTAACCTGGTATCTTAACCACTAGATCAGACTGGCTCTAATAATAATAATACAATTATTTTGGTATAAAATATTATTTATTTATTTATTTATTTATTTATTTATTTATTTGTTTGTTTGTTTGTTTGTTTATTTATTTTATTTCTATACCGCCCTTCTCCCAAAGGACTCAGGGTGGTGTACAGCCTAATTAAAAACACAAAGACAGACAAAATTTAAAAATAATTATAATTATTAAATAATAGGCCCAATTTGTAAAACCCCAAATTTAAAATCCCATTTAAAACCAATTAAAAATCTTTACACTGATAGCCCAGCCTGGCAGAACAACATGGTTTTGAGGGCACAGCGAAACACACGGAGATTAGAGATTTTACGAATTTCTGGGGGCAGATCATTCCAAAGGGCAGGGGCTCCCACAGAGAAGGCCCTCCCCCTGGGTGTCGCCAGCCAACATAATTTGGCCGATGGCACCCTGAGGAGACCCTTTCTGTGGGAGCGAACTGGCTGGTGGGAGGCTACTGGTGGCAGAAGATGGTCTCGAAGGTACCAAGGTCCAATGCCATGGAGCGCTTTAAAGGTGGTAACCAACACCTTGAATCGCACCCAGAAGACCACTGGGAGCCAGTGCAGCTCGCGCAGGAGGGGTGTCACATGGGCACAACGAGTTGCACTCATAACCACCCGCACGGCCGCATTCTGGACCAGCTGGAGCCTCCGGGTGCTTTTCAAGAGGAGCCCCATGTAGAGAGCATTGCAGTAGTCCAGTCAGGAGGTGACAAGGGCATGAGTGACTGTGCGCAAGGCGTTGCAGTCCAGAAAGGGCCACAACTGGCGGATCAGGCGAACCTGATAAAAAGCCCCCCTGGCCACGGCCGTCATATGTTCTTCTAAAGACAGCCGTGCGTCCAAGAGGACGCCCAGATTGCGGGCCCTCTCTGTGGGGGGTAAAGACTCACCCCCAATAGTCAGCGATGGCACCAGCTGACTATATCACGATGCCAGGAACCACAGCCACTCGGTCTTGGAGGGGTTGAGTCTGAGCCTATTTCTCCCCATCCAGACCCGCACGGCCTCCAGGCAGTGAGACATCACATCAAGGGCATCGTTGGGGTGGTCTGGGGTGGAGATGTACAGCTGAGTATCATCAGCATACAGATGGACTCTCACCCCAAAACCACGGATGATCTCACCCAGCAGCTTCACATAAATGTTGAACAGAAGGGGCGAGAGGACCGACCCCTGCGGCACTTCCCATGCAAGGCACCTCGAAGTCGACCTCTGCCCCCCTGTCAACACGAACTGTGAGCGGTCAGAGAGAAAGGAGGAGAACCACCGCAAAACGGTTCTCCCTATTCCTAAGCCCCTCAACCACTGCAGCATGATACCATGGTTGCAAAGGCACGACGCGGTCCAAAGCCCCGGCAGCCGCCCTCTCCCAGGCGGCCACCAGGTCTTCAGTCGAGTCGTGTTCCAGGGTCTCAGGAAATGGCCCAAGCTCCGTCAGGAACCTTTCGGGATCCATCAGGTGCCTGGGACGGAACCATTTAATCGGTTCTGTCTCCCTGCGGTGGGGGGAAATGGCAGGAAAGTCCAAGCGAAGAAGAGAATGATCTGTCCATGACAAGGGTTTAATGTCTAAATCCCCTCTACCAAGATCATTCAACCACTGACCAGAGACGAAAATCAAGTCCAGAGTGTATCCGCCTGTGTGAGTGGGGTTGGTGAAATGAGGACCCATTGACATGTTGCCCATGATAGTGTGACATATGTTTTTAACTTTATCCTTAATTTTTCTTTCCCCTTTGGTATTAAGGAGAAATTTTCCCAAACTCATGTGGAGTTATTTCAACTCTACAGGTGATTATAGCATCATTGCATTTATAAGCACTTTTAACAGACCAAGAAAATTAAGCTAAGATTCATCATCAGGCAAACCCATTTTGTCTTCACTTCCTTGGTAGTACTATATTTTTAAAAAATTCCCCAAGCAATTACAGGAGTAAAATGCTGCATAGTACTTGAGTCCTCATATTTGTTTCAACCCCTGGACTTCATGTTTCTTAGCATGCCTCTGACTTCCATCATATAAATCATTGATGCTGAAAGAGGATAATAATGTGCAAGCTGTTCTTTATGACATTTCCCCAAAACAAACATGAGTTCCATTATATTTCTCCATTTGAAAGAGAAATTAGTTACATCTGGAGCCATGCAATGGCATGAGCACACCATGTGTATCAAAGAATGCTAATTTCTCTTGCATGCCTCTGTTGAAAGTCATATTGGCTTTTATTGCAAAACCATAGTATATTTTTATTAGTCATGGAGAAAAACGTTGGATGGGATGACACTTCCTATGGATAAATCTCTCCTTACCTCCAAAAAGCGTATTCTCAGTGAAATGCATTCTGAAGCTGCAAGGCATTTCTACTTTAAGGCCATGAAAATTGCCATGCTGGGTTAGATCAATGATCCGTTTAGCTCAGCTTTCAGTCTCTCACACAGAATGGACAGGCAAATGTCTTAGAGAAGTTCATAAACAGGGTAAGAACAGTGATCTTATTCTCCTGCTGTGAGTTCCTAGCTTTTGGTATGCTGAAATATTCCAGCTCAAAAAAAGAAAAAAGAAGGCTGTGATTTTGCTGCTCTCCTGATAGGCAGGGCTGATCTATCCACATTCTATTAATATTTTTCTTTATCTCATCTGAGATAAGAAACATTCCAACTTTTTACCTGGCTTCCATGAACTGTGAGGAGGATCATTACTCCTATAAACAATTTCCTCTCACCTAATGTCTTTCTATACAGAAAAACAAATGCTAAGGCAATTTTAATATAAAGGAAACCTTGGTTCTATTGGTTTCAAAGGAAATTAATGTGTTAATTTAGCCATGTTCATAAGAAAATGCAACTGAAAAACACCATCTGTGAATAACAGCTAGCTAGCTTGCTTGCTTGCTTGCTTGCTTGCTTGCTTGCTTGCTTCCTCCCTCCCTTCCTTCCTTCCTTCCTCCCTCCCTCCCTCCCTCCCTCCCTCCCTCCCTCCTTTCTCCCTCCCTCCCTCCCTCCCTCTTTCTTTCTTTCTTTCTTTCTTTCTTTCTTTCTTTCTCTTTCTTCCTTCCTTCCTTTCCTCCCTCCCTCCCTACTTCTTTCTTTCCTTCTTTCCTTCCTTCCTCCTTCCCTCCCTCACCTCCCTCCTTCCTTCCTCCCTCCCTCCTTCCTTCCTTTCTCCTTCCTTCCTTTCTTCCTCCCTCCCTACTTCTTTCTTTCTTTCTTTCTTTCTTTCTTTCCTTCCTTCCTTCCTTCCTTCCTTCCTCCCTCCCTCCCTCCCTCCCTCCCTCCTTCCTTCCTTCCTTCCTTCCTATTAAAATATCAACAATCCATTTTCAAAAGCTATTGGCTCGATTGCCATTTATAGCATAAAAAGAAGCTCTGTTGGTTAAGCATGCAGACCTAATACCATGAAAAATCATAGCTTTCTGATTTTCTTAAAGCCTGCTGTTTATCCATGCCACCAGACAATTTTTGTAGGTTGAAAAAGAATGGATATTTTCCTCAGTAAATCAGGTTGTTCCATCACTGATCAGTTTATGAGTACCTACCAGGCATCATGAGCTGACTCCTTTTCTTAAATATAAATCCCAAGTTGATTAAATCTTTCATTGTAATAATGTGGTCTAGCTCTTCTATTCCGTTTTCTGGATATTAGAATGGCACACAACAGATGGGATTGAAAGAGCTCTTTTAGATAGATATATCTAAGATACCTTAGATATAGTGGGATAATTTTTAGGGAGCGGCTCTTAATGTAGCAGGATATCTCTAAGCTTTTCCTGAAAGTGAGATTGAGTCCTCTTCCCAGTGTTTTGGTGGGAGCTATCCCTAAGTGAACACTCTAGTAATGATCAATAAAGTTACATCATGCTACATGAAAAGATAAAGCAATAACAATAATAGGCTAAAACCACTTAAATATGCAATAGACTAAACATAATCTTCAGAAACATATTCTAAATTTAACAATTTTGCTTGCAGATATCGATGGAAATGTGGTTTCATATCTTTAAGCTTCTAATCCACACACCCTAAATTCAGATATATATGCAATTCCCAGGAACCAGAGATCCCTATATTTAAATGCATTTTACCCAATACTATTATTGTGTTGGGCCTATAACTCCCAGAGTATGGATGAGATAAAAATGTTCTCTCCACATTATAATTTTGTTGTAAACTATTTCTTGTATATAGAGAACTTCTAGTGGAAACATCTGTCAAAGGTCATTCTATTGTTATTCCTCTAAATCTTGTTCCTTAATTTGTATGACATCATCCATATCTAGCATGACAGCAATGTGAAGTGAATTGCAAAGGTCTTATGACCATGAAAGAGAGCTGGTCCCAGCAGCTTTCTCCCATCTAACATAGGTAAGGTAAAGGTTCCCCTCACACATATGTTGAAAGACGTCTCCGTGGTCATGTGGCCAGCATGATTAAATACCAAAGGCGCACAGAACGCTGTTACCTTCCCACCAAAGGTGGTCCCTATTTTTCTACTTGCATTTTTTACATGCTTTCAAACTGCTAAGTTGGCAGAAACTGGGACAAGTAATGGGACCCCACCCCCGTTACGCAGGTATTCGAACCACTGAACTGCCGACCTTTCGATCGACAAGCTCAGCGTCTTAGCCACTAAGCCACCACATCCCTCTTCCATCTAACATGGTTAATGACAATATTTCTCCATCTGCACATGTTTCCAGAGTCTTTGCACTCCCATGAGGCTATAGACTTTTGCTTAGGCTTGATCAGTTATTAATAACTTTGATGCAGCATGATTTATTTATGACCATTAATGGATTTGCCATATGTTGCTTAACAATTTGCACTACTTTTGCTAGCAACACAAATCTGAACTGATCTTCAACACCTAGAACGTGAGAAAAGTTGAAAAAATGGTAATGCTTTTGTGATAATTTTAAAGTTTGGCAATCCAATTCTATGGATTGTTGGAACAAACTTTCTAAATTGCCCATCATATATGTCTCTCTTCTTCCAAAGACTTCAAAAGAAGGTTGGATTTCTTTTCCTAAAATTGAATAGATATAGGTATATTATATTTTATTATTATGCATGAAGATGAGTGGTGTGTAAATTGTGGATAGAGAAACAGATACATAGACAATGTTACACATGAAGATGCAGAGACAGAAAACAGAACATCCACTGCCTACAGGATTTGTGTGTGTGTCCCTTCAAATCAATACTGACTCCTTGTGGCATCTTGAACAAGTCCCTATAGTTATTTAAGCAAAATTTGTAGAAATGGCTTGCCATTACCTGAATCTGGGGGCTCAAAGAAAATGACTGGCCCAAGGTCAGCCAACTGGCTTCATGCCTAAGGCAGGACTAGAACTCTCAGTATCCCAGTTACCTTAACCACTAAACAAAATAAACTCTCACCTACAGTATATATCTCCTAAATATACACAGAATATTTTTTGTGTGAAGGCAGTGCAGGAGGGATCTTTTTCAAACAACCTATTAGAAGTTGCCAGCACAGATTGTCAGGGCAGATTTGAGTCCATGGGAGCTCAAATCACTATAGAGAGGTCTTGTAGTTTAGTTCCCGAAGAAAGCAATGCCAAATACATAGAACCCCCCCAAGAGAAACAAGAGTTCCTATCAGAATTGAGAACAGATGGGAAACTGATTAAAGCATTTCCTTTGCTAATTGTGTGGCACTGCCTCTGGTTAAGAATGTTGGGTCAATGAATCTTCAGAGTGCCAGCCTCTATTTGCAGTGGGTTTCTGTACCTAGGGCCAAAGTCAATGGAGTCAAGCCAAGGCTTCAGGGAAAGCCTCCAGTGGCAAACAGCTCAGAGGCGCCCTTGATCCTCTTGGGGCTGGAACTGTCTATACAAAAGTGTCTATTATCCTGTCCCCTGTAAAATTATTTATGGCATAAGGATGTGAATTTTCCGAATCAGATGGATAGATGCCAGCTACCAGCATCCATCTAAGCATTGCCACATATTTGTTTTTCTGACCTCTGCATACTGTTCAAAATGCATGAAGCAGTTGCAGCTGGGACTAAGTGAAGGCTTTCCAACTTGTTCCCAACTCTCACTGTGCAAGTGCCAACGGAGCTTCTGTTGTAATTAACCTAGATTTCTTTACAATATCCAGTTACACAGGCATAATCCATGAATATTCATGGACAAAGAGCTTGAATTAGGAACACTCATGAATAAGTCATTTGTCTGAAAATCGGGCTTCCTGTATGTTCTTATCCTTCGATGATTTATCTGGTGATGAAAACAGTTTGTAAAATTAGTTAGTGTCTTTAAGACTTTTAATGACAGCTAAAGTATTATAGAGAAAATGCAAGGATACTCCTGTGCTTCTAGAAGATTTCATGCCAGTTTAACGATTCAGTACAGAATAGGAATGACCTACTGGTAAATTGCAAGAAGTTACTTGACTGTCAGACTCTGGTTTATGCGAGCTAGCCTGCAATTCCTAGATGAAGGAACTATCCATCTTTAGGGTAGACACTAAAATTGTTGTTGTTATTTAGACTTAACCTGACTCTCATCAACTCTGCCAATATCCTAACAAGTAGACAAATGCCAAATGCAGTGTATTACTAAATATGCTCTCTGCATATCCAAGAGAACATTTGACGTGATTGATGTATCTGCCATGAAACTTTCTACTATCCATTGGTTAAAAAACATTTCATTTCATGTCCATAGTCACATCTATCTGTGTTGTTCTCTCCATGGAAGCAAAAATTTGGAAGTTGCAATCTGATTCCATTATTCCTTCTTTTTGGCTAACACTTTTCCTTTCCTTCCAGCTTCAGGAAGATACTGAGGACGACAACATGCTAAGTCATTCTAACAATAATGATTTTCCTAACAAGTCAAGTGCCTTCAGTTTTCTCTATCTATATTACTGTTTGGGGTCACCCAGCAAATTCAGATGTGTGGCAGACCCAGTGCAAAGGCTGTGTTTTTATTTTATCTATTTATTTATCAAAATTATATTTAAATTTATATTTATGTTGATGGTGTGTTTTTTTTAATTGTGTGTTTGTGTGTTTTACTATCGTATGTTTTTAAACTGTTGTCAGCTGCCCAACATCATGAATTTGCAATGTCTACTGCAGCTTTCTGAGAGACAGAGTGGTGTAGTGATTAAGTCAGACTAGAAACTGGCAGACCCTGAGTTCTAGTCCTATCCTGAACACAAAGCCAGCTGGCCAGTCACTTTCTCTCAGCCCTAGGAACGAGGTATTGGCAAACCACTTCTGAAAAAACCTTGCCAAGAAAATTTCAGGGACTTGTCCAGGGAGACCCTGAGAATTGGACAAGACTGAAGAAAAAAATTACAGCTTTCAATTCTATTAGGGTTTTTTTTTTACATCAGTTTCCATATCCTATGTATCCTACAAAGCATATCTGTGCATTGAAAATGCTATAAAAACACGCCTTTATGGAAATATGCATATTCACATCAAGATTATTTTTGTTTTTCCACACTACTAAATACACCTGATGATATATTCCCTCAAGACTGCCCTTGTTTTTCTAAAGTTTTATTTGTGCATTTTACACCTTAGTACAAGACTGCTAGAAACAAATCTAATTAAGGAAATAATAACATTGTTTTTTATCAGTGTTTACTGCATGCTTAATGTACACCAGACTTCCCCAACACCCAAAAACTGATTATTGGTCATGATAATTACCTGAAATAGAAACTGTAATCTACCAACTTCTGGATACCTTGAACTGGAAAATGTTCAGAAGGAGAAAAAGGAACTGAAAACCATGACAAAGTGCAAACTTGTAGTGTTGACTGTAACATTTGGAAATGTTAGCAATGCAAAAATGGATATTAATACAGCTTTGGGTTCAATACTGAGTCAATATAAAATGCCAACATAAACAAAAAGTTTGATATGGAGACTTCTGGAAGAGGCCTAGTGCCTACACTTCACATCACTTTTTTTAGTACATCATTTTTTTTTTTTTAGCATTCTTGGGGCGAAAAGACTTTATTATATTAGCTTACTAGCTGGATGCCCGTGCTTCACTATGAAACTATGTGATGGAACTTGATAAACTGACACGTACAGCTTGAAACTTAACGAGTAGTTACGATTGGCCTCTCCTCTCCCCTTCTCTCCCTCAGGCTTGGTGCACAGAAACATCTTCTATCCTATCCCCTTCTCTCCCTCAGCCTTGCCCCACAGAAACATCTCCTATCCTATCCCCTTCTCTCCCTCAGGCTTGGTGCACAGAAACATCTCCTATCCTATCCCCTTCTCTCCCTCAGGCTTGGTGCACAGAAACATCTCCTATCCTACCCCTTCTCTCCCTCAGCCTTGCCCCACAGAAACATCTCCTATCCTATCCCCTTCTCTCCCTCAGCCTTGGTGCACAGAAACATCTCCTATCCTATCCCCTTCTCTCCCTCAGGCTTGCCCCACAGAAGCATCCTCTATCCTATCCCCTTCTCTCCCTCAGGCTTGGTGCACAGAAACATCTCCTATCCTATCCCCTTCTCTCCCTCAGGCTTGCCCCACAGAAGCATCCTCTATCCCAGTGGTTCTCAACCTTCCTAATGCCGCGACACATTAATACAGTTCCTCATGTTGTGGTGACCCCCAACCAGGGTGGGTTCTAATTTTTTTTTACTACCGGTTCTGTGGGCGTGGCTTATTTTGTGGACGTGGCTTGGAGGTCATGTGACTGGGTAGGCGTGGCTAGCTGGTCATGTGACCGGATGGCCATGGCTATGTGTATAGGGACGACTCAGAGGGCTGAAAAAAGTCATTTCTGACAGGTCCTCGCACTTTTGACTGGTCCTCACACTTATGACCATCCTCACATTTATGCCTGTGCAGCATTCTTAACAACCATGTCACTCATTTCACAACTGCTTCTCTTCAACATGGTATAAATTCGAGGACTGGTCAAAAGTGCGAGGACCAGTCAAAAATAACTTTTTCAGCCCTCTGAGTAGTCCATATGCATAAAAGGATACAGCAATAGAGAGGGATGAAGGAAGGGAAGGGAAATTAGACGAGGAGTGAAGGTAAGAGAGGGAGGAAGAGAGGAGGAGAAGGAGAAAGAAAGAGGAAGTAGGGAGAAGAAGAAGAGGGGGGGGAGAGAAAGTAAGAAAGAAAGAAAAGAGAGAGGTGGTAGGTTTGAGGAGAAAGATTGCTGTACAATAAAAAAGATGAAAGGGAAGAAAGCCAACCCCAAACAAATATAAAGATATTAAGATAAAGAATGAATTGTTAAACTTTAAAGAATAAAAGAGAACAAATATGAATAAATAGCAATAATTAGAAACACACATACAAACATACAACGTATTTTCTTTGAACAGAGTATTTGGCCGGTTCACAAATTTAAACAGTTGTAGGAGGTTAGCACCTACCCCTTTCCGAGAAGAATGAAATATTTTGGGAAATATTAAAAAGGCAGAATATTATATTTCCCTGGATGAGAAATGGAGAAGCATATTTTACAGACAAAGCAGCTCCCACCTTCCTGCCCCTCAGCCTTTGTTAATGGGCCAGAGGCAGAAAGTCAATCCTTTGTCAAAGGACATTTGCAACACAATAGCAACAGAAACTAACACAATGGGCCCCATCAAGCCATGTGATCCTGTCCACCATTAAACCATCTTTCCAAGCAGTCTCCATGTTTCCAGTGTCTTTTTCCCTACTTGGAGCAGAACCCAGAAGGATATTTCTTCCAACACAATATTTAGTCATTTCAATTAAATTTACAATTTCTATATTTCCTTTTTACCATATTTATTCCTCATCTATTTTTTTAAAAAACCAATATTACCCTTCATCCTCATCTCTAATCTTAATCAAATTCAATTTTTCCCTTCTATTCTATATTATACCCCTTCCCATTGTCATCTATTTTTATATCCATTCTCACATTGGTTAATTATGTAATACAGTTGTTTAATACAAATTAAACATTTTAATATAAATCAATTAGTTATATAACTATCTTTTTTGTATATTAATCAATATGAACATGAATATTCCAATTATTTCCATGCAATCCAATTTCTTACAAATCAATTAATTTACCAATACTAATAAACCAAATAATTTCCCCCATATATTCCTCCAAACCACAACCATTTCTGCTTTCAACACAATATACAATTAATAGTATCTCAATTATTACAATTCCCTAAACAGAGCTTTTTTTCTTTTGTGTTTTAAAATCTTGCCCTAAAATCTTGCCCTAAATTTCCCATTGTTTGCAGTTTTGCACCTACCTTTTTTTGGCGAGGAAAAAGAAAAAGAAATCTCTCTGCCTCATTTTGTCACGTTAGTTTCAATTTCCCTTCTCAGCATAGATAGGGGGAAAAAAATTTGCTCCAGGAATTTACCTCTTTGCAACTAGCTCTTTGAAGCCCCGCGGCAAGAATTTACAGGTTTTTTTCCCTCAAGCCACCAGCTGGGACTCCGGAGGCAGCAACAGATTGGGAGTGGGCGGGGTAAGCGAACGGCGACCGGGCGATCCAACAGAGACAGAGGGTGAGGGTGAGTGAAGGCGTGGGGGGGGCGAGAGAGGGCTTTGGCGACCCCTGGGAAATGGCCGTTCGACCCCCAAAGGGGTCGCGACCCCCAGGTTGAGAACCGCTGCTCTATCCTATCCCCTTCTCTCTCTCAGGCTTGGTGCACAGAAACATCTCCTATCCTATCCCCTTCTCTCCCTCAGGCTTTCTAGCCCATTCTCTCCTTCAGGCTTGCCCCACAGAAGCCTGTCCTGTGCTATCCTGTTCTTTCCAGGGTTATTTTCAAGTTGGGAGGGGAAGTAGAACGTCTAACTAATTAGCACCTATATAATAATATAGGAAATACTAATGCTCTGATGGTCATTTTGAAAAACCCTTTCTTAGTGAGCACCTAGAAGCCAAGAGGAAAATTTCAAGTTTGTAGGCTTTACAGTTCTGGAGATTTTGTGATTACGGCATGAGTGGTTTTTGCTTTTATATAGATAGATATATTATGCTAGCTTATATTACTTACAACCATTAAACTATAATGGTTGATAGGAGGAGTGGTAGTTGACGTTTTGGGCTAAGAGTAGAGAAACCCAATTTTGATCCTCTCTTAATCAAGAAAGCCAGCTTGCACCTGCCATTTTTTCTCACCCATAAGCCAACATCAGAGTTTGCGACAAGCTGATTGAAGAATAAAGTCCTAGTTGCCTCCTATCTGGATGGCTTTGTTGTGTGAACTAGGGAAGTACATTACAATCTAGTATCAGTATATAGTAATGATAGTCAAATGCTTTAAAAAAAGTAGTTTACATATCTCTGACAAGCTTATTTCTTCCAATAACTTAATAAATGAATGAGAACTATTTCAACTGTTTTACCTAGGAAATCATACTGATTTTCATTCTCTGTGTTTTGCAATTTCCAAATTGAAGTCATAAAGTTGAAACTGAAAAGAAAAAAAAATATTACACTAACATGATATTACAAAAGCACACACACACATACAAATACACCACAGAGGTAATCCATTACTTACTTTGAGAATTGAGACGAGAATTTCCATTGTTAAGCAAAGTGAGTCAAGCCCAATTTTATGAACTTTATATTATGGTTGTTAAGCAAATCACTGAAATTGTTAAGTGAATCATGCAGTTTTTAAGTGAAACTGACTTTTCACATTGAGTTTGCTTGCCAGAAGACGTCTGGGAAGGTCATAAATGGTGATCACATAACCCCAGAATGTTGTAACCATTGTAAATGCATGCCTGATGCCAAGCAACCAAATGTTGATCATGTGACTGTTGGGATGCTGTATTGGTTGTAAGTGTGAGGACCAGTTGTAAGTCATATTTTTCCAGTGCTGTAGTAACAGTCACTAAATGAATAGTTATATGTGGAGAACTACTGCATTAGTTTTAAAGTCCTCAGTATCTACAATGGATTGTGAAAATTGCAATCTTCCCAGCTGTTTTATGAGGGGTGTGCATTAATGAATTTATTTTTATTTATTCATTTAATCAAATTTATATAGCCACCCATCTCATTCAAGGTGATTCACAACAGTAGATAAAAAGCAAGAATATCAAAATAACAAATACAAATGCAAAAGACTGCAGTAAAAAAATACCCTTTGTAAAACAGAAAGGCAAGCCATAGTTGAAGGAAATAAAAATGAACCCTCGATAATGGAGCCATTTTGCTAGGTTTCCTGGGAGCTCCAGGCCAGATCACATAAATAGGGTCTCTTAGAATATCAAAAGGGATTGGGAATAATCTAATTTTGAGGGGAACAATATTTCATAAGCTGGACACCACCACAGAAAAGGCCTGGACCCACCAAATGTAGAAAGACCTACAACATGCTTTTTTGTCAGATTTAATGGGCCGGGCTGATGTAAGCAATCCCTCAAATAGCCTGATCTCAGGCCATGAAGAGTTTTAAAGGTTAAAACCAGCACCTTCCATTGGACCTGGAAGCAGACTGGCCAAAAACAAAAAACAGTGGTGTTATATGATTTATCCTAGAAGCGTACATAACTGCCCGCTCTGCTACATTTTCTACCAACGAAAACTTCTGGGCAGTCCCATGTAGAACATTTTGGGGTAGTCCAATCTGGAGGTGATTAAAGCATGAGTGACTATAAACTGGGCCTGCCAATCCAGGAAGGAGTGTGTGATGCCCAAGACAAATCTGGACAAGTCCACCTTGAGCAGAAGTTGTGAGCCTAGAAGGATTTTCTGACAGTGAGAACAATGAATCAATGGTATGACTTGCCTCCAGAAGTTGTGGGTGCTCCAAACACTAGAGGTTTTTAAGAGGCAATTGGACAATTTGTCTGAAATGGTATAGGGTTTCCTGCTTGAACAGGGGGTTTGACTAGAAGATTTCCAAGATCCCTTCCAATTTTGTTACCTCCAATAATGCACATTGCATCTGTCTGGGGTAGTGAAATCCCATCAAACATCAAAGATGTTAAATCAGTAGGCCTCAAAAAACAAAGTCCTTGAGTCTTGCCAGGGTTCTGTTGAATGCCTAATGTGCCCCATCCAGACAATACCAGGCTCCAAACACAAGGATAAGAAATCCATGGTATTACTTAATTCACCAGGGGTAGATATACAACTGGGTACCATCAGTATGCTGATGGTACCTCATCCATGACAACAGAGGATCTTACTCAGTGGCTTCATATAGATGTTAAAAAGGAAAGAAGAAGCGCCAAACCCTCTGGCAAATATTCAATATAGATAATAGTTAAGTGGAATTTAGTTTAAAAAGTATATTATTTTTACGGGTGTTGCTGTGTCTTTTCTACTGATTAAGCAAGAAACCAAAGTAATTACTTGGTTTTTTTCTATTGCCTGCTTTATTGAAAACCTCAGAAGAACTAGCTGCAGTGAATCTGCAAGAATTTCAACATACACAGGCAGCCGGATTTAATTAAATAATAGTATAAATTCACCAACAGGCTGCATCCATGATAACAATTACATCACAGGTCTAAGGCACTTGATAGGCATGTTTATGCTAAAATGGAGCTGTTATTTTGTCTACTGGGGTAATTACTGATCTCACTGCATTAATAAAGCTTTAAAGATTTAAACATTTGGATTTGGTAGCAACAGAAGAATCATGCTTCAGATCAGGGGTAAAAACCAGCAGGTTCTGCCAGGTTCTGGAGAACCGGTAGTGGAAATTTGGAGTAGTTCGGAGAACCGGCAAATACCACCTCTGGCTGGCCCCAGAGTGGGGTGGGAATGGAGATTTTGCAGTATCCTTCCCCTGGAGTGGAGTGGGAATGGAGATTTTGCAGTATCCTTCCCCTGCCATGCCCACCAAGCCACGTCCACCAAGCCACGTCCACCAAGCCACACTATGCCCACCAAGCCATGCCCACAGAACTGGTAGTAAAAAAATTTGGATTTCACCACTGCTTCAGATAGATCTAACCACACCAGAGAGGAAGTTTCCAATTTGGGATTCAGTATCCAGGATGAGCCTTCAGTTTATGCAGAGAAGAATCAGGGCTGCCAGGTTGGGACCCAAACCAAACATCGAAACTTATGCACATTCGTAGTTCACTTACCAGCCTTTTATTTTTCTGTTTCCAAGCACTGCGATTTCAAATCACCTCAACCCAGCTGGACTATTTGCTCCCCTATTTTATACTGATAGCCATTACGCTGAAATTGCCTGCTATTCCTCTGCTCATCTTGCAAAGTACAAGGGGTTGGATTGGTTTTGTTTCTTGCCTTTTGATTATACTGCTATATTCTGAAAGCTTTGGTGAGACCCTGGGGTACAGTAATTTTACCTTCCAGAACTTGCATTTTTTTAAAGTTATTATATAACAGCGCAATTTTATAGGATTACCAAACTTCGTAATTTTATTTCCCTATGGCAATTAAATGTGCATTGATGTTGTGGATTATTTCCCCCAGAGACACAGTCAGATGGAATTGGAATGGGGCATTATGGAGTGTCACTCCTCGCAAATTGCAACAATCTTAGAAAATTAAACTGCTTTGTGCTTTGTTGATCTGGCTGTTGTTTCAGGTTCCTTTTCTGCAGATTCAGTTTGCATAACCAAGTCAATAGCTTTACTGCTCATAGAGGAATAGACATGCTAATGTAAAAAAAAAAAGAAGAAGAAGAAGATAAAATCCTTCTGATGACTGAAGTATGTATCTATAAGTAGTTTTCCTGTTTGGAGATCTTTTTTTTTCTTTTTTCTTTTCTTTTTTTTGAGATTTCAAAAACTCTTTACAAAAAAGAATTTGCTTCCTTCAGAGTGACAGAAATGTGCTGGATAGAGGTGGTGAGAGATAAACTTGCCATCCTACATCAACATTTCTAATGTTTTTTAAAATTTTTCTTTTTCACCTTAATAAGGTTTTCTTCAGGATTTTTTGTTTTTAGAGTGGGGCAAATATGTTCAGGGTTAAACTGGGACAAACTCTCAAGCACTTATGGTATTTAAAATAATCATGAGCCAAGGTCACAGTGAGGAGATTCCAAGATGGCTGTCCCTAACAATATAATGGGGAGTGAGAAGCTACAGGCTGAACCCATCCTGCTCACTCACTCATCACGTTGCCTTCTGTCCTGAATTTATTTCACTGAATAAGTGGGGATGACATGCCCTTTGCTTTTCACATTTCCCTCCATCATTCACTTCATAAGAACAGCTACCAACTCTATAGCTCCTGACTGTGCTACAGGAGCCATGATGGTGCTAATTCTACCCACTGACCAATTGTGACCAGCTTGATCCAAGGTTGGTAAAATGTGGATAGTTAGGGACAATATACTGATATTGTAAACCCTTTAGGGAGTGCTATGAGGTGGTATATAAATCTAAGTACTATTGCTATTACTATGCATCTATCTGTTAAGAGTAGAATATAGTACACACATTCTGTTAATTCAAGGGCTTAGCATGGCATATTAAGGACTACAAAAGCAGGTTTTTGGAAAGTTAATTCTTTTCAAAGGAAAAAAAAATTCTGCCTTAAACATCTGCAAACTTAAAATACTTTGCAATTCTTTCTGTACTAATATTGTCTTAAATTTAGAGCCCGATCCACTGTGGGATCTCTAGGGGCACAAAAGTTTTGCTGGTAGATAACAGTGTCTACTATGCATGTCAAAAAAGGCAAGATAGAGTTTGCTGCATCAGGCCCCACCTCTTAGCTATGGGCATCCACATTATATACCGTATTTTTCAGAGTATAAGACACACCTTTTTCCCCCTAAAAGGGGGTGAAAATTTAGGTGCATCTTATACACCGAATGTAGCCCCACCCACCCATTGGCCCCCCAGCCTTTGGCCTCTGCCTCGCAGCAGTTACCTCCTTGCAAGCAAACAGCAAGGAAAAAACAGCTCCTTTCAGCTTCAGCACAGCCTTATTAGCACAAGTTGATTGGATCGGCCTCCCGACTCTCAGCTGATTTGTTCTCAGCTGTTTTGTGCAGGGCTCTGCTGCTTGCTGCAAAGAGGTAAATTGCTGGAGCAGATTTTTTTCCCCCTTGTGCTAATCAAGCTATGCTGAAAACGAAAATGAAAGTAAAGCAGGCTGTTTGCTGTTAGCTGCAATGAGGCAAAATTACTCAGAGGCAGAGGCAGAGGGAGATTTCTTTTTCTTCTTTTCCTCACCAAAAAAGATAGGTGCGTCTTATACTCCGGTGCGTTTTATACTCCGAAAAATATGGTATGTGTATAAAGGGATAGGACTTTATATTCCATGATCACCATTCTCTTCTTCTCCCTCCCTCCCTCCCTCTGTGTGTGTGTGCATGCGTGCATGTGTATCAAGGGTGGGTTCTACTTACCTTTACTACCGGTTCACAATGGGAGCACGCATAGAAGCTTCTGCGCATGCGCAG
Organism: Arizona elegans; assembly: GCA_022577455.1. Lineage (NCBI taxonomy): Eukaryota > Metazoa > Chordata > Lepidosauria > Squamata > Colubridae > Arizona > Arizona elegans. The sequence continues at coordinate 191,157,091 of JAKOOJ010000001.1, forward strand.
ATTACCCATGATGATGTTGTGGCAGGTGGGCGGGGCCTCCCACCAGTTTTACTACCAGTTCTATAGAACTAGACCGAACCGGGAGCAACCCACCACTGGTGTGTATGAATGTACAATATAATATCAAGTTGTGCTGAAATCATTGCTTAACCTTAAAACAATTTGTTGCTGTGACTTCTGCTTATGTATTCTATGCTTTCTCACATCCTACTAGTATCGCACAATACTAGTAGGATGACTTTTGAATTCCATAAAAGGAAAGAGCAGGATATGTATTATGACGTCAATTCTAATTTGCTTCTGCTGTGAAATCAAAGCAAAATACCACTGAATTGTGTTTGACATTATTTTTCCACCCTTTACCAAGTCTTAGCATGCATTATTCAACCAAGCAATTATCTCATGAAAAATAAATAAGACCATTCCTGAGGGATACTTTTGTAGCTCTATCAAAACTAGTGTCATACAATCTAAAATTAGTTTCAGGATGAATGCGGGAAAAAAATCTTTTTTCCGCAAACATCTTTAAGGAACAGTCCTCTTAAAGTATTCATCAGAGTTTTTGTTGGCCATACCTGATATATGCACAAAAGAGTTCATGTGTGGACTGAGTCTTAAAAAAATCATAAAATGTTGCAAAAATGAGAGATATAGAAAGGAGGGAAGGAAAAAATACTAAGTGAAAATGAACTTCGAAAGTTTGGCACTAGCTATATTTGTTGAATCCTTCCTCACTATAATAAACCAGCAACTCTTTCGGGCTTTCAATTTGGGATGAAGATAAAACAGACAGTGTAACTACACTGGATTATAGATTATCAATTGTCTAATCTTCACATGCTCAGAATAGCTTCAAATATAGATGTTCCTTTTCTCTGACAAATACTGTCTTTAACCACATGCAACGTGTTCCACAGATATGTTACAGTCTGTTTGATTATATCAATATCCAGCTATTAACAGACACGGTACTTCTGTTTGTTTTTCGCTCTAAAAAAAAGTGGAGTGGGGGGAGAAACGACGTGATTTGACATAATTGTTCCATTTTTTTTCTTAGTGCAATGTATTAGGTAAAGGAGTTACTGCTAACCCACTATAGTCCGTTGCTGACTATAGGGATGGTGCTCATCTCCATTTCAAGGCCATTCAAAGCCAGCCTGTTCGAAGATGTTTTCATGGTCATGTGGCCAGCATGACATCACCGAGCATTGTCACCTCCCCACTGAAGTGGTACCTATTTATCTACTTGCATTTGCATGCTTTTGAACTGCTAGGTTGGCAGAAGCTGGGGTAAGGATGGGAATTCACTCTTCACACATTTCATGGGTATCAAACCTGGGCTGCTGGCTTTCCAGCCATCAAGCCCAGTGTCTAAATAGCTGAGCCATCATGCCTCAATATATTATTATTACTAAATTAACTTCAAAGTTATAGTCATAGTTTATGATCCTCTTCTGAAAAATAGTTGCACATCAAGTGGGTGAGAGAGCACAATGGACATGTATTTAATTTTGGATCTTACAGAAACAATTGGACTGTCTTGAGTGTTATAGTCTTTGAAATCCAGTACCACTAGACGACATAAGGATGCATAAGACTGGTCCAAGCCAAATATTCACAATTTTATTATTTTTTTATTTTATTAGTTCAATTTATATGCCGCCTTTCTCCGGAGACTCGGGGCAGCTTACAATGCATTTAAAAAAAAAACATTATAAAAACATTTAAAAATTAAAACATTAAAATCCATTCACACCATTCATGGCTGGATCTCACAAGATAGCAACAGTGAGATCAACGGCCCCAGGCCTGTCGGAAAAGCCAGGTCTTCACCGCTTTTCGGAAGGCCAATAGGGTGGGGGTGGTCCGGACGTCAGGAGGTAACTGGTTCCAGAGACCTGGGGCAGCCACAGAGAAGGCCCTCCCCCGCGGGCCCGCCAGCCAACATTGTTTAGCTGATGGGACCCGGAGGAGACCAACTCTGTGGGATCTTACCAGTTGCTGGGAGCTATGTGGTAGAAGGCGGTCTCGAAGATAACCTGGCCCTGAGCCATGTAGCCACAATTCCCTACTATTCCTCACACACATTAATATATTCATCTGGCATAAAATATTTATGATTCCCCTGTTAGTGTAAAATATAAAATTTAACATATACTTGAGAAAGCTTTAAATTTAACTTGACGAATGAAGTGAAGTGTATAGATTGATTTCTCAGTTATGACAATGTGACAAACATTTTGGTACCAAGATTTGCAAGGGAATACTTTTTCTCCCAATGTTTAGGTGTGAAGATTCTAGCAGCAGTCAACACACTATCACTAACTCTTTAAGAGCAGAGATTTCCAACCCATAGGAACCCAGCTGTGCAAGTGGCAACCAAGCTCTCAAGTGTGCAAAGCTCCACGTGTGCAAGTGGCATGCATGCAAGCGAAACCATCCCCTCTCCTCTCACCACCACCACTGCTGGTGTGCAGAGCCTGAAATGATGTTGGGGACCACTTGCTTAAAGCAAATATTTGTATTAGACCCTAATGCGTTCAACAAAGAATGTTGTGGACACATATTCATTCTTTGATTTATAATTTTATTTTTTCAGAAACACCTCAATCCAGAAGGGAAAAAAAACCATAGGGACATGACCACAAGTGGAATTGATTCTCTTTTCTTTACAACCAATTCAACAAAAAGAGGAGCTTTTTTTGTCCATGCATGCTGGTTTATAAGAAATCATATACCATCCATGGAATAACTTAAGAAAATGTTCTTTAATTTGGGCTAAAGATGATGACATTGATTTCCATTTCCATATTTTATTCCACTCTTGTTTCTTAATTTTGTATTGGAATTATTATTCTCAAAACATTTTTCAAGCCAATTAGAGACTGATGTGTTTGTTCTGAGACAATACCGTATAATATCCAGACAAATCCTTTAGATGAATCTGAAAGATTCATTACCACTACTTCAAAATTTGTCAAGGGTTTATTTGCCTGAGCTTTATTTCTGAATGAAGAAGAAAAGATCTAAGTTATAATTGAAATAGCCAAGCACATTCTGAAGAAGTTAACTCATTAATTATCAACTCTAAATTAATAGGATTGCCAGAATGATAAAAATCCTTTAGCCTGTATAATTTCTAATTAATCTTTCATTTATAAAATACAGTAACAGATAAAGGGATTTTAGGATGGCTACAAAGAGGGGGGGAGGGAGAACTCAAGTTTTAGCCATTTCATCCAGATTTTAAAACTAGGATTTCAAAAAAGATTGTCATTGGCTTTAAACATTTTAACAGTGTTTGGTCTGAAAAATATTTTTAGTATCCCAGTAGGTTTCTTCTGAGGCCTCTATTTCCACCCAGAGTTTGGTTTCTGCCTCTATATATACAATAACCACACAATAGTTTGGAAATGAAAAGTACCATAATGGAAAACAATTTCTGAACCTACTTTAAAAATAATCTTTTCCCTGCAAGTTTAAAATTAACAAATAAATGAAAATCAATAAATAATTTTTGCCATTATCTAACAGTTAAGGGAAATAAATAAACTGGCAAAACTTGAAAAAACAGTTTAGGGAGTAAAACTATCTTAGTGGCTGCAGTTCTTCCAACCCATGATCACTTTATGTTTTCTTATTTCCTGATATGTTTTGTTTTGTTTTTTTAATAGATTTTAATTACAAAATACTGCAAAGGGATAAAGTTAATTCCACAAAGCTGAGATAGTGTTTTAGAAAGATTTGATTCCTAAAAGACCATTTTCTTTTTTGTCCATTTTTTTTTGAAATATGAAGGATTTTACTTTTCTGCTGGAAAAAAAAAAGTTTTGTCCCAACTTTAGAACATAACAATTCAGAGTTCAAAAAGTTTATTTTTAAGTTTGCCACAGCCTCAAATTTTTGTCAATTTCTCTTGCAGTTTAGGAACTTCATGGATAATTTATGCTAATATTATGTCAGCTATGTCATCTGCATAGATACTGGTTTTATGTTCAGATTTGTAGATTAAGAAGCTTCTGATAAGCTATTTACATCTATCATCTTGAGCTACATGTTCAATGGCAAGCACTAATAATATGAAAGATTAGGCAACCCTGTTTTTGTGCCTCCCTTACTCCTTATGATGTATACCAATTGGCTAATCTCAGTATTTCCTATTGGAAGTGGAATGGTTATGAAATCCTTAGGGCAAAATATAAAAATGGAGCCTATCTCTTCAAAATCCAAAAAGGTTTGATGAAAGAAAACAGATTTATTATTAGACATCTGGTAAATATCGTTTAGATTACTAGCAAGGAGTATGGAGTGCTTTACAGTAAGACCTGAAGTTATTGTGACAGTATTGAGTAGTGTAATGGTGTGTGAAAAAGACCTTGGGATGCTACCTAGGAATTGTCAGATAACAGCATAGCCTGCAGCTTCATACTGGGTGGAGCAGGAGTATCAGAGGACACCTTGCCTAAGTTCTCAGTCTGTAAATGTGATAGTATAATAATTATGCTTTCAAATTTGCAAGATTCTGCTAATGTACCTTTACATTAATGTACAATTAATTTATCTGGTTGTATTTCTTGTTTGATCTACCTGGTAAGGCTGACATATATTCCTGACCATATTATATTTTTACTTGGAAGTTAACTCCTGATAGAATTCATGTAAATTTGAAAGGAAGGAAAAGCTAGCTACTGTATGTTGGTGCTGCTTGGTAACTGTACCTAAACTCAAGCTCCAACCTTAGAAGATATTTTTATAGTATTTTTCCAGAATTTAGAAGAGTTAAGAAGATACACTCTTTTCTGTAGAAGGGTCATTTTTTCTTTTCATAATCCGTGGCTGTTACCTTGGAACCATCTCATATCACACAAACAATATTAGGTGGACTATTGCTGTTCAAACTAGTCTAGCGAGGTTGTAATTCAGTATTACTTGAATGGCTAAACTACATGTTCAGGGTCACCTATAGGATCGAATGCTTTGTCAAAATACTACAAGCAGCATCACAATAATTCAAGCTCTTCTGTTTCATACAAGCCATGATACATAAAAGCCACAGCAAGATGTTCTGAAATTCCCATGTACCTAAGGATTTGGTGTGGGAGATGTGATCAACACAAGGGAGGACTTTTCTATAAACTAGGAAGCACCTACTAATTTCTTTATTGAGGAACAGTTGGCTCTTTAAAAAACAAAGAACCCTGATGTGACCAGAAGGAGTCACTGATACCAGAAAGGCAATATAGGAAAAGAAGAGGGTGTGTCAGGTTTGGGGCAGGAAGAGTTTTTTTTGGGGGGGAGGGGGAGTTAGCTGGAATTTGGGATTATTTATTTAATTTTATTTATTTATTTTGTCAAGCATGTATAAGATAACAGATATAAGTATAAACATGATTATGAATACATGAAATGGATACAAATAAATGGGGACAGTGCTCTTATGCACATCCCTTACAGACCTCTTAGGAGTGGGGTGAGGTCAACAGTAGACAGTCTAAGGTTAAAATTTTGGGGGTTTGGGGATGAAACCACAGAGTCAGGTAGTGCATTCCAGGCATTGAACACTCTGTTGCTGAAGTCGTATTTTCTGCAATCTATGTTTGGAGCGGTTTACCTTGAGTTTGTATTTATTGTGTGCTCGTGTATTGTTGTGGTTGAAGCTGAAGTAGTCATTGACAGGTAGGACGTTGTGGCAGCTAATTTTATGTATTACGCTTAGGTCAACTGAAGGTGGCGTAGTTCTAAGTTGTCTAAGTCCTAAATTACTTCAAGGAGGATTTCAAACTGGGTTGGTTTTGTTTCTTTCAGAATCATATGAGGGTTTTTTTTAAAAAAAATTATCTCTGTGTGTCAAGAATGTGAATCTTGTCACCTGAATCTTGTCACCTTTAATAAATTGCTTTTTAAAAAAATCTCTAGCATCTGCCTCAACTTGGCTGAACTACAGACTCTCAAAACTTTTCTTTGATTTCCTTCCTATAATTTAGCCAGCACCAGGATGAATCTTTCTTTTTCAATCTTCTTCTGGACTGTGTCTCAGTTTCTTAGTTTCTCTTCAATCCAGAGAGTTGGTGGAAAAGGGAAAAACAGGGGGAGGGAAACGATTTTATTGGAAGAGAAGCAAACACAATTGTAACTCATTTCCAGGTAACCTCAAAATCAAACTGCCTGAGACATACAATGATGCAAAGAATTTTAAAGATGAATATTGCTAAGAAACCACAACTGTTTCTACTAGGACCTATAGATTAGAAATGCTCATGGAAGATTGATTTTTATATGTAGTAACCACAGCAAGATTATTATATATATACAATGATGGAAGACTACTGAAATCCCCACAATAGTGGAATGGATCGTGAAAATGTCAGAACTGACAGAAATAGCAAAACTGACCTATTTGGTCAAGGAGGGGGGGGAAGTATTTTTCTGAAACACTGGAAACCTTTTATGGACTTTTTGCTAAAAGAAAATTGTGAAATTGTTTATGGAATAATGATCGAAAAAGATGAGGATTCAACGAGGGCTGAAGGGATCTCTGGAATACTTAAGAAGCAGGAACAATGATGGGTTTGTTAATAATTGTTGAAAAAGAGGGTTTGTTTTCTTAGGTTTTTTTCCTCTGAAAAATCAATAAAAATATCTATCTATACAAAAAGAACTGGCATGCCTGAAGGAAGGGACTGCTTCAGTACTTCTGTGTCTTTTTACAGCTTCTTTTTCATTTTTGTCTTTTTCAACTATCTAGCATGCCTCATTGTCTCTTGTTTCTTAATATTTTCTAAAGCCATCTCGAACATTGGGTATCTCGCTTTTCAAGTAGGTCTTGAAGAATTTTTTTCTTGGATGGTACATTTAAACCAGAGCTAAGGAAACAAATATATTGAAGGACAAATAGATATATTAGCATGAAGCAATACTCTAGAGAGTAGTAGTGTACAAGGCCCTATAACAGACATCTGTAAATTATAATTTTTATTTAATTGGTTGTTACAATTATAGAAAACTGTCATGGCCCAATACTCAGAATCTAAGCTGCTCCAACTGAATTCAGTGGTATGTCAGTCTCAGACGATACCAGCTAGGAATCACCTGACTCTGATCAAACACAGGCACCATTGGATCAGCTGGAGCAGTCAGATGATGACATCAGTCCAGTGGTGAAATCCAAATTTTTTTACTACTGGTTCTGTGGGCGTGGCTTGGTAGGCGTGGCTTGGTGGGTATGGCAGGAGAAGGATACTGCAAAATCCCCATTCCCTCCCCACTCCTGGGGGAAGAATATTGTAAAATCTCCATTCCCACCCCACTCTGGGGCCAGCCAGAGGTGGTATTTACCGGTTCTCTGAACTGCTCAAAATTTCTGCTACCGGTTCTCCAGAACTTATCAGAACCTGCTAGATTTCACCCCTGATCCAGTCGCCAAACTGTCATACCTGATGAGCAGTGCAGAGACATGCAATGTGGCTCCTTGCCAAGCAAGAGAATAAATCTCTCAATTAAAGACTGCTAGTTACAGCCTGGTTTAAGAGGCAGCCCTGACCTATGCTCCTCCTGTGGAAACAAGTATCTAATTTCCTACCCTGGCATATTATTCCTGTGAATCATGTTTGTGATCCTCTGATCTCGGCTCTCTGAACTTGGCTCTCTGAACCTTGAACTGGATTTTGATTATTCTTGTTGAAAGCTAAACCATTTAAGCAAGATTTCTTTGTAATTCAAGACTTTGATAATCTACATTTCTTCCCTTGTCTGCTGTTATCTGCTCAGCTGTGAGTAAACTACTTTCCTCACTTAGCAACTGTGTGTGGATTTGAGATTTGAAACAGGATAGCAAATTAGCAACAATATCATAGATCATTATAATCCTCTACTAGATCATTATAATCCTACTACTTGATAAGACAGAAAAATGTAGGTTAGACAGCAGCATCACCAAATGGATTGGTAACTGGATGACCAACTATACTCAAAGTGTATTCCTTAATGGAATTGAGTCAACCTGGAGAGAAGTATGCAGTGAGATACTCCAAGGCTCTGTCTTAGTCGCAGTACTCTTCAATATCTTCATCAATACTTTAGATGAGGGGATGGATGGGGAATTCATCAGATTTGCAGACAACACCAAGCTGGCAGGAACAGTCAACACTCCAGAAGATAGACTTAAGATAGACTTAAGATACAGAAGGATCTTAACAGACTTGAACATTGGGCCTATCTAATAAAATGAAATTCAGTGGTGAAAAAAGTAAGATTCCACATTTAAGCAAGAGAAACCCAATGTATAGTATACAGTAAGTATTACCTAGCTCAATAGTAGTAACTGTGAGAGGGATATTTAAGACAATCACTTAAATGTGAGCCAGCAGTGTGCTACAGCTGCCAAAAACAACAACACAATCCTAGGCTGCAGAAGGATAAGGTCAAGATCATGTGAAGTATTAATACCACTTTATAATACCTTGGTAAGACCAGACTTGGGGAATTGCATCCAGTTTTGGTCACCACAATGTAAAAAAGATGTTGAGGTTCTAGAAAGAGTACAGAAAAGAGCAATAAGGATGATTAGGAGACTAGAGGCTAAAACATATAAAGAACCATTGCTGGAATTGGGTATGTCTAATTTAATGAAAAGAAGGACTAGGGGTGATATGATAGCAGTGTTCCAATATCTCAGGTACTGCCATAAAGAAAAAGGAGTCAAGCTATTTTCCAAAGCACTCGAAAAGGCAGGACAAGAAGCAATGGATAGAAACTAATCAAGGAGAGAAGCAATCTAGAACTAAGGAGAAATTTCCCGACAGTTAGAACAATTAATCAATGGAATGACTTGCCTCCAGAAATTGTAAATGCTCCATCCCTGGAGGTTTTTAAGAAGAGATTGGACAACCATTTGTCTGAAATGACTAGGATGTCACAATACTAGAGCTCAGGATGCTAGCACACAACCCATTACCCAGGTCATTACAATACAAAAGACTAATGGGCACACAGCTAGGACCTCGCCCACACAGGATGTTACGAAACAGCCAACTAATCTGCAAACATCAACTCCATCAACTAATCAAGATGTAACAACACAGCCGACCAACCCACCTACAGCAACAGAGCCAGCACTCCACAGCTCCGCACCAGTATTTATAGAGAGACAGCATCTCCGATCACGCTTTGCTTGCACAGGCACGAAGCCGAAGACACCAGCCTGAAGATGACGAGTGGGACCTGTTCTAGTCAGGGTTTTTCCTACGTAAATCAAGATGTTTGTATAGCCATAGTTAAGTGACATCCCAAATCACTATTAATATAACCATGGCTATACAAACATCTTGATTTACGTAGGAAAAACCCTGGCTAGAACAGTAATGCACATATAGACCTACGAAAAAAGAAATATATATATATATATATATATATATATATATATATATATATATATATATATATGTATGTATGTATGTATGTACGTACGTACGTACGTACGTACGTGTGTGTGTGTGTGTGTGTGTGTGTGTGTTTCTTTCTTTTTCGTAGGTTTTATGTGTATTTCTCTTTAGCCAGGTTATATATATACTTTTAACTAAACAAAAGGCCTCTGAATCTGTTGCTACATTGTTATTTTTGCTAAACTACTATCTAAAAGCTTTGGTTCCCAGTGCTTAGTGTTAACAGTTGCCAGACACTTATTATTAACCTTCATGGTTGCCTTGTATTTTTGCACTTTCACTGTCTTGTTAAAACCTTGTTACCTCAGGTGCAGCTGAGACATCCAGGTGCCTGGCTTCTGTTAACTGAATTTTCAATAGTGTTTATAAGAAAATGTATGTAAATTGGGCCCAAAATCAAACACCTCAAATTTCTTCTACGGGCTCTAATATGTGTTGATCCTAAGCATTATTTTGCTTGCCTATGAAGCAAAAATTATTTGTACATGTGTGTTATGTCTCCTTTATTTAGTATGGTATTTAGATCAACCTCATCCTTTTATAAAAACATATATTTTTATTGAAGAAATAAAACAATACAATTATTAGAAAAGAAACAACAATATTGTCAATAAGTAGAAATTGAAAAGAAAAAAGGGAAAAAGATAAGATTATAGAGAAATGGCTTCCATCTTTTTAACAGCAGTTATAAATGTATCTATATTTTACTCTTTCTAAGGTTACATTATAATTTCCTTTTTTCTAAAAGCTCTATTTTCTAATTCTTTTTTGTTTTGTTTTTTGGTTTCTTCTTAATTCTTAAATACATACAGTAAATCACAAGTGCTCATGTGTTAGCAGTTACTTGTTTGTCATTTGTACATAGTTCAACTTCAAATGAACATTTTGAATATTACTGTTCAATACTTTCAAAGCTAAGATAAATAACAATAGTGATAAAAGGCAACCTTGTTTACTCCTTTTCTGTATCCTGCAGTTTTCATTAATGCCCCATTAAAACATCAAAAACATAAAAAATCATCAAAAAAAATATTTTAACTTTTCCATTACCATTTCTTTCTGTAACAGTATTTGATGTAGCCTCCATCTAAATGAACTGGTTTTCCTTTTAAATACTAAAATCATTGGATTGTTATCTAGAAAAAAAGAGTTTTGCAGTATCTCCACTTTACAAAACATTAGTAACTAAATTCTTAGATATTCTGTAAATTGTCGTTTTCCAATCTGTTGACTATGTTGTTCTCCAGATTTGTTGGCTTAACGTGACCCTTTATTGACTCTTCTTTTGTTTGATTGCCATTTTCTGTCCACTTTCCATCAATTCTTGCAGCCTTCTGACTTGGTCATGAACAGAATACTTATTAAGCATCATCTTTTAGTGCTAGAGAATATTTTAAATAAGTAGGAAATATCTTCTACCGATAATATATCCTGGATGTTGAAATCTCCAATGCAGGGGTGAAATTCAGCAGGTTCTGACAGGTTCTGGAGAACCAGTAGCAGAAGTTTTGAGCAGTTCGGAGAACCGGTAGCAGAAATTTTGAGTAGTTCAGAGAACCAGCAAATACCACCTCTGGCTGGCCCCAGAGTGGGGTGAGAATGGAGATTTTGCAATATCCTTCCCCTGGAGTGGGGTGGGAATGGAGATTTTGCAGTATCCTTCCCCTGCCACGCCCACCAAGTCACGCCCACAGAACCAGTAGTAAAAAAAATTGGATTTCACCACTGCTCCAGTGTACAAAATTTTAATATATTCCATCTTTGTTTGATCTGGGATTGAGTTACTGTCCATTGGCGTCCTTTAATATACTAGTTCAAGGTTAGTTTAGTTTAGTTTATTTGATTTGTATACTGCCCTATTCCCGAAGGACTCAGGGCGGTGAACTTCCGAGGTTAGAACTTCCGAGTTTTGGAAAACTTTTCTGGTTTCCTTGCTTTTCTGTGTCTATATATATCTTCAATGTCTTTATTTATGTCTCTTCTAACAGCTCTGATACCTTCTGTTAAGTTCCTTCCTGAGATCTCTGTCCTTATAGGCTTCGCTTTCTCCTCTTTGCAATTTTCACGGTTTGTTTTGACATCCAGTTTGCTTTTTTTTGTTTCTTGGTCTTCTGCAGTCTCTTTTCATATTCATCTTACAGTGTCTTTGATTTCATTCTACAGTTTCTCTGGTTCCCTGTGCATGAGGTTCAGGACTTCAAAGCAATTTTTGATGCCTCTTGAAAATGGAAATCTTATTATGGAAAACTGGCTGGTTTTCTTCTTCAGCATGACCACATGAGCAGTTCATGGTCTGTTTCACAGTCGGGCCCTGGCTACATCTTTGCTATTAGAACAGATCTTCCACCTCCTTGTACCAACAAAATAGTCAATTTAATTTGTCTGAACTCCATTTCATGCCCATCTATATAAGGTATTTTGGATGTTAGAAGTCTGTGTTAGCAATGAAGAAATTGGCAGGAAGTGACACACTGTTTAGCCTGCTTCTTTTCAATTTTTCAGGCTATATATTTCAACTATGTTTCCCTCTGTTCTCTTTCCAGCTTTAATGTTCCATTCTGTAACCACAAACAGCAGATCTTGCTTGCATGTTTTGCCAATCTCAGATTGACCATAAAACTCATCAGTTCTCTTCTTTTACATCAATAATTGGAACAATAAACTTGAGTAATTGTCATATGAAATACTTCTCTGTGAAATCTGATATTTGATCATGGGCTCCATTGTTCCAAAGTACTATTCTTAACGTCTATATGTACTATATCTTTACTAACCATGAAATCAACTTTGTTAGTTCTTTATTTTTCATGTCCTGAGTCATAAAGTAAACTTCGATTTACAACTGTTCATTTAATGACCATTCAAAGTTACAACGGTGCTGAAAAAAGTGACTTATGTCCATTTTTCACACTAATGACCTTTGTAGAATTCCCAAAATCATGTGATCAAAATTCAGATCCTTGGCAACTGGTTCATACTTATGATCATTGCTGTGTCCCAAAGTCATGTGGTCATCTTTTGCGACATTTTGACAAGCAAAATCAATGGGAGATCCAGATTAATTTAACCATATTATTAATTTATCAACTGTAGTGATTCACTTAACATATGTGGCAGGCAAGGTTGTAAAATGGGGCAAAATTCATTTAACAAATATTTCACTTAACAACATATATTTTTGGCTCAATTGTGGTCTTATGTCAAAGACCACCTGTGTAAAATATGATCTTGTGACTAAAATTGTCCAATTCCAAGCCATTTCAATATGCGGAGGCCTAAGAAGTCAATATGAAGTCTATTTATCTTTCACTGTGTTGGATTCTTCCATGCTTTGGTTTATTACATGGCATGTTCCTATTATGTCTTTGCTGCTTCAGATTTTGTTTTCTAGATGGCAGCATCAGAAACTGGATGTCCCAAAGGCTTTAATATGCTTGTGTCATAAACATCATTAATACTTCAATAAAAGTTCCTCAGCAGTTCTTCAATTGTATGTTGAGTTCTGTCCAAGCTGAGGGGCCCATCATCTGGTATTATATCATCAATCACTTTATAATAACCATCCATATTGTGTCTTGGCAAAATACAGAAACAGTTCACCATTGCCTTCTCCTGCACAGTATAATATTATGTCTTGCCATTGTCATTCTCTGTCTCTGACATCTTCCTATATTGCTGCTGCCCATTATAGGTGCCTGCTTGCTTTAATTGGGTAACTGGAATGACCTTCATGCCTTGGTGACCTGGTGGGAATATGCACTCTTGACATGCACTCCCAATATTTTTGAACTATCCTTTCTAGGGAGTCCAAATAAGTAAACTATTCAGGTTACCAACTACATTTTAGTTGGACATTGCAATAGTGGCGAATATCTATAGCAATTAACTTAATCTGTACCCACACCGATACCAAACAGCACCAGTTCGATTGGAGCAAAACAAAAATCGGCCACGCTACCACCGGCCATACTAGTGAGTTCATCAAAACTTGGCACTCCACAAGCAATTCCATCAACAAACACATTGACCTGCAACAAACCCACAAACCCCTCAGAATCCAAATCAATCACATAGCCAGCCCGAGACAGCACCGACCCTCAGCCAACCCACACAACCCCCCCATCAGCAGTTCACCTCCCAATGACCTTGACCTGATGCAATCTTCTTATCACAAGGTCCATCACAAGACTCACTGATGACTCACACTTGACCCATCACAAGACCCTCACCTGATACACCCATACCCGAAGCCCTTACAAACAGAAGAACACTGACATCCCCTAAACTCTGTTGAAGATGTTACCTAGTCTGGTAATGAAATATTTGGAAACCAACCCAAACCAAGCTCAGAGGATGAACCTTCACCCTTAGTTGTAAATCTTAAATTGGACTGAACTGAGTTATTGGATTAAGTTTTTATGTGTTTTATTATTTTGTACTGTGCCTAGTTATAGGCAGGTGAAAATAAATCTACTCCTAGACCTGCTAACTGTCACTGAGTGATTCTTATACATTGAGATCAGGGAGTGAGGCTTGGGCATCATCCCGAAATACATTTCAGTTTAGGAGTGAGACTTGAATAAGGCAACCTTTTGACCCAAGTTTGATGCCAACAAGGGATTTGCACCTCTTGTTGTTTTTTCCTCTTTTATCCTTCAAAATGCCTTTGTTACAATGCTCTTTTCACTTAGAAAATTCTACTTCTGATATCTCCCACTTTATGTCCTTCTGAACATCCTTGTAATGCTCCTGTTATTATGCTTACTTAGCATTAGTTTACAATGTGAGGAAAACCAAATGGTAGAACTTCCTCTGCACTCTATCATTTTAGAAGGCAGGAAATAAATTTAAATGAATACATAGACATATGGAGGAGGGGGAATGTGTTATATACATACATAAAGAATGTACGCACACATATATTAACAAGTGGAAGAATCATTTACCTTTGTATTCATTTTTTTATTTATAAACACCCTGACTTAACCAGTTGAATCTTTGATTTTATAAACTGCCTCTTAGCAACTGAATTTCCTATGAATGTAAAATCCATAGCTCTGCAGTACAGCACATAGGCTGCACATAAAAGGCTACAGATTCAACCCATGGTATCTTGTACTAAAGTTTTGAGGGGAGAAAAGTACAATTTAAAGACATCTGCTCTAAGGCAGGAAAATGCACTGGACTAGATGGAAATATATGCTGATCTCATATTAGATTGTTTCTCTGTTCTGTCTCAGCCATATAAAATCATTCTTATCCATATCGAAAGGAATAAGATAAAAATCAAGATTAATCAGTTTGGGGGGTGGTATTATTGTGCCAAACCTTTATTAAAAGATGGGGGGGTTGTTACTTTTTTCTTTACTCAACAATGACCTAAACTATGAAATGCTATCAAAATCTATGTCACTCTTCGTATTGTTCTGTTCGAGCGGGAGAGCAATACAGGCAATCATGTAAATTGAAAGTGACTGTGAGCCTAAGAATAACCCAAGGCACAAAACAATGGAGAGAAGGTGGGTAGTGAGGGGGGAAAGGAAAGCAGGAAGGAGAAACAGAAATCTCTCTCATTACTTAGCTATAAAAAAAATCTAATTAGTCCCAAAGGAATTATTTTATATAAAATCAGATGGAAAAGGCACTTTTTTTTGTCAGCTAAACACTGAGAAAAAGTAGGACAGTGACAAGAAAGAAATTTGCCAATGTTGCTGATTTCTATTCTAAACTGAAATGTTTTTAAATCTGGGGAAATAACCATCACTAAAACATTTACATAATGCATAGTTTAAAACAGCTTCTTAATTGAGTTTAGCCTGGTAAAATAATACAATTATAGGAAAACTTCCACAGAGGAAGGAAAACAAATAGCGCATTACCAAAATAATCACTGAGAGATACAGATATATAATTCTGTACATCTATATTGATAAATGTGTGTGTGATGGTGGTATATATATACTGCATATATCCAACAACTGACGTAATAAATATAATGTATACTGAGAATGAGATTGTGTTGCCATACGGCAGATACTACACCAGGATTACTTCACTTCTGGTATCACTTCAGGCCTCAATGCAGCCAGTCATTTAGTGGCAGACACAAGAGAACATATATCACAGAATATTGTCAGATGTGTCTGGAGGTGGCGGGGGGTGAGCCTGAGGCATCAAAAGTTGCAAGATAGCAGGCACAGCATTTCAATACATATTCCATCCCTTTCATGCATTCATCAACATTGTATGCACCTTCAAAAGAGGTGGGTCTTGGATTTCATCATTGCACCTGCCATCCTGCAGACTTTTACCACTACCACCTGTAATACTGCATTCTAATCACTGCACCACCAGGACAGGGGTGGGCTTCAAAATTTTTAGCAAGGGGTTCTCTGCCCAGTTGCTGGGTGGGCGTGGTCATGGTGAAAGTGGCCTAGTCGGCCTCCTGCACCACTGGGGGGGGGGACATTTTTGCCCTCCCCGGGCTCTGGAGGCTCTGGGTGGGCGTGGTCATGGTGAAAGTGGCCTAGTCGGCCTCCTGCACCACTGGGGGGGGGGGCATTTTTGCCCTCCCCGGGCTCTGGAGGCTTTCCTTGAGCCTCCAGGAGGGCGAAAATGGCCTCCCCAGGCTCTGGAGGCCCTCTGGAGGCCAGAAACAGGCCTGATTCTGGCCTTCCTGAACTTCCAGTAGGCCCGGTTTTCACCCTTCCCGAGCATCCGTGCACACCTTGCACTTACCTGCATCCAAAATATGTGGGGACTCCTGGGTTTGGGGCCAGCCAGGAGTGGGATTTGGGGGGTTCTCCAAACTGCACAGAATCTTAGCTAGAGGTTCTCCCAAACCCCTGCAAACCCTCAGCAGCCCACCCCTGCACCAGGGCTCTGTAGCGTATTCAGAGTTGTAACAATAAAAGGTCAGAAAGAGCTCAAGCAGATTCATCTCCCTTCCTTTCTTTAGGCTAAGGATGGAATAATGCAGAGACCACAGGTTTCATGTAGCCTCTGGCCATTCTCTGTGCCATGGGGAAGATCTCTTCAGTTTGATGATAACCCATTCTCTGAAGCAAGAAGGGGAAAAAAACCCTCAAAGAATTGGTTTCTCCTACTTTAGAAGTTAAAAAAAATATCATGGTGGGTACCTCCAGATCAATTTACACTCTATAGCACAGTGTGTTGATACTTAGCCTGGAATTGTGAGAAGAAGCCATGAACCTACAGACCTCAGTGCCAGGGTTGGCACTTATGTTCTCGACAACTGCTCATTTTCATGCCTCCAAGTGCCCTACAGAGTCCATAGAATTTTGAGATGGACTAGAAAGAAAAGCTACAAGTCTAAAGCACCATAGTTTAGACTTTCTTATTTCATCAAGCTGGCCTGGCCTAAATCTTTTCCCCTTTTAAATGTAAATTTTAATTTTTTTTTAAATTATTGGGTATTTTAAATTTGTCTCAGCCAAATTATTTAATTCGTTTTTATTCTATTTTAAATTTTTGTATTTATGTGTTTTATTCTGTGGCTGTTCACCGCCCTGAGTCCTTCGGGAGTAGGGTGGTATATAAACCCAATAAAACAAACAAAACAAACAAACAGTTATGAGGTGCTTTTATTTATACTTCTACAACTGGGCCTTAACTATGTTAAGTTTAAGGAGCGCCGATGGTTCAGTGGTTAAACAGCCAGAATTCGATCCCTGACTGGCTCAAGATTGACTCAGCCTTCTATCCTTCCAAGGTTGGCAAAATGAGGACCAGATTGTTGGGGGCAATATGCTGATATTGTAAACTGCCCAGAGAGTGCGGTATATACCCTGTTTTCCCCAAAATAAGACATCCCCTGATAATAAGCCCAATCGGGCTTTTGAGCACATGGCAATAAGGCCAAGCGCTTATTTCAGGGTTCAAAAAAATAAAATAAAATAAGACAGGGTCTTATTTTCGGGAAAACACGGTAACTCTAAGTGTTATCACTATTGCTAATGTTATTTGGCTTAATTCCTGTTTGCAGGGAGCATTCTTAGGAAATGAATGTATTATATAAGGTAAAACTGATTTACTTTCAGGCCCTGGTGTGGGGAGCTTGACGGGAAATATGATTACCCTATTGTCAATCAATTCATTTTGAAAGCTCGTTACTTGTGTCTTCCAAATAAATACTCTATTGCCTTTTCATGAATCAATGGTTTTTCCAAAATAGAGCATTTCTATTTCTCTCTCTTCAAAAGCATACTATAGAGCCAGAGAAAAGAAAATGAAGGAAAATTTGTATAACATTCATGTGGGAATATTTATTCCCTATAAGCAAAGAACTAGTTCAGAACTATGGGTGCAAATGTTTTTAATTTAACAGGGCCAGAACAGTGGTGGGTTGCCCCCAGTTTGCACCGGTTCTATAGAACCAGTAGTAAAACCGGTAGGAGGCTCCGCCCACTGACCCTGATGTCATCAAAATGCTTCTGCGCATGTGCAGATGCTTCTGCGCTTGCTTCATTCTCGCACGCGTGCAAGAGTGAAGCAAGCACACGCGTGTGAGAGTGAAGCAAGCGCATGCTTGTAGGCTTTATGATAGTGGAACACAAAGGAAAATCGTTGTATATCACAATAGGAAATGGGAATGTTTAAATATTCCCTGGCCACATTTTTCCTACACTATCCACTCTTCTTCTTCTTCCGCTGATTCTTACCACCCTAGTTCACCTTCTCCTGCTAAAATGAAGGTTAGATGCCTACCAAGTACAAAAGCAGAAGGTTAGCTTGTGGATCCTCTTGTTATTCTTACTCAAAGAACAGGGATTTTGGTTGAGCCACAGCTAGTTTCCTCCTGTGGCTTGTAGCAGCAGCAATAACAGTGGTGGTGGGGGGGATGGCAATGATAATAAGGAGAAATCTAGAAAAGGCCATTCAACATAACAGACCGTAAGAAACACAGCAACAAAAGGACATGGAAGCTTTCTAAATTTGGTGGCGTCAGGGTTTAAGATTCTCCCTAAATTAGTGTCAACAGCAGAGAGAGGGATAAATGGAAGTCTTATTAAAAGTCTACATGCTGTCTTTGTTTCAGAATATAGATTAGAAAGAAATTTTCCCTGCGGTGTGAAGAAATAGAGAATAATGCAGTGAGTGGAGAAAGTGGTCCAATAGATTCCCACTCCCCTGACTTCATGCACTCCGGGGTGCAGGGTTCCAATGGGGAAAAAAAATATTCTGGGCATGGACTTTTCCACCCAAGGCACTATTTGTTTATGAAAGGTACTGCAACAAGATATCAAAATAGCAATGGGTTTCCAGATTGATGAAGGATAACATTATGAACACCTGTTGAGAGTGATAAGTAGCTAATTAGACTTTCCAAGACCAACAAGGGGGATTTATGAAATATCAGAAGTGCCTATTATTGGCTTTGACCAAACAAGTTCATTGTTTGCTCCATCCGCCTGTGAATCTTCTCTATTCCACAACATCGATATGCAGCTTTCCTTCCAAGAAAAGCTTAGTTTAGCTTTCATAAATAAATGCATGTATAGCAGTTAGAGTAAATTCAATAATATTTTTGTTGGGAACATTTAGCAATGTGTGCATTTTCTCCCTCATTGTTATAAATTTGTTGTACCAGTTGCCAATATAATGTGGGTTTTTTTTCTTCACCAGAAAGAAAACTAGACAGTTCTAAATGAACCCCATTGATGCATTTGTTTCCTTCATGCTTACTCATGATTTACATTTGAAACATTTATCTACAGATCCTCCTATAAAATCTTTCATTCGGTTTTTGTTAGCCTCCATCCTTTTGCATGTAGGCAGTCCTCACCTTATGGCCACAACTGGGACCAGAATGTCCATTGTTAAGAAATGCAGCTGTTAAATGAGTCACAGCTGATTTTTTTGCCGTGGTTGTTAAGCAAATCACAGCTGTTGTTAAAGGAATCATGCAATAGTTAAGTGAATCTGGCTTCCATCCATTGACATTACTTGTTGGAAGGTGGCTGTGAAGATCACGAATGGTGATGGTATGTCTTTTTCTGTTTTTCGTAGGCTTTTATGTGCATATTCTTTCTAGCCAGGTTTTACCTACGTAAGCTAGGTTGTTCTGCAGCTCTGACTGTGTGAAATCTCATTCACCAACCTCAGAGCTCCTCCTCTGCTGACAAACTGCAACTCCCAGAGAGCAACGCAGAGTTGCAGTTTGTCAGCAGAGGAGGAGCTCTGAGGTTGGTGAATGAGATTTCACACAGTCAGAGCTGCAGAACAACCTAGCTTACGTAGGTAAAACCTGGCTAGAAAGAATATGCATATATATATATATATATATATATATATATATTGAAATATATGACAATCACTTGCTGTGAGCATTCATTTTAGAATCAGTGACAATTGAACCAAATGAATTACTTTTGTTTCAGTCTTTTACTGTTCCAAATTGCATGCATATATTACTTTCTGAAATCTCATTTAAATGTTAGATGATAGATGGTGATAGATAGATGATGGATGGATGGATAGATAGATAGATAGATATAAAACTCAAGTCAAAATCAAACAAAAGTCCAATAGAAATAAGTCCCAGTGAAAAGAATTGAATGTGACTTCACAGCATGATCTTATGTAGAGCCAGGTACCTTTATGCTCATTGATTTCAACAAGTTTAGACATGTCCTTCTTCTCTGTAAGTTTCAAGTTCTTCATCGTGGCTACCATAAGTCATTAGATTTTTAAAAATATATGTCTGTTACAAGGTAAGATATATATACACATTCTGAAAGGTGGTGGAATTGGTTTTGGCACTCATTGGATTTTGATGCATTTTTTTCACACTAGCAAATGCATGTTAAAACTACTTCCGTCACCCTTAGAACATGTATCTCTCTTCATCTCTCAATACATAATTTCCAATTTCCTAGCAGCTCTCTGTTTCCTTGCAAATAGGTATCAGTTCCTGCTGGAAAGGTCTTCCCGAAACGATAAACTTATATATGGATCAGAAAAATAATATTGCCTTTCATTATTCTTTGCCCTTTATAGAGAAAAGGGAAAATCATAAATATGATACAGAGTGCAATCCTTCTTTGGTCTTTGCCTGCAACATATGCTAGTCAATTCACAGTTATCAGAGGACATTTCATAACAGGCTCTGAAGTGTAGCATCAAGCCAGAAAGAAGTTGTCCTTTCAAGAAACTGGCATGACCGTTCATCATTTATCATGGGGGTGAGGAAGAATATGAAGACTTTGCCATTTTCGTATGCAATAGGCTTGTTTTCTGACAGCAGCTCTAGGGAAGTAATATTTGTCAGCTGAGTAAATTATAAATATTGTGCAACACTCCAGTTGTTCAAACCACCTTCCAAAAGTTACATACTCTGGGATTCTTTTGTTCGAAGCATCAATAGTTAAAACCTTTCAGGACACTACAGACATTGAAAGACAATGCTACATAAAGTACAACTTGGAAGTTATATGGGTCTAGCCCAGGGATCTACAACCTTAAATACTCAAAGAGTGTTTTCACCCGTTTCCCACAGAAAAGAAAACACTGGGAGCCACGAAACCCTTCCTGTGCCTGACTATTTCTTGAGTGGCCACAAAACTAGCATATGTAGTTGAATTAAACATTCTGTTTTCTTCTGAAACTTTTCCTTTCTTGGATTTATCCATGGTTGGCCTACCGGGGGTTGAAAAGCTCAATAAATTGCATGCCAGCAGGTGTTGCACATTGGCAGTTGTAACGCCTATTTTGAGTGACAGGGAGCTGCAGCAGAGGGGTGAAAGAGCCACATGCGGCTCCAGAGTTGAAGGTTGCTGATCCCTGGTCTAGCCAGAAAACCAAGAATCCTCTAAGGATTACCTCCCCCTTTCCAGAAAAGTTTGCTGAGTTTTCACCAGTTCTCCTTTTGCATAAATGGATTATGTGGAAGAGTCGCTAAGCATAAAGTCAATTTTCAGATACATTGAGGCAGACTGGGGCGCCATACTAAAATGAGGAATTTCCCATATTGAATATATATTGCTAGTTCTTAGTAGTTTTATTTTTTATAAAATGGGCAAGCTGGAGGATTTCAATGTACAGATAGTCTTCAATTTACAACTGTAACTGAGCCCCGAATTACATTAGTAAATCCCGATTTTATGACCTTTTTTGCAATGGTTGTTAAGCGAATACCACAGTCATTTTAAAAAAAAAAAACATTTTATCCAATTGGCATTTTTTGACAGAAACCAGAAGTAAATGCTGGAAAGCAGGAAAAAAATGACAAAAACTGTAGTCACGTGACCACAGGACTGCAAATCCTGTGCAGCCAATGGCTGCAAATGCAAACCAGATGCCCAAAATGCTTGGCAACAAGGATTACTTTGTTGCCAAGTAAATGCTCAAAATGCTTGGCAACAAGGATTACTTTTTGCAAGTAAAGGGAGGGGATTACAGCTGTTGGAACTCTGGAACTGGGATTACAGCTGTTAGAACTTTTCAAGGGTCCATCATAACTTCAAAAAGGTGCTAAGTGACTGGAAGTTAAGCAAGGACTACCTGTATAGTAGAAATGCAAATGAAGGTGAGGAGTCAGTTCCAACAGATGATTGTTGGATGATGGATAGTTTGCAAGAAGTAAGTAAAGTAAGATGAAGTAAAAGAGTTTAGGGCAGTGATGGCTAATCTTTTGCCATTGCATGCCAGGAGCGGGGGGAGCGGGGAGGGGTTGCACACGTGTGCATGCCTACATCCGTAATTCTATGGAAGTTGGCAAACGGGCCATTTTTAGCCTCCGGAGGACTTCCGGGGGGATGGGGAAGGCTGTTTTTGCCCTCCCCAGGTTCCTAGAAAGGCTCTGGAGCTTGGGGAGAGCAAAAAACAGGCCTTCTGGTCCCACTGGAAGTTGGCAAACAGGCCGTTATCAGCCTCCGGAGGACCTCCGGGGGGGTGGGGAAGGCCGTTTTTGCCCTCCCCAGACTCCTAGAAAGGCTCTGGAGCCTGGGGAGAGAGAAAAACAGGCCTTCCCCACCCCCCCAAGGCCCTCTGGAGGCAAGAAACAGCCTGTTTCCCTACTTCTGGTGGGCCCAGAAGGCCCGAAAACCATCTGGCTGGTACGTGCATGTGTGCCAAAGCTGAGCTTGCATGCCCACCGATATGGCTAAGTGTGCCACATGTGGCACACGTGCCATAGTTCACCATCACAGGTTTAGGGTTTAGTTGGCAAAGACAGCTGTTGGTCCTAGAAATCAAATCTTGACAATATTGGTTGTCAATAACTTGAACATGATATTGCTCTGGGATTCCCTTAGATCAAGTTTCAAGGCTTAGCTAATCACCAGAAATTTATGACCTAAATGGCAGTAAAACAACTATTACAATATATTAGGAAATCAATACAAAATAGAATAGATTAAAGTGTCTGAAGGACATACAGGCTAAGAAGCAACAGAGGCAGAACATGGAAATAATCTTGAACTTCCTTATAAACAGCATAACCTTAAAATGCATTTAGCCAGAAGTAATGCTCACTAAGAGCAGAAGCGACTTTCCAATCTGTTCAGAATTGCAATTTTCAGCCTAAATGTAATTCTAAATAAAGCATAAGAAATTAACTCCAGGAAAAAAAAAAGATCAAGCCAAGAATGAATATTAAAGGGGAAAAAATAAATAAATTGCACAGAGAAAATAGTTCTTTAAATGGAGAAATCCTATTCTAGGTAGAAAGCAAAGCTGGAGAAGAAAACCCAAAGGAGAAATAAAAGAGCTATTCGGTTCGCTGTGTGACAATATCGCTGTTAAAAGCAACTGAATGCTGAAATGAGAGATTGTGTAAAGGGACATTTGCTTGGCAACAGGGCCAGGAAGTTGCAGAGGAGAGGACATTTGCAGTGTATCAAGAGGATTTGGTTTTCACTCCAAATCTCAAATGATTTTAAGCTCCCTGAAGTGTGGCTTCAAAGTACATATTCGCAATCCACCACAATTTATCCATCTAGCTTGTTGCTAGAACTATATTGCTGGCCACTCACATCTTAACATGTCCTGATGTTTGCCAATTCACACATTGCGCTCCACTGAGGTTTGGTGTGTCTCTTAGGAGGCACTGAGCAATCTGATTTAATACAGCCTGTGGCTTCAGCATTACTGATTGTCCCATCTCCCAGACTTCATGATTTGAAGCTGTGTGCTGAATATTTATCTTTGAAAGTTTCAACCTGTCTATTTCTAGTGTCCATGGCCTATGTTCATATGTTTCTTGGGTCTTTTGACTGAATTATAATTCAAATTTGGGGATATTTGCATGGAAGGGAAATTGGTTGTTAACATTGAAGTCTGGATCTACTAAATATGTCCACCACCCTGAGTCCAGCAGGAGAAGGGCAGTATAAAAATTTAAATAAATAAATAAATAAATAAATAAATAAATAAATAAATAAATAAATAAATAAATAAATAAATAAATAAATATGAATGAAGATGTGTGGATCTATGTTAAGGTGACCAGACGTCCCGCTTTTGGCAGGACAGTCCCGCTTTTGAGCAATTTGTCCCGCGTCCCGCGGCGTTTTAAAAAAGTCCTGATTTTTCATTCTGCCTCCTGAATCCCCGCTGATGGCTAGAGAGAAAAAAAACTCTTTAAACTCTTGCCGCGGGGCTTCAAAGGGCCGACCTACAGCTGATCAGTGTTAAAAAAAAAATGAATAGACCCATGCCTGCAAAAATAGAAAAAACAGCCCCTGTTAACAGCTTCCGCTAGGTTAATTAGCTGCAAAAAGCTGCAAAAAGTTCCTGGAGCAGATTTCCCCCCCCCCCCCCAGCTATACTGAAAACAAAGGCGAAAGCGAAACTAAACCTGCAACATGACAAAATGAGGCAGAGAGATTTCTTTCTTTTTCTTTTTCTTTTTCCTCACCAAAAAAGGTAGGTACAAAACTGCAAACAATGGGAAATTTTGGGCAAAAGAGGAGAGTTCAAGATTTTAAAACACAAAAGAAAAAAAGCTCTATTTAACTAGGGAATTGTAATAATTGAGATACTATTAATAAATGTATATTGTGTTGAAAGCAGAAATGGTTAAGTTGTGGTTTGGAGGAATATATGGGGGAAATTATTTGGTTTATTATTATTGGTAAATATAATTAATTGATTTGTAAGAAATTGGATTGCATGGAAATAATTGGAATATTCATGTTCATATTGATTAATATACAAAAAAGATAGTTATATAACTAATTGATTTATATTAAAATGTTGAATTTGTATTAAACAACTGTATTACATAATTACATAATTAACCAATGTGAGGATGGATATAAAAATAGATGACAATGGGAAGGGGTATAATATAGAATAGAAGGGAAAAATTGAATTTGATTAAGATTAGAGATGAGGATGAAGGGTAATATTGTTTTTTTAAAAAAATAGATGAGGAATAAATATGGCAAAAAGGAAATATAGAAATTGTAAATTTAATTGAAATGACTAAACGCTGTTTAAATTTGTGAACCAGCCAAATATTCTGTTCAAAGAAAATACATTGCATGTTTGTATGTGTGTTTCTAATTATTGCTATTTATTCATATTTGTTCTCTTTTATTCTTTAAAGTTTAACAATTCATTCTTAATCTTAATATCTTTATATTTGCTTGGGGTTGGCTTTCTTCCCTTTCATCTTTTTTATTGTACAGCAATCTTTCTCCTCAAACCTACCACCACTCTCTTTTCTTTCCTTCTTACTTTCTCTTCCCCCACCCTCTTTTTCTCCTCCCTACTTCCTCTTCCTTTCTCCTTCTCCTCCTCTCTTCCTCCCTCTCTTACCCTCACTCCTACTCTAATTTCCATTCCTTCATCCCTCTCTATTGCTGTATCCTTTAATGCATATGGACTACTCAGAGGGCTGAAAAGTTATTTTTGACTGGTCCTCACACTTTTGACCAGTCCTCGAATTTATGACTGTCCTCACATTTTACATTTTTGCCCTATCTTGTCATCATGGTGAAGAGAAGCAGTTGTGAAATGAGTGACATGGTTGTTAAGAATGCTTCACGGGCATAAATGTGAGGATGGTCATAAGTGTGAGGACCAGTCAAAAGTTCGAGGACCTGTCAGAAATGACTTTTTTCAGCCCTCTGGTTAGTCCTTTTGTGCATATGGACTACTCAGAGGGCTGAAAAAGTTATTTTTGACTGGTCCTCACACTTTTGACCAGTCCTCGAACTTACGACTGTCCTCACATTTTACGTTTTTGCCCTATCTTGTCACCATGCTGAAGAGAAGCAGTTGTGAAATGAGTGACATGGTTGTTAAGAATACTGCACGGGCATAAATGTGAGGATGGTCATAAGTGTGAGGACCAGTCAAAAGTGTGAGGACCTGTCAGAAATGACTTTTCAGCCCTCTGAGTAGTCCCTATACACATAGCCATGGCCACCCGGTCACATGACCAGCTAGCCACGCCCACCCAGTCACATGGCCTCCAAGCCACGCCCACACAATAAGTCACGCCCACAATGGTGTCCTTCTTACCAATGTTAAAATCTGTTCACCTTACCCTATACGCATAGCCATGGCCACCCGGTCACATGACCAGCTAGCCACGCCCACCCAGTCACATGACCAGCTAGCCACGCCCACAAAATAAGCCACGCCCACAATGTCCCTCTTTACCAATGTTAAAATCTGGTCACCTTAATCTATGTGCTCCTCAGGCTTTCAGAACCTGTAAAAATAATTAAGTTATCATCTAAAGTGGATGAATGTTAAAAAATATAGAACAGCAGATCTGGGAAACCTTTAAGGATATCTAGGCTAGCTTGAGGAAAATGTATTTCTTTTTCCATCTCAACTGGTATTCATGTTCAGTCTAATTATCTTTTCTTCTCAACACAGCTCTAAGGTTGCAAAGAAAATAAAGTATGCAAAATGATACCAGTTCACCCACGCTATTGGTAGTAAGAGAAAGAACAAAGCTTTCATGTTGCCTTTTTGTGTCAAATATTAAAAATACACATAGGGAGAAAAGAGAAAATGATTGTGGGGATTTGTCTAATCTACCAGTTCAGAGCAAAGCATAGATGGCTGTAGCTTAGTCCTTCAAATGACCTGAAGCTTAGAAGGAACAAAGTTAGATATGTTGTCAACTTACCCATATAAAGAAAGGAGGAGTTTTTCTTCACTGAGCAGAGAACAATTTTCCCATAAACCTGTCTTCAAATATTCTCCAACGTAGAATGACAGAGCTGGGCTGAACCATTTTAGACCATAGTCTAAATGGTTCAGCCATTTGGTCAACCAATGGTCAAACTCACAGCATGATATCATCACACGTATTGTGACTTTTCCCCCTTTGCTAAACTGGGGGTGGGCATGGCCAGCACATGATGTATCCAGCCTGTGTGCCGCTAGATTGATACCCCTAATTTAGACTATTATCACTCGGCTCAGGGTATCACACTGGGAGGAAGCATCCATCATCCCTTGTCCTCAGAAATACAGCATGGCTGCTATCCTGGGAAAACATCTGTTTCTCAGTTATGTTTGTTTTTGCATGGATATTTCATATATTAATTGGCCACAATCAAGAATTTCTGCATAATTAGGAGAGAATGGAACTGAATGCTTTCAGAATTACATTCAGTGGCTAGGCACCCTGGGTGAACCAAAAAATTGGAGTATTGACAGTTGTTTACCTGGACTACGTAGAGCTCAGCCACTTTAAAGACTGTGGACTTCACTTCCAGAATTCTCCAACCATCATGCTGTGAAATCCACACCCTAAGTAGTCCAGGACTGTGCTGCAGAGCTAGCTGGAGTGTTCACGGATATTTTCAATCTATCCCTGTCACAGTGCTCTATCCCTACCTGCCTGAAGACATCTATTATAGTACCAGTCCCTAAGCAGACAGTAGTGGTATCCCTTAATGATTATAGACCAGTAGCTTTAACATCTGTTGTCATGAAATGTTTTGAGAGGCTGGTGTTGAATTATATTAAGGCTAGTCTTCCATCTACTTTGGACCCATACCAATTTGCATATAGGGGTAATAGATCAACTGACAATGCTATGTCTCTTGTTGTCCATACTGTATTGAATCACTTGGAACAACAGGGGACATATGCGCGGCTGTTATTTGTGGATTATAGCTCTGCCTTTAATACCATTTTACCCAAAGAATTGTTTTTTAAAATGTCCAATTTGGGTATAAATCAGAGGATTTGTTTGTGGATAAGGGATTTTCTGACAGGTAGGCCACAGTCTGTAAGAATGGGATCTCACCATTCCTCTACTCTGATACTAAGCACAGGAGCCCCCCAGGGTTGTGTGCTAAGCCCCTTCCTTTATTCCTTGTACACACATGACTGCACCCCATTGTATAACACCAACGCAATTATTAAATTTGCGGATGACACAACAGTGGTGGGGCTCATTAATAAGAACAATGAGTCTGCTTACAGGAAGGAAGTACAAGGGCTGACATTGTGGTGTAATGAAAATAATCTCACACTTAACACCACAAAAACTAAAGAATTTATAATTGACTTCAGGAGGAAGAGAGATGTACATCTACCATTGTACATAATGGTGAGGAGGTGGAGAGGGTGGGTAGTTTTCAATTTCTGGGCACTTATATCTCGGAGGACCTTTCATGGACTATGAATGCTAACATGCTTGTGAAGAAGGCACAGAAGAGGCTGTACTTCTTGAGAATGCTCAGGAAGATAAATCTATCTTAGCATCTACTTCTGTCCTACTATCACAGCACCATTGAGAGTGTCCTGACATACGGCATTCTTGCATGGTATGGGAGAAGCTCTGTAGCAGACAAAAAAGCTCTACAGAGAATCATTAAAACTGCCCAGAATATCATCGGACTCCAGTTACCAGCCCTGGACGACATCTTCGAATCTTGCTGTTTGAGAAAGTTGCATAACATTCTCAGAGACTCTTCCCATCCTGCTTACAATCTTTTTGGACTGTTGCCTTTTGGCAGAAGATACAGAACAATTAAAACTTGGACCACACGTTTTCTGAATAGTTTTTATCCCAGAGCTATAATTGCACTCAACAATAACTAAAGGGCCACCATCAGTGAGCTGTTGGACAATATTACTTGGTCTGTTGTGTGGATGTTTTGGTGGTTTAGGGGTGGAGAATTGTGGTGTGTGTGAGTGTGTTTGGGGATTGTTATGTGTGTTGGACTTGGTCTTTGGGTGTTAAGTAAATTTCGTTGTATGGGTATACTGTGTATACACGTACAATAACAATAAATTTATTTATTTATTTATTTAAAGTGACTGAAATTGAGAAGCACTGATTTAGAGTGTGACCAGTATAATAAGTATATAGGTGAATCTTCTAATCTGTAGGTTCTATACTTGGGCCCATGCTCCATTCTCCTCTTTTCATCACTTTATCGGTCTATAGGAAGGAACCATTTCTGGAAATGGGAGGGCTGAAGAAAATTGTTTTTTTTTTTTTCTGGTTAAAATCCCTTACAATTTTTCAAATCCCTTTCTATTTGAAGTATGAATGCTTTATACATTAGTAACTTTCTGTAAGAAATGATTTGATATATGCAATAAACAGATTGGAATTTATCCACCTGTTTTCACTCTTCCAGAATACACCTATGCAGCTTTGGACTCAAACTAATATCTTTCTTAATATATTTAAAAACATGCATTTTTATGCAAAATTAACTTTAAATATGTATTTGGTATAAATAAGCATAGCTTAAAAGCAGTGGTGGGATTCAAGTAATTTAACAACCAGTTCTCTGCCCTAATAATTTCTTCTAACAACCAGTTTTCCAAACTGCTCAGAAAGTTAACAACCGGTTCTCCCGAAGTGGTGAGAACTGGCTGAATCCCACCATTGCTTAAAAGGCATAACAGGTTTGTGATGAACATATCCTAGTGTGACATGGATTGGAAACAAGCTTTTTTTTTTCTTCATTCCTATCTGAACCTATTGCCCAGGAGAACAAAAGACAATGGATCTTAAATTCCACATGGATCAAGTAGAAAAATACATTCTTTTTCCTTCTTTGGATAAATCAAATGGAGAATTGGAGGTGCATGAAATCCCATTATATGCCCTTCATAGTATATTATCTGCTAGCACCATGTGATATCTGGACAATAAGTCAAATCCAGCTGGGCAGTGAAATATATTTAGGTCCATCTCCTTTAAAAAAAAAACCATTCTTATTTTCAATGGCCATTCCTTACCATTTAATTGTTTTGTTCAATTGCTATTTTCATCAGTAGAATTAAGTTCTTTGTTCACTTTTCCATGATCTATTTCAGATGGCTTGACAGGATTTTCAACCGCGCAAAATACATGTACAACATCTCTGTTCCAGAGAACCCCCTCAATCATCCTTTTTTCCCACATACTTTGGGTACTCCCATTCAGAGTGTTGGTCTATAAATGACACAACAGCCAAGAGGAAAAAATGGATCCAGGAGAAACTATCAAAAGCACAGAGTAGATGTCTTCTTGGTGAAAACGATCAGTATCAACTAAGCCTATTTCAATTGATAGTTACCCGCATATTTATTTGCTTATTTCAAAATGTGTCATAGATATCTAAATCCCTTTGAATAGCTTACAATATAAATCTAAAAACATTAAAATCATAGATGCAATATTTCATATAAAATACTAAAATGATGCTTCTCTGTCTTTTAATAGAGATGATATCTCCTAGCTTTTTAAAATTACTAATATTTCCTCAGAAAATACACTATATGTCATAGGTGCAGCAAAGCAGACCAGATATGGAGAGCTCACACAAGTATTGAATTATTTCTTTTTTTTTTAAAAAAAAAAAAGTTTTTTATTTTTCATCAACATGTTTAAATGTACAGTCTTTTATCCATCCTTATACATTGTTCATTCATCTTCTTTAACTTCCATTAGGTAATTAATTAATTATTTGTTCGGGTCTGCTCTTTTACCATTTCCTTTTGTTTTACTACAACCTTTCCTTTTTCCCTTCCCTTCTTTCTCCTCCTTTCTTTCTTCTTTCCTCATTCCTCCTCTCCTTTCCTTTCCTACTTCCTTTCCTTTTCCCCTCTCCTCTCTTCTTCCTCCCCTTCTTACCCTCTCTCCTGTTCTTCTTTCCCCTTCCTTCTTCCTCTCCTTTTCCCATTCTTCTTTTCTCTTCTTCTCACCTCCCAACTCCCCTACTTTCCTCTCTCTACTCCTCCCCTCTTTTCCATTCCTTTGTTGTTTCCTTTTTTAATTCAAACTGAGATGGTATTCTAGCAGACCCGATTTCTATTTACATACGTCTTCATTTCCAATTTCATTTTTTACTTTACTATTATTCCTCTAGTATTCCATGCAGGAATCATCTGGGTATAACATTTGTGCTATCATCTTCAAAGTTTACCATTATTTCTTAAAATATATGTTTATCTTTCCTTCTTTCATTTAATTCTAATATACTACAAAATATTCATCTCAAAGTTCTTGTCTTTATCCTGTTTATTATCTATACTCACTTTCTATCCATTGATAAAATTTCCCCCAAATGTTGTAATACTCCAATTCTATTTTCCCTTTAATTACCAATGTCAACCTATTCATTTCTGCACATTCCAATATTTTCTTAATTACCTCTCCTTTTGTAGGGATTGTTGTATTGAATTATTTCTATTTCGATATTCAAGCTGTTTTTACATCACAAGACATCACAAGACTCTTTAAACAATACAATTTGCCTTTATAAAATACAAATCTTGTGTATAAAAAGAGAAGGATGATTTTCATTCACTTTGGGGTAAACTAAAATGAATGTATTTTTTTTTTCAAAATAGAAATTTCTGATGACATACTCATGAACTTTTTACTTGGCATAACTGCCCAGCACCCTATGGGGGCATTGTGTGTGTGAATGTATTGTACTTTACTGTTCAATCAAATTTTAAACATTGTGCAGCCTCTATGACCAGTTCTTTCCAAGTTTTTTCAAAACAGAAATTTGGGTCAGCAAGAGAGACTCCGTAGTGATGGAGTGTGGGGTGGGTGTATGGAACAATACCAGTTTTTCTGCCATTATGAAACAATAAAGTATTTAAAAAAAAAACCAACCCTATTTTCTAAAGATGGTCTTGTAATTTTTTTTAAAGCACCCTGAATGGGAAGGAAAGGAAAGGAAAGGAAAGGAAAGGAAAGGAAAGGAAAGGAAAGGAAAGGAAAGGAAAGGAAAGGAAAGGAAAGGAAAGGAAAGGAAAAGGGAAAGGGAAAGGGAAAGGGAAAGGGAAAGGATTTCCATAAAACATTACAGTTTCAGCACAGTATTCCCTCAAATTATCTGGAGTTGTGGTTGGAGAAAGAACAGCAAAATATTCTAAGATGCTTGGAATCTAACATCTAGACTTCATTATGTGCCAGTGCTTTACACTCTGTGGAATCACAGAATCAACCTTGCGAACCAGACACACTAACTCTCTCAGCTCTATTCATGTGACCCAGACCAACCAGAGAGTTATATTTGGTTCTTTTTACAAGTCCTAAGTGGTGGGCCCATGTGTGATTTAAATAACTTGCCTTTTCATGAGCTGACTCTACCCTCTCAACTGACTGTTGACTTCTGTCTCCATTGGCACAGCTGCCATAGCTGCTGAACGATAAGCCAATGCTCACCTGTGGCCATTAGACTACCATCTCTGCATTTTGGCCTTAGATTTTGCCATTATGTATCTCATGTTACTCAGCTGATCCCCTATTGCCTCTTGCAGATAGAGCCATTGAACATTGCACTTACAAGGCACGATAGCACCCTCTGCCACGGCAAAACTCTTTAACTTCTGCCTTAGATTGAAGGACTTTGGCACATCAGGAAGGACGTGTTTTATGAAGCCAAGTCTGCTTTAATTCTTCACTCTCATAACTCAGAGGTAGGGCTGACATGGCTGTTGTCAAATCTTCAAGGGAACTAATGTATGGTATTGGCTTTTCTTACTCTGGCAAGGATTCAAAGCACAAGGCCAAAAGATATTACCAGGCGAAGTCCAATATAACAAGCAGGAAGAAACCTCCTAGTCTGATCAATCAGAGTTGGAGGAAGAGCCACAAAGAATTATTGGAGTATTGACAGGGATATTTATGAAAAAAAAGAAAATAAAGATAAAAATTGGGAGTAGCTTGATACAGTACATGAAGTAATTTATAACTAAAAGTCTAGTGTGTCCCTGTTTTGAGAACACCCAAGGAAAGTTCCACAAAGTGGAAAGTGGGTGCGTTTAATTTCATACATCCATTCCTTGTATTTGCATTAGTTTAGTGTACTGACTTTCAGGGAACTATATTTGGCAATATATCTATGTCAGATGCTGATGTTGGGCAAACTGCTTGTCTGCTGATTTAGGGCAAGGAGCACTGTCCATAGGCTGGTGGATTTTAGTTCCCTTTATTGATAGCAATAGCGCTTAGACTTATATACCGCGTCACAGTGCTTTTATAGCCCTCTCTAAGTGGTTTACAGAGTCAGCATATTGCCACCAACAATCTGGGTTCTTATTTTACCCACCTCGGAAGGATGGAAGGCTGAGTCAACCTTGAGCCTGGTGAGATTTGATCTGCCAAATTGCAGGCAGCTGACAGGCAGCAGAAGTAGCCTACAGTATTGCACTCTAACCACTGCACCACTGTGGCCCTGATGCAACGTGTTGACTTCCTTCAGATGCATAAGACTTGAGAACTGGCTACCAAGATGCAGCAATGCATCTGCTTATGTTGTTTATTTTTAAGAGACATGAATGTAGCCCAACAAAAGAATGTGTATGTGTGTATTTGTTTGTTTCAGGATTAGAGTCAGGTCTACAAATTAGGAAAGTTTTTAATGTTTTGACCTGATCACCCTTCCCTTCCCTATCCTTTCCAATTTCTTTTAGCATGTCTCCATTTAGAATTAATTAGATACTATAAATAGGTTTTATGTTGTATATAAATTAATGTCATTAATAAGTTTTACATTATATATCACCATCATCATCTGTTGACCTACATCTAGAGACTACAGATAGTCCTCGACTTACAAAAATTCATTTAGTGGCTGTTCAAAGTTACAACGGCACTGAAAAAAGTTATTTAGGACCATTTTTCACACTTATGACTGTTTCAGCATCCCCATGGTCACATGATCAAAATTCAAACACTTGGCAACTGACTCATATTATGACAGTTGCAGTGTCCTGGGATTGAGTGATTCCTTTTTGCGACCTTTTGACCAGCAAAATCAATGGGGAAGCCATATTCATCTAACAACAGTGCTGCTAACTTAACAACTGCAGTGATCACTTAACAACTATGGCAAGAAAGGTTGTAAAATGGGGAAAAATTAACACAACAGTTTAGCAGCAGAAATTTTGGGCTCAGTTTTGGTCATAAATCAAGGGCTATCTGTATTTGTTTCAGGGTTAGAGTCAAGTCTACAAGTTAGGAAAGGTTTTAGTGTTGATGATTTTGACCTGATCACCCTTCTATATCCTTTCCAATTTTTTTAATCTATCTCCATTTAGGATTGATTAGATACTGTAAATAAGTTTTACATTTTATATGAATTAATGTCATTAAGTTTTATGCTATATATCACCACCATCATCTGTAGACCTACATTTAGAGACTATTAGATCATCTGACATCAATGTAATAGACTATTAAATCAGCACTGATCAGTCTTTGTCATTTGATATAGTCCGGCAGGGATTATGTCCCATATGTAAAGTCTTAGAGTGAGACAAACTATAAAGGATTATAGATTATATTCTCCAGAAACAAATCCTACCATATAAACAAAATTCAGTGCATAGCTTTATTAGTGAGAGAAGGATTACTGTGTGTCTATGTGTGCACACACTTTCTTTCCCATCTGGAATAATACAAGTAACGATTGTGAAAGGATTAAGCTTTCTCCTTGCATTGTTAAAGTGTGTCCCCCCCCCCCCCACCCTGCAGTCCTAAGGTTACTCAGTGTAGGAATCCACCATTTGTGGCATAACACATTTTTCTCCTACAAATTCCTTCTTGAGCACAAAATGTAATCTATGAAGACGCTAATGTCTTTCAGGTGACTGAGCTAATAATTCCAGTCTTCAGGAAACCACAGAGGCTTAAATGGTGTTAATTCCAATGGCACCTTGAAACATTGTCATTTATAGAGTTTCATAGCACACAAAAGCATGATTATATCTTCTTCCATTACACGGAACAAATCAACAACGGAGGAGTTTTTTTCCCCCCCAGTATCCTAGAAATAGCTCCAGACTCATAATATTGATGATATATTCTTTCAAAATAAAGTATCATTACGCATTTTAAAATAAAGGTTCCCCCACTCATGCGTGCTATTCGTTTCTGGCTCTAGGGCAGTGGTGGGATTCAATTTTTTTAACAACCGGTTCTGTGGGCGTGGCTTAGTTGGGGGTGTGGCTTGCTGGTCATGCGACTGGGTGGGTGTGGCTAACTGGTCATGTGACCGGGTGGGCGTGGCTATCTGCATAGGGACTACTCAGAGGGCTGAAAAAAGTCATTTCTGACTGGTCCTCGTACTTTTGACCAGTCCTCGCACTTATGACCATCCTCACATTTATGCCCATTGCGGCATTCTTAACAACTGTGTCACTTATTTCTCTTCATCATAGTGACAAGCTAGAGCAAAAACGTAAAATGTGAGGACAGTCGTAAGTTCGAGGACTGGTCAAAAGTGCGAGGACCAATCAAAAATAACTTTTTCAGCCCTCTGAGTAGTCCATATGCACAAAAGGACTACCCAGAGGGCTGAAAAAAGTGATTTCTGACAGGTTCTTGCACTTTTGACCGGTCTTCGCACTTATGACTGGTCATCATTTATGCCCATTGTAGCATTCTTAACAACCGTGTCACTCATTTCACAACTGCTTCTCTTCACCATGGTGACAAGATAGGGCAAAAACATAAAATGTGAGGACAGTCGTAAGTTTGAGGACTGATCAAAAGTGCGAGGACCAGTCAAAAATAACTTCTTCAGCCCTCTGAGTAGTCCATATACATAAAAGGATACAGCAATAGAGAGGGATGAAAGAAGGGAAATTAGAGTAGGAGTGAGGGTAAGAGAGGGAGGAAGAGAGGAGGAGAAGGAGAAAGGAAGAGGAAGTAGGGAGGAGAAGAAGAGGGGGGGAAGAGAAAGTAAGAAGGAAAGAAAAGAGAGGGGTAGTAGGTTTGAGGAGAAAGATTGCTGTACAATAAAAAAGATGAAAGGAAAGAAAGCCAACCCCAAACAAATATAAAGATATTAAGATAAAGAATGAATTGTTAAATTTTAAAGAATAAAAGAGAACAAATATGAATAAATAGCAATAATTAGAAACACACATACAAACATACAATGTATTTTCTTTGAACAGAGTATTTGGCTGGTTCACAAATTTAAACAGTGTTTAGTCATTTCAATTAAATTTACAATTTCTATATTTCCTTTTTGCCATGTTTATTCCTCATCTATTTTTTAAAAAAACCAATATTACCCTTCTTCCTCATTCTAATCTTAATCAAATTCAATTTTTCCCTTCTATTCTATATAATACCCCATCGCATTGTCATCTATTTTTATATCCATCCTCACATTGGTTAATTATGTAATACAGTTGTTTAATACAAATTCAACATTTTAATATAAATCAATTATATTATATTATATTATTATAATTATAAATCAGTTATATAACTATCTTTTTTGTATATTAATCAATATGAACATGAATATTCCAATTATTTCCATGCAATCCAATTTCTTACAAATCAATTAATTATATTTACCAATAATAATAAACCAAATAATTTCCCCCATATATTCCTCCAACCACAACTTAACCATTTCTGCTTTCAACACAATATACAATTAATAGTATCTCAATTATTACAATTCCCTATTTAAATAGAGCTTTTTTTTTTTTCTTTTAAAATCTTGAACTCTCCTCTTTTGCCCTAAATTTCCCATTATTTGCACCTACCTTTTTTGGTGAGGAGAAAGAAAAAGAAAAAGAAATCTCTCTCCCTGCCTCATTTTGTCACATTGCAGCAGAGCCTGCTTTACTTTCATTTTCCTTTTAGCTAGGGGGGAAAAAATCTGCTTGAGCACTCTTTGCAGCAAGCAAAGAGCTTGCAAAACAAGAGCTTGCAAACGAGCCTGCAAAACAGCTGAGAGCGAATCAGCTGAGAGTCGGAGGCCGAACTAATCATGCTAATTAACCTATGCTGAAACGGGAGCTCACCCTGTTATGTGGCACTAGAGATTCGAACTGCTGACCTTCTGATCGACAAGCTCAGCATCTTAGCCACTGAGCCACCGTGTCCCTTACTGTCTTCACTGGTTCAAAGCTGACCTCAGGGAAAAGGAGGTTATTTGTTTTATAAATTTCTGGAGCTGCCCACTAGCCAATGTCTCTGGGTGGTGTACATGGCAATAGCAGTTATTCCTAGTCTCCACTAGAGATCTTTTTTAAGAGGTGTCTGGAAGGACATACATTATGTCCACCTATGGTTGGAAGGATACTAATCTTCTTTTTCCAAGCCTTGGAAGGCATACTTTCGACTTTGCCCACTGCCCAATCTATACTTGTAGATCTCTGAATGTCTAGCTACCAACATTTTAGAAATTCCATTTCACCCAGGAATTCAAAGCACCCTCCCCCATCACAACAAACTGATTAGACTAAACTGTATTGCTTTTGGAGAAGGCAGTGCTTCTTTTAACCTCACAATAATATTGATTCGAAATCTGGGATGTCACTAGTCAGATTACTTAAAGGCTTAACTAATTATCAGAGGATTTAATGTCCAAATGGCTATCATGGCCATGCTATAATTGGGATACTCTGTGCCAGTGGGATAGATTAATGACTAACCTACAGACCAAGAGGAAGAAGAGGCAGAACAATGTTTGATTCAAGAACTTCCTAGCCAATAAAAAAGTTTTGAACATATCATATATATTTATTTCAGTTTCCTAATGCATAAGTTTAGCATATTAATACATTTCACCAAAAATATGTGATATTTTCTCAAGCAAAATGTCTATTGAATTTCAAAGGAAGGAAATGGATTTTCTAAGTGGGAGGGGTAGGAAATCTAATAAATACAGAGGTTGGCAGAAATAGTTTACATGTTTCTTTGAATATTCCTCTCCTTAAATTTACAACACTACCTTCATTGTTATCATTAACTCATTTTCTAGAAACTGATTTTAATGTCACAAACAAGATGATATAGTGTTATGTTTTTTGGGGGGGGAAGACAGCAAGCAGATGGAAAGGCTGGGGTCTTTATCCCCAAAGGTCTTGATTGCATTAATATATTTTCTGTGTCTCCCAATAATATATTCATGTACAAGTGATATTTTCCTGGAGGCATGAAGATAGCACCATCAGAATGCTCATGAGTCACTTCCTGCAATTAGAATACACATTAGTAGAACATTCAAGCACCAGTTTCTGGCTAACATAAGAATATAGGAAGAATCCTGCTTAGATTATACTTACAATATACCCTACACTCAGAGTATAAAAATAAGAAAAAAAATCACAATGACATGGCTGGTTCACTAAAATATTTTCCCAGCCACATGGGAATAAGAAAGTACTATGGGATAGATTTCTTTCCAAGAGAAATAAGAAACATGTGCAAATATTTAATTTATAGACACTGCCAGTCTGTCTTGAAATATACCACACCTGGAATACTGCATCTAGTTTTGGTCACCCCGTTGCAAAAAAGATGTTGAGACTTTGGAAAAAGTGCAGAAAAGAGCAACTAAGACAATTAAGTGCCTGGAGACTAAAACATATGAAGAACGGTTTCAGGACTGGGGTATGGCCAGTCTGGAGAAAAGAAGGACTAGGGGGAGTGGGCATGATAGCAGTATTCCAGTCTTTGAGGATCTGTCACAAAGCATAGGGGGCAACCTATTTTCCAAAGCACCAGAAGCAAGACAAGAAACAATGGATGGAACCTAATCAAGAAGAGGAACAACTTGGAATTAAGGAGAAACTGCCTAACAGTGATAGCAATTAACCAGTGGAACGGCATGCCTTCAGAAGTTGTGGATGCTTCATACTGGAGATTTTTAAGAAGAGATTAGACTTGTCTGAAATGGTAAAGGTCTCCTGCTTGAGCAGGGGGTTGGACTAAAAGACCTTCCAGCTGTATTCTGATTGGTAGATCGATTGATTGATTGATCAACCCCAAAACTGTATTTCAGAAGGCTACATTCGGAAAAGTTGTCAAGAAAAATGTATTTTGTATTTGTGAATGAGACACACATATCTGCATCAGTTAGAAAAAATACAAGGTTACATTTTTTCTGCACACACTTATGAAAAATAAAAGGATGGAACAGAATAATATTTGGATGAACACTGGATGATACTGATAGCATTTAAATTGAACTGCACCTCCCCGTGTGGGAACCATTCAAAACTGCAGCTACAGCAAGAAGGCCCTTAAGTTAGTAGATATGTTCTGCCAATACATTTTGTACGCTTATGATATCTTCAATGCCATAATTCCTAGGACTGAGTGTGAAATTGCTACTGATTAATGTGAGAGTCGAGTCCAAATTGTAGAATTTGGGGAAGTGAGAAAATCACTATCTTTTCTCACCATACTTGCTCTAATTTTAAGCAACACTTATCATTGATTTTCCCTTCCTACTTTTTAGAAGCCCCACATTTCTTAGCTTTTGCTCATGAGGAAGTATTTCATAGACCTTGATCATTTTGATTGCCCTTATCAATATTTCCTATAAAACATACCAATTGAATAAATGCTGTACCATTTGTAATGGAGAGGGGAAATAATCCTGAGTTTATTCATAGTAATG
Organism: Arizona elegans; assembly: GCA_022577455.1. Lineage (NCBI taxonomy): Eukaryota > Metazoa > Chordata > Lepidosauria > Squamata > Colubridae > Arizona > Arizona elegans. The sequence continues at coordinate 191,196,365 of JAKOOJ010000001.1, forward strand.
CATGCAAGATTCCTGCCTTAATGTAGAATCAGCTCAGCCTGGGCCAGTCTTATAATGTTTGCATTTAGATAGTTTGACATCTATATACCTTATCCTATTTCTAAAACAGATGAATTTGGACACAATTGGGCACATGCATCAATAAAGCAGTCTAGTCAACTAGGAAATTGTATGGATAGAATCTGAATTGAATTTCCAAGCTCAGTAGATTAAATTTCTTCAGGGAAATGAGGCAAGATTGATTGTATGGTCAAGCATCACAAGCAGGATAAATCTACAAATGTAGATTTCAGTGAGATGATAGTTAATGATGTCTATCTAAACTGTCTTGGTTAAAATTCACTTGGTTGAATCATCTAAATCACCTTTTACCAACTTGAACTCTAAGGAATAGTTTGCATTTGTTTATTTATATCTCTATTTCCTAATCTGTTGCTCCTAATTATTATCAGTTCTGGTCTATCTCTAAACAAGTAAAATATTATCAATGAACACTTCTGAAATGAAATATCTTTATCCAGGTTGGGCTGCACATCACTGGTAATAAATGTATCTAGTCCTCAAATGACTAGTGGTGCTATGTTGTTTTCTCCTCTAGTCATGTCCAGCGGTAAATTCTTCTTGATACAAATGCAGGACATACTGATTCTGTTATATTATTTTTCACTTTATTGTGTAGATAATTTGAGACAGAACTGGTTTAAATTCCTATGTGATGTGTCTATTTCTGATATCTTGGCTCTTGACTGGATCATAAAATAATGGCACTCAAGACATAAGAATTCCAGCAGAGCATTGTTCAACATCTTCAACCCAGCTGGAGAATGTGGATGGCTTTTCCTCAAGACAAATTTAGGCTTTGTCCTTGCCAGTTAAGATTAGCTTCTACTGTGGTCTTAATTTACCTCACCCTTCATGTTTGGCTTCTTCATTACTGGTTATGTTGTTAACATTTGTTCCATGGAAGATTTAACTATCATGAAGGAACAAAAGGCAATTGCTATAATCAAGGCCAGGTAAGAATTAAAATGCATTACAAATGCAAGAGTTAAAATAATCAGTTTCTAAATTGATAAATGCCTACATGCGGGTACAAAAGCACACATACACTAAAATATATATATTATTATTAGTCAGAAAACAATACTATTGTAAGAAGAGAAGCACCTTCTTATAATAAATAGTATTGTGACAATGGTTGTCTAATGGGCCTTTTATTTGCTAACTCCATCACTAATTGAGACCCAGCATATTACAGTAATTTCTTCCTACTATTGCTCTTTTCTCACTTTCATTCTTTTTGGTTTGCTCCAGAAAGATGGAATGCCAATATAAATTTTAACAAAGCTAGTTATTACTGTTCACATTTGTATTCTATGCTTTTTCATCCAGAAGCTCGGCCTGATTTCATGGAATTGTCATGTTTCGTCTTCCAAGAACTCTTAAATGTACAGTACATATGATGTAGAGCCAGGGATTTGCTCAAGGACATCTTTAAAATATTGCAATGAAAATGCAATTTAGCACACATCTGTCCAGAACTTTTATTTTTATGAAACTTAAATGTGAATTGGGGGGTGGGGGGGACTCAGCAGAATTCTATCCTTAAACTCCCCATGTTTGGATCCAAGAACTTATTTAAGTACCTGTCTCTAGTTTAGTTTAGTTTAGATTATGCTTGACTTTATACCTTTCCATTTTGCGACAATCACTTTCAGAGAAAGATGCTATCAATCATCATAGCACTGTTTGCATGCTTATTTAGCCAGTTTATAATTAAAGGCAGTTAAAAATATCACGCATGAATATAGAGCAGGTTTTTTCCCCTTCCCTCCTTTTGTTTTTAAAGAAAAAGAACCAGCGTGGTGACTTATTTCCTTCATGTAAAAGACACAAGTACCATCAATCAAACAGTTGGTTACTAAAATCATTATGACTAAAAATTAAGACAATTATATGCAAATGAATATTAATGATGCTTCTAGTCTTAATTAAGGAATTAATATTTTTTTAAACAAAAGATGTTATAAACCTGTTTCCTCTTTTGTCTTTGTTAGGAAATAAAGGCGAGGGCTTATCTTTTACAATGAAAATAACCAAGTGGATTACAGTTGAAGACAATTATTAATATTAATTTTCTTATAGGGAGTAATTTGATGTGTTAATCAAGGCTGTCTAGTCCATCATTGGGTTGACTTCAATCTATCTGTTTATATCAGGGATGAAATCTATTTACCTTCCCAACTGGTTTGGAAGTTCATGCACCGTGTGCAGAGAGTAAAAAACATGTTACTTCCTGGTTAAAATCAGGTAGGTGCTGAGCTTTGCGCTGCCATTGCTACCGGTTCTCCGAATCACTGGCCACCATCGCCAGTGGTGATGGTTCAGTCCAGTAAATTTAGAATTTCTAAATAGCAGGGTAGCCCTTTGGGTATTGCTCCAAGGGCTCCAATTACAATCGGGATAACACATGATTTCTTTTTCCACAGTCGCTCAACTTCAATTTGCAAATCCCGGTACTTTGTGATTTTTTCTTGCTGCTTATCTTCAATCCGTGCATCACCAAGTATTGCAATGTCAATGAACCATACTTTTTTCTTTTCAACTATTGTTATGTCAGGTGTGTTGTGGACCAAGTGCCTGTCAGTCTGAATCCTGAAGTCCCACAAGATCTTGAGTTTCTCATTCTCTAAAACTTTCTCAACCTGATGTTCCCAGTGGTTTTTGCTGTACTCAAATCCAAACTTCTGGCATAATTTTCAGTGAATGATCTTAGCAACACGGTCATGGCGTCGTAGGTAGTCAGTTTGTGAAATTTTGCTGCATCCACTGATCAGGTGGTTGACTGTCTCATCTTTCTCATTACAGACGCGGCATTTGCTGTTGGTGGTAACATGTTGAATTTTTGCCTTCATGTAGTTTGTGGCTAGGGCTTGTTCTTGAGCTGCCAAAATAAAGCTTTCTGTTTCTTTTTTCAGTACTCCTGATCTTAACCAGTTCCAAGTTAGTTTCTGGTCAGCTTTGCCTTCAATACTTTTCAAGTATTGGCCATGCAGAGCTTTGCTTTTCCAATTTTCAGTTCGCTGCTCAATTACTTCTTTCTTATATTCTGCTTTTGTTTTAGTTGTCTTTAAAAGGCCTCCTTTGTTTACTTCCTTAATCATTGGTTCTTCACTTTTATGGATGTAATCATTCAAGCTGCATTTTTCTTCTTCCACAGTCTGCTTTACTTGTAGGAGTCCTCGACCACCCTCTGCTCTTGGTAAATACTGTATAATCGGTCAACATCACTTTTAGGATGCAAGGCATGTTACGTTGTCATACGCTTCCTTGTTTTTCTGTCCAAATTGTCTAACTCCATCTGCGTCCAGTCAATTATTCCTGCAGAGTATCGAATTACAGGTATAGCCCAGGTATTTATGGCTTTTATGATGTTTCCTCCACTCAGTTTGGACATTAATATCTTACGAATTCACCAAATGTACTTGGCTGAAGTTAATTCCTTGACTTTATTATGCATTAGGTAAGAGGCCTTTACCAAACAGCTTCAAATTGTCCATGTACATCAAGTGCGAGATTTTCAGTCCTTTCTTTGCAAGTTCGTATCCACAGTTCATCTTCTTCAAAATGATTGTCATTGAGAGTATAAAAAGTAGGGGTGAAAGGGAATCGCCCTGGAAAATGCCTCGTTTAATTTCAACTTCACCCTTCATTAGCATTATTGTTATTGTTGTTGTTGTTATTATTATTATTATTATTATTATTATTATTATTATTATTATTATTATTATTATTCAGGCACTCAAAGCTATAGTCCAAAAGATTTTGATATCATTGTGCTGAAGAGAGCTGTACTAAAAGGATACAGCATTTATCTTGATGCCTAATTCCTACTTGTCATATTTTGTGACTAGAGCCACATTTCGCAGATAGCTGAATTTCAGTCCCATGAAGCCAATTTGTAGGTTGGGTCAGGCATTTTTAATCCCAGTGGGTGCTGGACCAATATAATAATTATTGACAATGGTTTGCTGGAATTGAATATTGTCACTGGTAGCCTAGTTGTTAACGATCTGCTTCCCACTGAGACAAGAACATAGGTGGTGATTGTTTCTGACAGTTCAGTTAAAACTTTTGGGGCTTTAAACCTGAGCAAGGTATTGGGGATATGAAGATGGAATGAACCCTCTGAGGAAGACTTCAAACCGCAGCTCTGCAGTATTTTTTCCTGCAGGAGCTTTGAAAAGAACAAACCCTGGAAATGCTAGAAAAACAGAGACTTTGTTTGCTGATCCTAGACTCAAAGGATAACATGTCTTTTAAGAGTCACCTTAAGTGCAAAAATTTTTTAGATAGGTCTCTGATATAGATTTTCAGCCAGGTATACAGAGTTTTTGAGTTCTGCTTGAGGAACATTTGGATACAACTATCGTAGTAAAACAACAACCACAACAACCACAACAACAGTAATCTCCTAGTGAGGTGCTACCTTGAAGTTCTGGGGCTTGTGTGCACCAAGGAAGATGAGAGCTACGTCAGAGGTTGTACTGTCCCACTCAATCACACACAAATGTAACTGTGGTTTAGCAATAGCAATAGCACTTAGACATATATACCACTTCATAGTGCTTTACAGCAGTATAACCTCTCTAAGCGGTTTACAGAGTCAGCATATTGCTACCAACCACAGTGCCACCGCAACTCAGTTTAGTGAATTTATTAATATTCTCCAGATATTCCCTTTACCCAATTAAGTCCAGCCACAAGCAGAACAATGCTAGTCCATAAAGCAATGGCCAAAGAGTCCACAAGACACTTGACAGTTTCTCAATCAAAATAAACCCACCAGGCAAACTTTAATCCACAACACAAGAGGGTTCACGAGGCAAGAAGAGTCCAAAATTTCCAAGGCATGATCCAAGTCAAGGCACAGTATAAATGCAAAGCAAAGCAAGAATCACAATGACCAGAAGACACACAACTAGGAAATGAACATGTTGTTCCCAGCATCACTGCTATCTGTCCGCTGTGCTAAATAGCCAGCTTTCATTGCAGCCCATCAAGAAAGGTGAGCCTTTCTCCTCATGAGTAATCTGGCTGGTCTTCTCTGCTCTTGCTTTTCCCTGCCCTACATGTTCTTGGATCAGGTGCAGAAGGCAGTTCCTCTTCTTCCTCACTGACCAGCCGCAGCTGCATGCTTTCCTCATCTGAAGCCTCGGGGCTCTTCTGCTGCAATTGCGCTTCAGCCAACTCTCTCATAGATAGCTGCTCAGAGCCATCAATCAACTCAGCTCTTGACATGCCAGGAACTGGTTCATCCTCACCTGAACTGACATCTAAAGAGATATCTGCTGAAACATCCAGGGGAGTCATCACAGAGGTTCAACTATATTGGACAGGTCTCATCAAAAAGATACACTAAGAGTATCTCTCCCATAAACAATATGGGACATAAACTACAGAAACACATACTAGATCAACTGTTGGTCAGGCCAACAAGGGCTGTACTAGGTGCTGGAGTTCATGGGCATTGTTGACCACTAGGCTACAGGACTCAGGACTGTTGGCTGAGCAACTAGAGCTAGCAGCAGCAGGAGAACTGGAAGAAAATGTGACGCAAATATACAGAAATACAATTTTGATAAAGGAGATGGATAAGAATAAAAAAGAAGTTGAAATGAAAGAATTTGCAATTACACAGAAATAATGGAGAAAGGGTAAGGATCAAGAATTGGTTAGCACCAGATGAAGAGGAACTACATGGTTTTGGTTGAAATATCTGACTGCTCTATACCTACTCATTGCCAAGCAGTTTAACAACATACTGCAAAGAGGGGAAATGGAAGATTGGCAAACATCTGGCACCATCTGCCTGATAACAAAAGGGGAAGCACCAAGCAAGTACAGGTCAATTACCAGCATAGCAGCAACTTTTAAACTGCTAATTGTTGTGGTAGTGATGCAGTCCAGAATGTTTAGTTGAAAACAAACTCTTTCCACATGAACAGAAAGAAAATTGACCAAACAGCAGAGGAACAAAAGTTCATTGACAAGATGATTCTAGAAAACTGTAGGATAAATGAGACCAACTTGAACGTAGCTTGGATTTTTGAGGAAGTGTTCAACTCCCTTCCACATGATTGAATAATCAAGTGGTTAGAAATAACAGGATTCAGTACAAACATCAGAATCTTTGTACAAAGATCAGTCACACTATGGAAGACACATTTGCGGTCAATAGTGATAAACTGGGAGAGATTAATATCAAGAGATAAATCTTTCAAGTAGACTCACTATCACCACTAATATTTGTTATTGCCCTGATTCCTCTGACAACAAGCCAGGCCATGGCTATCAAACACCAAAAATATCCATCAAGCTATCCCATCTCCTTTACATGGACAATGTGAAGTTGTAGGAAAAACTCCATCTGAAATAGAATCACTGCTCAATATCATCCGTATATGCAGCCAACATATTGCAATGGAGTTTGGACAAGACAAATGTACTGTCCTCACCATCAAAAAGGGACAAAATCATGAAAACTGAATCACTATGGAAATAACATCAAAAGTCTGGATGAAGATGATCACTACAAATGCATACAAAGCCAGAACTGAGAAGATAGGAACAAAAAATAAATGCTGCCACTGCAAAGAAAGTGAAGAAACAATGGATCACCTAGTCAGTTGCTGCAAGATGTTCACACATTACAAAGGCATGACAAAGTAATGATGTATTGGAATATCTACAAGTAATACTATTTGCCTGCAAGCAAGAACTGGTAAAACCATAAAAGAGAGAAAATAATAGAAAAGAAGCTAAAGTGCCCTGGGACTTTAGAATTCAAACAGACAAGCCTTTGCCATATAACAACTCAGAGTTAACATTTGTTGATAAAGAAGTCAAAGACTGAACAGTGGGTATTGCAGTACCTGGAGACAGAAGAAGAGAAGAGAAAGAACTGGAGAAAATAACAAAATACAAAGACCTGCAAATAGAAGTAGAACAATAGTGGCAAATATCTGTAGCTTGAATGAAGGTGAAGGTTCGTTCTCCAAGCTTGTGGGTTGGTTTCCAAATGTTTTATTACCAAGCTAGGTAACATCTTCAGCAGAGTTTAGGGAATGTCAGTGTCAGTGTTCCATTTATAAGGGCTTCAGGTGTGAAGTCCTTGGGAAGGACCCAACAGCAGTGGTGGGATTCAGCCAGTTCGCACCACTTCGGGAGAACCGGTTGTTAACTTTCTGAGCAGTTTGGCAAACTGGTTGTTGGAAGAAATCATTAGGGCAGAGAACCGGTTGTTAAATTACTTGAGCCCCACCACTGCCCAACAGGTGGATAAAAATGCCAAATCGTGTCTGAACATCTGGCTGACTATGCAACAAACCATAATAATAAAATCAATGAACCACTCAAAACCTACTAATGCAGGTTGTGTGAGAACCTTCCCATTATCTGCTTGCGAAGGTAATGAATTTGCTCCATAATTTGAATAATTGGCTTACTGTTGATGTTCCAGTATGGCTTTCTGAAGGGAGGGCTTCTCAGTGCTGCTCCTATAGTGTGGTATAAGCTTATTATAGGCACCAAAGGCCAGGAATGTAAATGACATGGTCATTGTTAAATATCTATTGTTAATGTTGCACACTCTTTCTCCACCTGCTCATGTTTTCATACTCCATTTAATATATTCTATGGAATACATAAAATAATAACAAGATAAAGATTACCAAACAAAGCATTTCACAAAATGCTAGAATTTACAAGCCAAGAAACCACACGATCTATAAAAACTGATTGAATATGAGTGAAAAAAGATGATGGGTAAAAATAAACTGGGTAAAGAGAAAAGCAGTGAAATTAATTCATTTGTGTTAAATTCCTATAATGCTTGTTCTTCCATGTTGTTCTCTATTTCATTCTTTGCCACATTCTTGTCACTGGATTTAATTTTATATGGATTAGTTATACAGTTTGGCTTTATTCTGCAGGTAGTATGTAATTTGAAACCTAGAAAGAGATTGATAGGTAATGGGCAGGAACAGTGAGCTGGAAGAGAAATTTAAAAAAGCATCAGATGATGGCAGATAGAATCTCTTTATGTCCAAGAAGTTTTAAAAAGATGAACTTGTTCAGATGGGATCTCCTGATGTACCTGCCATATGCTAAAACTGATACACCATATAAATCATAAAAAGTATTATTAACAAATATTGTACGTTCTCTGCTGAAGAAAAGTACACATCTTTAATCTCAGTACATAGTTATATATTGAACTCACAAGAATCAAAGCCCATCTTAGTTTATTTTAATATAACATGATATGAAATTTATCAAGTGACATGAAAAAACAGATCTCTGTGTATACACACACACAGGAATATGTATACCTATATTGAAAAGGATATATATATATATATATATATATATATATATATATATATATATATATATATATATATGTATGTATGTATGTATGTATGTATGTATGTATGTATGTATGATGTATGTATGTATATCATTTTCAATTTGATAGGAATTAACATATTTTGCATTTTGCACCTGATCTGAAAAGGGTTTTACCTGAATTAGTTTTTAAAATAATTTCAGTTTGACAACACACTATAAAGTATGTTACTCATATGTATTTTTTGTTTTGTTTTGTTGTTTAGTTTCAGAATCTTGACTTCTTAAGATTTTTTTTTCTGATAGTGCTTTGTTTGTTATGAATGGCTTCATTGTTCTTAAAATCTGTTGTATATTTTTATTTGCCTGCTAATTTAGGATCCGATTCAAGTAATCCTTACCAGAGGGAGCCCCCTTGTGGAGTACTGTGAAGTCGTTACTATGGCAACCCCACTGTGCTGTACAGTAGAAGCCATTTCAAGGCACAACAGGCTGTATCTTAACAGAACACACACCCCGAGGGGTGTTAGGGGTGTCTTACCTCCACAGTATTTCCTTTCAGAGAGTAAGTCATCTATGTACCAAGTTTGGTTGAAATTGCTCGAAGCGTTCCAGAGTTATGCTAGAACATACACACACACACAAAGTTCAATATATCTTCACTGAGAAAATATTTCTCAACTATAAGCTGAAAGAATTGGGGCAGGGGGGAATCCAATTTTAAGTAAAGTTAATAATAGGATCCTCATAGTCCTCTTAAAAGTTTATAGTTGAGTAGGTTTCACTGCTAGGAAGATATGTAAGGCACTGGTCCTAATGATCCTCACTTAGGTAAGTATAATTGTTTCCATTTCTTCCTTTATCTAGCACCTCAAGCATATTCCAGAGAGATTTTCAATGCAGTTTCTGAAATATTCATGAACATAGCTTTAAGATGTTTGGGAAACAAGGAGGAAAATACATTAACCTTCAAAGTAATTTATGTGCTTTTCAGGTTACTGATTTATTAAGACACTTTGTGCACCTGTTCCAGTCATTAGTGATAGATTGTTCCATGGTAAGCCCTCACTCCATCTTAGTTAAATTACTTTTGCTGGTTGGATGGATTATTGGGTTACTTCACAACACACTTCTAATTTGCTGCCTGCTATTTGGAAACACGTGATATATGTATCAGGTTTGAGACACCAAAGTTAAGCAAATAAATGGCCCTGGAAACAGCCTTTGTCTTACCATGAAATTGCTCCCTATATCTTCAACAGCTACACAGCTAGCATTCACCACTTCTGTGCCCAAAACATCATACAGAACCTAGTTCCCATAGCCTTTAGGTATTTGTATTTTCCATAAACTCAGCCATTTCCCTCCCCTTTCTGTCGATAAAGGACAGCCAGCGCAATCTGGTGAATAACCAGTTCAACCATTTTTCAATTGTAAATTTGGTACATGATATGAATCAATAGATTCAAACTCAATGTAATTCGCTCTAATCTTGATTACAGGAAATATGACTTCTGCAATAGAGTAGTAAATGTCTGGAGCACTCTACCTGATCCTGTTGTTAGTCTCGCTAATCCCCATATCTTTTACCTTAAACTGCCTACCATGGACTTTTCATGTTTCTTAAGAGGTCCCTAAGGGGGCATGCATAAGCACAAAAGCGTGCCTACTGTCCCTGTCCTACTGTCCCCATTTATATGTAATCATTCTATGTTTTTGTGGCTATGTTTTGCCTATTTATATCCTTTTATTTGTGCCAATTTTTTTCATGTGTCCATGTCTATGTCTATACTGTTACTTGTTTCCTTGTACTTGATAAATAAATAAATAAATAATCTTTTGGTTCACAAAAGAATATCATTTTCATGGATTGCAAAAGATCTTTCTTAAATTACCAGTGATTTCCAGCTTTGGATTAGAGATGTTGGAATATATCATCCTCAACCCGAATGGCCAAGGACCATGAATGATGGGAATTATTTTATTTATTTATTTATTTATTTATTTATTATCAGATTTATATACCGCCCTTCTCCCGAAGGACTCAGGGCAGTGCACAGCCAAAGTAAGAACATAAATACAAACATTAAAATACAGTTAAAAAGATATATATGTGTTTGGCCCCATAGTTAAAAAAAAACAACAATAATAAACCTATTAAAAACTTTTAAAAATGTGTTAAGCCAGCCCGGCTTGTTGAAAAAGAAAGGTCTTAAGGGCCCGGTGGAAGGCACCGAGGTCTTGGATTCTTCGTATCTCTGGGGGCAACTGATTCCAGAGGGCAGGTGCCCCCACAGAGAAGACCCTCCCCCTGGAGGCCACCAGTCTACATTGCTTGGCCGATGGCACCGTGAGGAGGCCCTCTCTGTGGGAGCGCACAGGTCAGTGGGAGGCCATTGGTAGCAGCAGGCGGTCTCTAAGATATCCAGGTCCTATGCCATGGAGTGCTTTAAAGGTGATAACCAACACCTTGAAGCGCACCCGGAAGACCACTGGAAGCCAGTGCAGCTCACTCAGGAGAGGTATTATGTGGGAGCGCCATGCGGTTCCCATAACTACCCGCGCGGCCGCATTCTAGACCAGTTGGAGCCTCCGGGTGCTCTTCAAGGGGAGCCCCATATAGAGAGCATTGCCGTAGTCCAGGCGAGAGGTGACGAGGGCATGAGTGACTGTGCACAAGGAATCCCGATCTAGGATCGGGATTATAATTACTCAGAAGACTGAATCTTGGGGTATGTGATCTTTAACTGCTTGAACTTTCTAGACCTAGATACTCAGGAAGAAGTCTCATTGAGTTAAATGGAGTTTGCTTCCAGGAAAGCATGCATAATATGACAGACTTAGTCACCAGTAAATACATTTCCTAGCACAAGTATGAGGCGAGTAAAGAATCAACATAATGTTTAGTAAGCACTAAGAAATGTAATAAATAGAAAATTAATAACATTTATTTTTTTAAAAAACAAAGAAACAAAAGAAACAGTGCCAGAATGTGTGATCAGCATACAATTCTCCAGCAAAGCAATTTCTGCAGAAGGAAAAGGAAAGGGGGGAAAAAACCCAACTACTGGAGAATCACTTGGGAGATAGTGGAGTGAATTAAGAGCTGTGGTGGTGCAGTGGTTAGAATGCAGTATTACAGGCTAACTCTGCCCACTGCCAGAAGTTTGATCCTGACTGGCTCAAGCCTTCCATCTTTACAAAGTTAGTAAAATGAGGATCCAGATTGTTGGGGTTAGGTTGACTCTGTAAACTGCTTAGAGAGTGCTATAAAGCACTATGAAGTAGTATATATGTTTAAGTGCTATTGCTATTGCCATTGAATGGTTCTTTGAATATCTTAGAGTTAAAACCTTCATTTGTGATCTACAAATCTTTTTTAAAAAAATAATTTTTATTGAGTATTTTACATTTTAAAACCAAACACACAATAGCAAAAGAAATCAAGAGACAAAAACAAAAAACGAAAACACACACACACCAGACGTTAAAATACAATACTAACAACAGATATATACAATTTTACAACTTTCTTCATCGACTTTTGTCTTTACTCTTAGCTTTTTATTTTATTTTTTATTTTATATTTAAATTTATATACCGCCCTTCTCCCGAAGGACTCAGGGCGGTGAACAGCCAAAGGTAAAAAACATAAAATACAAAATTTAAAAGCAATTTAAAATATATTAAACAATTTGGCCCAACAATTTAAATACCCCATTTAAAATTAAAATTAAAATTAAATAATTGAAGAAGTTAGGCCAGCCCGGCTTGTTGAAATAAAAAAGTCTTGAGAGCCCGGCGGAAGATACGTAAATCCGGGATCGTCCATATCTCTGGGGGGAGCTCGTTCCAGAGGACAGGTGCTCCCACAGAGAAGCACCTGTCCTGGGGGCCGCCGGTCGACATTGTTTGACCGACGGCACCTCAAGGAGCCCCTCTCTGTGGGAGCATACTAGCCGGTGGGAGGCTCTCGGTGGCAGAAGTAAATATCCAGGTCCTAAGCCATGGAGAGTTCTAAAGGTGGTAACCAACACCTTGAATCGCACCCAGAGGACCACTGAAAGCCAGTGCAGCTCGCGCAGGAGAGGTGTTACATGGGAACGCCATGTCGCTCACATAATCACCCATGCGGCCACATTCTGGACCAGTTGGAGCCTCCGGGTGCTCTTCAAGGGGAGCCCCATGTAGAGAGTGTTGCAGTAGTCCAGGTGGGAAGTGACGAGGGCATGAGTGACCGTGCACAAGGAGTCCCGATCCAGAAAGGGACGCAACTGACAAATCAGGCGAACCTGATAGAAAGCCCCCCTGGCCACAGCCATCACATGTTCTTCTAAGGACAGCCGTGCATCCAGGAGGACACCTAAGTTGCGAGCCCTCTCTGTGGGGGCCAATAACTCGCCCCCAATAGTCAGAGATGGCACCAACTGACTATATCGGGACGCCGGGAGCCACAGCCACTCGGTCACGGATGGGTTGAGCTTGAGCCTGTTTCTCCCCATTCAGATCCACACGGCCTCTAGACACCGGGACATCACGTCAAGGGCATCATTGGGGTGGTCCGGGGTGGAGATGTACAGTTGAGTCTCATCAGCGTACTGATGGAACTTCACCCCGAAATCACGGATGATCTCACCCAATGGCTTCACGTAAATGTTGAACAAAAGGGGCGAGAGGACTGACCCCTGCGGCACCTCACCACCAAGGTGCCTCGAGGTCAACCTCTGCCCCCCTGTCAACACAAACTGTGACCGGTCAGAGAGGAAGGAGGAGAACCACCGCAACACGGTGACCCCCACCCCTAATCCCTCCAACCGGTGCAGCATGATACCATGGTTGATGGTATCAAAAGCCGCTGAGAGGTCTAATAGGACCAGGACAGAGGAACAACCCCTGTCCCGAGCCCTATAGAGATCATCAACCAATGCGACCAATGCCGTTTCCGTGCTGTACCTAGGTCTGAAGTCCGACAGGAACGGATCAAGATAAACCGCTTCATCCAGGTACTGGGGAAACTGTCGTACCACCACAGTCTCAACAACCTTCACCACGAAGTGGAGGTTGGAGACTGGACGGTAATTTGCTAAAAAAGCTGGGTCCAGGGAGGGCTTCTTGAGGAGGGGCCTCACCACCGCCTCTTTCAAGGTGGTGGGAAAGCAACCCTCTCTCAAAGAAGCGTTGATAATCCTCTGGAGTCAGCCTTTTGTCACCTCCCGGGAAGCCAGCACCAGCCAGGAGGGACACAAGTCCAATAAACATGTGGCCACTCTGAGTCTCCCCAGAATCCTGTCCACGTCTTCGGGAGTCATCGGGTCAAGCTTTTATCTTCCCGCTCCTTCTCTTTATTTTTAAATATTCATAATTAACTTTTGTTAGCAGGATCATTATTTACATTTATATCCAGTATGTTAATATCAAATTTCACTTTATATTCTTATTTCTTAATTTGATTTCTGTTTTCCAACCATGTATAAAACCTATTCCACACTTTATAATAATCCGATCTACAAATCTATATATTATATTTGAGTGTGTCTATTTTATATATATAATAGCAAACAGTTAATTTTCCTTCTATGAGCAGCAATTTCTCTTGCATGCCATTTTTAGCCAATCAACAGAATGATTTAGCCAACTATGGTTGCAACTTCTGTCTCAAAGGCCAGTTTTCTATCATTCTTTCTTAGGTATAAGCATAAATGTTTCCCCATTTTCGTACGGCTGAGTTCTTAACAGGTTATTTGAATTTCTTGTAGAATCACAAAACAGTACCTTAGTGGGGTTTTTTTATCTCCCTTTTATCATTCACATATCAAATTATGGAGGAGCTATTGCTGAGAGCATACAACTAGCTTGAGAGAGAGAGAGAGAGAGGGAGGGAGGGAAGGAGGGAGGGAGGGAGGGAGAGAGAGAGAGAGAGAGAGAGAGAGAGAGAGAGAGACTTTTCCACCCAACAATTCCATATATATATATATATATATATATATATATATATATATATATATATATATATATATGTAGGTCTTTGAACACCAGCCTGAAGATGACGAATGAGACTTCGTCGAAACGTCGCCAAGACACTTCCAATTTTACGTGGGAGAAGACCCGAATAACCAAAGACCTACATACAAACACCCGCGAAAACCTGAGAAAACATATATATATATACTAAATATGTCCTTCAGAGATGTATTTCAGTCCACGCATTAGAAATTAATCACACACACACAAACACCCTAAGGAAAAATGAATGTAATGAACTCTTCTGACATTTCCTGGAGAAACAGAATAGGGTCTTCAGGATATATATATATGCCTGCATTAAACAAAACTAATCTCAACTGTTTCAGTTGCCGCTTCCCTTAGGATGATGTCATTCATGAGTTACATAGCAAACAAAGCAATTCTTTTTCAAGCTATGTCAACAAAAGGCCAGAGGAATGGAAGTGTTGTGTTTGTGTCAGCATGTCACCTTGTTGCACCTCTTTTCTAAAATGAAACAGGAAAGAACACAAAATTATGTATCTGGGTTTTCTGTTTTCGTGGTCTTTGTGAAACTATATTCAGTCGGTGATTTGCTCAGTTTTGTTTGTCGCCAGTAACCAGCCAAGGATTATATTATGTGGATATATTCAATTCCCTCTCCCTCCTTCCCTCCCCTGCTTCTCTATTTCTCGCCAGTCTCCTTTTCCCGAAGCTCTGGTGAAAAGGAAGCAAATGGAAAAAAGGAAGAGAAATGGTTCCACTGTCTAGAGATAAATTCTTTAATCTTTCAGGCCTGAAGGTAAAAAATAAACTTGGACCGAACAGTTTACTCTGTAATTAGTTTTGCCAATGCAGCTTCTCCAGCTGTCCATAGTGAGCAGAAACTCAAGTTATAGCCATGCTGCTGGTTTGAATGTAGCAGCAAATAAACATCCTTCTTACTGACAAGATGACAAAAAGCTGCTTTCTGCTACAACCAAGCTCTCTTGATTATGGTTTCAGGGTCCAGTTGATGCCAGTGTTCAGATGTTCCATTCCTGGCCCCCTTTTCCTAGAATGCTTGATATTCCAGATGGTGGAGGATGTAGGCATTTCTTTTACATACCCGGAGCCTTATTAGAGAGGCTTGCAAAAATGTGCAAATAAATACAATGAGAGGGAACTATACTGTAATGGTTGGATTGACATCACAGAAACCCAGGGACTAATGTATCTTGAGCCACAGGTGCTAACAAGGTGATTTGAATAGAATAGAATAACAGAGTTGGAAGGGACCTTGGAGGTCTTCTAGTCCAACCCCCTGCCCAGGCAGGAAACCCTACACCACTTCAGACAAATGGTTATCCAACATCTTCTTAAAAATTTCCAGTGTTGGGGTATTCACAACTTCTACAGGCAAGTTGTTCCACTTATTAATTGTTCTAATTGTCAGGAAATTTCTCCTTAGTTCTAAGTTGCTTCTCTCCTTGATTAGTTGCTTCTGATTAATTGCTTCTCTCCTTGATTTGGGGGCCAGTCATTCTCTATGCTCAACTGACCTCACAGAGGGGAGGGAAAATTAGGAGGAGGGAGAAGTAGGTATATCAATTTGAGGTCCCAAAAGACAAGCATATTAAGCAAATAAATAGATACATAAAATGGGCCACAGCTATTGGTTGTTGATTTTAGAAATGTCTTCTACTTTCTTTCTAGAAGTAGAAGATATTTCAAAACATCTATGAAATTTCTCAAAATTATGTAAGAGGGATATATCTCTATCTCTATCATCTGCTGGAAGAATTCTATAGACCACAGTGATGGTATTCAGCAGGTTCGGGCAAACTGATAGTGGTGACTGCGGGAGGCTCATTTTTGATGTTCTGCACATGCAGAGGTCATGCGCATGTGCAGAGGTGGTGCATGCGCTCACATTTGTGAACCGATACTGAAGGTAAATGAATACCACCCCTGTAAATACATAATTGAAAAGATAACAAGAAGGTTTTAATTTAAACCCATCCTTCAATGAAACCCATATGGACTTTATTTAGTCATAGAAAGAAGGACTGAGAGAATAAAGTCGTTATTCCATTCATTTGTTTCAATTTTTTTAAAAAAATATTAGGTAAAAAGAAAAAACAAACAAACATAAATACAACAATACAACATACACAACGGGTAAACATAAATCAAGTCCTGCAACTTCTTTTTCTTTTTTTGAATACTCACATCGGTAAACTATATTCATATTCTTATCTATATCTCTACACATTTACAAGCAAAATAGCATCTTAAACTCTCTCTTTAATTTACTATTTTTCTTAACTGGTACTCAATTTTTATCTATATATTTTATCTCCTTTTTTGTGTCCCTATTTTTATCTTCCTTTCTTTTTCTCCAACCAGTCATACCATTTTGCCATACTAGGTAATAATCAGTTTTTTCCTTTTCTTGTATTTCTTTCGTAAGTTTGTCCATTTCTGCACATTCCATAATTTTAATGATTATTTTATCTTCTGTTGGTGTGTCTTCATGTTTCCAACTCTGGGCAAAAACTGTCCGTGCTGCCGTTAAAATATGAATGATTAAGTATTTTATTTCTTTTTCGTAGTGCGCTGTGAATATTCCTAGTAAACAGGTTTCCGGTTTCATTTCTGATTTGTTTCAAAAAAAATTTAAAAAGCCAATACCATGTATGCAAGACCTGTATGCTAAACTCTTCAATGTAACCTCCTGTTTCTCACACAAATAACAAAGGAACATTGCTAGCTATAAAATGAGACTTTTTTTATTTATCTGAGGGTCTACCCATTGGAAAGAAGGTAGGGGCTACCCCCTCATAAGGTTTCCATGCAATTGTCATAAATCCTCCTTTATCCCCAAAGTGGAAACACCCTATTCTGGCATGTTATGAGGTCTTAGATGTGGAAATCCCTTTGCCAATTTAGCAATGTTGCACAACTTTATACCACTTACTGCAGTATTGCAGCTGGTTTAGAGCCCCTAATCTGCTGAAGCACGAACAGAGAAGTTGATAGGGTATTATTTTTATTGAGCTTTTGGTATTACCCCAAGAGCAATGCAGTGTCCTGTGTAGTCCCACTTCCTATCACTTGTTTCCCAATTTGCTTCTCCAATTTTCAATCACAGGATGAGAAACCATTATCTAGCTTAGGTTAAATCCTTGCAGTGATAATAGCCACCGTTCCCTTCAGCAATCCAAGCTACACTTTTTTTTAGGAGTTACCCCTGCAAATTAAGAAATTTGGTGAGAGTTCTGATGTATGACCTTATAATCATATTGAGCTTTTTTTTCACGATAGAAAAATATAATGCTGCTGTTATTGCCAGAAAAAGTTATTTTATCAGTCACTGCTGTTTTTTGTCTGAAATACGTACAAGCACATCCAGAAGGTCAAGCAAAAGTACTGAGTTATCTTCTCTGGAATATGCCATATTTATGAGTGGTGCTAGGTGAAAAACTCACTTTGTTCTCATGTTCGAGTCAATCTACCTAATTTTCTTTTCCTGAATTCATACCCTAAATGTAAGTCCTTATGGTGTTCATATACATTTTTAAAAATTTCACAATAGAATTCTCTGCTCAAAATGTCTGTATGTGGGGGGGAAAAAGAGTGATCATATAATAGGGAAAGTTGAAAACAAAACTGCTTTTATATGAAAGAAAAATCACTGGCAGAGAAAAAAAGTCTAAGTTAACAAATGTCTATACAAAATTGTGTGCATTTAAGGAAATATCCTAACAATGTACATGCTTCTCTTGAGGGAAAAAAATCACAATGTGATTCAGAAAAAAGTCAAATTAATTTTTTTAAAAATGAGAAACTGGATGAAACCAAGTATGACAGCTTTACCTTCTACTCATCCTTCAAATGTCAGAAAGTTAGGAGTTCAGTTCCAAAATGGATGTTGATTAAATACAGAGATAGAGAGGGAGAGGGAGAGGGAGAGGGAGAAAGGCTCAAGGTTGACTCAGCCTTCCATCCTCCCAAGGATGGTAAAATGAGGACCCAGATTGTTGGGGCAATATGCTGACTCTATAAACTGCTTAGAGAGGGCACTATAGTAAAACACTATGAAGCGGTATATAAGTCTAATATTGCAATAGAGATACCCACACTCATCTTGGAAGGAAATACAATATAGCAATATGGCTCCCCCCCCCATATAGTGCACATGACCCTGGGTAACTACCATCAGGTTAAAGCAGTCCCCCTCCCCCATCAAAAAACAACCAAAATAAAAACATGCCATGTCTTCTGGAATCAGAAGAAAGACCCTGAAAATCATTATTTATTTATTTATTTATTTATTTATTTATTTATTTATTTATTTATTTATTTATTTAATTTGTATACCGCCCTTCTTCCAGAGGGACTCAGGGCGGTGAACAGCCAAAATTAAAAAACATACAAATACAAAAGTTAAGATAATTAAAAGAATTAAATCATTGGCTATCCAATTTAAAACCCCAAATCCATAAAATTTAAAATCCCAATTAAAAACCATTTAGGCTAGGCCGGCTTGATGAAATAAAAACGTCTTCAGGGCTTTACGGAAGGTCCGGAGGTCCAGGATCAATCGTATTCCAGGAGGCAGCTCATTCCACAGGGCGGGTGCCCCCACAGAGAAGGCTCGCCCCCTGGGGGCCGCCAGCCGACATTGCCTGACCGACGACAACCCGAGGAGGCCCTCTCTGTGAGAGCGTATTGGCCGGTGGGAGGTTATCGGTAGCAGCAGGCGGTCTCACAAATATCCTGGCCTTAAGCCATGGAGCGCTTTAAAGATGAGAACCAACACCTTAAAGCGCACCCGGAAGACCACTGGGAGCCAATGCAGCTCGCGCAGGAGAGGTGTTATGTGGGAGCGCCACGTCGCTCCCATAATCACCCGCGCGGCCGCATTCTGCACCAGCTGGAGCCTCCGGGTGCTCCTCAGGGGGAGCCCCATGTAGAGAGCGTTGCAGTAGTCCAGGCGTGACGTAACCAAGGCATGAGTGACTGTGCACAAGGAGTCCCGATCCAGAAAGGGGCGCAACTGGCGTATCAGGCAAACCTGATAAAAAGCCCCCCTGGCCACGGCCGTCATATGCTGTTCTAAAGACAGCCGTGTGTCCAGGAAGACGCCCAAGTTGCGAGCCCCCTCTGTGGGGGTCAGTGACTCGCCCCCAATAGCCAGCGATGGCACCAGCTGGCTATACCAGGACACCGGCATCCACAGCCACTCGGTCTTGGAAGGGTTGAGCCGAAGCCTGTTGAGATCTCAAGCCTAAATGGTCCAATAATTTGATTTTCAGATTAAATTTATTTATCGTCCTTTCCATGGTTTTGTAGCTTAAAGAAACCATGATAATCTATTTGTGTTAAGCCATTAATCAAAGCTTCATAGTGTGAAGAAAGAAGGCTACTCGGTAATTTAATTATCCAGCTTTAGAAACAAGCATGCATCTAGCCTGTAGACTAATAGCTCAGGATCATGAGAGTGACTAGGATAGGAATGGTTTTAGAAGGAATGGTGGGATGGGCACTAGCCCTTGAATCTTCTGTTGAGGTAACTATCTCAGTCTGCCTAGTGGAGACACTGAACTTGTGAGAAAGGACTGTTTGAAGCTTCCTTGTCTCTAGACGAGCTTCTATCTTTAAAAAAAAATCCTTGCAACTAAAGGCCAATGGTATATTTGCTCTCTCAAAATGCATTATTGTGAAAATACACTAAGTGAAAACATCAATTGTTTAGGTTTTTCTCTCAGTAACTCCAAATTAGTATTCCTGATAGTGTTCCTGACAAATGAGGTTATTACCAGCACATGCTGTAAACATAAATCAGATTGATATCAATAAAATTGCTTCTCTCTTTCTTTCTTCCTCCCTCTCTCTCTCTCTTTTGTTCTGGTCTCATTTATGGATTCTCTGTCACTTTCTAAGTAACCCATAAATACTTAGAATGTGTTGAGGAAAGCTGCCACTCAATTTACTCCCTTTCCTTGACTAGGAGTAGTAACCCTGATCATTTTTCACAATGTTTGCCAAGTCAAAGGTGTCCTACTCATTAACCTACATTGCTCTGGCACTGCTTTATGACCGTGAATATCTTACACATTTCTTTGCCTCTGGACAAATGGAACTAAGAAAGTACTTTGTTCAAGGAACTGATGCATACTGCTGATATGCTCAGTGGCGTACTGAGAGTTAGATTCCCAGCAGGAGAGATTTCTGATATTGAATGGTGATCAAGAGGAAAAAGGCAGAATACCTTTGCCAAGGGAGAGGTTGCAAGATGGTGTTTGACACATGAAATCTCCCAAGCCAGCAGCATGCAAATGTACGCAGTCTTACGTTCAGGAACAGGCTTTGGGCGATTGAACCCTTGAGTCGCCAAGGAGTCTAACCTCTGAACACAGGGTCTGTAATTGCAAAATGAAATAATTATAATATGTAATTAACAGTAGGAGAAGGTTCTTAATATGTGATACCACTGCCAAATACAAACAGCTGGTGATGGGTTTTCTAAAGTGTCACAGCTTCTATTAAATATGGAAACTTGGAGCATCTGTGACCTATCTGGAACCAAATATGGAAGAAATTTCCTCTCCCTGTGACTTACATTCCATTGAAACTTCCCAGCAGAAGTCATATTCAGCCGGTTCATACCAGTTCGGGCGAACCGGTAGGGGAGACTGCCCCCCACCCTCCCCCGCCCCAGCGTAATACTGTCCTATTTAGCCATGTTTTCAAAGCCAGCTGCAAGCACAGAAGATGTGGAAGTGAGCAAAGCACATGCAAGGAAGGCCGGCTTCATGCGGCGAACTGGTGGTAAGCATTTCTGAAACCCACCGCTGCTTCCCAGGTTATGGAACATCTAATGATCAATTGTCATAATTACCAGTCCTCTTATATTTTGTTTTCCCTATAATAAGCCAGTTTGGTGTAGTAGTTAAGGTACCACAATAGAAACCAGGAATCCATGAGTTCTAGTTCTGCTTTGGGCATGAAGTCAAGTGGGTGACCTTGGGCCAGTCACTTTCTCTCAGCCATAGGAAAGAGACAATAGTAAACCACATTTGAAATGTTTCCAAAAAAACTACAGGAACTTGTCCAGGCAGTTGCTAGGAGTCAATACTGATTTGAAGGCATGAGCACACAGAATTTTAATACCACATTGTTATAATATAGATTAAGGCATGAAATCGATGAACAGACACAAATAATATTTTAAAATATTTCAAAAGATAAGACTTTCATCCAACATCATGTGACAAAGTACCACTTGCACAGTATTTTTCTTATTCACCTCCCAGTCCACTTCCTGCACCCTAAATCTGCACCATAGAGTCAGTAACACAGAAAGAGTTAATGTATATAGCCTTTTTAAAATCTGTGAATCAAGAAAAATAGTGTCCCAAATGTGCTTTTATTTATTTTTTTTCAAGAGGCAATTGGATTTTCTGATTTTTCTTTGAAGATGTTTCACTTCTCATCCAAGAAGCTTCTTCAGCGTCAGAAGCGTCTTGGATGAGAAGCGAGACATCTTCAAAGAAAAAGCACAAAGTCCAGTTGCCTCTTTAAAAAGCACCTTTGGGACAACCATGACCTGGATGACTGAGTAGCTCCATAAAGAAAAATAGTGGTTGCATTATTTAACATTAAGCGTGTAATCCAGTTCATTCAGTAAGAAAAAGAAAAACAAAAAAGGGAAATTCAGAATATATAATCTAATCTAATCTATATATTGACCTTAAATGGTCTCCGGGGGATGGTAGAGGACAGGAAGGCCTGGAGGAAAGTTGTCTGTGGGGTCGTGATGGGTCGGACACGACTTCACAACTAACAACAACAAAATCTATATATGATCAGGATTTCTAATAAATCTCCCAATGGGCCCATGGTGGTAAAATCCTTGTTCACATATCAAAAGAGAAAAGTATCAGATAAACCAACCAGCAATCATGGCTGCCCATTGGTGAAATGCAAACATTTCCTTACCCTATTCTTATCTCATTCTGTCTGCACTGCCCTGCATTTAAAAAAACAAAAACAAAACCTGGCTAGTTGTTGTGAGGGAAAGCAGAGAGAGGCTTCCATAGTGACCATTCTACTCTACCCACTTGCTCAACGTAGCAATGACACTGTTGGAGACTGCATATTTTTCTGTACCTAGAATCCCATTTCTTGCCAGTGGGATAACGGAGAGAGAAAATGGAGGGAAACGGTCTTCACAAGCTGTTCCCGTGTCTGTCTCTCACCTGGCCTATTTTAGTGACATGAATCTTGTTGCTGAAGAGAAAACAAGGGAACTTTCTATTTCTTGCATATATTCTCCCTCCTTCTCTCTCTGTTCAAGATGTACTTTATTTATTCATTCATTCATTCAAATAATTTTTATTTTATTCAAAAAAAATAAAAATACAAAATTCCAAGGGAAATTTGGAGCCTGGTGGAGCAGCAAACTAATAGCCTGTTATTAACATTCAGCTGCCTGCAATTACTGCAAGTTCGAATCTCCCCAGGCTCAAGGTTGACTCAGCCTTCCATCCTTTCTAAGGTAGGTAAATTGAGGACCCAGTTTGTGGGGGCAATAAGCTGACTTTGTATAAATATACAAAAGTATGAAGGCTATTGCTTAATGCATTGTAAGCTGCCCTGAGTCTCCGGAGAAGGGCGGCATATAAATCAAATTAAAAAAAAAAAATCCCCCTGGAACAAACAAGTGAACTAAAACAATCAAAACATTTTAAAAAGTGTATTAAAAAAGTACACAAGCACATATACACAAATCATTCCCTGTAGTTGAATATTGATAAATATATAACAATATTAGTTTCCCACCCCTTGCAAAACAGCCCTCCCAATATTTTAAACTTCTAGTTCTATTTGCAAATTATTATTCTGTCATCTCTCTACTATATTAATGACAAAATAGTTAACAAGTAGAACAATAAAATATTAAAAGCCCTCTGTTAACAAATGATTACTGTATTCAACTCACTGAAGATTTTCCACGGCTCCTTGTCTATCCCAAATCATCCCAACAGTTAACTCTGATTCTCCCTGAATCAAATATCCATGTTTGTTTCTTAATATCATCTGTTATCAATTGTCTGGTTAAATATAATAAATCCATTCTTTTATTTATTTATTTGTTTGTATGTTTAACTTCTATACCACCCATTTCACCAAGGTGACTCTAGATAGCTGACGGTCCTGCAATAAAAATACCACATAAAACATTAAAACAATAAAGACAATTAATTTAAAATTCAGTTAAAATTCAATTGACCAAGATGGAGAGAAAAGGAGCAAAGTGTGGACAGGGAGGAGATGGGGTCTGTCTAATCCAGTAATTACTAATGCCATTCTTCCATTGGGGTTCAATGTGAGCCAGGTGTTCAAGCCCTTTCATAAAGCCAAAAGGATGGGTGCAGATCTTACCTCAGGGCAGTGGTGAAATCCAAATTTTTTTACTACTGGTTTTGTGGGCGTGGCTTGGTGGGCATGGTGTGGCTTGGTGGGCATGGCTTGGTGGGTGGGACAGGGGAAGGATACTGCAAAATCCCCATTCCCTCCCCACTCCTGGGGGAAGGATATTGCAAAATCTCCCAAATGCCAGAGCTGGCATTTGCCGATTCTCCAAACTTCTCAAAATTTCCACTACCGTTTCTCCAGAACCTGTCAGAACCTGCTAGATTTCACCCCTGGCTCAGGGGGCAAGATGTTCCAGAGGGTGGGCATCAAAGCAGAAAAGGCTCTTCTCCTGGACCCCGCCAGCTGAAATTCCTTGACCAACAGGGTTCCACAGCATGCTTAGTAACAACAATTAGATTTCTTAACTGATGGCATTGCCACTTTGTGCATTTTTTTCCCCACAAGTGATATTTTTTGATTTCTCTCCTCAAACAGCAAAAAGCTATAGGTGAATTTTACAAACTAAAGAATCCAATCCGTAGGTTCTCCAATGAAAAACTTGCCATGTTGTTTTCAAATTTGTATAACCCCATACAGTTAAGTTAACTGGTCATAACGTCCACTTGGAGCTGGTATGTTATTGGTCTTTGATCTTTGACAAATAAACTCTTGAGTTTGGACCCAAAATAAATCAATTAGAATCTCCTGGTTGAGAACTATTATTAAGATGACAATAAGGAAAATTATTTTTTACCTTCAGCTCCATTAGACTGTATAACCATTGTTAAGAATTTTGGAAGTTGAAATTCATCAATGCGGGCATTGCTCAAATTGGTAAATGGCTTAAATGAATGCCTATGTTAAGTGTAATCATTTACATTGCTATTATTTATAGTTAAACTATTGTAAAAGTGAGTTGTTTATAAAGAGGAGGGAGGACTGATGGAGGGGTGTGTTTTTTTGAACATTTGAATCAGTCTTGGTTACATGGGTAGGACTCTGCAATGTTATTTTTGCAACATCTTGCATTTGCTTACTTCCTAAGGCATGTACAGAGTAACAGACTCCAAATCACCCAGCTGGCTTTGCACTTCAGGCAGGATTGGAGCTCCAAATCTCCCAGTTTCTAGTCTAATGGAGTACATCAAACTAATTTTAATAAAAAGAATATATTACCCAGCATTATTCCACTTAGCATTAAAGGTATTCTACCTAAGGAAGAAGCTTTGTGTCTTATGCTTTACTAATCAAAGTGTGTTCCTTAATTTCTACTGAATACTGATTCAACCATATAAATTCAAGTAAAATGAAGTGTGTGCTGAAGATAATGACAACATTCTTTTCTTCATACCTTCTTTGCTTTGTGGGAAAATAAATTCTCTTGGATGGATCCTCCATGTTGTGAGTCTCCCAACTGACTATTCTCAATATCGTTTGTCCCAATAAACATTAGATTTTTTAAAAAACTGATTTTCATTTTTTTCCCAAACTTGCCTCCCTCCCTTATTAAAAATAAATAAATCATTTTTTGAATGCA
This sequence comes from Arizona elegans, assembly GCA_022577455.1. Classification (NCBI taxonomy): domain Eukaryota; kingdom Metazoa; phylum Chordata; class Lepidosauria; order Squamata; family Colubridae; genus Arizona; species Arizona elegans. The sequence continues at coordinate 191,221,698 of JAKOOJ010000001.1, forward strand.
TTTATGAAGGACTGGATTGTCAGCAGCTATTAATCTAGATGGCTATTTGTTACTTCCAGAATCAAGAATTTCATGTTGGTTCCAATTGGCTAGAGAGCAACAGTTAAAGTGCCATAGCTTGGAGAGTTTTCTAAATGCATTTGACTAACTACCATGTAGAATATAGACAAGGTAAGCTGAATATAGACAAGATAAACTGATCCAGCAGGGTGCTGCTTCTTTTGTCTTTTGTTAATGTGTGTGTCCTTTTGATGCTGATTTTAAGTTTCATTTCATGAAGGCAGATGCTTTTCTCTGTTCATTGGTGCACTTCTCTTCATTCTCCTTCAGAATCCAATTGCCCCAGGCATGAAAAGAAGGAATTTGCCCCTGAGATCATCTCCCAGCAATTCACTGAAGTAGGGGAAGCTAAGGAGATAGCAGGACACTTGCAACAATCAAATTCAACATCGGCCACCACATATTGAAGGCAAGTGGTTCAAGACTCAAGGTTGACTCATCCTTCCATCCTTTCTAAGGTAGGTTAAATGATGACCCAGTTTCTGGGGGCAATAAGCTGACTTTGTATAAATATACAAAAGTATGAAGGTAAGTGCTTAATGCATTGTAAGCCACCCTGAATCTCCAGAGAAGGGCGGCATATAAATCAAATTTTTTAAAAAAGTGCAAGATCTCCATGCCTTGACTTGTGAGGCTTTTGAAGAAATGTTTGTTTCTTGGGAGAATACTGGGAAACTGGGAACAGTTTTTGTTTTGTTTTTTTGTAGAGGAACAGTTATTAATTTTAGAACTGAAAAGAGTTACTAAATCTTCTGTTGGACCCAGGAAATATTAACTGCTCTGCTGCTGAAGCAGTAACGGGCCACCAAAATACAGAAGAAAAAAAAAACTATGATGAACACATTATGTGTGCAGTTGACATTACTCTTTTTTTAAGGACACCAAATAAATCAATAGCCTGTAGGCTCTTGTACCATGTAAAAGTAAATGACATTTCAGCAAAAATTGCAGCTTTGCAGCCAAGTCATTTCATGCTTTAGAACTTTTTGCTGTCTCAGAGACCAGAAAGGTCTGAACCTGAGCACTTGAATTTGAAATTTCTTGAAATACAAGTAAATGAGTAAGTGTAGATCACAGCCTACCTCAGCATTCCATTTGGCAAAACCGTTAATAGAGTGTTTTGCTCATATGCCTGAAACAGCGTTATGTTATGAAGCTTGAAATGCACTGAGGCATGTTTTTATTCTTAGTTTCATCTCTGAAAACATCGGTAAACTTTTACATCGCTCAAGGCTAAGATAGTCTGTTCTGTGTCAAAGTATGACAAAGGAGGTTGACCGACCCTGTCCTTGTCCAGATTCCATTTCCCCTCTTCTTTAGATTTTTTTTTCTTTTCCTAAGGAATATTTTGCTTCACTGTGATTGCTTTTTCCTCTCAGCCTTTCAGAAAGTCTCCCTCAGATTTCTGACTAATTTACTAAATTATCCTGGAATTAATTGGCTACCATGCAAGCCTGGGATTGGAAGTAGCTTTTAAAAGAAGGCACTTAAAAGTACATTGTGTGTTCCCTTGCTTATTTCTGAGTCACTTTTTCACTTCAGGTCCAAGTGCTGCATGTCCATATAACCTCACAGTCTGGATTGCCTGGTTGAGTTGTTGGTCAAAATGTTGCTTTACAGTGGTTCGAGCCTAGCTATCAGATTGTGTCTAAAAGGTAATACAGGTACTCCTTGACTTACGACCACAATTGAGCCCCAAATTTCTGTTCCTAAGAGAGACATTCGTTAAGTGAATTTTGCCTCATTTTACAACCTTTCTTGCCACAGTTGTTAAATGAATCACATGAATTGTTAAGTTAGTAACATGGTTGCTAAGCAAATCTGGCTTCCCCATTGATTTTGCTGATCAGAAGGTTGCAAAAGGGGAACATGTGACCCTGGGACACTGCAACAGTCATAAATATGAGTCAGTTGCCAAGCATTTGTGACCATGGGGACGTTGTAAGAATCATAAGTGTGAAAAAAGATCATAAATCTCTTTTTCAGTGCTGTTATGACTTTGAACAGTCACTAAATCAACTGTTGTAAATCGAGGACTACCTATACTGTAATGTTACTGTTTGACACCAAGGTCATCATCTGGCACTCTATATCTTATTCTCTATGCCTAGGTTTCCCAACCTGGAAAGATTTCAGAAGTGTAGGCTTAGAATTTCCAAGGCAGCATGAGGTGGCAGATGGAGTATTCTAACCATGACATTCTAACCACCTTATTGCTGATTTTAATCCCATCTAAGGTTCTCTTTATCTCTGCCTGGCTGCCCCTAGAGACCATTGTTAAGAATTTACATTGTTAAGAGCTGAAGCCTCTGAGCTATTTATCTATATATTTTCAGACTTGCAAGATTCTTTTGCAAGATCATTGGAACCTTACAATAAAGTTAGCATTAGTACCTATCATTGGTCTTCCCCCCCACCCCACCCACCCCGACATTGAGAACTCTGAAGAGGTCAGAAGGGCTGACATCAAAATGAAAGTACCTCTCATTTTACCCTCCAAAAACCTAGGGGGAAAGATCCTTACTGAGATGCTTTCTCCACCCTCAATTTTCCTTTGGATTCAGATTTTGTTTTTCAGATGGTTGTGCAAGTTAGAACTCCTCCTCCTGTCTCCCAAGGTCATTCCCACATACCATTACCCTATTACAATGTTATGTGAGACTAGCATGAAATGATTTTTGAAGCACCAGATCATGAATAATGCAGCTCTGATTCATGACGATCGCAACTCATGTCGATGGTGCTGCATTGATGGTTAGGTGGTTGCCAGGCACAAGTTAAGGATGGATTCTAATTTAAAACCCTAAATTAATTGAGATGCCACACTAAATGGGATCTCAAATGGAAACTCTGATTTGTCAGAGGGTGTCTGTCTCTGTGAAGCAAATTTCAAAGGAAAGCAATGTGTCTCGTATAAACAGCAGAATGCCCCTTTCTGGAGACCTAAGAATCTTCTGATAATAAAGCAGGGCAATGAGATACTTTTCAGCAAGGTAGATCTCAACATCCACAATCCTAAGCACTTACTTTCTTGTGAACTTTTGTGGACTTTAAGATTTATAGAGAAATCCATTTGGAAGATGTCTTTTGTCAGAGGCCCATTGACCGGGCATATGAAAGAAGACCATCTCCTGGGTTTTTCCCAGCCTACGGAATTCATTCTTCAAGGAACTATTTTCGGCCAGTACACTCACAACTCTAGAAGAATAATTAAGGTACATTTTTAAATGTCAATGATTTAAACACACCTTTAAATTTGAATGAATTACGCTTTCAATCGGATTATTTTTAATCTTTGTTTTTAGATTGCAGCCATACGCATGTGTTTATACCTGTATTTATACCACTATAAATCCACCTTGAATGCTGTACAAATGGAATCAAACTGTACAAATAAATCATACTGATAGTTTTACAGTATATCAGGAGAATGATTTTTCCACTTATGTGAAGGGAGACATCCTACCTACTATTGCACTGCTATAAATTTTTCTACATCAAAGGCTGGTTTTAAAAATGGGGAATGTTGCATTGTGAGCTGCAGGAAGGTGTTTTTTTAAAAAAAAGTAAATTTGCCCTTAAGTTGACCTCAGCTTCTTGTGACATCATAGAGACATCTGCAGATTTTCTTGGTTAGCCACTGTCTTCTTACTTTATTCCACAATTGTGAAATGTTCTGATAGCCTGTCATAACCAAACCCTAATCCAATTTGGCCATTTAAGCTTTTTGAGATTAGCCAAGGTTAACCAGGTCCTGCCACCTTCCTGTGACACCATAGTTAACAATAATCAGAAGGACAAGTATTTGGTGCCTCAGAGTGTACAAACACAAATCCTATTCATTAGGTATAGACAAATCTTTCTTAGTTTTGCATATTTTCCCAAGTATAAATTTGCAGTAGCCACATTCCTGTCACCATTGTCTTTCAATTATCGGTATCTGGCATTGCTTGCGAAAGGATCACTCCTCAGGAGAGGCAAAGAAGTCAGTTTTGTTTTAGATGGAGAGTAAAATTGTTCTTCTATCATTTTTTCTTTCTCCTTTCGAGTAAGTAAAAAGTATCAGTTCAATCATGTCAATCCAAGTCACCTTAAACCCCATGTGAATTTCCCAAATGCAGTGAATTAGTAAGAAAGTGAGCAAATGTGTAGGATGACATTTAGCTTGACAATGCAGATTTCACTTCAGTTATTTGGAACACTTCACACTTGTCAATGCACAGCACATACAATTTTGAAAAAAAATAATAATAATGAAGGCAAGCGTTATTAGGATTTCTCATTTCAGAGGCTCTTCTGTTAATCCTTGGCGACGTCTGAAGGAGAGAGAATGCCATTTTTAGTCACATCTCAAAATGGGAGGGTTACTTAAATGCAGATTACAATAGCAAGGTTAGCTTGAACACAGAGACTTTTCTTATGGAGGTCTGCATTGCAAGGTGAAAGGCAATCCTATCAAGCCAGTTCCATGTTTCAGAAGATCAAGGCAAATTATTCTCTGATAAGCTCTCTTCCCTAACATGGATGCAGTGGAACCATTCCAGCCAGCCGTATTTTCCATAACACTTGACAATACATTTACACAAGATCATTAACATTGTAGGAAATGAAACAGGGCATCTCAGATAGGGTTACCAGATATCTGAACAGGCAAAGGAGGATACAAACGATTGAAAAGGAGAACAAATGAAAAGCTGGACATATTCATTTTTTACGTTTCTTAGCATCTGTGACAAAAATTACAGTAAAAATTGCAAAAAAAAAAAAAAAAAGAGTACTTAGGCCTGCATGTATATGAACTTATTTTTTTGTCCTGTATTGGAAAGACTGGGTTTTCAATTGCAGGAATGTGCTAGAGCAGCAAACAATGGATTAATATCAATTTCAAGCGGCAGCACAAGTCAGCTGGAAGATACTAATCAACTAATTAAGGTCACAGAACCGAGCTTGTTAAGTTGTTGTTAGCACTTATTAGGGAAGCTCTTGTTGGAAAGCAACCATACCTATCAGCAAAGAGGTCAAATGGAGAATTAGCCTGGAGTTGTTAAAAAAAAACACATGTGGGCAAGGTCTGCCCCCCACCCACCCAAATGACATTGGATCTTATAGAATTTTTTATTGGCCAAGTGTGATTGGACAAGGAATTTGTCTTTGATGCATATGCTCTCAGTGTACATAAAAGAAAAGATACGTTCATCAAGAATCATAAGGTACAACACTTAATGATAGTCATAGGGTACAAATAAGCAATCCGGAAACAATATCAATATAAATAATAAGGAGACAAGTAACAAAATTACAGTCATACAGTCATAAGTGGAAGGAGATGAATGGTGGGAACGATGAGAAGATTAATAGTAGTGCAGACTTAGTAAATAGTTTGACAGTGTTGAGGGAATTATATGTTTAGCAGAGTGATGGCGTTCGGGAAAAAACTGTTCTTGTGTCTAGTTGTTCTGGTGTGCAGTGCTCTATAGCGTCGTTTTGAGGGTAGGAGTTGAAACAGTTTATGTCCAGGATGTGAGGGGTCTGTAAATATTTTTACAGCCCACTTTTTGACTTTATCTAGTGTTTCCCAGGGACGAACTGCCCGGAAGGGAAGATTCCTGTGAAATAGGCATTGAGCAATAAAGTAGCTAATTTGTACTCTACACATGTGGGTCTGGTTGTTCAAGCCTGCTCCATGGAGAAAAGCTGCTCAAGAAGAACACTCAAGATAATATTCCATTTAGGACTATTGCTCCCAAAGGAGGACAGGAGGATATCTTTGCCAGATATTTAATAAGGAGATCCAGGCAGCCATGAAACCTGGTTGCCATGACCCTGCCGATATATTAGGCATGGAGACTTGTTCAAATATCCAAAGTGCTGATAGACAGGAGGAGCCAAGAGGGCAAAGAGCAAAAGAGCCTTGATGGTACAGTGGTTTAATGCACCCTGTCATTAACACAGCTGCCTGCAATTTCTGCTGGTTCGAATCTCTCCAAGGCTCAAGGTTGACTCAGCCTTCCATCCTTTCTAAGGTAGGTGAAATGAGGACCCAGTTTGTGGGGCAATAAGCTGACTTTGTATAAAATATACAAAAGAATGAAGGCTATTGCTTAACGCATTGTAAGCCGCCCTGAGTCTCCGGAGAAGGGCGGCATATAAATCAAATAAAAAAAAAAAAAAAAGAGCAAGCAGTTCTGCAGCTAAGCTCCTTAAATCTATTTATTTTTATGTTATCCCCGTTATTATTTTTTTTTATCTTTTAAAAACTTTTTACCTTATACCTTTCTTATCTTTTTGCTACCTAACAAATACGGGAAAAAAAAAGACTTTCCTGGGATTTTTCATTAAGAGAGTAAGAAAGATCATGAAAAAAAGAACAGGAAGAAAAATGTCAGAAGGTGAACAGTTGTCCTCTAAATCATCAAACCAAGACAGGATAGAAAATTTTCTGAGAGCTGATAAAGCAAAAGTTATGTAATCATGAAGTAAATTCTGGGCAATTGGATGTGTTGGAATGGGACTTGCAAACAGAAACTGAGTATCGGTAACTGATAGAACTGTCCTCTCTCTGAAAGAGAAATTGGATTTCCAAGACTCTTTTAACTCTCTAGGGCCAGCTATATCATCAGTTGTGTTTGCTGCCATGTGCTCAGTTTCTGCATTGCCATTGGAAAAAAGACAGGAGGGAGAGCAAAAAAAAAAAAAAAATGGGGAAAAAATCATAGATTATATCTAGGCAATGCTTATTATCAGCCCAGGCTCTGAAATCAACTTTCAAATACTTATCAGCAATTAAGGAAAGAATAGAATCCTTGAAATAATCCTTTATAACTTATTAAACTAAATTCAAGTCTGAATCAACATAAAGTTTTGACATAGGAATAAGAATGAATGAAAGAGGCCAAGAAAAATATTGGAAATTACCTCTAAAATAAATACAAAGGATATCCAAACCCAGAGATAATCTGCTAATCCAAAATCCATCCAATATCTAGGAACTAGGAAGGCTTAAATTAAGGGCAATCATATGTTTCAAAATAATCTCCCTACATATCACCCAAAACAGGTTTAATGGAAACCAATGGGATTCAGAGAAAGCTGCTCTTTTGTCTTTTGAATCAACTTCCCCACTGTCAACAATACATGATCAACTTATTAGAAGTAGAGGATGCAAAGCAAAATTGATAGTGAGAAATATTCTACATTAACTTTCATATCCGAACTACTTTTTGCATCCTGCAGTCTATCAAATATTTACTTCTTTTTGCATCATGCAGTCTGTCAAATATTTGCTCAAATATTCAGGTTATAAGGCAGGGGTGTCAAACTCAGGCCTGAGGGCTAGATCTGGCCCACAGAAAGCTTAGATCTGGCCAGCGGGGCTGCCCTGGAAACAGTGAAGGACTGGCCCACAGTGCTTATGCCAGCGAAAATGGAGTTCAGGAGGGCTGCACGTACACCTCCCCCAGCTCCATTTTTGGCAGAGGATTGGCAGAGGGTTGCAGGAAACCGTTGCAGCTGAAAACAAAGTTTGGGAGCCTGTTTTCACTGGCAGAACACTCAGACCATCAGAGGCGCCCCTCAACGAGTGACATTGAGCTGGCCATGTCCAACCCAGCCCCCCCAAGGTCAAACACAACCCTGATGTGGCCCTCAATGAAATCAAGTTTGACACCCCTGTTCTAAGTCAACAGTTCATCATCTCTACATAAAAGTACAACATCATTCACATTTCCAAGCAACACACCTCTTAACATCTCTCAAGAATTTGGTATGCATTTGTCCATAAATACATGAAACAATGGAGGCATTATACATCCTTGTCTGACTCTCAACTTTATTCTAAACTGTTTATTTTTACAATACATTATTTTTAGGGGTGAAATGCTTCCAGTTCGGACCAGATCACCCGATCTGGTAGCAATGGCGGCGGGTGGTTCGGAGAACTGATAGCAAAAATCCCTGCACCCCCCCATGCCCAGCTGAGCTACGTGATCATCAGAGACTGTTTTTTTTTTTTTTACTTTTATAAGCATTTTTTCTACCACCTCTTCGGCCGAAAAAATGCTTTTAAAAGTAAAAAAACAAAGCCTCTGATGATCGCGCGGCTCAGCTGGGATCGTCAGAGGTTTTTCAAAGCATTTTTTTCTGCAACCCCTTCGGCCGAAGAGGTTGTAGGAGAAAAAATGCCTTTAAAAGCCTCTGGCGATCCCAGCTGACTTGCCTGATCGTCAGAGGCTTCTAAAAGCATTTTTTTGTGCAACCTCTTAAGGTTGTAGAAAAAATGCTTTTAAAAATAAAAAAAATAATAAAAGTTGACCAAGCCCACCCAGTCACATTACCCCCCACACACACCAAGCCATGCCCACAGAACCGGTAGTAACAAATTTTAGATTTCACCCCTGATTATTTTCATTATTTATCACATTTATTACACTGTATCTAATTATCAACTCCATATTTATGCCAAATGTTCAAGACAATTCAGGTTGATATACATTTTCTCTAAATCAAGAAATATACAATAACCTTTTTTTCATATTAACATATTTCAGAACAACTTGCAGAGACAAAAATCTGATTTGCACATCACTTGTCTGGCCCAAAGGAGAACTACTTCTACAAAATTTTATTCCTTGTCACCTGTTATACCCTTTCCAGTGGTGGGTTGCTACCGGTTCGCACCGGATCGGGCAAACCGGTAGTGGTGGTGGTGGGAGGATCCGTCGACCCGCCTGGATGCTTCTGCACATGGAGAAGCATAAGCGTGCATGCACAAGAGAACTGGTAGCGATGGGATCTGGAACCCGCCCCGACCCTTTTAGTTAGAATTCTGCCAAACATATTTCCAGGGACACTTAAAAGATTAATAATAATAGTTTTTGTGTTCATGGTTGTTATTTACTCTGTATAAAGAAACAATAATTACAATATATTCTTCTGATCATGAGGCACAAGTTCAGTCTTCACACCTGATTTAAACAAGTCAAACAACCACTCCATAAGCAAACCACATACTTATTTTAACATTATACTGTCTCTGACTAGAACCTTACCACTGGTTCTATAAGTTACTATTTTCATATCTATCCTCAAGAGTCTAAAATGACACCAGTTTATGCTTTCTGGCACTTAATGAGCCTTAAACCCATACTTCAATTCCATGTTTGTATTTATCAAATCTACCTCATAAAATTAGACCACTTTAATTGAGATTTATACCCTTCAAAAAGGGGAAGATCTTTCATTCCAGTCTTTCCCTTTACACTTAATTTCACAGTTGCACAGCATACCTATTTTATGTATATACACACATACTTTGGACAGCCATCTTCCTGAGCCTGGAGTGCTGAGTGTGTGAAGGGCCTGGTTCCTGGCTGTACAGGTAGTCTTTGACTTATAACAGTTCATTTAGCGACCGTTCACAGTTACAACAGCACTGAAAAAAGCAACTTATGATTGTTTTTCACAGTTACAACCTTTCCAGCATCTCCATGATTACGTGATCAAAATTCAAATGCTTGGTAACTGGTTCATCTTTATGACAGTTGCAGTGTCCCGGGGTCATGTGATCCTTTTGTGATCTTCTGACAAGCAAAGTCAATGAGGAAACCAGATTCACTTAACAACCATGTTCCTTATTTAACAACTGAAGTGATTCACTTAACAAATGTGGCATGATAAGTCACAAAATGGGGCAAAACTCTTTTTTTAAAAAAAATTGATTTATATGCTGCTCTTCTCCAGAGACTCAGGGCGGCTTACAATGCGTTAAGCAATAGCCTTCATACTTTTGTATATTTATACAAAGTCAGCTTATTGCCCCCACAAACTGGTCCTCAATTTGACAAATTTCTCACTAGCAACATAAATTCTGGGCTCAGTTGTGGTTGTAAGTCAAGGACTACCTGTACTGCTATCTGGCCAAGTATCTCGGCTGCTATGTTATACTTATTTTGGATGTTTTAATTGCTTAAAATACTTTTGTGTCTTAATTATAATATATATATTGAATTGTAAACTGCCCAAGGTCATTGATTGAGATGGGCGGCTATAGAAATTGAATAAATGAATAAATAGTTCCTAATTTAGTACATGCATGAAAGAAAACAATAGAAGGAAGTAAAGAATGTGCACCTACTGTTCAAAATACAACAATGCACATCAATTTTATACAAGAACAGCAACTTTTATTTCATATGCATGTAAGAAATGTATATTAACTATACAGTATCTCCACATCCTCAATTAATAATACAGAACATATTTTCCAAATATATGAATACAAATAATAATAACACCATTGACATAAGTCATATATATATATGTATATATATGTATGTATGTATGTATGTATGTATGTATGTATGTTTGCCACCAAGGTTTTTTCTAAATGCCAGGTTACATCATGTGATTACTGTATATTTCTGTTTGGATTTGAAATAACATATTTATTCTATTCCATTAGCGTATTTTAATAAGCCTTGCTTTGGGGAGACCATGCCTGCCAATTTAACTTTATCAGACTGTCAACAGAATTTACATGCTTAGGAAAATGTGATGTAAAGTTGCCAGAGTGGTTGCTGCCTGTCAAACATGGTTGACATGGAGAAATGAAATCCAGAAAAACTCATATCAACAATGGCAAGTGGAACTGGAGAGGCAGGACTCCTCCCTCTGTCAGAAATGTGGAAGGGTGGGGGTAGCCAGACCGCAAATCAAGCCATATTCAGATGAGCAAGAATTCTATTTGGGTTGGGTTTTAAGAACAACATCCAACATTCATTACTTTGTGGCAGATTTAAATTGTATTTAATCGGAGGGAAAGGAAGACTGATAGATTTATCCACCTCTAATTACATCCTTAGCTTATATTTGAATAGTTACTTGAATGACTTAAAAAAAAAACAAGGACCACTTTTCTGATTAATAGTTTTAAACTTCATGTTTAAAAGGACATCAAATATCCTTTTAAACCTGGATTCAATAGGCACCTTAGAGAAAGAATGACAGCTAGTAACTAACTCTCCAAGTTTTTGTTGATGTCCCTTAAGTTTTCTCTGATTGCACTAGCAATGCAATGACTGAAAATGAATAAGATTTTTTTTTTCCCGGCAGAAAATATACAAGACTTATGATAAAAATCCTACAACTGGTATCCTAGCTTATAGAGAGAGTTTATAATTCTGTGTAATAGTACATGTATTGCACATGAAGTATGTTTTTGAATTGATTTCCAGTATCTTCCATTAAATGTTTAAAAGCCACGTGAAAGAAGATTTCCGTTTAAGGTGCTGAAGAATCATTTTCTTTCTGATAATGTGAGAACTATATTGAATATATTAGAATATTATGAGTGTAATTCTGATAAACAGGTGGGCCTGGTCTCCGTTTATGCACAAAAAGCTTTTGACAGAGTGAGCTGGAATCAAGAGCCTTGATAGTACAGTGGTTTAGTGCACCCTGTTATTAACACAGCTGCCTGCAATTTCTGCTGGTTCGAATCTCTCCAAGGCTCAAGGTTGACTCAGCCTTCCATCCTTTCTAAGGTAGGTGAAATGAGGACCCAGTTTGTGGGGGCAATAAGCTGACTTTGTATAAAATATACAAAAGAATGAAGGCTATTGCTTAACACATTGTAAGCCGCCCTGGGTCTCCGGAGAAGGGCGGCATATAAATCAAATTAAAAAAAAAAACTTTCTCTTTGCACAGTTGAGCGAAATGGAATTCGGGGAAAGATTTACCAGGGCGATCCAGGCAGTATATGCAAAACAGACAGCGAAAATACTTATTAATGGGGAGGAGTCTGAAAAGATTTATATAAGTAAAGGTACTAGACAGGGTTGTCCATTATCTCCACTTTTATTTATCTTAACCCTAGAGTTATTATTGAATGAGGTCAGAAGGAACCAAGGAATTAGAGGACTAAGAATCAGAGGGGAAGAGTTTAAGGTCCAAGCCTTTGCAGATGATTTGGTATTTGTCTTGGAAGAACCTTTGGAATCGGGATCAATCTTGCTCCAGGAGTTGGAGACTTACGGGAAAGTAGCGGGATTTAAATTAAATAAAGATAAAACCAAGATCCTAATTAAGAATATGATGAAGAATAAAAAAGTGCAGTTAGAGGAAGAACTAGGGATTCAGATAGTTAAAAAACTGAAATGCTTAGGAATTTGGCTTTCATCCAAATGCTCGACCATTAAAGAAGACAACTACCAGAAACTACTTGGTCAAAGTAAAGAAATGCTGGAAAGATGGAAAGGTTTATAGTTATCATTATTAGGTAGAATTGCAGTAGTTAAGACGTATATCCTGCCTAAATGGATTTTTCTCTTTCAGACAGCCCCAGTTTTATTAGATACAAATTTTTTTTCAATCTTTAGATCAGTGTATACGTAGATTTGTATGGCAGAACAAAAAACCAAGGATTACATTGAAAATGCTTCAAGAATCCCCTTCCAGGGGAGGATTTGACCTAACTAAATGGGAGCTTTATCATCAAGCAGCTGTCTTAAATTGGATCAGAGACTGGATTGCTTTGAGGAGGAGGAGAATCCTTAGCTTGGAAGGCCACAATTTGCAACAGGGGTGGCATTATTATCTGAGCCAGGAAAGGCCCAAAAAACATAAATACTTTATGGACCACTTTATCCGAAAGGTTTTGATGACTATTTGGGATCGAATAAGAAATAAATATTACCTGATGACTCCGATTTGGCTTTCCCCTTTAGAGGCGATGATACACCCGACTCTTTATAACAGAAATAAACCATTAATTTACCAAGTTCTGTTGGATCCTTTAGGCAAAGTAAAATCTCGAAATACGCTGGTGGAATTAGGCTATGAGCTAGATTGGTGGACATACAATCAGATCCAATCCAGGACAGCTCAGGACAAAAACAAGGGAGGAATCTATAATTCCCTACAGGAACTTGATAAGATCTTGTTGGGGAAGGATGAGAAGGTTTTATCCAAACTGTATCAATTCCTCTTAATGGATTGGATTAGAGAGGAGGTTATCAAGAACTCAATGATTGCCTGGGGGAGAAATTTGGGATATTCGATTGAACTTGAAAAATGGGAAGAAATTTGGGGGAAAACCTTAAAATTAACAATGTCAGTTTCCTATAAGGAAAATACATACAAAATGCTGTATAGATGGCACCTGCCCCCGGCTAGATTATCGAAGATGTTCCCGGGAACCTCTCCGGTTTGTTGGAAATGCAACGCCACTATGGGAACTTACTTTCATAGTTGGTGGACCTGTCCCCGAGGAAAAGAATATTGGGCTAGAATTCAAAAATGGATTTTAGAAATCATAGGATGTAGGATTGAATTGAACCCGGAAACGTTTTTACTAGGCATGAAACCAGAGAACTTAAACAAATCTAATTGATATCTCGCTCTCCACATCATCATTGCAGCCAGGATCTCTTTTGCGCAAGAATGGAAATCCAAAAATACTCCATCAGAGGCTACGTTAACCACAAAGATCATGGACTGTGCAGAAGCAGACAAGCTTACTGAACTTTTGCGAGATAGACAAGAATCGGGGTTGTATAGGAGCTGGGACAGGTGGTCTGCTTGGCTGCAAAAAAAGAAATCTTAAGAAGAATGAAAATATTAACCTTAATGTGAACGTGGGTAAATATTTATAGGAGCATTGTATGGCAGTTGAAAATTTTTTCTTCTGGATAAACTTTTCTTTCTTTTGATGAGTTGGTTTAATGGAGGTTTGTACTATCTCTAGGCGAAAATTGATACTTTAAAACTCTATATGTATTATATTACTCTCTGCAATTCTATCCATATTGTTATACTTTTTTTCTGTAATTTTTAATAATTTTCAATAATTTTTTTTTTAAAAAAAGAATCATTTTCTTTCTAACATGCTGGGTTAGACCTGGTCTGAATTTAAGATATATTCTGTTGCGTAAAGTTATCTATCTTCATGTAACAGAAACACTGTGAGCTATTTCGTACTGTCAGCTGTATTAATCACATATTGTCAGGCATACTATAGTTGAGATGTAAAACTCTAAATAATCACTAGATGGCAGTAAACCCACTGTTTTGTTTTGTTTTTGCTGCCACCTAATGGTTGTCTGGAGGTGCTCCAAGAAGCTTCTTCAGCTCTGACTGGATGGTGGGAAATATAAATCCTTCCATTCCCCACCATCCAATCAGAGCTGAAGAAACTTCATGGACGAGAAGTGAAACGTCTTCAAAGAAAAACCAGTAAGTCCAGTTGCCTCTTGAAAAAAAAAAAAAAAGCATCTTTAGGACAACCATGACCTAGATGAGTGAGAATCTTCATAGACATTTGTCTGGAGGTTATTGCCCAGACAAGGTATTCCCAATGTAACCTAATATTACTGACAAATCTTGGTAACAGGATCCTATAGCTTGTGAGAAAGGTTCTCTGAACCTGTTCCTCCCACGAAAAAGAGAAAAGAAAGAAAGAAAAATATATTAAAAATGGCTTCTGAACTTCTTTACAGCAGTTATAAGTAAATTATAAAATTACCTCTTTCTCTGAAGTTACATCATGACTCTCTCAAATAGTATTCATTGGTTTTTATAAAGGTTATGAAAATTCATCCTCAAAACATTTATAATGTGACCCTGGTAATCCGTCTGGTCCAGACACCTTTCCTTGGTTTAATCTTTTTTTTACAGCTTCAGAAATTTCCCTTGTTGTTATAGGTCCATTTATAATCTGTTTCTGTATGTCTGTAATCCTTGGTAAACTTCATTTCTTTAGGTATTCATCTATTTTCTCCAAAGAAATGTCCTCTCCTTTACACAAGTTAGAATAATATTGATGAAATGCTTGTTGCATAGTCGTTATTATTTGTTAATACAGTATCTCTCTCTTTAGTTTCAATATCATTTTTTTTTTCATAATTTATATGCCAACCGTTTCCTTTTGTTTGCCAAACTCGGGTTTGTTTGTTTTTTTGCTTTACATAGTTCCTTTTTATTTCCATTTCTCTTACTGTTAATATAGATAATTGTCATCATAAAAACTTAATTTATTGGGAAATACTTATTTTCTTTGGAAATTTTATTAATTATTTTCTTTTTATTGCATCCAAATTAGATTGCATTTTCTCTTGCCTCTTTTTTGAGTTCACTATTGTGCTGCATGAAATAACTTTTGATAAAAGCTCTATTTGCATCTCAGACCATTCTTAAATCAATGGTACAGATGATCTAAATTATTTTGAAATAATTATTTTATTTTATTTTTAAAGCCTCTCCCGGTGCTTTTTTGGAAGCACCACTTCATTTAGTCTCCATCTAAAAGAACTGGATTATGTTTTACAAACCAAAATCACAAGATTATGATCTGAAAAGTCTGTGGTAGTATCTCAGTTTGTGAATCTTAATAGCCAAATTCTTCATAATCCAAATCATGTCTATTTTGAAATGGTATGTCATTCAGAAAAGTGCATATGCTCTCTTGAAGTGCTGTTTTTCTGTCTCCATATATCAACAAGCTCTACATTTGTTGTGGAAAAACTGAAAATGTTGTAGAAAAATTGAGACTGAACAACATTCCTGGGTCAGCCAGAGTCAGTTTATTGCGCAAGGTTCAGAGTCAGATTTGTACCTGAAACTTTGAACAAGGAAAGAGCTCTGATACAACTGTTTTTATACATTTCTAAGACTAAGGATTCGGTGAGCTCATACAGTTTTCCATATATGGTTAACATGAGATCATGCATTTTCCATATATGGTTAACATACACTTGTTATATGATAATTGACATGCTTCCTAATTACTAAACCATTACTAAACCATTATTTTCTAGTTTATAAGATTATCTTAGCTACACAACTTTTCCTTAAGTGCTGTAGTTGCTAATGGGAGATTTATTGCTGTCCTTGGGTAATAAGAGGTAATGAGTAACTCTTTGTTTCCTATGTATGTCTTTGTGTCATTCACAGTGAGGTCACTCAGATGTTTTCCATATGGCTGTCCTTCAGTGACAGCTAGGCCTCATCAGAAGATATATTACCACTAATGATTTTAATGTAAACTCCAACCAGCACGTTTTTCTCTTATAATAATGTGAATAGAGAGGGTACTTTAAACTTCATGTAGCTGACTCTGTATGATTCCTATTTTATTCACATTACATTATCTATTAAAGAAGACTTTTGGTAATTTGCCTTGAGTAATTTTCTTTTATTTTCTTTTTTCTCAGAAGTATTTTCCAGTTGTGGGGAGATGACTCCATTTCAATCCTCTAACGAATACCATTTTTCATAAGAAAAACCTATTAGTCTCTCCATAAATCCTTTATCCTTATTTGAGATATGTAAATTCCCAATATCAAAATATTAGTTCCATGCAAATCATTTACATCCAAATAAATCTACTGATTTATTTGGGGGTAGATATATAAAAGAATTCCATTCCTCTTGTTGTTATTCCTGCTGAAATAAATTCTTCATCCACATTTTTATAAATCAAATATCTTAGTCCTTTTTTCTAATATGTGTCTCTTGCAGGCAAATTTTTAAAAAAGTTTAATATGTTTCTCTCTTGATGAACACTTGTTCCATTTAAATTCCACGTGAAGCTTTTGTAATTCATAATCAAGCCAAATCTTTAAAAATATCAGTACCGATTGAACCTAATTAAATATCATCACTTTCAGTTTCTTGTAAACCTGAATAGGTTTTTGTACAGTCTCTTTGACACTTCCATTTGAGACTTCTTCAATTCTTAATTTTTTTCTTTAAAGTATAGTTTATCCTGCCTCCTGGACAGAATTCATTCAAAACCTCTGCTATTTAAAAATAAAAATTCAATTTGTTCCTTTGAAATCTTCTTCCATTTTAGTCTATCAATAAAAAAAAATACTTTTTCTCATGCACATTCTAATAATAATAATAATATAATAATATAAATTCTAATAAGAATTTATTTAACAATTACGTTTTTATTATCAATCTTCAGTTTTGTATTAAAATCTACTGCAAAAATTTGATCTCTTGTTTTCCTCCTGACATAGTGCACAAACTCCTCCCTTGAAATATTTTTTATTCTTGTATTTATTCTATATACTTTTTCAATTTCTTCTTCTGTATCTTATCTCAATCCCGCTCGAGCAAATAAATTTAATATTTTTTTCCCTAATATCTTCACTTGAATCCTCTGGCATGACTCTAAATCTCAAACAAAATTATCTTAATTCCATTAGTGCCAAATTATCTATAGTAA
Organism: Arizona elegans; assembly: GCA_022577455.1. NCBI lineage: Eukaryota > Metazoa > Chordata > Lepidosauria > Squamata > Colubridae > Arizona > Arizona elegans. Next base: position 191,238,985 of record JAKOOJ010000001.1, read on the forward strand.
CTCTTTTTCCAGCTGTGTATAACTTCTACTTACTATTCAGAATATCCACTTTGGCATCATTTCATTTACACCTCTAGATATTTGTTTTACAGAGCTTTCCATCTTCCTAATATCTTCTTTCATCTCCCCTTTCATCTTTACAAATCTTTCATCCATTCTTTTTTTTTTCAAAAGCTTTCAATTTAGCATCAAGTGAATTAATCAATTTACTATCAAGTGATTTAGTCAATTTACAATCAGGTGATTTAGATAATGTATGGCCTAAATCCTAAAACATTTTCTGAAACAAATCTGGTGTAATTCCTCTCCTGTGGCTGGCTCTAGCAAATCCTCTCCTCTCCTGTTTCTGCCACTTTTCTGGTGTCCATATTATGGCTGTAAGCTTCATTGAAAGCCTTCAGTTCCCAAATAGATCACAGAAACCTCAATTTTTGCATTCAGCTCACAAAGACCAAGTATCCACAGTGCAAGTTGGTAAGCACAATCTCTTTTGTCCAGAAAGACCGTGCTGGCCAGACTTTATCATCTAGCTGCCAATCTCTACAGCTTTTCTGTCCTTTTTCCTTCAGGGAGGTCTACCATATTTTTTGGAGTATAAGACGCACCTTTTTCCCCCCTAAAGGGGGGTGAAAATTTAGGTACGTCTTATACACTGAATGTAGCCCCGCCCACCCACTGGCCCCCACCCTTTGGCCTCTGCCTCGCAGCAGTTTCCTCCTTGCAAGCAAGGAAAAAACAGCTCCTTTCAGCTTCAGCACAGCCTTATTAGCACAAGTTGATTGGATCGGCCTCCTGGCTCTCAGTTGATTTGCTCTCAGCTGTTTTCCACAGGGCTCTGCTGCTTGCTGCAAAGAAGTAAATTGCTGGAGCAGATTTTTTTTCCTTGTGCTAATCAAGCTATGCTGAAAACGAAAATGAAAGTAAAGCAGGCTGTTGGTTGTTTGCTGCAGCGAGGCAAAATTCAGCAGAGGCAGAGGCAGAGGCAGTTTTCTTTTTCTTCTTTTCCTCACCCAAAAAGGTAGGTGCATCTTATACTCCGGTATATCTTATACTCCAAAAAATACGGTAGTCTGCCATAGATCCTCACCTAGAAGCTGCCCTTCTGATTATCATAAGCGTTTCTTAACGGTACAAAAGTTTGTTGTGTTTCAGAATTATACATTATGTTCTTGCTACTGCCAAGCTATTTAGCAGCTGCATAAAATCAAAGGTGATTCTTTTCAAGCACAATTCTTGCAAAGTCTTTTCTAGCAAGATATATGGTGAAGAAAACGATTATAAAGATTCCAGCAACAGAAGAATTCCTTATTTAGAAACCAAGATCTGTTGGCATTAGGGCAGAGACTTTCTTTCTTCCTTCCAACAGTCTTCCTCTAGTCCATCACTGATAACAGAGAAGCTTGCAATTTGCTGTTTACATAACAATCTCCTCTATTACTCTGGAAACCAACTTTTTATACTGACGTTAGCCAGCTATTTCACATCCAGAATTTAGGATGCATCTAAGATCTTGTTAGAAATTCTGAATATAGCCCTACATAACAAACAAAGTGCACAGTTCACATGGGCCTTTCTGCTTAACTGCAACAGGAAACAGGAAATTCTACTCAGAACAACAACAAAAAAATGCAAATTTATAAACACTGCCATCTACTGGTTGAACGCTGCTGTAATTGTTGTACAGAATACATGAAAACTGTATTCCAACAGATCTTCAGCATACTAAAACATGATATCCAGTGGCTTCAGTATTCCCACTGAGATAGCTCGCCTAGCTCAGACTACATTTTACCTATCTGACAATTTAATAACATTTCTTTTACTTTAAATGTAAAAGAGATAAGAAGCAGTCACGGTGCACTTGAAATATCAGCTCCAAAAGATTTTAAAAACACCATCCAAGTGTGACTTCTATGCATACTTGGTAAAAGAAGCACCTTTCGTGGAGGGCAAAAGAATCATTTAAAGATTCTGCAACAGCTTTTACATACCATTAACCTCTAGCGTTTGTAAACAATATTTGAGCTCCCATTATGTTCCACCAAAGTTCACCTTTTCTCTCTCTCTCTCTCTCTCTCTCTCTCTCTCCTTTTCTACAATGCGCATATATCAGCACATTATAAATAGCCCCAGAATCATGTGTTTATTATATGCCATTAGTGTGTCTTAACAAGCATTGCTGGGGTATGCCTGCCATTTTATGTTTATGGATCTGTCAACCTAATTTACATGACTTTGAAAATATTCAACATTGCCAGTGCAGGTCCTACTTGTCAGATGATTGTGTCAGGCAGAAATGAAACACACATCCAGCTGAAGAGAAAAGTGTATGCATCACTACGAGCTCCAATGAATTCTTGGTGACACAGTGAAATACATTTAATGCCATTTTACAAGTTTCTGAGGAATATATGTTATAAATGAGCAAGTGAGTGGGTGATATACTCTGGGCAGCCCTACATTATACTGCGAGAAACAGATTTTTGCACTCATCTGTCTTGCTTCTGAATAAACTATAAGTGTAATAGCCAGACCTGAGTAATATTTGTACCTTGAAATGCCTGTCTGCCTAGAAATTTGAAGAATGCTACCCCCACCCCATACGCACAAAACGTGCACGCACAAAATGCAGTGTCTAACCTGTAATGAAAAAGAAGCTGAACTGTTTCAGATGGAACAGAAGTTAGGAAAAAAATTGTTTTGAGCTCTTGAATGAAAAATTACAGCGGTGGACTGACAACCTCCGTACTTTCTTGCCAATTAATTCTCTTGCACCATGACTTTTAGAATAATTTAAAGCACAGATTTTTAGAATGTCATTCCATACTTCCAGTTTTACTTCCACATTTGCCTCCATTACTCTCCAAATGTAGCTAGTAAACTTTATTAATCTGATGCCAAATTTTTTAGAGGTGCACAAGAATTCTGTGTTTGGTTTTCCTTTAAAGAAATCTCATTGCTGATATCATGACCTATTGCTAGGCAGTTAAGCATGCCCAGTCCAGATGTTTTCACCATGGATTCTCACCTGAGCTTGTCATACTTGTGAAAATCCAGTGTACTAGTAGTAACTAATACTTACCTGAGTATGGTGGTGGTTTGATTTCAGATAAAGAACTTAAAATGTAGTCTTAGACAAGATAGAATTATTGTTTAGCAAAATGACAGCTAAACTACACTATGATGTCAGATCATCTGGAAACTTAAAATTAGTATAACGTGAAGGTGCCAGATCAAGCATTCAAATCATTCACCGATTCATAGTGTTGCTATAATTTTTGAAGCTGTAAATAGCGCAGAGCCAAGATAACTGAATGATTGTCTCCCATAATCGAATTGGCCTGGTTCTCTGGTCACTTGATGAGGACTTTCTGGTTTTCCTCCCCTCTTTGAAGCATATGTGTTGGAAATGGGTCTATGACAATTCGCCACAGACAACTTGCCATGGCCAACTCGCTACAATCAACTCACCTTGGCCAACTCACCATAGCCAACCTGCCATGGCCAACTCGCCACAGCCAACTTGCCACAGCCAACTCGCTGCAGGACAACTCACCACGTCCATTTTACCACAGGACAATTCACGGCAGGACAAGAGTTACACTAATATCAAAGGAATGGTGGAATAGAATTGTTAAAGAAAGATTGCAAAAGGAGGGACAGAATGAAATATGAATAGCAAAATTTAAAATAATTTCTATTTATTTTAAATAATTAAATAGAATTGTTAAATTGTCTTGCAACGAGTTGTCTCGTGGTGAATTGGTGAGTTGGCCATGGTGAATTAGTTACACTGAGTTTGCCACAGCGAGTTGGCTGTGGCAAGTTGTCTCATTCCTGTTGGAAATGAATGCAAGATCCTATTTCACTAGAATCATACCTGGCTACAGCATATTTTAAATCTAACTGAACAAAGGGAAGAAGAAATTGTCATAACTTCTTTTAGCAATATCTGCTAAGCAAACAATTGATATGTTTTCCATATATTGTCTTTCTTGATTGAAAACAGATTCCTTAGATCTCAAGGAAATGGTTTCCCAACCCTAAAATCTGAAATTCCTTAAACAGAAATTCCTGAACTTCAGAGCACATTTGTGAAAATCAGATATTTGATCATTATGACCTTTGCATAGTTTATGAGCATAAAGTTTATAGTTTCTATAGTATAAAGTTTATAGTTTATGACCTCTGCATAGTTTAGTTGCCTTCCTATATCTCTGTTTCACAAAATGATTGTTTTGTCCAAAGTGTAATTTTATTTCAGCATTATTATTATCTCTGTGACTGGGACATAAATTATCCTTTCTTTACTGTTTCTTCTGTATACCACTGCATTCTGTCCATTCATAGTGATCTGCAATACATTTTCATAGTGTCAACTTAATGCCAAATGACAAGTGTTGAAAACATAATAAAAACTCGAACACATTAATCCATTTTGTATGAAAATGTAGAAAGATAATCATGTTCTGAATGGGATGCCTAAGCTTCAACAATACTGTTGTTAAGGCATTTCTTCCAGAAGGGATCATACCAGAGATTCTGATTAGAAAAGAATTACTGCTCTGTCAAACTACTCTGAATTATGAAAACTATCATATGATGCTAAGAACATAGTGAAAAAGAAACATAACATGCAAAAAACAATACACATACCTCTATTCTGATTATACAATAGCTTAATGTGAAACACTGAAATAGATAGACTGCTTCCTGTAAAGGAGAATATTTGTAGCTCAGGGTTGAAATGAGGGGTCCTTGGTGCTCTCTGAGTGTGATTGTTTTCTTGCAGAAGTTAGTTGCCTTCTCTTGTTTGGAAATAATTTGGAGTTTGCTCTCAGATTTATATTCTGGTGGCTTGCCCTGCCAGTATTGGTGGGAGTGGCCTTAGAGATTCTTTGGTTTGGCTGTATATTGTCAGCTTGTTTGGTAGTTCCTTGATGGGGGTATTATTTGAGAGCAAACTTCATTCTTTACTAGCACTGACAACCTAGTTTGAGGAATGAAACATCTGCAAGAAAACAACCAAGCTCAGAGATCATCAAGGATTCCTCAGTCTGCTTACTCAGTTCATATGGAGATTGAAGACTTGTTAATGGTTATCCAATACAGATCTTAATCAGAGGCACAGGACATCCTCATCCAAGGCTGCATAAACAATAGCTTCATGAAGTGGAGCAATGATCACCTCCATGATCTAGCTGACCACACCACCCCATTCTTCTCCTAAGTTAGGAGGATCATGTATCTAATTCACAACTGGCAAAAGATATCCTAGTAAGCACCATTACATTTCATTCAAATCCATTGGCCAACAGAAGTCCTAGCTAATTGGCTAGATATTGCCTCAATAGTCACCAAGGTCTCTGCCTATGAAAAGTTTACACATTGACAAAGCTGAACAATTTTATCATCAAAGTGCTGTGCAAAGCAGTTATAGCTACCAGGTGACTAATAATGTCTGTATAATTATGCTTTTCTCAGAGAATCTTTCAGGATATAGGATAATAGTTCCCACCTGTGGAAACTACTGTTTCTACTCAGATTCTTTGCCATACTGCAGTTTATAAATTGAATTGAACCAATATAGTCTAAGGAATAGAGCTTAATGGGCCCTCAAGGCTCTGTGAAGTTCACCCACCTACTACATATGTCAACATCTCCTACTAGAGCAGGGGTGTCAAACTTGGGTCATCACGGCAGCATCACATGACATATTAGGACATTTTTCCCCTTTGCTAAACTGGATATGGGTGTGGCCAGCACATGACTCATCTGACCGGCCGGCCGTGAGTTTGACAGCCCTGTATGATCAGATGCAACTTGACCCAGCTGGATTGATTTGCAATTCACTCTCCATCTCAGTTTGAGGAAGTGTGACCTATTGTAAAAAAATAGCCACCTAAGTAGTTGAAACCATGGTTTCTGAATACTCCCTACTGTGCACTCTTCCAGTCTACTATTTGAAATAATAAGATCAATTTGTCTACTTCTTATACTATTCAGTGGTGGGTTGCCCCCAGTTTGGACCGGTTCACAAGAACTGGTAGTAAAACTGGCAGAAGGCTCCGCCCACTGACCCCGACGTCATCAGGAAGCTTCTGCGCATGCGCGCATGGCCCCATTGTGAACCGGTAGTAAAGGTAAGTAGAGCCCACCCCTGATATTATTGCTATGCTATGCTATGTCATGCCATGCCATGCCATACCACACTAACTACACTACACTACACTATCCTTTACTATTCTATGCAATATTATAGTATATTATTATTCTTATACTATACTATACCTGGTTACCTATTTAGCTTTGATTACAAGGTTGCAATATAATAATAGAAATATGTCACTATTAAGCAAGCTATTAACAGACACCAGCTGGCAGCCTCAATCCATCTGATGGTGTGTGTGTGTGTGTGTGTGTGTGTGTGTGTGAACCAGTTTGTTATAGTGGTTAAAACATGAACATGGGCACAAAGCCAGCTGGGTGACCTTGGATGAATCACTCTCTCTCTCAACCCCAGGAAGGAGGCATTACAAACCACTTCTGAAATCACGCCAGGAAAACTGCAGTACTTGTCCAGGAAGTCCCTGAGAAACTGACATGAAGAAAAAAAAAAGTGTGGTGGGTGTCTAAAAAGATGAAATCATGGCAACTGGACCAAAGTTTATTAAACTGAGACATTTTGTTACTCATCCACGTAACTTCTTCAGTCAAACTGAAAAAATTAAGTTAGGCAGAGAGCCAGATAGTCATTGGAATGTACTAACTCTTGCCATACCAACTGCAGGGGTTTTCCCCCAAAATATATTGAAATATGTCAATGAAAACTCAATCTTCCAGGCCAAAAGCATATAAAAAGGTTAAATGAAGGCAATTGGACCAAAGTTTATTAAAGTGGGACATTTTGTTATTCATCCAAGTAACAAACATAAGAAATAATTCTATTTCACCAAGCCAAGAAGCTTTTACACACAGCAATTGCTTTTATAGCATCTTCACTGGGCCTAAATATATACATGTGAGAATGAGAATTATGGCAAGTATGTATTGGCCTGCAACTACTGTATTGATCTTTTTGTGCAGGACAATAAAGAAATATGAGAGTTATAAACTGCAACTTCCATAGTTCTTTGGTACTGCTTTTTTAGTTCTTCAGTAAAGGACTTCATGCATTTCTGATTGTTGTTTCATAATAATTTCTGTTTCAGTGAACTTGCTTGATCTACTTCCATGATAGAAGTCTTCAACTAAGTTACAAGGCCGTGTCAAAATAAAGTAATAAAGCTATCTGCCTTCATGCAGACAATAATTAATTGTATTCATTTTGAAAACATGTAAAAATATGCCAACCTTCTCAAGGTACAAGATAAGGGAATGATAAATGGGGCTTAATGGAGTTAATATTCATAGCCGATATATGTCTCACATGCATTTTATTAACCACAGTATTACATGTAATTATGATAGCTGACCTATTAAACCAATTGCCTTGGACATCTTGTAATAAAGAACAAAGCAGAACCTCTGTCTTCTTCCCATCCTCTATCAAATGCGTGAGAAATTATTTAATTTCCTGTGGAATGAAACCAAGTCTTGAAAAGGGAGAAGATGCAGTAATGGTAACAGAGGATGATTTTGCCTTGTGTGCAAGCAAGAAAAATGGACTTTCTAAAACATGTCATAACCCACTAAAAATAACTTCAGATAATTGCTTTGGTGAAGTTAAAATTATCTGTTAAAAATAGAGAATATTATTTTTCCCATAAGCAAAAAAATAAAATAAAAAATAGACATAGCAACTATTTTTGCTCCATGTTAGAACTGGCACAAGTATTATTATTTTTTTTAAGTGAGGAAAACCTGTGTATAAAATTGTGTCCTGCTAAATCCTTTCAAAAGACTGGGTGACTCATTCCTTGCACCTGTCCCCTTGGAAGTTTAGACTTATTTTTCTTGAAAAAAGAAACCATTCTTTTGTTAAATAGTCTCAGAGCACTCTAGTAATATGGAAAGAAAGGCAGCCTAACCCAAAGGTGTTTTTTTTAAAGGCAACTGACGTTTCTGGATTTTATTATTTTTTTAAATGTTTCACTTCTCATCCAAGAAATGTCTTCGGTTCTAATTGATTGGTGGAGAATGGAAGGATTTATATTCTTTGCAGTCATCTGGTCATTAGCACTCTCTCTGAGTCACTTGGGGGTTTATCTGTATCCTTAGAATCAGCTGAATCAGAGTGTAAACTGGTATGGGAACTTCTTGGGATTGCTGAAAGGACTGTGTTGTAGACAGGAGATAGGTGGTGTTGTATCCCTCTACCTCATTTGAGAAGGTATTCTTGAAGCCTTTAGCATGAGATCTCAGATCAACAAAGATCAGAAAAAGCCTCTTAGAATGAGAATATATGAAAAAGGGACAGGATACTCACATAACTTCTGCCAGATCATCCTTCCTTGAAAGCTACTGATAGACAGGTTAATATAGCTCGAAAGGTAAACATACTGTATAGTCAACAAGTGCAAGTCATGTAGGTCAGAGGTGGGCAACTATGGCCCTTTTATGACTTGTGGACTTCAATTCCAAGAATTCCTGAGCTAACATGGCTGGCTCAGGAATTCTGGGAGTTGAAGTCCACAAGTCATAAAAGGGACATAGTTGCCCACCCCTGGTGTAGGTTCAAATCCCATTAAAGGGTTGAATATACAACATCTATAACAGAAGACATCTAGACCAGAGGAATTCCAGGTATAATGAAATTGATTGTGTAGTGCCTCCTCCTGGTCAGTAGCTAATATAACATCAAAAGAAATGAGTGTATTGAAAGCTTTTTGCTTTTCAAGATTTCTCCCGGAGCAGCTGCTGACTGCTTAGTGAACTCTCCCAATGGATCAGGTTTTCTAAATACAGTGTATATTTGCATAGTGCTAAAATCTGATTTTACTTTGGAGGTGCTCAAGCCTTGCAGTTTTAATCTTGAGAATCAGTATTCATTTTAGATGAGTTTACCTATTGTTTTCTGTCTGCTCTCCTTTAAGTTTAAGACCAGTCTTTGTTTTCTTTGTTGTTATGTTTTAATCAGCTCTAAATCCTATTTTAAACAGATATTTTTGATGCCAGTTTGTGACTTGAGGGGTTGTAATCTGGTAACACACTTTAGGAAGTATAAGATATTTTTTATTGAATACCAGCTCTTGTGTCATTGAATACCAGCTATTGAATAAACTGCCCTTGTGTCACTATTTGTGTGCATTTTTTTTAATTAGCAGAAAAGGGGATGCCATTTTCTTTCATTTGGCTTTGCTCTTATAATTATGGGAATAACATTGTGAATTAGGCTGTTTCAAGGCAGGCAGGTTGGTGGTCTCAGCACTCAGTAGCTTTCTAATTGCAAAACTGAGAAGCAGAAGGCAAAATGTCTATTAAATCATGGTAAGAATGGGAATAAGGAACAACAAAATGAAATGCCTATAGATATAAGAAGGTTCTCCACTTCATGTTGAGGAGAGAGGTATACAGTGGCTTAAAATAGCTTCATTCTACTCTGCACTTCCCTGATACATGAACTAATGGCCAAGGGACAATTGTTCAACAGCTCTGTGTCAAATCAACCAAGGAATTAGCTATGTCTAGTCTACTGAAAAGAAGGACTAGGAGAGATATGATAGCAATGTTCCAGTATTTGAAGTACTGTCACAAAGAAGAGGGGGTCAACCTATTTTCCAAAGCACCAGAAGACAAGACAAGAATCAATGTTTGGAAACTAATCAAGGAGAGAAGCAACCTAGAATTAAGGAGAAATTTCCTAATGATGAGAACAATCAACCAGTGGAATGCCTTGCCTTCAGGAGTTGTGGGTGCCCCATCACTGGAGGCTTTCAAGAAGAGATTGGACAACTGCTTGTCTGAAATATAGACTTCCCTGCTTTGCAGGGATTTGGACTAGATGATCTCCAAGATCCCTTCCAACTCTGTTATTCTATGTTCTATGACTGGAACCAAAGAGAGATTGTGGTTCATCAGTGTTGTTTTCTTGCTGATTCAGGGGTGGGTTCTAAACTGGTGGAACTGGGCAGAACCGGGAGGAACCCACCACTGTGCTGATTCCTTTTGAAATCAACCAAGTGACTGGAACCAAGGAGATACTGTGCTTCAGTATTGTTTTCTTGATCATTCCTTTTGAATAAACATTCATCCAGATGGTCATATTGCAATCTTATGAATAGTAGTGGCATGTAGACCTAAGCAGGGAGTATGTGCTTTTAACTGAGTTATTCTGTCAAAATTCACCACACCTCTATTTTGTCAAGGTCATAGTCTCATAGTCAGTTAGTACCATCCTGATATAGTCAGTTGGTACCATCGCTGACTTTTGGGGGCGAGTCGTTGGCCCCCACAGAGAGGGATCGCAACTTGAGTGTCCTCCTGGATACACGACTATCTTTGGAAGAGCATATGATGACTGTGGCCAGGGGGGCTTTTTATCAGGTTCACCTGATCCACCAGTTGCATCCCTTTCTGGATCAGGATGCCTTACGCACAATCACTCATGCCCTCGTTATGTCCTGCTTGGACTACTGTAATGCTCTCTACATGAGGCTCCCCTTGAGGAGCACCCGGGGGCTCCAACTGGTCCAGAATGCGGCTGCGTGGGTGGTTATGGGGGCAACTCGGCGCTCCCATATAACACCTTTCCTGTGCGAGCTGCACTGGCACCCAGTGGTCTTCCGGATGTGCTTCAAGGTATTGGTTACCACCTTTAGAGCGATCCATGGCTTAGGACCCGGGTATTTATGAGACCGCCTTCTGCCAGCGGTAGCCTCCCACCGACCAGTATGCTCCCACAGAGAGGGGTTCCTCAGGGTGCCGTCGGCCAAACAATGCCGGCTGGCGGCCCCCAGGGGGAGAGCCTTCTCTGTGGGGCACCTACCCTCTGGAACGAGCTGCCCCCCGGAAATACAGCGGATCCCGGATCTGCGCAGTTTCCGTTGTGCCCTAAAGACGTTTCTGTTTCATCAAGCCAGGCTGACCTGACCTAACTTTTTTAAATTGTTTTAATTTTAAATTGTTAAATTATGGGTTTTAATATAGGGGTGTTTTAACTGTGGGCCAAATTAATTTAATTGGATTTTAATATTGTTTTAAATTTTGTATTTTTTGTATTTTATCTGCTGGCTGTTCACTGCCCCGAGTCCTTTGGGAGAAGGGTGCTATACAAATATAATAAACATAAACATAAACACATAGATAATAGGTTTATTAACACCAGAACAGCAGCAATAAGAGACACTTGAGACTCACTAAAGACATGGAGCACTGCTAACATGAAAGGAGAGAAAATGTTCTATAAGCAGTAACTGAAGTGTGAAATCTGAGCTTGGCTGTTTGCTAGAAGACCTTTCATTACCCAATAAGGTAACGTCATCAGTGCTAACGAGTGTGAGGTTTTCTCTCTGTTTATATACAGTAACTTGTCCTGCCAGCATTGCTGAGGTACGTTTTCTCCATGGTAATTCCTTAAATAGGGTTGAAGTATACACAAAAGTCAGTCTCGACATAATTAGCTTGAATTATTAAAGTGCGTAAGAGGTTATTAGCAAGAAAATTCTGTGAATTGTAAATCTTGCTGATCTTGACTTATCCAACAATTCCAAAGTTATTTTCTTTTTTTCTTTAAACCAAAAAAAAAAAGAAAAAAGAAAGAAAGAAAAGAAAGAAAAGAAAGGAGGGGAATAATACAATTCAGGTTGTAGAAGAAAAGCTGTGAAATATTTCAGTGCAAAATGAACAAGTAATAGTTGCCTTTATTCCAACAAAGACTATAGACCTTTGTTTTAATAAGCCAATCTAACCTTGGCAGCTGAGGAAAGAAAAAGAAAACTGCAGTTAATCAAAATGATGATGATAGCAATTACTAGCAGTGGAAGAAATTGGTTTTCAGATTTTAATGTGATCTTACCCAACTCAAACTTTCTGAACCTATACACAGATTGGAACACAATTATACTCAGAACTGTGTTTTTATAAAAACTGTAGCTTAAAGGATACACATTTTAATGGATCTTGGTTCAATTGGCTTTACAAGAGACATTTTTCATCCGGATACCATTCCTACATAATAGACAAAGCAGTGGTGAAATCTAAAATGTGTTACTACCGGTTCTGTGGGCGTGGCTTGGAGGGGTAATGTGACTGGGTGGACGTGGCCATATTTTTTTTATTTTTATTCTTTTTACTTTTAAAACCATTTTTTCTACAACCTCTTCAGGGAGGTTCTGACGATCCTTTCAAAAGGCTCTGATGATCCCAGCTGAGGCTCTGCCAATCAGGCAACTCAGCTTGGATCATCAGAGGCATTTAAAAGAAAAAAAACCCTTTTTTTCTTTTAAATGCCTCTGACAATCCAAGCTGAGTTGCCTGATCAGCAGGGACTTTTTAAAAAACTCAGTTTGGATCGTCAGAGGCATTTAAAAGAAAAAGGATGTGAAAGGATTTACTCAAGAGGATGATGATCAGAAGCTAAAAGGAGTGATGAGGCCCATCCACTGAGGAAACTAGCCAGCTCCTACCCCTCAGACCTCCATGAATGCCCCCCAAAAAACCCCTCTCTCTTTTTACCTTAGGGTCATGATACACAAAGCCAGAATAAGAGAGTTTTTTTTTCTTTTAAAAGCCTTTGACAATCCCAGCTGAGCCATGCGATCATCAGAGGCTTTTTTTTTACTTTTAAAAGCATTTTTCAGCTGAAGAGGTTGTAGAAAAAATGCTTTTAAAAGTTTAAAAAAACAGCCTCTGATGATAGGGAGGCTCAGCTGGGCATGTGGAGGGGCAGGGATTTTTGCTACCGGTTCTCCAAACCACCGCCTCCATCGCTACCGGATCAGGTGATCCGGTCCATACCAGGAGCATTTCACTCCTGAGACAAAGCCCACTGTATTCAGGATTTGGGTAAATTTCCGCCATATGGATGAAGTTACATAAACAACATACAGGTAGTCCTCAACTTAAAACCACAATTCAGCAACAAGTTTATGTCCCTAAGCAAGATAGCTGTTTTGCCCCATTTTGTAAATCACTGCAGTTGTTAACTGAATAATGCAGTTGTTAAATTAATCTGATTTCTCCATTGAATTTGCTTGTCAGAAGGTCGCAAAAGATTATCACACGACCCCAGGACAGTGTAAGTGTCATATATATGAACCAGTTGCCAAGCATCCAAATTTTGATCACATGACCATGGGGATGCTGCAATGGTCATGAGTGTGAAAAGCGGTCCTAAATCACTTTTTTTCAGTGCTGTTGTAACTTCGAATGGTCACTGAATGAATGCTTGTAAATCGGGGACTATCTGTAAATTCAGATTTAATGGAATCTGGGTTAATGAGCAATTCTTTAACAATTCTTTAGCAATTCTTATTATATTAGTAAGGTTCTACATTTAGGCAAGAAAAACAAAATGCACAGGTATGGTATATGTGCTCAATAGTAGTAACTGTGATAGGGATCTTGAAGTCCTAGTGGGCAATATGAGCCAGCAGTGTGCAGTAGCTGCCAAAAAAGACAACACAGTTCTAGGCTGCATTAACAGAGGGATAGAATCAAGATCACATGAAGTGTTAATACAACTTTATAATACCTTGGTAAGGCCATACTTGGAATACTTCATTCAGTTTTGGTCGCCACGATGTAAAAAAGATGTGGAGACTCTAGAAAGAGTGCATAGAAGAGCAACAAAGAGGAGTAGGGGATTGGAGGCTAAAACATTGGAGGCTAGAACAATTGCAGGAACTGGGTATGTCTAGTTTAATGAAAAGAAGGACTAGGAGAGACATGATAGCAGTGTTCCAATATCTCAGGGGCTGCCAAGAGGGAGTCAAGCTATTCCCCAAATCACCTGAGGGCAGGACAAGAAGCAATGGGTGGAAACTAATCAAGGAGAGAAGCAACTTAGAAGTAAGGAGAAATTTCCTGACAGTTAGAACAATTAATCAATGGAACAACTTGCCTCCAGAAGTTGTAAATGCTCCAACACTGGAAGTTTTTAAGAAGATGTTGGATAACCATTTGTCTGAAGTGGTGTCAGGTTTCCTGCCTAGGCAGGGTGTTGGACTAGAAGACCTCCAAGATCCCTTCCAACTCTTGTTATTCTATTCTTCCACCTAAAAGGATTGAGGTTTGTTGTGTGTCCAGTTCCCCCCTCCAATAGAAAATTTGATTCCTGTGAAAGGATTTACTCAAGAGGATGATGATCAGAAGCTAAAAGGAGTGATGAGGCCCATCCACTGAGGAAACTAGCCAGCTCCTACCCCTCAGACCTCCATGAATGCCCCCCAAAAAACCCCTCTCTCTTTTTACCTTAGGGTCATGATACACAAAGCCAGAATAAGAGAGTTTTAGTTGTTGAACTCAGATGATCCCCGAGTTGCTTTTGGTACAGAATCCTTGTATGAGGTGAAGAAGACTTCATGATTAAGCCATGGAGGCATCCCTTCTTTTGTAATCCTTGGCTGCAAAGGTCCCAGGATTTAGAGAAATACAGGTAGTCCTGAACTTACGGCCATAACCAAGCACAAGATTTCTGATGTTAAGGGAAACATTTGTTAAGTGAGCTTTTCCTCACTTTACATTTCTTGCCACAGTTATTAAGTGAATCACTGCAGTTAGTCACATGATTGTTAAGTGAATCTGGCTTCCCCCTTGACTTTGCTTTGCAGAAGGTCACAAAAGGGGATCACATGACCTTGGGACTACAGCAACGGTCATAAATATGAGTCAGTCACCAAGCGACTGTAACCATGGGGATGCTGCAATGATTGTAAGTGTGAAAAACGGTCCTAAGTCACATTTTTCAGTGCTGTTGTAACGTTTGAACGGTCACTAAAATGAACCGTCAAGGACTACCTGTAACTGTGACAAATCCTGATATTCAAAGGCTCCCCAATTCAAATGTACATGTATATCAGGGTTGCCAAACTGGCAGCTCACAGGCCGGAAGCATCACGCACAGGCCACGCCTTCCGTGAAGGAAAAAATGTCATGAATTGTCATGTGATGGCAATGTGACGCGGCAAGTTTGACATCTGTGATGTATATTAATGAACTTACGGGCAGGGCTAGTTGGAACAGAACACAACAAAATTGTTACTGCCTGATTTTGACCAGAAGCAAAACTTCTTCTATTTACTAAAGTCTCATGAAGAACACCACCTGGCCTATGATCTATTGCTCATTTTTGTTAGCTGTAGACTACCTCGATGGAAAGATGGAAGAGATTGCGTAGAGCACAGGTGTCAAACTCACCACGTCACGTTGCCGTCGCATGAGGTTTCGCGATGTTTTTCCTCTTACATGTTTTTTTTTTTGTGGAGCTGGAGTGGGCGTGGCCTGCACGTGATGCATCCGGCTCAGTTTGACACCACTGGCGTAGAGCATACCACGTACAGTTAGCATTAGGGGGAAAAAAAGTATGTTCATAGTACTTTCTGAATCCTATCCTCATCAGGCTACTTTATAATGAAGCAACATTTAAGTTTTCTAGCTTGTTCCTTAGTCTATATTCCTTTTGAGTTGTGTCTATGCCATCTGCTTCCTGAAGTTACTTTTAAGAGGTATTGTGCCTGAAGCCTCATTCCTTTTTCACTCATAAACATTCCAGTCAACCAAGAGTGATCGTCTTTCCTCATTTAACCTACGTGTTTTGCTTCTTGCAGCCCAGGGCAAGATCCAAAAGTTATTATAGTCTGTGCTCTAATATGCTGAATTTATATATATATACATATACATATACATATACATATACATATACATATATATATATATATATATATATATATATATATATATATATATGATTAAAACATTTGTGTATCCATATGGCACAGGGAAGATGTCTTTCTCATTATCTACTACTTCTCAGTTGCTCAAGACTATAATTAGTTTACCAGGCTGTCATGTCCAACTAAAAGCTTGAATTGCTACCATAGTTCATCTAACATGTCTAATTACTCCGTTCAGTAAAAGAACAAAGCAAACAGGGAAGGTGGAGCAGGCAATGCAATACAATGTCACAATCTAAACTATATCCACATCTTGTAGGCTCAAGTAAAGGTATCCATGGATCACCATTCGTTTGCTCACTTCTAATTTAGTTTACCAAAATAAATATTTTATTGGTTTAGAAAAAAAGAGATCATTTGATTAGACCATCTCTCCCATCTGTCATGTATTTTCAACACACTGGGAAAGATTCTGCCTCTTACATTTGCATGTTCGCTAATTGTGCAAAAAGAGACATGTATAGCGGATGCGAGTAAAACCTCTCCCAAACCCCACAAAATCTGGTCTCTCCATGAGCTCATCTACAGTCAGTTGCATGAGGGAACTGTAAACATGGGGCCATTTTCATACCAGCTGGGAAGCCTTATACATATTGGGCCTATTGGAAATAGAGCTAGAGAAACTAGTGCTATTTTTCCATGATAAAGTAAAAAGAAGTCCCTGCAGATTTTACTCCGCTAGTCATTGCTGACTGGAGAGGATGGTACTCATCTCGGTTTCAAGACCATTGAGCCAGCACTGTCCAAAGACATTTCTGTGGTCATGTGGCCACTTTGATGTCAAAGAATGCTGTTACTTTCCTACCAAAGTGGTACCTATTTATCTACTTGCATTCGCACCAGGAGTGGGTTCTATTTACCTTAACTACCGGTCCGCAGCGGGACTGTACGCGCACTCTTCTGCGCAAGCACAGAAGCTTCTTGCATGGACAGAACTGGTGTGAACCGGGGGCAACCCACCACTGATTTGCATGCATTTGAACTGTTAGCAGGAGCTGGGGCGAGGACAGGAGCTTACCCCATCAGATGGCACCAAGGTCTCAAAACTGGGCTGCTGGTTTTCCAGCTGACAAGCCCAGTATCTTAACCGTTGAGGCACCATGCCATCCATTATCATTTTTCAATGATACCCTTGGTAAATACAAAGACAGACATTTTCTCACTAAGAATGAGGAAATACATGATCGCAAAGGAGGATACATGCTTGTCTAATATTCTAATTTATATTTCTAAATTGACATCTCTCATAATCAAGACTGCAATTTTTTTAAAAAAAGACATGCAAACATGATAGCATCAGGGAGAAAATGGACTAATCTGAGTCAAGTAGACAGGTCCCCTTGGCATAGCTGCTGCTTTCTAGACTATAATTGTGACAAATTTAAGCCCAGTGTGAAAGAGTAAATACACAGTATCTCAGAAGTCTGCTCCTATTCCAGAGGGAAAAATTTCCTTTTTATTATTTTATAATTTAATTTAATTTAATTTAATATTAAATTTAATTTAATTTTTTGCATGCCAAAAGGCAGAAATCCGAGCTTGGTGCATTCATTGGGAAAGTTGAGACCATGTTGTAGGTGCTACCATAAATGGGTCCCACTGGAAAGAGATGATGGATTTAGCCAAACAAATATTCCTATTTTAGAAGACAAACAAGTAAGTTTGTTTCTTGCCATACCTCAAGCTTTCAAACACACCTGCACAAACACATACATACCTGAATACTTTCTGCCACCACTATCTACCTTTATCTTTATTTGATTTTTGTTCACAGCAAGCAGCACATTTCCAAACAAAACACTGGGTTGCAATCATGCACCATTTTAGTTCACCGATTTAATTTTCTTCTAATGCCTCTGGCAGCCTAAATGGAGTCCAGAAATATTCCTGGTAATAAAAATGATGTTGGATGCTGGTACTTTGCTGGGAAACTTTCTGAGCTCCCTCTTTTTTTAATTAAAAGAATTATTATTATTATTATTATTATTATTATTGTTGTTGTTGTTGTTTATTAATTATAATTAAAAGTCAAGTGAAGCAGGATGGAATGGGACAACTCACCACAGCCAACTCACCATGAGCAACTTGCTGCGGGACAACTCACCATGGCCAACTCGCCATGGGACAACTTGCTGCGGGACAATTTAACAATTCAGTTTAATTATTTAAAATAAATAAAAATATTTTAAATTTTTGTCATTCACACTTCATTCTGTCCCTCCTTTTGCATCCTTTCTTTACTGATTCTATTCCACCATTTCTTTTAGTGTATGTTGTGGTCCGCCCGCAGCCTGTGGAGCTGGCAGCGGAGTCGGACAGCGGTGAGACTGAGGAAGAACATGGGCCAGTCCTGGAGGCTGGGGAAGGCACGGATGAGGGCTCTGCGTTGGAGGCAGAGATGGGGCCAGGGCCATCAGGGAGTGATGTGCGGACTTTGGAGCCTCCAGAGACTGACAGTAGAGAGGCAGAGGAACAGGAGGAGCTTGTTCCTAATACACGTATGAGAAGAGCTGCCAGAAGGCAGGAGCAGATAAAGCAGAGAGGACAACTCAGAAGTAGGGCCAAGAGATGATTGGCCCCTCCTATAAGGCTTAAAAGACCAGCAACGGCTTTTGGCCTCTTTGCCGGAAAACAACGTTGAGAGATTTGCTTCTTGTTTCACTGTATTCATTTTTTGTCGGCGTCTTCTGCTTCTGAACTTTTGCCAAGAAAAGCCTTTGGCAGTTTGCCTAATTATCCCAAGATCAGTGATAAACTGAGGAATGGTGTTTTGAACAATTTGCTTTAATTTAGTTTGGACTATGCTGAGAATGAATTAATTCTCAGCTGTTGTAATAAAGTCTGTTTGTTTTCGAACTGTTTGTATTTAATACTAATTACTTGGGCCTAGGTCACAACAGTGTACTCTTGTCTTGCTGCAAGTTATCCCATGGCAAATTGGCCGTGGTGAGTTATCCTGTGGTGAATTGGCTTTAGCAAGTTGGCCACAGCAAGTTGGCTGTGGTGAGTTGGCTGTGGTGAGTTGGCCATGGCAAGTTGGCCTCGGTGAATTGTCATAGACCCCACAGGGTGCCTGATCAAGTTTACCACAGAAGGTGTCTGTAGGCACATTGCTCACCTGCTCCTCCGACCATCATAGATATAATAAAATCTCAAGTGCAAAGCATTACATACTGGGATATATTGTGTATAGATATTAGCTTGATGCAGCTCCTTCTCATAGCATTGAACATAGTAGTTTTTCTGGTAGCAACATGTAAGTGCTTTGCAATTCTTCTGAGATCCTTTTCTTTTTATTTATTTTTTACTTTCACCTCTAATCTATATTACATATATTCCCTAGCAGTCTTCCATCCAAGCATTAACTTTCTTAGCTGGAGGGAATTATGGTATATGTGTATGTGTCAAAGATAAGCCAATGTTGGCAGAATTTTGTTATCTAAACATCATTGCCTTTATTTTGAAGTACAATCTCCCAATTGGAGCACAAAACTGAGATGTGCACAAGGCTGAGATGTGCATCCTTACTGTCCACGAGTATTTATAATTAGGGATTTTAGATATGAGAACTGTGGTGGCACAGTGGTTAGAATGCAGTATTTTAGTCTAACTCTGCCAACTGCCAGCAGTTCAATCCTGACTGGCTCAAGGTTGACTCAACCTTCCATTCCTCTGAGGTTAGTAAAATGAGGACCCAGTTGTTGGGGGCAATATGCTGGTTCTGTAAATCACTTAGAAAGGGCTGTAAAGCACATATAAGTGTAAGGGCTATTGCTATTGCAATGAGATGCAATATTCGCAATCCTTAGTTTAGTCTATATCCCCAGTATCCCAACCCCCTCCCAAAAATAGGCATGAAAAGAAATCATAGTCACCTTGATACATGAAAACAATCCATACTTGGAAAATATAGCATCATCTTTTGGGGAACCGATCAAAATGGCAGTTTGTAAATTTTTGAGCATGTCTATGTGCCTTGTGTGTGTCTGTTCAGTAGTGTTGAAGCCAAAATCAACAGTGAGTGGAATAATGAGAGAGAAAATACACATAAATGTTCCATCCCTCCCTCCAAAATTGTATTACAAATATTTCACTCAAACAAATATCCTGAGTGCAGAAAACACACACTAACAAGATCTGCAATTAAAGCCAAGCTCTGGTGCACTACAGAATACATGTAAAATCCAGTTTTCACGTTTATAGGCAATTTATCAGTAAATTTACAGGTAAACTCCATGCTGAGAAATAAATCCAACCAGAGGAATAGATAGCAGACTAGTAGCAGATGGTGGATAAAGATCAGAGCTGTGAACCAAGAATTGCCCAGTGCAAATATTGCATTTGATATGAACTTACAGGATGACCTTAAGCAAGTCTTCAAGGACACTGTGTTCCAAGAAAAAGCTAGAACAGAAACATTGATATTTAAAGAAAGAACTCAAGTCATCTCTGTTCTTTGGTGATGATAAGGATGATGTATCTTTATGGGATTGCAAGATTACATTAATAATATTTATGTAGTCCTAAACTTTCTAAATCACTGCTTATATGCAAAACAACATTGTTTCTGAAGCGAGGAAATGCCTACTCTACTTTTTTAAACAATAACCTTTGAAAATAAGTAATACCGCATGATGTATTGCATAAAAGCAAAACTCACTGCTTCATCTGGGCTTTGGCTCCTGCTAGATCCCTGTTCACTTTTTGATCAGTTTTCCAATCAGCAGCACCATTCTGTTGGATTCCCTCCACCCCCAAAAAAGCATTCTCTTTGGGATGTGCTTCTCCTCTGAAATACTTCAGACCACTGACAGTAAAAAGATTAAAGGCTGCCGTCTCATAAAATATAGTAGAACTTAGGAATTGATGCTTTATCCATCGCAATGTGAATTCCTCTTTCCTGTTGCTTGCAACAAACGTTGGGATTAAGAAACACTTGCATAATTAACTTGTTTTAAGAAAAAAAAGAGAGGGAAATAAAAATATTTTTTTTTAAAAAAAAGTTCCATGCAATGATGGAAAGAAGTAGAACTAGATCCAGAATGTTACAGGTTATTAATCTAAGAGGAATGGTATCAGTGGTGAAATCCAAATTTTTTTACTACTGGTCCTGTGGGTGTGGCTTGGTGGGTGTGCAAGGGGAAGGATACTGCAAAATCTCCATTCCCACCCCACTCCAGGGGAAGGATACTGCAAAATCCACATTCCCTCCCCACTGTGGGGCCAGCCAGAGGTGGTATTTGCCGGTTCTCCGAACTACTCAAAATTTCCACTATCGGTTCTCCAAACTGCTCAAAATTTCCGCTACCGGTTCTCTAGAACCTGTCAGAACCTAATGGATTTCATCCCTGAATGGTATGAAGAGATTATATTACGAATGATAGCAAATATATGTCAGTCAGTCAACAGGAGCGCTGATTTACCATCAGCCTATCAAGTACTTAGAAGGCGAGGGCTGGGCAGCACCAGCAAATGACAGCCAATGACTTAATAGCCAGGCATCAACATACCCCAATCAATATCTAAAAAGCCACAAACAACAGGTACCATATAAATATCACACACAGAACAGCACACACTCTGCTAGGGAGAAGTTCCCTGAAGGTGGGCTCCAGCATGAGTCCGAAAGCTCAGAAGACAAAATCTCTGGTCCCAATGATCGACCCAGATTGGATTATATTGTGATTATATTGTATGCTGCCAGAGCCTCTTTCTGAGGGAAATGGATATTTAAGAAATACAAAATATAAATAATATAAACAAAAAATAAATATGAACTATCTATCTGTCTATCTATTTAATCTATCTCTATCTATCTATCTATCTATCTATCTATCTATCTATCTATCTATCTATCATCTATCTTTCTCTCTGCTTCATGTTACGTACTAAGTGCCTAAATCCACAAATAAACAGGAGAAAAAGGAACCCAAGAGAGAATTCTTTGCTCCAGTGGAGTTAATGACAAAACTTCATCTAACCTAAGGGTGAGCAGTGGAGCTCAGATCTAAAAAATAAAAAAAAAAATCCCTTCTTTTTCTTTCTCTTCCCTCTTTTTATCCCTGAACTATGGGATATTATTTTTATTTTTTATTTTTCCTCTCTTTTCCTCTCTCTTTTGTGTCTATTACTCCGCTACCTGTCACACACTGCTTCATCTGTTTAATATTAATAAGTAAGTATTAGGTAATCATCTTTAAATTTTCCAGACAGAACTTTATTATTTAAACTTTATTCTTTAGCATAACCTCTGCATTTCATCACATTTTTAATTATCTAAATGTCTTAATAGATCAGTATTTTAACATTCTACCCTTGTACAACAATACAGCCTTGTACAACAAGACTGCTAAGAATGTGTATTCTTAGCAATCAAGCCTTTCTCACAATTTTCACTTTATTGCATATTTTAAATATGGTCTAGTACTCCAATTCTTACCTGCTGTTTTTATTTTTCCTCTCTTTTCCTCTCTCTTTTGTCTCTATTACGGTTACCTGTCACGCATCTCCATCTGTTTAATATTCTTACCGTATTACATCTGCATCTGATCATCAACCACAACAAATGGTGTGTATCTGTGTTTTCAAGAATGAAAGGTCTATGTGGCTCCACCATCCAGAATCACCCTTATTTAATGGAATTTCTAAATCAGAGAAGGGCAGTTTTTTTCATGCTAAGTTTTGAGAAGATGGATGAGAAATTTACCGATTCACAAAATGTCTGCCATAGTGGGGGGTCTGATGAGTTATGAAACCCTCCCATTTACCAAAAGATGAACTAGCCCTCCCAGGATACTTTCTACCATCCTGGTGCGACTTTTGCTACAAATAAATGTTGTGTTGGGTGTTTTGCTTTGTTGGCAATATGTACGCATTTCTCTCCTTTGCCTTTTCTCCTCCTCCTCTTCTATCATCTTCATCATCGCTGTCATCGTCATCCTCGGTCAAAAGAGCTGCTGAACCTGCATTCAGAGTGCTATTATTGCATCTTTTTTTTTTTAAAAAAAAATAGCTACTTCAGCTTGGTTTTATCGCCATTTTTGCCTTTCTGTTTTTTTAGGACGCAAGGCAATTTGCATGAACATTCAGTTGCTCTACTAGGCATTTTTACAGCTCGCCAGTATGAACCCTGACACCTTCAATCAGAAACAATGTCATCAACAACACCCTTAATGATTAATAAGCAGTGAGCAAGAAGAGAATGTGTAACAGATTTTTTTTTTTTTAAAGGAGGACAAGGAGGAGGCGGAATCAGTAGCAGCAGCTCTTTTCACACAATCGCCTCCCATTTGCATCCAATGTGCTTAGTAAGGGCATGATACGCATACATATCTCTATGTATCTGTATGCATTAGGACACAGGCACTATCACAAACTTGATTTTCAACATTAGCTTACTTTTTCTCCTCACAGTCTTTTTCAGGGCTTCATCGGGAAAACAAATACAAGATTCTTTTCACATAAGAAGCAAAATACTTCTTGCACTGTTGTTGTGGTGGGGTTTTTTTTCCCCCCCCCCCTTCTTCAGCGCACCTCTAAACTTGCACAAGTTAACCTGCAATTTTCACTTGGTGCTTAGATAAAAACTCTATATTTCATAATAAGTTCTCTTGGAATTCTAGAGGAGTCTTCCACAATATGTTTCAGATATATTAGGGTTACACATCCCACAAGGTCCAACCAGGAATTCTCCCTGTTGAAATTCCAACTCACCCAGAAACCCCAGTTAGGAAAAGCTTGTGTGGGATGTTTCAGAAGCAGTTTGAGATTTCATACACCAATAAACTGTGAGTCACAACATTTGAATCAAGGGTGAAATGCTCCCGGTTTGGACCAGATCGCCTGATCCGGTAGCAAAAATCCCTGCCCCCCGCCATGCCCAGCTGAGTCACACGATCATCAGAGGCTTTTTTTTTTATTTTTAAAAACATTTTTTCTACAACCTCTTTGGCCGAAGAGGTTGTAGGAAAAAAAAACCTTTAAAAGCCTCTGACGATCCCAGCTGAGTTGCCTGATCGTCAGAGGCTTTTTTTTCTTTCAAAAACATTTTTTCTAAAACCTCTTCGGCCAAAGAGGTTGTAAAAAAAATGCTTTTAAAAGCCTCTGACGATCCCAGCTGAGTTGCCTGATCAGCAGAGGCTTTTAAAAGGAAAAAAGTCTCTGCTGATCAGGCAACTCAGCTGGGATGTCAGAGGCTTTTAAAAGCATTTTTTTACAACCTCTTCCGCCGAAGGGGTTGTAGAAAAAATGGTTTTAAAAGTTAAAAAAAAAAAGTTGGCCACGCCCACCCAGTCACATTACACCCCCCCAAGCCACGCCCACAGAACTGGTAGTAACAAATTTTAGATTTCACCACTGATTTGAATGCTTAAAAAATAACATGTTTGAAGCAGTACACACCACCATATATATCATGTAAATGTTATTTAGTTATTGCTTCCTCCACTTTGCCATATTTTGTATCTCTCACATCTTAAAAGGAGAAGCCAACAGAACAACATTTAATTGATGATTCAATGTATTGTGCAAATCCAAAATGTTATGTATTGTGTATAGTGTATAGTTGTCAGCTGAAGTTCTCATTCTGGTCCTCTGTTGGAGCGGGAAAATACTCTCTCCTAATTGGTTGTTTGGCTGATCAGTTTCATATAAAAGGAGCTCTGTCAGCCAGGGAGCATTGTTGCCTCACAGGCACTATTGAATAAAGAACTATTAGAAATCACTTTGGTTTCGCCTCCATTCTTCTCCCAGAACATATCACAAAATATGGATAAGTGACCAAGTGAAGCATATTGTGTGATGGCCACATGACCATGAAAACTGTTTTCAGACAATGCTGGTTCCCTCAGCTTAGAAACGGAGATGAACATTTCCCTCTAGAATCAACTGGACAGGGGAAACCTCTACCTTTGGTTTCATATTTGAGTGGGTCTTTGAGTTTCAGTCAACACTACTTTACTAAAATATGCCCATTCAGAACTAATTTTCTGCAAGAAAAATAGAACCTGTAACAAAAGCTTGCAGAGAAAGGAATTCCAGCCTGGAATGTCCTTTTCAAAAATAATTTTGTCCACTAATGCAATAGCTGGCAATTGAAACAAGAAAAGATCTGGACTGCCAAAATCCAGAGAATCACTAGAAGGCAGTCAAGAACATCAATTTGCATCCACCTGGTAGAGGTAGTCCTCAGTTAACAATTGTAGTTAGGATCGGCAACTTCATCGGTAAGTGACATCTTCATAAAGCAAAAAAATCAGATGACCACATCAACTTACAATGGCAGTCCTGGATGCAGCTTCCCCATTGTTGGAAATTGTTAGTGAAGGTTGCAAATGGTGATGACCATAAAATGTTGCAACTACTGTAATTATCAGTTGCCTAGTACCCAAATCACAATCATGTTGGTTTTTTTTCCCTTGTGGAAAAAGAAGATGTTTTGCTTTTCATCCATGACCTGGATGACCGAGAATCTCTACAGACTTCTCATCCAAAAAGCTTCATCGGTTCTGGCACGATGGTGGAAGTGATGTATGGATTAATTCTGACAGGATGGGGTGGGGGGTTGGAAAGATCATATAACATGATATAATATCAGGGATAGTGGAGGCGTGTTATTGGAAAATCAATTCAGACCATGACTTTCTTGTCATGTGGGCACTGAACATCTCCTGCCAGCCACATCACCAACAGTATCTAAGACATTTACCCAAAGAAGAAGGCAGCAAGGATAAAGTTTTCATAAGGTTTCTAGTTGAGAAGCAGTGTCTCTCTTCCATCTGACTGCTGTGCTGAATGATGCAACTAGATCTGTCCCATTTGCAATTGACCTTCTCTTTTAAGATGGACAGGGCAGGAATGGAGCACATTGAGGACTTCAGTGGTGGGTTTCAAAATTTTTTACTACTGGTTCTGTGGGTGTGGCTTGGTGGGCATGGCATGGCTTGGTGGGCGTGGCATGGGAAGGGTACTGTAAAATCTTCATTCCCTCCCCAATCCAGGAGAAGGTTACTGCAAAATCCCCATTTCCTCCCGATCAGCTGGGACTTGGGAGGCAGAGAATAGATGGGGATGGGGCCAGTCAGAACTTTTACTACTGGTTCTCCGAACTACTCAAAATTTCCGCTACCGGTTCTCCAGAACTGGTCAGAACCTGCTGAAACCCACCTCTGGAGTACTTGTCCCAAAAAATCTAAAGGTATACAATTCTGCTCTGCTCAATGAAGAGAATCCATAGCTAGAATTGACTTGAAGCCTCAGATTAAACATTTTCAGTAGAGAGAGCAGCCCCCTCTCTATGTTACCTCTATGCTTAACTGTAACAGTTAAGCAGTTTCATTGCTTAACTGCCAATGTCATAAAAATGTTCCTTTTTATTTCAGTTTTTATAGTTCACCTTTCATCAGCATGGGAATTCAAGAAAACCCAGCTAGGACTACTGCTGTTTCAAATTCACATCCTGCCTATATCCAGAACCAGGGGTGGGCTTCAAAAATTTTAGCAAGGGGTTCTTTGCCCGGTTGCTGGGTGGGCATGGCCGTGGTGGGCGTGGCCTACCCTCCTGCACCATGGGGGGGTTCCCTCCCCAGGCTCCGGAGGCTTTCCTCAAGCCTTCAGGAGGGCGAAAACAGCCTCCCCAGGCTCCGGAGGCCCTCTGGAATTTCCTGAATTTCCAGTAGGCTTGTTTTTTGCCTTCCCTGAGCCTCTGCACGCACCCTGCACTTACCTGCATTCAAAATGGGCCACATGGGGACTCCTGGGAGGGGTGGAGTGGGATGGGCGGGGCCAGCCAGGAGTGGGATTTGAGGGGTTCTCCAAATTGCACAGAATCTTAGCTAAAGGTTCTCCGGAACCCCTGCAAACCCCCAGCACTCCACCCCTGCCCAGAACTAATTCTGACCCAAAGATCTAGTGTGTGCATCATTTCTATTTTGCCCAGAAAAAAAAAGAATAAAAACAAGAAGATCATCTTTACCTGGTTCTGATTCTTTGGAAAAAAGGCAGACCACTTTTTCCCCCCTAATCACTTCGAAAGGAGCATGTAACTTTCACAACTCGATGTGTTAATGCTTGTGTAGTACCACTTAAATCCCAATTATAACTTAAACCACCTTAAAGGGTGGAATAGGTTTATGCTTTCTGTGTGTAAATGAATATTACTGAGGGCTAATCTGCTTTTAGGAGATGTTCAGTGTTTTGTAAGATCAACTTTCAAAAGATTCTTGCTAATCTCCCTCCTACGGGAGTGAAGTACATTCAAGCAACCTTGCCTTTCTATGCAAAATGGCTGGCTTTCTGATTTGTAATTAATGCTTCCTGTGCTCGCTTCGGAGGGAAAGGAATTATAGAGGGTAATGTCATTAATGTAACTGAGGCAGTCCCAAATTGACAGATAGGGTGCTGCCCCCTTTTGGTTATGTGCAAAAAAACACTAATCATAATATAGAATTGCTGGCTTGTGCCGGGTTTTCACAAAAAGAGAGAAACTGTTATTTCATTAAATAGTTCTGGACAATTCCCATTTATTTCTTTATAGAGGAAATTACAGGATTTGAGATATTATAATCTGTCAAAGTTCTAAAATGAATTAATCAAGCCTGTCATTTCCCCACCCCCCAGAAATCCAAGCTAATTTAATTTGAATATAATTTTTTTTCCCGCCTGGACCTTTGCTCTTTGTAGGAACCATTATGTAAATCAGTTTCAAATAAAGAGCTGCTGCCTCTTCTCTCCAGCATGAACAGAAGACTGCCCCCCCCCCAATATATTTTTTTTCTATTTACACCCACATTGCTGCTGCAGAATTGCTTTACAGGTTTGTTAGATGAAATTGCTCAATGCAGAAAATCAAGTCCATTTATGTCAAATGGTTCAGTGCTGCCATTAAATTATATGTTGCATATTTCTCAATAGTATACTATTTGTTCCTTCCAGCTGAGAACCAGATACTAACAATAAGACAAAATAAAATAGGTGAATATGTTGGACATGAATACCCTAAGAGGGAATCAACAGAAGTCAGACTGCTGGTGAACCGTGAGAGTCCACTCTGTCAAAATTGGTGTGTGGTTTTTATTTTTTTCTCCCCCCAAGGGAGCAGGAAGAATTACTGGGGAGGGGTGGTTGTGGCACACAGAAATAATACAAGAGGGAATTAATGCTCCAACTGGCATTGCATTATGCTCTCAATGACATTCATTGTACTGATTAAGCAATTGAATCGCTCACAGTGAACAAAATGTGGTTGACTTTCAGAAGAAAGGAAGCCATGTGACAACCTCCCCCCACTCCCTTCAGTCTTTAAAAGAGCAGGTCACATGGTCTCCATATTTACCCTTTATTTTAATTTTTAAAAAGGCTACAAACTTGGGGTACAGATGCAACACCCGGAATAAATCATCAGTTTGTTAAATATTCTTTAACAATTCTTTATTAAATATTAATTTATGTTAAGTAACATTCTCTTCCTTGTCAACCAGTGTCCCACGAACTTCTCCAGTTACTGGAGAATGGTTATTGAAAAATGGAAAGACCTACGTTTTGTGGGAGATGTAGGGTTTACAAATACAATCCATGTACAGTTGTTGAAGTGTTTGTAACAGAATTAGGAAGCAACCCTGTTCAGGTTTTGTAAATAACAGAGTTGCAGATCAGAAAGGAAGAAGACCAACATTCACAAAGTTTGGTCACAAATTTTTCCATGGAACAATATTTTATTGTTAGCCGCCCTGAGACTTCGGAGAGGGGCAGCATATAAATTGAATTAATTAAATTAAATTATTGGACCAATATCAACAACAATTCTCACCTTGAAAGACAGTCATATCCCCCCCCCCCCCCCAAAAGAACAGTTTCTTCAGCTTGACAGTGAAGTTGCGGTCTACTATAAAGGGAAGACATTCATTCATTCAATTAATCAATCAGTCAGAATAAAGCTGGAAGGGACCTTGGAAATCTTCTAGTCCAGCCCCCTGCTCAAGTAGGAGACCCTATACTATTTCAGACAAGTGACTGTCCAGCATCTTCTTAAAAACCTCCAGTGATGAAGCACCCACAACTTCTGAAGGCAAGCTCTTCCACTGGTTAATTGTCCTCACTCTTAGGAAGTATCTCCTTAATTCCAGGTTGCTTCTTTCCTTGATTAGTTTCCATCCATTGTTTCTTGTCCTTCCCTCTGGTGCTTTGAAAATAAGTTGACCCTCTGCTCTTTGTGGCAATCTCTCAAATACTGGAATACTGCTATCCTGTCCCCTGTAATCCTTCTTTTCTCTAGACTAGCCAAATCCAAATCCTGCAGCCGTTCTTCATATGTTTTAGTCTCCAGGCCTTTAATCATTTTAGTTGCTCTTTAATATTTTTTAAAATCACTTAAAAGGAAACCGATGCCTTACATGTTTAAGACCAGAGCACAAGTTTATGTTTAGTTGGAGTCAATGTAAAACTATTTTTTATCCTTTCCTTTCACTCCACCAGGGGTGGGTTCTACTTACCTTTACTACCAGTTTGCAGCGGGGCTGCCCGCGCGCACTCGCTTCACTCGTGCAGAAGCTTCTGCACATGCACAGAAGCATTTTGGTGATGTCATGGTCGGTGGGCGGAGCTTCCCGCTGGTTTTACTACTGGTTCTATAGAACCGGTGCGAACCAGGGGCAACCCACCACTGCACTCCACCATATGAATCAGTAGCTCTGGATTCAAGCAGGAGGGTAGAGAGTAACTCATGGGGCCTGTTTTATCTTTTTCATTATCTACTTGAAACCATTAGAAGTGGACTGTGTGACCAACTAAGCACAAACATTTTCAAATGTATCAGATCAAACAATGGAATTAAAACAGTCTTTTCCAGAACATGCAACGTAATTGGTGTCACTATTGACTCATTACTTGAGAGGAGGAGGAGGAGGATTGCATCTTGCCATTCCAATGTTCTGTATAGCACCAAAGGTGGTTGTTTTTTTCAAACTTTCCTTCATATTACAATTTTGCCCTGCTTATATGAGAAAATAAAAGGGCACTATGTATGCATATACTGTAGGTCTACCCAAAGTTTTCAGGAAAGTCTCTTTTAAAATTCATTTGCAGAAAAAAGACTTTCAAAAATCAATATATCTACAAGACATTCATATCTAAAACTGATCATGGCCAAAGTCCTGGTCAGTTAATGCTTTTCCTATTTCATTCCATTATGTATTTTTTTTCTGACAGTTATAAAAGAGCACCAGATATAGAGAGGCCAAAAACAAAGATCAAGCTATATAGTGTTTTATTATCAACTACTGATATTGTCTGTCAGAAGGACTCCATGAGTTAGGTTTTTTTATTAAATCCATAAAAGATTTCTGATAAAGAAAAACACACACAAAAAGAAGCTGGAGATCCTAATGTTTAGAAGGCTGTGAGCTATAATGTGTGTTAAGGGCAATCCTACACTGGGAAGGGAGAATAATCATCTCTTCTCATCATGTTCCTGCCTTTAAATCAAGTGAGAGAAATCCCAATGTGTCGCTGAGTGCAGACCTAGGAAGACATGTAAATGACCCCACAAAAAAGGTGCAAGGCTTTGCACTATCAGGACAATCCTGAATAGGAGTCACACCTCACATGGTGTCTGCTGTAACTTTCTGGATAAATGTGATTGTGGGTGTCTCTTGTCAAACTGTAGATCATATCATGACCGCTGTAAACTGAGGGCACATACTGGTCCAGTATCTGATATATTTTTTTTAATATAAACAAAGCTGCACTGATTAGATGGCCTAAACATTGATATCTGAATATAGATCTTTTTGACATTTATATTTTATTGAGTTCTACTAATGTAGTTGAAATGTTAATTTATATTGCTAGTCCAGGTCAGGGGTGGGTTGCTGGGTGTTAACGGGTTCAGGAGAACCTCTAGCTAAGATTCTGTTCAGTTCAGAGAACCCCCAAATCCCACTCCTGGCTGACCTCACCCACCCCTCCTCTCCCCTCCCAGGAGTCCCCATGCGGCCCATTTTGGATGCAGATAAGGCATGCGCAAAGGCTCAGGGAGGGTGAAAAATGGGCCTACCAGACATTCGGGCCTCCAGAAGGCCTCCAGAGGGCCTCTGGAGCCTGGGGAGGCCATTTTCGCCCTCCCAGAGGCTCAAGAAAAGCCTCCAGAGCTCGGGGAGGGCAAAAACACCCCCCACCATGGTGCAGGAGGCTGACTAGGCCACGCCCACCATGACCATGCCCACCCAGAAACCAGGCAGAGAACCCCTTGCTAACATTTTTGAAGCCCACCCCAGTCTAGGTTTAATATGCCATATGTTAAACCAATCAATCAATCGAGAAATTCCAGCTTACACTAACCCAACTCTGGTTAGCCTTTACTGGATGCAAAGTGAATCTAAGGCGGTTCTCTGCCCCATCCCTCCAGCCAACCAGAATGAAATGCACATATACAACTTTCCCTTTGGTGTCTTAGCACACTTTCCAAATTAGCAACTTTTGCCTACGACCAAACTTTTGCCTACCAAAGCTAAATGGGATCAAAAGTCATCTGTCCTTAATAAAAAGTTTGTGGGGGGAAAAGATGCCAACAAAGTCAACCAGGAAACACAATAATTCCTACTCAGTTACAACCATGGGTGTTGTTGTGGCACGCCAGCGGCCTGCGCGAATCGTGGCTGATCCCAACAATGAGGAGGCTGGTGTGGTGTCGCACCAGCAGCCTGCGCAACCAGTGCTCGCGTCGGACAGCGAAGAGGCTGAAGAGGATGTGATGCCAGAGGCAGAGACTCAGCCTGGGCCTTCAGAACCTCCAGAGGCTCCTTCAAGTGGAGAGAGCGAAGTGGAGGAGCCTCTCCTCAATGCTCGAGCACGCAGGGCTGCCAAAAGGCAGGAGTGGCTACTCAGGAGGAGGAGGTCTCCTTGAGAGTAAGGCTTGAGGATAATTGGCCACTCCCTTAGCCTATTTAAGTCACACACCGTTAGTAAGTTTCTTGCTAGAAACAACTTGTAATTATCATCAGAGCATTTTTGGAAAAGTCTTATTGTATCTTGTTTTCTGGGCTGGTTGCCAACCTTTACTGGACTTTAGTTTATTCTTGCTACTTAATACATTTGATAAGGACCATTGGTGTGTGTCAATATCCTCGGGAATCCGGAGCTGGGGAGAACAGGTGTCTGATTAATCACTTATGACCACAAATAACACTTGTGCCATAAAGGGAGGAATAGTCTGACTCACAATTCCTGACTTGCTATTGGATAAGTACACCCATATATGGAATGAAAGCTGGCTCACCTCTCCCCTGAGAAAGGGGAGATGTCAAAAGGAAGCCCCACCATAATGTTACTGGGGCTGTATCTGCAGTTTTGACTTGGCTATAGACATCCAACTTTATTCTGCAGATAGAAACCATCAGAACTGATGAGGGAATTGGGCCTTGCTTATATTCAGGCAATGAGCCAGCCTCTTTAGCTACCTTCAATGGCTCATACAATCTCTCCCCAGCATTTTCTGCCCCATAGCATCTTCTGCTCAAGACAGCAGCCTCGCCTGATTTAACAGTGGGGCCAGTCGGCTGACGTTGGCTTAAGAAAGGGTGTTCTCAAAATATAGAGCTTTTCAAGGTGAGGCTATCTGCTATTTAGAGACCATGGTTGCAAGGGTTTGCATTTGAGACTGTAATATCCTTTGTATCAGTTCTTCTGCAAGTACATAATTGACCTGTCAGCCCACCCTGTAATAATAACTGTGATAGACAGGAAATATATTAAGAAGGACCTTTAGAGTCGGAGATGCTTTTAGATCTTTTGCTGTCCTTCACCTTGCTTTCTTTTTAATTAGGACTCAAGCATTTGCAGATTGTAATGAATTGTCATATTATTATTATCATCATCAATACATTTTTCTCTTCTCAAAGATTAATTAGGCAGCTGTACAAAAGACAACTTTGGGGTCCTTGAGGAGATTAGAGTTTAAAATAAGAATGCCATTTACACTTAGAGAAATAGTATTTGTGAACATCCACTTATTAAATATAAGAATTGTCTGAAATATCACAGAATAAAGCACAAAAAGAAATTTCTGGGGGAAATATTATAATTGGAATCAGACAGAAGTATATACTCAGTAAACTATTTATATCCATTACTATTATGGACTATAATCTACTATAGTAGTGAAGTGAGAGTTATTGTATAGATGTTTTTTAGCTTTCCAGTCTAAAAAAAGAACAACTAGCCTATCATCACCCACTGGTTTCTAAGTCTAAAAGAGGACTAGAAACTCAATCTTTCCACTTCTAGTCCATTACCTTAACCAGTGAGTTTTAGTGTGCATGTATATATTCATGTATGTATAAATCTACATGTCACAGAATAATAGATCCAGTATATAACTACATACATACTGTAAATCCTGGAAACCACCCCCCAAAAAACCGCACAAAATGTCAACAGCATAGCATATATAGACCCCTAAATCTCAAAACATGACCAAAAAAAAAATTACAAATGAAGGCAAAAAAATTCCTTCTAAGTGGTTATCCTCTGAACGTATGGATTTCAGCTCCCAAAAGTTCCTTGCTTATAATAGTCATTGCTGAAAATTCTTGGTGCTGCTAAACGCCCGATATCTGGAGGACTACAGCAATAGTGAAAACGGTAATCTGCCTGTCTAAAAAAAACCCATAAATTTCTCAGATAGCAGAACGGCTCCAACAGAAGAGAATCTATGGAGTTCAGTGTTGAACTAAAGAATCTTCATTGCTCTCTGAGTTTGATTGTTTGCTTGCAGATGTTATCAGATTAGATAACACCTTCAGGGCATCACTGATTATGCCGTTTTAGATAACCTACTGCACCTTTTCATACAGAAGTGTGCTATATGAGAGCATCATCTTTTAATGATCCCATAATTCCTTGCAGGGTGGAGTCTGGGCAACTGAACGGAGCTAGCGTTTAATGGCCGGATGCCCTTCCTGTTGCCAATGCAGAGTTTTGCTCAGCAGATATATCCTCATTGTGCCCAGAGAGAGAAATATCTGCCTCCATCTAGGATCGAATTCACAGCCTCCTGATTGTGAGACAGCTCGATCTTTAGGCCATAGCACCACTCCAAGTGTGCTATATGAGATGTCAGGCCAATATCAACAAATCATTACCCCCAACCAAAATGGACATATCTGCTAAAGCCATTTGCTTGTTATACATTGCTTGTTCCATGCAGCTCCCTACTTGTCTTCTGCTTGTCACCTGATCCCCATTCTCTCAATTGCATTCAGTCATCTCTTCAAGACTTACTTGTTTTGTCCTTTTCATGATTGCTTCTCTTTTCTTTTTTAGTGTCCATGTAATGCTTGTAAGAATGAAGGTATGTTTTGTGTATATTTTTACAGCTTATTCATAGGTTGGGAAATAATATACAATATCAATGAATGTATCACTCAAAACTCTAAAAGGCCAAGTTGAAAGTAGATCATTCTGGGGACTAAGAGCTGACACTGACTTGATGGCATTTAATTCATGAATCCTTACATTACTCATATAGTTTCCAGCACTTATTGAAATCAAAATTATTTTGTTAGCCATGATGAAAGTCACAACAACTATCACTGATTACACTTTAGAAGGTCTATGTGTGGATTTGACTCAGGAGCCTTAAATGTAGCAGAATCATTGGGATGCCTTTTCCTTCCTTTCCATCACTTAATCAAACATAAATGCTATAATATTAGATATTTTCTGTCTTCTACACCAGGGATCTCTAACCTCTGGGCCATGACCCACTACTGAGCTGCAGTCTATTTGAAACCATGGGAGAAATGGGCAAGTGTGAGCAAGTGAAACTCCACTTGTGTGAGCAGAGGACACTTGTGCTCGCACATGAAGCGCCACTTATGTGAACAGAAGGCACTTGCACTCCTGCACTAAGTTTCATTCGTGCAAATGGAGCTTTGTATGTGAGCACAAGTGCCCTCCACTCATGCAAGTGGAGCTTTGTGCACAAGTGCAAGCACCTTCCACTTCTGCGTAAAGCTCGATTCATGTGAATGAAGGGTATGCAGACGCATCTCTAGAACAAATGGAACTGTGTACATGTGTGTGCACCTGACATTCGCATGACTCCCCTGCGCCAGGCCACCAAGCTGGAAAGGTTGGGGACCGCTATTCTCCACAACAATCCAATTTGTGGATATAGGGATTTAGGAAGCAAAACAAAATGAGAAGCTCGATAACAGGAGTTCTCTCTTCTACTTTCACATTGCAGAGTTAACATAATCCATTTATCTGAAAAAAAAAGCTCTGGATCTGGAAAATAAGAACATAAGAGATAATAATTTCTCTTCATAGCTGTCAATAATGACTGCAGATTTCATGAGTTTGGTAAATGAAGAATGTGAGTGCCTTGAAAACAT
This sequence comes from Arizona elegans, assembly GCA_022577455.1. Taxonomy (NCBI): domain Eukaryota; kingdom Metazoa; phylum Chordata; class Lepidosauria; order Squamata; family Colubridae; genus Arizona; species Arizona elegans. The sequence goes on from JAKOOJ010000001.1 coordinate 191,274,206, forward strand.
GATGTTTAACAAAAACCATAGACATTTCAAACTAAATATTCTGTGATACTGGCAACCTCTGCATTGCATTGTTATATTAAGCATGATGTCATCTTCCACACAGTATTTTTCATGGTCATTACACCTAGAAACTTTCTTGGTTATTTAAGTATTTGTTTTATTCAGTAAATTGAGTTCCATTTATTGCAAATAAAATAAATAATTCACAGTTTCAGGTTATTTTGTTTGATGGTAGGTCTATTTATAATTCAGCAGTAGTAAACATTCAGATAAATCTCACCACTAAAGCAGTGAGTATGAATGTGACAGTTATGATAAAAAGTACGTCAGACTGAATGATCAACAATGTGCTTTAATATCCCCATTGTATGTGTGTCTGTATTTCTCTTGGGTAAATTACATTTGGAAAAGGCAGGCTTAATTGATATTTGTGTCTTATAAGTAATAAGGTATATTTTGCTCACTCCAAAGCAACAAATTAAAAAAAAATAATTATCATTGTCTTTATTTATTGAATTGATATAGTCTCTAATTTTAACAATGGGTCTATACAGAGTAATTTTTTAAGGAAAACTTAAACATGACTTCTAATGTTGAAATCAATAATCCAAATTACTATATTTGGGGTGATTTAGGATTAGTGAGGATTAAAAGGGACACGGTGGTTCAATGGCTAAGACACTGAGCTTGTTGATCGAAAGGTCAGCAGTTCAGCGATTAGAATCCCTAGTGCCGCGTAATGGGGTGAGCTCCTGTTACTTGTCCCAGCTTCTGCCAACCTAGCAGTTCGAAGCACATAAAAAATGCAAGTAGAAAAAAATAGGGACCATCTTTGGTGGGAAGGTAACAGAGTTCCATGACCTTTGATATTTAGTCATGCTGGCCACATGACCACGGAGACCTCTTCAGATAGCGCTGGCTCTTTGGCTTTGAAATGGAGTTGAGCACCGCCCCCTAGAGTCGAGAACGATTAACACATAAGTGCAAGGGGAACCTTTACCTTTACCTTTACTTTAGGATTGGTGGATATTTGGAGACTTTATAATCCCTCTAAAAAGGCTTTTCTTATTTTTCCTAATCAACGTAGTTGGCAAATTAAGTTGGCAAATTGACAGCTGTTAAATTTTGCATATTAGAGACAAAAATTCTACCTTCTTATGGCTGTTCTCATTAGAAAAACCAACAAACCTGTTGATATTATGAAATAATACTTTATAAGAGTCGGCATCGGAATCAAGGTAAGGGAAATAAGTTTATTCATAGATTGGATCAATTATGTATCCTGAAATTCAAAGTGTATTGATCCTCAGATTCAAAGTATATTGATAGGAAACAGGTTTCCACTTGGTAGAGCCATGAAGCAAAGATATCCATTGACTTTTCTTCTTTTTGTCTTTTGTTGTTAAGTCCCCAGCTAATACAATGCATTCAGATAACAGAATTCATAATATTAAAATTAAATTTGAGAGCAGATTGGATTTTTTTCAAATGATACAATACCCTCATTTATAAAACCAGTTCAGTATTTCTATAAAACTCTGATTCATACGGATTACTGTATGTATAAATCTATATAAATCAGAAATAATGTGCTTTCATGTGCCCAAATGCAGCTGAAACAAAAGTTTGACTGTTCATGAAATATATATTTCAAAAACTAAGCAGTATTTGTCATCTACTAACAAATAATTGATAATGTATTTGATAATACATTTGATAATGTATTTGTTGTATACTAACAAATTTATTTGTTAGTATAAATCTGGAAAAGAAATGGGCAAAGTTACAGTTGTCTTACTTAGGAAGAATGACTGTTTCTAAAAATGGATATTTTACCTAGATTGACTTACCTGTATAAAATTCTTCCAGTAAATTTCTTAGAATATAGATTTAATAGTTGAAACTGTTTATCTATTGGGGCAAATAATATAGATTGAAAAAGAATGTAAATCTGCCAAGGAAGATAGTTTAGGAGTACTCTTCTTAATTTAGTATTTTAAAACTTTTCAAATTAAACGAATTATTTGGCCTCATGTGGAATATAATCCCAATTACGTATACTTCAAATGAACCTAATATAAACGTACCACTGTTGAGAATTTCAATAAATCAGAAAAGAGCAGGAAGGGACCTTGGAGGTCTTGTAATCCAACCTCCTGTTCAAGCTAGGGATCCTATATTATTTCAGACAAGTGGCTGTCCAGTCTCGTAATAACCTCCAGTGACGAAGCATCCATAACTTTTAATGACAAGCCGTTCAACTGGTTAATTGTTCTCACTGTTAGGAAGTTTCTTCTTAATTCCAGGTTGCTTCTCTCTTTAATTAGTTTCCATCCATTGTTTCTTGTCCTGCCCTCAGTGCTTTGGAAAATAAATTGACCCACTCCTCTTTGTGGCAACCTCTCAAATACTGGAATACTGCTATCATGTTCCCCCAGTCCTACTTTTCTCTAGACCAGTGATGGTTAATCTTTTTGCCATCACGTGCCGGGGGGGAGCAGGGGGGGGTCGAGCACACACAGGCCCACACCCATAATTCAATGTGCCCTGCCCCATGTATGCATGCGCGACCCCCCTGTGCGACCTCGCTTTTGGCACACGATGGCATGGTGGGTCCAGTAGGCCAATTTTTTGCCCTCCCCAGGCTCCAGAGACTTTCTAGGAGCCTGGGGAGGGCAAAAACGGCCTTCCCCACTCCCCTGGAGGCCCTCTGGAGGCCAGAAACAGCCCATTTCCCGACTTCCAGTGGGCCCGAAAGCCCCAAAAGTCAGCTGGCCAGTGCATGCATGCGGGCTGGAACTAAGCTAGGGCAATGCTCGCATGCCCACAGATATAGCTCTGTGTGCCACCTGTGGCACGCATGCCATAGGCTTGCCATCACAGCTCTAGACTAATCAAACCCAAATCTTGCAATAGTTTTTCATATGTTTTTGTCTCCAGACCTTTAATCATCTAAAGCTCTTCTTTGCCCTTTTTCCAAAATCTCAACATCTTTTTTTTTTTTTGTAATGTGGTGACCAAAACTGGATGACGTATTCCAGATGTGGCCTTTTATTTGCCATTTAAAACAGGAATGCTGGATAAAGTGCCTTTCCTCCTTCAAATTCGAAGTGCTGCATTGTAAAATATAAAGTATATTGCAAGGTGACTTTTTTTAAAAAAAACAATAATCTGTAAAATACACAACATGCTGTATAATTGCTTGTTGCTATTAACACAGTTGCAGTGCATGACAGAAATAGCTTGCTTAAGAGATTTCCGGCAGACTAAGATCAATGAAGACTGAACCAGATGATTGCTTCTTGCAGACTTCCTTCAAGGTATGAGATGCTTCCCTATTCCTTGGCTTTTAGAACTGGAGGCTTTCTTTAGCTAAGGCATTGGAATATAGATAGATAGATAGATAGATAGATAGATAGATAGATAGATAGATAGATAGATAGATATAGATATAGATATAGATATAGATATAGATATATACATACATACATACATACATACATACATACATACATACATACATACGTGTGTGTGTGTGTGTGTGTGTGTTTCTTCTAGCCAGGTTTTCCCTACGTAGCCAAGGTTTTTTTGTAGCTCCAGCTCAGTAGAATCACATCTACTCGGTTCTGGGCTTTTTTCCTTTCTAACACCTAGCAAGCTCTAACTGCTAGGTGGGAGACCTAAATAGATCCATTTCTAGCTCGTTAGCTGTCATCAGTAGGCCACACCCATATCCTCCCTATAAAGGTACAGTATCAATTTTCTTACTTCTTCGTAGGGTTTATGTGTGTTTTTCTTCTAGCCAGGTTTTCCCTACGTAGCCAAGTTTTTTTTTGTAGCTCCAGCTCAGTAGAATCACATCTACTCGGTTCTGGGCTTTTTTCCTTTCTAACACAATATATATATTGCTGTTTGAATGGGACTTAATAATAACCCTCCTGCAGTTTGTCTTGTTTTGCTTATGGTTGCCTTGAGTGTTTTGGAGCTTACCTTGAAATAAATTTATTAAAAAATATTCTGGTGACCAATTCATGGTAAACTTTGAAGCAGCCAAGCAGCTCCCACTCATAGCGTTATTTCTTTATTGTTCCATTAAAAGAAGAGATGAAATGTAGGCAGACATATGGCTAAAAAAAGGTATTCTGAAGCATGAAGGAAAATCAATACGATTACCATAGAGTAGATATTTTTGGGCTATGTATTATGTTTTATATTTAATTTTTGTTCTCCTTCATTTAATTATTTTCGATTAACATTAAAGGAGTAAAACAGGAAGGGGATAGCTAATCATTTTCAACAGTTTTGATAAAATAGCATTGACATTTCCAGCCTCTTTAAAATTATGCAAATCACTGAGTGGTAAAGCACTGGAGCTCTCTTCTCAAATAGAAAACTGCTGTTTAAAGTGGTGTTGTATGTCAAGTAGGCTAAGGTGTGGGTACTTTGATTAGAATATTCCCTCTCCTCCACCCCCATCTTTTCTCCAGCACAAATCTGTGTGCCATCTGGTCGCCCACAGTCCTTATTATAATTCAAAAAATCTCATGCACTCAACTTCCTCAAGACAGGGTTGCATTTTAATTGACAGGAGATAAAAGAAAATGCCTTCCCTTCATTCAAGTCCATCATATTTTAATCTGACGGTAGAGTTTTGAGAACTCAACTCTCTCTACAACTCATAATCATGGTTAGTTTTTTTTTATTATTATTACAGTATATGCGATTCCTGAGCTTCTAGAGTTGGTGTTTGGGTCAGTGGTGGAATGCCCTAGGCTTTTGATACTGGGAAATTGTAACCTCCATTCTCAGGGAACAGGTTCCAGATAAACTCAAGGGTTCATGATCTTGATCTTCTCCCTGTAGAGCTCTGGCCAATACATTCATAGAGTCCCATGCTTGACCTGGCCTTCACACTAGAGCAGTTATAGTGTCATCTGAACATGAAGTCTGTACTTACTACAATTACTTTCTAATCTATCTTCTTTGACCTGCCAGATCTCTGTGGGGCTGTTGAATAGATTAAGATGATGTAGCCTATGCATGCAATGGACCCAATGGGCTTTTGGACCAGCCTCTGGAACACAGAGAAGGAGGGAGCATGGGGAAAAAATTGCCTGAATAACTTTTCTTTCTTATGGATTCTAGTAAATTCTCCAATTAGAGAGGAGCTGCAGGCTCTTAGAGAAAAAACAATGAGTGAATCTAGCTGTTTGGGAGAAGAGTTTGGTGATAAGAGCAATGAAGCATTTTAATTTCTCCCAATGGCTCTAAAGCTACTTATTCCCTTCTGGGAAAATACGGGAGTGAAAATCATCCTGTATACCACTATGACAATTTCTTTGCAAGTAAAATTGCTTCACTGTTTTTCAATATTAACTCTGCAACGATCTACACACAAATAGTAAGGATGCATATAGATTTGTGGAAAGGTATTCTCCATTGTAAAGTTTAGAGGCTGTGTCACCTCCTGGTTCTTTAGTAATTCAAGGAAGAAGAATTTAACTAGGATGTTTAAACTCAGGGTCTCCACAGGGCAAATGTGAGAGGGCAAACCGATCAACAGTCTAAAATGGTGGATGTGATAAGACAATCAAAGCCTCATCCTTTTAATGTGTTACATACGTCACGCAACATAAAACAAATATCTTATTTCTACCATTCTGACATTTACACACCCACCCATTGATGCCCCTGATAGCTACAGTTGCATAACCATTAGGAGTCATGGTGGCACAGTGGTTAGAATGCAGTATTGCAGGCAAACTCTGGCCACAGCCTAGAGTTCGATCCTGACTGGCTCAAGGTTGATTCAACCTTCCATCCTTCCGAGGTTGGTAAAACAAGGAACCAGATTGTTGGGGGCAATATGCTGACATTTGTAAACAGCTCAGAGAGTGCTGTAAAGCACTATGGAGTTTAAGAGCTATTGCTATTACCTTCTTTCATGTAACACATAAGAGTTAAAGTAGAAGAGCAAAGAAGCATGCATGCTGATCTCAAGCCCTATTTCACTAACTTATACCTTCCCTTTCACCTTAATAAGTTCCCTCCATTCAACTAAGAGGTCTGAAGGTGAAATATAATGGTGCTCACTTATATGTGGAGAACAATTATCCAGGTGAACCTAACAACATAGGAAATTATGCTTGTATTAGGCAAGCAAATGAGTTCAACTCAGCTTTGTACCTTCCAGCTAAAAACATTGCCAAGCCCAACCAGGGAAGCAAGAGTCAGATAATCATGTTTAATGCAAGGGGGGAAAAGGGGGTTAGCATACAGAATTTTAGATGCTTAATTAGCAAAACTCCCCTCATTTATAGTGAATTCAATAAGGTGGAGTCTCTGAGATGTGTTTGAAATTCTCTCTCCTGGATAAATAAATATTTTATTTATTAATCAAAATCATACAGCTGCCTTTCTTACCTTAGGTGACTCCATTGAAAGGCTAATGGCTTTTTAATCAAATAAGACCGAACTCTCCATCTGTTCTTTGTTTTTCATGCTTTGAAATATTCCACTTTCTTTTCTAACTTCTGAGAATGATCTTACAGTACATGAAAGAGAAGGGTAAATGGAAATAGGAATAGGCATAACTAACACATAGAGTCCCATCCTCTGACATATTTAATCCTCATCTATATATATAAAAGCCAAATACCACTCACTGATCACGAAATCTCCAGAATGGTAAAGCCTACAAACTTGAAATTTAGCACATAAGTTCCTCTTGGCTTCTAGGTGCTCGCTAAGAAAGGATTTTTTGAAATGACCATCAGATTATTAGTATTTTGTATACAGTATTATATTCACACACTCTGATGCTAAAGAGCTAGACATTCTACTCCCCCTCCCCACCTGAAAAGAACTCTGTTCTGACTGCCAGTTGCCTTATATTAACACGCTCTGATGCTAAGGAGCTAGACATTCTACTCCCTCTGTTCCAACTGCCAATTGCCTTATATTACCACACTCTGATGCTACTCCTTTGCTAGATCGGGCATGGGCATGGCCAGCGTGTGACTCATCTGGCCTGCGGGCTGGAACATTCTACACCCACTCCTCCTCTGTTCCAACTGCCAGTTGCCGAATATTAACATGCTCTGATACTACGGAGTTACACATTTTACATTAATTTTCAGGCTTTAAGTGTCAATTTATCACGCCCGATCACATTGATTTGTAGTGAAGCATGGGCATCCAGCAATGTTAGATAAGATTAATGTCTATAGTTTGACATAGTTTGGGGAGAGCTTAGTTAGTAGAAACAACTTAGTATTTACTTCCCTTATTTCCAAGAGTCTTGAAAGTGAGCTAGACAAACTCACAATTACCACATACACAACCAATACTTTTGCTTTCAGAAATAGACTTGTTTTGGCTACCTTTGTTAGGGTACTTACTAGCTAATACACCGACCAGGTAGTAAGAACTAAGGAGCTAGTAGGAAAAGATAGTATGCTATTCAGCATTTATCAGTTTTCTCGGAGCATTTCAACTACTCTTAGAAATGTTGATCCCCGCCACAGGGAAAAGATAGGCTGTATGGATCTCCAGAAGGCTCATAAAACATGATTATTGAAATTATCTTGGAGGAGGAAAGCTTGCTAAGCCATTAAAAAAAAACACGGTTAAAGCTAACCATAAAGTTTAGAATATTTGGTGGGTGCAATCACAAAGCCTTTGTATCATGCAAACTTAGCAAATCCAGAGTTTATGGTTAAGTCATTTCGCAGTTTTGGAAGAGAGCAGCAGCAGAGAACTGAAAGAATGGAAGGCATCTTTCTTGAAGTCTCCGCATGTGGGGGTTACAGATATAAAGTGGCAGATTGACTGTCTCATAGCAATTCCTGTTTCCTGGCTCCACTTGCTTATTTTGCAGATAAGGCAAATATTAGTGAAAAACCTCCAGAACTACCTGTCCCAAGGAGACTCAGATAATACTCCCCCCTACCCCAACATCTCACCTCCTTGTAGAAATGGAGTATGTAAACACAATCATGGATTGGGGGGAAATATAAACACTTTTTTGCTTGAAAAAAAAATATTAGAGTGACAGGGTGATCAGATGCTGTTTTCTGCTAAGTACAGATGTCATCCAATTAAAGAATTTTAGCTGATTAAGTATATGCCTCTTTAATCACAATTAATTTTGATTAACTTTGCATAGGGGAGGGAGCTTTTTCAAAAATATTGGAAACAGTAAAGGAAGAGGTTAGGCCATTGCACTGGCCGCATAGAGAATCTTCTTGTGTCCATTTTTACTTTTCTCTTGTGCCAAGAGCACTTCTTGAGAGGCAGATAGATTTAGAGTTGAAAGCTGAGAATATGGACCCAGACCAGGGGTGAAATACAGCAGGTTCTGACAGGTTCTAGAGAACTGGTAGCAGAAATTTTGAGTAGTTCGGAGAACCAGCAAATGCCACCTCTGGCTGGCCTCAGAATGGGGTGGGAATGGAGATTTTGCAGTATCCTTCCCCTGGAGTGAGATGGGAATGGAGATTTTGTAGTATCCTTCCCCTGCCATGCCCACCAAGCCACGTCCAGCCAGACCCATATTGACCGTTTCAGCCCCCTAGCAGGCAGTAAAACAAAACAGGTATTTTAAGCATCTGATGGACTGAAGACACACTTTACAAAAAGTAAAATTCACTTGACATTTCCCCAAATGAGAAGAAATGGCTGGTCAATTCCTGCCCTTCACCTCAGGTAATATGAGGTTACTCAGCTGCAGAATATATGTAGTATATCTTTATTAGTCATATCCCTCTGTTGTTTTATACCAGTATCTTTATTGACTCTAGATGTAATGATTCCCAATTTAAGAACCATTGGGCTAGAGGAGCAACATTTTAGCCACAGAAAACTTCCATTTGTCAGAAAGAGAAGATAAGGAATGTATTTAGTGCCTGATATATAATTGACTGATACATTGTAAGAATCGAGTCAACCTGTTTATAAGGTATTTCAGCTAATTAATAAAGTCACTTTATTTGTTTCAATATTAACCAGGTTATTCTATAGTGCAGGGGTGCCAAACTCACTGCCCATGGGCCGGATGCATCACATGCTGGCTACAACCACCCCTGTTTTAGCAAAAGGGAAAAAAAGTCACGATACATCACGTGACAACAACATGATGCCGCAAGTTTGACACCCCTGTTACAGTATATTTCCCCCTCATTCCTTGTGATGCTTCCTCAGAGATACAAAAAGACAAGAATTTCTAAAGCAAAAAAAATAATAATATTAATGGCCATAAGATAAATACATCCTGTAACAATCTCCCAGATTTTATGGGATTTCATTTAATTTTTAGGAGTAACATAATAATAGAAAAAAAGGACACCACAATAAGGAGAATCAGTGGCAATGTTGCCTTAAAGGAAAAAAAGCATCTTTTAATACATTCCAGATAGACTTAACTAGCAAGGGGGAAAAAATCATGGAAAGAAACATTGAAGTTAGGAGTCTAACTCCTAGGGGAGTTAGGGCTGGTGCTTGTTTGAAAATAAAAATAAAAATAAAAATCAGCTTTTTGTAGGAAATGATTAAAGGTGATAGAAAAGCCTGCATTGCTTAGATCCATTGATAGCTAGGACCTAATAAGGTGCTGTACTCCATTACAGTATGAACAGAAAATGAAGCAGATTTAAGTCCTAAACTCCATAAAAGAAAGAGAGCTCAACTGAAAGAGAAGGACTATGATAATCCTGAGAATATCAGGCTAAGCAGTAGAGGCTTGCTACACAAAGACACACAATTCAGTAACACGGTAACTTTGAGATGTAGATTTCATTTCCCAGAAATTCCCATCCAGCATGTGCTGACTGAGGAATTCTGGGAGTTCAAATCCACACCTCATAAAGCTGAAAACCACTGTTTTGTTTCCCAAAGAACACCGCACAAAATATCAATTTATCAACTGTAAGTGATTCAGCTAACTTCTCAGATATTTACAAAGTGGGGATTACCATTCCGTGCATAGTGAAAATACACATGGTTTCTTGGGTCTGTGAGATTTTCCCCAATACTGAGTTGTAGTATTAGCCACTTATACTACAACTCAGAAAACTGTACTGCCGTGAAAGTTGCTAGTCTTACTACCAATGCCTCTCTTACTTCTTTTGCTTCTGTTTCCAGTCATTCTAAGTCCCCTGACTTCTTTCTAAAATAACAAATAGCAATAGCACTTCGATTTATATACGGCTTCACAGTGCTTTACAGCCCTCTTTAAGCAATTTACAAAGTCAGCATATTGCCCCCAACAATCTGGGGTCCTCATTTTACTGACCTTGGAAGTATGGAAATCTGAGTCAACCTTGAGCTTGGTGAGATTTGAACTGCCAAATTGCAGGTAGCCAGCAGGCAGCAGAAGTAGCCTGCAGTACTGCATTCTAACCACTGCGCCACCGCGGTTCATGGCAGAGTATAATTGTTTTTACATATTTTCAGGTTACCTGTGAAGGGATTAGGAAAAATTTCGACATTAACACTGGAGCACTAAGGATAACTCAAGTTTTTTCCCCCCTCATTCATGAGCTCCAAAGACATCATGGAGACACAACAAGAAAAAAAGATATTGCAGAATATGTTTGTGCCATGGGTAAGTGAAAGTAGGAATATGTTTCCATAACCAGTAAATTATGTTTGACTAGGGAAATTTCAAATTATAGAGGCCAGATTTAGAAGAATTGAGTTGTAATGTGTCCAAATTATTTGGGAGTAGAAGAAGTTGACTACTGTCTTACCATAACTATTGCAAACCTGGCAATTATTCCTCTGAAGTACCGACAATTTTCTTAATTTTTTATCAGGTTCTGGAAAACCATATAACCTCCAAAATTAAGGAATGAATATAAACATAAGTATATTAAAAACTTATTGTTATCCAATGTACATTTTACAATTGTTTGATATAGTCTACTAATTATTACAAATTCTGATTTGATATAGAGTGAGTTATCTAAATGCTTTTTAGTAGAAGAAATAAAACAACTATTCTATTGTATTTTATTTTCAAGCAACCTTTACAAAAATTCAATACATAAGTTAAAAGTATGAAAGGTAAAATTATCTATAATTTTCCATTCCTTCCTGTTCTATTGAGCTGGTCTCAATAAATTAAATGTGATCAAAGAAAATCTGTATATGAGAATTGAATGTTATTGTTGCTATTAATATTATTTTATTTAGATTTAATAAAACCGCCCACTTCAGTTTGAAGTTTAGTATTGTTTTGCAATACCAGGTATACCTTAATAGAAGCTATTTTTCTAAAATAATAATTTTATTTACATAGCATGTAAGGACAGAGGCAACACTGGGATAAACTCAAATTGAAATGCATGAAACGGCTGATGACAGCTCTTTCAGCTCCCTAAAATATTGATTTGAAGTCAGTGGTCTATCTAAAGGTACTCTGGAAACCATGAGGCAGAAGAGAGTGGAGATAGTGTCTTTGAACAAAACTTCCATGGAATATTCCTATCAATTCTGCATGACAATTTATCCCACTTCTTGGGTCCCCTAATCTGAACCTGCATTTGAAAAAGAAAGACTGCTTATGTTGTGCTGACTTTTGCTGCCTACCTTTTAAAATCTTTGGTTATATCAAATTGTTTCAATCATCTTGAATACTCACTTAAATAGAAAGATGAGATATAAATTTAATAAGTGATTTACATAATTTGTAGTGATTAAAACAAAGCAAAAGTAATTCAAATTCCATGTCATGTGTGCAGGTTTGGACACCATATTATCAGAAAGATTCAAAGAAACTGAAAGACAGATGTATTAATCTGATGAGGAGATTGGAAATAAATTCCCACAAAGACATGTTGATACAAAATGTGCTAGCCTTCTCAAATATATGAAGAGTGCCCTATAGAAAAAAGCAATATACTATTGTCTTATTGTATCAGAGTGCAGAAGATCAAAATAATCTTAAATTATAGAAAGGCAAATTCAGGTTCAGTGGTGAAATGTAAAATTTGTTACTACCAGTTCTATGGGCGTGGCTTGGTGGTGGTGGGGTAATGTGATGGGTGGGGGTGGCCAACTTTTTTTTTTTTTACTTTTAAAAGCATTTTTTCTACAACCTCTTTGGCCGAAGAGGTTGTAAAAAAAATGCTTTTAGAAGCCTCTGACGATCCCAGCTGAGTTGCCTGATCACCAGAGGCTTTTTTTCCTTTTAAAAGCCTCTGATGATCCCAGCTGAGCTGCGCGATCATCAGAGGCTTTTTTTTTAACTTTTAAAAGCATTTTTTTGGCTAAAGAGGTTGTAGAAAAAATGCTTTTAAAAATTAAAAAAAAAAGCCTCTGATGATTGCGCTGCTCAGCTGGGCATGGGGGGGGGTAGGGATTTTTGCTACTGGTTCTCCGAACCACCCGCCGCGATCACTACTAGATTGGGTGATCCAGTCCAAACCGGGAACATTTCACCGCTGGGTTGAATGTTAAGAAACCCTTGCTTAATGGTAAGGTCATACAAATGGCTGATAACAATAACTTTGAGCTCATGCTTTTAATTGTATTTATTCATCCTTCATGATCAGCTGACAAATAAACTCTAATAGAAGATAAAAAGGAGAGCTGGTTTGGTCTAGTGGTTAAGGCACCAGGCTAGACAGTGGGAGACTGTGAGTTCTAGTCCCGCCTTAGCCATGAAAACTGACTGGGTGACTTTGAGCCAATCCCTTTCTCTCAGCCCAACTCACTTCATACGATTGTTGTTGTGGAAAAAATAGGAGGAGTTTTTGTAAAAAAAAGGAAAAAAAAGAAAAAAAAGAGTTGCCTTGAAGCGAGAAAAAATTCTAATAAATAATAATAAAGGTGAGATACAAATAAACAAACAAAGTAATAAATAAAATGCATGTTAATTTTCTCATGTTGCCCCCATTTTTTTTAAAAAAAATATATTGATATGGACATTTCATTAAACAGTACTATGAATGAGTACATATAGAAATAAACTTGACAAATGATAGGCTGAGTATCATCAGGTTACACTTAACTTAGTTTTTCAAGCCAAACCACTTTCATGAGGGGTTTTTCAGTCACCCAGATCTAATGCCCAAACACATAAAAAGTATCTGTTTCTCTGCCCCTGTCATCTCAACTTCAGATGGTCAGATAGCATTATATAAATACTACCAACTCTCGAAAGACATGCTGTGTCTTGCTTTTCAATATTACTTTTGGGGACTCTGACAAATAAAGGCTATTTGCTTCCTTCCTTTGCTGTGTACTGAAATCCTCTCCCCTGGTGACCTTATTTATTTCAACCATTTTTCATTTCAGACTGAACCTGCTGTGATTGAAACCTGAACATTAATCATTTAAAAAAAACAAACAAAAAAACCTAAGGCAGGAAAAATAAAATTAAATAAATGCTTTTATCAGGTTACTTCAGTTCTCTTTAGCTTCTTTTTTGTAATTTCCCCCCTTTTCTCTCTCAGGTACGCATGGCAAAATTGGATTAAAAAAAAACATACCACTCCTTGAGTGTTTTCATATCCAGCTGCATTCCATTCCAGCAGTAACTTCAGTTCATCTGGGATTGTATATTATTTATTTTTTATCAAGACTCAGTGGGATCCTGATTGAAAAGCTTAGGTGAAAAATGTCAGGACAAATACTGAAGCAAAAAGTGTTTATCCCATGTGCTATAAGTCTGGGGTCTGCTTAACAACTTTTTTCACCTCCTATTTTTTTTCCCCCCTGACTCCAAGCTGTCACCTGAGTAAATTGATTTAAAAGAAGGGGGAAGAAGGGAAAATACAATCTCTATTCCATTAACATGTCACCACACAGAACAGTGAAGTGTAGAATTGTTTTCTTCAAATAAAGAGCACAAAGATGGATTTGATTCTCAGCTAAGCTTTCCAGCACTTGTGCTTGATTACTCATTTGGTTCCAACATTTGTGAGCAATCTCAAAAAAAAAAAAAAAAAGTGTGTTTAAAATTAAGTTAGTTAGAAAGCAGGGTGCTTCGTTGCTTGATATCACACTCAATTTCAATGTGACCTAAATACCTCTGGATTAATGCTGTTTAGTAATTGACAGTGCCATCAAATGTCTAAAGATATCTTTATTCAGTCAACGGATACTGGGCGTGCCATAAAGATCAGGATAGAAGTGCTTGCTCCAAGTAGAATTCCATGTATATATATGAATTCCGACTGTCCAAAGGCTCTAGAAACATCCCCAATGTAACCTGTGCCTTGAATTGAATCACATCAAGGATATGTTTTTGTTGAGCCTAGGTGAAAGAGAAGTGACTAGGGATATAAAAGATGGCATTTAGACCACATCATATTATCTCCCACTGTATCTGCCTAGTCAATTTGACTTGACATCACCAATGATGTGATGTGTGACCAGCCATACGCTAAATAAATAAATAAATAGACTTGACATCATTGGTGCACTCTGGGTTCTTTCAATTAAACCAGGTCATCTATCGGGACTAGAGTTATCAGATATCTTAACAGGCAAAGGATGACATGGACAATTGGAAAGGAAGACAAATGGGGGAAATGGAGAACATGCCAGCTGTTTAATATTTGTACTTATATTCACTGGAGAAGAAATTATGAGTGAATAAACAAGGACACAATGGGGATTACACACTGAGAGGAATGAGCTAATGCTGGCTGTTTACCTAATTGGGTTAGGAGACAAAAGCCTTCAGTGCATAACTGATTAAAGTCTTGTCAAATTCAGGCAGCAGGGCAAGCCAGCCAGAGATAGCTAATCAGCTAAGTAAGGTTACGGAGAAAAGCTTGCGGTCAGCATTTATTAGGATAATACTGTGCTGCAGTGAAAAGCTTCTCAGGGAGAGCTAGTTTATTAAATACTTAAAAAGCCATCTAATATTTGATTATAATTGTATGTTTGTCAAAGGAAGCACATGTAGGCTATGTCCTCCTTGTGCAAGATGTTTGGTAGTCCTAATCAGAATCTTGGAAGTGTGCCTTCCCTATAGCTGCTCCTGCCTTCTGGAATGAGAATCCCACCATCTCAAGATAGCCCCCATGTTTCAAAAGTGCTTGAAGATCTGAGTGAATCTCCACTCTTGCATTTTTTTTTTCATTACTGTCCAATTCTTGTCATTTTCCCCATCTTTTACTCTTTACTTTCATAAAGAGTTTCATATTGTATTTTTTAAACATTGTGACTTGGAAACCATCCGGAAATTTTGGGAGTCAAATGGCATGCAAATATAATAATTAAACGTATAGGCAACTTGAACTCTTACTGAGACTGGGGGTGAAGGGGAGAAAAACTTAGATTTAGACTAAGGAACATAGTCTTTAGAATTGGGCATCAGTGTATCTATGTATTTAATCATTTAACTTATGCCTTCAGGAACAAAAAGCAGCAACTTCCTTCTTTAATTTCTGTTTCCTGAAAACCATTCTTTCACGTCAACAGAAAATAATTGGCCCAAACTAAATGTGAAAGTTTCAGCCAGCAAGTATGATCTCTGTCACTGAGCTGTACTCCTTTCAAAAAGCCAAATTACTTTGTTCAGATTAATATTATAGATGGTTCATGTCCAGTTGTATCAATCCCAAGCAGTGGTGTAGCCCAGGAAAAATTCCTTTGTTTTAGTTGAGTGTTGAAACTAAAGGAGGTGTGATGGCCCAGTGGTTAAAGATACTGAGTTGGGGACCTGAGAGTCCAGATTTGAGACCCCAGCTCTGCGCAATGGGATGAGCTCCCCTTAATTGCTCCAGCTCCTGCTTATCTAGCAGTTGAAAGCATGCAAATGTGAGTAGATTGATAGATACCACTTTGGTGGGAAGGTAATAGCATTCCGCGCAACTATGGCCTATAGCCATACTGACCACATGATCACAGAAAATATCTTCGGACAATTCTGACTCACTTGGCCCAAGAAATGGAGATGAGCACCATGCACTAGAATCAGACAGAACTGACAGGGAAACCTTTATTGAATTTAATCTAGAATCTAGGGAATCTAAAAATTGCCTCCTAAATTTTCTCCATGCTTTGGGGATAGAATCTCACCTACTGATGATTTCAACAATTTGGAGGGAGTGCAGGGCAAGAAGAAACATTTTCCTGTAATTTCTTAAGGAGGAATCATCACATCCCATCCACCTTTGTTCACAAATATCTGTTGCTGAAATTATGATTATTTATCATCTAAGAAATTCTGGCTCCAGCCTTATTGGTTTTGGGAGGATAAAACAGTAGCCAACACAAAATAAATAAACTTGTAGAATGAGTGTGGGAATGTTTTTTGTAGGGAGCAAAAAGTAACTGTTAGAAAGTGTGTTAGGGGGAAAAATGGTCGAGGAAATTTCTGCTGCCTCTAGTTGTAAAGAACTGTTCAATTGTTTAATGAAATTAAGTGTTTAATGAAGCAATCTGTTTCGCAGTATTTTAGTGACTAGATTATAATTATAATTATCATAATGTATAAATGGATTTTAAAATTCACTTACAGTGTGGAGCAGCCAAATAAGAAAATGTTTCAACCAAAGTTACACTTTTTTAAAAAGACTAATTGAGCTGATGGGTTAGTATTGAGTATCAAAGGGCAGACTCTTTCATCAAGATTTAAGATTTCTTTATTTCATTATTTCATTTCATCTCCATCAGAGCAATATAATTAAAATCAGGCAAGGGGGAAACAGAGATGCAAGTCTTGGCCATGCTTTCTTCTGTGCTTTATCATTAACTTTTGCAACCTCTGTTGTGTATTATATAATATTATATAATTATATAAACTTTGTATTGCTGCTACTTTTTACCACTCCTCATGTACTTTTCAATCTATTATCACCATTGTTTGTGGCTTTTGATAGCAGTCTTAATTGTTTTTTCTCCCTTAAATAAGTCTTGCATCTGGGCATGTACAGGTAGTCCTCAACTTACAACAACAACTGAGCCCATAATTTCTGTTGCTAAGCAAGACATTTGTTAAGTGAATGTTGTCCCATTTTATGACCTTTCCTGCCACAATTCACTGCAGTTGATAAGTTAGTAACCTGGTTGTTAAGTGAATCTGGCTTCCCCATTGATTTTCCTTGTCAGAAGGTCACAAAAGAGGATCACGTGAACCCAGGACACTGCAACTGTCATAAATATGAACCCGTTGCCAAGTATCTGAATTTTGATCACATGAACCATGGGGATGCTGCAATGGTCGTAAGTGTGAAAAACTGTCATAAGTCATTTTTTCCAGTGCTGTTGTAAATTCGAACAATCACTAAATGAATGGCTGTACATCAAGGACTACCTGTATTTGTTGTTTCAATTCTTTGTTTACTGGCATCCAAGGTGGAATTTATCGAGATCTGGAGAACATCAAACAAGTAGTTGACTATTCAGCTACTCTGATAAACCATCACAATTAATCCCTAATTGGAAACCTAAGCAGATTGTAGCTTTTATTGTTTTTTTAAATGGCTAATTTGGACCATTGAAGAGTTTGATATTAATCAGCCAGTTTCTATCAATTGATATGCAAAGACTTTCCTTTAATCTTGGAGTCAAAAACATGAGAAATTGTGAAATGAGAAATTCTATTAATTGTCTTAGGGTTTGACATTTGCTATGATAAAAAAAAAACAACCCATGTTTCGGGCTTCCGGTCTGGCTTCCGTCGCCGCCAGATGGTCCTCTGAGACCGCCAGCCCCGTTGCCTGTAAAGAGCCGCCTTTACATCTGAAAGGCGGCTCAAAAAACTCCATTTCCTGAAGGAAATGTGAGACAGAGCAGGCGAGGGCAGGTAGAGCCCTCTGCGAAGTCCCCAGAGTTCTTTTTTTACTCTTGGGGACGAGCAGGTTGTGGCTCCCTATTTCCGCTCGCCGCTGCTCCGGGCTTCGGGAGAACTCTGCCTTTTTGCAGAGCCAGGCGCTGGGACTGGACCAATCAACGAAATTAACAGATGGCTCAATTAAAGAGGACGAGATTTGGATTTGGGACCCTAAATTGCAAGTATTTTTAATGATTTTACAAGCGTTTCTGAGTGAAGGGGAAAAAAAGTTTAAAATGGCGACTGCTGAGGCTTGAGAAGAAGAAAGCCGAAAGCAAACAAGATACAAAGTAGCGGAATAAACAGTGCTGGCTAGAATCTAGAAGAAAAATATCTATTTTAAGTTTCTTTTTTCTTGGAGGTTTGTACTTGATCTTGCTTGGGGAAAAGTTTCCTACATTTATGATTTAAATGTAGGAAATTTCAACTTTAAAGATATTTAAAAGTTTATTGTATAGCTATCAAATAGATCTGATACCAAAAGCACCTCTATTATGAAATAGAATTAAAGTATTCAATAATGGCACATCAGTGGATGCAAGTCTTAAAAATGCTGTATTTTTTAAAACTTAACATTGGAATTAATCCATGAAAAATGTTTTTAATTATTTCAGGTTTATTGGACATCCCAAAGAATGCATCAAAAAGGATAAACTATAGATTTTCTCTGTTGGCAGAGTAAGAAATTTGAGAGTTAACCCAGATATTTGGCCTTGTATGTTATTGATTTCCTTTTGAAATAGCTCATATAAATAAATTCATGGTTAAATCTGGTTCATATTAAATCTGTGAATAGTATCTTAAATGATATCAAAAGGTTCTGGAATTTTATTATTTTTAAGGAACTGTGGTTATACCAGGCATGGAGAATATTATTCTAAGAGAATAATCTTGTGAGACTGGAAAAATACAGCTACGCTGAAAAATCAAGGATTGGATTGAAGACGTGTAATTTTTCAATTTCTCAAAAGGTCTTTTTTCCTGCTAATATCTGTTTATTTAAGTAATATAATTTAGCAATTAGATTTTATGCTGATTGGTATACATTGCTGCTTTCTAAATTTGTTTCTGTTTTCTGTGTACATTTTTGAGATTATAATAAAATATTCTTTTAAAAAGTATTTAGGTTATATAAATGAGAAGGTTCATTTTCTAGAAATGATGATTATAAACTTCCTAATGAGCAAATTGTGATATAGATAATTAATCTGAATCTTCCTGATCTCTAATTTACAAACAAAATTATAATAAATCATGCCTTAAAATTCAGAGTTAAAAGTTCAGTTAATATAGGAAACATTTTGCTAGAATAATTGCAGATCATCTTAGAACAGGGGTGTCAAATTCACGGCATCACGGCAGCATCATGTGATGTATTGGGACTTTTTTCCCTTCGCTAAACTGGGCATGGGCAGCGTGTGACACATCCAGCCCACAGGCAGGGAGTTTGACAGCCCTGGCTTAGACTCACCAATCCTTGCCCAGACTTCAGGGTAAAATAAGCAAATTCAAGAATATGGAATGCAAGATTTGTAAGAAAGAAAGTACCATTGAGCAAGCATACCATTCTGTCAGAGTTTGTTGCAGAAATCAAATCCAGAAAGCACACACAGGCAGACTGATGCAGCAGGATTCATTAACTTTAATTAATTCATTAAGGATTCATAAAGGGCCTGGTGGCTCAGCAGACTGATAGCATTGTGATTAACACCAGCTGTCTGCAATTACTGTAAATTCGAATCTCACCAGGCTCAAGGTTGACTCAGCCTTCCATCCTTTCTAAGGTAGGTAAATTGAGGACCCAGTTTGTGGGGGCAATAAACTGACTTTGTATAAATATACAAAAGTATGAAGGCTATTGCTTAATGCATTGTAAGCCGCCCTGAGTCTCCGGAGAAGGGCGGCATATAAATCAAATTTTAAAAAAAACTTCTCTTTATATACAATATAACACAAAAATAAATGTACAATACCAACAGCAGATTCTTCCAATGTGGTAGAGAGGACAGATTAGTTTCAATTCCAGCAGTAGACAAGTCCAGACTTGTTTCAGTTTTCAGCATAGCACTCAGAGTTTAACACAGACAAAGAGAACCTTCTCTATACAGGGCAGTTAAGCTAAGCCTAAGCCACGCCCAGGCTCCTTCCATTTTCAGTTTCCAAAACAGTTCCCATTGGCTGATCTTGTTACCATGTCTTCCCAGTCATGAATATTCTGACACATTCAAGGTGCAGTAGTATGGAACCAAAGAACTGAAAGAAAGGAATGGCGTCACCAACTTTCACACTAATTTTTCATTGGATAATTAAGGTAAGTAGCTACATCATTCTAAATACTGTTTATATCAGGATAATGCAGATGATTCCAAGGGAAGCTTCCAATCAATAGGAAGAACAAAAAAAAAAAATTGTAAGAAAGAACTGGTTCTCGCCATCAAGAATCAGTGACTGAGGAGTGCCCATCATTGCTATTAGTCATACTACAAAAATAGTTAATATATTTCCAAAAGCTTTCTTTGAGGAACTGAGAGTTTATAAAATGAGGGTTATGGTCATTCCATGATTTCAATTTGCATGAACCCTAGAAATGTGCTTAAACAAGGAGTTCTTGAACAAAGGCTCACTGAAATTCACCCATTTATTTAATTTTTATATCAATTTATATAGGCAGCCATCTCATCAATTGGAAATCTGGGTAGTGAACATAGGATTAAAAGCAAACACCACAACGGTATTTAAGGCCTAATGGAAAAGTGAGGCTGTGGAGAGATCATCAATATGCTATAAATAAGGCATTTAAATAGCATTTACACCCAGTGCATGTAATCAATCAACTGCTTTATGTTCTTCCAGGGGTCTTTGCAAATTTGGATCTAGCCCAAACATATCATCACTCACCATTGATTAAGCATGCTGAACAAAATGTCTCCAGAGGTCAAATCTACATGGCTCCTGGATTATTCTAATACTCCATGAAAGTTCTAATTTCTGGAATCTCAGGAGTTTGATGATCTTCTGATTATGATGTCAGTGGTGGAGGAGCTTGCTATTATACTTAGAAAATTTTGAGTCATTCAGGAAGTTCTCCCTTAGCATACAGAAGACCAATAAGAAATCCCCATATATCAACTGGGGTATATGGGGAACAAATCATCTGTAAACCTGCTTTTAAGCCCTAATATTAAATAAATGCAAACACCAGCAAACTTCTTTGTGATCTCATACACCTAATGTGTCATACCCCTAATACCGTGAAGGCAAACCTATGACAGCGTGCCAGAGGTGGCACGCAGAGCCGTCTCTGTGGGCATGCCGTCTCTGTGGGCAGCTGCTCTGTCGCCAGCTGCTATTCTGGTTTCTGGCACGTGCATGCGCACCAGCCAGCTGATCTTCACACATGCCGGAGCCTTGGAAACCCGAAGACCAGCTGACGGTGTGCTGGTCTTCTGGTTTCTGGGGCTCCAGTGCATGCGAAGACCAGCTAGTGCGCCAGAAACCAGAAGACCAGGTGGTCTTCGAGTTTCTGGGACTCCGGCACATGCACCTTAGTGATGGGTTGCCCCCGGTACACACCAGTTCTATAGAACTGGTAGTAAAACTGGCAGGAGGCTCCGCCCACTGACCCTGACATCATGGAAAAACTTCTGCACTTGTGCAGAAGAGCGCACGTGTGGCCACATTGTGAATCAGTAGTAAAGGGAAGTAGAACCCACCCCTGGTGTGCATGCATGCACACCAGCGGTGGGTTGCCC
The DNA here is from genome assembly GCA_022577455.1 of Arizona elegans. Lineage (NCBI taxonomy): Eukaryota > Metazoa > Chordata > Lepidosauria > Squamata > Colubridae > Arizona > Arizona elegans. The sequence continues at coordinate 191,295,749 of JAKOOJ010000001.1, forward strand.
CCGGTTCGGACCGGTTCACAAGAATCAGTAGTAAAACCGGCGGGAGGCCCCACCTACCGCCCCAGATGTTGCCATCATCGATCTGAGCATGCCCAGAAGCGATCCTGTTGTGAACCAGTAGTAAAGTTAAGTAGAACCCACCCCTGGTGCACACATGTTCCCATTTGGGCACTCGGTGCCAAAAGGGTTCGCCATCACTGCCCTAATATATAGTACCTAAGCAGAAACATTTTTCCCATTCTTTGTCACACATAGCTGTACATCAACAATACAGTTTAGTGGTGTTTCTTGAGGAGAAAAAGAGTCAAATACATCTTTGGCTGAAAGAAGTTGATTGCAACATGTCAGTGTGTGTGTCCCCCCTGCCCCGCCACCACCCAAGGACCGTTTCTGTCAGCATCTTTTCTTGATTCACAGCACAGATGCCAAGCAACCCAAGCAACAGCCAAAAACACCAGGTAAGACAACAATCACTATTTTGGAGTCCATCATGACAGTTCCCACTGTCAGTCTATATATGCTCTGCACTTTGTTTATCCCTAATGAGAACAGGATGCAAATGGCAATTGGACAAAACCCATCTGATGGGAAATCCCTTTGAAAGGTGAAATTGAGCTTGCGGGTAAAAAGGTGCCCTTTAGCCTTTAGGCTTTGAATATCCTAGCAGAGAGACCAGTGGGGAAAGGACAGCTAAGTTAGGCATTCCCAAATGCATGCATTTTGAAGAATGGATTCATGCAGCTATCAGACAGCCAATGAGGGAGAGACTTATGGCATGTAGAAGAGGCTATTCAAAATTCAAAGGGGGAGAAAGCCATACATCCTACTTTTTTCCAGCTGGAATATATGAATGTGCTCCAAACCCTGCTTTCTTGGCAGTCTTCTGCTATCCACTCTGGTGCTTTTTGGCACCACATAAGCCCATGCATTTGGCATGCTGATACTCTGAGCAGGTTGGGTCAGGTTCAGTCTAAACCTCCACTGCATAATTTTATCTTGTCTGGTTGTGTCTTCTTTATGTTATTGAAAATAAGCCTTTAAATAAGCCTTTCAGCATTATTGCCGTAACTCCCTTTCCTCCCAAGTTATACATTTTCCCTAATGGCTTAACAAAAAATATTCTAATATATGCATGTTGATAAGCATACATTTTCATTGACTTATGTCAGCCAAGGATAAAATAATAAAATGCAAAGGCCCAAGGACATCTGTATTCTGGTCCACCCCTCCGTTCAGGTATTTCGTTAGTCAGACTCATAATTCTTAATCTGCTGTCTTTGTTCTATCAGCCAGACCCACAAAGATGGAGTGGTATGTAAATAAGGCAGCACCCTAGTTCATTGCTCTTTCCTGCAGAATTAGAAGTGTTTAGTGATAAAACTGTGGGCTTGGGAATCAGATGTGCATGAATCTCTGGGAGCCAGACTTCTTTAAGATTGGCAGTGGTTTAAAGCCATCAGTATTCTAAAGTGACAGATGACCCGGTAGCTTCTCAATGTGCTAACCTCTATCTCTCACCACCCGTGATAATTAACCAGACTAGCTGGGGCTGATGAATGTTCTTGATCAGCATTTCTCAAACTTTTTTGGATCACTGCCTGCTTAGTTGTACCAAGTTTTCATAATGTCCCCTGTCCTGCATATATAGCAATAGCACTAGTACTTAGAGTTATAGACCACTTTATAGTGCTTTACAGCCCTCTCTAAGCGGTTTACAGAGTCAGCCTATTGCCCCCAACAATCTGGGTCCTCATTTTACCCTACTTGGAAGGATGGAAGGCTGAGTCAACCTTGAGCCTGGTTGAGATTTGAACTGCCAAATTACAGGCAGCCGGTAGTCAGCAGAAGTAGCCTTCAGTACTGCACTCTAACCACTGCACCACCGTGGCTCATATATGAAGTATATTGCACACATATTATTTCTTTGCAAACAATTACAAATACATACAATTAAGTCATAGTTGTAGTTGCAAATATAGTTATCATGATAATAAGTAATTTAGCTTGTTAATATTTAATGTGGTGGATAGGCTTGGTGGAGATCTGTTAATATATCAACATTAGGTTTAATCTCCATAAGCATAAGTCATAAATTGCCATATTCACCAATTTACAGACAATTACTTTATTTTATTAAAAGTTGAGATACAGTTCAAAATTGTGTCAAACTTCTGATATCCGTTTTGAAATTTTGGTTTCAGTTCAACGTCATTTTGCAGTTCAGTAAGCGTGTCTTCTATGAAACATCTACCAATATTTTTCATTTCACAATGGATGTATTACCTAACTTTCAAATTAAGATGATCCTCAAATCTTTTCTTTATATCTTTATTGTTAAGTAGGTAGATAGAAGAGACTGGAGACAGGCTTCAGACAACAGCTCTTTATTCAGTAACTATCTACAATCCAGCAGCCAGCCCCTCTGACAGCCAGCCCTTTTATAGGGATCTGTCAGGGAAACCAGCCAATCACATTTAACTATTTTTCCCGCTCGAACAGCGGACCAGAGGGAAAACTTATGCTGTCAATATTTAACACCCCTCCCCTTCTAGATGGAGCAATCCACTCTGCATACGTAATCACGCAGGTAGGCGGGGCATTTGCTAGCTCCACTTGATCTGCGCGGCTCAGTTTGCGTGGCGGCAGCCACCTGAGAGGTTGTGCCTGCTGCTGCCTCTTGTTCTGCCTATGGAAAGTCCTGGAAACTTTCGGGTGGGACCTTGGACTCTACGGGAACCAGTTCACGGGAAGTGTTTCGCTGGATTCCCAGTTCTTCAGGTGCGTTCTCTGGTTCCATCGAGCTTGTGTCTTCTAGGAAGGGATTAGAGTTACATTCCTGTTGTTCAATTTCTAAATTGTCTTTAGTTTGACTGAGGATGCAACATAGTTGGTCTATGTGCTGCCTCCACTGATGGCCTTCGTTAAGCCTAACTATGTACGACTTGGGCCCTGTGATTTTTTCTATTTTTCCAGGTAACCATTCATGATTGGCAAAGTTTTGTGAGTGAACCAGGTCCCTAATGCTAAAGGACCTGGTGCAGTTTTGTGTTTCTGTTGTTGTCTCGGGGGCATAATTTGGGTGAAGGCAGTCTAAGACCGACCGAAGCCGGTGACCCATCAGGAGCTCCGCTGGGCTTCTTCCTGTGACCACACTGGATGTTATGTGTCGGTACAGGAGAAATTTGCCTACCTGCTCTTGCCAATCTCCAGGTGCCAACCTGCCCAATGCCTCATTGGCAGACCTTACTGAGCCTTTCAACCTGCCCATTACTGGCCAGATGAAAAGGTGTCATGAGGGCATGGCGTATCGCACGTTCTGCTAGAAAACCCTCAAATTGGGTGGCAGTAAATTGCGGGCCACTGTCCATCGGGCAGACCGTGTGTGGCAAATAGTTTACGGAGCACCTTGATTACTGCGTCCGCAGTAGTGGTGTCTATCAGGATGATCTCCAACCATTTGGAGTAGGTGTACACAATCACTAAGAAAGTTTGGCCATGAAAAGGCCCAGCAAAATCTATGTGAATCCTAGACCAGGGGGCTCTAGGGCAATCCCACTCTTGTATGGGTGCTTTAGGGGGAGCAGCTGTGACTCCTGACAAGGAGTCCCATTCTTGAATTTCCTGGTCCATGTTGGGCCACCACACAAAACTTTGGGCCAGGGCTTTCATCCAGACAATCCCTCATGCAACTAGCTATTTGATATTAAGATAAGGTAAGATAATCTTTATTATCACTTTTTGTGTGTACACACTGGTGTACATTAAAATGAATTTCTGATGAATGCTCTCAAAAGAATATCTATCTATCTATCCATCTATCTATCCATCCATCCTCCATCCATCCATCCATCCATCCTCATACACATACACATACACATACACATACACATACACATACGCCATATATATGCCATATATATATATGCATACATATACATATATGTATACATACATATACTCCACCGACCTGCCCAGACGTCATCAAAAACAGTCTGCACATGTGCAGAACCTTCTGCGCATGTGCAGAAGCACTGCACGCTCTCAAAGTAAGCGAGCGCACCCACGTGCTCCCAGTAGCGAACCAGTAGTGCCAGGATTTGAATCCCACTACTGATACATATATATACACACACACACATATGTATGTACACACACACACACACACACACACACACACACACATATCTATCTATCTCACAGTCCATTTTGAATACATAGTGGAAAAAAGAGTGTTGATATTTCCCTGATATTAGGGACAAATGTAAAGGAACATATGATTGCACCCTAAAAATCAAATCCATGAAGAACCTATTCCAGGTTTGCCCTCAACATTATGAATTCCAAAGCCTTTGATATGAAAAGGAATGTCTTTCTAAGTAATCTGGGCAATAGGCAAATCAACAACAATATTGCCAAATTCTTTGTAGCAGGAACTTGCCAGTTTTTGACAATTCTAGTACATATTACATGCTGATTATCTTGTTTTTAATTCAAAGTGAAAAGAAAAAGGAATTTAGATATGATTGATTTCCTTTGCTACCATTAACACCTCTGCCTATCAGTACAGCATTTGATGATACATGTGTTTAGCCCTCACAATTCCAAAGATGCTAAATTGTAGACAGACATGCGAAGGAGTGCAAGATAATAATTTATAGAATTTTTGGTCCGTTGAGCATTGGATAATTTTGATGACTTCTAAAACCCTTCAGCCTAGAAGTGCTTTACTTCAGATCCCACTATAATTAGCTACAAAGGTTATTTGAGTAAGACGTGAAGGGAGGCTGGAAGGTTATTGTTAAATGAAATCAATTTCACCTACCCTGTTTTCTAGCTGCAATATTTTCTTCTTAATCTCAGTTGGGGGGGATAAGTCATTTCCCCACAAACAATAATGTCTGACGGTTTAGTAATATCTTCAGTGCTTTCTAAATCTTTTTTTAAGCAGAATTGGGTTGTTGTTTTTCTTCAAGACAAGATAGCTTAGAGATTCATTGCAATTTTGTACGTGCCAACTGAGAAAAGTCTCATGCAAGCTGCAAACCTATGCCAATGCACCCAGGGAGTAAGGCCCATTTACTTGTTTGTCAAAACATTTTAACTTCATTTTCAAGACAATATGCTCTCCCAAAGCTGTTTACAAGGTTATAAATCAATGAGACTGATGAATCTGCATATCTTTGTCTGTACCTGTGTAAATGTGTACTGTAAATAGGCACAGGATTTTTTTCTCTCTGAAATTGTCTCCCCCCCCTCCCCCTTCCATTTTGTGGGTTTTTAATGATCCAGCTAAAGATAAAGCTGCTTTATCTCTTTTTTAAATGAGAGTTCCTCACAGTTTGGTAATTCGAAGTAGAGAGGCCTTAATTTTTGGGACCATTAAGAAGTACCCCTATCTTTTTAATAATTTCTGCATTGCATTTAAAAGATATATAAAGACACTCATAGAATGTGGGTGGCATACCTCCTGAAAGTAATCCTGTTTGCTCATATTCACTCCAAAGGTGGGTTTCAGCAGGTTCTGACCAATTCTGGAGAACCGGTAGTGGAAATTTTGAGTAGTTCGGAGAACTGGTAAATACCACCTCTGACTGGCCCCTCCCCCATCTATTCTCCACCTCCGGAGTCCCAGCTGATCAGGAGGAAATGGGGATTTTGCAGTAACTTTCCCCTGGATTGGGGTGGGAATGGAGATTTTACAGTATCCTTCCCCTGCCATGCCCACCAAGCCAGGCCCACAAGCCATGCCACGCCCACCAAGCCACACCCACAGAACCAGTAGTAAAAACTTTTGAAACCCACCACTGATTCACTCTAATACATAAACTATGATATATGACACAATAATCAAATATTGAGACAGCACCCTTCTCCTATGTAGCTTCAAAATGTCTAAAACCACTCGTACTAATTCCCAGGAAAACAGTCACACAGGAAAACAAAAACATACACTGAAACCTGAATTCAGAGGACCAAATGAGTAAAAAACACATCAAACAAATACTGAATTGTTAAATATGTAAATAAAACTAAAAGTCTTCGGAGAGGGGTGGCATACAAATTGAATTAATAAATAATTGAATTAATAAATAAAAGGTCCAACAATTATGGTCCTATTAAGAATAAATCTGAAAACTGGATTTTTTAAATATATCATTATCCTTTTCTGAACCAGTTCGGACTAGGAAAAAAAAAGCTTTGATGAAAGAAATTCAGAAAGAAGCTGCTTCACCTTTCTACTGCAGATAGTCCTCGACTTGCAACAGTTTGTTTAGTGACTGTTCAAAGTTACCAGGGCACTGACAAATGTGACTTATGACCATTTTTCACATTTATGACCATTGTAGCATCCCCATGGTCATGTGATTTACATGTCCTGGAGTCATGTGATCCCCTTCTGACAAGCCAAGGCAATGGGGTAACTAGATTCACTTAACAACTGTGTTACTAATTTAAGAACTGCAGTGATTCACTTTAACAAATGTGGTGAGAAATGTCATAAAATGGGGCATAACTCACTTAACAAATTTCTCACTTAGCAATATTAAATTTGGGCTCAATTGCAGTTGTATGTTGATGTATGTTGATGTATGAGGATTGCCTGAATTGGCTTTCATCAGATGGAGCTCACCATTCGTAATAATAAGAAAACTTTTGTTTTAAAAGATGACTAAGAGTCTATTCAGAGAAAGAAGGCAAAATCTCTGAGAAGAATAGCTTGTCTTTGAAAGCTGGAGGTTGTAGGTTCAGTATGGCAAAAGCAATTCAGGCAGCATTTTAACAAGCTCTGTGACCACCAAGTATGTTTTGAAACAAATACTTTTATTACTCAAACAGAAATTTGTTCCAATCAGGGGACATCTCTCATTTTGGATAGATAATCTCAGGGATTCTACCCTTCTCTTGTTTCCCCAAATTTTGAAGGGCACCTTAAGCAACTCTGGATGGGCTAATTCGGGTACTTTGCGTACTGTAATGTTTGGAACATCAACATATGGAAAGACTTTACACAAACTACAGAGAGAGAGAAAAAAAACTAATCCCAGGCACAGAAAGATACCTCTATACTTCTCATTCAAACTAATGAAAGAAGAGATTTTCTACGAAATTATCAGGTTGGGGTATACTGCTCTCCTTAGCTTAGCTTCAGCTCGTTATATTCAGGATATTTTACAACCTTTTGCAATTGCAGATATTTTAAGTACTGTATTTTGATATTCCTGACTCCAAATTGAACCAGAGGAGTTACTCTGGAAAGCCTGGGGATGGTTCACACAAACCATTGCCTTCAGTCAGGTTCAGGTATTAATGGAGGATACCCCTCACCATTGATTTAACACTGCTCAAATTGCAAAAGGAAATACTTGTACATTCTTGTTCTGGTGGCCAGGATCAGAGAATTTCTTTAATGAGATAATGAGTATTTCTTCTGATGAAGTACAGCTGTCCAGTGGTGAAATGCAAAACGGTTTGCTACTGGTTCTGTGGGCGTGGCTTGGTGGGTGTGGCTTGGTGGAGGGAGTCATGTGACTGGGTTGGCATGGCCAACTTTTTTTTTTTACTTTTTAAAGCATTTTTACTGCCTATTCGCCCAAACTGGTAGTAAAAAAATGCTTTTAAAAAGTAAAAAAAAGGTTCCAATGATCACAGTTGTGTCGCGCGATCGTCAGAACCTTTTTTTTTTTATAAGCATTTTTTTACTACCGGTTTGAACAAATAGGTAGTAAAAAAATGCTTTAAAAAAGTAAAAAAAGAGGTTCCAACGATCGCATAGCACAGCTGTTATCATCAGAACCTTTTTCTTTTTTACTTTTTAAAGCATTTTTACTACCGGTTCACATGAACCAGTAGTTTTTGTCACTACCAGTTTGCCCGAACCGGAGTGAACCAATAGCATTTCACCCCTGCAGCTGTCCATTACTGTTACATTTTGCCATGATCATCATATCAGCCACAGTTACATTAACTCACCAATCAACCAGAACAAGATAATTAGCAAGTCTGGTGCTACATACAGAATCCTGGGTATTTTTAATTACATGATCAAGAGCTTTGGCAGATGAACCCCTCAGGAATGAAGTAGAGAACATGTCTAGGAGAAAAAAATGGGCATACGGTAACTACAAAACACTATTTTTTTTCCCAGTTCCACCCTAATTCTTCTTCCGAACTGTGGCAGAGTTAACAGTATTCTGGAAGTAACAAATCACAATTTCCTATCCTGTGTTTGTCTAGCACTGGCTCTGAAGAAAATCCAGAGGAAGCCAAGTTGGAGACATTCATGGGTGACGCTTGTCCTTTGTTGTCATTATTGAACTATTCATAGCACGTAATGCAACAGGTCACCCTGGCAAACAGTTGTATTTTTTATGAGGTGTACAGTCAAGGTCATTAAAGTCTGTGACCATTTAAGGCCTCATTATAATGTTTGAAAGAGTAAGAGGTTACCCCTAGAGAAGTTTGCTGGGTTAATGATGTAGTTCCTCCATCTATTTTATTAGTTTCTCGATCTTGTAACCTGGCTGCAGCAATGCAAGCTATGTAAGCAAACATTGCTATTATTTTTAATGTTGGGTTCATTATTATCAAAAGTTATTTACGCTTTTACATTCTTATTTATATAGCTTTCCTAAATTAGTACAGGAAAAAATACCTCAGACATTTGTATTGTTTTATTTATTATTATTTTTAAAAATGTAATTATTGTTTTATTTTCAAAATAATTGGATATGTTCAATCCATTGATCTGTATTTTTAAAAAGCTAAAACAAAACAAAACTGTTGAAAAAAATTGCCCTATCATTTTCAGGAGCAGGAGGTAGTTGACCTTGATTTCTTAATATAAAAAGCAGATCCCATCTTCTGTTTAAAACTGGTAAAACCCATTGGAGTTGTTCCTCCTCTATTTCCTGGAATAACTTTGCACTAAAGAAACCAAACTCTAGAGCCTAATGTTGTGGCCCGCCAGCGGCCTGCGCAGTTCGTGGCTGATCCCAACGACGAGGAGGCTGGTGTGGTGTCGTGCCAGCAGCCTGCGCAGCCGGCAGTCACGTCGGACAGCAAGGAGACTGAAGAGGATGTGGTGCCAGAGGCAGAGACTCAGCCAGGGCCTTCAGAACCTCCAGAGGCTCCTTCAAGTGGAGAGAGCGAAATGGAGGAGACTTTTCTCAATGCTCAAGCACGCAGGGCTGCCAAAAGGCAGGAGTGGCTACTCAGGAGGAGGAGGTCTCCTCGAGAGTAAGGCTTGAGGATAATTGGCCACTCCCTTAGCCTATTTAAATTGCACACATGTTATGTATTGATACTTTTAAGCGGGAGTTTCAAACTTGCCTACGTTTCTGATTGGCTGACAGTCCCTCCTGGATTGTATATAAGGAGGGCTGCAGCCTCTGAGTTTTTGCTGAAGTCTCACTGTATATTAAAGAGCTGTTGTCACTTGCTTGCTTGTGCCTCTCGTTATTCCCGAACCACTTCATTGGCGACGAAGGTGGGATTGAGGCTACAAGAAGCCAACCAGTGAGACCACGAGCTTCAGCTAGGCGACGAGGCGAACCACAGGAGGCATACCGAACATGTCTGCCTACGTTCCGCCCAAGCCTTTCGATCCGACCCGCGAAAAATGGGTCTCGTACCTAACGAGGTTTGAATGCTCGCTAGAAGCCAGCGACATGCAGGGCCTCTCGGCTAATCGAAAGAGAGCCCTATTCCTAAGCCACTGCGGACCGGACGTGTTCGAGATGGCCGAGTCACTGTGTGAGCCAACGCCGGTTCAAACAGTCTCCTGGGACACCCTGATGGCAACTCTCCGGGCTCACTACGCTCCCGTCCCCTCCAAGTTCATGCAGCGATACCAACTGAGGCAGCGCGTTCAACGAGAGGGAGAGCCGGTCAGCGCGTACATGGCCAGCCTGAGAAAAGCCGCAACCCATTGCGACTATAGAGATTTGGACGATGCGTTGCTTGAGCAACTGATCTGTGGTGTTCGGGACATTAGGCTGCAACGGCGTCTGCTCGCCAAGCCTGATTTGACGCTTGCCAGAGCCCTAGACGAGGCTAGGGCTCATGAAGCCTCCACAAAGGCCGCTGAAATGCTGCAGCGTCCGCTGACCAGCAAAGACAGCCCCAAGTCTGCCCCGGTGCACAGAGAAGACGCCGGATCCAGCTCGGAGTCCGAGTCGGATGAGGACGTCTTCCGAACGGAACACCCGAGAAAAGACACTGACAGCCCCCGGCGAAGCTGTCCCAGCTGTGGTGGGCACCATGATAGACTGTCCTGCAAATACAGGGAGGCTATTTGCAGGCGCTGCGAGAAAAAGGGGCACTTGGCGCGAGTCTGCAGAGCCATTCTGCCCAGAAGACACAAACCACGTGAGCGCCGCAGCCAACCGGAATTAGCGCGCCAGAAGCAGCCAACGAGAGAAGGCGGCGCGAAAAAACGGCACGAATTTGAACCGCGAGATGGCCGCAGCATACACATCGACCAGGCCAGCACGACGGTCGAGGACAAAGTCAGCACGGTGGTCGAGATCAACGGAAAGCCGTGCTCAATGGAGATCGACACCGGATCAGCTCTCTCCATAATGTCGTGGACGACCCTAAAGACCCTCCTGCCGTCGTTCCGGAAGGATCAACTCTCCAAGCAGAGACTACGCATCCTAGACTACCAGGGGAACCGAGTCCCCCTCGAAGGCGTGGGCACATTCCGGGTCACCTACGGAGACTACAAAAGAGACCTGCCGCTGACCATCGTCACGAAGCAGCTTCCTAGCCTCCTGGGCATGGGGTGGTTCCGAGCCCTTGGCATGGGCTTCACCGGCGTCCACCTGATGTCCAGATCAACCCTGAAAGACAGCCTCCTGTCCGAGTTCCAAGACGTCTTCGGGGACACGTTGGGCAAGTATGTGGGGACCCCTATTTCACTAAACTTAGACCCCAACGTAGCCCAAGTAAGACTGAAGGCCAGACGAGTACCGTTCGCATTGAAACCGAAGATCGATGCGGAACTAGACAAGCTGATTAAGCAAGGGGTGTTGGTTCCCATTGACCATGCTAAGTGGGAGACCCCCATAGTGACCCCAGTTAAATCCGACGGCTCAATAAGAATTTGCGCCGACTACAAGTGCACGATCAACAAGGCTTTGCAGCCGAGCGCCTATCCGGTGCCGATCGTGCACCATCTACTACACTCCCTGGGGCCCGGAAAATTTTTTGCCAAATTAGACCTGGCCCAAGCCTACCAACAGTTACCAGTCGACGACGCCACGGCAGAGGCACAAACGATCGTAACTCATAGGGGTGCATTTAAATGCACCAGGCTCCAGTTTGGGGTGAGCGTCGCACCCGGCTTATTTCAAAGCACCATGGAGCGCCTATTGCAAGGACTCCCGGGAGTGGTGCCCTATTTCGATGACGTCTTAGTCAGCGCTCAGGACGAAAACCAGCTGGGGGACAGGGTACGGAACGTCCTGTCTAGGTTCAGAGAAGCGGGACTAAGACTCAAAAGGAACAAGTGTAGGATAGCTGTTCCCTCTGTGGAATTCTTGGGGTACAGGGTGGACGGCACAGGCATTCACCCTACCGAGAGCAAGGTGAGAGCTATTAAGAGCGCACCAGCCCCCAAATCCAAAGCAGAGCTCCAAGCCTTCCTTGGACTGCTCAATTTTTACTCCATGTTCCTAAAAGATAAAGCCACAGTTGCAGATCCCCTTCACAAGCTTTTGGGAAAGAACGTACCATGGGTCTGGGGGAAACCGCAAGCAGCCGCTTTTGAGGCAGTGAAAAGACTCCTATCCGAGGACAGCTTCCTGATACAATACAATGCAGAGCTGCCGCTCGTCTTAGTCTGTGACGCCTCCCCCGTAGGAGTTGGTGCCGTCCTAGGCCATAGACTGCCGAAGTTTCAGGTCGGGTCCCCGGTGTTCGCTCGCAATTATGCCAGCGGTCCTCTATGGGTTGCAGGAACCATAGTGGGGATAACAGGCCCAAAATCATACACGGTGGACGTTGGGGTAGATAGACTCTGGAAGCGCCACATAGACCAACTTAGGAAACGGGTGGTTGGCGAGGCAAACATCAACTTAGACATTTCCGAGCCTAACTATGACCACTTCTCCAAAACAGCTAACTCAAGCCCGGGGTCGCGCGAATACTTAGCTGACAAGCCCTGGTTCCAGCGCCGCCCCAGCGAGTCGCCACTCCCAGCCGGGGATAACCATGCCCCGGACAAAATCCAGGAGGTTCCATTGGCGGAGCCGGGAGAGACAAAGAGTCCCTCCGACCAGCTCGACGCCCCACCAGACTCTGAACTGCGCAGGTCAACTAGGGCGAGAACTCGTCCTAAGCACCTGCGAGACTTTGTTTGTACATATGTTAATTTTTGAGTATTAGTGCCTTCTGGGAAGGGAGGGGTGTTATGTATTGATACTTTTAAGTGGGAGTTTCAAACTTGCCTACGTTTCTGATTGGCTGACAGTCCCTCCTGGATTGTATATAAGGAGGACTGCAGCCCCTGAGTTTTTGCTGAAGTCTCACTGTATATTAAAGAGCTGTTGTCACTTGCTTGCTTGTGCCTCTCGTTATTCCCGAACCACTTCAACACAGTTAGTAATTTCTTGCTGGAAACAATGTGTAATTATTACAGAGCATTTTTGGAAAAGTCTTATCTTGCTTTCTGGGCTGGTTGCCAACCTTTGCCGGACTTTGGTTTATTCTTGCTACTTAATAAATTTGATAAGGACTGTTGGTGTGTGTATATCTTCAGGAATCCAGAGCTGGGGCAGAACACCTAATGATTGTTCCCAGTGATGTAGATGTTTTAGCATGGGGGACTGAATCAAAACCTGAAACATCCCACTATAAAAATCACTGACAACCATTGAGTAGCCTCTCAGTATTAATCCTTGAAAGTGAACCATAATAAAGTTATACCCAGATTCTCAACAGTCTACAGTAGGGGAGGATACCAAAGGCAATGGACCATGGACATGAGGATACCAAAGGCAATGATGCCAAAAGCTGCCTAGATATCCAGAGGCATCAATAGGAATATATAGCCCAGTCCTACTCTTTCAATAGTTTGCTCATTTGGGTGACTAAAGCCATCTTTTTGCCTGCAACTTACCTAAAAGGAACCTAATAAAATAGAATATTTGTAGCTTAGGGTTGAAATGAGGGATCCTTGGTGCTCTCTGAGCTTGGTTGTTTTCTTGCAGACATTTCATCATCCAAACTAGGTAACACCATCAGCACTGATGGTGATACCTAGTTTGGGTAATGAAATGTCTAGAAGAAAGCAACCAAGCACAGAGAGCACCAAGGATTCCTCATAAAAGGCACCCAAATATTAACGAGAAGCACTCGAAGTTGTCCCACCATCCCCATCTCAACCATCTGGCCAGAAATGGCAAGTTTGATCTTGCCCTATACCATATTTTTCAGAGTATAAGACGCACTGGAGTATAAAACGCACCTACCTTTTTTGGTGAGGAAAAGAAGAAAAAGAAATCTCCCTCTGCCTCTGAGCAATTTTGCCTCATTGCAGCAAACAGCCTGCTTTACTTTCATTTTCATTTTCAGCATAGTTTGATTAGCACAAGGAAAAAAAAATCTGCTCCAGCAATTTACCTCTTTGCAGCAAGCAGCAGAGCCCTGAGCAAAACAGCTGAGAGCAAATCAGCTGAGAGTCGGGAGGCCGATCCAATCAACTTGTGCTAATTAGGCTGTGCTAAACTGAAAGGAGCTGTTTTTTCTTGCTGTTTGCAGTGCTGTGAGGCAGATGCCAAAGGGTAGGGGCCAGTGGGTGAGTGGGGCTACATTTGGTGTATAAGACGCACCTAAATTTTCACCCCCTTTTAGGGGGGAAAAAGGTGCGTCTTACACTCTGAAAAATACGGTATTTTTTTTTTTAAAGAAGACATATAAGCATGGTCTTTTTAGGAAAGTATGTACTTGCCTCTTTCAGTGTAGACAGCACTTCTCATCCATCAAGAGAAGCTCTGATAATAATAATAATAATAAAAAAAAAAACACTTCCTATAATTCTTAGCTATGTGACATGTTCGATGATGCACCTCTTATGGCCTAGTTCACCTTGTTCCAGCACCAGGTATCCTGTCCACCCCAATCTAGTTAGGCTACAAATTTTGCAGTCCTCTTTCTCGTCACTAATATTTCAGTCAACTTGAAAACATGCTTGAAAGCATCTTTATGCTACATCACACATCTGACAATGTGCACCCACATGCATGAATAAAGTCTATTAATAATTCCAGAGGGGACCATTACTTAGGGGAGACTAGAGAGCATATACTTTTAAATCAGGTTCTCGGATATTTTCCAGCCCAATGTGTTCAATGCTGAAACAACTTTATCTTTCTGAGCTAAGCCACATAGGATTGGTGAGCTTTGTGGCTTACATCGGCTGCTTGCAGTTTTTACAAGCAAATGAAATATTCCCAGCACATTACGCATAATCAAAACAGGCCCAATTAAGCTCAGTACTCTATATTCCACCTCATTAATTGCAACTCCTAAAATATAACAGATGTGATTGCTGCGGGCCATGAGTTAAAGACAAATTTTTCAGTTACGTACTTACAATGCAACCTAAAAGTTACACGAAGATTTAATTATTACTTTCATTTTCATGACTTTCTGTAAAAGCTCGTTTTTCACTTAACAGCAGTAGTGTTCAACCACAACCCTTTGCAAAGTGTTCAGTGTTGCGTGCTGCAGTAAAAAAACCATTTTTTTCTGATATACTTGACCCTATTATTACAAAAAGCAAGGGTATTTGAGAAATTCACAGTAATTTTCTACATACAGCATGAGGAGCCATTTCACCATTGTTTCAAATACCATTATCAATGAAGGAACATTGGACATTATCTGGTATACTTGAAGACCGGTGTAGCCATGAGTCCTGTTTTACAAATGACAATGCACAATCTGATGTCAATCCTCCAGTTTAAAAAAAAAGGCTTCTGTCTAAAAAACTGTCCAACCCAAAAGAAGAATCAGCATCGTTAAAGCTGCCCATTAATAGCGCCAGGACAACAGATTAAACAGATTTTGGAAAATCTCTTCCTATTATTTCTACTTCAGTTATTGCAACTGTTTTTGACATTAATTATAAGTACAAGTTAGCTCTCACACATGTTTCCACTTGTACAGCTTCTGAAATCTGGATCCCTCGGTGCCCTTTAGCTGGGATAGTGGGGCTATTGTAGTGATGGGGCTTCTGGATGTACATTTTTGATGCAAAAACATTCATATATTACAGTTTAAAACAAGATTAGACAACCTGTTAACCTCCCAATATTTTGGACTATTGTTCTTGCTTTTGTTACTTCCTCTGCTGACTTGTGCTAATAGGAATTGAAGCCACACCAGATATTTCTCTGTAGCCTAGAGTATACAGGTAGTCCTCAACTTATGGCCACAATTGAGCCCAAAATTTGTTAACTGAGACATTTGTTAAATGAATTTTGCCCCATTTTACAATCTTTCTTGCTTCGGTTGTTAAGTGAATCACTGCAGCTGATAGGTTAGTAACCTGGTTGTTAAGTGAATCTGGTTTCTCCTTTGATTTTGCTTGTCAGAAATCTACAAAAATTGATCACATGACCTCGGGACACTGCAATTGTCATAAATATGAGTCAGTTGCCGAGTGTTTGAATTTTGATCATGAGGATGCTGGAAAGATCGTAACTGTTGTGACCGAGGCCCACATAGTGATTATCAAACACAATTCAGTCCTGAACAAACTTATTTTATTAAAACAGCTGAGAATTAATTCATTCTCAGCTTAGTCCAAAACAAATTCTTTATAACCAGTCCTATGGCCTTATCACCAAACTTTGATGTCTTTGGCAACCTGCCAAAGGCTTTTCTTGGCAAAACCCCCATAAAGTTCAAGACACGCTGACAAGAAGCACTGGAATCAACATTGTTTTTCTACAAAGAACCTAATGGCTTGTCGCTGCTCTTTTAAGCCTTATGGGAGTGGTCAATCATCTTCTGGCCTTACTCCCAAGTCGTTCTTTTTGCTTCAGCTGCTCTTGCCTTCTGGCAGCTCTTCGCATGCGTGCATTAGAAACAGGCTCCTCCTGTTCCTTTGCCTCTCTGCGGTCTACCTCTGGATGCTCCAGAGTCCGCACATCATTCCCAGATGGCCCTGGCCCCATCTTTGCCTCCAACGCATAGCCCTCATCCAGGCCTTCCCTGACTCCAGGACTGGCCCATTGTTCTCCCCAGCCTCCTCACTGTCCAACTCCACTGCCAGCTCCGCAGGCTGCTGGCGGACCACAACAGTAACTGTGAAAAACGGTCATAAGTCACTTTTTTCAGTGTCATTATAAGTTTGATCAGTCACTAAACAAACCACCTGTACATGACTTCACTATGGAATTCCTCTCTGCTCACTTTCATTTGTGGCATAAATGAACTCCAGAAACTGTCTCTTCCCATTCACTCTGTCACATGATCAGGAGAAATGAGAAAATGTTTTAGTGCTTTTGTTTCCATGGCATTGAAGCCTTTAGCATCTTTGGGGGAGGGGGTCAAGGAAGATGAACGATAAAGCACGAGGGATGATATCATTAATAATTTTTTTTTAATTTTATTTTCAATTTATATACTGCCCTTCTCCCTGAGGACTCAGGGTGGTGCACAGCCAGAATTAAAAACATGAAATACAAATATTAAAAACAATTAAAATCTATATAAATTTGGCCCAAAAATTTAAAAAACCACAAACCAATTAAACATTTAAAAAATTTAAAAAATTTCTTCCTAAGCCAGCCTGGCTTGCTGGAAAAAGTGGGTTTTAAGGGCACGGCAGAAGGCACTGAGGTCTTGGATTCTCCTTATCTCTGGGGGCAGCCTTCACTTAAAGTACTTGCATCAGAAACTTGGACATAAATAACCAATGGCAAATATTTTTGATTGCATCTTTCAATTACAGGTAGCCCTTGACTTACAACAATTCATGTAGTGTCCGTTCGAAGTTACAATGGGATTGAACAAAGTGATTTATGACTATTTTTCACACTTATGACCATTGCACCACCCTCATGGTCATACAATCAAAATTTAGATGCTTGGCAACTGACCCATATTTATGACATTTGCAATATCCTGGGGTCATGTCATCACCTTCTGTAACCTGACCAGCAAAATCAATGGGGAAACCAGATTCAAATTAACAATGGTGTTACTAACTTAACAATTTCAGTGATTCTATATCGAAAAGGTGCTAAAGAAAATTTATCAATATCTATTGGAATATAAAATGGCAGAAGAACAAGTGAAGGAAACCATGGTAAAGTGGGCTCAAAATTTTGGTTATAATATTAATATAGTTGATTGGCAGGATCTATGGGGGATAAACAGGAAACTAACAATAGCTACTGCGTACAAAGAAAATTTGTATAAAATGTTTTATAGATGGCATCTCCCACCCACAAGATTAGCAAAAATGAACAAGAATTTATCACCACAATGTTGGAAATGCAATTTAGTGCCAGAATCTTTCTACCACATGTAGTGGTTATGTAAAAAAGCCAGGGAGTTCTGGCACCAAATTAAGGCATGGCTGGAGGAGATATTAGAACAAAACATAGACCAAAAACCAGAATTACTCCTATCAATATACTTAATGCTTCTTGTGACAACAGCAGTAAGTTTGGTTTATGGATGTTGCGATATTTTGAGGATCAGACTCAATAATGAAATCAGAAGTTATCTTATTAATTAAAGAAGTGTTTATTCATAATAGGCATTCTACTTGTTCTGTCAGATTACAGTGAGAAGCAAGGAGGAGGTGTATGCACTCTCTATTTATATTAAAGGGGAGGAGTCAAGGATGGGGGTGATTACACATGAATACATTAATGGAGGAGGAATAAATTAACTCTTAATACCCTGTACATATATACATATCCTTTGTTATAGAATAAGGCATTTACTTATGACAAATCCCCCTCTAAATGCCGATTCGATATATAACAATGATTGCATTCGGATTCAGAACTATATAATACTTGTAATTTTGAGGTCAAGTATTTGTGTTGTTTAGAAGGTAAAGGTTTAGTTAATATATCAACTATTTGTTCTGAGGTTTCGCAGTGGATTGCTTTAATGAATCCATCCTGAGATAATTGTCTCACGTGTTTAAATTTGATATCTATATGCCTGGACCTTTGACCAATGGCGTCAGATCTTGATATTTCTATAGCTGCCTTATTATCTTCATGTATGACAAATGGTAGTATTGGGTTTTTCCAAATATCAGATAATAAATCATTAAACCACACTAAATTATTTGAGGCTTTAGATAAACAGACGTATTCTGCCTCTGTTGTGGAAGTCGCTACTAAATCTTGCTTCCCAGTGTACCAGAATATTGGGCAACCATTTAAAAAGAATACACAACCTGAGGTGCTCTTTCTGCATTTGGTGTCACCTGCCCAGTCTGCATCAGCGTAACTGGTGATGATAGGTTCTTTAATATTATTGGGTTCTAAGAGTAGGCAGAAATCTATGCTGTGCTTTAGATATCTTAGTATTCGTTTAACTGCTTCCCAATGATACATAAGTGGCTTACTTACATGTCTAGATAATAAATTAAGTGGCAGAGCTATATCAGGCCTGGTCCAATTAGATATATACAAGAGGGAACCAATAATTGATCTATACAATGTATTGTTTTCGAATTCAGGTGAAGATTCATCCATATTCCTTAGAAAATCAGTCTGCATAGGAGTATCACAAGGTTTGGCATCTCTTAAATTGCATTTTTCCAGAAGTTCTATAATTTTATCTCTCTGAGATAATTTGAATCCCTTTCTTGTCTTATTGATTTGAACTCCAAGGTATTTGTTTACCCTTCCTAGCGACTTTAAAGAGAAATGTTCACTTAGCTTGGATACAAATAAGTCTTTCTTTTCTTTATGTTTGCCTATATACAAAATATCATCCACATAGATTAACACAAATTCTAATGATTCGCCTTCCTTTTTAACAAAAAAGCAATTGTCTGCAGTTGTGGCTTTGAAATCCATATTTTTAAGCACACTGACTAGACATTCATAATAATGCTTGCCGGATTGTTTTAATCCGTACAAGCTTTTGTTAAGTAACCAGGTCTCATCTCTGTTTGTACATTGACTATGAGGTGCCCTTACATATATCTCTTTATCGAGTTTTGCATGTAAGTATGCAGTCTGTACGTCATATTGGAAGACATCAAGGTTGAGTATAGCTGCTATGACTAAAGCTGTCCTAACACTTTCAGTTCTTACGGTGGGAGAGTATGTGTCAGTGTAATCTTCAGGATATTTTTGAGCGTAACCTTGTGCGACTAATCTAGCTTTATATAATTTATTACCCTCTTCTAAATCTTTAATTTTGAATATCCATCTGGTGCCTATAATTGTCTTGTCCTTAGGTGCAGGGACTGGTGTGAATACACCTAATTCACGTAAACTGTTCATTTCTCTTGTTATGGCTAATTCCCATTTTTCTCTTTCTTCCATGGGAAGTTTTAACACTTCCTCGTATGTGTTAGGTGTTGGTATCTCGTCATTCACACACATTACATAATCCTTATATTTATTAGGTAATTGTTTTCTGTTACACCTGATTGTTCTTTTTGGTATGCTCTCATTATCGTGTAGATATCTTGCTTCCTTTTTGGTTAATGAATCTGTTCTTATCCTGGTATGGTTATCTGTCCATGTTTTGTTTTTGTCATTATGTGTGTTATGTTCATGTTTCTCTCTTTCTATTCTATCTTGTTGTTTAATGTTTGGTTTTGTATTTTGGATTATCTCGTTAAGATGTATCTTAGACCAGTTGGCCTGTTCATGGAACACTGCTGTTCTTGAGACTATGAATTTGTTATTACTGTCAATGAATCTATATCCTTTTGTGCCTGTTTCGTATCCCATGAATCTGAGTCTTCTGGATACGTTATCTCCCTTACGTCTTAATTGTTTTGGTATGTGTACGTCTGCTGTAACCCCAAATATGTGCATGTGTGATATTTTTGGTTTCCTATTGTACATCACTTCGTATGGTGTTTTATTTAAAATGCTAGACCAGGTCCTATTTTGGGTATAGTTTGAATATAATAATGCTTCTGACCAGAATTGTTTTCCTAAACCAGCATCTTCTAATGTACATCTAATCATGGTTTGCAGTGTCGAGTTCTTTCGTTCTGCTGTACCATTCTGAAAAGCAGAAAATGGGCTAGTCGTGAAGTGTAGCATTCCTTTGTCTTTTATCCATTGTGAGAATTCTTTTGACATGAATTCGCATCCCCTATCTGTCATGATTTGTTTTATTTTGATATTGTGTTGTGTTTCTACACGTTTGTAAAATTCTTTGAATTTTTGGAGAGTTTCATCTTTGTGTTTTAAAGTATAAACAAATCCATAACGGCTATAGTCGTCTACAATAGTTAGGAAATATTTTTTTTTTGTATGTGATGGATGATGTTAATGGACCAACCAGATCCATATGTACCAGATCAAAAATTTGGTTAGAGGTTCTTGTTGCCTTCTTTGGTTTTGGGTTAGTTCTGAGTTTTGAAGATTTACATACTGAGCATTCCAAATAGTTTTTACAATCTTTTATTTTAACGCCTTCAGCATGTTCAATCATTTTTTGTATTACAGGGAAACTTGCATGTCCCAATTTTCTATGCAACATGTGTGCACATTCATCATGAATTGGTTTTCCTATATTGGGCCTTCTGTTACTGTGTGTATCACTAGTGGGTGTGTCTTTGTGATTATAGTGTGTTTTGGGTTCTTCATTGTCATTGTTGTTACTATGTTCACTGTCTATGTTAATGTCGTCATCAGTGTTTGCATCAATGTTATGCAACCATTTATCTTCTGTTACAAGAAAGGGTAGGCCCCCTTTGATAATTACACTATTCAATTTAGTCCCATCTTTTTCTAGTATTGCTTTTCCTCTAGAGAAGACTATATTTATGTTGAAATCTTGGCTTAATTTCACTGCACTAAGTATGTTATGTGATATTTCTGGTATCAACAATACCCCCTCTATTTTACCTAAACCAGGTATATTTACATTTCCTTTCCCTATGACCTGAACATTTTCTTGATTGGCTACTCTTATCATAAATTTATCATCTGTGAATGAAGACAGTATTTTCTTGTTATTTGTTGTATGATTAGTCGCCCCTGAATCTATGAGCCAAGCATTATTTTTTGATTTTTGTATGATGACATCGTTATGTTTATCTAATCCATTTAATGATCCTGATTTTCTATCCCTTGAATTATCTCTATCCTTTCTGCGTTCTCTGTAGTTTGGGGAGTCCCTATATCTGTATCTATCAATAGATGATTGCCTGTCTTGATACCTACCCCTATAATCACGGTTTTGTCTTTCCCTATGAAACATGGGGCAATCTCCCTTAGAGTGTTTTCTGGATCCACAATTGTAACATTCAATTGTTTTTTGATGATTCTCTTGGAAGGCTACTCTTTTTGCTTGTCTGTGTTCTGTGTATGCATTGTATCGACTTTTCCTCAGATTGTCTTCAGCTATTAACTTATTTGACAGACTTTCTATGGATAAGTATCCTAGATTGATTGAATCTAAGTGTGATATGTAGTTATCCCATGATGAATCTAATGAGTTAAGGATAACGCTTTTCATTGTCTGTTCTGATATTATTTCTCCTCTTAGGTGTAATTCTGCTCTGATTTTGTTTAAGGATATTAAATGTTCGCTTATGGTAGTTCCAGATCTTAATTTGGCTGAAAAGAAATCTTTAGACATTCTAGTGGTTGTTGCTACACTTTCACTATGAAACAATTTAAACATGCATTGAATTATTTCTGAAACAGTAAGATTATGCTTAATACTGTAGTACATGGCAGGTGATATGCTAGAAATTATTAAATAGAATGCTCTGTGATGCAGGCAGTCCATTTTTAGAGTCCAAGGTCTTTTGGGAGGATTAGTTATAAAAAATAATAAGTTTTCTTTCATAAAGACAACCTGAATTTGTTGACACCATTCCTGTAAGTTGATGCCATCAATTCTAAGTTTTGGGAAATCACTAGGTAGATTCCCAATATTATTATTCCCACTACTTACAACTGTGGGTAGTCCATGGTCCTGTAGATGTTGAAAATTGCAGAATGGTGTGGGTATTCTGTTGATGAGCTTGAGAGGTTCTCCTTCTTCATAAAGTTCATTGTAGTTCTCTGTGTTCATCTGCGCATGCGCGTTGGTCATTTCTCTGCCGAAGCCGCTGGGAGAGGTTCTCTTTGCTGTAGCTCCCTCGTAGTGCTCTCCTTCTGATGATTCGGTCTCCGGCTCGATCTTGGGTGTTCTGCTGGCAGCTGTGGCTCGTCTTTTCTCTTTGTAGCTTTCTTGCTTGGGGTACTTTGTTCTTTGGATCGTTTGCGGCGTGGGGGAAAGTTTGCAGGGCCCTCTGGGTTCGGGCGTCGTCATCATCGTTGTCCGGATCGAGTCATGCAGGCTCTGAGGTGTCTGTTTATTTCTTCGTCTCTTTTGTATTTTTGTATTATCGGCTTCCATCGATTCTTTTGTAATTGTTAGATTTGTGCCAAATGTTTTAAATAGTTTTCTCATGGGCGTTTCGATTTCTAGTTCGGTGGATGATTCTTCTGTATCTGTTTCTGACTCTTCAGAAGAATAAATATATTTTTTGTTATTTTTTGTGTTTTTTCACGCCAGAGTTTTTGAATGGTGCATTCTGATTGGTTCAGCCGTGTTCATTTCTGTGGCCGGTTGAAAAAAAGATGGCTGCCTTTCAAAATTCTGAGCGGGATCTCTGGTCTTGCTTCTGGTCATTTTTTCTTTCGTTGCAGGTTCGCTCACCATTTTTGTATTTTCGGGTTTGGCTTTTTCAATGTCTTTTTCTCTCGCTGCTCCGTTTTCTTCCAAGAAGCCTCGGAGTTCCGCGATGAGTTTGTGGTCATCTTTTTGACTTTTTATTAGCCTCAGTATCTCCGATCTGAGGTCTTTGTCTTTTATTTCATTCTCTTCTTGGTTGTCGGTTTCATCTGCTGTTTCTTCGATGTCTGTGGTGTTATCTTCAGATTCTTTGATTGTTATATTTATTGGTTCGTCGATCATTTCTTGATCTGTTTTTGTTTCTTTATCATTTGCCCTGGTATTGGGTCTTTCTTTTTTATTCTTGAGGTTTTCTTTCTTAGGCATGTTGAATTTTATTGAGTCAGTTCAACCATCCTCTGCTACCAGTTTGTTGCGATATTTTGAGGATCAGATTCAATAATGAAATCAGAAGTTATCTTATTAATTAAAGAAGTGTTTATTCATAATAGGCATTCTACTTGTTCTGTCAGATTACAGTGAGAAGCAAGGAGGAGGTGTATGCACTCTCTATTTATATTAAAGGGGAGGAGTCAAGGATGGGGGTGATTACACATGAATACATTAATGGAGGAGGAATAAATTAACTCTTAATACCCTGTACATATATACATATCCTTTGTTATAGAATAAGGCATTTACTTATGACAATGGACAATACTGGAAAAAGGACGAAATCCCTCTGGAAGAAAAAATAACAAGGAAGATTTTGATGTGTGCAGACATGGACAGACTGACACTAGAACTCAAAAACAAGAATGAGACAGAATACTATAAAATCTGGAATAAAGTGTATTATTGGTTGGAAAGGAGAAAAGGAGTTGGAACAAAAAAGATTTAGGGTTTGTAGAATTAGTATTGGATAGTGTTAATAAATATAAATAGTAAACAAATTGAAAGCCGCCCTGAGTCTCCGGAGAAGGGCGGCATATAAATTAAAGCAAAAAAAAAAAGTAAATAGACTGGTTACAGTATAAAGAAGAAAAGTGAAACATGTAGAAAAAACGAGATATACAAAAACTATCACTATGTCAGTTAATAGTTCGGTAACCTTTAGCATGAATTAGGGCCTTACAACCAGTGGTGGGATTCAGCCAGTTCGCACCACTTTGGGAGAACCGGTTGTTAACTTTCTGAGCAGTTTGGCAAACTGGTCGTTGGAAGAAATCATTAGGGCAGAGAACTGGTTGTTAAATTACTTGAATCCCACCACTGCTTACAACATCTTCCCATGGAGTGAACCAAGTCTTTTAGTTCTGCAGCTGTTACAATGTGAAACCAAGATTGAATGATTGCTTCTATTAACTGGGTTTTATTGCTGGGTCGCTTCTGACTAACAAGTTTCTTTAGTCGGCTCCATAGATTTTCAGTTGGGTTAAGGTCTGGGCTATTCCTAGGCCATTCCAGCAGTGGAATATGATTATCTTGAAACTCCAAAAAAAACTGGTGTTATTAGCCATCAAACCTCAAAAATACACTTTTCCCAAATGGTTTCCACAATTTTGGCCACTACTGTACTGGTTGGATTTAAAATTATGTACAGAATATCTCCATGTTTGTCAAATGCATGTTAAAACTAGACACATACATAACTGTTTCAAGCATGCATTTCTAGCCAAATCCGGACAGAATTGGGAAATAGTGCAAGACATTAATTATAGGTATAACTGGTGTTGCAGTTTAACCCACAATTTTCACTGAAGGAATCCACAGCAAACCACTGTGATGCGACATTTCCCTACCTTAGTAAGACTGCAGTACAAAATCAAATGAAAATAGATAAGCAAACATGCAGATGATGTTTATTACTGAACAACCACAGCTGGTTCTTAATATTTTCAAAAGCATATCTGGGTTTCTTTGAATAGTTGTAAATTTTTCTTGTTGTTTCTTTTGTATCATGTCATTTAAGATTCATCAAGAGGATAAGCATGTTTCTATTTTGAACTGTGATGAATAAAACACTTGTCCTGTTTGTAGATATTGAGAGCAGAGTTAAATAATGAAGACCCTAGTGATTAGCTTCTGAAGTCTTTGTTTTGGAATTGTTAATTTATATTTTGCTTTTTTCTGGTGCTGTTTTAATTTCTGGGAGCTGCACAGACTTACATATGTGTGATGGATGGCTATATAAGCTAAATAAATAAATAATAATATGTTTTGGCTTACTAGGACTAGTACGATAACACTATGTCACTATATAAAATATATATATGTTGACAATTATACTATCATTCCTTATCTGCCTGCCTGCCTGCCTGCCCTTCCCCCCACTCTCTTTCTCTCTCTCCATCTCTCTCCTCCCCCCTCTGTCTATTATCTATCTCTGACTTCTAATCAATTCCATTTATTCATTAATAATGAAAAAATACTGGCCTGCTAGCTGAAATGTAATCTTGTTCTTTGTTTGTTTGTTTGTTTGTTTGTTCATTCATTCATTCATTCATTCATTCATTCATTCATTTATATCCCTTTATTATTTCCATAATTATTATTTTTTCAATGACTGCGGCTGCAGTCACAGTTGATATTCAACATAGATTATTATTGGAAAAAAGTTTGGAGTGATCAGAACTGAATTGGTCTTAAACACCTGTTAAAATACACTGCCTTAAATGTATAATTCTGGAGCCACAGGGATTATTGGATAGCCTGACACTTTTGCTACCATAAAAAAATTAGCAAGCCATGAGAATGGTGTATTCCTTTCTCTTCTTAGCAATATGATGCAGGCAACCAGGAAAAAAAATATCTCTTTTGAATTCACTATAGAGAATGTTTCATGAATGATTATTCTGGCGGCATAAGCAGCATCAAAAACAGATCATTCAGAAGAGGGAAAGGAACTAAGTTTTTATCTGCATCATGTGAGTGTGGGAAGTTCTTGATTTATGACCACAACTGAGCCCAAAATTTATGTTGCTAAGTGAGACATTTGTTAAGGGACTTTTGTCTCATTTTACCACCTTTCTTGCTACAATTGTTAAGTGAATCACTGCAGCTGTTCAGTTAGTAACACGGTTGTTAAGTAAATCTGGCTTCTCCATTGACTTTGCTTGACAGAAGGATGTCAGGGTTCCGACCAGTGCCCTAATGCAATTAAGAGTCTCAAGCCATCTGGCAAAAAAAAATCCAGTCTTTTATTAGGAGCACCATGTCAGCATTACCTAGGTGAAGCCAACTCTGACTTCACCCCCTTCATGCCTTGCCTCTGACCCTGTTTCCCCCTCCCCCCAAAGTGTGTCACCTGGTCACATTCCCCAATGAGGTAATTTCACGGGTTGCAGAAGTCACTCCCTGCCAGGCATTGCTGGTATCCACGGAGATGGCCTTGATTTGCTCAGCCAGAATGCATTTTGTTATGGTTGAGGAGTAAATTCCTTGATGCAGCTGGGAGGCATGATTTCCCATCCCTCTGCCTATGGCAACTTGGGAGCAAGTCAGGGAAGCTTCACGAGTTGACAAAGATCACAAAAGGGGATCGCAAGACCCAGGGACACTGCATCCATCATAAATATGAGCCAATTGCTGAGCATCTGAATTTTGATCATGGGGATGTTGCAATGGTTGTAAGTGTGAAAAACAGTCATAAGTCACTTTTTTTCAGCATCGTTGTAACTTCGAACAGCCACTAAATGAACTGTTGTAGGTCAAGGACTATCTGTGCCTTGAGGAACAACTCTTCTAATAGAATTACATGTCTATTAACTAAGTTTCAGTTGTGTTATTAATACATTTGAAAACATGTTATTAGAGCTATGATAAGAAGGGAGATAAAAGAAGGGCGTGTCAAATATAAATATAAATTTGGCAAAATAACATTGATTATGTGCCATCAAATTAGTGTCAATTCTCAGCAATCACATAGCTATGTGTATACATACTCTCTCTCTCTCTCTCTCTCTCTCTCACACACACACACACACACACACACACATAGTCTGATCTTGGAAATGATCCTTCAAGTTATCCAATGGTGCAGCAATCATTGTAACTGAATTCATCTACATTGCTGCTAGTCATCCTCTTCTTCTCTTTTTCCTTCTCTCTTTCCTAGGATTAGGGACTTTTCCAGAGAACCGAGTCTTCCTTTACTCTGTCTAAAGTTGGATCATTTGCACCTGATCATTTGTGCCTTGAGTGAGAATTCTTGGATGACTTTTTCAATGACCAATGTTGTTTTCTTGAATGTCCGTGGTATTCTCAGGAGAATCACAAAACGCTTTTTATCCTGCTTTATGTTCTAAAATAGGGGGAAAAAATGAATCTGAGCTTTAAAAAGGGGGAAGCTTAGCATCTTAGCAGGGGTAAGTTGGAAATTGGCTTTCTAAGAGGGGTTTGTTCTTAGAAATATTTTCACATAATCACTGTTTGTCCAGGGAAGGAAACAAGAGGAGAGAGCTAGTGCGAAATGATTGCAGTTGTATTATCTCACAGCAATACGTTTTCACTCCAGGATCCATCTCAAGATACACCTCAACTATAGCTTTAGGAGCAGCACAAGAAATGGAGAAATTGTCCACAGGGGACCACAGAATCCTTTGTCCCATTTTAAATCCACCTCTCTACGGTGTGTTACACTTTTGCAAATTGTTTGGGAAAGGTCATTGCTAAGTGGCAGAGCAGTGATTTGAGGGAAATTCTTCCTTTGCCATATCAATTGGACTGCAGCAGAAATAGGTAAGTATGCATTTCTTATATCTGTTGTATAATTTATTAGATGTGTTAAAATAAAAACCAGCATTTCAAATAAACAGCAATAAGTATGTATTTAAATAAAAACCCTAACAGGAACAGCTATTTAAAAACCATGCAACAATAATTAAAAAAAAACTGGCTTAAGGAAATAGCTTTAAATTAAACTTAGGGGAAAATAAAACTTAGAGGCAAAAAAGCACTAATAAAAAAGTCCAAATGGATCTCTATTAACAAAAACAATGGAGTGTTTTTCACAATAGATGTCCAGTATGTTATAGGGTCAAATCTAAATGCAATGATTCTTCAGCACCTCGTGACCTACAGGTAGCAGTCCTCAACTTACGACCACAATTGAGCCCATACTTTCTGTTGCTAAGTAAGACATTTTTGACACATTTGTTAAGGGAATTTTGCCCCATTTTACGAGTTTTCTTGCCACTGTTGTTAAACGAATCACTGCAGTTGTTAAATTAGTAACAGGGCTGTTAAGTGAATCAGGCTTCCCCACTGACTTTGCTTGTGAGAAGGTCGCAAAAGCTGATCACATGACTCCAGGACACCGTCATAAATATGAGACAGTTGCCAAGTGTCTGAATTTTGATTATGTGACCTTGGGAAGCTGCAATGGTCATAAGTATAAAAAATGGTCAAAAATCACTTTTTCAGTGCTGTTGTAACTTCAAACCGTCACTAAACAAACTGTTGTAAGCCAAGGACTACCTGTAATTAGCCATGAGAGAAAGCCAGGTGTGGTCAGAGAGCTAAAGATTTTCTGCTGATCCTTCGTGGTCTATTCCTCTGTCTATGAGCCTGCTAAGATTGGGCTGCTTCCTTGTATCCTTTTTCCCCCATATACATGGAACACTTGCTCTTGGACTTTCTTGCTGTTAGGGTTTGCCTATGGTAATCATGTATTTCCTTTTGTTATAGTTACAAAACATGCTTCACTAATCATTGCTCAAGTCAAATTCTCACTCTGCTCACAAACGAAGCACAATTGAGCATGGAATTTCCATTGCTATGGGATGTGGTCATAACGCACAGCATCATGTGGCCATGCTGCTTAACGACAGCAATCCTGACAGCCCCCATTACCTTCATTAAGTGAGGACCTTATGTGGGACCACGACTTGGGAAGAGGCACTGAAACAGTGTCCCAGGCAAACAAGCCGGCAGGTGGGAGCTATGAACAGGCATTTGATGTTGGGCGATACTATGGAGTCCTGAATGCTGGAGGGCGAATGCTGGCGGGAGATGTTATGGAATACAGGCAGTCACTATGAAGTACAAGATTCCCATGTCATAAAATTTAATTCAAACTGCTCAAAACAGAGTTTTCCAATAGTTTTTTTTTATTCTTGTGTTCTTCGGACAAAAAAGGAAAGCAAGTGTCCAATTCAGCTTATTTCCTTTATCTTTGTATATATACTTCCTTTATCTTTGTATATATACTTGTCTAATTTCAAAGTTACCTTACTATAAGATAACTTTGAAGCTATGCCCAACAAGGCTATTCAAATAACTATGCCAAACAAGGCTATTCAGGTTACTAGGCACAACAGGCTCAAATTGCTGTAAGCATTATTGCCCAACTAGGCTACACATTCACACAATACTCACATACACTCTCGACACAGGTGATCAGGTCTGGGAAGCAGACTCAGAGTGTCCCTTGCTTAAACAAGAATCATCTTGGACTTCGGGTTCATAACAGTCTTATTGTTCTGTCCTCAACCCCACGTACACACACCAACAGACATTCAGGAGTTAAAGACCAAACCAGCCGGCAAAATCCTTTTCCTTATGATAACGGAACTTGGCAACAACCTAGTGGCTGCCTGCCAAAAGTTTATTATTTACAAAGAGGAGAGATAACTTCTCCCCACTTCTGGTACATCAAAGGAAAGCAGTTCAATAATTACGGAATTAAATCAAGTCCAGAGATACTTCCAGCAAAGTCTTAAAGCAAAAGTCCGGCAATGCAGAATGGCGTGGAAGCTTTCAGCTTTGTTCGTCACAAGATTTGACTGGCTACCACGCTCCCTTTTATATCCTGTGGGGTGTGGTCCAGTGGCTCAGCCTAATCTCAGGCACGCCCTTTCTTCTGTTGCGTGTGCTTATCTCTGCAGCGCTGGCGTGGGTCCAGCCAAGACTTATTACCCTCATCACTGTCCATCTGTGGCTGCGTGGACGTGCTTGGCCCCGGCCCTATCTCTTGCTCTTCGGTGGACACCAAAGGCATTGCCAGAGAGGAGGGTCCTGGAGAGGGAGGCCTTGCCAACTCCTCTCCTTCACTCTCGGAGTCCTCTCCTGCCAATGACACAGGCTCAGGTAACGGAGCCACAACATTTCTCTTTATACCCATCTTGTTTCCTCTACATTCATAATGTACATTTGTGTTATATGCATAACATATAACAGAAAATATGTAATGCCCATTCTGCGCAGGAACTCCTTGGGGGGAGGGGGGAAATGGGGGAAGTGGGAATGACCTGAGACCTCCTGCCAGCTTCCCCATTGATTTTGCTTATGAGAAGCCAGCAAGGAAGGTTGCAAATGGCAACCGTGACCATGGGACACTGCAACCACTTTATTTACAAGCCACTTGCTAAGCACCTGAATTGCAATCACATGTTGCTGCAAGAGGTGCACCTTCAAGGACTGGCTGTAAGTCCCCCTTGTTCAGTGCCAATGTTGAAAAGGAACCATCCCAGTCGGAAGGAGGACTCAAGAGAGGAATTGACCTAGACTTGCTATGTAAACACAAGAGAGTTGGGTCTGATTTACCCAGTATCACCAATGCCTTACTTGGTTTTTCCCAAAAGCTGCCAAATGGGGAGATTCCTGTATTATAGGCAGAGAACAATAAAGTAGCTATTTTGAACTCTGTATGTGTGGACCTGGTTGATTGCACATAACCGTTACTGAATTATTTTTACTGCCTTTCTGGGGGCATGTGATCTTTCCTTAAATCTGGATGCTTTCCTTAGGATATCTTGTGAAGTGAGTGAGACCAGCTGGTATCTTTAGGTGGTGCAAATGGATCTAAGGATTGCTTCTCCTGGGTGTGAAAGGGAGCTTTGTCAGTTCACTGAGCACAGGAACTGTCTATGGGAATTCTTCAGTCATCCAGATAATGGTTGTCCCAAAAGTGGTTGGTTTCCAGAAAGTCCAGTTGCCTCTTGAAAAAGCTCCTTTTGTGCTTTTGCATTGCTTTGGAGTGGCCAAGCCACATGATTGTTCACTGATAGTAAGATTTTTTTAAAAAAAGGAGGTATGGGTGTGGATCCTCCAATTTGTTTTAGTTTTCTCTCATGATAATAAGGCTTAGTAACATGGCACCAGGCTTGAAGTTTATTTCGATATCTGTGGCATGTACTAATTATATTGTGATCCTGACAAACATGAGAGCGTTGAACCTAGGTCCCCTATATAATTTGTTAATTCGTCTCTTTAGCTCGGTATTTTGTAGCCCAAATATCCCCACCCACTTTCTGGAGAACTTAAATGAACTCTCTGCTAAAGGGTTTCACTTTATGAGCAAGAGTTGGCTGTTGATAGTTATCACTGCATTTTAACTATTTTAATTCCTCAAGATGCTCCGGCATCCTGCCTGATTTGTAACTCCGGCTTGCAGGTATTTCTAATCTAATGATTGGTATTTATGGCAGCTTTTTGCAAGCAAAGAAGCTTTTTGTATTTTTGTATTTGTACAGGTAATCCTTGACTTAAAACAGTTCATTTAGTGACCACTCAATGTTACAATGGAACTGAAAAAAGTGACTTACGACAATTTTTCACACTTACGACCATTGCAGTATCCCCATGGTCACAAGAGGCTGGGCAAGGCGAAGCACCCCTCAACGTGAATGATGTTGAGTTGGCCACACCCACTCAGTCACATGACCACCCAGGCATGCCTACCCAGCTAGTCATTAGGGCAGAGAACCAGTTGTTAAATTATTTGAATCCCACCACTGGAAACCACTCTAGATTCTTGGGTTTACCACCACTCTATCCATCATGTACAGTGCACTGAAGTACGAAAGCTAGCCACCAGCCATGGAAGTTTAAATCATGATATTATGGTTCCTTCTAAAGAGCAGTCTCGTTAAACATGACAGCAAGGCAAGATTATGATAAATGTTTCTCACAACGCCAAGAAACTTAAGACCTTGTCAGCTCATGGACCTAAACTTTCTCACAGATTCAATTAATAAAACTGCCACTCATTGTAATCACCCAAGTTTTGCCAACTCTATTATTAGATGAGGTCAATAAATCCTGGGCAAAAATGTTCCACTCGGAACTCCTACGGAGCAATTTAGTTCATTATTTCTTTTTTTTTTTTAATATTCAATTTTGTACACGATTCATTTTTATCTTATAGTTATATAGGTAATTAAAATTCACTTGAATGCAGCCTTCTTTGATAAAGTGGTGTACAATATAGTCTATTCAATCTCAAATCCACTGAGATTTGCAAAAATTCTGAAATTAAGTGGTTTCTCTTCAGGTATGGCTCTTCTAAAAGGTCTGAAAATGATTTGGTGATTTTGGAGGTCCCATTGGAAATACAGGACTACAAAGAAAGAGAGGACATTGACATGCACTATTTAGCCAACTGGCAGAATTTTGATTCCTTTGCCGTTTGCAGTTCTTCCAATTCTCATTTTAATGAATATTTTATTTCATATTATAAATCAACATTGATCTGCTGGCCTTTGTTCTGTTATGTTTGATTCTGGATGTTGCTCTAACTGGTGAATTGTTTTGAAATATCCCTTTCTTATTGGAGCTGATTTGTAATAGCAACTCGTTACTTCTTTACTTTCAGTCTTTGCATATTTGTGATGGATAAGCAATTTTTCTTCCAGTAGACCTGCAGCTGCTGGCCCTGGTTGGTGACCTAATAATCCTAAATCCTGTAGCCCACTTGTCATCAGATGTCCAGGAATTCCAGCACCTGGTGCAATCCTTATTGACCTGAGTGATGAACAAATCAGTACAAATTTCTATAAGTTACTTCTCAGCATACTGTGTGAGGTGTGAGGTGGGTTGCATTGTGCGTGTGATTGACTCCACGCACACTTGGATTGACTCCAAGTCATCCAGCAGCTTTCATGCTTAAGAGAGTCCTAGTTATCCTGGTTTCTGTGCCAACACCTTCACCATACACATTCTTCACATACACATTCTTTGGAAATATTGTACTGCTAACTAGAGCATACAAAACATTTTCTAGACCAATTCTCGAATACAGCTCATCTGTCTGGAACCTGCACTGCATATCGGACATTAGTACAATTGAGCGAGTCCAGAGATATTTTACGAGAAGAGTCCTCCACTCCTCTGCTCACAACAGAATACCTTATGCCACCAGGTCTAAAATTTTGGGTTTAGACAACTTAGAACTATGCTCCCTTTGGTCTGACCTAAATATAGTACACAAAATTATCTGCTACAATATCCTACCTGTCAATGACTACTTCAGCTTCAACCACAACAATACACGAGCACACAATAGATACAAACTTAAGGTAAACCGCTCCAAACTCGATTGCAGAAAATACAACTTCAGCAACAGAGTAGTCAATGCCTGGAATGCACTATCTGACTGTGGTTTCTTCCCCAAACCCCTAAAACTTTAACCTTAGACCATCTACTGTTGACCTCACCCCATTCCTAAGAGGTCTGTAAGAGGCATGCATAAGTGCACCAACTTGCCTACCGTCCCTGTCCTAATGTCACCTTTCATGTATTCATAATCATGTTTATACTTATATCTGTTATCTAATACATGCTTGACAAAATAAATAAAATAAAATAAATAACACCAAAAATGGTTGTGCTGTAATATTCTTTTTTTTTATTGAAAAAGTTTTAAAACAAACACAATTTCCCCACAACCCTTCCACCCAACCCCCCTCCCCCTCCCCGACTTCCCAGAGCAGAACACAAGGTATTTCTATTGACTTTTAACAATAAACTAAATTCCCTAACCAATCATTAAACTAACACTCCCTAAAAAAAATTCTTAACCCCCCATATATAAAATCTTGCTTCTTGGACATAAAACTTCTAATATCACTTATATAGCGCTTATACAGATAAAAGAAATCATTCATAAGCTATTTGATATTTGTTGGTCTGTATTCTTCATGGAGAGAGAGAGAGGGGAGGGGAGGGAGGGAGGATGGGTGGGAGGGAGGAAGATCAGTAAAATAAAATAAATGATTTAAGTAAATGATTCAACATACCAAATGTGCCACTATATGTAAATTTTGTCCATTGTGAAAAGTGTGTGCTGATAGGATCTCTCCTTTGATGCTTCACTGTCTTTGTAAAAATGGTATTTATCTGACAACTGCATGTTTCAACCACTTCCAAAGTTATACTCCACTCCCAAATTTCATGCAGTTCTCTAAAAAGCAAATAGGTAATAACTGTTTGTTGATTTTCTCACTATAGCCAATTGAAAAACTTTTCTTGTTTCCTAGATTTGAAGCAAGATCTGTTTTTGACCTAAGACAAAATGGATTGCCTATGCAGCAATCTAAATTACACTAGAGTCATTTATGACATGAACACTGAGTTCAAACAGAACCTTACCTCTCATGCTCGTTCCTTAAATTAAAGATCCATACAGGTTAGAATTGTTCTATCTTATCCTACAAAATAATATATATGCAAGAGATCAAAAATATTAAAAGAGATTGGTTTTGAAATATTTATCTGTTATGTTGATTACAGGTTCTCTAAGATCAGTGTTGTTTTCTTTGCTCCTGTTTCATGGACTGCCTAATTCAGGAATTTTTTTGGAGAAGTATCCCAACAAAAAGTATGGCTAAGATCAGAGGTGGGTTTCAGCAGGTTCTGACCAGTTCTGGAGAACCGGTAGAGGAAATTTTGAGTAGTTCGGAGAACCGGTCAAAACCGCCTCTGACTGGCCCCGCCCCCATCTATTCTCTGCCTCCTGAGTCCCAGCTGATCGGGAGGAAATAGGGATTTTGCAGTAACCTTCCCCTGGAGTGGGGAGGGAATGGAGATTTTACAGTATCCTTCCCCTAGAGTGGGGTGGGAATGGAGATTTTACAGTATCCTTCCCCTGCCACACCCACCAAGCCACACCCACAGAACAAGTGGTAAAAAAATTTGAAACCCACCACTGGCTAAGATGGTTTATATCTAGCCACATTTGCTTTCCTGTAGCGGAAAGGAAGGCCTCCAGTGTACAAACATATCATCCACAAATGCAATTTGGTCACAGTTATTCAACCGTAGCCCATCCCTACAACATAATGATAAATGCTAGTATTCACTAAAAACCATAATATGTGAAATGTTCCAATCTGTGCTGTTTAGATCATCACAGTAACACAGTTTCACCTCCCTGTCACTGAAGTAGACATTAGCCATCTGCTCCTGCCCGGATCTGTAGAATCTTTTGCTCAAGATGTGATCATGTGTCAAAAGGGCATCAGCAATAATTTATTTCACATACATAGAGCAGGAATTCTAAGCTTTAGCATCAGCTATAAAGGTCAGGATAAGTTAATGGAAAGGGAACTTGTCTTTCCTAAGTACTTAGGATATCTCAGAACCCATCAAATTTGGTGGACATTGAAACCCAAGTATTTAGTTGGTGCAGAAATTACTATTATACCGTCCAAAGTTCAATTTCTCAGGTAAGTTTTAGCAGATGACAGCACAGGGAGTTTTATTCTGAAGTTTCTGCTCGTACAAGAAGCTTAGATAATCACAGTAAGATGATAATATGACCTATGATTACCAGAATATCATATCAAACCTGCCACCAAAAAGTCACCTAAAAAGATCAACTGCTTGTGACTAAGGGATATGTCATTTTTTCCCCCAAAAAATGTTCCTTTGCCTCCAGTGATAAGAGCACAGTTGGATTTTTCATCTATTCTTTATTATTATTATTATTATTATTATTATTGATCAATGGCTTTTGGGAGCAGGTGGGGAAAAGGCATATTCAAAATGTGGAAAACACATTTCCTACAGCTCCACAGATATTGTACAGATGTGTAATTGGAAGGATTTAGAAATAGAGGAAATAGCATCTTCAGAGATGCCAAGCATCAGAAGAAACCTGTTAGCACTTTTTGTGATTAACACATTTTATTAAAGGCATATATTTGTGTAAGGTACAGCTCACTTCATCAAAAGCAGTGGAGTGGTTAGAAAAATATAAGATTTAAATTCAGATGAAGCAATAAGGGAGGAGGTGGGGAACAGAAAGCAGGATGTTTATGTAAATGTAGGTTACCTATGAGTCAGATTACAAGTACCTTATCCACTAGTTAAAAATCTATTGTGTTTGTTGGAAGATTTAGATGTATGACTTCAGCTGTTTTTTAGTCGATTGTGCTGGCAGTTTTGTTTCTTTCCAAGATGGCTGCTTTGAGATCTGCATGGGAATTGAAATGCTCTGATATTACTTTATCCTTAAGAACATAAGTAGTACCTGCTAGATTGGATCCCAGTCCATATAGCCCAGCAAACTGTTCTCAGATTGGCCAAGCAACTGAACAAGGTAGCCTAAAAAAAGTCTTAGCAGAGTTTATCAAAGTTTATCATAGTGCCATCAAAGCCCACTGATCCTCATTGTTTTGAGTCTTGAAGTATAACTTGTACCATAATTGTTTTTGGCAAAATTTGACCTGTTTCTCCAACATGGAATCCAAAGAGGCATTTCTGGAGATGATAATATATTGACATATCTAATCTTATTATCCTGTAGGAGTTTATGATGATGCTTTTGATATAAATGTGATGGCCAAAGTATACAGTACATCTGGGTTTGTTGCAGTGCCAGTTCTTATGTTCTGTTGTTTCTTGTTCCTTGTGAGAATCTGTTTCAATTTGAATGATTGCCTGTACTGTATGCAAGTATGGACCTGCCACCCAATGTCAGTGAAAGTGCAATGTCATTGTCAAGAATTGTAGATAATTAATAATGGGTTAATTATTAAGGTAATTAATAACCAACAGAATTGAAAACCAGAGAACCAATGGCATTCTTTTGTCCCATCTTTTAATAAGCACTGCACATCAGAACAGCTAGACACAAGAATAGTTTTTTCCTGAACGCCATCACTCTGCTAAACAAATAATTCCCTCAACACTGTCAAACTATTTACTAAGTCTGCATTACTATTAATCTTCTCATCCTTCCCATCACCCATCTCCTTCCACTTATGACTGTATGACTGTAACTTTGTTGCTTGTATCCTTATGATTTATATTGATATTGTTTCCGGATTGCTTATTTGTACCCTATGAGTATCATTAAGTTGTACCTTATGATTCTTGATGAACATATCTTTTCCTTTATGTACACTGAGAGCATATGCACCAAGACAAATTCCTTCTGTGTCCAATTACACTTGGCCAATAAAGTGCTCTATTCTATTCTATTCTATTCTATTCTATTCTATTCTATGTACACCCTGGCTCCGGCTTTGTTGATTTGTTTAATGATCTTATTGGGTGGGTAGTTCGCTTCCCAGATTATCTTGTTTGAGCCAATCCTTTGAGCATCTCTGTCAAGTGGGTCAGAACAAATACAACTATAATATAAAGCCTACAACTGATAGATTTCATGGCGGGTCATGAAAAAAAGCACTTTTTTCATGCATACCTACATGAAAGCATGTAGGCTCTTTGTAGCTTTCCTATATAATGTGCTATAAAGGCAGAAATCAGAGGCAAAATAAATGGACTGCTGCCAGTCAACTTGGATTCAGTAAGGATATATGTATATGTATATGTATATGTATATGTATATGTATATGTATATGTATATGTGTATGTGTATGTGTATGTGTATATGTGTGTCTGTGTATATATATATATATATATATATATATATATATATATATATATATATATATATATATATATATATATATATATATATATAATTTTATAATAATGTTTTTATTAATTTCATTAAAGGAATTATTTACGAAATTAAAATATAAACATGAAAAAATATAAAGGGGGGAGGGAGGGCTTCCAAAACTTTTGATTTTCCATTTTGTATTTACCCAGAGCTGGGCTGAGGTGAGAATTTCCCCTTTACTCCCCTCCTGATTCTCCAGAGGACTGGCGGAGAAGGGAGAAATCTGTTTATAGTATGTGTGTATATGGGGAATGGCAGCAAATAGACCTAATTTACCAGTAGCTTTTACCCACAAATATGGGTGACCTTAGAATTGAAGGACCTCCGAGTGGTTGGTTTGACCCACATTTATTTCTTATTACACAGATATTTTGCAAATTCACTTGCTTTTATAAGTCTTTAAAAGGGGAAACTCTTTCAATGTTTCCCAAGGGCATTGTCCCTTACCACACATATATGAAACCCAGTCAGAGGCATGCTTAGCAACCTTGTTCAAGCTGAGTAGGATACATCCTGAAGCAATTCTCCTGGGGAGTATCTGGAAGTGTCCATTCATTCATTGAACCCAGAACAGTTTTGACATTAAAACAAGAGCTACACAAGTATTCCATCTGAGGCAGTGGTAAAATCCAATTTTTTTTACTACCAGTTCTGTGGGCATGGCTTGGTAGGTGTGGCTTGGTGGGCATGGCAGGGGAAGGATACTGCAAAATCTCCATTCCCACCCCACTCCAAGGGAAGGATATTGCAAAATCTCCATTCCCACCCCACTCTGGGGCCAGCCAGAGGTGGTATTTGCCAGTTCTCTGAACTGCTCAAAATTTCTACTACCGGTTCTCCAGAACCTGTCAGAACCTGCTGGATTTCACCCCT
The DNA here is from genome assembly GCA_022577455.1 of Arizona elegans. Taxonomy (NCBI): domain Eukaryota; kingdom Metazoa; phylum Chordata; class Lepidosauria; order Squamata; family Colubridae; genus Arizona; species Arizona elegans. The sequence continues at coordinate 191,334,156 of JAKOOJ010000001.1, forward strand.
GATCTGAGGCTATCTAGGTGCAAAGCACCATCTACTCTTCTATTGAGCTCTGGCCCTTTCAAAGGAAAATGAAGGCAGATCTAATTTTACAAGACAGATTGAAACACCATTGACAGTTCTGGATCTGTATCAGACCTTCAGGAGAAAAAAAAAGTTTAAATGTAATAACAGTACACTGACATAAGAGAAAAATGTATAAGGCTACCTCAAAAGAGGTTTAAGAAGATGAAGATTTGTGTCTGGACTAGATTGATGGAGACAAGTGCAGAAAATTACATTTTACTTTCTTGCCTTTTTAGCAGTTTTCAGAGCCTTACTTTGGCAGCTTTGTAAGATTCTTTAGTGAATAATAAGAATAAAAATGATGTATCAAAAAGAAACTCATGTGGTATAAAGAACTCAGATTCATAAAAGATGAAAAATCTGTTGACTCCACCAAGTTTTAAAAGAGAATGAGTTCAACCCAGCCTTAGCCATGATTAGAGTAAATACATCAAAATCCATGGGACATATGAATTTATATTAACTAATTTAACTCCCAGTGATAGTAAATTAGTAATGATTAACTTCAGCCCTATTATGGTAATTTCAGTGGCTTTTCTTTAAACATGACTAAGACTAGATTCTATCACTGCTACTCCCTTTTCATTCTTTTTTCCACAAACAATGAGGCAAATTTAGAATGATACAGTCTGATGCCCAGATTATAATGGAGTAAATATCAAAAAACACAGGATTTATATATATGTATAGGTCCACTTTGATTAATATTTAAAAAGATGTGTGGGATCAGTTCACAGAAAATCCCAAGACTGTAGAACAGATTGGGAAGTTGTGGGAGGGAGGATTCTGGTAAGAGAACAATGGAAATATCATTTCCATATCATTGTCAAGGAAACAGCATCAACTGGAAAGAGGACCATGCGTCACTAGAAAGTTTTCCCCAAATGTTTTTCATTTATGTTTAACAGTTGTTCCTCTCTTTTTTTTAATTCTCGTAGACTTTTTTCCTTTGTATTTCGCTATTCTAACAATGATTTTTAAAAATTCAAAAAGGAAATAATATAAATTTATCCATGTAGTTATCAGGATTATGTAAATGAGGCTTTAGATTACACATTTTATGCAATTATAACTCTATCATCCTTATAATGTATATGTTACCTAATTCACTCATTTATTTAAGAATTGAATGATCAAGGGGTGGAACAACTCCCTTTCTTGTGCAGTCATCAATTTATTCTCTCCAGCAAAATGACTGATTATTTTAGCGCTCATAATTGCTGAATTATTACCGACAGATGTATCCTACACTTTGAAAAGAAATCTATCTTCCAACATTCACTGCAAAATCTCCTGTGGGAGTTCCTTCTTTCTAACTTGTTTGCTATGAAGAGTGTTTCATTTAGAGCTATGTATACACCTAATTTATTAACTGAGTCAACATTGCATCATGTTGATAGATCAGAAAGCAACCGTTTCTTCCTGCTGTTTTTTTAAGGCCAAGGATATTAAGCATTAATGACAATATTGTTAATTATGATAGAAGCATAGTTTTTTTTATTATTAGTGATTTATGTTATTGTTTCAAAATATTCATAAGGAAGAGCTGTACTTTGAACAAAAATATCTATCATATTAAATTCTCAATTCCAAATAGGATAGGAAAAAATATATATTTCTGAAACTCAGGAGAACTGTTGCTAATCCTTATTACAGATAATGCTGAATTGCAGTTTCCAGAAGCCTCTACTAGTATAGTAAATGGTACAGAATGTTGAAAGATGTAGTGTAGAAACATTTTGGATCATCCCAGGATTTCTATCTCATTTTAGGCAATATTGAAATAGTTGAACCAACATGCTGCTTCTGAAAGACTAGCTTCTAGGAAAGTAAAGAAACTATCCAATAACATTCTTGTGGCTTATCTAGAGCTATAAAAAGGGCCCCATTCACCTTGTGTTACTCTTGAGCAATCACACCTGATACCTGAATTTGGAGTGTTTTTAGAACAAATCGGTATTTTATTTCCCCTCATCTATTCTAGTAAAAGTATCAGTGGTTATAAACCTTTTTGTTGATTTGCAAGCAGTCTAAAACTTATGTAGGAATGAACCCACATTTCATAGATACCAGTATGGGGAGAAAGCTACATTCCTTTCAAATCTGTATTTTTAAAATGTCTTTAACTGCAGAAAGGCTGAGAAAGAGATATCTTAAGGAACATATGACGACCCTTCCTGAATAAAACAGATTTTTCTACTGGGAATGAGGTAAAAGAAAGATTCACTTCTTCTGAATATGATGAATGGTACCTCCAGGATATAGCATGGTATAGCCCCACTGAGAAAATTGTTTGTTTGTTTGTTTGTTTGTTTGTTTGCTTGGCCTTCAAATCAGTCTTGACTTTTGGTGAATGCCTAGAGAAATCTATAGGAGGGAGGGAGGGAAACTGGATCAAAGTTATCCAGCTGACTTTTTGCCTAAAATGGGACTAGAATCCCAGCTGTCCCAATTTCCAATCTGATGCCTTAATTACTACACCAACCTGGCTCTTGTGCAACCAATTACACAACACCATATACCCAGTGGTTGGATTCAGCCAGTTCGCACCACTTCAGGAGGACCAGTTGTTAACTTTCTGAGCAGTTTTGGCACACTGGTTGTTGGAAGAAATCATTAGGGCAGAGAACTGGTTGTTAAATTACCTGAATCCCACCACTGCATATACCTGAAGATAGACAAAGCTCTGAACTGCAGCCACCCACTATCTCCTTTTGTAAGAATGATCCTATGCTCTGTGTAACCCAGCAACATTATGATGCAAATTATCTTTGAAGCTACTGTTTTGCTTTGCAGCATGCTTATTTTCTTTCAGTCAGCATTTGCATAGCTTAATATTTCTTCATCCTTTTTGTGAGCTTTTGTAAAGATTTTACTAAGGCACACACATTCATTTACTTATTCTTGGTTTTGACCATATATGTATAATTTGTAATCATTCTGCCAAACGTAAGTTATAGGGTTGCAAGGTCTGCTTCCAAAAAATAGTGGACAAGCGGGGGGCAGGGTGGTGGTGGTTAAGTAGTAAAAAAAAAATAAAAAATTACAATTAAATTATATATTTTCTTACAAACATTTTAACACGTATTAAAATAATCACTTCAAAACTTTACTTAAAATTCAAAACATCAAATATATTATAATAATATGTAAAATATTAAATTACATTTTACTTTGCTGTCGTGTGTATTTTTTATTTGACTGCACAGCTTTGATCAATTCTTTGTGTTTAAGGAATAATTCTTTAATTTCAGTACAACGTTGAGAAATATTAAAAAATATACAAAGTTCACTTCGAACTGATGGTACAAGCAGTCGGTTACGTTCGTCAGTCCACAAATTTCCCATGACACTGAAAATTCATTCAACGTTTGCATTTGATACCGGAATTGATGCACAATACTGGAACAGTTTCAGTAAACTCGGAGCTGGCTCTTTCTTGAAAAAGTACGTCCACTTATCAAGGGATGAATCGCCCTGCAGATGAACATAAACTTCTTCTAAGGCAGAAATTTCATCGAAGAGAGTGTTGGGTGGAAGTTCTTCTCGCCATGGTGATAATAACCAGATGTTCTTCATTTCTTCTAAAGTTGGAGGATTATTGCGATCAATTAGATTGAAACAACTTAGCGTCTCATATACTGAATCGGTGAAATTATACCACTTTTCTAGGTACACAATGGCTCTTTGATACACGTTGATGGCTTCTTTCTTGAACTTTTGCACGGCATTCTCAGACAAATGTTTTTTACGTAAGGCAAATAAAACTTTCATTCCAAAAAACTGCTCATCATATTTTTTTTGCAAAGAATCATGCAGTTTACACATGATAATGTGAAGATCACATGCAAGAATTTTCTTGCTTTCCAGCTTCAGTAGGGTGTCTTGCATTATTGACATGAAGAAGTGCGTGAAATATAAATACAATTCTGAAATTGTTGGTTCATCATCCTTTGCAAGTTCATTTTCCTGATCCGAAATAAGGTTCCAGATAACCTTATGGCACTCATCAGATCCAAGAGAAATAAAATACGATTTTAGAGGTATCCAGTTTAAAAGAAGTCTTTCGACCGCTTTAAACAAACTTAACCAACGTGTTGGAACATGGCACAAAACTTCATGGAATTCTGACTCGCAAAACTTACGTACCATTTCATCATAAAGCTTTTGAATAAAAAAAATGACCACTATTTTGTGAAAAAAAATAATGAACATAATGTGAAAAAAGTGGACTGTCCACTCAAATAGTGGTCACCTGGCAAGCCTACGATAAGTACCTTGACCTGTGATACAGTAATATGAAGTTTCATACTTCTTTTTGCATTATACAATCTATCTAATATTTGTCTCAAATCATTTTGATTTGTTGATGACAAGGTATCATTTGCATACACAAAAGTACATATCCATACAGCTTCCAGTCAACACATTTATAACATCATTATATATTTTCTGATAAATACACTGAACAAACAATGAGCATCACATATCCTTGCCTTACTTTCCATTCAGTCCAAGCTACCACCCTTTAGCTCTATATCATTAATACAAAACTTTGCATAGTTGAAGCCTTTGGACTTTATCTTATGCTTTTTTTTCTAAAGCAATAAGACTATAACAATATTTGTTTCTCTCATAAACATGAATACAATTTTCAGTCATATCTTGAGTAAAAAAGTTATCTGTACTTACCCTGCCAGGTATAATATCAGATATCACTTCCTGAATTATGGCTGATTTTTACCTCTTGGACCCTTTCAATCAGAATTCTGCCAAAGACTTCCCAAACATTCTTAATCAACAAATGTCTTTGTGTTCTCTATTGATGTATTTTTTTTCTTTGAACTGGGGAAAAATAAAAGTATTCACAACATCAACATTATTCCCATCAGCAGATACAATGTTCACACGCATCTTAACTCATGCAGAATGAAACCTATCCATATTTTAACATTTCTGTAGTTAATAACTGGGGTGTTTTTTAATTAATATTTTTCATCTTTTACAGCGTGTTTATTTTTCTTTTTCTCTTGGACACTAACATTCACAGTTTACATTTGAGTTTAGCACTTCAGTTCATTCCTATATAAATCTCTAAAATACTCTGCCCAGTATTCTCTCATTTCCATTTCATCCCAAATTTTTTCAGCAGATTTATTTTTAATTCAATTTAATCTGTTTATTTAGTCCTATTCACTTCCATCCAAAATATATATTTTTTTAATTTCTCGCAACAACTCTCTGCCTTTCCTCTGTCTTTTTTTACCACAATGTTTCCTTGCTCTCTTTCCTTGCATTCCTTGTGACTATCCCTTTCTCCATTTGGTATAGGAGAGTGATAGCAAATCTTTTCAGCACCGAGTACCCAAACTGGAATGTGTGTTCATGTGTGCTCATGTGCATGCCAGAGCACCGGAAACTCAGACTAGCTGGCTGACGCATGCATGCCTGTTTTTTGGCCATTTTTGGTTGTTTTTCAGGCAGTGCTGTGGAGTCGGAGTCGGAGTTGAGGAGTCGGAGTCGGAGGAAATTTTGGGTACCTGGAGTCGGAGTCGGAAGTACAAAAAAACCTGAGGAGTCAGAGTCAGAGTCAGAGTCGGAGTCGGAACATTTATCTCCCGACTCCATAGCCCTGACAGTGCTGTGGAGTCGGAGTCGGAATCGAGGAGTCAGAGTCGGAGTAAATTTTGGGTACCTGGAGTCGGAGTTGGAGTCGGAGTCGGAAGTACAAAAAAACCTGAGGAGTCAGAGTCGGAGTCGGAGTCGGAGTTTATCTCCTGACTCCATAGCCCTGACAGTGCTGTGGAGTCAGAGTCGAGGAGTCGGAGTCGGAGGAAATTTTGGATACCTGGAGTCGGAGTCGGAGTCGGAAGTACAAAAAACTTGAGGAGTCGGAGTCGGAGTCAGAGTTGGAACATTTATCTCCCGACTCCACAGCCCTGTTTTCAGGCCATTTTCAGGCCGTTTTTCAGTGTTCTGGCACCCATGAAGACCAGCTGGCCACTCAGGCACCCACAAAGAAAAATGGCCTGAAAACGCCTGAGTCCCAGAAACGCAAAGACCAGCTGGCCGGTACACACATGCCTATTTTTTGGCCATTTTTTGGCTGTTTTCAGGTTGTTTTCCAGCACTTCAGCACCCGCAAAGACCAGCTGGTTGGCGCACATGTGCACACCGGAAACCAGAAGACCAGCTGGCGATAGTGTGCATGCCCACAGAGAGGGCTCTGCCACCTCTGGCACGCATACCATAGATTCGCCATCACAGGTATTGGATTTTTTTTTATTCTACATTTTTTGTATATTGCCCAAATTTATGTTATTATACTTTCTAATTTGTTGATAATATTGAATTGTTGATCAATGGCTTTGATAAATAACCCTAACCCTAACCCTAACCCAACCCTAACACTAACCCTATAGATTAATCCATACTTATCCTTCTAGAAGAACAAGATCATTTTTTGGTCCAGCCTAAGCACTTTAAATCCAAAGCGTTTTATAAATGGACAGAATTATTTACTCATTAGCATTTTTAAAGTTATCTTCTTCCAAAGGAACTGGCCTGTTCTACTAATAATATTTCATAATATTATAATAATATTTAAGGAAAAATAAATCAACAATAGAAATGTTCAAAGAAAATAGGCCAATATACCTTCAAAAGACAATGACCAATCTTTTTAAACATCCATTAGGGAATTCCATAAAGTCCAAAACTATTTGTATTGGATTATTTATTTATTTATTTAATTTAATTTAATTTATATGCCGCCCTATCTCCATAGGACTCAGGGCGGCTCGCAACAATAAAATATCCAATAAAATGTGTTAAAATATATGTTAATTATATTTCATGTTTCTTAAAAGTTGGGACAATTTGATGGTATAGGAATTTTTTTATTCTACATTTTTTGTATATTGCCCACATTTATGTTGTTATAAGGCATTCAAAATTGTCAAATTTTCAGAGGTTGCACAAATGCCTAAATGAAATACAGAATGTAACAAATGCTTTACATCAGCTGTTTGGTGCAGATAATATTATTTTTGTACTTTTCTGGAAGTCTTTAAAAAGCTTCTAAAAGCAGTATACAGTAAATTATACAAAGAACAACATCAAAAGTACAATAAAAAACTACTTCAATAGCAGTGCTTACATAAGTATATATATTATACATATCTCAGTCCCCAAATCCCTTCTTAAAATAGCCAAGTTTTCACTACATTTCTAAATATTAACTAGTAACTTGCTCTTATTTCTGATTAAAAATCATTTATCCCATATATATATTTTACTGAAGAAGAATTACTTTCAAGTGTAAATTTCTCATCAGAACTTGGGTGCAGCTTTAATTTCTTATCAAATGTAATTATTCATGTCCAACAATTTTGCATCCTGGAAATATCATATTATTCCAAATATGAGGGGTTTTTGGTACTCTCCGAGCTTGGCTGCTTTCTTGCAGATGTTTTATTACCCAAGTTAAGTAACATCATCAGTACTAGTAAGGAGTGGGGTTTGCTCTCCATTTATATTCTAGTGCCTTGCCCTGTCAGTGTTGGTATTCCAACAAATGAAACAACATGTTAAAAAGTTATGAGATAAAAAGTATCTCCCCCCGGAGATATGGAGGATTCCGGATCTGCGTACCTTCTGTCGCGCGCTTAAGACGTTCTTATTCCATCAAGCTGGCCTGACCTAAACTTTTCCTCTTTTTAAATGGAATTTTAAATTTTAAATTTGGTTTTAATTTATTGGGGTTTTAAAATGTTTCAGCCAAATTTATTTAATTAGTTTTATCTCCATTTTAAATTTTGTATCTATATGTTTTATTTTATGGCTGTTCACCGCCCTGAGTCCTTCGGGAGTAGGGCGGTATACAAATTTAATAAAATGGAAAAAAAAAAAAAGATATTTATGTAGTTACTTACCAAGCACATGTAAATTATATTAAAGTAACCAAAATAACTTTACAACCCCCAAGGCATGTCACAACTTTTGACCACCCCTAATGTTTGGAAATTGAAAGTTGAAAAATTTGATACGTCCTACAACTACAATTGGAACCAGGTTTTTACCAGGAATTCATAGGTACCAATAACTATCTAATTGTGTGTATAATGTTATATATTCAATATTATTTGCAATACAATACATTACTAATATTAACAAGTAAATCCAATGGTGATTTAAAAATGGGAAAAGTTGAAACCATCACTGTTGTGTTGAAGCCATAGATTTAAGAGAAAAATTCTTGATTTGAGCCTTAAATTGAAAATTAACCATTAAATTGTGTGTTTAAAATATGTGAGTAAAAGTCATATAGACATTATTGTCAAGTTTACAATGTAAACCCTAAAGTCATATTAATTTTCACTACATTTATTTTTCTCCAGAAAATCATATGTGGGGTGGAATGAGTGAAAGAGGTTGGTGCTATTATGCAGCACAATTAAAAAAAAACAAAAAAAAAAAAAAACCAACTGATTTGGGTTTCAGGAACATGCTGCCTTTTAGATTTGTTTTACTAAATTAAAAAAAAAGATATTTCAGTGTTACTAAAAAGCTAATATATTAATAATAAATATTATAAATCAAACTTGACATTGGCCTGGGACCAGGTTTAGATTGATCCGCTCAATCCTAAACAAAATATGGAGACAGGGATCTTATTTCTGACAACTTGCATACTAAAGGAATTACCCAGTTTATCCTTCAAATAAACAAAGGAAGGTGAAAGACAACAGGAAACAACAAAGAATGAAGAGGAATGAGGTAGAGTTGAGTGACTAACTAATCTAAACTAACTAATCTCTTTTTATATCACAGGGAATAACATTCTGGGATTCTTCAATTACATGGCTTTGTGGGAAGAAATGTGAGTTAATCCTTTGTTGTACTTTACTCTTTCCTGTCGGTTCAATCTATCTCAACAGAGCAATAATGTTTGTCAAGCTTTGATAGAGTTAGATTTTACAAAGGGAGCTAAGATGAATGTGGTTTATTTGACTTTGACTTAATGTGATATATGGCTCCATTATGTTTTATAATACACAGTTGATGACTCAACATTGTGTCAACCAGAATATGATAGTTTATTCAGCAAACTATAGTTTAAAGAAAATTTGCTCTAGCAAGATGTCTGAAACGCTTTAGTAAAATAAGGTATTTTACTTAGTAAAATATTTTATTAAGTATTTTAGGTATTTTAGGTATTTTAAGTAGCTTGTATACTTAATATTTGTTGATTTCTTATCTTGATTCCAAATAGACCTTATTTCAGCTTCCTAAAATATTTTGTTTTCTCTTCAAATACTTTATATAAAATCCTTCAACTCTTTTCTAGAAATTGGCACATAGAGTTGCTTTGGAGTAAGGTGACAGCAATAAAATTAATTATCTATCTATCTATCTATCTATCTATCTATCTATCTATCTATCTATCTATCATCTATCCATCTATCTAATAAAATAATAAAATAAAATACATTTTGTTTACTGGCATGAAGCATATAATTCACAGCATAATTGTATTAGATCTAAACAAACCTTACAGTACTTCGAAGGGTCATAAAATAAGCAATTCCTTCAAAATCTTCAATCTGAATTTATTTTATTTCCTCCGTAGGTTAAAAGAGATTAAAACTATTGTAGTACCCTAGTAAGTGAGGGAGGAATTAGACTGAATTTCTTCCTATTGCTTTCTCAGTTTCCTAGGTGCAACACAATTTTTACACATGTCGTAATAACCACCTCTGAATAGTTTCACCAAGCACTGTGCAGCTTATATATATCCTCAATGTATGGCTGGTCATGTAACAATTGTTCAAAGTTACCATGGCCCTGGAAAGGATACTTGTGGTCCATAAAGCACTTGGGGCTATCATAAACTGTTGCACTGCACGCCCCCCCCCCCAATCACACAACTACATTTTAGGCCTTTGACAACTGGTTTGTATTTTATGACCAGTTGCAGTATGCTGCAGTCACATAACCATGATATGCAAATTTTTTGCCAATTTCTGAGCTCTGGCAAAAAAAAAAAAAAAATGCCCATTTGGGAATGTAGATTTGCATGATTTACTTAACAACAAGGTGATTTGGACTTATGACCACATGATTTGCTGAAAGACTGCCATAAAGACAATTTTAAAAATGGGTCCGTTCAAGTGGGTGACTCATCGCATGACTGTAATGACTTACAACCTTAATTCCAGTCACAAATGTGGACATAAGTTGAGGACCACCCATACTTGGCTTCAACAATCTGGCTAGCCAATGTGTCATCCTCAAGCATATAAAATGAAAGAGGAAGAATAACATCTGCTGAGATTCCACTTTTCAAATTTTTCAGCCAGGCCAGCTTCCAGCAAAAGCTTTCATTTAGTTGCCCTTGAGATTCTCCACAGTACTCGCAAAAGCAGGGGTGCACTGCTGGGGGTTTGCAGGGGTTCGGGAGAACCTCTAGCTAAGATTCTATGCAGTTCGGAGAACCCCCAAATCCCACTTCTGGCTGGATCCACCCACTCTGCCCCGCCCCTCTCAGGAGTCCTCACACGGCCTGTTTTGGATGTAGGTAAATGCAGGGCACAAGCAGAGGCTCAGGGAGGATGAAAAATGGGCCTATCAGAAGTTTGGGAAGGCCTGGCCCGTTTCTAGCCTCCAGAGGGTGGAGGCATCTGGAGCCTGGGGAGGCTGTTTTCGCCCTCCTGGAGGCTCAAGGAAGGCCTCCGGAGCCCAGGCAGGGCAAAAATGCCCCCCCACCGTGGTGCAAGAGGCTGAGTAGGCCACGCTCACCATGGCCATGCCCACCCAGCAACCGGGCAGAGAACCCCTTGCTAAAATTTTTGAAACCCACCCCTGGGCGAAAGGCAGCTGCGTAGAAGTCATGCAAATACATGAAATGTATTTCAGAATGTTCCACCATATTCCTCTTGGACAAAGTATGAATCATTAGAAAGTCTGACTCTAACTAAGTAAATCTCATTCCATAGACAGTACTACATCTACAAGTATCCAAAAGTCTTGTTCACTATGCCAAGCAACTGATAATGAGTTCATAGTAAATGAAAACTCCTGGAGCTGGAGCTGGAGCTGGAGCTGGATCTGTCTCTCTGAGAAGCATTTGCAGTGCATTGGATGCAAATCTCATTGAAAAGGTCACAGGTTGTAGCAGCTTATTCCAGTTTAAAATCTGTTGGAGATGCCTCAGCTCTTTGCACTTTTTATCATATTGGCTTTTAGTGTAAGGTGACCAGACGTCCCGCTTTTGGCGGGACAGTCCCGCTTTTGAGCAATTTGTCCCGCGTCCCACGGCGTTTTAAAAAAGTCCCGATTTTTCATTCTGCCTCCTGAATCCCCGCTGATGGCTAGAGGGAAAAAAAACTCTTTAAACTCTTGCCGCAGGGCTTCAAAGGGCCGACCTACAGCTGATCAGTGTTAAAAAAAAATGAATAGACCCATGTCTGCAAAAATAGAAAAAACAGCCCCTGTTAACAGCTTCCGCTAGGTTAATTAGCTGCAAAAAGCTGCAAAAAGTTCCTGGAGCAGATTTCCCCCCCCCCAGCTATACTGAAAACAAAGGCGAAAGCGAAACTAAACCTGCAAGGTGACAAAATGAGGCAGAGAGAGATTTCTTTCTTTTTCTTTTTCTTTTTCCTCACCAAAAAAGGTAGGTACAAAACTGCAAACAATGGGAAATTTTGGGCAAAAGAGGAGAGTTCAAGATTTTAAAACACAAAAGAAAAAAAGCTCTATTTAACTAGGGAATTGTAATAATTGAGATACTATTAATAATTGTATATTGTGTTGAAAGCAGAAATGGTTAAGTTGTGGTTTGGAGGAATATATGGAGGAAATTATTTGGTTTATTATTATTGGTAAATATAATTAATTGATTTGTAAGAAATTGGATTGCATGGAAATAATTGGAATATTCATGTTCATATTGATTAATATACAAAAAAGATAGTTATATAACTAATTGATTTATATTAAAATGTTGAATTTGTATTAAACAACTGTATTACATAATTACATAATTAACCAATGTGAGGATGGATATAAAAATAGATGACAATGGGAAGGGGTATAATATAGAATAGAAGGGAAAAATTGAATTTGATTAAGATTAGAGATGAGGATGAAGGGTAATATTGTTTTTTTAAAAAAATAGATGAGGAATAAATATGGCAAAAAGGAAATATAGAAATTGTAAATTTAATTGAAATGACTAAACACTGTTTAAATTTGTGAACCAGCCAAATATTCTGTTCAAAGAAAATACATTGCATGTTTGTATGTGTGTTTCTAATTATTGCTATTTATTCATATTTGTTCTCTTTTATTCTTTAAAGTTTAACAATTCATTCTTAATCTTAATATCTTTATATTTGCTTGGGGTTGGCTTTCTTCCCTTTCATCTTTTTTATTGTACAGCAATCTTTCTCCTCAAACCTACCACCACTCTCTTTTCTTTCCTTCTTACTTTCTCTTTCCCCCACCCTCTTTTTCTCCTCCCTATTTCCTCTTCCTTTCTCCTTCTCCTCCTCTCTTCCTCCCTCTCTTCCCCTCACTCCTACTCTAATTTCCATTCCTTCATCCCTCTCTATTGCTGTATCCTTTAATGCATATGGACTACTCAGAGGGCTGAAAAAGTTATTTTTGACTGGTCCTCACACTTTTGACCAGTCCTCGAACTTACGACTGTCCTCACATTTTACATTTTTGCCCTATCTTGTCACCATGGTGAAGAGAAGCAGTTGTGAAATGAGTGACATGGTTGTTAAGAATGCTGCATGGGCATAAATATGAGGATGGTCATAAGTGTGAGGACCAGTCAAAAGTGTGAGGACCTGTCAGAAATGACTTTTTTCAGCCCTCTGGTTAGTCCTTTTGTGCATATGGACTACTCAGAGGGCTGAAAAAGTTATTTTTGACTGGTCCTCACACTTTTGACCAGTCCTCAAACTTACGACTGTCCTCACATTTTACGTTTTTGCCCTATCTTGTCACCATGGTGAAGAGAAGCAGTTGTGAAATGAGTGACATGGTTGTTAAGAATACTGCACGGGCATAAATGTGAGGATGGTCATAAGTGTGAGGACCAGTCAAAAGTGTGAGGACCTGTCAGAAATGACTTTTCAGCCCTCTGAGTAGTCCCTATACACATAGCCATGGCCACCTGGTCACATGACCAGCTAGCCACGCCCACCCAGTCACATGGCCTCCAAGCCACGCCCACACAATAAGTCACGCCCACAAAGGTGTCCTTCTTACCAATGTTAAAATCTGTTCACCTTACCCTATACGCATAGCCATGGCCACCCGGTCACATGACCAGCTAGCCACACCCACCCAGTCACATGACCAGCTAGCCACGCCCACCCAGTCACATGACCAGCTAGCCACGCCCACAAAATAAGCCACGCCCACAATGTCCCTCTTTACCAATGTTAAAATCTGGTCACCTTATTTTAGTGAGAGTAAAGCTAGCAAGCAATTCACCTCCTCTTTCTTTCTCTCTACTTTCCCTATGTTTGAATGCAGATAATTTTAGGGTCTCCTCTTTAGCTCTTTTCTGTAGAAAAACTTCCTTCCTTCCTGAAATAGGGACTTTCTTCTGGAGCATATAACTTCCTTTTTTTTCTTTGACCTTTAGGACTTCAAACATTCTCTCTACAACTACTCTTAATAGGACTGGTTTTATTCGCAGATCTTTCCTTGTTTTACTAAATATAGGCTTCAGTGAATAAATTGAAGGATCACAGCCAGTTACCTCAACATTATATCTACAAAGTCAGCATCTAAATATTTTCTATTCCTTACAATAACTCTATCCGTATTTAAATAGATAAACTTACTTTTAGTCCCTGCTGATTCTGCTAAATGTGAGCACACAAATTCAAGGAGGTAGATGTGGTTTCTTTAATGTTGCTGCTAAAATTGTCACAGTCTCAATTGTATTACTTCATTAAAGAAATATTTGGGGAGGGGAAACTTTAGGTCAAAGTACCTCCCCAGGTGAATCAGCTTTGGAAGTGATTTTCAATTTTTCATGCAAAATGTTTGTGCTTGAGGGAAGGATTCCAGCATTTAAATGAATAATAATCTTTTTCAATAACACTGAAATGACATAGAAAACTTGAAGGTCCTTGAACATGTACAATAATTGAGGAGGCCTCTGAATGAATTGGCCAGACAGACATAGACTAAAAAGGTCTGCTTTTACTGCTGATACTTAGCTTCAATTATGTTCACTATATGTCCTTACTTTTGCACCTCATTCATCTATTATTTGAATCCAATGAATGGAAGAATAAAGTGTTATGCTTTACATATGGAATCAGATTTTAGCAGACAGGGACTCTAGCAGGCAGAGGTGGAGAAAGTGTCCTCATTCCAGTGGTGGGTTGCACCCGGTTCAGTCTGGTTCTTGCAAACCGGTAGTAAAACCAATGGGAGGCTCCGCCCATCCACCCGGACGACATTATAGATGATCTGTGCATGCACAGAAGCATGTATGCACGCTCCCGTTGTGAACCAGTAGTAAAAATAAGTAGAACCCACTCCTGCCTTATTTCTAACATGTGAATTAAGGCCAGATCCATTTTGTTGCATATTTCTGAGATTTTGCGGCCACCAATACCTGATTTGAAATAATTATAAACAACATAAATTCTTATTAAAACTTATAATTATCTATCTAGGTTGATTAGGAACTTAACCCTGGATTATATTTATAGTGATATTCTATAGAACGCCACAGAAGAGATTGGTCTCTGCTAGTCTTTTGAAGATAAGTCAAAAGTCTCCAGAGAAAGGGCGGCATATATATAAATAAATAAATAAATAAATAAATAAATAAATAAATAAATAAATAAATAAACAGGTGCATCAAATGTTCGATGGGAATAGCTTCTGAACTGATGTCCATGAACTCACCAGAAGCCAAGCTAGACTTGAAGGAGACTTACCATTTTATATTTTCATTCGTATCTCATATTCATATTTCATATTACATTTATATTCACAAATGACACCCTTTGCACTGCAGTAATTTTTGCATCTTTCATTGATTCTGTTCTTTATTTGAAAGAGGCAACTCATTTTGCTAAGACACAATACTCTCTGAAAGAATCCCATCACAGAGAGGAAGAATTGCTTTCCAAATGCATCGAAGAATCCTTGATTACAGTTATATTGTCAAGTTCATCTCCTCATTTTGCATATATATTGCAAAATGATATTCTTTAGAATCTTTTCCCCCTTTGTTTACTTTCATCCTTGCTTTGATATAATTGAATATTAGTTACTTTTCTGCTGCATTCTTATATGACAGTAAGAACTATGCACTCATTATGCTGGAGCCAAAGTCAGGTGAGCAATAGTTGATGGGATTAAACGAGGTGGTTCTTGACCATTTCAGGCTGATTTAGACAGGCTTCTATCAGCCCATTCCCTGGGTCAATCTTATCTGCCACTTTTCTTTCTACACAGAGCTGGATGAATTATCTATCAGGATTGAAAAATAGT
Organism: Arizona elegans; assembly: GCA_022577455.1. Lineage (NCBI taxonomy): Eukaryota > Metazoa > Chordata > Lepidosauria > Squamata > Colubridae > Arizona > Arizona elegans. The sequence continues at coordinate 191,349,756 of JAKOOJ010000001.1, forward strand.
TTAGCACATGAAATGACAAGATTGGCATTGCCACTATTGCTTCCCAAATAAAGTACTTTGGCCACCTAATGAGAAGGAAGGACTCACTGGAGAAGAGCCTAATGCTGGGAAAGATTGAGGGCAAAAGAAGAAGGGGACAACAGAGAACGAAGTGGATGGATGAAGTCACTGAAGCAGTAAGCATGAGCTTAAATGGACTCCAGAGGATAGTAGAGGACAGGAAAGCCTGGAGGAAAGTTATCCATGGGGTCGTGATCAGACGGACACGACTTCGCAACTAATAACAAAGCCTCAATTTAGTGCCACAATTAAGCCCAACATTTCTGTTGTTAAGCGAGACAGTTGTTAAGTGAATTTTTCCTCATTTTACGACCTTTCTTGCAACAGTTGTTAAGTTAATCACTGCAGTTGTTAGTAATACAGTTGTTAAATAAATCTGATTTCCCACTGACCTTGCTGGTCAGAAGGTCGCAAAAGGTGATCTTATCACCCTGGGACACTGAAACCATCATAAATATAAGTCAGTTGCCAACTGTCTGAATGTTGATCATGTAATCATGGGGATGGTGAAAAAAGTCACTTTTTTCAGTGCCGTTGTAACTTTGAACAGTCACTAAATTCACTGTTGTAAAACAAGAACTATGTATACCGAAGAACATGGATGTCAGTCACAGAAACTAAAATGATTGTCTTTAGGCCAAGTGCTGTTTCTCAGGATCGTTGTTGCAGGGCACGGGTGTCAAACTCGTGGTGTCACATTGCCGCCATGTGACGTTTTGCAGTGTTTTTCCCATTCGCGGAGCTGGGGTGGATGTGTCCTGCGCATGACGCATCCAGCCCGCAGGCTGCCAGTTTGACACTTCTGTTGTAGGGGAAGAAGAAGGCCAAATGCTATGCATACTATCTTCAGCTTTTGAATGTTAACAAAAACATACAGTACATGTTTACCATCGGTTGCCTAGATAAAGAAAAAAAGGACAAAGAGAAAATTTGAAATCTTGCTTGTGACTCCGTTCCCTTAATAACCCTAATCTGGTTTTGGCTTTGCTTCATATTAATTTATTCATCATGGGTTACAGCGGAATAGGGTGCAGGAAGAGGAAACTAGAGTGGATAGAATAGCAATAGCACTTCGCACTTAGACTTACATACTGCTTCATAGTGCTTTACAGCCCTCTCTAAGAGGTTTACAAAGTCAGCATATTGCCCCCAACAATCTGGGTCCTCATTTTATTCACCTCTGAAGGATGGAAAGCTGAGTCAACCTTGAGCTAGTGAGAATCGAACTGTTGAAGTGCTGCAAGCCACCAATCAGCAGAAGTAGCTTGCAGTACTAATTCTAACCATTGCGCTCACCACAGAATCTTCCAGCCATAATCACTTCCTTTTTAAATTCATACCACACTGGGCAGATGTATAAATTGCTGACTTCTGGTTCATCAATATGAGAAAAAGTAGCAAAGCCGAAGGTATTGCTCAATTGTTTTGTCTGTTATATACTACATAAGCAAAATGAGAACATCACCATTAAGCAATGAGTTCTTGAAGAAGCTTCTTGGATGAGAAGCGAAATGTCTTCAAGGAAAAACAATGAAAGTCAATTTGTCTTTTGAAAAAGCACCTTTGGGGCAACTGAGATGACTGAGAATCTCCATAGAGATTAAGCAGTGAGTCAGAACAGATTTCATAGAGAATAGAGAGAATAAGGATTGGCAGTGGAGACAGCAAATTTCTTGCCACTAAATCTCCAAATGGTTATTTTGGATACAGTTCTTGAAATAGGAGGCTCCACATCTGGAAGGGCAGAAGTATATATTTATATTTTATTATTATGGTTTATCATACAGTCAGATGTTTAGACTGGATTTGTTATCCACCTATCCTATGAGCTGCGGTGGCGCAGTGGTTAGAGTGAAGTACTGCAGGCTACTTCTATTGATCACCAGCTGCCAGCAGTTCGGCAGATCAAATCTCACCAGGCTCAAGGTTGACTCAGCCTTCCATCCTTCCGAGGTGGGTAAAATGAGGGCCCAGATTGTTGGGGGCAATAGGCTGACTCTGTAAACCGCTTAGAGAGGGCTGTAAAGCACTGTGAAGTGGTATATAAATCTAAGTGCTGTTGCTATTGCTATCTTTTGTCTACCTATTGAATCAGGTGTTGTTTGATGGTATTAAAGGCATTGTCACACGATGTAAGCTATTCTGAGTAAAGCTGCCTTTTGCAATTGACTGGTGGTGTTTTTGTCAATTCCAAAGGTGTTCAAGTGATGCACCAGTTGATTTGGGATTGCACCCAAAGCAGCTCTTACTATTGGAGCTACCTTTGCTTTCATTGCTATAGTTGTTCTATTTCTATTTGCAGTTCTTTGTGTTTTGTGATTTTTCTCCAGTTCTTTCTCATCTGTTCTGCTGCCACATCTACTATTCAGACCCTTTTATCTTCCTTACTGCCAATTTTTAAGTCTAGATGCCTGTTTGAATTCTAAAATCCCAAAGCACATTAGCTTCTTTATTTTTTATGAGTTTGTCTATTTTGTGGTCCCGCCCGTTGTTGCTTGTAGGCAAATGGTATTTTTACTATTGTTTTTGCTATTGTTTGTAATGTGTTTGTGTGATCTTCTTGCAGCAGCTAACTAGGTGGTCCACTGTTTCTTCAGCTTCTTTGCAGAGGCGACATTTACTGTCTGCTGCTGTCTTCTCAATTCTGGCTTTCTATGCATATGTTCTTAAACTTTAGTCTTGTGTAGCCAGAATCAACTCCTCTATATCTTCCTTCAATTTTCCTGCTCTTAGCCATTGCCAAGTCTTGTTATCTGCTTAGCCTGATGTTTTCTTTATGTACTGGACATGTAATATTTTGCCTTCCATTTATCTTTTCTATTCTTCACTTGGTCTTTTGTGTAGGGCAGTTTGGTTACTCAAGAACTCAGGAAGCCTTCATACTATACTAACTTCAGTGTACCTTCTTCTTCAGATATTCTTCCAATGCCTTGTTTTCTCTTCACTATCTCATGTATCTGCAACATTCCAGGCCAACCTATTTTCCTTGGTAAATAGAAACTGTCAACATCACTGCATGGAGGAAGGGCATGATTCATTGTCATTATTGATGACAATGTTGATGAGGTGGCACATTTGTCCACTCTAAACTCCATTGAAATATCTTACTATGGTTTGTCACATAGTCAGCCAGATGTTCAGAGTAGATTTGGTATTTTTATCCACCTATCAAGTATTTCCCACGGACCTGGGATAGACAGATGTTGATGTTTGATGGTGTTAGAGGTATTGTCACAGGACGTAAGTGAATAAAGCTGCCTTTTGCAATTGATTGATGTATTTGTTAGTTAGTTTAATTAGTTTGTTTACTTTATTGATTAGCCCTTGTGCCATATCAAAGTGCAGAGTTCCATTAACAAATGATTACTAAAATCTGATAAAAACAATTTAAAAAGGAATTGGATAAAATAAAATTTAAAATGAAATAGGAATAAAATATGATTTAAAATGAAATTGGAAAAAAATAGTTTAAAAAGAAATTGGAATTAAATACAATAATTTAATATATAGATAAATAAAATATGATAAAATTATATTTCAGCATCATCCCTACAATCTACTCCAATCAGTCCCACATATGCCGATCTCAACTGAACCATTTTGCTTAAGTACTGTGCTGTGTTAAATGTTATTTTCAGATTTTGGCCACACATAAGGTAAGTTGTTTTGATATGGGGATCCCAATGGGTCATTTGTTTGTTATGTAGACCAAGGTATCTGTCTCTCACCCTTTTATACAGGCAACCATCAAATAGGATGTGATATATTTGTTAGGTTTGTATTTTTTCCCCCTAGGAGTGTTCCCCAGGTATTATGTAATATACTTAACACAACTTTCTGTCATTCCTCCTCCAACAACTAACTTGTACCTTGGGCTGAGGGGATATGACTGACCCAAAGTCACCCAGTGAGGTCCATGTTTGAGGATGCTATCCCCTTGGAAATTTGACTTTCCCATAAAATCTTTTAGGAAACTCAGTGGTAAAGCTTGTGGTGAGTTCAAGAAGGAGTTCATTATGCAATAGGGTAATTTTACAAATGTAATAAACAGATATTTTTGACTGAGCAGTAAATTGTAAATATATGCAATTATACAAACAGATTTTTAACTTCCTGTTCTTGCATGAAATGTTGTTGGATGTGTTTCAGTTGTGTTTATATTACAAACAATACTCTTAGGACAAATGCAGTGTAAACCTTCTGCTTGTTGGTATTCTTTTCAAATGTTAGTATTAATATGATATCTTTAGCCTCGGAAAACAGAGCATGAGAGCTAATCACAGTAGAAGTGCAGAGACAAGAGTTTTCAGCAATGTATTTCAGATGAGTGGTTAGAGGCCCCTAGGTTGAGAAGAGCAAAGCAGTGTTTATAAGACCCAGATAGGACCTACTTCCTCTGGAATACATTAGAAATTATAGTAAAAGATTGCTGGGAGTATGGGATATGAGCAGTCATATGCACCATCTGGTATTCAGAATCACAGAAGCCTAAGGGATTTGATCTCTTGCACATTCTTATGTAAAAGAACCTGATAATTTTATATAGTGGGAACATTGGTTAACTAATCTTTATTTGAAAATTCTATTTCTATCGTGCCTGAAGGAGCCCATAGCTTATTTCACGTCTGGAAAAAAAACTTGCTTAAATCTCTTTTTGGGCAAGGTCTTTGATATGCCTAGTGGCATCCCAGCATGAAAAAAGAAAGTAGCAGTTAACAGGCTCTAAAAGATTCAGAGAAAGTACATTGTTCAGTTCTCTTCTTCTATGTGGAATTCAAACTGCTTGGTTTTGACCTTTAGCACACTAAATGGGTTTCAGTCAAAGCATCTAAAAAAATCACTTGTTCCCAAATAATCTACTAAATTTATAAGAAGACATTCCCCCCTCCCCCCAAAACAAGGAGATGCTCCCATTTTCTGGAATTCTTATCTCCTGAAGCTGTTTAGCTCCAATGTTTGTCTTCAGGCATAAGACAATGAGGGGACTTTCCTTGGCTTCATTTCAGTTATTTTCTGATTCTTATTCCTCTGTTCAATTGATGGCTTAAATTTATATTTTACTTCCTTATTGTATTTTTAATGGAGCTTTTAAATGTGACTTGCATTTTAATGCTGTTTTTAATTATTTTGTTTGTTTCTTTGAGTGCTTTTTAAATGAAAAACAAGATAATATGTTTAAAATAAACAATGCTATTCATAATAAAATGAAGATTGAAATTTGGTTATCTCTCAGGTTTCATCAGCTTTTTTAAACTATAGCAATATATATACATTTTAGAAAAAAATACGTAATTTCTTATGGACTTTAATGACTATCCAACTTTAAAGTCACAAGCCTTCACGAACATGACATGCAGAAAATACATAGAGTTATAGTCACTTAATGAGGTTGTTGCAAAACAGTAACAACACTTATAGCATAGTGCTGATGAATCAATTTTACATACAGATAGTTCCCGCTTATCAGTTGGTCTCTTAGCGATCTTTGAAGTCATGACAGGTTCCCCCCGGTTGAGAGTTCCAATGGTTGCACACATACACACAATCTCATGACCACATTTTAGTGGTTTGGCAATCATCTTACCTTTATGGCCATGATTTATGCTTTTTGCCAGTTTGTGGCATTTACAGTTTCTGACCAAAAAGACTCCACTTTGAAGAATACATGGATTTACTTATTAATCATGGTGTTCACTTAACTACCTCTGAAAAAAGAAAAAAAAAATCATAAAATTGTGTCCAGTCACATGGGTGCTCCGATCTATAACCATCATGATTTATGACAAAAATTCTACACTCTATTACAGTTGTAAATCGAGGATTACTTTAGTCTTATTAAGGAAAAACAACTCTTTTTGTCTCTGTTTGAGCCATAAGTTATACAACTGAATTGTTTAATGAATTGTAATTTAGTTGTTTCATGTTGCAATCAGTGTATTAAATGTTTTTATTTACAAATGACAATTGTAAGGTCAGTGACATGATATTCTGAGAGACCAAAGTGTTTTCTGTTGGTTTTTTGAATACTGCTGTTCTCAGTGTTGGATCTGGATCAAGATTCTGCATCCAGATGACCTGTTTCTTCTATGTAGATATGATAGGGCATTTGTGACAAAAAGAAGGCATGTCTATCCAAAATTCTGATTCGCAGGTGGCGTTGTTGCAAAGTCCTGTAAACTGTTGTGACCCAGACCCAAATAAGTAGTAGGAAAATCAGTCAGTGAAAAAACAAACTTTATTCGAACAGCTGAGAATTACTTCATTCCCAGCGTCATTCAACTAAATTAAAGCAAATTCCTCCCAACACAAATTCCTCAGTCCTATCTCAAACCTTGTCCAATTAGGCAAACTGCCAAAGGCCTTTCTTGGCAAACATTCAGAAGTCCCAGATACAAAAATAAATAAAGACATAGACAAAGAAGAAGACAAAGCAACCAATGTGTTTTCCAGCAAAGCCCAAATGCCGTTGCTGGTCTGTTTTAAGCCTTATGGGAGGGGCCAATCATCTCTTGGCCCTACTCCCGAGTTGTCCTCTTTGCTTGAGCTGCTCTTGCCTTCTGGCAGCTCTTCTCATGCATGCATTAGGAACAGGCTCCTCCTATTCCTCTGCCTCACTCTTATCAGTCTCTGGAGTCTCTGGAGTCCGCACCTCACTCCCTGATGGCCCTGACCCCATCTCTGCCTCTGACGCAGAACCCTCATCCAGACCTTCCCCAGCCTCCAGGACTGGCCCATGTTCTTCCTCAGCCTCATCGCTGTCCGACTCCACTGCCAGCTCCGCAGGCTGCTGGCGGACCACAACATAAACAAAGTGGGTGCTAAGAATGAGCTGTCACCTGATCTATCACAGCATGGAGTTGGTCAGCTGTTTTAGCAAGCACAGGACTGCTAATAAAAAAAAGACTTAATTGTCTAGATTGGGTTAAAGATCATTCGTGAGAACTTATTGTGAGTTGTTGTTTTCTCTTCTGGGATTATCTTGCAATAAATCATTCCCAGCTGTCTGTTCAACCCAATGAAACTGTTGTTCCTCTGCTATAAACAAGAATCATAAGATATGAACTCATTAGTTTTAAGCCTGCATATGGACACATGACAGTGCATCAAAGGGTAGAAACAATATGTTTGTGTTGTAACAAAATTCAGAAGTGTACATGCATGGGTAGCAATCATTAGTTTTCCAATGCAAGGTAGTATTTCCTGTGTTCATTATAGAAATGTACAGCAATGTCCAGAAAACAAGCCTATTATATTGACTGTTCAAGATTGAGACTGATTATGTAGTTTAGAGTGAAGGCTTGAAATAATGAAGATTTGTCAAGACCTCCTATCTAGGAATCCAAGTAACAAGCTAATCATCAACATATCAGAGACAGGGAAGCGGCTTTTTTGACAGGAGCTGAGGAGATGTTGTTCTACATCAGCCTTTAAAAAGTTGGTGTCTTTTTGTTTTTGTTCGGCAATGCAGTACAGATTCTAAAGACACTTCAAGTACTGTATGCCAGGGGTGGGTTCTAAATTTTTTTACTACCGGTTCTGTGGGCATGGCTTATTTTGTGGGTGTGGCTTGGAGGTCATGTGACTAGGTGGACGTGGCTAGCTGGTCAGAGTCATTTCTGGAAGGTCCATGCACTTACGACCAGTCTTTGCACTTACGACCCGACTCATTTGTTTGCTTTTAACACTGATCAGCTGTAGGACGGCCCTTTGAAGCCCCGCGGCAAGAGTTTAAACAGTTTTTTCCCCTCTAGTCATCAGCTGGGACTCAGGAGGCAGCAATAGATTGGGGGTGGGACCAAATAAAAGGTAAGAATAATGTGGGTGGGGGGGGACGGCGGGGGGGGAAGAACCGGTTCGGTGACGTCATATCATCACCGCTACCAGCTCGGCCGAACCGGACCGAACCGGGAGGAACCCACCACTGCTGTATGCACCGAAATACATTTTGTCAGTAAACTTAATTATGTATTTTGAGCAAAAAATTGTTGTCTTTTAACAGGATATTTTTAATTGGACATTCATGCAGAAATGAGCAAACAATAGTCACAGTATTCAGTATTGTGGCTGTTGTCAGCGTTCTAGAACAACCCAACTCCAATCAAAAACTCCGAGACAAGCATCATCTCAAAACATCCATTTATTAGAGTAGGCATGCTGGCATATCTGGGAAAACCCGAATCTGAGAGTTCCGGATTTTCCCTCAATAAATCAAAACCCCAAATCCATCCCCTGCACCCATCAGTCCATCACATGGCCCAATCACCATCCATCCCAACTTGAGCCACCACTGCCACCACTCCTCCTCCAGATGCAGGAACACCATGATCTTAACCGAAAAGAAGAATGCTATTATGTCTAACTAAAATCTCTCTACTAAATCCCCCCTCCTACTTTCCCAAGCACAAGAAGGTGGCAGCATGGAAGCTTCCAGTATTAATATGGCTTCCAAAGCTGACAGCTATTTTCTGCATGCGTATCATAACACATTATGCCCTTTGACCTCTAAAGGTCACATTAAAATGCCATTTGACCTCTAACCAGTCTTTTAATGCAGTCTATCAGCCCAACAACTGAAGCATACCCAAAACTACTAAACTGGAGTAGCCTTATGATTATCCCACACAAATATGTTAAAAGTAGTAAAAAAAAGAAAAGTGCACATTTAACCCAATTATATAACTTTGACCCATTTTGAAAGCAGGGACAGGGACTGTTCAGACCTTCTACTTTTTATTCACAGGTTATAGAAATATCAGTAGCTTTCTCAATAATATTTTATTCTTATTTTTAATGGAACTTTATTAAAAGGAAATAAATTAATCATGCATATGACTTTCTCAGAATAAAAGTCTTTTAGGCATATATCTTGCATTGTTCTCTTTACTCTTAAATAGGTATATTTCTACAAGTTAATTTGAAAATTCTTGCCTTGACATGGGACTACTCGCATATTCTAATCCAATACTGCAATTTCAGTAATGATATCCCTTTTATTGTTATCCTAATTCATAAAAAATAATCCCATATATAATTATCCCTTTTCAGCTCTTTTGAATTTTCCTATCATGCATTATGAAACTCAACAAAAATGGGAACAGCCAATTTAAATTAAGTTTATAAATTAGATCTTCAGTCCAGATATTCCTTCTCTTCAGATACAAAACTTGGCAAAAGACTTTGTGAAAAATGCAAATGATATTTCTTTCTATGGTGATATTTAATGGCACATTACTTTTTTTCCTATCACCCAAGAAGTGCTGTTGGCACTGAGGTTTTTATGCAATAATAATAATAATGAAAGGCTTTACAAGTCTGGATCTGTTCAAACTGATATTAAATGCATTTAATTTTTTAACACAGCACCATTCAAATTGCTCAGTTCATTGATTTTCAGAGAATGTTCTGATTCTGGCTTCTCCAGAATGTTCTATTACTTCTTTAATCTGCCAAACACGTTGAAGCACTTTTTAAACTCTAAGTAACATACAGCCTTATCGCAAACATATTTCTTTACTCAAATCTAGCTGTTGGTATCATTGAATATTACTGCATTAAAAATTAAGTGCCATTTTCATATAGGCATCAGTAGGAGTAGGAATTTACATCTCAATTCTTTTATGGTTCCTTCAAAGCTAAGTTTCATGTTTTATTTATTTATTTATAAAATTTATTGGCTGCCCACCTCATAAGGTAGCACTGGCCAGCTTATAGTTACATATAAGATAAAACATAAAAAGTTAAAAACAAACATTAAAACCAATATATGGGAAAGGTGGGGGTAGAACGGGGTAGAGGTGGAGTCTGTTATTAATCAACTACCTCCATTGCGCTGTTCCCCCATTGGGGTCCCAAGCCAACTGGCAAAGCCATGTCTTTAGGTCCTTACGAAAAGATAGGAGTGTTGGGGCAGATGTGCCAGATGTTCTTTGTCATAAGGAAACCCCACCACAGATCAAAATAGTTGTAAGATGAGTAAAAGATAGAAAAGGGAAGCTATACTTTATTTTTATTATTTGTGCTGAAGAAAGATAATTCTTACTTATCCATGCATCTACCAAAATATATTTTATGTGAACATTCATGGTTTAGGAACTTTTATATTTCCTTTGCATCTGATTACCACTGATTTCCTGGTATTTTGAACTTGCAGGCTAACATGAATAGTCTTCTACAGGGAAAGTTTATTATGAGAGAGCCTCCACTGACTTCATTTGAACAGGCCTGGGATAAATGATTTATGATTTGCAACTATACACTGAGTCTTTAAATTCAACATTTAACCACGCTATTCTGTCTTAACCTGTTGGAGACTGTGCTATGAAAGAATAAGGAAAGCAAAAATGTCTACTTCATTGTTTTGCACCTCACTGACATACTGAGAATGTTTGATGAGATGTGTCTTCTCCATTAGAGATGATGACACATACTCATTTGTAGAATGAGGGTGGAGGTTTGTTCTCCAAGCTTGTAGTTTGGTTTCTGAACATTTCATTTTCAGGCTAGGTAACATCTTCAACAGAGTTTAGGAAATGTCAGTATTGGTGGTAGGAACTGAGTATTCAAATCAACTGAATAACCAACCACAATGACATTGACCCTCAACCAATCCACACAACCTTCACCAGCCAGCACTTCAACTCCCAATGACCCTCACCTGACTTAACTTTCCCTCACAAGATCACCACAAGACCTTATGTGACCCACACCTGACCCATCACAAGACCTATCACTAGATCCATCACAAGACCCCTACTTGATGTGACCCTCCCATCACAAGACCTACTGACCACACAAAGCCCTTATAAACTGAACACCACTAACACTGACATCCCCTAAACTCCATTGAAGATATTACCCAGCCTGGTAACGAAACGTTCAGAAATCAACCCACAAGCTTGGAGAACGAACCTCCACCCACAACATACTCATCTGTGGATGAAATAAAGATCACATCCTTATAACCAGGCAAGAACAGTCCTTAAGTAGTAAAGATTTAAAACTTAAACATTCAATATTTACATTTAATCAATGCTTAAAATTATTTTCTTTCATCATTAGGGAAATGACTAAAATGCCCCTCTGAAAAATAAAGTTTGTCAAATTGGGGAAAGGCAAAAAGAATCAGAACACAAAATACAAGCTGAGTGGACACAACCTTGTAGATGACCTTCACTCTGTCAAGGACCTTGGAGTACTCATATCTAATGATCTAAGTGCCAAAGCCCACTGTAACAACATCGCCAAAAAGGCATTAAGAGTTGTAAACCTAATCTTGTGTAGCTTCTTCTCCAGTAATATCACAGTACTAACCAGAGCATACAAAACATTTGCTAGACCAATTCTTGAATACAGCTCATCTGTCTGGAACCCGCACTGCAGATCAGACATTAATATAATCAAACGTGTCCAGAAATATTTCACAAGAAGAGTCCTCCACTCCTCTGCTCGCAACAAAATACCTTATGTCCCCAGACTTGAAATTCTGGGCCTAGAAAACTTAGAACTATGCCACCTTCAGTCTGACCTAAGCATAGCTCATAAAATTATCTGCTACAATGTCCTACTTGTCAATGACTACTTCAGCTTCAACCACAACAATACAGGAGCACACAATAGATACAAACTTAAAGTGAACCGCTCCAAACTTGATTGCAGAAAGTACGACTTCAGCAACAGAGTGGTCAATGCCTGGAATGCAGTATCTGACTCTGTGGTTTCATCCCAAAACCCCCAAAATTTTAACCTAAGACTGTCTACTGTTGACCTCACCCCATTCCTAAGAGGTCTGTAAAGGGCGTGCATAAGAGCACCAGCGTGCCTACTGTCCCTGTCCTAATGTTTCCTCTATTTGTATCTATTTTACGTATTCAATTCATGCTTATACTTATATATATTACCTAATATGTTCTTGACAAATAGATAATTTTTTAAAAAATAATAAAAAAAGATCCACAGTGAGATGGCTGCATTGAATAGGCAGTTCTGAAAGTTTATCTCAGTGATTACAACTAATTAAGACTAGGGTTGGAAAAATATTTGAAGGCATATTTCACAGAGTCTTGATGGCACAAAAGAAGATCCCTCTCCTAAATTGTGAGAGAACTGTCTTCCTTCAGAAGCCTCAGCATGGCTGCTTCAAGGGTTTTCAAGAACTTTTCCAGTTGTCTCTAAATAGGGCAATGTAGGAAAACCCTCCAAGCACCTGCACCAAGCTCTCCAAAACATGTTGCTGTTTCAATGTTTCAAGAAGGGCATTTCACTCATTCAGAGAGTTTTATGAAACATCCCTTTCAGTGTTTTACAGTAGCAGTCCCCAATCTTTCCAGGTTGGCAACCCAGTGTAGGCACAAATGTCCTCTGCTCATCCGAGTGCACGCTTGCCCATTTCTCCCATGGCCTGGTTTCGAATAGGCTGTGGCCTGGTAGTGAGGGGCCATGGCCAAGGGATTGGGGACCCCTGCTTTACATAAACATGGCAGGGGGAAAATAGCAAAAAACTAAGATGTCAATTCTTTGCAGTCCACTGCCAAATGTTAGCAGCAAAAAGTGGCTCCAGAATAGCTTCTGGACCCTTAGCATCTGCACAACAAGTCAATGTAGCTACTCAAGAGCACAGGAGAAGCAAGAGAATTAATTCTAAGCAATGCCTTTGAATGATAAGAAAATAGCGAGGTAAGAAGAGATCTATAAATAGTGAAAAATATGAAGCACATTTATACTGAATATAGTCAGAAAAGAATAACTCAGCCAGATATCCTTGTACTATTCAACATCTAATTTGTTTTTCAAAAGAATAATATTTATTTAACACTGACATTTTTACTTTATTCAGGGTTAATGGAGGTTAAGTAAAGACACAAGAGCAACACAATTGTGTGCTTGCTCACAGCACAAGGACAAAACTGTTATGCAAATAGAATAGGCTGTCTTTTCAGCCCCCTCAGTACTATTTGACACAAGGATCTAAGGGCTGCACATCAGTGTTTGAAGGTTTTTGGTATTAGTCGACTCATTTGCATTTGGAAAGATTGAAATCACTCTTGTCAAAGTGCTATTAATTTTTAAGCAAACTTTTTTTTCCTTAAACCTGTTACTATGCTAGGTAATTTCAGGCCACGTCAAATTTTGCTTGATGATATGCACAGTGAACTTTCCCTCAGTACTTTTACTGAAAAGTCTCTAATGTTTCCTTTGGTGCCACAGAGGCCACATCTGTACACCCACACAAAGCTTTTTCCACCTGATTATATGATTATTAGATATGCAGTCTACTCTTATGATTAATTGAAAAAGAAGAAATAGAATTCTATATGAAGAAATATGATATCTCTTCAACAGGAAGGAAGATGGCTGAAGTAAAGCTGCTGCTTTCTAATCTCCCAATTATCTCCATCTACCTCAGTGATCTAGTCAGAAAATAATATATTTCACTGCAATTCAGATGTTGTAAATCTACTAGCAGGATGAAATGTTTCACATATATGTTTCAGGAAATGATTTAGGAAAGCAGGGGAAAGAAACCAATATTTTCGAAACACTTTCTTATTGCCCAGCATGTTAAAATGGTAGGAAGATTGTAGAAACAAAACCTATACTAAGGATTTTCCTTTTTTTAAAAAAAAAATCAAAATACATCAGTGCAGTTGGTAAATAAATTTTCTAAATAAAACGTCAGACCCTCTCTGTTCCACTGTCCTTTAGTGAAATCTACCAATAAATTTGACCTTTCCTCTTTGAAGCAATTAAGGATAAAGCTCCATGTGCTGTAATCATATTGATCTTCTAAAATGTTGAATCAATTTAGGTTGATCAAGTATAATTAAATACTATAAAATATATTTTATGTATTAGTTCAAGAAAATGTGTACTTCACAAACATGCTTGACATTATGTAAACAGCTGACAACAAACTAACATGTTTTTAGTTGTAACATGCATTTTACCAGAAGGCAATCTATTCATAAAAAATAATAACAAATCAGAACTAAACAGTAGTTAAAGTTATGCACAAGAAATAAAATCAATATATGCCATAATATATTTACAATCATAATAACAATAATGCTAGAAAGTTATAAAAATCTAAACCTGCCTTCCATTTAATTTTACTAATAAAATTTATAATAAAATAGCCTTACAGCCTTTCTCAAAATCTTCTCCCAAGAAAATTAAAATAATTTAGTTAAGAGTTACTATGAAGCATTTAAACCTATATATGTATGTGTTTGTGTGCATAATGCATATACATGAACATATGAATGTATTTGTGTATGATACACCCATATACACCCAAATACAAACATATATAAATGCATACATACATACATACCAGAGGTGGGTTTCAGCAGGTTCTGACCAGTTCTGGAGAACCGGTAGCAGAATTTTTGAGTAGTTCAGAGAACCGGTAGTAAAAATTCTGACTCGCCCCGCCCCCATCTATTCTCTGCCTCCCGAGTCCCAGCTGATCGGGAGGAAATGTGGATTTTGCAGTAACCTTCCCCTGGAGTGGGGAGGGAATGGAGATTTTACAGTATCCTTTCCCTGCCACGCCCACCAAACCATGCCATGCCCACCAAGCCACACTCACAGAACCGGTAATAAAAAATTTTGAAACCCACCACTGATACACACACACACACACACACACACACACACACAGAGAGAGAGAGAGAGAGAGAGAGAGAGAGAGAGAGAGAGAGAGAGAGAGGGAGGGAGAGGGAGAGGGAGAGGGAGAGGGAGAGGGAGAGGGAGAGAGAGATTTATAAGTTTTAACCATAATTGGAGATGTTTTTCTGAATGTGAGTTAGTAACTGGAAATTTCTGCTTTGTTTTTCTTCTAAGACATTAAGTCACTGATGATTTATATCCTTATTGCTGCAGTTAACATATGTTTCAATATTGCTTGCAATTCCTCTGTTTTGCTCCTGGATGGTGCAGGGCAACATACTAATATCTTTGCTCTGTGAAGTCAAGTTGCCTTCACTTCTCATCATGCTAACAAAAGAAATTTTAATATTCAGCTTCAGATAACATTTGCTTATGCTCAGATAAAACAGGATAATTTGACCATCTGTATTCACTAGCATTTAACTCACGGCTGGCTTTATATATGAAGTTAAAGTGTAGTCCATTTTGTTTTTGGCTTAGTGCAGCCATTTAGGATTATAGATCAGGCTGCATAGCAGGCATTTATTCAAATTTAAACTTAATTAACCCATCAATTTAGTTGATAAGGATTAGAGTCCAGTGGTGGATTTAAGTGAAGGACTCTTTTGAAAATATATGCACAGCCATAGAAAATATTGCCTTTAAGTCAGACTAGTAAATAAAATAATTATAGTCCTTCTTCCTATTTCTATGAATCATAGATAGGGAAGCCACCCTGAGTTACAGTGTTTGAATTAGGTGGCCATATACATTTCTTAAATAAATAAATTGGAAAAGCTGAGGTAATAAATGGATTTTTTCTTTTTTCTTTTTTTTCCCTGTCTGTCACTGTCCACTCCCCACACCTCTACGCCTACTCCCGGTTTCCCTCCCCACAAATTCTTTTCATTTCCACCAAAGAAATCTGTTTAGGATAATCAGTGGTAATTGATCCCAGCATTTATTTGGATTTGAGGAAGACCTGTCTCTCAAAAGCCATATTCTTCTCCCACCATTTATTGCCAAGGTATTCTATAAGAACAAGCATGAAAAATGAACTTCCTATAGCAATCTGAACTGAGAATAGAACAAAGTAGAGCCATCAGTCGCCATCTTGAATTAACCCCCCACACACAACTATCTGTAAAGATATAGGTCACAATAATTTGGAGTACTGTACAGCCTTCATAAAATAGATGTTGTTAGAGTGATGAGAAATGGGATGTGTATTAAACCATCTTCTAAAATCTGGCTAGAGTGGAGATGGACTCTCTATGAAAACCATAGATGAGGGCAATCTGAGAAGTGCTCAGTAAGAGTCACCTCTTTCAGATTCAGACCTGCAAGGGGAAAAAAAGAGAAAACAGCTGCAGACAAGCAATCCAGAATTGCACTTGTGCTATTTTGGACTTTTTCATAAAGCCTGAAAGAGCACTGTAAAATATTAGCACCCTGGGAAATAACCAGGCCAGCAGAAGCTGGATATTTTTTATGAGTTTCATGTTCCTCTGCCACAAGATGGCTGATATAATAAATACAGAGACCTTACTGTTGATAAAGAATTAATACCTGTGGTTTGACACATATATGTGCTTTTGCATGTAAACATTTTGTGTCATTAACTTTGCAAAAATTGCTTCCATACAGCATGTTACAAGCCTTATGGAAGATAAAGTCCTTTCTTACTCTTGTTATATATTACACTATATATCTTGTTATATATATTTTATATATATATATGTAAGTTTTCACGGGTATGTATGTGTGTATAGTTAATATTTCGGGTTTCTTCCCGTGTAATTGTGGATATATCCCTAAAAGGGTAGAAGCGACGTTTCGGCAGAATCCCATCTGCCATCATCAGGCTTATGTCAGCAGTCATTTTGCACAATGACAAAATGACTGCTGACATAAGCCTGATGATGGCAGATGGGATTCTGCCGAAACGTCGCTTCTACCCTTTTAGGGATATATCCACAATTACACGGGAAGAAACCCGAAATATTAACTACACACACACACACACACACACACACACACACACACACATACACACACATATATATATAATGTCTTTTGAATATCAGTAACTTTCATGCAACAAACAACAGAACAATTGAGCTATGATTTTATAAAGTCAAAGTACCAGTTAAAGGAACCAGGACAAAATCATTATAATTTGTTGAACTGTAATGTTTAATGTCTATTCTAAGAACCAAATAAACTATGTGTAATTGCTAGAAGTATATGAGTGATATAAATGGGGGGTGGGAGGGAGAGAGAGAACATCTCATCAGCATATCTAGATTATTCAAAAATTAAATCTTGTGGACAGAGAAATTGTCACATTATGTTTCATTCCCCAGACAGAACAAAAGTATGCCTTTGATGGAATGAGTAATCTATCTTTATAGAGATCATTAGGTTCAAGACAGCTGGTAAAAAATATAATAGGATCTTGCTTGTCCTGCATAAAATTTCCTGAAAAGACAAAACTGAAGCTCATTTCCATTTGAATGGACAAAAATGTTTTCAGAATTCACTACTGGAGTCTGGGAGATGCACTGATATTTATTTATAAGCGTCTGTACATTTTTCCATACATTTACAAAAAATTTATCACAGAATAAAAATAATGCTTGTGATTCCATTATCCACTTAGCAGGATAAGACCAAGGAACACGCTTCTTCAGAATGAGCATTGCGATAACAGGAAGTTGGATTCTTTGCATTTCATATGAGCCAGAATTTCAAATCTGGACCTTGTTCAAATAAATGACTTTCAGTAAAAAAAATAAAGTGGGGAAAAATAAGTAGTGTAGATATGTCTAATAGGATTTTTTTTTTCATTAGTGTTCCTTAAAGAGGAGCTGCGCTTCAAATTCAATTCCAGAAGTGCACTTCAAAAATTATAAGAACACAGATGTACCCACCTGTCTGAAACTTTTAAAGTGAAGAAAGGACTGCTTTACAGAACTACAGATATTTGTATCTCCATGTGGTGTAGCTTCTTTGAGGAATCAAATCAGAAATGCTGAGCACATCAGCCTACCCATATCTCTCGTAACTCTTACCCCACATCACATCAAGAACAATGTTGATGTGCTGTGTGAAGGAGGGGAAGGCTATTCAAGTGTTGTGGCCCGCCAGCGGCCTGCGTGGATCGTGACTGATCCCGACGACGAGGAGGCTGGTGTGGTGTTGCGCCAGCAGCCTGCACAGACGGCGCTCGCATTGGACAGCGAGGAGGCCGAAGGGGATGTGATGCCAGAGGCCTTCAGAACCTCCAGAGGCTCCTTCAAGTGGAGAGAGCGAAGTGGAGGAGCCTCTCCTCAATGCTCTAGCATGCAGGGCTGCCAAAAGGCAGGAGTGGCTACTCAGGAGGAGGAGGTCTACTCGAGAGTAGGGCTTGAGGAAAATTGGCCACTCCCTTAGCCTATTTAAGTCACACGCAGCTAGTGCTTTCTTGCTAGAAACAACGTCTCATTACTACAGAGCATCTTGGAGAGCGAGCGACTTCTCATATTTGGTTTTCTGGGCTGGTTGCCAACCTTTGTCGGACTTTGTTCTTAATAACTTTGATAAGGACCCTTTGCACAGGAAGCCTGCATTCTTGAAAGGGGTTTGTTTGGAATTAAACAGTGTTTGCGAAGCTTGGTGTGTGTCACATTCTTTGGGAATCCGAAGCTGGGGCAGAACATCAAGCAAAGGAATCCAAAATTTCCTGAGAGCACAACTTTCAGTAAACATACATCTTGGTATGACTGGAATAACTGAGTTCCGTTCATTCTTTTCTGGTTAATTTCATTTGTTGAGTTGTCTAGATGCTGCTGTTTGGTTCTCATGGACACTATGGAAAGATAAATCGTGATATAAATTTGGTTCTAGAAGGAAAATTCTCATCCAGAGCAATGATTTTCTTTGGGCAGAGATAGGGAAGGAGCAAATCAGGAGTAATCATTGCTTCCTGTATGCAAAAGTATGGGTGGGTGGGGGTGGGGGTTGCTTTTGCAGGATAAAAAAAGACTAATTGTATCATTCTGTCATAGATTTGTCCAAAAGAAGTTTATTATCTCTGCCCAGCTCTCAAAAAGGTTCCTTTTCCTAGCACTGAATAGGGAAAGTCTCTTATGATTAATCAACTGATTAAATTTATTAAATTTACTGATTAAATCAGAAATATTCTCCCCCCACTCCCCACCCCACCCCTGCAGTCTCAGCTTTTTCCTATTGCTACACATGCACCTTAGTTTAATAGCACATGGGAAGTCCTTCTGGAATGCTTTAATTATAATTGTACCAGAGGTGGTATTCAACCGGTTCAAACAGGTTCGGGCGAACTGGTAGTGGTGACCTGCGAGTGGGCCCGCCCACCCGCATGGGTGCAATCCTGTCCTATATCGCCGTGTTTTTGACACAGCATGCATCCACAGATGGCGTGCTTGAGTGAATTGCCATGTTGTTTGACATCGCACGCATGTACGGATGGCACACATGAGCAAATTGCTTTGTTTTGTGACGCTGCATGCGGATGGTGCATGCTCACATTTCCAGTGCTGGGCAACCCGTTGCTACAGTATGTGAATCCCACCTCTGAATTGTACCCCTCCAAACAGATGCAGACTTCTTTATCCCAAATGTTGCTCTTTCGTTCTCTCCAACTCTTACTTCCCTTGAGCGTCAATCTGACTTATTACATACCTGAATAAAATTAAATTATGCTGGCAGAAGCTAAATAGAGAGGCTAAAGATAATGAAATATTAATAAACTACTGATACGTTTGAAAGAAATGTCTACTATTAGCTCTTGGCCTCTATTTTTATTTTAACGGTTAACGGTTACTTTTGCAAGTTCAATATTACAATAAAGATTTTCTTTCCTTCAGATATACTACAAAAGCTTTTAACCATTCAAGGAGAGACCTACAATGAGCTTGTCAACCTGACAAAGAAGGAAGAGTGCCATTCTGGGTGCAGCTTTTGGACAACCCAAAGAAATACACCCCAAAATATAGCTTGGATAAAAAATGGTGGATAAAAATAAAAAAAAAGATGAAATAAAAGAACTTGTAATAATGGCAGAATTGGTGAAGAAAAGGTCAAGGAAAATCAAAAATTGGTCAGTACCAGGTGAAGATGAATTGCATGGTTTTTGATTTAAGGTGTCTGACTGGTCTACAGCCAATCATTTCCAAACATTTTAACATACTACAAGAAGGTGAAATTGAAGAATAGCTAACATCTGGCAAAACCTACTTGATAATGAAAGATCTAACAACAGCAGAGGAACAAAAGATCAGCTTCCAATTGACAAAATTATTTTGGAAAACAGCATGAGAAAAAAGTCCAACTTGAATGTTGCTTGGATTTCAAGAAGGCATTCAACTCTCTGTCACATGATTGGATAATGAAGTGCCTAGAAATAACAGGAGTCAGGAAAAAATCAGAAACAATCAGAAATTTGGGCAAAGATCAATGATATGGTGGAAGACACCGTTATTGGTCAATGGTGATTGATTGGGAGAGGTTAATCCAAGAGAGGAATATTTCAAGGAAACTCACTGTCACCACTGCTGTTTATCATTGCACTGTTTTCTCTGTCAACAATATTGAACAAGTCAGGGCATGCTATGAAACCTCAAAAACAACTGACAGGCTATCCCATCTCCTTTACACAGATAATCTTAAACTGTATAGAAAAACACAAGTTGGAATCCAACTGCTGGGTATACAGTTAAGATATTGCCATGGAGGTTAAACTGGACAAATGTACCATCCTTACCATCAACAGGGAAATATTGTAAAAAGGAATTAATATGCTATATGGAAATAACATCAAGAATTTGGAGGTAGAGGGACACTACAAATACTTGAGCATCCTTCAAGCTGATAGCATCAAGCACATTGAACTATCTTCTGAAATGTGTAATGTTTGGTGCCTTAGATATAGCTTGAATTCCTTTACATACCTTAGAATACAGGTAATCCTTGACTTACAACAATTCATTGAGTGACCATTCAAAGTTCCAACAGCATTGAAAAAGGTGATTTATGACCGTTTTGCATACTTATGACCATGGCAGCATCCTAATCAAAATCTGGACACAGGGCAACTAGTTCATATTTATGACGGTTGCAGTGTCCTGGGGTCAAGTGATTCCCTTTTGTGACCTTCTGACAAGCAAAGTCAATGGGGAAGCCAGATTCATTTAACAACCAAGTTCCTAACTTAACAACTGCAGTGATTCACTTAATAATTGTTGCAAGAAAGGTCATAAAATAGGGCAAAACTCACTTAACAAAGAGTTCACTTAACAAGATAAATTTTGGACTCAGTTGTGGTTGTAAGTCAAAGACTGTCTATAATTATTCCTCAGAAGATTTTTACATTTGTAGGGATAAATACTTCTATTTCTCTCAGATTAATATAGCTATTAATAGATAGTTAATATACTAGTGCAGCTTTAGGGAAGTATAACAGTTGTTAAAATCAGTATCATTGCTACACTGAAAGCGATACCTACTGTATGTTAATAACTGCTAAGTTGTTTTTTTATTAATCAGATTGATAGGATTTCATGTGATAGGCAACATCTATTAACAAATAAAAAAGGGGAGACACAATGCTGAACTGCAGAAGCAGCAGAAACATTTACTCCTAGCTCATGTATGTATGTATTGTATTTGTCAAAATTAAACACTTTTAATATATTTACCATGTATACTTTACCATTTGATAACTTTGCCATGTATCTTTTGTTTTCTCAGCGGAAAAGGCAAAGTGTGTTGAAGAATATTAAATATGTATCTTTTGATCTTAAAATTTATTCAGTCCAACAAAAAAAAATATTTTTTGAAGGTAGCAGACTCCTCAGTGGGTGCTTTTGAAAAGTTGCATTCATCTTTAATATTTTAAACTATATAAAATGGTGGGTCATTGACAGGTGCACTTGGGGATCATTCCATCAGTGTTCATAAAACTGATTAACAGAGTGTTGGAAAGAAAAATAAGATTAAGTTATTGATGTAAAATTTTAAGGTATATATCCCAAATTTGGAACTCAGTCATATCCAGCTTATTCTGATCCAGGGATACATGGACTATACTTTAAAACATTTGTTCTACTTTCATAAGACGACTTTGTCACACTGGATTTTTAAAGCTTGAATTGATGAAATGTATAGGCAGTTCTCAAATTGCAACTATTTGTTCAACGACCATTCAAAGTTACAGTGGTACTGAACAAAAGGATTTATGACCAGTCTCTGAAGTTATAGCCATTGCATCACCCCCTTGATCAATAATGGGTGTTTGGCTGCCTGCCCACATTTAAGACCAAGGAGCATTTAAACTCCCCTCCCCTCCATCTATGCTCCTTTGGCCCTTTGTACTCTGGACCCCTTGGGCTTCTTGGTGCATTGTGGCTCTCAGGCTGCAAGCCATAATTCAGCACTCTTCACAATACAAAATCTTGTCCCAGCATGGCACAAAGCCACAGTCACCCAGCCCAGTCCCAGCCACAGTCATTCTTGCCATCCTGCACTCCAAGGCCGCTGCCACCCTGTGCTACCCCAGATAGCAACAGCACTTAGACTTATATAACATTTTACAGTGCTTTTACAGCCCTCTCTAAGAAGTTTACAGAGTCAGCATATTGCCCCCACCAAACTCATTTTACCAACCTCGGAAGGATGGAAGGCTGAGTCAACCTTAAACCTGGTGAGACTTGAACTGCCAAACTGCTGGCAGCCGGTGATCAGCAGAAGTAACCTGCAGTACTGCATTCTAACCACTGTGCCACCGCAGCTCTTTGCCATCTTGCTCCCACTGCTGACCAAGCATGCTTGACCTGGCCATTCACAAGATAGCTGCTGGCTGTGATGTTTTTTTTTATTTCTTTTCTTCTTTCTCTCTTTTCTTCTTTCTCTCTTTTCTTCTTTTTCTTTCTTTCTTTGGACTTTCCAATCCAGAGTACAGTATATACCTTTTTAGTAAATTATTTTTAAAAATTAGTTTCTAAATTGTCTTGTGGAACTTTTTTCTTTTGGAAAGCAAAAGACCACCAAAATGGTTTACAAATGAAATGAAAATAATTTTGTGTGGCACTATTTCAGCTCAGGATAAAATTTTATGATGTTAAGAAGTAGCAAATCATTTTCATGTGAAACATTTTGTTATTAGAAATCTCTCTTTCATCCTAAATGTGAGTCTCTGTGCAATCATGTGTCTCTCTATTCTCATTAGATGAAATGTCTCCTTGGGTTTCAGCCACCAACTTTCGGCTAGCATGCCTACCTGCTAAGCTGCAATAGACCAAAAGATTTCCAGAAACGTATTTCCTACACATCATTTAATCCCTAATATGATACTATTAAGAAGAACCAGTTTGATCTAATAGTTAAGGCATCAGGCTAGAAATCAGGAGAATGTAAATTCAGATCCTGTCCATAGTCTGCCTTAGACATGAAAACCACCTGGGTGACTCTGGACCAGTCATTCTCTTTCATCCCAAATCACCTCAGAGAGTTGTTCTGGGGAAAACAGGAGGAGGAAGGTGTGTTGCATACATTTGTTGCCTTGAATTATTTGTAACAATAATAAAGTGGGATAAAATATATTTAGACACACTGATTGACATTACATTTTTTAAAAAAATCAAGGAAACGATGATTAACGATGAATCACACAAATGGCTCTATAAGCTGAAATAAGAATTTGCTTTGTTTTCTTTTTGCATTCTATCTTGTTGGCGGTTGTAATGCTTTTAAAAACAAAAACTGGAATGAAGCTTATACAAAGGTAAAACTTTTAGGAAAAGTTGTTTAAACATGGCCCATTAAAGCTGTTCTAAATATATTTCTTCGTTCTATAGCGGGACTCCAAATTGCAACTAAGATTATCATATTTATATATTTTTATCCTGATTCATTTCACAATACACAATTGGTTCTCCAGTCTATTCTCCAGAGCAATTTATCTCTATACTTCACTTATTTTACATTTGCTGTTCTGTTGTCTTTTTTGATGACTCTAGTATCTAGGCACTATAAATTTATATTTGTACCAATCTTGTAACAGCTAATGAATTTACAGTTGTTTCTGATGAGAGCAGATGGAAGCTATAGGTTCTGTTTTACTACAGCTTCCCTTTTTCTTTGTCCTTTGGCAGATGGCACAAGATCAATCATTAGGAAATCCATGTTTGGATGTACCTTACAAAACAGTAGACAGCTGTCCAATCTTTATTTTAAAAATCTGCATTGCTGCACAACTGACCAATTGTACATGCAGGCTAAAACATCAGCCTGGAACAATAGCACAAATGGAAAGGTTGTTAAAACCAGGAATTTTTGGGGTTCCATGAACAAAGGGGAAAGTAAAAAGTGTACTCACAGGATCTCACTGGCCCTATAAAGCAACTACGAATTTCTGCAAAATTTTTGCAGGACATCTCATGATGTTATCAGACTTAAAAATCTCCTCCTGCTTTTTCCACAATCACAGTCCAAAAGATGGCTTGTGTCTTGTATAAATTCTATAAACATTCCATGTGTGAATGTTTCACTTCTGCCTCATTTTCCTGCAAGTAGAATATGCTCTATTGAGGTGCGATGCACAGCATCCTTCAATCATTAAATGCCAAATGGAACTCCAGTATAGATTCTGACTTAAGACTTTGTGAAAAACAGAACTTACCGCATCCAATTTTAACTTCATTCAACACGCAAAGAAGTGACAAAGTAATCTCTCAAAGAGTCTCTCAACCTCTCAAAAGTCGTTCATGAATTTTTAATAATGTCAAACTCCTCATTTTGAGTCACAAATTAAGTCATGAAATAGGGTTGCAGCATGAGGCCTGGCTACTGCTGTAAAAAGGAACTGGGTAGTAAGCCTGGGATAGTCAGACGTCAATGAAGAGTGTTGAGATGCTATGCAGCTCTCTCTTGCTCTTCCTTGCCACAAGAGATAAGGCAGAAGGATGAAGCCACATTCGGCAAAGAACTGCTACTTTCCTGTCTTTCCACACAACTTTGGTTCACTTCACGGGTCTTTTACCAGAGAAAGACTTCTTTCTAAATTTGCCCAGATTCTTTGACTTCTGAGTTGGGAGAAGGATTGTCATTTTCAGATTTTCGGATGAGAGTATTCTGAAGTAAAGCACATTGTTTGGGAGAAAGAAGCACTTTCTGTACCAAAGGTAAGAGTGGGTTAGAGAGGTGTGCAAATTGCAGGCCATTTGTCTGAAAGAATGGCAGTACTTTGCTCCACCTCAGTAAAAAAAAAACAAAAAAAAACAAAACAACCCTGAGTGGGTCTAGTTTCCAGAATTAGCAGCCTATTTACTTGTGTACTACAGTGGTGAACTTGGTGCCTCTTCACAAAATTGCTCAGAAAGGGCATTTTGCTCAGCTATCCAATGAAACAAAAGTCCCTTTCAACGGTATGGACAGCTATAATGATGACATAACCCTTCTTTTCCCCATAAAACAACCCTTCAAACTTGCTGGTTCCTGTACTCCTGTTCTTTAAGCTGTGTTGTTGGGGGGGGGGTTGGCTCTTAATTCTTACAGAGAGAGTCCCTAAATCAGGGGTCTTCAACCTTGGCAACTTTAAGACTCATGGACTTCAACTCCCAGAGTTCCTCAGTCAGATTTGCTTGAAGTTGAAGTCCATGAGTCTTAAAAGTTGCCAAGGTTGGAGACCCCTGCCCTAAAGGAAGAACATGCAAATAGTTTTTGACTTATGACCATATTGGGACCATTATTAAAGAAGGCAGCTGTTAAATGAGTTGAATCCAGTTCTACCACCTTTTGTTGTTGTTGTTGTTGTTGTTGTTGTTGTTGTTGTTGTTGTTAAGATTGTTAAGCAAATCATTGAAGTTGTTCAGCGAATCACCCAGTTGTTATGGGAATCCAGCTTCCACTATTGATTTTGCTTGTAGGAAGCTGGCTGGGAAGATTGCAAATGGCAATCATATGACTCCAGGACATTTCAACCATTGTAAATACATGCCAATTATCAAGCACCTGAATTTTGATCTCATGATCGTGGGGATACTGCAATGGTTGTAAATGCAAGGACTGGTTGTAAGTCACTTTTTACAGTGCTCTTGTAACTTTGAGTGGTCACTAAATGAATGGCTGTAAATCGAGGACTACCTGTAAAACATCAGACATGCTAGATCAGTTCAGCAGCAGAAGCCACAGTGCTTTAATCACAGCAAGGCTGGTTCCATTTTCCCTTTAACAATTGCTCCACTCTTTTGCCTTGAGTATAATTTAAGCTAACTGGCCACATCTCTGCTCAAACACTTTTTTAAAGAAGTGATTTTGTCCTGAGAAAATAGGACAGTTCACATTCAAGAGCCTCGGATATGATGTCAGTCCTATGGAAGAGTAGAAAGCCTTAAGTGGGTCGGTCTAATTTGATTCGGGAAATGAATGGGAATCTCATGATCGTGGGAATGCAGTATAGCATTTCCACGATCATAAGATCAAAAAGGAGTAATTTCTAAAGCATAGACTTTTTTATTAGGATCTGATGAGAACAATTGATGAGTTTTCAACTATCAATTTGTCTGAATGATTTTTTTTCTTTAAAAAAACATGTTGGTATTTGGGGATTCTGAGGTTCAGCAACATGGGGTGTCTCAAAGCAAAGATATGAGCTACTCACACACAATTTAAATTTGTGAATGTTAGCCTTTAGTTCCTCAACACACACACACACACACACACCCTCACCCTCCCTCCCTCCTTCCCTCCCACCCTCTCTCTCCCTCCCTCTCTCTCTCCCTCCTTGCCTCTCCTCCCTCTCTCCCTCCCTCTCCCTGCCTCTGTCCCTCCCACCCTCTCTCTCCTTCTCTCTCTCCCTCCCACTCCCTCTCCCTCCCTCTCTCCCTCCTTCCCTCCCTCTCCCTCCCTCCATCCTTTCCTTCCTCCCTCTCCCTCCCTCCCTCTCTCTCTATCCCTCCCTCCCTCTCTCTCTCTCTCTTTCTGTGTTTTGTTGGAAAGCAAATCCAACCACAGGGATATAGCTCTATCCCATACTGTGTATGTGTATTTTGATCATTTAATTATGTATGTTTGCCCTGTGTGTAAGTTCACATACCCATATAAAAAGAATCTATGTTCAGGAAAATCCATCCATGTGAAAGGTGGAAAGATAGCAGCAGGGAATTATTCAATGGAAGGTCATGGTAGCCTGCCGTCCAGACGGAATGCAAGCTGTTACCAAAATATTTCTTTCCAGTCAAACTGGCATGAACAAAGGACTGGAGCACCTTACATGGGCAGTGCAGGTGTTCCCAGGGTGTCTTTTCTTTTGACACTAGGAAAGTAAAATGCTCATGTGGGGTTTTTTTTTTTTTTTGCTATCTTTATTAATATTCTGCGAATGAACAGAATAGTAATAAAGATAGAACATTCTCAGAAACAACATTCCTTTAAATGTTATGGGATCTAGTGGGATCTAGGAAGTGCACCTTCTCTGTAACAGCCCTGCCCTATGGAATACCCTTCCCCTGGGGACCTAGCAGGTATCCCCACCAGCGGTGGGTTTCACATTTTGCTACCACTGGTTTGCTTCACGCACTGCCTTCTGTGCATGCACCTGGCCTTCCATACATGCGCTTCATGCGAGTGCCTTCCACACATGCGCCCCGCCTCAAAAACATGCCTAAATAGGACGGCATAGAGCTGGGATGAGTGGGCAGGTGGGCAGGCCCACCTGCGATTTCCACTACCAGTTTGCTTGAAACGGTCTGAAATGGCTGAATACCACCTCTGATCCCCACCCCACTTTCCGCCTTCTAGAAAGCTGTAGAGGTTTGGTTTCCCCCCCCCCCACCGCTGCCGCATGCAGGGATAGGGTGCAGGTGGAGCCTGAGGATTGTATGATTTGATGGAGCAAAGATTGTGGGGCACGATCGTTGGAGCCTTTTTTTTTCAGGAGTGGAGGGGTCCATTTTTGCTCCCAGCAGGCTTCTCTAGATGCAGCTTCAGAGGATAATCCAGGACTGAAAGGGACCTGGAGGTCATCTAGTCCAATCCTGCTCCAGCAGGATATTGTTAGTGAGTTTCTGTCTTTTGATCCCCCAGTCACATAGTTACATACCCACGGCCACCCAGTCACATGACCCCACCAAGCCACACCCACAGAACCAATAGAAAAGAAATTTAGATTTCACCACTGGTTCATCCCAAATTGTATAGCTAAATGTCTGTAAAGATTCTCAGTCATCCAGGTCGTGGTTGTCCCAAAGGTGCTTTTGCAGGAGGCAACTGGACTTTCTTGTTTTTTCTTTGAAGATGTTCTGCTTCTCATCCAAGAAGCTTCTTCAGCTCTGACAGGGTAGTGTCCTTAGTGTTGACACAAAACACTCACAAAACATTAAAACTCGAAATAGGCAAAAATTTCTATATTTCTCCAGGAAAATTCAGGGCCCTTTTTCTGTTGGCCTACTTCCAATTTGAAGAACAAGTTTCTCACTAACACAACATGGTTGCCATAGTAATAGTTCGTCACATGATCGCCATTTACCGAAAGGCCAACTGGTGAAGCTGTTCCCCACCTTCTCCTTTTCCTGCCACTTCAGCTTCCTTTTCAGAGCAATGGACATTTTTTTCAATGAGGCACAGACACTCGTCATTTCATTTTTTAAAAAAGACCTCCAGGAGCTACATGGGGTCAAAACACTATTGGAAATAGATATAGATATTATAGAAATATAAATAAAAATAGATATTATGCTTGACAATGATACTCTACAGCCTGCTAGTCCCTCACTTTTTCTAGACCAAATTATAATCTAAAACCAGTGGTGGGATTCAGCCACTTCGTACCACTTCGGGAGAACCGGTTGTTAACTTTCTGAGCAGTTTGGCACACTGGTTGTTGAAAGAAATCATTAGGGCAGAGAACCGGTTGTTAAATTACTTGAATCCCACCACTGTCTAAAACCAACTAGAAATCATGTGAGCAGGGAGTCTGACTGATGCCAAAAGCATTGCCCCAATGAAAGGACTCATTTAAGAAGCTCTTTTCGTTAAGTACAACAAAACTTCAGGCTTGATATTTTTGTTTAACATCAAAATAAAGGAAAGAAGTGGGAAAAGGAAACATGATCATTCCAAAGATACCAAGAAGAATATAAACATTCTTTTAAAATCAATGTTCTTAATTGGTCCCTGTAAGGGATGGAGTGTGTGCATATGTGCCCACATATTGGGAGGATAGGCAGTGGAGAAGTAACGTAATCAGTTTTATTCATAAATACCCATTAGAGGCACCCTAAGCATAATTTAGATTCTCTCCTGGTTCTCTGAGCTTTCAGAATCTGCAGACAACCATGCTTTATGTTGCATTATCATTTTGATAGAATGAGCAGGGTCAATTTTTGCCTATTCCCACCTTCATTCAGGGACAGAAAATTATTCTAAAGCCAATCATCAATCAATGGATGTAATCAACCGCTTTAAACTTCCTTGCCATCTTCATGTAACCTGTTTTTCGTGTAACAAAATTTAAATATCAATCTGTTGGATTTGGGTTTTTTTTTCCCCTCTTTGTTTTTTTTCCAGCTTCACTTGATAGTCCTCCCGCATCCCCTCTAAGATAGTAAAAGGCCGACAAGGATTTGAAATGTGTTTGGTGATTAAAAAGATTATTGCAGTAGATTGATTCCAGAGATTACATCATTCCCACTCCAGGACCTTTTGCTGTGTGAATTCATTTACATATAATTGTATATCCATTATTGCTACACCTCATATACTCCCACTAACTTTATTTCCATTCTAGAGGTTAATAGCTTTCTGAATAAATTTAATAAAGGCACACAAACAATTGACACTAAAATCAAGCAAATAAGTTTTGGATATAAATGTAAGAGCTGCTAACAACCAATACAGTCTGTCATAAATAAATAACACAAATCAAGTTGTGTAACTCTTTCCAGTGGTGTAGAGAATAACCCAGAATCTGTTGGTCTGCTGGTACCCCAGTAACCGTAGCTGTGCTTGGCGCTATGGTAGAATGTCAGGGCAAGAGCCAAATAGCAATAGCATTTAGGCTTATATACAGCCCCATAATGCTCTCCAGTAATCTCTCAGTGGTTTACAATGTCAGCATATTGCCCCCAACAATCTGGTCCCCATTTTACCAACCTGAGACAACCTTTAGCCAGTCAGACTGGCTCAAGGCTGTAGTCAGAGTTTCCCTACAGTACGCCATTTAACCACAGCACCACCAGGACAACAACCAGAAATCATATGATCCATGTATTGTTGGGCTGTATTGGTTTCTGACTGTGTGAGTGCTTCCATACTTAAAAATAAGAACTCTAATGTGACAATTTCTTAGGCATATAGATCGCTTTAAGGCAGTGGTGGAATTCAATTTTTTTTTACTACCAGTTCTGTGGGCGTGGCTTGGTGGGCGTGGCTTGGTGGGCGTGGCAGGGGAAGGATACTGCAAAATCCCCATTCCCTCCCCAGTCCTGGGGGAAGGATATTGCAAAATCCCCATTCCCACCCCACTCTGGGGCCAGCCAGAGGTGGTATTTGCCGGTTCTTCGAACTACTCAAAATTTCCGCTACTGGTTCTCCAGAACCTGTCAGAACCTGCTAAATAGCACCCCTGCTTTAAGGATTCCATTGTCTCTTCTCTTACCATTCTTATCCTTTTCTTCTTCAGAAGTGTCCTCTACATCTTAACTGAATTTGGGAGATGGCTGGTACCATGGACTGCTCACGTGTTATTTTTAAAAATAAGTTTTATGTCAATCTTTTCACATGGGATCACCCGTCTGAGATCAAAAAAGAAAAGCAGACAGAGGGAATATGAAGGTGGGCTTGGAGGAGAGTACCATGAAAACAGGCCTAGATAGATAGAAAGATAGATAGATAGATAGATAGATAGATAGATAGATAGATAGATAGATAGATAGATAGATAACCTGCTTTTCTTCTTCAGCCAAAAGAAAGCTTTCTTCATTTCACTTGAGTCATACTATTATGGAACAGCAACCATTGAAATTTTGCTCATTGCTTGAAATGATGGTGATGCTTTTTTGTTTAGAAAAAAATGTGAAAAAAACACACATAATGCAGAGTCCTCAGCTGCTTCCTTTTTCGTGGCCTATTATTTAAAATGCACCCCTCCACATTTTTCACAGCCTGAAAATGGTTCTATAAAAGGGGAGACGGTTCAGCAGGCCTCCTCTTTCCTGTACTCATGGAAAGGAAATGCATTTCACACATTTTTTTAAGGCCTCGTCAATTTTATCACTCATCTTTTTTTCTTTTCTTTTTTTTCCCCTATTGGCCACCTTATTATCCTGTCAGATGTTTATTTCCAGCTTTTGAAAACTGGGCAAAGCCATTATTTGTCTATTTGTGCAATAATCCAATTTTTTTCTGACTCTCAATAAGCAGTCATGCAACACCAAATTTATTGTAAAATGTGAGAAATGCGAGGGTGGGAGGGGGTTGGAAGTGAACCAGCAGGCCTCAGACAATCAACCTAATTAGTAACTTACTTATTTGCATGGGAACTCATAGCTATCAAATCTAGGCAAGAGTCTTCATTAGGAATTATAATAATATGAGAGATTTCTAGCTTTGAAAAGCTATTGAAAACTTGAAATTGTCCTTGTTTAAAAGAGAAGTCATCTTCTGTTACAAGGATGGCTTAGGGCAAGGAGAGAATTTTCTCTATGCTAATCCAAAGCTGAATTTTAAAAGTATTTCCCAAATGTAATTAGCCTTTTATTATTTCCAAAGACCCAGCTCCTATTTACATAATAAAATGGAAGGCGGCACATTTCTGTGCCTCTGTGCTTCTGTGCACTTTTAGGTCCTGCTAATGGTGTCTTGCAGTATCCACCAGCAACAGATTTGGACCACTCTTTATTAGGGAAAAATACTATTACTTTTGTTCCTGCCAAACAAAAGGAAAATAAGAGAAACTGAAGGTGACAAGAGGTCATCAGCATGAGTAATAATCAAAAATTTGAAAGAAACCATTGAAGAAAAGAAAGCTTCCTAAAGATTCATAAAAATGAAGTATATCTCAAAAAAAAAAAAAGAAGAAACCAAGCAACCCATAAAGGCGCACAAGAGAATACAGAAGTAAAGAATGTCAAAATACATAAGCCTATCTCTATATAACCAACCATTTTTAAGAGGTGAAATAAGAAGGAAACAGGGTACAATTGCTGAATGACCCAAGTGTTAAGGGAAATTAAATGTGCATTAATACTTTAATCTGTCTTCAGTGTAGATGTAGAATGAATATTGGCACAAAAATGCTTTGGGGTGAAGTGAAAGCTAATGGCAAGAAATAGGATTCCACGCTTGACTGGCATACTGAAAACAGTTTTGGGGTCACTCAACTGGTTTTCATGCCTAAGGGAGAACTAGAACTCACAGTTGCCTGGCTTCTTGACTAATACTTTAGACGCAACACCAAACTGGACATCAAAGACACCATAATATGGAACAGAAATGCAAAGGAATATCTTCTTTTCTCCATTGTCTTTTTTTTATTATTCTGACAATGATCATCTGATCATGCAAAACTGTAGGATCAAATGATCATTGCCAGAATAAAAAGAAAGGAGAGAGAGAACCTCTTATGCTATTGTGTTGCTCATGGAATCACTACAAAGTTCAGATATTGACTACTAGCAAGGTGAGAAAATTTCCCCAATACCCCTTAAATCTGGGTCGATTTGTTTTCCATTACCCTTCAAATGTTGCCCTTCATTTTTACAGATTCCCTCCATTGTTGTTGTTGTTGTTAGTTGTGAAGTCATGTCCGACCCATCGTGACCCCATGGATAACGTTCCTCCAGGCCTTTCTGTCCTCTACCATTCCCCGGAGTCCATTTAATCTCACGCAGACTGCTTCAGTGACTCCATCCAGCCACCTCATTCTCTGCTGTCCCTTTCTTCTTTTGCCCTCAATCATTCCCAGTATTAGGCTCTTCTCCAGTGAGTCCTTCCTTCTCATTAGGTGACCAAAGATTCCCTCCATAAAAGAGGCAAAATCCAAAATGTAATAAATACTTAGGACACCACAAGTTAGTGCAATGGCTAGTTCTTTGAATGTGTTCAAGAATTATTCAGAGATAGAGATTAACCCTTGGTTGACTACTTCTTTCATGTGTATGTTCTTTTAATTTAAAGCATGTTAATATCACATGCAAAATTCTCATTTATTTTTGACACCACATTAGAATGATGTGTTATAGGTATATATGCATAGATATTTTAAAGGAGAACAATAAGCAATAGTAAGGGAGGGAGAGGAAAAGATGGTTACCCCACAACCCCTATAATTCACTTATAACAAATAATGATGTGAATAATTTAAAATGAAGAATTAAAATTACCAGATGCTACAGCATATGCTAGAGAAAGATATACTTTGAGAAGTATTTCTCCTCTTCATTAAAACCTTTACTGAGAATCTTCAAGGCAATAGTAAAAAGAGAAAGTTAAGTATTTAAGGATTTCCCATCTCATTTCTTGGCAGTTTGAGGATTGCTCTGTCTGTTTAAATCCCTCTGGCAGCTGGGAGGGAGAGTATGAACATATTGCATGTTTCAAGTTATTTTTACAGTATTAATATCAGTGATCCCCAAGACTTTCAGGCAAGCATTTAGATACCAAGTAACCATTGCTTCTCTGGCTTCAACTAAGATTAAGTGCTAACAACGATGCCCTGTTTCACAAGATGATTTATATGCTGGTATTTTCTTTTTAATAAATTTACAGACATTTCTAAAATTCTGTTTTCACTTTGTCATTATGGGGTACTGAGTGTAGATTAATGAGGGGAAAAATGGAGATTCAGGCTGCAGTATAACAAAATTGATAGTGAAGGAAGTTTGAATATTTTTTGAATACACTGAGTATACTGCTTCATAATGCTTTACAGCCCTCTCTAAGTAGTTTACAGCATCAGCATATTTCCCCCAACAATCTAGGTCCTCAATTTAACCACCTCAGAAGGATAGAAGGCTGAGTCAACCTTGAGCCAGTCAGAATTGAACTCCTGGCATTGACCAGTGAGTTAGCCTGCAATACTGCATTCTAACCACTGTGCTACCAAAAATGACAAGCAAAAACAACAAGCCTTGTCATTTTTGCTTTAGTCAATTGAGGTTTTCATTTATTTTTGGTAAGATAGAGAAGATAGGTATGGATTACAATACCAGCCTTAGTCATACCCATATCACATGTAGCATTCCCTAACAGTAAGGAACATACTAATTAATGCTGGCATATTTGGGCTAGTTACACAACTAGCACAACTAACACCCAGTTTTATCCCCGAAATATTGCAATATTCTATGCAAACCAAGTCTTCTAATCTAGAGACTACCTTACAAGTCAGCATACTGTTAGCTCCATGCCACCACTGGGAGATATACGTAGTGTGCTGATATAAATTTAGGATATCTTTAGTCTAAAACATAAAGGACCTTTCTCCAAAAAAAGCATCCTAAATGGTGTTCTGAATTAGCCACTGCTGGATAGCTTTGTGCTGCCTCTTTCTTTCCTTTCTGTAAAAAAAAAAGTAGTGATTAGATTTTACTTAGATACCGCAAACACTCCTGCATTTTCTCACTGGTTATCTATAAATTATACATGTTCTAAAATATCAGCACTTTCTTCCCGCCTCCCCCCCCCCCACACCCTTTCTTCCTTTCCTCTTTTTACCGCTTTCAAGTAATACCCTGTGTTTTTCACAGTAGGCAAATGTCACACTTGATCCATTGCCCTGTCAAGCCTGGGGAATTAAATAAAAATAAATTCAAAAAGAAAAAAGAAAAAAAAAGTTGGTCCCTTTCTCTGGACTGACATCTCTTGGTGAAAGGAAACAATCTGGAGCCCTGAGGACTGAAGAAAAAGCTTGCCAAAAGTGGCTTTCTGCATTTCTGAAATTCTTAGGAACTGCACTCTGTGGTAGGTTTCCAGACGGTAAATCTCATGAGGTAAAAATTTATTAAACACCGTCTTTATAAATGTTCACTGCAGATGTGAAGATGCATCTTGAGGAAAGCGCATGACTACAGAAGATCCATATGATAAATACTTCTCCAAAAGGCTTCCCCATCCCCTGTTCTTCTAACTTTCTTTGTTCTAACTCCTTGCCCTTTCTCTCTCCTTTCCACTTTCTTTCTGCTGTTGCTTCCTTTTGAAAAATCTCCTTGACATTTAGCTTTGTGTCTGCACAAAATATACTTTTTGAACATTTATTCTGCTGCAACGTTCCCTGCCTTTTACCTATGGACATCCAATGTCTAATGTTAACCTTTATTTTCCTTTCGGATCTGACTCTAGGCCAAGGGTAGACAGATTTCTTGTTCCAAGGGATGGAGTTTTTCTTAAACAGCATTCATAAAAAAAATCTTCAAAGGTAGCAGAGAGTTTGGTGGTACCACAATGATATCAGCAGGAGAACATGGCTGAAAGTTTTGTTCTTTTCTTTTCTCCTGATGGGAGGGAATTTTTTTTTTAAAAAAAATAATGCTTTGGGTGCTTTCCATACCAGCTTTATTTTATTTTTTAAAAAATGAAAATAAATATTTCATGTGAAAAGGATAGCACTGCCATACATCAAAAACATGTCAGAAACTTACCAACAGACTATTAAAACCATAGCTTTAACTAGGAAACAGTGACCATTCTAGAGCAAACCTAGTCCAAAAATGATAGAGAATTCCTGGAAGCCTGACACTCTGACAAATTGGCCACCAACAGGCACATAGACATAAATAACATCTGAATACCATTCAAAGGAGACAATCGACAAGCCAAAAAGGGAACAGAAAGACCAAAACATCTCTTCACCAGCAATCAATACCCAGATTAGCAGAGATTAACACCAAGACTAACAATCAAGAAGCAAACAATACCCCAATCAAGGAGCTGCCAAACAAGCTAACAGTAAACAGCCCAACCAAAGAACCACCAATCAACAGGCAGGGAAAGACACTAGAATATAAAATGGAAGCAAACTTCACTCCCTACTAGCACTGATGATGTTACCTGGTCTGGGTAATGAAACATCTGGAAAAATAACAACAACAACAACCCAAGTTCAGAGAGGACCTCTCATTTCAACCCCGAGCTACAGATATTCTCCTTTATAAATATTTCAATATCCTGCTTTAAATAATGCAGGGTGCAATCTAGGGAGCTGCCCAAAAAAGTAATTAGTGGTCTCAGGCAACCCACAGGCAAGTAGTGTTCACCTTGCCCAAAGGAAATGGAAAGAAGGATGTCAGCAACAAAACATTGTGATGCACCACAGACTCGCTGAATGGGAATTTTCATTTCCAACTGTGGAGCAAATAATTGTACTGCAGCTGTGGGCTTGCAGCTCCAACTGGTCTTCTGTGCCAAAAGATTCCTTCTAGCAAATGGAATTATGATGGAATTATTATAATAAAGCAAAAGATACACTTAGAATCAGATGACCTAATGCAGGGAAAGGTAAGTATTGCCAAATTAGGGGTGATAAGATAAATTATCTCTCTACTGGATTTTCATCAGCCTGGAATTGGGTCTCCTAGTGTAGGCATAACTAGTCTCTTGAACTGGAGCTAAGAATTATTTTCTGTTGAATCTCAAGCCCTTGAAGATTACTTGGCTTTTTTAAAAAAAAAAAATTCTACATGTTTTAATTATAACTCAAGAATAGTTTAAAAAGAATGGTTTTATTTATTTATTTATTTATTTACTTACTTACTTACTTACTTACTTACTTACTTACTTACTTACTTACTTATTTACTTACTTACTTGGGCTTATATGCCACTCCAATCCAAAGAGCCTGTGAGCAGTTTGCATTCCATTCTTTCAGAAAAAAAGATTAAAATACTAAAAAGCAACATAGCAAAGATCAACTAGCAGCAACATAAGCAGCAGTAAGAAAAACAAAGCAAAGACAAAAAAAGACTTCAGGCACCAAAGAACAATGAACATCCTGACATAATCCAAAGTGAGCTACCCTGTTTCCCCCCAAATAAGATATCCCCTGATGATAAACCCAATCGGGCTTTTGAGCGCATGGCAATAGGGACAAGTGCTTATTTCAGGGTTCAAAAAAAATGTAAGACAGGGTTTTATTTTCGGGAAAACATGGTAGATCATAGAAGGTCCATGCTGAAGCACCTCTTCCTAACCACAAGGATGTCAAAACGATACATGTCCTGACATTACAATGGAAACCACAACCTTTTATACTTAGATTACATCATCTCTTGTGAATGTGTAAGGCCTGGGCTTGCATTGTGATAAGATGACACATGTGTTATCATTTGTTTCCTAGCCACCTTGCCCATGGATCTCTGGAGCTTGAGTAGGTTAGAAAATATTAGCTGCTGAGATGTTATTCAGCTGGTTCGGATCGGTTCACTTGAACTGCCCGCCCTGGCTCTATGCTGTCCTATTTAGCCACATTTTTGAGGACGGGCACATGCGCAGAAGACCGGACACATGCGCAGAAGGCACGTGCATGTGTGAAACAAGCATGCGCATATGGGGCATACCGGTGGTAACAAAATATGAAACCCACCACTGATTAGCTGGTTGTAATGCCAACCCCCTCCCCCCACAGATAAAAATGCTGATTTAATTCCCAGTTGTATTTATCTAAATATCTGGGGCATTTATTGCTTAGTGTCTATCCATCTCAGGGGAGCCTGAGTCTATTTGAACTCTGACTTGCGAAAAGTTTACATTTAAGGGAACTTGTAAATCCAAAAGGCATTAAGATTAGTACCTATAGATAAACCAGTATTCCATGAATTGATCCATTTCCCTTTTAATTCCATCCAAACTACTGGCCTTTATCATAACTGCAGCTAGTGAATTATTATGTATGCTTCATCTAAAATACTTGCCTTTATCAGTCCTGAATAGCCTCACTCTTAATTTCAATTGCATGTCTCTGACGCCTAATATTTGCGAAAGCAGGGGGAAAAAAACTTATATCGTTTCCATCCCAAGCATGCTTTTATGTAAATCGGTTATGACTATCTTACTCAATCTCATTCCAAATGAAAAAAAAAGTAATCCTCATTATTGTAACATTTCCTAATTTGGACAATTGCTCCAGTCATCTGCTAATTATAATTGCTCGATTTTGAAACCTTTTGAGCTTTTACAGGTTGGAACTGCTCCTTGTGTTTTCACAAAAAATGTTATGCTGGGTTAGTTACAAGTTAGTCTTGTGCTTTGTTTTTATAATATGTATGGTGTGTTTGTGTGTATGTGTGTACGTATGTGTTAGTATTGACAAAAGTTCCTTGATGTTCAAGAACTATTAATGACCAGACACAACAGTATCCCATTGTGCTGTTTGTATATCTTTAATGGGGATAATTAAATCCAGAAATCAGTGCAATGTTCCCCCTTTAGGTATAAACTATACATTTTTTTCTTAACTATGTTTTCTTACATACCTCTCTTTTCTATTTCATTTCAGAATTAATGATCTCTGCTTTGCAGAGCCAGCAAAACACAGTTGTCACATTCCAACGTTCTACTGTATCTTAACAGAATAACCAAGTTGGAAAGGACATTGAAGATCTTCCAGTCCAACATCCTACTCAAGCAGGTGATCCTATACTATTCTGGAAAAAATGGTTGTCCAATCTCTTCTTTAAAAACTCCAGTGAGGGAGCACCCACAACTTCCATTGTGGATGCTCCAGCAAGCAGTTCCATTGATCAATTGTCTTCACTCTCAGAAAATTTCTCCCTAATTTTAGGCTGGATCTTGAACTTATCTTCTGAGATGTTGGTTACTCCTGCCAACTTGGTGTTGTCTGACAAGTTTCTGTCCATTACTTGCCATTGTCCTGCCTCAGGTGCTTTGGAGAATAGGTTGATCCCCTCTTCTCTGTGGCAGCCCCTCAGATATTGGAAGACTGCTATCATGTCACACCTAGTCCTTCTTTTCATTAGACTAGACATACCCAGTTACTGCAATTGTTCATCTATAGTTTAGCCTTCAAACCTCTCATTCTCTTGTTGCTCTTCTCTGCACTCTTTCCAGAGTCTCAATATCTTCTTTGCCTCAGTATTCCAAGTGTGGTCTTACCAAAGGAATATAAAGTGATATTAATATTTCATATGATCTTGGTACTATCCCTCTGTTTATGCAGCCTAGGACTGCATTGGCTTTTTTGGCAGCTGCAGCACACTGCCGGATCATAATTGGTTGTCCACTAGGATTCCTGGATCCCTCTCAGTTAATGCAGTTGAACCAGATAGCACCTATTCTATACCTGTGCATTTGGTTTTTCTTGCCTAAGTATAAAAACCTTGTTTTTCTCATCACTGAATTTCATTTTGTTGGATAGGGCCCAGTGTTCAAGTCTGTCAAGATCCTTTTGGATCTTGAACTTATCTTCTGAGATGTTGGTTACTCCTGCCAACTTGGTGTTGTCTGCAAATTTGATGAGTTCCCCTTCTATTCTCTCATCTAAATTGTTTATGAAGATGTTGAAGAGTGCTGGGCCTAAAACAGAGCATTGAAGTATATGCTGCAAGCTTCCCTCCATACTATATCCCTCTGTAGATGTAGTTCTATTGAGGACTACATGTTCAGTGTAGTTGCTCAGCCACTTGAGAATCCATCTGGTGGTGATGCTGGTGATGCTGTCTATCTTACCATCTATTTTACTAGCTTACCAAGTAGTAGATTGTAGTCTACTTTGTCAAATGCCTTACTGAAGTCCATGTTTACAATGTCCACAACATTTCACTGGTCCATTAATTTAGTCACTTTGTCAAAGAATGCAAAAAGGTTTGACTGACATAATCTGTTTTAACAAACCCATTTTGGTTTCTAAAAATAGCTTTGCTTTTTTCTAGGTGTTTGTAGAACAGTTGCTTATCTTCTGCAGGATTTTGCCAGGTCTTGATGTCAGGCTGATTGGTCTGTGGTTTCCTCGCTTTCCAAGAAGTCCATTAACCACAAACTCTGGAAAGTTTTTGCAGCATTTGGCCTCCAGCTGTGATGCATGTTGAGTCACTCTTTGACTGATAATGCAATCACACATCTAAGCCCATCAAGTCTTGCCAGCTCTAGTTAACAGGCTTCATTAATTTATATTAAGGACAGTAACAAGTACCAGGCTTACTTTTAATTATATTGAAGGAACTATAGGGCCTTCTAGAAAGATAAAAATTAACATCAATCAACATAACAAACTCTTCAGGCCATGAAAATCATGATATGCCTTTCCCCCCTCTATTGTAGCAGCGGAAGCAAGAACAGAGTTATTTCACTCAGCGTACTGTATGAGTGAGATTGAAAGTTGGCTGATCTGACACATCTTCCTTATTCGGTCAATATTTATTGACTTGGTTGAATGAAAAGATAATTCAGTTTCTCCAGATAGAGAGTTCCATGCAGGTAAGCCATTTTCATCATAAATTGCCAGTATAGATGAACTTATCCATCTCTACTGGGATTGCTAGCTGGAAAAGGCTAGCTGGAAAAATAGAATGCATCTTTGGATATCACAGCTAATCATTTGAAGCTTCAGATGAACTGGAGCCACTGTGCACAGGAAGTCTACAATGTCATGGTCAAGCACATTGTGCAGACATTTTTAGATTCAATCTCACATATGTCCAGTAATAACATAACATAGCAAATAGTCTGAAGCCTTGAAGAACTAGGTTAAATGGACAAATGGTTGAATTGGCAGCTTCCTATCGTGATTTTAGGTCGCTTAGGCAATTGTTCTTTTTTTAGTGATGGATGAGCAATGCACACAAGTCAACATACTATTCTGTAGTTTTCAAAGAATAGAGGCACTGTGGCTCAGTGACTTAATGACAATTGACATGGTATCTGCTCCAGGGTTTCAAGCCTAGCAATGCATGGTGGGCTGTGCTCCCGTCACTCACCTCAGCTTCCACTCACCTAGCAGTTTGAAAGCATGTTCTATAAAAGTTGATAAATAGGGGGAGACAAGTGGTGCTTCGTGCAGATGGTCAGATTCCTATCAGGTCTGAACCTTCCCAGTTGCGACGTCCATTTGCAAAGTGGCTCTGGTAGAGGGAGAAAGCCTTGGATGACACTTACAGGAAAAGCTGCTTGTCTTTCTGGTGCAAAACCAGCTCACCCTCTTGTGATGCACCTTGGGAAGCACCTGACTGTGTACCAAAACAGAGCTAATAAACTGTCAGCCAAACAACTATTCTGCATTAATATTGTAGTCTCCTAGCTAATATCCCAAAGGTGCTTTTTCAAAAGGCAACTAAATTCAGTTGCCTTTTGAAAAAAAGCATCTTTCAGTCAACCATGACTTGGATGACTGAGAATCTCCACAGACATTCTCCTGGCTAATGTAACAATGCCATACACTAAATAAAGAAATAAAGCAAGACTGAGAATTTTGCATTCACAATCCAAAATGCCAGGAGACCACATGAAAGACAAAACAAGTAGATATGCAAGATTCCTTGTGTTAAAGATTTCAAAGAGTAAAAATGCAATCCAGAATTGGAACCAATCATATTCAGATTATTCTTTTAGTGTATGTACAATACACACATAAAGCATTATAAAATGAGTCCATTTGAGTCCATTTACTATAGCTTATGCAGAACACACCACGAAGCTGAAGTTTCATTCCATCTTTGGAAGGAGCGGATAGTTTACTTTTTGTTTTTGTTTGCCAAAATCAGCAACCCGGATTGTAATAAGAACATCAATTGGCATAGAAACGGAGTGTTTACTAGAATGCCTTAGAAGCAAAGATCTTCAAACTTGGCAGCTTTAAGACTTGTGGACTTCAACTCCCAGAATTCTCCAGCCAGCATAGCATAGCATAGCCATCTGGAGAATTCTGGGAGTTGAAGTCCACAAGTCTTAAAGCTGCTAAGTTTGAGGGCCCCTGCCTTAGAGACTGACAGATTTGCTTCCTTCCTTTTAAATGCCTTGGTAAATGAGAATACTGTAATCAGTTCAGTCTTTGAAAGAAAAACAATAGACAACCTAGTGGAACCTTAAATATTAACACAAATAGAGCCATCTTGTCTTTCAAATGCTGTAAGGCTACTCTTCATTATTATTATTTACTTGCAGGTTAATGTGCAAATGGAATCCATGCAGAACAGAATACTAAGCATCTCCATTAATAAGGTGCCAAAACCCAGAAGTGAGACAAGGTGGACAAGTACAGCAGAAAATATCAAATGACATTAAGCCCCAAGCTACATTGCAGAAAGGAGTCTTTTATAGGGAGTGTGAAATCATTTTCTAAATCCCGCAGTTTGCAAATTTTATGTTTTATAGCCTTTGGATGTGGTGTCAGCCAAACAAGATTTTCTATCTTGATCTAAATATTTCGTATAAATTAATCTTATATTTGCAGTTTAAATGGATACGCACTGGGCTTTGTGCTTAGGAAAAGGTTACTTGTCAAGAAAGGTATTTTAGATCCATTCAGTCTGAACTGACAGATTGCTCTATGAGACGTCTTCAGATTTATGGCTCAAAAAGACAATTTTAAGTAAACTCGCATTCATGGTTACTGAAGTACCTTTGGTTCAATAAGGCTTACTCCCAGGTAGCTGGGTATAGATTGGTTTCCTATTGAGAAACAATTGTAAAAGCTTTCAACTTTAGCAAATTGGTTTTAGAAAGAAATAGTCACATTGAATGGAACTAAGAAATAAAGAAAAGTAGAATTTGAGGCAATAGTAGTAGCAATAACAATCATGGGTAAAATGTTCAAATGTACCTCAGTCCCCCATGTGGATTCATAGGATAATCTTACATTAATACTATGTCATCTTCCCATTCCTGTTTCTATGGAAATGACACAGATACAGGCTCAGTTAACTATGTTTAAGGAACTTCTGGTTTGATTATTACAGCATGGCTCAGAAGATGCATCTAGCACATAATTTCGCATGTCAGTTTCTGATGAGAAGAGGCCATAGAGCATATGTCACTATGATCTCAGCCCAGCTATATTGGTTGATCAAATCAGGAGATTGCTGATGCTTAAAATATTTTAGTTTAATATAGTCCATAGTCATAGACCACAGTCACGGTCATAGATTTGACCAGATGTTACTCTGAGTGGGATAACTTTTGTATAAGCTATTATATAATCACATATACCGTAAGTCACATAATGCTTTCAGCGATGGGGATTTTCCAGTTCAGGAAAAAAAAAAAAAATCTGAAATGTTTCTACTGCCTCATGTTTAGTCATTATGATAATCTGTCTCCTGTTTGGATGAGTGATCCGTTGGCTTCAATTATATTTGACTTACAGTGTCCAATTATTTAAAGATACAAATATATATATATATGTGCCATAGTGGACTGTCTTTTGTACAACAGGCTGTAATGAGGACGAACAGGTTATGACGAGGACAGATTATACTTAACTGAGTACAGAATTCCACATTTCATTTATTTAAATTGCTCATAAGAAACATATTTC
The DNA here is from genome assembly GCA_022577455.1 of Arizona elegans. Classification (NCBI taxonomy): domain Eukaryota; kingdom Metazoa; phylum Chordata; class Lepidosauria; order Squamata; family Colubridae; genus Arizona; species Arizona elegans. Next base: position 191,392,960 of record JAKOOJ010000001.1, read on the forward strand.
TTCTTAAAAAAAAATCCTGAACATAGACCTAAGACGATACCAAGATATATTGAGATTTCACACACATATGCATATACTGTCATTTACTGTGGCTGTCCCATGTGTAGGAGGTGGTAATTAACCCAAATAGGGTTATATTTCATTGCCAAATACTAAAATGTCAGTATTATAAATATTCTAACGTGAACAAGTTGAGAAATGGGAGGAAAGATACAGATGGAGCAAGATTTGGAGGGAGGGAAAAGCACTAATGAGAAACTTACATGATGATATAAAAGCATCTTTGGAAACTCTGTTTTGTGAATCAATTGGTGTTTTCTTTTTTTTTTTCTGAAATTGAGAGATGGTCATCTTTGGTGTTTTGTTGTCAGTTGTTTTTTAGAGGTAGCACTTCGAAGTATTGCTGCCTTCAAATAAAATTTCTTATCCCAATTTTTAAGATTTAGTTTCATGTAGTTTCCTGCAGATTAACACGGATTTTGTAAACTCTATTAGAATGCTGTACATAGTCCACCTTCCACTAAGCTCTCAGAGAAAAACAGAGAGATACAAATGTGATATTATGTCATGCCCCACCTCCACCATGTATAAGGTTGTACAGCCTTCCTCCCATCAGGTAAGTTTTTGGGTGGCCAAGGTCACACAATATTAGAGGAAGACTGAGAGTTGCAGTGAGTAAGGATATGTCACAGATGTAGACAAGGCTAAATTGAATAGAATGAACGTTGGAGGGTTTCTTTCTCTGTTCATTTTTCACTGGTGAAATGCCTAATTTACTAATTTAATAGAATAGAATAGAATAGAATTTTTATTGGCCAAGTCTGATTGGACACACAAGGAAATTGTCTTGGTCCATAGTAGATCTATTTCTTGCCCTTTGTTCAGGGCCTCAGGAAAGCAGACACAGCACTTGCCTCCTCCCATTTTTTCCCACAACAGACCAGTGCTGAGAGAGAGTGACTAGTCCAGTATAACTCAATAATGCCAGGCATGAAGGATCAGGATCATAAGTTAAGTTGCAGTTCAAAAGATCTATTGCTCAAGCACATACACAAGAATCCAGTGTATGTAGTAAATTGGCCCCAGGTAAGGGTCAACAGAATTCAAGACAGATTGAACTTGGACTGTTTGTGGGAACGTAATGATTTTAAGCTGGTGGCACACTTAACTCCACCCTCCAGCTCTTCATGTTCTTCACCTACAATAAGGTTCTAGGCTGAGGATGGGGGGGAAAACCTGGATTTCCTTGTCCAGGTGATAACCAGAGTTCATTTGGTAAACCAGAGTGGCCTCGTTCATGTATAATGCTAAACCATAAAAGTGGGGTGAAGCTTCACCTCCTGAGCATATCTTGATTATGCTTGAGATCATCGTTATTCAGCAGGTTTGCAGAAGGTACCAGTTTTGAAAGAGTAGCACTGTGCCAATTTCAGGGGCACATCTCTTCAGAAGAGGGTAGAAAAAAAGAATGGCAATGGAGGAGATTGTCCAGGTGTTGGTGGGGAAAGGGTGTGTCTACAACAAATTGCTATAGGCAGTTAGTGCTAGGGTGATCAGTTGGCCTGTGGGTCAACTGGTGGACAAAGCACTAGAAATTGCTTCTTTACCTATGTTAAACTTAAGGATGAATTAGGGATCTAGGAGTCCTAGTGGACACCACTTAAATGTGAACCTGCCGTGTGCTGCAGCCATCAAAAAAACCTAAACAAACCCCTAATTCAGTCTTAGGCTGCATTAACAGAGGGATAGAGTCAAGATCACGTAAAGTACAACTTTATAATGCTTATAAGACCACATGTGGGATGCTTTCTGTTTTGGTTCCCATGATTAAAAAAAAGATGTTGAGAGTCTAGAAAGAGTGCAGAGAAGACTATTAATGATGATTAGGAGACTGGAGGCTAAAACATATGAAGAATGGTTGCAGGAATTTGGTATGTCTAATTTAATGAAAAGGACTAGGGGTGACATGATAGCAGTGTTCCAATATCTAAGAGGCTGCCACAAAGAAGATGAAGGCAGAAGGCAGAAGAAGAAGCAATGAGTCAAGGAGAGAAACAACCTAGCACTAAGAAGAAATTTCCAGACAGTTAGAACAATTATTCAATGGAATGGTTTGCCTTCAGAAGTTGTGGATGCTACATCACTGGAAGTTTTAAAGATTAAATTGGACAACCACTTGTCTGAAATGGTATAGGACTGTGATGGCAAACCTATGGCACATGTGCCATAGGTGGCAAGCAGAGCCCTCTCTGCGGGCACTCGAGCTGTCGCCCAGGTCAGCTCCACCGTGCATGCGTGCACACCTCCTGCCAGCCAGCTGATTTTCAGGTCTCTGCCGCAGGGGGCGGGGCACATACGGGAGAAGTGCGTGCATGCGTGGGGGGTGGGGGAGCGGTGCGCCCCCATGCCAAAACTAGTCATGGGGGTGCAGGCCTCCCCACAGCCCATTTTTGGTCCCAGGAGGCTTCAGGGAGGCCTGTTTCACATATAGGTTGAGCATGAAATGATGGGATATAGCAGAGTGAAATATATTACTAGGAGATGTTTGTATAGGATGAAATGTAAATGGAGAAAGGCCCTAAATGCTACTTGAAAATTACTTTGTCTTGCATGTCTTACTGTGCCTATCAAACAGCAATGAATAGAATTATTAAATAGGAACAACAGTCCATTGTGCTGCATTAGACTGGGAAGGTATGTTCACATATAATCACGTTGTCTGAGACTCCATTCTTGACATAGAGGATATATATTTCAAAATAAAAATAAAATAAAATAATCCTGTGGAAACCACTATTCTGTTCTAGCAAAAATCACAATAGATCGATTCACACAAAATTGTTTTAGATCTGATGACATTATTTAGCTGAGTGATGAAATGTCTGCAAACAAACAATCAAGCTCAGAGAGCACCAAAGAGTCCATGTGAGTCAGGTCTGGATGTGCATTAATTTTTATTTCCATTCAATCATGTCTAATTCTCGGGGATTTCCTGGATAAGTCCCTACAATTTTCTAGGCAAGGTTTTTCAGAAGCGCCATTGCCCTCTTCTTAGCGCGGAGAGATATTGACTGTCCCAAGGTCACCAAGCTGGCTTCATGCTCAAAGTGGAACTAGAACTCTCAGACTCCCAGTTTAGCCTAATGCCTTAACCCAGTTATTCACTTTCTCGCAGACCTATGAAGGAGGCAATAGCAAACCACTTCTGAACAGTGGTGAAATCCTCCGCGGTTTGCCACCGGTTCGCTGCCCCTGCATGCATGGTACGTGCCAAACGCACACTGTGTGAGCCTTCGCAGTGTGCACCAAATGCATGCTTCACATGGAAAAAGGAGGCTTAAGAAGGTAAGTAGAACAGCGAGGGGGGAACAGCTGTGCTGCGCAATTTAGATTTGCTAGAAAGCAGGATTTCCTGCTTTCTAGCGAATATGAATTGCGCGGCACAGCTGATCGTCGGAAATACCGGTTCGGACCAACTGGTAGCATTTTTTTTACTACCGGTTCGCCTGAACCGGTAGTTTTTATTATTACTGGTTAGCCCAAACTGGTGCGATCCGGTAGCATTTCACCCCTGCTTCTGAAAAACCTTGCCAAGAAAATTGCAAGATGTGAATTTACCTGTAATTTTGTATTGATCTAGCTAGATGCACCCTTTTTGTTTTGAATGGAAATGTTCATGTTCTTTTTCAGGGAAACTAATTTTTATGCCCAATTAGCTATATGAACAGGGCCCTTTATTTCCTGTCTATATAAAATACAACCAATAATATTTTGTGGCCTAACATCAGGCAAGTGCAATATATGATTTCATACTGACAACCAGCACTTTATACCCGATGCACTTTGGAATTATACATTCAGTTTGGTGGAGGCCATAAATATTGTCTACTGAAAAATCTGATAAAATAGCCTTGCCTTGACTACTTCCTGGCTGAAGAACCAGGCAAGCAAAAACATAGAAAAGAAAAGCAGGGTTTTGATGAACTGTAATATCCAAAACTATTCTAGAAACAATTACATTGTCAAATCTAAATTATTTGCTGAAGAGAAATGTAATGTAAATAGCAAGGCAACAGCATGTGCACTCAAAAAATAAATTGGATTTTAAATTATGCTGATATACAACTGCCCCAGTATAAGACGATGTTACATTTAATTCACGACATAGGTAAAGAATGATAATCTAGCTTTCATTATACATAATGTCACTTTTGCTAATGGAACTATAATTTTAAGTTGTTGCTTTGATAAAAACAAAGAAACAAAAGTAAACTCTTCATATAGAAACGTAGTTTCACATATAGAGTTGCTACCCCAGATATGTAAAAATGTGTTACATATTGTTGTTTTGACCAATATACTCTCTCCCAGCTGGTGTTTTTCAAGAGGAATGGAAGTCGAAAGAATATTACTCTTCTTACAGAATAATTTACCAACTAGTCTACCCTGCCAAGATCTATTCAGATACCTTCATCTATAGAGAAATGAGATTGGATATTATTCTATATAGCGAAGCATATCAATATGATATAAAATTTGATCCTATGCTATCATTTCAGTATCATAATCACAGGCCATTACATTCACACAAGGCTTTGGGGATAGCTTTTCAATCAACAGAATATGTATTTCTTTTTAATCTTCCCTAAAGAAAACCCTCGAGTTCCAATTTAGTACAAATTACATCCAACCCAATTAAAATCAATAGATCTAAATGCACAGTGCCAACTTAGGAAGTCCAGTTCAGATATATCCCAGGTGCAGTTGGCTGAGGATGAACAGTGACTTTTAACCATGATCAGAATACTAGTTCATCGTAAAAGCATACTATAATGACAGCTATTATATCCGCATCATAGCAAGGTCTCTCTGTAACATAAACATTTGTAGATGATAAGACTGAGCCTGAGGATAAGATCAAACCGTGATGGCGCAGTGGTCAGAATGCAGTATTGCAGGCTAATTCTGCTGACTGCCAGGAGTTCGATCCTGACCGGCTCAAGGTTGACTCAGCTTTCCATCCTTCCGAGGTCGGTAAAATGAGGATCCAGATTGTTGGGGGCGACAAGCTGACTCTGCTTAGAGAGGACTGCAAAGCACTGTGAAGCAGTATATAAGTGCTGTTGCTATTGTAATCAAAAGCATAATCAGTCTGGAGTATTTATGCTCCCGAAAGGACTTAAATCCAACTCCCCTTGAAGTTCATTGACACTTATCTGGTGCCAATGTACCTTGACCCTTAGTAGATCAGATGCTTGTGTACAGGATTGCATGGAATAAATTCCAGCACTTTTAAACTCTATCCCGAATCCTGCTTTCTTGTGCCTGACATATTCCTTGCCTCCAAATAGTTAGATTTGGCAGAGAGAAAATGAACAAAGGTTCTAGCTGACCTAATATGGGTAGTCCTTGACGTACGATCTCAGTTGAGCCCCAAATTTCTGTTGCTAAGTGAGACATTTACAACCTTTCTTGCCCCATTTTACAACCTTTCTTGCCACGGTTGTTAAGTGAATTCCTGCAGCTTTGAAATTAGTAACACAGTTTTCAAGTGAATCTGGCTCCCCCATGTAAGTTGAGGACTACCTATAGTGAAGACCACTCCAACGCTCTTTACCTGCAATTGACACAGTCACAGCACAACATCCAGGGTTTGCTCCTATGTGTGGTTTTCACATATTTTGGTGCTGGTGGATATCCATAGAAAGAAATGTCACTTCCAGATTGCAAAGGCCAGGTGAGAAGACATGGTGTTACTGCCTAACATTTGAAAAGTTAACAGTGGGTTTAAAAGTTTAATTTAGCTGTTGATTTTTTATATTCTAGATACATGTTAGGCTAGGTGGGTTGGGTAAACAGCATTTTAGAAATTCACACATTGTGTGACTGCTTCGCAAGAGGGAGGAGTCATTAGCTTATATTTATCATGTTCAGCGAGTGGGGACAATGTGTGTATTTACCCTGTTTCCCCCAAAATAAGACCAATCGGGCTTTTGAGCGCATGGCAATAAGGCCAAGTGTATATTTCAGGGTGAAAAAAAATATAAGACAGGGTCTTATTTTCGGGGAAACACGGTATTTGTTTTTGTGTAGTCTTGTTTCAGTTTATCTTGCTTTTGTATTTTTCTCTCTCTTTTTTGGAGTTTGTATTTTAACATTTTAAACAAAATAAAAATTTATATTTAAAAAAAAAGAAAAGAGAAGTTCCTAGCGGTGATGCAGTGATGCACCTAGCGGTGGTGCAGTGATGCAGACTAATGCAGTACTGCAATACTGCATTAGAATGCAGTACTGCAGACTAACTCACTGCTCACTAACAGGTTCGATCCTTACCGGTTCAAAGTTGACTCAGCCTTACCTCCTTGCGAAGTCGGTAAAATGAGGACCCCGATTGTTGTGGGCAATAGACTGACTCTGTAAACTGCTTGGAGAGGGCTGTAAAGCACTGTGAAGCCATATATAAGTCTAAGTGCTATTGCTATTGCTAATGGCGGAAATTCCTTGCCTTGGCCCATCTCCTTGCTACTGATATCCAATCATAGCAGCAGACTGCAAAACTATGAAAAGAAGCTCAAATTTCCAATTCTCAGTACACGAACATTAAGAGTTTAGGAAATTTGTACTATGTCAGGTAGAGAAATACAGGTGATTCATTCTCGTTCTCTTTTGTGAACAGGGCAAAGGGATTCCTCTTTAGACATAAACCTGAAAGGCCAGAATGAAACACTCCGTATCCTTCTGGCAAACAAGTCAATACTGGCTGATAGTTTTTTGTGCGCAGCTAATGATCAGAAAGTGGCCATTAGCACCAGTTAAGTTCTTCAACAACTACCCAACTCTACTTTTTGTTCCAATTTCAGTGATATAATCCCGCTCTCAATGCTAAACTGCCAAACTTCCTTAATATACAACCTCAATTTTTGAACACTTACGGTTCTGAAATTGCCAAGAACATTTTTCTTTCCATTTTGTATTTTTCTGCAAACTGTGCAGTTTAACAAGCCTGCAGAGTTTTGATAGCTCACAAACGGCATGCCTGCTTTCCTGAAACAATTTTGGAGGGATAGTCCTCCAACGGGACCTAGCAAAGAAAACCCACAATCATAGAAAGATTCTGGATAATCTGGCTATCTAGGGTACTTACAGGGTGAAAGAGAAATGCTAAACGATGGTTCTTCGTAAACCTACATTTATTTATCAAGACAAATAGTATGGCTCAGAAAAAAAATTGGAAGCAATTCTTTATTGCAAGCCTTAACTACAGCTATAGCAAAAAAAAAAAAAAAAACATACAACACCTGATATAAACAAAATAAAATGGGGAAAGGAGTCAATTTCTTGCCCTTAAATCTTGATAGCATCTCACGTACTATGGAACAATCGACCAATTCTCACTAAGGAGACATCAGATGCTCTCTGAGTATCCAAACAGAGAGGCTCATACAGATCCTGCAGTTCTACTGGAAGTTACCTATAAGATTGTGTCCTGCAGTAAGGAGAAAGAGGATGGAGCTATTGTGAATTCTATCTATGTCTCAACCAAATATCTTCTCATTGCCAGCTTAACGGAGCAACACCCTGGTCTGATTTTATTTATATATATTAAAAAAAAAAAAAACCTTAGATGGCTGCCCATGTTGTATAAAAAAGCCCTTGATGGCTAACAAACAGCTGTACAAATAATAAACATGATTTTTTATAAACCTTTACATACCATGTCAACCACCATAACACTATCCTCCCCAAAACACCAATACAGGGCTGGCTACCTATCCAATCTTAAGAGCCTTCCAGAAGGCAAGGAGAGCTGTAGAAAAGTCTTACTTCCAAGTCCCACCAGATGACAGCTTTTAATTGAGGGAATCTGAAATGAGTTCACCCTATCCAATTTAATGAAACCACTAGATGTTGTTAAGGAGAGGTTATCTCTCAAATATCGCAAAAGAGTCGCAGTGGCGCAGTGGTTAGAGTGCAGGCTACTGCTGCTGATCAGCTTCGGCTGCCAGCAGTTTGGCAGATCGAATCTCACCAGGCTCAAGGTTGACTCAGCTTTCCATCCTTTCAAGGTGGGTTAAATGAGGACCCAGATTGTTGGGGGTAATATGCTGACTTGGTAAACCACTTAGAGAGGGCTGTGAAGTGGTATATAAGTCTAAGTGCTATTGCTATATTGGCAAACTACAGTATAGTCTCTTCTAGGTAGCACTCTGAAGAAGCACCATAGATTTGCCTTTATAGAGTAGTGTAATTTTGCTATTTCTCATGACTGGGCTCTGTGGAGGGCCAGGATCTTGCTGGCTATACATAAGAAGCGAGTTACGTAGTAATGAGGAAACAGAAACACAGAATGGGACAATGTGCCACAGTCAACTCACTATGGCCAACTGACCACAGGACAACTCACTATGGCCAACTGACCACAGGACAACTCACTATGGCCAACTGACCACAGGACAACTCACTATGGCCAACTGACCACAGGACAACTCACTATGGCCAACTGACCACAGGACAACTCACTATGGCCAACTGACCACAGGACAACTCACTATGGCCAACTGACCACGGGACAACTCACCGCAAGACACTTCAACAATTCAATTTAATTGTTTAAAATAATTTTAAAAATATTTCAATTTTTGTCATTCACATTTCATTCTGTCCCTCCTTTTTCATCCTTTCTTTAATAATTCTATTCCACCATTTCTTCAATATGAATGTAACTCTTGTCCTGCCTTCCATCCTTCCAAGGTCAGTAAAATGAGGACCCAGATTGTTGGGGGAAATAGGTTGATTCTGTTAACTGCTTAGAGAGTGCTGTAAAGCATTGTGAAGCGGTATATAAGTCTAAGTGCTCTTGCTCTTGCTCTTGCTATATAGTGGACAGAATGGCGACATCCCATTAAGAGAGCAAAGAGCATATGAGAGCATATGGTTTATCATTGAGAAATGATAAACCATAAAAGACAAATCCTTGACACTCCAATAGAGCTCCAATGGGCTGAAAGTTAAATGAGCTATTCAACTGATTACCGTATTTTCCGGTGTATAAGACGACTTTTTAACACATGAAAATCTTCTCAAAAGTCGGGGGTCGTCTTATACGCCGGGTGTCGTTCTCCTGTAACCAGGTGGACCAGCCCAAAAGGCTCTGATGAGCCTTAAATGGCTCTGGCGATCCAAGCTCTGACGATCCCAGCTTTGCCTGCTAATCAGGCAACGCAGCTGGAATCGCCAGAGCCATGTAAAAGGAAAAAAGTTTTCCCCCTCCAGCTTGCTTACCTTAGCTGCTAGTCGCAATGCTTTCCTTGCTTCGCTTGCCTGAATCCATTCCATCAGCAAGCCACTCCCTGCCTGCAATCAAGCAGGCAGGGAGTTGTGGACTTCAACTCCCAGAATTCCTCACCCAGCAAAACAAAGCTGGCTGAGGAATTCTGGGAGTTGAAGTCTACAAGTCTTAAAGTTGCCAAGGTTGGAGACCCCTGTTCTATTGGGTAAGTTTTTTTCCCCTTTGGGAGCTTTTAAAAAAATAGTTAATTGGGTTTTTTTTGTTGTTGTTGTTCTTTTTTAGACCTAGCCATTTAAAGTTTAGGAAGTTTTAAATCTAGTTTTCATATAAAAATAAAATAAAATAATATTTGTGCAGCTTTCTGAGATTTAGTGTGTTTCTGTAGTGTTTCACTCTAACTACACAAACACACAAAATCTCACAAAGCTGTATATGGAATTTTGTGTGTGTAAAGTGTGAAAGTTGTTTTTTTGGGCTTTTTGTGGCTGTGTGAGGTTCCTGCTTGTTGCAGGGGCCATTTTGGGTCTAGCACAGCTGTTTTTACATTGTAGGTGAGCCAGTTGATGTTTTTTCATTTTTATTTGGTGTGTGTTGGAAGAGGGGTAGTCTTATACGGCGAGTATAGCCCAAACTCTATATTTTAACAGGAAAAGTCGGGGGTCGTCTTATACACCCAGTTGTCTTATACGCCGGAAAATACGGTAGTTGACTACTCATATTAATATCAGAGAGCATATAACATCATTCTCTACATAAATAATATAGAGTTGCAACATTATAAGAACCCCCAAAGCTGAAGAAAAGCCATCATATTAGTGAACGGCTTCAAAAGGCTACGAAGTGCTTCGAAGGCATCTGATCTAATGCGGTACTTTGAAACTGGTCCCCACTTCGGTTCATAAACCTGCTTTGATGGTTCAGTGCAACCTTTGTTGGTCCGAAGTACTATTTGAAGTTTTGCATAGACTTAGGTTCTCCTAAGCAGTACGACTAAGTCTAAATCCAGCTTTATATTCCTAATGAACTACAATTTACCATGCTTTGCCCTTGTGTGTAATACTGGAATTGTGAACAAGTGAAATATACATGGATATAGATATAGAATATATAGTAAAAGATTATTTTTCTGCCCAGGGCAAAATTTATCCTTTGGATGAAAGAACACGTTATTCAGTCTAATGCTTTCTAAAGAAGGGAATGGAGAATATTTACATAGAACTTTAATGAGTTGCAGCTAAGTCTCAGATTCTTAAAAAAGACAGACAGGCTCTGAATTCTAAAGAGAAATCTAGTTACCGGTGCAAACTATTTTAGCAGCCGCTTCTATATGTATTGTATGTCCAGAGGATTTGCCTTGTAATCTTATAACCAAAGCATCTCAAGATGTTCCTTTTGATGCTGAGGGTGGAGGGGGCTCACAGTCATTTGCAGAACATTGTGCCCTTGTTACCCTTTCATTTTCTCCAACGTGCAAAGAAAGAGAATAAATTCCAAAAAGTGAGGTTGCATTTTCCTTCCCCTCTAGTGGATAAAACCATTTATTTCCATCGATTTTTGTTTCTGTATAGCCTAGAGGGCTCTTTGGGCTCCTGCAATATGTCATCACCACCAGGGCATATCTAGATGTCACATGTAAGGCTTGCTAAAGGGCAAAGTGCAAATAACTAATTCTCCTATAAAAACAACACAAAAAAATTGTACATCTAACAAACGTTGTTTCATCAGAATGCCAAAAATAAATTGTCCCCCTCTCTCTATCACAAACCAGTTGCAATTTATTTTTTTCGTGCAGTCAAAGATCCAAATAGGTTCTGTGCTAGCACAATCTTTTACTCTTCAGATTGGCCAATATCCTCCTCATTTAAAGGAGATTGTAAAGTAAATTTTACGTGCCAGTCAAATACACAGTACAGAAGGAACTGGAACTGGAGCAAACAGTCTGGACAAATTGAGTCAAAAAACAAGTCACTGGCAGAGAAATGGTTCACTGGTTTGCTGTGATTCAGCCAAAAGTTGCACTTCATTGCAGAAAACACTCAGATTCCATTGCACACTCTTGACTCTGATATGTAGCATGTTCTGTCACTGTCATCCATTACCCTGCTCCCTGGCCATAGGAGATGGGGTCAGTTGCTTTCGCTGAGAATAATAAATTGCACCAGAGTAATTAGAGAACATTATATGACTAATTCCCTAGGATATTCAGTTTGTAGCTGAAACGATTCTTTGACTAAACGTAGCAACCATTCTGAATAACCAAGAGAAATTCACAAGATGCTCAGAAAAAAATCTCAGTTGTAAGCAACATTGAGAAAAATCTGAATAACTTCGGCATAAACTACTGCCACTGATCTCCAAAATCCCCATTTCAGATACACCAACAACAGCCAAGCCTCCTACAACTGACCCCATCCCATTGGGCCTGTTAGATATGTTCAAGGATCGTGCCCAATAATTCCACAAGCAGATCTTCTTTAAATCATTTATTGTTTATTGACTGAGCATCTCATCAATACAGGTACATATCTGGAACTGGAGCAGGACCGCATGGCTGACCCTTAAGTACCCCCTGGGCGTGGCTAAGGTAAGGAGGGGCTATTGGGTTAGGGTGTACCTTGTGGGCTGGCCTGTCCAGCCCCCCTGCCTCTAGCTCTGGGTCAGAGGCAAGGCATTTACTCCTGACAGGGCCCACCACCTCTGGTGATTACAGATAATGAGGTGCAAGGTCTATTTCACAGACAAAAGCCAGGAAAAGCACCAGGGCAGACAAGATAACTCCTTCTTGTTTAAAAGCCTGTGCTGACCAACTGGCTCCCATCTGCACTTGCATCTTTAATAAATCACTAGAGATGTGTTATGTTCCTTCTTGCTTCAAACACTCTACTATCATCCCAATGTCACAGAAACCCTCCATCAAGGAACTGAATGACTTCAGATCGGTTGCTCTAACATCTGTAGTTATGAAAACCTTTGAAAGGCTAGTGCTGGCCCACCTGAAAACCATCACGAATCTGCTGTTAGAGCCCTTGCAATTTGCTTACCGATCAAATAGATCAACAGATGATGCTGTTAATATGACTCTACTACATCCTACAACATCTTGAATCTCCAAAGACCTATGCAAGGGTCCTCTTTATAGACTTCAGCTCAGCATTCAATACCATCATTCCAGATATTCTTCTAACTAAACTAAATCAGCTAGCTGTACCTGAACACACTTGTAAATGGATCATAAGCTTCCTAACAGACAGGAAGCAGCAGGTGAAGCTAGTCAAAATCACATCAGATACCTGTACAATTAGCACAGGAGCCCCCCCAGGGCTGGGTGCTCTCTCCACTTCTCTTCTTACTATACACCAATGACTGCTTCTCAAAAGATCCCTCTGTTAAAGAACTGAAGTTTGCAGATGATACAAGAGTGATTGGCCTCATTCAGGACAATGATGACTCTGCATACAGATGGGAGGTTGAACAAATAGCCTTGTGGTGCAACCGGAACAATCTTGAACTTATCACACTCAAAACTGTAGAAATGGTGGCAGATTTTAGGAGAAACCCTCCTATACTACCACTTCTTACAATACTAGACAACACATTATCAACAATAGAGACCTTCAAGTTTCTATGTTCTATCATATCTCAAGACTTAAAATGGGAACCTACCATCAAAAACATCATCAAAAAAGCACAAAAAAGAATGTTCTTTCTGCACCAAATCAGAAAGCTCAAACTGCCCAAAGAGCTGCTGATTTAGTTGTACAGAGGAATTATTGAGTCTGTCATCTGCACCTTTATATCTGTCTGGCTTGGCTCTGCAACCAAACAAGACAGATACAGACTTCAACAGATAATTAGAACGGCAGAAAAAACAATTGCTACCAACCTGCCTTCCATTGAGGACCTGTATACTGCATGAGTCAAAAAGAGGGCTGTGAAAATATTTACAGCCCCCTCGCATCCTGGACATAAATTGTTTCAACTTCTACCCTCAAAACGACGCTATAGGGCACTGCACACCAGAATAACTAGACACAAGAACAGTTTTTTCCCAAATGCCATCACTCTGTTAAACAACTAATTCCCACAACACTGTCAAATTATTTACTAAGACTTTATTACTATTATTCTTCTCATCCTTCCTATTACCTATCTCCTCCCACTTATGATTATAACCATGTTGCTTGTATTTTTACAATTTATATTATTCTGTTTGCTTCCTAGTATGATTTGATTGCTTATTAGTAATCTATCACTAAGTGTTGTATCTTATGATACTTGACAAAGTTATTTTTCTCTCTTTCTTTTTTTTCCTTTTATGTACTCTGAGAGCATATGCACCAAATACAAATTCCTTGTGTGTCCAATCACACTTGATTAAATTAAATTAAAGAATTCTATTCTATTCTATTCTATTCTATTCTATTCTATTCTATTCTATTCTATTCTATTCTATTCTATTCTATTCTATTCTAAATCTGCACAGCAAACAACTCTGCCAGATGTTGGCCAATTATTGGGCTGGAGATGTCTTGATCCTGTCAGCTCTTGAATTCAGGTGTGCACTCTCCGCTTCAGTAACCTTAATTGCCCTATTCCGTGGATCTGGAGGAGGATCATTTTTCATAATGTCGTCTCTTTTAGAAAGATGATTTGCTCAAGCTTCTTGCCAACAGCTGGCTGGAGTACTATTTTATCTCCTGCAAGTCCTGATCCTACAAAGTTATCAGGTCCCTCATCAGAGGACTCGGAAACAGCCATGACACCCAGGTCTCTCCTGTGATTACCTGTGTATTCCTACCTTAGCTGTAAAATTTCCTGTGATTTCTCTGATCTTCTTTAAAAGATTTTATTTTCCTTTTTTTTATTATTATATTCCACTATTTGTTGACATTCTGCATTAAGATATCTTTCCTTGTTCTTTCTTGTTTGATGTTGGAAGTCTGCATTAATTCATCATACATCCTTTTTGTTGCCTAAGGCTTTTATCCTCTTTTTTTTTCCCTGGCTATCATGATAGCTTGTTCTGAAAGCCTCTTGGATCTTTTCCTCTTTGAAATGTTGGGGATATTTTTCTGCTTCAGTTTTCTCAGGGTCTCTTATCTCACCCATAGCTTCTCAGGTTCTCTTTGCATAAGTGAAGAATACTAAATTTGTTTCTTATTGATTCTACATTCTGACTGTGTGTTCACTGGGTTGTATCTTACTTGTACACCCACTCTTTAGTTGCTAAGTTTAAACCATGTACTTGACAATCAATAATTCATAATGTACTCTACAATCTGAACCTGGAGGTCTCCTGGCTGAATGGATTGCACTTTCCCACCTTCTGCTCCCTATTATGAGGTCAGCTTGATTCCAATAATTTCCATCTGGTGGTGTCCAGGTGTGGAGTCTGCATTTCTGTGTCCTGAACTAGCCACGGTCAATAAAAAAAGATTTCTCTTTGCAAAGCTTTGTTAATCTATCGCTCATATTACTGCATCTATTCAAGCCAACCTTTATCACTTATATATTTGCTGGCTGGCTGGCTGGCTTACAGACCATTTCAATCCATAGATGCTAAACTCCCTAATATGTAATTGGGATTAAAGACATATAAGTCAAATTCAAGGCAACAGATTCATCAAAATGTTATAAAACCAGAAGTCATGGCTAAAACATTAATGACAATGATAAAATGCATTCCATTGACAGGCGGGGTAATCATAACAATCCTGCCCCCTGGATTGGTTAAATTACTCAATTCCTTCACTTTTGCAACTTTTGCAACCAATTATCTATCAACCACCTATCTATTATCTATCTCCTTTCTTGATACTGCACTTAGCACTTACTAGAATTTGTCTCAATGTTTCCCTCTATTGCAGGGCTGTCAAACTTGTGGCCCGCAGACTGGATGCATCACATGCTGGCCTCACCCCCACCCAGTTTAGCGAAGGGGAACAAAGTCTCACCCATAGCGTGACACCACCATGACACTGCGAGTTTGAGACTCCTGCTCTATTGCATCTATATTAGGGGCACATCTCTGCATAACGTTATCTGCATATTCATTCATTTCAGCAGATATAATTCTGTTATTGTGTTATAGTCAAAAACGAAACAATATTCTTTTTGAGTATCATTTACCACTCCATTCCTTTGAATGGATTTGTGCTCAGCATGGCAATTTATATACCAACCTAAGTATATTGTTTATAAGACATCCAGCCTGATAGTTACCTTTCTGCTTTGGCAATTTCATTATTTTCTTCATTTGTATTTCTCGCTTTCCATATTTTGATGATACAAAAAGGCTCCTCTTTCAATAGTGGCCCTGTTAGTACTGGACTTTTTTGTGCCTTTGGTCTGGCCACATCGCCACATCCAAATGCCATTTGTGGAAATACAACAGCCACACCTGTAAGTGTTGACTTTCCTGATGTCTGCCATAAAGCAATGTCCTTTGTTGCTTTATGGGCTGTTCTTAGCTTCTCTCTTTTCCTTACTGATCACAGTGAAGTTCTGGACTGGCACACCAGCTGGTGCTACTTCCAAGGTAATTTGAATCTCTGAACCTTCCCAGCACATCAAGATTGTAATCCCTGAATGAATAGATCCGTGATGGCGAACTTATGGCATGCGTGCCAGAGATGGCACACAGAACCCTCTCTGTGGGCATATGCGCCATCACCAGCTGTTCTTCTGGTTTCTGGCATGTACATGCACACCAGCCAGCTGGTCTTCACATGCCAGAGTGCCGGAAACCTGAAGACCAGCTGGCCGGGGCTCATGTGCACGCTGGCCAGCTGATCTTCAGGTTTCCAGTGCTCCAGGGCACATGAAGACCAGCTGGCTGGCACGCATGAGTGCACCGGAAACTCGAAGACCAGCTGCCTGGTGTGTTACAGGTTTCTGGTGCTCTGATGCGCATACATGCACGTGTGGGCGCGTGTGGGCACATGTGTGCATGCGTTCCAGTTTGGGCACTCGGTGTCAAAAAGGTTCGACATCACTGGGATAGATGATGTAGAAGTATACAGATAAAAACAAAGCAGATGGAGGAGACAAACAATAATGGAAAACTATCTGAGGCAAGATCTGTTGCAGTTAATTCACCCAAGTCACTGTATAACCAGTGATTTTGTTCCCACAAGACACTTAGCTAAATTTAATGAGGAAGCTAATGTCTTCTGGAAACACCAAGGGGGTGTTAGGTTGGATTACATTTAACCCAAAACAGAAGTAGTCATCACAGCGTTCAAGTAATTCAACCCAGATTGTTGTCTTGTAAGGTACACCTACACCTCTCACAGGATCTATTACACATTCCTAGTCTAAGGAATGTAGAAAGGGAGAGTGACTCAAAACTAATCCACCCCATTATACCGAACTCACTGCCATAGTTTGGTAGAACATAACACTTTCAAATATTGATTGGCTGCAGCGGACAAACCGTGATTATTGAAACTTGCCCAGTAAGGCAGAGCTTAGTGATAATGAAGCCTTAACTAGTGCTAGTCCTTGACTTATGACCACAATTGAGTCCAAAATTTATGGTGCTAAGTGAGATATTTGTTAAGTGAGTTTTGCTCTATTTTAGGACCTTTCTTGCCACAATTGTTAAATGACTCACTGCAGTTGTTAAGTTAGTAACATGGTTATTACTAGTTTCCCCGTTGTCAGAAAATCACATACGGTGAACACATGACCCCAGGTCACTCCAACCGTCATAAATGTGACTCAGTTGCCAAGCATTTTAATTTTGATTACATGACCATAGAGATACTGCAAGGGTCATAAAACGGTCATGTCACTTTTTCAAAGCCTTTGTAACAGTCACTAAATGAATTGTTGTAAGTTGAGGACTACTTGTATTCTAAAAAGTATCATGGGATGTGCCTAGGAAAGGTGGTTGAGATCTCTATGTTACTCAGCTGAGGATTTATGACCAGGTTGTGTGGTTGTGTGCTGCCTGAACCACTGGCAGGATTTGACTAGGTTAGTGGCTAATTGGTTAGCTGGTTGTGTGAATCAGGCCAATACATGTTTAGGAAGAAATAGACGAATCAAGTCACCTTACTCTGACTAAGACTCGAATATGCTTTCACCACCTTGCCAGTACTAAAAGGACCAGCAAAGTCATTATGTAATGCTGTAGCACCTACTTTAGATATAATGTTTTATGACTTCTGCAATGAACATCCAGTCTATAAGGATGGGAATAATAGGTATACCATAACAGGTGGAAGGACTGAGCGATATTGGCCAACAAGGGGAAAATACAAAAAAGGTTCAGATTTCAAAAGGAATGGACATATACCTCATAAAATGCCTTTTCTCTATACAGATGGTCCTTGCTAAGGACCGTCACAATTGGGATCAGCAATTCCCAATCACAATTGGGATCAGCAATTCCGTTGCTAAGCAAAGCAGTCACAAAAGGAAACCATGACTGTGCTTATGATCTTCACTTCAGTTTTCCTTTCTTTGACAGGCCTTCAAAAATACAAGGACTTGTCACAAAATTACTTTTTCAACACTGTTGTAACTGAATGATCCCTAAATGAGGCTTAACAAGGAATACTTGGATTTGAAAATCTCTCGCTGTGAATTCCTTCCATCTTTGGAATATATATATACAATATCCACATATATTTGGAATTAATGGGAGGGGGGGAAAGAAAGAGAGAGAGGAGGGAGGGAGGGAGGGAGAGAGAGAGAGAGAGAGAGAGTTAGGGGGGAAATTATATTTAAGTTCTTAATAGTAAGCAATAGTACATGATCCCATTTCTAATGGGTTTTATGATATTTTGTCAATGAAAACCCTGAAGTTTTAAGTTTTTTTCCCCCCAATTTGTTCTGTTACTTCTAACTTATTGGAACCCTCAAAGTAACCATTATGTGGCTTATTGAATAGTGTTATAAAGAATGACATCGTAGTACAGATCCACAGAGCAACATCAGGAATGTAAAGCAAGTGCCTACTAATAATTTTAATTAGTATTTAAATGTGGACTTGTAGAATCACATAAAATATATATAAGAAAAATTTAGGGCTGCTGATATTAAAACAAAGCAATTCAAATCCAAAAGCTGCCTTTAAAATCATGTACAGAATTTTTATCGACGTTACTTTGGGAAATGCATAAGGAATATATGTAGAACCTTTTCCTGAGTTAAGCTATTACTGCATCGGATTCCTCCTGTCTAGACTTTGAGATAGACCTGCGGGATTAAGCTATATTCATTCTTTCATCAATATAGATTTATTGCAATGAAGCGCACTGGGGCATAATTTCCACATTTATTTGTTCTTGCAATTTGCAGCCAAACAATATATATTTTCAGCTGCATTACTAGGAGACAATTGTGGATCAATAGGATCATGTTAATTTTTAAGGAGCGATTGTAAGGTCAGCAGGACACATTCTTATAACATATTATCCTCTGCTAGTGATTTCATTGCTTAAAGGCACACAGCTTCTCATTTCTCAGGCACACAGAAAATAACTTTGCAAATATTGCATGCAAGCAAAAATAGTGTTAACCCTGTATGTAACCTAGAGCACTAACTCAGGCCAATAAAACCCTTTGTGAACAGCGTATTATGAATTCCAATATCATCAATGGGATTGTTTCTGACCTTAACACTAACTGCTTAATAAAAATTAAAATAAAATGGAAGTTGAAAGAAAAAAACCAAGCCTTTTGTCCCTGTTACTCAGATTAAGGTAACCTTTAACCTACTCACATTAGGATAATCTTTCACTTTAATCAAAGTCATAGATAGTTCATTCTTCAAAATCTCATTTTCGTAAATTTGCATTGAGACAAATGCCACACAAATCACACAACTTTTTAAAGAATGCCTGTTTGCTCTTATAATAAAATAAATTTGCATCCTCCTATACTGACAGGCACTCAAGAACTCCAGAACAATCTAGCATATGAGCAGGCATACCGTATCTGATGGCAAAAAACCAGAAGACCACAAAGTGGCAGCAAAGAGCAATAACATTTAGACTTATATACCACTTCACAGTGCTTTACAGCCTTCTCTAGGCAGTTTACACAGTCAGCCAATTGCCCCCAACAATCTGGCTCCTCATTTTACCAACCTCGGAAGGATGGAGTCAACCATGAGCCAGTGAGACTCGAACTGCCAAATTGTAGGCAGCTGGCAGTCAGCAGAAGTAGCCTGCAGTACTGCATTCTAACCAGAAGTGGGTTTCAGCAGGTTCTGACCAGGTCTGGGGAACCGGTAGTGGAAATTTTGAGTAGTTTGGAGAACTGGTAGTAAAAATTCTGACTGGCCCCACCCCCATCTATTCTCTGCCTCCCAAGTCCCAGCTGATTGGGAAGAAATGGGGATTTTGCAGAAACCTTCCCCTGGAGTGAGGTGAGAATGGAGATTTTATAGTATCCTTCCCCTACCACGCCCACCAAACCACACCCACCAAGCCATGCCACACCCACAGAACCAGTAGTAAAAAAATTTGAAACCCACCACTGATTCTAACCACTGCGCCACCACGGCTCTTGACTACATTTTTGTAGTCCAGGTATGATAAGCCTAAAATCAGAGGCTTCAGAGGTTAGAAATTTTAAATAGCGACTAGTTTTCACATGTAAATGGTGCTCAGATTGATCTCAATGCTGCTAACTGGGTGCAGCTTCTGGCATGGTTTAAGTCATATCATATTTATTTCTGTTCTAGATGGAATCAAGGCAATACAGATAGTCCTTGATTTATGACCACAATTGAGCCCAAAATTTTTGTTGCTAAATGAGAGTGTTGTAAAATGAATTTTGTCCCATTTTCACGACCTTTTTCCCATACTTATTAAGTGAATCACTGCGGTTGTTAAGTTACTGCAGTTACAGTTACTGCAACTGTCATAAATGAGTCAGTTGCCAAGTGTCTGAATTTGGATCACATGACAGTGGGGATGCTGCAATGGTGCAGCAGCATAAGTCATTTTTTTCAGTGTCTCTGTAACTTCAAACAGCCACTAAATGAATTGTTGTAAGTAGAGTACTATCTATATATAAAACCCCTCCGTTTATCTTTATCTCAAGCGAGGTACTCTATAAAGTATAAACTCTATACCACTCTATAAAGCTTTAGTAAGCCCATACCTAGAATACTGCATCCAGTTTTGGTCACCACACTATAAAAAAGATGTGAAATTCTAGAAAGAGTGCAGAGAAGAGCAACCAAGATGATTAGGGGGACTGGAGGCTAAAACATACGATAAATCGTTGCAGGAACTGGGCATGGCTAGTCTAGTGAAGAGAAGGACCAGGGGAGACAGGATAGCTGTATTCCAATATTTGAGGGTCTGCCACAGAGAGGAGGGCATTAAGCAATTTTCCAAGGCACCTGAGGGCCAGACAAGGAATAATGGATGGAAACTGAGCAAGGAGAGATTCAACCTGGAAATAAGGAGAGATTTTCTGACAGTGAGAACAATCAACCAATGGAACAGCTTCCCTTCCAAAGTTGTGGGTGCACCATCATTGGAAGCTTGCAAGAAGAGACTGAACTGCCTTCTGTCAGAAATGGGATAGGATCTCCTGTTTGGGTGGGGGTTGGACTAGATCACCTACAAGGTTGCTTCCAACTCTGATAATCTAATCTTAATCTAATCTATTTTACTTAATCTTGAAAAGCTGTTGCTTCCACCCATTTGCAATCAATGTATTCTTGCTATGCTGGGTTCTCTGTTTGCTAGTTTAGCAAAGAGAAGGTAGTTAAGACAATGGACAAAGAATCTTAGCAGCAGCAGAAGAAGAAGCCAGGAGAAATGTCCGTCAGAATTTTAAAAGATTAATTTTTCCCCTCTTTGCACTTTCCTACTTAGCGGAACAATGTACACTCAAAGCATTGTACTAAACTGCCATCTAGAATCACAGAATCAATCATAGAATCATAGGGCTGGAAGAGACCTTGGAAGTCTTCTAGTCCAACCCCATGCCCAGAACAGGAACCAAATTCCTTTTCTCATTTTCCATCCCATTATTTCCAACTTCCCACAAATAAGTTTCTCAAAGGACAGATTTTGCTTGCACAAGAAAATGAAACTGGGAGATTTTGCCTCCTCATTCAGAACACAAGAAATCCCAAGGCATAATCTTACAAAAGATAGGAGTGGAACTGACAGCCAGACAGCACAGCTGGGAGATGTGCAGGCTGGAAGGAGGGGAGGTGTTTCTGATGAAATGAAAATCACCAGTGTATGTTGAACATACACTGTTGAGGCTTGAAGACCTAAATAAGAGTACTACTTCTAGCCTCCCCATTTCAACTGATGGTTGCTCTCTCTCTGCTGGGTAGCAGAAGAGGAATAATTTTCATAGAAAATAAATCTTTTATCACTCCAAAAGCTTTATAACAGTTTCTATAGGGTGCCTTGCTCTTAGTGCTATTTTCCTCAGCGGTAAAAATGGGAACTCTGCCATTAATAACTGCTGAGCTGGCTGGGCCTCTGAAGAGCCTGGTATCTTGACAATTTACAGAGATGAAAGGTGCTAATCTCTGTTCTGAAGTAAAACCTATCACCTGCATCATCAGGGTTGTTGTTGTTTTCCCCTAGTACTTACTGGAATTAAACCTAAGAAGGAAAAAGAGAAACTAGTAAAATTTGAGACTGGGTTATATGTTGCTCCCTCCCTCTCTCTCTCTCTCTCTCCTCAATTAACACCAGCCAAGCATTTACAGAAAGCAATTTGGGAAAAATATTCTTTATCCAAGTTTAACGTTTGTGATGATGAGAATGGCACCGAGAACATTCCTGTAGAATCCCCTATAAATCATAACATTATAGGGCAGAATTCAAGATCAAGAGAATTCATAATTTCTGTTCCCATTGCATTGTTTAGACCATCCTTAGACCATTGCAGCTTCTTCTGGGCACTACATTGACTGGAAGTCATTGATAACTGGAAAGTGTCCAGAGATGAGAAAATATGATGATAGAAGGCCTGGAAGAAAAAGCTTATGAGGAACGATTTTGGGATATTGGGGATGATATTTAACCTGGGGAAAGAGGAGATGTTAGCTGTTCTTACAGTATCTGAATATTTGGTTTTGTTTTATATTGTTTTTGTTTTGCTCACTGTCCAGAGTACCTTTGGACAAACAGGCTATCATATAAATTGGATGGGCAAACAAATACACAAAGAATAAAGATGGGGCAGACTTATTCAATGTTGATTCACCAGACTGAAGAAAAAACAATAGGTTTGAATTTCAAGAACATGAGGAAGAAATACCTTCCTGAGAGATGTTTAAAGAGAAGTTAGAACACTATCTGACAGAAGTTGCAATGGATTGCTGCACCGAGCAGAGAGTTGGACTAGGTGATCTCCAAGATTCCTACTTACAATCTGTAGTTCTGGAATACATTTGTTTAAAATTAATAGGTCGAAAGTAAAATACAAGAGAAATTGAAATCTTGGTTACAAAACTACACAGTTACAACAGAATAAAACTTAAATCGCTCTAATGCCGACAAAGTAATGATTACTCAGTCATATGGCCCCTGAAAAAAACACTTAACCAGTTTTAAGAACATCCAGGTAGTTTTGTCAATCAAGAGTTATTTGATGTATGGTTTAGCAAACCTTGCTGGTAGCACAGTCAGTAAGACGATGCAATGCTTCAAATTCAAAGGCAAAAAAACCCCAACCCTCTTCAGAGCCCAGAAGGGTAAAGCATGTAACATCTGTCTGAAATATCTTAAACCAAACATGTTTTCTTTCCCCAGGACTGTATTGCAGTTGCTTTAAGAAATTGCCAGTGGGTGCTACAAGACATCTCCCTCACGATTCAAAGCACCTCTTGGCCTTCAGATCCAAAATACTGCACAGCCTCAAGAACTAATAACAGGGCAATCATTTCTTGACAGGTTCCAGCATAAAGGTGACAAAACAAAAGAACATATTCCACTACTTCCATTTCATGGTTACTGCCAAAAGGAGTTTGTTAAGGACCAGCCAACCTCACAGGTGAAATAAACTTGGAAGTGGGCTTACGACTCACATTTTGAGTGGGGTTTCCATTCTTTCTGTAGAACCACTAAAGAATTTATTGTCAATGGACAGTTTAAAAGACTCACACAAAAACAGGTTTTTTTTCCAGCTGGAAAAAAAAAACCTGAACTATCCCACCTGAATAATAGAATTGTTTCCATTAAAAAGAAAATAGAACTATTTTCATGAAATGCTGGTGCAATCTTTAAAAGTCACATGTTTTACATACAGAAGTTAAAATAGTGAATTGTGGCTTTCTTCAGTCCTTAAAACTCACCGGATTGTTATGGAGCTGAAATGATAGAAGATCCCCCACCACCACCGCAAAAACAACAATCTAAGCTATCCTGAGAGAAAGAAAGAAAGAAAGAAAGAAAGAAAGAAAGAAAGAAAGAAAGAAAGAAAGAAAGAAAGAAAGAAAGAAAGAAAGAAAGAAAGAAAGAAAGAAAGAAAGAAAGAAAGAGCCACCCATCCAGCTGCCTTTAGATTTATGAACCCAAAATCAAAATTATATCCAAGTTCATTCCATCAATGAAAAATCATGTGGAAATACATTTTTAGATTTATCCTGATTTTTTAAAAAAGGAAACAAAATCAGCAGGGAAGCGTCACGTATTAATCACACAGAGAACAAATACAGATATGGAGAAATAGCGATAGAAGTAAATAACCACGAGGTTTCAAATGTAGTTTTTTGAGTAAGATATTCAGATTGGAGGTTTATCACATAAAAACACAAAAGCAAATGCTATTTTTTGCATAGTGAACAATTAATGGATAAATGTAATTAGCAGGATATGGCCTCTCATATCTCTCTGGCAATAGTTTGACTTGCAAACTTCTTGTCCCTTGTAATTGTAGTATAAACATCTGAATTAACTGTGGGACTTTTAGAACAGTAGTAATCAAGAGTTCTCATATTCATCACCGGTCTTTTCTCATTGTCAGCTTATTCCTATTTATAGTCTGAGCCTGTATGGTCTTTGACTAAAGCTAAATAATGAGGTCAATGTTTCAAAGACTGGGAATCAAAAACATTCAGTTTTGTCCTCTCAATTATCTGTCTTAAAACTACTTAAACTATCCTTGGGGAATATGTTTCCTATATTCTCACATCCCCTGTTAAGTATTAGAGGAACAGTTTGGGGCTGATGGACTGCTTTAGGTGTTTTGTTTTGTTTTGTTTTGTTTTTCTTCTGGTTGGATATGACCTTAAATATTTATAAATTATCTCACTGGATATCACTTTTTGAAGGTAAGTTTTTTTTTTTTAGGAAATCCATTATCTGCTTAAAAGAGGAAAGAAAGTACGATGCACTTTGAAAAGACTTAAGAATCAAGAGATAAATTTGTAATCGATCAGAATTGCGTTAGCAGTTCCGATATTTGAGGGGCTGCCACAAAGAAGAGAGGGTCAACCTATTTGTGACTCAACTGTTAATACTTTCTTATGTACTGACCACATTATACCTAACATCAATTCATACCTTCTGACTTATATTAAGATCTTTGCTTCTTCATTAAATTTTCACTTTATGACTTCCTGTCTGGCTTCCGTCGCCGCCAGACGGTCCTCCGTGACTGCCAGCCCCGTTGCCTGTAAAGAGCCACCTTTACATCTGAAAGGTGGCTCGAAAAACTCCATTTCCTGATGGAAATGTGAGTCAGAGCAGGCGAGGGCAGGTAGAGCCCTCTGCGAAGTCCCCAGAGTTTTTTTTTTTTACTCTTGGGGACGAGCAGATTGTGGCTCCCTATTCTCCCTCGCCGCTGCTCCGGGCTTCAGGAGAACTCTGCCTTTTTGCAGAGCCAGGTGCCGGGACCGGACCAACCAATAAAACTAACAGATGGTTTAGTTAAAGAGAGCGAGATTTGAATCTGGGACCCTAAATCGCAAGTATTTTTAATGATTTTATAAGCGTTTCTAACTGAGGGGAAAAAAAAGTTTAAAATGGCGACTGCTGAGGCTTGAGAAGAAAGCCAAAAGTGAAAGTCCTTCCATAATAAGCTACAAAGTAGCGTAATACACAGTGCCGGCTAGAATCTAGAAGGAAAATATCCATTTCCAGTTTCTTTTTTCTTGGAGATTTGTATTTGATCTTGTTTGGGGAAAAGTTTTCTTTAAAAAAAAAAAGAGCTCTTTTATGTGGCAGAATGGCGTTAAAACTAGCAAAGCCTGACAAACAAGCAGTGGGGGGGGGTGCTCCCCCATTTGCAATTATGTGAACAAGCTCTGAGCTTACAGACTCAGCAGAATGGTTTTAATTTAAAAGAATTTCTTCAGGAGGAAATGGCAAAATATCACAAGACTGTGAATCAGAAATTTGAAAAATTAAGGCAGGAAATTAAAGAAATGATACAACTAAAGTATGATAATCTGCAACGAAAGATTGTAACAGTGACTAATGCTTTTTCAGAAGTTGTTATAAAGATGGATACAAATATCAAATTATTAGAGTCTAAAATGGAGGAAGTTGATGATAAGATTTATAATTTGGACAATAAAATATAAAGAATTGAAAATGATTTGATAAATATTCAAGACAATAGTTTAGAAGTAAAGTCTAAAAAGGAAGCTGGTCACAAGACTTACAATGCATAAGATATAAAGCAAGAGATTGAAAGAGAAGTTGTAATGATGCAATATAGGCTCACAGAATTTGCAGTCAGAATGAGAGGGTTACAGGAAAATAATAGAGATGATCTAAGAAAAATATCTGCTCAAGTTCTGGCTGGGATTTTAAAGGTTCATCCTGAGGAGGTATCTTGTAAAATTGACAAGGCCTATAGAGTAAATTCTTGGATTGCAAAGCAAAGGCAACTGCCTAGAGATGTGGTGATTTACTTCACAGATAAAGAAATAAGAAATGATATTGTGCAAAAATCCTTTAATTCTACTCCACAACTGTATGGAAGAAAGATATGGATATATAAAGAATTGCCGCCTAAGATGTTAAAAGATAGAAAGAAATTTGGACTTTTGGTGACTGAGCTAAAAAAACAAAATATTTCATTCAGGTGGGACGTTCCAGTTGGTATAATATTGAGATATCAAGGAGAAAGATATCAGCTAGATACTGTTGAAAAAGCGGAAGAATTTTACTACAAGGTTCTCAAAAAGCAGAATCAACAAGAGATAGAAATTCAAGATAAGCAGAAGGAGGTGGAAGTAACGAAGAAACAACAAGTTACAGAGGTCTCTACAGGTGAGCCGCTTCTGGATTCTCCTTCAGAGGTCTCAGCTGGACTATTTAATATAAGAAAGGTGGCTTTGGATTCTAATGTAATGACTTATCAAGTTACAAACCAGCATGGAAATCAATCAGTTGATATACAATTTATAGAACCAGAATGGAGATTTATGCCACAAAAGCAAAACCAACAAGATCAAGTTATAGATCAGCATGAAAATCAAATAGTTGATATACAATTTACAGAAAGGAAATCAGGACAGCGATCCAACCCACATAAAGTTAAGAAAAGAAAAAGCAGGTCTTACAAAAACAAAAACTTTTAAACTAAACAACAGTGTAATGCCAGTTATTTAAGAGATGATTGAATATATGAAAAGATAATCGGCAAAGTATTGGTTTATATTATCCTGAGGAGAATGACAGACCTCTGCAGTGCTGTACTTTTGGGATGTGAAAAGGGCCTTAAACTGAATGGATTGGAACTATCTTTTTTTGGATTCTATGATAAATATACTACGTTTATGTTGAGCCACAAGGCAAGAGTGTTATGGAATTGGGGCACGCAGATGATCTGGCTGTTACCCTATTACAATGGTTGGAATTAATAATTTGGATAAAAGACACCTCTACAGACACTATATGGAATATAAATATAAAGTCACTCGGGTGGTGGTGGTTGTTGTTGTTGTTGTTGTTGTTGTTGTTTTTATGAAGATATTTGCTATTGATGGGGGCAGATGGTAATGGAAGATACCGAACATACTGTTGGAATTAGGATGTGATGTTACCCTAATATGGGTGATGGAGTTTACAATCCAATTGAAAGACATTACAGAAGATATTATATGGATTATAAGCCTAAAGTTTTTTTAAGAGGATTTTATTTACATAAGGGAATATTTCTTAGTGGTGTGGGCAGAAGAATAAAGATACTAAGAATTATTAAGTATGGTAGTTTTGTAGGAAAGTGGGTGGAGACAGGTTAGTTTATTGATTTATTGATTGTTTAGTTTAAAAAAAGGGATATTATGTTTAGATATGAATATATGTAAAAGATTTGAGTTAAGAGATATAACGATGGGGGTGAAGGAAATGGGTAGACTATGAATTGAATAAATGTTAAATTAGAATTTATTATATAGTTTTATAGCGGAAGGCTTTGAAATGTTATATTAATATACATAAAAGATTTGATTTAAGAGATATATGTATGGGGGTTAGAAAAAGGGTAGCGTATGAGCAGAAATCGCTAAACTGGGAGATATAATAATATTATTATGCTAAATTAGGAGTTATTATATAATGTTATAATGTTATAATAGAATGTCATTTTGAAAAGTATAGTATAAGGGGGATATGATAATAATATTATTAGAAAGAAAAGGTCAGCATATGGGGATGGAGTAAGGGGATGGTAAAGTATTATATAATCTGTTATGAATTTGGGTTTTATTATGAAGAAGTCACAGGGGGAGGGGAGGGGGAGGGGGGGTTAGGGAGGAGGGGGGGGAAAGGGGGAAAATTTTCTATTTGAAAAACTTTTTCAATAAAAAAATAATTAAATAAATTTTCACTTTATAATTTTTATTCAATCTCACTCCACAAGTTCTGGCTACCTTCTTCACATCTTTTACATCCTCCCCCTTTCTCCTAGTTTCACAAATATTTTATTATTATTATTAAGTGAGAACTCTATGTTGATTTGTCTGATGTTCCATTTTTTGATGTTTTGACTTTTCACACTATTCCCGGGAGTCTTTTCCAACACCTAAGTTCAGAAGCATCCATACCAGGGGTGAAATGATCCCGGTTCGGACCGTCTTGGGTGAGTAGGTAGCGATGGTGGTGGGCAGTTCAGAGAACTGGTAGCAAAAATCCCTGCCCCCGCCCCCCATGCCCAGCTGAGCCGCGCGATCATCAGAGCCTTTTTTTCCTTTTAAATGTCTCTGACGATCCCAGCTGAGTTGCCTGCTAATCAGGCAACTCAGCTTAGATCGCCAGAGCCATGTAAAAGAAAAAAAACTTTCTTTCCCCCCCCCCCACCCCAAGCCTCCAGCTTGCTTACTTTAGCTGCTGGTTGCATGACGATCGCAATCCATTGCATCAGCAATCTCCCTGCCTGCAATCAAGCTCATTGGTAAGCAGCTCTATCTGCAATTTTAAGACTTGTGGACTTCAACTCCCAGCAAAGCTGGCTGAAGAATTCTGGGAGTTGAAGTCCACAAGTCTTAAAAGTTGCCAAGGTTGGAGACCCCTGTTCTATTGGGTAAGGTTTTTTTCCCCTTTGGGAGCTTTAAAAAAAATAGTTAATTGGGGGGGGGGGGGTTTAGTTGTTCTTTTTTTAGACCTAGCCATTTAAAGTTTAGGAAGTTTTAAATTTAGCTGCTTTTATATAAAAATAAAAATAAAATAAAATAAAATAATATTTGTGCAGCTTTCTGAGATTTAGTGTGTTTCTGTAGTGTTTCACTCTAACTACACAAACACACAAAATCTCACAAAGCTGTATGTGGAATTTTGTGTGTGTAAAGTATGAAAGTTGGTTTTTTGGGCTTTTTGTGGCTGTATGGTTCCTGCTTGTTGCAGGGGCCATTTTGGGTCTAGCACAGCTGCTTTTACATTGTGGGTGAGCCAGTTGTGTTGTGTTGTGTTTTGTAGGTTAAAAAAGGGCAAAGAAGTGACATTGACTTGGCCACGCCCACCCAGTCACCTTACCACCAAACCACGCCCACTAATTAAGCAACGCCCACAGAACCGGTAGCAAAAAATTTTAGATTTCACCCCTGATCCATACCTTCTTATTTTGCTTCTTCAAAATCCAACTGAGTGTCACAGGGAAATCCATGGCTTACACAATTCTTATATTTGGAAGCATAGACACATTCTCCACCTCCTTTTATCAATAATGTAGTAAATCTGATTTCCCTATATTCCACCTGGTGATGCCCATGGATTAAAGGCATTTTGGTTGTTTGAAGACATGTGAGGAAATAATTGGAGTGGCAGAAATAGATAAATCTGTCTCCTGCTTCATTTCAGTTTCCTAAACTATATAATCCAACCATATTTTCCTCTTTCCTGTTTCCAGCTTTGGCATTTCATGTTTCCAATCACAAGCGGCATATCTTGCTTGCACCTTCTGTCAATTTCAAATTGAACTTGATCATAAAACTTATCAACGTCCCTTTTTTTCCTGTTTTGGTGATTAAAGCATAAACTTGAATGGTTGTCATATTGAAGAATAGTCCATGTAGTCTAATCGATAATATTCAGTTATTGATTATTTTGTATCTAAGTACTGTCCTTGCTATACCTTTCATTACTATAAATGCTACATTGTTCCTTCTTTGTTCTTCCTGTCCTGAGTCATAAATAGTGTGACCATCTGACTGAAAGTATCTCAGCTCACTGATATCTGAGATATTAGTCTGTAGTCATTTCATTTCATCTTTCACTCTGTTGAGCTTTTCCTGTGCTCAGACTTCGTATGTTCAATGTTCCCACGGTAATTCTGTCTTTGCAGCTTTGGATTTTCTTTTCTGTATGGACGCTTCAGCCACTAGATGCTCCAAAGACTTTAATCTAGTCATAAATACCATTAGCACTGCAAAGGCTACTCAGCTCTTCTTCAGTAGTGTATTGAGTACCATCTGGCACTTTATCATCCAGCATTTTATATTTCCTATCCATGTGGTTTTCTTGGTAAAAAATACTGGAGTGGTTTACTGTCGCCTTCTCCCACATAGTGTGAAATGATGCCTTTGCCATTGTCACTAAAGTGATTCTCTGGCATCTTCATACAGGAGAAGGCCTGGTGATGCAGTGGTTAGAATGCAATACTTCAAGCAAACTCTGCCCACAGCCTGGAGTTCGATCCTGACCAGCTCAAGGTTGACTCAGCCTTCCGTCCTTCTGGGGTTGGTAAAATGAGGACCTACAGTAGATTGTTGGGGGCAATATGCTGACTCTGTAAATCGCTCAGAGGGGGTCATAATGCACTATGAAGAAATATATAACTAAGTTCTATTGCTATTGCTACATGGCTAATATCAAATATAGGTTACTGCTTGCTTTAGATGGGCAGCTGGAATGACCACCTGGGTGATCCTGCTAGGAATATATTCTCTTGGCATTTGAGCATTTTTTGCTCATTCTTTCATGAAGCAGCTCCCTTGCTACAATGGAACAGTACAGAAGGCCTTGAGGGTGGGAGCTATGCAGGTAGCCCTTGACTTATGACCGCAAGTGAGCCCAAAATGTATGTTGCTAAATGAAACTGTTGTTAAGTGAATCCATTTTATGACATTTTTGCCACCGTTGTTAAGAGATGAACTGCAGTTGTTAAATTAGTAACATGATTTTAAAGTGAATCTGGCTTCCTCATTGACTTTGTCAGAAGTTGCAACTGTCATAAATATGAGTCAGTTGCCAAGCCTCTAAATTTTGATCATGTGACACACCCCCACCCCCCCCCCCACCAGGGATGCTGCAATGGTTGTCAGTGTGAAAAATGGTCATAAGTCACTTTTTTCAAGGCGGTAACTTTGAACGGTCACTAAATGAATGGTTGTAAATCAACCATTAAGTTGACTTTAGTCCCATTAAGGCAACCATTAACCGAGTCTTAACCATAAGAGGTGGCACCTGTCCTTTCTTTGTCCTAAGGAATAGGGCTGCTCACATGTTGTAACAGATAAAATAACTGATTAATTAAAACACTGTTATTTCTTTTTTTTCAGAATTCCAGCTTGAAGAGAAATTATTGCTGTTTTAAAAGTCGCATTAATGTAGGGCCCTGAAAGTAGATCAGTGTCTTTCTTTTTCAGGCTTATTCAGAACCCTGAAGACAATATTGAGCTGCTTTCAGGGTTACTATTCAGCAGGTTCTGACAGGTTCTGGAGAACCGGTAGCGGAAATTTTGAGTAGTTCGGAGAACCAGCAAATACCATCTCTGGCTGGCCTCAGAGTGGGCTGGGAATTGAGATTTTGCAATAGCCTTTCTCTAGGAGTGGAATTCTCCTTCTATCACCCCTCTCTGCCCTCCTGGAATATTGCAGGTGAAAAGCCCAGTCCAGAGATTTAGAACTCATCAATTTTATCATCAGTTTTTATTTTATTCCATCGCAGGAAACATGGTTAAGAGAGCTGCTAAAGCTGGATGGATATTATACAATTTCATTGGATGTGGTTGCTTCCCCATTTGGAGTGCACCCAAATGAAAGGATGGCAACACTCGACTGTACCAGATTGGAAAGCACGTTAACATTAAGCTTGACACATTTAGGAATGTAGCAATATCCATCTTCGTTAGGCTTAAGCACTGTTCCATTTTGCTGATAGATGTACACTTACCTCCTACAAAGACCCAGTCACAATATAGAGAAACACGGCAAGGCAGGAGTGAAATCCAACAGGTTCTGAAAAGTTCTGGAGAATCGGTAGCGGAAATTTTGAGTAGTTTGAAGAACCGGCAAATGCCACCTCTGGCTGGCCTCAGAGTGGGGTGGGAATGGAGATTTTGCAATATCCTTTCTCCAAGAGTGGGGAGGAAATGGGGATTTTGCAGTATCCTTCCCCTGCCACGCCCACCAAGCCACGCCCACCAAGCCATGCCCACAGAACCGGTAATAAAAAAAATTAAAGTCTACCACTGGCGGCTTTAATAAACTTCAGAGAAATATTAAACTTGCACTGTTTTTAATCGTGTCTTCCGAATCATTTTTGAGGGAGGTATATCCTTATTGTAAAAGCATCCGACCCTTTCACAGCGTAAGCCAAAATAAATGGCTTAAATAAATACCCTATTCGAGGTAAGTAAGTATGGGTTTGCAGTCTAAGCTTCTTGAATAGTAGATCTGTGGGAAACCAGTTCTGAGTTTATTTGGAGGAGGAAGAGAATAACATTTTGAATAAAACAATAGCAACCCAAAGGCAATGCAATCTTGTTACATTTATTTGTTGATATTTTCAGCAGTCGGGACTAAAACAAGCCATCAGCAGAAATGCTTGATGGAATACATGCTGGAAAATCTCAGATAATAAAGACAGGAAAACACAAGCATTTTTAATACTCTTTTGTGACTTGCTGCTGTCACTCTTCATTCTTTGCCTCCCCCCCCCACCCCGCTTCTATATTTTTTCCTCCTTAGAGGAAAGTTGATCATTGCCTGTACCTTCACCTTCTTCTTTTACTCATGGGTGTCAGCCTTGTCAATCACCGCGCAATGATGCAGCTCATGAAAATGTGTCTCAGCAAGTAGCACGGTGACCTTCAGCTCTCTCTTTTGTTGTGACAAACGGATTTCATTTGCCAGCTGAAGAAATGAGCACTCCCCAATTCTCCCTTGCCTTCCCCAGCCAAAATAGATTCTGACTTCTAAAAAAGAAAGGAGAGAGGAGGGTAAGACTGAAGGCGCCCCCCCCCCACAAATCCCATAGCAGAGCTTTTCTCTAGCACAACTTAAAGCCTGCCCAGCTTTCGCTGAAGTTTGAACAAAAACACGTATGTGGCTATACAATCTGCCTCTTTCAGTGGACCAGCTTTTCATCCTGACAACAAGAGGCACAGAAGTTGTAGGGAACACAGACTTCTCTTGTGATGTGTAGAGGGGGTTAGCCTTTTCCTAGGTAACATTGTTTATTCAAGAGGGCGATGCCATCCCAGACATTGACCAACTAACAAGGCTTGTTGGAAAACAGCACTTGACCCACAGACTTTCCGATTTTTGTTACTTTAACTTATATCATTTATATGGCCACCTGTCTCACATAAGTGACTCTAGGTGGTGTACAAGGATTAAAAACACACACCAAAACAGGGGAGAAATGCTCCCGGTTCGGACCAGATTGGCCGATCCGATAGCGATGGTGGCAGGTGGTTCGGAAAACTGGTAGCAAAAATCCCTGCCCCCCCATGCCCAGCTGAGCCGCGTGATTATCAGAGCCTTTTTTTTTTTTTACTTTTAAAAGCATTTTTTTCTAAAACCTCTTCGGCTGAAGAGGTTGTAGAAAAACTGCTTTTAAAAGTAAAACATAAAAAATGTAGGCCACGCCCACCCAGTCACATTAGCCGCCACCAAGCCACGCCCACAGAACTGGTAGTAACAAATTTTACATTTCACCACTGCACCAAACCACACGCAATATATTTATTTATTTCCTGCCTTTATTATTTATACAAATAACCCAAGGCGGTAAACACGACCAACACATCTCTGATTTTCCCAAAACAACCTGTCAGGTGAGTTGGGTTGAGAGAGAGTGACTGGCCTAAACTGGCTTTCATGCCTAGGGCAGGGCCAGAACTAGTAGTTTCCTAGTTTCTCATGCCTTACTCATGAGGTTAACTTTACTAGGTGAACCACTTAACCATAAGACTTGGTACCCAAGCATCAACAGTAACCTCACTCATAGAAGTGACTCAAAGGTCTGGGGAAATGAGGAGGTTTTCAGGGTTGGGGCCATCCAAATCCCCAGAAGGATGCTGTACCATAGGATGGGTGCTGCCACTGAGGTCCAGCAAGATAACATTGTTTCATATAAGGGATCCAGAGCATGCCTTCCATACTAGGTTTAGTAGGCCAAGCAGAACAATGAGAAAAGGACATTACTGCAAGTGTCATGGTCCTGTTGGAGCTAGAGTCCATGGAGAAGGACGAGCCAGAGCTGGGGTCCCGTTGGCTTCTGATGAACATGGGGAAGAGCAGAATGAGGCAACCTGGGGTCCCTCAGGCTGGGATGGCTTGCCAACAGGGAGGACTGAGGCATAAGGAGATGCTGTGGGGAGGGGCACTTGTTGGGAACAAGCACTGAATTTATGGAGTTTTGTATGCCGTTGCTGACATTTGCAGTTTGCTGGACTTTCCGCCTTGTTATTGCCTTGTTCCTGGCCCTATGCTTTCGAGAGTTTCATTTTTAGTTTCATTAAAGCTTGTAGCTCAGAGTACAGCGGTGTCAAATTAAATTAACAATTAATCAACTGCAAATTCCAAGTACCCTTCCAGGGCATGTACTGTAGAGCATGAGCCAGACAGGAGATGACTAAGGCATGAGACATAGAAAGACCACCCACTCCAGGAATGGGTGCAATTGGTGCAAAACGTGAACTTGAGCCAAAATTGCCCATGGCTGACATCTGATTTTTGAACAGTATCAGTATCCAGAAGGACTCCCAAACTGTGGTACCAACTCTGATTAAGGAGTGTATTCCAAGCAGAGTTGCAGATGGAACCAGGGACCCTTAAAACCCATAGCCACTCCGTCTTCCCAAGGATGAACTGAAGCATGTCCTCCTCAGGGGTGGGTTCTACTTACCTTTACTACCGGTTCGCAATGGGAGCATGCACACGCTTCTGCACAGACGCAGATTGTCAATTATGACATCTGGGAGGGTGGGTGGAGCCTCCCACCGCTTTTACTACCAGTTCTAAAGAACTGGATGGAACGAGGAGCAACCTACCACTGGTCGTCCCCCATTCAACCTCTCACAGCTTCCAGGTACTGGGAAAAGACAGCATACTTGATCAATCCAGCATGGAGATGTACAACAAAGTATCATCAGCATATTAATGACAGTATACCCCATGCCAGCGGATGACCTCAACCAATGTCTTTATGTAAATGTTTAAAAATGAGCAGAGAGAGGGTAGAGCCCTGAGGCACCTCCCAAGGCAGAAGCCTTAGGTTCAGACTTCTCCTCCTGTACCAAGAGAGACTGGAACTGGACTCAGAAAGAGGAAAACTATCATAACATGGGGGCCTCCAACTCTCTGAGTTGGCCCAGAGGTATACTATAATCAGTGGTTGGATTCAACCAGTGTAACAACCGGTTCACTGAGCAGGCACAACAAACACATGGTCCACGGGCGTGCAGTACATTTAAAAACAGCTCTAAATCTTGCCTTCTACTGCAGCCCCGGTGACTAAAACAGCTGAGGCATATCAATCCGTTCTGCCACGCCTATCAGCTGGGCTTCAAACAAAGGAAATATAGGTCGGTATACTGCACGGACAGGCAGGCCCAGCTTATCGTTGTAGTGAGCCGGTTTGCTCTCATCTGATCATCAGAGCTACCGGTTCGCCCAAACTGGTCCGAACCAGATGAATCCCACCGTTGACTATAATTGATGATATCAAAAGTTGCTGAGAAATCAGGGAGGATCAGGATGGATGTAGTACCCCACCCCAAGCCCACTGAAGATTATCAACAAGCATGATCAATGCTGTTTCAACACTGGTAGGGAAGGTAATATAATTGGGATAAAGATTATCCAGATCTGCTGGTGATGGTCTCTTAAAGAAATGCTTAGACATTTTGTGGTGTCATTGTTCTTTTCCACTTTAGCTCCCGATCAGAAAAGGAAATTTACATTATTTGGGAAACTGATTTCCTGCTTTGATTAGAAATGTTTCTCTGGAAAGCCACTTGCCTGGACAAAGTGTTCATCAATGTGTTATGAGGCTCAGTGGCGCAGTGGTTAGAATGCAGTACTGCAGGCTACTTCTGCTGACTGACTGCAACCTGCAATTTGGCAGTTCAAATCCCACTAGGCTCAAGGTTGACTCAGGCTTCCATCCTTCCAAGGTGGGTAACATGAGGACCCAAATTGTTGGGGGCAATATGCTGATTCTGTAAACCGCTTAGAGAGGGTTATAAAGCACTGTAGAGTAGTATATAAATCTAAGTGCTATTGCTATTGCTATCCCTGCTTCACCTTGTTAATTGTGAAGAACATACAGTATTAGCTTGTCTTGAGGAATAGCTTGTTACGAGGATTGGTGGATCAGGCCCAGTAAAGAGACTTGAGTCATTAGGTTAAATATCTCTCCTTTATTTACAGGTTCATCATATCATCATGGTTTGCATCAGGATCTGAACAACATGGAGGAGTGTGCCCACTT
Organism: Arizona elegans; assembly: GCA_022577455.1. Classification (NCBI taxonomy): domain Eukaryota; kingdom Metazoa; phylum Chordata; class Lepidosauria; order Squamata; family Colubridae; genus Arizona; species Arizona elegans. Next base: position 191,429,357 of record JAKOOJ010000001.1, read on the forward strand.
TTTATACCTGTGGGCGGGGAGTCAGGTAAGGAGGGGTCTATGGGAGGAGCTGGCCAGGTGGGTGTCTGAGTTAACCCTTGCATTGCTGAGCTATAGCTGGTCCCTGGCACGGGTAGGGCATTTATACCTGACAAATCCCCCTCTAAATGCCTGACCTGTGTCTGTAGGCCTGACTGATTGGTTGGTACCCTGTGGCGAATGCTGAGCTTGGAAACTAAGTGCAAGTGTTGTTTGCCCTGTAGAGGTTTTGTGAGTATGTCTACGGTCTGTTCTTCTGTATCGCAGTGTATGGCCTTTATGAAGCCGATTCTGGAGAGCTGTCTCACGTGCTTATACTTTATATCTATGTGCCTTGATCTTTGCCCTACAGCGTCGGACATGGATATTTCTATAGCGGCCTTGTTATCCTTGTAGATATTTATTGGGTAAGCTGGTTCTCTCCACACGCTGGCCAGTAGGCCGTCGAACCAGATGAGGTTGTTGGCGGCTTTGGAGAGGCATATGTACTCAGCTTCAGTGGTCGAGGTTGCCACCAAGATTTGCTTGCCTGTGTACCAATGCACCGGACTGTTATTTAAGTAGAATATGTACCCAGACGTGCTCTTCCGGCCTTTGGCGTCTCCGGCCCAGTCAGCATCAGCGTAGCAGGAGAGGATGGGTTCGTTGGATTTTTCAGGCTCTAGGGTTAGGCATGCATTGGCACTTTGTTTCAGGTACCTTAGCACCCTTTTCACCGCGTCCCAGTGGTACGTGGTGGGTTTGCCCACGCGCCTGGACAATAGATTAACTGATAGAGCAATGTCCGGTCTTGTCCAGTTAGCGATATACAGGAGGGAGCCTATGACTGACCTGTACAGTGTGTTGTCTTCAAATCCGGGTGATTCATCATGCATGTTTTTCAGGAAGTCCGTCTGCATGGGCGAATCACATCCCTTGGCGTCTGCCATGTTGCACTTATGGATTAACTCTTCTATTTTCTCTTTCTGTGACAGCTGGAAACCTTTTGGTGTTTGGTTGACTTGGACCCCCAGGTACTGGTTTATCTTTCCAAGGTATTTTAGGGTGAAATGCTCGCTCAGTCTGCTGGCGAAGGTGTCGCGGTTCCCTTCGTGCTTGCTGATATATAGTATGTCGTCCACGTAAACCAGGATGTATTCTGGTGAGTTCCCCTCTTTCCTGGTGAAGAAACAGTTGTCAGCTATGGTCGCCGTGAACCTCATGGACTTCAGTGCCTCTACCAGGCATTCGTACCAGCGTTTGCCTGATTGCTTCAGTCCATACAGGCTCTTGTGGAGTAACCAGGTGTCCCCTTTGTTGGTTTCTTTGCTGTGAGGCGCTCTGATGTATATTTCTTTATCTAGATTGGCGTGCAAGTAGGCGGTCTGCACATCAAACTGGTGCACCTCCAGTCCTAGCAGAGATGCGATGACCAAGGCGCTTTTTACGCTCTCTGTCCTTACGGTGGGCGAATAGGTGTCAGTGTAGTCCTCCGGGAACCTTTGAGCAAACCCCTGGGCAACTAATCTTGCTTTGTATAGGCTTTGCCCACCCTCTAAGTTTTTGATCTTGAAGATCCATCGGGTGCCTATTGTGTTCTTGCCCTCTGGGACTTTGGTTGGGGTGTAGACCTCTAGCTTCCTCAGGCTGTCCAGTTCCTTGGCCATGGCTAACTCCCACTTTGCCTTCTCCTCCTGGGGTAGTCTCAGTACCTCTTCGTAGGAGTTTGGTGTAACATGGTTTGTGTGCACGTGCATCATGTAATCATTTAGTCTCCTTGGCAGTTGGTTTCTGGTAGACCTGACCGGTCTGTCTACAGTCTGCTCAGTGTCATGCAGATATCTGGCCTCTCTTTGTGTCAGTGAATCTACACTTATCTTGGGGTGATTCTCTTTCCATCCCTCAACCTTGATGTCTTGGAGGTTGGGCTTGGGCCTGCCCCCTTCCCGTCTATCTACTGCCTCGCTTTTGTTTTGAGCTTGCTCAACTGGACTATCCTCTCGCTTGGTGGGTACCTCATTTAAGTGTATTCTGGACCAGTTGGCTTGCTCGTGGAAAGCCGCTGTCCTAGATACCACAAATCTATTATTGCTGTCCACAAACCTGAAGCCCTTGGTTCCTGGCTCGTATCCCATAAACCTCAGTCTTCTGGATACCTTATCCCCTTTCTTGCGTAACTGTTTGGGTATGTGGACATCAGCAGTCACACCGAATACGTGTAAGTGTGCTATCTGCGGCCTTTTGTTGTACATGAGCTCGTATGGTGTTTTATCTATCACACTGGACCATGTTCTGTTGAGAGTGTAGTTGGAATAGACCAGAGCTTCAGACCAGAAGTGTTGGCCAATGCCCGCGTCCTCTAAGGCGCATCTGACCATCGTCTGGAGCGTGGAGTTGCGTCGTTCTACGACCCCGTTCTGAAAGGCAGAAAACGGGGACGACGTAAAGTGAATCACGCCTTTGAACCTGAGCCAATGGGAGAAGTCCTTAGATAGAAACTCAGATCCTCTGTCAGTCATGATTTGTTTGATTTGTGTGTTGTTTTGGGTTTCTACTCTTTTGTAAAATTCCTTGAATTTCTGGAAGGCCTCATCCTTTTTCCTTAAAGTATAGACGAAGCCATATCGACTAAAGTCATCCACTATGGTGAGAAAGTATCTTTTCTTGTAATTTACGGAGGTCCATGTGAACTAGGTTGAATATTTGTTTGGCGGCACGTAACGACTTCTTAGGCCTGGGTTTTACCTTTAATTTAGAACATTTGCACACCGAGCACTCGAGGTAGTTTTCACAGTTCTTTATTTTGATACCCTCGGTACAATTGGCCATTTTCTGGACCACGGGGAAGCTGGCGTGCCCTAGCTTCCGGTGTAGCAGATGAGCACAGTTGTCATGCATGGGTTTGCCTATTGAGGGCCCCTTTTGGGTGTGTCTGTTGTGTCGTGTTTCTTGTGTCGTGTCGCCATCGCTATCTACCTCTCTCCCATCTACCTGTTCTCCCTCAGTCCTGCCCTGATCGGTGCCCTCTGTGTTCTCTGAACTGGTGCACACGCTGTGGGTGTCATCCTCATGGAAAGTTATGTACGGTAAGCCTTGGTTGACGGATACTCTCCCTATATCTTCCCCATCCTTGCTAACTTTGACATAACCATTTGTAAAGGTCACCTCAGCCCCTGATTCCTTGCTAAGCTTTACTGCGGCTAGAATGTTGTGGGGTATCCCCGGGACTAGCAGTACCCCCTCTATTTTCCCCAAGCCTGGCAATGTAACTGTCCCTTTGCCTGTCACTCTAACCTGATTTTGGTCTGCGACTTTGATCAAAAAGTCCTCTCTCTTGAATGATGAGAGTAGTTTCTGATTGTAGGTGGTGTGGTTGGAGGCTCCCAAGTCCAGGAGCCATGAGCTGGTGTCTTTATCTTGGTGTGTGATGTGTGTGCGCTCCCCTATCCCATATAAGGATCCTGTCCTGCTGTCGCGCGAGCTGTCTCTGTTCCCCCTCCTGTCCCTGGGATTGGGTGAGTCCCTGCGCCTATACCTTTCTTCAGATGTGTGTCTTTCCGTTTGTCTGTGCCTGTGCTCTGGCCTGCCTCTCTCCCTATAGTTCTTGGGGCAGTCCCTTTTGATGTGTCCCCTTGACCCGCAGATATAACATTCTGGCATGTTGTGTTGTTTCTCTTGGAAGACTACTCTCTTCTCACTCTTATGTTCTCTGGGAGGGCCGGGGCGGCTCCTTCTCAGATTATCTTCCGCGATCATCTTATTGGATAGCTTCTCCACGGATAGCATTCCTAGACTAACGGTGTCTAAGTGTGTCAAGAAGTTATTCCATGAGTGATCTAAAGAGTTAATTATTACGCTCTTCATAATCTGGTCGGAAATAACTTCTCCCCTGAGGTGTAGCTCTGCTCTGATACCGCTTAAGGACACTAGGTGCTCACTCATGGGTGTCCCTGGCTTAAGTCTGGCAGAAAAGAAGTCTTTGGAAATTTGGGTGGTGGTGGACACACTCTCACTGTAAAATAACCCAAACATTTTTCCTATAATTTCTGATACTGTGAGGTTATGGCCAATACAGTGGTAAATAGTGGGTGATATGCTGGCAATTAAAAGATAGAATGCCCTATGGTGCATGCAATCCAGCTCTAAAGACCATGGTCTCTCTGGGGGATCATTTATAAAGTGAGACATATTTTCTTTTAGGAACACCACCTGGAGTTGCTGTGACCACTCAAGGATATTGCCCCCAACCATCCTCAACTTGGGAAAGTCAGCTGGTAAGTTCCCGGCACTATTTGTAAAATTACTTACTGCTGGCTGCTGTCCATGGTTCCTTATGTGCCTATAGCAGCAGTAAGGCATGGGAACGCTTGCCGGTAGTTTAAAATTCCCGCTTTGTAATTTATTCTTTTTTCTTCCTCTAGGCAGAAGAGCGCATGCGCGAAGTCCATTTCAGCTCTGCCGTCGTCGTGGAAGGACCTGTTCATCGCGGCTCCAGTGTAGAGGCCTCGGTCGGTCGGGTAGGTCTCAGCTTCGGGCTTGGGGGTCCAGGTGTGGTCCGGAAGGCGTCGTCCTGCGGCTGCTCCCCCGAGATGAAGGTCCTGGCGGTGCTGAGTCTCCGGCGATGGCTATAAGTAGCTGCCCCAGTCCCCGCGATCCGGGGTGCGCGGCTTGGGCAATCGGAGGCACGGTGTCCCTGGCGTGCGAAGGTGGGCAGGTGAGCTGGCGCGGGCGTCGGTGGCTCTCGGGTGGGCGTTTCGTTGTATCTCTCCTCGCCTCCCCTTCTGTTTTGGCCTCTCCGGTTTCTCCTTTGTGATTTTGAGGCCTGGGCCGAAGGCTGCGGCGAGGGTCTTCATGGCCCTATCCACTTGCCACTCGCTGGGGGTGTACCAGGGGTCCGAGTCCGATTCTGCCCCCTCTCCCTGGTCACTTTCTTCATGGTTCATGGTCCGGCATTTTTCGCACGCCGGCCATTTTGAACCCTGGCTGCCGATTGGTTGTAGGTCGGCCATCTTGTCCGACCACGTGGACAAAGATGGCCGCCGTTTCAAATTTTGAGCGGGGCTTTGGGGCTCGGTGGCCGTTGGGAGTGCCCTTTTGGGCGATCCACTCACCGAGTCCAGCTCCTCGAGTTCGGAGTCCGAGTCTCCTTCGCTCCTTGCCACCTCGCGATCGATTATGAAGCTTCGCAGGTCGGCAAGGAGGTTCTTGTCGCCGGCTCGCTCCTTCAACAGCTGCAGCACGTCGAGTCGCAGCTCTTCTTCTTGGTCGTCGCGGTGGGTCCTTTTCCCTTTCTCGATCTCCCCCTTTTCTTCCATCGCGGTGGTTTTGGGGGTGTTTGGGATTCCTGCCTTCCCTGGCGAGTCCGATGGGTTGCTTTCCCGTTGCTTCGGGGGTGTCGCCATTCCGTAGGTAGGTATGGGCTCTTGTCTTGTGGTCTGAGATCGCTGGGCCTTACCAACCATCCTCTGCTACCATTTTGTTACGAGGATTGGTGGATCAGGTCCAGTAAAGAGACTTGAGTCATTAGGTTAAATATCTCTCCTTTATTTACAGGTTCATCATATCATCATGGTTTGCATCAGGATCTGAACAACATGGAGGAGTGTGCCCACCTTTTATACCTGTGGGCGGGGAGTCAGGTAAGGAGAGGTCTATGGGAGGAGCTGGCCAGGTGGGTGTCTGAGTTAACCCTTGCATTGCTGAGCTATAGCTGGTCCCTGGCACGGGTAGGGCATTTATACCTGACATAGCTTCTTGTCTTCCATTTGTTATTTCATTGCAATGTCTCTTCTTCTCTCATTCTATACCCACAATATGACCTCCTTTTTGGTGGGGGGGACCAGGAATCAAGAATTCATTCTCTAGTGTCAGCTCTAAGAAAGACCCGTCTGAGAAACCAACATCATACAGTCTGACACTACTTTTATTCTAACAGCTGAAGTGACAGAATCTTGCAAACCTGAACACATTTCCTCCCCTCTCCCCCCACCTTCATCTTTGTGGCAGCTAGGGAGGGTCTTGTCTGAGACTTTTTCTCAAGTTTTTTCCAGGTCGAGGCTCAAGCTCTGTTTATCTGATTATTGCCTCAGGTAGAGGTTCTTCCTCCTGTCTTCAAGGCCATTCACTCATCCCTCTACATTTGTTCGTAAAACTGTCCTCAACCACCCCAAATTATATTAAAATTGTTTTTTTAATTAAATTCAAATCTTTCAAGATATCATGCCAGAATGTTAGACGAGCCCCTCTCCCCAGTTGACATAAATATAAAGTGAAAAGAGAAGAGAAGCATGTCGCAATATTCCATCACTACAGCTGTTACAATAAAAGGAGTGCCGGCCTGCATGAGGTTGGTTTCTTAGGCTGGTCTTTCTTAAGGCGGACACTAGAGAATGAATAGCAAACTGCTTTTGTATTGCTGCCAAGAAAACAAAACAGATGTTCTCCATAAAGCCACCAGGAATCCATCTTAAGTTGAAACCTATACTTTCAAGGAACTATGTGAGGGTGTCGTTTGCTTTTGTGACTGTGACAGCATGGCTGTCTTCATTATCTCTTTCCTTCCGGTTTCTTCTAAATCTTTAGATGGCGGCCTTTATTTAGTGCTTGATTGTTCCTGGGGCTCTTCAGGAAAATACGTCAGCAAGATGATAATAAGCACAGCTGTCAGCAATAAAAGTAACATTGGGGTTTAATGCACAAATACTGTTTAGCATGTAGCTGGTGACACAAGACTCACAGGCAACTAATGCCTGACAACTGAGATCCCGGCAAGCAAATAATAATAGCAAACTGAATATTTTATCAGTGCTTTTAACAATGATACAATCAGAACACTCTTTTAAAAAGAAAGGATTACTGCTAACCCCCCTCCCTCCATACTCTCTGCTTTCCACCCATCCTTTTTATTATTATTATCATATTGACGTAGTCTGATCCTTTTTCATTGTTCATTTTAGCAATAGCAATAGCACTTAGACTTATTTACCGCTTCACAGTGCTTTACAGTCCTCCGTAAGGGGTTTATAGAGTCAGCATATTGCCCCCAACAATCTGGGTCCTCATTTTACCAACCTCGGAAGGATTAAAGGCTTCAGCTGGTAAGAATTGAACTGCCAAATTACTAGCAGGTGGCAGTCAACAGAAGTAGCCTGCAGTACTCCATTCTAACTACTGCGCCACCACAGCTCTTACTTTTTTTGTTCTATTATTTTACTTCTGTTGTTTGCACTCCTTTCATTTTCTTCCTTTTTATCACTGTAAGCCACTCAGAGTAGCCCCACAGTGAGGTAAATGGCAAATAAATTTTAAAAATAAATAAAATAACACCAGTAGATTGTAACGTAGAATCAGCTGGGAATCAAGTAAGACATACTACAGCCAGCACCCTGGAGTTCAAGTGGCATATAAAAATATCAATTATTATGGATATCTGCATATTCTACTTCACAAAGATGAGAATGTTTTCCGTTGAAATTAGCTGAGGTTAGGAGCATACAGCTCTGTAGGCCAAAAGGAAAGTAAGATTTAGAGGGTTTTTCCACCAGAAAATCGCGTATAAAAATATTCTGTATGTACATTTTGAAATCCTTATGCATGATTAGATATGTGCAAAGCTTTCTTCAGCTACATCTGAACCCTGTTTGACATTCACAAGCATTTAAAAAGCTGTTTTTAAAAACTCATCTGTTTGCTGCCGAGTTCCCTCTGTTAAAGCAACATTGGTGCATGGTTGTTGATGGGTCTCCTGGGAAATGTTGAAGATCTTTGGAAATTCAGCCATCCTCATATCAATAACAAAGCACCTAAGAACAAGAACCTGCTTTAATTCTTGCCAGACACAGAAAAATAATTGAGAGAATTGACCTTCACTGAGAAAATGTTCCCCTAAACAGAAGTCTAGTTCTGGATTCCTAATTTATTGCAGTCAACAAGCATTTTGTCAGGACTAGGGAATTAACATTTCAAAACAGCTACAGGGAACATTTTGTTTCATCAAGATCAGTGGGAGGTTGGCTTTCTATAAGAAGATTGCTTTTCCTTCACCCACAAAGCAAGCAAACCTGTGGACTTAGTCACACAACTGAGGAATCTCCTAACATTCTGCTCTGGAAAATAACTTCCAAACTCAGGAAATGAACACAACTTAGGGAGTCCTTGACTTATGACCACAGTTGAGCCCAAAATTTATGTTGCTAAGTGAGACATTCGTTAAGTGAGTGTTGCCCCATTTCACAATCTTTCTTGCCACCGTTGTTAAGTTAGTAACATGGTTACTAAGTAAATCTGGTTTCCCTATTGACTTTGTCTGTTAGAAAGTCACAAAAGCTGAGCACATGACCCTGGGATACTGCAACTGTCATAAATACGAGTCAGTTGCCAAGCTTCTGAGTTTTGATCATACGACCTTGAGGATGCTGCAATGGTCATAAAAGTGTGAATATTGGTCATAAGTCACTTTTTTTTACTTCTGTTCTGTTTGCATTCCTTTCATTTTCTTCCCTTTTGTTATTGTAAGCCACTCAGAGTAGCCCCACAGCTAAATGGATGGCAAATAAATGAAAAAAATGAATAAATAAAACCAGGGAACAGTAGAGTATAAGGCAGAATCAGCTGGAAATCAAGTAACGCATACTACAGCCAGCGCCCTGTAACTCGTTGCTGTAATTTCGAACTGTCACTAAACAAACTGTTGTAAATTGAGGACTACCGGTACTAATCCATACCAAAAAAAGTTGGGATTTTTCTTCTTCTACTATTTGGGGAAGAGTGGTACTCCAGATAACTCTTAAATGTAGGGCAGAAGAGCATACTCCCTGCAAGCAAGAAAAAATGGTTTTGACAGGAAAGAAGGTGGTGGCCTAGGGGCCAAATCCAGTGGTGAAATCCAAATTTTTTTACTACTGGTTCTGTGGGCGTGGCTTGGTGGGCATGACAGGGGAAGGATACTGCAAAATCTCCATTCCCTCCCCATTCCTGGGGGAATGATACTGCAAAATCTCCATTCCCACCCCACTCTGGGGCCAGCCAGAGGTGGTATTTGTTGGTTCTCCGAACTACTCAAAATTTCCGCTACCGGTTCTCCAGAACCTGTCAGAACCTGCTGGATTTCACCCCTGGCCAAATCAAATATAAAAATGTGGTGCTGTCTCCCTAAAGTGTACCCTGTGTGCCACCAACAACTTTACTTCTTTATCTATGCATGTGAATCTCTGACGTCACTGTTTTGATTCATCCCTGTATGAATGGAAGCATTCATATTCCTACTAGCAATAGCAATTAGACTTACATACCACTTCACAGTGCTCTATAGCCCTCTCTAAGCAGTTTACAGAATCAACATATTGCCCGCAACAATCTGGGTCCTCATTTTACCCACCTCGGAAGGACGGAAGGCTGAGTCAACCTTGAACTGGTATGTGATGACCCAGGGCAAGGCATGGAGGCAACACAGCCAGCTGATAGTTCAACCCCTCCCTTTATTGCTCCAACTTTCCCCCAAACACTCCCACGTTCACGGCAAGTTCTGGAGCAAAGTGCTCACACACATCGTCCAGCAAAACGCTGTTAGCACAACAGCTTCAAGGCAAGAAGTCCAGTGAGGCAAAGGAACAAGGCAATAATAAGGCAGGAAGTCCACCAAACTGCAGATGTCGGCAACGGCATACAAAAATTTCCATGAATTCAGTGTTTGTTCCTGACAAGCACTCCTCCCCACAGCATCTCCTTAAGTCTCAGTCCTCCCTGCTGGCAAACTGTCCCAAGCCTGAGGGACCCCAGGCTGCCTCATCCTGCTCCTCCCCACATTCATCCGAAGCCAACAGGGCCCCAGCTCCAGCTCCTGCTTCTCCACAGACTCAAGCTCCAACGGGGCCATGACACTATGAGAATCGAACTGCCAAACTGCTGGCAGCTGGCAGTCAGCAGAAGTAGCCTGTAGTACTGCATTTTAACTACTGCACCAGTAGTGGGTTTCACTTACCTTCGCTACCGGTTCAGAACCGTGAGTGCGTGTGTGTGCTCACTTGCTTCACTCACACGCGGCGCTTCTGCAGAGCATCCGTTATAATGTCCGGGCAGGTGGGCAGAGTCTCCCGCCGCCACCGCTACAGGTTCACCCGAACTGGGGTGAATCAGTAGAAACACACCACTGTACTGTACCACCATGGCTCTTATTATGCCGATCATTATGGCATCTGACAACTACACAGGACAAAACAGAATAGGAGAGTGTCTCCTCCTTTCAGGACATAGCAGTTGCCTTAGAAAAAACAGAAGTCATAAGCAACAGCAGAGCTGTTTTCCGTGGTTCATTGCTTATCACTCACCATTTGCCAACATTAAGGTCACAGAAGCAACATTTCATATTTGTTGCCTTGGAGGAACTGTGATTGTGTGTCTATTGTCAAATGTAACCTTTATAAAAAGGAGGAAAAACTATTTTTCAGTATAGCTTTATTTATGGCAATACGGGTAATTTATCAAGAATGAAAGAAAAGCCTTTGGCTGCAAAAGATAAAGTTCCCAATCTTAGATTCACTCACTCTTAGGTCGATCAAGGTCCCGTAGCCCACATTCCAAGTTTTCTAGTGGGGGCTGCCTCAGACTTTCATAAGGCTGAGCCCTGAGTATGCAGTCAATTGTTCCTCTCCAAATTCAGCCAGCACAATGACATTCGTTTCAAGGAATCCATCTTGTCTCTATCTCAGCTTTGTAGTTGGGAAAGACACATATTCATTTCATATATTAATTTTTACTTCACAAAAATGAGTATTTTTCCACATTTTCTGTTGAAATCAGCTGAAGTTAGGAGCAAGCAGCTGGCCTAGACTGGGCTGAGCTACTACTAGGCCCATCTGTAAAACTTGCTCTCAGCCTGTCTCAGTTCCACATTTTCAAATAGCCTCAAGATGGTAAGGTAAACAATTTTAACTGCAGAGGATTATAAATTGTTCTGTCCCTGTTATGTATTGATACTTTTAAGCGGGAGTTTCAAACCTGCTTACGTTTCTGATTGGCTGACAGTCTCTCCAGGATTGTATATAAGGAGGACTGCAGCCTCTGAGTTTTCGCTGAAGTCTCACTGTATATTAAAGAGCTGTTGTCACTTGCTTGCTTGTGCCTCTCGTTATTCCCGAACCACTTCATTGGCGACGAAGGTGGGATAGAGGCTACAAGAAGCCAACCAGTGAGACCACGAGCTTCAGCTAGGCGACGAGGCGAACCACAGGAGACATACCGGACATGTCTGCCTACGTTCCGCCCAAGCCTTTTGATCCGACCCGCGAAAAATGGGTCTCGTACCTAACGAGGTTTGAATGCTCGTTAGAAGCCAGCGACATGCAGGGCCTCTCGGCTAATCGAAAGAGAGCCCTATTCCTAAGCCACTGCGGACCGGACGTGTTCGAGATGGCCGAGTCACTGTGTGAGCCAACGCCGGTTCAAACAGTCTCATGGGACACCCTGATGGCAACTCTCCGGGCTCACTACGCTCCGGTCCCCTCCAAGTTCGTGCAGCGATACCAACTGAGGCAGCGCGTCCAACGAGAAGGAGAGCCGGTCAGCGCGTACATGGCCAGCCTGAGAAAAGCCGCAACTCATTGCGACTACAGAGACTTGGATGACGCGTTGCTTGAGCAACTGATCTGTGGTGTTCGGGACATTAGGCTGCAACGGCGGCTGCTCGCCAAGCCTGATTTGACGCTCGCCGGAGCCCTTGACGAGGCCAGGGCTCACGAAGCCTCCACAAAGGCTGCTGAAACGCTACAGCGTCCGCCGACCAGCAAAGACAGCCCCAAGTCTGCCCCGGTGCACAGAGAAGACGCCGGATCCAGCTCGGAGTCCGAGTCGGATGAGGACGTCTTCCGAACAGAGCACCGGAGAAAAGACACTGGCAGCCCCCGGCGAAGCTGTCCCAGCTGTGGTGGGCACCATGATAGACTGTCCTGCAAATACAGAGAGGCTATTTGCAGGCGTTGCGAGAAGAAAGGGCACTTGGCGCGAGTCTGCAGAGCCATTCTGCCCAGAAGTCTCAAACCACGTGAGCGCCGCAACCAACCGGAATCAGCGCGCCAGAAGCAGCCAACGAGAGAAGGCGGCGCGGAAAAACGGCGCGAATTTGAACCGCGAGATGGCCGCAGCATACACATCGACCAGGCCAGCACAACGGTCGAGGACAAAGTCAGCACGGTGGTCGAAATCAACGGAAGACCGTGCTCGATGGAGATCGACACCGGATCAGCTCTCTCCATCATGTCGTGGACAACCCTAAAGACCCTCCTGCCGTCGTTCCGGAAGGATCAACTCTCCAGACAGAGACTGCGCATCCTAGACTACCAGGGGAACCGAGTCCCCCTCGAAGGCGTGGGCACGTTCCGGGTCACCTACAGAGACTACGAAAGAGACCTGCCGCTGACCATCGTCACGAAGCAGCTGCCGAGCCTCCTGGGCATGGGGTGGTTCCGAGCCCTTGGCATGGGTTTCACCGGCGTCCACCTGATGTCCAAGTCAACCCTGAAAGACAGCCTCCTGTCCGAGTTCCAGGACGTTTTCGGGGACACATTGGGCAAGTATGTGGGGACCCCTATTTCACTAAACTTAGACCCCAACGTAGCCCAAGTAAGACTAAAGGCCAGAAGAGTGCCGTTCGCATTGAAACCAAAGATCGATGCAGAACTGGACAAACTGATTAAGCAAGGGGTGTTGGTTCCCGTTGACCATGCCAAATGGGAGACCCCCATAGTCACCCCAGTTAAGTCCGACGGCTCAATCAGAATTTGCGCCGACTACAAGTGCACGATCAACAAGGCTTTGCAGCCGAGCGCCTATCCGGTGCCGATCGTGCACCATCTACTACACTCCCTGGGCCCCGGAAAAATTTTTGCTAAATTAGACCTGGCCCAAGCCTATCAACAGTTACCGGTCGACGACGCCACGGCAGAGGCGCAAACGATCGTAACTCACAGGGGTGCATTTAAATGCACCAGGCTCCAATTTGGGGTGAGCGTTGCACCCGGCTTATTTCAAAGCACCATGGAGCGCCTGTTGCAAGGACTTCCGGGAGTAGTCCCCTATTTCGATGACGTCTTAGTCAGCGCCCAAGACGAACACCAGCTAGGGGACAGGGTACGGAACGTCCTGTCCAGATTCAGAGAAGCGGGACTAAGACTTAAAAAGAACAAATGCAGGATAGCGGTCCCCTCGGTAGAATTTCTGGGGTACAGGGTGGACGGCACAGGCATCCACCCTACCGAAAGCAAGGTGAGGGCCATCAAAAGCGCACCAGCCCCCAAATCCAAAGCTGAGCTCCAAGCCTTCCTTGGACTGCTAAATTTCTACTCAATGTTCCTAAGAGATAAGGCCACGGTCGCTGATCCCCTTCACAAACTCTTAGGGAAGAATGTACCATGGGTCTGGGGGAAACCGCAAGCGGCCGCTTTTGAGGCAGTAAAAAAACTTCTATCTGAGGACAGTTTCCTGATCCAATACAATGCAGAGCTGCCGCTCGTCTTAGTTTGCGACGCCTCCCCCGTAGGAGTTGGTGCCGTCCTAGGCCATAGACTGCCGAACGGCCTAGAGGCACCCATTGCCTTCTACTCCCGAACTCTGTCCAGCACAGAACGAAACTATAGCCAATTGGACAGAGAGGCTCTGGCTGCGATTGCGGGGGTTAAGAAGTTCCACGAATACCTCTATGGCCGAAAATTCGAACTTGTGACTGACCATAGACCGTTGCTAGGACTGCTAGCAGGCGACAGGCCAACCCCCGCTGCCCTCTCCCCCCGTTTAACTAGATGGGCGATTTTCTTATCGGCCTACTCGTACCAGCTCGTCCATCGGCCTGGGCGGACCCTGGGTCATGCGGATGCCCTTAGCCGTTGCCCCCTTCCCGACCTGCTGGACAACCCAACACCGGAAACCTCCGTCCTGTTGTTGGACACGTTAACCTTGGGGCCCATCTCCTCCGGCGAGGTGGCAAAGGCATCAAATAGAGACCCTGTTATCCGGACTGTTATGGGTTGGGTTTTGAAAGGGTGGCCGGACAAGGTGGTCGGGGAGGAGTACCAAGGTTTTGCCAACAAACGAAATGAACTGTTTACGCAAGGGGGGTGCTTACTGTGGGGTGACAGAGTGGTAATTCCAGCAAAACTACAAGATAGAGTTTTAGAATTATTGCACGAAGGGCATCCTGGCATCGTTAGGATGAAGTGCTTAGCCCGCAGCTATGTCTGGTGGCCCAACATGGACCAGGTCATTTCCGAGTGGGTGGGGACGTGCAGACCCTGCCAGGAGTCTCGCCCCGATCCCCCAGTAGCGCCCATCCGAGAGTGGGAGAAACCAAAAAGCCCATGGGGGAGGATCCACATTGATTTTGCCGGCCCGTTCCATGGCCAAACGTTTTTAATAGTAGTGGATGCCTTTTCAAAATGGCTCGAAATTGTATTAATGCCATCCACAACGGCCGAAGCGGTTATCAAGGCCCTAAGAAAGTTGTTTGCCACCCACGGCCTGCCGGATACCTTGGTATCGGACAATGGGCCCCAATTTACAGCGACCCTTTTCGAAGGCTACTTAGCCAGCCTGGGGATCCGCCATGCCCTATCAGCCCCATTTCACCCGGCTTCCAACGGATTGGCTGAACGATTTGTCAGGACAGCCAAGGAAGCACTGTCCAGATTAGACAATGGGGACTGGCAGGCCAGGATAGATCAATTCCTTGCGGTTCAGCATGCATCACCATGCACAGCAACTGGGAGAAGCCCAGCAGAGCTCCTCATGGGGAGAAAGCTCCGGTGCATGTTGGACAGGCTTCACCCTAACTATTCGCACGAAAACTTTAAGGGAGAGACCTGTGGCTTAAGGCAGTTTCAGGTCGGGTCCCCGGTGTTCGCTCGCAATTATGCCAGCGGTCCTCTGTGGGTTGCAGGAACCATAGTGGGAATAACAGGCCCAAAATCATACACGGTGGACGTGGGGGTAGATAGACTCTGGAAGCGCCACATAGACCAACTGAGGAAACGGGTGGTTGGCGAGGCAAATATCAACGCAGACATGTCCGAGCCTAACTATGACCACTTCTCCAAAACAGCTAACTCAAGCCCGGGGCCGCGAGAATACTTAGCTGACAAGCCCTGGTTCCAGCGCCGCCCCAGCGAGTCGCCACTCCCAGCCGGGGATAACCACGCCCCGGATAAAATCCAGGAGGTTCCATTGGCGGAGCCGGGAGAGACAAAGAGTCCCTCCGACCAGCTCGACGCCTCACCAAACACTGAACTGCGCAGGTCAACTAGGGCGAGAACTCAGCCTAAGCACCTGCGAGACTTTGTTTGTACATATGTTAATTTTTGAGTGTTAGTGCCTTCTGGGAAGGGAGGAGTGTTATGTATTGATACTTTTAAGCGGGAGTTTCAAACCTGCTTACGTTTCTGATTGGCTGACAGTCTCTCCAGGATTGTATATAAGGAGGACTGCAGCCTCTGAGTTTTTGCTGAAGTCTCACTGTATATTAAAGAGCTGTTGTCACTTGCTTGCTTGTGCCTCTCGTTATTCCCGAACCACTTCAGTCCCCTCCCACGAGTGGCCTTGCAGAAGCTCAAATAGCCCGGCAGTAACAAACGGAGGCTAGAGAGATTGAAGCTGGCCCTTTAATAAACAGTTCTCTTTCAAAAGTATATCAGTTCAGTAATTACCAGGCAATGTTCCAGAGGTCTTGGCAGACAGACAGCTGGCTAATGCAGGAATGCAGACTCCTTTTCAAAACTCAAAACTAGCAATTCTAAACTCCACTGCATCCAAAATGCCAACAAAGTGTTCACCACCCCTTTCCGGCCCAGCCACACCCCTTTTATACTTTGTAGGGTGTGGCCCTACGTCTCCTGACCACACCTCTTAGGATGTGGCAGTAGCTGTTCTCTATGACGTCTCCTACATCTCTCTCTTGCATCCAATAGGGGCTCCCTCTCTTCATTACTGGCCTCTGTTTCCTCCTCAATTTGGCTGGGGTTCAGAGGCACGTCAGCAACTGTCAGTTCTTGCTGACTCACCAGTAAAGACGGCCCCTCCGACACATAGCTCATGCCAGCTTCCTCCATATCATCCTCCGACTCAGCATGCGAAGATAAATCAGCCTCCGGGGCTGGAGTCACAACAGAAATTCATACATATGATGAAGTTATACATGTCCCAAGAAATACATAGCCTGCCTATACTGTATATGTCTGTTCAAAGGCTGAAATGCTGGAGCTCTCGAGCCAGGGGTGTCTCGCTATTTTTTTCTTGGCCTTGAAGATATTTGCAATTTATTCCCTAGTTTACAAATGGCTGTTTCTGGCATGAACATCTTTCACATCACCAACTTCAACCCTTGAACTGTTTCTCCCTCTTTCAGCAGTGGTGGAATTCAAGTAATTTAACAACCGGTTCTCTGCCCTAATGATTTCTTCCAACAACCAGTTTGCCAAACTGCTCAGAAAGTTAACAACCGGTTCTCCCAAAGTGGTGCGAACTGGCTGAATCCCATCACTGTCTTTCAGTCTCTTCTATGCAGGCATAAGGTCTTTCCCATCTATGCCAGACACTGTAATAATTCTCCCCCACAATCAGATCTCTCTCACTTGGAGTCAGAACACATCTTCAAGGGGAATGGATTTCCAGGACCAGAAGAGGCATAGAAGAAAATAAAACAGTATTTATTTGATTTATACAGCTGCCCAATTCAGCACATGAGAGACCATGGGACTGATCTTTCAAATAGCATCTAGATTTATATACCACTTCATAGTGCTTTACAGCACTCTTTAAGACCATGGTGGTGAACCTATGGCACATGTGCCAGAAGTGGCACACAGAGCCCTCTCTATGGGCATGCAAGCCGTTGTCCCAGCTCTGCCGCGCATGCACGCACACCTCCCGCTGCTGGTCTTTGGGGCTCTGCCGTGCATGTATGGAGTGCAGGGCGCATGTGCGGGGCGCACATGAAGGGGACATATGCGGAGGCACGCATGCATGCACGGGGTTACATATGCGGACGTCAGAATGCATGCACAGAGGCTGCACACACATGTGTGGGGCAGGGTGCATGTATGGGGCAGGGTGCATGCACGGGGGCCACACGCGCATTGCATTTTGGGGGTTCACATACTCTTTGGGCACTTGGTCTGGAAAAGGTTAGCCATCACTGCTCTAAGCAGTTTACAAAGTCAGCATATTGCCTCCAACAATCTGCATTCTCATTTACCAACCTCAGAAGTTGGAAGGCTTAGTCAACCTTGAGCTGGTCAGGATTGAACTGCTGGCAGTGGGCAGAGTCAGCCTAAAATACTGCATTCTAACCGCTGCCATAGGGAGGGGAGAAACCTGGTGGAAAAATAAATGTAGTTTCCAACCACGTCAGAAGGCCTTTCTGGTGATCATGGTCAGCAAAGTGAATTTGACCAAAAATCCAATTTTTTTTTTTTATTGAAAAAGTTTTAAAACAAACACAATTTCCCCACAACCCTCCCTCCCAACCCCCCTCCCCCTCCCCGACTTCCCAGAGCAGAACACAAGGTATTTCTATTGACCTTTAACAATAAACTAAATCACATAACCAATCATCAAACTAACACCCCCTAAAAAAAAAATTCTTAACCCCCCATATATAAAATCTTATTTCTTAAACATGATACTTCTAATATCACTTATATAGCTCTTATACAAATAAAAGAAATCATTCATAAGCTATTTGATATTTTTTGGTCTGATACTTATTTTGTATATAATCAATCCATCTTCTCCAGTCCTGTATATACCTTTCTTGTGTGTGATCCTTCAGATATGCTGAAATTTTAGCCATTTCAGCTAAATTAGTTACTTTCAATATCCAATCATCAATAGTAGGCAAAAAGTCCTTCTTCCAGTGTTGTGCTACCAACAATCTTGCTGCTGTTATCAAGTTCAAAATCAATTTAGTCTCTGCAACTGTACAGTCCGTAGTTATACCCATTAAGAACAACTGTGGAGTAAATTTCAGTCTCTTTTTAAAAATATTCTGCATCACCCACCAAATCTTTATCCAAAATGCTTTGATTTTTCTACAAGTCCACCATATATGATAATAAGTTGCATCATCACAGTCACATCTCCAACATTTAGCTTGCACATTAGGATACATACATGATAATTTTTTGGGATCTAAGTGCCATCTATAGAACATTTTATAAAAATTTTCTCTTAAATTTTGTGCTTGTGTAAATTTCACATTTCTAATCCAAATCTTTTCCCAAGTCTCCATCATTACTGGCTCTTGAAAATTTTGTGCCCATTTAATCATACAATCTTTAACCAATTCCGTTTCAGAATCTATTTCCAATAAAGCATTATACAACCTTTTAATATGCATTTGTTTTTGATCTCTAATTTGTTTTACCAAATTCTCCTCATTTTGCACAAAGCCAGTTTTTTTATCTTCCTTCCATCTAGCTTGAAGTTGACCGTACTGAAACCATGTGTAAATTATACCTTCTTCTCTCAGTGTATCTAAAGATTTCAAATACATTACCCCCCTTTCCATAATAAGAAGCTCTTTATAGTTAATCACCTCCTGTTTTTGTTCTATACTTATATTTTCTATTGCATGTCTAGGATTTGCCCATACAGGTATCTTATAATTTAACTTATATTGATATTTTTTCCAAACCCTCAACGAAGCATTTCTTAATATATGAGCCTTAAATACTTTATCCACTTTTTTGTCATATAACAAATAGGCATGCCATCCATATAACAAGTCATAACCTTCTAAATTCAAAATTCTCCCCTCAGTTAAATTAAACCAATCACTAATTTGTGATAAAACCGCTGCTTCATAATATAATCTTAAATTAGGCATTTTGAGACCCCCTCTTTCACGTGTATCTTGCATAATTTTCATTTTTATTCTGGGTTTTTTCCCAGCCCAAATAAAAGTATTAACACCTTTCTGCCATTCTCTCAGATTCTCATCTTTCTTAAGCACAGGTATCATTTGGAACAAAAATAAAAATCTAGGTAAGACATTCATTTTAATTGCTGCAATTCTTCCCAATAAAGACAACTGTAATTTTTTCCAATTTTCCATATCCTTCTGTACCTTCTGCCAAAGAACCTCATAATTGTTTTTGTATAATTTTGTATTTGAAGCTGCTATGTATACCCCTAGATATTTAACCTTTTTAACTATTTCAAAATCTGTTAATCTTGCCAGTTTATCTCTTTCCAGTATAGTCATATTTTTAACTATCATCTTTGTCTTATGTGGGTTAACTTTAAATCCTGATACTTTCCCGTATTGATCAATTATATCCAATATATATGGAACCGACTCTATAGGTTGGGATAAGGTAATAACCAAGTCATCTGCAAATGCTCTTAATCTATAATCTTGTTGTCTAATTACAATACCCTTCAATTTTTCTGAGTCCCGTATCTTGTTCAATAGTACCTCCAAAGTCAGAATAAATAATAGTGGGGACAGAGGACACCCCTGCCTTGTTCCTTTCTCAATTTTAAAAGCCTCTGTTAAACCTCCATTAACTATAATTTGTGCTGTTTGCTGCTGATATATCGCTCTAATTGATTGTGTAAAATATTCCCCAAAATGCATTTTCTCTATTATTTTAAACAAAAATTGCCAGTTCAAACGATCAAATGCCTTCTCTGCATCCAAAAATATAAACGCTGCAGGGACTTGATTATTTTTTTCCAAGTATTCCAGTAAGTTTACGATTTGTCTAACATTATATCTCATTTGTCTCCCTTTTATAAACCCTGATTGATCATTATGAATTATTTGTTGCATAACTGGCATTAATCTATTAGCCAATATCTTAGCAAAAATCTTATAATCAGTATTCAGAAGTGAAATTGGCCTGAAGTTCTCAGGTTTAATGGAGTTTTGGTCCTCCTTTGGAATTAGTGAGACAAAAGCTGTTTTCCAGGAAGGTGGTACTCCTCCTCCTACTTGTATTTTATTAAATAAAATTTTGAGTGGTTCTAACATTTCAGATTGTAAATGTTTATAATAGACAGCTGTTAGTCCATCTGTTCCTGGAGCCTTACCTATTTTTAATTGTTTAATTGCCCCAACAATTTCCTCGGACGTTATTGGCTGATTCAATCTCTCTCTCTGTTCCAGTGTTAATTCAGGAATCTCCATCTTTAAATATCTATCAATATCAACATCTTGAATCACATCTTTAGCATATAACTTTGTATAAAACTCCAAAAAAGCCTTTTTTATTAAATTCTGTTGATAATAAAAATCCAATTTTTCTTTGAGGAGGGAATGGTTGTTGGAAAAAATAAGATACTTCTAACATAGGAGAGGGACAAACATCATTTGGCAGCAGAGGTAAATGATAATCTTAAAAGGCTTGAAATGGTAATATCTGAGCATATCTGATGAACTGGATAAACATATTCTTTTATTTACACAGTAACTTAAAGATTAAATAGTTTGCCGGTTTGTTAAAACTACTTAGGTATTTCTCCTAGGAGGCATTTGTTTTCTTCTTTTACCAGCTGACTATGGATGATGAGCAAAAGAGAGGTAGCATTTTATTCCCAATAGTAGAGGAAAAAGAGTTTTCCAAAAATATGTCATGAATTGGGAACCTCTGTTAAAAAAAAAAAAAAGTGAGATGATTGAGCAATCCATGTTTGCAGAAAAATTGTTTCCTAAATAGAGAAGTCATCCTAGGGGTAGAGAAGTGGCCAAAGCAAGCAATAAAATCAGCCATTGTGGAGAAGTCAATTACTATTAGAATGGGCCAGTGGTGAAATCTGAACCGGTTTACTACCGGTTCGCTGGTTGTGCATGCACACACGCATGCAAAGTGCACACCATGCACCAAATGTGAGGTGCACACGTGTGTGCACGTGCAGTGCACGCCAAAAGGAGGCATGGGGTAAGTAGAACAGCGCATGGGTGGAGTGATCAGCTGTGGCGCATGATCTTTTTTTTTACTTTTTAAAAGCATTTTTTTTACAACCTATTTGGCTGAATAGGTTGTAAAAAATGCTTTTAAAAGGTAAAAAAAAGGCTCTGATGATCAGTCAGCTCAGCTGGGATCGTCAGAGCCTCTTTTTTACCTTTTAAAAGCATTTTTTTTAAAAAGCGGCAAGCGGGTGACTGGGCAATTGGGGGGGCATGGGGGGGGCAGAGATTTTTGCTACCGGTTCTCCGAACCACCTGCTGCCATCGCTACCTGATCGACTGATCTGGTCTGAACCGAGAGCATTTCAACCCTGGAATGGGCTCTTTCAGCATGTATACTTGTAGCTGCAGAACAGACCATCACTCCTCGGATATTTTTTTTCACTGCAGAGGATGGCAACAGAGTACTCACAGGTGCCAGGAAATTCACAATCTGACTAGATGTAGCCCACAGCCCCCAACCTGTAATAATGCTAGTGATATTTATTCAGAATTTCAGAAAAGACTTGTGCAATCTTGTAAGAGAGCTTTGAAATCTGACGATGGTAGGGAGCAGGGAAGATGGCACACAAAGCATTGTGCAAAGATGCACAAAGCAGGTAAGATTTTGTGTGCCTTGGTAAGGCCACACTTAGAATATGGCATCCAGTTGTGGTTGCCACAATACAAAAAAAGATGTTGAGATTCTAGAAAGAATGCAGAGAAGAATGACAAAGATGATTGCGGGACTGGAGGCTAAAACATACAAAGAACGGTTGCAGGAATTGGGTATGGCTAGTCTAGAGAAAAGAAGGACTTGGGGTTCCGATATCTAAGGGGCTGCCACAAGGAAGAGGGGGTTAACCTATGCTCCAAAGCACCTTAAGGCAGGACAGGAAGGAATGGATGGAAACTAATCAAGGAGAAAACCAACTTAGAACTAATGAGAAATTTCCTGATAGTTAAAACAATTAATCAATGGAGCACTGTTTTTAAGAAGCGATTGGGCAACTGTTTGTCTGAAATGGTATAGGGTTTTCTGCTCGAGCAGTTGGTTGGACTAGAAGACCTACAAGGTCCTTTTCAACTCTGTCATTCTGTTATTCTGAACATCAAAGATGGCCAAGCTGCACATTAGCATTATTCGTCAAACATACATTGACACATTTCAAATAAAAGTAAATCATCAACAGAAGAAAATAAAATTGTCTTTAACAATATTATAATCTCCTACTCTATTTACTTCGTATAATGCTGACTTCTATTTAAATGTTTGTATGTATGTATTTGGAAACAGAGAGAGATATCCATGCATACTCCTTACTTAGTGGTTCATTTGGACATGATGATGCATTTTTTTATTCTCATTTCTGTGCTTCATGAACTATCATGAAGCCTTTGTGATTTGATGGCAATCTAGGGATTAAAGTATCTGTTCACTTTGAAAAAGAAAATAGATGTACTTCATTTGTTTACACTCATTTCTTAAAATCCCTTTTAATCATTTTTAAAACAAAGCCCCTTCATGTTCTGCACAGAATTTAAAAAATGCACAGATCTCACGCTTTATAGTTACGTTTTCAGAAGAAACAAAGTACATCAATAGAAACAGCTGGATATCCCCATAGGTATGAACGATGCCAGATCAGGCAAACACTATCTTAACACAACCTTTTTTGCCCCTTTTTAGTCACTTCCAAAGCTAGTAAGAATAAAGCGTCTTTTCAAACACTGTCACCGTTTACAAAGAAAGTCTAACAGCCGTGAAGGGTACATCTTATCATATTATGTCAGGCTGGAATATATAAAAAGAAAGAAGTTTACTAGAAGTTGTATGTTTGGGTGGGGAGGAGGACTTGGGGTTTTGTATGTGCGTGTGTTTCTATTTTTTGCACTTTTAAAAGCACAGTTCAGAAATTCCCCCAAACTGCAGCAAATCCAAGATGCAAGATGGAGAAAGAAATGTGTCAAGTATTTCATATCCTTCAAACATTAAAAAAAAAATCCTTCCAAATCTCTTTTCAAGTGCTTTCCAGGATTGTCACTCTCAAGGCTAGAATTGCTTAAAAATGTTCATCAAAACATTTGGTCAGTGGAAAATTGCTTTTTCTTTTGGCATAAAGCAATTTTTTACAGGATAGTGCCAAGAAAGAAACAGAGAATGCACATATGTAGGTCTGTATTTTTTTTCCCTTTGATCTTGTTCCTTGACCCTCTTTTCTATTGTTTCAAGAACATTTTTAAAAAAGCGGGGGGGGGGGGGGAAGTAGCAACAAAAACTTCTGCAAGATTTTGCAGCTATAGCCACAAAGGATTAACATAACAGTAACAATGTTTGAACAGTTGCAATGTTGAACAGTTTAGAAATGTTTGACAAAACTCTTGGAAGACTCAGTTAGATTCGTTCTAGTGTTCCAGCCTAGAATATTCCTGAAAGAACACAAGTAGATTGCCATACATAATGCTGCAACATGCCTCTTTAGATTAAAAAGGTTTTGGAAGCTTCAACAGGTGGAAAGTATGGCTGCCTAGGTGCTTATATGTGCTCCTAGGACTCACGTTGCATCTCTGCCCAGCAAGCTGCCCTAGTTGCCAGTTTGCTTATGGGTCCAATTCAAGGTGCTGGTTTTGACTTTTAAGTCCCTACATGGACTTAAAAGCCAGGTTATCTGAGGGATAGCACCTGTCTTTGATTAACCTGCCCATCCCATTAGATATGGCAGAATATTGTGGGTTCCATCTGTAAGGGAGTTTCATCCATCAGGAGCTCAGAGGCAAGCCTTTTCTGCAATGGCAGATGCCTTCTGAAACATCATCCTCCAAAACCCTTAAAACTTGTATTTAAGGGGATCCCTTGGTAATACGGAACCTAAGCAGTGACTGCATTGTATGCGATATCGTCTCTCTTGTGATCTTGCTTTATTTATATGCCTTACTTTAACTGGTTGTACAGAACGTCTTAATGGCTTCCTTTATTGTACACCTTTCAGAATCACTTTATGTGAGGTGCGTGGCCATATAAATTTGACAAATAAATAAATAAAAATAATATATATATATATATATATATATATATATATATATATATATATATATATATATATATATATATATATATATATATATATATATATATATATATATATTACCGATAGCAGTTGAATAAAAATGCCCTTTTAATCTTGCCACTTCAGAAAAATATCATGCTCGTATTAAGATCTTTGCTAACACCCAGCAATTGGTTTAAGGTTTAGTTCAGGTACATTATACTTGAAGCATATTTTAATAGATCTTCAAGCTCATTAATATCTTAGTTGAAAATGAATCACCATCCAAGCATAGTTAAAATGGAAAACGAAAACTTCTCAAGAAATATTTTTGTAAGGAAAGAACTTTCAAGATTTAAAACACAAATCTCCCACCCGCCCCATTCCAAATAATCTCCATCTTCACCACTTTCCTGTAGCAGTTGTCAGTCTCCAATCTTTTCCCCAAATAGCCCCAGAATGGCTCAAAAGATGCACATCAGTAGGGTTCAAGGTAGCATCACAATTGTTTCTGTGTGTATTTGCAGTAGTAGTAGCTGGAAAAGAAACATTTTCAAAAAAACCCAGGGGCTTTTGTGCTATAGTCATTGACAACAATGAGCCTACCTCTGACACCCTATTCAAGAATTTTTTTTCCTGCTCCTGCAGAAATGTAAAGAAATTGCCCAGAGAAGAGTGACATTCACCTCCTTCTATCACCCCTCTCTGCCCTCCTGGAATATTGCAAGTGAAAAGCCCAATCCAGAGATTTAGAACTCATCAATTTTATCATCAGTTTTTATTTTATTCCATCGCAGGAAACATGGTTGAGAGAGCTGCTAAAGCTGGATGGATATTATACAATTTCATTGGATGTGGTTGCTTCCCCATTTGGAGCGCATCCAAATGAAAGGATGGCAACACTCGAGTGTACCAGATTGGAAAGCACGTTAACATTAAGCTTGACACATTTAGGAATGTAGCAATATCAATCCTCGTTAGGCTTAAGCACTGTTCCATTTTGCTGATAGATGTACACTTACCTCCTACAAAGACCCAGTCACAATATAGAGAAACACGGCAAGGCAGGGGTGAAATCCAACAGGTTCTGAAAGGTTGTGGAGAACCGGTAGCGGAAATTTTGAGTAGTTCGGTGAACCAGCAAATGCCACCTCTGCCTGGCCCCAGAGTGGGGTGGGAATGGTGATTTTGCAATATCCTTCCCCCAGGAGTAGGATGGGAATGGAGATTTTGCAGTATCCTTTCCTTGGAGTGGGGTGGGAATGAAGATTTTGCAGTATCCTTCCCCTGAAGTTGGGTGGGAATGGAGATTTTGCAGTATCCTTCCCCTGGAGTGGGGTGTGAATGGAGATTTTGCAGTATCCTTCCCCTGAAGTGGGGTGGGAATGGGGATTTTGCAGTATCCTTCCCCTGCCATGCCCACCAAGCCACACCACACCACGTGGAACCGGTAGTAAAAAAATTGGATTTCACCACTGCCGCAAGGTCATATGATTGGAAGCAAACTCTACCCAAGTATTGGTTGCCTTAGCAGGAGATTTTTTTTACTCAAACCTAAGTTTGAGTAAAGGGACAATCTGACCCTTTATTTAAAATATCACAGCCAGCTTCCAGAAAATTATCCACCACAACCATTGGACCAATGCCAATCTCAAGATGGGAAATGTAATTTTACAGGTTTTTGCTTGATATAACGTCTCAGCAAATTGGATTTTCTCATCTTAGACAAAGCCTCCCCACCCCCCACCCCCCACCCCCCGAGACAGACCAGGACAATTTAGGCTCGATCAGGCTCAAAAGTAAGCTCAATAGATTATGTACTCTCAAAGACTATATAATGGTTAGCACTCCATACAATGACCATCAATTCCCTCTTTATCTCTTCACTGAGGTGACAAAATGGAGTTGGGAGTGAGTGAGCCCTTGCCTTATAACCCCAAAGATAAATGTTTTTGCTTTTACCTAAGATGGTCAATTAAGGCAAGCACCGCCCTAGAACGACCTTTGAACTTCTACTCATCTAAAGTCGACACATTGTAGTTCTAAATCTGGCTAATAAAAATACATGAAAACTTTACAAGCAAGTTGAGCCAGTCCAGCAAACAAAATGTAGGTCAGCATCAATCTAAAATTCACAAAGTAATCAGGCCACGGCAAAGTACTGGTTTGATAAGGACTGCCGGAAAGGGAGGAGGAGGATGAGGAGGAGGAGGAGGAGACTGTCTTTGGAACTAAAGACTAGTTCAGTTACATACCTCCTACTCAACAATACTCCTTCAGAGGAAGCATTATAAAAGCTGAATTCCTACTAAACAGAGAGATGATACATGAAACCTGGGCACCGATAGCAGCAACCAGTGCAAAAGAGTCTGCTAAATTTTGGGACAATTGCAAATCTACTCCTCTCCTCTGGGATGTCATATCTCAACAACAATCTTGAAACATATTTTCAAGCCTTATGTGGAGGGGAGAACTCACAAGATGGTAATAATGATTTAGGAGTGGTCTCTAGTTTCAGTTGCTAAATTTATTAGGCAATTAAAACTTAGCAAAGTCCCAAGTCTACACTTAAAAGTTCCCTGAATTGATATAAACCCACTTGGAGTGGTGGACTTCCATGTTAGCTTTACTTTTTTTTTTTTAATTTCTATTAATAATGCAGCCTCCATTCCTAAAGCCTGGGGCATAGCCATAATCACCCCTATTTGCAAGGAGGAAAAGGAAGATGACCCAGCCACATAACTATCCTTTGAGCCTGTCTAATAAAACATATCATAGACAATTTTATTTTAGACTGGCTGGAAGAAAAGATCCTTCTAGCAGAGGAGCAGGAAGGATCTCAAGCAGATTGCTATATATTCGATGAAAGCTGATTCTCTCCAGTTTCATTAAAAATGTACTCAGCCATCTAAATCAGCCCTGCTTGAAGACCTCAGACAAGAATTTGATTCCATTGCTAATCCCAAAAGTGTTTTTTTCAAAAGGCAACTGGACTTTCTTTGTTTTTCCTTGAAGACTGTCATGCCTCAACATATAACCTTTATATACTGTTGTTGCTCTCTAACCCCATCTAGTGGCCAGAGGGACAAATATGCCTCAACATACGATCTTTGTATACTGTTGTTGCTCTCTTGTACCATCTAGTGGCAGGAGAGACAAATACCAAGTATATTGTTTGAAGCTGACCCCACCCCTTTATCCATCAACCTGCACTCTTAAAACAAGTGCACACTGGGAAGCCAGACTCCATTTCCTTTAGCATTTGAGGAAGGCAGAAGCACAAAGAAGAATCCATTTTAATCTGTGGCACATGGTCATGCAAGGACAAACCCACATACCACACACAGAGCATCGGTGGTGAGATTTAAATTGCTTGTATTTAATAATTGTTATGTTCAGCAGTAACTTAATACTGTCTATCTTGTATTTTGGTTCTCATTGTATGTATCCCTATTTTCCCCATTTCACCATATCCTGTTCTTTTAATAAAGCATTCATATGGTCTGTTTTATTGAAGGATAGGTGGTTTTAGCTGCATGTCAAGCCGCACACAGACTAATGTCTAGTGAGGACAGAACAAAGACATTTTCCTTCTCATCCAGAAGCTTCTTCAGTTCTGATGGTTGATGCCCTAAACCAGGAAGAGTTTAATTCCTCCAAACTGGCTAACAGATCTATAAGCTATATTGCTATATTGTAGGTCTTAGAACAGCTGTGGGTCCATTTTTGAACGGAATGCTCTTATAAGTTAACTATAAGAAAACAGGTCCTATAGTTTGTGAGGGGCTTCAAAAAATTCCTCTGAGCTCTTGAAGGACAGGAGGACAGAAAATTGAATGAATCCCTTGTTTTAAGTACTTGGGCCTCATGCCATCTTAGACATAATCATATTGCACAGCTTGTTCTGAATGTTCTTATTCTTTCTTAAATGCTCTTTTTATTCTGTTCAGGGGAGTCCAGTACCTACCAGCTGCTCTGAAACTTTTTGAAGCCAAGATGCTGGTACAGTTCCTCTATGAAGCACAGTTAAATCCAGCCATCAACTATGAGAAGCTGGAGAGAGTTCAAACTAGCTTCCTAAGAAAGTTATTCCGGTTACTCAAAAGGGCACCTAATGTTGCCCTACATTTGCAAGCAGAACTCACAAAACTCAAAACAAGGGCATGTATATGGCTGTTTTGATACCAGCGCAAAGCTCATTTTCAGCCTCATGGTCTGATGCAGGGGTGAAATCCAGCAGGTTCTGACAGGTTCTGGAGAACCGGTAGTGGAAATTTTGAGCACCGGCAAATACCACCTCTGGCTGGCCCCAGAGTGGGGTGGGAATGGAGATTTTGCAGTATCCGTCCCCTGCCATCCCTACCAAGCCACGCCACGCCCACCAAGTCACGCCCACAGAACCGGTAGTAAAAAAATTTGGATTTCACCACTGGTCCAATTCATCTTTTTTTTTTTAATTGAAAAAGTTTTACAAGTACAAATTTTCCCATTTTCTCCCCCCCTTTCCCTCCCTAACCCTCCCTAGCCCTCCCCTCCTCCCATGACTTCCCCAAGGTGAAATCCAAATCCACATCATATTATATCATACTTTACCGCCCTTCTAATCTCCTCCCTGTGTACTATACATTTCTACATAACATTGAACTATACTACCCCCTATATACTATACATGGTTGATGATCTCTGGAGGGCTCGGGACAGGGGTTGTTCCTCTGTCCTGGTCCTGTTAGATCTCTCAGCGGCTTTTGATACCATCGACCATGGTATCATGCTGCACCGGCTGGAAGGGTTGTGGGTGGGAGGCACCGTTTTATGGTGGTTCTCCTCCTTTCTCTCTGACCGGTCGCAGTCTGTGTTGACAGGGGGGCAGAGATCGACCCCGAGGCCCCTTATATGTGGGGTGCCACAGGGATTGATTCTCTCGCCCCTTTTGTTCAACATTTATGTAAAGCCACTGGGCGAGATCATCCGTGGTTTCGGGGTGAAGTACCATCTGTATGCTGACGACACCCAGCTGTACATCTCCACCCCGGACCACCCCAACGATGCCCTTGAAGTGATGTCCCAGTGCCTGGAGGCCGTACGGATCTGGATGGGGAGAAACGGGCTCAGGCTCAACCTATCCAAGACCGAGTGGCTGTGGTTTCCGACATCCCGATATAGTCAGCTGACACCATCGCTGGCTATTGGGGGCGAATCATTGGCCCCTACGGGGTCGTAACTTGGGCGTCCTTCTGGATTCACGGCTGTCTTTAGAAGAGCACTTGACAGCCGTGACCGGGAGGATTTTTCATCAGGTTCGCCTGATTCGCCAGTTGCGTCCCTTTCTAGATTGGGACTCGTTACACACAGTCACTCATGCCCTCGTCACCTCTCGTCTGGACTATTGTAATGCTCTCTACATGGGGCTCCCCTTGAGGTGCACCCGGAGGCTCCAACTGGTGCAGAGTGCAGCCGCGCGGGTGGTTATGGGAGCAGCGTGGAGCTCCCATGTAACACCTCTCCTGCGCGAGCTGCACTGGCTCCCGGTGGTCTTCCGGGTGCGCTTCAAGGTTCTGGTTACCACCTTTAAAGCGCTCCATGGCTTAGGACCTGGTTACTTACGGGACCGCCTGCTACCACCAATAGCCTCCCACCGACCAGTATGCTCCCACAGAGAGGGGCTCCTCCAGGTGCCGTCGGCCAAACAATGTCGGCTGTCAGCCCCTAGGAGGAGAGCCTTCTCTGTGGGGGCACCGATGATCTGGAATGAGTTCCCCCCCAGAGATACGGAGGATTCCGGATCTGCGCACCTTCCGCCGCGAGCTGAAGACTCTTTTATTTCATCAAGCTGGCCTCGCCTAAATCTTCTCCCTTTTAAGTGTAAATTTTAAATTTTTAATGTATTTTAAAATATGGGTATTTTAAATTACGGGTATTAATTCAGCCAAATTTATTTAATTCATCTTATTTGATTTTAAATTTTGTATATGTATGTGTTTTATTTTATGGCTGTTCACCGCCCTGAGTCCTTCGGGAGTAGGGCGGTATAGAAATTCAATAAATAATAATAATAATAATTTCTACACAACATTCAACTAAAAGCTATCTGATACTTCCTAGTTTGGTATTTATTCTGCACATAATCTATCCATTTCTTCCACTCCCATGCATAAGTCTCTTGAGTCCGGTCTTTTAAGTATGCTGATATCTTCGCCATTTCTGCAAAACTGGCCACCTTCAAAGTCCATTCTTCAATAGTAGGCAAAACATCCCTTTTCCAATATTGACCAATCAGTAACCTAGCTGCTGTCACCATGTACAATATCAATTTTGTTTCACCCATTGAAAAACCCTTAACAATACCCAATAAAAACAATTGAGGAGAAAATTGGAGTTTGGTCCAATTCATCTTATTACTCTGTTCGATAAATATTATTTCTTTCGGAAACTCTAAATAAAGGACAGGTTTCAAAAATCAGGCAATAGTAGCTCTTTCAAAAAGATGCCTTGATATGGAATTGCAAACAGAATGTAGCAAAATGTCACTTAGCCTTCAATTGGAGAGCAAGAAATTATACCAGCATTATATGTAGTTCATTTTACAAACAATAAATTTTGGAGGGCCTTTACATTATTGTGATTTAATATCTTACAGTCAGCAGTATTGAAAGGCAAATATCTCAAAATCCCCAATACTGGAAGATTTTGCCCTTGGAAGGATGGAAGCATTGAATCATAGGATTATATCCTTCTGTACTGTAATTTTTACCACAACTCAGCCAAAAACATGCTACATATAGCTTTTTTTAAGAAATAATAAAGATCCCCAAATAACGCTTGCTGTTACAGAGTTTGTATTTGTAAACTGTAGAATTCATGTCTATGGAGATTCTCAATCATCCAGGTCATGATTGTTCCAAAGGTGCTTTTCCAAAGGGCAACTGGGCTTTCTTGGTTTCTTCTTTGAAGATATTTTGCTTCTCATCCAAGAAACTTCTTCAGTTCTCTAGAATTCTCTAGAATTCATGTGTTATTGAAAAGTAGACTAAGCACAATTACAGGCCTTTTTACCATTCATGCTAGATTGTATTTTGCATTATGTACTGTATTGTCTTTTAGGCAGTCTGGATCTGTGATTAATTGAATTCCTAGACAAGTAGGTAGATCAATAGATGACTAAATGATTGATTGATCATATAGTCTACCACCACCTTTGCTTTTTGAGATGTGAAATCTCCCAGATTTTTGTGGAGTCTTAAGAATTTTTTGTTGGATGAAGTAGGTGTTTACTTGCAGAAGTTTAAGACACATATTTTGCCCTTTCAAACCCAAATCCCTCTCCTCCAAATTGGATGGAGTTTTCATAGGGAACCTCACTATTTTCATGGGAAAGAATCCAGGCCAATCATTTTGATCCTGCTTCTGTTTTGGTTTGTTTTCTTAATGAGCAAGTAGGAATTTTGACACTAACAAACTATTTTATTTTCTGTCGTAACATTCTCTACTGATGAAGGGAAAAGCTGCAGCATTTTAATTTAATTTTAATATTTTTAATTTTAAGAGAATAGTTTAAAAGTCTCTCATCCCACTTTGGATCCTATATAGAGATACATACATGTATGTGCATTGTCCCTTGTTGTTTATTTATTGCATTTACCATATTTTTCAGATTATAAAACGCACCTTTTCCCCAAAAAAAAGAGGGTGAAAATCTGGGTGCGTTTTATACTCCAAATGTAGCCCCGCCCAGCTTCTCAAACAGAGGTTTCAGAGGCTGAAAAAAGCATCAGAAACGAAGCTTCAGAAAAGAAGCCCCCAAACCCAGCTTCAGAGGCTTTTTTTCTGAAGCTCTGTTTCAGAAATTTCAGAGGCAGAAAAAAAAGCAAGGCACAGAGCTCACAACCAAGGAAACTGTTGCTAAAATTCACCTCTGGGAACAGCTGATTGGGGGTATTCCAGGAGGTTGATCCACCTGCCAATCAGCTTTTTTCTTATTTTCCTCCCCAAAAACTAAGGTGCGTCTTATACTGTTGTGCATCTTATACTCCGAAAAATACGGTATATGCCCGCCTATCTCACAGAAGTGACTCACACATACAACCATCAACAGGAACAACAAATATATAGAAACTCATTATAAAAATATAAAATCATTATTAAAAATGAAATTTTTTTTAAAAAAAAACCCTAACCACATGGTGAAAGTAAAAAATCGACCCCAATGGTTCCTTGAGATCCCCAGGCCTGGTGATCATTTCCATAAAAGCAATGAAGCAGCTTGTAGAAAGCTGGGATGGAAATTCTTTGGATAGATTAAATGAGTGAGGTCTACCTGAACTCCTCCTACTTCTTGGCTTCCACTGGGTCTGTACTAACAGATCTCAAATGCTTTTTCATACTGTGTGGCATCTGCTTCATCAAGATATTAGAGAACGACAGAATGAACAATAGAGACCCTGCTGTGAGGAATTTCCATTGTTCCTTACAGATAAGATGAATCAGACTCACCTTAATTTGAATTCCAGTGCTGAGGCAAGTTTTTGTCTTCTTCATATACAGTAGATTTTATCTAGCTTGTAGATCTTGAGGACATAAACATGTGTAGGAAAATGAGAATTATCATCTAGACAGTACTAGCCCTATGATTAAAGGAGATGATATGTAACATCTTGAAGGTAGGATGCAGCAATTAAAAAGCCTTGCCTTGATCAGGAAGATACCTAAAGGTTCACCCCTACTATTCTATCCCTAGATAAAGGTATTTGAGAAGGCCACACAAATGGCCTCATCCAGATTCATTAGGATGGAAATGATTCTGGACTTAATTCAATCGGGATTTCAGTTGGGCTAGGTGTTGAATATTAAGGCTGCCGGAAGCGTTTCCCCCCCAGCAACCGGCATAAATGGTTCAGCCGTTCTCTGATTGGTTAAACCGCGGACAGCTCGGGTATAAAAGAACTGTCAAAAGCGCGGCTGTTGTTCCTGTTAACTTGTTACCGTTCTTAATAAAGTTTGTTGATTGCTGCAGCCGCCTCGCCTCGCCTCAGTCAGTGATCGTGTGGACTGAGAATTTAATAGTGGCGACGAAGGTAGGATGTGCCCGGCGGTATTTGGGGGCATAGTGGAGTACGCTGTCGGTGGCTGTCGTGGAGAAGATCAAAGAGTGAGGCTGTTACCCGTTGCTGGCGTGCCTCAGCTGTGGTGAGAGACAATGGCTACGCCCCAACAGTTCGCCCCATTTAACCCGGCAACAGAGTCATGGGAGGCGTATGTCGCCCGTTTTGAATGCTTCCTCATTGCAAATGATTACCGTGATTTGTCAAGCGAACGTAAGAGAGCTTATTTCTTGAGCTTTTGTGGCCCAGAAATGTTCGACACGGCAATGACTTTAATGGCCCCTCAGTCTATTCACGCAGGAACATGGGATGATTTTATGGCCAAATTAAAGAGACATTACGTCCCCGCACCATCCCGCATTGCTAGGCGGCAACATTTTTACCACAGGGACCAGGCTGAAGGGGAGTCCATCAGCCAGTATGTAGCCACATTGAGGAAAGCAGCTAGGCACTGTCAATTTGTTGACCTAGATGATTACTTATTGGATCGCCTTGTCAGTGGCGTGAGGGATCAAAATTTAAAGAGACAGCTGATTGCTAAACCGGAGCTGTCTTTCCAAGAAGCGTTAGATGAGGCTTGTGCGGCAGAACTCGCGACGTTATCTATAGCCGACCTTCCTCGGGGCCACAGCATAGAGCAACCTAAGGGGGAGGCCGTTCATTCCAGCTCAGCGGCCAACTCAGAGTACTATAGTGATCAGGAAGAGCGGGACGAGGAAAGAAATGTAAACCGTATTCAAGGCGCTCAGAGGCCAGTTCGGCCAAATGCAGATGCCATCTCGCAATGCCGGGGTTGTGGGGAATTCCATTTGCGATCTGCTTGCCATTTTAAAGATGCAGTTTGCCGCAGGTGTGGTCGTCGGGGCCATATTGATCATGTGTGCCGGTCGGCACAGCAGGCCGCCACAGAGCCAGCGCGTATGAACAGAGATCGCCGATCTTTGCCTCGGCAGCCCAGGACACAGGAGGACAGGCCCTACTGGGGGCGGGGCCTGGGTGATGTGAACATGGTTACCCTCGCTGCAACGGCCCCACTCCGTAAGAAGATTTATGTCGACGTCACCATCGAAGGCCAGCCTTGTCAGATGGAAGTGGACTCCGGCTCCGCTACCACACTCGCATCCTGGAGCATGATGAAACGACTGGTGCCACGCCTGGCCAAACGCTGCCTCACACCTTGCGATGTGACACTACGAGACTATCAGGGCGCCCAAATTCCTATCTTGGGGTGTGGAAAATTCTGAGTGAGGTTCAAAAAGTTTAACGGCAGGCTGCGTATAGTGGTAGTAGCCGCCCCTTTGCCAAGCTTACTTGGCCTTAACTGGTTTGAGGCTTTAGGGCTCACCATACAAGGGGTTAATGCTATTAGTTCGGACGGGCTGGATAATTTAGTAGAGGAGTTTCCCGCTGTGTTTGATGGCAAGCTGGGATGTTATAAGGGTACCCCGGTATCTTTTAGTTTAGATCCTAGTTTCCCTCCCTGTAGATTGAAGCCCCGGCGTGTACCATTCGCACTTAAGGCTAAGGTAGATGCCGAGCTTGATAAGCTCATTTCCCAGGGAATTTTAGAGCCTGTGGATTTTGCCCGTTGGGAAACTCCAATTGTTACACCCATTAAGGCAGACGGATCGGTCCGCATCTGCGCGGACTACCGCTCAACAATCAATAAGGCGCTCCTGGGCCATGCGTATCCTGTCCCTGTCGTACAGCACGTGTTGCACTCTCTAGGCAAAGGTTCTGTGTTCGCCAAGCTGGACCTCTCTCAAGCCTACCAGCAATTACTGGTCGATGATGACACCGCAGAGGCCCAAACTATTGTTACACACCGTGGGGCGTTCCGGTGTTGTCGCCTCCAGTTCGGTGTGAGTGTGGCCCCGGGGCTCTTCCAGAGCTTAATGGAGAGAGTTCTTCAAGGTATCCCCGGGGTCATACCGTATTTTGATGACGTTTTGATCTCCGCCACCAGCAAAGCGCAACTGATGGACAGGCTATGCAGAGTTCTCCGACAATTTGAGGTTTCAGGACTTAAGGTGAACCGCTCCAAATGCCAGGTGGCAGTACCTGAAGTGGAATTTCTGGGGTTCTTGATAAACAGCTCTGGCATCCACCCCACTCCTGCTAAAACGGCTGCAATTGTGGATGCCCCTCCCCCCCCGCTGCAAGGCTGATCTTCAGACTTTCCTTGGCCTATTGAATTTTTATGCCATTTTCCTACCTCATAAGGCATCTGTGGCTGAGCCCTTACATCGTTTGCTTGATCGTGGGGCAGCCTGGGTTTGGGGATCTAGGGAGGCTGCCGCTTTCCATGCTGTTAAACACCTCCTTGTTTCAAATTCTGTCCTGACCCAGTATTGTGAGAGTCTGCCCCTTGTTTTGGCTTGTGATGCCTCCCCGTATGGCATGGGCGCTGTCCTTAGCCATGCCCTGCCTAATGGCCATGAAGTCCCCGTGGCATACTTCTCTCGTACCTTAGGTCCGGCGGAACGAAACTATTCACAGCTTGATCGGGAGGCCCTGGCCTTGGTCACGGGGGGTTAAACGGTTCCATCATTATCTCTACGGCCGCTCATTCCTGCTCGTCACTGATCACAAGCCGCTTCTGGGGATCCTTGCTGGTGACCGTCCAGCCCCGCTTATTCTACCTCCGCGGATGACCCGTTACTCAATGTTCTTGGCTGCATACTCGTATACCCTCCAGCACCGCCCGGGATGTGACTTGGCTCATGCTGACGCTTTGAGCCGCTGCCCCGTGTCTACTCTCCTGCCTGACCCTGTACCTGCTGCGGCCGTCTGCCTAATCGACTGTTCCCCGCTGCCTGTGACTGCTTCGGACATTGCCCGTTTGTCTGCCCGGGACCCCGTATTATCTCAGGTTTTGGACTGGATGGCGAGGGGGTGGCCACAGGGACCTTTTGCACCGGAGTTGCAGCCCTATGAGAGCCGGCAGCTGGAGTTGTCAACTCAAAGTGGCTGCCTGTTATGGGGACACCGGGTAGTTGTTCCGCCCCCGCTGCGGCATTCTCTATTGTCACAACTTCATCAGGCCCACCCAGGGATAGTTCGTATGAAGGCCCGGGGTCGCTGCTATATGTGGTGGCCCAACTTGGATAGGGATATTGCTAGTTGGGTTGCCGCCTGCCCGCAGTGTCAGGAAAATAGTCCTATGCCGCCGAGAGACATCCCCAGGGAATGGGAGGATCCCAGAACGCCCTGGGCTCGGGTGCATATCGACCTTGTGGGTCCTATGCAGGGACAGACATTCCTCATAGTGGCCGATGCATATTCTAAGTGGGTGGAGGTAGTCCTGATGCAGTCTACCACGTCGGAGTCTGTAATACGGGCTCTCAGGGGTTTGTTCGCGACCCACGGGTTACCTGACATTCTGGTGTCGGATAATGGGCCCCAATTCACATCCACCCCCTTCGAGGTTTTCCTAGCTACCCAAGGAATTAGGCACTGTCTCATTGCCCCGTTCCATCCATCTAGCAACGGATGTGCGGAACGAGCCGTCCGATCCGCTAAGGACGCATTGCGGAAGCTAGGCTCAGGGAGTTGGCAAGAAAAATTGAGTAGCTATCTCTTAGCACAGCATACCACCCCGTGCCAGTTTACGAATAAGAGCCCAGCCGAGTTGTTAATGGGCCGTAGACTGCGCACTGCGCTTGACCGCATACACCCTCTATATTGCCCTGCTAAGCCAGTGGACGCAGTGCGGAGACACCTGCCGTTCCAACTGCGGGATCCAGTTTACGCTCGGAATTATGCGGGACAGCCCTTATGGTTACCAGGGAGAGTGGTAGGAATTGCAGGGCCCTGCTCCTATCAGGTAGACATGGGCCAGGGTAAGATTTGGAAACGACATCAGGATCAGCTACGGAAATGGGGGTTGACCACAGGCCTACCTCACGGGGATGGCGTTCTAACAGAACATCAGGCGGAGCCACCCGCCATCCTTACGGATCAACCACCCCCCTCTCCCACGCACATAGAAAGTGAGGCAACCTCATCACAATCACCGGTTAAGGCAGGTGAAGCGGTCAAGGACACTCAGGGGGTAGATTTGGGCGATGTGTCAGTATTAGGAGACCAAGCGGTTAGTAATCCCCAAACTGAAGTTCCCGTGCCCCGGCGCTCAGGGCGGAGCCGGCATAGGCCAGCGTACTTACAAGACTACGCATGCGCCACCAGGGTGGGAAGGGGTGTTGAATATTAAGGCTGCCGGAAGCGTTTCCCCCCCAGCAACCAGCATAAATGGTTCAGCCGTTCTCTGATTGGTTAAACCGCGGACAGCTCGGGTATAAAAGAGCTGTCAAAAGCGCGGCTGTTGCTCCTGTTAACTTGTTACCGTTCTTAATAAAGTTTGTTGATTGCTGCAGCCGCCTCGCCTCGCCTCAGTCAGTGATCGTGTGGACTGAGAATTTAATTTAATTTAACTGCTTTACATGATGGGAGGGATGATCTACACTGAAGAGTAGATGAGGAAGTGTAACCCTACACTTCTCGGTGGCTTTTGTTGTCATCAGCTATGATATTATTCTAGGTTGTGCAGACCAAGTGAAGAAATAAACTTCACAGAGGACTAAGAACTAATTTCATTTAGATAACCAATAAACATTATTATATTTGAATTTATTAGCCACCCAACTCCGGGGACAGTGCAATAATCTTCCTTGTCTGAAAAACTGTAACAAAAAATATGTTTTGAGAGTTTATGTGATCTTCAGATTACAAAATGGTCAATCTCCATAAATGCTTCCATTCAAAAGCACATGAGTAGAGATGGACAGCAACTATTATGACTTATTTTGCTGATTAAACTAAAAAAGGGAGAGCAAGTAGGAATCAAACTAAATGGACATTACTACCAGGTACATTAGAACCTCTGGTCATGATCATAATTCGTTCCATAACTTTGGTTGTAACCTGATTTGGTTGTGACCCGAACCTAATTTTGGAAATTTGGCACTTACAAAAAAAAAAAAAAAAAAAAAAAAAATGGCACGGAAGGGGAAATCAGCTGCTGGGGGGGGGGATGTGAATTTTTTGGTTGGAAACTGATTTAGTCATGGTCAGAAGTGTTTGTGACCAGAGGTTCTACTGTATGTATAAATTTTATTATACCCTCCAAAAAAACCAAAACCCTACCATTGATATTATCAGGGGAGTGAAGCAAGATTGTGAAATAAAATATACATTCCTGCTAACGTATCTTTTTTTAAAAAAAACCAATTGAAAACTTGTTTTTATTGCTCTAAAGTGCTTTCTTTGTGTTTTGTTAATAAGAAACTAGATTT
This sequence comes from Arizona elegans, assembly GCA_022577455.1. Taxonomy (NCBI): domain Eukaryota; kingdom Metazoa; phylum Chordata; class Lepidosauria; order Squamata; family Colubridae; genus Arizona; species Arizona elegans. Next base: position 191,467,722 of record JAKOOJ010000001.1, read on the forward strand.
GCCATTTGAGTTCATTAGCTTGCAAGTTCATCATTAGCCTGCTTTTGAAGGTGCTTAAGTTCTAAGCTACAGCAATTAAAAATCCCTTGCTGTATCTGATATTTTGCTTCACAGAAAATTATTTGCTGCAACATAATCTGATTTGTAGCTTGGCTTTAAGAGGCATTAATGTAATGTAATTAAACATTTCAAAGATAATAGTCAGGTAACAGATTGGGACCTGCTGAAGCTAATTTCTGTCCGAAGTGAAAGTTAGCAGTAGAGTCACTTTCTGACCTCAGATAACTAGAAAATCAGAGGGTAATAACTCTCAAGGATTTTTTTTTTCTGAGTGAATTGTTATGTGAATGGGAGTGCTGCAAGGGATATCCTTAAGGGATTTGATTTTTGTGAATTCCTATCAAAAGTTAATTCTTCCACTTTAATAAAAAAAAATTTAAAAGCCCAGAAGAAAAAAAAAGTGCCTGCTCAAGTAAAGAAACTGAACAGTGTGTTCTCGCATGGCGTGACCTTATTGGTCTTTTGTACAGCTGGAAAAACCTGGGGTAGGTTGTATGATCTATTCTCTGGTGGTGTTTTTCTGATTATTGGAAATCTGGAGTTTTTGGTGGTCTCTGAGCTTGGCTGTTTTCTGGCAGATGTTTTATTACCCAACTAAGTAACATCATCAGTGCCAGAAGATAGTGGGGTTTGGTCTCTGTTTATATACAAGTGACACTTCTAGCACTGATGATGTTGTTGCCTAGTTGTGTAATGAAATGTCTGTAAGAAAACAGCCAAGCTCAGAGAGCCCTTAGGACCTCATGGTTCAACCCTGAGTTGCAAATATTCACTTCTGTTGGAAATATGTTTATGTTACTTATCTTCCATGATGCCTGATATATACTGTATTTGCTGTTGGTTTTGTTTGTTGGTTTTTATTTATTCATATGCACAGTTTTCATCCTACTATGTAAACCCCCTAAGGTAAAGGTTCCACTTGCACATATGTGCTAGTCTCATAAGTCATCACAACCAACTCGCCCTGACCAACTTGCCTCAGAACAACTTACAGTGGCCAACTAATAGCGTGACAACTCGCCCGGGACAATTCAATGCGGGATAACTCAAGAGAAGAACAAGTGAATTGCAACGGGTCTTGTCTTGCTTTAGGTTTGTGTTGTGTTCGGCGGCCCCAGCAACTGGGGACGCCATCCCGTGATTGGCCAAGAGGCGTGGCCTTCCTAAAGCGGGAGTATCTGTGTTTTGCTGATTGGTTATCCTTTGACAAGCTAAGGAGTATAAATAGGCTGTCAGTTCTCCTCAGCAGTGTTTTCTTAATGCCTGTTGCTGTTTAAATAAAGTGTTCTGTTAAGCGCAACCTCGTCCTAATTCATGCCTGTACTGTATTTAACAGTTTGAATCTTCTCAAGTTAGAAGTCCTCAGTTAGAGAGGAGGCCTCAGTTAGAAGGCCTCAGTTAGAGAAGAGGCTTCAGTTAGAAGGCCTCAGAGAGGAGGCCTCAGTTAGAAGGCCTCAGTTAGAGGCTGAGGTGAGATGCAATTCTACTAGTCCCTCTCTTGAGTTATCCCACATTGAATTGTCCTTGCGGCATGTTGTCCCATGATGGGTTGGCAAGTCGGCCAGAGCAAGATGATCAGAGCAAAACAGTCAGGGCAAGTTGTCTGCCACGAGTTGTCCCATTCCGGATTGACTTAGCTCTATAGACTAGAATTCTGCCCCAGAGCCAAAGATTCCTCAAATCCATAAAGGTAAGACTATCACACCCTTCACAGAGAGGAGAATAGCAAGATTAGGCATACTAACACATAATGTGTCCATTGTCTATGCTCACAGAAGTGTCAGCACTGTGACAGGCATGGATGTAATTCATTCAAAATGGGATCAGGTTCTCACTTCCATGTGTATTTAAGGAAGAGCCTTCTCAATGCCAGAGCAAACCCAAAACCTCTCTGGTGAACCTATATTTATTTATTTATTTATTTATTTATTTTATTAAATTTATATGCCCCCCTTCTTCCGTAGGACTCGGGGCGGTGCACAGAATAAAAACAAGTAACAATAAGAAATCCTAAAAACAGCCAATATAAAACCCCAAACAGAATAAAATTTCGTAGCAGATCGGGGAAATTGCTGAAACAGCCATGTCTTCAGGTCGGTGCGGAAAGTGAGGAGGTCAGGGGCCGTCTGGAGCCCGATGGGTAACCCATTCCAGAGGGTTGGTGCAGCCACCGAGAACACCCTCATCCTGGGGGCCACCAGCCGACATTGTCTGGCTGATGGCACCCGGAGGAGAGCAGCCCTATGTGACCACACAGGGTGGTGGGAGACCGGTAGGAGGTGGTCCTGCAAGTACCCTGGGCCCATGCCATGTAGGGCTTTATAGGTGAGAACCAGCACCTTGAAGCGGATCCAAAGGGCAACCAGCAGCCAGTGTAGCTCGCGCAGGAGAGGTATTACACGGGAGTAACGGGAAGCTCCCATAACAATCCATGCGGCCGCATTCTGGACCAGCTGGAGCCTCTGGGTGCACCCCAAGGACAGCCCCATGTAGAAGGCATTTCAGTAATTCAACTGAGAAATAATGAGAGCATGAGTGACTGTATGGAGGGCATCCCTGTCTTGAAAAGGGTGTAACTGGCGCATCAGGAGAACCTGTGCAAAAGCCCCCCTTGTCACGGCCGTCAGATGATCCACCAAGGACAGCCAAGAATCAAGGAGGACTCCGAGATTACGAACCCTTCCAGAGGGAGTCAGCGACTCCCCTCCCATCTTAAGTGATGGGACAACTAGATCAGGAGATGCCGGCATCCACAGCCACTCAGTTTTGGAGGGTCTGAGCCTGTTTCTACCCATCCAGACCCATACTACCTCCAGGCACTGGGACATCATGGAAAGAGCATCCCTGGGTTGGTCTGGGGTGGAGATGTAAAGCTGGGTATCATCAGCATACTGATGATACCTCACCCCGAAACTACGAATAATCTCACCCAGCGGCTTCATATAAATATAAATGCCTATAGCTTATCTATACTGATACTGAACACAGAAACACTAGGGGATGCTGGGTTTGTGACCTCATCATGTGTTCTGATGGCAATTGAATGACTTTTTTCCCCAGTCTTATGATTGCATAAGGAAACCAGCCTGGAGATGCAAGGTCAAGAACAGTCCTGCTTCTATAGAAAAAAAATAATCTTTACTTTTTCTTTAATCAGAGAGAACAGACACAAGTTATATATAAGAAGGACTTTGCTCTAGACCCAGGATAATTTGACATCAAAAGTTACTCTAGGCTGATCTTAATAGGTTAGTGATCCTCTGGGGTGCAGTATTATGGTCAGGGTAAGGCAGAGGACATGCAAACAGCTTCTCTAATCTAAAAAATGACAAGAGGAGAAAAAGAGAAAGAAAGGAGGGAGGGAGGGAGGGAGGAAGAAGGAAGGAAGGAAGGAAGGAAGGAAGGAAGGAAGGAAGGAAGGGTGTTAGCAATGAAGCAAGATTTCTGTGATAGTTTAGAAGAGTGCTTCAGCACAGGGAAGATGAAAGAAAAATTGGTGGGAATGGAGACACACCAGGGACCAAAGTAATAAACTCCCACCACCCATGGGCAGGCTTCATAGCAGCTGAAAAAGACAAATAGAAAAAAAGCAGCTGCTGCCACCGCCTACAGGGAAATCTAATGACCCAAGTTATGACCTTCCACAGGCAGACCGTGCAGAATAAGTCAGAAAGTTACATGACTAAAACTGAGGCCACCAATAAGAGAACGGCATACTTGCCCTCAACTGCAGAAAAGGAAGATTAAATAAGAACAAGATGGGGAGGGTGAATGGCCTCTTGGACAGCTGCAAATGAAAGTTATTCAACTTTACTTGATGATTTTTTTTTCTTCAGATTTTACACAATAGTGTAAATTGCCAAGTCTTTTCTTTCCTTCTTTCAGGCTCATGAAGTTACAAGTATTGGATCAAACCAAACATCCATCTAAGCCAAGAGGGAACAATTTTGGCTTGGCTGCCAGGGCCTCTTTTTATAGTATTTTGGGCCACATAGGTTTGCAGATACTGTTACCATTCAAGAGTGGCAACAGAATAGCAGAGTTGGAAGGGTCTTTGGTGATCTTCTAGTCCTTAGGTGTCAAACCCGGCACGTCACATTGCTGTCACGTGACGATTCACGACATTTTTCTCATCTGCGGAGCTGGGGTGGGGGAGGCCTCTGTGTGATGCATCTGGCCCGCATCTGCCACTTCTGTTCTAGTCCAACCCCCTACGAAAGCAGGAAATTCTATACTATTTCAAACAAATGATTGTCCAATTTCTTCTTAAAAACCTCCAGGGTTGGAGCACTGATAGAAGAATTCTGTTACTGAGAATGAGCAGTTTTGTCATTGCATGTTAACAGGACAAACTGGGACTATTTGGCAGTTATCCAAGAGGCCAGAAATCCAGAAGTTACTAGTTCTTTTGAACTAGTCTAATAACTGAACTTGAAATTTCTTTTGGTCTTTCATGACAGGTTTTCCCAGCATTTTTAATTCTCCCTTTAAAACCACTTGCCTATTGGCCAAGACATTTTAGTGGAATTCCCAAAAAATAATATTGCTCTATTTAATAATGTTTCACCAAATAAAATATTATCAAACCTACTCACATTTTACATGGATACACATAGAAGAGATTAACATTGCAGTTAATTCTGTCACTAATCATTAGTACTTACCTGTTGTTGATTGCTTTGTGACAACGTGCACCTAAATTTCATCTTGTTTTATTCAGCGTAAAAGATTAGTAGAGAGGGTCCAACATTGCATTTTATTTAATTAAAGATCTGCAAGGAAATTGTCAGATGCAACAGGCGTGTGCTTTATAAACTTTATGAAAAAGAAAAGAGATTGGTCTTGGTGTTTATTTTCACTTTTAAAAAGAGTAACAGCTAAGTGCTTTGAGGAGTAGAAACTTATTTCCCAATAGTCTTGGCTAGAGATTGTTTATTCATTTGAAAATCTAATTTATAAGGCAACCCAACTCACAATGACTCTGCAAAATGAGTTCATCCCACCCTGGATCCACCATGAATCCATCTCAAGAAATATCCATATTCACGCCCACAGGGGGTGATTTTTTTTAAAAAAAAAAATCTCAGTTCAGTCTTCAAATATATCCTAAAGCAGGGGTGTCAAACTGGATCTCTTTGAGGGCTGGATCAGCATTGTAGTTGTCATCCATGGACTGGCCGGGTAGGGGGGGAAGATGGAACGGACGGCAGATGGGATGGATGGCAGATGGGATGGACGGCCTCCTGCAGCATTCTGCCGGCCAAAAAGGGGCACAGTGTGTGTGTGTGTGCGCCCCCCCCCATGTCCCATTTTCACTGGCAGAATGCTGCAGGAGGCCTTCCAGGCCAAAAATGGGACACGGGGGAGGGGGGTACACATGGCCCCCCCGTGCCCTGTTTTCACTAGCAGAAGCATAGCAGGCCAGTCCTTTGCTATTTCCAGGCTGGCCCCATGGGCCAGATCTAAGCACCCCACAGGCCAGATCCCACCCATGGGCCTTGAGTTTCACACCCCTGTTGTAAAGCATGCTCAAGATTTCCCTATCTATATTATTATTATTTATACATGCCCCTTTTTTGCATGTGTCTAAGACTATGTATGATCCTTTGTCCTCTTGCTTTGGAATAAACCTTCCAGGTAAGCGAACTTAAATTGAAGTATATATGGATTATACTAATTATACAGATATATGGATTACGGTATATCTTAAGAATTTAATTTTCCAAATATTGATTGAACAAAAGCCTGTAAATAGGACCTGCAGATTATTTGTATAAGGCTGTTTCTTTTTTATGGATAAGCAATACAAATACGACCTGTGAAAGTAACTGAGTATTGCTAAAGGATCATCAGTCTGACTTTGGTGCCAAACCAAACTGAACCCATTTATAGCTGTCTGATTAATATTGTTCGGCAACAGTTACAATAACTTGCAAGGAGTTCCTAATTATCTTTTTCTATTAGTTGAGTTGGTACGTATAAATTACTTAATAGCCTCCAGAATTTTTTTTCCCAGGCCTTCTCCTACTTCTCAGAGTATTCTTCTGCGAGAGATTATGGACTTGTTAGGAGATCAGTTATGGATACCACATTATATACTAGGAGGGACTATTTATAAGAAATTGGATCTTGTTATCTGACTCTGAACGGAAAGCCGGTTCATGTCTGGCATGGCAGATCGCATAGCATAGCAGAGGAATGACAGTTCTCTGGTGCTTTAGCTGTTGCTGAACAGAGTTTGTAGCTTCCTCATCATTAATCATGTTGGCTGGGGCTGCTGAGAACATCTTCACACTGTAGCACAACATAAGATTCCAGGTCACACTTCCCCAGTTATCATTTCACAAACAAGCTAAGCATGCTATGTCTCACTGAAGTCCAGATACCCCTATCAATATTTAGTAAGTATTTTCTTTTTTAAAAAATCATGATGCTGGGGAATGGAAATGAATAGAGGGAGTACTGTAAAAGTTCCTTGCCAGATAAACATAATCCCATTGAATGTCTGTCTGTCTGTCTGTCCGTCCGTCCGTCCGTCCATCCATCCATCCATCATCTCTATCATCTGTCTATCTATCATCTATCATCTCTCTATCATCTATCATCTATCTATCTCTAGCTAACATCTAACATCTGTCTGTCTGTCTATCTATATCTATCTATATCCATCCATCCATCCATCTATCTTCTATCTATCTATCTATCTATCTATCTATCTATCTATCATCTATCAATCCTCTCTCTCTCTCTCTCTTTCTCTCTTTCTATCTATCTATCTATCTATCTATCTATCTATCTCTATCTATCTATCTCTGAATGGTGGGGGGGATGAAGAGTCAGATCAGTTCTAGTAGTATATATCTAGTTCTATTGATAATTAAACCTGTGTCCTTTATCTTTGTGATTATTGTGTTATTATCTTTTTTCTGTTATTTATACCCTAAGCTGGATGGGACTAAAATTCTCTTTTCAATTAAAAATGGATTTCTTCATCATCTTGATATTTCCCTATAGAGTGGATATGTAGGAAGCAAGCTACATTCACTTGATTGAAATGTGTTCATACGGGGGGAAGAGGTCTATTTTGGCTGTTTAAAGCCTGTGTTTATTTTTTTCTAAATCTTTCATATATATAAAGCCTGTGCTTATTTTTTTCTAAATCTTTCATATATATATTCATAAATCAGTCCTATTGAGTTCAGGTGACTTTTCCCCAACTAGATGGGTATAAGAATGCAATACCTTTGAGTAGATGTTCATCCCAGAATTATGCTCTTATAAATCTGTACATTAAACTGATGGGAGCTTTATTGAACCGAGGAACTTCCAATTAAAATGTAGAGATCAGACATACTGATACACTGCCATACTGTGAAGCCAGAACAATAAAATCATTCTGTCTCAGAATATACAGCCATTCAGCATTTCAGACTTCCAAGGTGCCATGATCTGAAGTTCAGAGAGTAGGTTGTTTACTGTCAAATGCCACATTTGCATATGACAAGCACATTCTTTTATTTTTATTTTTTAAAAAATCCATGCAAATACTTTCACAGATGTCGATGTAAATAGCAAAATGCAATATGTACACTGGGGGGGGGCGGGGTTGGCACTTGGATCAATAGGGAGTCTGCTTATGCATTTTGAATTGCCCATTTTCATTTGGGGAAATGGCTCCTTTTATTTATTTCTTACCGATATACACCCTTCCTTTCATTAAGGGCCTTGGAAAGTCATTTAAGTATCATATCCATTTTCTGACAGCCTAGAATAGAAAATGTAATTGTGGCAACTTGAAACTTTAAAAATCTGTTCCTTGTAAGGCTGAGCTTTTTAGAATCCCAGTGCCTGGCTAGCTAAGGAATTCTGGGAATTGAAGTCCTCAGGTCCTAAAGGGGCCATAGTTACACACTCCTGGTGTACCTGTAGATTTCAAGTTAAATTTAAATTTACTGACAAAGAAATAAAGGGAGACTAGTATAGCCATTTCAAGCTTTTTGGCTCTCATCAGCTAGCCATATCCTTTTGGGATTCAAATCCCAGCCGCTACATATTAGGCAGATGTATTAACCTCTAGGCCACGGACTCTCCTTGCTTTGTCAGCTGTACCAGGAGAGAGATTAAGTGCTTTTCCGGTGAGACCAGCCTATCAGAGCAACCTGGTCTACCCAAATATGGGATGGAGCATACTGCTTCTGCTTTAGCTCTTAAGGCCTCCCAGCTCTGGAGATTCTCCGTCTTCAACTCTTCTTCAATCGGAAGACTGGTACCAGTTTGGGTGTTCTCCTGGACTCACAGCTCCTGCTGCAAGAACTGATGGCAGCCATGGTTAAGGAGGCTTTTGCACTGGTTCATCTTCATCTGCACCAATTGAGGCCTTATGGTGGCGAGTCACTCCTTAGACATCTTCTCTTGGGCTGCTGTATTGTACTCTACATGGGGCTGCTCTTGAAGAGTTTTCAGAAGCTGCAACTGGTCCAGAAAGCAACAGAGTAGGTAGTTTGGGGCATTTCTCATTATGCTCATATAATTGAGCTCTGTGAACTGCACTGGGTCCCAGTAGGCTTCTAAGGGACAATTCAAGATGCTGCCTATCACTTGTAAAGCAGGGGTGAAACCCAGCAGGTTCTGACAAGTTCTGGAGAACTGGTAGCGGAAATTTTGAGTAGTTCAGAGAACCGGCAAATACCACCTCTGGCTGGCCCCAGAGTGAGGTGGGAATGGAGATTTTGCAGTATCCTTCCCCTGCCACGCCCACCAAGCCACACCATGCCCACCAAGCCATGCCCACAGAACCGGTAATAAAAAAATGTGAATTTCACCACTGTGGTAAAACATACGTCCATCTGAGATTTTAAAAATCGAATTCAAATTCCATAATTCTTTCCACAATCCTCTGTGCCCAGAAAGTCTTATACCTTCATTTATTTGGTAAAAGAGGGCATAACCTACAAAAAGAGAAATAGATAGTGTGCCCTTTGCCTTCCTGCCGTGTCTGGCAGAAGGCAAAGCAATCCAAGAAGAGGATAGGTTTAAACTAGGGTACAATGGTAAAGTAGGAGTGAACCTTAGGCAGTAGAAGAGATCTCCACAGGACTGTACCTTCAGATCTTAGGGGACCGAAATGACTTCTTGGAGTAGCAGTTGATAGAGATAAAAAAGTTGATTTAAAAAATGAAACTTTGACTTTGGTTTTATTGATTAGAAAGATTTGATGTTATAGGAACGGTTAGTTATATATTAATGTGTAAAAGCAAAAAGTTGAGGTTGGAGTGTGTTCATCTTGTACTGTGCTAAGAAGAGTTGGAAGTCAATGCCCCTCTTCTTTTTTCTCTTTCCTCTTGTATCTCACATCCCCTTTTCCCCACTCCCTTTCCTTCCCTTAATTTCCTATTTTTTCTTCTCTTTTTTGCACTTTATATAATAAGTTTTTAAAAGATAGAGAGCAGTTGCAAACAAGATTGCGTTGATACGTGAATTGACCTGGCTTCATTAGACTAGGTTCTAACATGGCTAATGGTAATTGCCCCTATATATATATGGACTTCCTTCCTTCCTCCCTCCCTTCTTTAACAAATGCAAATGTTATGCATAACCAATGTTGAGGAATATGTGCAGAGTAACCCTTGAGTTGCAAGGGTGTACACATGAGAAATGGCTGAGAGTGATTGTGAATAAGCACTGTCAATACACAATACACAATACACAGACACACTGAGTTTTACTTTTAGGAAAAAGTAAAGCAAAGTCCAATAAACAATACAGGTCATACACATATAAAGATAGTTAAAATGTCAATCCAGGGATATTCCAGGAACAAAGTCTTCTTACCAGTTGTTGTAGTCATATGCAATAAATCAGTTCTTTTTATAGTTGCAAACAGGAACAAGTACAGCAGTAAAACAATCAGTAAAACAATAGAAAACAACAAGTAGCAATGATCAAGCAGTGATCATGCAGAGAGAACAGGCAGAGAGGAGCAGAGGTAGCAATAATAATGTAATAAGAAACAATAAGCCATGATTCAAGCTTCCTCTTAAGTACATTGGCTACAGAGCTAGCCAATCAGAATACAGTATGATGCAATACAGCATTACAGTCTTAAAGCTATACAATACATTTTGACTGCAAACATGCATTGATGGTTTATATATATTGCCAACCCAACCAGTTAGGCAATAGCCATTTCCTAACAGCAATGATTCACTTAACGACTGTGGCAAGAAAAATAATAAAATGGGGGGAAATTCATTTAACAATTGTCACACTTAGCAACAGAATTTTTGCACTCAATTTTGGTCATAAGTCGAGGACTATCTTTATTCCTCTAAAAACAGGCAGGGCTTAGATCCATGGACCATCCATGGTCATGACCCCAAGATGCCTTTGTTTTCTCCTCCTAGGCACAGTGCTGGGTGCTTAATGTACTTTTTGATGGTGGGCTTTTATGATGGCCCCCTCCAACTCCTCTGACTTTGCCACATCGTTAGAAAGAACATGCAAGTACAAATGAAACTAACATGTCAAACCTATGAATTGTGTGAATGCCCACTACCATGCTCAACCCTGTAAAGGCTGGGTTTTAGAATGCTGCATTATGGAGAGAGAGAAAACAAACAAACATCCTGACTATTAGCGTGTGAGCTGATTTCCTGGTTTTGAGCTTTGAAAATTAAAGGCAGCAGAGATCTTTATCAGCTTTGCTTAGCCGAATATGGCAGAAAGGTAGAAATTTGTAAAAAAGCAGCTGTAATGTCAGCACATAAGTATGCTTGCTGGGTCTTTATGCACTACACTGATAAGCATATGGAAAAGTGTCAGGCTATCTGGGTTGTTAGTCCACCTAGAGTCAGAGGCATAATCAATAGCCATATCTTTGTTTTAAAAAGCTTTTAGAAATGTGAGAGTGGAGCAATCTGTTTTTTCCTTCAAACCTTTGCACATATTGTAAATTTAAAAACTATCAACATTCTGGAGTAATGTTTGCTTTAATGAAAATATTACCATCTTTCCGTCACTCAGTCTCTCTCTCTCTCTCTCTCTCTCTCTCTCTCTCTCTCTCTCTCTCTCTCTGTGTGTGTGTGTGTGTGTGTGTGTGTGTGTGTGTGTGTGTGAGACTGTCTGTCTGTCTCTCGAAATAGAGCTTTTATGTACCTGACAATGACATTTACCATTGTCTTGTTCTTTGATGGCTAGTTTCCGTGTCTATTACTGTATTTCCAAATTTCAAGCAAGGGGGAATATGAATTCACCCGATAAAGCATCTCTAATTTCCCAAAGGTCAAAACAGGCTGTATTTTCTTCCTCTGCATTAGGTTATTAAATTAAGGGGGATGAGGGGAAAATAAGGAGAGAAGTGCAATTCCTTGTCTTGAAAAATCCACTATAATTTTATAAGTGGACTTCATCACTTTGGTTCATCCCCACACCTTTCCAAAAACTGGGAGGGAAATCACATCAAGTGTTCTATGCAACCTGAAAGTGGCACTTGACTTGGAAAAAGTCAATGTACTGAGATACTGTATTTCTACTGTCTCCCAGTTACTTGATATTGTTCAGAAGCAGCTCTTATTCTGCATTATATAAGAACTGAAGAAGATGCTCAATGTACAATTTTGGCTATCGTTCATCTAGCCCATTTTTTTGTTCATTTGGATGGCCAGTGATTTACAAATTGAACTAATCCAGGATAGTCACTTGCAAATCATGCACAGTACTCTATAATATTTTCTTGTAAGATGTATCTCATCTTTTCTCATCTTCTCATCTTTCCTACTATCTTCTCCTATTGGTTTCTTATAGTTTATCAGTTGTTATTTGTAACTTATGACTAATGATTGTAAGTATGATTTATGACCTTTGACCCATTATTTGCTGTTTATATGTACACTGTGAGCTTATGCACTGGAGACGAATTCCTTGTGTGTCCAATCATATTTGGCCAATAAAGAATTCTGTTCTGTTTTGTACTGTTCTATTCTAATTTATACATTATGGCAAATCTCCACTGATGCACCCTACCATCTAATATCTCATTACTCTGTGATTTACTGTTTAAAAGACTCACAGATGGGAATTATTTGATGTCATAACTGATAACAGATGTTTGTCTCTAGAATGTTTCAGATGGTTATCATGTCACACATGGAAGCCATCAGTAGATGTTACAGTTACCAAGAAATATGAGTAAATCAAGGGACATCCTTCACTTTAGGCTGAATAGATCCAGAGTGAAATGTCCACTTAGCATATGAAGTTCACTAAAAGGACAAGATAGTCCAGGGCTAAACCTTTTCACTAGGGTGCTCAGATACTGAAAGCAACAGTATATCATATGTCTTCTTAAAGTCCTTACAATAAAGCTCAGAACTATTATAGATAGTAATAATAACCAGCATTGATCAACTAGAAGAACTAACAAAACTTATTTTATGTTGCATTCTTTCATGCATTTGAAGTGTCCCCATAGAAATAAGTGTGCTTAGTTGTTAGTCCCTACTAATGTAAGTTGCTATTCTAGTTATCTAACACTGTGGAGAACATTATTATCAGATTTGATCTATTTCCATTACAACCATATGATAGGTTCCTTAGCAAATCCAGCATGCTCTCTCTGAGAACTGATAGTGCAAGCTCAAGTAATGATCATTTTCACTTTTGTACCACAATGTTTTGAAATGGCAGCAAAAAGTGGTGTGGACTAGCTACCCAGCTGCAACTGTAAATTTCTCAAAGAATCCGTTTGTCAGCTTGAAGAACCGAGGCTTATGTTACTGTAGAGCAAACCAGAAAAATAAACCACTCTATGCAGGTGCTCTACTGGCACCTTCAATCCTTTTTTGTTAAATGCATGCTCAGATTTGCATCTAAATATACACATTAGAATCAATGCAATGCAGCAAACAGCATGTGCTTGGAAGTGCATTTCGATGCATACCTAATGTTGGATTTATAAATAAAGTGAAATATTTTTTACAGTTTGTTATTTTTTTAAAAAAAGAAAATACAAATATATATTGTTGTGATCATTTACTTATCAAATAGCTCTAAATCCTAACATGAAAGAGAAGCAAACCACATAGATATATAATATTTGTATTACTGTATAGTAGCATGGAAATACATTCATTTCATAATAAAGTCCTTTCAAGTGTAGTAATGTACCTTTGCTTTTGAAGTGTCAACATGTATAAAAATGAGTAGAAATTCTATATCTGCTTTCCTAGTCTCCCTCCCATTCACGGCAAAAGTAACTACCTTTTGGAAATTATTTATATTGATCACAGAAAGTCATTAAGATGTCCAATTCCTTGATTCTTCCAATAAGGCAACATATCCTACGGCTTAGCAAGATACTATCCCTGAAATCCACAAGTTACGATTTCTTATTGAAAGCTGCCAGAGGGAGAGTCTTAAATAAAACAACTTATTGAAGAGTAGCTATTATTAAAGGCTAGCTAATAATAGTGTAGCCAAACAAATCTAAGTTACAGAGCTTCACATCAAAGAAATATGAAATGAACTTGTCATCTAAGGGATTCTTTTGGCATTTTAAAGCTGTACACTTTGATCTAATTGACTGTGCATTTCCCACTTAAACTGTTGCTTCTTTCTCTTTAGCTTAGATGGAGACGTCATCTGAAGAAACCCAACTGTGGGTTTAGTTCGCATTTCTCTCAGTCTTGGCCATTTTAAGAAGTGCAGACTTCTACTACCAGAATTCACCAGCCAGCTAATACTGGGAATTGAAATCGACACCTTTTAAAATGGCTAAGGTGAGAAACACTGCACTAAAATAAGCAATCCCTGAGAAAATGAGGTAATCACAGAACTCATCCGTGCTCCAGTAATGAATGGATCTGGTGTTTAGGGCTTCTACCTGTGTTGGAGCAGGCCCTAAAAACTCAGCTAGGTCCATTCTTGTCTTCTTTAAGAAGTCTTATAATTTTTGCTTTTTGGGGGTCTTGTTAAATATTTCTGGAGAGTGACTACAGATGAAACAGATCTTGAGAGGCATTTGATTGACCACTTGGTTGGGCCAACTTTAAACTATTCCCTTTAAACTTCTCCAGATGACATAGCTCATGATGTAATATTTTTATTCTTTACAGTATAATGCCTTCTATCTTTGTTCTACTCTTTATCGGTATCCTTCTGTTATATGCTCCTTGAATCCTACTTTGCTCTACATACACCCTTTACTAGGTTAACCAAAAAAGGAGCAAAAAGCAAAAAATAAAGAGAGGCGAAGAGCAAAGTATGAATTGGCACCACTTAGATCTGATCTATCATGTTTTCATGGGCAATAAAAACATTTATTCCTTAACTTAGAGAACACTCCTGAGAATACTATAGCTAGCTAAGAAAACAAACTCATGGATCATTTTTAAAAAAATCAGCCTAGAGTGCTTACTCATGGCACTAATGACCAGTTTCCAATTATCCTAGATTGGACACATTATAGCTCTAATATTGAGAAAGGTGAAAGGAAAGAGAAGAGGATGATCAGCAGCAAATTGGAATGGACTGAATTACAGTACCTATGGGTGCACCAATGGAATAGCTGAAGGAGCGGGTTAGGAACAGATTATCTATGTAGTCACTAAGAGTCAATTCTGACCTGATGGCACATAATCACTCTATTAATAATTATTCCTTGGGAAAGGAACTGAAAATGATATGGCATATTGTCAACTTGCAGAAGCATTTCTAGTCTGTTCTCAAGTTGCCATTAGAAGCAAAGGGGGGAGCACATTCCATGCATACTTTCTTCCAGGGGTGAAATCCAGCAGGTTCTGACAGGTTCTGGAGAACCGGTAGTGGAAATTTTGAGTAGTTCAGAGAACCGGCAAATGCCACCTATGGCTGGCCCCAGAGTGGGACGGGAATGGAGATTTTGCAGTATCCTTCCCCTACCACACCCACAAAGCCACGCCCACAGAACCAGTAGTAAAAAAAATTGAATTTCACCACTGCCTTCTTCCAACGGTGAATCTCAGATTACCAAAGCAGGGGTGAGAGGTGTGCCTCTACAGCCCACGGGAGTGCCTCGTTGGAAAATGTGATTTATGACACAGACTGAAAGGAGGGGAGGAACAGGGTCAAAGGTGGGCTGTAACTTACATCGGCAGAGCAAACCTCAATGGAGTAGATGCCGGCATGTTGCTCCTAATAAATCATTGGATTCTTTTTGAAACTTGGCTCGAGACTCATGATTTAATTAGGGCATCTGTCGGAATCTTCACAGCATATCCTGCTTTGAACAACTTTATTAAACCCTCTCTTCCCATGACCGAATTCCTGTAAGTGAGCTTTCTCATTAGTAATTCATAGCATTACCAACTACGGGTATTTTAGGGTATAGATCACTAATGCACTATGTGATGGTTGGGTGACATTGTAAAAAAAGCTACTGTGAACATATTCCACATTAGGGAGAAAACCAGTCTAAGAATATCAAAGCAGATTAAAGAATTCTGAGCAGGAGGTGGGAAGTAGGACTGCCACATCCACCTCCCTCCCCCCTCCACACACACACACACACACACACACACACATTCTCTTCAGCCCCTGATAGGAATCAAGGTCAGACATGCATGGAGGCTGGCTCTGGTTTTTGTGTCTAATGGAAATCAAATAGAAAAACATCAACAACCATTCAGATTCCTTTCACCTGCCAGGGTGTTTCATGTTATAGGCTGTGACAGACTGGTTATTGGCAGATATTCTTTAAGCTGCCCAAATGTATCAGTCACAGTTTGATAGTCTCAAAGCACTAGCAGAAGACCGATTATAACATGGTGGATTTATGCTGGTGTCACCCTTCTGAGGACTAGAGCTCTGGGCTTTAAAAGGGGGGAGAATACAAGGGAAATGGACTGATCACCTAGAGACCTGGCCCGATGGAAGCTTCCCCGGCAGCTTTCTCTGATAATCTTAAAATCAAGCAGGGTATGTACTAAGTGCTGGAATTAAGACACGCTGCTCTTGAAAATGACAGCTCCTTTAATGAACATCCAAAAAAGACTTTTTGCACCAAGCAGGCCCTTAACATAATTTTCCTCCCTTCAGACCACTAAGTGATTACTACAATTTAGCATTATTTGTTACAAAAAACAGCTTGAGGCTCCGAGAAATCAAAAAACCCACTGTGCATTGAAGAATACCAAGATAGGGAATGAGAGGCAGAGAGAGAGAGAGAGAGAGGAGAAGAGAGAGATAACCTGTGCTAGACACCTTGTAGTTTAGAAGCAAGACATTATTATAATTAAGTGCAACCAGTTATATTGAATTTCTAGTGTGCTTATTCATCTTCATATCGACCTTTGAGTCGAGGTATTAACAGTTCTATCTAGAAGATGGAAACTGACATGGAGAAATAGTTACCAGCACGGTTACTTAGTTTGTTGCCGATTAAGCAATAGAATCCAAGCCTCCATGGGTCAGATCTAATTAGGGATGTGAGAGAAATTTGTTGCAGTTGCATTTAAATTTTGCACTTGCACAAACAGAAAAGTGCAGCTGTCCTCTCCAATTTGCCTTTCTCCAAATTGTAGGATATGGTTCACTGACCAAAAGATGGGTACAGAAAATACCAACGTAAGGAAAAACAGATTGCAGAAATATATTGGGTCATAAACATTACTGGGGAAAAAAAAACAAAAAAAAAAAAAAACCCCACCCTTCCACACATAAATATTAGACAAATTTATTTGCAAAAATGCATATAACCCATATTACTTCACTTACAGCCCTGAAGGTTTGGATCAAGGTAACACGGATCCAGTTTATATAAAAAATGCAAGAATATGGCCAGCAGCCCTCATTTCTTTTTCAGTTTGAATTTTGAGGGGGTGGGGGGAGGAGGCTAAGGAGTGAAATATATAGCTAGACCCTGCATATTACCCATTCAAACATTCTGTCCCCTACCAAATGTTTATGGAGGACTAAGCTCTAAAACCAGTATATTCAAAGCTTAAGGCATCCTTTAAAACCTCAGTCCTTTGTAAAAAAAATAAAAAATAAAAAAGCAAGAGCCCATGTATTCTGGTTATATATCTCTATCATGGCTTCTTTTCTCTTTCCAAATTAAAAAAAAGAAGAAGAAGAAATGAGTCTTTTGTTCTCTCAGTATTGGAACTACAGCGAAAGGGGTGGCGGGGGGAAAGAGTCTTGCTATCCTGGAGACCTCTACTGATGAAGGAGAAAGCTGCAGATCTATGAGATAGAAATTTAGCTATTCCCGATACATCCCCATCAACACATTCCCAACAACAATGATTGTAAAAAAAAAACAAAAAAACAAAAAAACAATGCAATAAATTTGATAACATGAACTAATGGACTGTTTTGGAGAGGGCATTCTTTACCTTGCCTCATCAAGCCAGCAGTGACCCTTGTGTTCTCAGAAGTTGTGCAGCCTCTGTTTATAGGACCTTGCATTTATTTGTTGACATCATCAGAAAAATGGAGAGAACAAATCCCAGGGGCTTTGGGGTACTGACTGGAGATCATCCTTTTGCTTCAGTAATCCCCGGACTCTGATTTCCTTCCCTATTAACTTTGGAGACCGACCTCCTTTTTAAGAATTTTAAAAACCTCGCTCCACACATTTAAAAGGAGATTTTGAAGGGTGGCTATGTTTTAATCAAATCTTTTAACTTTTATTAACCTAATTTAACACTGATTCTGAATGGATGTTTTCCTTGTAAGACTGCAACCTAAAAATATAATAAATAAACATACCCTAACATTGTATTTGCAGAGACATCACCCTACCAACAAAAGTGTGTATAGTCACGGCTATGGTTTTCCCAGTTGCAATGTATGGCTGTGAAAGTTGGACCATAAGAAAGGCTGAGCGCCAAAGAACTGAGGCCTTTGAACTATGGTGCTGGAGAAGACTCCTGTGAGTCCCTTGGACTGCAAGGCGATCAAACCGGTTAGTCCTAGAGGAGATTAACCTGACTGCTCTTTAGAAGGCCAGATCCTGAAGATGAAACTCAAATACTTTGGCCACCTAATGAGAAGGAAGGACTCGCTGGAGAAGAGCCTAAAGCTGGAAAAGATTGAGGGCAAAAGAAGGAGGGGACGACAGAGAACAAGGTGGCTGGATGGAGTCACTGAAGCAGTAGGCGTGAGCTTAAATGGACTCCAGAGGATGGTAGAGGACAGGAAGGCCTGGAGGAACGTTGTCCATGGGGTTGCGATGGGTTGGACACGACTTCGCAACTAACAACAACAAAACATTGTATTACACAAGGCTGGAATAAATGTGGGGGTCATAGCAAAATATGTGATATGATCTTGCCTATCTTGTTGATTGGTTGATTTGCTCACTCGTTTGCTTACAATCCAACTGATGTGAACAACTCCAATTTTCATTAAAATCAGTTTAATTCTCAAATGAACATTTATCAAATTTACTTTTATCATATCAAATATGCCCTTCAAACAGCTATTCCACCTGCTACAGTCTGAAAGCTCAAACTAGGAAGATAATACCACTCATAAATTGTCCATATATAACCCTATAACCCTGTTCCGAAAAACGTTAACAGACTAGCTTTTCTGGCATGCTAAATACTCAGCATGCTCTTGGAATGTTGAGGTATTTCTCTAGTTAGTATTTTGACATAACATGATTGAGAAAAACAATAAATGGTTGTGATGTTGAACTAGGAAGACTCAGGTCCAAGTCCATCTTCAAATATGAACCACGCAAGGCATTGTGAATCAGTTAATAATATGTATGTATCTTTCTTATTTAAGCTTTCAGAGCTCAACTACAGAGGTAGAGCCTATATATTAAGCCATGCCCTTATGGAGGCTCCAAGGCTCAACCAATCCTGGAGAGGAGAGTATTTCAGTTTATATTCCTGTGGTTTTCAATAAAAATTATTAAATGGAAATTAAAGAATTGCTGCTATCTGAGAAGAACCTTCTAAACAGGAGGTTCATGACACATTTAGTGTGTAACCATTAAGGGAGCACCATTAAGGGAGATTGTAGCATGTTGAAAATGCATTTGAATATAGTTCCCAGTGCTTAAAAAATGATATTTGCCTGTTTTTCCTGCATTCTATCATTCTCAGCTGAATACATGAACCAAACCTGCTGTACAAGCATCACTTCCAAGCAGATATGAATCATTTTCATATATTTAATTAAATATTTATTACTGCGTGTATGTCATACTTTTTCTCTGAAAGTACAATGGAATGGACATGCAAGTTTCACCTCCCCTCATTTATCCCCATAATAACCCAATAAGGTGATTTGACTAAAAGTAACCCAAAGCCACCCAGTGACTTATGTGGTCAGTCATAAATCTTGCTCAGGGATAGCTACTTCACAGAATCAACTAGCTTGAGTGAGATAGCTCTAGGGATGAACAAGTGGGGAAAAGTGGACTCACATTAGTTATTTTGTAGTTCTATTCATGAAAAGGTGTCACACAACTCCTCCATCATACCAGGCATCCCTGATAGGATTTGAAAGGGACAAATCTTAGGGGACATATCCTAGAAGGGCCTGAGAGCAGTTCTCAAATGCCATCCTGTTGTGTAGATCAACCTCTAAATTGAGTTCTTCAGTCCAATTGGGTAAAAAAATTGAATTGATGTTCTATTTATGAGTGCATATCCAACCCAGGTCATGGAACTGCAATTGTTCTGCTCTCTTGTCATTCTGACAACTGCCAGTCTAGTCATCTCATTAATCACTCTAAATAGGATTCATTTTTCATTTCAGATTACTTGTTCAACTAGCCTAGACTGAAGTTATTCCTGCTTGAGAGTTCTATTGCTTAAAATGCATACAATGTTAGTGTTCCTGAGCACACACAGAATGTCTGCCATTCCCCTCGGAGATGTATAAAAGTTCCTCTCCTTCTTACAAAGAATCAAGGAGAAAGACTCTGTCAGTCAAACAGACCTTGTCCTCCCACAAGGATCAGAATGCAGCATTTGTCTTTCAGAAACTGAATGTTTCTCCTTAGATCATAGCAAAGCCCCTCTCAATAACTAAAGAAGGCCTTGGAATATTGCATTCAATTTTGACATGATATAAAAAAGATGTTGAGAGTCTAGAAAGAGTGCAGAGTGCAGAGAAGAGCAACAAAGATGGTTAGGGGACTAGAAGCAAAAACATACGAAGAACAGTTGCAGGAACAGGGTATGTCTAGTTTAATGAAAAGAAGGACTAGGGGTGACATGATGGCAGTGTTCCAATAGTTGAGGACTGCCACAAGGAAAAGGGAGTCAACCTATTATCCAAAGTACCTGAGACAGAACAAGAAGCAATGAATGGAAACTAATCAAGAAGAGAAGCAACCTAGAACTAAGGAGAAATTTCCTAACTGTTAGAACAATTAACCAGTGGAACGAGATGCCTCCAGATGTTGTGGGTGCTCCAAAACTGGATATTTTTAGGAAGAGATTGGACAACCATTTGTGTGAAAAGGTGTAGGGTTTCTTGCTTGAGCAGTGGGTTAAAGACCTCTAAAGTCCTTTCCAACTCTGTTATTCTGAATACAAGGTCCCTCTCCTTAAGAATACATTGCAATAAATTTTCATCCACCATCTCTTTGACATTAAAATCTGGTGAGGACTTGTGTGGGTTGTACCTCATCAACATCTGGGGAACCAGTACTTTCTCTTACGCTACGAAAATTCCTGTGTACTCACAACCACATTTTTGTCAGAGCGAAGTAACAGAAATCTGTTTGGAGCAGCACATTTTTAAAAATAACAGAATAACAGAGTTGGAAGTGACCTTGGCAGTCTTCTAATCCAACACCCCTGCTCCAGCAGGAGACCTTATAACATTCCAACCAAATGTCTACTCTCTTCTTAAGAACCTCCAGTGATGGAGCACCCATAACTTGGACATAAATCCTGGACATAAATTGTTTCAATTCCTACCATCAAAACGACGCTATATAGGACTGCACGCCAGAACAACTAGACACAAGAACAGTTTTTTCCTGAACGCCATCACTCTGCTAAACAAATAATTCCCTCAACACTGTCAAACTATTCACTAAGTCTGCATTACTATTACTATTAATCTTCTCAACGTTCCTATCATCCATCTCCTCCCACTGTATGACTGTAACTTGTTGCTGTATCCTTACAATTATATTGATTGTTTCCTAGTATGATTTGATTGTTTATTTGTACCCTATGACTATCATTAAGTGTTGTACCTTATGATTCTTAATGAATGTATCTTTTCTTTTTATGTACACTGGGAGCATATGCACCAAAGACAAATTCCTTGTGTGTCCAATCACACTTGGCCAATAAAGAATTCTAATCTAATTCTAATCTAATCTAATTTCTGGAGGCAAGTCTTCAGTGAGTCTACTGCAATACAGCCCTCTTTTATTCTCCCAGTGCCACCAGTTTCTGAACCCTATGATTAGCCTGGCATTTCAAAATCCAAAGATTTTACACAAGTTAAGCATGCCTAACTTTACATTTGGAAAACCACTATTCTCCATGGGAGAAATCCAAATGTGACATCTTTTCTTTTGAGAGTGAACTGAAGCATAAGAAGCTAAGGAGGCTTCAGAGAGCTGGAAGGATAATAGTACAAACAAAGGACATTCACAAACAGCCCTTGCCCATTACACTACACTACATCTCTCTCTCTCTCTCTCTCTCCCTCTCTCTCTCTCTCTCTCTCTCTCTCTCTCTCTCACACACACACACACACACACACACACGCACACACAAGTACTAATTTAAAATCATATTCTCCTATATAAATAATTTCAAAGACAAATGATCTTTCATTAACCTGAATGAAAACTAGGAAGAAAAAAAATATAGGAACATATTTCTGATCAGTATTAACTTGGAGTTGCTGTTTATGAGAGCACCAGCAACTAGGACTAGCATGGATAATGTAATCACTGCAAGATCCAATCTGGGTCAGTCACCGGAACCAGAGGTTTAGTCCTCCAAGCTTTGAGACTCGTGCTGGAGCCCATCTTCAGGGAATTTCTCTCTACTGGAATTTAATTGCCATTGGTTCCATGAGATGGTATGGTCCTTCCTTCCTTCCTTCCTTCCTTCCTTCCTTCCTTCCTTCCTTCCTTCCTTCCTTCTCCCTCCCTCCCTCCCTCCCTTTTTCCCATTCTTCTTCCTTCCCTTTTTCCCTCCTTCCTATATAACATCAAGGGCAGCTGGCCGGGCATCAATCTATTTACAAATGTTGTTATTTACTTAAGAAATATATTGCTGTGGATGTTAATTCTCATGAAGTTGGAGGAAAACAATCTAATATTAAATATGTTCATTGCCAAAAGAACAGAAGGGGGGAAACTGGGCTTCCGGCCCAAGGAATCCATTACATCACTTGAATGACAGAAAGTGATGTGAAAGTGTGGACTTTTGATTTTATCATAAATAGGTCTAAGTTTTGATGCAAAGCTAGTCACTGGAAATGTGTCATAATGGAGTCCTTGTCTTTCTACAATAAATTATTTAGCAGAGGCTCCTAAATTTAACTGGCTTCAGTCCAACCTAACAGTTGCCTTAAAAAAAAAGGATTATTGCCAAGGGGGACATATCAGTAATATATCCTCTCATGCCTGTTATGAGACCATTAAATCCGGAGAACAGTGTTTTCCAACTATGCCACTGGATGGATCTAAAGAAGGCTACAAATTAAATTACCATATTGGCATTTTATGGTGGAATGCAAGACAGTTCCTCTGGCTGGCCCTTTTAGAAAATAAAAATGTGTCGGTTTGCTGCTGAATGTTGGCAAGTTGTGAGTCCTGGGTGAGGTACAAGAGGACCTCTGTTTGCAACATACATTTTCTAACACCAGAATGACAAAAGAGGCAAAAAGGGCTCGGGAGAGTTTTCCATCTCTGCTTAACTCCTTGGTGAATCTACATTCACACTGAGCAGAAAAGTAATTTTCACATTCCTATCTCTATACAACTAGCTAGAGCAAAACTCATTTTCCAGATGCCAGGGTTTATGTAGCCAGCAAGCACTATCTATGCCCAAGTGCCAGTTATCAGCAGGCTTGGAGTTTTTAAAAGGACGAAAATAAGTGGGAGTGAAAAATTTTGAGGCATATGAATTTGATAAATGGTCAGTGAGGACCAAGCAGGCTGTGGGTACCAATAATGACTAACTAGCTACTGAGATGGAACAGCAAACTATAACAACAGAGAAAAAGAGAATGGAATAGAATATTGTGAAGGCATGTTGGCTATTTGGCCCACAAACAGCACTTCTTCTTCTTGAAGCACATCTCAGGGAAATGAACAATTCCTCAGATAATTGGTTTACTGTAATTTAATGTCGTAATTGAACTTAATATCTGAAGTTGCCTTATTCTAAATTGCTCTATTCAACTATGACTCTGGATGGTTAACAATGAAGTAAAATAAAATTTAAAAACAAAAACAAAGGAGAGGGCAAACTGGAAGATCAACAGGATTTTTTTTTTAAAAAAAAATGCCCAAATAAAAAAGTCGAAGGATCTCCATTACCCATCCAAATCTAAGGCCTGGAAGAACAGCCCAGTTTTCATCAATTTATGAAAAATCAACAGGGTGGGAGCAGGGTGGGGGACAGCATTCCAGAGGCCAGGAATATCACTGAGAAAGCACATATCCTGACTCCAACAAAATGATATTGTTTAATCAATAGGACTCGGAGAAGCCCATTCTAGCTGGCCTCAGTGGATAAGCTGAAACATGGAGATAGACTGTCCCTCAGGTAGTTGGGCCCTATATCATCAAGAGCTGAAGAGGCAATAACCACCATCTTGAATTATCCCTGGAAACCAGGTGACATCCAGCGCAGCTCACAAAGCAAAGGAGATATGTGCCCACAGCTGATTAAAAATACAAAATGGATTCCTTAGTAAAATGTGTGTGGACTGTGGGCTATCCATCTTAATGAGAAGCCTCAACTTATGGAGGCAGACTGCTTTGTTTTCATACATCAAAGTGCCTCATAGAAGTGTTTTACTCCATGGTGATGTAGAGTGCAAACAAGGCAGATTCATCTCACTGAACCCTCTTTGCTGAATCCAAGGCATCACTATTACTAAATGAAAGTCACATTCTGTGGAAGAAACATGATCGTCACTTGGTCAAGTCATAAAGGAGCGCTTTGCATTGGTCTCCAAGAAAATATAGTAGCCTTTAGCAACTTCAGATTCTGAGATTCAGTTTTCTGTAGTTCTATTGTTTTCATGGATACAACACCCGTTTCTTCCTAATCCTTAATAGCAGAAGAATTCTGCTCAAGAAAAAAGAACTAGGGGGGATCAGGACAAGGAGGGAAGGAGAGAAGGATATCAACTCTGAATGAATCTTTGTTAAATTAAATCCATTATTGATTAGGCTCAGTGAGGAAAATTGATATAAACAGCCTTTGAGTGACAGTTTTTGTTTTCTCAAAACGTACACTGGAACTGGAAACTACGGTAAATAAATTAAATCTAAGATTTACACACATACACACTGTCTTTCAGCCATGCTGTCTTCTAAATTAGCCTAAATCTTAAAATAAGATTTGTCTGAATTTATCAGGATTTATGTCTTCTGCAAAGTAAGGCATTCCTCTATGCTTCTGTATTTTCTTTCTCCAGTACCTGTCAATCAGCCCACAGCTTAATCTGATTTGTGCTTTTCCCTAAATAAAGCAGCCAGCCCAGCAGAATGGACCCTTTCATAGTAAGGAGATGATGCATAGGAGTAAACAGGTTCCAAACTAGTAAATAAAATTGCTGGAATATCATTATCATCATTAAGGAGCCATAGTGGCGCAGTGGTTAGAATGCAGCATCGTAGGCTATTTCTTCTGATTGCCAGAAGTTCGATCCTGACCAGCTCAAGGTTGACTCAGCCTTCCATCCTTCCAAGGTGGATAAAATGAGAACCCAGATTGTTGGGGGCAATAGGCTGACTCTGTAAACCACTTAGATAGGGCTGTAAAGCATTATGAAGTGGTATATAAATCTAAGTGCTATTGCTATTATGCAGGCTTTGTTTGAGTCATATGCTTATTCCATACATTACTGTTTGTGGCAAAAGTCTCCATCAGACAAAAAAACGTGGACTTTAGTGTATCTCTGCAAGTGGCAGAAGGATGGGAGTCTGAATATATTCTAAAAGACTTTTTCTGGGGGTAGCCACATGACAAAATCAAGTCTTGATTGCATTCTGAAGCACACAAGCTGGGAAGAAATGGCTCAGAAACCTTGCTTAGGTTCCAACGTAGTATTAGCTTTCATGTCATAGGTGGGGCCAGACATTCATGCTTAGCAATCATATTCCCCACAATTATGTCCAAGCGTAGCCTTATCTTTTTACATTTTTGCACCATATTTTAAGAGTGACAGGCTTGGGGATTAATGAACTGTCATTGGTAGAGTATTTCATACACAAGCCCCCTTGTTTGTTTTTATGCAAAATCTTCCCATTTGATGATAGTGACATTTAAGCAACCCATAGAGCCATCATCACCAGTAATTGCTTTTAACATAGGTTAAGAAAAAAAAACTGGAGTTATCATTTAATCACTAAAAAACCAGTATATTGGCTTGGTGTCAGCATCAGAGTAAAGTTATATCATGGTTTATGTCTGCCCTTCAGTGTAGGTGTTAGAAATGTTACTAATCATCCACAACCTGGGGGTCAGTGTTGGTCACTGGTATTTGAGATGATGACAAATGGCTAAAAAATTCAGAATCACTATATTCACATAATTAAATAGGGAAAGATTCCTCTCGCACATATGTGCTAGTCGTTCCCGACTGTAGGGGGCGGTGCTCATCTCCATTTCAAAGTTGAAGAGCCAGTGCTGTCCAAAGACGTTTCCATGGTCATGTGGCCGGCATGACTAAATGCCAAAGGCGCACAGAGTGCTGTTATCTTCCCATCAAAGGTGTTCCCTATTTTTCTACTTGCATTTTTTACATGCTTTTGAACTGCTAGGTTGGCAGAAGCTGGGACAAGTAATGGGAGCTCACCCTGTTACCCGGCACTAGGGATTCAAACTGCTGAACTGTTGACAAGTTTAGCATCTTAGCCGCTGAGCCACCGCATTATTATTTATAGTTATTCACATAATTATGTCATTGCAATCCCACCTGTTCTGCATCACTACTCACTACTCAGTTGCAATGTGCAAGGCTACATCAGTCAAGCAATAAGTAGCAATAGCTTTTGATGGTTATCTATCCCAGACTTCTGCTAAAAATATGCAGTCTCTTGAGTTTTTCCAGTGATCGACTGTTGCTGGAATTGTTAACCAAGTCTGGTTTGTTATGGAGCCCCAGCTAGTCAGGAAATTAATGTGTTTGGAGGATAATCACAAAGATAAAGAAAAGATATCCTGTTGAGGCTTCTGAGTTTAGTGATATCTTCCTGATAGTTTCCAAGCATGGTACTCTGGTTATATAAAGTCGGGGGGGGGGGGGGGGGAATTTGAGTCAACTTTGATTCCTGGTAATTACATAGAAATGCAGCTATGCAGGCTAAGTATATCAATGTGACTGGTTATTGCCATTTTGAAGGGTTTTGTTGATTTCCCCATCTAGCCTACAATAGGCCAGAGATTCCTCTTCCATTCAATTAGTCTTCCATTCAAATTCTCACCAGGCCTGATCCTGGTTAGCTTTCCAGACATCTTTCCAGACATCTGCTGTTTGCTGACATTACATTAGCTACTGATAGGCATTTCAAGATGGTCATTACCAATGCATGTTCTGTGAAAGGATAAAGATCTTCTTTCTGCATCTTTTATTTTCATTTCTTTTTATTTTGTAGTCATTTTAAAACATCGAAGGAACAAAATGACCAGGAGGATTTTTCATCAGGTTCGCCTGATTTGCCAGTTGCGTCCCTTTCTGGATCGGGACTCCCTACGCACGGTCACTCATGCCCTCGTCACCTCCCGCCTGGACTATTGTAACACTCTCTACATGGGGCTCTCCTTGAGGAGCACCCGGAGGCTCCAACTGGCACAGAGTGCAGCCACGCAGGTGGTAATGGGAGCGACATGGCATTCCCATGTAACACCTCTCCTGCGCGAGCTGCACTGGCTCCCGGTGGTCTTCTGGGTGCGCTTCAAGTTTTTGGTTACCACCTTTAGAGTGCTCCATGGCTTAGGACCTGGTTATCTACGGGACCGCCTACTACCACCAATAGCCTCCCACTGGCCAGTACGCTCTCATAGAGAGGGGCTCCTCCAGGTGCCGTTGGCCAAACAATGTCAACTGGCGGCCCCTAGGGGGAAAGCCTTCTCTGTGGGGGCATCTACTATCTGGAACGAGCTCCCCCCGGAGATATGGAGGATCCCAGATCTGCACACCTTCCGCCGCGCTCTTAAGACCTTTTTATTCCACCAGGCAGGCCTGACCTAAACTTTTCCCTCTTTTTAATTACATAAATTTTAATTGGTTTTTTAAATGATTGGGGTTTTAATATGTTTGGGCCAAATTTGTTTAATTCGATTTTACTTGTTTTTAAATTTTGTATCTATGTTTTTTACTGTTTGGCTGTTCACCGCCCTGAATCCTTCAGGAGTAGGGCGGTATATAAATTAAATAAATCAAATAAATAAAAATAAAAAAAAAGGAATGACTATATAAAAAAACAATGAAGAAAGTGAAAGAGGACACAATGGATAGAAAATAAAATATCTGTCAGTAAACACAGATTGTTTAAAAGTCATGATTTCATTGATTAAATTAATTAATTCAATAAATAATATATAAAGTTAGACTCATTTAAGTTCCTAAGAAAACACTGAAAATAACTACCAACTCTAAACATTAATGTTTAGAAAGATATCACTCCTAATTATTTCTACATAAATGCATATGATCTTGTAAGATAATATCTATCTTTCAGAATTTTCTGGTAATGTCACCGTTCGTCGACAATTTGAAAGAAGCTGTACATGATGTGATTACTTCTATGTAAAAAAAAATGTGCATGCATCTTCTCTGATAATGAGTAGTAGGAATGGGCAAAGGTTACACGTGTCGTATTTTTCAATAATGCATGTGTAGAGCAAAGCTACGGTTGCCTTCATCACTGAAGGTGAAGCTGCAAAGCAATTACATTAACCTTTCTGTGTTTGTACAGGCAATCTGTGCTGTATCATAAAATCACAATATACAGCAATCTTTCGATATTATGTTCTCAGCACTTTCAATCAATGTAATATATTGTTGATTGCATTTAGTTCTCTGCTGATTTGTTATATATCAAAGATTAGTGTGCTAGAATAAAACACCTCTCCCCCCCTCTCTCTCTTCCTCCCTCCCTCCCTCCCTCCCTCTCCTCTCCTCTCCTCTCCTCTCGTCTCGTTTCTCTTTTCAGTTTATGGTATTTTTATGGGATGGCATTTCCCCACTGTATTGGAGCCATGGACAGCTGCCATAGCCCCATGCTTACACTAATGGGCCAGACAGATGCAGTCCAGAAGTATAATAATTATCCTTATGGTATTCTTGCATGAACCCCAGAAGAATGTTTTGGGATGTTGGTTTGCCAGCAGTAACCATGATGCTTTTGTTTCTAAAAACTCATGGTTATGTTAGGTCCCTGCCTGTTGTGGCCCACCAGCGGCCTGTGTGGATCGTGGCTGATCCTGACGAGGAGGAGGCTGGTGTGGTGTCGCACCAGCAGCCTGCGCAGCCAGCGCTCGCGTTGGACAGCGAGGAGGCCAAAGAGGATGTAGTGCCAGAGGCAGAGACTCAGCCAGGGCCTTCAGAACCTCCAGAGGCTCCTTCCAGTGGAGAGAGCAAAGTGGAGGAGCCTCTCCTCAATGCTCTAGCATGCAGGGCTGCCAAAAGGCAGGAGTGGCTACTCAGGAGGAGGAGGTCTACTCGAGAGTAGGGCTTGAGGATAATTGGCCACTCCCTTAGCCTATTTAAGTCACACACAGCTAGTGCTTTCTTGCTAGAAACAGCATCTAATTACTACAGAGCATCTTGGAGAGCAAGCGACTTCTCATATCTGGTTTTTTGGGCTGGTTGCCAACCTTTGTCGGACTCTGTTCTTAATAACTTTGCTAAGGACCCTTTGAACGGGAAGCCTGCATTCTTGAAAGGGGTTTGTTTGGAATTAAACAGTGTTTGTGAAGCTTGGTGTGTGTCACATTCTCTGGAATTCCGAAGCTGAGGCAGAACACTGCCAGTTCCTGCCATTCAGATGCAGAAACTTATTTCTTGCTAAAAAAAAAAAAAAAGCAGAAACCAGAAACATTAGACCTCCTCCTGCAGATGCTTTTGATAAGTGACCTAAACAGTTTTTCCTCCAATGGACACCATACTGGAATATAAAACTGAGCAGCACTAGGCTGAGTTGAGTTTTCATCCAATTCTTAAATGAAAAGTTAATTAAATGAAAATATCTGTTGGCCATTATTCATTTTTAAATGTCAAACTCAATCAGCATTGGTGTTGTATAAAATATCTGCATACATTGCAGAAGACCAGATGAAGTGATCAATCAAAAATATGTGGTCCTCTATAATCACCTGATTGAAACAGAGTTGGGATTCTTGGACTGAGTCCTACCATAATAAACGCTGAGACAACTGTTCTGTGGTGACCTCTTTTAGTTTTTCTACTCATACTTCGATGGCTCAGGAAGAAAATGGGATTATGGGATTATATCCCTCAAAAACTAAAATTAGATGGGTTATGCATATTCTCACTGGAGGTGAGAAAGATATTTGCTGCTCTTCTACAGAAAACGATGTCTTGACCTAGACCAGAATAAGTCTTTTTTGCATATTTCCAATTAGAATATTTTTGTAACTCATAATTGCAGGAATTGAGAATAATCAGCTAATTGTTTCATCTATCTAGTTTATCCTTAATATAGGAAGTATTCAGCCTCAAAAGAAAGGGATGAAACAAATGCATAAGTGAGTTTTTGTATTTCGGTAGCAGCTCAATCTCCTCTATAGATAGGCTTATCCATTTATCTTTGTCAGCATTTCACACGGTTGGTTAATTGTAAATGATTCTCCCTGGGTTTGTGGCACAGTGGTGACATCTTGCTTATATAATCATGGCTTGTACATAGTATCCAGATTGATGCAATGAGCTATGCCCAAGTGACCTTGAAGAACTGACACATTTACATGTTCTTTCACAGTTTCTTACATGGATGTGGCAATGTCTAAGACTAAGCTCCAAAGCATTCATCGGATGAAGAGCTGCATGAATTTAACATAGCGTGTCAAGGGTCACCCTCCAAAATAGGTGTAGCCTGGACCTGTTTTGAGATAGAGGATGGAAATGTTAAAGGATGAAATGAATCTCTTGAATTCTACAGGTTTTAAGATCCAAATTTACTTCTTAAATTGTCTTCCAAACTCCAAACAATCTAAGAAAGGATCAATTCAGGGAGCCATAGAGAGATATTGGTGAGCCATATATGGCCTCCAAGCCAGATTTTTCCCTATCTTCAATCTTCAATGGAATTAATTCCCAAAGGCAATTAATACTTAATCTATGATATAAATTTAAAATCTACTAACCATTACTAAGTGGTCTTTTGAAAGTCTGGTTTGAAACCCAAGGCTTTGGCAGATCCAAAGTCTGGAGAGCACTGAAGCAAAGTTGATTTAAGTTTACTCAGAATCTGGAGGAACTCAAGATCCAGAGAATCTCTAGATTTGTCCTACTCTATTATACTCCTTTGGGGGGATTTCTAAGGGGATAATGAGGAAGCAAGAAAGGAAATATTAATCCCCAGTGTCAGAGTTTATGCTTCCCTGCTCATCTTTCATCTTTTTTTTTTTAGGTGAATGTGCTTTTACAATAATAATAATAATAATAATAATAATAATAATAATAATAATAATAATAAAACATGCATCCTTGCTCTGGAGTCAATTGGCCTCCCCATCCTCCTGCTCCTTTTTTTTTTTTAATTGTAAAAGTTTTACGATTACATTTTCACCCCATTTTCACCCCCCTAACTCTCCCCAAACTCCCCAACCCACCCTCCCAACCCCCCCTAACCCTCCCCTCCCCCCCGGACTTCCATAGAATATCATTATCCCCTATACAAAAACCTTGAACCCCCCCAACCCCCATATCATTTTTCATCTTCACATAGTTCAACTATTTCTATCTTAATATAATATAATACTATCAATAAAAAGCTATTTGATACTTCCTAGTTTGGTATTTGTTCTGCGCATAATCTATCCACTTTTTCCATCCCCATTCATAAGTCTCTTGTGGGCGATCTTTTAAGTATCTTTCATCTTGATCAAGCAATAAAGCACACACACAAATGCATGCATCTGTGGTATATATATATTTGTATATGATACCACCCAGTGGTGGGTTTCAAAATTTTTTGCTACCGGTTCTGTGGGCGTGGCTTAGTAGGTGTGGCATGGCTTGGTGGGCGTGGCTTGGTAGGCGTGGCAGGGGAAGGATACTGTAAAATCTCCATTCCCACCCCATTCTGGGGGAAGGATACTGCAAAATCCCCATTTCCTCCTGATCAGCTGGGACTTGGGAGGCAGAGAATAGATGGGGGTGGGGCCAGTCAGAATTTTTACTACTGGTTCTCCGAACTACTCAACATTTCCGCTACCGGTTCTCCAGAACTGGTCAGAACCTGCTGAAACCCACCTCTGATACCACCTGGTTCCTTCTCAGTATGATTACCTTTTATCTGCCAAATGCTTTAAGATTTTCTTGCAATTTTTAAAATTGCCTTTTATAACTCTTGTACCATATGCTGGTCTTTATGTTTGTTTGGTCTTGGACCATCAATAAATCGATTGATTTATAAAAGTGTTTAATCATTATTTGTTGAGGATAAGTTATTTCACAGACATTTCTAGACCCAAGAAACTTTCCTCCAGACACTATTCATTTTCTGAAATACGATTATTGGTGGTGGTGAATATTAATACATACAGATTCTGATTTAATCAGATCTTACCAAAACCCCTACCTGGATTGTGCCTCTGATTATGCATTAAGAGAATCTTACTTTGACATTCTGTCTCCTTCCTTCACTTCCTCTTTTCCCCCTGCTGTCTGACAGGAAGGCACTGATGAGCATAAGCAGCAGGTGAGCATTTTATTCCCTTCTGAACTGAAAAGAGAAGAAATGAACAGAGTCCTCTGGGACCATGCTCTGATTAATGTGGTATCACGAGTGGAGTTCTACGACAGTGACTGTTCCCAATGCTCTGATTTTCCAAACATGACACCGAGACCCCTCTTCCAAATGCATTTGTTTGTTTGATTTTGATAGGACATGCAATGAGATGGCACATCAAAAAGGAAGTCATAAAGTAATACCCCAGGCAGTACTTGCACATAAGGCATCTCAAGCAGAGGCTGGCTGACTGCAACTCAAAAGCAGAAAACTAAAGAAAAGAGACATCTGGAACTCAACCCCAAATTCAGTAAAGGCTGTAGTAAGAACCACCTGGGAGAACCACTGATGGAAATACCATGCTTAGGGAATAGTGTTACAGTCTTCCTACTTGTTCTTTAGCTAATAGAGGAATATAAATTGTTCTAAGAATGGTTAGCAGCATCTTCCTCCACCCTCTGCAGTATCACACAAGATTCTGGCCACTGAATTTATTGAAAGATAGAGACAGAAGGTCTTCCTTTTTCAGAATTGTTTTTGACAGAGGAGAATATTTGTAGCTCAGGGTTGAAATGAGTGCTCCATGAGCTTGGTTGTTTTCTTGCAGACATTTCATCATCCAAACTAAGCAACATCATCAATGCTAGTAGGGAGTGGGGTGTGCTCTCATTTTATATTCTAGTAGAGGGCAGGGGTGAAATTCAGCAGGTTCTGACAGGTTCTGGAGAACCAGTAGCGGAAATTTTAAGTAGTTCAGAGAACCGGCAAATACCATCTCTAGCTGGCCCCAGAGTGGGGTGGAAATGGGGATTTTGCAGTATCCTTCCCCTGGAGTGGGGTGAGAATGGAGATTTTGCAGTATCCTTCCCCTGCCTTGCCCACCAAGCCACACCCACAGAACTGGTAGTAAAAAAAAATGTATTTCACCACTGGTATAGGGGTGTCAAACTCGATTTCATTGAGGGCCGCATCAGAATTGGGTTTGACCTCGGGGGTGGGGGGCATGGCCATGGTGGGCATGGCCAGCTCGACATCACTCATGTTGGGGGACACCTGTGGTGGCCCGAGCGCTCTACCAGAGAAAACGGGCTCCCAAGCTCCGTTTTTGGCTGTGATGGCCTCCTGCAACCCTCTGCCAGAAAAAATGGAGCTCGCAAGAGCTGCCTATGACCCTCCCGAGCTCCATTTTCACTGGCAGAGGCACCACAGGCCAGTCCTTTGTTGTTTCCAGGGCATCCCAGAGGGCCAGATCTAAGCACCCAGCGGGCCGGATCCAACCCCTGGGCCTTGAGTTTGATACCCCTGTTCTAGTAGCTTGCCCTGTCAGTGTTGGTGAGAATGGTCTTAATGGTTTGTTGGGATGTTTACTATTAGCTTTTTTGGCAGTTCCCTGATTTGGGTATTATTTGCTTCTTGATTGTTAGTCTAATATTAATCTTGGTATTAATCTCTATTCATATAGTTTCGCCCCTTTCTGGATCGGGACTCCCTACGCACAGTCACTCAAGCATTCGTCACCTCTCGTCTGGACTATTGTAACGCTCTCTACATGGAGCTCCCCTTGGGGTACACCTGGAGGCTCCAGCTGGTGCAGAATGCGGCTGTGCAGGGGATTATGGGAGCAACGGGGCGCTCCCATGTGATTCCTCTCCTGCGCGAGCTGCATTGGCTTCCGGTGGACTTCCGGGTGCGCTTCAAGGTGTTGGTGATCACCTTTAAAGCGCTCCATGGCTTAGGGCCAGGGTACTTACGGGACCGCCTTCTGCCACCAATAGCCTCCCACCGGCCAGTTCGCTCCCACAGAGAGGGCCTCCTCAGGGTGCCGTCGGCTAGACAATGCCGGCTGGAGACCCCCAGGAGGAGAGCCTTCTCTGTGGTGGCACCTACCCTTTGGAATAATCTACCCCCAGAGATATGAGTGATCTCCGACTTCCGGACTTTTCATCAGGCCCTAAAAACTCATCTCTTTCAGTTAGCCGGTCTCTCTTGATTTTATGATTTTATGGTTGATTTTAAATTTTGATATGGATTTTAAATTGATAAATTTTAAACTATGGGCCAAATTTAATTATTTTAAATCTATTTTTAATCGTATTTTATGTATAAATGTTTTATTTTGGCTGTTTACCGCCCTGAGTCCGAAAGGAGAAGGGCGGTATAGAAATTTGAATAATAATAAATAAATAAATAAATAAATAAATAAATAAATATGCATGTTGATTGCTGGTGGAGAGGTGTTTTGATCTTTTGTTCCCTTTTTAGCTTGTTAATTGTTTCTTTTGAATGGTATTCAGATGTTGTTTATGTCTATGTGCCTATTGATGGCCAATTTGTCAGAGTACCAGGCTTTCAGGAAATTTTCTAGTGTTTTTGGACTTGGCTTGGTCTAGGATGGTCACCATTTCCCAGTTGAAACTATGGTTAAGTCTGTCCATG
Organism: Arizona elegans; assembly: GCA_022577455.1. Classification (NCBI taxonomy): domain Eukaryota; kingdom Metazoa; phylum Chordata; class Lepidosauria; order Squamata; family Colubridae; genus Arizona; species Arizona elegans. The sequence goes on from JAKOOJ010000001.1 coordinate 191,502,349, forward strand.
TGTTGTAAAATTAAGGAGTTTTCATTGTATCTTCTCACTGCTAGTTGGTATTCATGGATATGCTCTACCAATCTTCTACCTGTTCATTGTGCATAGTGGCTTTTGCACTCCTTACATTGTATGTTGTATGTGACTCCTGTTTTTTTCTTCTGGGGTGGCTGGATGTTTTGGAGGGCTTTAGTTGGTTTATGTGCTACACCAATGCCATGTAGTTGTAACTGTCTATTGGTGGTTTCTGAGATGTTTTTGATGTATAGCAGTGTTATCCTTTTCATAGATTGGGTCAGTTGTGCTACATTGGGTTGAGTGGTCAGGCACTTTTTGATGAAGTTGTGTGGATATCCATTTTGTTGGAAAATGTTGGATTATTTAAATATGTACATGGCTAATCTGTGATACAGATTAGCCATGTACATATTTAAATAATTAAAATTAACATAAACATCCAAAAAAATTAAAAACACCATGACCAAGAGAAAAAGTGTATTATTTTAAAAAAGGTCATTCACAATTCAATAAATTAAAATAATTTAGCCAATTAGGTTTTGTATTTAGTATTAGTATTAACAATACTAATACTAATACTACACTATACCCTAGTATAGCTTCAGTAACTTTCAATGTAATGGACAAAGGTTTCATTATTTGCTATAAAACATTAGAAATAGATGGGTACATTTGCTGTTTCCAGGGCAGCCCCATGGGCCAGATCTAAGCACCCCATGGACTGGATCTAGCCTGCGTGCTTTAGGTTTGATGCCCCTGCTCTAAAATCTTCAATCAGTCCTGATTTTCCCACACCAATTGGCTAACTAAAGCTTTGACTCTTCTACCAATTAAATCTTGCAGCTCTGTTTTCTGGTTCAGCTCTTTCAGGTATTAGCAGTGCCCTAATCATGATTTATTTGACCATCTCTCGTGGCTCAATTCATCCAATTGTTTCTGAAGTGGAACAGCCATAATGAGTTGAATTTGTTCTTGAATACTGGCAAAATGTTCCCAGGTGGCAACATCATAAGGAAGTTACTACAGCAACTTAATGTTGCCATTAGAGAAAAGAAAAGACATGTTGGTGTTTGGGGGTTTTGTTTTATTTTTTTAAGCAAACCATGAATGCATGAAATTGTCAGGTTTGCACTGGCTAGTTCGATTCATTATTAAAAATTCATAATGCTTCCCTCTGATAAAGAATTATTAGACTTTTAGGGTAACATTTTCTCTATAAACATACATTTGACAGTTCCTGCCCAATTGACCCCTCTTTTTAATGTAGATTCTCTGAATCCTTAAAACTATACAAATGACCAATATTTGTATTGTACTCCATTGTACTCCATTAGATATTCAATGGAACAAGCAAGCAGGAGCTCAGGGTTTTGGCAATAGGTGTAATTGATTCAAACTTGTCAGGCTCTTGACACAGGGGTTAGAATGCAGTATTGCAGGCTAACTCTGCCTACCAGCAGGAGTTCGATCCTGACGGGATCAAGGTTGACTCAGCCTTCCATCCTTCCAAGGTTGGTAAAATGAGGATTCAGATTGTTGGGGGCAATACGCTGACATTGCTTAGAGAGGGCTGTAAAGCACTGTGAAGTGGTATGTCAGTCTAAGTGCTATTACTACCGTTTTCAATAGCCTGGATATTCACAGTCTCTCCCCTGCCTCCACCTGCCTGAAATTCATAAGCTGACTATATTTCATGACTTGATTTAATTTTGAGAGGGAGGGAGAGACATATGGGGATTCCAACGGTCATGTTGTTGACCCTTGGGTCTAGACCAGAGTTTTTCCAAACTTGGCAACTTCAAAGTTGTGTGGATGTCCACTCTCAGAATTTCCCTGCAACATTGGTCTAGCTTATGGAGACTGAAGAATTCTTCGGGTTTGTCCACAGAATATGCAGAGTGGTTCCTATGAAACTCAATTTTGTACCACAGTTGCATAGGTAATAAATCATGCTCCACATGATTTTTAAGTGTCCTGAAGAAGGACAGAGGATTTAAGAAATCACTTTGTGCGTACAGCATAGCATTTCACTGGAGTCCTCCAGGGTTCCTTTATAGCAATAGCAATAGCAATAGCAGTAGTAGTAGCAGTAGCAGTAGCAGTAGCACTTAGACTTATATACTGCTTCACAGTGCTTTACAGCCCAATCTAAGTGGTTTCCAGAGTCAGTGTATTGCCCCCAACAATCTGGGTCCTCATTTTACCCACCTCAGAAGAATGGAAGGCTGAGTCAACCTTGAGCCTGGTGAGATTTGAACTGCCAAACTGCAGGCAGCTGGAAGTCAGCAGAAGTAGCCTGCAGTACTGCACTCTAACCACTGCACCACCGCAGCTCTTATACTCAATATCACTACTTTTTTTCAGATTAAAAGTTTAATTTGGATGATTCATTATAACGCACTCCCTTAAATTTCTCCAGCTGTATCTTTTTAAATAGATTTTAGGATTCTTCCTGCAGTGTTTTTTTTAAAAAATCTCTACTTTGTGAGAGACATTTTAAATTAAAAAGGTTAATCAGATCATTATTATTTTTAATTGCACCAGTTTTCCATGTGATTAAGAGCATAAGAACCCTGCTGGATCAGGTTAAATAGCCATCTTGTCTCGTATTATGTTCTCATTATGTTCTCATATAATATCCAATGATGAGAAACTTATGAGTTATGTCAGAGAGCAAAAGCACCTCCCACTCATGTTGCCTAGCAACTGGTGCCGAGAAGCATATATTGCTTCCAATCCTGACACTAATATGCAACCATCATGACTAATAGCCATTGCGATAGCCTTATCCTCCATGTAGTTCATCACAGGTATCACTCTGAGATACTGACTGCAAGGAAACTACAGAAATTCATTTAATACTCAAGGGATCATACCTTGGAGGCACTTAATTGAATCTATAGTCCCACAGCAAGATTACAGGTTCTTCCCAACCTATAACCCTAAACCTTCTGGGCAAAATAGTAAAACTTGTAATAGAAGCAAGATGTGTTACTAAGAGGAAAGGGAAAGGAAAGCAGCGCAGTTCATGACTTCCTAAAAAAAAAATGAGGGCTTTCATAATGTTTTTCACTTGAAATAGAATTTGCTGTACTTGACATTCCATTAGAGAAGTATTGTGTTCTAAGGTTTTTAAATGGGTTCAGACAGAGAGGGAGAGAAAAGGAAAAATGTCCAGTTTAATTTCCCAAATGCCAAAATATATTTTAAAGAAAGCAAACAGGCAGATAAATTGAAGGGCTAATAAAATTGAAGATTGTCCTAGATAAATTTGCATAACGTCACTGCCATTAAATGGAAAATATCAAATGAAAATGATAGAAGTGTAACCACAAACTAATTAAAAATCTATTTGAAATAAAATGGTCATGATTGCAAATTAATCTAGAAAGTTGAATATGCCAGTCCAGAACTCTACAACATTCAGACCGTTGCAAAGCTTTCTTGTCCTAGAACATTCACTTCCAGACAGCTGTCAAAAACTCCTGGAACTACAGTCCGGAGGAAGGACAAAACATTCTGGAATTCTCCAAACTGTTCCATCTCCAGAAAACAACTTTTCTGAAAACCTAATTGGAATAATAGTAATAAAATGCTATCACTATGAATTCCTATTTTAAATGAATCCAAATCTCCAACAACACATGACTTGCAACCTAAAACACTAAAGAGACTTGCTAGTGATCTGGCTAGTATTATTTCTGTGAAAACATGGAGAACGTATAAAGTATCACATCACTGGAAAAAATTTCTAAAGGGGGAGGGATTTAAGCAAGCACAGAACTTTAGCAAGTTTAATTCTAATAAGCAGAAGGACTCTAGAGCAGATTATACATATACATAAACACATACACATACACACACACATATATATACATACACACACACATACACTCACACACATACACACACACACACACACACACACACATACATATACAGTACTGTTCTGCCCCAGCTATGGAACCCAAGAAATGTAGCACACACAAAACTCTGAACAACTCTGTTTACTACAAACACAGTCTTTTTCAAATGCAGGCTATTACTAAAAATGTCCTTAACAGCCTGCCAGAAATTCCAAAGATTAGATAAAGGTTTACAAGAGTTGGCAATTAGCCCAGAAACCAGGTTTGCAAGGTAAATTCACTCTCAAATGCTCAACGGACGACCGGACGAACACACTTTGTTTCCTGCAATGTTTGCCAGTTGTGTGCAAGCTTAAATAGGCTAAGGGAGTGGCCAATTAGCCCCAAGCTTTACTCTCAAGGAGACCTCCTCCTGAGTAACCACTCCTGCCTTTTGGCAGCTCTGCGTGCTCATGCATTGAAAAGAGGCTCCTCCACTTCACTCTTTTCACTTGGAGGAGCCTCTGGAGGATCTGAAGGCCCTGGCTGAATCTCTGCCTCTGGCACCACATCTTCTTCAGCCTCCTCGCTGTCCGACTCGAGCGCCAGCTGCTCAGGCTGCTGGCACAACACCACACCAGCCTCCTCGTCAGGATCAGCCACAATCCGCGCACGCCGCTGGCGGGCCACAAGTACATATTGAAAAGAAAGTATATATTGCCAGAAATTAGCTAAAGATGTATCGACAAGAAGTTTTACCAAACTAACCTTATCTTTTAGAACCAATCATTTTCCTTAATGGAATAGCCGAATGACATGAATGCAATATACCTTGATTTCAATGTATTTCATAATGTACCCTAGGACATTCTATGTTGATAGGGCTAGTTCTATGTGAGCTGAATTTTAGTTATTGAATTTTTACCCCACCTTTGTTACTTTATAAGTAACTCAAGGAAATAAACTTACCTAATACTCCTTCCTCCTCCTATTTTCCCCAAAACACCAACCCTGTGAGGTGAATTGGGCTCAGAGAAAGCAAGTGGCCCAAGGTCATCCAGCTGACTTTCCTGCCTAAAGCAGGACTAGAACTCACACTTTTCTAGTTTCTTAATGCATTAAACATTAGAAGTGACTGACTTAAAAAGAAAGTGGATGTACAGTGGGCTCCAGAATCATATTCGAAGAATGCTTATTTTTTTTGCTCCATCCAGCTGGTATCCATAAGTTAATATTGAGTGAGGTCACACAAGATTCATTCCTGGATCTTGTATTCTTTTATTAATGATGTGAGAAAAAGATGGGAAGAATGTTTATGAAATTTGCAAGCGATGCAAAACAAGGTAGGATGGGCAACGCTGACAAAAATGAAACTCAAACAATTCTTGATGTTAGAGAAACAAGCTGAAAACAAGAAATTAACTTTAACAGAGACAAGTAGGAAGATCTTCACTTAGAAAACAAAAATAAAATGAACAGGTAGAGAATGTGAGATCCCTAACTTAGTGCTGGTACTTGTGAAAAAGAGCTCACAATCGTAGATAACTGCAAACTAAGTTTACAGCTGAGGAAAAATAAAAAGTTTAGACTGCTTCAAGAAAAGGCGAGTTTCCAAATGACAGGAAATAACAGTTCCATTTTATTCTGCAATGCTTAGGTCTTGCTTTGAGTATTCTGTCTGCTTCCAGGCACATCATTTTAAGTATTCATACAAACTGGAACAGATTCAGAGGAGGGCAATGAGGATAATAAGAGGACAGAAAGTGAGACTTATGAAGAGAGATTGAAGAATCTGGGCATGTTTAGCCTTGAGTGATAAAGACTACAGGGTAATATGATAGTGCTTTGCAAATACGTGAAAGTATGTCACCATGAAAAAAGTCAAAACCGGGGCCTTATAATTGTAGAGTGCAGAGTATACTATAGTATAATGAACAAGAAGGTAGACTCCAATAGCGTTTTTTTAAAAAAAGAAACTCATAACTAACCAAAAGTAGTTTGGCAGTAGAAGCATTATAGGGAGGTTTCCTTCCCTATATACTGTATTTTTCCATGTATAAGACGATAGGCAGAAAAATAGGGTATGCTGAAACAGAAGTAGACCTCATTCTCAGGTGCTTTAAGATGAGAAGAGGGTTAAGTTCAATATCCTAAATGACCCTTGCCAATTCTACAGTTCTATAACTCTGAGGGTGTGGGGTTTTGTGGCAGGGATAGGGAATATAATGTCCACGGACATCTCCTTTGGTGCCCATCAGGTGCCTTGCCCCATCTGACCTTTCTGTTAATTAAAGAATTGGGAAATCTGTCTTAGGGAAAGCAAAATTGCAACCTCCAGCTTCATCCTTGTTTTAAAATACCTTTGGGCCTCATCAGCACGGATGGTATCTGTGACTGTTGTGCAGTGTTTACAGCTGCTCAAAAAAAAAAAGAAAAAAATGCAGAAACAAACTGGGGTGCTTTAGGCTTTAATACTTTATTGCTTTATTTATGAATGTAGGTCACTACCAGAGCATTTGAGTGTATAAGCATGTGAAAATATAAATAATAGGCACATATATATGTGTGTATACATGTATAAATATGTAATAGCCCAACCAGTTGTATAACTACTGACTGGCCACGGTTCTTCAACTTCTTTCTCTGGCCTACAGGGAGATGCTGAGCACTGAATGCTGAATTATTAATTTTTTTGCATGCAAAGCATGTCCTTTCTCCCTAAGCTACAGACTCTTCACCTAATCACCTGAGCATAATGGGAGCCACTACCTTGGAGAGCCATTCAATCAGATGACATCACTCCACCCTCCCCAAAATATATTACTGATATTTTCACGGCTAATGCTTATACAGCAGCGGATCCTTTCCTTTTGTCTGATGGATCCAAGAAATGCTTAAGACAAATTGCTTTCCATTTCATTGAACTGTAAAATAAACAAAAGAAACTCATTCCTAAATGCAGCAAAGGCCAAAGTGTCTCAGTGAATGAAATGCAAATGGCTGTGTTGCTCATCAGCAAGAAAAGCTTTCATTTCCTGAAAAATTGTTCTTTTGATTTTTTTTAAGGGGGAAGGGGGGGGCTTGGATGCTAACGTCAATTTACATAATAAATACAGATAGAAAATAAGAAGCTGGAGAAGCCAAATCATCTGAAACATTTGTATCAGCCCTTTTAATCTAACAAGTGATTCTGAATATCTCTTTTGAATATAAACTTTTATGCAAACTTTGCATACTTCCTTTATTGGCAAGATTCATTCTTCATTCTTCCCCCATCCTCCTCCTTAATTCACTTCACTCATAATGATTGCACCTGCCAATAATTTTTTTTAAAAAAAATCCAAGGGTTTTGCTTTGTTTTGTGTTTTTAAAGCAGCAGCTCCAAGGTGTAGCTGATCTATTCTTTTTATATTGTACTCTGAAATCTCAGCTGGCTGATATTTTTAAAAAAAATTAAAAAGCAAACATTAGAACCTCTCTGCCAAGTCTTCAATAAAGTGGGTGATGAGGTTTATTCTCTCTTTGAAAAAAAAAGTCCAATTATTTGAAGAAGGTATTAAACTATGTAAATGTATTTTAATCTGTATCTTTGAGAGAAAACACATAATTAACTCTGTGTCCAGAGTGGCTTATGTTAATAAGGACTGCAAACACAGCAGTTTTATAAAACTTTGTTAGATATACCTCTTTGTTTGCATCTGCTGTCATGGGTACAAATAATGCTTGATTTACAATAATGAAAGCTTTATTCTCTGTGCACACACATCAACAGAAAACAATATCCCCTAACAGCCTGTTGAACATGAAGGCCTGTTAGTGGATTTCCAACCTCTCAATAGGATTTTAAGAGTTTAAATCCCAAAGTCGAGGGATTTCTTCCAAACAGATTGACTATCACAACTTAAATCAGAAGGGATTTTCTTTTTTCAGCTCCCATCAAAGGTTCTACATCCAAGCCGAAGACATCAATCACTCAAGAAAAAAAAAGGAGTCAAACACGCACCCAGAGGAGTCCAATGAGATTTGTCATGTGTACCTGGAAAAGCTCTTAAATCTGTTTTTCCTTCTCAACTGGTTTACCGGTAGGATATGCAGTTTTGATGGGATGGAGGTTGTGAATCAGAGGCAAGAAGCAAAGAATTTTGTTTTTTAAAAAGTCAATGAGTTTTTACTTGTGTGCATGTAGTAAGATCTCAAAGTGTGCCTGGTGCTAGGGATGTATAATTCATAAATAAACCATAGACCTAAGACGTGTCATTGGATGATACACTACAAGTGCAATAATGCAACTAAAGAGCTGGGATGCTGCTTTAAACTCCGATTTAATTCCTTTCTTGCTTTTTAGCCATCCATTTCTAATTGTAAAATGATATGCAAAACCATAATCATTGCAGAAAGACAGTTATAAGGAATGGGGAGGGGACCTGCCTTTTCTACTGACTGGTCCATCAGAGAATCTGCTTCCTGTTTTTAAATGGTGGCCCAGCTGACAGTGGATAGAAAGAGAGGATCAACTACACGGCAAAGCAGCAAAGAAGCAGATCAGTCTGTAGGTTCAGTACCATGGACAGTACTTCCTCAGATAATAAGCCTGTTACTCCAACACTATGGAGGGGAAGAAGGCCTCCCACTAAAAGGGAATTCACTACCCTAAACAAGACTGCTGATGGCCAGGCAGGTGACATAATAATGCAGGAGCAATTATATGTAACCCTCCTTATGGTCATGGTGAAGGCTCAAATTTGACCTTGAAACTGCAGATGAACATGCAACTTCTAGGTCAAGTCTATTAAGTCCATTTTCTCACCAATGATCCCCAGGCTGCTGTGACCTCTAAACCTCGTCCTGAATCAAATAGTAAGGCCTTGTGTCCCAGCATGCCAAGATCATCTGCAAACTGATAGTCCATTCTTTTCCCACTAGCCCTTGATTACTGGAATTAATTACCATTACTTGATTACATTGACAGAAAACATGAAGTTCTACTGGCTAAGCAATTCTAAGGCCTGCAAATACCCACTTCTCAATTTTCATCCACTTCTCTACCAGTCTAGAGATCACCAGGCATGTCCAAGAACTTGGCTATAAATCCAGTTTTCCATTTAAACATTTCACTACTGTCTTCAAACTTTGTGTTTTCTGTATCTCTGCTTCCCATTCAGACATCTAAATTCAGTCATTCTTGGTTATTTCAATCTACACAAGGAAAAATGGACATTCCCAAATCACTTAATATTATTATTTCAACATTTGGAATATATATATATATATATATATATATATATATATATATATATATATATATATATATATATATATATATACAGTGTGTGTGTGTGTATACATACATACGTACGTACATACATACATACATTTTCAGGGAGGTCTTATAAATTTGGGGCACATGGAGCAAGACAGGGCTCCTCTTGCCATCTTACCTGATTTCCAGCTCTGTCTCCCTAAACCTAACCAAAGGAAATGGCAGGAACCGGCTACACACACATTTAAATATTTTTGGGAAGAGCTTATTTTTGGGGAGGGCTTATTTTAGTGCATGTGCTCAAAAGCCCAATTGGGCTTATTATCCGGGGAGGTCTTATTTTTGGGGAAACACATGAGTGCTTGTGAAGAAAAAAAATCAAACTTTGATTTTGGTTTTGTTGATCAGAAAGATTTGATGTTATAGAAATGGTTAGTTATATATTAATAAATAAAACCAAAAAGTTGAGATTGGAGTGTATTTATCTTGTACTGTGCTAGGAAGAGTTGGAAGTCAATTCCCCCTTTTCTTTCTTTTTGTCTACCAGCTTGTATTTCACACCCCCTTTTCCTGTTCCCTTTCCTTCCCTTAATTTCCTATATTCATTTCTTTTTTTGTATTTTATATAATTAAAAAACAACCTATGAGAATCCTGTCTAGTTCTAAGATCTCAAGTGGTATCCTTTTCTGTCAGTGGATAATGAGTATGATGATACTTCTATACAACAGAAGAAATTTTGATCTATTGTGGTGATTTTGTAGATTAAGTTTTACTTACATTAAACTGCAAACTAATATAAAGGCTAATTCCTGAACCAAATGCCAATGAGTTCTGAGTGAAACCATGAGTTTCTTCAAAAGTGATAGCATTCAAGTTCAAAATAAATGTTCTTCTGTACTTGGTGTTACTACCAATCAAACTGTGTAATGCTAGTTTAATTCTGCATATTAATGAAGAGCTTTTGATCTGCCTGGAGAAGGTACCAAGTTCAATCATTGGAGCTTCAGCAGTGATGGGGGATCCTGTTCAAAAATGTATTCTCGTTGGCTATATTAGCTCTGATGAACAAAGGATCTGGTATGGTTTTACAGCAACTTCCTTTCAATCATGCATTGGGAAGAAAGAATCACTTTTGTCAGGAAAGGGAGGTTTAAGGTAGTCCTGGAAAAACAAATCAAGAGACATACATTAAAAAAAAAAAAGCTTGATGTCAGTCATCTGACCAGGCTCATCAACAACATATTGTCTTCACTTGGTGATCTTCAGTAACGCACACCACAATGCCAGTAATCATGGCAATGAGGGCAGAGTTGATGTCAGATGATTGGGAAAAATTTCTGACAGGGGCATGTCATCAATATTTCTTTGCTTCAAGTTCACCATCAGTCCTGCAATGAAAATCTCTTTTTTCCCCTCTATTTCTTTTCTTCTCTTAGTTTCTTTCAGTTTTTAAACTCAGTCTCAAGATGTTGAATTTGACTCTGTGGGACAGATTTATTTTGACTAGAATGACAGTTTTTTGCAGCTTCTACAACTAAAATTACTCAAATATTCTCTACTGACTGAGATATTTTTAATGCAGCCTGATTTTTTTTCCATATATAACTGACTACAAATTCCGTAATTTCTGACTGAGTTATGAGCATTTTGGGAAGACTGATTTAAAAAAACGTCATCTAAAAATAACTGTAGCTAGGCAGTATTATTTTGTTTTCTCTGGTTGATTATAAATGGTGATATCACCATCCTTATCATCATCATCATCAATCCCTTATTTTATGAAAAATCTACATTAAGTATCTGGTATTTATTATTTGTTTGTCAAATGTATATCTTATGTTTCTTATCAACAAGAGAAATAATGAAATCCAATAAAACAACAATGAATATAAAGAAATACATCAACAAAGCAGGCTGAAGGTAAAAACAGCTACTTAAAATTCATTACATAAGGTAGTTTTTTGTAAATAAGCCTATTAAGACAATGATTCAGAAGCAGAAATTCAAGTTTTAATTATTATTGTCTTTAGTATGAAATCAAAGATTTTAAAACCACTCTTCAATAGCTATCAATGTACTGCACAAAACAGCATTTCCCCCCAAAGCTATCACATAATCCTAAAATATAATAAAAGTGAAACAGCATACAAGCACAAAACAATTGAAAAAGCAATAAAAGTTCATGCAATAACTAGATCAGTGAAAACTCCAAGCAAACAAAGAAAAAATAAGGCACACAACTCACACCTTTATGGGGGGGAAATTCAGAAAGAGAATTCAGTAAACAAAAAGGATAGCAATACTGATAGTATTTAGGCTTATATGCCACCCCATAGTGCTTTAGAGCACTCTCTGGGCTGTTAACAATGTAAAAAGCATTACTGCATTTTTTCCCCAACAATCTGGCTCCATGTTTTACGGACCTCAGAAGGATGGAAGGCTAAAGGAATCTTGAGCCCCGTCAGGATTGAACTCCAGGCTGTGGGCAGAGTTTGCCTGCAATACTGCACTTTAACCACTGTCCATCAGGTCTCATCAAGGAGAAGTGGCAGGAGGTAGCAAGTCGCTCCCACTCCAACTGCTTTTTCTTCCAATGAGCCCATAGGTGGTATGGGGATTTTGTACTCTGTAGCACCTTGCCTGCCTGCTTTCCATATGCCTGACTGCATCACCTGCCCAGCCAGTATTCCACAGTGCTTGCCTGCAGCACCCATTCTCCTGTGCTCCATTGTGACCAACTGCAGCACCCACCTGCCTGTTCTTTGTAGCACCTGCCTATATAATCTGCCTGTTTACCCACCATCTTATCTATCTGAGGTAGGGTTTCAGCAGCAGAAGCAAGCACTTCTAATAATAATAATAATAACTTTATTGTCATTGTATGTGTATACACAGTATACCCATACAACAAAATTCACTTAACACCCAAAGACCAGTTCCAACACACATAGCAATCCCCAAACACACTTCCACCCACCACAAATTCCCCACCCCTAAACCACCCAAACATCCACACAACAGACCAAGTAATGCTGTCTAAAAGCTCACTGATGGTGGCCCTTTAGTTCATTGTTGAGTGCAATTATAGCTCTGGGATTAAAAACTATGCAGAAAACATGTGGTCCGAGTTTTAATTGTTCTGTATATTCTGCCAGAAGGCAACAGTCCAAAAAGATTGTAAGCAGGATGGGAAGAGTCTCTTAGAATGTTATGCAACTTCCTCAAACAGCGAGATTTGAAGATGTCATCCAGGGCTGGTAGCAGGAGCCCGATGATATTCTGGGCAGTTTTAATGATTTTCTAATGATTTAATTTTCTGGATTCCTATTTCTACCTCCCTTGTGTTCATATGAAGCCCTCGCTTAAACAGGGCAACAGGGACTGGTGGAATTGCTATCTCTAAGTGTTACAGTCACATGACATTGTGCAATATATCTGCATTGCTTTGCTTAATGGTGGAAATTCTGCTCTCAGTCACCATCATAACTCATGTATTTTTTTTTCCTGTTTCATTTCTATAACATTGAAATGTATAATCTTTGAAAATAAGCACCTATATAAGCCACTGATTTTCCAAAAGTAAATGAACATGCGAAACATGTGCTGTCTAAAAGGGAAGCACTGTATCACAGAAATGAATCTAATAGTCCAGTGTGTTATACATCATGTGACCCAATGAGCATTATATTTCCAATAATTAATGGAACCCAGCAATTCATCCCTGGTTATGTATCCAACAGGCATGAAATATTTTTGTTAAATTAATTGTAATTTTAAACTGTATCATAAAAGTGCCAAAATGGTCTTCCATTAATGTTCATAGACTAGACATTGCAATTCCTGATTCCGTGCTTCTGTTCTTAAATATCTAATACAGTGTATTCTAACAAGGATTTATAACTACTTATTATAGCCTTATTTGAAAATTATATGTAAATCTTTAATTCTAGCTGGGGTATGAAGTGCTTAGAACTATCAGTCTCTTCCTTGTCATTTTTAAGTGAAGCTATTGTCACTCCCCATTTTTTATTTTTGCAAATGATAGTTGTGATGCAACTTCCTAAGTAACAAAAGTAAATTTTAAAAATCTACATGAGGTTCTATACAATCTACCAACATCCACATTCTACCCAGACAAAAGAACTGCCTTTCAATTTTCAAACGTAGACTCTTTCTTTTTATTTTAATATGAGCATAAAGGTCAACCTGGGGTTGGTGTGTTGTTGTAAGTAAGGCCTTTCAATCAAAGGAGGAGAATTCTAGGTTTCTCAGGATAATCAGACCTTAACATCTTCTACAATACAAGTGTCAAACTCACAGCATCACGTTGATATCACATGACATATATCGGAACTTTTTTTTCCTTTGTGGAGCTGGAGTGAGTGTGGCCTGCACGTGATGCATCCAGCCTGTGGGCCACCAGTTTGTCACCCCTGCTACAAGTTTCTCTTTCTTTAGCCCTGAGCTCAGAGGCTAGGCCATCATAGCAAACTCCCGCAAACCATCTCATTTTCTCAGCCAATTTCTGTGAAACTAGAGCAGGGGTCAGCAAACTGTGGCTCTGGAGCCACATGTGGCTCTTTCACCCATCTGCTGCGGCTCCCTGTCACTCAAAATATGCGTCACAACCACCAATGTGTGACATCTGCTGGCACACAATTTATTGAGCTTTTCAACCCTCGGTAGGCCAACCAAGGATAAATCCAAGAAAAGAAAAGTTTCAGAAGAAAACGGAATGTTTAATTCAGCTACATATGCTAGTTTTGTGGCTGCTCAAGAAATAGTCAGGTACAGGAAGGGTTTTGTGGCTCCCAGTGTTTTCTTTTCTGTGGGAAATGGGTCCAAATGGCTCTTTGAGTGTTTAAGGTTGCAGACCCCTGAACTAGAATGAAGCTGCCATAGCTGAAGATCAAGGAGACAGGAAAGCAGGATGGATAGCAAGTAATCATGACTAAAAGATTACTTAGGCAGGAGTGAAGGGCTATGGCCCTTTTATGACCTGTGGACTTCAATTCCCAGAATTCTTGAGCCAGCCATACTGGCTTAAGAATTCTGGGAGTTGAAGTCCACAAGTCATAAAGGGGCCATAGTTCCTGACCTCTGACTTAGGGGAAGTAGTTAAGAAAGAACCAAGTCATTAAGAATACCAAGGAAAAAGTGTCACCTGAAGGAGACAAAAGAAATAGGGCCTGAGCACATGGAAAACCCCTCCCATGCCCCATTAACAGCTACAAGATTTGAGAAGCAACAAAGCAAGGGCTTTGGGTGGATAAATGAGGTCCAAAAGAAGTCTGTCCAATTTTGGATCCAGAGTTGGTGGCTTCTATCCTGCTGGCTAGTACCTGACAGCCTAGTTGAGTGGATATGGGTAATGGATGAGTGTGTGAGAAAAAAAACAAGTATATATATTATATATGGTTTTTTTCATACAGTCATCCATTACCCACTATCCATTATCCTTCTCAACTATGCTGTAACCAGAAAACGTTTTGCTGTTATTTTAAATTCACTGGATCTTCATTTTTCTAAAGAATTGCTTGTGCCTCAATGTCCAGTTCTAAGTGATTTGAGTGTGGCTATTTTCCTGGTCTCTCTCTCTCTCTCTCTCTCTCTCTCTCTCTCTCTCTCTCTCTCTCTCTCTCTCTCTCTCTCTCTCTCTCTCTCTCTCTCTCTCTGTGTGTGTGTGTGTGTGTGTGTGTGTGTGTGTGTATGTGTGAGCAAGTGACCATAATCTTGTCCTGAGTGAATACCTGTGGAAGTCAAGAGTGAGGCTTGAACTAGACAGCAAACAAGGACTGCCTCTTAAGTTTCCTTATGTGTTCCCAACTTTTTTATTCAAGCAGAAAGCAAATCTATAAATGAATTGTTTCCTCAAGCTTGTCTGGCACATAAAATTACCCGACAGACTCAAGTACATCACCCATTTAAGTCAATATTGGGGTCTCATTCAGAGAACTTTGAAAAACGTTCTGATGGATAATGGAAACATTTTATTTTGCAGGCACTTTCCTATCCGTGGTCATTTGTGTATTTATGCCCCGGCTCTGTTGAAGCATTTTATTTTCACATCTAAAAAGATCATTTCAGGGTTGAGCAAACACAGCACATTCAGCCGCAGCTGGAATACATGTGCTACAGTTCATTCTTTGGAAAGTTTATGAAAAAGGCTGGCTTGGTTTTGCAATATTAAAGGGTCTTCTGAAGGCAGAGATCAGATGAGAAATGTTAAATAAAGAGGCCGATCTGGTTGAATACATAAAGGATAAAATATTTCTTCTTGTTGTTGCTCCTGGGAACTTGTTAGCCCAAACCTCAAAAGCCATTGGCAGAACAAAGGTGTTCCCCTTCTCTGCCTTTGCTGCCACAATATGGCAGAGCAAGGAAACCATTGGGTTAAACAGCGAAGTCTTGTTGTATCCATGTGTCGGCATAGCAGTGGTCGTCTTTCTGCAGCACATTCAGCAAGAGTTCCAGGCACTGTTCTAATCCAGGGGAGAAAAAAAAGGAACTGACTAGAGGAGATAAGCCTGGAGTGCTGAGTGGTTCAGCTCTTCTACCCAGCAGTGCCTGGAAATCTCGATTCAAATTAAAAAAAAAAAAAAAAAACCATGAAAAACAGATCCAAATCTATAGGGCGGAGTTTCACAGTATTACTCCGTTAGCTGGCAAATAATGATAGATAGATAGATAGATAGATAGATAGATGATGGATGGATAGATAGATAGATAGATAGATGATGGATGGATAGATAGATAGATAGATAGATAGATAGATAGATGATGGATGGATAGATAGATAGATAGATAGATAGATGATGGATGGATAGATAGATAGATAGATAGATAGATAGATAGATAGATAGATGATGGATGGATAGATAGATAGATAGATAGATAGATAGATGATGGATGGATGGATAGATAGATAGATAGATAGATAGATAGATAGATAGATAGATGATGGATGGATAGATAGATAGATAGATAGATGATGGATGGATAGATAGATAGATAGATAGATAGATAGATGATGGATGGATGGATGGATAGATAGATAGATAGATAGATAGATAGATAGATAGATAGATACCCTGTTTTTCCCAAAAGAAGACATCCCCTGATAATAAGCCCAATCGCACATGGCCAAGAGCTTATTTCAGGGTTCAAAAAAATATAAAACAGGTTCTTATTTTCGGGGAAACACAATAGATAGATAGATAGATAGATAGATAGATAGATAGATAGATGATAGATTTATTTTTTTTATTTATATTTGATTTATATGCCGCCCTTCTCCGAAGACTCAGGGCGGCTTACAATGTGCTCAGCAATAGATAGATAGATAGATAGATAGATAGATAGATAGATAGATATAAAGAGAGAGAGAAATACATAGATAGAAATAGCAAGATATAGATACAGATAGATAGATATAAACAAGACAGACAGACAAATGATAGCTAGATAGGTAGGCAGGCAGGCAGATAGATAGCAGACAAACACATCCCATGCACAAAATAAAAGTTAAAAATGTGTATTGCACAGGTGGCCCTCAGAATATGACCATTTGTTCAGTGGATTCAAACCTATAACAATGTTAAACAAGGGGGATCTTATGATGGGTTCTTGGAGTTCTGGCTGTCTCAGCGTCCCTGTGATCACATGATCACAATTCAAGCATTTGGCAACCAGCTCACAATTATGACATCGCCGTGAGGTAGTCATGTGATCCCAATTTCCAACTTTCCCTACCAGCTTCCCATAAGGAGTCATTGGGGAAACCAACAGGAAGTCATGGTCACCTGAGGTCCTCATTTAATGACCCAAATGATATTGGCTTAACTATGGCAGCCTGGATTGCCAGAATTGCCATCGGTGAACAATGCCACCATAGGACATCATGCTTCACAACCATGTCACTTAGCATTTCTGATCCCATGTGCCCTTGTGACATGAAGACCACCTGTAACTATTTTTAAGCACCTGTGCTGTAAAAGTGACGAGGAACCCTATTTAGACACTATTCTCAGAAATACTGGACACGTGGAATATAAGGATACACATCCATTCATGCGTTGAGTTCATTGACTTTGCATTTTTACTGCAAGGAATGGAAATCATAATTCCACATGTCCCCAGCAGCAAGAAAAACCCTGCTGTGTAAAGTGCTACGTTGCCTTTATTTTGAAAGAGACAAGCCAGAATAAGTTCTATTAATCAGACGCGATTGGGCACATTCTTTCTTCTCTTTGTAGAAACTGTATCATTAATTAAACAAATGTTTGCTTTGTACCTGCTTGACATGCTTTAAAATTCAAAGGGGAGATAGATATGGTTATTGGTAACCTTGCCTCTCTTGGATAAGGGTTTTAGGAACTTCTAGTCTTTCTGTAAGGAATTTAAGGGCTTGATGGTGCTTTTTCTGCTAAAAACATTACGCTTATTCCTAACCTTCCCAGGGATCATTTTATTAAAGTGAGATTAAAGAAACACACCTGAAATTCAGAGCCCACTTTAAGATGGCGTTTTTGTGGATTGAGTGCTTAGTCATTACTACCTGTTGATGTCTTACATTCCACTTAATCCTCAGGGATTCATTTCATATCTGTCCAAACTGACAAGGAGGAATGAAAGGAGAAAGCATTCGTACAGTAATAGACTGCAAAATGGAGGTTAGAGAGCCTAAACCCATCATAACAGCTGGGGGAAGGGAGAGTCAAGAGCAAACCATCAAAAATAGGGGTGAGCCACAGTGAAATGAAAGAGAGGTGAGCCATAATAATTAAGGAGCTTGGAAATACCGATCCATCTTTTTGCCTTACTGTTCCTGTATGCAAAGACCCGGAGATACAGTTGGAACTAAACTGAGGACAACTTCAAATCACTTCTATGGTTTGTTTGAAGATAGAAGACTGGCTTCTGTTTCTATTTGTTCATTCGCCACCCTTAACAGCACCTCATTCACCAGCAATTAACAGAACGAGGGTGACCACAGTTGCTCATCCTTATTATCTGCTCTCCCTTTATCTCTCTGCCTCACCTAAATATAGAAAATATATCTGGCCTTCAACAAATCCAGGGATTTATTGATCAGATTGTAAGCTCAGGATCTCAGGAACAGCTTTTCAATTTCTTTGAAAAAAGAAGGATTGGTGATGATAACAGAAAAGCAGAGTTGGAAGGGACTTTGGAGGTCTTCTAGTTTAACCCCCTGCTCAGGCAGGAAACCCTATACCATTTCAAGCAAATGTTTGTCCAATCTTTTCTTAAAAGCCTCCAGTGTTAGAGCACCCACAACTTCTGGAGGCAAGTTGTTCGACTGATTAATTGTTCTAACTGTCAGGACATTTCTCCTTAGTCCTAGGTTGCTTCTCTCCTTGATTAGTTTCCATCCATTCATTTTTGTCCAGCCTTTGTGGCAGCCCCTGGAACTGGAACACTGCTATCATGTCACCCCTAATCTTTCTTTTCATTGAACTAGACCAAGGATCAGCAACCTGTGGCTCTAGAGCCACATGTGGCTCTTTCACCTGTCTGCTGCGGCTCCCTGTCACTCAAAATATGTGTCACAATCACCAATGTGTGACATCCGCTGGCACGCGATTTTTTGAGCTTTTCAACCCCTGGTAGGCCAATCATGGATAAATCCAAGAAAAGAAAAGTTTCAGAAGAAAACAGAACGTTTAATTCAACTATATATGCTAGTTTTGTGGCTCTCAAGAAATAGTCAGGCACATGAAGGGTTTTGTGGCTCCCGGTGTTTTCTTTTCTGTGGGAAATGGGTCCAAATGGCTCTTTGAGTATTTAAGGTTGCAGAGCCCTGAAGTAGACATACCAAATTCCTGCAACCATTGTTCTTATTTTTTTTAGCTTCCAGTCCCCTAATCATCTTTGTTGCCCTTCCCTGCATTCTTTCTAGAGTCTCAACATCTTTTTTTATATCATGGTGACCAAAACTGGATGCAATATTCCAAGTGCGGTCTTACCAAAGCAATATAAAGTTGTATTAACATTTTGTGTGATTTTGATTCTATACCTCTGTTAATGCAATTTAGGATTGTGTTGGCCTTTTTAGAAGCTGCAGCACACGGCTGGATCATATTTAAATGATTGTCCAGTAGGACTCCAAGATCTCTCTCACAGTTACTACAATTGAGCCAGACACCACTTATCAATCATCATTATCATACCTTTTTTAAAATGAATAATTTGCTATCCTTTCACAGCATCCAAAAATCAACTGATGAAGCTTTCTTCCACTTAATAGCAGTGCCAAACTCCCTTCAACAACTTCATGAAATAAACAATCAAAAGAATGAATGTTTACAAAATAGTGTTTCCTCAATATTCCTTCCTATCATTAAAAGATATTTGGAAGTAAAGATGAAATATTTGAAAATCTATGGTTAGGCTTATCTTACTGGTTATGTTTTCATGATGGCACATTTGTCATTTTCTTAAGGGGCGATAAAACCCAGAAATTTTATTTGAGAGATGCGTTTGTAATGGCTTTTCACACTTACTTTGCAATGATAGAAACATGGTGAAGCAGAAGGTGAAAGATGGATTGGGACCCGCTAATTTCTCTATGTCTACTATTTCCCATCCTTTTCCTTGCCTTATTGGTTTTTGCAAGAGGGTAATGAGCAGATCAGCATGGCTGTTAAATGAAGTTGCTTTCATGAGAGTAGAAGTGGGAGGACTTTGAAGGTACCATCTTAGGATGATGAGGATAAAGGAGAAAAAGAGAAAAAGAAGGCTTTCTAAATGCTTACCTTCTGCAACTGGAGACTTTATTGATGAATAATTTAGATGGCATCTTAGCTTTTCTCCATGTTGCAACAATGTTTTCTGATTTAATTATGTGTTTCTGGATCAAAAACAAAAAAATCCACTTCAGGCATGATATGAAAATATTCTGTTTTATGAAAAAGTTCAATAGACAGCATGAATATTGACAGTGTAGATTTCAGAACTTCTTTTCAACCTACTCCCACCCATCATCCAGAGTCTACAACTTGCTTTACAAGAACTTACCTGCCGTTCCACTAGTAAAGAATTTGCATAGTAATGAGAGAGGTTGTCAGCATTCAGATATAAGCCAGTTTGGAATACAAACTTATCCTAACTCTATTGCACAGTTTCTCCCAAAGTTTCAGGAAATAGAGATTTTGCAACCAAAAAAAAATCACATGTAATTACTGTGTAGAGTGTAGTTTTGTACAATCATAATATTGTGGTCTGGTCCCAAAATTCAGTTCTTGGCCCCAGAAATACCAAAATAAACTTTTTTTTTTCAATGGGCAATCCTTTTGATTATTGTTAACTCTGTAACCAGACAAACCCTAACCCTAACCTTTAGAAATCCTTTGTCCTATGTGCATTTTTTTTCTCTTAATGTCAATTCTCGTTACTGTTGCTTCATCCACAGAGTGGTGAATCTTAGCAGGGAAAGCAAATCCTATCTCCCAATCTTGCCTCCCACACACTGCATCCCCCAAGTTTTATCTCCACATCAAGAGTGTATGCCTTTAAAGATATACAGGTGGTCCTCGACTTACAACCACAATTGAGCCCACAATTTATGTTGGAAAGTGAAAAATTTGTTAAGTGAATTTTGGCCCCATTTTACAACCTTTCTTGCCTCAGTCTCTAAGTGAATCGCTGCAGTTGATAAGTTAGTCAATACAGTTGTTAAGTGACACTGGCTTCCCCATTGGCTTGATTGTCAGAAGGTCACAAAAGGTAATTGCTTGACCCTAGCACACTGCAATCGTCATAAATATGAACCAGTTGCCAAGAGTCCAAATTTTGATCATATGACCATGGGGATCAGAGGTGGGATTCACATACTGTAGCAACCGGTCCGCCCAGCATCAGAAATGTGAACGCGCGTGCCATCCGCATATGCGTGTGGAATCACAAAACATAGCAATTTGCTCACGTGCACCATCCACACATGTGTGTGATGTCAAACAATATGGCAACTTGCTCACGGGCACCATCCACACATGTGTGCATCCAAAACACAGCAATATAGGATGGGATTGTGCCAGGGCGGGTGAGCCATCCGCAGGTTGCCACTACCAATTTGCCCGAACCGGCTGAATATCACCTCTGATGAGGAGTGTGAAAAATTGTCCTAAGTCACTTTTTTCAGTGCCGTTGTAACTTTGAACAGTCACTAAATGAACTGTTGTAAATTGAGGACTACTTGTACAGGCAGACACAGATTTCCACATAATCTGGAGCCTTGAGCAATTAGGTGTTGTGACCCAGGCCCAAGTAAGTAGTAGGAAAATCAGTCCATGAAAAAACAAACAAACTTTATTCAAATAGCTGAGAATTACTTCATTCCCAGCATCGTTCAACTAAATTAAAGCAAATTCCTCCCAACACAAATTCCTCAATCCTATCTCAAACCTTGTCCTATTAGGCAAACTGCCAAAGGCCTTTCTTGGCAAGCATTCAGAAGTCCCAGATACAAAAATAAATACAAGATATAGACGAAGAAGACGAAGCTACCAACATTGTTTTCCAATAAAGCCCAAACGCTGTTGCTGGTCTGTTTTAAGCCTTATGTGAGGGGCCAATCATCTCTTGGCCCTACTCCTGAGTCGTCCTCTTTGCTTGAGCTGCTTTTGCCTTCTGGGAGCTCTTCTCATGCGTGCATTAGGAACAGGCTCCTCCTGTTCCTCTGCCTTACTCCTATCAGTCTCTGGAGGCTCTGGAGTCCGCACTTCACTCCCAGATGGCCCTGGCCCCATCTCTGTCTCTGACACAGAGCCCTCATCCGGGCCTTCCCCAGCCTCCAGGACTGGCCCATATTCTTCCTCAGCCTCATCGCTGTCCAACTCCACTGCCAGCTCTGCAGGCTGTTGGCGGACCACAACATTAGATTCCCAGCCACATCTGGCTGTTGAACTACAGACTTCCAAAGTAGCAGAACCTGGCATTTAAATATATAGATCTTTCATGGAAGGCTCAGGAAAGGTCATGCGACATCAAGGCCAATGTCAGAAGAAGCAATCTCCAGATTCAGAGAAGGCATAAAGACAATTTGTGTTTGTGATTCAAGCTTCAAGGGCTTTGAGCTCTGAGATTCATTTCCAAATAAGATTCGTTCCTGTGCTGTAATGGGGAAACATGAAAATGCCTGCAGCTGCTTCGTTGCTTTTTTTTGTAGAATGGATGGAAATAGAAAGGTATGATAGATCCTTTAGAGCACATTTCCCCTGCTAAGCTTCAGCAGAATATTTTCAAGAGTTCGTGGCAAGAGGTTTTTGAAACATTCCCCTTTGCACTTCTTTTAAGGCAGGGATGAGTAAAGGCCAGCAGGGAGAATCTCCTTGTGATCCTGCAAAGAGTCCATCTCTTGCCTAATTAATATAGCAACGGTGTTACTCAAGTTAATAATAAGCCCTTCTTTAAATAGTTTTTAAAAATAGTCTATTGCTTTCACAGGCTTGAAGTAGCACTAAAGAATAATGACTGATTTACTACAATAGATGATACAGATAGTCCTTGACTTACAACCACAACTGAGCCCAAAATTACTGATGCGAAGTGAAACGTTTGTTAAGTGAAATTTTGGCCATTTTACAACCTTTCTTGACTTAGCGTTAAGTGACTCTCTCCTGTTATTAAGTTGGTAACCCGGTTGTTAAGTGAAACTGGCTTCCCCAGTTACTTTGCTTGTCAGAAGGTCATAAAAGGTCATGGCTTGACCCAGGGATGAGGCAACTGTCATAGATAAGAGATAGTTGCCAAGGGTTTGAATTTTGATCATGTGACCATAGAGATGCTGCAACGGTCATGTAAAAAACAGTCATAAGCAGAGGTGGCATTCAGCCGGTTCTGACCGATTCAGGTGAACCGGTAGCTCTGATAATCAGCTGGCCCCACCCACCCGCCCCCGCTCTTTCCTGTCCTTTCATATCCTGCTTTGTAGTTCATCTCAATTGTGCGGCACAGCCAATTTCCCACCCTCCCCATTGTTCTACTTACCATTGCTGACTTGGAAGGTAAGTAGCTGAGTTTCTAAATGCTCCACTTTCAGCGCTGCGCACAAGTGCCTTAGGCACGCGTGCACGCGCACCAAACCGGTTGTTAAACCAGCAGCCTTCCACCACTGGTCATAAGTCACTTTTTTCAGTGCTACTGTAACTTTGAACAATCACTTGATGAACTGTTGTCAGTCAAAGACTACCTATATAGATTTCTTACTACCAGCTTTTGAGGTTTTGCCATAGTCAGTTGGCAAACTAGCAGGGCTCCCTCAACTCTAATAGGATTTGATTCCCATTGTGATTAATAAATTCTGGATATTAATTAATTCAGTAATTAATCCAGCAGAAGCTACTTGGTATAGTGAGATACGGCACAATGAAGGCAGGCAATCCAGCAATATGTGGGCATAGAAGATTGGGCCTCAGTGGTGGGTTGCCCCCGGTTCGCACCGGTTCTATAGAACCGGTAGTAAAACCGGCGGGAGTCTCTGCCCACTGACCCTGACATCAAGAAAATGCTTCTGCGCATGCGCAGAAGAGCACACGCGCGAGTGAAGTAAGCACACACGCGCAGCCCCATTGCAAACCGGTAGTAAAGGTAAATAGAACCCACCCCTGTTGGGCTTGATAGATGGCCTGGCATATTTTCACTCACTGTCAAGAGAAATAAATCTGCCCCAATTACACAACATTTAAAACTGAGTTTAAGCTATGAGTACATACTAGGCCGGGGGTGGGCAAATATGGCTCTTTTACAACCAGAGCTTGGCTGTCTCAGGAATTCTGGGAATTGAAGTCCACAGGTTGTAAAAGAGCCACATTTGCCCA
This sequence comes from Arizona elegans, assembly GCA_022577455.1. Taxonomy (NCBI): domain Eukaryota; kingdom Metazoa; phylum Chordata; class Lepidosauria; order Squamata; family Colubridae; genus Arizona; species Arizona elegans. Next base: position 191,526,298 of record JAKOOJ010000001.1, read on the forward strand.
CCCCTGTACTAAACTAGATAAGGATTGTGACTGATCTGAAGAAAGAAGCTAAGAATATGACTGATGCCTAAAACATCAGTCAATTCCTATCCCAGAAAAGCTCTGATAAGTAATAAATTGATATAAATATCTATCTGAAGTCATTTGATTGGCTGTCAATGTCAGAAAAGCCATCACACCATTCAATCCTGTTTCCCCCAAAATACCCACATTTGTAAGTGATGTAATAACATCACTTTATAATAACATACTTTATCTATTGTTTGCATGCTTGTAAGTGCCAGATAAACACATAGTGAATTGTCAAAGCAGTTTGAAGGATTGCAAAAGACTACCTAGGCTTGGTTCATGAATCAATGTCCAAAATTTCCAAGAGCTAATAATCAGGCATACGTATATGCCAGTAGCACGAATGAGAAAATTTTCAGAATGGATGAATATTCACTAACAGCGTTTGAAATTAGTTGTGGATTTGTGAATCAAGCTGAAGAAAATCTGCCCATTGTTAGCTGCAGAGAGTGAGTGGCAGTAGGTTCAAACCCCAGATTAGCATCTGTTGCATCACATTATTACTTTGTCAGTAGTGAATGTTCAGCCCATCAGTTCCTGTTATTCTTAGAAGATGAAAAGATGAAACTCCAGTCACCAAACCTCTCCTTATCTCCCTATGACTATTTGTAGAGCACTTTCATTAACTAGGCATTGTATAGAGATCAACATACAACACAGACAAAGAGAGTTTGGAGGGTAGAGGAAGAAAAGAGAGATCAATTTGTCAGGTCATAACAAAGAGGTATGTTGTCTTGCTAACAGGCATTTATAACCAGTTCTTGCCAGCTGATTTTCGTTTGCTGGTATTCCTGCTCAGATGGTGGCGATGCAATTACCCACCAGTCTTTGCTCCTCTTGTTAGAGCATCGGTGACCTTCCCTTTATGTTTACTGCTACCGAGAAACCAATTGTTCAACTGCATATCGTTGTCTGTATGGAGGGCAAAGTTAGGTTCCTGCAGCTGCTTAGTTTGTGGCTAATGGCTGGGCCAGTCTGGTCCCCACTTTCCATGGTGCTTTTTGTAAGAAGGCAACAATGGGGGCATGTTGTAATCTGCCAATCAATCCATTCCATGCTCCTAAAACAGACCCACTAGTAAAAATGAAAAAGAGAGAGAGGGAGATGATGAGGGTGAGGGTGATTGTTTGAGATGACTGGGAAGGAAAGAAAGAAGTGTTTTAACCAAATTCTCAATTAAACAATTCCAAGTATTATCCCTGTGAGAGATATTCTAGGGGTTTTTAGTCCTCAAACTAGTAATGACTAGGGATGTAACAGATCCATTGCAAATTGTCTCTTAAGCAAAATGACATGATCTGATAAAACAGAATCCAAAGCTATCTCGGCATGAATAAGCATGTGAGATTTAAAGTCGGCGAAGGGGCCATCCCAAAATATTTTATAACTTTTTTAAACTGTTTAATGAAATTGCATACAAAGAAAGAACCCATTTGGGATAGAGGTGCCACAAATAAAGCATATATTTGAGGAAGTTGTATAGAACAAAGCCCATGTAAGGACACAAAAAAAAGAGAGAGAGAGAGAGAGAGAGATTACAAATTATCTCTTGAAAGTTATGCACAAGTATGCAAATATTATTCTGCAATGTAAATTGAGAAGATGTTTCTGTGGGGGTTGCTAAGACTTAATGTTAACTTGATGACACATCATAAATCTTTCAATCAATCATTCAGAGGAAGTTGCAATGAGGGTGAGAACTATGAGGCTATAATGAACTTTCTCCTTAAAAGCTTAATTTGTGGACAAATAGAACAAATTGGTTTTCAAATGCATGTCATATGGATTCATATTGCAATTAGATTACTCTGGACCAGTGGTGGACTGCTCCCGGTTTGCACCAGTTCGCAAGAACGGGCAGTAAAAATTTGTAGTAGTTCCAAGAACCAGTAAACCAGCCGAAAAAAATGCTTTTCAAAGTAAAAAAACAAAACAACCTCTGATGATCCCGCAGCACAGCTGGGAATGTCAGAGGCTTTTCAAAGCATTTTTTCTACAACCTCTTCAGTGGTAAAAAAAAAAAATGCTTTGAAAAGCCTCTGATGATCCCAGCTGAGTTGCCTGTTCGGCAGAGGGCTTTTCAAAGCATTGTTTTCTGCAACCTCTTAAGGTTGTAGAAAAAATGCTTTTAAAAGTAAAAAAAAAAAAAGTTGGCCATGCCCACCCTGTTACATTACCCCCCACCAAGCCACGCCCACAAAATAAGCCACACCCACAGAACCGGTGGTAAAAAAAAATTAGAACCCACCCCTGCTCTGGACCCTTCTAATAACAATAAACAATGTCCATCACCCTCCCTCCCTCCTTCCCTCCCTTCTTTCCTTGGTGAGATAATTTCAGCAACTGTATGAACAGGGAGGTCTCCTGAAGGCACTCAAGAGTGACTTCTGAAATGTTTTCAAAGTAATCATTCTGAAATGAATGTATTCCATTTTCTTTTCATATCATTCTTTTAAAAAAAAAAAAGGAGATGAAATGTCCCATCTACATGGCCACATAAAACGAAGGGCAAAATAATTGCACTGACTTTATTTTACATATATATATATATATATATATATATATATATATATATATATATATATATATATATATATATATATATATATTCCTTGGTTGTATTCACACCTCTAAAGCAGTAAATCAGGAAAGCTATGATTAAGATAATGACAGTAGTGATACATCAGTGTTGAAAGACTTACTTGTTTTTAGGAGACAGTAAAAAAAAAAAAAGAGGCAAAGCATCGGCAACATTTATTTGTGCATATTGTTGCATGCCTTCCAATAGCTATGATACCAATCCTATACATGCAGCCTCCATCTTTGTGTTGTTCCTTACAGGTCATGGGAGGTCATGCACAGTCCATGATCAGCAACCAGGGTGCTCTCAAGTGATCCTCTATGAAGCTGAAAGCTTGCTTGCTAAATTCCTGTTTCCTTGGCCAGCTTTATGAAAAAAGACATACACAAGAGGGGAAGGCAATTTCTAAAATGGGATTGGCATCAGGAGAGTTACCTGATGATTAATAGAGTTGAGGATACAGAAGCTGTGCCAGAACAATTATTTGGTAACCCCCACATCAGGGGTGAAATCCAGCAGGTTCTGACAGGTTCTGGAGAACCGGTAGTGGAAATTTTGAGCAGTTCGGAGAACCAGCAAATACCACCTCTGGCTGGCCCCAGAGTGGGGTGGGAATGAAGATTTTGCAATATCCTTTCCCCAGGAGTGGGGAGGGAATGGGGATTTTGCAGTATCCTTCCCCTGCCACGCCCATCAAGCCATGCCCATCAAGCCACACCACGCCCACCAAGTCACGGCCACAGAACCGGTAGTAAAAAAAATTGGATTTCACCACTGCCCCACATGCATGGTTGAATATATACGAAACTGCTCGGGTGGGGGGGTGGGGTTTCATCCCAGAGCAAACTTTCTTTTATTCTGCAGTAGTACTTTGGTACTCAACTGCTTTGAAACTCATCGAATTTGATACTCAATGCATTTTGACATGAACATTTTGTCCTGGTACTCATCGTTTGTTTGGTACTCAATGCCCAAGCTAGAACATGTCAGTGTCGGTTGCCTTGTGATTCACTACATTATTCCTTATGGGAAAAATTTGTTCAGTATTCATCATTTTAGGTACTCATCGCACCTCCCGGAACCAGCTAAGGATGAGTACTGAAGTATCCCTGTAACAATCTCTCTTTGTTCCAATTCCTTCCTTCCAGTTCTTTGGCTTGGATTCCAATCTCCTATTTCTCAACCAGATGACATCAGCAGAAAAGTGCAGGAGTTGGGCGCCTTTTTTGGATACACCATGATGATTTCATTCATGACTATTTATTTATTTATTTATTTATTTATTTATTTATTTATTTATTTATTTATTTATTTATATGCCGCCCTTCTCCGGAGACTCAGGGTGGCTTACAATGCGTTAAGCAATAGCCTTCATACTTTTGTATATTTTATACAAAGTCAGCTTATTGCCCCCACAAACCCGGGTCCTCATTTTACTTACCTTAGAAAGGATGGAAGGCTGAGTCAACCTTGAGCCTGGTGAGAATTGAACTCGCAGTAATTGCAGGCAGCTGGAAGCTAAATACTACCTTTAACAGTAGCATTAGTCTGCTGCGCCACTGAAGTCTCCTGAGTGGAGACTTCAGAATGAACCTGATCTTTGAAATGAACTGATAATCTGAATTGAGGCAACCCTTCAAATTAAACCATCTCCACTAGGGAGATTGAAACTCCTTTAATGGCATGTTTGAGACGAGGATTTGCAGAGTCACAAAGTAGAAGTGCTCTACTTGTGCTTGTGCTTTGCAGTATCTTGTGTAGGGATGAACACAGGGATTGGGTTCTCTTTTCTGTGAGTTTTCCAACTTTCCCTGTGTGTAGGCAGAATGGCAATTTTCGGAGAAGTTGCTACTTGCATCATTCTACCATCTTTTCCCTTCCCTCCTGAACCCACACTGAATATGAATAGCCAGTCTTCTTTGTCGCATCTCCAGTTAGGTACAATTCATGTTTAGGTTTGTTCTTTTCAGCAATGGTTTTGTATGTAAAATGGCATCTTTCCCACTTGCTTACAAAATAGTGCCATATTGTACAGGTTTTGCAAATGTGAATACTTTGGGGTGGTTGGTTTTTTTGTTTTTTTGGTTTTTTTTTACAATCTTATGATCCTGATCAGTCCTCAACCCATTCAGAATGCCTGAAAAAAAAGAACTCTGTAAAACTACAGAAGGTTCTTCTGATCTATTCAGACACCGTCCAGGGGCAGACAGAGTTTGTACTACCTTGTGGATAAATTGTAGCTGCCATCATCACATTTCAACGTGAAACAATGGAATTTTGTGAAAAATTGAAAAAAAAAGGGGGGGGGATCCCTTTAAGTAGAAAGCAAAAGAATAGCAACTGCAGAAACAGCGGTAACTATCAGTGTGGGCAGCCTGTTTATTGTGTTAAATTTCACAAGAAAAAAAAATGTGGTGGTGTTTTTTTAAAAAAAAAAAAATCCTTGGAAGCATTCAGATCTTCAAACACTTTTTCACCACTTATTCAACCGATTTGTTCGAGTATACTCTGAATAAAAATAAAGACATCAATCAGATTCTGCTCTCTGTTTGCAAATACCAGCTTCCTGGTTGTTTCTCCCAAAGAGGAACTTTTGATTCCTCCTTCTATTATCTCCCCATCTGTTTCTCAACAACAATATTCATTCGGGCTTTGAGATCGTGGATGAAGCCAGCTACCTCTTCTCGGCCATCCTAAGCAACAAGCTTCATAGATGCTGGCCTTCTTCATGCAAATGAGAAATTATAGCCCCTTGGATGGTCTTCAATTACAGCATCCAATTGCCCCAATCAGTGCAGATTAATAGGTTACTAGGTTATCTGAGGGACTGTTTCTTGCTGGTCACATCTACCCAACTCATCAGGGGAGGCAGGGAATGTTGTGGGTCTCATCCCCAAGGGAGATATACCTGGTGGGACCCAGAAGAAAAGCCTTCTCCGTTATGGCTCCCTCTCTCTGGAACATCATTCCCCCAGAAATTAAAATGGCCTTCACTCTAACACTCTTCCAGAAGGCGCTGAAGACCTGGTTCTGTCAGCGGGCCTGGGGAACGCAGAGCGGAATGGAGCCCATTGAATGGCTCATGTGAGATGTTATCACCGGGACGAGGGATGAGGCGTTAAGTTTATTATATTATTTTATTAATTTATTATTGATTCTCTCTTTTATTAGTTTTATTGTTTTTATATTGTTTTTTATATTTAAAATATATATACCATATTTTTCGGAGTATAAGACGCAGCTTAGTTTTTGGGAAGGAAAATAAGGAAAAAAATCTGCCTACCAGGTATTCATCTGGCTAGCGTCCTTAGTCTGGTCAGCTTCAGCATATTAGTTTTCTGGGTTTTTATCCCCTGCTTGGAGATAAAAAAAACAGCTTCTAAGGCACAGCTGAGATGAAGCAGCAATGAGAAAAGCAGGCAAAGCACGGGGTGAGATCACTGCACTCAGCTAGTGTCGGGTTAGGGCTGAAAAAAAGCTTCTAAAGAACAGCTGAGAGTGAGAGCATGGAGATCACTTCACTCACTAGCACCTTGTTAAAGCACAGTGGAAAGGAGAGGAGAGGAGAGGGAGCAGGCAAACCTGGGAAGATTGCTTCATTCGCTAGCACCTTGTTAGGGCTGAAAAAAAGCTTTGAAAAAGCTACATTCAGAGTATAAAATGCACCCAAATTTTCAGCCTCTTTTGAGGGGTGGAAAGGTGCCTTATACTCCGAAAAATATGGTGTGTGTGTATGTATGTATGTATATATATATATATATATATATATATATATATATATATATATATATATATATTCTTGTAAGCCACCTTGAGTCGCCATGTGCAAATAGGCGCCAATTTAAATTTCATAAATAAATAAATAAATGAATGAATAATAATAAGAAATGCTGTTCAATGGCATCTGGAGGACCAAAGATATTTTACTCATAAAGCACTGAGGAAGACAAGACGCAGACTGTGAGGGTCAAGTTAGGAGAAACTACAAGGAATTCTGGACCCTGATTGCTGTTCTAAGCCTCAAACTAAGAATCAGCAACCAACCTGCCTCTTGGACAACTCATGGGATCCCAAAAATCCAGCAGGACCCATTTCCTAGGACTGAGTGATAGTAATTTGTTAGATATGTTCGAGGATCGTGCCCAATAATTCCAACAAGCAGTTCTGGTTTAAATCGTTTGTTGTTTATTGACTGGACATCTCATCAATACAGGTACATCTCCGGAACTGGAACAGGACCGCATGGCTGACCCTTAAGTACCCCCTGGGCGTGGCTAAGGTAAGGAGGGGCTATTGGGTTAGGGTGTACCTTGTGGGCTGGCCTGTCCAGCCCCTCTACCTCTAGCTCTGGGTCAGAGGCAAGGCATTTATTCCTGACAAAACCCCCTCTAAATGCCTGGCCGGGATATTCCTGAGTGGTGTACACTTGAGGCGCTATTTTTAGGAGGACACCTAATTTTGATGTGAGGTATGTGTGTTGCTTGTTTTGTAATGGCTTTGTTAGAATGTCTGCTGTTTGCTCCTCTGTGTCACAATGTATAACCCTTATGAATCCTATGTTTGCGAATTGCCTAACATGTTTATATTTTATGTCAATGTGTCTCGACCTTTGGCCAACTGCTTCAGCCTTTGATATTTCCATGGCTGCTTTATTGTCTTCATGCATAGTGATGGGGTAGTTTGGTTCGGCCCATATGTCCGTGAGCAGGTCGTCAAACCAGATCAAGTTATTGGTGGCCTTGGACAAACAAATATATTCGGCTTCTGTGGTAGATGTGGCTACCAGATCCTGTTTCCCTGTGTACCAATGCACTGGGCTGTTGTTGAGGAAGAACACGTAACCTGAGGTGCTCCTCCTACTTTTCACATCTCCAGCCCAGTCAGCATCTGCGTAGCACGTGAGCGTGGGAGTTGTGGCGTTCTCGGGTTCTAGTGACAGGCAGGCGTCAGAACTGTGTTTTAGGTATCTCAGTACCCTTTTTATGGCTTCCCAATGGTACACGGTGGGTTTCCCTACGTGTCTAGACAGCAGGTTGACAGGTAGGGCGATATCTGGCCTGGTCCAGTTTGCAATGTACAATAGTGAACCTATGGTGGATCTGTACAGCGTGTTGTCTTTGAATGGTTCAGCCTCATTGTACATGTCCTTCAAAAAGTCTGGTTGCATTGGTGTTTCACACCCCTTGGCATCTGTCATATTGCACTTATGTACCAGTTCCAAAATTTTATCTTTCTGTGACAATTGGAAACCTTTGTCCATTTTTGTGATTTGCACCCCTAGGTACTTGTCTACCTTACCCAAAATCTTCAGGGAGAAATGCTTTCCTAGTTCATTGGCAAAGTCACTGCATTTGCTGATCTGATTACCGATATATAGTATATCGTCCACGTATATTAAGACATACTCGAGGGAATCACCTGACTTCTTGGTGAAGAAGCAGTTGTCGGCTGAGGTGGCTGCAAAGCCCATGGATTTCAATGTCTTAGACAAACACTCGTACCAGCGTTTCCCTGATTGCTTGAGCCCATACAAGCTTCGGTTTAGAATCCATGTTTCTCCCTTCCTAGTTGTTTGACTGGGGGGTGCTCTTACATAAATCTCTTTGTCAAGCTCAGCGTGCAGGTAGGCGGTTTGTACGTCGAATTGGTGTACCTCCAGCCCTAGCAGTGATGCAATGACTAACGCACATTTTACGCTTTCGGCCCTGACTGTGGGGGAGTATGTTTCTGTGTAATCATCAGGGTATCTTTGAGCAAATCCCTGCGCTACCAGTCTAGCCTTGTAGAGAGTTTTGTTTTCCTCTAGCGTCTTGATTTTGTAGACCCATCTGGTGCCTATTGTCGTTTTTCCTGCTGGGACCTCAGAGGGAGTGTATACGTTTAGTTCCCTCAGGCTATCCATTTCCTTCTCCATGGCCTGCTCCCATTTTGCCCTTTCCTCATCTGGTAATTTTAGCACATCTTCATATGTGTTGGGGGTTAGTTGGTTAGTGTGGATAGATAATACGTAATCCCCTAACCTTTGTGGCACCTTGCCCCTGTTTGCTCTGATTGGCCTGTCAGGGGGCGTCTCTGTGTCATGCATGTACCTGGCTTCTTTCTCAGTGAGTGAGTCCACTTTGATGTGTGGGTGGTTCTCCTTCCACTCCTTCACTAGTATTTCCTGCCTCTCGCTTTTGATTCTTTCCTGTTCTGTACCCTTTCCTGTGTTAGGTGTTACTCCCCTTTGAGTGTTCCCCGGTCCGTCCTTGCTAAGGAACACCTCGTTGAGGTGTATCTTGGACCAGTTGGCATTTTCGTGAAAAACTGCTGTTCGAGAGATTACGAAGTTGTTGTTGCTGTCTATGAACCTATATCCCTTTGTTCCTGGCTCATATCCCATGAACCTCAGTCTTCGGGATACCCTGTCCCCCTTTTGCCTCAATTGCCTGGGAATGTGTACATCTGCTGTGACCCCGAATATGTGTAAATGCGATACTTGTGGCTTCCTTTGGTACATTAACTCATATGGAGTTTTGTTTAGTACGCTGGACCATAACCTGTTCAGAGTATAGTTTGAATAGATGAGTGCTTCCGACCAGAAGTGTTGTCCCAGGCCTGCATCCTCTAATGCGCACTTCATCATGGTCTGCAGCATTCCGTTTTTTCGTTCCGCCACTCCGTTTTGGAAGGCCGAAAATGGGGAAGACGTGTAGTGGACTACCCCGCGTGCCTTTAGCCATTGCGAGAAGTCGCTCGATAAAAATTCAGACCCTCGGTCTGTCATTATTTGCCTGATTTTGGTATTATGTTGTGTCTCTACCCTAGCGTAGAATTCCTTGAATTTTTGGAATACTTCGCTCTTCTGTTTTAGTGTGTACACGAAGCCATAGCGGCTGAAATCATCCACTATGGTCAGGAAGTACCTTTTCCTGTATTTAATGGAGGGCCTTAGTGGTCCCACTAGATCCATATGTATGAGTTGAAAGGTTGAGTCTGTAGTGCGTACTGACTTTTTGGGCCTAGGTTTGGTTTTTAATTTGGAGCTCTTACAAACGGAACACTCGAGATAGTTCTCACAATTCTTTATTTTTACACCTTCAGAGCACTCCATCATCTTCTGCACCACGGGGAAGCTAATGTGTCCTAGCTTTCTGTGTAATAGGTGAGCGCAATTGTCATGTATGGGCTTCCCTATCGCTGGCCTTTCTTTTCTGGTTGCCTCCTGCTCACTTGTTTCATTGTTGTCGTGTGTGTGGTTAACCCCCTCTATTTCCCTACCTGTGTTATCGGGGCTGGCCTTATGGTGGTTGTTTACTCTGTGTTGCTTGTCCCAGACTGGGTGGTAGAAGGGGAGTTCTCCGCTGATTACTATTTTCCCTACGTTTTTGCCCCCTCTAGTTACCTGCACCTTTCCTCCCTTGAAGGTTACTTCAACATTGTTGTCCTTGCTTAACTTTAGTGTAGCGAGGATGTTATAGGGTATATTGGGTACCAGTAACACTCCTTGTACCTCCCCTATCCCCGGCACGTGTGCATTGCCCTTGCCTGTTACTTGCACATTATTCTGGTTAGCCACCTTTATTATGAAACTCTCCTCTGTGAATGATGTTAGTAGATTACGGTCATACGTGGTATGGTTTGTGGCTCCTGAATCCAGCAGCCATGTACCTTCCATCCTATCCTGGTTTGTGTGTTGCCCCTGGTCTCCTATGCCATACAGAGAACCCGTTTGACTTTCCCTGGAGCTGTCCCTGTGGTTTCTCTTGTCCCTGGGGCTAGGTGAATCCCTACGTCTGTGCCTGTCCTCAGGTGAGTGTCTGCTTGTGTATCTTGTCCTTGACTCTGATCTGTCCCTCCTACGTTGCCTGCCCCTGTCCCCTGTGTTTCTAGGGCAGTCCCTTTTGTAGTGGTTCCTTGACCCACACAAGTAACATTCTGCGTTGCTGTGGTTCCTGCTCTGTGGCTCGACCTTCTTACTGGGCCTTTGCTCCCTGCGGCTTATTGAGCGATCTTTTCTGATGCTATCCTCAGCTATTAGTTTGCTCGTTAGTAACTCTAGTGAGAGCTTTCCTGTCCCTAGGTTGTCTATTTGTGTAATGAAGGTGTCCCAGCTGGGGTCCAGGGAGTTCACAATGATACTTATCATGGTCCTTTCGCTTATGACCTCCCCCCTTTGTGTTAGCTGGGCTCTGGTGGCGTTTAGGGATAATAGATGTTCACTCATTGGGGTCCCTGCTTTGTGTTTGGTGGCATAGAATTCCCTGGATAGCCTGGTGGTGCTTGCCACGCTCTGGCAGTAAAATAGTTTGTGCATCCTCTGTATTACTTCTAGAGCAGTCAGATGATGCCTGATGCTGGGGTAAATACTGGGGGTGATACTAGCTATAACAATGCAGTATGCTTTATGATGGGTACAATCTAGCTCAAAGGTCCAGGGCTTTTTTGGGGGATCAGTGACTATGGATAGTAGGTCTTCTTTGAGTAGGGTGACCTGGAGCTGTTGGTTCCAGTCCAGGAAATTCTCCCCATCTAGCCTTAGTTTGGGGAAGTCACTTGGCAAAGCCCCTGAGTTATAGTTTAAGTTACTCACATTATGTCGCTGTCCATGGTTCCTCACGTAAGGGAACTCACAATAAGGTAGGGGAACGACTGTGGCGAGTCTGAACTGACTTGTCTCTGTGTGCATGCGTCGGTGTAGCTCTATGTCTTCTTCCGTTTCTCCTGTAGGGGCGCATTGCGCGTGCGCGAAGTTCATTTCTTCCCAGCCGCCGTGGAGTGAGGAGCTTGTCTCCGTAGCTCCTTGGTATAGGTCCCAATCCTCCGGATGGGCCTTCGGTTCCTCCTTGGTCGGCCTTGCTCGTCTGGGATCGTCGTGGTTCGTCGTCTGAAGCCTCGGGAAGCGGTGAGGATCGTCGTCGAGGGCCTGGAGTCCGGTTGGTGCCGCGGATGGTCCTGGGTGGCCCGGCCTCGTGCGGGCGTCGCCTCCGGGTGTCGGGCCGAGTCCCCTGCCCGCCGATGGACGTCCCCTGCCGGCGGATGGCCCCGCGGGCCATGGGTCTGGTCCAGTTCGTAGGTCCGGTGAGTAGTCCCATCGCCTCCGGTGTTCCGTTTTTAAGGGGAGGCTTCTTGGGGGCCCTGGGTGGCTCTGGATCCACGCGGCGGTGATCGGTCCCTCGGGATGGGTGTCGGTGTCGGGCCTCCTCGCGTTAGGGTCCCCTCTGCGCTTGGGCCTGGCACCGGGGTGCGTGTCCGGTAGCTTCATCTTGTCCCCCAGGGCCGCGGCGATCAATTCGATTGCCTTGTTGAGTTCGGGCTCGGTGGGCGAGCCTGTGGCTTTGGGCCTTGGGTTCCCTCTTTGTTTGTGGCATTCTTGGGGGGTTATCTTGGGGTAGGCCCCGATTCCCGCCATGAGATTTAAATCTCGGGAATCTATTGGTGGGTGGTCGGCCATTTTTGATGACGCTGCCTCCCAAGATGGCCGCCGTGAAAAAGGCGCGAAAACCCCTTCGGCTCCCTTGGCGGGTTTTTGGTGGGGGGTTCTCTCCCTTACCGCTTCTCCGCCGCTGCATTCGGATTCATCCTCATCTTCCTCACTCGCTGCTTCGCAGCCTTCGATTAGGCTCCGTAGTTCCGCGATGAGGTCGGTGTTGCTTTGCGATGAATCTATCAGGTCCAGGAGTTTTCCTTTTAGGTTGTGCTTTTCCCCTTTTGGAGTCTCGTGTTCGTCCCACTCCTCTCCGCGCCTGGCAGGGGTGCGTGGGTAGTGGAGTAGGCCACTTGCTTCAGATGCCTCTCCTCGGGTGGCTTCGGGTTGGGCAGGTCGTTCTGCCATCTCCTTGGTGAATGCTCTGGTGTTCATCCTTTCCGTCTTGGTTCTTTGCATGCTTGTGGAATGTTTGGGTTGGGCTGCCGAACCATCCTCTGCTACCATTTTGTTAGATATGTTCGAGGATCGTGCCCAATAATTCCAACAAGCAGTTCTGGTTTAAATCGTTTGTTGTTTATTGACTGGACATCTCATCAATACAGGTACATCTCCGGAACTGGAACAGGACCGCATGGCTGACCCTTAAGTACCCCCTGGGCGTGGCTAAGGTAAGGAGGGGCTATTGGGTTAGGGTGTACCTTGTGGGCTGGCCTGTCCAGCCCCTCTACCTCTAGCTCTGGGTCAGAGGCAAGGCATTTATTCCTGACATAATTGGCCCAAGGTCACCCAGCTGGTTTGGGGCCTTAGGCTGGATTAAAAACTCACAGACTCTCAGTTTCTAGTCTGATATCTTAACCACTATACCAAACTAGCTGATTTAGTCCCCCTTTTCAATTCTGATTTACATTTCATAGATTTATGTTAAAGTGTAAAAGAATCTAGTCATTAAGTTCAGTCATTAATTTCTTTTTATGTGCTGAAATGCTGTGATAGGCCAAACAGATCCTGCAATAAATGTAATCCACTCTAATCTTGATTGCAGAAAATAGGAGTTCAGCAGTAGAGTAGTAAATGTCTGGAACATTCTACCTGATCCTGTTGCTAGTTTCTCTAACCCCCATACCTTTTACCTTAAACTGTCTACCGTGGACCTTACACATTTCTTAAGAGGTCCCTAAGGGGGTGTGCATAAGCACACCAGCGTGCCTACCATCCCTGTCCTACTGTCCCCATTTATATGTACTCATTTTATGTGTTTATGGCTATGTTTTGCTTATTTATATCCATTTATTTGTGCCATTTTTCATGTGTCCATGTCTATGTCTATACTGATACTTGTTTCCTTGTGCTTGTTGACAAAATAAATAAATAAATAAATAAATAAATAAATAAATAAATTGGATAGCAACAATGAATGGAGTGAACTGGTATTGTTTGTTCTTGACTACAGAAATTTGGGGACATTCATATACAATTAGGGAAGGTCTATTTTAAAAAGGGTTACTTCGAGCTAAGTGGGATTGAAATATAATTCAAGTTGCATAGGGATCTATCTATCTATCTATCTATTTATCTATCTATCTCATCTATCATCTATCTATCTATAATCTATATCATCCCTTTCTCCCTATCTCTCTATTTACCATATCTATCTATCTATCTATCTATCTATCTATCTATCTATCTATCTATGTCATCTATCATCTATCTATCTATATCTAACTATCTATAATCTATATCATCTCTTTCTCCCTATCTCTCTATTTACCATATCTATCTATCTATCTATCTATCTATCTATCTATCTATCTATCTATCTATCATCTATCATCTATCTATCTATCTATAATCTATCTATCTATCTATCTATCTATCTATCTATCTATCTATCTATCATCTATCATCTATCTATCTTGTATGCACTGGTGTAGTAAAGTATGGAAGATTCTTTGTGTACAAAAAATCCCAGTGAAGCAACAGTGAAGCAAAGCTGAAAAAAAATTCAAAGTAAGATCTTAGAAAAGTAGAAGAAAGCATGCCAAGTTGGATAACTTTATTATCTGACAACATTAAGCAATTCTGTATGTTTAAGGAGCAAGATGGCAAGTTATAGGGAGTGAAGGAGGCATCAAAAAATTAGGACAACTAATTTCCATGGCATGAATGCACCATTAATCCCATGGAAACTTTCTGGAATGGGGTCACCAGCTGTTACCAACTTACAAACTCTGAAAACATCTTCTCACTTATATTTTCCCTGACTGGGTTGAAATTATGATGATTAATGTCCCTGTTGTCTAGGGAAATTTGGCCTGATAAAAGATATGCACTTCTAATAGACAGAGTAATCTTTGTTGGCAGCTAATGAAGATGCTGCTTGGAATCTGGGATGATTGCGTGGTCCAAATGAAATTAATGGCAATCAAAGGAGCTTCCCCAAAGAGAGAAGAAGCAGCTGGCATCAAAGGGGACAAATTCTCCTCTTTACTGAAAAGGAGCATTCGGTCACATTTGCAGCCTCACCTTAAAATGGATCAAATCACATTGAACAAACATTAAATGCGGTGTTTGAATGTGTACACTGAAAAGTTATAGAATTACACCCTGAAGAGATTTGAGTGAACTGGATCAATGGTTCTTTAAGCAATTAACTGCAGTTAAAAAGGAAAAAAAAGAAAAGAATCTGGGTTTTCTCCAAGAAGAAGATTTGTCATGCAAGAGGAAAGCAGCCAAGGGCTTCTCCGTAAGAGATACAAAATGGAAAAGGTCTTCACGACACTGGAGAAGTGCTTGGGCAAGAAACAAACAGTCCCTATTGTCTGAAGACTATAATTGTAAAGAGAGTATTATAATACTCCACTTTTCGTTGACATTTCCCTTGTCATTCGCAATAAGGGAAAGAAAGTAGATACAGAAAATATTGGTTTTGTGTTTTCTTATTCATTCATCCATCCATTCATTGTATTAACTGCTTTTCCATAAAATATAGCTATCAAAACTGGGATCGTGAACCTGATCGAACTGAAGCCCACTTCCAGAACAACCTGGAAGCAGATTTTTATTTGCCCAAGGTAAAGTCTAATCCCTTCTATTCTAAATCAAAAAGTACAGTTCCTAATCTGTTTGTCTGGCACAGTGCAAGTGGCAGGACTTGCAACAGCTGCTCCCAAACAACAGTGCTTCAGTTTGTTTATATAAAACATTGCCCGGATATTGTGGTGAAATCAAAATGACCCTTCTGGTTTGGGCACAATTGGTTATCACACCAATTGAGAAATCTTTCTTTTCATTCAATCAGCTCCACTGCACTTATATTCCCCTCAATCTATCTCCAGTCTCTAAAATTTGCCTTATGAGCTGACTTTGCTACATATTTCATCACATCTATCATCACCATCATCATCCGCATTTCAAAAATAGAGAGCACCAAACTCTTGCCTTCTATTTCTCAGAAAGCTGTCATGCATCATGCCTGCAACTTTTCAGCAATTCAAATATTTCATTCCGTTTGAATGAAAAACAACATTCCAACTGTTGGAGAATTCCCTAATCTAGAACACAGAAAGGCAGAGTCTCGTTTTTTTTTCTTCTTAATCCAATTATTTTCTGATCTACAGTGTGGTTAACATTTGACATGCTTGGCAGGTGTCCATAACAAGCTGGAATGCCTTCAAAATGCTTATTTATAGACCCTGACTTAACTGCCAACTAGGCCATTTTAACACTGGTTTCTGTTCATTATTGTGCTTCTTCTTTACATGAGTGTTAACATGAATCCTTTTGGTTCTCCCATGCATTTGGATTAATTAATATTAATTGCTAATAATGACACAGCCATTAAAAGGAGCCTTGCTAGTGCTGGTACTCTTACCAATCTTCCAAGTGTGGGAGAACATCTACTTATGGTATGATAAAAGTAAAGTTAATGTTGATTTTAATAACCATTTTGTTAGACGTGACATACTAAGAATTTGGAATAAATATAAAACAAGGCTCTCTACGAAGCTGCCCCTTTGGGTGTCACCACAAGAAGCTTTTTTTAAAAAAGAAATGGTGGCAAAGCCAGACTGGTTGATGTACAGTAAAATATCTCAACTCTGGTGACCCAATATTAAAGCCGAGGGAAGAACTTGAATCAGACGGTTATGCTTGCCATTGGTTTACTTATTAACAACTGAAAGAAAGGTTTAAACTGGATAAAAAGTTTTATGGATTTGACTTCGTTAAAAATGAACTGGAAATTTCATTATGTGGCAACGATGAACATATTATTGCTAAAATTTATAAAATGTTATTGAAATTGAATTGGAAAATGAATATGTAAAACATTGTATGATTCATTGTATGATTGTATGGACTAGAAGATCTCCAAGGATCCTTCCAGCTCTATTCTGATTGATTGATTGATTGACAAATTTGCTGAATCCTTCATGATTTGTTTACTTAAGACTTAAGACTTTTCTATCCTATCTTTCCTCCAAGAACACAGGCAGCATATATATTTCCTCCAATTTTTTTTCCCCACAGTGACAAATGTGTGAATTTAGATTTAGCTGAGTAACACTGTCTGATCCTAAGACACCTATGGAAATTTTGTGTCAGAAGGTGGGCTTGAATCTAGGTCTCCCAGGCTCAATCCAACATTTTAGCCAGGGTGTCCCCAACATTTTAGAACAAGCAGGACATATTTGCATATGCTCCCAACAGCAGTTGCTACAGCCAGAAGGAAGACCATAAATGGGAAGGAAAATCCATGGCAGTCTCCTCTGGCATATGGATACATGAAGTTGCCATGCAATATTTCTTCACCTAGTCTGCAGTTGTTAACACCAAGTGGCAATGTCTCTGCCATAGGATAGGAGGTAATTTTTCAGGTTACCAACCACCTAAGGATGCACTATAGCTCTGATCTATCATATTTAACTATGGGTTTACATCAGGGGTGGGTTCTACTTACCTTTACTACTGGTTCGCAACGGGATCACAGGCGTACGTGAGTGAAGCGAGCATGCCTTGCTTCTGTGCATGCGCAGATTGCTGATGATAACATCCAGGGTGGTGGGTAGGACCTCTCACCGGTTTTACTACCGGTTCTTGTGAACCAGTCCAAACTGGGGACAACCCACCACTGCTTTACATGTCTTGCAAAGGTAGACAGTGCCAGAATCACAGCCGTGAATCAGTGGTGAAATCCAATTTTTTTTACTACCGGTTCTGTGGGCGTGGTTTCGTGGGTGTGATGTGGCTTGATGGGTATGGCTTGGTGGGCATGGCAGGGGAAGGATACTGCAAAATCTCCATTCCCACCCCACTCCTGGGGGAAGGATATTGCAAAATCTCCATTCCCACCCCACTTTGGGGCCAGCCAGAGGTGGTGTTTGCAGGTTCTCTGAACTACTCAAAATTTTCACTACCGGTTCTCCAAACCATTCAAAATTTCTGCTACCGGGTCTCCAGACCCTGTCAGAACCTGCTCGATTTCATCCCTGCCCTGAATGCCTTCCAAGCGACTGCAGTTCACCTGGAAGAACCCTTGGGATTGTGTTAACAATACAGATAGTCCACAATTTAAGAGCACAATGGGAGAAAAATTTCCATTACTAAGCAAGGCAGTTGTTGAGGGAGTCACACCCAACATTTTTGCCAGAGCTGTCAAGTGAATCACTGTGGTTGTTAAGTAAATCATGCAGTTTTTAAGCAAATTCAGCTTCCCCTACCAACTTTGATTGTAAGTCAAGGGTGACTAATAGATTTATGGAAAGTGGTCTTTCCTGGCAGAATCCCTGTGACCTTAACTGTGATCATTCTTTACTGTCTTTGAGTCCTCCTCTGCTGCCTCCCTAAAATTTTGCACTTCATCAAGTAGCGGCTAAATCTAGCACTGACTGATTTATTCCTGCCTAAACTCATTTACAGAAAGAGAAAGAGAGTGGAGGGAGGGAGGGAGGAAGGGAGAGAGAGAAAGAAAGGAAGAAAGGAAGAAAGGAAGAAAGGAAGAAAGAAAGAAAGAAAGAAAGAAAGAGAAGAGAGAAGACAAGAGAAGAGAAGATTTATTTATTTCCCTGCCCTCCATATAATCTGATTGGCTTTTGTGGCAGCTGAAAGGAGAAAGTGGCAGCTAAGAGAGAGACAATCATATCAGGAAGAGCACATGCTAATGTAATCAGGGGCTCTGAAAGGAAGTGATTTTGACAGATTAGAAATTATAGCTTGGGATGGGATCCCACCCAAGTTGTCAGCCTCTCTTCCGGCAGTAACAGCAGGCTCAGTGAAACTTAAAGATCTTTCTCTCGGTTTGTTGTGTTCTGTCACACCAGCCTGTAACGCTGATGGATTTCTGACAGGAAAACCTAAGAAACAGGAGGCAAAATCTTCCTGTTTAGCATCTTAATCTTCGATTAAAGATGCAACCTGGATGATGCCATCGGAAAGGCTTGAGGGTTTGCCTTCCCCCAAAGAAAATTGTAACTCTAATTCAGAGTTCCTCCCCTTCTTTAATTGCTGATTGTTCAAGCACACTTTCATCCTTAAGGATGGCGTTGGCAGGCTGACCATGGAACAAAGATATACTAATCCTGATTTCTGAACCCTTCTTTCTAGCCAGGTGTGCATCTCCTGGCAGCAGAGCAGGTCAAAGCTGTGAAGGTAAAATGTGCCTGTACTTATTTTTCCGGCTCTCCCCAGCTCATTAGTGCCCATTAACAACCCCCTGAGGGAATATAATGACCAGTGGAAAAAGGGCAAAGCAACCCTGAATGAACCAAACAAATGGCGCAGATAGATATTATCCACCAGCAATACTAAAGTAGAGAAGCTCAGCCATTGAGGGCATCTCCTAGGAAACCACTGGATCACATTAAAAGATATTGACGTTAACATAAAGAGAGCTGCATGGTGAACAGCATGAATCTGACAGAATTGAGGATGGCTTTCTAAATTCAATCATTCTGAATCCTAACCCCCCCCCCAAAAAAAAGTCATCTGTGTATCTCTCTCGGCTTAGAGGCTTTCACATTTTGACACCGTTACAAAACAAGGGATACAAGGTTTAAGTAAATGAAATGGTTTGAAAGGGGAAAGAGCAGAGCTGCTCACCGTAGGCACAGCGAGAAATAAATATAGATTGGCTGAGACCTGGAGGTCTCTGTTTGGGCCTTGGGTCTGCGCTAGGGATCCCCACATGCACACACTTCTGACACCCCAGGTGTAGAAGCCAGACAAACAGAGGTCTCTCTAGAAACTGGTGACTAGACAGGCTGAGTGAACCTTCAGTTTGAATTATTCCTTCAAGCTGAATCACCAAACTAATCTGAAGCATCAGTTGGAATTGGTGCTTTTGAATTGATTTGGCAGGTAATGGACTTTCATGCATGAGAACAGTATAGCCAGGCAAATCCTTGCTTTGACATGTGCAGGAACCTATACAAGCCACCTTTTAAAAATAAAATTGCTGCAGCAGCTGCCTCTTTTTCCAAACATCTGTGGAAACCGCTCCCAATTCTCACCATGCTTATGTGCAGGTGAAGCGACTATAGTGTGCTCTGTGTCCTCCTGAGCAATTCGAAGGATTTGCAGCCTTTTTTTTTTAATTAAACTGAGTTGATAATTCAAATCTCAGCTTTTCAGATCATATCAGACTTCAGGGAATAAGATGGCCTAGGACAGGGTGATTGAGCAGCCCATTTTGGTGTGTGTGTGTGTGTGTGTGTGTGTGTGTGTCTAGAGAGCGAATGTAGAAATGTGTGTGCAAGTGCATACATGTGAAAAATGGAGTATTGTGGCTCTAAACATGTGAAAAGAGTGAGAGAATTTCAGACAATGATAATTTTAAAAGAAAGATTATGGGCCACTGAATATTCTTCCCAAGGTTTGCCATCTCTGATGTATAGAAATTGATTGGTTGGTTGGTTGATTGATTGATTGATTGATTATGTGCCATCAAGGTGCTAGCGACCCTATAAATAGATTTCCTCCACGGTGATCTGTTCCTAATCTGATCTTTCAAGTTTTTTGATGGTGCACCAATCGTCATTATAACTTTGTCCATCCACCTTCCCACTGGTTATTCTCTTTTTCTCTTTCCTTCCATCTTTTCCAGTCTTGCAGCCTTCTCCACAAAATTAGGTGATTGCATAAAATTGAATCATTTGTGCCTCAAATGAGAATTCTGGGTTGATTTGTTTGAAGATCCACCCATGTGTTTCCTTGGTTGTCCACAGTATTCTCTCTCCCCACCTCCCTCTCTCTCTTTTATAATTTTTTATTAAAGAGGGTTTTTTTTTAATTTAAGATAAAATTTATACAAACTAATATAGCAATAGCACTTAGACTTATATACCGCTCCATAGTGCTTTACAGCCCTCTCTGAGAAATTTACAGAGTCAGCATATTGGCCCCAACAATCTGGGTCCTCATTTTATTGACTTCAGAAGGATGGAAAGCTGAGTCAACCTTGAGTCGGTCAGAATCGAACCTCTGGCAATGAATAGTGAGTTAAACCTGCCTTACTGCACTCTAACCACTGTGCCACCATGGCTGTAAAGTAAGATTATAAAGTAAGAAAAGGAAAGAACTTATTTCTATTCCAATTACACTCTGCCCTTCAAGCCCACTTTAGTAGCTTATTTACATTTTAGAATTATCTACAACCAAAGGAGAATGAGATTGAGATTAAATCCTTCAAATTTGGAGCCAAGCACTGCAAATCAAAGTTTTGAAGAGCTGTCCTGAACTGGGAACAATTGATATAAGGAGGGTTTTGTTTTTTTTTTTCCCTAGGAAGTATTTCCTTACCGAGACGTTGATTCTTGTACTTATTATCAAACAGACATATTCACACATAAGTGCCTGCCTCCCCTCTGTTCACCCTTACTGAGGTTGCTAATAGACAGACTGCAGCACATGAGACACAAGTGGATTTTTGTTGTTTGAGAAGGGTTTTGTCTCTGTGTGTCTTCTGAGTGGAGATTGCAGCAGAGGGCATCTCCCCCCCTCCCCCCCCCCGAAAAAAAAAAGACACTTGTGTCTCATCATTTGCTAAAGTTCAGATTGCTTGGTGTAAATGTCAGCCAATTTTGTAAAATATCAGCATGATGAAAGAAACAAAGCCGGTCAGATAATAGAAGCACAAAAGGAAGACGTGAAGTGGACAATCCAGTTGTGCCATTCTTCTAAATTAAGGATGGGTGAAGGGTTGGGATTTTTTTTTTTTTCAACCAAGTAATTCACTTCCACCAAAACAGACTGACAGCAAGTCTCAGACAGTAAACCCGGAGAGGATCTTTAACCGTCAATTTAAGCCGAAATCATTTTTGACGTGCAAAGCTTACTGCAGCATCATTGTGCAGAATGTAAGCTATTGTAACAGTTTCAAATTATGGGATTAGGGTTTATCGAGTCAGCAGGGAGCTTTTAGGGCTGGGAGAGAAAAGTCAAATTACGGTCAAAAATAGTAAAAGGCAAAATGGTGGGTGGGGGGAGGAGAGTCAAATAAATGTCAGGTATGCAGTCCTAATGACAGCAAGGGCTCTGGCATCAAAGATTCAGCTCAGTCAATGGGCAGGATAGTTTGAACTTAACAAGATCAACCTTGCAAGGTATGATTTGAGCAAAATGATCTTGTGCTCCTACCTCAATGGGGTGAAGACATTTGGCTGCTTATAGCAAGGGATAAATTGCTGCCCAGCTTCTGTTCCATATATAGAAGCTGGCAATTTCAATACAGGTAGTCCTTGGCTTCTGTTTAATGACAGTTCAAACTTACAACGTTTGGTGAAAAAATGACTTGCAACCTATCCTTGAAGTTATGACCATTGCTCCACTCCTGTGGTCAAAATATGGGCACTTTGCTACTGACATGCATTTACTAAGGCTGCAGTCATGTGATCACAATTTATTACCTTCCCGGGAGGCTTTCATTAAGCAAAATTAATTGGGAAAGCTGAACACCTGCACGATTCACTGGAACATCTGTAAAAATTACAATGTGCCAGTAATTACCATGTTTCCCCGAAAATAAGACCCTGTCTTATATTTTTTTGAATCCTGAAATAAGTGCTTAGCCTTATTGCCATGCGCTCAAAAGCTCGATTGGGCTTATTATCCAGGGATGTCTTATTTTGGGGAAAACAGGGTAAGAATACATAGAAAGAAGATTATTAACAATGAGAGCAATTAATCAGTGGAACAGAAGTTCTTACTTTCAGAAGTTGTAGATGCTCCATCACTGGAGGTTTGCAAGAAGAAGTTGGACAACTATTTGACTGGAATGGTCAAATAGGTGTCAATCTCATGGTGCCACATTGCCATCATGTGAAGTTTTGTGACGTTTTCCCCTTCATGGAGCTGGGGTGGGCGTGGCCTGTGTGTGAAACATCCAGCCCGCAGGCCACCAGTTTGACACCTCCGGTATAGGATCTCCTGCTCAAGCAGGGCATTGGACTAAAAGACCTCCAACGTCCCTTCCAACCCTGTTGTTCTATGTTCTATATACCAATAAAGTAGAATATTTGTAGTTCAGGGTTGAAATGAGGGGTCCTTGGGGGTGTCTGAGGTTGCTTGTTTTCTTGCAGATGTTTCATTACCCTAACTAGGTATCATCACCAGTGCTAGTCTAACTAGATAACATCACCAGTGCTAGCCATCTAGCACTGATGATGTTACCAAGTTTGAGTAATGAAACATCTGCATGAAAACAAGTAAACTCGGAGAGCCCCAAGGAGCCCATATTTCAACCCTGAGCTACAAATATTCTCCTTTATTGATATATGTTCTATATAGTTGAAAATGTAGTCAAAAGCAAACAGGTTAAAATATCAAGAGGATTCCAAATACCAACTGATGAAAACTTGGCACATACCACACCAGGTTTAACTGGTGTTGAACAGAAGAAAGTATAGATAATTGATGTGGCAATATCAGTATAATACCAATATAATAAACTTGTACAGTATGCCACCTGTCTCTCAGCAACTCTGTTAGTTCTGTTGAAGGTGTGTGTGTGAGAGAGAGAGGGGGGGAGGAAGGGAGGGAGGGAGAGAGAGAGAAGCTTCCATGGCAAAAGGATTTGCTGGAGATATCATTGCTGTCTTCAAATGGGGATGCCCGGTTGAAGGCTCCTTTTGTTTCCCCATGAAGTTGCCCACCGAAGTGATATCCGTTAATCTACTCATGGTCATCCACTTTCAAATTATTGGGTTGGCAGGAGCTGGAGCATGTAATGAGAGCTCACCTCACCCCAGTAAGATCAATGCATGAATTAAACTAATTTAAAATGAATTAAGAATTAAAGTCTGGTGAAAAGATTGACTTAGCTGCTCTTCTAAAGGAAGTGTCAAGATTGAATCGCTTTGCTTCTTTCAAATCTTAATGCTTTTCAACTTGCCAATGAGCTAAGGGGAGGGAAGAGGAAAATGGAATGCTGAGAATGTATGCGTAGATCATGAGAGTATGGATCACCACTGCAGGTGCTTGAGAAAGAGATGGACTCTTCCCATAAGAAAAAGAAGTCTCATAATTGGACAATGTGATCACCCAGAGGTGAGGAGAAAGGGAAGCTATTGTTTATCTCGGCCAGCATTTGTAGGGGAAAACGAGAACTGGGTTTGTTTCTTCAGTACCAATATGGCATATCCAATAAAGTTGTACTTTTGGGAATTCAAATCTCCTAAGAGTGTTTCCTTGTTTGGGGTTCATTAGTTGGACAGTCGACAGGAAGAGAGAGTGGGCGTTTCGAAGGACTTCATGTCCCAATCTGGAAGATGACTCTTCTTCATGCCAAATACCAATATCACTATGGGGTATCTTCAGAAGGATCTTTCTTGTACTTCTTAAAGCTTGAGCAGGTTCACAGTAAGTAATGTGGCCTTTACTTAATCAGGATCTAAGCTGCTTCAGGCTTTAAATATCAATAGCGGCACTTCAGATTGAATAAACAATTCTCAACCAGTGCAGATATTTCAGGACATGCACCAAATGTTTCTTGTAACTTTTGCAGATGGCAAACTAGCCCCACATTTGCAACTTCTGGATATTTTTCAAGAGCAGCCACCTGGAGAACTCAGTGTAATTGTAAAGTAAAATATAATCGAGGCATGATTGACAGTTCTCAACTCTAACTGGTTTAGAAACAGTTGAAGTGATGCATTCATCCTAATTGTACAAAAACACTTCTGGGTCACAGTAACATGCCAATCCAGTGGTAATTGTGGATCAAAGTGCACCAGAGGTGGGTTTCAGCAGGTTCTGACTAGTTCTGGAGAACCGGTAGCGGAAATTTTGAGTAGTTTGGAGAACTGGTAGTAAAAATTCTGACTGGCCCCGCCCCCACCTATTCTCTGCCTCCTGAGTCCCAGCTGATCAGGAGGAAATGGGGATTTTGCAGTATCCTTCCCTGGAGTGGGGTGGGAATGGAGATTTTACAGTATCCTTCTCTTGCCACGCCCACCAAGCCATGCCACACCCACCAAGCCACTCCCACAGAACCAGTAGTAAAAAAATTTGAAACCCACCACTGAAGTGCACTCCTAACATGCAAATCACATGTAGACATTGAAAGGTAAGTCTATATGGGTCTTAGGATGTGTCCACTTCTGGGTATAGCGTGAGAAAAAGGAGAAGAACCAATACAAACTGGTATGACCAAGGGTCAGCACTTCTAGAAGGATGTCATCAGTTAATGGTGTGAAAACCCAAAAAGAATCTAGAAGAACTACCAGGGTCACTCTCTCCCTAACCACAAACAACAAAAAATGGTCTCATTATAATGTCTCATCTTAATGGATTGGACCCGAGATTCCTCTTCCTCCTTCCTTCTTTTTCACTACAGCATCTTTCCCCAATGTTACTGGTAAAATACATACAAACATATGTATGTATGTATCAGGGGTGGGTTCTAAATTTTTTTACTACTGGTTCTGTGGGCGTGGCTTATTTTGTGGGTGTGGCTTGGAGGTCATGTGACTAGGTGGGCGTGGCTAGCTGGTCAGAGTCATTTCTGGAAGGTCCTCACACTTACGACCAGTCCTCACACTTATGACCCAACTCATTTGTTTGCTTTTAACACCGATCAGCTGTAGGACGGCCCTTTGAAGCCCCGCTGCAAGAGTTTAAACAATTTTTTTTCCCTCTAGTCATCAGCTGGGACTCAGGAGGCAGCAATAGATTGCGGGTGGGACCAAATAAAAGATAAGAATAACGTGGGCGGGGGGTGGGAGGGCGGGGGGGAGAACCAGTTCAGTGACATCATATTGTCACCGCTACCGGCTCGGCCGAACCGGACCGAACTGGGAGGAACCCACCACTGGTATGTATGTATGTGTATATAGATGTGTGTGTGTGTGTATGTATGTTTGCATGTATATATATTTTCTAAGATGCTGCACTTTAACACATCTAAACTAAGCATGCTCCCTCAGAAAAATAAAAGAGTGTAAAAATCCTGCAGCGTGCTAATAAATTCACAGAAAATGTTAGCCAGCTCCCGAAACTAAGTAAGCTGGATAAACAGTTCAGCACTCAAGAATTCCCAGACAATAACTAGAAAGCTTCTAAGCGTCTATTGTTATTCCAGTCTGTGAAAGACTGAAGATGCCCCAATTCACTTCCCACCCTTAAAAAAAAATGACACATGACAATCAGAATGTCTTAAAGTTAGGTCTGAGTGGCAGGGAAGAGGGAGGGGGGAAAGATTCAATGCAGGCTTGGGGGGAAAGCAGCTGATAGACCAAATCACAAGCTGTGTTGAATGTCCAGGGAATGCCTGGTGTGCTTTTCTATAGCTTTTCGAAATACATCTTGACATGTTACTCTCCAAATCCACTCTTTGATCAGTCCTCTCTGGAGCTTGTACTGAAGAGCTTTAAGAAATGGATTCTCCATACTCTCACACGGCCCTCTGCTTTGTGTACCTGCACTGCATAATATACTTGCTTCTCCATTATCCGGCTTCCAAATGGAATACCTGATGTGCATCCATTTTGATTAATTAAACATCCCATCAACAGAATCGGGATTTTTGCATTTAGGCTAAATTTGCTTAGTAGCCTTGTCACAGAACTGCATCAGTATACCATCTGCTTAATATCTAAGATGGATGATGTTGTTGTTGGAATGCAGAATATAGTCATCATGTCACTTCCCCGCATTAATTTATTTTAAACGTTTTCGCTCCTGCCTGTCTAAATTGGAATTATGCAAAAAAAAAAAAGGCCTCAGAAATTAAGGCCTCATTTATCTGTTGCCTTCCAGTTCTGTCTCTGCTTGTGTTACCAGAAGATGGGTTCAATATATAGCCCAGTTGGATGCTGCTGTGAAGTTCTGCCATGAACCTCAACCAAAGATCATGTGATGGCCTGGCTAGTCCTCATTTTAATACAATAAACAATAAAAGTGAACCAAGAAAACGGAAGCCAGGAATAGGGTGGAAGGTGAATTGTAAGGATATTCAGCCAAGTGACCTTGACATGATGAAGAGGAACCACAGCTCATTCCCTTCAACATAGCCTCCCCCTTCTATGGGTCATTATGTCAGAAGACACCTGTTACGCATGGCATCTTATATGCATGGCGCTCCTTCACAAAGAAAACCATAGGCCAACCATGATCCCACACCTTGCTTGGCAAAGGTGTACACATGGACAACTGTTGAGTTAGAGCCTTTCTTCATACTTATCAAAGGGACATGTCACTTAATAGGGACATGTCCACCAAGTGTCCCTAGTGCCGTGTAACAGGGTGAGCTCCTGTTACTTGTCCCAGCTTCTGCCAACCTAGCAGTTTGAAAGCACGTACATAAAAAATGCAAGTAGAAAAATAGGGAACACCTTTGGTGGAAAGGTAACAACGTTCCATGCGCCTTTGCCATTTAGTCATGTCAGTCACATGACCATGGAGACGTCTATGGACAGTGCTGGCTCTTCGGCTTAGAAACGGAGATGAGCACCATCCCCTAGAGTCAGGAATGACTAGCACATATGTGTGAGGGGAACCTTTACCACCAAGTGTGATAGAATCAATTGCCTCATAAGACAATCACAATATGTTTTATTAATTAATTTTATTTTTTCAAGAGAAAATGTTACCACACTTAGCCAAGGTCACATGTCAAACAAGTAAGGAAGTGCTTAGAAGTAAATGGCAACCAATTTGATTTATGTAATAAATTGTCTATGAGGTCTAACTATTGGTACTTCCTATATGGAGACTAGCTGGTGTACATGATTACCTCATCAACCTCTCCTCCAGGACTAAATGGAGAACCAGTGTGGTATAGTTGTTAAGGGATCAGTGTAGAACTGGGGAAACTTGGGTTCAAGTACACCCTCAACCACGCAAGCTTACTGGATAACTTTAAGCCAGGCCTACCCTCTTAGCTTAAACTACTTGGGTTGTTGTGGGGTCAAGTTAGAGGAAGGAATGCTATATACTGCCTTAAGCTCCAGAAGGAAAAGAAAAATCAGGATATAAATACAATTAATAAATGTTAAGAGGTGGCTTTGATTATATAGTAGCTCTCTTGACTCTGTTCAAGTTCAAACTTCCACAGAATTCAGACTTCTGCTCTGCACAGAATTCATAGCATGAAGCAATGTCTTCAGTTTCCAGGACCAGTTAGAGGAAGTGATCTTTACCCAGGAGACAGATGGAGAATGAAGAGATAGGCTTTCCTCTCTTCTGTGTTTGGATCTTAATTGAAATAATCCTGTTTAGAAAATATTTAAAAGAAAAACAGTTGCAGTTGCATGCTGCCTGCTCAGCCTGATGTATAAAAACTCCAGTGCGGTGATTCAGATTCAAAAGATGGTGGGGGAGAACACAGATCACACCTGTTGGCAATTCCTCACGAAGCTGCAACTTTTCCAGGTTTGTGCACAATCCAGGAACCAAGGAAGTTGAATTAAAGATATGCTGACAGCCCAGGAAAGATATCTAGCTGCCTGAAGGCAGTGCTGTCAGATGAGATGTGCGTGCTGGCATATGCTGGATCACATTTCCCCCTTCGAATCCAGTTCACCGCACAGCCCTCATTTGATGCCAAGAGAATCATACCAGTAACCAGAGATTTGAAATGAATCAAAGGTGGCATCTGAGTATACCCAATATCTTTCTTCCTGATATTCTTCACCTTAAAGATGGATGCTAGAACAAAGCCTCCCTCTGCTTTAAACCTGACTCCTGGTGTTTTATTTATTTATTTATTTATTGGTTCAATTTATATGCTGCCCTTCTCCGGAGACTCGGGGCAGCTTACAATGCGTTAAGTAATAGCCTTCATAGTTTTGTATATACCTGCTTAGTAGGGCTTTCGCCCCCCCCCAAGCGGTGTTCTTTTTTTTATACAAAGTCAGCTTATTGCCCCCACAATCCAGGTCCTCATTTTACCTACCTCGAAAGGATGGAAGGCTGAGTCAACCTTGAGCCTGGTGAGATTTGAACTTGCAGTAATTGCAGGCAGCTGGTGTTACTTAACAGCACTTTAGTCTGCTGCGCCACCAAGGCTCTTTTCAAGGATACATCCCTGCAGTTTTCTTGGTATCGGCCTGGAAGTATCTTGTCATTGCTCCTTTGGAGAGTCTTCTTCTTCCACCTTCTGTTAGCTTCCAATCCAACAAAATCAGCCAGATCAGCATGATCTAGATGATATGGAGCAGAGGTGGTATTCTGCCAGTTTGGACCAGTTCGCCCGAATTGGTAGCAGAAATTGCAGGTGGGCTTGCCCACCTGCCCATCCAATTTAGGCACGTTTTTGAAGCCAGGCGCATACGTGGAAGGCGCATGCACAAGCAAAGTGCATGCATGGAAGGCAAGCGCAGGTGTGAACCGGGGGCACACAAGCACACACGAAGCAAGCGTGCATGCAGCAAACCAATAGTAAGATAATCGAAAGCTCACTGCTGATATGGAGGATGCCTATGTGTCTACATCTCTTGTCAATATGAGCCAGGAAAATTAGCCAGAAATGTCCAAGGCCCCTTCCAAATCAAAGGAAATCTCACCTTGCTTTTACAAAACAACTTAGTCTATTTAGTAATTCATGAGAAACCTGCACTGCCAGAGCTGTGAAAGGATATCTTTCAGTACAGAAAGGCAAACACAGAAAGATCATATTTGTCCAATTCAACAAAACAAAGTATATTACCACTGTAAATAAAAACATGTTGCTGTTTAGCTGTAACTGCTGGCCTTCTACTCCAGGGTTGTGACAGAGTGAAATGATTATAGAGACTAACTGTCTCAGTCGGCATCAGAGAAATTCAGCATCAGCACCAACTAGATTAACTCCTCTGAAACTTCACTTCTTTTACAAAAAGCAAAACACACAGCTCTTTTCTCACACCACAAAGCTGTGATAGCAAGAACAGTAGTGATGAAAGGCACTTAATAATGCAACTCAATTATTACAATGTTTCTAGGCAGACCTCAGTAGCAGAAGAAAATTCCTGTTTTGAACAAGGAGGTAGATTTAATGCTCCAAGTGGCTTCCTCCAACTCTATGAGCTGATGAGTCTGTTCATCTTTAAACAAGTTTAAAACTTTCAAAGGTTGCTGGTCTCAAGGAACCTGGTCTCAAATTCTAGTGTTTTTGCCATGTTCTGAAAGCAATTGCTTCTTTAGACTTGGAGGCAATGTCATTTGAGCCCCATTGTAGACCAAACTGAGAAATCAAACTCTACATGAAGGCTAAAACTATTGATAATGACTATATTAACAGAATCTAACAAGCTTGACTGTCCTTTATCCCTACTACCACCACCACCTATACCCATATGAATTAGAAAGGTTTCTTCCCGAATCTTCTGCACATAATTTCTTTTTGTTTGGGACTTAATTCATGTTTCTTCCTCATTGGTTTGATAACGTATTTGGCCTGTCTTTGGTCATCTTCCTTATTCTCCACAGTTATTGTCTCAGGTTCCAAGATCTGGATTATGATGTCTTAGAAAAAGAGATTAAAAGCCCTCCAAATTCCTTGTTAATTTTTTTTTTTTTTTTTTTTTTTTTTTTTGAGCTAAAACGATCTTCACTAAACTTTCGGTGCAGACACTTTGAGTTTTTCGGTATCTTCCATTTTCTTTTATCACCAGAGTTGTTTGGAGTTGTCCTTTCATAGGAATTTCCACTCATTTGGTTATCTTTTCCCAGTTAATTTTCTCAGCAAGGATTTCTACATTTCTATGTTCTAAGTTTTAACATCTGGATTATTGAAGTTCAAGACACCTTTATCTATATTCAGCCTTAGTCCTTCTTAAAATGAAGAAGTTCAGCATTCCACTTTTCCGTTATTCTGTTATTTCCACTTCTTCACATAACTTTTCCCAGATGTTTAGTATCAGTTCAGGGAAATCTGATTCCCTTGTGCCTTTCTGAACTTTTTAAAGAAAAAGTTATCAAGTTGTCAAGTCAGGAATTTTCAATTCTGGCTCCCACCTGATAGCAGGTGAATTAACATTACCTATCACTATTACTGCATGCCTTTTTGAAAGATCTACATTTTAATTTTGGAAAGCATTGTTGACACTTCATTGCTTGACACTAAAAGCAGCACTGTTTTTCCCCACCCATTTATTCCACCCAAATGTTCTCCATTACATTGGCACTCTGCTGTAGCACTGGGAAAGGACCAGTAGCTACAGCCAATCATGCAATCCCATTCCACTTGCAAATTTGGAAAGTTTTGTATGAATTAGTGATTGGTAAACCATGTGCTATGAAAAACATGTGCATGGGGTTCTATTAAACCACTGTATGAATACACCCAATGGTACCATCTCTTTGACATATTAGTCAGGCTGTGCAGTGTAGCAAAATTGATTTTTCTTTTCTTTTTCACCTGTTATGTGTGTAGACTTCAATATCATGTCTTCAAGAGAAGAAATGTTCTCCCCATTGACAAGTGTTCCCATCTGCCTCAAAGAAGAGGGGACCAACCTATTCCCCAAAGCACCTGAAGTCAGGACAAGAAGCAATGGATAAAAATTAATCAAGGAGAGAACCAATTTAGGACTAAGGAGAAAGTTCCTAATAGTGAGAACAATAAGTGGAATCACTTGCTTCCAGAAGTTGTGGGTGCTTCAATACTGGAGGTTTTTAAGAGGAAATTGGACAACCATTTGTCTGAAATGGTATAGGGTTTCCTGCCTGAGCAGGGGGCTAGACTAGAAGACCTCCAAAGTCCCTTCCAACTTTGTTATTCTTTTATTCTGATCCCAAGTTCCTACAAAATACAGTCGCAGCTACGACTGACTGGGCAAAGAGAAATTAAACCACCACACTGACTGAGATAGCAGAGAAGGTCTGCTCATGAATGTGAAAACTGATTGGGAAAAGAAGCACAGAGCTTTACATTATCATCATTATCATCCAACTATATCAGGAATCAAACATTTGGACAGATACATTATATATTGGAAAAAAGATAAAACCTTCATATCCTAGTGCCAACCAAATATATATAATCTATTATTTATTGACTCTGTTTCAAAAACCACTCTATTTACATCTACCAAGAGCAGAAGAAGTCTGAAGCATTTTATCATCTTTCTCTCCTGCCATTCAGGGATGCATTTTGTGTGTGTGTGTGTGTGTGTGTGTGTGTCCCACTCACAATATTAGCAAGCAGAAGTTCCATTAGTTATCTGTTCAGAGCTCTGATGAGAAACTATTCTATTCACTGATCATTATTGACACCCTGACATTTGTCACTGCCTTTCACAGCAGTTAAGTCTTTTTTTTTTATCTGCAAATGTCAATGTTTCATTTATTCATGAAAAAGGGTCACATTCCCAAAATAGCGTACTCATTTCTGTTGATATTAACGTTTGTTGGAAATGTATTGAACCTACTTTTTCATTCAAACCAGTAATCTTTGTGCAAACTTCATCACTGATAATATTATTAGGGTTCATCGCACGGTGAGCTGAGTGTTTAGATAGAAGTTGGCATTTTTGTCCTTCCTACTGAGTCCTTCCCAAGGATGATGATGATGATGATGATGATGATGATGATGATGATGATTTCTAAAGTTTATACCTCTGAATAGCAGCCTTAAGTTTGCTTTTGAGATGGAAAATATCAGAACATAAAGAGAAAAAAAAATAAGCTCTGGCTTTTTTAAAAAAGAAAAGAAAAGAAAAAGCTGTTTATCCTTTAAGCTTCTATATCCAACTTTATCAATACTCAGTATATTGGGTGAGCTGCACAGTCTCTTTAATTTGGCTTCTTAGAAACTTACCCAACCAAACTGTTTGACTGTGTTTCAAAAAGCTCTTTATGTGGGTTTCTGATTGATATCTTTAAGCACATCAGTCTGAGTAATCTCAGGTAATTTCAAGGCCATTTGCAAAGAGTGACTAATCTCTAAAGCAATTCTTTATTAGATAAAAGTAGGGAGGGTTTATATATATATATATATATATATATATATATATATATATATATATATATATATATATATATATATATTCCCTGCATTAATCAAATGCCCCACTGTTGGCCCTGAGAACTATTTATTTTTTAAGCCCAGTCCAATCTACCAGTTTATGATTTACAATGATGTGCATTGTCGGTACTGCCAAGAGTGACATATTTTCTTGTTCTTCTGCAAATATTCAAGAGAAGAAAGAATAATTTACCATTAGGGTTAGACCTGCCAGATTCACATGCTTTATGGGACAACTCGCCACAGCCAGCATGCCATAGCCAACTCACTGTGGCCAACTTGCCATGGCCAACTCAATGTGGGACAACTCGCCATGGGACAAGAGTTACACTAATATCAAAGAAACAGTGGAATAGAATCATGAAATAAAGGATGCCAAAGAAGGGACCAAATGAAATGTGATTGACAAAAATTAAAATAAAGTTTTAATTATTTTAAAACAATTAAATTGAATTGTTGAATTGTTCTGCAGCAAGTTGTCCTGTGGCAAATTGTTTGGCCATAGTGAGTTATTCCGCAGCGAGTTAGCTGTGGCGAGTTGACTGTGGCGAGTTGTTCTATTCCGCCCAAAATATTCTTCCAGAATATAAAATTATCTTGGTGTTTCTTTCTCTTTCTTTTCTCTCCCACTTCTGTTTCCATGTCAGTTCTTACATTATGTGGAATTAATGCATTTGTTATAATTTATAATAAGAGAAGGGAGAACCATCATTAATTTAGCATGAAATTGCAAGGAAAGGTAACTTGAGGAACATCAATTGACTCAAACATAAAATCACTCTCTTTTTCACATTAAAAATTAAACAATCCTTCACTTATTTGATGGAAGCATCTATGTACGTACACTGAACAGAAAAGCAAAAATCTCCTTTGTGTTTAGGTATAATGTGCACCATAAGATTTGTCTAAGAGTCCAATTAACTGATCAAAATATCAAAAATGTCCACATCAACTTAGAATGACTCTGAATCATCCCTATTTGGACCATTCCTACTAACATTCCTATGTATTAAATGAGCATCATTTCCAACAAAATAGCATGAACTCTACTATGAAGTATAGGCAGGTTAAGAAACTGCCAGCATTCAGTTTGAAGTTCATCAATCTTTCTTAGTACATGCAGGGTCCAGCTGATCTTTGTGACCTTAGATGGTAAGCAGAAACAGGTCTGGTTAGTAATTTTATTAGGAACCACCAATGAATTTCAGGTTGTGAGCTAGACTGGAAATAGGTGAAAAAACACCCCAGGAAGACAACAATGGCAAATCATTTTCTTTCCTACCAGTACCATGGTGTCAATAAAGTCACCAAAAGTGAAGCTGATGTTCACAAGAAGCTGTTGTCATTGAAGCCACTAGACGTTAAACTTGATTCAAGGGAAATTTACTTTTTCGGCAGAGTTGACCCACTTCTGTAGTAATAGGATTTACTTAAACATTGGCATTCTCTTTATATACTAGCTCATGGTATATAAAGGAAATATGAAGCTACTTTACAGCAATCTAGCCCAGAAATCTACTTATCTTCCTTACCAGTTCGGAAGTGTACACGTCACATCACAGGCACGTGCAGACCTTCTGCACATGCGCAAAACCTTCTGCACATGTGCAAAACCTTCTGCGCATGCACAGAAGGTAAAAAATACATTACTTCCTGGTTAAAACCAGGAAGTAATGACATCTGGCTGGGTGGGCGGAGCTATGCTCTGCCGTCGCTACTGAATCACTGAACCACTGGCCAAGATTGCTACCAAATAGGGCGATCCGATCCGATCCGATCTGGGAGCATTTCACCCCTGATCTAGCCTCAATGATCCATGAATTAGTTACCTCCCAAAAAAGTTACTATAATGTGCTTGACATGGGGATGCTTCTGAAGGAAACATAGGAAGTACAGATCTACATTCTAGGTCTAGAATATATCCAAGAGGTTCCTTTCTGGTGTTCCTCACTGGGAGCACAGGAACTGTGTTTTCCTCAGTTGCACAAGCTATGTGTGGCCTTTATTTTATTATTTTATTGATACTGTTTTAACTGTTACTTGATGTAGTGTATGTAGCATTTATTGTTGCATGGTGAACTCCTGTTGGCTTTGTCAGGCGTATATAGGGATAAAATTGACCATAAATAAATAAGTAAGGAAATAAACTATTGATGCATCTGGCTTAACTATAATCCATATTGATGGCAGTAAGAGAGAGGTGTGTGTGTTTGTGTGTTTATGTGTGTGTGTGTGTGAGAGAGAGAGAGAGAGAGAATAGCCATATCCCATTTTAATTGGACCAAAGTTTCTGCATCGATGAATGGTTGTATCCAACAGTTTATTAAAATCACATTATTAAGCAACCCCAAAGAGATAGCAAAACATCAACTTCATGCCTCAGTACAATGGCAACAATCCTTCTGTAGAGGATCACTATAGTCAAGCTATCATCCCAAAGAGATTGCACATACATATCAAAGCCATTACCCAATGACAGAACATTTAATACAAATAATTCCTCATGTAATAAATAAATCTCTGTTTTGATCCCCCCCCCCCCCCCGCCGGGACAATTAAAAATTCAAAGAAGCCATCTGGCTATTACTTAGTCATTTGCCTGTTAAGCAATTGGATGCCCTCCTGTTAATGTGTCACTTGTGACAGTGTTTAGTACATCAGGGGATTAAAGGTTGTCTCAAATGTCACGTCTAAATCCAGCTGATCAACAGAACAGCTTTTCTCGCTCAAAGCTAGCAATTTCATAATTGATATCAAACATCCAAAACCATTCAAGTAAAAAAGAAAAATGGGGTAAGGTGGGGCTTTGTTGAGCTGCCTTGGTGTCAGGTTTCAAAGCTGACAACGCAAGTTGTTTTATATAAGGCGATAACACAATATTGCAATCATTTCCATTAAAATAAAAAAGAATTAACATCAGAGTTGGGTAAGCAGGTAGACAAGTAGATAGATTAGATTAGATAGATAGATGATAAATAATAGATGATAGATAGATGATATAGATGGTAATTAGATGATAGATAGATGGATGGATGGATGGATGGATGGATGGATGGATAGATGGATATTTAAAAAGTTACAGAATGTGTGTGTGTGTGTGTGTGTGTGTGTGTGTTATGTATATGTATATTCCTTCCTTCCTTTTGAATTCTACATATTTATACTGGCATTATCCAAACTGGCTACCATCTGCGTATACCAGGATAAACCTAGAGTCACTTAGGTGAAAATGGTGGTATAAAAATGTGATGAATAAATACAGTTGTCTTGCTGGTTGGAGGATTTGGGGAATTAAAGTCCACATATTTGAATATTTGGGAGTTCAAGTCCACATATCCAGATTAGGGAAAACTGATCAATACAAATCATCTCATTTGAATCTTTTTTATGTATTAAGGTCTCCTCTTTTGTATATTCAGTATATAACACCCCAACAGCTTTTTTTATGAAATGTGACTATTTTTTCCTTGGGATATAAATGCCAATTTTGCCATGGTAATGCTAAATGTTTCCCCACAAAGACATCTTCACCAAGTTACCAGGCTGCATGCACCATTCCAAAAGCTGCCATCATCTTCCCACCATATTTCTGCTAATTTATTTTCTAATTATATTCATTTAGGCATGAAGGCTTTACATGGTTGTGCACAAGAGAGAAGGGCGGGTAGTAGCACAGAAGGCAGACACAAATGTCAAGGATTGCTAAACTGGAGAAGCAGAGAGCCACAGAAATGTAATTTTAGCTCTAAATTAAAGAGACAGAAGGAGACTAAAAATGCTCATTTGCACCAAGCCACTTATACAACACTCTTGTACAGCAGAGAGCTGTTTTGGGGGGTTTTTTTATGAAATAAACAAAAATTATTTGGAGACAACAATTATTTTTACTGGAAGAATCTGTGAGTCATTTGCTAAAATGCATAAAGACACCATTATCAGCAAATGTATAATTTGGGCTTCGTTCTTTCCTTTTTTTTAAAGGATCGAGACAAAGGAGTCTCAAAATAATTAGATAAACTGATAAACTGAGACCAGAAATGCTTGATGGGAGAAATGAAAAATTGTGGAAAAAACAGACAACCTAACATCTTTACAAAAGAGGAGAAGGAGAAGAAGGCTGGATTTAAAATAAAGTAATATTAATGCTGGGATTAAACTCAAATACTTTGGCCACCTAATGAGAAGGAAGGACTCAGTGGAGAAGAGCCTAATACTGAGAAAGACTCGGCCTCCTGCACCCCCCTGGGAGCAAAAATGGGCTGTGGGGGGAAACAGCACACCCTCCGTGCCCTATTTTGGGCCTAGGAGGCATCCCCAAAGCCTCCTGAGAGCAAAAACGGGCCACAGGAGGGCACGTCACCCCCCGTGCCCCATTTTTATTTATTTATTTATTATTTAAATTTCTATACCGCCCTTCTCCTTTCGGACTCAGGGCGGTGATTTTGGGCCTAGTAGGCCTACCTGCAGCCTCCTGGGAGCGAAAACGGGCTACGGGAGGGTGCTGCACCCCCCCGCCCCATTTTGGGCCTAGTAGGCCTACCTGCACTTACCTGGGAGCCAAAATGGGGTGCGTGGGGACTCCTGGAAGAGGCAGGAAGGGGCAAAGCCAGCCAACAATTTAACTACCGGCTCACCCAAATTGGCCCGAACCCGCTGAATCCCACCACTGCATGGAACCCTGCAGATGTACCAGATTTTACTTTAAAATTCCTAACCATCAGGTCTAGTGTGACTTTTTGTTATTGTTGTTGCCTTCAAGTCATTGCTGATTCATGATGATTGCTGGACTAGTCTCTGCAGTTCCTTGGCAGAATTTCAGAAGGAGTGTGCTTTTGCCTGTTACCCAGAGTTGTGAGAGAGAGACTAGCCCAAGATCACCTAAGTGACTTTGTGCCTCAGGAGAGTGGGTGAGACTAGAACTCACATTCTCCCAGTTTCTAGTCTGGTACCTTAACCACTACACCAAACTGGTTCTCAGTGTGGTATAAACATTCTTGAGATTTTTGTCAAGAACCAGAATACAACCTGGCAGCCTGCAATTTGGCCCTGGTCTATTAGCATTCTGATCATTTGGCACCCCCAACATCATAGCACCTTTGTGCAGTACACAACTTGCACACCTTTGTGTGGTTGTCCTGCACCCTCAGTTATTAGAGAACAGCAAAATATTTAAATATATGATTGTGTTCCCCCCAAATTGAAAAAAGCGATCTGAAAATTCTAGTTGTCTGACAATTCTAGTTTGTTAACAGTTTTGGTCTTTGCCTTCCTGCAGTCCTCAGAATGGCCATACGATTGCCAAACTTCTTGATGGTTCTGTGTGAGCTTCAGAATGCATTCATTTATTCATTCATTAAATTTCTGTAGTTGCCCAACTCAGTTTAATAACTCTGGGGAGCTTAGAATGTGGGCAAATGTAATATATTGTGGGAAGAAATATCCACCTAGTTCAGTTCCAAGCTGGGAGAAAGACACTGGAAATATGGAGGCTGATTGGAAAGATGGTTTATTGATGAAGCAGAATCACGTGTGATTCTGGGCAGCTGACAAAATGAGGTTGAGAGTAAGTGGGTTTTTATACCTTCTTTAACCTTTGTATTTGAGTCTCCTGTTCCTGTGCAAGAACATGTCCTTTAATATTCTATTAGCTGTTGTCAGATTCCTATGGGGCAGTGGTGGATTTCACTTACCTTTGCTACCAGTTTGCTTGCATGCGCAGAGCATATTTGATGACGTCCGAGTGGGTAGGCGGAGCCTCCTACCACCTCTGCTACTGGTTTGCCTGAACCGGGGTGAACCGGTAGCAACCCATCACTGCTATGGGGTCATGTAGGGGTTATGTCATAGCTGGCTCTATAGGCAAAAGAGGAAATACAAATCTTAGGTGTTTGTCTGAGCTAATTTTGTCAACATTTGTTTGTTGCTTATCTGAGTTTCTGTCTTGACCCACTCTTTCTGAATGGATTACAAAATCTGCATTTCTAAAAGCTGCCCTCCTCAGTTTCTGCTTGGGGCAGGGAAACTGGGGCTGTATTCTGCCTCCCTTAAGATCTTTTTAATATTCCTCAAAATACTTCATTCTTCGGGGGGGGGGCTTCCCACAAAATACACCTATTTTCTACCTCATTCAGGAAATCTGTCTGATGATCATCTTCATTCCAACAGACTGGAGTGTTTAGAAATGCACTCTGAAGCATTTTAACTCTTCCAATTAAGGAAATAAAAATATATCTACTTTTCCCACTTTGGCTGGTTTTTCTCCTTTGAAAAAATATAAATTGCCCACTGTATGATTAGCAAATTGCAGGCCTACTGACTCTTCCTCAGGGAGAAATGGAGATATCTGATCATCCTAACTGGGGCCTAAATGATTGGAAAGGAAACTAATGCAGTTTGAAAAATACAGAGCCACATTCTAACCATCTGCAAATGTACCAACCCTTTCTTTTTCTTTTTCTTTTTCTTTTTTTGTATTTTACATTCTGCTTAAATTTCTTAGCTTCTGCTGGCTAATCTGACTTTGTGAGTACCTTCCCTGTTCCGTCATTTCTTTTCTCCTCACATCAAGGAAATAGCTCTACACTTTTGATCCATTTTTTAAAAAAACAGCAGAGCTTTTTTCTTTTTCTCCTTTATCTGCCTGCCCAGTATGTGAAAAACCAAGATAGATGGTAATGTTCAACAAATAACCTTGCTTCAGCCTCTCCATTTTATGCTGCACTCTGCCCCTTCTCTGAGTCTTAACACATTTGGGAAAAATTCTGTATGTTCAGCAGTTTTAATTATATTCCATTCCTTGGCTTGGGAACAAGGGGTCAGTTTAAAATAATTGGATGAGATTAATTTATCTAAATGATTTTCATTAATCTGAACAGAACCGGGCTGACTCATATTTGCATGCTGGACTGATTAGTTCTATTTGCAGAGTCAAAGACAGCTTGAGATAATCTTGTAGCTGGGTTATTACCGAAGCCCTGGACATGTACTGAAGTGGGTATATGTGCACACTGATTTTAAGAAACAAATGAACTTGACAGTTGAGATATTTCCTAGGTAAATACGGCCCTCATAGACTTTCAGATCTCTCGAGTTACGGGTTATCTTGGCTTCAGTCCTTCCAAATGAGCTTGTCTAATCATTCGCTAAGTTTGCTGAGACACTTTAGAATATTGGTGTATGTAAACTGTGCTGTATAATTAACAGCAAATATTAAAAAGGTTGTTGATAGAAAGAACCCACGAGAACCTTCTCCCCCCCCCCCATGTATGGTTGGCCCCCATTCTGTGCTTTTCCTAAAGGCCCTAAAAACGTGATTTTGACAACAGGCCTGGGGACCCCAAACGGAGACAAAGAATCAAGTGCCTGATTGTATTTTGTTGTTACTGCCATGGGAGTGGTTTGGGTTGTGGTAGTTTTTTTTTTTTAATTTTGTAAACTGCCTAGAGTCACCTATATGTGAGTATGGTGTGTTTAATATGTGTATGCTTAATAAATAAATAATATAATAAACTATATACCATAGAT
This sequence comes from Arizona elegans, assembly GCA_022577455.1. Lineage (NCBI taxonomy): Eukaryota > Metazoa > Chordata > Lepidosauria > Squamata > Colubridae > Arizona > Arizona elegans. Next base: position 191,566,318 of record JAKOOJ010000001.1, read on the forward strand.
TAGGTATGCTTAATAAATAAATAATATAATAAACTATATATCATAGATTAGGTTGGATAACCTAATTCCTTTGGGCCATATGTAGCCCCTGAACTACTTTTTTTTATAGCCCACACAAAATAGTTCATGAACCATTAGGGAAAAAAGAAGCATGATTTGGAGATGAGTATGTTAAAAATAACTAAAATCAGGCATGTGATGAGGTGACAGACAGAGGGATAACCCAATCCTGAGTAGATATTGTTGAATATTGAGCAGCAGATTTGAACGGGCCAATCAATAGGCGATAATTGAAGTGGGAAATTCACAGCAATGTCAGTGGCTGAAACCGCGGACATCTCCTAGTATAAAAGGAGCTACCGGGGCTAGATTTAGGCATTGCAGTTTATGGAGCTAATAAAGAAGTATTTGCTAACTTGTGTGTTCAGTCCTTCTTTGCACCCATAACTTAACAGATATAATCCAGAACCATAGAATGCTCTTTCCTTCTGTTTCCTGGGCTATGTTACGCCAATTGATGATATTCTTATGGACTTTAGATGGGATTGCACTGTTGGAGTTCATAAGGAAGGCAGGACAGGTGGCCGACTTCTTAAATAAACTACCTAAATTCACACTTCTGGTTAAAGAACCGATGTGTCCAGAGAGAGCAACTCTGACTATTTGAAGTTTCTGACTTTTGAGATGTTCCATTTATTTGATCTATACCTCACAAAGTGCAAATTTGATATTGTTTCCTCCTACTCGGAAAGCCTCATCACACATACACAGTCAGCATTAGATGAAGTAATAGCTTTCAACGCTGTTTCTATTATAAGAATTTCGACATCAGCCCAAATTACCTGTCATCAGCTGTTCAAGTCTTTTTCCCATTACTGACAAAACAAATGAACAGCTGTTTGCCTCATGAAGCGGGTGCATTGAAAGAGAGCGAAAGAGAAATGCTAATAACAAAAAGAGAGGCAGGATGTGGCAGCCAAAACTAAAAAGCTGAGAAGAAGAAGAAAGTGAGTTTTGGGGAGAAATGCCAAGCTTTCTCTTGAGAAATCGATGGAAGTTCCTCGTTGACTTTCCATATGGAAACAATTTAGTTCTCCATCAGTGTCTTTAAGAGATGCCGGATGCAGTCTCTGTGGCTAAAGTGGGTGATGTGACATGACACAGGAGTGTGGGATCAGTGGGAGGAGGACACAGGGCAATGGTCCCTCTCCCTTCCTCTCATTGTGATTTCAGCAGGGAGGAGGGAGTCAAAAGAGCTCCTTGCCAACAGTAATGCAAAAGGTACTAAAAGTAAAGGTAAAGTTTTCCCCAGCTGTCCAGTCGTGTCTGATTCTAGGAGGTGGTGCTCATCTCCATTTCTTAGCTGAAGGAGCATTGTCCAAAGACACTTCTGTGGTCATATGGCCAGCATGACTGTAAGCCAAAGTGCATAGAAAGCTGTTATCTTCCCACTGAAGGGGTATCTATTAATGTACTTGCATTTGCATGCTTTTGAACTGCTAGATGGGCAGGAGCTGGGGCAAGTACGGGAGCTCACCCCATTGCGTGACGCTTGGGTCTCAAACCAGGGCTGTCAGCTTTCCAGCTGAACAGCTGAATGTCTTTAACCACTGAGCTATTGCAATCCCAAAATTGTGAAAGGTACTAGAAAGAGGGAAGCAAAGGGATATGGAAGGCACTGCCTTTGAATATATTCAAATCAAAAACAAGAAATACTGTATTAATTTTTCTGCAAAGGAAAAGGTGAAATCTCAGTACCAATTTGCAGCAGCCGCTCACCACTTCTTATCCTTTCTTTTTAATCTGCTCGCTCCATAAACCTTGGTTAATTTCCTTTCTGCACACAGGTGCATTCCCCCCTCCCCCCCCTTTTTTGAGCTAATCCTGGTGCTCCAAATCTCAATCAGAGTTTACTCTTCTTTCAAAGGCTTGTCACTTCCAGCCGAGGAAGGAGGGAGGGGTTGGTCTCTGTAATAGCTGTCCAAAAAAGCCTTTTAAGATGTCATTTAGAACACCACCAACACAAAAGTATGTTATTGATCCATTGCCATCAGGGGAGTTCCTGCTTCTTCCCCCCACTATTGTTCACTGAGATGGAAGCACTGACATTAATAATAATAAAAAATGGACCTTCCAATCTGATTTTAGCCCAGGTAACTGAAACATCCAAAAGAATACAGTTCCGACTATACTATTGGTGAGATCTCCATTTGTTTGTTTGTTTGTTTGTTTGTTTGTTTTTACTTACTGATTAAATTTGTTTTGAGGCCCATGTCCCCACATGCATTCCAAATCGGTGGGATTCCAAATGTTGCTTACAAATAAGCCCTGGTTGACGCAGTGGTTAAAGTTGAGTACTGCAAGCAAACTCTGCCCACAGCCTGTAGTTCGATCCTGATGGGATCAAGGTTGCCTCAGCTTTCCATCCTTCCGAGGTCAGCAAAATGAGGAGCAAGATTGTCGAGGGCAATATGCTGACATTGTAAACTGCCCAGAGAGTGCTGTAAAGCACTGTGGGGTGGTATATAAATCTAAGTGCTATTGCTGTTATTGCAACCAGCATTTATCAACTTTGGTCCTGCTGGTTAGAGCTGATGGAATCTGAAGGTTGAGTGAGATTGGGAAGGAACAGCCATATGTATGATCTAATTCAGGAATTGCATCAGCAAAAACCAGGGTTTCTGGGTCAATCCTGTGACTGATTAGCATTTTGAATGAACTCCTGTGACTAACTCTTGTTTAGACAAGCTAGCTTTTCCTAATTAATGGTTCAATGAAAGAAACACCTTTGTACCTGGACTCTGGAGACAGTCCCAGCTGCTTGGGCTCATCACAGCAGGTTGGGAAAGGCCCCCAACCTGCTGTAAATCAGGTAAATCATTAATGGGGACAATTCTCATAAACACTGTCTTGTTTATTTCAGTCCTGATGCCTCCCGGTTTGGTACTCATCTTGCAAGTTCTAAATCAGCCAGAACACAAGAATTTCAGAAAACAAAAACGCCCTTTGGCTCATGTTAACATGCTAGACTAGAGCTTCAGGAACAGCTCAATCTTGTCCCGAATCACTTCAACAGGGAATCAGATTTGACCTCCTAACTGTGTTTAGCTTGTTAAAACGAGGCTTTGTTTCTTACTGATTACTATAGGGGAAAAAGATATAAACAGCTGCCAATTTTCAATCACAGGAGAGATGGAGTGGTTTGTTATCTTGGGGGTGGGGGTGGGGGAGAGAACAGGGATGATCTAAAAATCAGTGGAATGCATAGGCATAGACTAAAAGCCATGGTGGTTTTAAAATGTCATTTTGCACAAATGATACTAATCATGTAACCCGAGTCCACTGGAACTTTATTGATCACCCAATAAACTCAGGTATATTGGGTGACCAATTCATTCAAATAAATAAATAAAAATAAATGTAAAAATTACAGTCATCTGCCTCTCCTGCTCCCTCTTGTCAATATTCATGCCAAGGAGGTGAAGAAAAGAGAAAAACTGGCTATGTCCATCAATGCCTGATGGACATATTGCCTGATGATGAAGATGGTGAGATTTATATTTAAGGAAAGGGATGTATTATGCTGGTAGAAGGGACAAAAATATTATCAACCAGCATAATATATGTATTGTGTAAGCAACTCTTAGAAATAGGTTTTGGAATTGGCAACACTACTCAATAGATCAAAAGGACATTTTGTTTTATTATAATTGTAAAACGTAATGTCAAAGAAAACATTTTCTTTGGGTTTTGTTCTTCTGTTAAATATGCTGGCTAAACCTAATTAACATGCTAGTCAGTAGAGTAAGCAAGATAAATATTTGAAAAACATGTGAGGGGAAGATGGAATTTTATGCCTAATATGTAGCCTCATGCTTGTCCTTATCTCTGCTTCTTGCTCAGTAATTTAGATTCCTCTCTTCATTTGATTAAAGATACCACAGCCAGCAATTTTTTTTTCAGTGAAATCAGATGCCCTCAAATTTAAAAGTTCTTGAGCAAAGATGGCTCTAAAATCTATTCCTGCATGGTAGTATTTTTGAAGCTCTATTATAAAACAAGCTTCCCATGGGTTGCTTTTATCCTAAAAACTTGTTTTACCAATGCATGGAGAAAACTGAATCAAGCAGCAATGCTAAGATATTCATTTCCTACAATCAGTCTATGTGAATGCCTGATTTTCTACAGTCAGATCACCAGATGTGAACTCTGTGTTGTGAATGCCAAAATCAAAGAAGGATTAAAGGTTTAAAATTTTATCACTGCATTAAACACCTAGGAAATGGCATTTGTCAGGAAGGAAGCCATATTTCTAAATCTGCCAGCCATCTATGGAAAAGCATTGCCACAAGCATAACTGTCAAAATTCATAATAAAGCACCTTCTTGCCAATATATCTAAATCCTGGTCCAACATCAGTAAAGATGCATCCCAGTAGTCCCAAATAACACATACACTTACCTTTCTTCCAGTTTGCTTATTTTACTTCTCTGAGAGAGATGCTGTGCAAATTTATCAAATAAAGCCGCTCTAGAATCACTTGGATCTAGGAATGGAATGGAATGGAATGGAATGGAATGGAGCAGAATGGAACGGAACGGAACAGAACAGAACAGAGCAGAACTAAATAGATAGAAGAGAATACTTTATTTGGCCAAATGTGATTGGCCATACAAGGAATTTGTCTCCAGTGCAGAAGTACATGCAGAGCAACAGAATCATCATCATCATCATCACCAATCATCATCACCGTCATCATACCAAGAAGAGGGGGGAATAAAGAAGATAATAAGAAGGATAAATGATAATACTACAGCCATACTACTTGGGTAAACATACATAGATATTAGACAGCACTGTGAGAATGAGGTGTTCAGCAGATTGATGGTGTGAGGGAAAGAACTGTCCCCAAGTATAGTGGTTTTGTCTGTGTCTTGTTGCTTTATTCCTTAAAAATGAGGTTTCAGGACTGCAAATGAGAAATGAGCAATTATTTTAGTGTCAAATAATTTTCCTTACTGAAGAAATTGTTGTTCCATGATATCTAAGTGACATAGAGCAGTTCCCAATATTCTATACCTACAGGGCCCTATATTGTGTTAGCTAAGAAGTCTGGGTGATTATTATCATTCTTAAAGTCAGATTATATGGGGAGGGTTGATATAGGCAGATTTCCTAAACAGATGATAATCCTCACTTTATTACTTTCTGAGAAAGTCAGGATGCTGGTCATGAACCGAAATGAAGCCAAACAAGTGACAGTTTGAAAAGTTATCTTAGTATGTTCTAGGGCAGGGATGGCTAACCTTTTTGCCATCGCGTGCCAGGAGGGGGGGCAGGGGGGTCACATGCACATGTGCCCACACTCATAATTCTATGCGCCCTTCCCTGTGCATGCACGCGCACCCCCACTCCCCCCCCGCTCTTGCCACCCGATGGCCCTGTAGGCCTGTTTTTCTCTCTCACCTGCCTCCAGAGCCTTTCTAGGAGTCTGGGAAGGGGGAAAACAGCCTCTTTCCCCCCCGCCCCGGTCGCCCTCCAGAGACCAGAAATGGCCGGTTTGCCAACTTCCAGTGGGACCGGAAGTTGGCAAATGGCCCATTTTCGGCCTCCAGATGCCCTCCAGGGGGTGGGGAAGGCCATTTTCACCCTCCACAGACTTCTAGAGAGGCTCTGGAGGCTGGAACAGCAAAAAAAACAGGTCCTACCGGAAGTTGGCAAACGGGCCTTTTTTGGCCTCCAGAGGGCCTTAGGGGGAGGCTGTTTTTGCCCTCCCCAGACTCCTAGAAAGGCTCTGGAACCAGGTGAGAGAGAAAAACAGATCTTCCCCACCACTCCCTGAGGCCTTCCAGAGGCAGGAAACAGCCTGTTTCCCTACTTCTGGTGGGCCTAGAAGGCCCGAAAATCAGCTGGCCAGCATGCGCATGCACGCCAGAGCTGAGTTTGTGTGCCCACTGATATGGCTATGTGTGCCACCTGCGGCACGCTTGCCATAGGTTCGCTATCACGGTTCTAGGGACTCTCAGAATGTATCAGAATTTTTTTTTTAAATTGACTGGGCAAAACCAAACTAAAATACAAACTAAAAACAGGCCAGTGAGAACTGTACTTGCACTGTTTCCAGAGAACGTTGAGTATTATTTGGAAAATAAAAAGCAAATACAGAGGAGCAGGGAGAGAAAGGAGTAAAATGTCCTCCATTTTCTAATCTTATGTCATACACACACACACACACACACACACACACACACACTCCAAATATACTCATGGTATAACAATATAATTGCATAAGCTTCCTTGATGTCATATTTTTAGCAGCCTTTTTTAAACTGAATGCCAAATACACTTATCAGAAATCTCACAAAATTCCCAAATCATGTAAGATTTTTAGCAATTTAACCTTGCCTAAATAATTGGAGATTTTTGAGTTCTTAAAAACAATTTTTTTAAAAAAAAACTCCTTTGAAAAACCCCAAAGCCAACAGGAAAAAATGCAACCCTCTTGCAAGGGTTCTGTCAAAGTCTCATAAATATACTAAAGTTTCACAGATTTGCTGATACTGAAAGTTCTAAGGATGATATTTTTGGTATCACAGTGGGCATAGATGACATATTGCCTTCTCTTGGCTTAGCAACTATTCTGATGCTATGCTGTGCAATGTCAGTCCTGGAGGCCATCTTTTTCTTTGGATCTTCAGGGCTGCCATACTTAGTGCTGTGGGAAAGTGGGAGGGGGTTGCATGGAGTTGGTAGAGTTATTTAGCCATAACAACATTCTTTTCTCTGAGAGTCAAGGACGTTCAGCCTGCACCAGGAGAGACGTGACTGGGAGGCATCTTCAGTTGGGACAGTGGATTGATTGGACCATGTGATGGACATGTGGGTGCAGGGGACAGGACTTTGACTTTCTTTTGGGTGGGGAAAACCTGGAAGCTTTCAGATTTGGGTTTTCCCAAATGTGCCAATATGACTTCTCTAATAAAATGGATCTTTGAGGAACTGCCTGCCTCGGAGTCTTACTTGATTGTGGGGTGTTATTTGGAACCCTGACATACAATTCCTTAAAAATTAGGGACAGAAGACATCTTGACATGATATAGATGATAGCATTGGAAGGCTACCATTTGAATTTCCCTATCAAAATATACTTCACTACTATGCCACCAAAATAGTTTTTATTTATTTATTTTATTTTATTTTATTTTATTTTATTTTATTTTATTTTATTTTATTTTATTTTATTTTATTTTATTTTATTTTATTTTATTTTATTTTATTTTATTTTATTTTATTTTATTTTATTATTTTATTTATATACCGCCCTTCTCCCGAAGGACTCAGGGCAGTGAACAGCCATAATAAAACAGTGTACAAAATAGAATTTAAAAGCAGATTAAAATAATTAAATCATAGGCCAAATTTAAAACTCTCATTTAAAACCAATTTTAAAACCCCATTAAAACCAAATTAAAACCATTTATCCCATCAGAGCAGCTTGCTGGAATAACAGGGTCTTCACTGCACAATGGAAGGTGCGGAGGTCGGGGATCCTTTGTATGTCTGGGGGCAACTCATTCCAGAGGGCAGGAGCCCCCACAGAGAAGGCTCTCCTCCTGGGGGTCGCCAGTCTACATTGTTTGGCTGATGGCACCCTGAGGAGGCCCTCTCTGTGTGAGCGTACCGGTCAGTGGGAGGCAATTGGTGGCAGAATGTGGTCTTGTAGATAGCCAGGTCCTAAGCCTGGTTACTTTTTTTAAAAAAAAAAAGTAACTGCAAAAAATGTATAATGGATGGATACATTTTTTAAAAGGAGAAAAATAAAAGTATTTATAAAAAAGGGCTTATATTAAGATAATGTGCGAAAGGGAAATGTTTATAAAAGGAATTTGGGGAATTTATATTAGCAGCTTTATACATAGGGGAGATAATATGATTATGTAATGAATACAGATTAAAGTTGTATATTTTAACAACGTGCATACACAAGATGCTCATTTTAAGGAAAGTTGCATACAGATGCAGATTTTTTTTTTTAAAAAAGGAACTCTTTCAAAAAATATTAAAAGCAATCAATAAAATAGAATACTACCTTACTTAAGAAGAACAGAAGAGACCAGATTTATACAGTTTAAAATTTACCACTCAGGGTAAAGTCCTGTTGAATTCAGTGGAAACTACATGTAGAAACACTCTGAGATAGCTTCATCTTTCCATTTATCTAGGAATAAAGTCGATTGAACTCAATGCCCCTATTACATGTACGGGCATGAAGAGGCATACTCTTCTAGAAAATCCTTGCAATAATATGTTTTTCAGTTCCTTGATTAAAACTCCATTATCTTCCGTGCATGCAGAAAAAGTGTTTTGCTAATTAGCATGACCTCTGTTACCCAATAATGATTATTCCAGATAAAAATGCCTGTGTGTGGGAAGTGAAAGATAAATTCAAAGCGGAGATGATGAATACTGGTGGTGAGATTCTGAAAGTATTGAAATGACAAAATTCCAGGTCACCTAATGGAGCTCAAAATTCAGTCTTTTATAGTTTAGTTCCTACAATTTCAGGAACAGAGTTGAAGGAGGGGAGAGAAATCATTTTTGGAATAAAAACATAAAAAGGCAGCTGTGCACATATATGCTATTCTCAGTGTTTTATGGAAATGTTATCAAGACCTATTAAATTGCATATATACCTATACATATACATATATACATGAACATATATATACGCACACAAATGGATTATACATAGTGTAAATCAGGATACATTGCAAGACATGGGCCTAATTGAAGCCAGTCCCAATCAGCACTCTAGTTAACCAATTTCACACCAAATTAGCCTCCAGACCATTTTTAAAGCCACCTATATGTATAATGCCTTGCAATGGAAGGTCTTCAGGATGTGTATTGTTTGTTTGTGCCTCCAGCTATCTAGAGAAGCTGGGCCCAGGTAATGACACTTTTCCCAGTTGGGTTTACATAGGATTCATCACTGAGTCCGATTTAGGGTGCCTGCCTGCCTGCCTGCCTGCCTGCCTGCCTGCCTGCCTGGTCTTTTTTGGTAATATGAATTGGCACAATTCTGAAGTGCGTAGATGTACATGTAATTTGTCACTGTCATTTATATTTAAATAAATACATCAACAAAAATGCTTAAAAACAACGAGCATGGAATTCAGAAGAGCCCTATTCCATGAAGCAAATAAAAATAAAAAACCGACCCAGCCTATTCCAATTTATGTCAATAGCCATTATTCTCCAAACTGTACAAAAGTGTTCTTGCAAATGAGATCAAAGGACTTTGAAAGATCTGGGATGTTTTTTTGCCACTCCTCTCCTGAAATGAGTCTTCCCATTGGGGAACCAAAGCAGCTTTTGCTCCAAATTCAGGGCTGAAACGATATTGAAATGGATTAAGAAAACCCATTTTATCAAATGTTCCAGAAGCTGATTGGCAATCATTCATGCAAGAATCCTGGCCGGGACTGAGATTGTTAATGTTTGCTGAGTGATTACAGATTACCTGCAATCGTCCATGGCAGTAATCCAGGAAACATTAACCACTTCTCCTGGGGAAATCAAGTATTTTGAAGTCACCGATTTGAAGAATCTAAAGAAAAACCTTGTTAATATAGTGTGCATGTATGTGTCTGCATATTTTTAAAGTATCAATGTTAGTGTTTCTTATAGCACTGTTGAAGGCATTCTTGTGGCATCTTTAAAAGCAACAATGTTATTGTAGAATAAGCTTTGGGGGTTTATTTTGAGCCCCCTACTCAACCCAATATGATGCAGTGGTTTCTTGTCTGCCAAGCCTTCTATCCCACCATATCTACTAGCTTTAAAGTGTCAAAAGAACAGTTTGTGTATTGCAGTAAGAAACTAACACAGCTACCCCTCTGGAATGAAATTATCAAGAAATTTGCATGAAAGCCCTCTGTTTCTAATTACAAAGGCATCAGTGGAGCTGGCTGACAAAATGCTAATATAATGAGGACGTTTATCACAAAACTTGGGAAGGTGGGGCAGGGATCAGTGTTACTGTAAGGCTGCTGTGACAGTTTATGGATGACAACAAGCAATGCACCAGCCATTTACAAAGCAGTTGTAAAAAATGCCATTGTGGAAGGAGCCTCCATTGCTTTCCAAATCTCTTTTAGGAGCAGTCGTCCATATATAATCATTCTGAAAAAGACATCTATCACAGTAATAAAGCTAAACTATTTGCTAAAGTCAGTAGCAGCCTCTGGGGGGAAAAAGTGGGGCTTATTAAATGCTTTTCAGATTAGACAACAGGCAAAAGATAGGAGCTAAATAAAGCTGGAAAAGTGACAGATATAGCAGAAAATTCACAATGCTCCCTTTTACAAAGCAAAGTTTTTTTTTTTAAACCATGCATATACATAGCATGTCATTAAAGACCTGATAACACTGGTAGCATCACATTATTCTTAACTTGCCTGAAAATTTAACCAAGTCTTGAAGCGAATCTCAAGTATGCAAATGCCTTAGTTCCTTTCTTGTGTATAAGTCTTTTTCCTTTGGTTTCAAAACTGTCTGCACTAGGCTCCATAGTACAAAGAGGGAATAGTTATGGCCAGGTTCTCCTCTTTATATTCCAGTTATTAACTCTTCAAATTGATATGAAAATGTAGATGATGAATACATAACATGTCCTATGGAAAAAAAAATTGTGTGAATGACGGTTATAAAGATGAGCACATAAAGATGAGTATTAAACAATACTCTTTCTTTTGTGCTAAAAACCTAAGAATTTCCAAAAGGTTCCTTGAAATATTTACAGTATTCCAAATGCAGGAGAAACCTATATTCCATGAGCATTTCATTCCACAATGGCTAAACTTCTTCAACATCCCGCTGTCTATATAAAACTAGAACTCCCATGTCTGTCTGTTTGTAAACAGACTAGGTGTAAACAGACTAGGTCAGCTAGGTGGACAGTGTGTCAGTTTTTGAACCAAGGTATCTCAAATTTATAGAATGCTGGACCCATTATTCCCAAAGGAATGGATTTGGGAAAGTTGTAGCCACTTCAGCATTGCTGTGGCCAGGTGATCATAATTTCCATTGCTCCCTGCCAGCTTCCCACAAGTCAGTGCGGAGTCGGCTGGAAGTGGAAGTTTGATCTGATTGCTGACACACTCTGCTAGCTTTCCACAAACTAAGTCTTTGCTTGTGGGGAACTGGCAGGGAGCACTGCCGGTGGGGAAGCCAGCAGGGAACAGAGGGAGTTGCTCAGATAAGTCTCCCACACCTGTGCAACCTTCCCAGAACTTCTGTGCTCATGCGGCACTATCCACTTGTGCAACCCCCACTCAGCCTTCCTGACCTGTGCTGCACACCTGCGTATCCTTCCTTTCCTGTGCAGCACTTCTTGCACACCCCCACACACCCCTTCTGACTTGCACAGAACCCCCATGCACTCTTCCCAACTTGCATTGTACCCATGCATGCTCTCCCTGACCCATGCAGCACCTCTACGCCCACCCATGCACTCTTCCCAACTCACACAATAGCTCTTACACAATATCCTCTTGAACACACGCACACCCATCTTAGCACTTCTTATATTCCCCCACACACATCCTTCTTGACCCACATCATACCCTTCCTTGCCCTACCTAATCCAGGCATCATGTTATGGCAGAGACACCATATAAGTTCAGGGGTGGAAATGGGTACAGGACAGGCACCACCTGGCATCTCCAAGGAGTGCAAGAAGTGCTGCACAGGTCAGGGAGAATGCACAGGATTGGGTGGGGATGCAAAAGAAGTACTGTGGGGGTCAGGGAGATTGTGTGGGGGTGCAGCATTGGTTGGCAATGTTGAGCCCAGTGGTGGGATTCAAGTAATTTAACAATTGGTTCTCTGCCCTAATGAATTCTTCTGAACTGTTCAGAAAGTTAATAACCGGTTCTCCCAAGGCTGAATCCCACCACTGGTTGAGCCTGTATGTGTGCATATGCAGAGGGGTGAACAAGGGTACAAGAGAGGTGCGGTGAAAGTTGGGGAAGGTGCGAAGGGCTGTGTGAATGTTAGGTAAGGAAATATATCTGAAACAATGCCCCAAGGAGTCATGTTTGTCTAGTTTATTATTAAAAATAAACAAACAAACACCCATGGGGACTGGGAGAATACATTAGCTAATAAAACACTGAGTAATCGCGGTTCTGTTAGGGATTAAAAGATTCCTGTCTCATTTTGTTGACTTCATCTGAATGGGAAGCAGGAGTGCAAAGAAATGTACAGTAAGCAATGGACATTGTGAGGGTTAGGAAAGACAGGAACTCTCTTGGAGTTCACTGGGAGCCTGAGTGGCATAGGAGGCTAATGCCTCCTACTAAGGCAGCATTTAACATCCAGCTGCCTGCAATTACTGCGAGTTCAATTCTCACCAGGCTCAAGGTCGACTCAGCCTTCCACCCTTTCTAAGGTGGGTTAAATGAGTACCCGGTTTGTGGGGGCAATAAGCTGACTTTGTATAAAATATACAAAAGTATGAAGGCTATTGCTTAATGCATTGTAAGCCGCCCTGAGTCTCCGGAGAAGGGCGGCATATAAAAATAAATAAATAAATAAATAAATAAATAAATAAATAAATAAATAAATAAATAAATAAATAAATATTTTTTTAAAGAAAACTCCAGTTCCTCCCATCTGAAAGGGCAATGCTATAAGACAGTGTGGAAAGTCTGGGATTTGACCTGGGATAATTCTGAATTGTCATTTTGTTCATTTAGAAACTGCCATATATCTTCTATTAATATTCTTTCCTGGGCTACAGTAATGCTATACCTCCCAGTTGTGTTCATCTTTGTCTCTGTGGGAGCCTAATAGGTACAGGTTCCATCTCAGCTGCCATTGGTTAGAAAAAGATGGGTTGGGAGAAACAGTGATAACAGAATCAGTTAAGCACATGTTCAGAGATGGATAATTGTTTGGGTCCTGAGAAAAAGATGCTACCGCACAGGAAGTTATTGCTGCTTGCTCCTTGTTGTAAGGAAATTATAGCCATTAGGTTGTAATGTAATGTTGTTGCTCCTGTCAGTTGTTCTCTCTGTGTTATTTTTTTCAGGCAGACTGCCAACTAGAGTATAGCATGCATATACATTATAGATAGAATTACTGTTGGGTTCTGTTCTATGGCTGTATTTGCAGTCAGAAAATACAAAAAACAGCCAGAATTACTTCCACTATTTGCTGTTTTGTTTTTTCTTTATTGTTGTTCCTAATAATCCTTTGGCCAATTTTTCTGTAGTTCAAATGATAGGTGGCACTCAACGTCAGTGAAAAGTGCAGCACAAGGGCTGGTTTTCAGCTTCCATTGTTCTTTAGGGTGGAACACTTGAAACATTTTGAGTTCTACCAGAACAGAGAAATACTTGAAACCATCTAATAGTGATGGTTCAAAAGATATAATGCTCTGTGGGATATCAGAACATTCTGTTTTCTTCCAAAATATTTTGACTTGGGAATTTTAGGTGAGACATGGGAATTTTCCAGAAGAACATCCAGAACAGTAAGTGCTTCTTGGTTCTACATATAAATACTCATCAACTGAACATTTTGTGCAGGACTTTTTTGTGTTGAGCTCAGAACAGGAGGAGGAGGAGGAGGAGGAGGAAGAGGAGGAGGAGGAGGAGGAGGAGGAGGAGGAGGAGGAGGAGGAGGAGGAAGAAGAAGAAGAAGAAGAAGAAGAAGAAGAAGAAGAAGAAGAAGAAGAAGAAGAAGAAGAAGAAGAAGAAGAAGAAGAAGAAGAAGAAGAAGAAATAATAGAAAAAGAAGAGCAGCAGCAACAGCAACAGCAACTGTGGTGATGTGGTGATGATGATGATTTCAGGCACATGGTGAACACCAACTAGAAGAAAGGCATATCCAAAACCCTGTTTAGAGGTTCATCTAAATGCATATTACACTCAAAAGTTGGGAATAGGGAGAGAATGGGAATGCAATTAACCCATCCTCACCTCTCTCCAGCTATACAGTACTAGCTTTGGCTTGAACACAAGTGCAGCTCAGCATATGACCCAGAACCCAAATAAAATAAGGTCCTGAGTCAGATTGTCAGTTATAACTGTATTCAAAAAGCCTGAATATAATTAGCTGTCCTTCAAATCGCCATTTAAAAGCATGGAGGCAGGACAAAGGCAATGGCAACTTAAATGATCCTCCCCACTGTTTCCCCATTTAAATTGTTGATGTATATGTCTGAATGGGAATTTATAGTTAAATGATTGTTGGAGGAGAGAGAGAGAGAGAGAGAGAGAGAGAGAGAGAGAGAGAGAGAGAGAGAGAGAGAGAGAGAGAGAGAGAGAGAGAGAAAGAAAGAAAGAAAGAAAGAAAGAAAGAAAGAAAGAAAGAAAGAAAGAAAGAAAGAAAGAAAGAAAGAAAGAAAGAAAGAAAGAAAGAAAAAAAGAAAGAGCTATGGCCCTGGGCAATTATTTTAAATAGAGAATCAAACCAGAAAGAAGATCATAGTCATTTTTCAAGTACTTGAGCTTAAATCAACTTCCTTAGTTTCCGCACTAAAATTTAAGCAAAGAGAGCTTTTTTGCTGCTGTTCATTGTCAAATAATCTAATCCTATCCTGCTTTGTAATTAATAAATCTCAGTCAACCTTCTGCTCAATTTTATGTTTATAAAGAGATGATGATGAAGTGGACAACATAACCCAGGTTACACAGAATTCATTTAATTCTAATAAACTTGTTAAATAAATGACACCTAACGAGACCTAAATGAGAAGGAAATCTTGCCTGATGCTTCAAAGGAATTGACCTGACCTGGCCTTGTTAGAGACCTCAAGAAGCTGCTAAGGATTGTACTCATAATGAGCTGCTCTAGCAGAACAAAACACGGTGGGTACCTTGGAGAGCTCAGTGCAAGAACCTACCGGATGGGTTAATACCGGATGGGAGAGCGATTGGAGGGCCAGTTGTTCCGAATCTGACCAAACACTGGTGAGGTCTCATATTAAGATCTACCTAGTGGCGATAAGAGCGGCAAAATCTAATTATTTTTCCGCTCTTATTGCGGCTGCAGATAACCGCCCAGCCGGCCTGTTTAGAATGACCCGCTCCCTACTTCATTTGGGAGCGCGGGAAGACCCCTTGCAGGGTAGGGCTGAGGATTTTGTGCAATACCTGCATGACAAAATCACTCATATTCGGGAAGGCTTGGACTCTGACTGGGTAGATTCAGGGGGGGTGATGGAGGTGGGTCTTGAGACGATTATCTGGGAGGAGTTTGACCTTGTGACTCCCGAGGATGTGGACAGGATTCTGGGTAGGCTTAGCACTGCCACGTTTATTGGATCCGTGTCCCTCCTGGTTGGTACTGGCCTCCTGGGTGGTCACACAAGGCTGGCTGCAGGTGATTATTAACGCTTCTTTGAGTGAGGGTTGCTTCCTCTCCACCTTGAAAGAGGCAGTGGTGAGGCCCCTCCTCAAGAAGCCTTCCCTGAACCTGGCAGTATTAGCGAACTATCGTCCAGTCTCCAACCTTCGCTTTGTGGCGAAGGTTGTTGAGAGTGTGGTGGCACGACAACTTCCCCAGTACCTGGATGAAGCTGTCTATCTAGACCCGTACCAGTTGGGCTTCAGGCTGAGGTACAGCACAGAAATGGCATTGGTCGCATTGGTTGATGATCTCTGGAGGGCTCGGGACAGGGGTTGTTCCTCTGTCCTGGTCCTATTAGACCTCTCAGCGCTTTTGATACCATTGACCATGGTATCATGCTGCGCCGGTTGGAGGGGTTAGGAGTGGGGCGGCACCGTGTTGCAGTGGTTCTCCTCCTTCCTCTCTGACCACATGCAGTTTGTGTTGGCAGGGGACAGAGGTTGACCTCAAGGTGCCTTGTTTGTGGGGTGCCGCAAGGGTCGATCCTCTCGCCCCTCCTGTTCAACATTTATGTGAAGCCGCTGGGCGAGATCATCCGTGGTTTTGGGGTGAAGTTCCATCAGTACGCTGATGATACTCAGCTGTACATCTCCACCCCAGACCACCCCAGTGATGACCTTGACATGATGTCCTGGTGCCTGGAGGCCGTGCGGATCTGGATGGGGAGAAACAAGCTCAGACTCAACCCCTCCAAGACTGAGTGGCTGTGGTTTCCGGCGTCCCGGTATAGCCAGCTGGTTCCATCGCTGACTATTGGGGGTGAGATTTTGGCCCCCTCAGAGACAGCTTGCAACTTAGGTGTCCTCCTGGATTCGCGGCTGTCTCTAGAAGATCATGTGACGGCTGTGGCCAGGGGGGCTTTTTATCAGGTTTGCCTGATCTATCAGTTGCGTCCCTTTCTGGACTGGGACTCCTTGCGCATGGTCACTCATGCCCTCATCACCTCCCATCTGGACTACTGTAATGCTCTCTACATGGGGCTCCCCTTGAAGAGCACTCGGAGGCTCCAACTGGTCCAGAATGTAACCGCACAGGTGATTATGGGAGCGACACAGCGCACCCATGTAATACCTCTCCTGCGCGAGCTGCACTGGCTCCCAATGGTCTTCTGGGTGCGATTCAAGATGTTGGTTACCATCTTTAAAGCGCTCCATGGCTTAGGAACTGGATACTTATGAGACCGCCTTCTGCTACCAATAGCCTCCCATCGGCCAATACACTCCCACAGAGAGGGACTCCTCAGGGTGCCATCGGTCAAACAATGTCAACTGGTGACCCCCAGGGGGAGAGCCTTCTCTGTGTGGGCACCTGCCCTCTGGAATGAATTGCCCCCGAGATACAGATGATCCCTGACCTACGCCGTGCCCTCAAGACCTTATTGTTCCAACAAGCTGGGCTGGCCTAAACATGAATTTTAATGGTTGTTTTAGTTTTTTAATAAGACTGGGGCTAAATTATTTAATATATTTTTAAACTGTTTTAAAAAATTTTGTATATGTGTGTTTTAGTGTTGGCTGTGCACTGCCCTGAGTCCTTTGGGAGAAGGTTGGTATAAAAATTTAAATCAATCAATCAATCAATTCTCTGTATAAGAACTGTTCTATCCCTGTTTGTGCTGAATTGAAATTAATGGAAGAGTAATTCTTTAGTTCTGTCACTCTTTGCTGCTGATTCTGACCTGAAAGAGGCCCTGACAGTTTCTGGAAGCGTGATATTCCTGTACATTTGGGAAACTGCAGAAACTAGGGAAGAGCCTAAAATGATGGAAAAATTATATCTTTAGGCTGGAAAGACGTAAAAAAGGGTTATGGAGGTCTTCCATCCATTAAATTAATCTGAGTTCATCACTCTCTGAGTCCTGTTAGGCTCCTTATCCAGTGAAGAGCTTGACAGGTAGAAAGGCTTTCAATTATTAAAGAAAAGAAGAAGATGACACAGGATAAGTATACCTTCTGAAACGGAGAATCAGCATTCATCCATTTTCACCATGTGAAAGCTTTCATGAGCAGCATTTTACAATTATGAATTCCCCTGCTTCCACAAAATATGTAACATATATATCAGAGAGGAAGCAAAAGGAAGGCTAGCTACACACTACATATTAAATTTCATGGGTACTACTGTTGCTCTTAGTGGCGGTAGTGATGGTGATGAAAGTCTTCTCAGGATTTTATGTAGTTTCTCCAAACTACATACAGTATGATTTCAAAAATCCTACCCCCAAAAATTGCCATCAAATTTTACTTCTGATGATGACATCTAAGTATAAGAAATAATCAATTTCCTGTATGCAATTAATGTAAATCAAAATCTTTGTCTTAATCCTAACTACATCCTCAAAAAGGTTGCAGATGTTCCTATTCTAGGAACTCTAGACTAAGGGCCCCAATCCAGTTGAGGATCAAGGTACAAAGAGATGAGTTAACATTTCCCCAGTTTCCCCATTTATTTATTTTTTTTATTGAAAAAGTTTTCAAATACAAGTTTTTCCCCCTTTTCCCCCCCCCCCTCTTCCCTAACCCACCCTTTCCACCCAACCCCCCCTGTGACTTCTTCACAACAATAGGCTATTTCATAACTAGTTACATACATAATATCTTCCCTTTCCCTTAATCCCTTCTCGGAATACTGACCCTTAACTTGTTAATCTTATAACTCCCATTTTTACGGTAATCTGCCCTTTTTCTCCTCCCCTAAACTTATTGAGTATTATTACAAATTAACCTTTAATCTTTTATATATATTAATATAACATTTTAAATCGGCCTTCTCCCTGCAACCAAATTTATTCAATTCTGTCCACTTCCTCCACTCCTCTAAATATATGACTTGAAATCAGACAATATAATTCTAAATATAATCCACTACCCACTTTACTAGAATATACACATATCTATATATGCATCCCATTTTATAACAATCAGTAAACTAACCTATTTCAGCCCTTCAATTCCTACAAAATCATGCAATACGATTCTAAATATAATCAACTGCCCACTTTACTAAGATATACACATATCTATATATGCATTTCATTATGTAAAAAGAGAAAAGACAATAACTTTAAGTTTATGATCCATATAATATCTTCTTTGATGTCTTTCCACTAGATTGTTAAATCCATCACCCATAATAGGGTAAAATAACATGCTGGTGCAACAGTTTGTTCAAAATCTTCAGTCATCTTCTGCCCCCATCAGTAGTAGATATCCTCACACCTGTATAAAAGTAAAAACAACCACCCGAGTGACATTATAATTATGAATATATCCGTATGGTTATAGTTGTGGTATTCATCAGGATTGTTAATTCCCGTCATCCTACTGAGTAACATCCAGATCTTCTGCATGCCCCAGCAAAACTCTCCTGCCTTATAACTCAAAGTAGTTATAATATATTTCCAAGAGAAAAAAAAAGTAAATAAGAAAAAATTAGATGATTCAAATCCAACAAAGTGAGGCTCTTTCCACTTCCCAAAATCATGGCCTTGCAGAGATCTGCCACAATCCTCAGGATAGTATCAGACAATTGTTCGCCACCACTGTCTTTTCTAATATTCATTCATTTTTTAAAGCGCCTGGCTTCACTGTTGCTTAGTTTGGAAATTGCTGTTTCTATAAGATCTGTTTCTTTTCTTTTTCTTTTTCGGGTTGAATTTCCATCCTCTTTTCTTGCTTACCAATTGTATATCTGCTGGTTGATTTTCATTCTGCTTTGTGGATTGTTCTTGTTGGGTTAATTTTATCATCTCATCTTTCTTCTCCATCACTTGTATATCAATTGATTGATTTGCGCACTTGTCTGTGACTTGATGATTCATCACCTTGGGTTCGGATGACACTGCTCTCTTATTTATAAACAGTCCAGCTGGGGTCTCCAAGGAGTCCAAAGACAATTTATCCATCACAGCCTCTGTAATTTGATGTTTTCCTTTTATTTCCAACTCCTTTTGCTTATCCTGTATTATGCCTAAAGGTGTTAAATTCATTTTTAGAATTTTTTGATAAAAATCTTCCGCTTTTTCAACAGTGTGCAATTGATATCTTACGCCTTGATATCTCAATATTAAACCAACTGGGATGTCCCACCTGAATAGGATATTTCTTTTTTTTAATTCAGTCACTAAAAAGCCAAATTTCTTCCTCTCCATTAACATCTTGGGCGGGAGCTCCTTGAAAATCCAAATCTTTCTTCCATGAAATTGCAAATTGGAATTAAAAGAGTTCTGCACAATATTATTCCTAATTTCTTTATCTGTAAAATAGATCACCACATCTCTAGGCAGTTGCCTTTGCTTTGCCCACCAGGAGTTTATTCTATAAATTCTATCAATCCTGCAATACACTTCATCAGGTTGAACCTTTAAGATCCCAGCCAGAATTTCAGAAGATACTTTCCTTAAATCATCTCTATTATTTTCCTGCAGACCTCTCAATCTAATTGCATATTCTGTAAAATTATATTGAATCATTAAAACTTCTCTTTCAATCCTCTGTTGTACATTTTCCTCATTACCAATCTTTTGGTCAGTCTCCATTTTAGATTTGTCTTCCAAGCTATTATCCTGAATGTTTATCAAATCCTTTTTAATTTTTTGAGTCATGTCATCCAAATTCTCCTCGACTTCCTTCATTTTAGTCTCTAATAATTCAGTCTTTGCCTCCATCCGAATCAAAAAGCCTGATAAACCATTAGCAACTTTTGAAATCTTTTTATTCAAGAAGTCAGACTCTGATTTCACCAATTCACCAATTTCTTTAATTTCCTGCTTAAATTTTTCAAGTTGCTGATTCACAATCTCATCCCTTCTTACAATCTCTTCAAGGATAAATTCTAATATATTAAAATCGGGTTTCTGACGCTGGAGAGTTGAAATTTGTTGGCGCAATTTCTTAAGGGGGGAAATTCCCCCCCCCTGTTTGTCCAGCTGTATAAGTCCTGATGCCATTTCCCACACAGACAAGATTTAGCAAAAATAAGAGAAGAAATAGAAAACAAAAAGACTTTCCCTCATTAAAAAAAACTTCTGAGCAGCACAGGAGCGAGGTTTCTCTAGAAATGTAGCCAATGATATTTATTCCGCTACATTGTAATAATGAAAAACGGAAGGACTTTCCCTTTTAGCCCTTCTCCAGCCACAGCAGACGCCATTTTAGAAGGCTCTTTTTCCCTCTTTTCCTCTGCTCTTTTCTTTTAAATAGTTTTTGAAAGGGTGAGATACTTGCGGTTCAGTATTAAGGGTCCAGTTCTTCATTTCTTTAATTATTCTTTTAGATTCACAGGCTTGCTCTTGACGCCTGGCTCTGCATAGGCAGAGGTCTCCCAAAGCCCGGAGCAGCGGCAGGGGATATGGGGCTTCTCATCCGCTCCGTCCCAAAAGTTAAAAAAAAAACTTTTGGGACTCTGCGGGGAGTTCTACCCACCCCTGCCGGCTCTCTCTCCATTTCCTCTTGGAAACGGAGTTTTTTCGAGCCGCCATCCGCTGTAACGGCGGCTCTATACAGGCAGAGGGAGCTGACGATCCCAGAGGAACGTCTGGCGGCGGCCAGCAGCAAACCGGAAGTCCCCAGTTTCCCCATTTAGACTAGCATTAGAGATGATTTTTTGAGAACATGTCTCATAGAATGTTTACTGAGAGGATCTGCCCATACACAAGAATGTTCTCATGGTGGAAATGGCCAATTAAACCTCCCATTCATCAGAAGGCTAACTGAGAGATTGATCTCCATTCCTTATGTACCTCCTTCCCCCGCCCTGTTGTTACACTCCCTATGTGTGGGAGATGCTTTCAAATTCTGATGTTGGAGAAGACTCTTGGACTGCAAGGAGATCAAATTAATCAATCCTAAATGAAATCAACCTTGACTATTTTTTGGAAGACAGATGTCAGCGTTCCAGAAAAAAACCCAACTCCAAGTAAAAACTCTGAATCAAGCATTTTTCAAAGTTCTATTTACTAGAATAGGTCAACTGGCACATCTGGGAAAACCCAAATCTGAGAGGTCCAGGTTTTCCCTCAGTAAATCAAAACCCCCAAAACCATCCCCTCACTCCTCAGACAATCAAATGATTCAATCAACCACTGTGCCATCTTGAGACCTCACTCCAACCACTCCTTCTCCAGATGTAGGATCGCCCTGACCTTGACCGACAGGAAGAATGCTATTATGTCTAAAGACAATCCCTCTACTAAATCTCCTCTCCTACTTTCCCACACATGAAAAGGTGGCAGTATGGAAGCATGCGGCCTAATATGGCTTCCAACGCTGACAACAGATACTGAAGCTTAAGCTCAAATACTTTGGCCACAAATGAGAAGAGAAGGCTCATTGGAAAAGACCCTGATGTTGGGAAAGATTGAAGGCAAAAGGAGAAGGGAATAGCAGAAGATGAGATGGTTAGATAATGCCATTGATGCAGTGTACATGAGTTTGGGCAGACTCCAAGAGAGAGTGCAGGGCAGGAGGGCCTTGTGTACGGTGGTCCAAAGGGTTGTGAAGAGCCAAGCATAACTTAGTGACTGAACAACAACAAATGTGTAGAGAAGAGCAGGCAGAGGCTGGAGGCAGACTCAAGGGAGAACTCAGACTAGAATTGTTACATGTTCAAAAACACTCCAAAGCCAGCCCCCCTCCACCCCTGTATTCCATTAAATCCTATCTAGTGCCAATTCATTGCTGACAGTTAGTTGACCAGATTCTTGTGTATAGGGTTTAGCAATAAGCCATCACTGAAATGTGATTCTGATTTTTCATGGATGATACTATATTTGCACCATCTTTTGGTCTGTTTTTTTTTCACAGCAGGCAAGCACATTTCCAAATAATATTCTACGTTTTAGCTAATAATTTTAATTTTTCAAGAGTCTTGGCTTGCTTGGGGCCGAGACATATTCTTGGAAATGAAGGGATATTAGAAGTAGGCATTTTGTTCTTCATATGACCATGATTTGTTTTTAAAGTTAAAAGAATCTTGATATGTCAATAATCTGGGTATGTGCCAAGGGAGGTCTCCATATTGGTACCATTGGGCATAACACAACACTCCTGATGAACAAGGTCTTGTGAAGTATAGGTTCAGCCAGGTGCCTCCTGTGTTGTCAAGTCTGTTCAAGAGGTTACTTACGGTTGTGTCCATGTAATGATGTAATCCTTTTTGGAGGAAGAAATGGTATCACTACCCTGAAGGAGGCAGTGGTATGTTTCCATCTCAAGAGGCCATTACTGAACCCTTCCATCCTGGACAGTTACTGTTCAGTCTTCAATCTTCCTGTGAAAAAAAAGTTGCTGAGAAGGTGGTCGGAAATCAGTTGCAGAGGGGTTTGGAGGAAGTGAATTATCTGGATCCATTCCAGTCCAAGACAGAGTTCAGTACTGAGCTTCTTGATGACTTTTAGTAAAACTAGGATAGGCATGGTGTATGCATTTTTGTTATCCTTGATCCCTCAGAACTCTTCAATACTATCCAATATGGAATCCTTCTGGACAAATTGCAAGGGCTAGGATGGGGGCCATTGTGTTGCGGTAATTTGCCCCATCCTAAGGAACTAATTCCAGTCAGTATTGAAAATGGGGTAAGGGTACTCCTCACCTGTGGAATGCTTCAGGATTAACAGCCTTCTCCTTCCTGTTTAACATCTAAATGAAATCACTGGGTAAGATTGACCATTATACAGGGTTTGGTATCATCAGAATGTTAACGATACCCAATTGTACACCTCAACTTTGGGCTGCACAGATGAACTTGTCAAAGGGTTCACTCCATGTCCTTTCACCATGCCTTCTCTGTCATAATACCTGCTATCTGTAAGAACATCTCTGCAACGATACATACTGTATGACTCCTATGCTATCACAAGACTTACTGGCGTTCCCAGACCAGGAGTTAGGTTTGTGGAGCCATTGTTTGGATATTATTTGTGAAGCTTTGTCTGAGGGATTTTTTAAAAATGCATATTATTTTAACATTGCAAGCTAGCCAGTTTTTTTAAAATCTATCATGCTTAAAATCTAATAGATAAGCATTTAGTCTGTCTCTAAGGCACAGCAAAAAGCTGCCCACTGTAAAGCAGTATGTATTTCATTTTTGAACAAACAAGGGATAAAAACATGTAAAACCATCTTATATTAAAACATATAATTTAGGTAACACTTACTAAATATAAATGTTATAAAAAATAAACATCATCAATACTATCGTAACACAGCAAACACCCACACTAACAAATTGTTCGCAGCAGTTTCTTAGAGAGATAAGAAAATTTACAATATTTACCGGAAAGGAAAATGATCGTGAATGTAAGGCGATATCCTAAAAGAAGGAAGATAGTCAGGAAGTAATCTCCCTCCTTTATTGTACTGTCAGTCAATTTAGGACTCACTTTAAAGATAAATTAGTGGAGGAAAAACTAGTCTCAAGTAAATCCATGAAGTGATAAATACAGAATGAATAGGAAGAAAATGTTTCAGATCAAATGGAGGTTTTCTCAGCAATGGCTAATGAAGTGGTATAATTCATAGATGGCACAGGACTGAGTTACAGTTTATACACAGTCTTCTAGTAAATAAATCTCAGTAGTAGGCTCCTTTCTCCCCTCACTTTTTCTTTTTTTCCCCCATCTGAACAAACATGTTTTTCATTTTAAGCCAATTCAGGATATTTACTTTTTTCAAAGTTGCATACATGTACCATACAGATTCATCATTGTGGCTCCTTACGTAGCACAGATGGTGCCATTCACCAGGAAAGAGTACTTTGGAGCATCAAAGTTTCCAGAAATATTATTCTTTAGAAAGACAGAAAGGAACCTAAGGGATGAATTTTCCAAGCTGTTGAATCAGGATAGAGCCTGCTTAGTGGGTGAGGAATGGTGGCTCTCTGTCAAGAGCAAAAAAGACAGAAAGGAACTAGAAAAGATATGGCTGCCTGATGGAGGCCTTGCTTATAGATATGCACTATCAGTGGCTGATTGAATTAACCTTGCTATTGCAGGATTTAGGCGGGCTTCAGTTTATGCTGAAGCAGCTAAAGCTTTCCCAGCAATTCTGTGTGGATTTTTTTCCCCCACTTTGAGAGTTGTGGGTGTGTTGAAAAGATTCCATTTACCAGAGAACACATCAATTATCTTTGCTCAAAAGAAAGAAAATGGAGGGGGGGAGAGAAGTTTCTATCCATACTGAATAAACTGAATATTATTCAACATTTAGAGATCCTCAGTTAAACATTTCTATACACAACAAATATATATAACAATAACAACTCTTGTATCTTCTATAACTTTTATTTACAAATCTAACCTTTTTAGCATTTCTGCTCAGTCATGACTATAATGCTGTGGGTGTTTTAGATCAACTGTCAAATCCTAAGTGTTATATTTGACCAAAGTCCTCCATAATATTCTGATTAACAAGCTAGTTAAATGTAGACTAGATGGCCTGTCAATTAAGGGGATATGCAGCTTCATTGAACATCATACTGAAAAAAGTGCAATCTGTAACTAATATTCTGAACATTAACAACACAGAGAAATAATTTTTATGAATAAAAAAGAAAAAATGTAAAAAAGAAAAAAAAGAAAATTGTGAGTTGCAAGTGAGAAAGT
Source organism: Arizona elegans (assembly GCA_022577455.1). Lineage (NCBI taxonomy): Eukaryota > Metazoa > Chordata > Lepidosauria > Squamata > Colubridae > Arizona > Arizona elegans. The sequence continues at coordinate 191,591,339 of JAKOOJ010000001.1, forward strand.
TGAATGGAATATCTAATACCTTAGAAGAAAGAGGGGGGAAATGAAACTATCTGGATAGGTTCCATAATTGATCTGAAAATAACCACGTGCAATTTAAGAAATAAATGCCATATTCTTTACTTAGGAAATAAAACCCAAATGCACGGGAATAGGAATGGTGATACCTGGCTTGGCAATAATACTGTAGTTGTGAAAAGTATCTTGAAATAGTTAGTTGCAAAATTAATGCAAATCAGCAATATGATTTGAGTCCCAAACTAGCAATTATTATTTTTATTGATTAAATTTATTTGCCTTCCATTTCATTTCAAAGCGACTTTGGGTGGCTTACACATAAAAACATTAAAATCATGCCGAATAAACATTCCTAACCTAATAAAACAACAATACATTCAAAAGTATACAATTTTAATGTTTAGGCTACATCAGCAGAAGCATAAAAACCAAATCCCAAAAGGAAATACTTTCATTTTATTCTGAGAGTCACACTCTATCTTGAATAATGTATCAACTTCTGGTCATAGCATTTGAAGGAGTCAGACAAACTGATAAAGATTCAGAGATCAGGACTTACTGCTAAACCCTAAAGAGACTAAAGATTCAGATGGGGGTTGATATGATAGCAGCCTTCAAATCAGTGGTGGGTTTCAAATTTTTTTACTACTGGTTCTGTGGACGTGGCTTGGTGGGCGTGGCAGGAGAAGAATACTGTAAAATCTCCATTCCCTCCCCAATCCAGGGGAAGATTCTGCAAAATCCCGATTTCCTCCTGATCAGCTGGGACTCAGGAGGCAGAGAATAGATAGGGTGGGGCCAGTCAGAAGTGGTATTTACCGGTTCTCTGAACTACTCAAAATTTCCACTACTGGTTCTCCAGAACTGGTCAGAACCTGCTGAAATGCACCTCTGCTTCAAATACCTGAAAGGATGTTGCACAACAACACATGATTAGATCTCATTGTTCCATAGTGCAGGGCACAGAATGATGGATTTAAATATCAAGAAGGTAAATTCTGACTGAGTGTTAGAAGAATTTTTTGAATAGTCTGAGACATTCAACAATGGAACCAATTATTCAGAGAGGTCATGGGCTCCCCTTCACTAGATGTTCGTTCAAGGGATTAGGCTGTGATCTGTCAGGGATTATTAAATCTGGAATCTTACATAATTAGGGAGTAGACCTGACATTCTAAAATGGGTTCTTTCTTTGCTTTAGCCTTGTAGTTTACGAAATTGAATGAAGGAATTTACTTTGTGGGAAAGCATGTACAAAAATGCATATATTCAGAGTAAAAATAAAAACCATTATACTGGAGGGAATTGTTTACAAATTTATGTGCATTTGGCAAAATTACAAAGTATTTTCAAAAAAAATATACACCAAAATGTTTCTTCGCTTTAATGCATTTTTTTTAAAAAAAAAAAAATCACAAGTTAAGTGAATGAAAAATGAGAAACAGAGGAAAGGCAAACTTGACAGATTTTGAAAAATGGGAAACCCATGACAAATTTGTCCTCTCTGTATATATTTGTGTATATATGCATATGTATATATTTAAACTATCTAGAAAAACTGAGTGAAATTTCAGTCAGTATTCCACAGTCACTGCTAGGATAACTAGACGGGATAATGATGATTTGTTGTCTTTTGCAAATAATAGCATAAAACGGGTGGCTCTGGTTATAAGAATTGTACTTTTTCCTAACTATTTAGACCTATCAACTAAATGCAATATTTTGTTTTAAAAAATGAGAGATGGCTGCAGTAACATTAAGAAAAATTGGTTTGGCAAGGAGCATTGTTAATCATGCATACAGATCAGATCTTACCCCCAAACAGATGTTCTTGGAAAAATGCTACTATTTTGAACTATAAGCAAGCCCCATAAGTTTCACTTGATATTTTAGCTCAGGCTCTCTCCTATGAAAACTATGAAATATTTTATGAGTTGGAAAATCCTGGGAGTTGAAGTGCACACATCTTAAAGTTGCCAAGGTTGAGAAACACTGCCCTAGCTGAAAGGAGAGGGAGGGGGAAGGAGGAGGTGGTTGGCTTCAAATCTTCTGTCTAAAATATATAAATCAAGTTGTTGATTGGCACTAGCTATTGGAAATGAGTGTATCACTGATTACTTTCAGAACCTTAAATCAGGCACAGCAATATCAATGTACTTTAAGATTCCTTTATTGCTGCTTTTAGTTCTGTTGGTGGCATTTTGAGTTGCTCAATAATTAATGGAGCCAATCTATTTTTTCCTCTTTGTTGTTTATAGGGAATTCTCATCTTCTCTTCCTGATAGCAGACTATCATAGGGGTAATTGACTGTATGGATGACCTTGGGAGACCTTGGCTGCCTAGGAAACAATCAGTCAATAGAGGAAGGACTCAAAGGTGCTTTTTTCAAGAGGCAACTGGACTTTCTGGTTTTCTTTGAAGACATTTTGCTTCTCATCCAAGAAGCTTCTTCAGCTCTGAGCTGAAGGTGAAACAGAGCTGAAGAAGCTTCTTGGATGAGAAATGAAACATCTTCAAAGAAAAACCAGAAAGTCCAGTTGCCTCTTGAAAAAAGCACCTTTGGGACAACCATGACTGAGAATCTTCATAGGCAAATAGAGGAAAGAACAGCCAAGGCGGAATGGGACAACGTGCCACAGCCAACTTGCTGTGACTAACTCACCAAGGCCAACTTGCCATGGCCAACTTGTCATGGCCACCTCACTCTGGGACAACTTGCCACAACCAACTCACTGCAGAACAACTCACCACAAGATAATTTAACAATTCAATTTAATTATTCAATTTTTTTTTAAAAAAAAATCATTTTTGCCATGCACATTTAATTCTGTTCCTCCTTTTGCATCCTTTCTTTAATTATTCTATTCCACCATTTCTTTGATATTAGGGTCACTCTTGACCCACAGCGAATTGTCTCGCAGTGAGTTGGCAATGGCAAATTGTCCTGCAGCAAGTTGGCTACGAAAAGTGGGCTGTGGCAAGTTGGATGTGGTGAATTGTCATAGACCCCCTCCAAGGAGTCCATGATCAGAGAAAGAAACTTAGGAGGAACCTGTTCTAATTGATCAGGTCAGAGGTGGGTTTCAGCAGGTTCTGACCAGTTCTGGAGAACCAGTAGCGGAAATTCTGAGTAGTTCAGAGAACCGTTAGTAAAAATTCTGACTGTCCCAACCCCATCTATTCTCTGCCTCCCAAGTCCCAGCTGATCGGGATTTTGCAGTATCCTTCCCTTGCCACACCCACCAAGCCATGCCATGCCCACCAAGCCACACCCACAGAACCGGTAGTAAAAAAATTTTAAACCCACCACTGGATCAGATAGTTAAAAGTCACAATGGAAAATCTGTACCTGTAGTCACAAGACTAATGTCAGCCTTCCTGGGTAAATCAGACAGGAAACATGACTAGAACAGCCAAATTTATTTTCCTGTAAGTCTACAGCAACAGAATCTTGCAAGTCTGAAGATGCAAACTTCCTGCTGCCACTTTTAACTATCTGATCAGTTAGAGCAGGTGTTCCATTTTGGTGATGCACTGTTTGGCTCTTTTTTATCGCTTGCTGATTTTGTACTGTACATAAGTTGTTTTTTTATTCTTGCAGAGACCTGGTGCTTATATTTGATATTATACTATTGGCATCTTTTAATACTGGTGCTAGCAGTTTTTTGTAACAAGCTTCAATGCAGGCAACCTTATTCTGTTGTTTCTGTGCTGTTCTAGATGCTCAGTTATTCTTTGTTTCAATTCTTCTTTTGCAGCTAAAGGGATTTGTTTGTTTGTTTTTCTGAAAAGAAGGCAGAGGAGAGGGTGCCTATCTGGGAATGAAAATGATTTGAGAGTTATGCCAGATTCTTCTACTGTTAACTCCTCCTAGTTTGCTTCTACTGTCTTAGATACTTCTGACAAGACTTTGATTTCTTTGTCCTGGGTAGATCTTTGCAGTTCTTCCAATTCTGCTTCTGTGAATACTTTATTTCATATTATAAATCGATGTTGATCTGCTGATCTCTAGGGTTAGGGGAAAAGCAAAATTGGGGATGCAGGCAAAGAAAAGGAAATAAAAATACCTTTCAAATTTCTTTGGTACAAATACATTAATGTTTTGCTTTAAAATTAACCATAATACACAGTGCTTCTATCATCATGAACAATTCTAATAGTCAAAAGGGGTTTCCAAATGGAAACAACACTAGAAAAAGTCTTGTCTTTAACCAAAGCAATCAATTTCACCATCTCCACTAACGTCAGCATCCATTCATCCATTGTGTGAATTTATAAGTCCTTTGTTCACGGTGCATACAAAAGTCTTCCTGCTGTGGTCATATATAAAAACAAAGTCCTATTTTTTTGTATCTATCACACCTAAAAGAAAAACTCCCGTTTCCATTGTATATTTAAATTAAGAATTATTTGAATTAAAATGATCCCAATATGTCTTAGCTTTCTTACTTGTCCACCGAAGACATTAAAAAGGACTTCCATATTGATTATATTTCCAATTTATATTTGACAATTTATCAGCTGTTACCAATGATACATCAGCTTATAAAAGTTCTCTTTCAAGTTATAATTCAATGTAAATTTCAGTCTTTCACTCCACATATTCTCCCATTGATCAAGCATTATACTATTTTCAAAGTTTTTGCCCATTTAATCATACGATCTTTAACATATTCATCTTCCATATTCATTTTGAATAAAAGTTTATACATCTTAGCAATAACATGGTCACCATTAATGCATAAATCTAATTCAAAGTCAGTTTTCTCATTTATAAAAAGAAAATTCTTCTTGTCCAACTTGAATCTGTCAACTGAGTGTAAGCAAGCCATTGACCTTCCATTTCTAGTTCTTTTCTGGTTTTTAATTTATATTCTCCTTCAGAAAAAGTCAATAAATCAGCATAGGTTAACCAAGTCTGAGCAGCAATCATTTCTCTTTTAAATGTCTCTTCTTGGGGTGACAATAAAGGAAATTTAGGAATCATCTTACTTTGTATATATTTTAAACCCTCATATACTTTGTATATATTCCAAACCCTAACAAAATGATTTTGAAAATTTATATTGATTTTAACTTTGCATACCATAGATAGCCAAATCTCAAATAATGTCTTTCCAGCCACAAACCTGCCCAAAAAGAGGTCCTGGAGAAGTTGTCCTACAGAAATCCTAAAAAAATTCAAAAACTGTTTGAAAAGGATTTTTTAAAAAAATTAATATTTTGTGGATACCAGACTTTAGTTATAGAACCAGTTTGGTGTAATGATTAAAGCACCAAACTAGAGACTGGGAGTCCATGAGTTCTAGTCCTACCTTAGTCAGATGGGTGACCTTGGGCCAATCATTTTCTCTCAGCCCTGATAGGCAGACAAAGGCAAACCACTCCCAAAACCTTACCAATAAAACTGCAGAGTCTTGTCCAGGCAGTTGCCATGAGTCAACACTGACACGAAGACACAAAAGAAAAAAGAAAAAGAAGACTTAAAATGCCCATTTTTTCTTCTCTTACAGTTGATGAAAACTGGATACCTTTGATTCTGAGGTGTGGTGGGATAGCAGAAAAATTGCCATAGTTGGTTGGACAAACTTGACCCATTGTGGGAAGGACTTCATCACTAATTTTGGCTTATTTGCCAAGTTGGTCAGGGAACATTGACATTACTGAGTATCTGGGCATTTTATAGTTGGATAATGTCATGCACAGACAAGTTAAAATGTGATTAGTACATCAAAAGAGTGAGAAAACTGCTACTGACAAAATTGAATGGTGGAAATTCAATTCAATGGTGGAAAGCCATCACTAGCTGGGCCATACCTGTGATATGATACATTGCTGGATTATTAAGTGGACATAAACTGAACTGAACAGTTTGGACTGAAAAATAAGACAATATGGGTTTTGGCTTAAATATCTAACTAGCTTAAATCAGCGGTGGGTTGCTCCAGGTTCGCCCCGGTTCAGGCGAACCGGTAGCAGCAGTGGCGGGAGACTCCGCCCATCCACCCAGATGTCATCAAAAATGCTCAGTGCATGCGCAGACGCATTGCACACTTGCAAAGCAAGTGTGTGTGCCCGTGCGCTACCAATCCCGGTAGCGCCGGGATTTGAAACCCACTACTGGCTTAAATCCAATATAGCTAAATAGCTTAATGAAATATTGGATAAAGGAAACATCCACGACTGGTTAAGAACTGCAAAACCAGTTTTTATTTCTATTTTTGCCATTCCCAACCCATATTCTTTAAAGCAATAATTGCCAAAGTAGAAATTGTCACCCTAGATCCTATTCATTCATTGTTGAGACTAACAAACCCACTTTATTATGTCAAAGTTAAGGATGAGTTTAACTCAAGAGTGTAGACTGGACAGGCCAGCCTGGAGCTTTCATTCAGAGTGTGGACAACTAAGTTGACTCCCAGCTGTGTTGTAGAGCCATCATAGAAATGCAACATTTCATTAGCACAAGAGAGAGAGGGGGGGGAGAGGAAGCAAGCTAGTTAATGCTTCTGGCTAATGACATTCAAGACATTGAGAGCTGAGAAGATAGATGAGGCCCCACGCTAATTTAACCTTGATATCACCAAGAAAGCTCCTATGGACAGAGGGTTTAATGAGGTGATCAAAGTCATTGCTGGCTACTCATTTCAGGGTCAGAGAGTCCATCCCATTACTATGACCCCTTTAGCATTCTCCACATATAAAAGGGAACATTGCATATAATCCGTAACAACCCCAGAAGTATCAGGAAAACCATCAAGTCTGCAAAGTACTTTGAAAGATTTGAAGCATTTGGAGCCCCCGGTGAAAAATGGCCACATATAAAAGGTCACATTTGTAGAAAAATTAACCATATGAACTGAAGAAATTGCATGCAGTTGCTGGAATCGGAATGGTTCCAACTCCACGTGAAAATAAATTTCACCATCATTTTCATCATTGACTTAATAGACTAAAATATATATAGAACAGTAAAGCAGACAGTACTGGATGGCAAATCTCACAATCAAAAAGAATCTTACGGAGTTCAAAAAGGCCAGATTAAAATTCTGAGAAAAACAATTCCAGGAATCCAAATGCTAGATAAGTCTGCTTGAAACAAGAGGGCAAATGTCTAGGGCCCAAAATGAACTCATAATAAGAAAAATAAAATTAAATCCATATTTTCTCTCATATGTATCACAACTTCCCCTGGGAAAAATTCCAGCAGCACTGAATTTGATGTATGGCTCTTAAAAAAAATAACATAGAAATACAAAACAATAGACTAATACCAAACTACTTAAACAGACTGTGTAGGAAAGCCTCTCAAAAATTATTTTAATTTTTTGAGTGTATGTTAAATGCATGGGAGAAGGGAATACTTGATGTTGATAAGATTTCATTTCAGACCCTTGACTTTTTGAAACAATAGACCCAGAAGTGATTTTTTTTTTAAAGTTTGGAGGAAAGGAATTAACCAAATGATAACTTTAGGAAGCTAGCGTTCAGTTTTCTTAAGCCAAATACAGTACTAAGAGAAAGAAAAACAGAAGAAATGTGATATCATTACAAAAACAATAAAAGTTGCCTCAGTGCATGTCTGTGAATAAGGCTAATAGAATTTTAAGTATTATTTACAATGAAACCCAACAATATACAGCATTCAAATCTTGTTTTTCTTTCCATCAGTATTGGGCATGCATTCTTATTTTTAAAGTACCAAATGCCGGCCCTCAAGTAGGAAAATGAATATTATCTTAAGAGGCAAATATATCCTCCTAATACGTTGCAGGGATTTAAGGATTTTGAGTGACAATACTGATTATTTATTTAGTTTGAACATCTTTTTTTGTGTATTTTTTTATTTTTAATATAATACACACATATTTTGTGGACAATGTATTGACTGGGTCAAATCTTTTTTAAACAATGCTAACAGTAGTAATACAAATAATCCTGATCATTTAAACATAAACAACACTTCTTTGTTCCATGTATTTGTTATCCCCTACTAAGTTACTAATATTTAATATTTTAAAAATGACTCATTATTCCACCATAATTTCAATATCCCAAATGTCTAGGACTACTAATAAAGCTAAATATTAACAAAATTTAATCAATCCCGGGATGATTATGTTAGTATATCTCAAAATCCCCACAATTTCTAATCCTTAAAAGTTCAAGTTCATAATATACTTTAACACAGTTAATATTAATAATATAATTAGATTACCTAATCCTAAACGTCCACCTACTAAATTTAGCGTATTTTTAATTATAATCGATTGTATTATCTGTTAATATATATGCTACTATTTTCCCTATTTGTATTTTCTATTTTCAGTGACAATATTGATTATTTATTTAGTTTGAACATCTCGGTATCACTGTCTTATACATATTTGCTCAGAATGAATTTTCAGATTCACGGGGTGTTGGGCAGTCCTGCAGTTTTAATGTACCAATGTTAACCCTGCAAGGTAGTCCTGTTGTGACCCCGGCCCCAGAGGCTGATTTATCTTCGCATGCTAATTCGGAGAATGATATGGAGGAGGAGGAAGCTGTCACGAGCTATGTGCCGGAGGGGCCGTCTTCACTGGTGAGTCAGCAAGAACTGACAGTTGCTGACGTGCCTATGGACCCCAGCTAAATTGAGGAGGAAACAGAGGCCAGTAATGACAAGGGGGAGCCCCTATTGGATGCAAGAGAGAGACATAGGAGACATCGTAGAGAACAGCTACTGCCACGTCCTAAGAGGTGTGGTCAGGAGACGTAGGGCCACACCCTACGAAGTATAAAAAGAGTGTGACTGGGCTGGAAAGGCGTGGTGAACAATTTGTTGGCGTTTTGGATGCAGTGGAGTTACAACTGTTAGTTTGGAGTTTTTTGACAAGAGTCTGCATTCCTGCATTAGCCTGCTGGCTGGCTGCCAAGACCTTTGGAACATTGCCCGGTAACTATTGGACTGATATACACTTTGAAAGAGAACTATTTATTAAAGGGCCAGCTTCAGTCTCTCTAGCCTGTGTTTGTTACTGCCGGGCTATTTGAGCCTATGCAAGGCCACTCATGGGAGGGGACAGAACAAGACAAGAATGACAACCAGGAATACTAGCTTTATTTTTACTGTAAATCTCCTATTGTATCCCTCCTTTTGTGGGCTAAGGTACATTTTATATGGTGTTTGTTCAGTCTGGAGCTCTCTCTTTTGCCTCCCAAGATCATTCTCACATACCCTTACAAGAACTCTCTTGGAGGATTGCCTTTAAACTAATTCAGTGATGCCACATAGTTTGGGCAATAGGTTTCTGTCAAGAAAATTTACCATAGATGCGATGACTCCTTAAATTTAGCAATTTTACATAACTGTGAAAATAAAGCTGATGGATGAATCAGTAGGAAAGTGTTCTTTTTATGTCCACGTTCATAGGATAATGTTCTGCCCCCTTATTTAACTTCCCCTGGAGCCTCAAACTGTGCCCTTGTACATGTCTTTCTCTAGTTTGAATATCTATTGCAGGCAGACTCTGCTCACTGCCAGGAGTTCGATCCTGGCCGGCTCAAGATTGACTTTAACCTTCCATCCTTCCAAGGTTGGTAAAATGAGGACCCAGATTGTTGGGGGCAATAGGCTGACTCTGTAAACTGCTTAGAGAGGGCTGTAAAGCACTGTGAAGCAGTATATAAGTCTAAGTGGTATTGCCATTGCTGTTTCTTGAGAAACGTTTACAACTAGTTTTCCTAATACCCTTCTTGATTACGTTAATTTCCTTTTGTTCCAATAATTTATCTCATGGAAGCATTTTATTTAAAAAAACATAACTATTATTGTTTGATCACTACCATCCAAAACATCTTTTCTTCTTTCAGACTTCAAGGTTGTTTTTTTACCAAAAAAGATTGGTGTGGGACTTGTGTTTTGTTTTTGTCTCTAGTTTTGTCTTCAGATTACTTTGAAGCCTGCAGTGGGTCACACACAGTGGTGGGTTTCAAGTAATTTTTCTACCGGTTTCTGTGGGTGTGGCTTGTTGGACATGGCACAGCTTGGTGGGCGTGGCAGGATACTGTAAAATCTCCATTCCCACCCCACTCCAGGGGACGGATACTGCAAAATCTCCATTTCCTCCCGATCAGCTGGGGCTTGGGAGGCAGAGAATAGATGGGGGTGGGGCCAGTCAGAATTTTTACTACCAGTTCTCCAAACTACTAAAAATTTCCACTACCAGTTCTCCAGAACTTGTCAGAACCTGCTGAAACCCACCTCTGGTCACACAGATCTGTTTCCAATGGAATAGAACAGATTTGTTCTACAGCCTTGTTACAAGCTAGAGATAAGTTTAATTATAAAATCCATTTATTCCATTTAGTCTCTACAGATGAGAGTGGTGTTGTAGTTGTTCCTTTTTACTTGGGATGTTATTTATTGCACGGTTATTTTATGATATTATTGTCCTCATAGAATGGATTTCAGCATCCTTTTGGAGGAGGTTTCTAAACTGCCCCAATTCAGGCAGTATTGGAGAAGCATATCAACCAGAGAGTAAGATACATAAATATAAATATGTTTCCATACCAATGATGGTAAAAGGAGCCAATGTATGTTTATCTATGCATCTTGTTGCTGAGAATTCCAGTACACAGAAATGAAAACGTAACATAATATTTCAAGCCATTCCTTTTTCACTTTGTTACATTCCCTTTGTTATACAGGTAGTCCTTGACTTGCAACCACAATTGAGCCCAAAATTTGTATTGCTAAGCAAGACATTTGTTAAGTGAATTTTGCCCCATTTTACGACTTTTCGTGCCACATTTGTTAAGTGAATCAATGCAGTTGTTAAGTTAGTAACATGATTGTTAAGTGAATCTGGCTTCCCTGTTGATCTTGCTGGTCAGAAAGTTTCAAAAAGTGATCACATGACTCCAGGACACTTCAACCGTCATAAATATGAGTCAGTTGCCAAGCATATGAATTTTGATCATGTGACCATGGGAATGCTGCAACGGTTGTGTGAAAAATGGTCATAAGTCACTTTTTTAGTGCAGTCACTAAATGAACTGTTGTAAGTCGAGGACTATCACAGCTAAATAAAATTTCAAAAAGGACCAAAGCTGTAAATAGTACAAAGTATCTGCAAAATATTCACCACTTAGGAAGAAAAATCTTCTCAGGGAAATTGGAAAGGAATAAATAAATGCATAGAACAGTAATTATGTTTTTGAAAGCCAAAATGAAACCATTCAATAAAGTGATAAAAATCTCAACAAGCTGTGTCCTTCTAAGATCATCCAGGACAGACCTGAACCACCATTTTTTTTTTATTTATTTTTTTATATGCCGCCCTTCTCCGGAGACTCAGGGCGGCTTACAATGCATTAAGCAATAGCCTTCATACTTTTGTATATATATGCAAAGTCAGCTTATTGCCCCCACAAACTGGGTCCTCATTTTACCCACCTTAGAAAGGATGGAAGGCTGAATCGACCTTGAGTCTGGTGAGAATTGAACTCGCAGTAATTGCAGGCAGCTGGATGTTAAATGCTGCCTTAGTAGGAGGCATTAGCCTCCTACGCCACTCAGGCTCCTACCATGAAGAATTTGTATAACTAGCTGACTTTTTTAGAATGTGAAGAATAAAATGCCTGTTAAAATTGCTGAGAACTCCTTATTGTATCATATTTGTATAAAACTCCCCCCACCGCCAATAATAGAGAAAATAGTAGATCTTCAAATTCCCCACAATTCCCAGCAAGAAATATTACCGATCACTCATTATATAAATAAATGAGATGTAACTCCTCGCTCTAATGAGTTGATTTCATGAGTCTCCAGACTTCCAGAAATCTGTAGCAACTTAGATATTCATAATTCTTTGTTTAGACTTGCTGGAACTGTTAAACTCTTAAATCCAAAATGCTTTTTTCTTGAACAGTGATGATTCTGTTCATGCGTCATGCTAACATTAGCATGGAGCCAAAACCAAATGTGATTTGTTATGACTGATCTTGATTTTTTTAAAAAAGTGCATCGGTACTAATGTATGTATGTATTTAATGGCTTTGAAGATTGGCTCACAAATAAATTGGATATTCAATATGTGAATCATATCACATATGTTCTATTTCATACTGAAAAATATTGGAGAGCTTTTGGTTTATTGGATAAGAAAATCCGTATCATTTATATGCATGTTTACAATCTCTAGCATTGACATATGACATTCTCCTTGCATTTAAATAGGAAACAAACAAATTTAATTTATAAGTAATAAAATAAATGCTCCATACTAATTGCAGAGACTATAGAAGGTTCAGAAATTACTGCCTCAATGTACAAGGACTCTTCAAAATCTCATTCTTTTAAAAATAGGAAATGAGGACTGTTTGGGGGCTCCAAATTATTTTTACCAATTGCTGCTATTCAGAAATATTATTCTAATATTTTATAACAAATTTATAGCAACTTTTTTATTAGATTCTTCTCTCTCTTTCTTTCTCTCTCCCTCCCTTTCTATCTATCTCTCTCTCCCTCCCTCTCTATCTATCTTTATCTCTCTCTCTCTCTCCACCTTGTAAAAGGCTTGGGTAAAATCCCTTTTGTTTAGCAACAAGACATCCTTTTGTCTAAATAAATATAGAGATGAATAGTTTCTCTTCATCCTTCAAAACTGGCCATCTGGCAGTTGTGTCTCTTATATTTATGGTGAGATCTATTCATAAGAAAGATATGCATTTCTACTTGTAGACTGCAATCATGTTTCCATAAACTTCTATTGGTGAAGAATGTCCTTTACTATGTACCTGCTCTAAAATATTAATATCTGCTCTAAAATATTAATATCTCATTTACATGCATCTCAAAATAGAAGGATCTTAAGCAATCCTTGTATTTTTAAAAAAGAAATGACCTTTAACTACCTCTTCAAGTGATAACAAACTCATCTACATATCTCCACCACTTAAATAGCTCCAAAGATGAAGTATTTGTGATAAAAGTGTATTTGTTCTCCAGATGTTCATCTTTATAACCAATTCCCTTGCCCATTCCCTTATTCTGTCACTCGAACCATTATTTAGCCACTTTTATTAATTAATCCATAAAATTGTTTCCAGTTATTTATTTAATGAATATACTACAATTTGGAATACCTGTTCTTAAGGTAAAGGTTCCCCTCGCACATATGTGCTAGTCATTCCTGACTCTAGGTGGTTGTCCTCATCTCTGTTTCTAAGCCAAAGAACCACCGCTGTCCAAAGACATCTCCGTGGTCATGTGGCCGGCATGACTAAACGCCAAAGGCACACAGAACGCTGTTACCTTCCCACCAAAGATGGTCCCTATTTTTTCTACTTGCATTTTTTGACGTGCTTTCGAACTGCTAGGTTGGTAGAAGATGGAGCAAGTAATGGGAGCTCACCCTGTTACGTGGCACTAGGGATTCGAAAAGCTGAACTGCCGACCTTTCAATCGACAAGCTCAGCGTCTTAGCCACTGAGCCTTACCTGTTCTTTTTAGAAGGCTAATTAATTCAGGGGACGTACTGTATTATTTAAGGTGATAGATATATAATATTCACTTATGTCACTTTTGGAAATTTAGCTATGTCTTTGTATATGCAGAATAAAAGCCTTTCTGAGGGAAATCTGCATATTGAAATAATGGTTCCAGAATTGACTACTATTTGAACATGTTAGTGGTCAACCTGGAAGAGAATATAAATTTTATGTTTTGGATAACTGCATAATAAAGGATAAGAAAAATGTACAGCCATTCCTCTGAAAAACGGTGTATCCGAAATAACCATTTACACAAATAGCAAGAGCAATATAGATAGTCCTCAACTTACAGCAGTTCGTTTAGTAACTGTTCGAAGTTACAACAGCACTGAAAAAAGTATTTTTTCCCACACTTACGACCATTGCAGCATCCCAGGGTCACCTGATCAAAATCTGGATGCTTGTCAACTGACTTATATTTATGACGGTTGCAGTATCCCAGGGTCATGCGATCAACTTTTACGACCTTCTGACAAGCAAAGTCAATGGGGAAGCCAGAGTCATTCAACAATTGGGTTACTAACTTAACAACTATGGCAAGAAAGGTTTTAAATTCACTTAACTGTCTCGCTTAGCAACAGAAATTTGGAGCTCAATTGTGGTCGTAAGTGGAGGACTACCTGTGGTGCATTTGTCTGCTATGCAGGTGACACACTTCAGTTAAGGCATTTTAAGATTGGTTCCAGGACATATTTTCATGTCCATGAAATTGGATACATATGGACATAAAATGCACAAGCCCGACCAAAAACAAAACCTACGAACAAAAGCTTACAAAAATGCCTGGCTATATCATGGTGGGAGTGAATATTCCAACCACTCATCAATATCCACTGATAAGCCAAACTTCCGGTTAGAAACAGAGAGCAAACCACATTCCCTTTAAGTACTGAAGATGTTACCTAGTCTTGGTAATGAAACATCTGCCAGCAAACAACCAAGATCATAGACCAGTGATAGCAAACCTTTTTTTCCTCATGTGCCAAAAGCATGCATGCACGTGCAATAGCACACGCGCATGTGCCAACACCCATAATGCAATGCCCCGCAGCCCCGCCCCCTGTGCATGTGACCCCCCCATGCTCCCCCACCCCCTGTGCATGCATGTGTGTCCCCCCTACGCTGCCCATGCCCCCACGCATGTGCGTGTGACCCCCATTTTGGTGGTAGCAGGCCTCCCTGGAGCCTCCTGGGACCAAAAATGGGGCGGGGTGTATGCCGCACCCCCTCACGCCCCATTTTGGGCCCCAGGAGGTTTTAGGGAGGCCTGCTAGCACCAAAACAAGGGGGTGACGCACTCCCCATGCCTCGCTTTGGTTCTAGCAGGCCTCCCTGAAGCCTCCTGGGACCCAAAATGGGGCACGGGGGACACTGTGACCCCCATCCTTCCCCCATGCATGCACGTGCAACCCCCCACCCACCACACATGCACACATACCTCCCAGCAGAGACCCGGAAATAAGCTGGCTGCTGGGAAGTGGCGGGCATACACGGTGGAGCTGACCTGGGCATCAGCTCGCGTGCCCTCAGAGATGGCTCTGCATGCCACCTGTGGCACACATGCCATAGGTTCGCCATCACGGTCATAGACCACGGAGTATTCAACAATTCAACCCTGAGATGCTTGTATTCTCTTCAATTGGTACCATATATAGACATGGAAGACATAAAGGAAGAAATAGGGATGGAAAGGGAGGAGAAACTAGCATTCATTAGAGGCAAAGCATGCCCAATATAGATGGAGGTCTCTCCTAATTTTATCCCTACAGCAATTATCTTGTGGGGAGGTTGGTTTTAGAGGGACAAGCTGACTCAAAGGCATTCAATAAACCCTCTGAGTGGGGATATAGGTCAAATCCTAGTAATTTTACTACTTCATTATCTATATATAACAATAGCACTTAGACTTATATACCGCTTCACAGTGCTTTACAGTTCTTTCTAAGCGGTTACAGAGTCAGCATATTGCCCTCAACAATCTGGGTCCTCATTTTACGGACCTTGGAAGGATGGAAGGCTGAGTCAACCTTGAGCCGGTGAGAATTGAGCTGCTAAACTGCTGGCAGCCAGCAGTCAGTAGAAGTAGCTTGCAGTACTGCATTCTAATCATGGGCTCTTGTTGTCCTTTGACTGGATTACTGTTCATAAAGCATTGCAGACATGCAAGAGCTGTGGTGGCACAGTGGTTAGAATGCTGTATTGCAGGCTAAATCACTTCTCACTGTTAGGAGTTCGATTTTGACCAGCTCAAGGTTGACACTTTTATGAATATATTATATTAACAATAAAATCTGTACTCCAACTTCAGTGATGAAGCTTTACACCCTATCTAGTTTACAGTGGCTATTTTTCACACATTTAAAGCGCTCTGTGTATGTGTGTGTGTGTGTGTGTTTATCTTTAAATGTACTAATGCAGGTTGTTCAACATTACCTTTTTCTCTGAAACAATTTATTTCTAAAACAGAAAGAATGTCTTACAATAGCTGAGACCATAGCAAAAAAAAAAAAAAAAAAGACCATTTTTCCATCTAATGTTCTTTTTGAGGGAGAGGCGAATCTTAAATTCAGAATTGTCTTCATATCAAATAAATACCCTCAATTATTGCCACAATCTCTTTCATTTCTTGACTGCAGCAGAACCTGTCCAGTATATATACCAGGGGTGAAATCCAGCAGTTCTGACAGGTTCTGGAGAACTGGTAGCAGAAATTTTGAGTAGTTTGGAGAACCGGCAAATACCACCTCTGGCTGGCCCCAGAGTGGGGTGGAAATGGAGATTTTGCAATATTCTTCCCCTGGAATGGGGAGGGAATGGGGATTTTGCAGTATCCTTCCCCTGCCACGCCCACCAAGCCACGCCCACAGAACCGGTAGTAAAAAAAAATTGGATTTCCCTACTGTTATATACTAATATTAAAGCAGGCTGTTTGCTGTTGGCTTCTTTGGAAGTTTCTTGATTGGGGTATTGTTTACTTGATCGTTGGTCTGATGTTAACCTTGGAATTAATCTGTGCTGATCTGGGTGCTGATTGCTGGTGGAGAGAGGTGGTTGGGGCTTTTTGTTCCTTTTGGGGCTGAGTGAATTTTCATCATGTGTTCTGTTGGTGTTTGTGGAAGTGTTTTGCCAATCTACTGCCTCTTTGTCCTGAACAGTGGTTGTTGCAGTCCTTACATTGTATGTTGTAGATTTGTGTTGGTTGTGCTATATTAGGTTGAGTGGTCAGGGGATTTTTTATAAAGTTGCATGAATATCCATTTTGTTGGAATATATTGTATAGATGCTTTATTTCCCTTTTCTGCTGTTCCGGGTTGCCACAGTGTGTTTGGGATCCTCTAAATAAAGTCCTTATTGCAGCTTCTGTTGTGGGATGTTGGGTTGTTGCATATTCCAACAATATGGATATCCACACAACTTTAT
Organism: Arizona elegans; assembly: GCA_022577455.1. Taxonomy (NCBI): domain Eukaryota; kingdom Metazoa; phylum Chordata; class Lepidosauria; order Squamata; family Colubridae; genus Arizona; species Arizona elegans. Next base: position 191,608,317 of record JAKOOJ010000001.1, read on the forward strand.
CAAAAAGTCCCTGACTACTCAACCCAATACAGCACAACCAACACAAACCCTAGAAAGAATTACATTGCCATACATCAAAAATATCTCAGAAACCACCAACAGACTACTACAACCACATGGAATCAACATCGCACACAAGCCAACTAAAGCCCTTTGAAACATCCTAAGCAAACCAAAAGACCCAACAGCCCCAAAAGAAAAAAACAGATGTCATCTACAACATACAATGTAAGGACTGCAACAACCATTATGTAGGACAAAGAAGCAGAAGACTGGCAAAACGCATCCATGAACACCAACTATCAGTCACAAGACATGGTGAAAGTTCTTTAATTTCACAACTATGGTTTCACCATAGTTTCACTACAGTTGAGAGAGGTTTCATCAGAGTTTCAATTGGGAAAATGTGACCATCCTAGACCAAACCAAGTCCAAAAACTCCAGAATTTCTAGAAGCATGGCATTTTGACAAATCAGCCATCAATAGACACATAGACATTAACAACAACTATAGACCAAGGGTGAAATCCAGCAAGTTCTGACAGGTTCTGAAGAACTGGTAGCGGAAATTTTGAACAGTTTGGAGAACCGGTAGCGGACATTTTGAGTAGTTCAGAGAATGGGCAAATACCACCTCTGGCTGGCCTCAGAGTGGGGAGGGAATGGGGATTTTGCAGTATCCTTCCCCTGGAGTGGGGTGGGAATGGATATTTTGCAGTATCACACCAAGCCACACCCACCAAGCCACACCCACCACTAGAACTGGTAGTAAAAGAAATTGGATTTCACCACTGCTATAGACTATGCGAAAGAGACAATCAACCAACCCAAAAGAGAAAAAGACTCCAGCAACCTCTCCACCAGCAACCAGCACCCAGATCAGCATAGATTAATTCCAAGGTTAACATCAGACCAACAATTAAGTAAACAATACCCCAATCAAGAAACTACCAAAGAAGCCAACAGCAAACAGCCCAAGCAAAGAATCCCTAAAACCGCCTCTACCAACACTGATAGGCAAGCCACCAGAATATAAACTGACAGCAGACAGCACTCCTTACTAGCACTGATGGTGTTACCCAGTTAGGGTAATGAAATGTCTGCAAGAAAACAAGCAAGCTCAGAGAGTACCAAGGACCCCTCATTCATTCCTATTTCTATATCTCGGTGATCTGCAATTTCCCTGAAAAGTGCACAGCATAATCAATATATAATTAAAACAGCCTCATAAACAAATAAATGAAACACCCACAGGGAAAAAAAATCAATAAATATTTACTAAAATGAAGTTTCTTTTTTTTTAAAAAAAACTGAGCCAATATACAATCTTATATAAATAGAATCAGCTCAATGAAATCACAAAAGATCTCTGGAAAGACTGACCCATTTAATAGTGAAAATGACCCAAAGATCCACATACCAAGCACTCTCTTTGTATGCTTCCTCCAGATCTAGGAACTGTTAACTATAATTAATTTCAATAGAGCAGTTAAAATTGCTTCCTTTAAAATTAATAGAATTTTGAGAAACCTAATTTTTGGTAAGTCGTATTTAAGGATATAAAAAAGTATAACTTTTTAGAGTGGTAACTCTAAAATGATATTGGTGGGGGTATATGCTCTGAATAAAAAACAGGGACAATTCTACTGAAAACTACATGAACATGAAGTTCATGAATATGAACTACATGAATTTAGGAAAATGGGTGCATAATTAAATATGTATGTTAGGTGACTTTAACGGTATTGTAGACCCAGACAGAGATTATAAAAGTGGAAAAATTAAAAAAAAATAAAAGGACACCTTTGCCAAAAGTTTCTTTGATTTGGTGGATGAATTAAATTGACTAATTGACATGTGGCAAACATTGCATCCTTCTGATAGACAATATACTTTTTACTCGAGCCCGCAGAATTCCTGGTCTAGAATAGATATGGTATGGGCCACCAGGAAATTAGGATTGGAAATTAAGAAGGTCGATATGAGCATAAACGCCTGGGCAGATCACAAGCTCCTCGAAATAAATTGGCATTATATGAATAAGAGAAAACAACAGAGATGGAGATTAAAGACGAACCTACTGAATGAAAAAGAGTTTATATTTAAACTGAATGAAGAAGTAAAGCGTTTTTTTACAGAAAATGGAAATCAAGGTACAGCTAGAGAAATTGTTTGGGATACTATGAAGGCTTATGTGAGAGGAGTAGCTATATCGTATATGGCGTTTAAAAATAAAGAAAAAAGGAAGGCTAGGGAGGCCCACACCAAAAGGTTAGAAGAAGCGGAAAATAAACTACAGCAAAACCCGGGAGACGAGCTGGATAAACAAAAGTGGATGATGGCAAGACATAGGCTGAATATTTTGGATCAGGAGCGCAAAAAATAAAAAGAACAAAGCATTACTACTTTGAGAACGCTAATAAGTCCGGAAGGTGGCTTGCATATAAATTAAAAAAAGAAAATGAAAAAAGTCAAATTCTTGCATTAGAAGATTCTAAGGGTAACCTCCTGACAAAGGAAGAGGATAAATTAGAAAGAACAAGAGAATTCTACGAAGCTCTATACAAAGAGGAAGAGATTGAGCCAGATAAGGTGGAACAATATCTGATGGAAGCTAATCTACCTCACATAACAGAAGAAGAGAGGGAAATGTTGAATAACAAAATTACAATAGAGGAACTCAAAACTGCTCTTACCAAAATTAAAAAGAATAAAACCCCAGGTCCAGATGGACTCCCAGGGGAAATTTATATAAAATTTGATGAAGCATTGCAATTAGAATTATTAGAAATCTTTAATGAGGTCTTGGTTGGTACAAGAATCCCGGACACATGGAGGGAAGTGTATCTCACATTCATATTGAAAGAAGGTGCTGATCCAAAACAAATTGCAAATTATAGACCCATCTCCTTACTAAATTCAGATTATAAATTGTTTATAATAGCAGAGAGGCTAAAAAATTTTTTAAACCTTTGGATCCACAGAGACCAGAATGGATTCCTTCCAGGAAGACAAATCAGGGACAATTTGAGAACAGTAATAAAAATTATAGAGTATTATGAGCAACATCCTGAAAAGCAGTTGGCGCTAGTGTTTGTGGATGCCCAAAAGGCATTTGATAACTTGAATTGGAGCTTTATGGTCAATCAAATTAATTTAATGGGATTTGGGGCAAATTTTAGGAAAATGATGGAGAATATTTATCACAAACAGAGGGCGAGTATACTAATAAATGGGGATAAGACTCGAACATTCCAGATTCGAAAGGGAGTAAGGCAGGAATGCCCCCTATCCCCTTTACTTTTCATTTTGGCATTAGAAGTGCTACTTAGGAAGATTAGATCTAATAAAGAAATCAAAGGACTAAAGATTAGGAAAGAAACTTTTGATCTGTCCCCGTCCCCACACACACACAAACACAGCCAGCCGAGGGTTAAGGAAACACTTTGGAACACATCCAGGTCTTATCTCCCACTTGGCAGCGATAGACACACCGTCTGCCAAATGCCTTTATTTTCACAAACAGAAAGATAAGATACTAACGTACAAAAAAGTCCAAGCAGAAATAATATTTCTCCCAGCAGTTCCGGACGAGGCTTTAGTGACTATCCAAGGTTTACTTTTGTTCGTCACAAGGATCCCTGACCACTACCCTCTATTATATAGTCTCTGGGGTGTGGTCCAGTGACTCAGTTCTAATCCCTAGCATGCCTCCTAAGCTGCTGCAATCATTTATCACGCCTTCGGAGGCGTGCGTCCAGGAATGATGTTTCATCGTCACTCTGAGACGAACCAGCTGTCTCCCTGCTGATCTCCTCTCCCTCGGCCGGCACCTGAGACAATGCCAGAGGGGAGGGGCCTGGAGAGGGAGGCCTGGCTGACTCCTCTTCCTCATGTTCGGAGCTTTCTTCCTCCGATGGGACAGGCTCAGAGGGCGGGGCCACAACAACTTTCAAAACACAAGTTTTTGCAGATGATGTGGCTTTAATAACAGAAGACCCATTAGAAACTGGCCCAAAATTACTACAGGAAATACAGAACTATGGAGAAGTTGCCGGCTTTAAACTTAATAAAACAAAAACCAAAATAATAGTGAAAAACGTAACAGAAGCATATAAGAAAGAGTTGGAAGAAACTTTAGGTCTCCAGGTAGTGACGAAAACAAAATATTTAGGAATATGGATAACTTTGAGGTATTCATCATTAAAAGAAGATAATTATACCCCACTATTACAAAAAATACACCAGGATTTAGATAGATGGAAAAAGCTAAAATTGTCTTTTACGGATAAAATAGCAGCAATCAAGATGAATATCCTCCCCAAAATTATATTTTTATACCAAAGTATACCGGTGAGTCTAGATAAAAAATTCTTTTTAGATTTGAATAAAAGTGTTAGGAATTTTCTATGGGAGGGAAAGAAGGCGAGGATCTCATATAAGATATTGCAAGGGAAAAGAAATATGGGCGGCTTTGGACTCCCTGATTGGAAAGCATACCAAAAGGCAGCTAAATTAGTTTGGAGTGGGTCACATTGCAAAATAGGAGAATCCTGACCTTAGAAGGTCACGACTTACAAGAAGGATGGCACGCCCATTTGTGGGACCCAAGAAATAAGAAAAAATCCTATTTCCATAAACATAAAGTAAGGGAGACTCTTATACAAACATGGGAAGAAATTAGGCAGCGGTTCTACATTAAAGTACCAAATTGGCTTTCTATTATGGAGGCCCTGACCTCTCCAAATAGAAGAGATATTTTAAAATTTGGCACATACAAGGATATATTAGATGAAAATGGGAATCTTAAATCCCTGGACACACTGAGAGACCAAGGCTTTGACCTAGACTGGTGGAATTATTGACAGATAAATTCAAGGTACCAGAAGGATAGGGATCAATATGGCATAGAAGCAAAGTATAGAAATTTAGACAAAACTATGTTGGGGGTGGAAAAGAAAATGTTAGCAAAAATAAACAACCTTCTATTAGACGAGGACAGGGCAGAGGATATAGCCAGAAACCTGTTACATATCTGGGAAAAAAACATTGGATATAGTTTGAATTTTAACGATTGGGAAGAGGCCTGGAACAGAAATTATAAAATGACTAAAGCAGCAACATACAGGGAAAATCATTATAAGATGCTCCACAGGTGGCACCTAGCGCCAGCCAGATTAGCGAAAATGTTCCCTAATGCTTCAGCAACTTGTTGGAAGTGTGGTAAGGATGTCGGCACCTTCTATCATATGTGGTGGACCTGCCCAAAGACAAAAAGGTTTTGGTCTAGAATTCGAAATTGGTTGCGGGAAATAATTGAAAAGGAATTAGATTTATCCCCTGAAATATTTCTTTTGGGAATAATCAGGGATGGGTTTACCAAAGATAAAATTCAACTCATAATTCATATAACAACAGCGGCCAGATTAGTCTATGCGAAATTTTGGAAAGATAAAACCATACCACCAGAGGAAATATTAATAAATAAAATTTTAGAGTGCGCAGAAATGTCAAAATTAACGAATGAGCTAAATAACGATGAGAAATCAAAACACCGTGTAGTATGGGAAAAGTGGTACGAATGGTTAAACAACAGGATAAAATCATGATTTCAGGGTATGCTTATTTCTTGCAATTTAAGTTTGAAGTATACCTGATGTATATTTTGTAAATATGTACAAACACTGCACTTCTGATTTTAGTAGAGATTTGATGCTTTTTTGTAACTATAAAACTAATAAAGTATATTTTTAAAAAAAAGTATAACTTGTTGTTGTTGTTGTTGTTGTTGTTTTAATTTTACTCTTGGCTATCCAGCTCTTTGAAGTGTCCTGGCGATCTTTTATTTTTTCCGAAACTATTCCTGCCTATGTTGGACGTTGATTTTCCTGCCTGCACAAAGCTCTGCTAGATGCATGAAAGACAGACAGCCATTATCTTGTGTTGTTTCTTAGGTAGTGGAATGTTGCTTTGGCTAAAACTTTCCTGTTTTCAAACATTTACACACATTTAGAGGCCCATAGAGAACCATGATCATAAAACTGTTATCCTTTTTCAGAGTTATTTATTCACAGAGCTGGTGTCGAGGATACCGTAGAAACAACTGGAGAATCCTGCATGTTGTTTTTTGCCCTTAAAATTAAAAAACAGGATATAAACACATTCAACAATCAATGTTAACTAGCAACGGTATTACTTTAATACTGTTAAGGAAAATGGCATCTGTGTCCAGTTTGTTGTGAAAGAAGTCAGTTTGTGATCAGATTCGGACTCTCTCAACTAATGATTATTGTATAAGGAAAGAGAACCCCATTACAGTTCATGCTGTAATGTTTCAATGAAAACTGTTTCATAGACATTCTCAATGCTTTGGCTAGGTTAAAAGATTTTTAATTTGTATTATTTTCTTCAATGTAGCTGACTCTCTCAGACACTACTGCAGAAAGCCAGGCCATACATTAATTAATAAATTTACAATTAAAATCTTCATGGCCACATACCCATTTTGCTGAGATGAGAATTTGCATTTCCAACAGAGATTAAATTTATAGACATCGGAGCAGGCAATATACCATGGGAAATGGAACCAGGTGAAGTATTGAAGCACACCAACTACCACATTGCCTATTCGACCCTCCATGTAGTGAAAATCCCCTTTGTTTCCTCTGCCTTATAGCAAAACAGGGGCATACATAACCCAATTGAAGGTGCCCCTGATTTCTTTTACCCATCTCTTTTTGGCTACCTAATTAAGATGTGGAGTGAAATCTGGCTGCTGGAACATTTACAACATGGCCGACCAAAACCTAGTACCATCCAGAGGCAGAACTTTAAAAACATGGGCCTCGGCATCATTTTGTTTCTCTTTCCAAAGAGAAAATAAAATGCTGAGCAGAATGGAACACTTAGCAAAGCAAGTCACTTCTAAAGGCAGTGCTTGGATTATTTGATATACCACAGTGCCATCTAGCTGGAACAGGTGTCATAGCGCCATTGTCGCTCCTGACAGGAAAAACAACTTCTCCATTCTAATATAAAATGTTCATAAATAATTTGTGACCTTGGATGAAGCTTAGCCCCTAGCTTTATTGTCTGAGTTTTTATTCACATTTGTTTTCCTCAACATAATGCAGCCCAGGATCCCCTGAGCCAGGCTGTAGCTGCAGGACACAAACCAACATATGCTATTTTCATTATTCCTGGAATTGGAAGGCACATGAATTAATGCATTAAATAAACTGCCTATACATTTCAGGAGGGAATTCTTATGAGAAGGGACTTCAAATTGCATAAAAGCCCAAATCCGAGGGTACGATATTAGAAATGTTGGGCAAAACAAAACTTAGAGAGCTACCTCATGGAAGCCAAGAGAAACAAAACTCCATATTTTTGGTAGAGCCATTATTGATCCTTTTAAAAGTGTATGTACACACCCAGACTAAAAGCACAATCCACTTTGAAGTCACACTTCGAGAAAGGCTTAAACAAGACCTTAATTCTCTACTGATAACATTACACTTTAAAAGGCTGATGGGAAGGTAAATTATCCCTCGGTCTCCTTAATGGAAGTATAACTGGAAGCACATAGGAAGCTTTGCTTTAAAAAATAAAATAAACTCTGGGAAGTATCTTTCATACTCAATAACAATCCCAGGCAATGATGTCCATCGTTCATATTTCAGGGACAGTTCTTTTCTCATCCATTAAATGATCTGGAGGCATTGAACTCACAGTTCTATTTAATAAGGAAAAGGAATCATGAGTGGCAAAATGGCAGAATGTTCAGGCAAGGAACATGTATAATCTATAGAGGACTTTCCATAATTGGTCTAACATAATGAAAAACCAAAGAGGGGTAAAACCAAAACCTTCCATAATAGTGTTGCCATGTTGGATTACTGTTTTCCCTTTTCTGTTGCTCCTCACATTGTCCAATTGTTCCATGATGGATGCTAAATTTGCACAGGGTTATTTATGAGGTTCCCTCCCGCCACTTTCATTGTTTCTTTCCATATAGAATTAAAAGGATGGTTTAAAGCATTGTATCTTTTCCTACAGCTAGAAAGCCAGATGAACAAGTAAGTCCTTCTCTGGAATGCTTAGGACACAGGGGTGCTTAGCCCATGTTGCAGTCCAAAAATTCAAAGCAGGCACTGGCACTTTAAATAGAGACACATTTTTAATACTAATACATGAACTCTTCCACCAAATAGATACACTTTATCCTGAGGTATAAAGCCCTATATTTTTAAGTTTTAATGTTTGAATGGGGTGGGAGTCTTATTTGGTTATAAATCTTAATCAGCTTCCACATTTGAGCTACCCAGAATAGTTTATTGAACCTTAATAGTGAAGGTGTTGAATTACACAGGTGCCATAGTAGCAGTTAAGAGCTTGGAACGGCTCAGAGAGATCCAGTTACAATCTCTGCTGAATCACAAAGCTAATTGCAAGAATTACGGTAACCTCTCTGCCCAATTTAATTTATAAGGTTATTGTTGCCTTGATAGAATTAGGGCAAGGCTCCTATATACTGCTTTGACTTTTCAGGGGAAAAAAGGTAGAACATAAAGGCAGTAAATATTATTACTGCTACTACAAATAATAGTATTTTGAGAATGTGTCAGGAATGAAATACGGCCAATCACTGCGACTGTAGGAAGAAACAGTGTCTCATAACATTCAAAACATGCAGGATGGCAAGCACCGCATCATGATCAAAGCCCTAATCATTTTGTACATGCATCAACATCACATGTACATACAAAAGGGCCAGGGATTTGACTGCAAGGCCACCTCCCCCAAATGTTGACTCTCCCCAAGGACACCCATTTTAAGAAAGGAGTCTGAATAACATGTACATTAGTTGCAACATCTAAATAGTAATATGGTAACAAGAGTTGGAAGGGACTTTGGAGGTCATCTAGTTCAGCGGTCACCAACTGGTAGTCTGTGGACCACTAGTGGTCCATGAGAAAATTTTGGTGGTCCGCAGAAAAAACTTTGCATTTTTGCATTTTTTATATTGCACTACATCAGGGATCCTCAAACTATGGCCCTTGGGCTGGATACGGCCTGCCAAAGCAATTAATCCCACTCGCTGATGGGATGGGGTCCTTCAGGCATTTAGCTTGGCTACCTGTTTAGTAGCTCCAGCCCCTCCCTTCCACTTGGGAATCCAGGTGCTTCAGTGAGTGGTGCACAAAACTTCAGCCGGGCTCCTTGAGAGACACAGTTTGCAGAGGGGGGGAGCGCATCTAGCACCCGGGCTGGCTACAAGACAAACATTCATTCTTGGTCGTATTTGAGATTCCTAGCTACAATGGACAGCAAAACTAGGGTTGACCCCGGGCGCTTCTCTTTGCTAACAGGCAGCCACACTAAGTGCCTGAAGGACCCCATCTCATCACTAATTCATATTAGTGGTCCGTGGCATTGAAAGTTATGAATTTAGTGGTCCCTGAGGTCCAAAAGGTTGGTGACTCCTGATCTAGTCCAACCCCGTTCTCGTAGGAGACCTATACTATTTCTGATAAATGGCTATCCAATAAGGTGGGTCAAAATTTTCAATTTTCAATTTCCAAACATTAGGGGTGCTCAAAAGTTGTGACATGCCTTGGGGAGCTGAAGAAGCTTCTTGGATGAGAAGCGAAACGTCTTCAAAGAAAAACCAAAAAGTCCAGTTGCCCCTTAAAAAAGCATCTTGGGGACAACCATGACCTGGATGACTGAGAATCTCCATAGACACCTTGGGAATTGTAAAGATATTTTGGTTACTTTAATATACTTTAGATGTGCTTTGTAAGTAACTACATAAATATCATAACTTTTTAACATTTTGTTTGTTTCATTTGAAATTAAGTGTCCGGTCTCTTCTTAAAAGCTTTCACAACTTCTGAAGGCAATTTGTTACACTGGTTAATTGTTCTCACTGTTAGGAATTTTCTCCTTAGTTCTAGGTTGCTTCTCTCCTTGGTTAGTTTCCATCCATTGCTTCTTGTCCTGCCTTCAAGTGCTTTCATAAATAAGTTGGTCCTCTCTTCCTTGTGGCAGCCCTTCAAGTATTGGAAGACTGCTATCATGTCACCCCCGGTCCTTCTTTTCACTTGACTAGATATACCCAGTTCCTACAATTTTTCTTCATATGTTTTAGCTTCTAGCCCCCTAATCATTTTTGTTGCTCTTCTCTGTACTCTTTCCAAAGTAGTAGTACTTCATGTGATCTTAATTCTATCCCGCTGTTGATGCAATTTAGGATTGTATTGGCTTTTGTGGCTGCTGCCCATACACTGTCAAAGTGGACTTAATGGTCTTAAAACAAAGTGGCCCTCACAGAGCCAGGTTTATTTAAGGATAAGGTTCAACAACCTGAACCCTTAAGGGATTTTGGTGATAATACTAGAAAGAAATATGGTTGCACCCAGATGTCCATGGAAAGGGACAAAAGGGAGGAATGACAAAGCATCCATAATGAGATCATAATTCACATTTTTTGGTCAGGTTTGCTTCATTGTGGTTGTTATGGATGCCTAGGAACATACCGGGAGATAGAGAATAGCCAGGTTTTTATTTCTCGGGGATGATGTGATCCAAAATGTCTGAACATAATAGTTGTTGAAGTGTGCATCAGATGGGTAGAACAAGAAAGCAATGATTGAGCTCCTAGAAAAACAGCACTTAGCACTTAGACTTATATACCACTTTACAGTGCTTTACAGCCCTTCTAAGCAATTTACAGAGTCAGCATATTGGCCCCAACAATCTCATTTTACTGACCTTGGAAGGATGGAAGGCTGAGTCAATCTTGAGTTCATCAGGATCGAACTCCTGGCAACAAGCAGAGTTAGCAGGCAATACTGCATTCTGCATTCTGCACCATCTGCATTCTAACCACTGCGCCATCACAAGAGGCTAAAGATTAGGATGGCTGACCATTCTGATATGCTTTCTTAATCAATCAGTCTAATAAATTTGGTGCATAATAATGATCTCCTTAAAGAAATCTTTCCTTACACAAGATTTGTTCTCTTGCTTTAATCTTTATTGAAGACACCTCTGAATTGATATCAAGAGATACAGATTCAGTACCCCTCCAATCTGTCAGTTGCTTGTTGGTATGGAAATGGGACAACTTGCTGTGGCCAACTCATCATGACCAAGTCACCACAGCCAAGTCACCAAGTCACCACAGCTTGTCACAGCCAACTCATTATGGCCAACTCATTACAGGACAACTCGCCATGGCCAGCTCACCACAGAACAACTCGCTGAGGGACAATGTAACAATTCTACTTAATTATTTAAAATACATAAACAATATTTTAATTTTTGCCATTTTATTCTCTTCCTCCTTTTGCATCCTCTCTTTAATTATTCTATTCCACCATTTATTTGATATTAGTGTCACTTTTGGCCCACAGTAAATTGTCCTGCAGCAAGATGGCCATGGTGAGTTTTTCTGCAACAAGTTATCCATGGTGAGTTGGCCGTAGCGAATTGTCATAGACCCTGTTGGTATACTATTCCTTCTGAGCAATGTAGGTATTTCATATTCCTTATGGAAACCAAAGCCACACTTTTATTTACTCTGGCTTTGCTTCTCTGCAGGGAAGGATGAGTTTGAATAGAATAAACTATTCAACCGCTAATTTATCATATTGGCTTTGTTATGGCTTCTATTTAAAAAATCAAATAAAATATAAACAACTCAAGGCACCACATTCTCCATTGCTCTTTCCCCTTTCCATTTTTTCCCCATTCCAACTTTAAATATTGTAGGATACATGCAACCTTCTGAACAGCCATCCATCAACCTGTGGATAACCTTTTGGCACACAGCAACTCAATTAAATTTAAGATTCTCCATCATAATAACATCTATTGCATATTAGCACATTGCAACATAAAATGAGATCAAGATTGAGATGACCAGCAAGCCAGAGAAATGTATATTCTTGATTTCTGTCCTAAAGAAATTTTTAATTAGCATTTATAATAAGGTGCATATGCTAATCTTTTTTTAATATTCCTATCCAAATAACAGGGAATGAAAGATGAGTAACCAGAAGGATGATTGTTAGTGAACTCTCAATCCAAGGGCCAGAAGACATATCTGCCTTAAATAATAATTCATTCTTGAAAATAAGGCATGCAGTCCGATTCCTGTGGCCTGTACTACGAACCAAATGATGTATTTTAATCCATAGAATAAACTCTAGAGATCTAACTCCATGTCTTGTATTTAAATATATGACTAAGATAGCCCACTAGACAAGAGGCAGGAAATGTGGTACAATATTTTCCCTTACTCCACTCTACTACTACCCTTTCCCTATTCCTAGGAAGAATTTTTCAAAAAGAATACAACTGCTGGAGAAATTGAAACACAAATAAATTATACACATGCATTGCTGGGAAGTCTATAGTTAGCACTCTGGATTCATTAATAGAATAGAATAGAATTCTTTATTGGCCAAGTGTGATTGGACAAGGATTTTGTCTTGGTGCATATGCTCTCGGTGTAGATAAAAGAAAAGATACATTCGTCAAGAAGCATAAGGTACAACACTTATGATAGTCATAGGGTCATAGGGATAGTCAATATAAATCTTAAGGATACCAGCAACAAGGTTACAGTCATACAATCATAAGTGGGAGGAGATGGGTGAAAGGAACGATGAGAAGATTAATAGTGATGCAGACTTATTAACTAGTTGGACAGTGTTGAGGGAATTATTTGTTTAGCAGAGTGATGGTGTTCAGGAAAAAACTGTTCTTGTGTCTAGTTGTTCTGGTGTGCAGTGCTCTATAGCATCATTTTGAGGGTAGGAGTTGAAACAGTTTATGTCCAGGATGTGAGGGGTCTGTAAATATTTTCACAGCCCACTTTTTGACTCGTGCAGTATACAGGTCCTCAATGGAAGGCAGGTTGGTAGTTGTTTTTTTCTGCAGTTCTATTTATCCTCTGAAGTCTGTGTCTGTCTTGTTGGGTTGCAGAACCAAACCAGACAGTTATAGAGGTGCAGATGACAGACTCAATAATTCCTCTGTAGAATTGTATCAGCAGCTCCTTGGGCAGTTTGAGCTTTCTGAGTTGACGCAAAAAGAACATTCTTTGTTGTGCTTTTTTGATGACGTTTTTGATGTTGGGTGTCCATTTTAGGTTGTGAGATATGGTAGAACCTAGAAATTTGAAGGTCTCTATTGTTGATACTGTGTTGTCTAGTATTGTAAGAGGTGGTAGTATGGGAGGGTTTCTCCTAAAGTCCACCACCATAACTTGTCAGAGGAACCCCTGCCTGCTTCTCCATGTGTCTGGCATGTATAGTGAATTTCTTAGCTAGTGGTCCTTCTCTAGTGCAATTGAATGGCCATGGACCAAGTCGAAAATGGATAGCTGTGCTATTTAAATCTATAGCAGTGTGCATAATTCCTAACTATCAATTTTTAACAATGCACACTCACTTTTGCAGAGATTTCTCTTAGATGGAACAAATGAAAAGATGTACACTCTGGTTTCTGCCATTGGCCCACTGATAGAGAGGCTAAAGACTCAAATAAAGATCTACAATATGACCAAAATTCCTTGGACCTATGCACTGCAAGAGGCCTTTTCAGTGTGTACTGTTGCATGTAAGCTTCCAGTAGGCAAAGTGATTGAAGTTATGCTGGATGTTTAAAGTCTATTGCCTGGCCTACAAGATCAGTTGCCTTTCTAGAATCCAAACTATTTTATGATCACACAACTATGGGTTAAACCCAAATGCAGCTATGCAGACATGTAAAAGAGAAATTACTACCCACAGTTCCATCAAATCAGAACTGAATTATATTGCCCATGAGCAGGAAGGTATGGCTTATCTCACATTGAATTTCATGAACAAATTGTCATTTAAAAACAGTGGCCCATGCAACACTTCTTAAGTCCAGAGTTGAAGATCATGCCACAACATTGTTATTCAAAGGAGCTTTATTAGAAAAAATATATATAGCACCAGATTGCAGAGCTATCAAGAATGGAAATATGGGTGTAGGCTGTGAATTGGGTCACCAATATATACATACATACATACATACATACATACATACATACATACATACATTCATATGAAAATATCTTGTGGTTGATATATTTCCCTAGATACAAAACCAAAACCTTTTATGGACAAAAAAAATGCTATATCAGTCCCTTTTCTGCTTGAATGGGTATTTGAAATCACAATAGAATGATACCTTCTTCTTCAGCGAGAGATTCTTGAGGGAAACACAGATGAAAGTCAATGAGACACCAAATCCGTGTGGCAAAGAAGCCACAGAGCGGGGCCATTTTCTGCAGTCCTGCTTGGTTTCACTCTCAGTTTAAAGTAAAAGAAAGCCATTTCCTGGTTGATTTCAGTTACAATTGGAGATGGTTTTTCAATCTGACTAGCAGTAATACTTTTACAAAAGTTAAGGAAAAAATAAGGAAAGAAAGAAGAGAGAGACAGAGACAGAGAAATGGAAAGAGAGAAAGATTGAATGGAAATTACAGCTTAGTATTAGAGGGAAAATGATACTGCTGAACTGTTCAAGGAATTAGAATGTATGATATGAGCAAAGAACTGCAAGTAAGCTAGATTTGGAGATGAAGCAAAATATTTTTAAAAGATTAATTTATTTTAACAGGCTTAGCAAAATAGCTGGAATCTTTTTTGCCTTTTATTGGTGTGATAAAACAGTTGGTGACACCTGAATGCAGCAGTTCTTCCACACAACAAAGACACCGTGTTCCATTTAATAAATCGTCAATATAAAAATGATAAACCCCAACCACTGGGACATTTATTTTCCCCAGTAGCAAGTTATTTATCACTGTAAATTTGTTGCACTGCTGTTTCCGATAATGAATGCACCACCTTATCTTAATTATCAAGAGCAAGATTTGGCTCGTTCATCTTATGAACCATTATGCCCTGCTTGCTGTAACAAGCGTCTCAATTCATTTGTATGCCTGGTATGATGACAATTGATACCTTCTCCAGTTTGGTGGCTTCAGGTGTGATGGACTAAAATGCCCATCATCCCAGGCCATAGTGTGAACCGCATTCCAACACTTCTGAAGGCCAACTAGCTTTCAGATCAGATCTTCTATAACAGGAAGATTGCAGGAAATACGACTTCAGCAACAGAGTGGTCAATGCCTGGAATGCACTACCTGTCTCTGTGGTTTCTTCCCCAAACCCCCAAAACTTTAACCTTAGACTGTCTACTGTTGACCTCACCCCATTCCTAAGAGGTCTGTAAAGGGCGTGCATAAGCGCACCAGCGTGCCTACCATCCCTGTCCTAATGTCCCTTTTACTCGAATCCTTTTCATATATTCAAAATCATGTTTATACTCTTATCTGTTATCTTATATATGCTTGACAAATAAATAAATAAATAAATAAAATAGAACATTACTACATGCTGCTTATACCGGTAGCAATACAATATATAGCACTAAATTTAAAAAATATGTCAACACTGCATTTGGAACAAGGGAAATTAACACTTGCTTGTTAACATTTAACAATTATTCAGTTAATATATATGGAATGGGCTACAACAGGAGTATCAAACTCACGTCACGGCGGCGTCACGTGATGTATCGGGACTTTTTTTCCTTTCGCTAAACCGGGTGTGGGTGTGGCCAACACGTGACGCATCCGGCCTGTGGGCCCGGAGTTTGACAGCCCTGGGCTACAAGTTCTAGAATGAGTCACTAAACTTAAGCCCCTTCTGATAAATAAACAGTCTCAGGCTGAGCTCTCAATTTAATCAGGATTTCTCTGATCCTACAGAAATAATATGGGTAAATATATAAGGATAATACATATGATTATTTTTAATTACACAATGACCTCTAATTCACAAACATACTAAAAAGAAATGTTGTTCCAAAATCTTCGCAGTACCTTTGTTATAGAAACAGGTAAGTGCACTATTGCATTAATTTGGTAATCAACAGAACTGGTCCAACTTATTTGGGTTTAGAAGCAAAGTAGGATAAGGTCGGGTTAGATCTTGGATCATGTCAGGACCTTCCTGGAATAAGACAGTGATATTGACAGTGACACATCCATATTGTTGCCAAGACCACTGCATGCATGTGCCCATGTAGTCAGTAGGAGCCAAGCTAATTTAAAGGAACTTTTAACTTGTTAACATTGCAGTGATTCTAGGTTATCAAGCCATTTTGAAGATTTTATAAAAAGCAACCAGTGTTCTGACCCAGCCTTCACAAGTAGTGATAAGACATTTACTCGCAAGTAAAACAAACCCCCTTTCATAACAGGGCAGTAACAGTCTTTTATTCACATGGATAAACAAAAAATCAAACGTAATTAGTCCTAACAAATCTGGGTTTAGCCAAGAAATCCAAATTGCTTGCTGTATACTAGAAACGAACGGTTGCTGTGACAACCAGCCACTCCCAAACTCCTCCTATTTATTTCCCAGCCAGGGAGGGGCTGGCTATCGTCTGTGTCTCCCTCTCCCTGAGAGCTGGCTTATTGTTTTCCTTTACTCTCCTCTCTTTTCCTCTCTACGCATACACACATCTGGGATGGGCCCCATCTGTTCCTCCCCCTCAATCAACTCAGGCCCAAAGGCAGCTGCCTCTTCAACTGGGGGAGGACAGAAGGCCTCTGCCTCTGCTTCTGTCTCTGATGCTGTTTCCTTATCAGAGCCTTCCAAAAGCTCCGAAGCTGGCCCAGGCTCTCCCTCCACCTCCTCCTCATCGAACTCTGCATCTAGTTCTACTGGCAGCCGATGGACCACAAAACCATTTCTTTCATTCCATAATATAGGCTGTATAATTTACATGTACAATGAGATCCATGGCACAGGGTTAAACCACATTTTACATTTCAATATGGATGGAGAAACCATCTATTTAAACTCTGCAGACACTGAACTCAAGGTCAGCGGAATAACTACATAAGACAGTTCTTTGTCTTTGTGTTTTCACTATACACTGGTTTCTTAACTAAGGGTTCAGAGATTCTAGGAGATTTCTCAATCCTTACTTCATAAACCAGCATAAAGACATCAATATATGATTGGGCTTGGAAAGAAAAAACAGAAAATAGGCCAAATTCCTATTCAGCCATAACCTCTCCCTCATGAAAAGCATTTATAAGGTACAGTTTCTGCGGCGGCTGGATTAACACATATTTGATGCTATGATACTCAGTGTTATTGTATGGGATTCCTGTTCCTATGAGAATGAGAACTCCAAAGAAGAGGCTGAACTTCTCATATACACGTATAATTCTAAAATATCAAATTCAAGGAAAAGGTTAAAAAAAAAACACCTCTTCTAAATTACTGTATGAAACAGCTTCGAAAGGTTCTTGCAAACTTTCTAATTCATCTCACAGTACCCTAATTATCTTTCAGTAACTGAATCCATACAGGCCTGGGAGATGCATATTCATTAGAAAATTATAGATCAGCATTTGTATTAGATGATCAACTGACAATCACAATAACATATAGTATCGGTTTAAAAGCAAGCAAGATATTAATTAAAGACCTTGCTACTAAACAAAAAAGATGAAAGCCCTAATAATTCTTAAGAGACACTACCAGGACAATAACTAACTCTCAGAGGATATTAATGTATAATTAAAAAAAAATACTAATGGCCTTAGTGCAACATCCTGCTCAATTCCCTGTCAAGAGCATATGTTATCTTTTCGGGTAAAAAAGTATTTTAGGCTATATTTTTTCATTCAACCTGAAGGATTATCCTCATATAATTACACATCCTGCAAAGGGAAAGACTTCATCCTTAAGTATTTGCCAAAATTATAAATTGCTTTTATTTATAGATGAGGCTAAAGTTATTTAAAATGCATTGAGTACTCCTACCCCTGCTCTTTATCATCAAGAATATCAACTTAAATTAGCATTCTTAATTATGTCCTTGAAATGGAAGAAGGCTACAAATCATTTCAATATGGGGAAGCTCGGCTCTGGCGGAGGGAGCTGAGAGTTGCATGAAATAAGAATCAGTTCCAGCAAAACAAACCCTAATTTATAGCATGGTCCTCTCGGCTGTTGAACCAGCAAGATGTTCTTCAGTCCCCAGAATCTTTAATGCCCTGTGTAACCTTGACAGATTTAACACCTGCTGCAAAGGTAAAATTGAAAACTGACACCTGAAAATAGCCAAGCACATCTAGAGCCTAAGGTAACATAATATCTCAATGATTTAGAATTTGCATTTCATAAAACAGTGCTCAGAAATAGTATTTCACAAGAATCTGATGATGCTAATCACATGTTGTAGAGATACTTGCGTATTCTTCTCATGCATTAGCTTTATCCACAGCTTCCTACTCACTATGACAATAAATACTCACCACTCAGACAATAAATAAAATTACAGGAAGATGTGAAGATACACTTCGTTAGGGCAAGCCTGTTCTGTGCTTATATGTAATCATAATTTAACTCCCGCAATAAGCACAATATAATGAAATTGTGAAATTTCTGAAAGATGCCCTAATTAATTCATGAGCCATGAGCCAAACTTCAAAAGAAATACAGTCATTTATTAGGAGCACCATTTCGGCAATATTTGGATGCAGTTAGAAGTAATCCCACGTAGATTTACGTTCCCCTATGACCCTGTCTCTCCCCTCCTCCCTGGCCATGTCATAAATCACATTCTCCAATTAACCACTTTGGCTGGCTGTGAAATCCAACACCCTCCTACTGATTGCAGTAAGAAAGCATGTGTGGAATGTAGCTTCAGTTAGGGAAATCAATCAGCTCTATCTGTTCTCCCTCCCTCCTGCTCATGGCAACTTGAAAGCTTTGCAAGTTGACAGAAATCACAAATATGCTGTTTATAAGGGGCTGCTGAAAAGCTGACAGCCCAGGTTCGAGACCCGAGCACAATGGGGTGAGCTCCTGTTACATGGTCCCAGCTTCTGCCAACCTAGCCATTCAAAAACATAAAAATGCAAGTAGATAAATAGGTTCCACTTTGCTAGGAAGGTAACAGCATTCCAGACACCTCAACATGAGGACCCAGATTGTTGGGGGCAATATGTTGACTCTGTAAACCGCTTAGAGAGGGCTGTAAAGCACTATGAAGCGGTATATAAGTTTAACTGCTATTGCTATATAGTCATGCTGACCACGTGACCATGGAAATATCTTCAAACATTGCATCAGCTAGGAAACAGAGATGAATACCGCCCTAGAGCCAGACATGGAAACCTTTACCATTTTATTGTTTATATTGCTATTACTACTACCGTTGTTTATATCCCACCTTTCAGAATAATGTTCTTCCCAAAAAAGGTTGCAAAGAATATAAACAAAATGCTAATTAAATTACAAACAGCTGATAGGTGGACTCCTCAGCTCCAGACGGTATGGTCCACCATAAACAAGAATCAAGACTGTGATCATTAGTTTCCAAAATATATGAAATCTACTGATGATTATATCTTCCTGCCAATCCATATGATGTCAAATGATAATGTACAATTGGCTATAATAACTATATTGACACTGCAAGAAGGCAAGAACAGTTAAAACAAAAGGGACAACTCGGGAGTAGGGCCTGGAGACGATTGGCCCCTCCCATAAGGCACATAGGCCTTTACAGGAAGCAACGTTGTTAATTCTGTTCAGTTTAAAATCTGAAGCTCTGTTTGATTCTGGACTCCGTGTGGCTTTGCCAATTAGGTATTTGGCAGCGTGTCAAGGGAGATAAAGGTGGGTGATTATCAGCCTTATCCCGAAGGACTCTTTACAACTATTTGGGACTCATCTATGAATGAACAGAATTCACAGCTGTTGCAATAAAAGAGATTTTTGGGACTACTCATGTGTTTTACTCACTCAAGAAGCCTAGGTCAGAACAATTTGTCTTACCAGTTTTGAGACCTTCAGTAGCTATTACTCCAAGGCAGAGAGGGTGATGATTCTTCAGGACATCAGGGTTATGATCAGGCTCCTGCTCTTTAAGTGATGGGCTGTAAATTGTTTTTGAAGCTGGTCTGAAGTTTTGAAGCCTTGGTGCCTAGGAAGTTCCTCGAAATTCCACTAATTCCAGCTCCCACCATTAGTGCAGAGTAATGACATAAATTCTCCTGCACGTGGCAGCCTTCAATCATTCAAAATAATAGTAATAAATCTATATGACAAGTTCTTCCCTTTTTTCTGTCCATTCCCATGTCTTGACATCTGCTGACACAAAGTCGATAATAGCTTACCTTCTCCTATAATGCATATCTAATTATTTTCAAGGGTAGTGTTAATAGTTTATTAAATAATAAAGAATTAGGATGCTCCTTATAAGAGCTAATCTTAATTTTCTAACAGCTGATTTTCTAAAATCTTTGCTTGCAAAGAGCGATGAACTACTGTAGTAAGTAGATCCAATGTAGCTGATCTGGCCATGCCTTCTCCTCTTTCATGCTTTTCTTTTGGGAATTGTAAAATGTCACTCTTGTCCTGAAAGATTATGAAGCTTGTTTCTCTTTTTCTCTTTTCTCCCTTTTGTTGTATTTTTCAAAGATTAAAAAATAGATTTAAAAAGGAGGAGGGGAAGCAACTGGTTTTTGTTTTTTCCTCATTGAAATCTGAGCTCACGTTTTTAAATGAAAATGGGCCCAAAGTCTAGCTAATACTTAGTTCCCCAGTACTAATTCCATATTTTGGCTTCAGCAAATAATATGACAAGGTATGAGGTAGCTCTGGAACACAACACAACTACCAATAAAAGGCAGATGCCATAAACAACATAATTTAGTTGTAGTGTTGCTATGCTGAAGAAGTATGTTTCAAACTCCACCCACTCACCCCCTTTTGAATTTTCTTATCACCTGCCAACAAAAGTGTGTATAGTCAAGGCTATGGTTTTCCTAGTTGCAATGTATGGCTGTGAAAGTTGGACCATAAGAAAGGCTGAGCATCAAAGAATTGAGGCCTTTGAACTCTGGTGCTGGAGAAGACTCCTGAGAGTCCCTTGGACTGCAAGGCGATCAAACCGGTCAGTCCTAGAGGAGATCAACCCTGACTGCTCTTTAGAAGGCCAGATCCTGAAGATGAAACTCAAATACTTTGGCCACCTAATGAGAAGGAAAGACTCACTGGAGAAGAGCCTAATGCTGGGAATGATTGAGGGCAAAAGAAGGGGACGACAGAGAATGAGGTGGCTGGATGAAGTCACTGAAGCAGTCGGTGTGAGCTTAAATGGACTCCAGAGGATGGTAGAGGACAGGAAGGCCTGGAGAAACGTCCATGGGATTGGGATGGGTCAGACACAACTTCACAACTAACAACAAAAAAACAAATAAAAGGAAAAGAAAGGAAAGGAATTCCTGTGAATTGTACTCTGCTAGTCATTCCCGACTATAGGGTATGGCTCTTATCTCCATTTCGAGGCTGTTGAGTCAGCACTATCCAAAGATGTTTCTATTTTATTAAACAAATTTATATAGCTGCCCAACTCACACACAGTAACTCTGGGAAGTGTACAGCATTAAAACTCCACAAATAAAATTTCACCCACCCAGTGGGTAGCCACAGCAGAATCAAACAAGCCACTTGATCAGCTCCAAATGGGATCCCGAGGCCCACTGACAAAAAATTGTCTGCAAGACCTTGCAGAAAAGTAACAAGGTGGAGGCCAATCTTATCTCTGGGGAAATGACGTTCTAAAGGGACGGTGCCACCACAGGGAAGGCCCTTTTCCTAAGTGCCACCAGATGTTCTTTCTTGATAGTTGGGATATATACTCTATAATGAATTACCCATTAGAGATTATTAATTTTTAATACTGAAAAAGGACAAGAAATGTCCTTTGATATCGGGCACTGCATTTTGTGGTTGCTAGAGTTTCACTGGACTATTAAAAGAGGTGATATTATTTTAGCCTGTGATAAACTGAAATCAATAATTAACAAAACTGCACCCTCCATAGTTTGAAATCAAAGATACTTTTTAAAAATTAGGTGATTTTTTTTTTCCTCAAAAATATTCTGACAGCATCGATTGGGCCAAGTGAATGACTATTCACTAGAATATTATGAATTTTGGCATCCATTGTGGTCATAAGTCAAGGACTACTTGTATTTCTTTCTTATAACGTGAGTAATAGGGAGAGAGTGAACATAGCAGGGGTGAAATGTTACCGGTTCAGACCGGTTCGGTGGCGGGTGGTTTGGAGAACTGGTAGCGACGGCAGTGCAAGGCTCCGCCCACCTGCCCAGTCATCATTACTTCCTGGTTTTAACCAGGAAGTAACCTGTTTTTACCCTCTGTGCATGCATAGAAGGGTTTCTCATGCGCAGAGCATCCATGTGTACATGTGATGTGCATACACACACGAGCGGAGTGAGTGCACGCATGTGGCATGTGCACTTCTGAACCGGTAGGGAATGTAAGTAGATTTCACCCCTGGAACATAGTTAAAGGTAAAGGTAAAGGTTCCCCTCGCATATATGTGCTAGTCATTCCTGACTCTAGGGGGCGGTGATTATCTCCGTTTCAAAGCCTAAGAGCCAGCGCTGTCCGAAGATATCTCCATGTCATGTGGCTGGCATGACTAAACAGCAAAGGCACATGGAACGCTGTTATCTTTCCACCAAACTTGGTCCCTATTTTTCTACTTGCATTTTTTATGTGCTTTCAAACTGCTAGGTTGGCAGAAGCTGGGACAAGTAATGGGAGCTCACCCCGTTACGTTGCACTAGGGATTCGAACCACTGAACTGCCAACCTTTTGATCAAGAACCTCAGCGTCTTAGGTTGCCCTTAGCTCTCTAAGGGCCACCGCGTCCCTTAGAGAGAACATATGTATAGGTAAACATTAAAAGAGTTGCATTACTTTTCTCACTTCTCCAGTTGCGAGAAGTTCCTTTTCCTTGGCTTCTAATATACTTCATAACCACTATGATGTGCTTCAAATATTGTTTCTACCCTGATATAGCTAGCTTTAAAAAACAAAAAGAATATTCGTCAGTCCAGGGCTACATTTTTATATGCATAACTGAAATGTTTATGTGAAGAAAAATTGTGTGTGTGTGTGTGTGTGTGTGTATAAGTATGTATGTATAAGTATGTATATATACATATATATATATTTCTTTTTCGTAGGCTTTTATGTGCATATTCTTTCTAGCCAGGTTTTACCTACATAAACTGAGTTGTTCTACAGCCCTGGTTCTGTGAAATCTCATTCACAAGTTTCTGGGCCTTTTTTCTGCTGACAAACTGCAACTCTGTGTTGCTCTCTGGGAGACTCAGATAGCTATTTCTGCCTTTTAAGGCGTCATCAGTGAGCCACACCCACTTCTCAGATATCCTCTCTGTAAAGGTACAATGTGTTTTTTTCTTTTTCGTAGGCTTTTATGTGCATATTCTTTCTAGCCAGGTTTTACCTACGTAAACTGAGTTGTTCTACAGCCCTGGTTCTGCGATATAGTTGCAGTTTGTCAGCAGAAAAAAGGCCCAGAAACTTGTGAATGAGATTTCACAGAACCAGGGCTGTAGAACAACTCAGTTTACATAGGTAAAACCTGGCTAGAAAGAATATGCATATATATATATATATATATATATATATATATATATATATATATATATATATATATATATATATATATACATACATACATACATACATACATACATACATACATACATACATATATATATATATATTGTAAATAACATAGTACGGCATAATCAGCAAGCAAAGGGAATAAAAATGCTCTGCAGTGGGAACTCCCATCTCTCGCAGGACTTAATCTGATATTCTTCAAGCCAGAACAAAGTAGCTCTATCTCGTTGCAAATCCCTCATTCGTGCAAAATGAAGGTTCATCTAAAGTGCAGTAATAAATAATACATGGCAAGCATATTTCTGAAAGGTTACTCTGTCACCAAGTTAATTTTGGAATAATATGACTCAAACCAGTTGCAGTCTGAGGAAGAAGACTTAAATGTTTTGACATGCCTGAAACCTCAGACTTTGATTTCAGTTTTCAGTATCTTTTTAAAATCCCCAGTTACTTTTAGAAATAGACTTTGTCATTGCCTTGACAGGAAATCTTAGCCCAGGACCACTACCCTTTGGCCTACTGGCTCATCCACTTTTCTCCCCTTAAATCAACGGCTGAAAAGGTTACCCCGCTTTTTGTCAACTTCGTCACACAAACTGTTCCTGTCACACTTATTTCGAAAGGACACTGTCAGTGTTTTAAAAGTGTTACCTTGCTGAAAGCAGATTCAGAGTCTAACAAGGTGCTGTGGATCAATTTTGGAAGCATCACTCCCACCATTTTTGGAGGAGTTGGCAAATTACTCCATTTACTGTTTTCTATATCGCAGAAAATTCTTTCGGTTGATATGAGCATTCATTTCACACTGTGGGTTTCAGTATTTGTAGTAGTTGGAAAGAGTTCGATCAAAAGGCATTTAAAATAACTGAGGGAGGGAGGGAGGGAAGGAAGAAAACATAGTGTGAAGCCAAGAGAAACCAAGCAGAAGATCAAGTCTATGAAGAGAAATGGGATGAAGGGTGAAGAACCAAGGACAGGGCAATGGTGGGAGAGAAATTATTAGCAATAGCAATAGCACTTAGATTTATATACTGCTTCATAGTGCTTTACAGCCCTCTGTAAGCAGTTTACAGAGTCAGCATATTGGCTCCAACAATCTGGGTCCTCATTTTACCCACCTCAGATGGATGGAAGACTGAGTCAGGATCAAACTCCTGGCAGTGGGCAGAATTAGCCTGCAATACTTCATTCTAACCACTGCACCACCACGGCAGCTTAGATTCCTAAGGAACTGAGGACATGGAAAGAAGAAAGGAGGAAGTTAGGATGGAAGAATAAGGGCAGGGTCTAGGACAAAGACAAAAAAGATGGAACGTTGGGGGGGAAGGGGAATGGCTACAGAAAACAAGTAGATGAGGGATCGATTGGAAAACACATTTATAGGACAGCAAAACCAACATAGGCCACAAGTGCTTGGTGATGAACTTGAAAATAAAAAAAATTAGATTGTAATGTCCACTTAGCCAGGAAGTCCACCTTGGGCCAAATTTGCCTTTACAAGCTTGTTGGAAGAATAAAATGGAAAGAGAAATATTCTGAGGACCAGCTCAAGCTACCAGAGCAAAGGTGAATTATTCATTCAGTAAACAGACAAAGTTGTGAAAGTCATTGTCCAGCTTTATTCTTGGAATCTCATTGGCTTTTGACTAGCCAGAAAATGAAGACATATTACAGGAGGCATTCAGAGATCCCAATGTTACAGTCCAGCAGATGCATCAGCAACCATTTCACCTCAACTGCAGAAATTTCTCCATTTGCATAAAATCTGGCTGAACGTGCTGAAGAATTGGACCATTTTGGCAGAACTGCCACAGTCCAGGAATTCATTATACCAACAAGTTGGAAAAACAGCTGATTTCACTTAAATATATTTTGGCATACATCACGAATGCTGGATTAACCCCAGGAAAATTAGTATGCAAACGGATTCTTTGCACAGAGTACACAATGCAAAAGAGTAAAAAAAAAATCTCTCTAAAATATTATGTATGTAATAATCTATTAACCAGCGTGTAAACCACTAACACGCTATGCCTTAACATTTGGGAATATTAACAGAACCCTTTTTATGAACATATTGTATAGTCTGGCTTGCATCTCATCATTTACTAAGTAAGAAACTAATTATTTGAAGATAATGAGAATTGGTTTTGAAATAGCTGGGAGAAATCAACACACACAATTAATGTCACACATTAGGAAATTACAGGTACCTCATTCGCATCACTGCTTTCAGTGTAACGTGCAAAGAAAGAGAAAAATTATTAAATTTTGTCCTACAGCTCAGCAAACACAGGGCTCCGTCCAGCTGAATGGATGTCTCTGTAAGCCCCATTGACTTCAGTGAGGAGAGGTAAGCACACTACACGTTTGTCTCTCTTCAGCTGAAGTCAATGGGATTTAAGCGTTACCAATAGCAGTTAATTCATGCCTATATTATCTCATAGTAGCTGGTCCAGATAATTAAAACTGACAGGCAAACATATTTAGGCAGCATGACAAAAGATGTGCATTTCCAGTCTGTTAGGAAACTATATGAAGCTTGAGAATAAACATATGTAAAAGATTCATATTCAAGAGATACTTCATTTTGGCAAGAATTCGGGAATCAGATGAGAGGGAGAAGCCTAAAAATGCATATAACAAATGTCATTCAATAGGATATTTCTGCAACATCCAAACTGGGTCAGTCAACAGGAACAGAGGTCTTCTGAGCTTTTGGACTCATGCTGGAGCCTATCCTCAGGGAACTTCTCTCTACCGAAATGTGTGCTTTGGGCTATTTTACATGTCATATTTATGTGGTGCCTTTCTATTGGTTGATTGGTGTGCTGATAGCCGACGATTGGCTGTTGCTTCCTTGTGCTAACAAATCCTTGGCTTCTAAGTACCTGATAAGCTGGTGGTAAATCAGCATTCCTGTTGACTGACAAGGGGCCCAATTCCTGGGCTTCAACCATTCCCCTGGCTATTTTTGTACCTGCACAGCCGACAATCTTAGCAGCTGAGAAGTTGAATGTATGTTCTTTTTCATTGCAATGTGAACCTTCATTCATGTAATATTTGCCTTAATTTGTGGAATATTTCTGCCCTGCTTGCTATCAGCACTGTTTTCCATAGCAAATATTGAAGGCCAACAGGACTGAGCCAAAATGGGAACTATGGGAAAGAAGTGTGAATATTAAGCAAAAATTTACAGTATGCAAATATAGGGATGGGGAATTTTAAAGGATTTTCTCTTTCCCTTTCTCTTTTAAAACAATCATTTAGATGGATGGAATTGGCCCTGCATAGAGATAGCCAAAAGTTTAACAGCTGAATAGGAATAATGGAATATTGTATGGAGAATTGACTGCTGGAGCTTCTTACAAGTTATACAATATTGTTTCTGAAGAATAACAGAGGAAGGAAGGAAGGAAGGAAGGAAGGAAGGAAGGAAGGAAGGAAAAGGAAGGGACAGAGTGGAAGGGAAGGGAAGGTCTTCAAAGAAAAACCAGAAAGTCCAGTTGCCTCTTGAAAAAGCACTTTTGAGACCACTAGTCCTTTTTTCCTCTGGACTGACCATATCCAATTCCTGCAACCCTTTCTTTGTAAGTTTTAGTCTCCAGACTTTTTAATCAGTTGCCCTTCTTTGCACTTTTTCCAAAGTCTCAGCATCTCTTAGTAAGGATTTATAAAGTGGTACTAATACTTCATGTCTGGAAATCACCACTTCTGCCAAAGGAGGATTTGCAAAGTATGGATGGAAATAGAATCCAACTTTTTGCACCTGAGATAGTCACTACGGTATTTACCTTTTGTGAAACTGTCAGTAACTGCATCTCAATAGCAGGCGTGCATTCAAAGTTGCAGAAAGAGCTTGTGTTTAATTTGTGCCATATGGGGGATTTGTCTGCTTCTGCTTACTTAGGGATTCATTGAACTCTACAATTTGACCAGGAGTGCCTGTATACAGTTGCATTGCTAAGAATGTAGAGGATTCTGCTCCGAATGGCCCTTAACAGTGCTGCTCTGAAGGACCAGATAACTGTACCAGGCTCTCAAAATTTTCACAGATCTCTGAAAGGCTGTGTTTCTTATGCAAGATCCTTTGAAAATTGTATTTCCTTTTCCATCTGCTACCATTTTGGTATAAAATGAGAAGCAACAATATTTCAAACACTAAAAGAAGATCGGAGGGCCCTCTCATTCTGCCTTGGAAGAGTCTGCTTCATGTCCTACATCACACCCAACTCACCTGGGACTATGAGAAGAGCTTCTGCTATCCCTGGCTTTCTCACGCACCCTCTTAGAACTGCTTTTGAGCAGATGTCAGTCCAGTCCCCAAAGCTGCCTGCAAGACAGGGCATGAAAGATTCATCTCATTGCCACCTCCAGGCACATCAGTCGGTATGCTGCATGAAAAAATCTCTGGTACATAAAAAGGCATGTCTGCATCCATCACAGCTGATACGTAGCACTTGATTATGAGGAAATCACCTGACACCTTTAAACTAAGATTCCCATCTAAAATTATATGTCATTTTGCAACGATTTTCAATGGATAGCAGGCTTGACGGCGTATCCGGCAGTAGATGTTTGTATTTGTATTTACTATAGAGGAGTCAAAAGAACTGAGCCAAAATGCATTCCTACAAGTACAGATAACTTCACACACTTCCAATGCAGACTTTCAATAGCAGTGATTGGTCAAAGCACAGTGCTCCCAAATGGAAAGAGCTTGAGAAAATGTCCCTTTGTAGCAGCTGATTCTCAGAGCTGGTTACTAAGGGAAACTGTTTCCCAGTCCTACTAGACTCATTTTTCATGTTCATTGTTAGCAACAGCTGGCCATTATCATATCCCCCTATCCAGGATTTGATAAGCACTGGCATTATATGCTAGTTTGGTAAATTATCCTGAAATGGCTTTTTGCATTGGCTGTAAGTGTTTTAAAATCTATAGCCACATAAAAAGAAAGTTGGACAGGTTACTTTTTAACACGGAAGTTAGGAAGTCACCTTATATTGAACCTTGAACAGCCTAGGCCAGTATGGTTGACTCTGGCTGGTGGTCCCTCTTCACAGTTTTGGAGGGGAGATACCAAGGACTGAATCTGAGATGTTTTGAATGCAAATCAAGTGCTCTTGGTGATGAATTATGGACCTTTCCCAACCCAATGTGACAAGATGACATATTTGATTCTTAATCAAATAAGACAAAACTAGGTATTTCATTCTCAGTCTAATAGGCCACATGACATATTTGATTACTAATAAACCTACAGAATGTTCTGACCATGTCTGAATTAAATGGCGGCAGGGGCCACAAATACAACAGAAACCAGAAGAGGGAAGAATTTGCATTAATGAAAACAAGCAGCAGAGAATAGTTTTGAGGGAACACAGAAAGAAGAGGAACAGATAGGTTGTCAATCCATCATTGGTTGTGAAATTGCAAAATCCACAAGTCCACTACTTAAAACACTCCTACTTACATCTGGCATCAAGCAACATACACAGGTATTTAAAAAGGAGCCACACCAAATTGTTGTGTTTCTTGTTTTCTCACATCCTGGTCTTCTCACAACTTGATCGCCTGGTGATCTGTCAGTAGAACTGAAGTCACTGATTGGGGGAAGATATGGAACCCTGATAAAGCAAAGTTCGACTACAAAGGTCACATAGAAAGCTGTTCTTATAAAACTCTGGAAGAAGGCAGGGCAAATGGTATATGGAAGTTTAGGATTTGAAGCCAGACTTCAGAGAAGGCATCCTTCTATGTGGCCCATCCCTGTATGCTTCACTAATAATATGCATTCATTAGGACATTTAACATATTTTCATTAATAACATAAAGTAACATACAGTCGTATATTAATTACATCTAACGGTGGTTGCCTGTTGAAGTATGTAGATCAAGGAAAAAACTTGAACTACTGATTGGACTGTTTAGACCGCCGACGCTATCAAACTGGTGATGGCTTCCCAAGTTAAGAACATTAAAAATGACGTTTAATCTAAAAGCAAAGGTCTTTTTATTCCTTCCATTTTCAATCATGTCTGATTATGGGGACTACCTAGACAAGTCCCTGCAGTTTTCTTAGCAAGGTTTTTCAGGAGTGGTTTGCTCCCTTCCTAGAGCTGTGAGAAAATGGGTGCCCCAAGGTCACTCGGTTGACTTTGTACCTAAGGCAGGATGTAGGTCTCCCAGTTTCTAGCCTGATGTCTTAACCAGTACACCAAACTGGATCTCAGAAAGGTCTACACTTCTAGATATATTTTTCACATTCACTTATAGCAGGGGTGTCAAACTCGATTTAATTGAGGGCCACATCAGGGATGTGTTTGACCTTGGAGGACCGGAGGGGGAGCAGAGTTGGGCGTGGCCATGGTGGGCCTAGTCAGGTGAGTGTGGCCATGGTGGGCATTTGACACAGACTCAAGATGCATTTTTCCCTTCTCTTCTTTCTTTCCACAATTCTTTACTATAATGATTTTCCTATCTCTTCTACCAGATATTACTGGCAAACATTTATTACTTATTCTTCATATTCCACTAAACTTTTTATGTCTAAATTTATACCCCATTATTTAATAGTAAATTGCTTTCCCAGACAGAAAAGCTATTTATACTATTGTATTTTTATTATTCAATTAATAATAGAATTGTATTATCATGAATACCATGATAATACAAGATCTAACAGCAGAGGTAAATTTCCAGGATAGTAAATAGAAATGGATGTCAATTATAGATACAGAATAGAATACAGAATATAGAATACAGAATAGATTGTAGATTAAATGCAGTGGTGGGTTGCCCCCAGTTCGCACCAATTCTATAGAACCGATAGTAAAACTGACGGGAGGCTCTGCCCACCGACCCCGACATCATTAGAACGCTTCTGCACATGCACAGAAGCTTCTGTGTATTTTCTTTATTTATTTATTGGTTCGATTTATATGCCGCTCTTCTCCGTACACTCAGGGCGGTTTACAATGCGTTAAGCAATAGCCTTCATACTTTTGTATATACCTGCTTAGTAGGGCTTTCGGCCCCCACTAAGCGGTGTTCTTTTTTATACAAAGTCAGCTTATTGCCCCCACAATCTGGGTCCTCATTTTACCTACCTCGAAAGGATGGAAGGCTGAGTCAACCTTGAGCCTGGTGAGATTTGAACTCGCAGTAATTGCAGGCAGCTGGCAGCTAAGTGCTACTTAACAGCACTTTAGTTCGCTGCACCACCAAGGCTCTTGGTGGTGCACAGCCCCATTGCGAACCAGTAGTAAAGGTAAGTAGAACCCACCCCTGATTAAATGGACCTACGTTATGTAAAATCTGGCATTAAGCTGTAGTATTAACATAGGATGTTGCTTGTTTTCTATCCAGATCAGGCACTTACTTGAGGCCACATAATTATAATCCAGTCCAAGCAGCACTCTGCCGGCCAAAAACTAGCCATGTGGAGGCTGTGCGTGGCCCCCACATGGCCCATTTTCAGCCTCCACGGCCTCCTGCAGCAGTCTCCCAGCCGAAAATGGCTCCCTGCGGCCTGTTTTGGCCAGCAGAGGCATCGCAGGCCAGTCCTTTGATACTTCCAGGCTGACCCTGCAGGCCAGATCTAAGCATCCCGCGGGCCAGATCCAGCCTGCAGGGCTTGAGTTTTACACTCCTGACTTATAGTCTATTCTATCAAATAATTAAAAAAATTGAAGGCAATTAAATTTCTCTTCTTTTTCTTAGAGTAAGGGAAAGAAGGAAAATAAAAACATCATGAGGGAACACAATAGCCTTGTTAAACTATTAAATGTACCTCTGGCTTTAGACACTGACAGGAAAATAGTCAAGTGGTTCAGTTAACCAGAATAATCACAGATAAGTGGCTCAAGTGTCATTCAATATTCAATAAACCTTCATACAATCTCTTTGCTGGGACACAGTGTATTTTATTAACATTGCATTGAGCAGATAATGACAGAAATATAGGGAATAATCAATAGGGAGAGAAATATTAATTTCATTATTCCTAATTAGTCTTCAATGCTGAAGAGGAGGAAAGTGAGTAAAAAAATAATCGATAAAATCTAATATCTCCAACATGGTATGAAGTTCTGCTACCCAGCAGATGCAAATCAGACTATCTTTTATCAGGGTTTTAGTTTAGATATTCAGATTTAATAGCATATGGTGAAATCTTCTGCTGGATCAAAATACTTGTCAATGAAGGCCATTCTTTTTATCAACCACATGAATTTCTGCATGTCATCCTAACATCAATAAAACTAATAGTCAAGATTGATGGAAGCACACAATCATCTTGATGATTCCTGGAATAATTCATGGGAGATGATGATGATGATGAGGAGGAGGAGGAGGAGGAGGAGGAGGAGGAGGAGGAGGAGGAGGAGGAGGAGGAGGGTTTTATGATGCCAGTCTTTAAATGGCATAGATCAGGTTTTTTTTCCTCAATAACAGCCTATGAACTTTCTTTAGCAACTACAACTCTTGATTTGAATTCTTCACAAATGATACATTTATTCAGATTGCTGAATTTTAGTTCTGGAATGAAACCATTCACAAACAGTATAAGATGTACTGTAAATGAAGAAATACAGTTTGTCCCATATAGGAATAATGTATTTGATATACGTATATGCAGTAAATTATTTTTCTCAATGGCTTTAATTCTGAAATGACATATTTTATCTTACGTGACATCTTGCACAAAACTATTCATATAAATTTGTTCCGCTACTGAATGTTCTCTCTAATATATGCAAGTAAATTCTCATCTTTTATACAGATATGGTATAAGCAAATCATGTGAAGAACCTCAATAAAATTCTGAAATTGGTTTGAAAGTGGTGATTAAGAACAATAATAAAAGTATTATCTTATCACAACAAGAAGAAAGCTTACATAAAAACTTTTGAACATACTAGTTCTGAGATTGGCCTATTGGATTACCGTATTTTTCGGAGTATAAGACGCACCTGAGTATAAGACGCACCTTAGTTTTTGGGGAGGAAAATAAGAAAAAAGCTGATTGGCAGGTGGATCAGCCTCCCGGGATACCCCCAATCAGCTGTTTCCAGAGGTGAATTTTAGCAACAGGTTCCTTGGTTGTGAGTTCTGTGCCTTGCTTTTTTTTTCTGCCTCCGAAACTTCTGAAACTCTGTTTTAGAAAAAAACTTTTTTTCCTGCCTCTGAAAGCCTCCGAAACAGAGCTTCAGAAAAAAAGCCTCTGAAGCTCTGTTTGGGGGCTTCTTTTCTGAAGCTTCTTTTCTGATGCTTTTTTCAGCCTCTGAAACCTCCATTTGAGAAGCTGGGCGGGGCTACATTCAGAGTATAAGACGCACCCAGATTTTCACCTTCTTTTTTGGGAGAAAAAGGTGCGTCTTATACTCCAAAAAATAAAGTAATTTAGAGAAATTTAGAAAACAATGGAGCACAAACAGTTCAATCAAATACCTGAACTATTGGATCATGAGAAACAGAATCACATGTTATTCCTTATCCGCAGCTTTGGATCATGAATTGGTTGGTCATTCACCCGCTTCCAAATAATATGACGAATCTTGCCACCTGCGAATTCAAACAATTTGGTTGCAAATATTGAATTTAGAATAGAGAAAATTTTTCTTTGGATCTAATACTCTGAGGGAAATAGCCCACACAGAAAAATTGGGGTAATCGATCTAAAGGTAACATCATGATGGCCTGGCCAGCATGATGACTTTATAGTCAAACATATTTTGCAGGTATTCATAGTTCCTACTGGCAACTCCCCTCAATTTTAATTAACAAAGACTATAGATAGGTCCTTAGATTGCAACCTTTTGTTTCTCCCTGAAGCTTTTGTTCCTGCCAGTCTTCATGCTTCTACTCTTGCTATCTTTCTCAGAATAAAGAAAATGAATAGAACCAGGCTAATTCCAATTGAAATGACAGAAATGAAACAAAACTACTAACTGATCTGTTCTTATACCCATTAAAATTGATTCCTCCCCGCCCAATAAAAATACTGAAAATTAAACCCTACAAAAGATGGCAGCAAATCAGAAGATTCTTATTTGGTTCACTCAATTCATTGAAGTTAGTATTTTCAGAGTGAGAATAACAATTATAGCAATAGCAACAGCACTTAGATTTATATACCACTTCACAGTGCTTTACAGCCCTCTCTAAGCGGTTTACAGAGTCAGCCTATTGCCCCCAACAATCTGGGTCCTCATTTTACCCACCTCGGAAGGATGGAAGGCTGAGTCAACCTTGAGCCTGGTGAGATTTGAACTGCCAAATTGCAGGCAGCTGGAAGTCAGCAGAAGTAGCCTGCAGTACTGCACTCTAACCACTGCGCCACTGTGGCTCATATTATCTTCTTATTTTACCATGGTTTTCAATTTGTTATAATTTATTATTACAAAAAAACTAAATACTTACAGAAGAGGTATAGGGAAGAGGAAACGGATAGCAGATCTCTTTCTTGCCTTCTTTCCTCCAACCAGCTCTGGAGATTTCTCTGCCAGCAGTGAGTAGGCAGGCCATAGGACAATTTGAATGCTAATTGTCAATGCTCGCACCTCACCACTGATGGCACTATTGCCTTGGAGATCGGATCTCAGATACTAAAAAATGTCCACCTTCTTTAGGTTTTCTCCATTGATTTGAAGCATTCCAGGGGTGGTAAAAGGAGCCAATCTCAATGAATAAAGCTTCAATGCATCAGTAGAAGCCTTGGTACATTAGTATGTGTGTGTTTGATGATGATGAGAAGTTACTTATAAAGTTACTTAAACTTTATGTTTGTGTCTTTCAGAAATGCAGAACAGAATTAGGTGCTAAAGAAATATACCGTATAAGAAATTGATAGGGTGAATCTAGGTAACTCACCATGCACATAGACTTATCACATAGGTTTCACATTACCTGCTCCTAAAATGCAACAGAAAGATGCAGAGCACTAACCAGTCAATGTATAATATAGTCCTAAACCAAATATCAGCTATCTACCTGATTTCCAGTTGAATTCTGCCTTCAACCAGAAAAGCTGAGTTATCAAGGGTTCAATAAATTACAGTCCTCAGTTCAGGAAGAATCCACCACCAACATGGGTTGTTTCAAAAATATATTACCTTTCTTTCACCATTTATCCATCTATTTTATTTTATTTTGCTGCCCACACAAGAATTGCTGAAAATTGTGGAGACCTAAATTTCATCCATTTTTCACTGCAATATCATTTATTCCTCCAAAGATGCAGGATCTTTGGCCTGTATAATCTCTTCTTTGTGTAAAGGAGAACATCTCTTAGATAATATTTTACATGGAGGGATACTCATCAGACTTTTATATTTTATCATTTTTTTTTCTTCTGTGTAAACCAGCCAAGGAGCTGGACCAGCAGTCATTGAAAAGAAGTTTTCACTGATTCTCTCCTGGCAATTTCCCTCTTCCCACACCCAATTTTTCAATGTTTATTTTTTGTGCTTTTGGGAGTTATATAAAAATCAGCCACAGTAACAATACCAGTTCATCTCCTCACATTTGAGTTTTTTTACAACTCAAAGTTATTTTCTGTCTAGACTTTTGGTAACTACCAATTTACGTAAAACTGAGACTTGCTCTATGCTTTGGAAGAATATTATTTGGTGCCATTTTCCTCCCTTTTATAAGCATGCATCACGGTCCCATCACATATTAAGCCAATTTACCCACTGGGGGTGTCATAAGTTGGAGTTTGGGTCTTATCACATAGTCTATTCTTTTACATGGCTTTGGCAAAACCTATTTAGAAAAGCCAACCAATTTGAAGGAAACAAAGTGATTTAATACAGATCAAAGAACAAGAAATGAAAAAGAAAATAATTACGCTTTATGATCATTGCTCAGCAAATTATATACGAAGCTATAGGAATTTCATTACAAAGAATGAATCCACTTGAATTCTTCCAGGAATTGTTCATAATGTTGATTTTAATAGAACTTGGGCATAGGTAACAGCTGAACTATTGACTCCTGATCTCACTCAAGTACCTTATATAGCAATTGTTAATCTATGCAGCACAGTTCACCAATCCCAGTCCCTTCTTTCTTTTCATTGATATTGAGCAGTGAAAAATGAAAGGACCCCTCCTTTGAGGGGGAAAAATGTGGATCACTGAAAAATCATATGAACAAACCGGAATTTGTACCTCTCCTCCAAAGGTTCTTAAATAAAAAGACATCCCAGATGGCAATGAAGCCTGGAGCACAGTGTGCGGTAAAATATGCAAGCTTCTCCAAGAATCCAAATAGGAACTTTCTGTATTTTCTTTTTAATGGAAACCATTGTATAATTTTATTTATTGACAAGCAATACCAAAAGCAACTGTAATAGATATGGATTTTATATAATAGCCTGCGACCTTTTGAAAACATCTGGACTACTCACTTCCCCTCCTGAAATGTTTTGGCGGATTAATCAAATAATAAACTCAGCTTGAACAATATCCGTAGAGTTTCTGAAGGAAAATATTAATTAATTGTCCATACCCATGTTTCTTTCTTAAATTTTGATTTTAAAGAAAATTCCAGGACTTTACCTGGTCAAGGTAATGGTGCAGTAATGGTGCTTTGGGGAGACCTATGGACATCCTATCCACTTCCACCCAATCCATCCCAAACCTGTTTTCCAAATAACACACCTCATACTAAATACACACATAACACACACACTGCTACTCTCAACAGTAAACCAAAATAAAAAGCTGAATGTACAAATGCAAGAATAAACCTTTTTTTGCCAGCTACTCTCTACAGGCAAAGGAGTTTTTCTACTTAGGACAGGGGTCACGGAACCTTCAGTCCGTGGACCAGCACTAAGCTGCAGCATATCAGAAACCGGGCCATGCAAACAAACAAAGCACCATCCACAGGATGCATGCAGAATGTAAAACCACGCCCTTATTGGTCCACAGAAAAACCTCTCTCCATGGAACCAGTCCCTGGTGCCCAAAAGGTTGGGAACTGCTGATTTAGGAGATTAAAAATATTCAAGACTATACAAAACAGGCTGTAGTAGAAGCCAAATGACCTTTCTGTATAACAGTGTTTTCTTCTTTTAAGGATAAAGAATTCATCCCCAACCTTACCCCAGAAAAGATTCATGTCTTGGGCTGTTATCATACAGAGCTTTGTGCCCTAATCACTTTTGGCCCTGAATCCTTGGAACGACCCACCATCCTCCTCAGTGGTGGGTTTCTACCAGTTCGCCCCGGTTCGGGAAAACCAGTAGTGGCAGTGGTGGGATGCTCTGCCCACCCGCCTGGACATCATCATGGACACTCTGCACATGTGCAGAAGGTTCTGCGCATGCGCAGAAGCACAGAAGCAACACAAGCGAGAGAGCGAATCTAGCGCCCACACGCACTCCCGGTTCCGAACCGGTAGCAAAGGTAAGTGGAACCCACTATTAGTCCTGCTCTTCTTCCTCCTTCCGGCTCTAGGTGGATCTTCTTCTGACTCATTGCAACTCCACTCAAAATCCATGCTACAGATTGCAGTAAGAGAGCTCTGCAGGGCTTGGAAACAGATTTTTTTAGATCTTTGAGGGAGCTCCAGACAAGAAGCATGAATCATGAGTTCTGACATTGTTTTTATTGTAAAGAAAAGAATCTTGCAGTTTGACAGCATTTCTCCCCACCTTTCTTTTACTCTCTGGAAAACTAAGGAGGGCATCTTTTGAGATACTTCCCACACCCCTTTTCCTTCTATACCTTTTACATACTGGATGTTCAGTCGGTGGTTCTTCCCAGGGGTGAAATGCTCCCGGTTTGGACCAGCTTGGGCGAGTAGGTAGCAATGATGGCTAATGGTTCGGAGAACCAGTAGCAATGGCAACCCAAGGCTCCGCCCATCTGCCCAGTCATCGTTACTTCCTGCTTTTACTTCCAGAGAGCCGGTAGTAAAAAAATGCTTAAAAAGTTAAAAAAAAAAAGTTCCAACAATCAGCTGAGCGATGCATGATCGTGGGAACTTTTTTTTTTTTTTTCCTTTTTAAGCATTGTTTTCTACCGGTTCTGGAGAAACAAAGCACTCGGCTGCTCCTCCTTTTCACTCACCCCGAGCTTCCTGCTGTGGATTTTCATGCCTTGTGTTATGTCCTTATAAGGACATCCGCCCGGATTGGCTGCCAGCCATCGGGCGGGAAAGTTTGAATCACTGTCAGGGGCGGTGCGACTGCCGGAGCGAATATAAGGAGAGCTCCGGCAGCGTGCAGCCAGTCTTGCTACTGTTTCTTGTTCTAAATAAAGTTACTAATGTGACGAGCTGGTCGCGTCTTCCATTCCTGCACCGATCTAACACTGGCGACGAAGGACTAGGACCTAGAGACGAACCTCGTGGCGCCAAAGCCAACAAGACCAAGACTCCGGCACCTGAACCACAGTAGGCATTTCCGTAGGCATGGCATCCGCTGAAGTCACTTTGCCAGCCCTTGCTCCTTTCCGCCCAGGGACAAGTGGAAATCCTACGTGGTCAAATTCCGGCAATACCTGAGAGGCAACAACATCAGGGATGCCGATGATGACCGAAAAAAGGGCATTTTCCTGGCCAACTAACACCTTGCTTGACATACCCGGGATTGTCGCCCTTGTCTTCTTCTTCCTCCTCCTCCTCTCCAAGTGGAAAAATGCCAGGAGCACAAAAAGCAGCGCTTGCTTGCTCCTGACGTTTTTCCATTTGTAAGGAAGCTTTCGTTAAGGCAAGTCTGGCTTCCTGTGCTGCTCGCTAAAAACTTCACCAGTACTGCTGTGCCCAGCAGCCTGTGCCTCCCGTCCCATCCCCAGCCGGCTGAACCAGAGTTGGGGAATTCACCCCTTCAATCCACCCCCACCTTCATTCCTCTTTTCTTTGGAGACCAACCTGAAGGAGCCTCAAGTCATTCAAAAGGTCTTTTAAAGTGTGTGTGTGTGTGTGTGTGTGTGTGTGTGTGTGTGTGTGTGCTGCACTGAATGTCGCTGCGGAGGCAGGGAGGGGTAGGGAAATAACCCCTCCAATCCACCCCCGCCTTCATTCAAAGGTCTTTTAAAGTCTCTCTCTCTCTCTCTCTCTCTGTGTGTGTGTGTGTGTATGTATGTACAGTGGTACTGGTGAGATTTTTAGCGCAGAAAGCCAGGCTTGCCTTCACAAGGTACGAAAGCTTCCTTACAAATGCAAAAACGGCAGGAGCAAGCAAGCGCTTCTTTTTGCGCTCCTGGCATTTTTCCACTTGGAGAGGAGGAGGAAGAAGAAGACGAGGGTGACAATCCCGGGTGTGTGAAGCAAGACGTGAAAATCCGCAACAGGAAGCTCGGGCTGAGTGAAAAGGGGGAGCAGCCGAGCAATTTGTTTCTCCCCCCCCCCGGCCGTCATCTCCCTGACTGGGTGGCCGAGGTAGAAAGGCTTGCAATCAAGGTGTTGGATCAAGCTTCGCGAGGGGGGTCAGGCTGGTCAGGTGCTGATCATCAGAAACTTTTTTTTTTTACTTTTTAAAGAATTTTTTACTGGTTAAAAATGCTTCAAAAAGTAAAAAAAAAAATTGGCCACGCCCACCCAGTCACATGACCACTGCCAGGCCATGCCCCCAGAACCAGTGGCAAAAAAAATTAGATTTCACCCCTGGTTCTTCCTCCTGTCTCCCAAAGTCCAACAGTTTAGTCTGATGAAATTCTTGTGCCAGTTCTGCTATCTTCAACTTCTTCGCTTTGCTGGCATCCTGCCATAAATCATAAGGAAGTGGGGAGGAATTTGGAGTAGTAACATGTCAGCCCTGGGAATGAGAAGACAAATGGCAGGAGGGGAGACCGTTGACAAGAACCAGAGGTGCCAAACCGGAATAAACCAGCCTCCAAAGATACCTGGCATGGGAACTGAATGTGAGCTGTTCCCAATCCAGTCCACTGATGGACTGGTCAAGGGGGGAGGGCCAGAGAAAGGAGGAAAAATGTAACCTTTCCACAGGAATATTCAGATCTAGCTTTATTTTCGCTGCAACCACTTAACTTTAGTAAAAGAACCTATCACTTAAGCCAACTGGAGTCGAGGGTCTTTCTTTCCTAAATGTCTACGTTTAGGCAGGTCTGACATTCTGTCTATAGGGGAGCAACAATAAAGAAACTACTCTAAAATAACTCTGCATGTTATTCTTGGTTCTTTGCACCTGACATGAACTATATTGTCTTTTGTGTGCAAGTGCAGTACGTCTGCATGTATATATAGATATCTGGTGCTATGTTCTACGCTTATTTGGGTGAAACAGCAATATATGGTTGTTATTGTTATTCACGATATTCTTATCAATGAACTCATCCTCCTTTTAGTCATTTTCTACTCACAGTCCTTGGAAATCCTACTGGGGTTGATCTCAGCTTAGGTATAGTAAGCAGTGTGCACGTAATTCCTTCCTCTGTTATCCAGCATCTGGGCTCACAAGAGCCATTACTCCTCCCCACACACACACATACAATGTAAAGACTTTATGCTGCAACTTGCAGATGTTGGCGAAAGCACCTGGCTACAACATTTTCAGTGCATTGTCGTTATCACAACTTTCAATGGGAATTTATATGCAGGGGAAATGGATGGCTTGACAACCAGGCAATGTTTCCTTTGTATCAACAGCTCAGAAATTTGGCAAAACAATAAGACAAATGCTTCAAATACATCCAACATACAGCTGTATTCTCAGGTAGGGAAGATAGTACTGAATATATTCACAGATAAGCCCATCTGCGGATAAGCCATCCTTCAAATTTTAAACCCAAATATTATGAAATATGCCACTCATGGATATGTTGACTCTCAACATTGTTGCATGTTTTAATTTTTATAATTAGCTTATCTATGGGTGGCACATTTTTCATAGCATTTGGGCTAAATATTCAAGGGGCATTTTATCTGCAGATGGCTTATTCTTGAATATATATGGGTACATTAAAAAAAGTATTACCATTTATATCCTTGTGAATAATGGCTTATTCTTGAGTATATACGGGTATATTTAAAAAGTATTACTGTACATTCCTGTGGATAAACCCATCTACGGATAAACAAAAGCCAATATTTTGGGTCTATTTTGAAACCCAAAATTCTCAGCTTAGCTGTGACTATAGACAGTAAATTATTTGCCTCCTTTTTGTGTGAAGAAAGACAAGGGAAATTTGTTGCTCCAGGAGCTGCTGTACCTCAAGAAACCAAGCGCTGCCTGAATTACATTTTCTGCACTTTCCCGTTGATTGGCCTGAAAGAGAACTGATTGGCTGATCATGTTTCACGCCTTTTCTCAGCGTTCCACACTCAGACTGAAAATAACATGGTGATTTCAAAATGCTTTAGAAGGAGTGGGTAGTAGAAATGATGCTATGCCCAAAGAATGCTATGTTCTTAATTACTGATGTCTGATTAAAAAAAAATATTGAAAAGCACTTTGTAAAACTCTTTAGCATACAAGAAAACATTTAAAAATAACAAAAACATAATATAAAGAAAAAGAAGAAGA
The DNA here is from genome assembly GCA_022577455.1 of Arizona elegans. NCBI lineage: Eukaryota > Metazoa > Chordata > Lepidosauria > Squamata > Colubridae > Arizona > Arizona elegans. The sequence goes on from JAKOOJ010000001.1 coordinate 191,649,426, forward strand.
ATATACTTAGGTAACAGGAACAGCAAACAGCAGAAACTGTTAAGCGTGTAGAATAATGTTGGCTAATCTTTCCTTTACAAAGGTAAACAGCCGTTCCTAAACACGGAGTAAACACATCAATCAAGGATTATAAATCTGGGATAGTGCTTCAGGTTTTTTGATACACCACATTCCTAGTAAACTTGCATCTCTTTAAAAAGGTATAATAGCAAATATTGGGTATATAATTTAGAACCACTTTCGCATATTTTAACCATGTTGCTCTTCCTAATTAAAAAAATCCAATTATTATGGGGCCAACACATATTCTACACCCTATAGTTATTCCATTTGGGTTTCATACTCATAAATGCCCTCCATCATTTCACTAGGATTCACTAACCTTCTAAAAACATACGTGGGTGTCTTGTAAAACGGAATGACTCCTCAGTGAATTATCATACTATCATCTTACAATTGCAAGAGAATATTTAACGTTCTTTGAGACCCATAAGCCATTGATTTGTTAATATAGGGTATCCAAACTCTGTTGCAAAATTCCTGCAAGTAACTAATTGTTATGTCCTTATTTGGGCATCTGCCGGGGATTGGCTAATCCTCCGGCGGGAAATTTAAAGAACTGTCATTGGGCGGCTGAGCCTGCCGGAGCGTATTTAAAGAGCCCCAGCAGCACAGCCGCTCGTCTTTTTCTTGTGCTTTAATAAAATATTGAATTGGACCAGAGCTGGTCGCGTCTTGCTTCCCTGCGCCGATCTAACACTGGCGACGAAGGACTAGAACCAAGCGACGAACCTCGTGGCACGAAGCCAATCTCAAGAGCTAAGTCACTTAGCAGCTGAGTCACTTGTAGGCATTTCCAGAGGCATGGCAACAGCTGAAGTCACATTGCCAGCCCTTGCTCCTTTCCGCCCAGGGAAGGACAAGTGGAAATCCTACGTGGTCAAATTCTGGCAATACCTGAGAGGCAACAACATCAGGGATGCCGACGACGACCGCAAGAAGGGCATCTTCCTGGCCAACTGCGGCTCAGAAGTCCTCGACATGGCCATCGACCTGGTGGCTCCACGGGACATCGAGGAAGTGCCATGGACCGATCTGCTACAGATCTTGCAGGACCACTACGCCCCAATGGGAACACCAGTGGCAAACTGGTTCACCTTCCATCAGAGGGACCAGAAGGAAGGAGAAACTATCAAAGAGTTCGTGGCCGCCCTGCGCCAAATCGCAGCCAGCTGCGAGTTCGACCATGTCGACAATGCCATCGCTGACCGCATGGTTTTCGGCATGAGGGACAGAGGCCTGCAGAAGAAGTTCCTGAGCAGGAAAAAGCTCGTGCTCAAGGACGTGGTGGAAGAAGCTACCGCATCCGAAATCTCCGAGCAAGCAGCATCCGCAGTGATCCGGGCAAAGGGAATCCACAAGATTCGCAGTGCCACACAGTCATCGACTTTTGTGTGCAAGTGCAGTACGTCTGCATGTATATATAGATATCTGGTGCTATGTTCTACGCTTATTTGGGTGAAACAGCAATATATGGTTGTTATTGTTATTCACGATATTCTTATCAATGAACTCATCCTCCTTTTAGTCATTTTCTACTCACAGTCCTTGGAAATCTTACTGGGGTTGATCTCAGCTTAGGTATAGTAAGCAGTGTGCACGTAATTCCTCCCTCTGTTATCCAGCATCTGGGCTCACAAGAGCCATTACTCTTCCCCACACACATACACATACAGCTGGCTCGGAGTCGGAGGAAGAATCCACCGTCCACAAGGTATCCGGACCCCCAAGGCGGGAAACCGCACAAAGAAATTACAAGGGGGAGCGCTGCGCCAGCTGCAGAGGGGACCACGCCAGAGCCAGCTGCAAATGGAGAGACGCAACCTGCAGGCATTGCAACAGAAGGGGGCACATCACAGAGGCGTGCAGAGCTGAGGAACCAGCCCCAGAGCCTTCCAGCCACCGACCTCGCGAAAATCGGGAAGACAATGCGAGGTCATCCAAACGGTCCTGCTACCAATCCAGATGGGGTGAGAGCGACGGAAACCGGAGGAGAGCAGTGCACCAAACTACAATACACCTCTCCGACGACGACGACACCACCACCAAGTGCCACGTGACCGTGCTCTTGGAGGGAACCCCATGTTCCATGGAAGTAGATTCTGGCTCCATCTACTCCATCATGGACTGGAAAAACTTAAAATGCATCAAGCCAGACGTCCGCAAGAAGGACCTGAAACTCCTGCGCTCCAGGCTGGTGGATTTCGGAGGGAACCACATCGGAGTCCTGGGAAGAGCCTCACTCCACATCTCTTACCGAGAATTCCAAGGCGACCTCCCCATCACCATCGTCGAACACAGCCGCCCAACCCTGCTAGGCATGGAGTGGTTCAAGCCACTAGGGCTCGGAATAGTAGGGGTTAACCAAATTCGTCAGGATGAACTCGACACCCTCCTTGAAGAGTTCAAGGAAGTCTTCGACGGTAAGCTGGGGAAATTTGTGGGGAAGCCCATTTCCTTCAATCTTGTTAAGACAATTACCCCCATTAGGCTTAAGCCCCGCAGAGTTCCATTTGCCTTGAGGCCCAAAGTAGATGCTCAGCTAGATAAGCTGATAGCCCAAGGCGTGTTGGAACCAATCAATCATGCAGCATTGTGCAGACGCCCATTGTGACTCCCATGAAGCATGATGGATCTGTGTGCATCTGCACCGACTATAAATGTTCAATCAATAAGGCCCTATCGCAGAGCGCATACCCAGTTCCAGTGGTGCAACATCTGCTGCATTCACTTGGGAGTGGGACAATATTTGCCAAACTGGACCTGGCCCAGGCTTACCAGCAATTGCCAGTAGACGAAAAAACTGCGGAGGCACAAACTATTGTCACCCATAGAGGCGCATTTAAGTGTAACCGTCTCCAATTTGGAGTCAGCGCAGCCCCAGGCATTTTTCAATCCATGATGGAACGCCTTCTCCAAGGCATTCCAGGGGTGGTGCCGTACTTCGATGATGTGTTAATCTCCGGGCACTCTAAAACCCAGCTGCTTGAGCGACTTAAACAAGTTTTGCAGCACTTCAAGGAGAAGGGCTTGAGAGTTAGGAGAGACAAATGCATCATTGGGGTCCAGGAGGTCGAGTTCCTGGGCTATCTCATAGATGGCACCGGCATCCACCCCACCAAAGCTAAGGTCAGGGCAATCCACGAAGCTCCAGCCCCCAAAAACAAAGCCGAGCTTCAAGCATTTTTGGGATTGCTAAATTTTTATGCGGTGTTCCTTAAACAGAAGGCAACAGCCGCGGAGCCACTCCATCGATTGCTGGGGAAAGCGGTTCCGTGGAGATGGGGGACAGAAGACGAAGCCGCCTTCAAGACCATCAAGGGACTCCTATCATCAGACAGCGTGCTTATCCAGTACCATGAGACGCTTCCCCTGCTGCTGACCTGCGACGCTTCACCATATGGGATTGGCACAGTCCTCAGCCACCAGCTCCCCAACGGATCAGAGGCACCCATCGCCTACTTTTCCAAAACGATGTCCAGCACTGAAAGGAATTACAGCCAGCTGGACAAGGAAGCCTTGGCCATTGTGGCTGGTGTCAAGCGCTTCCATGAATTCCTGTATGGCCGGAACTTCACGGTCATCACAGACCATAAGCCACTATTGGGACTATTAGCGGGTGACAAGCCCACACCCGGTTACATGTCGCCCAGGATGACACGCTGGGCCATCTTCCTTGCCGGGTATTCATACAAACTCATCCACAAGCCCGGCAAAACCATCGGGAACGCAGATGCCCTGAGCAGGTGCCCATCCAGGGAGCCAGAAGAAGACCCCTCACCCACCATAAGCCTCCTCCACATCGATGCCAACAGAGACTGCCCAGTGACGTCAGCAGACGTGGCCACCCACACCCAGAGGGACCCCATACTCAGACAAGTGAGATCCTGGGTCCTGCGAGGCTGGCCAGCAGAGAAAACGGCAGAAAAATTCAGCCCCTTCGCACGGAAGCAGCAGGAGCTGTCCACCATGAAAGGCTGTATCCTATGGGGAGACCGGGTGCTGATTCCCAGCGCTCTACAGAAGAAGATGCTTGAGACGCTCCACAATGGACACCCTGGCATCGTAAGGATGAAAGGACTAGCACGGAGTTACGTCTGGTGGCCATCCCTGGACAAGGACATTGAAGAGTGGGTCGCCAGATGTGACCCGTGCCAAGAGGTACGTCCTGCCCCCGCCCAAGCCCCAGTGTCAGAGTGGGAGACGCCCAGCAGCCCATGGGCATGGATCCATATCGACTTCGCGGGTCCAATGCAAGGGCAGTACCTCCTAATTATCGTGGACGCCTTCTCCAAGTGGCTAGAGGTCATCCCCATGGCATCTACCACTTCCGAAGCCACCATCAGGGCACTCAGGCGCCTATTCGCAACACACGGGCTGCCAGACGTCCTGGTATCAGACAACGGACCGCAACTAACTTTCAAGGCCATGGAAGAGTTCCTGGCGGGACAGGGCATCCGCCATGCCCTCACAGCATTTTACAGGCCAGCCGGAAATAGTCAAGCGGAACGCATGGTGAGACTCACCAAGGAGACGCTCACCAAGATGGGTCCGGGCGACTGGCAAGAGAGGATTGACAACTTCCTCCTAACACAGCACATCACCCCGCATGCCACCACCCGAAAGAGCCCAGCTGAGCTGCTGATGGGCAGACACCTGCGGTCACCCCTGGACTGGCTGCACCCACAGTACAACCCCGAGGTGACAGCAATGGCCAGCCGGCCGCTCCGCTCCTTTGCCATAGGAGATCTGGTGTTTGCGCTAAACTTCCATGGCTCTCCGAAGTGGTTAAAGGGGAGAATAGAGAGCACAACCGGCCCTAAGTCCTATCGAGTCGAGCTGGAAGATGGACAGGTCTGTAGATGCCACATCGACCAGCTCCGGAAAAGGTGGAGGGGATCAGAAGGAAACCAGCCTGACGAGGTAGGCCTGAACACCCTGACGAGGTAGGCCTGCAACACCCCGACGAGGTAGGCCTGCAACACCCCGATGAGGTAGGCCTGCAACACCCCGACGAGGTAGGCATACCACACCCAGGCGAGGCAGACCACCACCACCCCCGACGAGACCGGCCAAGCACATTACCATGCGCTAACCCATCGACAATTCGGAGCGGTAGACTGGGACCTGCAACTTGAGGGACGGCAACACCGACCCAGCGAGGTGGGCACCCGTCACTCCAGGGAGAGGGACCACCACAACAGCCAAGAGGTAGACCGGGATCTACCCAGGGAGGAAGAATCGCACCCCTCCAGCAAAAGCGACCAACGACACCCCTGCCAGGGAGACCTCCTCTCCAGGCAAGTAGACCGGGGACAACCAAATGAGGGAGGCACACAACACGCAACCTGAGCCGGCCAGCGACCGACCGGCGAGGGAGACCCCGACCAACATCCTGGCCGGGTTGACCAACACCAACCCTGCAAGGCCGACCAGCACCAACCCTTCAAGGTCGGCCAGCACCGCTCCGGCAAGGGAGGCGCGCACCACCCAGACCAGGTCGGACAGCACCACCCCGGCGAGGTCGGCCAGCACCAACCCTGCGAAGCCGACCGGCACCAGCCCAACTGTGGAGACGAACACCACCCCGGCGAGGTCGACCACACCGAACAGCAACAGCGATGGGAGCCACAGAAGTCCAAAGAAACACCAACAGACTTACCAGGCTTTGGATGGCACCCACCAGACAGCAGTGATGTCCAGCCGCGAGGTTCCAGAAATTCCGGGCGAGGGAAGGACCGGCAACTCCAGCACGAAGTTCCAGAAGTTGCGGCCGGAGGTGCTGGGACAGGTCCCGCACACTCGATGGCCGGAGCCCTGGCCACCCCAACCGGGGAGCCGGAGAAGACAGGAGCTTCGACTGCACAGGTCGGCGGCGAAGCTCAGACTGAACTGCGCAGGTCATCCCGGGTGAGCAGGCGTCCCGCCTACTTATGTGATTTCGTCACATACATTGATTGTGATGGACATTTTTCAGACTAAGGGGGGAGGAGTGTTATGTCCTTATTTGGGCATCCACCGGGGATTGGCTAATCCTCCGGCGGGAAATTTAAAGAACTGTCATTGGGCGGCTGAGCCTGCCGGAGCGTATTTAAAGAGCCCCGGCAGCACAGCCGCTCATCTTTTTCTTGTGCTTTAATAAAATACTGAATTGGACCAGAGCTGGTCGCGTCTTGCTTCCCTGCGCCGATCTAACACTAATATCTTTCTTAGCAATGCTGTTTATAGAAAAATACTGAACAATTAAAATGACCTCAAGCACATTTCATTTCTGGTCAGGTGTCTTAGATGCTGCTAATATATCTGGGTCAAATTATGAAATAAAAAAGTGTTTCAATTGAACTTAGTGCCATTTCACAGTTTGAGACAATCTAAATGAATAGATTCATAGAAATATGAAATTGAAAAGGACCACAAGAATTATCCACAACCTTCTGCAATGTGTAGATAAATCAATCAGATCATTTTTAGGTGTGACTATCCAACTTCCTCTTAAAAAGTCCCTATTTTTTGCCTTTTACATAACCAGATTGTGTAGGTTGGATAATCAAGGTGCCAGGATCATTGTCCAAATTTTGACCTCAACATTGAGCAAAGAGATTGGTCATAGCAGGATCTTTACCAGCCTTCAGAATCACTCTTCTATAAACCTTATTAAAATAAGTTTGAGAAAAACTTTATTCAGAAAAGCATAATTATGAATCTTCAATATTGCTGTGTAAAACATCAACATATCTCTTACATCCCTGAACTCAATAACCATCAGGACTATGAGCATTTCCTGTTTTCATAGATTTTATAATGTCTATTATTTCCCAAAGAGATAAAGGCACTGCTAAATGATGAACTGGGTCATATGTAATCTTTTGAAAGGCTTTATTGTATTAAAAAAATATTAATTTCTTCTTCAGTAACCCTTGACTCAGAATTATAGTGTCAGGTATGAAAATAATTCAAAATATTTCTGGTTTATTAGAAAAAGGGTCATTGCGTATTTTACCCCGAGGATCTTTCATAGGAGAAATAATATTGCTTTGTTGTAGCTATTTCAAATGAGAAGCCTATTATTTGCCAGGCCATTCTCCCCCTACCCCACCCCCACTATCTCTGTTTTAGGTGATTCAATTAATATGCTGTATTCAGGGCATAGAGGGAATTAACATCCTGTTTAGCAGACATAAAAGCTTTCTATAATTTCAGTACAGGAATTATGCATATGTATTCAAAAACTCCTTCATCTTATTTTCCAAATTGTCTTCTTAGTTTTCTATTTCTAAACCCAGCATATGTTGGGTTTTTTTTTTCAAACTGGATTCTATGCAACTCTAGGATTCCAAAAAGGCTTGAATGGATTCTGTGATACGAGGGAACGCCCCGCTTCAAAAACAAAAAAACAAAAAAACACCACTATAGTCCCTTCCAGAGAGATATTTCCCCCCCTTAGTCCATTGTGGATAGTTTATTCCCTCTTCATTCCCAACTGACTGCAAGGAACTAAAGCAGGGTGGGGAACTATGACCCCTTTATGACCTTTGGACTTCGACTCCCAGAAGTTGAAGCTAGCCAGGAATTCTGGGAGTTGAAGTCCACAGGTCATAAAGGGGCCATCATTCCCCATCCCTGAACTAAGGGATGGGAAGAAAGAAACTAAATGGGGAAACATCCATCTGTCTCTGCTTTGATGCTACTCTTCAGAAAGGGTGGCACTAGTCATCTGATATTCAGAAGCCCCACCCCATTTTTAAAAAATCAACAGGTTTCATGGCCTGTAAAAGTTAGAAAATCCTTGGCATATGCAATAATGGTTCAAGGTGTTGGTGATTACCTATAAAGCCCTACATGGCTTAGGCCAGGGGTATCTGGCGGATCACCTGCAGCCATCAACAGCTCCCCATCACCCGGTGCGCTCATACCGAGAGGGCCTACTTGGGGTCCCGTTGGTGAAGCAATGTCGGCTGACGGCACCTAGAGAGCGAGCCTTCTCTGTAGGCGCACCTACCCTCTGGAATCAGCTCCCCTTGGAGTTCCAGGTGGCCTCCAACCTTCAGTCCTTCCGCCGTGACCTTAAAACATGGTTGTTTCTCCAGGCTGACCTGGACTGAAGGGGTTTTAATGGGAATTTTAGATTCTTTTATCGTTTGAATTTTAATCTGGACTTGTTGCTTTATTGCTGTGAGCCGCCCTGAGTCCTTGTGGAGAAAGGGCGGCATATAAGTCCGATAAATAAAATAAATAATAAATAATACAACCACAAATATATACCTTTAAAAAATCCCAAGCCATCATTACATTTCATTTCAATTTATAGGAGGGGAAGAAACCCACAATCTGCTTTCTGTAATAATGATGTATTTAAATACTGTTTTTAAAAAATGGACAAATTTTGCTTATATTAATTGAGAGTATTACTGGAATATGATGAACTGTTGCAGTAGTGCCTATATTGCATTTAACTATCCATTCACCTAAAGATCAAGTTACTAAAAACTAATAAATTCAATACAAGTCTTATATGGTGTTAAAAATATTATATTCTCACTGGGAAGGATTTAACTCACTATATATCTACTAAATTAAACTCCAGCATAGAGGTTTGTAGTACTTTTTATGTACAGGAAATAAATTTAGTTGAAACAGCATTACAACCTAATGTGATTAAAATCTGAAGCCATAATTATCTGATTCAAGGCAAAATAAAAAGATGCTTAGTATAACTATGTAAAACATCTGGATGCACTTTAATATGAACATATTAATTGATAAATGCATTGCAATTATTAAAACATTTACTTACCAGTATTTTAAAATGTATCGGGCTCACATATTTTTTGTTCCACTATAAAGTTTTTATGCTTATTATTCAGAGTTATCACACCCATAACTGAGTTTGAATGCCATTGTCCATGAATTTGTACATGGCCAGCCTGTCTTCTAAATAAGAATTCTTTTTCATAGGGAGGAATGTAAGTTTCTTGTAAAATAAACAATCTCAAATTTTCATTGCTTCTCTTCACGTCTTCTCTTAGAAGGTCATTTAAGGCCTTTTATGTTCTATTATCATTGGTCAAAGTCATTATAAACAAACAAAATACCATACCAACAGATCAAAATTTTCATAGGTTAAAGGGAAAAAACAAATCAGTTAACTGAGCCAAACGTTTTGAAGAACTAAAAGAAAAATATACATGTGATAAAATAAAAACTACAATGAATAAAAATAAAAATAAGAACGGAGGAATTAAACAAGAAAAAAATGCAAGGTCAAAAAAAGTAATTGAGAAAGAAACTACAGCTATTGGGATTTCTAGATGAGACAATTAACTCATAGTATAGTAACACCACCCATCCCTCTAAAAGGCAGAAAATCAATAGACTGTATATCATATAATAATATATATATATATATATATATATATATATATATATATATATGTCTTTTTCTGTTTTTCGTAGGCTTTTATGTGCATATTCTTTCTAGCCAGGTTTTACCTACGTAAGCTAGGTTGTTCTGCAGCTCTGACTGTGTGAAATCTCATTCACCATCCTCAGAGCTCCTCCTCTGCTGACAAACTGCAACTCTGCGTTGCTCTCTGGGAGACTCAGATAGCTATTTCTGCCTTATAAGGCTTCGTCAGTGAGCCACACCCACTTCTCAGATGGGCCACATATCTCATATCTGAGAAGTGGGTGTGGCTCACTGACGAAGCCTTATAAGGCAGAAATAGCTATCTGAGTCTCCCAGAGAGCAACGCAGAGTTGCAGTTTGTCAGCAGAGGAGGAGCTCTGAGGATGGTGAATGAGATTTCACACAGTCAGAGCTGCAGAACAACCTAGCTTACGTAGGTAAAACCTGGCTAGAAAGAATATGCACATAAAAGCCTACGAAAAACAGAAAAAGACACATTGTACCTTTACAGGGGGAATATCTGAGAAGTGGGTGTGGCTCACTGACGAAGCCTTATAAGGCAGAAATAGCTATCTGAGTCTCCCAGAGAGCAACGCAGAGTTGCAGTTTGTCAGCAGAGGAGGAGCTCTGAGGATGGTGAATGAGATTTCACACAGTCAGAGCTGCAGAACAACCTAGCTTACGTAGGTAAAACCTGGCTAGAAAGAATATGCACATAAAAGCCTACGAAAAACAGAAAAAGACACATTGTACCTTTACAGGGGGAATATCTGAGAAGTGGGTGTGGCTCACTGACGAAGCCTTATAAGGCAGAAATAGCTATCTGAGTCTCCCAGAGAGCAACGCAGAGTTGCAGTTTGTCAGCAGAGGAGGAGCTCTGAGGATGGTGAATGAGATTTCACACAGTCAGAGCTGCAGAACAACCTAGCTTACGTAGGTAAAACCTGGCTAGAAAGAATATGCACATAAAAGCCTACGAAAAACAGAAAAAGACACATTGTACCTTTACAGGGGGAATATCTGAGAAGTGGGTGTGGCTCACTGACGAAGCCTTATAAGGCAGAAATAGCTATCTGAGTCTCCCAGAGAGCAACGCAGAGTTGCAGTTTGTCAGCAGAGGAGGAGCTCTGAGGATGGTGAATGAGATTTCACACAGTCAGAGCTGCAGAACAACCTAGCTTACGTAGGTAAAACCTGGCTAGAAAGAATATGCACATAAAAGCCTACGAAAAACAGAAAAAGACACATTGTACCTTTACAGGGGGAATATCTGAGAAGTGGGTGTGGCTCACTGACGAAGCCTTATAAGGCAGAAATAGCTATCTGAGTCTCCCAGAGAGCAACGCAGAGTTGCAGTTTGTCAGCAGAGGAGGAGCTCTGAGGATGGTGAATGAGATTTCACACAGTCAGAGCTGCAGAACAACCTAGCTTACGTAGGTAAAACCTGGCTAGAAAGAATATGCACATAAAAGCCTACGAAAAACAGAAAAAGACACATTGTACCTTTACAGGGGGAATATCTGAGAAGTGGGTGTGGCTCACTGACGAAGCCTTATAAGGCAGAAATAGCTATCTGAGTCTCCCAGAGAGCAACGCAGAGTTGCAGTTTGTCAGCAGAGGAGGAGCTCTGAGGATGGTGAATGAGATTTCACACAGTCAGAGCTGCAGAACAACCTAGCTTACGTAGGTAAAACCTGGCTAGAAAGAATATGCATATATATATATATATATATATATATATATATATATATATATATATATATATATATATATATATATTATTTATACTTCTTTATTTCAGATGACCCGAAAACAACAAATTTTGGTGCAGCCTCTAGATCAAAAAGCTTCACACATAACAGAATCCAGTGTGAAAAATAATTAGAAACTGAAATTTATTAAATCCTATTCTATTTATGAGAACCAATTTGGTGTAGTAGTTAAGGCATAAGGCTAGAAATCAGGAGATTGTGAGTTCTAGTCCCATCTCAGATGCAAAGCACCTGGGGCCAATCACTTTATTTCACCCAAGGAAGAAGACAATGGCAAACCACTAAAAAAAATATTGCCAAGAAAATTGCAGGCAGTCTCTTAGAACTGGATGCAATTGAATAGAAGAAGAAAAAATCTATAAGATTTTCTTTAGTTGTCACCCAAGCTTTACTGAATATTTCTACTTCTGAAGAATTTGTAGAGATGTGCAGAAATTGTTCATTATTATTTATTTATTTTACATTTTATTCCAAAGATCTCACTTGTAGAATATGTTCCTATACTGTAACTCCCCCACATTGTACCTATAATGCAGCTCAGCAATCTCAAGATAGGACTGAAATTTTGTCTAGTATGAAAATAAGCAGCCTCATGTTTAAGTTTACCGGTATATTGCACTTGCAGGACAGATATTCCACACAAAAGTATCCATTAAGACTGCTGTGAACAATGTTATACTGAATATTCTGAAATTGGGTTATAAACCCTGTAAAGAGGACCCTGCATTCTGCAGGTCTTTCTGGATTTTCAAAATCTGTGGCATGTTATTGAATTTTCAAGATAAGCATTCTTGTTACCAAAGCTATTAAACCCACCATTTCCCAATCTAAAGTATCAAGGCTTGGGTTTCCTACTCCAAAAATGTCTTAGCATCAGTCTCACATCAGACGCTAAAGTTTTATCTGCATAAATCCAGTCCTACCATTCTAAAAGTGCATAAATCTTAGAAAAGACTCTTTAAACTGAAAAGCGACTCCACCTAATTTTCTTTCTCACTTGGCCCTGCAGCTTCTTCAATCCTCTCAGGAGTCTGCTCTCCTTTTCTTCTCAACTTCATTTTTTTACCATGTCATTAAACTTCAGTAGCATAAGCAACAGATGAGCACACTTGAATGAAGCGTGATGCCTCCTACTATCTAACTGACTAAAGGAACTGAATAAGAGAGATAAAACATGATGAAGAGGCTCTGCAGCATGTTAATCTCTATGCCAACGTATCAAAAGGAACAGCTCTTAGGGACTACTAAATGCTATCTAGTTAACCTGGGTTTTGTATACAGTGTGAGTTTATTCACATTGGACTCCCTGTCCCTCTAGATCACCAACCTCAGATGTTTTAACTGTATAACCTTTGTAGTCAAAGTCTTTGTTAGACCTGAAAGTTCCCATAAACAAAGAGCATTATGATACAAATTCAGAACTTCCCAGAGGCATTGTTCCACCGCTCTTTGCCTGGGGTGACTGCACAGTCTCCCTTGACTATCAACTAAGGAGCCACCAGCTTACCTGTTACCACACTGGGCCAATTTAGTGTGAAGTTTACAACGCTTCCTGGAAACGGGCATCTTCAGCAACTTTGTGAAATTTTCTTATTTCTCTCTGCGGACTAAGGGAAAGATATCCGCAATACCAAGCTGTCAGTGTGGAAATGCAATTGTCTCTGGCTGTCTCCTGTTCAAGAACAAGACAGTTCGGACACAACCTCTGGCATTTTACAAGATCCATTATCCAGGTGTACAAAAATGCTGGCTATCTCTGAGACTAGAACTCTATGAAATGAAATGTTTCAAAAACTGGATGTTACATTCACAGCTGGGTATAGCTATATGTTTAATTCACTAGAATGAATTACGTGCTGTGCAGATTGTAAATTAAAATACCCATATCCAGGAGAACAGGTACATATATGTAATGTGGTACAACTACTGTCTCATGCAGACTTGGGTTTATAAGCTTTGTAAGCTAAGCTCCATTCTATGGGGTGAATTGTGAAGATCGGCTCACAGCAGATATACTGCCATTTCGTGTGATAGCATACTAGGTGAAAAATGAGTGGAAACAGTTGGCATACCTCGAGAGAGGACTACGATAGGACATGATGATGAAAACAAATCATCTTATAGCCATTCTTTGGCAAGGTTATAACATGATTTCCTTAACCTTAATTAAAACAAGAGATACCCGAGCTCCACAATAGGAAAAATTGGACTAGTTACAGACCAAAATAAATAGGATTCTTAGTGAATTCTAGTTTCAATTCAGTTGTTGTTTTTTTCCCCTCCTGCATAATTCATCCCTTCTTCATCTTCCCATCCCGTTTTATTAATCCCACATTAGGAATAGTGAAAAGGGATGGACTCTGTTCGTACATCCTGCTAAGCAATTGTTTGTGTAATACAACAAACAAAAGCAAATTATAGCTTAGTATAATGCATGAACTGGGCCATTATGTTCATCCACGGGGAACAAGAGAACAGTTTCTCCATGGTGATATGCATATTTTTTTTCACACATATTCTGCTATTAGATTAATTTACCCTTCTGGCAATAATGATATAATCTAAATTTAGTTCTGAGCTCAGCCCTTCTATGAGATCTTAAAGGCATCCTAACTTATTGTATTTGGAGGTTAATCATAAGATAATTAAAATGGGTAGTAAGTTCAGACTTCGAACCTAGAAAACTTGGTCTCTGCAATATAAAAAATACAGATCGGCATTCTTCATTTGGATAGTGTTGAATTAGGTGATTGATCTCACAATCAAGCAGTGAATCCTCTCTTACAATGAAAATCAAAAGTGAGCTTTTAAAAAGGGTTCTTTTGTTGTTGTTGTTCTGTATTCTGAACAGAAACCTTAAAAAGGTCTCCAAATATGCACACAGGTAGCCCTCGCTTACCAACAGCCCCGTTTAGTGATTGTTTACAATTACGCTGCTGAAAAAGTAATTTTATCATCAGTTCTTGCACTTGCAATCTGCTCAGTGGCTTTGCAGTTGCAGGATCAATATATTTGGGCACTTTGCAACTGGTGGGCATTTACAATTGTCGCAGTGTTTCATATCACACGATCAGCATTTATGGTCTTCACAACCGGCTTGCAATGTGTAATCAATAGAGAAATCAACAATAAAACTGGAAGGCGATGTCTTGCTTTTAGCAACCGTGGTGACTTACTTAATGAGACTAAATGGAAACTGAGATCATCAATCAGTTGTGGTCAGATGTTTTGCTTAGTGACCATAGTGCTTAGCAACAGAATTGCTAATCCCAATTGTGGTCGCTAAGCATGGACTACTTGAACAAAGCAGGACTATTTCTCCTTTGTTGATTTTCTTTAAACTTTCACAGTATATGGAATATGATGTACATTTGAAAAGTGATCACTCATTTGCATACAAGCTTATTCCAAAAATAAATTAGTGGATTGGTTTATGTGCCTAGACCTGCAGCTTTTATATTACAAAAGTTTCATGAGATTTTGAAGAAAACTGGATAGCGAGCTGATATAGGGGGCCTCCTTTGATACAGTATGTGAAGTGTGTTGACTGCACTAAGCAGGAAGAGCAACTTTGATTTATATTTATTTTATATTTTACACCATTGGCTAACAATTTTGTTAGCTGTTGTCCAGTGTTTCTTTTTAGTGTTTTTAACAATGTCATATTTTCTTTAAAGTTAAAGGGTAGCATGATGAGGCAGAATCTGCAAATCTTGGAAATCTCCCCTTCCTGTTGCCACTAAACAGCCACTCCTGTCTGTCCTGGGAAAAAATAAAAAACAGGAATTTACAGCAAAACAGAAAGACACAAGAAAGAGGTATCGGGGAGGGTCCCCACCCCCGTCCCCACCCCCATCCCCGGCCTGTTGCTAGCAAAAGTGAGAAAGTAAAAGAAACACGATTATTCATAAACAGAGCTGAAAGGGACAGGTAATCTGTGGTCCTCCAGAAGCTGCTGAACTACAAAAATTAGCATATTAAAGAGGTATGCCAGAAATATGTAGTATTGCCATACCTTCCTCAGGACTGGGGATTTTGAAAACACATTTGTTGCAAGATTCCAAAACCAAGGACATGCCCATTCATATGACATTTGAAATGAATTCATCCCACCCTTTCCCCCGCCCCCCGCCACATAGACTAACATGGTAGATTATGATTTGTAATCTTTAATGAAGGGGCCTTCACAGTAGACAATTAGCCAACACACTTCAAATTATTAAATTCAATTAAAAATATAATTGGGAAGGGAGCTTTGTGGAACAAAGTTTTCCATGAGTTAACTTCAAGATTACTGCTTTCAACAATTAAGTTTCTTGGTTTATATTTTTTTTTAATTGTTTAAGCTGTAGGTCAAACGTTCAGTTAAAATAAGCCTATGGAAATTTGCCTTTTGTTGTACACAGACTTATCTTTTCCCCCATTGTATTATTTCAGAGTTTTCTGTTTAAGTAATAAAGCTTCTAATCTTCTTTGCAGCAATATCTACAGGCAGAAGAACAATTGTGGAAAGACTCAGCATTAATAGATCAGCAGCTTAGGGCAAACCAGCCATTCATCAAATAGAAATAACAACTCTGATTGGATATATAATTCCAATTTCAACACCTCCAATTTTACTTTAAATAACAACAGCAGAATTACTTATTATTGTGCATTTGACATCTTTGGGCTTAACATCATTGTCCAATCATTACATAAAGTTATAGCAATCAAATACCATCCTAAGACCTTTGTAGGTTATGCATAATTGCACATGCACTTTAAGCTTCTTGAAAAACTTTGAAAGTTATGTGTGATCTCTCTGCAGAAAATTTAGTTGCACTTAACCTAGACTGACTGAAATCAACAGAGCCTAAGCTAGTAAACTTAAGTCCTATTTGTTTCAGTTGAGCTGCTTGATTTATGGCTAATTCTAGATCTACCCATTGCTTCTATCTCACTTTATATAGAATTTAATCAATCTATGCTGATTTTGTTAAATAGTAAGACTCTTCTAAAGAAGGGTCTTCTAAAGTAGGTAGGCAGCTTTTACAAGTTAGAATAACAGAACATATTACAGTAGCAGAATTGACTGGGAATTCTGGGAAACGTAACCCAGACATGTTAGGTTTGAGAAACCTGTGCTATAGCAATTAAAGCAGAATTGCAGGATAATTCCACATGTAGAATTGAGAATTTCCTTCTGTTTTCATGACACATTTACTCAAAGTATTACTATCTGGCACATAAAGAGGAGCTGCACAATTCTGACTTTGAAATGAATTAAAACGTGTGTGTATTTGTGTTTATTACATCTATATCCATCCTTTTCACTATAAATCAGGATAATGAAACACAAAATAATGTTTCAATGTTACAATCAAAACATATGCACATCAATGAGGCAGTTTCTACCATGAAAAAAAAATTAAACCAGCAACAAATGTGTCAGTTTCAGCAGAAAGGTGGAAAATCAACTTGCTCTGGAACTCTTCAAAAATTAGGGTTACAATAAGCTACTAAAAGTGCCATTCTTGCACTTAAAGAAAATAAGGGAGAGAAAAAACTGTCCCAAAAGAGTGGGGGCAGGAAAGGAAAGGAAAATAATGTTGTGCAAGACACTGTTGATGACTTATAAATTTTCCATTCAGGCTAATTGAAGGAAACTGTATGCTTGACAAAAAATACAAAAGCAACATGAATTTAGCTACCCCTTAATCAAATTCCAGGATGGCAGCACCTCCTGAAATAGCTAAAAATATATTAATTATTCACGGCTGGGAATGCACAATGTCTCATACAGCAGTACTTCCCTGAGAAAGGAGTCTGGATCCTCATGTAACAGAACAGTAAAAACTGTATGCCTGTTGTTATACACTAACCACCTGAAAAGACTCATCCTGGTACATTTATTAAAGCAACAAAACAACCTTTTATTCAAGTTTCAGTGGCAACATATGTCTAAAGCAGCTCGCATATGCAAATTATACCATGAAAGTAAGCATTCTGCATAATTTCCCATTGCAAGAACTGTCAAATATTTTCACAGTTATTTTGCACAGAAAGTTGTTCTTTTTTGCTTGCTCCCATTTAGGAAAATTAATGCAAGGTCTCCACCTGCTGGCTCTGTGTACATCTCACCAGCATCCAAATGAGGTTACTTTTTTCCCCCACACTCATTGTATCTCATGACATCCATCCCCCAAAAACTGAAAATTGGGTTATTTCTGTGAGCCTTTATATTATCAAGCTGAAGCACGTCCACCCTGTACAGATTTATTGTGTATAGCAAATGTCCACAATCAGCTGTAGCATACCATGCATACTGTAAGATGTCAATTGGACATGGAGCTCTATGTTCTTAACAAGGCATAGCAAAAGATACCCATTAGCAGTAGTATGAGCTTCATGGTTTAGGACATTTCCTGACAACAGAAATATTATCTAAGACAGTGATGACTAACCTTTTTGCCATCGCGTGCCAGGAGAGGGGGGGGGCGGGGGAGGGTCGCACGTGCACATGCCCACGCGCATGCGTGCGCAACCCCCTCCCCCTCCCCCCCCCGCTGCTGGCACATGATGGCCTGGTAGGCCCGTTTTTCTTTCTTATCTGGTTCCAGATACTTTCTGTGTATCTGGGAAGGGCGAAAACAGCCTTTCCCACTCCCTTGGAGGCCCTATGGAGGCTGAAAGAGCCCATTTCCCAACTCTCAGTGGGACAGGAAGTGACATTTTTTGCTGTCCCCAGTCTCCAGAACCTCTCTAGGAGTCTCTAGGAGCCTCTCTAGGAGTCTCTAGGAGCCTCTCTAGGAGTCTCTGGAGGCTGGGGACAGGAAAAAATGTCACTTCCTGTCCCACCGTGGGTCGGGAAATGGGCTCTTTCAGCCTCCATAGGGTCTCCAAGGGAGTGGGAAATGCTGTTTTCGCCCTTCCCAGATACACAGAAAGGATCTGGAGCCAGGTAAGAAAGAAAAACGAGCCTTCCCCACCCCGCCCCCAGGCCCTCCAGAGGCAGGAAACAGCCTGTTTCCCTACTTCTGGTGGGCCCTGAAGGCCCAAAAATCAATTGGCCAGTGCGCACATGCGCCCCAGAGCTGAGCTGGCGTGCCCACTAATATGGCTCCGCGTGCCACCTGTGGCACTTGTGCCATAGGTTCGCCATCACGGATCTAAGATGTTCTGCATTTAGATTGCAGAGTTTTGGATTGGACCTGGTTATAGAGGCAAGGGGAGACAGGAGGATATAATAGTGTCTTAGCAAAAAGCCTTTTTGTTTTTGTTATTGTTTTTGTAGTTGATTCCAGGAAATGCAAAACCCTGCACTTAAAGTTAGTTAATAATCTGGATCATTCTTGAAATTTCCTCCAACTATACTATAAAGCATAATCTTAAAAAGGGGGGGAGCAGGGTAATATGGGTTATCATCAGTGGTGAAATTCAGCCGGTTCTATCCGGCTTGGGCGAACCGGTAGTGCCAGTGGCAGGAGGCTCCGCCCACCCACCCGGATGTCACCACGTCCCGTTTTTGACCCTCTGTGTGGAGGAGGTGCGTGCTCTCACATTTGCGAACCAGTAGCGAAGGTAAGTGGATTTCACCCATGGGTTACCATCCATGCTCTTGCTATTAAGAAAGCCATCAGAAATAGCAGAGGCCTCAAACAGGTACCATGTAGGCTGGCTAGGCACTCCTCTCACCGCCAAGTTTAAGTGTTTCATCCAGAGCTATGGAAGCCTCAGGAAATTACAGTAGCTGCGAACTTCCTTTCCTCTCCAAAGCTTTAGTGCTTGATGGCATAAAATCAAGGGATGGCATATCTCACCCCAACCACAGAAACTGATGCTCTTCCCCTTTGAAGCCCAAAAGGTTGTCCCAAAATGGAGGGAAAAATTGGAGTTGAGGCCAGCAGATCCCTTCCCTTTCACCAAAGCAACTAAAAGAGGAAGTTGTGCCTGACCATCATCCCTCTCTTCAAAACACTTACCTAGGGTCTATGGCAGGGTGTGAAATCCAAATTTTTTTCCTATCAGTTCTGTGGGCGTGGCTTGGTGGGTGTGGCAGGGGAAGGATATTGCAAAATTTCCATTCCCACCCCACTCTGGGGCCAGCCAGAGGTGGTATTTGCCGGTTCTCTGAACTACTCAAAATTTCCACTACCAGTTCTCCAGAATCTGTTAGAAGCTGCTGGAATTCATGGTCTATGGAGATTCTCAGTGATCCAGGTCATGGTTGTCCCAAAGGTGCTTTTTCAAGAGTCAACTGGGCTTTCTGGTTTTTCTTTGAAGACATTTCGCTTTTTATCCAAGAAGTGAAACATCTTCAAAGAAAAACCAAAGTCCAGTTGCTTCTTGAAAACATACCTTTGGGACTTACCTAGGGTGCCAGGTAGCATAGCCTGGCATAGTTGTGCCTTCCAGGACTGATAATCTGGAGTTTCCCACCTCATTTTTTATTTGATTTATATGCCCTGAGTCTTCTCCGGAGACTCAGGGTGGCTTACAATGCATTAAGCAATAGCCTTCATACTTTTGTATATTTTATACAAAGTCAGCTTATTGCCCCCACAATCTGGGTTTCATTCTCCATTTTCCTTAAAAAGGACCTCACCTTTAGATCAACCGAAGTGGCCAGAATGTAAAACCTGATCAGAAAACCCAGAAAATGTGGCACTATGATTTACAGGCATTGTTGAAGATTGAGACAGTGGGGAAAGTGCGAGATAGAGGAAGACACCTGGAGGCTACAGGAGCATCTCAACTAGAAGGGGAAAAAAATCAAAAGCTGAAACTCCATGGAGGTTGAAGTCTGCTACAGTATAATCTGTGGGGTTTTAGATGTTACTATGCTACAACTCCAGGATCCTTCACCAGTGGCCTGTTGCCTGGCATTAACTGGCTCTTGTACAAAATCTGAAAGAATGGTCATTATACTAGATATTGGTGTGAACTCACAAAGGCTTCATACATGATTGGTTTAAGTGAAAGGACCGAAAAAGAACTAGGGTCTTAAGTTTAGAATTCCAAGCTTCCTGGGACGCCTGATATCATGACAGAAATTTGGGTACCCAATTATATGTATCAGAGCAAAGTGTCTTCAACCGAGGACTTCATTTTTCTGTTAGACCTTGGCATGTTTTAACCAAGATTTTCTGACTAAGTTACAATACCCATGTTCATAAATCAAACAAGTCTGCCTAATTGACTGAAGCACAGGAAGTCATCTACGGGATTTGTTTATGTTCAGATCTTTTTCACCTTATTGATTACTGAAGACAAGTCACCTACCTTGAACAGATTATAAACCAAGAATGAAAGCATATGCATAATTTTGCTCCGGTGCCCCATGATATTACCAGATTTTTTAAAAATCTTCTAGAATACCAAAGGGAACCCTGAGAAAAATCTTATCCATATCTGTTCATCTTTTGGCAGAGTATTGCAATAAACAGTCGTTAAGAGTTTTTAAGATAATTTGGGATCATAGTTATAGTGTTGGCTCACTGTTATTTTAAAAACTCTGTTTTAAAACTTAATTTAAGAAGTCTTAGCCTTCCTTTAACATTTTTAATAATCCACTTGTATTATTACACTTGTAGCAACAGCAAAAGGTTTTGCTACATTTAGAGACTAAAATATTCTATCAAACAATGAGCATAGTTTTTGTAAAGTCTTCCTTCAAATATCCTCCCTCCAGCCAGGAAAAGTAAAAGATGCTGCTGTGAGGAAGAAGTTGAATCGCTAACACTACACCCTTACATACAAAGACTCTTGCTGGGAGTATCTAGTATCTTAAATGTCCTCAATAATAAAGAGTGGAAAACATTGCAGGAGTTAAAAATTACTTGCCATGTAGAAGAAAGGTTGTATCAGAACTGGGCAGTTCAAATTAGTTCCTCTAGGGCTACAACTGTCTGGTTTCACATTTAAAGTCTCAATCTATGGTAAAGCAAGCTGGGAAGAAACATCTGTAATAGAACTACCCTACAGTGAATGAAGTTAAGTGAGTCACACAGAGGCATATGCTTTTATGGGCAGCAGCAGCAGCTTCCAGCCATTCAAGTAATCTAAAACAGCTTTAGTGCTGGTAGTTGTTTTATACAATATATTGGGCTCAAAACGAATCCCTATCACACTTTTGTAATAAAAAAAGAAAAAGGAAAGAAGTACACATTAACGTGGCGCACATTTCAAGACACGTCAGTCTCTGAAGATGACTTGACTCGGGTCAAGGTAACCCCACCCACATTGTTAACATTTCAAACTGCATAAAGTCACTTGTAGAGAACTAGGAGAGTTCTACCAAGTATTAAATTTTTAAATTACTATTGTGTGTTTTACTTATCCGAGGAGCTAATTCAGACTCTTGGCCTAGTTCTTTTCTTTCACCACTACAGGAAGAAGTAAAAAGGTTCCCTAAACTGTTTTCTCGGAGCTGAACAAATTGCTATTATATACCATAGAAATGGACCCCATGTTGTATCCAGCTCTTCTTGTGGCCCGCTAGCTGCCAGAAGAGCTGGCGGCAGACTAAGATGAGGAGGAGGTTGGGGAGGAACTTGGGCCAGTTCTGGAGCCTGGGGAAGGCTGATGGATGCTCAGTGTCGGACGCAGAGATAGAGCCAGGGCTGTCTGGCATTTCCCAGCCACCAGGAGAGGCCTCTGGAGGCTGAGATAAGTGAGGAGGAGGAACAGCTGGAGTCTGCTCCAGATGCACATATGCGTAGAGCAGTTAGGAGAGGTGAACAACGAAGGACAAGGAGTCAACTCGGGAAGCAAAGCATACGTTGATGCTGAATGGCCCCTCCCTGGCTGGGGAATAAATAAAAGGAAAGGGGAGTGGTTGTCATAGGAGACAAAAATTCGTATTTCTGAAGATTTTGCTCATTGCATTTCCTGCATCAAAGACTGCTTGCCAAAACTTAATTTGTAGCCTTTTGGCTGGGAGCTCATGGCCTTGCAATTATTGCAAGGAACTGATAAGGTCTGTTGCTGCATTTAACTCTTTGCAGGACTCTTGATTGGACTTTTCGATGGGTGAATGCCATTAATTCACAAGAGATAAATAACAAGGAGTGACAAGGAGTCTGTTTCTTGCTTCTGCTAAGGCTGGGTCAGAAAAGATCTATCCATAATATACATTCTAACATTACTTATAGCTAGTTGTTTCTATGCTAATTTCCACATTTGGTTTTATGAAACCTCAGAGGGCACTTTCTGTAAAATGCTGTCCCCACAGAGGTGTCTATACTCTTACATGGTGTTATTCAGAGTGTTAAAACTAAATTTAATGCTTTCACAATATTTGTGCCACACACTTCAACTGATCCTACTACTCCTTATTAATATGACTTGCTATTAAACTTTTGCCTGCTCCTGGGAAACAATTATTATTGTTCCTATATTATTCCTGTTAGGTTTCCTTGCTTTTGGTGTACTCATTAATATTTGGTATTTTTTATTTTTATTTTTGTTCTGCAAAATCACTTTACGTTTAATAAACAGAAAATGAAGTGAGTTATTGTTTGAAATTGTACCTTTAAAAGTCTATGCAATTGACCCAAGACACATGAACAAAGCATACACTTAAATGCCTCCATGGCAAAAGAGCCAAGGCGAACTGTGTACTGTGCTCAAAAAAAAAAAAAAGAGAGAGAGAGAGAAAACAATACATGCACAAAAATCAAGAACAGCAACATAAACAGCAACATGGCTTGTTTTACATTCAGGACTACAGGTAATCCTCGACTTCATTTAGTGACTGTTCAAAGTGAAGAGCCTGTAGTACAGTGGGCTAAAGCACTGTTATTAACAGATTAACATCTGCTGCTTGCAATTACTGCAAGTTCAAATCTCACCAGGCTCAAGGTTGACTCAGCCTTCCATCCTTTCAAAGGTAGGTGAAATGAGGACCCAGATTGTGGGGGCAATAAGGTGACTTTGTATAAATATACAAAAGTATGAAGGCTATTGCTTAACGCATTGTAAGCTGCCCTGAGTCTCCAGAGAAGGGTGGCATATAAATTAAAGCAAAAAAAAAAAAAAGTTACGACACTGAAAAAAAGTGACTTATGACCATTTTTCGCACTTATCACCACTGCAGCGTCCCTGTGGTCATGTGATCAAAATTCAGATGCTTGGCAACTGGTTCATATTTATGACGGTTGCCATGAACTGGGGTCTTGTGATCCCCTTTTGCAACCTTCTGACAAGCAAAGCCAATGGGGAAGCCAGATTCAGTTAAAATCCTGTTACTAACTTAACAATTGCACTGATTGGCTTCCGGTTTGGCTTCCGTCGCTGTCAGATGGTCTTTCGAGACCGCCAGCCCCGTCGCCCGTAAAGAGCCGCCTTTACAGCTGAAAGGCGGCTCGAAAAACTCCATTTCCTTAAGGAAATGTGAGATAGAGCCGGCGAGGGCAGGTAGAGCCCTCTGCGAAGTCCCCAGCGTGTTTTTTTTACTCTTGGGGACGAAGCAGGATGAGGCTCCCTATTCCTCGCCGCTGCTCCGGGCTTCGGGAGAACTCTGCCTTTTGCAGAGCCAGGCGACGGGACCAAGCCATTCAATGAAAATTAACAGATTGTTTAAACAAAGAGGATGAGATCTGGACTTTGGATCCTAAATCGCAAGTATTTCTAACAATTTTATAAGCGATCTTAAAAGCGAAGGAAAAAAAGTTTAAAATGGCGACTGGCTGAGGCTTGAGAAGAAGAAAGCTGAAAGTTCTTCCGCCTGAATAGTTTAACAAGCTACAAAGTAGCAGAAATAATAGCGCTGGCTAGAATTGAAAAGAAAAATTTCTACTTTATGTTTCTTTCTTCTTGGAGATTTGATATTGATATTGTTTGGAGAGAAGTCTTTTTCTGTAAAAAGAGTCTGTGTGGCAGGATGGCGTTAAAACTAACAAAGCCAGACAAACAAGCAGCGCGGGGGAGTTCCCCCATTTACAAACCACATGAACAAGTTTTGAATTTGCAGACTCAGAAAAATGGTTTTAACCTAAAAGAATTTGTCTTGGAGGAGATGGCAAGACATGATGAGATTGTGAACCAGAATCTTGAAAAATTCAGGCAGGAAATTAAAGAGTTGGTACAACAAAAATATGCCAATTTGAAACAACAGTTTGTAACAGCTTTGAAAACTTTTTCATAAATAGTTATAAAGATGGATAAAGATACTAACTTAGAACTAGAGTCTAAAATGGAGGAAGTTGATCATAAGATTAATAATTTGGACAATAAAATACAAAGAATTGAAAATGATTTGATCAATATTCAAGACAATAGCTCAGAAGTAAAGTCTAAAAAGGAAGCTGATCACGAGACTTACAATGCAGATAATATAAAACAAAGGATTGAAAAAGAAGTTACAATGATGCAATACAGATCCATGGAATTTGCAGTCAGAATGAGGGGATTACAGAAAAATAATAGAGATGATTTGAGAAAGATGTCTGCTGAGGTTCTGGCTGTTATTTTAAAGGTTCGTCCTGAAGAGGTATCCTGTAAGATTGTTAGGCCTACAGAGTAAATTCTTGGATTGCAAAGCAAAGGTAGTTGCCTAGAGATGTGGTGATTTACTTTACAGATAAAGGAACAAGAAATGATATTGTGCAAAAATCTTTTAATTCTACTTTAGAACTGAATGGAAGAAAGATTTGGATATATAAAGAGCTGCTGTCCAAGATGTTAAAAGATAGAAAGCAATTTGGATTTTTGGTGACTGAGCTAAAGAAACAAAACGTCCCATTTAGGTGGGATGCTCCAGTTGGTATAATATTGAGATACCAAGGAGAAAGATATCAATTAAATATTGTTGAAAAAGCGGAAGAATTTTACTACAAGGTTCTTAAAATGGATTTAACATCTCCATGTATGTCATCAGTGTTAGGAACATAGGAGGGGAATAAAGAAATGCAAAATGAACAAGAGACGGAAATCCAGGCTAAGCAGATGGAGATGGAGACAATGGAAAAACAACAAGTCACAGAGGCTCCTTTGGACGAGCCGCTTTTGGATTCTCCTTTAAAGGTTATAGCTGGATTATTTACAAATACGAGAGGCGACTTTGGATTTTAATGCGATGTCTCATCAAGTTACAGGCCAGCATGGAAATCAATCAGGTGATATACAAGTTTTAGAAAGGCACCCAGGATAGAGATCTAAACCACAAAAAGTTAAGAAAAGAAGCAGGTCCTACAAAACTAAAAAATCTTAGACTAAACAACAGTCTAATGCCAGTTACTTAAGAGACGATTAAAATGAAAATATAGTTGAGGTAAATTATTGACTTGTACTATTTTGAGAAGAATGACAGATCTCTGCAGTGCTGTGCCTTAGGGATGTGGAAGAAGGCCTCTAACTGAGTGGATTGGAACTTTCTATTTTGTACTCTTTGTAAAACGGATTACGTATATGTTGAGCTATAAGGCATGAGAATTATGGTGGGGCATGCAGAAGATCTGGTTGTTACCCTAGCATGGTGGTTGGAATTAATAATCTAGATGAAAGACATTACAGAAGATATTATATGGAATATAAATATAAAGTCATTCGGGTGGTTTTTTATATACGATAACATTTATTACTGATGGGGGCAGATGGTAATCAAAGATACTGAATATACTGTTGGAAACAGAACTTGATGTTACCCTAATATGGGCGATGGAATTAACAATCTAGCTGAAAGACATTACAGAAGATATTATATGGATTACAAACTTAAAGTCATTTGAGGATTCTGTTTATATATGGAAATATTTTTTTAGTGGTGTGGTGTGGGCAGAAGAACGAAGATATTAAAATATTATGTATGGTAGACCTGTAGCAAATTGGGTGGAGATAGGTCAGGTTACTGATTGTTTAGCTTAGTAAAAGGGATGTTATGTTTAGATATAAATATATGTAAAAGATTTGAATTAAGAGATATATGTATGAGGGTGGAGGAAATGGGTAGATTATGAATTGAATAAATGCCAAATTAGGAATTATTATAAAATTTTATACCTGAAGATTGCTTTGAAATGTATAGTATAAGGGGGATATAATAACAATGTTAGAAAGAAATGGTTAGCATGTGGGAAGTGGTGTAAAAGGATGGTAAAGTATTATATAATTTGATGTTAATTTGGATTTTATTTTGGAGAAGCCATGGGGGGAGGGGAGGGGGAGGGGGGTTAGGGTGGAGGGGGGGGAAATGGGGAAAAATCTATATTTGAAAAACTTTTTCAATTAAAAAAAACAATTGCACTGATTTATATAACAACTGTGGCACGAAAGGTAAAATGGGGAAAACTCACTTAACAAATGTCTCAAAAATTTGGGCTCAATTGGGGTCATAAGTCAAAGACTACCTGTATTGGATGTTGTAACACCCCCTTCCATCTCTATTTCATAATATCAAGGTCAGTAACATGCCCCACAAAGCCATGGCATCTACAGATCTTCAATCTTTAATTAAAAAAAGAGGAAAAAAATAACCTAAGCTATAAGGTGAATTGAGTGAGAGGAGAATTGCACAATGGGGCTTGGCACCTGAAAAGAATCCCACCTAATCCCCATATAAAAGCAAAATATTGATTTCAGAACTATATATTTGATATCCCCCTTCCCACCAAAGCTTCCCCTAACTGGAATCTGGTATGCGAAAACATCAATTTTTTTTTAACAAATGTAGCTTTTCCTAAAGCTTTACTGTGGCTGTTTTAAACTTGTACCACCACTTTATTGCTGCTTAATAACAATTTTATATCGCTGGAGTCAAAGAATATTCTTTTATTTAAAGAAAAATACACTGCACTTTATGAACATCATGAAATATCCAAACTCATCTTTTTTTTCAGGGCGCTCAGCAAGAAAACTCATATTTACACCATAAACAAGTTGTGTTTTCTCACCAGTACTCATCAGTAGTTATACATATAACACTAAAGCTTTTAGAAACTAATTTGAATTTTACACGGGTATCCCATTTGGTTTCGTATAGATATAAAAAAATTATAACTCCTGCTATTCTTGCCTTTTACAAGAAGAAATATTTCACTGTTACTTCCAACAAGTCCTGGGGCCAACTGGAAGCTTGGTTTTCTTTTGGTAACACTTTTAAGACATTTAAGTTTAAAATCATGTCTTACTCAAATATGCTAATTCAGTTAAATCAACTTATGTGTTTCAAAATGTAGTTATTAGAACTGTTAAAATGTGTAGGATTAAAAAAAAAACCTAACAGAAAGGTTCAAGCTGTCAGGAGAGCGTTCTTCCAATATACTGTAGGACTTCTCTCTAAATAATAT
Source organism: Arizona elegans (assembly GCA_022577455.1). Taxonomy (NCBI): domain Eukaryota; kingdom Metazoa; phylum Chordata; class Lepidosauria; order Squamata; family Colubridae; genus Arizona; species Arizona elegans. Next base: position 191,676,932 of record JAKOOJ010000001.1, read on the forward strand.
TGAAAAATCCTCAGTGATGAGGCTCAATGCAGTACAACCTGCAATAAAAATATATACAATTTCCAGACACTCTTAATACACAAATAAGATTTAACTAGGTTTTAAAACTTGATTTCTGTATACCTGTCACTCATTCTCTCTCCCATGAGAGAATACACAAGTGTAACAAAAGAAAACGGATTTAAACTATGAAATTATAATACTTGCCAACAGGCAAGAATTGGTAGCAATCAACTTGGCATTAAGTTTCCCTATAATTAATAAAATATCTTGAGATTTACATCTGTCTTAATATATTCTGCAGTTTAGATGGAGCCTTTTTGTGGTAGTAAGCAAAACAGAGTATTGTAGAAGAAGACAGGAATGGAAGTCCATAACTAAATCTATATTTTACTGAAATGTACTTACATTGAAATGGTCAGTATAAATAAAGAGATTATTTTCTTATTGTATTTGTTTAAATTCAAGCTTTTGACTGGTAAAAACAAATCAACAGCATTTGGCAGTTACACAATCTATACAACCGTATGCCTTACATACACCACAAAACTTAGCAACATATAGAACAATTGTTCTTGATTTTCACATTCCTGCATTTTTTTCAACATCCTCAAAGGCACACCAACAGTCTCTGGTGATACATTGTATTACATTCCATTAAAAAAAAAACCTGATACTTCCTAATCACTTCTGAAATTAAACAAAACTCCAAATGATTATTACACATAGGTACAAAGTTTAGCATCATAATAAAAATCTAGCACCAATTGCAAGATGGTCTTTGTCCAGTAAGATAACAGATTAGTTTTGCTGAAAATCTTATTCCAAAGTATTTCTTTTTCCATGCTGTCATCCTCCCAATGCTAAATCAATCCTCGGTAGAGACTTTTCAAAGGCATAAAAATATATGCATATGGCAGGGGAGGAAGGGAACCAAACCAGAATACTAATGAACCCTTTACACTTTTTAATAGTTATGGGGCTCTGGTCTGGATTTCTATAAATGATAAATTTATAAATAGAATATGTTCTGCATACTGTTCCTGCACTGCTTTTCAAATGAAGGTTGATCTGTTGTCCATTATTAGTTCTCAACTGTGATAATCCATCTACTCTGATTTTAACCTAAAAAAAAACCAAACATAAGCAGATATATTAGAAAGAAAATATACATAATAATTTGTCCAGGTTTACTGTGAAGACCTGCCTTTTTACAGACTTAATTTTTTTTAACTTTCTAATTTTTTTCATAGAACATAGAATAACACAGTTGGAAGGGAACTCAGAGGTCTTCTAGTCCAACCCCCTGCTCAAACAGGAGACCCTATACCATATCAGACAAATGATTGTCCATTCTTGAAAGCCTTCGGTGATGGAGCACCCACAACTTCTGAAGGCAAACTACTCCATTGGTTGATTTGTCTCACCATTAGGAAATTTCTCCTTAGTTCTAGGTTGCTTCTCTCCTTGGTTAATTTCCAATCATTGTTTATTGCTTTGCATTTTGGTGCTTTGGAAAATAATTTGACCCCCTTGTCTTTATAGGAACCCTTTAAATATTGGAACACTGATATCATGTCTCCCCTAGTTCTTCTTTTCATTATACTAGACATAACCAATTTGTGTAACTGTTATTCAGGTTTTAGCCTCCAGCCCCCTAATCATTTTTGTTGCTTTTCTCTGCACTCTTACCAGATTCTCCACATATTTTTATATTATTTTTTATATTTTTAAATCTGTCTATCCCACCATCAACTCTCTCTCTGTCTATCTCTCTATCTATCACAGACCTGTAATTCTCTAGTTCTGGTTTCCAAAGTACAGCCTATACTTCTACAATGAGATGAATGCATAAAGTTTCTACTAGGCTACAAAGTCACAGGAACAATACATAGTCATGTATACTCTACATAGTCTATGTACACTCTACATGGACTGTAGAGTGTACATAACATACAGAGTCATGTACACTATGTGGACTGTAGAGCTTTTCCCAAATTAGTGCATTTGTTATTCAGGAAGTAATGGAATTGAAATTCAACATTTTGGGGGGCCCTGGGATAGGAAAGGCTTATTGTGGCCAAACAAAACATGACAGTAACAGGACTGGCTAAACTCTCATACATAGAAGAATGAGAAAGATTTTTGTAAATGTATATGGAATATAGATTATTCCTTATATATATGTGGAATATAAATGTGTGTCTTTATATACATGAAAAAAGATGAACATTTCTACAATAAAAATGCCCTCCAGCCTTTTAATAGCCCTTTTCTACAAGTGAGCATAAATCTATTGCCCAAGCAATGCCAATCTTCTTGGACGCTAATGAAATGAGCTTCTGACTAAATTCCATTTTCTTTCATTTATCTTTCAACTAACCAAGGACAGTAGTGTCTGATCTGGATTGCGCATCTCTAAGTTTGCACTCAGTCTATTACTGACTTCAGAAAGGAAGCAAAGTTTCCTTGCATTTAAGCGGAAAAGAAGTATAAGAGGTACTGTCATCAGCGTTTTGGTGGTACCAAATCCAAATATACCAGATGTTATTCAACAGTTTCTAACGGCCACCACATCAAATACAGGTAGTTGTCAACTTACAACAATTCATTTAATGACCGTTCAAAGTTACACAGACACTGAAAAAAGGAATTTATTACCATTTTTCACACAATTTTAGCATCCCCATGGTCATGTGATTAAAATTCAACCGACTTGGCAACCGACTCATATTAATGAGGGCTACAGTGTCTTAGGGTCATGTAAATCTCCTTTTATGACCTTCTTTGCAAGCAAAGTCAATGAGGAAGCCAGATTCACTTAATAGCTGCAATGATTTGCTTAACAACTGTGGCAAGAAAAGTTGTCAAATGGAGCAAAACTCACTTAACAAATGTCTCACTTAGCAACTTAAACTTTGGGCTCGATTGTGGTCGTAAGTCGAGGACTACCTGTAGGTATCTCTAACACCTCTTTTTAAATCATATTTCTAAGAACCTAAGACATTATAAAATTGTATTTCCGAGCTGAAAGCAATTCAGGATTTTCTGTTTGAAACCTGCCAAGATGCTCAGTAAAACACAGAACACTACTTTGCTGTCAATTTCTTAGCATAGATAGTTCTCAAAGAGAACTAAATTGTCTGCTCCATAATGAGCCCTAAAGGCTGCCTATAGATAATCACATTGTGGCAGATAATCTTTCTACACACATCCACGCTGTGCCAACTCATATAGATTTGATGCAAACTCATATAGATTTGATACTGTATTATATGTGGAATATACTAACATCCTCCCAGTATGCATTATGGCAGTTTATGCATGATTCTTTTGCTCATTCCCTTAAAGGAAGCCCAACCTATTGTTCCTGTTATAGATAAAGCAAAGGATAAGACAATTTTATATAGTTGTTTTAAGAGTCATTTGAAACTGACCTTTCTTGTGAGTACGTGCTCACGTTTCTTCATGAATCTGGATCTGAGCATTCTTGGAGTCCAAAAGCAACTTGTCAGAAGCCTTTGATACGGTTGTAGAATATGTTTGGTTGAGTTGCTCTCTGTCACAACATCGATTAAATAATTTCTTATTGTGCTTGTGCAGACTTCTATAATTTCTTTTACTTTTATGCAAGAAAGTCATCCGATAGTCTTTTTTTTTACCATGTAATTTCTTTGAGCTGTTCACCTCTAAATTTTTTAAATCAACACATTTCAACTGCATATCTGAATTCTGTGGACCTTTCTTGTCTCCATTTATGGCAATCTGTGGTTCAGAGATCTTCTGGATAGAGAGTGGATCATGAATAACACGTGAATTTGGTAGCTGAAAGTCATCACAACTAGCTGATCCAAAGGATACAGTTTTAGAATACAAAGCACAACCAGAAGCAACCAATACATCTGCCGCATTGTTTTGCTCAAAAAACACATCTACTTCTAGCTTCAGTCCACAACGAGGCTGTTTGAATTGGAATGTGAGACCTTGTTGACCAAGAAATTCTTGAATTTTAAGTTTGGCCTCATCATTCCAATGTTTCCCATCAGCAGGTGTCACTCCAAACAATGAGCAAGGATAGGTTAATCGTGGTAAACTAGCTAGTCTTTCTGGGATTATCTTCATCTTAGAGATATCAGAGATGGGAAGGGGAGCTGATAACCCCTCATCATCAATAAAAGTAAGCATTAATGTACTAGAGTCTTTGAGCACTTCAGAAACTTCAATTCTGTTCCAGGTTTCATTGGGTCCATTTTTTATTAAGCAGCTGGCACCAGGAATTATACATTCTTGTCGCATAGTTGGGAAGTTTTCAGGAAGATTAGAGAGCATTTTGAACAAGGCTATCAGAGTTTTAAATGAATCTTCTAACTGAATACAGAAGCTTGAAGGATCAGTGACTGATGTGACAAATCCAAGATAGTGACTATTCTTCTGAAATTGTGCCCATGAAATTGAATTTGACCTGACTGAGATATCAAGTGATTTCCTGACATTATCTGTATGTCTGTCTAATTTTGTTTGGTTAGATACTTGATTCCAATATTCCAAAAATAAAATTCCATCTATCAAAAGATCTACTTCCCAAATAAGCTCTGATTCTAAGTATTTAAAAAATATGATCTTTATCTCACAATGTTTTACCTTCTCCATCATTCCCTCAAAAGACAAATCACTTAGATTTCCAATCCAAATCCATTTACAAAGCACTACATTCCTTGGAATACACCTTATTTTTTCAGTCAGCACATGTGTATCGTGCAGTGACACAATTTCATATTTTCCTAAATCCACAAAAAGGACCAACATATATTCCTCGTTCACATATTTTTTAATAACATTAGATCGATACCATCCCAAGAGTTTGTTTGATCTTACCAAACATTCTAATCCTTCACTAATGTCTTCCATAGCAATAAAGCACTTTTTCTCTACCTCTTGAGCAACTAGTACATTTAAATTGAGCATTGTTTGTGCATCCTTAGTTAACTTCACATAGAAGTTCCCATTACTTGAAATATGACCAACTTCAGCTATTTCTATCTGTCCAGGCTTTATATTTTGGTAGCCAACCTTAGTTGGTCTGATTTTAATGCTTTCACATAAAATTTGACTGTCTGATTTTTTACCTGGATCATTACTAATAGTTTCTGAATCTATTGTTGGGAGCTGTTTCATGTTTTGGCCAAAGTTTAGTGAAAATAGGTTCTCTAAACCAAAAAGGGTTTCTCTCTCTATTAATTTATCAGAAATAGATATTCCATGACAAATTATGTCAACCTCCCACTGTTGCTCATACTGTTGTAGAAACTTAATCATGACTGGCTGATTATTTACCTCACTGATAAAGTAAGCATCCATATCAGTACTCCAGTTTTCATTTGTAAACAAGCACTTTGCTTTACTAAGGAAGCAATGTATACTGAGTCTTGGTAAACTGAGTAAACACTTTTCAATTTTGTAGATATTTTTTGAATTCACAGTTGCTATGTTACCATAATCAATAAACTCTACTTCAAAAAACTTATTGGCTAGGACTTTTCTAACTAAAGCTCTGTATATGCAACAATCAACTTCATATTTTGCTAAAACCACATCATCTTTCTCGAGTTCAGCCTCTATTTCTGATTCTTTAACCAGAGTTTCTCTATTCAGTTCCCCAGCAAGTTGCACAATTCTTTTTTCATCCTCTGAACGATGAACATAGAAACTTGAAAGATTAGCTACGTAAGACATATAACCCCAGACTTTAGAATTTAGATGAATGTCAAGTTGGGGAAGATCAGTGTACTTTTGCTTAGTCTTGTTGCTTCTTTCTTGTCCCGAAGTGTTTAATTTTAGCATATGTAATTTAGTCCTTTTAATTTTCTTTGACTGTTCATTAAGTTGATCAATGGTGTCAGTATTGGGTTCTTTGTGAGTACTTTCATATCTGTATCTCAAAACTTTTTTCAACATGAAATCTGAAAAATCCAAAGTCAATGGAATCTTTGCAGGTCCACTACCCTGTTTCTGTTGATCAATTACTATTTTGTTCCTATATTTAGCAGGTAACTTATCATTGCCTACTTTTGTTTGCTGTCCAATTTCTTTACTTTTAACTTTTTTTCTCTCTATATCCAAATCTATTTTATAAGGCCTATATTTATTCCCAACATATTTTTTTAAACCTTTTTTTGTATCATTTGGATTCAGATGACTTTTTTTTTGCTTTAGTAAATCTTTAATCTTTCCATTTATTTGTAGTTCTCCATCATACAACTCCATACCGAACTGCCCATCAGATTCTTTAGATATTACTACTGCCTTCAACTCTTTTTCCAAATAATTTTTTTCAAACCATGCTTTTATTTCAGATGAAATTTCAACATCCTTTAGACCTGATAAATAACACATAATAGCTTGCATAGGTGTGAACATTAATTCTGAAACACTGTTTGGGATAGGAATCAGTTCCTCTTTGGCTACCAATTGTTTATTTCCAAAGTCCACAAAATATACTGGGCAGAAATCGGGTGATTCCACTGGAGATGCTAAAGCTCTATAGAAGACTCCATCCTCAAAATATTTCGCTATGCATAAACTGTGAGTATTCATTTGGATTGCATGGCTTGGTTTTGAGCTAATTTCTGAAATCTTTTTATGTATCTTGGCCATCTCATTTGCATTTCTACTTAACTGGCAATAGAATTTTGTAGGGCTATATATATAAGATACATATACTTTCTCTTCATTTCCAACTTTCATATTAAAAGATGAATAATAAAAGCTACTTAGAGAAAATGGAGTTATAAGAGCTTGCGCACATTCAAAAGGATAAATTTGTGCATGGCCATTTTCAAAGAAAAATTGCCTTAAACTAGTAAACGGACTCTTCAAATCAACAATGTAATATAAATAGTTGGGAGTCTTAAGAACCAGGGCACAAATTGAACAAATCAGTTGTTCATTAGAAGACGAAACAAATCTTTTAAAATCGCTGCATATCTCAGCAGTCCAAATATAGGGGTCAAATATTAACGATTTACTGACACCATTAAGACAACATCTGAATGCTTGACATTCCAAAATTAGGAAGTCTGGATGAATAGCTTGAAGATCTTTCAACAAAACTCTTTCCCTGTTACCATAGTCTACAAATATCACATCAGTTTCAGTTTTGGATACATGTTTCAGTACAACAGCTCTGTACCATTTTCCATCTGTAGAATATTTCACAACACAGGCAAGCTTTCCACTTTCATAAGGTCTTTTTTGAGTGTTGTAAAAAATCTGAATTTGTTCCATCATACTATTTAGCTTGGGTAGCTTATTTTGTATCTGGCATAAAAAATTGCCTGGTGAAATAATATGACAACATACAACATCAAACACACAACCTGGTTTAAATTTGTACTCTTTATAGCATTCTACTCCGTCTGTTTTCTCAAACATTTGCTCATATTTATTGGAAAGTATGTTTTTCCATGGTGGGAAAATGCTAGCATTTTCTTTTGTCACAAAGTCAGTATTCAGCTTTTTATTCTCATCAGTAGTTTTAGGTATCAGTACTTCATTCTTCTGAATAGATGCTTTACTTAGTATTTCTCTATTTTTATTTTTTTTTGAGCATTTTCGTTGAAAGCCCCTAACTGTTTTCTGAAACAGATCTTGCTTTACCTCCCAATATTCTGCACATCCAGCCTCAATCATAAGCCTGAGAACATCAGTTTGCTTGGAGCCATTCATACACTGCACATTGACAATATAATTCTCCTTTTGTTTTGCAATGACATGCAGTGTGATTGGTTTGTCAACCACAACAGTTTTAAAGAAATCTGTTTCTTTTTTAGTCCATATATCTTCAATTGGAAATGCATTAGCAAGTGTACAGGACATGGCTAATGCCGGTAATTCTTGAAGCTCTGGAAGCAAAATCTTCACATCAAAGAGTGGCACTGTGTCCGTGTTCCCAAAATCTAAAAAATAAACATCAACATTATTGTCTACGATTTGTCTAATGACAGCCCTATAAAAATACTTATCCTTGCTATATCGGGCACAACATAGTCTTCCAGGCTCTGGGTTTTCTAGAATTTTATCATTAACTTCATCTCCATCATACACATCTGCAACTTTCTTCATTAAAGCTTCAAACTCATCTAAGAAATCATTCGTTTGCACCCAGAAATTTGATGGATTCAAAACATAAACTGCAAAAGCAACACAAATTGAACTTATTTTCATTTCTGCTCTTTTGTAAGGAAGTGTTAAAGGGGAACACAGTAAACAAGTATCCTTTTGAATTGAAGAATAACTTGATTGTTGGGTAGTATTGTAAATCTTCTCTGCCAAATTCACCTTAGAATTTTGTACACTTCCGCTTGTACAAGAGACATCCGTGTTGTATTTTGGATCCACATTGTTTTCCCTAGATAGATTTTCACTTGTCTGTGTCAATGCACATTTACGTAATGTAACATAATATGTGTGCTCTTTACTATTGAACTGATCTATGTGGGCCAAAATAGTCTGTTGTGTTAATAGGATTTCTTTAAATTCTTCTAGCTGAGCATTTTTTTCCATTTCATCTTGATCACTAAGACATGATAGAGCACAAGGAAATGAAAACATAGGTACTGAAATAAATTCTGGTGGAAGCTTCAAAATATACTCAGAAGACACAGCTTCATAGTTGCCAAAATCCATAAGCCAAATCTTCACTTTGTCAGAAAGCAGCTGTTGTATTACTCCTCTCTGCCACTGACCGTTTTTTTGTCTAGCTGCACAAAGGGCTCCAAAATTGTCACAAGATGGAAGTTTTACTCTGCTAATAGAGTCATAATAGGAAAACATGTCTCTTATCAATGTATCCAGCTGTATCTGTTGTCGAAGTAACTGGCAATAAAACTTACTGGGGCTAACTGCTACTGATATTTTTACTTTTTCTACAGCACCAACAGACAAAATTGGTTGAAGATTTCTTAGAACTGGTGGAATATTTGGTTGAACTCCAGCATCACAAAGTAGAGTACCTGGCCTTGTACATTTCTGTTGCGGTAAATCCGGCATTTGTTTACAAAGCGACTCGTGTGGAAATGCAGTTAACATTTCAACAATTAGACAGAAAGTATCTACATCAACAAGTTTTCCTATTCTGAATTCAACCACATCAGTAGCAATTTTGGGCACATGAAAAAGAAAAATTTGGTTTGGCAATGTGGCTTGTATATGACCTTTAATCTGCAAGCCTATCAAAGATGAAAAGTAATTAAAAGCTTTGGCAGTCCATTTTTCTTCAATCGGAAGGACATTTGCAAAAATCCCATAAACCATCTTTGGAGGAAGCTGAAACAATTCATCAATGGGAGATGCAAGGTGAGTTTCATGCACTGCCAGTATTTTCCCATTGTCCATAAAATGTACATCATAGGTATCATGTCTTTTTTTTATTACTTTTCCTCTGTACCATTCTCCACACTCCGAGTTTTTGACTAAACAGAATTCACCAACTGCAACAGAAGCTTTCAGTTTTGGTACTTGCTGTATTTCTTTTTGCAATATATGATAATCAAGCTCACATTCTGTGTTAAATTGGCCTTGAAATTTTACAAGGACTTCTTTTCGATGGTAGTATACATCAGTTACCTTCACATCAACATCTAGAAATGTTGTTGATGAAGATGAATCCATCCTACCTGAAAAAACAGTATAAAATTTAACATTGTTCAATGTTTATTTTTCATTTTCACATAACTTGTTTATAAACAATTTTGATTATATTGACACAATCATATGTAATAGAGATGTTACAATCACTTCTATTATTAGCTAAAGAGGTAGTTCTGTTGTACACCAAAATATGCAGAACTTCAGACTGACAGATTTTAAAATATTAATAAATTGAATTATTTAATAGAATATGAACAAGCTGTATGCTTGGGCATCCCTTCCCTTATCTCATGCTTTTAGTCCAACATTACCAATATAGGTTCTCCTTAATTAGATGAAGTTGTGCCACTAAATTAGAAATGAGAACATTTCAGGAGAAAAAGCAGAAAGAATATTACAGGGTGCATTCACACAGAGTACTTTTATAAATCAGGTACAGCCTGATAATAATTAAATAATGCAGCTATTGTTACTTTTAGGCCATAATTTGTGGAACAAGCCACAATCTAAGGTCCACACAGCACACAGTTAGATATAATAAAATAGGCCAGATTGTGATATGCCAGTTCAGCTAGCAACAAACTATCTTCACAATTATACTTGGCTGGACAAATCTTTGTGAATGCAGTCTCCATGCATTAAATATTAGTTTAGTACAGATAATCCTCAATTTACAACCACAATTGAGTCCACAATTTATGTTAAGTGGGAATTTTTTTACATGAGTTTTGCCCCATTTTACAACTTTTCTTGACACATTTGTTAAATGAATCACTGCAGTTGTTAAATTAATAACACGGTTGTTAAGTGACTCTGGTTTCCCCATTGACTTTGCTTGCGAGAAGGTCACAAAACCTTCCTACATGACTCTGGGACACTGCAGCCATCATAAACGAGTCAGCTGTCAAGCATCCGAATGTAAATCACATGACCCTGGGAATGCTACAACGGTCCTAAGTGTGACAAGTCGCTTTTTTCAGTGCCATTGTAACTTTGGTCACTAAATGAACTATCGTAAATCGAGGACTACCTGTACTGGACTTTCAACACATTTTCATTCAAAATGTCCCCATTACAAAATGTCTTAAAAGTTTCTCTTTCGGCTTACTTATTCATCAAATTTACATGACCCATCTTACCGCACCAAAACTGTGACTCAGGGCAGCATATAATAAACCAGTTCACTTATCCCCCTCCCCCCCAAAAAAACGTTATTATTCGGGGGGGAGGGAAATAACAAAAATTGCAATTAAAGGCTAAGAGAGGGAGCAAATACCAACAACCAGGGAGCCACACCTAAGTACCAATGACCATCACCTCAGTATTAACTGGTTAAATTTCACATTCTGGATTTGCCAACCAGCGAGAAACAATTAGCAAAACAATTAGCACAGGAAAACAAGTTTTAAGTACCACACACACACACACACACACACACAAAATCCCTCATTTGAAAAGACAGCGAATCCACAGACCTCTTTGCCTTCTAAGTATTATTATCTAAAGCCAGTTTCCCACTCAGGGCAGTTATCGATGAACTCCTGGTTAAAGCGGCTCTTTAGCCTGCTAATGGTTTGTCTGTCTTGGGTTTTTTTAATGGCAACTGAACTTGCAGAAATAGATACTTTTGCCCCCCCCCCAAAAAAAAAAAAAAAAAAGCTGAACGGTGTGTGTGTGTGTCGAGGCTGTTCCTTCCAAGGTTTCTTGACGGGTGGGGGGGTATTTATAAAGAGAATTCAGGCGAGGAAAGGATTCTTCGCCCACAATCCGTAGTGGCCAAACTGGCTCTCGGCGACTCTGAGTGCCGATTCCCCACCACCAACGCCGCGGGCCTCCTTAGCCTCCGACCGAAAGTGCCTTTGCGGATCCGGCTGCGCAAGCAGCGTAAAGGAAAGGGCCGCTGCCTTCTGATTGGCAGTTTTCTCAAAGCCGGGAACGGGCGTGGCGGGCGTGGCTAGGGCGCGGTGCGAGAGGCAGAGCGGGGAAGGCGGAGCCTCTGGATGGGGCGTGGGGGGGGGGATGGAGAATGCGCGGCAGCTGAGCGACGGCGGAGACATGTTTTTTTTTTAAACTTTTAATTTCAATTCGAGCAAATGTTGGGTTTTTTTTGGCCGCGTCACAGCAGCGGGGTGGGCGTAGCTGCTAGAAAGAAGTGGGAGAGGGAGGATGTTCCAACGTATTTTCCAAAGCACTAGAAGACAAAAGCGAAAAGCAATGGATGGAAGCTAATCAATGAGAGGAAAAACCTGGAATAATTAAGGAGGAACTTCCTAACAGTGAGGACAATTCACCAGTGGGCTTTGCCTTCAGAAGTTGTGAGTTGCTAGTGCTAACATCACTGGAGGTTTTTAAGAAGACACTGGACAAACATTTGTCTGAAATGGTACAGGGTCTTCTGCTTGAGCAGGGGGTTGGACTAGAAGACCTCCATGGTCCCTTCCGGCTCTGTTGTTATTATTATTATACACAAAATGACAATATACACAGCAAACGAAATAACCATGTGGATTTCGTATCCCAAATCACTAGTCGAACACTTCCCAAGCATTTAGGAGTGTGTGATGAATTGGTGGATTAATAATAATAATAATAATAATAATAATAATAATAATTCCTTTTACTTTGGAAAAAGGAAAGAATTCATTATCCCTGGTCAGATTTTTGCTTTTATTCTGCTCAAACATTTCCTTAGATATTATCTCTCAGCAAAAGGGGCCGCATGTTGTTAATATTTCAATGATAGTTGATAGCCAAAGACATCTGTACTTCAGTCCATACTGTTATAATTTAGCCCGTACCAGGTTATGCTGGAGATGAAGCCCAGCAGCCTTGAAATAATCTCAAAAAATTTAAAAACCATGAATTAGAGAAGTATTCGATTGTCTGTTAGGAAGAATCTTCACGTTTATTGTAAGATTGTAATAACATAAACAGAGTGTCCCATTGTATTTCTGCAAAATTTGTTTTTCAGGGTTACTAAGTCTTTGCTGTAGATGAATTTTAAACAGGAACGAAAACATACATGTCAAAATAAAAATAAAATACAGGTAGTCCTTGATTTATGAGCACAATTGAGCCCAAAACCACTGTTGCTAAAAGAAACATTTGTTAAGTGAATTTTGCCTCATTTTACGACTTCTTGCCATAGTTGTTAAGAGAATCGTTGCAATTGTTAAATTAGTAACACAGTTGTTAAGTGAATCTGGCTTCCCCATTGACTTTGCTTATCAAAAGGTAGCAAAAGGTGATCACATGACCCCCAGGACATGGCAACCGTCATAAATATGAGTCAGTTGCCAAGCATTCAAATTTTGATCATGTGACCAAGGGGATGCTGCAGTAGTTGTAAGTGTGAAAAACAGTCATAACTCACTTTTTTCAATACCGTTGTAACTTTGAATTGTCACTAAATGAACTGTCGAGGACTACCTGTATAAACTCAGTGCAACCTGGGTAATATTTCTTAAGCAGACGGTGATGTAGGACACTATTTAAAGTTAGACTCACTTCATGTTACTTGATTGATCACCTTCATCATGTCCCCATCTCAGTCTTTTTTTTTTTTAAGCTATGGTCCCAAACATTTTAAGAGGGAAGATGATTGAGCCTCACCATTTTGATCACTCTCTTCTACATTTTTCCAGCTCTATTATATACTTTTTCAAATGTCGTAACCAGAACTGTACTGAGTATTCCAGATGCGGAAATACCATAAATTTGCATAAGGGCATTACAATGTTGGCATTCTTCTTGACAGTTATGGTTATTAGAAGGTTTTACTTTAGAGGGTTATATGGATAATTTTTACTTTAGAGGGTTATATGGATAATTTCAACTCTATTTTCTGCATCAACTCAGAAAGTTCAGAATGCCTCAGGAACTTCTGATACGGTTCTACAGAGGAATTATTGAGTCTTCATATGTACTTCTATCATTGTCTGGTTTAGTAGAGCAGTACAAACAGGACAGGTACAAATAGGATGGGCACAAACTTCAAGGGATTACAGAAAAAGGGATTACAGAAAAAAAACAAGTGCAACCAGCCTGCCTTCCATTCAGAACCTGTATACTGCATGAGTCAGAAAAAGGGCTGAGAAAATATTTACAGATCCTTCACATTCTGGATATTAACTGTTTTAACTTCTCCCCTCAGGATACTGCTATAGTGCATTGCATGCCAAAACTACTAGACACAAAGACAGTTCCCCCCCCACCCCCGTGCCATCACTCTGCTAAATACTTAATTCCCACAGTACCATTTTATGTCTAAATATATTTACCCATGTAGTATGGCTGTATTACTATTATCCTTCTCATCTTTTCTACTACCTTCTCTTATTGGTATCATTATTATGATTATTATTACTCTGTTTTGCATGTACACTGAGAGCTTCTGCAGTGAGACAAATTCCTTGTGTATCTAATCATACCTGGCCAAATGAACTATTCTATTTCTATTCCTATTCTATTCTATTCCATTCCATTTTCTATCATGTTCTCCAATTTCCCTTCATTGTATTGTTTTTTTATAGTACATTATAATGTGCTTTTGCTATTATTATATTTTTTGGTCTTTTGATGCAGACATATTATGGATTTGTATAAGGACATTACAATGTTGGCATTTTTATTTTCCTTTCCTTTCCAAATGTTGCTGTACACTTAGTCAACATGTTCATTGGGCTGCTCATTACAACCTTAAGGTCATCTTCAGAGAGCTTAGATTTCATTAACATACTGTATATGTGAAGTTATGGTGTTTTTGCCTCAATGTGCATCAGTTTACATTAAGCTGAATTAATGGTCCATCAACTGGTGGACCTTTCATCCAGTTAAAGATATTCTTCTGCAATCCTTCAGTAGCTTTGATTTTTTTTTTTTTTTTAAATCAGCCTGCACAGTTTATATTGTCTGAAAATTTGGTCAGCCTACTGCTTATCCCAAGAGAATAACTTCTTATAAGAAGTTTTATAAGAAGTTTTATATAAGAAGTTTTAAAAGCACCATTTTGAATACAGATCCTTGAGAAATTCCATTTCTTAATAATCTCTATTGCGAAAATTACCCATTTATTCCTCCATTTAACTTTTTGAAACCATTTAGAAATTCATAAAAAGACAGATTACCTTATTCCATAACTGCTAAGTTTACTCAGAGCCTTTAATGGGGAATACGGTCAAAAGCTTTTGAAAATCCAAATATTCACAGTTAAACTTGTAAACAAGACATAATATTTTGCCTTCTGCATTATTACAGGGACATTACTCTAAAATCCCTTTTAAAAAACATGTTTGCCCATGTGAAACTGGAGATGTTGAAATAATGCAGCATGTGTTATTTTATTGTACCATCTATAGATATATTTGTAATAGCAATAGCAATAGACTTATATACCGCTTTACAGTGCTTCACAGCTCTCTCTAACTGGTTTACAGAGTCAGCATATTGCCCCCAACAATCTGGGTCCTCATTTATAATGGATGGAAGGCTGAATCAACCTTGACTCTGGTGAGATTTGATCTGCCAAACTGCTGGCAGCTGGTGATCAGCAGAAGTAGCCTGCAGTATTGCACTCCATGGCTAATACCTAAATCCTGCCTCTTTTACATCAGTACCCTGGATGGTACGACAAAACGTAGGTGACCATCCTTTTCTTGGATTGTAAGCCATTTAAACGCAGATTGTAGCAAAACATTGGTGCAGAAATTATGAAAATTAGGCATCAATTGGTGAACCGTCTTCCGTAATTTTAATATTTTAATTTCATCTATTAAAATTGCCTGTGTTACTCTAGTTTCATTTAAGACTTTTTAGCTGTTTTCAGTTGTATCTTTTATCACTCTCCTTTAGCTATAACAAAGGTTCATTTACTCATTTGATCACTGCTATTGATCATTTCCCTCCATGCGTCTGCTGAAACCCTCCAAAAATGTTTGCAAGTTCTTGAGAATTTAAATTGTGGAATCTATACCCTGTTTCCTCCAAAATAACTCATCCCCTGATAATAAGCCCAATCGGGCTTTTGAGCGCATGGCAATAAGGCCAAGTGCTTATTTCAGGGTTCAAAAAAATATAAGATAGGGTCTTATTTTCAGGGACACATGGTAGGTAATCCTCACTTAGCGGCCATTCATTTAGCAACCATTCAAAGTTAACGGTAGTGCTGAATGAATGGTTCTAACACCTGGTCTCCAAATAACTGCCATTGCAGAACCCCTTAGTCACGTGATAAAAATTTGACACTTGGTAGCCCGCCCACATTTAAGATCACAAGGGTGCTTCAACTCCACCTATCTTCCCCTTCCTCCATCTCTGCTTTGGCTGCCATGTACCGTGGCACTCCTTGGTGGTAGTTCTAGGACTAATGCAGCCTTCAGCAGTCTCAGCTGGCTGCCCCGAATCCAGATCTCTACTTCAGCTCCAGTGCTCCCACCTTTGGGGAGTGCTGTCTCAAGCCCCATACCGTGGTCAGCCACCCCAGGGCCACAGCACAAAGTGGCAGCCCCTCCCAGCACTCCACAGCAATCTGACTCCTTTTAAGGAAATAAAAAATGATAGCATCAAAATATAATTTAAAAAAACCATTTTTATTAAAAATAAGAAACAGGGAAATGTAAAGCTCCCTTTTTAATTTTAGGGAATTAAATGTCAACAATTATAAGTGGATTCGGTGAAGTATTTAGCACCCATAACCATGAACAGCAGCTTAAACATCAATCTCCCACACAATAGTACAAAAGAGAAGTTAAGATTGCTGAGCAGCACATGCAATGAGTCACCAGTTCATTTTTGTCTGGAAATGCTCCACATTACATAAAAAAAGAACCGCACAATCCCACAGAGCATTTGTAGCAAGCATATATATAGACAGCAATGATAGATACTATATTAAAATTTCTGAAATCTTACAGCATGTAATTATACGCATATTAAAATAAAGCGTAGAATTCTGATGGAGAATTCTAGCTAAACCCATAGAGCTATAATTTGGGGATAAACAGATAAGGAATATTTATTTTCTGCAGTTGTTTCTGTCTCACTTTCCTATTAGTTTCAGAATGATCTTCCTTCATCTCTTTCTCTCCCAGAAATTTCTGCAGAGATCTCTCTACTAGACCAAAGACTGAAGAGCAAGTTGACTTTAGAATGCATTCCATCATTAATTGTTTAAAACATTTATATACCCAATTCTGAATTTAAAGAATTTAAAGAATAACCATTTTAAAACTATAAAAGTAAACATTCTCCTTTTTCAGAGATTTACTACCTCCATCTTTGCTTCCCTATGTTTCAGGATCTTCTTTGATCTCCCCCAGATCTGTTTTCTGAAAAAAAAAAACCTTAGTGAAGAAAGAAGAGATTTATCTGGATACATGGTGCCCTTCTTGTCTATTCATTACCAGTTGGTTTATTTCCCTTACTTTATGGAATACATTCTAACTGAAACCAAATTATTGGGATTTTAAAAACCCTCCAGGTACTAAGAAGAGATTGGGTCCTTTTGTTGTATCATTTTAGTCTTTTCGTTATCAGTTCCCTCATTTTTCGAAGTTGCCTTTTGTAATCAAAGATTTCCATTTTGTTATCAATCAATTTGCCAGTTAGTAAACTGTTGGAGAACAAGTTTTCAGAAACCATAAAAATCAAAGAGTTTTCTGCTGCCAGGTCTAAAAATAAATACTTTTTTTTCTTAAAATGTGAGCAAGAAAATTAGAGAAATTTACCTAACTTTATTAAAATTTATATTAACCTTGGAGTATTTCACAGAAACTAGTGTTTGGATTTCACTTGCATGCTTGATGCTTGTTGAATGTTTTCAGATTAGTGTGGGAGAGGTTGTATTGACATACTGTAGTGGTAAGCCATTTATTATTAATTCTATTATATCCTGCGTGATATCCTTGAAAAAGTATTAAGCCTTCAAACAAAAATATATGAGAGTTTTTAGAAGTATGAAAAGCAATCTTGAGAAGCTCTTTGAACCTTATCTTCTGCCAATTTAGAGTTTAAATAATGCTCTGAATTCTGCCTACACATTTTGCTGTCCATAGATTAACAATACATGTTATTAAGAGCCAATTTCAGACAAGCATGCTAATAACTACAGGTTAAAGCAATGACTCACTATTGTGAGAGAAAATTACAGAGTTGCACATTCTCACATAATTGCAATCATTAGCAAAACATTCTTAATTGAGTAAGCTAAGTATGCATAAAGTAGGGCTACCAGATCTGAGCTGCAAAGAGCTTTCTTTTGTCTGGTCATCCAGATTTTTTTCTGTTTATATCTGATATCCTGAGAGATTTTGATTGTAAACCAATACCATGAATGATATAGAAAACTGCTTTGCTCCAAGTCAGATCAATTGTCCATCTAGTCCAGTACTGGCAATAGTAAAGGCAATACACCTGGGATTCTGGATTTTAACTAGAATTTTTTTTTTCTGCAAAGCATGTGCTCTATTACTGAGTTATCACCTTCCCTTATCTGGGGAATAGATGTAAGTCCTGTCAAATATAGTGAAAGTAAGTGTATATACAATTGCAACAGAAATGAAATTCAGGTGATCCAAGCTTTAACATCTTGAAAGTTTGGTCAAGAGCTTCTTGATCAAACCTACAATTTGAAAGTGCTCTGTTGGCAATAAACTCCAGAGAAAATCAATAGAACTTAGTTCGAACAGATGTTTTCTGTAACAGGTCACAGCCTTTCCACATATAAAAAAGCAACCAGAGGATCAACAATATATCAAAAAAGAAGAAGAAGCTGCTGCTTTGGTGACAAAGAGACATTGGCTGCAAACTATTCTTGCTGAAAATAGTCACTGTACCTATTTTGCACTCTATTGTCCCAGGATTTATTTTTTAAAATTTTATTGCCACTTCACCCAACAAAATACAAAACTGGGAAGAGTTATTTCATTCTGTTGATGAAGAAGGCTTATGTCATAAATTTGCTTGGGATCCAGGTGCTAAGACTGTCATTTTTTGCTGCAACTGGCTAATAAGACTATCTCTCTGAAAGTTTATTGGTCAGCTGTCCCAACCTGGTCAGTTAGAAAAGAAAAGGCTATTGACTCCATTGCTAGTGAAAGAACACTTTACTAAAGCCAAGTAGTTCCAGCGTAGCAAATCTGAATCTAATTTTTGATGCCAAAATCATCTGGTTAACTCTTCCCTTTTCCCCACCGTTCCTTCTGGATGTCTCCTATTGTCCAATTACATTCAAACAAATTGTTTTGTTAACAGTCTCTGGTTTGGCAGGCTGGAGAGTGTTGTATTAAATGGTGTGACCTTGGACCAGCCAGTAGCTCTCATGGGATGGCACGGTGAGTAGTTTTGATTCCCCCTTATCCCAACTCCTTGCCTTCCCGCAGCTCCCTCTCCCCATTGTGTGCAGTAGACTGGCATCTGGCAAAGCATGGCTGCTGCAGCTGGATAACAGTCATGACATTATTGTACTTAGGTGGTAAACATGGAAAGGGGGGAAATGAAAATGTCATCTAATTATTTTTATATGGTATTACATCTTGACTGTTTGGAAGAAGCAAGAGAAAAGGAGGATAGGTGAGCAAACAAAAGAGGAATTAAGAAGCCCATTGGAAAAAAAGGAAAGGCGAACTGATTGCTAAACTATGTTTGCAAATGGATTTCAAAGCTTATTTCACAAAATTGGGGAAAATATGAACAAGGAGGATTAAGAAAATTTTCAATGATTTTTTTTTCTGTTAGAATAATGTATGCAGAAGACAAACTATTGTGCCTACTCTCTGGAATAGCATCCCCCCAAAATCTTTATTTCCTCCACACACACCCCTAACATTTAGAAAGCAATTGAAAACTCACATGTTCTCCTAAGCCTTGGGACAGCATGATGGCCACTGTGGGATGTTTTGGTTGTTGTGATGTCTCCTTTGGACGACTCCTCTGAATCTTCCTCAGAGGCCAGCTCGAGGGAGAATGAGATCATTCCTGGCACATTGGGAATTACTGACCTTGAACTGCCAGCAGAACAGGCTTCAACTCGAGATAGCTTGCAGGCCAGTGAAGAGGATGGAGAGGAACTGCCTGCCATGGTAGATCTCAGATCATGTAGGGCAGAGAAATGGTGGTCTGCCAGATAGCTTGGGAAAAGGCCCCGCCCCTCTTGATGGGCTGCACCGGGAGCTATTTAGCACAGCAGGCAGAGGGAGACATTGCTGGAAGCAATGTATGTGGGTTGTGGCTGTGTGCTCATTCGTGTTTCCTGAGATTCAGAATTTCTATAACCCATGAGCTAACATGGGGAAAGACAAATAAAACCCTCTGTAAATCCCACTGACATGTGAGTGTGAATGAGTGGGGCAGCACAGTTGTTTATACTGTTTGACAGTAACAATTATTCTTTCCAATTAACTCATTTACAAAGAATGGCAGATGAGTAATATTTTCAAACATGGTTCCTAGGCCTATCTTGGGACATTTTTAAAATCATTTCCTAGGGACAGAATCTCCATTAAAGCAGTGCCATTCTGTTAGGAGGAGAAACATATGAAGAGAAGGGAATATTTCCTACCAACTGGCTGTAGGCATATTGGTTGGATAAAAGAACTGATGTAAGATACAGTAGAAAATAGCTGACGGGTTTTTTTTAACCTGCCATTAATCTACTTCCATACCTAAGGCAAGATATATAAAAGCTTAGAGCTTTATGCCTTCTATTTCCAATTTAAGGTGATGATGTCTGCTTAGATACATCCTTTACCTGGATTGATCTGTGAGTGTATTTCTGGCAGGTAGAAGGATATATCTAAGCTGTCCTGCCAGAGAGATCTTACAGTTCAGATGGCCTCATTGGATGAAATTGACAACAAATGTATGAACTATAGAGGCCTATGTCATCTGCTTGACACCTGTTGATTATATAATGCTATGGTCAGTAGAATTTGACTTGTTTCAGAAGAAAATTCTTACTATATAATCCAAATAAAAAGACTTTGTTTGGTGCATGAATGTCATGGCAAAAATTACTGCCAAATAGTCATAACCATGTGGACTGCCAGAAAATTACTATATTATAAAAAGAATAACAGCATTTTGCATGTACTTTACTTCTATAAAGTAGGAGGGATATTGCAAAACTTGATATTAGGCTGATTGTTTCTTCAGATTTGGTTACAAGCACCATGTAGCTGCAAATGCGAATAGTTACGGCAACTATTCAGTTATTACTGGAATAATTGATAGACTGTCTTAATAGGCTATGATTTGAATCAGGATTATAGGATTATTATTATTATAATTATTATTATTATCTATGTGGAGCATATGAGAGAGCCAGTTTGGTGTAGTGGTTGAGGCATCAGACTAGAAATTCAAGGACTGTAGGTCCTAGTCCCATCTGGGGCAGAAAGGTGACCTTGGGCCAGTCATGTTCTTTCAGTCCTAGGAAGAAGGCAATGGCAAACCACTTCTGAGACCTTGCCAAGAAAACTGCAGGTTCTTGCTCAGGTAGTTGCCAGGAGTTCACACTAATTCAAAGGCGACCCTTCCTCCTCAAAATAAATAAATAAATAAAAAATAAAAAAATCATGGAGCCTATGTATATTCCTATGAATTTGCCTTAAGTTGGCTAAAACCAGGGAAATGGTGCAACATGGCAGATGAAAGGAGGCAGGAGCATCCTATCCAGATACCCTCTTGTCAAGAAATCCCAGAATTTTCTGCTGCATCTCAGGGCAAACTAACAACATAGAGTGCAACAATCCTATTAGTCAAGGTGACTGTAGGGATCAAAAGAGAATGCAAAGGTTATCTGGCAACAAAACATCCACCCCAGTGAAAAGCCTGCAAAAAGCTATTCACTCCCTATGTATAAACCAGTATGTTTTTTGACCCAGCATGTTTGTATGAAATTTTATTGAAATGGGGGGGGGGGGATGTTGTACCATGTCCAAGAATTGTACAAAATACATCAAGAAATTGCAGCTTTCTGCACTATCACCAGCAGAACTGCAGAGAAACTGCGCTACACTGAACAACATACATTTTAAGAAGATACCATATTTTTTGGACTATAAGACACACTTTTTTGTCTCCCAAAAAGGGGTGAAAATGTCTGTGCGTCTTATAGACCAAATATTGCCGAAGCCTCACCCACCCACTGGTCGTTTTTTGCCCTCCACATGCCCCATTTTCGGGCCTTTTTTTTTTTTTTTTTTTTTTTTGGCCTGTTTTCAGGGATTTTTTTCAGCCTATTTTTGAGGCTTTTTTCAGCCCGTTTTTCAGAAAAAACGGGCCAAAAAAACCTCAAAATGAGCCAAAAAAAAGCCTCAAAAATGGCCCAAAAAGCATCAAAAGCGGGCCAAAATAAAGCCCCGAAAATGGGCCAAAAAAAAGGGCTGGAAAAGGCCCCAAAAAAGGGCTGAAAATGGGGCGCATGAAGGCCAAAAACTTTTTTTGTTGTTTTCCTCTTTCAAATTTAGGTGTGTCTTAGTCTGGTATGTCTTATAGTCCAAAAAATACGGTACTTGGTTGATGCCTAGGATGCTGGCAGCGACCTGTATCAACCATCAGTGCCAGTCAGTGATATTTGTGATACGTTTTTAAATGTTCAGTTGACTGACTCATGTTTAATAATAATAATATCACCTTATCAGCAAAATCTCACAAACTGATTATCTACAACATTATGATCGAGTTGTCAAAATCATACAAGGGAAGGTTTGCCAGAAGATTTGGTTTGAATGCAACAAAAATTTCTAGAATCTTATGGGGATTTTGAATCCAAACAGACAGACATCTGGTCCACAACACACCTGACATCACTATTGTGGAAAAGAAAACAGTCTGATTCAGTGATGTTGCATTACCAGGTGATGCATGAATTGAAGAGACAACTAGAAAAAATAATGAAATACTGCGATCTGCAAATTGAAGTTCACTTATTGTGGAGGAAGAAATCAATGGTTGCACCAATAGTAATAGGAGCCCTTGAAGCAATATTGAAAGTGTTACCTAGATACATGGAAACTTTTAACTTATCAGACCTGAATATTCTGATTTTGCAAAAAACTCGGAACTGCCTGTCCCAGACTGTGAATCGAATTGAAGAGTGTAGCAAAATCGCACAAACTGATTACAAAGCTAGATATGATCACTGGTCATTATGTAAAAAATACACCCTACCTGTATCCAAAAAGTCATGGGAACATAAAGTGGAAAAAGTTATTGAAACTGAAATGGTGAAAATCCTATGGGACTTTTGAATACAGACAGATCGTCATTGTTGTGGTCTGCCAGCAGCCTGCGGAGCTGGCAGCGGAGTCGGACAGCGGTGAGGCTGAGGAAGAACATGGGCCAGTCCTGGAGGCTGGGGAAGGCCTGGATGAGGGCTCTATGTCAGAGGCAGAGATGGGGCCATCTGGGAGTGAGGTGCAGACTCCAGAGCCTCCAGAGACTGATAGGAGTGAGGCAGAGGAACAGGAGGAGCCTGTTCCTAATACACGCATGAGAAGAGCTGCCAGAAGGCAAGAGCAGCTCAAGCAAAGAGGACAACTCCGGAGTAGGGCCAAGAGATTATTGGCCCCTCCCATAAGGCTTAAAACAGACCAGCAACGGCGTTTGGGGTTTGCTGGAAAACAACGTTCGTAGCTTTGTCATCATCTTAGTTTATGTCTTGTATTTATTTTTGTATCTGTGACTTCTGAACATTTGCCAAGAAAGGCCTTTGGCAGTTTGCCTAATTGGACCAAGGTTTGCAATAGAACTGAAGAATTTGTGTTGGGAGGAATTTGCTTTAATTTAGTTGAACGACGCTGGGATTGAAGTAACTCTCAGCTGTTTGAATAAAGTTTGTTTGTTTTTTTCACTGACTGATTTTCCTACTACTTACTTGGGCCTGGGTCACAACAGTCATTTGGAATACAACATGCCAGATATCACAGTTTTCAAGGGATGAAGTATACAATTGATTGATATCGCTGTACCAGGAGACGCCAGAGTTGAAGAAAAAGAACTGGAAAAAATCATGAAATATCACGACCTGCCCATTGAAACTACACGGTTATGGATGAAACATGTAACAGCGATACCCATTGTCATTGGGGCACTCGGTACCACGTCCAAGAATTTTACAAAGCACATCAAGAAATTGCAGCTTCCTGCAATAACACCAAAGGAACTGCAAAAAACTGCGCTACTCGGAACATCGTATATTTTAAGAAGGTACTTGGTGGATACCTAGGATACTGGCAGCAACCCGTATCAACCATTAGCACCAGTCACTCGTGACACATTTTTAAATGTTAAGTTGACTGAGTTCCATGTTTAATGAATAAAAGAGATGATGATGATGATGATGATGATGATGATGATGATAATAAATCATGCATTTCTCAAAGGACAGAACTGAGTTTTTATCATAACCACTTTTCTCTAGGGGTTTCTTTTGTGAACTAAAGCCACTAGATGGCAGTCACATGTTTAGGGAAAAAAAATGTTGACAAAGCTACTGAGGGCTTGAACATGCTTCGAATAGATATTTCAGTTAGTATTTGTGTTTAGTGTATTTTATAAAATATATACAGAAGCTGTAAATCTGCTATTTTTTTGTCATCTCTGTGATGGAGGATAGGAGTCAATCCTCATCTGTTTTCCTACTTTATAGGATTTATGGGTCTCGGTATCATTATTGGGGTTGGTCCGCATTTTGTTGTTTTCCCTCCTTATATGAGACCCTGCTCTTACTACACCAAGATATGAAAACAATGTTTTTGTGTTGCACAGTATAGAGAATAGTTGCTGTAAAATAAAACTAAGAGAAGGGTGTTCCAGCTGTGTAACTTCATGGCATGCCCCTTATAAAGTCAGGACCTGCATTTGTCATTTAATATCTGAGGTAACCTCCAGAGAAATTAAGTTGGTTAACCCTGGGAGTTAATAGTAGAAGGTTCACAGAGCAGTAGCAATCATTTTAATTTTGTTTATTGCCTTTACCCAAAACTGTTATCACCCCACTGTTTTTTTTTTCCCCTTTCTTTTTTGTATTTTTCCTATATTTTAAGAGTAGGTTATCAGACACCAAGAGACAGGCAGCCTCCAAATTGTGCAAATAGAATAAATGAAATGAACTTTTTGAGAAAATCTATATAAGCAGTTGAACTTTTGCTCCTAGAAATTTTAAGTAGCCATTTGGCTGTTGTTTGGTAATAGTAAATGGAGTAGCATCAGCTAAAAGGTCCTGAGTTCAAATTTCTTCTCAGCCATTAGCTTATTGGTAACTTTTAATAAGGCAATTTTTCTGAGGTGCTCCATACCCATTTGTAATACAGCTGTAACAATCTATCATAGAAAAATTATTGAAGTGCTACACAGAGAGGAAACTATTCTTTTCCATTTGGGCATTGATTGCATAGCCATCATTTTTCTGTAAATGAACTCTCCATGAATTATTCCCATAGTCACCCTTTAGGCTTGGTTGGGCTGAAAGAAAATGACCAGTCCATAGTGATCCAGCTAAGCTTTTTTCTGACTAAATATTGGAAACGTTTAAAGAGGTCTTCTTTATCAGGTCAAAGATTACAATTTTTTTTCTCTTTTTTTATCTCTCACTATTACAACTAGATTTATTTCATAATCTAGGTTCATTGAGTCTCCCCTCCACTTTAAAGTTTTGTTTAATTCTTAGTAGTGTTGTTTGATCAGCACGTTGGATACTTCAATTTTAGATGACTTATGATCAAGTTGAAATATTTCCAGGATAGATGGTTGTGAGAGACTTTCTGTTCCAGGAACTGTGCATTTATTTCTTTTCTCTGCCTTTCTGTTACCAGTGAATAGGAAGCCTTTTCCATTTATCCCATGATTATTATGTTTCCTCTGGAGTTTCCAGGGAAGGACTGGTGTAACCAAGTAAACAAGGATGATTCCAATCTGCACAGTTGTTGACACAAAGAACTCTGGATCCCTGAGTTAATTCCACATTCTCGTTGTAGAATGTACATCTGTAGAGAATGCTGTAAAAATAAATATTTTCATCATTATTGAGCGCCTATTTTATTTTATTTGTCAAACATGTACAAAGTAGCAAGTAGAAGTATGAACATAAACATGAACAAAGGAAATAAATACAGATGGGGACCCTAGGTAGGCTATGTAATCTTGCTGGGTTTCATGGAAAAAGGAGTGAAAGTAAATAATTTTAATGATTAAATTATTAGGAAATGATCCAATATTTTCTAAACTCACTCATTCTGCTACGTGCTCTGTTGCTAAAACAGAACATGTAACTTAGGAAGGAGACAAGGCCTGTGGTTTAATTGAAAATATAAAATAAATGTGCTTAACATAATCATTCGTTCAAACTTTTTTTCTGCTATGTTACATATTACAAATGTAATGTAGAAACTCAGTGCCTACCCCTCTTAGAAGAATGAAATATTTTGGGAAATATTAAAAAAAGACAGAATATTATATTTCTCCAAAGAGACAAATGGAAAACCTTTTTTTAGAGGCAGAAAGCAGCCCCCACTTTGCTTAATAGCCCACAGTAGATGTCAGCACTTAAGAGATAAACAGCTTATTGAAAGAGGAAGACAAGTATCTAGATAGCTCTATACATAGCCAAACCAAATACTGCAGGCAGAAATCCATTCAAGACAGGATATTTTGAAACTCCCTGCAGCAAAGTCTGAACAAAGGCAGAATGGTAGGATTAGAAGCAGCCCCCCTCACTCAAGATCCAAAATAGGACAAAAGCCATTAAGCCACAATAGGAATTGCCCAACATCCTTTCAGAATACAAGCCCCTTCATTGCACCATCCCAGAGCAGTCCAAACTTCACCTGGGAGCTCAGATAAACAATAAGCCAGAGGCTGACCAGATTAGCTCAGACAAACACCTAGGATTTGCATTTCCTCTTTTGCCTATAGAACCAGCTATGACCCTTACATGACCCCATAGGAATCTGACCACAGCCAATAGAATAC
Organism: Arizona elegans; assembly: GCA_022577455.1. Lineage (NCBI taxonomy): Eukaryota > Metazoa > Chordata > Lepidosauria > Squamata > Colubridae > Arizona > Arizona elegans. The sequence goes on from JAKOOJ010000001.1 coordinate 191,703,548, forward strand.
ATGTTTTTGGGCAGGAACAGGAAGCTCAAGTGCAAAACCCAAAAGAAGGTATAAAAGCCACCCACTCTCAACTCCATTTTGGTCAGCTGCACCAGAACCACACACCCATGTGGTTCTACTTCATCAATAAACTATCTTTCCAGTGTCTTTCTCCCAGCTTGAAACTGAACCAGATGGACATTTCTTCCCACAGTGACATTTGAAGAGGCTCTGAAGCTACAGTCTGATCTTCAGAGGTTTCGTTTGGGTTCCCCCACCCCAGCCCCTGTCTTTCTGTCATGTAACTCCAGAGCTTTGTTTATCTTATAGTCTTCCATTCAAAGTATTGCAGAATTAGAAACAAATTGCTGAATAACTTTTTGAATACCTGTTTTGTATTTTGGATTGCCCTGCACCAAAAGGACTTATTTTGTGCAGAAATATCCAAATGGCTAATAAAGACAACCTATAAATAAAAGTGTATTCATTCTAAAAACAGTCTTTTCTGTTTCAGATTGTCAGTTAGATTTGGAGGTTTCTTTTCTTTTCCTTAATCTAATAATGCAGAACAGTGTGTTAACCATTATGTTTGGCTTGTTAAACATTTGACATTTACCCTTTGTTTACAAACAGAAGTGGTGACCCGGAGCTGCCTCTTTTTTTAACATTTGCTATTGGTCAAGGCATTAAACATGAAAAAGCACAGCATAAGTAAACACAGAGATCATGCTGCGTCTACATGGTTTTTCAATTTTTTTAGTGAATCATGAACTTTTATTATAAATATTCAGGTACATATGTAGCAGAAACACCAGTCTGACTGGGAAGTTGGATGATCAGGCCCACCAAAGTCATTCTTCTTCAGCAGCTTTTCCTTAGGTTTACATGCAGCCATATATAGAAAGACTCTCTAAATATTTAGTAGTGTACTATAATTGTAACCCTTATATGAATCTTGCAACTAAATGTTATGTATAGAGAAAAATATACTCTGAATTTCTTCTTTTACCTGGATTCATAAAGACGTTCATACTGGGACACACACATACACACACACACCCCGGCCTCAAAAATTGGTTCAACTCCTTTCAACCTGATAGGTGCTTCTTGTATTTTAAAAGTCATTTGTAGGAGGAGAGGCAGAGCCTAGGGGCAGAGTCAGGAGAGGAATCAGCCTGAAGTCATTAGATTCCCACAAGTGGTTTAAGCTCAATCCTTCTTGAATTCCGTTGACTCTTATTTAGTGCCAGTTTAGTGCTGACCATTTGTTGACTAGGGGCGCAGTGTGGGAGCAATTAAGATGCTGGACTCATCAATGAAAAGGTTGACAGTTTGAGACCCAAGTACTGTGATGGGGTGAGCTCCTGTTCTTGTCCCAGCTCCTGCCTACCTAGCAGTTAAAAATCACGCAAATGGAAATAGATAAATAAGTACCACTTCAGTGGGAAGGTAACAGCATTACATTCACCTCAGCATATAGTCATGCTGGCTACATGGCCACAGAAATGTCTTCAGACAATACTGGCTCCTTCGGCTAGGAAAACAAAATGAGCACACACAGAGAGACACAACTGGATAGGGTAAGCCTTTACCTTTTATTAGTTGGCTAGATTTTTGTGTATAGACATAGGCAATAAATAATCTTAACTGGAATTTAATGTGTGGTCCTGATTCTTCAGGCCTGACACATTTGTTTGTTAGACAATGCACTTTTGAAGATGGCATTGCTATGTAGACTTATCTGGACATAAGTCCATTAGCTTCATTAGAGTTGTTTATAACTGAATTTCCTACCAAATAAATATCCATGAAATGGCATCATGGGAAGGTTTTCCATATATCCTGTGTTCCAGTCATATTGGCATTTATTGGAGAACTATCTTCTTCTATTGGGTTAAAAGAAGTTAGAATCTGTCCATGTACCATGTTGATGTCCATTTAGTATGTTCATGTCGATGTAGTACAAATGCTACTGAGACTATCACACAAGTAGTTTTACATTTCCCCCATTACCAATTAGTTGTGAAACTTCATTCTTGTTTTTTTGAAATGTTATAGGTCATAATTTTTCTTGATTTTCCCACTTAAGACACCATTTATTATTAATCACATTTGTATGCTATTGCATATGACATTGCTAGATTTTACCAATGGCAATTAAAATTCACAAACAGATAATTTGTTTATCCCACAGCATGGGTAAATTATTGCAATTTTTTCTTCATTTTAATCTTTATCTATTTTTACATCCTTTCTGAGACTTTCAAAGGCCTTTAGTCTATAGACTTAGTATTAATATTAAGAATTTTATAGAGATTTTAATGTTTAGTATTATAATAGTATTAGAAATCTTAATTTTTAGTTATTTTTATAATCTAAGTTTTAGTGTTATTATTGAAGTAGCTTTAATTTTCCCTGATTGCATTTAATGCTGCTCTATGACTGGATATGTAGAAAATGGTAAATGAAGCCAGCAGATATAACAGGGACTATGCCCTGCACCATTTTGCATATGAAGAAAGATAAACATTTATAACTCAAATAGGGCTATGGATAATCTTCCAAAGTCAGAATGACCATTACATGATAAGTTCCAGTCCTGGAATAAAAGTGTCTGTCTTCTGGAGTGTGTTTTCTTGAATGCGGAACATAATGGAATATTCTATTCTACTTTCAAGATATCTGACATCCCACAACTGACTGCTTTGCTTTTAATTTCTTTACCGGCCATTGCTACATAAACACTGAAGTTTATGTACGTGTAGCAAAAGAGCTGTTCACATTTCTTTAAACAGCAGTCCCCTAGTCATGTCTGTTGGGAAAAACAGAATAGGGCTACCCTAGAATGTTATTATCTAGAATGGTATTACAACTTGTTAATAATATTTTTAATCTCTCTATAAAACAGTATATGTATATAATTGATTACACCGCTGCTTCAAATTCAGCATCCAGAATTCCCTTAGTGGCTCAAGACATGCCCAGGCCGTCTTACAAAACAAACAGAAGCACCCCTACACAATATAGAGGATTTTTTGTCCTTCAAGGAACTATTTCATGACCATAAAATAGATAATCTATTTAATTATTGAATGATATACCTAAAGAAAAAGAAAGCAACCATCCCTCACCCAAGAATTGAATTAATATAAATCACTGAAATATATTACATATATTCTCTCTTCTAGTAAAGTATTTTTAATAATAAAGAGCAGTGGTGGCGCAGTGATTAGAATATAGTGCTGCAGGCTACTTCTGCTGACTGCCAGCAGTTCAGCAGTTCAATTCCCACTGGCTCAAGGTTGACTCAGTCTTCCATTTTTTCGAAGTTGGTAAAATGAGGACCCAGATTGTTGGGGGTAAGATGCTGACTCTGTAAACTGCTTAGAGAGGGCTATAAAAGCACTGTGAAGTGGTATATAAGTCTAAGTGCTGTTGCTATTTTGAAATCTATGTCAGAAAAGCAGTATTTAACAACCAATTCGCCCAAACTGGCTCGAACTGTCTTAATCCTACCACTGAAACAGACAGACAGACAGACAGACAGACAGACAGATAGATTTATCTCATGGTCATAGGATGGTGTTGGCTCCAAAGAGGGAAAGATCATCTGGCATGATAATGGGATTTTCCAGTGTCATGAGCTATAAGAACTCCATATTCCCAAAGTCTTGCATCATAATTTATCAAAAGTGAAGCCAAAGTAATTTTTGTTTCTCCTGTGAGCCAGCTTCCTTCTCCATTATATGTTAGCTATGGTGCAGTTTGACACAAGGACAGGTTTACCGACTTTGTAAAAGAGGCATAGCTAAATTTGGTGAATCCCATTAACCGAAGCAAAAAAAATATATGAAATTCCTCTTCTCCAATGAAATAAATAGGATTTTAACAAACAATGCGTTGCTCATCAATTCAGTTAAGTTTTTGGGATTCTAGCTAGAAATACCCACTATTGATTGTAATCTTCTCTCTTCATTAAGTGTTAAGCTTCCCCTTGCAAACATAAATGTAGTCTTTAATTATAAAACTTGATTAAGTGCTGGATAGAACTAAATAGAACTAAAATGTTTAAAAGATTATCGGGTGATAGAGGACATTAGATATTTGTTTGTTTTTTTAATATGACCTTGTCAGGTTGACATTTTCCACTGGTCAGTGTGCTTGGAGTGATTATTTAATTGCTGAACAGACTAAACGTGTTTACCCAAGCCCCTCTTGTATGGTTTGGTAAAGGGGTGATGCAAGATGCAGGGGTGTGTGATACTTGCTCTAAGTAAGGTAAGTTAATGTTGTTTAATGTATTTTTAGTCCATAAACTAAAATGAAAATCAGTGTGATATCACTTTAGCTGATTTTCCTGATGTTTGGCCTGTCTTAGTTTTTAATTTGCATTATTGCTTTATTACATATTATAATCGTTCACAGTTTTTTTTTTCTATTTGTATCATCTCCCCTTGATGGTTCAGACTTATCAAATAAATACAAAATGATGGGCAAATACCTTTTTGTGGGTTAATTTATGCTGTGGATTATGCAGATGAAAATAAGCCCCAAATATATAGATTCATTTATTTCCAAGGTCTAAGGTTAAATTTCAAGAGCAATTAAACTAATGATTGTGACAAACAACTCAGTACTTTATAATCAAAGAGTGAATCAGTCATTTTTCAAGGAAATAAAGTACATGCATGCCTATATGTGTGTGTGTGTGGTATAACCTTGCAGTAGACATGAGAAAACAAGTCAGAATGTAGGATAAAGGTCAATGAATCTTGCATCAAATAATTACATCTGATCTGATCCTTTTCAAAGGTAGAGTTAATGTCTATTTTAAAGCAATCATTGAAAAACTAAATATAATTGTTCAGTAAAGTGGTGACTCCTAAAGGCATAAAAAATATCCTAGGTGAGTCCATTTAGCTATCCATCATATATGTAGAAGCGTGGTGGCTCACAGAGTTAGGATGCTGGGTTGACAATTTGCAACCCCGTGTTCGAGACCCGAATGGTGCTGCGTGGTGGGGTGAGTTCCTGTTATTTGCTCCAGCTTCTGCCAACCTAACAGTTTGAAAGCCTACAAATGTGAGTAAATAAATAGGTACCACTTTGGTGGGCTCATTAATGGGGACATGAAAAGAGCCCCATCTCGGCATCTCCTGAGCTACGATGATGTCATGGCCGATCCTTTCACCACTGAAGCACTTTGGCGCTTCCAACATGGAAGTGTAGATTCGATCATATATGCTGATTGGCAACAGCAGTTCAAGATTTCTGAGAGCAATCCTTTCCAGTACTACCAGGACAAATCTGGAACCTTTTATATGTAAAGCTTGCATTATGTCAGGGAGTTGCCTCTTTTCTAAAACAGATTTGTATAATAGACAGTTGTTTTTAAAATCTAAATCATTTCTAATTGGGCTATTTAACAAGCAGAAGAACATTTTTATGAAGTAAACACTATTTAGGTTTTATGAAACCCAGACTTTTTTTTTAAAGCAGTTTTCATTCAGGAGTGGATCTAAGGAATCATTTAACACTATGAAAATCAGGAGACATTTTTCACCCCAGTCAGAAAAATGTGCTATCAGTGGTAGAAGTGTCAAGGAGTTGGCATCAGGCTATTATAAATATCTGAAGCAGGGGGAAAAATGTGTTCTCAGGCATAAAAAAACCCATTTTGGATAGAAATCCATCTACCAGTACGAAATCCTGAGGTACCAGAAAGATTTAGCAGTGCTGACGCTGCCGTTATTTATCAGCACTGTGGATGTGACTTAAAAGGGGTATCAGAGTTAAACCAAAGTGAGATTGAAACCGGCATCTGCCTGTTCTGCCTGTTTTTCCGTTTCTTTATCAAGAAAGTTATAAAGGAGCTGCTTTATCTGAAGTCTGTGGATTTCTTGCAAAGCAGCAAGAAATGCTTTACCTTAGTTTATTATAAGATTCAGAACCCCAGAACTTTGCTCCAAGCATACTTGTTGGCTGCAACCTTTGCTCAGGGTAGTAAATGTCTTTGCCGCGTGGCAGTGAGCTATTAAAGTAGGAATGGAACAAAGACCGCTCTGCAGTTACTCATACCAAAACTCTCTCTAAACAAGAAAGGATTTACATACAATTTTATTATCTCCAGGCTAGTTAGCATCCTGATACACTAAGGAATGATAGCCTTAGCTATTTTACCAGTATTGCTGAACTGTGCATAAAAACAAATTTGAATTTGATACCTATTATAAAATGAAGTCATTCAAAACAAGATCTGATAGTTTCCTTACTACTGATTTCTTGAGAGTCTCAGCAGTTTATTAGCAACAGCTTTCAGTTAATTTTCCTTTGTCACAATTATTAATTTAAAGGGGAGTTTCTTAAGCTCTACAATTAGGTTAAATGACACCGGTGTATATTTAAGGAAATACCTTAAGTAGTAGAGAAATACTGTGGATTCAAGATATGACATGGTGTGGAAATAAATTATTCTCTCAACAAAGTAGAGAATCATAATATCAGATTCATCCTTTGTGTGGCATTAAATATTACAAGAAGAAAGATTAAACTATATACTACTCTGCAAGCAAAAATGAAGAAACGGTCAGCAAAAACAAAACCAGAGCTGACTCATAATTGATTGATTAAATTGGTGTCACCTCTTAGCAACCACTTACATGTATTTTCTTCATGATGATCTATCCCTAACCTGCATTCAGGTCTTCCTACAGTGTACTCATTGCCACTGTAATTGAGTCCTTCAACCTTGCTGCTAGTGTTTCTCTTCTCTTTCCTTCCACTTTCCCCAAATTTACAATCTTCTCCAGAAGTGAGGTCTTCGCATAATGTGTCTGAAGTAGAATAATTAGAGCCTGATCATTTCTGCCTTGAGTGAGAACTCTGGGTTGATCTTTGATGATCCGTTTGTTTGTTTTCATGGCTGTCCATGGAATTCTCCGAAGCTTTCTCCAGCACTTATAACACCTATCTGACTCATAACTCCCTTGCAAAATTAAAGCTAATTTAAAGAGAACAAATAATCAGACCAACAAGATACGATTTCAGCAACATTCCATTAGATTACAGTGAAGATTTAGATTTTTATATTGATGTTATTAAAAATTACAATTACAACAATAAAAATTAATACAAAGTATAATAAAATAATAAAAAGAAAAATAGTGCAGAAAAGAAAAAAATAGAGAAATAGAAAAGAATCCAAAAAAAATATAGTGATTTAAAAATATAAATATATAAAGAAAAAACTTCCGCCTTAACACAACAACTATAAACAATTTTAATCATTATCACTGTCTCTTAAAATACAATTTCTTCTTTCCGTAACCTATCTCTTATATATAAACAAATCCTTAAAGCCTCATTATTTCAGTTCTGATGTCAGCAAAAGTCCATTAAAGATTCCCAGAAATAACAACATATCTATTTTAACATTGATCACGTAAGCCAACTTTATATTCCTTTTATTTCTAACAATCTTCATTCTTAATGCCTTCAAATAATGTCCCAGAACTTTTCATATTTTTTTTCTACCTTCTCACAAAATTCTTCAATGCTTTAAGAAGCCTATTTTGAGTTATTATTTGTATATTCTTTCAAAATTATTAAGTTATCAATTGCTTTCTTTAGTATGTCATTTTTGTAGCCTGACATTTTTAAATCCACTTTCAAATCAGTCTTAATTTTACCAGGTAAAAAATTTGTTTCTCTTCCGTAGGATCATTTAAACAGTCTATCCATAGAGGCAGATATTATTAAAAACAATTTCTGGGTCCATTAATTAAAAATATCTTTCAATATTTCCAATATTAAAATATTTTACTTCATTCTATATTTTTAAGTCAAATTCAAGTGTTCTTTCATTGTAATCATTAGGTCCTACTAGTTCCCACTAGTGCCCAATTTTTAACATCTTACCTTAATAACAATTAGATTTAGATCTAATTGATTAGTTCCTATGAACTGAAATTCATGATGTCAAAAATGAAGCAAATAAAAAATATTCAAAAATGCAAAAAAAAAATGTATGTGATGCTGAAAATAGATAAAGAAAGAAATCTAAAGCAACAGAGACAGAGGAGCAATGGCCAAAGACTGGAAAATACCCATTTATACATCAAAATGAAAAAAGGCTGAGTTAAAGATTGTCCAAACTACCAAACAACTCTGATTATCTTAAAATCCAGTAAAATAATTCTTAAGATTTTGCAGTTTGGATTTCAACAATATAAGGAGCCAGAACTGCCAGATGCTCAGTCTGGATTCAGAAGAGGCAGAGGAACCAAGAACCGTTTTGCTAACATCTGAACAATAGTGGAAAAGACAGGAATTTAAAAATTATTTTCGCTTTATTGATTACATTAAGACTTTTTCAATACATTAGCCACAACAAATTACAGATAACTAATACAAATATGGATGTTCTGGTTCATTACAACTGTGTTCTGACAAATATGTTTAATAACCAGGAAACAACATGTAGAATGGAATACAGATAAATGGCTCATGAGTGATAGTTGAATACTATTGATTGTATTAATTGGTATGCAAGATGCATAAAATTGAATTATAATTGCTTAGGAAAAACATCAGATATCTTAGATATGATGAGGATACCAGGTTGATTGCTGAAGGTCAGAGACATAAGGAAACTCTTGCTAAGAATGATGTCAGCGTTCCAAGTAATGCACCCATAAAAAGCAGAACTCTGAGGCAGGGAATTCCTCAAAGAACAATTTATTGGATACATCATATTGGCACAACTGCTGAAAGCCGATTCTGAAGTTCCCGCAACTTTCACATGATTAAAAAATAAAAGTTTCCCCTTTCCCCCCAAGTCACTGGTCACACTGTCCAATCAATGTGCTGACCGATTGCTTGGTTATTTCACTCCTCCTATGTCTGGCCACCTGTGAAAATGTCCTTGGTTCCCACAGGAAATAAATTATTGCTTAGTTTGGCTACAAAACCCCATCTAGCTATTTCCCCCCTCACTCTGTTGTGTGGCAACCCTAACGCCTCCAAGATGGCCTCAGCCAGGTTCACTTCAGGGTTGACAAATGAAAGAATCAAAGAAGAGAGTGTGAAATCTGAATTGCTGATCAGTACTTCAAAACAGCCCCTAAAATTACAATGCCAACCCATCATAAACAGCTACAAAAGTAGCTGTAGTAACAGAGTTTATCTTCTTACATTCAAAATTTTATAGGATGTTGATTACATCCCTGAAATAAAGAGGCACTGGTACTTGAGAAAAAGAAAAAACTACAATCCAGATAAATTATTAAAGAGCAAGGACATCACACTGACAACAAAGATAAATGGCCATAGTTTTCAGTATTGTATAGCAACATAAACCCGTGATAGCTACACCATCAGAAAGGCTAATAAAGAAACATCGAAGAAAAATTGCCTTTGAATTGTGGTGCTGGAGAAAATTGTCAGGAATATTTGAGACTGTAAACAGAACAATTGTTCAGTAGTAGATGAAGTAAACAAACTGTTCAGTAAAAGCACTAATTTAGATATTTTGGACACATAATACAAAAGCAGGAATCAACAGAGAAAGCCATCATGCTCAGAAGAATCAAAGGCAATAGAGAAAGATAGGGAAGACAAGGATCCTAGATATTATCACTGATGACACAAACCAGAGCCACCACAACTCAAAGCAACTAGACAATCCTGGTGAAATGAATGACCACAAAAATATTACTATGACTGAAACATCTATAAAAATTCAAACAATGTCTTCTTCTTTTTCTAATTAATAAATTAATGGATGCAAATCTTTCCTCCCCCACAAAGCCTGCCCATTTGTCAACCTCAACTAACAATTTTAAACTCATAATTGAATCAGATTGTTTGCCAGAACGAATGGTGTTTGGATTAGGCATATACAGCTTAATCTTGCCCTTTCCGTCACCGTTTCAATCTTCCTTTATTTTGGCACTCTGTGGCAATTTACCATTACCTAGCTATCTTTTGAAAGTAGGTATTCCATTTCAGGCCATGCTGCAATTCTGCAGTGCACCTCATCAGAATGCTGTGCTTTTCAACCTGAGTTCAACCTACATATACAGAATATACATACTGAAATCAAACTACGAAGCCGTCAGTCTGACATATATAAGGAGTCAATAGGTTTGATTGTTTTTTTTAGATTTGCATAGGATTGCACTACAGGTAGTCCTCAACTTAAGAGCACAATTGAGCCCAAAATGTGTTGCTAAGTGAGACAGTTATTAAATAAGTTTTGCCCCATTTTGCAAAATTGTTACAACTGCCACAGTTGTTAAATGAATCACTGCAGTTGTTAAGTGAGTAACACAGCTGTTAAGTGAATCTGGCTTCCCCATTGACTTTGCTTGTCAGTAGGTCGCAAAAAGTAATCAGATGATGCCGGGACACTGCAAGTGTCACAAACATGATCCCAGTTGCCCAAGCATCTGAATTTTGATCATGTGGCCACAGGGACGCCGCAATGGTCGTAAGCGTGAAAAACAAAGTAAGTCACTTTTTTCAGTGCCATTGTAACTTTGAAAGGTCACTAAATGAATGGTTGTAAATTGAGGATTACCAGTAGCTGTATATTGTACATCTGCAAGCCTCTTCATGCTTAAATTAGACTGTCCCATTGAACTTGGTATGATCTGGATAGAAAGGGACCTCATGTCTTCCCATTTTCCCACAAATCTTCAACACACATAGGAAGCATCAATCACCTTTTTATTACAAAATCACCATGACTTTACTGAATAAGTAAATATAGATGAAATTTATTTTGCTAACTGATTACAAAGACAATTGTGGGATGTCTACTTATCTCCTTTATTGACTTAACTGTAATTAGACTTTTCTATAAAAAGTGGTAACAACATATTGAAGATATAGTTAAAATGGGATTCAAACAGGGGTGAAATTGAGCCAGTTCTATCCAGCTCAGGTAAACTGGTAGCGGCGGCTGTGGGAGGCTCTGACCATCCGCGTGACATCGCTTTTTTGTGACATTTTAAGCCTCTATGCATGTTCAGAAGACTTTGCGCATGTGTGGATGACGGCACGTGTGCATTTGCGAACCGGTAGGGAAGGTAAGTGAATTTCACCCCTGGATTCAAATACTATCACAATTGTACAATTTATGTATAAAAGGACTTAATCATGCTATGGGTTTATCAGAGAACGTTATCATTGACTCACGTTTGAGGTCTTTCAGATTGAGATCTTGAACTGTAGACTTCACTACTAGCAGTGCTGGGCAGTATAGTTACAGGGCTGTGAAAGAAGTGAGATAACTTTGCTAAATTAAAAATATGACAAATTAATGAATCCTCTCTAGCTAATGAGCAACCTAATTTCAGTCATTTCCTACATAATAGATAATATGTGTTGATTTTTTTTCACATGAATTAATACGTTGCTTAATTCTTAAATGACATTAGGCAATTTGTAAGTATAATAGAAACACAGCTGATTTTTGGAAGGTATGAGTACTTGTATAACACTTCAAACATTGAGAAATAGGTTGAGATGACACATATAGAAAGTTTTTAGGATTCAAATTAACAGTCATATCTAGGATTCATATATATTTAAATGGTAATCATTTAAGTAATGTTAATAATGCATTTAAAAAACCCAAAACAATCTCCATTGCCTTCCATCTCCACTATGACTGCAGACTAAGGAATGAATAAAAAGTGTAGCCTTCCAATATATACCCAAAACCAATGTTTTGCCTTGTTCTTAATCATCTTCTGTGTCCCATTAGCTAGCCCTCATTTCTACCCTTGTCCAGAATTCTGAAACGCCCCAGTGTGAAAATGAATTACTTAATTTTAATATATGGAAAGTAATTGATGAATGGGATAATTAAATTGAAGGATTTTGACATCTGGTCTGAGTAGGAATTCAAAAATTAAAGTAGCTCATTCATCTGTCTATGCTTTATTTTTGGATTATTGCTTTGTTCAGTTATTGTCCAAACCAAGTTTCTGAATTTAGAGTTTATTATTTATTTATTTATTTATTTATTTATTTATTTATTTATTTATTTATTTTTGCTATTTATATGCCGCCTTTCTCCCTAGGGACTCAAGGCGACTTACAAAATGACAAATTCCAATACAAATCACAATAAAAAAAAATTAAAATCAACAACCCTATTAAAACAGTTTAAAATTATAACAGTGTATCCCCAAACAGATCAGTTGAGTTGACGAAAGAGCCACGTCTTCAGCTCGTGACGGAAGGAAAGAAGGTCGGGGGCTATCCTGAGCTCAGTGGGCAAACCATTCCAGAGGGTCGGGGCTCCCACAGAGAACGCCCTCCTCCTGGGGGCCGTCAGCCGACATTGTTTGGCCGACGGCACCCTGAGGAGGCTGACTCTGTGAGAGCGCACAGGACGGTGGGAGAGTGGCTAGAGATGGTCCTGCAAGTATCCCGGGCCTAAGCCATAAAGGGCTTTATAGGTGAGCACCAGCACCTTGAAATGTATCTGGAGCGCCACCGGCAGCCAGTGCAGCTCACGCAGGAGAGGTGTTACACGGGAGTATCTAGCCGCCCCCCAGGAAATAGTTGGGTAAATTTAGATGATGATGATTTATTTTTATAATATGAGAGGAGGGGATAGATTTGTGTATCATGGATAGCCTGTGTCCCACATTTTTCAAGTGCTTAACACCATTTCTAATTTCAACCCTGCCTGGGTCCTTCTCTTGATCTGGAGACCCAGAAAGAGCTATGGCAAGGAACTGGAGGATTGTGTAATAAATATGTCCAAACATAGATCCGATGACCTAATCCATTTAGAAATACTTTCGACCTCACACATATTTTCACCTTTAATGTGGAATTACAAAGACTGGGGGGGGGGAGTTGTCTCCAAATCTTTCCAGCTGGAACAACTGAAGCCCATAAAGTCAGCTGCATGCCTGATCTGAAATCTCTGAAATCAAGAGATCAAATGTCCTTCATTTTCTCAGAAATCCCTCTGCATTTAGGACAGCTTAGTCATGTGTAATCATAAGGTAGATTAATACCAGAAATATCCTTACTTTTTAGGTTTGAGTATTTAACCACCCCTGAATCGCATCATTCTTTTTCCCTTGACATTTAATAAAACCATGTTTTTGATCAAGATTCAATTTAAATATGGCCCTGTAAAAACTAATAATACATTCTGTTTCTGTGGGAAAGTAGAAAATGTTTCTTTTGCAATGCCATTGTCATGTCCAAGATCAACAAAGCAAAGCAAACAAGAATGACAAGCAATTACCAAGCACTGATTTTATACAGTATGAAGAAGTAAAACAGAAATTGTAAGATTATGGCTAAAGAAGAGGCATTCGGTTATATTTTCATGTGCCTCTATTAATTTTTATGGCATTAAATGAAACATGGTTTAAGTGAATTCAAAATACCATGTGGAGCTTTTGTGTGTAATTTGTGTATGTGTGTGTGTGTATAAACTTGTTGTCCATCATCATCTATTGATTTTGATTATGCACCATCAAAACTCTTAGCAACCACAAAGACAGATTTTTCTCCATGACAATCTGATCCTAATTTGGTCTTTCAAGTCTTCCATCAGTGCACTCATCACCCCTGTAACCAAGTCCATCAGCCTTGCTGCCAGTTGTCCTCTTCTCTTTCCTTCCACATTTCTGAGCATTGGAGCCTTCTCTAGAGAACTAAGGTTCACATAATATTTCTGAAGTAGCATGATTTAATCATGGTTAAACCGCCCTGAGTCTCTTCGGGGAGAAGGGCGGGATATAAATTTAATAAATAATAAATAAAAAAAATAATAAAAAATAATAAATAAATAATGGTCATTTGTCCCTGTAGTGATGGTCAATGACTTTTTTCCAAATAATCCAAGAAAGTTACTAAATGCATTCACCAAGAGCGATGATCAGAACTCAGTTGTTTATTAAAGTTGTAGCTATTGTACCACCTTTGTTTTCTTATTACGTTTGTTTTCACAATTTTACAGGGATGAAATGTAAAATTTGTTACTACCGGTTCTGTGGGTGTGGCTTGCGGGGGTAATGTGACTGGGTGGGCATGGCCAACTTTTTTTTTTTTTAACTTTTCAAAGCATTTTTTCTAATGCTTTGAAAAACCTCTCTGACGATCAGGCAACTCAGCTGGGATCGTCAGAGAGGCTTTTTAAAAAATGCTTTGAAAAGCTTCTCTTGCGATCAGGCAACTCAGCTGGGATCGGCAGAAAGGCTTTTTAAAAAATGCCTCTGCCGATCAGGCAACTCAACTGGGATCGTCAGAGACTTTTCAAAGCAATTTTTTTACCACCTCTTCGGCCAAGAGGTTGCAGAAAAAAAATGCTTTGAAAAGCCTCTGATGATACCAGCTGAGCCATGCGATCATCAGAGGCTTTTTTTTTTACTTTTAAAAGCATTTTTTCATCAGAAGAGACTGTAGAAAAAATGTTTTAAAAGTTAAAAAAAAAGCCTCTGATGATCGTGCGGCTCAGCTGGGGGTGGGGAGTGCAGGGATTTTTGCTTCCGGTTCTCCAAACTATCCGCCACCATCACTACTGGATCGGGTGATCTGGTCCAAACTGGGAGCATTTCACCCCTGCAATTTTACTAAAACACTTGAGAAGGAGAGATAGCTGTGCATCCACATTTTTGCTCATAGAGTCTGTTTGAGGAAGGCATTTGAGGAAGGGGTGGGTGGGTTTCTTGTTAACATTGGGAAGGAAGAATTATATTACAGTTCCAGTTAATTCTTTTTAAAGTCTCTCAAAACAATCAAATCTTTTCCTGTCCTTTTTTTTTAATCTTTAAGCTTTGTTTTTATGATAAAGTGTTTTGCTCTGCAATGATAAACAAGCCATGCACAGCAATGCATTTCTAACAAAAGTTTCACTAAAGGAGGGGGTGGGGAAGCTGTCTGCTCAGCTAATATCTTATCCTGGGCCAAAATTCCTCTGTTCTGCCCTTAGTGAAGATATAAGGATGCCCATAAAGTACAGGTTTACACTGATAGAAAAGACTATAAAAAATGTAACCTTCTTGCCCATGTTACTTCACTGCCATTCAGCAGGTGAAACAGTTCTTTTGTGTGGTAAGCCTTCTTAACAAGAATGGGATCAAATAACGAAGTGTCAGACCTGCCTCAGCTTGAAATGCTAAGCAGGAACGATCCTTAACTCCATTTTTTGAGAAAGGTGTGGTTTACATAGCCAGAACTGAGAATCATGTGCCAAAATCCCCAAATCTAACTTTTCCCTCCCTTAGTTGCCTCCCAGCATTGGGCCCCCATGTCCAATCAAATTCAAACAAGATGTTTTCATAACGGTCATTTCAGTTGTAGATTTGATATGCAGTTGCATTCCATTCCCAGCCGGTTGTCCTTGAAGCCTGTAGGCTCCTGAAATCCTTTCCCAAAAGAAAAAAAACTACCATCTGCACCATTCAGTTAACTAATATTCAATACATAATTCAGACACATGTTCTAGAACCATAAATTGTGGACTGGTGAACCGCGCAGGAAGCAACCAAGGTTTCTTCTCATGAGTATCACTATTCAAAAGTATTGGTTGTATAAAAATCTGAGCACTTGGGGTCCAATTAATTGGAATGCTCAAAGTTACCTATAGCCTCCAGCTCATCCTTTTTTTTAGAATATGGGTTTGCTTATTCAGGTGGCCCCAGCTATCTTTATCAGAACATGCATGTGAAGGTGGGAATGTCAGAAAAAGAGTACATAAACATTCCCCCTCTCCAGTTTTAAAGCCAAGTCGTGTGACTTGGGTGTGGCTGTCTTTCACGAATCACATTGACCCTGCCTGAGTTGACATGCTACTAGCTTAGATATGGTTTGTGAGGTGTGCTTTAAGGTAAATGCAGGTTAACCCTTCTCTCCATCACACCTGAAGATCAGGGCAAGACATGACTGGAGAGAAGTAGAGCCATATGATAAAACTTCTCCTTCCCAAGGCTCAGAGATCACAAGATTCTTCTGCTATGTGAGCAAATGTATATGGTGTTAAACTCCTTAGCATAAGTAGAGGGAAGTATCTGGTAATTGTGGGAAGTACATATGTTAGAATAGACAATAAGGATACTGTAACATCATTCTAAGCAGTCTAGTCCACGCAAAAATATATAACCAATATTACCCCCACACAGTGCCGAGAGGAAAGTAGATTGAACTATCAATTACTGAGATACAGGGCAAGGAATTAGTGAGCAGTTCTTACCTTACAGCAGTGAATTATATTTTAGAAGAAAGCCTCATGACAATTTGATAGACCTGTAGATGGACATTCTGTTAGGCCAGAATAAATGATGCTTTACGGGTGGATTTGCTGCTAGTCCACCTATACTATATTTTGAATGAGAACTTTCTAATCTGTTATAGGATTCTCTAATAACGATCCCAGGAACCATTCCCTTCTGACCATTTATTTGTTACTAAAATCATACCTTACAATTTAATATTAGGCCAAATGCTCCTGGTAGGAAGCCATGAAAGCACATATACAAGATTCCTGCTACCCTAACAGCCCTTTAGGAAAAGGGCTTTGAGGGCTTTTGAGGAAAAAACATGCTTATTTAAGAAAGCTGCCTGTAACAATGGTGGGACTATTTAGAAGTTTTAAAGTTATTAAATATTTTTTAAAAACCAAATGTCACTCGATTATAGCTTTAATATTTACTATACAACCCCTGCCGGTTGAGTCATTGTTTCAGAGATATTTCCTTAACTAAACAGAGAAACAGAATGACCACAGGTGGGCAAAAAAGCAGTGGGGGTGACTTCAAATTTCCTGCCATCTTCCCCATTGAGTTTCTTTGTGGGAAGCTGGCAGGGAGCATCAGAAATCTTCCTTTCTTCCCTCCCTCCTTTCCCTTCCCAGGAGGCAGGTAAGTAGCTGCTGCTGGGTGGGTGTGGGAGTGAGGTATTATGAGATCTTCTGAAAATGAAGATCACATGACTGTGGCAGCATCCCAGCAGCTATCAATAACATTGACAGACACAACTTTCCCGAATTTCATTCCCTCAGGAGTCATGGGTCCTGGATTTGGGACAAGTTAGCCCATTTGAGGTACCTTGGCTCAAAAATGATTGCCCTATGATGTACTATTTTTCCCAGTTAAAGGTTGTGAGTTTTAGTAGTTTATAGATAAATAGCTGAATATATTGCTTTTTTATATGTGATTAAGTGATGAGAACTGATACATCCAGGCTACATTGTGAAATGTAAAGTAAATTTTATCATTATATATTGTTGCTGTCAATTTGGGGTAATAAGTCATCATAGTGGCATTTTGTGTATCTTGTGCATTTAAACATAGGAGTTTTCAGAAAAAAATATTGTAGCCAAGTTTTACTTGCATTCAAAACAATGACAATTCTGCAATAATTTCATTTCATCCTATTTATTTGCTGTCACAGAGCTTTCTTAAATGATAAGAGTTTCAGAAATATATATCTTCAGGAAAACAAATAGTTAAGGATAACAGCAGAGATTGCTCAGTGTGCAAACATGTCTGCAAAATTAATGTTCAACTAAAATAAATTTGTTTTGGTTTCCTTCACAGAATTTTTAGGACAACAAAATTGCACAGAGGCCTTCCTAGAATTCTGCAAGTCCAGTTTATTAAACTGAAATTCCTAACAATTGTCTCCACTTCTCATTCAATAAGATTTCAGTAGGGGGAAAGGCGAAGGAATTCAAAATATTATGAATATAAGATCTTCTCAAGAAACTGTGATTTAAAGAGGTATGATCAACCAATCATTTAAAGATACAACAAATCCATCTTCATTTTGCTTTTGCAGGAAGAAGCACAAAGTCCAGGGGGTGTGCATTTTCAGAGTAAACTGACAGATTGGACACCTAGAAGGTATAAAACAGCCCTGATTTAAAGCTATTTGCATGGGATAACTTTTAATCTCTGGGTGAAGACAATATCTTGAATAGAATATATTGGAAAAGGTTAAATGGCATATTTAAAAAAAAAATTAGAAATCCAAACTAATTATTTTTGTCCAGTAGTTCAGCTTTAAAAATAGAGTTGCATGAACAACATACTGTAACATTCTAATTTTTAACCTCAATTATAGTTGGA
Source organism: Arizona elegans (assembly GCA_022577455.1). NCBI lineage: Eukaryota > Metazoa > Chordata > Lepidosauria > Squamata > Colubridae > Arizona > Arizona elegans. The sequence goes on from JAKOOJ010000001.1 coordinate 191,721,631, forward strand.
TGAAAGAGCTCCTTATTTATTTATGAGACTTTATGCTACCTCATCACAGTCGCCTTTAAGATTTTAGAGCAAAAACACTAACAATGAATTGACAGTTTAAAATAATACAATGATAACTGCTATATACAATTACCATAAATAATACTATGCAATAAACCAAACTATTACTATTTATTCACATTCTATGCACAGCAGAGTTCCAAGATTATTTTTGGAATAATCAGGTTTTTACAAGTCTCTGGATTACCACAGTGGAAAGTGTCTTTCTTGATTCTGGGTGTAAAACATTCCATAGGCTAAGATTTTTCAAATTGGTTCCATAGAGCCCTGAGGTTCTGTGAGAATTTTGATAGGGTTCCATGAGACAGTAAAAAAATTCACTCAAACACAGTCAGTTTTCTATCAGTTGACCTTTGCCTCTTGATTGGGCAAAATTCTGAGAATTTTTGTTTTAAACTCTTTCCACAGCCAGGAAATGTTTAAAAATTCCTGTTAGAGGAGACAAGCCTCTTTGGAGAATTTCCCTTTCATTAGCTTTCCCAATATGTGGGAACTATCAAGAGGCATTCTCTGTTTTTAATATGGTGGATAGACAGATTCAACCCTGAATAAGTCATACTGAAGGTAACTGGTAATGACCAGCATGTTATATTGGAGTCAGAAACAAACTGACAATCAAGTTCTCCTAACAATGGGAGCATATAGCAGTTTTTTTATAACAGCAATGTCAAATGGCAGTAACATGTATGGACAATTAGTTATCTGTTACTTGTTGGTCTTTAAGGAACACTTCATATAAGGGAAACTGCAGGAGGCCAAACAAGATATGATTAGTGTGAATGATTATGTTCATTATCATTTGTTTAGTGAATGACTTATGACCGTTTTTCACACTTCCAACTGTCAAAGTATCTCCATGGTTGCATGATCAAAATTAAGTCGCTTGGCAACTGACTCATCCAGGCACTGTCCTGGAGTCATGTGATCACCTTTTGCAACCTTCTGACAAGCAAACTCAAGAGTAAGTCAGATTCACTTAACAACTGCTATGATTCACTGAACATCTGTGGCAAGAAAGGTCATAAAATGGACCAAAACTCACTTAACAAATCTCTTGCTTAGCAGCAGGAATTTTGGGTTCAATTGTGGTTGTAAATTGAGGATTACCTGAAGCACTTTAGCCAAAGCAAAGCAAAGACTCTACTGGCCATGCCTCCTTACTTGATCTTCAAGTAAGAGTTATGAGACCAGGAAAGACTCTCCTACATGTCTGCCTTTGTGGAGCAGCACAACCCCTTCCAGAGTCTAAATTGGTATTTAACATATTAACAGATTAACAGAGTTAGAAGGGACCTTGTAGGTTATCTAGTCCAACCTCCCACCCAAGAAGGAGACCTCACACCATTTCTGACAAATGGCAGTCCAATCTCTTCTTGAAAGCCTCCAATGAGAAAGTTCCCACAACTTCCAAAGGCAAGCTGTTCCATTGGTTGATAGTTCTCACTGTCAGAAAATTTCTCTTTATTTCTAGGTTGAATGCCTCCTTGATCAGTTTCCATCTATTATTCCTTGTCTGGCCTTTGGGTGCTTTGGAAAATAGCTTGATCCCCTCCTCTTTGTGGCAGCCCCTCAAATATTGGTACACTGCTATCATGTCTCCCCTGGTCCTTCTCTTCATTAGACTAGCTATGCCCAGTTCAGTGGTCGGATTCAGCCGGTTCTCTCCAGATCGCGCAAACCAGTAGCAGCGACAGCGGGAGGCTCCGCCCAGTGATGGGATTCAGCCAGTTCGCACCACTTCGGGAGAACCGATTGTTAACTTTCTCAGCAGTTTGGCAAACTGGTTGTTGGAAGAAATCATTACGGCAGAGAACCGATTGTTAAATTACTTGAATCCCACCACTGGCTCCACCAACCCAACCTGACGTAACATGTGCCTACTGCGCATGCACAGAAGGCCGTACGCATGCGCAGACAAGCGCACTCACATTTGTGAACCAGTAGGGAAGGTAAGTGAATCCCACCGCTGGCCCAGTTCCTGTAACCATTCTTCATTTATTTTAGTCTCCAGTTCCCTAATCAACCTAATTGTTCTTCTCTGCACTTTTTCTAGAGTCAACATCTTTTTTATAGTGTGATGACCAAAACTGGATGCAGTATTCTAGGTGTGGTCTTACTAAGGCTTTATTGAGTGGTATTAGTAATTCACTTGATCTTGATTGTATCCCTCTGTCAATGCAATTTAGTATTGCAGTGACTTTTTTGACTGCCACTGCACACTGCTGGCTCATATTTAGCTGATTGTCCACTAAGACTCCAAGATCCCTCTCATAGTTACAGCTATTAAACCTGGCTTCACCCAGTCAATATGTGTACTCTTGGTTTTTCTTGCCTAAGTGTAAGACTTTACTTTTCTCTACATTGAATTTCATTTTGTTAGATAGGGCTCAGTGTTCAAGTCTGTCAAGACCCATCTCGATCTTGAGCCTATCCTCTAGGGCCATGATGGTGAACCTATGGCACGAGTGTCAGAAGTGGCACGCAGAGCCATCTTTTCGGGCATGTGAGCCATTGCCCGTTGCTCTTCTGGGTTTTGGCGTGTCAGCCAGCTGGTCTTCATGTGCACAGAAGCGCTGGAAACCAGAAGAGCAGCCGTCCAGCGCGCATGTGCGCGCTGGGAAGATGATCTTCCGGTTTCCGGCACATGCATGTGTACCAGCTAGCTGGTCTTCACATGCACATGCACATCACAAACTGGAAGACCAGGTGGCTGGTGCACATGCGTGTGCCGGAAACTGGAAGATTATCTTCCCAGCACGCACATGCGCACCTGGCGGCTGCTCTTCCAATTTCTGGCACATGCGCTAGGGTGTTAGCTATTCCTGCCACCTTAGTTTCATCTGCAAATTTGATAAGTTCCCCTTCTATTCCCTCATCTAAGTCGTTTATGAAGATATTGAAGAGTATTGGGCCTAAGATGGAACCTCACTACTTACTTTCCTCCAGGTAGACGTAGAGCCATTAAGGACTACTCGTTGAGTACGGTTTGTCAGCCAGTTGCAATGCTATCTATCCCACTTTTTTCTAGCTTGCCAAGAAGTAGGTTGTGGTCTACTTTGTATGACCTAGAAGTTGGTGATATTCTGAATTAACTCCATCTTGTTTAATTTTCCAGCCTCCAAGTACTCCCATATAGCACTCCAGGAGATATAACTGGGTATCATCTGCATATAAATATCACACATTGAATTGACATAAAAGTTATCTAGCAGCTACATCCAAATGTTCAATAAAAGAAGGAGGGGGGACAAAGACTGAGCCCTGGATTTCCCTTACCTTATTTTAATGATATAGCCAATTTCAAAATATTTCCAGGCAAAAGGAAGAAAGAAAAACATGCAACAGAGTGTCCATAAATGGGGTACACTCTTAATACTGTTTGACAGTATTCACTGATTGACAAGATTTTTTTCCAGATCTGCCCATTTTCAAAGCAGTCCTTTTATATTGACATTGAGGAAAATTCTTTTGGACTGGAAAAATCAAACAACTAATATATTTAGTTTTCCAAGAAGGGCTTGGGCCAAGATAAATTTTTAATTGGAAATTTAAAATGGCTCCCACTGTAAAGAATGGTTTCTTTCTTTGTTACTTACAGGAAATGGGGGTCATTATAACGAATGATGCCTGAATATCTATAGAAAATCATATTGTTTTTCCACTGGAGAAATCACTCATCCATCAGTTTGTTTTTCTTGAGAACGGCATATTACTGAGTATAAAAATAAATATATTGTAGTTAATGATTGAAGAAATCTTTACTTTGCTTTCCCACCTGCCAAAAAAGTTAAAAACAACTAAAATCAACTTGCAAATATATATGAATGAAAACATAACCTAAGTATTCAATCATTAAAGCACATTTTCAAGACAAGCAGTCAAAGTTGTCAAATAAAATTAAACAATAATGAAGCCAAACACTTGTTTTAAAGGAAATACATACTTTATATAGAGAGAGAGAACAAGGGGAACAGATAAAGGGGAAGATGACAATTTCCTTGGGGTCAAAAGTTCCTATCAAGAACATTGTAGAGATTACAAAGGACAGACATATTTATAGGACTAAGGATGAGATGGGTAAAAAATACAGTTTTGTTTAAACATGTCCAATTATCTATTTGTTTATTTTCTAAACCACTCAACTTCAAACCAGTCTGGGCAACTTCACAAAGTTAAAAAAAAATAATAGAAATTTCATTTTAAAAAATATCCAAATTTCCGTAAAATCTACAATGTCTGAATGCAGCTACTGATCTGTGCCCATACTTTCCTAAAATGGGTAGAATATGAAGAAGATTCATGAAAATAAACTTAGAGGTCTCTGTAAGTACCATACAAGCTTGTGAGAACTTGCAAATGGATTCAAAAACTGGATGAAAAGAAAAACTTCAAATGCTTTATCTGGTGGTTAAGGCACCAGGCTAGTAATCAAGAGACTGTGAGTTCTTGTCCTGCCTTAGCCATGAAAGCCAGTTGGGTGGCCATAGGTCAGTCACTTTTTCTCAGCCCATTGTACCTCATAGGATTGTTGATGTGAGAAAAATAGGAGGAAGAAGATGTATTGGATATGTTTGCAGCCTTGAGTTATTTGTAAAAACAATAAAGGCAGGATGCAAACAAATATCGTTGAAAAGAACAGCAAACAAAATTGAACCAGCAGATTTATATTTCCCTTTTCTGATTATATCTTCAACAACCCATGTACCGAAGCTGTCAATTAGAATATTTTTCAAGAGTCTTTCTCCTTGTTTTTGATTCATCTGTTCCTACCAGCTCTTCACACAGAAATAGAATTCCTAACAATAATTAGGATCCAACAAGAAGTTGAATTCCATGGATTTTTTTTTTCTTTTTAGATCACTACAGCAATTGTTTACCATGTCAAATATACAGAGCCTGCAACATGCCCAGAATTAAAGCAGTGCACTTCAAATATCCACATTAGGGAATAATTCACCTAAGGATATGAATACTATAAAAAAAATATCCATAAAATCGTCTTCCTAAAGAAAAGTTGCTTGAAAAAAATATGCACATTAAAAATGGCTTTTGTACAAATGCATACATTAGACAGCATTTATATAAAAATGCATAGAACTATCAATGCAAACAGTTTCTGCTAAATTTATAGCCAATAGAATAATGTTGAATTTATAGTCATTTGGATGAGAAATTTTGTAAAGAAATGAACTGAAAGAATTCTCCATCCCTACCTGAGTCTCAGCAACATAGTCTCAGTCTCAGCAACATAGTCATGTAGATAGCAGCAAGATTAGCCCTTCAGGGCATTTGTTTAATTATCTGCAATATCACCTAAGCTATGTCTGCAAATAATGTTTTGTTAAGTCAAACGCAGCATGCCTACAATTTCATATGCCTACAAAGGAAATTATGAACCATCTGGTGGCCTCCATATTAGGCTGGTAATTGGCATATGAGCAGAAATTAAATCGATCTGGCCTAAATCGTGCGGCACTGACTCATTGTTCATTAATAAACCTAGCCAATAACATAAGTGGTGAACCAATTATGTTTATTAAGATCAGCTTGAACTCAGCTTTGACTTGGAAAAAAATAAATTGCATCAGAAAGCTTTCTGGAAAGCATTGCCATTGGTCTTCCACATTATCAGTAACCTTCAGCTCTGGTGCTTGCTTCAGAGACAATTACCAAAGCTTTGCTACTGCCAAAGAATATTCAGTTCTTAAATGACTGTACAGTAAAGCTGCTATTAGCCTTTTGGGTTTCTGCTGAATTTCTATGGTGTGACTGTATGGTAATACTTCTTTAAACAAACCAGCAGGTTCGGGGTGGCGGGGTGGGGGGGTTGTTCTTGTTTGCTCATGCCATCCTTGCTGCACAGCAAGGGATTCAACCCCATTTCTGACACCATGAGTTGTTCATTTATGTCACAATGATACATGAGGTGAATTGAGAGTTTATTAAGTTCAGTTTGGACTCGGTTCTGCCATGGCTCAAAAAGGAACTTAACATATTGCAGGGAGCACAGCCGAACAGTGGAAGATTGAGTTTTGGGTAAATACTAAACTCATGTTTTCTTGTGCAACAGTGGTTCTGCTGTGGTGGAAGATGTCCATTAAATAAACACTTCCATTTGGTTTTAAAAATACCAAAATGTTTTGTTTATTGTAAACAAGTCAAGCTGATATTTTAAGTAATCAGAAATTGTCCCTATGTATTTGACCTCAACCCATTTAGATTACATTAATTATTATGGTCTTGTCACAGCTTCTTCTCTTCTTCTTCTTCATGAAAGTGTATACTTCAGAGGTGGGTTTCATCAGGTTCTGACCAGTTCTGGAGAACCGGTAGCAGAAATTTTGAGCAGTTCAGAGAACCAGTAGTAAAAATTCTGACTGGCCCCACCCCCATCTAATCTCTGTCTCCCAAGTCCCAGCTGATCAGGAGGAAATGGAGATTTTACAGTATCCTTCCCCTGCCATGCCCACCAAGCCATGCCCACCAAGCATGCCATGCCCACCAAGCCACGCCCACAGAACCGGTAGTAAAAAAAATTGAAACCCACCACTGGCATACTTCCTGTCTTCTGAAACGATAACTGGCAGAACTTACTTAACAGCTCTGCCCTTTAGTTTCCAAAACTGGCGCCGTATTTGGAATTAATCATTCATAAGATAATTGGCCTCAAGAAACATTTGTAGGACTCTAAGCAAAGTCCTACAAAGACAGAATAGCTCAGTGGTTAAAGACACTGAGCTTGTCAGCCGGAAAGCTGACAGTCTGGGTTCAAGATCCAAGGGCTGCCCAACGGGGTGAGTTCCTGTTACTTGCCCCAGCTCCTGCCAACCTAGCAGTTCGAAAGCATGGTGATGTGAATAGCAATAGCACTTAGACTTATATACCGCTTCACAGTGCTTTACAGCCCTCTCTCTCTAAACGGTTTTACAGAGTCAGTATATTGCCCCCAACAATCTGTGTCCTCATTTTACCCACCTCAGAAGGATGGAAGGCTAAGTCAACCTTGAGCCTGGTGAGATTCAAACTGCCAAATTGCAAGCAGCCGGCTGTCAGCAGAAGTAGCCTGCAGTACTACACTCTAACTACTGCACCACCATGGCTCATAATAAATAAATAAGTACCACTTCAGTGGGAATGTAACAGCGTTCTGTGGTCAACTGGCACCCTTGGCTAGGAAACAGAGATGAGCACAAGAGTCTGACACCACTGGATAGGGGATACTTTTATTTTTACCTTTATACATCCCTATATAAAAAAGCGTTGTCACATTGGTTTTTTTTAAAAAAAAAGACAGGGAAAGAATAAACTTTCTCTGTGTCCTCCACTTGCAATAATCACATAGTTTTAAAGTTTGTTTGGGGAAGGCATCATAGCTCAAGGATAAGGACAGATGACTCAGCTTAGTTCTAGAAGGCATTAACTCTGTGTCCAAATATAACCTCTGCTTGCCTCTTCATTTTTTTAAAAAAAAACGATGTATATTTCTTCATTATTTTCTCCAAAATACATTCCTGAATGCAAATATATTTATATTTTTCTTCATGTTTTTGGAGTGGAAAATTACTGTATTGAAAAATGTGAAGCAGGATGCATTTGAAAGGATAACTGTTTCAATTTGTTGATTTGAATGAAAGATGTTAATACGGTCAAATCGTTTAAAAATGCAGACCAGGTGAATGTTATCTGTTCTGATCAGGGGTAGAACTTTGATTTGCATTTGGAAAGCACCTTCTTTGAAATAAACAGAAAGCAAGTGATGGCAAAAAATTCTCCTTTGTCTCTGAATCTGGAGAACAGTGATAAATCAGGAAAGATAATATTGAGTTGAGTAGTAAATAAACGGTCGGTCTTTGTATTTTAATGTTTACTACAATGAGCATATTAAAATACAAAATACATTTATCTAATGCTTAATAGATCAATCCTCTTATTTGGAGGGCATTCTAGTCACTCCATTATAGAGACTGATTACAAAATCTTTGCCCTGATTAAATAACCAGCAATACTTCTTCAGCTATACAAAGAAAACTTTTGAACAAGGTCCCAGGTAGTACTGCTTTCTCTATCATTTTTATTTATCTTTTCGACCTTTAACCATTTGAATAATTCATGGGAAAAGTGCTGTATATTCAAATTTGCAAGAAGATAAATACTAGATGAACAACTTGAAGAGGAATGATGAATTCTAACAAGCCACAGTAATAGGTTTGATTTAAATGATCTACTTGTGAATATTAACCATGTATTTATAACCTGAAATCTATACAGCCTGTCAAATGAAATTTTACTCCTTCACAAATTGGGTATTTTTAAGTGCCATTAAGATTTGAACATATCATAATCATAAACATAAGTTTATTTTGTCAAGCATATATAAGACAACAGGTAAAAGTATAAACATAATTTGAATACATGAAAAGAGTAAGTAAAAAAGGGATATTAGGACAGGGACGGTAGGCACTCTGGTGACTTACGCACGCCCCTTACAGACCTCTTAGGAATGGGGTGAGGTCAGCAGTAGACAGTTTAAGGTTGAAGTTTTGGGGATTTGGGGAAGAAACTACAGAGTCAGGTAGTGCATTCCAGGCATTGACCACTCTGTTACTGAAGTCATATTTTCTGCAATCGAGTTTGGAATGATTTACATCAAACCTAGATTTTATCATTAATTATAATAAATTAATGAATAACATACTTATTTAATATCTTTAAAAGATATTACAGCATATTTTTCACCTTAATAGATAGCACTTAAATTCAACATATCATAATTCCCAATATAAAATATACTTGTTTTTATATGGCATCTTTTCCAATATCTATCAGTAGTTTTAAAACATTTTATACATATTGCTTACACTATTGAATGTTATTTATTTTTACTCATAATCTCTATGATATTTAATTTATCATAATCTCAACAATATCAAATATGCAAGTAGACATAATTCCATAAAAATACATCTATTAATTTATTATTTTATTCAACCTGAATTTATTTTGTTTTTATAAATAACTTAGGCAAACATACATAACAATCCTTCCTCCTCCTATTTCTCCTAAATAACAACCCTATGAGGTGGGTTGGGCAGATAGAGAGTGACTGACCCAAGTTAATCTATATTTGTATATAATCTGGTTCATAAAGCACAATCTAAAACTGTAACTATAGTGCAAAATATAGTGCAATGCAAGTAAATAATTTTTAAAAGATCATATCAAATGCTTAGTTTATTTTAGAAAATATACAGTAAGTATTTGTCACTCCTCATATATCAAATAGTTATGATTTAATATTCTTGTACATAGTATCTCTAGGCTGATACTATTGCTTAAGGCAGTGGTTCAAAATTTACTTTGAAAATAGATAAATACTTGCTGCAGAATATTAAGAGTCAGGTGTGGTAAGATTATAATCCTATACATTTTTATGGAAAAAAAATTTCTATTATTTTAATGTAAACTTTAAAATAAGGGGGTCAAATTAGAATTCCTTACCACATGAAAACTGAACTGACTACTTATTCTTTTTTGATTGAAGAGGAAGAAGATTGTCTTCAGTTCAGGCTCCCTTTTGGTCTCACTTTCATCTTGGATAAATACGGTAAAATAAAATCAACTGAACAATAATTAGGATCCTAATTGTCTTTCAGATACAAGATAGAAACATCTTTGCTGACTCTGAAATTTGTTCTTGTGTTCTTTTTCTTTTCTTTTTTGCTTGACATTCATATTGTAAGTTCGTGCAAGCTGAAGTTTATTAGGCTGATTATAAATTGACCCAAGGTTTTGTTTTTTTCATTATTTGTTTGCACATAAATGTTATTTAAATTGTTCGACTTTGTCCTTTTTATCCTTTGCTTCTTATATATCTCTAGAGGAGCGGAATCTTAATTTCATGGGAAGTATCTTTTCATTAACTGATAGAAAATGGTCGTCACTACTCTGAGTGATAAATGGGCATTTTTCTAGATGCAGGTCATATGTACTTGAAAGGACTCAGTAAATCCTTTGGAAGAAGCCTTGTTAATGGGGACTGAGCAACTAGTCGTGAGATGGAAAGTGGGATCTTTTTACAGTAATTGTATCCTCAGATGCATTGTTTAAAATGTTAAGGCCAAGCTAGAGCTAACACATTAAAACCTTGCCACATCATTAAAGAATTCCTGCATTAATGATCGCTGTCTTCTCATCCTACAGTATAGTTCTGTCTGAAGCAGAGTCAGGTCATCTTTTTCATGGATTCCAGTTCTGTGTGTGCATGAGAGAGGGGGAGGAAGAGGGGGGGAGGGAGGGAGGGAGAGGGAGGGAGAGGGGGAAGGAGAGAGAGAGGGTGGAGACAGAAAGACAGATAGACAGAATGTGATGCCACTCAAATACATCATGATTTACTGTTGAGCCTTTTGGCTCAAATTAACAAAGTTGAACCTCAATTATTTATTCTAATTTACTGATAACATTAATAATTTACTTTCCAGCGGAGAAGTTACATATGGACAAACTAAACTCAAATCTTCAGAAAAACATTTCTTAAGATTAGTATCAGTGTAAGTTCAAGGACTGGGTCAGAAAAGATGGGCAAAAATATAAAGTGCTGATATCATGACCTGCTTGCTATCTTTGCTGGATAATACAAGGTAGCCATGTCATTTTTATTTTATTAGACATTATTACAGCCTAAAGTTTCCATCAGATATAAAGACGTGCAATCTCAAGATATGATTGCAATAGTTCATTTTACTGTGCTTTTATTGAAGGAATGATCTATACTAAGACTGCTTTAAAGATAATCATTGCGTGGGAGATTATGTTGACAATCCAAAGTTAGTATCCAGACAGAAAATTTAGTAGGCCATGTGCAAATTTCACATCAATCAGAATTCTTATTTTCTCTTTTCTGATAGTAGGTAAGTGCCACTAATGGGCATATCTTTAAGCAATTGTGGGGAGGGGGCTAATGTTTGTGTTATCTATATTTGTGTTACTTATAATGGTCTGTTCTTCCTTTTTATATTTTAGAGAATATTCTCCATGTCGTAAATATATTTCACTGGTATTGAGAGCAGCAGAATCTGCAGGAGAAATTTTAAAAAGGCAAGATATTTATAAAATATAATATAAAAATATCCAGAGATATTTCACGAGAAGAGTCCTCCACTCCTTGGCTCACAACAGAATACGATATGACACCAGACTTGAAATTTTGGATTTAGACAACTTAGAACTACGCAGCCTTTGGTCTGACCTAAGCATAGTACACAAAATTATCCACTACAATGTCCTACCTGTCAATGACTACTTCAGCTTCAATCACAACAATACATGAGCACACAATAGATACAAACTTAAGGTACACCGCACCAAACTTGATTGCAGGAAATACGACTTCAGCAACAGAGTGGTCAATGCCTGGAATGCACTACATGACTCTGTGGTTTCTTTCCCAAACCCCCATAACTTCATCTTAATCTGTCTACTGTTGACCTCACCCCATTCCTAAGAGGTCTGTAAGGGGCATGCATAAGCGCACCAACATGCCTACCATCCCTGTCCTAATGTCCCCTTTTATTCAAAACAATTTCATGTATTAATAACCATGTTTATATCTATATCTGTTATCTAATAAGTGCTTGTCAAAATAAATAAATAAATAAAAATAAATAAAAAGATGGTGGAAGTTGTATCATAATCGTAATAAGTAACATCAAAAAAACTGATAGGAAAATATGCTAGATACAGTAACTTCTCTGCCCTGCATTAGAACTTGTGGCCAATCTATATTTTAGATCCTACCAGAGAAAATAACAGTCTTTGAGTGAACTGAAAGTTGTGGTTTTAGTGATGAAGACCACATGATGTAGGATATGATATGAGGTAGGTTAGATGTGGGAGATGACCAAGCTGAGCCCAAGGGTCATGAGTCTCTTCACACCCACAAGAGATCTAAGTCCAGCCCACCTTGAATTCCTGTGACTCTTATCTACTGCCAATTTGCTTGGGCCGTGAGTAGTTCAGATTCTTGTAGAGAGCTCAAGCTTGTAATAAATCATTATATCCACTTGAATTATTTGGATCTTCTGATTTCCCTGCACTCGACATATACTTCTCCATACCAGTACAACGGCAATATGGAGGGTCTATGTTGAATGAAATATTTGTTTTTAGAGACGGAGTTTTAAAATTTACATATAAAAGAAGACCCAATTTGGTCTAGTGGTTAAAATTAGGGGACCATGAGTTCTAGTCCTGCCTTAGACATGAAAGCTGGCTGGGTGACTGTGGGCCAGTTACTCTCTCTCAGCCCAACCCACCTCACAAGATTGTTGTGGGGAAAATTTGAGGAGGAAGAAGTATTAGGTATGTTCACCATCTTGAGTTATTTGTAAAATAATAAAGGCAGGATAAAAACAAGCAGACAAAAATCCAGGCCCCGTTCCTTTTCTCGGTGTGACATATTTTGCTTTATTGCTTTATTTTGCTTTATTGATACCTCCCCCTGTGGATGGGTCCAATCCTGTCAAGGATCAAGATTGTTAAGATACTATATCCTTGGCTTAATGATCACAATTGGGACTGGTAACTTCACCACAAAGTGAGACAGTCATTGAGTGGCAATGGACTTACCAAAATGATCATTAAGCAAGACATCACATGACAGTAATTTGTGATTTTGCTGCCAGCCCTCCATTGGCTCTGCTTCTCGGAAACTGGCTGCGAAGATGCTGCAGATACTACCATGGTCATAAGAATCCATCTGTTGTAAAATGCCCGAATGTTGATCATGTGACCGCAGGGACGCTGCAATGATCAAAAATTGAGGACCGGTAGTAAAATTAACTTTTTTTTTTTAATTTGATTTATATGCCGCCCTTCTCCGGAGACTCAGGACGACTTACAATGCGTTAAGCATTGTATTTTCATTCCATAGTAATTTTCATTCCATAGTAACTTTGAATGGTTACTAAACAGGGCAATCATTAAAGCCTTCATGTTTAGCCCTAAACTTCACTGAAACCTCTACAATACTATATCTTCTTGTAGTTAATGGTAGGCTTAGGTTTTGCTTTGGCATTGCCTATTATGCTAGGTTAGAAATTGTTTTGATTATTTGATATGGTCGATTTTATCAATTTATTAAGATCTTTAATTTCAGCTGAACCATTTTGAGCCGGTAAAATGTTGGAACCATGTTTTAAAAAATTCACCAAATGGCTGCCATGAGGCAGTTTACTTTATTTGTTCCCACAATACCTCACTAGGATTTTTTTTCCCACAAGGCAAGCTGCTGATGTCGAACCCCCATCCCAGTTCCAATGGTTTGGTACAATTCTGAACAAAGTTATAGACTCAGTGATCTGCACCATTTATTTTTATTTTCATTTTCTAAGAACGCCTATAAAGACTATGTAGAAGCATTCTTGAAAACATATACTGTATTACACTTTGGATCATGTTAACGCATTATTCCTATTTTTGTTCTTGATATAGTTTCACTAAAAGACTTTAAAATTAACCCCTAGATACAGCAGAAGTCTAGAACACTTACTATTTGTGTGTATTATTATATTAATAAATTAGAAAACAGGGAAATCTATTACATGAGGTGTTTGATAAATTAAATAAATACATATACATAGATGTAACTAAATATAGATGTTTTATTTGGTACGAATTTTATAAATGAGTTGTTTAACTACACAATTCAAGCTTATATTGTTTTTAACTAAACACTATATTAGTTATCAAAGTGACCTCTACTTATCAGAGTTTTGACTGATATGTGGTAGGATTCCTCACTATAATAGAGTTCAGAAAACTATAACAGATAACTGGGATAAAGAAGTGAAGGGAAATAATTTGTTCAGCCTTCTGTAAGAAACATACACAAACACACAGACAGAAACATATATGCATTGATATGAATTATTTAAGAGAGGTTATTCAGAGGTTAATAGCAGTGGTGGGTTGCCCCCGGTTCACACTGGTTCTATAGAACTGGTAGTAAAACCGGCGGGAGGCTCCGCCCACCGACCCCGACATCATCAAAATGCTTCTGCGCATGTGCAGAAGCTTCTGCGCTTATGCAGAAGAACGCATGTGAAGCGAGGCCCCGTTGTGAACCAGTAGTAAAGGTAAGTAGAACCCACCCCTGGTTAATAGGTAAAAGAAAAAATACAAAATATTTGTTATGCAGTTTCTCTGCTAATAAGAACCCAATTGTCTTCGTCATCTGTCTTAGAGGTCAAGTGTATGTTTAGCACACATCCGAAGTTTCCAGGCTGTTTTTCCCCCAAATACCTCCTGTTGAAATAGTTCAGAAAACAGGGCAAGAAAAACCTCTGTATATAAGACTTACTGCTGGACAGAATACATAGGTGGAACTGTATATGATTCAACAGAAGATATCTTCATATGATTCATTTCGGCATTTGTTAGTTGCAATGGTTTATTACTTGAAAATAAGTTGATAAGAAAACTCAAAGTACAGTTATTTTGTAGGTTAAGAATCTCATTAGGTCAAGTGAAAACATTCAGGATTTTTCCCAAGGAATTTCTTTGGACCAAACTCCCAAGGCAGTAAGAGTATTATATTGTATTATAATTTGAAGTGCAATCAAGTAAAGATCTGTTCAGCCTCAGTGACTTCAACAGAATTTATTTAAGGAATAAGGGACTGCATCTTCACATATAATATTTATTTTATCTGTGAACATATGTAAAACTGAAATCAATTTTCTGCATCAAAATTACACATCTAAACATTTAAATAAAAATGGCTTTCCCATACAAAGTTATAGCAGCTAATACTATGTGGGAAGTGAGCTATGACTTCATTGGGGGTTTCTGTATTTTGTGAATTTGGCACTGAAAATAATAATGGAAATATATTTTGTGCTGAAAAGTTAAAGTAATCTAGAGAGTGAATTGTGAAATGAATATGAACACTAAAGGAGATTGTGGATCGTCCTTGACTTACAATAAACACAACTGAGCCCAGAATTTTGGTTTTAAGTTGTTGCAGTTGTAAGTCAAATAACCACATGCCTGGACTCGATTTTATGATTGCTTTTACAATGAGGTTGTACAATGTTATGATTGCTTTTACAATGTTTAAGCAGGTTACTTGGTCGTTAAGCAAAACATGTGATTGTTAAGCGAATCCAACACCAGCATGCAAATCTGATAATGTATTCACGGATGCTGCAACTAGTCATGAATGCAAGCCGGTTGCCCAGCCCCCAAAATGCAATCTCGTGACCCCGAGTGTGTTGCGGCAGTCATAACTTTGAGGACGAGTCATAAGTAATTTTTTGAGTCTGTTGTAACTTCAGACTTTCATTAAGCAACCAGTCATAAGTCAAGGACTCTCTGTAAAGTATTAATCTAACTATATCCTTTTACAAAGGAAAATAATTGAGGTAGCAAAGGACAAAAAAGAGTAAAGAATCTAAGACAAAAGTTTAAATTTTTAAATTTAAAAGCATGAGATTAGAAAAAAAAAAGAAAAAGCTAAAATCATTTAAACCAACACCATGGATTATGCCTCTTCATTTCTTTCTATCAATTATCTTTCTACAACATTCTTGAGAAACATCTATAACTTCACCACATCTACCTACCACTTCCCTCGTTGCCCTTAGTGCTCTGATTTGCACTTTACAGCAAGTATAAGAAGGGACATAACAGGAATGTGCACAGGAAGGCTAATTTTATACAGCCTTCAATCTTAAATTTCAAAAAGGGATTAGGTCAGATTTCTTCAGATTTCAGCCAGCAGAGAAGGAAGCAAAGAGAGGAAGAAAGAATAAACGGAACAGCAAGGGGATGGTAGAAAGCAGGAGGTTGAGGAGAAGGCAGGAAAAATAAGGAGAGATAGAGAACAATTTTTCTTCTTCACTCTTTATTCTGCCTTTATCTCCTGGGATTCAAGTTTACCCACCATTGCACTCTGATTCCAACACATTCTCCGAAAAGTGTGACTTTAGTAAGAGAGGAATTAGAAAATAATAATTCCCATCATTGCTTTAGATAATGATTGGAATTTGTTACCCGCTAGACCAGGGCTATCAAACTCCCAGCCTGCAAATCGGATGTGTAACATGCTGTCCCTGCCCATGTCCAGTTCAGGGAAAGGGGGAAAAGTTCCAATACGTCATGTGACACCGCCGTAATGATGTGAGTTTGACACAGCCCTGCACTAGACCCTCAAGCCAGGAGAGGTTCACACAAAGCTCTTCTCTCAAATGTTTTCTCTTCTGGAATCAAGGGCAGAGATATGGCTGAAGGCCACTCTTCAAAAAGAGAAACCCCTTGCAGGCAATCTCCAAGAGAGCCAAGTACTAGGCAACTGGAGACCTTCTGGATAAGAGGATCTAGGAGTGTTGCCTCCCTTTTATGTTTCAAATTAAGCACTTCTGCTGTCATGAAGAAACGGGGAACAGTGGCTTCTGTCTCCTTCTGAATAGAGAAATGAATGACTCCAGCAACAAGGCTTATGCCCTAAGGCAGGCTTAGCTTCCTAAATCCTCCTCATAATTACCCAGCATGATCAGATTGGGGGAGAGGGAACAGTGCCTCTTCTTTACTCAGGTCTGTGAAGACCACAATAGCTAGTCGACTGCAATATTGACTCTAGGATTCACACTTTTCTGGTTGGGAATATTTGGTCCCATCAAATCATACATTGCCGAAAATAAAGGATTTTATACATCTAGTAATAACTAAATTATGTTCCTTTCCTTTCTCCTTATCCTAATAATGACTCTGCAATGAGAAAGAATAACTAGCCCAAGGGAATCTTTGTACAAGGAATCCTCCCTTAATGACTGGTTGCTTAGCAGCCATTCAAAGTTATGACAGACTTCCAGAAGTTACCTCCAACACGGTTCTGAAGTTCCAATGGCTATACACACACACACACACACACACACACACACACACCACAGTCACCTGATTGCATTTCATGCATTTGGCAACTAGCTCTACCTTTTGGCCAGTTACAGCATTCTGCCATCATGGAATTGCAATTTGTGCCGAGTTTTTTTTTTCAGCCAGTTTCCAGGAAAAAAATGCTCATAGGAATAAATGGATTCACTTCACAACTACAGTGTACGCTTAATAATTGCCACATTCACGTAATGACCACTAGATTCAGTTATGGACCTCAGCAAACAAAGGGTCCAATCACATGGGTGCCTCAATTTATGACCACTATGACTTATGAGGGAAATTAGAGACTCCATTATAGTTGTAAGTCAAGAACTACCTATAGTTAAATGGGGATGTGAATCTAGGTTCTCCATCCTTTGTTTGGCTCTCTAACCGCTATGCGATAATAGGCTATTAGTTTTCTAAACAATCCTGAACCACTTCATTGTTTCTGGAGATGCATACTGAATAACATTTTCGTCAAAGCGATTTCCTATGAACAGATGTGTAGACATTTTCCTTTCCTTCGCTAAGCTTTCTTTAAAATGAACAGAAAAAAAAACCATTAACTGTAAAGAAGATGTCCTCCTGTTACTAAATAACACCTGTTCCCTTCACTTCCTAGACACCAGCTACTATCAGCAGATAATCTCTAACCTAAATTTACATTTTAGAGTTCTCTCAAAAGAGTGTTAACACAAACAGTGAAAAGAACTGCTACGGGTTTCTCTAAGCCTGAGGTAGCCTTGGAAACAGGAATTGAAGCTTAAGTCCTACTCAAAGATGCCCTGGTCAAAAGCCCCTTGGCTGCTCTTTGTTCCCAGAAAGCTGGAGGTGGACTAGTAGGGATGAGATGAGATAATGAGAAGAAAGAAAGGGTAACTCCATCCCATCGCTTTTGCTCTCACACCAAATTATTCAGCCATGAAAACTTTTTTCCCTACAGCAGTGATGGTGAATCTTTTCAACACCGAGTGCCAAAAAGGGAGCACTTTGTGCGCTCGTCTGGGCCGTGACCAGGAAGAGGAGCTGCCCAGGGGGCATGCGCGCACACTGGAAAATGAACTTCCGGTTTCCGGCACGCACATACATGCCAGCCAGCAGTCTTCCGGTTACTGTCACGCGTGCGCACATGCTGATCAGCTGAATGGCGTGCATCCTCACACCAGAAAATGGAAGACCAGCTGTTCTAGTTTCCAGCACTGCCACACACACAAAGGCCAGCTGATTATTGCATGCGCATGCGTGCCAGATACCCAGAAGAGGAACAGGAGATGCCGCACATGCCAAGTGACATGGCTCCGTGTGCCACTTTGGCACTCGTGCCATAGGTTCGCCATCACAGCCATATAGGATTCAAAGCCAACTCTTTTTTCAGTAGTAGTACTGCACGAATACTTCTTGTACTGGTAGTAGTTACTACACATAATATTTACTAATGTGTATAGAAGCCTTTCTATGACATTGGCAGATAGCTTTAAGCATATTTACTCTACAATGCATTCCCCTGTTTCTATAGCACAGGCAACCTTTTAAATATTTTTTAAGTTTGCAGCTATAAGAAAATAACTTTGTGGTGCAAGATAGAATAGAATAATGCACACAAAGCCTTCCTCTGTCACTCACACAGTCATGCTAACAGTTATTTTTTACCTCAAATGACCAGACTTTTCTAAAAGTAGCATTTACTCTTCATCTGAAATATATGCATCTAATATAGCATTCGCGTCTTTCCTTTTGAAAACACAGCAGCTTTAAATTATATTAGTGGAACAGAACTCTATGTTTATACAGTAAAGCAAACTTACAATCAAATTTTAAAATAAATAAATAAAACCTAGTGTTTTACAGTTCCAATGAGTTTGGAGCTATTTTACTGTGTTTTCAATGTTTCAGAATATGATAATTTTCTAAAAAAATATGGTCATTGCATTGAATGGCATATCAATCTGTTTTGTACATATATATATTGTTTTCTTTTTATATTAAAAGTGGAAGAAATCATCTCTAGACAAACTAAAGCCAATGGACTTTATATCCAATAAAATCTATGTCAAAATCATAATTTGGCAGTTTATCAGAGGTGGTATTCAGCAGGTTCTGACCAGCTCTGGAGAACCGGCAGCAGAAATTTGGAGTAGTTCGGAGAACCGGTAGATGCCACCTCTGACTGGCCCCACCCCCATCTATTCTCTGCCTCCCAAGTCCCATCTGATCGGGAGAAAATGGGGATTTTGCAGTAACCTTCCCCTGGAGTGGGGAGGGAATGGAGATTTTACAGTATCCTTCCCCTGCCACACCCAGCAAGCATGCCCACCAAGCCATGCCACACCCACCAAGCCATGCCCACAGAACCAGTAGTAAAAAAAATTGAATTCTAGGACTGCAACCTATCTATCAGTTGCACATAAATAAGAGCACAGTCTAAGCTATAATGTAATCCTTAAATGACGATAGCCTATAGTTGTTAGATAAATACATAAAATGGGGTGATAACATCAAAAGGTTTAGTGCATTAATTGCATTAAATGTTTATAATGGATTATTCTTCTGGTTCTGGCAAATCCTTAGTGCTACTGTGCAGCATCTAGCTAGCTACACAATGACTATGATCCATTCGTCTTTAAGCAACTGCTGAAGATAAACCTATAACTTATATATGATTAATTCCTTGAGTTCCTCAAACTTGATTACATATTTCCATCATGTGTGTACCACGGTGTAATGTGCTCTTTCTATATATTTTATTACTGTTACCCATGTGCTCTATTCCATACATTCCATAAATAATCCAAACCCACATGTAGATCCCATATGTATTTTCACAGCCTCCAGAGATCCTTGCTGCAAAAATATATAGGTCCACTGCCAAATTATGCTGATATTATCTCCTTATTTTTGAAAACAAGCACAAAAAGAGTTGTATTGCCCACTGGCTTTTTCTTATTTATTTTTATCCTGCCTTTATTATTTTTATAAATAATTCAAGGCAGGGAACATATTGAAGAGAACATAATAATAGTAGAATAGGTAGAATTACTGGGACATAATAATAACTTGCTGGTGCTATTTCGCTTCCGTAAGAATTGCTTTGCTAAGAATTAGAATTGCATCTGCCATTTGTTTCTACCAATAATCTAACTCCTATTATCTTGTTTTTGTGTACAAGTCAGTGCCTGGTGTGAATTATGTCAGGGTTTGGCAGGGTAACATCAGTCACATACCTGTGTTGCTAATCACTCAGCCCCCCTGTTCCTTGCTGCAAAGCCAGTGCAGGGCTACAAGGAAGGCATGGACCAGAATTGGGTACTAAGATGATGTCTCTGGAGGTATAAAAAGGTGCCAGACCTTCCCCAAGGTGTGGCCTTTCACTGCATGCTCTTTGTCTGCATGTTGTGGAATGTCTACCCAGTTCTTCTTTGTACAAATAAAAGCTGATATTTTTTTTTCCAAGCCTCTTCTTGGGTCTCTGTCTTTGGCATTCTGGTGACTCAAGTACATTTTGGGACCTTACAATATATAATACTCCTTCTTGCTCCTATTTTCCCCACAACCAGAACCCTGTCAGGTGAGTTAGGCTGAGAGAGAAAATAACAGGCCCAAAGCCAGCCAGCCAGCTTTCATGCCTAAGGCGGGACTAGAACTCACAATCCCCTGGTTTCTAGTCCTAGGCTTTAACCACTAGACCAAATTGAGTCTTCTTTTAGATGTACTGTAAGTTTTAAAATTCTCTGTCTAAAAACATAAAGATTGTATCCAACACAGAACCTCCATATTGCCAATGTACTTGTATGGAGAAGTACTGTATATCATATAATCTTCTTCCCTGCTAAGACCACAATCTTCAGCTCACTCAAAGACTAAATGTTATTCTCTTTGGTAGGATCTAAAACGTAGACTGACCAACAATTCTAATGTAGGGCAGAGAAACTATCCAGCATTTTTCCCCCCTATCAGTTTGTGTTTGATTTGGAAAAAAGAAATTTTATTTTCTACATTCTTTCAAAGGAAAAATGTTTTTGGAATAAGCCTTAGATGGAATTTGTGTTTCTACATCTATTTAGCTATGGAGGCAATCAAGGAATATATGTGCTGTGTTATTGTTGCACTTTTCATTGTACAGTACCACCATTTCTCCATTTGTATGCACCCTCCCGAGTTTCTTTGCTTTAATTAAATCCCCAAAGAACACATTATAGGGGAACTCTCCCAATTTTCCTGCTTGCAACATTTTAGAAAGACCTTGGTGCTTAGCAAGAAACCATTCCTTCCTTTTTGTGAATTCTGTGTGCTTAACTTCCAATTTTTGGTAGGAAGGTGGAATATAAATTCTTAGAATAGCGAACCTGTTATGACTGCCATTTACATCCCTGGTCTGGACTATTGGTGCACATGAACTTTCTTACCATGCAGTTAAAAGGGTCTTTTAAGAGTGCTCTCATGATCTAATACCCCTGCAGGTAAATCCAGTGCAAGGTCCCCATAGGAAATGGAGGGGAAAGGTGGAGCCAGAGGAGGGGCTAGTAAAGCTGGGACCAAAGCCTCTAAAAACCCAAATAAGATGATAAATAGCTAGACAGAATCTGCTTAACGGTTGGAAAGTCCCAGATGCTTTGGGGTAGTAAGCCAACTTGGCAGATCTTTGGCAAACTGAATTGGTTGGTGGTTATACTTATAGTTGTACTCTAGATCAAAGGATACCCTTTGGGTATTATTTTCTATTCAGTGCTTTTAGCTAGTGCACTGAATATATTTTCTCCCGAAGTGATAGGTTCCTTTGGCTTTATAGCTAGGCATGATTTTTGCAAGCCCTTGTTATGAAATCTCCCCAGTGATAAGATGTGACTGTACAAGCGCTGCAATTTCAAAGGGTTATTCTGCTTCCCTGTGCCTTCTAACACCCATTGGCACGGGCTGAACCAGCTCAGAGTAGCTTGCTGAGGCTTTTGCAAAGAGGATGCAGGACTATAACCTTTGGACCTTTTGCAATTTGCTCTGAGAGCTCTCAAACCCTTTGGCTCAGCTGCTTTGACAGGGAGTATTTAAAGGCAGGTCCAAGTAGGGACAGTCAAACTGACTTTGTTGTTGGAGTACGAGAAGCAGAAGGGAGCAGAGCAGCCCCAAGGTTGCCTTTCAACATGGGGCACCCACAGCTGTGGCCCCTGTTGCTGCTGCTTCTGCTAAGCAATGAGGCTTTAACACGTAAGTAGAGACCTGTCAGGTGGCTGGGCGAGAGGGTCGGTTCTTTTAACTCGAGAAACAACCTTGATGTGAAAACATACAATAGTCAGGTGGCTAATAGTAAGAGCAGTTTTGACAAATGATTAGAATTATGGCATGTTGTTGTAAGGAATTTATTAAATTAAGAATGGTTCTGGATCTGGCCCATTGACATACAAATGATTTGTTTCACATGCCTTCCATATTAGCATGAATTCAGGTGTATGGTCTGGGCTCAGCATACATATGATTTCAACTTTACAGGGAATATCGGGAATCGAACAAATGATCTGATGTGTTGGAATAGTTTATAAGAATGTTCTAGAATTGCTGGTTCTGCTTATTTTTAGGATAGCATTTGCTTATGGGGATCCCTTCTGCCAAAGAGTTTCTTTCTTAGATTTATATCCTACTTTTTTTCTTGTGAATCTCCGGTGTGGTTTTGGCTGTTGTTTAAAAATATATAAACAACAACACAGTTTGCAACTTGAAAATTAAATCTTTACCTAAGTTATTGCTTAGGAGACTCCCAATAACAGTCAATAGTGGTTGTATCACGAAGACATACCTTAGATCCCACCTTGGGAGCGCATCCATTTTGAGGCAGAGGATAGGATTGAACAATGATGCACTTGCCATCATAAATACAGCTTTCAGGGAGCAAATCTCCAAGGCTATCCTGTTTCCCCCAAAATAAGACATCCCCTGATAATAAGACCAATCGGGCTTTTGAGCTCATGTTCAATAAGGCCAAGCACTTATTTGAGCTCATGTTCAATAAGGCCAAGCACTTATATTCAAAAAAATATAAGACAGGGTCTTATTTTGGGGAAAACACAGTATCATTTGAGCCAAATGCAAATGTTAACTGGATTCAACACGGCAGCCTAATGCCCTCTTTATTTTATCATGTATTATTTATTAACACTATTTACAAATCAGCCTGGCCTATAAGACTTTGCATTTCAAGTGTTTTTTCTCAGGTGCCCCTTCATGGATTGGATAGATCTGATTTTTTTCCAAGCCTGAAGTACTTAAGTTATTTGTCTGGTATTGCATTCAAGGTTGTATTTGAGTACTTGTACTTATTTCATAGAAGATTGCCTAATTGATACATTTAAGAAAGGATATGCTTGGATGGAATTGTATTGTTTGGAACAAAATAAGTTTACAGGAGTTTGTGTCTTGTTTCTTTTTGTATCTAAATGGTTGTCATATTCCAGACAATGAAATTGCTTCTCTGTGCGTTTGTTGCCTACTAAAAAAAAACAGCAATCAGCAAGATCATTTCCTCCACTAGATTCTAAATGTTAATGATGGGACTCATTGGCTTCTGATATAAAGCAAGTTGGATTTATCAAGACTTGGATAAACACGCAGGCATACTTATGGGTTACGTCCAATGGGCTCAATATTATGTGAGGAGACTTAAGAGAATCTTGCTTGCAGAGAGGTTTATTGTTATTCATTATTCTTTTATAAATGATTCAAGGCAACAAACATATCCAACACACTTTCCTCCTCTAATTTTCCCCACAACAATTCTGGGCTGAGAGAGATGTTGACTTTCATGCCAAAGGTGAGACTAGAACTCATGGTCTGTTAGTTTCTTGCCTGATGCTTTAACCACTAGACCAAACTGGCTCTTGGTTCCATAAAACTCTAGAACAGGTTTAGAATATGCATCAGTTTTGGGAGATACTTATTTAGTCCAAATTGAGTGTCTCTTTCTACTGGTCTTGACCAGAAGCACATAGACAGAAACATAGATAGTAATATAAAACATTTTTTTTAAAAAAATAATTCAGTCAGAGCCATGTATGAATTACATGTTTTATCTCACTGAAGCAATCGTGTCCAGGTTTTGTAGTAGATGGTGCTGATATTTGCTAGAATGATTTTCACTCATACATTTGCCAATCAAACATGAACTGCTGTTTTCTGATCATCCAGGCATTTCTGTCTTAACTGTTAATACTACCCAACCTCCTGTTAACAAAGATAAAAAATCAACCTAGTTGTACAGTTCAATCAACAAGCTTAAGCTAACGTAGCTTCTGAAATGGACCACCGCCTTAATACTTTAAAGTCATATACTGTAAACAGTATAGTTTCATAGAAACTCTACTGCATTTTACTAATATAGTACACAATTGGAGCTGTGAGGTTTGATTTTTTTTAAAAATTTCATTGTTTTTATTATCAAGCCCATAAAAAGGCCTATTCATCTGATACTTGATTTAATACAATAGCAGTCTATAACATTAAAAAAATTAAACTATACCCATTTTGTAAAGAGAGAAATTCCTGGGCCTTTGTTTCCTATTCATAAAAGGTTTTATAGACTACAAAGATGCTTGCACAAGAATCTATCCCAAATGTAAGACCAGACAGTATCACATGATTCTTTATTAGGGTTGTACTTTGCTAGCTATATCGCCTTAATTGTTGCTGGACAAATGAGCTGGAAAGGGCACAATTAATTGCATTTTTAATTTACTCTACAGAATAAAATTTATTATTCTACAGAAGACTTTCATTCTGCAGAAGATGAAAGGAGTTACTTGAATAAGTATTTTATTCATAATAAAAGCCCTGTTTGTTCAAGTAATTCCTTTTTAATATCTTCCTTTATGTGATTCCTTCTTTTTCCTGGCTGTTATAGAATAATCATTAAGTAAATTTTCAGGTTGGGCTGTCACAGAGTATATGCCAATATGTGCAACAAAATTATACACGGTTATGTGTATAATCTTTATTATGAACCGTTCAAACTTGGCAGAAGAGTGAGCAAGCCACAAAAGTTATTATACCTGTATAATATTAATTGCCTGGGATCTATAGCTAATAAAGATTAATATGTTGAAGACAATTATTTTGTTTGTGATGCTCTGCGGAAGCCAAATCTGGACTTTGAAAAGCAGGACAGGAAAAAAAAATGCTGACACTTTACCACTTAGATGTAAGAGAAGGCTTTTGAGAATCCCATAGATAGTCAAGGAAATAAATGGATTATAGGATAAATCAGACTTCTCATATTTTGGAGGCCTTTGCAAACACCCTGCTTCCTTGTCTATTACCATGGTGGTAGACAAGGAAGGAAAGAGAAGAGAAGAGGCTGATCAACAGTAAGGTGGCTGTATAGGAACACAGCCTGAAGAGTCCAACTGAAGAACAGATACTCTTAGAAAACTTAAATCTATGTGGTCACTAAGAATCAATACTAAGTTGTTGGCCCATCATTAGTTAATCAATCACTTGGAAGCTAATACCCTGTTTCCCCCAAAACAGCCTGATAATAAGCCCAATCAGGCTTTTGAGCACATGGCAATAAGGCCAAGCACTTATTTCAGGGTTCAAAAAAAATATAAGACAGGGTCTTATTTTCAGGAAAACACGGTAGTAGAAGAAACTCTTTACACTCTTTGAAACAATATTTCAGTATTTAAAATCTGATTCAGATTTGGGACAGGGCGAGGGGAATAGGGAATGTGACAAAATACATGCAAGTAAGTAAATGTACACGCAATACTTTTTAAAAATTGGCTATGCAATTTTCTAGGAGCTATCCACTTGTGTATAATGTGCTGGTGATTTTATTTGCCCAGTGGATTGCAAAAGATTTTTTTTTTCTCCACTACTAAACCCTCTTCCTCTAAAACAATTACAGTAATGTATAAATTCTACTCAGGCAATCCAAGTAAATTGCCTTCAGAAAACTGAAAGAATTTTAGCTTCACATACTGTATGGCTGGAAAACAAACTAGTATTGTACTTCTGATATTCCAAGTAGTGTTTACTTTGCTTTTGGCATATTTTTTAATGGTTGTGGAAAAATGGCAGAATAAAGGAAGAAGCACAATATTTTATTCCCCAGAATTATAATTGGGAACTGTTGACATCTGTTTTTAAGTTTTCACACATAACAGCAATACACACAACATATGAAATGGCAAGGAAAGGACAGAAGGAGAAAATTGACTTGAAAATGAAATATTAGTAGAATTTGCAGATTAAAATCACAAGAGTCAAAGATCAGAAAGTGCTTATGAGCAACTCTGGAAAACTTGTTTATTCTTAAAAGCTTGGCTGATTACATGGTGTTCTTCTTGAGGGTCAAAGTATCTGGTGAGTTTGTTTGCTCTCTGTCCCCTGATAAGCTTTGTTTTTCCAAACGTAGCTCTTTGGCGCCATCTACAGACAACATGGCAATCTCACTCTTTCAATCAAACGCAGAAATTGTCCAGATTTTTTTTTTCTTTTCATTGTTAAGCTTATTAGCTTTGTAACCGTGGCTTTGCAAAAGAAGGAAAGGAGGAAGAAGTGGGATTTTTGCAGGCTTAGAATTCAACACCGACATTATATTTAGATGTAGGAAGAAGAATGCTTGGTCAACCTATTTGAGAAAATACTAATAAAGGTATCTAGCGCTTTTCTTTTCAAGACCACTACTATGGGGACTGAAATAGTAATGCTCATCAACTGATTGCTTTCATTTAGTCGTTCCTGTATATCATGAATACCATACATGCAAAAGATCATACTTCCAGATGAGTGGGGTTATACAACTCCCATAATCCTGACCCAACAGGTTCTATAGAATCAGACCGAACCAGGAGCAACCCACCACTGCAACAGGAGCATAGTAGCTAGAAAAGATAATATTGTTTTGCAATGCATCTCACTATGCTGTCTACATTGAAATATATGAGGTGGCATAATCATAGAAAGTAACTGCTTTGTGAAACTTGTTTTAAGCTTTGTGCTTTCTCCAAAGAGCTCAAAACATTATATGTACTTCATTTTAACCTCAAGAGAACCTAACAGAAAGATTAAGGAGAAATATGTTTATATTTCCAAATTAATCCAATGACTTGTGTCACAGAATAAGATCTGGTTTTGAATGTATTTCAATGTATTCTGACAAAGTAACCATTTTTATGCAGAATTGTTTATAGTATCTCAAAGTGTCTTGAGAAAATAAATGACACAAAAAGAAAAAAAATACTGATAAATTCTATGTAAATAAGTTATTTACCAGAATGGA
This sequence comes from Arizona elegans, assembly GCA_022577455.1. Taxonomy (NCBI): domain Eukaryota; kingdom Metazoa; phylum Chordata; class Lepidosauria; order Squamata; family Colubridae; genus Arizona; species Arizona elegans. The sequence continues at coordinate 191,748,887 of JAKOOJ010000001.1, forward strand.
TAGCAAGATGGAGAACTGTACTTATTTTACAATCATTTAAATCCAAATAATTGTGAAGGGAAATTCATACAAACATACTTATGTCTTCTAGGAGATGCAACCAGATTTAAGCCCTTCAGAAAGTACATCTATGATTATGAAACAGAAATCACAAATGGTGTGGCTGGAACAGCAGATTCCCACAGTGGCTCAAAAATTAAGTGCAAGGTAAGGAAGGAGAAGGATCAAATATTTGCAGATTATCAGGCAATACATCTTTTTAAACATACCAGCACCTTAAAACTACGTTCAAACATTTCTCTAATAGACGGTGAATTCACATATGGCAAACAGACCGTAAACCTCAAAAAAAAAAAAAAAGCAGCACAGAAAAAAAATCCTAATAGTTGTTATTGTAATTAAGTTTAAATGGCTGATTTTAGCTAATGACTTGAGATCGGGGGTCTCCCTCCTTTCCAGCTCGGTGGATGGGTAGAGGTGGCAGGACAGTGGGGGAGAGGGGACAGTTTCACACATTCGCTGCTTTCAGAAATGCAGCTTCACGCACATTCTTACCCACCACTTTTGCAGGCCAGATCTGAACTTTTGCAGCCTGGGGGTTAGGGACCCCTCCTCTAGATCTCATATGTGCTAAATAACAGATGTTTAAAGTTCATTCCTAGGAACTCGTTCCTGGCTAAAGCTAGAGAAAAGTTATAGGTATTATTATTATTATTATTATTATTATTATTATTATTATTATTATTATTGGCATAATTAACTCCTCTATATAACAGATTTCTCTGACCACAATCCCACCTAATCGGCATAGCATTCTAGTCAAAACTGTGGAAATGATCTAATGTATATCAAACGATAGCAGCACAATGATGAACTGAAGCCCTGAATCCTAATTTTATTTAGTACAGCAATGGCATGGGTGCTCCCCTCCTTCCCTGGGGTTAATTCCACTGCTCTCTTTTAAACATCTTAATTACTGCAGCTAAGTAATTAAGTAGCAAGCTCCCCAGCCATCTGTGCACAATCAGACTGGAAAGTAGCTGTGCAGTTCTGAAAACACCCTGCATGATATGCCCAAGTGATTCTAGACTAATTGGCTTCATAACCAGGGTTTTACACCTTTAAACTTCTCTGTTTTCAGGTTGAGCTGGAAGTTCCACAACTCCATAATTTTGTCCTGAGGATAAACCAGTGTACCCTCGAAGAGGTATATGGTATTGATGTCCGGGGAAAGGCTCTGTTGAAGAAATCGAAGAACTCAGATGAATTTAACGCTGCCATGTCCCAGTAAGAAAAAGTCCTACCTGATTTTCTATAGGATTCTAATGCTAGCTAAATGGTCTCTGATGTGAGGGACATTGAATACTGAGCAATCCAATCCAATTAGAATAGAGCTGGAAGGGACCTTGGAGGTCTTCTAGTCCAACCCCCTGCTTGTGCAGGAGACCCTATACCATTTCAGATTGGTGGCTGTCCAGTCTCTTCTTAAAGACCTCCAGTGATGAAGCACCCACAACTTCTGAAGGCAAGCTGTTCCACTGGTTAATTGTCCTCACTGTTAGGAAGTTTCTCCTTAAATATTCCAGGTTGCTTCTCTACTTGATTAGTTTCCATCCATTGTTTCTTGTCTTGCCTTCTGGTCCTTTGGAAAATAAGTTGAATCCTTCTTTGTGGCAGCCCCTCAAATAGTGGAACACTGCTATCATGTCAGTTGTGTCCCAAAGGAAGAACCAGAGAATAAACTGTACAGTTCTGTTGCAGACAGCTTTTATACTACACTCAGACACAGTGTGTCGCTGCAACATTCCATAAGCCTTGAAGCAACTAGCCTTATCTTATCCCGAAGCCTGTTTTTCTTCAGATCTTTAGTGGTCAGCTTTCTAATGTTCTTTATGGAACCAGGGAAGAGTAATGGTGCAACAGTACTCAGACTCTGAGCAGAACATCAATAGTCTGGATTGTCTTTGATGATTGTCGTAAAGCATCCAGCTGGAAATCTCTTTTGCAGGCATGTAAGAAGGAAAGGTTTTAGATTTCCAAACACCCTTTCATTTTTTTCCAAAGCTGTGAAACACAAATTCAGTAAAAAAAAAAAAAAAAAAAAAAAACCATTTTTGCAAGTCACCTTTAAAATAAATTTCTGAAAAACACTCCCATGATTTTTTATTTTTATTTTTATTTTTTGGTCTGCAAACCAATTGTTGGAAGAAAGGTAACATTTCAAACAGAAGGTGGTTTGAGAACAGAGCTTTGCTAAGCAGTTCTGGACATACAAAATTGTATATGGACAAGGAAGGATCATGCTCTTCGCTAGGACAACAGTTAAAACCATGTCACCAGCAATCGCCACAATGCATTTTAAACAGAAACACATAAAAAGAGAGAAAGAAGAATCCCAGGTACAAATGTGAAAAAATGTCCTGAGGCATTTCAGAAAAAAAACCCTCCTTTTTCAAAAATGTTCCATTGCAAATAAAAAAGTTTTTCTTTAAAAAAAAAAAAAAAAGGAACACATTTTTTGAAATGCAATGGGCCAAATAAAACCTTGGGATTTCTCCTCTCTTTTGTTTTCCTTATGCATCGTGACATATATTGTAATATTTTCTCTTTTTTTAAAAAAAAAAAAAGTAGATATGATCTGGTGGAGATCCTATAATCTGGAGAGGAGATATATCTATATTTTTCAATGATAACAGAGAAGCTTGCAGATGATTGTATATATACAGTATGTATGTATGTGTGTGTGTGTATATGTGTGTGTGTGTGTGTGTGTAATGCAAATCTATATAATGTTCTATCTTAGAGAATAGCTGGAGAGACAATATGCTAGGCATGGGGCTATTTTATAACATAAAAGAGTTCAGGAAAAATATGACAATCAGCTATTACACGTAAAGGTTTTCAAAACGATGTAGGTTTCTTTATAAGACTGCCTGGTGTCAACAAATTCAGTTCAGAGAATGATATACTGCCAAGCATCATGAGAAGATTGACAGTAACTGAGGTGATTCATGAGGATGGTGCAAGCAATTGGTGCATTGAGAAACATACTTAAAAAGCTCTTGCAGATAGAAACAAGCCATAGCAATCCAAAATGTTTTGGAACCTCCAAGTGGAAATAGATACCGGAGAATAGGTCCAAGAACTAGATGGTTAGAAAAACAAACAGAAGATGCTAGAAGACAGGGTTGGCTGGAACATGAAGCAGACCATTCTACACTACAGCAGTTTTCTTAGAGGTCCCCTGTTTTATATTCTAATGTTAAACTATGCTTTTCTTTCTCTAAATATGTAATGGGGTGTGTTTTTTTGACAGATATGAGCTGAAAGTCAAGATTCAGGATGAGAGGAATGTTGAGCTATATCCTGTGGACAGTGAAGCTACCCATATACTCAACATCAAAAGAGGCATCATCTCTGCTCTTCTTGTGCCAACGGAGACAGAAGACAATATCCAAACATTGCCCATGGTAAAGAGCATATCTATCCTGTTTTCTTTCAATTAATATGATTAAATATGGCTCAGTGAGCCAGGCAAACTGTGGCCGCTGTGAGAAGTGGCCTTTGGGTCACCAAGACTTGCTTTGGTTGACTATAGAGAAATGTGGTATTTTTGCCTTTGTAGGATACCGTATATGGAGAATGTGACAGCAGCGTTGAAGTAAAAAAAGGAAAAAGCAACACTGCTAATTTAGCAGACATTGAAATAACAAGAAATCTGAAATCTTGTGAGAACTTCAACCCTGTCAGAGATTATGTCAGCCCAATTGCTTTCATTAAAGGCTTGGTAAGTACATGGAGCATGACAGAAAATAGGCACTATTTGTGTTATATGACTGAGACACACCACATTTTCCATAATCACTATCATTACAAAATTCAGCTATCATTTTATCAATATTTGATGAACTCTCTTTCCTCAGGCATCAAGTAAGATTTTTTTTTTTTTAAATGAGCAACCAAGAATTAAAATTTAAGAAGGGAAATGCAAGTTTCTAGCAGGAGTCATGATCTAAGGTCCTCACTTTGTTTTCTTCTTGGGATTGGCCTTTCTAAATCTATGAAGTGGTTCAAAACATGCAGAAGATCTCAAATTAAATTGGGGCACTCTGCCTAAAAAGTAAATCCACCGTCTCCACCCCACAATTCCAAATCACTTTGTGGAATCACAAAGTATTTATCAACTCTATGACGATACATTATTTAAAATTGTTGCTAATATAAATGACTGCTTGCAGAAGATTGAATAGTGATAGGCATGGATTAAACTGGTGTTTTATATGATTTTACCAAAGAAGGAAGAACATCTAACTGTATATTTGTATCCAAATGTAAATGCAGCAAAAGCACCTGAACAAAGCAATTGCTGTCCTCACTGGCTCACCAAAATAGATGACAAGCTAAACAAATCATCACAGAAAGCATATTCTAAGGACAGCAACCCTAATTGCTATTCTGATCACTGTAAATAAGCAAGGGCTGTTTGAAGATGACCCATCAGCTTAGGTAGAAGAAGGACTGGATGTTCCATTCTTCCTTTGCTCTGCCCACATTTGTACTAGAATGATTTAGCAAGAAGGGAAATAGTCAGGAAGTCCAATACAGTATAAAAATGCACCAGGCTTCTAGAGAAATGGTGAAACTCTCTGTGAATCCCTCCTCTATGGCTCTCAACTCAAAAGTAACTCTTGTGGATTTTTTTTTAAAAAAATAAGCTTAGAGTGGTTTCGGTTTTGAATCTAATTCACCCCCAATTTTGTTTGTAGAATGCACCTTTATCCACCCTGATAAGCAGCAACCAGCATTGCCACTACACTGTGGATACAAAGAAAAAGCATATATCTGAAGCCATTTGCACTGAGAAACACTTGTTCCTGCCCTCTTCATACAAGTAAGCTGCATAAGGTTTCCCCACCCCCACCCCCGACATCTTCTTTATCACAGTTTACGTCTATGGTTGTAAACAACACCATGTTACTTTATAGAAAGCTTTGTTGCTTTTTTTCCTTATTGCAATAGAAACCAATATGGCATGATGGCGAAAGTCATTCAAACTCTGAAATATGAAAACATCGCCAACATCAACAACAGGAACATGGATGGTAAGTCTTTAAGCACTGGTTTTCAGTTTGATCTAGTTCCTATGAGTCATGTAAGGCAGGGGTCCAAACAGGGGTGAAATGCTACCGGTTCGCTCTGATTCGAGCAAACCGGTAGTAAAAAAAAAAAACCTACCGGTTCCTCTGAACCAGTATTTCGGACGATCAGCTGTGCCGCATGGTTTAACTTTGCTAAAAAGCAGGAAATCTTGCCGTGGCCTGCCAAAGAGCCTTGGTAGTAGAGTGGTCTAAGGCACCCTGTTATTAAGCTGGTTATTAAGACCAGCTGCCTGCAATTACTGCAGGTTCGAATCTCGCCAAGGCTCAAGGTTAACTCAGCCTTCCATCCTTTCTAAGGTAGGTAAATTGAGGACCCAGTTGTGGGGGCAATAAGCTGACTTCGTATAAATATACAAAAGGATGAAGGCTATTGCTGAGCACATTATAAGCCGCCCTGAGTCTCCGGAGAAGGGCGGCATTTAAATCAAATTAAAAAAAAAAAAAACAGGCCGCACAAACAAGCGAAGCCCCATCTGCAGGATGCAGATATATATATATCCCATAGAGGAAAAAAGGAATTAATATTTTACCTGCCTGGTTTCCTAGAGGAGGTCTTAAAGGAAGTATTTAGATTTATTAATTCATTGAAGAATTGTCTATTATAAGGAAAAAATGGAAGCAGCCACCGTTGTGGAATGCAGTATCTCATTGACTATTATGCTTCTTTGGAGCTTTAATGAAGATTTTAAAATAATCAGTGCATAGGCCGAACACAACATTTAAAACGACTGTAGAGAAAGAGAAATGGAAGAAAATAATGTTTATTGGATTTTAATAATTACCCCCATGCAATACAGAGAAGGACTGTCACAACTTGTTTTGATTTGTACTTCAAGACTCATGCACAGAAGGTAACAAGGTCTTTGGTTCATCTTCTAAATAAAAAAAAACCCCAATATTAAGTCCATCAGGATTAGTTAGCCACATCTATTTACCACTGGTGACATGAACAATGCCTTACAAATTGGATTTAACAATCACTTAACAATTGCGGCAAGAAAGGTTGCAAAATGGGACAAAACTCACTTAACAAATATTTCACTTAGCAACAGAAATTTTGGGCTCAATTGTGGTCGTAAGTTGAGAACCACCCTGTACTGCAATAAGTTAATAGCTGCTGTACCTCATGCTGGCTGAGCATTAGTGGAACAAAGTTAAGGATCTAGATTTTGCTTATTCCCTGTATGCACCAGAGGCATCCATATTTCACATCGTTCCAGAGGATCCTTCAACTTTTTGGAGTATCTTTAGGGGAGCAAGAGTGGTTACAGTTGGAAGGACCTGCAATTCCATTCAGACAAAGCCAACTGTTGAAATAGCACAAAACAACTACTTATTATTCAACTATCCTTTGAGCTTGGCAGTGATGTAATGGTATCATTTTGAAAGATGCCTTTTTTTTTTATTTCCCCAGTTACTGGCCTGATAAAGAAAGAACTGTCTTTGGAGAACGTGGAGGCCAAAATTCTCAGGCATGGTGATGCCGTTCTGAAAAGTCTTCAAGAATTAAAAAAACTGTCAGTCTCTCAGCAGAACCATAAAAGAGCCAACTTGTTCTACAGATTTGTTACTGGGCTGAGAAGCTTGCATAATAGCACACTTGGCCCAATGGTGCCAAAGTTGATGGAAACTTCCAGGTATTTCATCATCAATTGTTGACTTATTGTAACAGAACCCTGCAGTGGAAATAAATAGGTCACACAATGGATGTTCAGTTGTATGCCTTGGCCTTATGCCTTGGCCATAATCAACTTACATTGAGCTGGCAAATATAAATCAGAGCTTATATATAAGTCAGAGCTTACAATGCTGGTGAATATAAATCAGGGTAAGGGAGAATAGTGGGCAAAGGCTTTACTAGTAGAGCATAGAAGACTCAATATTGCTAGGTGGGTAATCTACTTTTGCGAAAGGATTTTTTACTTCTCCCTATATATTCTCATCTCCAGTTTAGAGAAAGTCCAATATCAAAGGGTATGTGAAAGAGAAAAAAATCATCCACTCCCACTTACTTGGTTATTATTTATTTAAATTGATTGGCTGCCCAATTCCAGTGGTCTGGAATATTGTTGATGTACAAAGTATTTTTGGAACCAGCTCACATCTTGATTCTTTCGAAACATTTATGTTTCATCAGATAATTGGATTTATTCAATTGATTGAATGTTGATTGAATGATTGAATATTGATTGAATTCAATATTGATTGAATGATTGCTCATTCATTTATTGAATGTGTTGGCTAACAGACATAATCCTGTCAACATACATAAAAAATGAATCTTTTTGCATCAAAATTAATCTACATTAATTTACAAAAACCATTTTAAAATAACATTTGCCAAGATAATTTCAAAGCAATTTACATGTATTATCTATTATTAAATTTGGGACCAACCTTATGGATTTTCTTCTATAAGATGAGTTATGCCATTATATTATAGTTATTTATTTTTGTGGATTAGGGAATGGATGAAACATTTATGGACTTCTGAGTTCTCTCAACAATGCTATGCTTTGGCATCAATTTGTAGGGAAACTAGAACATGAAAAACTAAAAGGTTTAGTATAACTATTGGCCAATCATCACTCTAATTGGTTAATTTTTCAGAGATATTGGGAGCCAAGTGTTTTGGTAGCTCATCTATACAGAAAAACATTTAAATTAACTCTATGGCAGAAGCAGTGAAATATATCACTGACAAATTGGACTGTACATTGGCCAATGCAGCAGTACTGTGAATGTGCCTTTAAATCAACTCTGTAATTCCTCTGCTACTTCTTCTTTTTTTTTTAATAGAGCCATCACAATCCAGGCCCTGATTCAGTGTGGAACCCCAGAATGCTTCGGAGCTATCCTTCAAATATTGAGGACTAGCAACATTGACCCTCTGGTGGCAGATGCAGTCACATTCAGCTTGGGACTGCTACCTTCTCCGTGCACTAAAACAATACGGGAGATTCTAAATATGGCTGAGTTTCATCCAAGCCGAGCTTCTTTCTATGCCTTGAGCCATTCAGTGAATAGGTATGTGACAACTTAGTATATTTTTGATAGGAAGAGATGTTACTTAGGAATATAATTTATAGGAATATAATTTAGCTAATGCAGCATTCACTAAAGTTGTCATTAGGAGTGCAACTGTTAAAATAATGAATTGCTTAAATTAAACCGCTATTAACATTTTAATTGACTGAAAATGAGCATCTTATAAAAAAGTCCCCTCCTATTTTCACAGAGAGGAATATTGATTGTGAGAGGGTGATTAATTAGGGTAAACATACTATATGTGATGTCTTTGGGTGTCAATCTTATTAGTTCGACATATACATTTTGTGCAACAAAGAAATTAGATCCAGGCAGTGAGAAAGAGTAACATTAGCAATAGACGAGTTTTATTTACTTGTTTGTTTGTTTATACTTTTTAGTTATTCACAATAACTAAAATATATTTAAATATATTTTAAAAATAAACAATGTGAAGTTGGGATTACCCAATGTAGGCTAGCGGTTTATTATTCCCTTTGAGGACACGAGAACTGTTATATGAGCTTTCATTGTTATGACTTTCACATTATATATGTTACCAGCAATGTGTGTAAACCTGGCATTGTATAGATTGCCTAGGAAATCTATAGAATGTGTGATGTTTTTAGACAAAGCATGAAATGTCTTGGTTAGTTTAATATGCGATTTACTTGCCATAGGCATTGTATATAATAAACCTAACCCTTTATTGAAAAGTTGTATATGAAAGTGAAAGAAGAAATGCAAAATACAGGACGTTCTTACTGAGAAAAAAAACAGGAGAAAAAGACCAATATTGGCCAACGAGGAAGGCTAGAATGGCATTTTACCTGGAGTATTTTATACTTCAACAGTTTGCCTTTTCACAGTGCATACAATGCCTAGCAAATGTGTGAATCATTAAATGTTTTATACTTTGACACACCATTTTTGGCATTCTTTAGATTTCCTATCCATTCTATAAAATGCCTAATTTCACACATTGATGGTAACATATACATTCTGTCCCCATCCCCCAACGCACATCCTTTAAAAGACGCTAACATTGAACATCTGCCTTTAATATACTGTTATGGTAAATATTCTAATTGTGACAAACTGACAAGTCAGTTTGTAGCAGCTCATGATTAAAATTTGACAGAGCTACAGTAATGGGACACATGAAGTGGCTTTGCAAAGAAGATGAACGCTCAATCTGCCAATTACCAATTTTACACATTAAATTATCCTGCAATTTTGAAAGATATTTCAAAGTTTTCTTCCTATCTTCCAGATTCTACTTCCAGAAAAAAATAATTACACCAGAATTAACAGATGTTGCAAACTTTCTAACATCTTTGATCAGCAATGAATGTTCAGGGAACGAGGACCTCACTTACCTGACCTTGAGGGTAATTGTTTGTAAAAGTATCAACTTTTAACACTGCAGATTAATATTCCTTGGTGGGGAGAAAAAAACCCTAAACTTGTATTTTCTGTTGTGGTTCACAGACTATTGGCAATATGGGAAACGTTTTGGAAAACATCAATCCCAATGTGAAACAATCCCTAAAACTATGTATTCGAAGTAATGTTGCATCCCTTGACATCCAGAAAGCAGCTATTCAGGCACTGAGAAAAATGGAACTAAATGATGAGGTAAAGCAGACTATTTTGTAACTTAATATGCTTTTCCAAATATTCTGTTTTTTGATGGTTATCGAAGAAATCTTATATCTAAAGATAGAACAAATTTCACATACATTGGTTCAATTAGTTTCAAGGTATTGTTTTGGTTAAAAGTGAAACCATATGATTCTATTTATCATATTAATATCAAAAATGGACTTTAAACATTTTGATTTTCCATAAGAATGTAGTTTATGATTCCTTTATTTGTGTAATAGATATTTGGAGGATTAGATAATCAATAGCAATAGCACCTAGACTTATATACCGCTCCATAGTGCTGTATAGCACTCTCTGAGTGGTTTACAGAATCAGCATATTGGTCCCAACAATCTGGGAAGGGTGAGTCAACCATGAGTTGGTCAGGATTGAACTCCTGGTGTGGGCAGAGTTAGCCTGCAATACTTGCATTCCAACCCATTGCGCCACCACAGCTCTGGTGAGTCTAAATGTGAAGCAATAAATCCTAAATGTTTCCCACCATAGCAATTAAACCAGCATAGTATAGCAAATCTAGCATAATGAAACTAATCACAGCTGCGCTGCTTAGGAAAATACTACAAATTTTTCTTTTATTTCAGGATCGCGGAATGCTAATTAGAGTCTTCCAGGAGGCCTCTTCCCCAGCTGATAAACGTTTAGCGGCTTATCTCCTGCTGATGAAATACTCTTCCAATGATTTTTCCAAAATCATTAAAATTGCTTTGAGGGACAAGAATGAACAAGTGAAAAATTTTGTAGTTTCCCACATTGCCAATGTCTTAGATACTACTGATTTTTACAATGAACCGTAAGTCATTTTCAAATTTGCTGAAATTGTTTCATTGTTTATGTTTTAGTTAAAGTTATGCTTTTAACCTTAATGAATAACTACATAAACTTCATAAACTGTTTCAACTTCTCCACTCATTACATTCCTAAGCAACTAGACCCAAAGATAGTTTCTTCCCCCATGCCATCACTCTGCTAAACACCTCCCACAGCACTGTCTTATGTCTAAAGACCCATGTAGTAAGCTGTATTGCTATTATCCTTGTCATCTTTTCATCTTCTCATATTTCCCACTTCTCATATTCCCTATTACCTTCTCCTAATGGTATATTATGATTTATCAATTGTTGTTTGTATCTTATGATTTATGATCTATGATTTATCATTTTGTTGTTTGTATGTACACTGAGAGCTTATGCACTGAAGACAATTCCTTGTGTGTCCAATCACACTTGGCCAATGAAGAATTTTGTTCTGTTCTGTTCTGTTCTGTTCTGTTCTGTTTTGTTCTGTTCTGTTTTGTTCTGTTCTGTTCTGTTCTGTAACTCAAAGCCTGATTCCATAAGTAGATGGAGGCTAAAGAGCACCTCTTACCAATTGAGGCATGTATCAAAGAGAGCTGAACAAATCAAAAGTGGACCTGCCCCTAAATGAAAAGATTTTCCAAAATTCTCTGTGCTGTTGGAACTTTTTCTTGAAAAATGATGAAGGCAGAAGGAAAGGCTTAAGCAAAGTTGCTCCCTTCAGGAAGTAGGCTATTAAGCTGAACTGTGAGGCAAAATTGCCTTCTCCTATATTCACTTATCTAAGGTCTTTTTTTAAAAAACAAAACCTGTCCTAGTTGAAGGTAACAAGGAATTTTGGGAAAAACCTGGGTTCTAATGTTAAATGAAATATTTTGTTTCTGGGGACTCTTAAAGCTCATGATTTTATTTAGAAAGCTATTTAATTGATAGGACTGCAATTAAGTAGTAATTCAGAATTTAGTTATAGGATCTCCCCTTCATATCACTTTTTCTCTTCTCCCATCAGTGAAGATAATACACCAGCAATCCAGTTGCTAAAGAGATCCTTAGAACGATACAGTAAATTTACATTACTGAAAATTACCTCAGCAGTGTTAGGATATTTTTAAACTTTTGTTTGCTTATTTGGTCATTCTGTAATCAGGCTCAGAACAAAAATTCAGGAGGCACTTAAAGGAAACCAGATGCCAACAGTTAAAGACTTCCGAAGATTTTCACGAAATTATCAAGTTTCCAAGATGGTAACTGTCCCGTGGTCTGAGGACCCTTTCACAGCAAAATTGGAAGGAAATCTGCTGTTTGACTCAAGCAGCTATATAGCTAAGGAAACCATGCTGAAAACAACATTAGAATTATTTGGACTGAAACCTCTGGATATATTTGAGGTACATCAGCTTTTAAATGCTGCTTCTTCTTTCTTCCTATTTATTTTTTTTTTCTATCCCTTACTAATATTGTTATCAAAGTATTGTGTTATTTACCATTTTATTTAAATTCTGTGTTGGAATCAAAAGCTCTCAAAACAGAATATAGTTTTAAAAGTCAACCTTATATAAAAATTGCATCCAGTGGGCATAGGGCCAGTACATTTCACATCATCAAAATATACTAATGGTTTCAGTAATCAATTAGAATAAGAATAAATTTGCTAAATCTGCAGCTATTACGACCATGCTAACAACACCAGGGAGTCATTAATTTTTTATTTGAAATTCCAAAAAAGTTGAAGTCGTCCTCTTTATTTACATTGCAACCCAATAATTAAACATCTGGAATTAAATCACTTTGAAATCAAGGCGCTTAGAATTTTAGTTATCATCACTCACAAATCTACAGTAATACAATTAACCTCCTCTTCCCCAAATGCATAATTCATTTGTTTGAAACAACTTAATCTTAAACACTGGAAGTCAATGAAGATTTATAAATAAGGTAAATAAAACAAACCAAAAGAAAGTAACAATTTAAAAAATCTAACAAGTAAACTATTCCAAGCTAGGCAATAGATTTTTGTTGTTATAACAACTTGACTACATGTCTTTCCTGAACAAGAAATAAAAAAATCCTTGCCTGGACTGCATTTAATTTGGGGCTATTAAAGCTCTAAAATTTGTATTTCCCTATGGAAAGAACAATCTATCTTCTACACTGATATTTTGGCCAAGAAACCCCTACAGAACTGCCACTGAGTGTTTAGACAATTTAACCCAGGCTTTCCAAGTGAAATGACTTTCATTTTCATTTGACCAGATTGGACTGGATGGGAAAAACTTAGAGCCTACTGTTGAAGCAATGTTTGGTCCAGGAGGGTTTTTCCCTGACGCTGCTACCAAAGCTTTGTACTGGATTGATGGCAAAGTACCAGAAAAGTTTTCTCAAGCCCTTTTTGATTATTTTGGATATTCCAAAGATGCCACACAGCAGCAGGTATGTGTTTTCTTGGTGTTTTTGCACTGTTAAGTTTTACAAATAAATTAGAACTTCTGTAGAGTATTTGGTCAAGTTTAGTAGAATGCTGAAATAACTGAGCTACTATTAGGCTCAAATGCTAAAGCACTTACTGCAGGTTTCTCAGTATTATCTTTAAGTAGATAAATTTAGGATTAGGTATGGCTTCATATCTAATTCATCTTACTTAATGCTTGAGTTTGTATTTCCAAAGGAGTTTGCAGGTTTTTCTGCAACTCTGAAATAGCACTAATAGGCCACTGGGCATCATTTGGAATTGTCCTGCTGTAAGGTGATTCATTGAATGTCTAACCAAATGAATCTTTTAATAATATGGACAATTTTTGTATTCTAATATTCTTTTTCCTATGTGTTGTCAAATCAAAAGGTCAGGCATAAAGCAGAATTCGAGTTGATAAGATTTATCTTAGTAGCTGAGGTTCCTTAAAAAATATTAAAGTGTTCAGGTTTTGATCTGTCCCCATATTCTTTTGCCCTTTTACAGCAAGGATTTACTAGCAAATTTTACAAGCTGTATTTATTTCAAAGTATTTTTTAAAAATAAAACTTTGAGAAATTCTGCAGATTAATAGTTGAAGCCCGAAGCTTTTCCTACATGTAGACTAAGTAAAATTTATTGAAAATGTGGTTTGTAATCAAAGCTGGTTTAAATTCTTTCTTCAAATGAGATCATAAATTCCATAGTGGGATTTCCCCTTCTTCTTGTTTTTCTTAGGATATTATGAAAGGACTCATGCTTAATTTTGAGAAACTGCTTAAAGAAATCTCCAGCAAGCAGCAAACACCAGATGTCAAAGCTTACTTCAGAGTCTTCCAAGAAGAACTGGGCTACTTGAAACTCAGTGATATTAACTTGCTGGGAAATGTGATTCTGAAAAGCTTTAAAACCTTGCAGAGTATACCTCAGAAAGTAAGTCTTCAAATACCAAACAGTATATTCTAAGTTCCTTTTTTATTTCCTATTCATTAATCAGTCTAATTAACTACTAACTAGTTAAGTTTGCATTATCTGTGCCCATTTAACCACGAAAAAGACAAATAGAACTCAATGAGAAGTCCTTCTGAGTTGTGTACAAAATTACTAAGAGGCCAAAAATATAAAATAAAAGAGCTTTTATTCTGGAAATATTTCTTTTTTTAATTTAATTTTATCTCTTATAATTTTATCTCTTATAATTCCATAGAAGCTGGATAAGAGAAGGCGGTATGCAAGCTTATTAAAAATAAAAGATTTGCTTTGTGGAAATTGGATTGCTCAAGATGAGCAAGCAAGATAGCTTTTGTTTTTTAAATCGTAGTCTTTCATTGTGTTGAAACCTGACAATCAGACTAGATGAGATGCCACTTATACTGTTCCATTTCTTGGGATGTATTTTTTAAACAGTGAAAAACAGATCTGGGAATATGATTTGGATACTGACCTCTGAAATGAGAAGGGATTTTATGCTTTTTGCTTTCTATTGAGGACTATGTGAACTGAACAGGAAGTTTTTATTGGAACCCAAATGATAATTTTTCTTCCAGTACAAATTGAAGGCAGATGGAAAGTGATCTGGATTGGAATTATAACAGGAACAAAAGATTAATGTTCCTTGATCTTCCCTAATCCAGATTAGCATATCCCTTCTATATATTTGATTTTTTTTAAAAAAAAAACAACTTTCATTTTGACCAATTTCATATTCTTCCTGACTTTCATCATACAATTCAGATTTTAAAAGGCTGGCAAAAAGGGTGCTGTTGTTTTTTTAACATACTCTGTACATTTCTTCTGTATGGTTTTCATTGATGTAATATATCCAGCGGTGGGATTCAAATAATTTAACAATCGGTTCTCTGCCCTAATGATTTCTTCCAACAACCAGTTCACCAAACTGCTCAGAAAGTTAACAACCGGTTCTCCCAGTGGTGGGATTCAGTGGTGCAAACTGGCTGAATCCCACCACTGAATATATCTCTATCCCAGCTGAGGTGAAACCACTATCATCAATGGGGTATTGTGGAATTTTTAGGATGTAGTTATACAAACCATTCAAGGGACACGGTGGCTCAGTGGCTAAGACGCTGAGCTTGTCAATTGAAAGGTCGGCAGTTCAGCGGTTCGAATCCCTAGTGCCGCGTAATGGGGTGAGCTTCCGTTACTTGTCCCGGCTTCTGCCAACCTAGCAGTTCGAAAGCACATAAAAATGCAAGTCGAAAAATAGGGACCACCTTTGGTGGGAAGGGAACAGCGTTCCATGCATCTCTGGCATTGAGTCATGCCGGCCACATGACCATGGAAACGTCTTTGGACAGTGCTGGCTCTTCAGCTTTGAAACAGAGATAAGCACCGCCCCTAGAGTTGGGAACGACTAGCACATATGTGTGAGGGGAACCTTTACCTTTATACAAACGGTTCATATCCGGCGATAGTTACTCTGCAAGGGATGGTGTCCATAAAGTTTTTAGCAGTTGCAAGATCATAGGGACCTTTACTTCCAGCCTCCCAAACTCGGAGCCATGTTATTGGGAGTGTTAATAAACACTATCTGGAACTATTCATGCTCCCTATTTCTGTGTTACACTTCTTGTTCAATACAGAAACCGATGCATGTTC
Source organism: Arizona elegans (assembly GCA_022577455.1). Classification (NCBI taxonomy): domain Eukaryota; kingdom Metazoa; phylum Chordata; class Lepidosauria; order Squamata; family Colubridae; genus Arizona; species Arizona elegans. The sequence continues at coordinate 191,764,603 of JAKOOJ010000001.1, forward strand.
TCCCTGTCCCCAGTAAACAAATCCCACCCAATATTAAGCTACATTTTTTAAACGAAAACCAGCAGAGGGAAGCAAACTTCCTCTAATAACACCTATTTGCTTTTATTTGGACACACATTACAATCCTGAGATATGTTTGAACAAAACTTAATATAACTAACTAGTCCATCAATTATTTTTGTTATTTTCCAGGTAAATCACATACTTCTCAGAATCTTCCTTGAATCTTTATTCAGTTTTCAAAACATGAAGCTAGAAAAATTCCCTAGGAAGGTTGCAAATGTTAACACAATTGTTTTTCTATGTGTTTGCCTGCAGATTGTCCAGGCCATTTCCCAGGGGGCTGAGAATGATCTCATGATTCATTACATTTTCATGGACAATGAATTTGAGCTGCCCACAAGTGCAGGACTGCAGCTACAAGTAGCTTTGTCTGGAATAGCCACCCCTGGAGCAAAGGTTGGAATGAAAATTTCACAGAGGAATGTGAGTTTTATTTTCACACTAATTTTGAAGTTTCTTCAATAGCCTACAATGCAATAGATGAAATGATGCAACTGGTGAACTATGGTAGTGCAAACAAGAGCCACAATTTCAGGGAGGAGGGGGGACTCTCATTACATTTTGCAATGCTCCCCTTAGGGTTATAGGGGTATGCAATGTACCTAAAATCAAGAGGAGCTCTTGGTATAGGATTTCATTAATGGCCTACCTATATTTCCCCTATATTGGAAGTAAGGTTGCACCATGACAAGCAGAATCATGATGGGCATGTAGGAAGGTACATAGTTCTTGTTCTTTAGGTGAGTTTAAGTACATTACAAACTATTTTTCTGTGGAGTCCATCTAGGAATTCCATATTCAGAGAAGCACTTCTATGTGGGAGAGAAAACCTATTCAAATTCATTGATATATAATTTAGGCCCAGGTTATTTCAGAAAACATTTTTCTTGTATGAGCCTCATAATTTATAAGTTTCATCTTTGGATATCACCACTTCATCTGATGGTGATATGAAACCTGGTCTCCTCAGTTATTATTCTTAGATTGCAGAAAACACACTTTATTAATGATCTATTTTCTATAGAAGGCTACGAGAGAGCCTTACAGGCCTATGTTTATGCTTGGATTTTAATCATAGCTAATCTGAGTTTTTTTTAAAAAAAGGCGTATATAGAAATGAAGTAAATAAATACTTCATTGTATGATAAATAAAGTGCTGAAGATAGCACTGACTTTGAAATGTGCTTATTTCATGTTTAAATGTTTTTCATGTATGTAAATCAGACTTTTGGATAAATGCAAATACCAATATTTAGTAAATCCACTTCAAGATCTGAAATGTATTGTCTGTCATCCTGGTGAGGATTGCTATCAATAAGTAAACTATAAGAATCAGGAACTAATTCTCGTTTGCAACATCATGACAAATATTTGGGAATGATTAAACAAATATTTGTATCTTGTATGTATCTTCTAGATCCAAGCAGATTTGGTTGTCAAGCCATCAATGGCAGTTGAGTTCATAACTCATTTAGGAGTGAATATCCCCGAGTTTTCTAGAAATGGTATACAGATGAACACCAATATATACCATGAATCTGGAATTGAAACTAATGTTGCATTGAAAGCTGGACACCTTAAATTCACCTTTCCAGCACCAAAGGCCCCAATCAAGCTTTTCAGCGTCAGGTATTGTAAAAGTTCTGTAAACAACTTTTCTTTTTTGGTTGCTGATTTTTATTCCTGCATAAAACATTAATGTGCAGTACAGGTTTTGTACAGAGATGTTCTGCAATAATTTTTTCAGTCTTCTGTTACAAAAAATAGTTCCTGGGTGCAATTATGATATGCCAATCTAGTCATTGTCTTTCTCTACATTCTGAAAGGAACTTAATCTGTGAATTGCTATAAAGTTGCAGTTTTCTATCTTCCAAAGAATACTTTTAAGCAGTGGTGTGATTCACCCAACTCGGGAGAACCGGTTGTTAACTTTCTGAGCAGTTTGGTGAACTGGTTGTTGGAAGAAATCATTAAGGCAGAAAACCAGTTGTTAAATTATTTGAATCCCACCACTGCTTTTAAGCAGTCTGAAAACCTTGGGCTGGGTCTATCAGTTTAGAGTTTTTGTTTTCTAGTCTTCCCTTGAAAGACATACAAACCAGACTCAAAGACAATATTGGAATCAGTGGTGAAATCCATTTTTTTTTTACTACCGGTTCTGTGGGCGTGGCTTTGTGGGCATGGTGTGGCTTGGTGGGTGTGACTTGGTGGGCATCGCAGGGGAAGAATACTGCAAAATCTCCATTCGCACCCCACTTCAGGGGAAGGATACTGCAAAATCTCCATTCCCTTTTCACTCCTGGGAGAAGGATATTGCAAAATCTCCATTCCCACCCCACTCTGGGACCAGCCAGAGGTGGTATTTGCCGGTTCTCTGAACTACTCAAAATTTTCACTACCAGTTCTCCAAACTACTCAAAATTTCCGCTATCGGTTCTCCAAAACCTGTCAGAACCTGGTGGATTTCATCCCTGATTGGAATGTAAATTAACTTTCCGAGAGCAGGATTAAAGATTTGCACAAAATGTTTTAATTTATGATCATTGACTCTTTGTTTTAATTGCTAATTGGTTGAGTGAGTAGAAAGAGAAAAAAACGTTGATTTCCTTTTCCTTTTACAGCAATGTCTTGCATTTGGTCACCCCAACCCGAACTGAAGTGATCCCTCCATTGATTGAGAATAGAGTGACACAAAACTCTTGCTCACCTTTCTTTACTGGCCTTAAATTCTGTACCAGAATAGAATATTCCAATGCTAGCTCTACAAATGCAGCACCTTATTATCCACTGACAGGCGAAACCCGGTAAGATAACCTATTGGTCTTTCTCTGAATGAATCACCCACTCCTCTTTGATTCTTTGATATTTCAGGCCAAATACAAACCCTTCAGCAAAAATAGAAAGATCGTGGAACTGTATAAAACATGCACACATTCAGATAGTAGTCTGTTTTGCTTATTTTTTTTCCCTCCTGGTATTAACGGGAAATGGGTCTTTGGGAGGTGTTGTACTTTCATTGCGCTAGTGTGCTGCTTTATTGGCTCTGAAAATTGAGCCCCTCTTCACCATCCTGAAAGCCAGGAATCTATTTGTAATGAATTCTTCGAGATGTTGAATTATTTGTCCATCATAATTTTTTTTTACATTTCCATGGTACTATAACCTCGGGACAGACTATCCTGACACCCAATATTTTATATTCTATTCTGTATCTTTATATTTTATGGTACCGCTCTTTACTGCAAACATCTTTAGAGTTGTTTTAATGTGATAATTTGTATGGATACCTAATAGCAATTGATGCTGTATTCCCTTATCCCAAGAGTGTCAGCATTGTAGAACTTTGCCTTTAATCATTATGTATATACGTTCGACATGCAAAACCATAGGCGTGTGAAGTTGAGAGTACATCATTAGAATGGCAACTAAAATACAATGCAGAAAAGGAGAAGATAAGGAGGGAAACAAGAATATACCACATACCATAATTATTGATAGATCAAAGTGAACATAATATTGTTAAATTTTCAAAGTCATAATAGCTTTCACATGATGTCTATTAGATCAGAGGGTCCCAACCTATGGGCCATGAGGGATTCGCAATGGTAATTCTTTTCTATCTTGGCTGTTATTCCATTTAAATATTCACAATGAGATATTGTCTTCTCACTTTAACATATTTAGGTTTGAAATTGAACTACAACCAACAGGAAAAGTAAAGGAGTACATTGCAAGTGCAAATTATGAACTAAACAAAGAGGGCAAAGACTTGGTAGACACTTTAAAATTCATTGCTCAAGCCAAAGGTAAGAAGCTGTGCAATTTGTTGTACAGTAATGGAACATCTTTCAAAGATTTGCTTAATAATAAATCTCTTTTCTGAGGAAAAACTAGTACAAAATCACTAGTTTCCTGTCCACAAATCTTGGAAGGTCAGGTTGCAGGAATTTTTTTAGCAAGTTTTATCAAATCAACACAAATCCAACATCTATCAACAATGATACCTGAAGGAAAACTTTCCAAACAAAGATTTTAATCATTTAATATTTGAACTGAAAGACATTTTGAACTGCATTGATGTTGACCGTTTACTTTAATGGAACCACATTTGTAATCATCAGTTACCATTGTATGTTTCAGGTGTAAAAGAAAGTGAAGCCAAAATCATCTTTACATTCAACCGAGGGAGAAAAATCTTTACCAGTGACTTCCAGGCCCCTGGCTTCAACATCGATTTTGGCACCAACCTTAGGATTACTGATTCCTCTAATCAAGAAAAGAAAGCAGTTGCCTTTATCTTAGACATAATCAACAAGAAAAGTCCTGAAATTACCATCACAGGAAGCCTAAGGTAATAATACTTTCCCCCTCCCAAATTCTTATAGATATACCAAGGCTGATAGCATGTAAATAGGCCTTGATTTCTTAACTCATGTTGTAAAGATACTGTTGACTGATGACAGTGGTGGGGGAAGAATTTCTATGGGCAATTCTACTTGGCATACTCTCCAATAAATTTCAAGTGATTTGGAGTTGGTTGTGCAGTTGTCTTAGCTTGTGTGACTAGGCAGTGCTTCCTCAATTCTCTCATAAGAGAATGCCAGTATCATCCATCAGTGTGCCATCTCCCAAACTATGGCAGCAAAAATCCTATCACCTACATTCCACACAGAAAAGGGAAAAATAACTTTACTCTCACTCGCAATCCTTATTTCCAATACTTTTCTTCATTTTTCTGAACATTTTGAAAGAGTTACAAAATGAGGCTAAAACTGACTAACAATGGGGGATTTGGGGCAGTGGTGGGATTCAAAAAATTTTACTACCGGTTCTCTGGGCATGGCTTGGTGGGCGTGGCAGGGGAAGGATACTGTGAAATCTCCATTCCCTTCCCACTCCAGGGTAAGGTTATTGCAAAATTCCCATTTCTTCCCGATCAGCTGGGAGTCGGGAGGCAGAGAATAGATGGGGGCAGGGCCAGTCAGAGGTGGTATTTACCGATTCTCCGAACTACTCAAAATTTCCACTACTGGTACTCCAGAACTGGTCAGAACCTGCTGAATACCACCTCTGATTTGGGGCATATAAATTCCCACTGAAAACTATGATGATATCATATGAATTGGTAGTTTTTACAGCAAGGAGTTTTCCCCAGCGACTGCAACCATGTTTGCAGATAGCAGAAACACTGCATGTAAAGCAGTGAGTAGCAGAGAAAAAAGGTTGAGTCCAGAGGAAGGAAGGAGTGCGCAAATTAGAGGATGCTATTTATATAAGGACTGAAAATCAAACAGGGACACCTTTTTTTACAAGGATTGTGAAAATGGCTTGAAACTGAATTCTGAAGAAGGCTTAAAGTAGGGTTTATCATTGAAGTTGCTTATGGAAGCTACTGAGAAGCTCAGACAGGGGAAGCAGAGTATAGCGAATAGGAAGCAAGTGTAAATTGAACTGCTCTGCAGTCAAACTGGGAAAAAAAATGATTTTATTGCTGAAGAGACACCAACATGAAATATAGCATTGCTTTGCTTGTGTCAAACTAGCATAAATGGGTCATATGAAAGAGCCCTGTCAGACTGTATGTTGGTGGTGTTATAATTTTGCTTTTGTGAAAATAATTTGCAGTGTTGTCCAAATACTTTTACTAATGTACTGCTAGCATTGCCATTCCCAGTATAATTCCAGGCTTCAGAAAACATTGCCTCTGTTGATTTTGGTATGGAAAAGTCTGAGACTCCTACACATTAATCCTGTTCTCCAGTTTTGCATTCTGACATTAGCTTTTAACGTACAATCGCACTGTTTAAAACCTAGTATAATGATTGTTGTAGCTTATACCCTGACAGAACTGGTAATCATTTACATCAGTGAACTTTGGACTATCCGAGATTACAGTGGATATTTCGTCACCCACTTCCCTAGCCATTTTGAAATTAAAGCATCAATGGTAGCATAAATACTTGCCTATTGTTACCAGGGGGTGAGGGTTATTGTTTTTACTATTATTGTATTGGGGTTTTTTTTATTTATTTATATTTATTTATTTATATTTATATTTATATACCGCCCTTCTCCTGAAGGACTCAGGGCAGTGAATAACCAAAGGTAAAAAACATAGAATACAGAAATTTAAAAGCAGTTTAAAATATATTAAACAATTTGGCCCAACAATTAAAATACCACATTTAAAATTAAAATTAAAATTAAACAATTGGAGAGGTTAGGCCAGCCCGGCTTGTTGAAATAAAAAAGTCTTGAGGGCCCGGCGGAAGGTATGTAAATCCGGAATCATCCGTATCTCCGGGGGGAGCTCGTTCCAGAGGGCAGGTGCTCCCACAGAGAAAGCTCTCCCCCTGGGGGCCGCCAGTCAACATTGTTTGACCGACGGCACCCTGAGGAGCCCCTCTCTGTGGGAGTGTACTGGCTGGTGGGAGGCTCTCGGTGGCAGAAGGCGGTCTTGTAGATATCCAGGTCCTAAGCCATGGAGCGCTCTAAAGGTGGTCACCAACACCTTGAATCGCACCCAGAGGACCACCGGGAGCCAGTGCAGCTCGCGCAGGAGAGGTGTTACATGGGAGTGCCATGTATTGTTTGTAAGTCGCCTAGAGTCCCTGAAAGTAAGTGGGCAGCCACTTGAGATAGATATAGATATAGAGAGAAATAGACATGTATGTATATACATACATAAATACAGTATGTATAGTTTTATATATAATGTCTGTATTTCTTTTTTATGATTTGCTTCTACCAGTTCTGCTGCTGGGAGAGAATCATCCTTGGAAGCGGCAATCTCTATTCCCCGCCTACAGACTCAAGCTAAAACAGATATATCCCTCCATCAGTCAAGTCATTCAGTGATATTCCAGATTGACTCCTCTGCTACCTCATATGGCTCATCGGTTTCAGAGAGGATTGTCTTAAAATATGGTAGGTTTCTTTCACGAAATGAAATATATTCATCAACAAACAACAACAGCAACAAAAACCTCAGCCTTCTGATTCTGGGTATGTAGGACAACACTTCTCCAATCACACCCCAATTTTGTCCAGCCCCTTCAGGGGACTGCCTACTGGAGCTTAAATCTTTATAGTGGCATACATTAACAGATTTGTTAATTTTGTTAATGTATTACAGTTTTTGTTAATCTGTAGATTAACAAAGTTGTAGGTCATCTAGTCCAACCCCCTGCCCAAGCAGGAGACCCTATGCCATTTCTGACAAATGGCAGTCCAATCTCTTCTTGAAAGCCTCCAGTGATGAAGCTCAAACAATTTCTGAAGGCAAGTTGTTCTATTGGTTGATTGTTCTCATTGTCAGAAAATTTCTCCTTACTTCTAGGTTGAATCTCCCCTTGATCAGCTTCCATCCATTATTCCAAGCTATTGGAAAATAGCTTGACCCCCTCCTCTCTATGGCAGCCCCTCAAATATTGGAACACTGCTATCAGTGGTGGGTTCCTCTCAGTTTGACCCAGTTCTGCCAAGCCAGTAGCGGTGACAATATGATGTCACCGAACCGGTTCTGCCCCCCTGCCCCCCCGCCTTATTCTTACCTTTTATTTGGCCCCATCCCCAATCTATTGCTGCCTCCTGGCTCCCAGTTGATGGCTAGAGGGAAAAAAACTGTTTAAACTCTTGCCGTGGGGCTTCAAAGGGCCGCCCTACAGCTGATCAGTGTTAAAAGAAAACAAATGAGTAGACCAGTGCCTGCAAAAATAAATGGATAGATTGGTACAGCTCTGCAAGCAGTTAAAAGCCTGATAGATCAGTACCTCTGCTAAATCCTAAATAATTGTCACATGACTATCAAGCCATGCCCACAAAATAAGCCACGCCCACAGAACTGGTAGTAAAAAAATTTAGAACCCACCCCTGACTGCTGTCATGTCTCCCCTGGTCCTTCTCTTCACTAGACTAGCCATATTGAGTACTTGAAACCGTTCATCATATGTTTTAGCCTCCAGTCCCCTATAGAGAGAACTAGGGCATTCAGGCCTGAAGGGTACAATTTGTCATTAAATCAGAATATGTATTTCACACAACTCTAGCCCAGGAGTTGAATAGTTTTGACAATGAGGGATGCAATATCCAGTTTGGTTGCCTTGTGTACATAGACTTTTAACTGCTCTGTTAAGACAGAACATTGCCTGCAGTATACCATTGTGGAGGTAGTCTACACTTCATAACTCGAAAGTATGGAACACTTCACAAATGTGTGTGTCATAGGGTTGAGTATGTCCTTTATTTGGAAACAGACCTTTGCATGAAAAAATGTGATCTCTAGCATGGTTCCTCTGTCTATTCAACATATAAGCTCTCTCTCACCTCATCAAAGTAATTATCTGTATGGAAACTGGTAGGGTTTTTCTTTTCAATTTCATAATCCAGGATCTCTAGGAAATAATATAGGGTCCTTGGTTCTGGGTTTCAGATACAGAAAAAGTGGAGATTCAGTGGAACTCAGGCACTAGCGCTGCTTTGAAGAGATTATCTGCCAATCTGCCTGGAGATCTGAAAGGTTATTCAAAGGCTCTGCAGAAAAAGGCAAATGGATTTCTGGATCACAAAGTAGCTAATACTGACATGACACTCCGGCACATCATTTCACATTTTATTGTGGTAAGTAGATGTGTCTGTTGTAGTTGCCATTTGTCAAAATATCTGGTACAGTTGATAATTTCAGATTATTTGAATGTTCTAGCTGTAGGAGGTGTCAGTATCTCCCAGGGAAGGCCAAGGTCCAATTGTAACCAAGCACAATTTTGACAATAGAAATATTAAGGATCAGGAAGCCAGGGACCCTAGAGTGTGAAGATGATGCAGTGGCTTCCTCTCCATGCAAATTGTAACTTGAGTTGTTGCCGTACCTGGGACAAGAGAATCTCGTGTAGGTTCTTCTCTCATATTTCAGCAGTGCAGAAAGAAAAGGTGGTGTGAATCAGTTTGCACACAACTAGAGAATGTTACATGAGACCATGTCCTTACTGTTTTTAGCATTTTATCTCTGGTTTGAACGGTTTGAATTGTTCCTAAATGTAAGATGCTTGTATTGTGATCATTTACTATGATTTTTCAGGCAACCAATACCTGGCTGCAAAAGACATCCAAAGATATTCCATATGCCCAGAATTTACAGGACAAATTAACTAAACTTCAAGAACTTGACTTTCAAATCATAGATGTAATCACCATTCCTGAAGAGCTTTTCTTTAAAAGGTAAACAAAATATATTTGTTTGCTTCGTCTGGTGCTGGCAAACCCCATGGGAATTTCCAAGTTAGCTTTCCCCTCCTTCAGGGGTGTCAAATTCACGGCGTCACGGCGGCATCACGTGATATATCATGACTTTTCCCCCCTTCACTAAACTGGGCATGGGCATGGTTAGTGCGTGATGCATCCGGCCCACGGACTGCGAGTTTAACAGGCCTGCCCTACTTGAAGGCAACAAGAACTATGGACTTCAACTCCCCCAATTCTGCAGCCTATATAGACATTAATGAGAATTCTGGAGATTGAAGTCCACATATCGGGAAAGCATTGAAATTGATGTAAATAAGCAGAGAAGAATACAGTGGAGTGGAGTGGAGTGGAGTGGAGTGGAGTGGAGTGGAGTGGAGTGGAGTGGAGTGGAATGGAATGGAATGGAATGGAATGGAATAGAATAGAATAGAATAGAATAGAATAGAATAGAATAGAATAGAATAGAATTGTTTATTGGCCAAGTGTGATTGGACACACAAGGAATTTGTCTTTGGTGCATATGCTTTCAGTGTACATAAAGAAAAAATAAAATATATTCACAACACTTAGTGATAATCATAGGATAGATACTAATAAGCAATCAAATCAGGGGTGAAATGTTCCCAGTTCGCACCAGATCACCCGATCCAGTAGTGATGGCGGCGGGTGGTTCGGAGAACCGGTAGCAAAAATCCCTGCGCCCTCCTCCCATGCCCAGATGAGCCGCGAGATCATCAGAAGCTGTTTTTTTTTACTTTTAAAAGCATTTTTTCTACAACCTTTTCGGCCGAAAAAAATGCTTTTAAAAGTAAAAAAAAAAAGCCTCTGATGATCGCGCGGCTCAGCTGGGATCATCAGAGGCTTCTAAAAGCATTTTTTTCTGCAACCTCTTTATCTGAAGAGATTGTAGGAAAAATGCTTTTAAAAGTAAAAAAAAAAAAAGTTGGCCACGCCCACCCAGTCACGTTATCCCCCCCACCAAGCCACACCCACAGAATTTTAGATTTCACCCCTGAATCAAATCATGCCATAAATGGAAAGAGATAGGTACTAGGAAGAATGAGAAGAATAATAGTAATACAGTCTTAGTAAATAATTTGACAGGGTTGTGGGAATTAGTTGTTTAGTAGAGTGAAGACATTCAGGGGAAAACATAGATGGATGGATGGATGGATGGATGGATGGATGGATGGATTGATGGATGGATCGATCGATCGATGGATGATAGTAAGTAAAAGCAAAAGTTAACCATTTCTTCAGTGGTGTTCTCTTCAAGAGATGACTTCATTAGGATTTTTTCCAAGCAAGATTATTAACAATGCTTTGTAGTTACTGCTTTTGTCTGCTGTCTATTAAAATGGACATGTTTCAAAGAAGAATAGTGCATTTTTAAACTTACAGTGGGTAATTCTGTGTTTCAGTGATGGCAAGATTAAATACGTTTGGAATAAAGACAGTACTTTCATTACTATCCCGGTGCCATTCGGTGGACGATCATCACAGGACATAAGCGTACCCAAGACTCTAAGAGCGCCGGCACTGATGGTGGAATCACTGGGATTAAATATTCCATCGCAGGAGTATAAAATTCCACAATTCACCATCCCTGACGATTACACACTTCGGGTACCTTTGTTGGGCACTTTTGAGATCACTTCCAACTTGTACAACAATTACTACAATTGGTCCGGCTCCTATTCTTTAGCTAACACCACAAAAGATGTGTACAGTCTGAAAACAAGATACTTTATAAAAGCTGATTCTGTTTTGGACTTACTTTCATATAATGTACAAGGTAAGCATCAATTAGTGTTATAAAAGCAACTAATTAAGCATCTGTTATGTTTTCCTGTGTTTCCTATGTTTTCAAAAGTCACAGACTCTTTGCTCTGAACACACAAAATCAATATGAATGGTTTTAACGTTTTATGTTTACACTGTTTAATTTAATGATTAGACCTCTCAGCGGCTTTTGATACCATCAACCATGGTATCATGTTGCGCCGGCTGGAGGGACTGGGAGTGGGGGGCACCGTTCTGCGGTGGTTCTCCTCCTATCTCTCCGACCGGTCGCAATCTGTGTTGACAGGGGGGCAGTGGTCGACCCCAAGGCGCCTTGTTTGTGGGGTGCCGCAAGGGTCGGTCCTCTCGCCCCTCCTGTTCAACATTTATGTGAAGCCGCTGGGTGAGATCATCCGTGGTTTTGGGGTGGAGTTCCATCAGTACGCTGATGATACTCAGCTGTACATTTCCAGCCCAGACCATCCCAATGATGCCTTGGAAGTGATGTCCCAGTGCCTGGAGGCCGTGCGGGTCTGGATGAGGAGAAACAGGCTTCGACTCAACCCTTCCAAGACCAAGTGGCTGTGGCTGCCGGCGTCCCGGTATAGCCAGCTGACGCCATTGCTGGTTATTGGGGGAGAATCATTGGCCCCCACGGAGAGGGCCCGCAACTTGGGTGTCCTCCTGAATGCGCGGCTGTCTTTAGAGGGGCATATGACAGCCGTGGCCAGGGGGGCTTTTTGTCAGGTTCGCCTGATACGCCAGTTACGCCCCTTTCTGGACCGGGACTCCCTATGCACGGTCACTCAAGCACTCGTCACTTCTCGTCTGGACTATTGTAACGCTCTCTACATGGGGCTCCCCTTGGGGTATACCCGGAGGCTCCAACTGGTGCAGAATACGGCTGCGCGGGGGATTATGGGAGCGACGGGGCGCTCCCATGTGACTCCTCTCCTGCGCGAGCTGCATTGGCTTCCGGTAGACTTCTGGGTGCGCTTCAAGGTGTTGGTGATCACCTTTAAAACGCTCCATGGCTTAGGGCCAGGGTACTTACGGGACCGCCTTCTGCCACCAATAGCCTCCCACCGGCCGATTCGCTCCCACAGAGAGGGCCTCCTCAGGGTGCCGTCGGCCAGACAATGCCGGCTGGCGACTCCCAGGAGGAGAGCCTTCTCTGTGGTGGCACCTACCCTATGGAACAATCTACCCCCAGAAATACGAGTGATCTCCGACCTCTGGATTTTTTGTCGGGCCCTAAAAACTTATTTTTTTCAGTTAGCCGGTCTGTCTTGATTTTAGGGTTAGTTTTAAAATTTTAATATTTATTTTAATTGACAAGTTTTAAATTGTGGGCCAAATTTATAAATTATTTTAACTTTATTTTTTACCTGTGATGTTTGTATAGATGTTTTTTATCTGGCTGTTCAGCGCCCTGAGTCCGAAAGGAGAAGGGCGGTATAGAAATTCAAACAAACAAACAAACAAACAAACAAATAAATAAATAAATAAATAAATAAATAAATAAATAAATAAATTTCTCCCCAAGTATAAGTCTTACTATTTGGTTATTAGACTCTGAAAATGAACTCAACATACTAAGTCCAGACTGTTCATGCAGAGAACTCTAACAGCCTGGTTGGCATATTTGCATAAACACTGATTGCCTTTTTTTAAAAAAAGCATATTAAGTGTGTGAAACTAAAAAAAAAAGCTGTACAATCTTATTTAATTTAATTTAATCAATTCAATTTATATGCCGCCCCTCTCCGAAGACTCAGGGCGGCTCACAATACATTTTTAAAAAATCATTATAAAAAACATTTAAAAATTAAAAACATTAAAAACATTACAAAGTATTATTACAAAGTATTGCACAATCTTGTGCCTAATTTTGGAGCAAGTTTCTGAATCAGAACTTACTATCATGCAAGAGAGATGGAGGCTTTGAGATCTTGTGTCTGCCCAAGATCACTTAGCATTGTGTAGTCTTCCTCATACTGATACCCTCGCTGTATTTTAAGATAAGGACCTTATCCTTTGATATGTGGATTGGGTCTAGGTAACTTATTTGGGGATTTGAGGAAATTTGAGTAAAGGATTTTCCCCTGTTTGCTATTTTTACTTGATTAACGTAGCTTTAGCTTGACTGTCAATTATCTAGTCGAGATGCTGATTCTCAGTCCATGGTGGATTTTGTTAATGTTTTAAGGGAAGATGAAAACAGTATAAAGAATAAAATATTTTATTCTGATATAAAACTTCTCACACGAATTTGGCAGTAGTAATCTAATATATCTAAATCGAGGTGTCAAACTCGCGTCATCACATCGTCACATGACGTACCGTGACTTTTTCCCCCTTTGCTAAAATGGGGCTGGGTGTGGCCAGCACACGACGCATCCTGCCGGTGAACCGTGAGTTTGACACCCCTGATCTAAATGGAAGCAAGTTGAGAATAACCATATAGTTCATGTTACAATATAAACCTCAAGTTTAGGCCTTGTTCCCTCTGTTCTGATACAGCAGGAAGGAGTCAATCAGATCTTTCCACCTCATGTCCTACTAATGATGCCTTTCTTGCTATATGCTTGAATCCATATTAGTTTTTAACCAATGGTTTAGTAAAACAAATCGGGATCAGAAATCAAGATTTGAAAATGACTTCAAATCTTGGCCAGTTTAGTTAGGATAAACAGCAGTTGGTTGAAAATGAAAGTTTGTGTTCTCCTGCTTGTATCTATGCTGGAAATAGGATGCTTCCTGACTAATGTTCATCTATAGCTGCAGTTCAGTCTGTGCAGGAGAATGGAACAATTATCCAGAATGTTACTCAACTAAAGTCCCCATAATTTCTGCCTTTCTTCTCACCTCCAGCTTGTGGCTGGACCGTGAAAGCTGTTTTCAGCAACCTCTTTCAGGCCACAGACTGCCTGCCTCTGGTTTCAAATAACACTTGAATTTGATCATGAGGCAAAAACATCATTACATTTGGAGGTTCAAAATTCAAACCTAGCCCATTATTTATTACATAACATTGATTGAACTTTTATTTCCAGTGCCCAGCTATATGCTACTATAGCTCACTTGCTTCTGTATGTTTATAAATATATAAAAGAAGTCATGCAACAGTATTTCTACCTCAAGATATGAACACCAGGTTTAAACATGTTGCATTTTGCAAGAAAAAAAAATGCCATAGATTTAAAAAGAAGTTGTTGTCATCTGTAGTTTGCTACAGCTAACACCCATGACAATCCCACATGCTAAAATGTCAAACAAGTTATAATTGCGCTCATACATTGAATTGAATTAACATTATTATTAAGTTTTCAGTGAAACTTCTAAGCAATCCTTGCATACCTTTTAAAAAAGAATAATGCCCAAATAATCTACTATAAATATAATCTGTTATAAATCCCGCTCAGCAAGCTAGTTTGAGTCTGATGATTAAGGTGCTGGACTTGGAGCAGGGAAGCCCAAGTTCTAATCCTGCCTTAGAGACAAAGGGCAGCTGGGTAGTGTTTGGTTAGTCATTACTTCTGAGCAGGAGTGAAATTCAGCAGGTTCTGACAGGTTCTGGAGAACTGGTAGCGGAAATTTGGAGTAGTTCGGAGAACCGGCAAATACCACCTCTGGCTGGCCCCAGAGTAGGGTGGGAATGGAGATTTTGCAATATCCTTCCCCCAGGAGTAGGGAGGGAATGGGGATTTTGCAGTATCCTTCCCCTGCCACGCCCACCAAGCCATGCCCACCAAGCCACGCCCACAGAACCGGTAGTAAAAAAATTGAATTCCACCACAGCTTCTGAGTCTTAGAAAGAGGACAATTTGAAACCACTTCTGAAAATTTTGCCAAATAAACTGCATCTCCTCTGACACTATAAGTCAAAGGAAAAAAATAGTCCTATTCAAGTCAGTCCCTGTGTACACTTACTCAGAGCAAGGCCCCACTGAATACAGCACAACTTATTTTCAAGTATACAAGCATACTTCTTGCATTTTAAACATCTGGATTATAGAATTCATGAATGATGAATGGGGAGAGCAATCATTTTAAAATCACAATAGCTCAAGTTACTTAGCATCTTAAAGTTACTAATGTTGTTTTTTTCCCCATTTTATTTCAGGTGCGGGAGAAGCAAGTTATGACAGAAACGGACTTACCTATGATTATGAAAACTCACTCCGTCACAGCCTCCTCAATTCCAATTTTAAATTCAGCAAGGTCAACAAATATGGACTCCTTCCCACCGTCAAAAATACCATGACATTGGAGGCTTCCAGCCCCATCGGAGTTATGTTTTCCTTGTCTGTCCATCAGGATTCCACTGACGAAGACAATTCGCATGTTGGTGTTACCAATCTAGAAGGGCAATTGAAGGTTGCTACAATGTTTGCCAAAACCACATACTTACAATCTCTCACCTCTGATAAGAATAATCTCAATTTGGTATGGGATTCAACCCTGAAGTTCGATTCTTCCTTGTTCATGGCTACTAACCAGATGACTCAAAAAATTACTGCGGATGCATGGACACTCTTGTCTACCACAAACATACAGAATTACATTCTGACTAATGAGGTTTCCTTAAAGTATCAAAACAGCCAGCTGAAACTGTCATCACAGGCAGTTGGAACCTACCCAAACTTTGCAGCAATCAATAAGTTTGATTTAACTTTAGACAAGCAACAGGCTATCCTTCATTCTGATTTAAAGGCCACTTACTTTGAAAATGTATATTTCGCCCTGGTATCATGCTCTGTTAATAACCAAGGCCTTGAACTGATCAATGACTTGTCATTCGAAAATGGAAGAAACAAAGCAGAACATAAGTCTGCTCTAAGTATTAAGCAGGATGGATTGGTGAGCAGTGCAACAACAAAATTGCAGCTTCTCTTACTGGTCTTTCAGAATGAAATGAATGCACGAATTGGCGCTTCTGGTGCTTCTGTGAAGATTGATACCAATGGACGATCGGGGATACACAATGCAAGGTTCAGCTTGGATGGGAAACTAGCCCTCACAGAAATAGCACTGCTGAGCACTTACCAAGGGAGCATTTTGGATGTGGACAGCAAAAATATTTTGAACTTCAGAGTAAATAATGGAGAACTTCGATTTTCAAATAGTTTGACAGGCTCATACAAAGAAATGAAGTTTGAACACACCCACGAGCTGAACACTGTAGGGTTGTCCTTGACTTATGTTTCAAATTTGGACCACACTATTAACCCAGACATATCCCACAAACATCACGTGGACCTGCAACTACAGCCCTCTTCCCTCACAGCCAACTTGAACAATGATTTGAAATACAGTAGTGCCAATGTAAACAACAAAGCCCGCTTGCAGCTTGAGCTCTTCAAGGTAAATCTGGATGGTAATATTAAAGGCGCTTATAGTGGCAATGAGATAAAGCATACCTATATCTTTACTTATGGAGATCTGACTGCACATATGAAGACAGACACAGCTGCAAACATTCGGGGTGCAGTCCTTACCCATAAAGTTAACTTAAACGTTGCAGGACTCTCTTCTACAATCAACGTCCACACAAACTGTGATTCCAAATTCTTAACCTTTTCTAATGAAATACGGTCTGTGGCTGCCCCCTTTACTGTCACTTTGGATATGCATACTAATGGAGATGGACACTTTGCACTTTTGGGAGAACAGTCTGGTCGGTTGTACAGCAAATTCTTGCTAAAAGCAGAACCTCTTGCATTTGTCTTTTCCCATGATTACCAGGGATCAACCAACCACATCATCAATTCTGGGGAAAGATATAATACTGGATTAGATAGCAAAATCGCAGTTGTTTTAACTCCATCTGAACAAAGCAGTGCTTGGAAAACGAAGAGTCAGCTGAATAACCATGTATATACCCAAGACATTAACGTGTTTAACAATGCTGAAAATATTGGTGTGGAGTTGACTGGACAAACTTTAGCTGATCTTTCTGTACTAGATTTTCCTATGAAGATACCATTCACAAAAAATGAAAGACTTAATCTAATTGATACCCTGGGTTTAAGAGAAAATATAGCCGAGCCTCAAGAATTTGGCCTCTCTCTTTCCGTCAAATATGATAAAAATGCAGATGTGCATGTCATCAATCTACCTTTCTTGGAAAGACTTCCAGCATATTATGAGCAATTCAGACGTTCCATCTTAACTGCAATGAAGTCCATTCAGAAGAATCTAAAGAGCATAAATATAGACCAGCTTATGAGAAAATACAAAACAGCATTAGATAAGTTTCCCCAGCAAGTGAATGACTACGTGAACTCTTTCGATTTGGAAAGTAAAGTGAATAAACTGAAAGAGAATCTGGATGCCTTCACAAAAGATTATAGCATAACAATTGAGGACCTTCAAACCACATTGGAAAATGCTAAAGCTAACCTGCTAAATGTTTTGACTCAGCTGCAAGTACTTCTGACTAAAACTGAAAAGTATATGAAGGAGAATTATGACTTAAGGCCAGCTATCATGCAACTTATTGAGAAAATTGTTGAAAAAATAAAGGTTCTAGATAAGCAATATGAAATCAGTGTAACAATGATCAACACAATTCAGCAACTCCAGTCTTTTATTTCTCAGTATGACCCTAGCCAAATAGGAAGCAACACTGCTGCTTGGGTTCAAAATGTGGATGCCACATACAAAATCAGAGCTCAGATACAAGAAAAACTTGATCAACTGAAGAATCAGATTCAGAATTTCGATGCCCAACATATTGCAGAAACATTGAAGCAGCAGATAGAGACAATTGATGTTGAAATGCTTATAGAAAAGTTAAAAGTACAATTTCCATTTGAAAAAATAGACCAACTCCTTAGACAAATCAAAGACATCCTTCTAAATTTTATGGAAGATTATGAAATATCTGAGAAGATCAACGCATTCAGAGTCCGCATGCATGAACTTATTGTAAAGTATAATATTGACGACCAGGTCAAAGTTCTAATGGATAAGATGATAGAATTATATAAACAGCAGAAAATCTCAGAAACAGTTCAGCAATTAGCCATCAAGTTGAAAAAAATTGACATAAAACCATTCTTCAACCAAATTTTGAAGTTTATCGATGATGCCATTAAGAAGCTCCAAACATATGACTATAAAAAGCTAGTGGATGGTATCAATGACTTCCTTGATTCTGCGATAAAGAAGCTGAAGTCCTTTGATTACAACAAATTTGTAGATGAAACAAACAATAAAATTCGGCAAGCAACTCAAAACATCAATGATGAAATTAAAGCTTTGGAGCTGCCACAAAAATTAGAAGCTGCAAAACAGTACATCAAAGACGTCTCTGCTGTGGTTTCTCAAAATATTGAGAAATGGAAAGATAGTAGACTTGCTGCAACAGTTAACTGGTTCAATGATCTTCTAAGCTCTACAGCAATAGAGGAATTGAAAAGTAAGATCTTTGATTTCCTGGAAGATGCACGCAAAAGAATTTACCAAATAGACATTCCAACAGAATGCCAAAGATTTCTTCAGAAAGCAAGCCAGCTATATAGGACCGTAGTCTCCTATCTAGTTGAGAAATGGGACATTACCTCAAAGAAGATTAGTGTTTTAGCAGAGAAATACAATGTAAAAGATATGGCTGAGCGGCTGAACCAGTTTGTTGAAACTGGTTTTATCGTTCCTGCAATCAGGTTAGGCATAATCAACATACCAGCTTTTGAAGTTAGTCTCCGAGCCTTAAAGGATGCAACATTTCAAACTCCAGATTTTATTATTCCACTAACAGACCTTCATGTGCCTTCTTATGAGATAAATTTCAAGAAATTAAATGAAATCAGAATCCCAGTTAGATTTACTACTCCTGCATTTATCATTCTAAACATTATTAAAGTTCCCTCCTATACAATTGATTTTAATGAAATAAAACTGAAGATCGTGAGGATAATAGATCAATTAATGACAAGCGACTTTCAGCTGCCAGCAACTGATACATACTTTCAAGAAATGAAAATCAAAGATCTTTATTTTTCAGACTTTTCTTTACCTGAAATGAATTTGCCCCAGTTGCAAATACCCGAATTATTGATTCCAAAGCTGAACTTGAATGAATTTCAATTTCCAGATATAAAAATTCCGGAATTCCAGTTACCACGTATCCCGTACACAGTAACTGTCCCTACATTTGGAAAGCTGTCTGGTTCTTGCAGAATTGCATCTCCCTTCTTCACGCTGACTACTAATGCTGGTTTTCAGAATGTAACAGCTCATGCCCAGAGCCCAGAATTTGTAGCCTCTCTTTCGGCTATAGCAGTATCCAAAATTGACTACCTTGCTTTCACCATAACTGCAAATACTCACCTTTTGGCGCCTGAGATGAAAAAGTTAATCTTAAAAGAAAACCTGAAGTTCACCCACTTGTACCTTAAAGCCGATCATGGAAGTGAAGTCGTATTTTTGACAGCATCTGTTGAAGGAAATGCTGAAACAACAGCCAGCTTCCAGACTACACGTAATGCTATAGAACTGCATAACAAATTAACAGTCAACCTGAACAAGATTATTTCCATGGACAGCAAGACCCTTTATACACATAGGCTCAACATTCCAAAGGCCCAGTTCACTAGCCAAGCTGAATTAAGCAATGAAATAAAAACAGCATTGGAAGCTGGACACATATCAGTTACTTCCACTGGTAAAGGGAACTGGAAATGGACTGCTCGTGACTACTCTGATGAAGGAACCCACGAATCAAAAGTCAGTTTCACCATAGAGAGATCCATAGCTGCATTTCTAGCAGAAAACAGGATAAATGCCAAGTACTTAAGAGTCAACCAAAGAGCGGTGTATGAATACAACTTGCCAAGTTCTTCAAAGCTTCAGGTGGAGTCTACAATTGAGTCTCCACAAATTGGACAGAGTGTTTTAAATGTGCAAGGCACAGGGAATCTCGTACAGCTGAAAATGGAACTGTCTGGTACACACAATGCTAAGGTGATTGGACGCATCTCCGGGACAATAAATAATGATGTGTCCTTTTCAATACAACCATTTGAAATTAAAGCATCAACTAATAACAATATGAATTTAAAAGTTAGCTTCCCATTCAAAGTAGTTGGAAAAATTGAGTCTGTAAATAACTACGGCTTGGTGCTCAGTCCTTCCACTCAGCAAGTTAGCTGGGTAGCTGAGGGAAGATTTAACCAATATAGATACACTCATAACTTGTCTGCTGGTAATAATGAAGATAGTACTGAAGCTATTATATCCATGAATGGTGATGCTAACTTGGAATTCCTAAATATTCCTATTTCATTTCCTGAACAATCTGTTCCCTACACTGGCATCAAGACACCCCAAGTGCAAGAATACTCTCTGTGGGAAGAGACGGGGCTGAAAAGGTTACTGAAAACTCCAAAACAATCATTTGATTTAAATGTAAAACTTCAGTACAAGAAGAACAAAGATGTACATTCATTTCCAATTCCTTTAGATGGTGTGCACAAAACACTCAATTATTACATAGTGAACTTCAACAAACATTTTGAAAGAAATAGAGATCATACTTTAGCGTTTCTGACAGAATCCTACAACCAAGCCAAGGTCAAGTTTGATAAATACAAAGTGGATACTTCAGTAAACCAAAGTCCGCAAATCTTCAAGATTCCAAGCTACACCATACCTGTGCTTAATATCGAAGTCTCTCCTTTTACAGCAGAACTGCCAACCTTTGGTTATATGCTTCCAAAAGAAATGAGCACCCCAGGTTTCACTGTTCCATTTGTCGGATTTTCAATGCCATCATATACCGTAGTTCTTCCATCACTGGAGCTACCAGTTCTTCATATTCCCCAAGGCCTGAGAACACTGAAGCTTCCCAACTATCGAGTAAGCCCACTGCCAAACCAGATCTATATTCCAGCCTTTGGAAATATTACCTATGATTTCTCATTTAAATCTAGCATGATTACCCTGAATACAAATGCTGGCATTTTTAACCAAACTGATATTATTGCCCGATTGAGTTCCTCCTCCACTTCTGTGATTGATGCCCTACAATATCAGTTGGCTGGAACAACAAGCATCACAAGGAAGAGAGGCTTGAAACTAGCAACTGCATTATCCCTGAAAAACAAATTTATAGAAGGAAATCATGACAGCACTATCAGTTTCACAAAGAAAAACATAGAAGCTTCAGTGGTAACCACAGCAAAGATTACTGTACCAGGCTGGAAAGTAAATTATGGACAGGAGCTTAAAGGAAATGCCAAAACAATACCAATAATATCTTCAAAAATAAATGTAAATTATGATATTGATAACAATTATGTCAATGCTAAAGGAGCAGTTGTCCACCAGGCTAAGCTAGAAAGTATTATATCTTATATTTCAGCTGATACATCAACCAATGGTTTTATCAGTGGTAAATTTTATGAAGGAAAATCATTTTCTGGGAAGTTGGTTCATGAAGCAAATACTTATTTAAATTCTAAAGGTATTCGATCAGGTATGAAGTTGGAGACTAGTTCAAATTCTAGGGACTTCTGGAATTTTGATGCAAAAGAAAATGTGGCCATTGAAGCATCTACCGATCGTATTTATGCTTTATGGGACCATAGTGGAGAAAACTATCTAAATTATTTCCCATTACTTAGAACTAGAGGAAATCAGATCTGCAAAGTAACTCTGGAACTAGCTTCTGGTATTATGTCAGCAGGTCTTCAGGTACAAGTTGCCCAACCAAATAATCTCCTTGATGATCTTATGCTTAATCAAGCATTTTCACTGACTGTTAATAATGGAAATCAAAAAATTAGCTGGAAGAATGAAGGCCAAATCCTTAATTTTTTCCTTGGACATGACTTGGAGTTAGTAAATGATAATGTAGAAGCTCGAGTTGACTTATCAGCATCTTTTGGAGGACACATCAATTTCCTCAGAGAGTTTATATTGCCAGTTTATGAAAGGAGCTTATGGCACATCTTAAAATTAGATCTGACCACTACACCTGAAGAGAAGCAATACCTAAATGCATCTACAAAAATAGTATACACAAAAAATCCAGATGGGTATTTTTTCCCTATAAATGTCAATCAACTGGCAGATGGATTTGCAATCATGATTCCTGAAATTCAAGCAAATGGCCTTGACAATCCATCTTACACCATTGTCCTACGTGAGATCAAAGTCCCTGAAAAGTTGAAAAGTACCTCATTTGATATCAGCCTTCCTCTGCTACCAAAAATACAGTTTCCCCAAGTTAATGTAATTACCAAATACAATAATCTGGAACAAAATAAAATTCCATACTTTGAGCTGACCGTTCCCAAGTACCTTGTAACAATACCCCAATTTACTCTTCCGAAGACACTTTCTCTTGGCAACTTAAATGTGAATCTGAATGCTGCAGTCAACAAGATAGCTGATTTTGATTTGCCTACAATTACAATCCCTCAACAGCAGATTGAGATACCAGCTTTCACATTTGCTTTACCTGCTGGAATTTACTTCCCCAAATTTGGAGCTTTGTCTAGTTCTATCAAGGTCACTTCCCCATTGTACAGTGCTACCTGGAAAACAGATCTGAAGAACACCAAGGAGGCCTTTGAGCATTCCATTGACTTTACTGCAAATTCACCACTGCAGTTTCTGGAATACGACTTAGATGGTAAGTATATCTGTGGTATATTCTATATCAATGATGGCTAACCTTTTTGCATCGCGTGCCAAAAGCAAGGGGAGCACAAGGGTGTCGTGCGCATGCGTGCCCATACCCAAAATTCAATGCCCTCTGCCCCCCGTGCATGCACGCACAAACTACCCCCCCCCCGTGCGACCCCTGCTTTTGTCACGTGATGACACGGTGGGCCCAATAGGCCTGTTTTTTTTGCCCTCCCCAGGCTCCAGAGGCTTTCTTGGAGCCTGGTGAGGGCAAAAACGGCCTTCCCCATCCCCCCAGAGACTGGAAACAGCCATTTCTTGACTTCCGGTGGGCCCAGAGGGCCCAAAAATCAGCTGGCCAGCGCTGGAGCTGAGCTAGGGCAACGCTCACGTGCCCACAGATATGGCTCCGCATGCCATCTGTGGCACTCGTGCCATAGGTTTGCCATCACGGTTCCATATTATTTTATTTTTGAATGAGATATAATTGATTGGAATTTAAGATAGGTGAATTGAAGGAACTTCTGCTACTTTACAATGTAACATAGGTAAGATGAGGCAGAGTAATGAGGTTTTTTTGGGGGGGTGGGAGTTTGAAATCCATCTGGATTTTATATATGGGTGAAAAGAGATTAGACCATGATTAACCCTGGATTCATGACACTAGTTTTGCTGTATGCATGTTGTTATAACAGCTACTTTAGAACTAAAAAATTAACAATAAATTTTTTTTCTATTAATTGAAGGTAATTGTTAAGATAGATAGATAGATAGATAGATAGATAGATAGATAGATAGATAGATAGATAGATAGATCAAAGACACTCTGCAAAAGTCAGTGTATGTATCATCCTAAATTTATGAAATGTGATTTCACCCATATAAAACCTTTCCTTTCTAGGTGTATCCACCTACAAATATGAAGGCAACCGTTTCACACTAAATACACAGTATGATTTAGCTCATCCTGACCTAAGTGGAAAATATAAAGCTGTCTACGTTGTAGAAGGTGACAGGTAAATATACTCTCGCCATTGAAGGCAAATATACATGTCCCAGGATAATATTGCAGGATCCAATCTGAGTCAATTAATGTGCCCACCATGCACATTTCTTTTTTTTTTTTATGTAAAAAGTTTTACAAATACATTTTCTCCCCAGTTTCACCTCCCCAAACCCTCCCTAACCCTCCCCTTTTCCCCCCAAGACTTCCTCAGAATAAAATCCTAATCAAAAATACATTTTATGAAACTTGAACCCCTCCAGCCCCTGTGTACTATTTGTATCTTCATAGAGCTCAGTTAATCTGTCCCTGCATAATACATTCAGCTAAAAGCTATCTGATATTTCCTAGTTTGATATTTATTCTGCACATAATCTATCCACTTTTTTCACTCCCATACATAAGTCTCTTGAGTTCGATCTTTTAGATATGCTGAGATCTTCGCCATCTCTGCAAAACTAGCCATCTTCAAAGTACATTCTTCAATAGTGGGCATAGCATCATTTTTCCAATATTGACCTATCAATAATCTCGCTGCTGTCACCATATACAATATCAGCTTTGTTTCACCCAATGTAAAACCCTTAACTATACCCAATAAAAACAATTGTGGAGAAAACTGAAGTTTTTTCTTCAAAACATTTTGCATAACCCACCAAATTTTTATCCAAAAAGCCTTCACTTTCTTACAGGTCCACCACATATGGTAATATGTGGCATCTAAGCAATCACATCTCCAGCATTTTGGTTGAACATTAGGATACATACACGATAACTTCTTAGGATCTAAATGCCACCTATAAAACATTTTATAAAAATTTTCCCTCAAATTCTGCGACTGTGTAAATTTAACATTCTGGACCCATATTTTTTCCCATGTTTCCAACATCACTGGTTCTGCAAAATTTTGTGCCCACTTTATCATACAATCTTTAACCAATTCATTTTCAGAATCTCTTTCTAACAAAACATTATAAACCCTCTTAATATGCATTGGACCTTTCTCTTTTATATGTCTAACCAATTCTTCTTCATGCATCATTATACCAGTTTTTTGGTCTTCTTTCCATCTCAGTTGAAGTTGATTATACTGTAGCCAAGTTAACTTAATCCCTTCTTCCAACAGTATTTCTAATGTCTTTAGATGCCATCTGCCCCCATCCATAAAAAGAACATCTTTATATAAAAACCCCCCGAGTGACATTATATTTGTATTCCACATGATATGACCAAGATCCAGCCATAACGGTATTTTATAATCCCATTTGAATCGGTGCTTCTTCCAGACTCTCATCAAAGAGTTCCTAAGTATGTGGCTTTTGAATACTTTATCCACTTTGTTCTCATAGAATAAATATGCATGCCAACCAAATTCAAGATCATGACTTTCTATATTCAATATTCCAGTCTTTATCCTTCCAAACCAGTCACTTGCTTGCATCAAAGCTGCTGCTTCATAATACAATTGTAGGTTTGGAAGTTTAAGGCCTCCCCTTTCTGGAACATCTTGCATAATTTTCAGTTTGACTCTCAGCTTTTTCTCATTCCAGATAAACTTATTCACTCTTCTTTGCCATTCTCTCAATTGTTTATCACTTTTAAGCACCGGAATCATTTGAAACAAAAAGAGAAATCTGGGCAAAATGTTCATCTTAACTGCTGCTATTCTTCCAAGCAACGACAGCTGCAGTTTTTTCCAAGTCTCCATATCCTTTTGTATCTCTCGCCACAACACCTCATAATTATTTTGAAATAATTTTATATTTGAATCTGCAACTTGGACTCCTAAATATTCAACTTTTGATACTATTTCAAAGCCTGCCTTGCTTTCAAGTTCCTGCTTTCGATCTTGTGTCATATTTTTAACTATCATCTTTGTTTTTTTCTGATTCAGTCTAAATCCTGATATTATACCATATTCTTTTATAATGTCTTTCATCTGAATTATTGATTCCATCGGCTGTGTTAGGGTAACAACCAGATCATCTGCAAATGCCCTAGTCCTATAATCTTCTTGCCTAATAGCTATGCCATGTAATAAGTTTGAGTCCCATATTGTATTCAACAAGACTTCTAATGTTAGAATAAATAACAATGGGGATAGCGGACAACCTTGTCTTGTTCCTTTTTCAATACTAAAATTTGTAGTCAAACTTCCATTTATAATAATTTGTGCCATTTGCTGTTGATAAATTGCTGAAACCACCTGTATAAACTGATTCCCAAAGTCCATTTTTCTTAAAGTCTTTAATAGAAAGTTCCAATCCACTCTATCAAAGGCCTTCTCCGCATCCAAAAACACCAGCACTGCAGATATCTGTTTATTCTTCTCAAGATAGTCCAATAAGTTTATTATTTGCCTTACATTATCCTTCATGTATCTGCCTTCTATAAATCCTGCTTGGTCATGATGAATCACCTCTTGAATAACTGGCATTAACCTGTTGGCTAATACTTTTGCAAAAATTTTGTAATCATTGTTCAGAAGAGATATTGGTCTAAAATTCTCAGGTTTTTTAGGACCTGCTTGCTCTTTCGGTATCAATGAAATATAAGCTGCTTTCCATGAAGGAGGTATTTTACCCCCTTGTTGTATATTACAAAATAAGTCTTTAAGATGCTCAATCATTTCTACTTGTAGAGTTTTATAGTACACCGCAGTTAAACCATCCGCCCCTGGTGCTTTAGCTGTTTTCAATTGTTTAATTGCAGCAATAATCTCCTCAACTATTATTGGTTGACTCATTCTTTCCTTTTGATCACTAGAAATTTTCATAACTCTTCTTTCTTCTAAATATTTATCTATAAATCCAGTCTTTATATCATCTTTAGCATATAATTTGGTATAGTAATCTAAGAAAGCTTCTTTGATTAGTTTTTGTTGAAAAATTTCCTTCCCTCCACTCTCAATGCTGCCAATAACCCGTGTGCTCTGACGCTTCCTCAATGTGTAAGCCAACCATCTGCCCGGTTTATTAGCATTGCAAAATGTATTATGTTTCACAAATTGTAAGTTAGTTGCTGTTTGTTCTGCCATAAGCAAATGAAATTGATCTTTCAAAAGTTTTATAGTTCCTCGTATTCTTTCATCTGTTGGATTTTTTATAAGTAACTGTTCCTTCTTCTTTATCTCTGCTTCCATTTCCAGTCTTTTCTTTTGGCGGTTTAATTTATGTTTAGAGTTCATATAAATGAGTACCCCCCTCATATATGCCTTGCTCACATCCCACACAATTTCAATAGGGGTACCCTTATTCAAATTCATTTCAAAAAATTCTTTCATTTGCTTTTTGAGTTCATTTACATTTTTTTCATATCTAAACAAATTTTCATTTACTCTCCATGATCTTCTCTCAATCTTTCCCATTTCAATTTCTATCCATACCGGACTATGGTCAGTTAGAGTCCTTGGAAAAATCTTTGTTTTTTTAGTTTTTACAAGTAAGTCAGATGATAATAAAATAAAATCAATCCTAGAGAAGGATCTGTGCCTTTCTGAGAAGAAAGTAAAGTTCAAATCTTTTGGGTTATGTATTCTCCAGATATCTTTTAATTCCAAATCTTCTTTCATATCAAAAAAAAGTCTGTGGCAGTCTAATCCTTGACTTTGCCAAACTCTTTTTATCTATTTTGGGATCAATTACTCCATTCCAATCTCCCATAATTAAAATAGATCTGTAATCCCATTGCAATATTTTATAAAAATTTTCTTCTTGTTGATTAGGAGCATATATTCCAATCACCAAAATTGGACCATTTTCCGTATAAAGTTCAATTGCTATGAACCTCCCACAGTCATCTGCTTCTATAATTTTAGCTGACAGTCTTTTATGTATATAAATTACTACGCCATTCTTTTTTTCCAAATTTGAAGCTATAAATTGTGTTCCTAACCTAGAATTTATTAAGTATTTTTGATCTTGTGTTCGGATGTAGGTTTCTTGTAGGCAAATAGTATCATTGTTAAACTGTCTCAAATAATTAAATAATTTCTTCCTTTTCTGTGGTGAATTTAATTCGTTCACATTCCAAGATAAAAACTTAATTGTCATCTGGGGCCTCTTGAAGCGATAAGAACATTTGCTGAAGGCTTTCTTCCAGGTTGATAGTCTTCGGCTTAGCTCCCCCCATGGCTTCACGTACTTGTGTATTACCCTTAGCTCCCTTGTCTTGCTGTGGCTTGGACCTTTCCTGTTGTTGTTTTTCTTTGAATTGCTTATAAACTGCACATTTCTTGAAGAGAAATGATTGGAGCCTGGGAAACAGACCCCTTGTCAGTCAATAGGAGTGCTGATTTACCACCAGCCTACCAGGTACTTAGGAGCCATGTGCGGCATAAGGAAACAGTAATTAATGACTTAATGGCCAGCCATCAACATCCTAATTAAGAATAAAAAGCCACAACCAGGCACCATATAAGTATAATGCACACACATAACCCAATGGTGAAATCCAATTTTTTTTTACTACCAGTTCTGTGGGCATGGCTTGGTGGGCACGGTGTGACTTGATGGGCGTGGCAAGGGAAGGATATTGCAAAATCTCCATTCCCACCCCACTCTGGGGCCAACCAGAGGTGGTATTTGCCAGTTCTCCAAACTACTCAAAATTTCCACTACTGGTTCTCTGAACTGCTCAAAATTTCTGCTACCGGTTCTCCAGAACCTGTCAGAACCTGCTGGATTTCATCTCTGACATAACCAGTGCACACATTCTGGAGAGAAAGAAGTTCTCTGAGAATGGGCTCCAGCACGACCCCAAAAACTTGGAAGAAAAAACCTTTGATCCCGGGGATTGACTCAGATTATATAAGGGAGACTGTACACCTTACTCTGTAAGCATTATCTGGCTTCTCCGTTGATTTTTGTTCAGTTTTTGCAACCAGAACCCACAACCACCATAAATATGAACCAATTGCTAACCGTTCCAATTTTGATTACATGACCACAGGGATGCAACAATGGTCGTAGGTGTGAAAAATGGTCATAAGTCACTTTTTTCAGGGCCTTTTTAACTTTGAACAGTCACTAAACAAACTGTTGTAAATCGAGGACTACCTGTATTAAAGACAGGGTTAAGCCTATGATTGGTAATGAGGATATTTAGCAGGCTTCTTTCCCAGAACTGCATTTGGCCTACTATATTATTTCTTTTATAGCACACCATCAACACTTCCCTTTTAAATGTCTCTGATTGAATAACAGAGCTTCATGTATGGCTCTTTGAAATACTTCCCATGTTAACTTTTTAAATTATGCTTTCCATCATATCAATTCAAGGTCTGCACAACATGTCACCTCAGTCATGCCATTGAATAATTCAGTAGACTAACTCAGCCACTTACAGTTAGTCCACAACTTACAACAACGATTGAGCCCAAAATTTCGGTTGTTAAGTGAGACATTTGTTAAGTGAGTTTTGCCCCATTTTACAACTTTTCTTGCCACAGTTGTTAAGTGAATCACTGAAGTTGATAAATTAGAAACCTAGTTGTTCAGTGAACCTGACTTCCCTGTTGAGTTTGCTTGTGAGAAAGTCGCAAAAGGGGATTGCAGGACCCCAGGATACAGCAACGGTCGTAAATATGAACCAGTGGCCAAGCATCTGAATTTTGATCACATGATCATAGGGATGCTGCAAAGGTCGTAACTGTGAAAAACGGTCATAAGTCACAGTTTTCAGTGCCATTGCAACTTTGAACTGTCCACTAAATGAACTGTTGTAAATTGAGGACTACCTGTATAATAGGCCATTTTTAAAAAATGCTACTTTGTATTAATGAGCAATTAACTTATCTTGTGATTACTTTGTGTCTCTTTTAGAACTGTTCGGGACACAGCATCCCTGGACATCACCAGTCCAACTTTCACAGATGTCCAAGTACGCTACCAGGGAGATGATTCAAGTGTTTCTACATCGATATCATCTTCTTCAGCTGGTACTCTCCATGTTCTTATCAACCTGGACTCCAGTATTCTCAACAGCAGGATTGTCTACCAATCTCAGGTAGGCAAGGTTAAAATTAAGACTATGCTCCATAGTTCAAATGACCTTCAATTTTATCCTGACCAAGTCGGACTGACTTCAGTGGGACCTAGTTTTCATTACAGTCATTAAAGACTCTACTAAGGGCTGGATTTGCCCTTAGCTGCAGCTTTGATTTGTCCTTCCTAACACAAAGGCATTTTTTCAGCATTCTGTTGTAAAGTCCAATGTTCAGGCGCTAAAGTAGAAAGATGAAAGGGAATGTTAACTCTATTATTTCCTTTAATTTATTCTTAAATGCTCCTTTAATCAAACGTTCCTTTAATCAACAGCCCTGTCAGAACCTCCACAATTAAAGGCTAGTAAAATGTTAATGTTGTTCCCCGTATGTATTCGTTACTATCATTTAGTTGGCATATAGGGACTGATTAATTCAAAAGGCATACTGAGTAACAATACGTTCATAATATTGTGTTGATGTGCATGTACAGTATATGTGTATGTGTATAAATACACATATAAACATATGTATAAACTAAACATTCAGATACCTGAATACTGATCCAATTAAGGAATACGTAAGTATTCTCAATACTGAATATCAGTATTGATAGTGATAAGAAGTGTAGCCATCAGCGCAACTTTTCCTCCAATTATTAGTTATGCAATGCACTACTCAATCCTACTACAGGTCTGTTTCATACAAATGCAAATGCTAATGCTAATGCTAATTCAAATACGGAATAGAATAGAATATAGAATAGAATAGAATAGAATAGAATAGAATAGAATAGAATAGAATAGAATAGAATAGAATAAAATAGAATAACAGAGTTGGAAGGGACATTGGAGGTCTTCTAGTCCAACCCCCTACTTAGGCAGGGAAACCATATACCATTTCAGACAAATGGTTGTCCAATGTCTTCTTAAAAACTTCCAGTGTTGGAGCATTCACAATTTCTGAATGCAAGTTATTCCATTGATTAATTGTTCTAACTGTCAGGAAATTTTTCCTTAGTTCTAGTTTGGTTTTCTCCTTGATTAGTTTCCATCCATTGTTTCTTGTCCTGCTCTCAAGTGCTTTGGAAAATAGCTTGACACCTTCTTTATATCCCCACGTATTGGAGATATTGGAATACTATCCTGTCACCCTTAGAAATTTCTTCTTACTTCCAAGTTGCTTCTCTCCTTGATTAATATGAACAAGAGAGATATTGTGGTGCAGTTCAAGAGCTCTTTAAACAGACATCAGTGAATGAGCATGGTAGCCATACCACTTTTTTCCCCATTTCAGTGCTTTTAATACATCTACAGCAGATGTGTAGTTCAGCTTGTTATTATTATTTCTTTAAAAGACTGAAAAATAGAAACAGAACTAATATCTGTAATTTCTAGTAGAAACGTTTAAGAATTCTTAAAAAAAAAACAACAACCCTAGCACTCATTAATGTGAAATGAGATACAAGAAGTACCAGCATATGTTAAAGCAACATGGACTGATTAGGCCTGATCCATCCATTCAAAAGATTCTTGGAAGATAAGTGGCAAATAAATTTAACAAATAAATAAATAAAAGATTCTAGGATACTTCTCCCTTCTGTTCTGTTGCAATTCTGCTAATTATCAGTACCATCATATATGTCATTAGCTATCTGGATTTAAAATCCAATTTTAAATAACATCAAATGCAAAGTGTTGGCCAAGGATTTAAGACAGAAACTGAATCATTTGAGTACTTTTTATGAAACGGTACATTACAATTTTTAACAACTCTATATCAATTAATAAATTGAATCACCATATTAAGGGTGGATGATTGCTCTGAAAAGAAATACTTGTACAACACGGTAGATACCTTACTTATATTTTTATATGCTGTGCTTTTTCTTTTCAAATTCTTTCAAGATACTATAAAATCAGCCAAAATATAATTGATTTCATTTAATGAAACAATGAGTAAATATCTTGTTCCATAACAAGTAAAAAAATCCTTCATAAAAATTTTATTTTACATTTACAGTCTAACCCTCGGAATGAAGTGGAAATCTTAAAAAGTGAAATATCCTTCAAAAATCCAGAACTGATTCAAATCAAAACCAACTGGAAAGAGGAGGCTGTCACAGAATTACTTGAAGGTTTAAAGGAGAAGGTACCTAAAATGGCTGATGCTTTGTACTTTGCTGCTAACAAGTACCACCGTGAATATACAGGCATGGAAATCAGTCCTGCTGTCTCAAAACTGAAGGATACTTTGAGAAATAATATTGACAGAACATACATGAACACAGTAAACAGTATCAGCGAACTAGAACAACAGCTTCATGAAGTAACGAATCAGGTCACAGGAAAATACGAACAGATTAAGACAGAATCCAAAAAACTATACAACAAAGCTGCAGATCAAGCTAGCCAAATAGAGTATGACCAAATTAGAGCCCAATTTTGGGATACCATAATGGATGCAATAGTAGAATACCATAAACAAATAAAACGTCTCATTGATTCGGCCATTGAATTTTTGAAGGTAACGAGATTCCAGGTACCAGGCCTTCCTGGGAGGCACACTGGTGAAGAACTTTATGTGATAATCACTGAAAAAGTAGCAAAAGCTGTAGATCAGTGCATTACAAGAGTGCAGGAATATTTTGATTCTTTGGTTGCCTTTGTCAATGAAGCAGAAATTAAAATCCCAGCTTCCTCTGAGGTAATCAAAGGTAGTGACATACTTGCAGAAATCAAAGTATTTTTAACCCATGTACAAAAGAAAGCTAGTCAGATATTTGTTGGTCTCCGGGAGATTGACTTTGCGCAGCATCTAAGAGACCTAAAAGAAAGAATTGAACAAGTCTTCCAAAAGATAGAAGAGTTTATCAGAAACTTACAAGCTCAAAACTACGACGATCTGAAAGAGCAAACAAAACAACTGTTTGTCAAGTTCTTACAATCCCTGAATAGCTTAGCAGGTGAAGTAAAATATTTATCTCCTCGCATTGCAAACATTATCCAGAATATTTTCTCTGAAATGTATAATAAGTTAGAAGATGTTCTACATGGCATAAGAGATTTAAGGAAGGAATATTTTGACCCAAGTGTCGTTGGATGGTCTCTCAAATATTATGAAGTGGAAGAAAAATTGATCAATTGGCTGAAGACTTTTTTTAACACTATACTAGAGTGGCACACCAAATGGATAAACGATGCTGCTGACCTGATGATAACCCTGACAGAGCAAGCAAAAGAAGTTTTGGAGAACCAAGAAAAACTTGCTGAGCTTTCTAAAACTGCACATGAAAAAATCCAGTATTGGTCTAAAGTAGCAAAACAGAATGCTGCCAAACAAAATCAACAGATCAAGGCAAAGCTGCAGGAGTCATACAACCACGTTTTCAATTCTTATGGAACGTTCATCAGTGAGACAAAAAGATTGATTGACTTAACAATTGAGAAGTATACTACATTCTTCCAATATCTCCAAAAGCTACTCGATTGGATTGAGAAAGTGACAGCCGATACTCTGAGGCCCTATATAGCTGTTCGGCAAGGAGAGCTCAGAATAGATATACCAAAACCATTCAATTTGTCAGCAATTTATCAAGGCCCATCAAGCGATGAAGATCTTCAACAGAAACAAACTATTTTGGCAAGTCGCTGATCTAAACGCCACCAAAAAATAAAATAAAATTGGTGAGCAGCAACATTTCATGAATCTGTAGACTTATGCTGGGCAACTGACTGTGGAACAGATCGAGCAGAATGTACAGACGTACTCACAGGGGGGAATAATGGTACAAATTGTTATCACATATTTAAAGGCAGCAATCTGAATTTCTGCACTATCAGTAAACTCTTTGAAGCTGTTGTATATGAAAGCTAAATAATCTGTGAGTCAGTTTGTTCCTCTGCAAAGTCAATAAATGAATTCATTTATTTCCTCTTAGCGTGCTTTATTACAGGTTTACTTGTGGGAGCTAGTTCATCATCCAGTTTGCTAATGAAAGGTTTTACACTGGCTTCATAGCTCATCTGGCCCCTTGTTGTTCAATCTATTTTGCAACTGATCTTAATAAATATTCGTAACTCTACAGAATAAGCTAAAGGTCACGCTAAATTAAAGAATGTAAATTATCAATAATTTTCAATTGGGAATATAACAAGTGTGCCTAAAGCAACAACAACAAAAAGAAAAGGAGACTGTAGACAAATATGGGGATGAAATCTATGCATTCTATATAAGAAAATAAAAATGATTCAGATGAATTATTTTGCATGCAAAACAGCCGTTTTATTTCTGCCCCAAATAGTTCTTTTTCCTATCAAGGTCCAGCACCAAACGTGTAAAAATAATTTTTCCTTTGTTAACCAAATTAATATTTTTTCACAACATGTGCCATTATTTTTTTATATTTCTATTAATCTTGTGCAATGTTTTCGTTCTTATTCCATTCCAAAATCAGCCTTGGCAATTCCTGAAATGAATTCTTTGTTCATGCACATGTTATAGCAGTTCATGCTTTATTGCACTAGTGCTACATCTTCGAAAAATGCAGTGTTTTTTCATAAGCAAATTCATAACCTGTTGCTCAGTATTTAAAGATGTAGGACATCCCTAAAGAAAAGCTTACAATCTTCAGCCAACAAGTTTGAAATTTATCATTTCTGATACCAAAATATTTTAGCTTAATTATTTATTTTGTTTCATGTTTTGTTAGAACGTTATGTACGAACTAGAGTTCAGGCTAATAGGCTTCCTTCTCCTATCTCTTCTTTCTACTGTCAGAATAAAAATATTATGTAATTTCAATAAAATATGTGTGTGTGTGTGTATCTTTTAATTGAACTATTTGTTTTGATAGTTTCTACATCTTTCTTCTTCAGTTAAGAGTTCTGTATGGCTGGATTCACCTTTAACATCAAATAATAATTTGATGTTGTATATACAAGTAGGAATATTAAAAATTGCTCCATTCTTTTTCACACATACAGTCAAGAATAATCAGAATTTAGTTTTACTTTCACTGATTCCTATCTTTCATTATGAATAAACCTGTGGTTGTGGTTTTAAGGAAATACTAATTTGCTATACAATTCCAAGATTGAAAGTTTAGACACATAACTCTTTCTTTTAAACCATAAGTCCTGGCTTGTACATGACTACCAGTGAGGAATCTGTTACGATGAAAGTTTTCTTCTGTCATATATGTAGGAAAGATGATGTTTCTTTTTTTAATATTCAGTTTTATTAAATATTTTGCAATAAAATCTAACATAAACTAATAAAAAAGTAAAAGCAAAAAAAAAAGAATAAAAAAGAAAAAGCACAAAAAGAAAGAATAAAAAGAAATAGGAAGAAGTTTCTGATTTCCTTTGCAATACATATAAGTACAATTACAAAATTATCCCTTACCCTATGATTACAAAAAGAACAACTCACTTTTTTCTATTCATTTATTTGCTAATCATCAAAATCACAAATTATAAGCACATTTTTTTCCATTTCATGTAGAAAGTCTATACAAGCTATCCTTAACTTACAACCAAACTAGGATTGGAACTTCTGTCACTAAGCAATGCAGTTATTAAGTGAATTGTGCCCAATTTTACATCTTTTTTTTTTTTTTTGCCATAGTTGTTATGTGAAATCCACAGTCATTATCTGGATTCCCCCATTGACTTTCCCAAGCCAGCTGGGAAGATCACAAATGATGGCATTCTGGGGTCATGTGACCACAGAATGCTGCAATCATCATAAATACACACTGGTTGCCAAGGGCCTTAATTTTTATCACATGACCATGGAGAAGGGGAGATTTCAATGATCATATGTATGGGCACTGGTTGTAAGTCACTTTTTCATCACCATTGTAACTTCAGACAATCATTAAATAAATGGTCATAAGTCAAGGACCACATATAAAGGGTTTTCAGTCAGTTATAAATGTAGATTTTTTTCCCCTTTGATCAAAGAAGTTAATTTAGTCATCTCCACAAAAAAATCTTCACCAAAAAATAAAATATGATGTTTCAACCCACATTTTCAGAAGGCACCTTCTTCCTTGCAAAATAATAAGTAAGGTATAATATGGAAGTGGGATTAAACATTTTTCATATTCCACATTGAACTGGAAGCCAGTATTTGGACATAAAGGATACTTAGAAAGCTTTTTTTTTGAAATAAAGACGCTGTTTACCCCATTGAAGGCTTTGCCTCCATCCCT
The DNA here is from genome assembly GCA_022577455.1 of Arizona elegans. Classification (NCBI taxonomy): domain Eukaryota; kingdom Metazoa; phylum Chordata; class Lepidosauria; order Squamata; family Colubridae; genus Arizona; species Arizona elegans. The sequence continues at coordinate 191,800,528 of JAKOOJ010000001.1, forward strand.
ACTACTGTGCATCATGTTCTCAATAACTTCAAATAAATACAAACATCTCCACCTTTGGGATAAATATACCCTGACACACAGTGATGAATGCAGTGCTGGACTAAAATTTGGGAGACCCAAGTTAAAGCTTCTGCTTGGCCAAAATGATTTCTAAATTAGCTCAGGCCATTCAGCTGAATCTACAAAGATGCCCTGGAGTTAAAGTGGTGAAAGAGAATCATGCAACACTTTCAGCTTTTGAAGAAAAACAATATACAATGTAATATCAAAATAATTGTTGACACTACAAGGAGCAATGTAAATTGGATGTTCTCTCTAGCACCATTTTTGCTGATCGCAAAGGGATCCCAAAAGCTCAGTTGGGGAGAATTTGATTATATCACCCTTCTTATTGAGGCACAGATGATTCCAAGAAAGTATTAGCAGGCTAAGCAATGCTGGTTGCTTCTCAAGAGGTTCTGGGTGCTAATGCTAGTAACTTCACTAACCTCGGTTTAAAGCAGTCTGTGCTTCATGTTTTAACTGGATCATTGTTTAAATATGATTTCATTTATAAATAAAAGGTAAAAGTTTCCCCGTCCATTCATGTCTGACTCTAGGAACCAGTGTACATCTCCATGTCTTAGCCAAGGGAGCAAGCATTATCTGGATACATGTGACCAGCATGACTATACTCAGAGATGCACAGAACACCTCTACCTTCTCACCAAAATGGTACTTATTTATCTACTTGCATTTGCATGCTTTTGAACTGCTAGGCTGGCAAGAGCTCAGGCAAGTAACAGGACCTTGCTCCATCGCACGGTGCTCATGTCCTGAACCCAGGCTGTCAGCTTTTCAGCTGACAAGCTCAGCGTCTTTAACCACTGAACCATCATGTTCCCTTCCATACATAGGTAATAAACTGCAAAGCACCCGGAAAGAGATTTTCTAATGCTACTCCAAAGAACAAAATAAGTTTTTTTAAATCAAATTTTATTGATTTTTTCCCCCACATCACCCATATATTTTATTAACAGAGTATTGGCCATATCATATCTTAAACAACTTATCATATCTAAATACATTTTACTTAGTTTCAATTTCTGCCAGAATCTTCTTTTTCCATGTTTTTGACCATATCTTAATATTTCTATGTTTATTTATATAAACAACAACTTCATTCGCCCTCAAATTCTAATTTAGAACAAAATAAGTATAAAAAGTATTACAAGATCAACCACATGGCTGTTGTAATCTTTTCTGAATTGCATTTTTTCCAAGCACCTCAGAAAAAATTATCAATTAATATACTAAATCTGCATAAGCATGCATGATCCAAAAAGGTCTAAATGGGGATATGGATCCTGTGGCCTGTCTTTTATTCTATATTCTATTTGTTATTATTTTATCTTTTTTTAAAAAAAAAAGTTTTTTATTTATACTACAAATTAAAAACAATGGACATAGCATGCCATCTCTGGTTTAAACATTTTCATCAAATTTTGTCATATAATTGATATACATATTTACACTAATTATCACATTTCAAATACATATATTCTTTCATCCATATAGGTTATTTCAATATCTAATTCAATTGTATCTATCATAAGAAATTAGCATAAAAACTTCCAAGCATTTTACTTGTCAATGGTCCTATATCCTAGCATTTCTCCTCCTTTCCAGCCAATAATAAAATTTGTTCCGGATTTCATAACACTGATTCATTCTTATCTTTAAGTTCCAAGGTCAGTCTGTCCATTTTTTCACAAATTAATATTTTAGCTAATACTTCTTCTTCTGTAGGGGTTTCTTTGTTTTTCCATTTTTGTGCAAAAGCTAATCTTGCTGCTGTTAGAATATGTAACATTAGGTAAATTGTGCTCTTGTTGTATTTGCCCTCTATAATACCTAGTAGAAAGAATTCCGGTTTTGCTTCTATATTTTGCATTAGTATCTCCTCTATCCATTGTCTTATCTGGTGCCAAAATTTTGCAGCTTTTGGGCATTCCCACCACATATGATAAAAGGTCCCTGGCACTGCCTCACATTCCAACACATCGACGAATGTTTTTTTGCTTATTTTTGCTAATCTTGTGGGTCGGAAATGCCACGTATAAAACATCTTGTATAAATTTTCTTTGTATGTAGTAGCTAAGGTAATTTTTATGTTTCTTTCCCAAAGATCCTGCCACTTGTCTAGATCGATACTATAGCCAAAATATTTGCTCCAAATTAACATAGTTTCTTTTACCTGTTCTTCTAACATATCTTGTTCCAATAAATAATGATATATTTTCCTTATTGCCTTCTCCTCTGTTCTTAATAAAATTTTATCTAATTCTGCTAACTCTGTTTTTATGCCCCAATCTTTTTTATCATTCATATATTTTAATTGTTCTTGGAGATATGCCCACCATTCAAGTACAATTCCTTCCTCTTTTAAATTTTTACTGGGTTTCAACTCTCCCCTCTCATTTAACAAATCTTTATATGTAATAACTCTTCCTGACTTGATGAAGTTTGGGTGTGTAAACATCTCCAATGTCGATATCCAGTTCGGAACTTCCATACAAGTACATTGCTTAATTTTGATCCAAATATCCAAGTGTGCCCGTCTGATGAAGTGCTTCTGGAAGTATTTGTGAACTTTGTATTTCTCTTCCCAGAGAATAGCATGCCACCCAATCTGCATATTGTGGCCTTCCAGCGCTAACAACCTCCTATTTTTAAATGTATCCAATCCAGGGGTGGGTTCTACTTACCTTTACTACCGTTTTGCAATGGGGCCGCATGCACACTTGCTTCGCTCGCACACGCACTCTTCTGTGCATGCGCAGAAGAATTTTGATGATTTTGGGGTCAGTGGGCGGAGCCTCCCACCGGTTCTACTACCGGTTCTATAGAACCGGTCCAAAGCAGGGGCAACCCACCACTGATCCAATCACTCATCCATACAAGAGTTGCTGCTGGATAATATTTTTCCCAGTCTGGAAGGCCCAATCCCCCTCTTTCCTTAGCATCCTGTAATAATTTTAGTTTAATTCTTGGTTTTTTACCTTGCCAAATGAATTTCAATGTGGTTTATTATTTTATCTTGTGAGCATGATAAACTTCTATCTGAAACTTATTCATAGTTCATTGTAATGCATTAAGTCAAGCTTAATTTAAAAAATGCACTCACTGGCTCTACCTGTGATGCAATATAATTATGTTCTACACGGCACCATTATTTTATCAATGTAGTCTCCTATGAAGAAATATTCCTGAATGAAAACTCTGAGGTAAAATATTTCTAGCTGATCAAATGGTGGCACTACAGTATACACAAAGTATCTGGCCACCTGATTTCACTAAAATGTATGTAATATAAACTATTGTTCTGTTTCATTCCCTGCTCTGATTTCCCCTTGGTTACTTGGTTGGAATAATTCATACATACTCACATATAGCCTCAAATAAAACGTTGCTAAGTGAAGGGCTGCCACCTATTAAGAATCTATGTTTCGGAGGTTCATTCAAGTATGCAGTTTTCCCACACTAGCATTTTAAAAGGATCATGTGTGCATAATAGGCAGAACATTAGGTCACTTGTCTCACTTACAACAATAATCCATTTTGATATGGGTCAGATTGACACAAAGAGTCCAACCAGACCAGGCCTATTGATGAAACTGATCGCCTTTCCACCAAACTAATGAAATTTTCAACTAATGGGTACTTAAGTTAATAAAGTGTGCCACACATCTGTTAGGAACCATTTGTAAAAGAAACCCTTGCAAGTTCAGTCCTGAGATCACTAGCACAATGTTTGAAAGGCATCCCACCAGGACTCAGCAGGGAATCAAATTAAGGGAAGTAGCACAATAAACGTGTGAGAAATAACATTAGGATACAAACAGGGAGCAATAAAAGCTTTTTCTTTTCTTTTCTTTTCTTTTTTTAAAAAAACATAACTACTATTGGTTGTCCAAAAAACACTACATCATAAATGATCAAATCTGCCACAATGTCAGTGGCAGTTTTGGCACTGACCTTAATGAATCCAGGGCACAGCCTTTCCAAATCTTTATCCTGTCATCTACTGCTATATTGGCTGGTCACACAGTCAGACAGAAGTTTAGACATGATTTTACTTTTTTGTTCACCTACCTATATTATTATTATTATTATTATTATTATGTTCACAACAATGCGAAGTCACAGCTACCATTTCTTTAGCCAATGTTTTCCTTCATACAAGTCTAATTCATCCCAAGAAACTAGGATATTGTAATAGATTGCCGTAGGATATGTGTAGATGTGAGCAGTGTGGCCTTTGGCAACTGGAGGATGGAAATGTTGTCAATGTGCAGGTTTTCTAAATGCTATCCAAGATTTTTTGGAATGGCAACAGCGATAATCACTGGGACCACCCCAGTCAGTTTAAACCATAATCTTTTAATTCCAATTCTCAGATCTTGATATGTTGTGATTTTTTCTAATTATTTGCCTTCTATTCTATTATTTCCTGCTAAAGTCACACCAATTATCCAAATGTTCTTCTTTTCAACCAGGTTATTATTATTTACTTTATTCATTAAACATGAAACTCAGTCAACTGAACATTCAAAAATGCATCACAAATGCCATTGACTGGTGCTAATGGTTGATACGGGTTGCTGCCAGCATCCTAGGTATCAACCAAGTACCTTCTTAAGATGTACAATGTTCCAAGTAGTGCAGTTTTTTGCAGTTCCGCTGGTTTTTTGCAGGAAGCTGCAATTTCTTGATGTATCTTATAAAATTCTTGGACATGGTACCACGTGCTGCGATGACAATGGGTATCATTGTTATATGTTTCATCCATAGCCGTGTAGTTTCAATGACCAGGTTGCGATATTTCATGATTTTTTCCAGTTCTTTTTCTTCAATTCTGGCATCTCCTGGTACAGCGATATCAATAAACTCTACACTTCAGCCCTCAACAACCATGATATCTGGCATGTTATGTTCCAAATGACGATCCATCTGTATTCAAAAGTCCCACAAGATCTTCACTGTCTCATTTGTGGTAACTTTTTCCACTTTGTGCTCCCATGACTTATTATTATTATTATTATTATTATTATTATTATTATTATTATTACTAATACTAATACTAATACTAATACTAATACTAATACTAATACTAATACTAATACTACTATATAATTTCAGTCAATAGCTTAAAAAGGTTTGTATCTTTAAAATTTGTGGAATGGCAACTTCAAAGCCAATGTAGATGCACTGAGTCATGACAAAAATATTAGGACTCATTGTACTCATTGAACTTGACCAGTAGAATTAGAAAAGTATATTTCAGATTTAGCTGCTGTCCTATGACATAAGTTCTGAAATATTAAAACAGGCAGTTTTGTACTAATAGAATAACATTTATAAATCACATGTTCTCATTGGCTATACTTCAAAATTATCGAATTGTATAAGTCAGAAAGTCTCTAAACCAAAGCTTTAGAGTAAATTTATTTTTCCCCCAAACAAAAACCTGAATATTATGCTAATGTCTTAATACAGAATATATTAACCTTCAAACCTTTTTTTATCAAATTTTTTAGTTAAATTTTTAAGGGGTCCCAGGGAGGGGGAGGGTCAAATTAGAACTCAGGTTGTGGGTTTGGGGGAAAACCCACAAGGGGGAGGGTTGGGGTCGGGTCTGGCCGTGAAGCGTGGTGGGGGGATGGGCCCGGGATCGAGGGGGGGTTAGAGCTCATCCGGATAGTGTTTTGAATATCAATACTGTGGATGGGAGGGGTAGATATGGCAGGAGCAGGGGGTCATATCGTGTTAGGGGAGCGTGCACTCACTGTTTACGAGCGATGGCGTGCTCCGGCCCCCAAGGCTCCACCCATTTCCCAGGTTGCATAGACCCTCAGGGCCCAGGCCTTCGGCTGATGCTATGCAATGCCAGGTCCGTAGTAAATAAAGCCTCCCTCATTTGTGATCTTATTCAGGAGGGGGGTGCGGACCTGGCAGGTATTACGGAGACCTGGTTGGGCCAGGAGGGGGGTTCCCCTCATTGAGATGTGCCCACCAGGTTTCCTTGCTTTCCATCAGCTGAGGTCACAGGGGAGGGGAGGGGGGGTAGCAGTTATCATTAAGGAAGGTCTGAAACCGAGGGAGGCCACTGTTCCTCAGATGACCGGCTGTGAATCCCTCCTTGTGAAATGGGGCCACGGGGTTCAAACAGGTTTGATCACGTACCTGGCTCCCTGCCACGTGGCAGCAGCCCTGCCTGAGCTACTCAATGTCATCACCGCGGTGGAGGTTGATACCCCCAGGCTTATAGTCATGGGGGATTTCAACCTACCGTGCGTGGGCGAGGTGTCTGAGGTGGCTCAGGAGTTCATGGCTTCCATGACAGCTATGGACCTGACCCAGTTAATTCATGGCCCTACCCACATGGGGGGAAACACGCTGGATCTGTTTTTTGTCTCTGGACAGTGGTTGAGTGATCTCAAGATAGGGGATATAGTCACCGAGCCCTTGTCATGGTCTGATCACTCTCTCCTTCGTCTCAACCTTTGAACCGCTACACCCCGCCACAGGGAGGCGGAGCCGGTAAGATGGTTCTGCCCCAGGCGCCTGATGGAACCTGACAGGTTTCAGATAGAGCTTGGGCCATTTCCTGAGGCTCTGGCACACGCCTCAACTGGAGACCTAGTGGCCGCCTGGGATAGCTCTGGACCGGGTCGTGCCTTTGCGGCCTCTGACCCGGCACCGATCTCATTTAGCTCCTTGGTTCACTGATGAGCTGAGGGAGTTGAAGCGCCGGAAAAGATGCCTAGAGAGTAGTTGGAGGACCAGTCTTTCTGAATCTGACCGGACACTGGTAAGATCTCATATTAGGAATTACCTAGTGGTGATAAAAGCAGCGAAATGAAGCTATTTTGCAACTCTTATTGCGTCATCGGATAATCGCCCGACCGCCCTGTTTAGGGTGATCCGCTCCCTGCTCCACCAGGAAGCATGGGAGGACCCCTTGGAGCCAAAGATTTTGTTCAATATCTGTATGACAAAATCACTCAGATTCAGGAAGATCTGGACTCCGACTGGGTAGTCTCAGGGGGAGGGACTGGGGCAGGTCTTGAGAATGTTATCCGGGAATGAGTTTGACCCTGTGACCCCTGAGGACGTGGACAGGATTCTGGGTAGACTGAACGCGACCACTTGTTTATTGGACCCATGTCCCTCCTGGTTAGTGCTGGCTTCTCGGGAGGTGACACGAGGCTGGTTCTAGGGGATTATAAATGCTTCGTTGGGTGAGGGTGACTTTCCTGCTGCCTTGAAAGAGGCGGTGGTGAGGCCTCTCCTCAAGAAACCTTCCCTGGACCCGGCAATGTTGGTAAATTATCGTCCGGTCTCCAACCTTTGTTTTGTGGTGAAGGTTGTTGAGAGTGTGGTTGCGCAACAGTTCCCCCAGCACCTGGATGAAATGACATATCTGGATCTGTTCCAGTCATGCTTCAGGCCCGGGTACAGCATGGAAACGGCATTGGTCGCGTTGTTTGGTGATCTCTGGAGAGCTCGGGACAGGAGGTGCTCCTCTGTCCTGGTCCTGTTAATTCTCTCAGCGGCTTTTGATACCATCGACCATGGTATCATGCTGCACCGGTTGGAGGAGTTAGGGGTGGGAGGCACTGTGTTGTGGTGGTTCTCCTCCTTTCTCTCTGACCAGTCGCAGTCTGTGTTGACAGGAGGACAGAGGTCGACCCCGAGGCCCCTCATATGCGGGGTGCTGCAAGGGTCGGTCCTCTCGCCTCTCCTGTTCAACATTTATGTGAAGCCGCTGGGCGAGATCATCCATGGTTTCGGGGTGGAGTACCATCAGTACACTGACGACACCCAGCTGTACATCTCCACCCCGGATCACCCAAATGATGCCCTTGAAGTGATGTCCTGGTGCCTGGAGGCCGTACGGATCTGGATGGGGAGGAACAGGCTCAGGCTCAACCCATCCAAGACCGAGTGGCTGTGGTTTCCGACGTCCCGATATAGTCAGTTGGCACCATCACTGATTATTGGGGGTGAATCATTGGCCCCCACGGAGAGGGCTTGCAACTTGGGCGTCCTCCTGGACTCACGGCTGTCTTTAGAAGAGCATTTGACAGCCGTGACTGGGAGGATTTTTCATCAGGTTTGCCTGATTCGCCAGTTGCGTCCCTTTCTGGATCGGGACTCCTTACGCACGGTCACTCATGCCCTCGTCACCTCCCGCCTGGACTATTGCAATGCTCTCTACATGGGGCTCCCCTTGAGGAGCATCCGGAGTCTCCAACTGGCGCAGAGTGCGGCCGCGCGGGTGGTAATGGGAGCGACATGGCGCTCCCATGTAATACCTCTCCTGCGCGAGCTGCACTGGCTCCTGGTGGTCTTCCGGGTGTGCTTCAAGGTTTTGGTTACCACCTTTAAAGCGCTCCATGGCTTAGGACCTGGTTATCTACGGGACCGCCTACTACCACCAATAGCCTCCCACCGGCCAGTATGCTCTCATAGAGAGAGACTCCTCCGGGTGCCGTCAGCCAAACAGTGTTGACTGGCAGCCCCTAGGGGGAGAGCCTTCTCTGTGGGGGCACCTACCGTCTGGAATGAGCTCCCCCCAGAGATACGGAGGATCCCGGATCTGCGCACCTTCCACTGCACTGTGAAGACCTTTTTATTCCACCAGGCGGGCTTGGCCTAATCTTTTCCCTCTTTTTAATGTAAATTTTAATCTGTTTTTAAATTATTGGGGTGTTTTAATCTGTCTGGGCCAAAATGATTTAATTTGATTTTATCTGGTTTTTAAATTTTTTGTATTTATGTATTTTATTGTTTGGCTATTCACCGCCCTGAGTCCTTCGGGAGTAGGGCGGTATACAAATCAAATAAACTAAACTAAACTAAAGTATCTGTTGCCTTTTCTTTTCTTTTTCCCCCTGCTCCTATATCCAAGGTCCTCCTTGCCAAAAATTCTTTGACACCAGCACCTACAGAGATCTCTTACGCCCTTGAAATAATTCTACATTTAACTTTATTTACTTGAATAATTTCCTATAACTGTTCCTTCTTCCAAATTGACCTTTACTATATAGCATTTGGCATAGCCTCCTGTGATATCTCAGCCGTTCAGGAATTAACGTTTCCCCTATTTCTCTTGTTCAGCTATCTAGGATGACAGTTGATGTTCTAAACCAAGAATTCCCAACCACCAGTGATGCCAGAAACCAGACCACGCAAACCAGAAAAGCTCCACTCGCTTGTATCAGACCAATTTCAAGCTTACAAAATTAGATACAAACTCCTCAATTTTCAAAAACTCTAAATCCAGAAGAAAGAAAAATTCCATAGAACATGTTTTCTATTCAAAACATGTTTAACCAAGTTACAGTATTAATCAAGTGTTGGGCGAGATATACTAGTATGTCAGTTAAGACCTATTCTGCTGCAGAGAAGGTGTTCAGCTGCACCAAAGATTTTCAGATGGGAAGAAGTAAGCTAATAATTTTATCCCTACACTTATGAAAAATACATTTAGTTGTTAACAAAAATTACTTCCATCTTTAGGGAGATATACTTAGCTCTTTGCATATAAAATTGAAGAGATCAGTGCAGAACAGTTTATATGAAAAATGTGGAGATAATTTAAGAAATTGTACTAGTTGTCAATTAAAATCAAATCAGGTAGGATTACCTAGCCATTGGCATCCACCTTCAGAAAACATTTTTTTTCAGAATTTTATAATTCCTCTTGTTTTTATAATGCTGCAGACTTATTGCAACCACAATCATCTGTGATTTCACTGACCGTCAAATTTGGCTGTGCAAAATCTCTTAAAAGGAGAATAGTGTTGATTCCTTATCTCCATTTTTCTCCCAGCGTTTTCTTATAACTTCTTCACGTATATATTTTTTTTAAATTTTTTAAATTTTTATTAATTTTAGAAACCACATAATACATTTATAAATGCAAATAAAACAATTTACAACAAACATCATCTTTATAACATCTACCTATAATATCTAAATTGTTACAATATCAATATCCTATATTCTTCAATATACAATATTTCTCTCACCCTATATAATGATATTATTTTATTGATATCTCGTATCTCTTCACATATTTTAAGCTGGTTTTATTCACCATTGTTTCTCCGCACACCAGCACAGGATGTAGTCCAGAACAATGTATATGTGACAGAGCAACAAAACAATTCCACGCTCTTGGTATGCTGGGCGTGAATGGGAAGCTTGAAAGAATGTCTGTCTATTGAAAAAAGATAACCACCACCTCTCCCCCACAAAACAAAGAATTCCTCCCATATCATTCAGTTTGTGTGCTCCTGGTTGTTGGGAATAAGATATGGCCTATTTAAATCAGAAGAATTACAAATGTAATCACAAGTGTCTGCCTGCCTGCCTGCGTACAAATTTATTAAAAGTTTTGCCAAAACCGTAAAAATTAACAAACTGAGAAAGTAAGAGAACAAAAAGAAATAGAAAAAAAGATTCTGATTTCTATGCAGCAACTATAAGTGCATTTATAATATAAACACTTACTTTATGATTACAAAAACGAACTCACTTTTTAAAATCCATTTTATTCTTTTTTTTTCCTAATCAAAACCACAAATCATGAGTGCAATTTTCTTTCTGTTTGAAAAAGTCTATAAAGGGTTTCAAGTCTATATGGAATGAATGAATCAGTTTAGCCATTTCTGAAGTCCCTTCACCAGCCATTCATCTTCACCAGCCATTCATCCCTTGTGAATAATAATCTTTCTGCATTTGTCATATATAAAAACAGGGTTTCATGACCTTTTTCTACTTGCCTGTCGATTAGTTTCCTGACAGTTAGAACAATTAATCAGTGGAACGACTTACCTCCAGAAGTTGTAAATGCTCCAACACTGGAAGTTTTTAAAAAGAGATTGGACAACCATTTGTCTGAAATACTATAGGATTTCCTGCCTGATCAGAGGGTTGGACTAGAAGACCTCCAAGGTCCCTTCCAACCCTTCGATTCGATTCGATTCGATACAATTCAATTCAATTCAATTCTGCTCTGCTCTGCTCTATTCTATTCCCAAAAGAAAAACTTCTGGTTTCAATTGTGTTTTAACTTTTAAATAAATAAATAAATAAATAAATAAATAAATAAATAAATAAATAAATAAACTGCTCCAAACTCAATTGTAGAAAATATGACTTCAGCAACAGAGTGGTCAACGCTTGGAATGCTCTACCTGACTCCATTGTTACAGCCTCAAACCCTCACAGTTTCAACCTCAAATAGTTTACCGTGGACCTCACTCCATTCTTAAGAGGTCCGTAAAGGGGGCATGCATAAGCGCACCAGGGTGCCTACCATTCCTGTCTTACTGTCCCCATTTATTTGTATTTACTTCCTTTGTTTATGTTTATGTTCATACCTACACTTGTTATCTTGTACACATTTGACAAATAAATAAAATAAAATAATAAAATAAAATAAAATAAAATAAAATAAAATAAAATAAAATAAAATAATAAAATAAAATAAAATAAAATAAAATAAAATAAAATAAAATAAAATAAAATAAAATAAAATAAAATAAAATAAAATAAAATAAAATAAAATAAAATAAAATAGTAAAATAAAAAATAAATTTAACAAATACACTTCCCCAAATGTTTAAACATTCACGATTCAGGGGAAAATTTAGTTTTTCTACATTTTGCAATAATTAACCTTTGACACAATAACAGAAACGAGGTGAATTCCTCACTGACTTTATAGACAACAAACTAACCCCCTTATTTTCAGTTTCAGTAATATTCACTAATGCTGAATATAGATGAAGAGTTTTCCCAACAAAAAAAAAAATCAGGGACAAGAGAATTCAGTATAGAATTAATATGAAGGCTTGTAAGAAGATCAGATTGGTATGCTTGTCCCCCTAGGTGTTTTATACCATGAAGGTTCACTGAACTTTTCAGATGTTCATCAAAAGTCATTTACTTCCCAGTCCTCATAAATAGCCTGTCTCCTAGGGTGAGTGAAAAAGGATAAAGCCGTATTAGAAAATAACTACAGTATTACTTTTGTAAAAAGAAGTTTTTGTAATAAACAGGGAATATTAAGAACAAATGAGAAATAAAAAAGAAGAAAAGCCTCCCCTGTGGTGTCACTCCTTAAGTGATTAATGACACTTAAAGGAATTCACCAATGGATTCTCCAAGCAACTGAGCGATGCTTTGATGGAATGCATTCAAGATTGCATTGTATTCCAAAATCCCAGCTGTTTGGGAGCACCCATGATTTGTGACTGCCAAACGTTGAGGAAAAATTACACATCATTTTGTTAAAACAGGTGGGGACACGGGATGGGGGAGAGTGGGTGCGGCCCACTTGGGGATATACTGTAGGTTTTAACAGTGACTCATTTGCACTTCTGAAATATTTAGATAGGATTTGAGAGTGCTCGATTGTTTCAATAAATTTATTTTTATTTCTTTTAGAACATTTGTACTGCTGCCTATTTGCCCAAGGCGGCTTACACAAATATAAAAACATCATATAAAAATAATAAAATAATAAAAAATAATACATTAATAAAATAGTAGCCCCTCCCCCCCCCCCCATTCACTCCCATCCCGGCGACAACACATATTCATAGAAGCCATTTAATGGGCTCCATCCCACACTGGGTTCCCCACGCCCACTGGCAGAACCATGTCTTCAGTGCTTTCCAGAAGAGTTTAGGCCAATCTAATCTCTGGGGGAATGATGTACCAGAGAGAGGGAGCCACCATGGAGAAGGAATAAGAAAAATAATTTTCTTTTGAAGTCACTTGCTGAATAAGCTACCTCATAAATTCTACTCAGCTACTGTTTACCTAAACTTTTTACTGAGTTATAACTGACTAGATTCATGCATTGCAATAAACCATATGTTGCAATGTCTGGCTTAATATAATCTTCTAAGCAAAGATAGAACAAGATTGATCTGTGAACCCAGCCTATGTGTGAAGATTTCAATTCAGATAGGATTGAGGTCTACATACAGGTAGCCCTCATTCAGCAATTGTTATATTTTGCTTCAATCATTATATTGGCTCCAATCGTTGCTCCAATTGTTCCAATCGTTGTATTTTAGACAAAGCTGAATGAGGGGACTTACAATTCATTGTTGCAGCTGACAAAGTGCCCCCGCAGTCATATGATTGCAATTCAAGTAATTTGTGACCTTCACTATCAGCTTCCAACAAGCCAAGTCAATGGGGAAGCTGGCAGGAGGTCAAAAATGGCAATCACGTAAAATCATTACTAACGACTGTGTGGGATTCACATGATAGCAACCAGGACCCGAGGAAAGTTTCAGTCCTCTTTGCTTATATAACAGTTCTTGCCTATTTCCTCAAAGTCCCCTTCCTGATACTCTATAATAGTTTCTGCCTTTTAGGATCTACTATCAACAGTAACAGAAATAGCAGTGAAACAGTATAACATACAGCACGGTTGGGCAATTAATTTTCCCCAGGTGCCACATGAGAAACTGGGACTGTTGAGGAGGACCACCCCACCCCACCCGCTAACATCATTGCACTGATGCCCCGTCCCCTCTGCTGATGCTGCACTGACTCCTCATGTCTCCCCTGCCCCCCCCCCCCCCAATTCTTTGCCTCTTCTCGGGAAGGCCGCCAACATCATAGGCCAGATAGGAACTGTCCGCATTCAGATGCCATTTTATTTTATTTTATTTTATTTATTTTATTTTATTTTATTTTATTTTATTTTATTTTATTTTATTTTATTTTATTTTATTTTATTTTATTTTATTTTATTTTATTTTATTTTATTTTATTTTATTATTTTATTTTATTTTATTTTATTTTATTTTATTTTATTTTATTTTATTTTATTTTATTTTATTTTATTTTATTTTATTTTATTTTATTTATTGAGCTTCCTGTTCCTGGCAAGAGCATGTATTCTATTGGTTGCTGTCAGACTCCCATGGGGCTATGCAGAGATCATAGCTGAGGTTGTCTGAGCTCCCAGGTTTGGTTGAAGCTTGGAGGGTGATGATGTAATGAAGAGGTTTGTGTTCTGAAAGGGTGTTGGACAATTCCTATTGTGTCTTAACGGCTTTGTCCTGGTTTGGATCTTGAGTGAGTGCTAATCCCATCACCCTGAGGCTGAAGGTCTTTTGTCTTGTAGATAGGATGGCCCAGTCCTGCTGGGGCTATTAAGAAAGGTGGGGGCTGCTTTCTAAGAGCATGTTTTTCCTTTAGGGAAATATAATATTCTGTCTTTTTAATATTTCTCAAAATATTTCATTCTTCTAGAAGAGGGGTGAGTGCTAACTTTCTACACAACCAACCAACTGCTGAGTTCTAACTCAAAGCACAAATGATCACACTCCAGTAGTTATATTTTAGAAACATTAAACAAAGAGTAGCTTTATGGAAAAGTCTATCACGCTGGGTATGGTGGAAGGAAAAAGAAGAAGTGGATGACCAGCAGCAAGGTGAACAGACTGTATTCCAACAACGAATGCACTAATGGAAGATCAGAAGAATCTGGCTGGGGAAGATCCTTCTGGAGAAAGTCTATATATGGGGTTGCTAATAATTAAGACTGATTTCATGGCATATCAAATCAAGGTACCTTTCTCAGTGCGCATACTGTAGGTACCCACCCAGAGATCAAAATGGAAGAAAAGTACTTTGAAGGATTGATTTCTATGAAGTGGAGGAGTTCTGCCAGAGTCTCTGTGAGCTGGATAGCCAATCTTCATGGGCCAGAAATTTCTATAGATACAAATGTTTAGTTAAACCTATCATCAATCAATCTTACCTAATTGCATTCCCTGCACAGAACACAGTTCTATCTGCAGTATGAGCATCAATCAGTGATTCACCTACACTCTTTAATAAGAAGGATAATGATCACTCTGTATCTGACATCCTCAAAGCAGAAGGGGAAAAAGCAGAATAACAATTCATAACCTAAAGCAGGAGTGACAAACTGTGGTCCAGCCACACTTTTGCAGCACCAGTGTCCCACAATTTTATATAGCTATGATTCTAAAACAAATAGTTTTCAACAGAGTCAGAGGTGGTATTCAGCAGGTTCTGACCAGTTCTGGAGAACCAATAGCGGAAATTTTGAGTAGTTTGGAGAACCGGTAAATACCACCTCTGGCTGGCCCCACCCCACTCTATTCTCTGCCTCCCGAGTCCCAACTGATCAGGAGGAAATGGAGATTTTGCAGTAACCTTCCCCTGGAGTGGGGAGGGAATGGAGATTTTACAGTATCCTTCCCCTGCCATGCCCACCAAGCCACGCCCACCAATCCATGTCACGCCCACCAAGCCACGCCCACAGAACCAGTAGTAAAAACAGAGTGTTTTCCTTGGCTTCTCTTTCACTAACAACTGTGGCAAGAAAGGTCATCGAAGAGGCAAAACTCATTTAAGAACCATCTTGCTTAGCAATAGAAATTTTGGACTCAATTGTGGTTGTTTTAAGTTGAGGACTTGTGATATGAGCTGCTGTCTTCCTATTAGAAGTTAACTTCTATTACTATTATATATTTCAGCATTCTAAAATCTGGCTCCTCCCCTAAGTACTGGGCTAGGATAGGATTAAAACAGAAGGATAATAGTACGAGTTTGTTGTTATGACTCCTTCATGAACCGGGTATGATGGATTTTTATGCCGCAGAGGATCATTGTGTGAAATAGGTAGCCATATAAGTTTTATAAATAAATAAATAGGCAGCTTCATACGGAAAATGATCATTAAAAACAATCTAGTTTATCTAGATTTGGGGGGGGGTTCCAAATCTGGGTTGAAAAAAATCCAGAAACCACTAGATGGTAGCAAAGGACTAGAATTTGTTAAAGGTAAGGTGAAGAAGTATGGACTAACATCAAGTCTTCTTCTGTAATGACCCACATGCTTTGGAATATAGGTTGGTCTTGATTCTCCTCTCATTCAAGAAAGCTTTGAAGATGATTTGATTACAATGGGTGTCTGGCCCATAATGTGATTATGGGCAAATGTATAATCCAAACCATATAACCAAATATATGATCATAATTCTGATTATGATTTTAATAGGTATGTGGTGTTCTATTCTGCTTCATTTTCTTTGCTGTGCTCCATCCAGAGTCTTACTATTGAAATGGTACATAAAAATTTTAAAATAAATAAATCAAGGAGGCATCCAGATTTTTGTAGCCCAAATCTGGTAGTCCTATTAGAATCATTACCTTCCTTAATATTTATTTTTATATAAGCATTAGATTGAGCAGTGTGACAACCTAGACGTGAAGACACTCACCTCCTGTTCAGAAGGTTGAAAGTTCAATCCCAGGTAGCAGCAGAGGTGCTGCTCTCCTAGGTGTAAAGAAAAAAATATCTGCTGTGAACTCTGTGTAGGTGTCAGGAAGGGTATCCAGTCAGTAAATGTTCAGCTCCATCCAGTCACCCCAACTCTACCCCAAATTAAGGGATTGCAGGGTTGTAAAAAGAAAAAAAAATACATTGGTTCTGTGCATGTATTTGGAACAGCATAATTTCCTGACCAAAGATTAAAACCAAGAATAAGCGACGGAAAAGCAATAATCAAAAGGGCATTTCTTATTTTGTGTAATATTTTAAAAGATCTGCTTAATGGGAGGGTGTGGCTAGATAATCATGTGACTGGGTGGGCATGGCCAACTTGATGTCACTCATGTCGAAGGGCGCCTTGCTGGCCTCTACTTGCCCCTCCTCACCTGCCTGGCCAAGCTCCTTAGGGCCCCAACAAGAAGCAGTTGTTGGAGCTAAGCAGCCACCATGAGAAAGAGTTGGAAAAACAGCTGGCACAGTTCAAATTGGATCTGACCAAGAAGGAGGCTCAGCAGAAGCATCTCATTGAGGACTATGAGCATAGGCTTTCAAAGCAGAGGGAAGACCTGCAGGAGTGCAAGACCAGGTACTGGTGCCTGGAGACTCAGCAGGCTGAGATGATCAGCCAGTTCCAGGCCATGATACAGTCCCACTGGAACAAGGCCCTCCGGCTCTTCGCCACTAGTGGTGCTTCCCTCCAGCCTTTGCCCAAAGCCCTGCACCAGGAGGCTGAAACAGACCCCAAATTGGAATTTCTGCCCCCCCACCTCCAACCTGCACAAAAAGACGCCGAAGGGGGAGGCTCTCTGCAGTAACACAAGTGTTCATTGTATGTATCCAGCCCAGGAGCCGTAGTTTGAGGACCCCTGATTTAGTGCAATATAAAAAATGCAAATAATTTTTCTGCGGACCACCAAAATTTTCTCGCGGACCACCAGTTGGTAACCACTGCTCTAGAAGCATATTTCATCTTCTCTTTCGCCACTGAATGTCTCAATGGAAGTTAGTAAAGATATGTTCTTGTTGGGTAGCAATGGATGCAGAGTACAACATTTAGGAAGATATAAATCCACTAGGATCAGTCAAGGAAAGAGAGATGGCAAATGATTCTGGTAGCAATCAAGACACTGCCTTTTGATGTGTCAAAGGACTGTATTCCCTCTCTTTTACTATCCATAAAAGACATCAAGGAAATGTCAAACATAGATTCCATGGAAGAAGAAAAAAATCCAAATGTAAAGCTTCCTTTAACCTTGCTCTTCATTGCTATGACTGAAAAGAGTCACTTGAACATTTTAATAAAAAAACTTTCAGAAGAAATAGCATTCACTTCTAAATGAAATTCATTCTTCCTGGAAAGCCTCCATGGTATCACAGCAATAAAAATAATTGTTATATTCAACACGTCTCACTTTTTCTACTTAATCAACTGAACACTTAAAATGAGATAATACTGATTCAAAAAAATAACATCCATGTAACACTGAACTCCATGCATACCAGAGATTAAAGAGTACATTTTGATACTGCAAGATCTTAATAAGAAAATAAGATTTAACATTAAATTGGTTGAACTTGATTGATCTGTATCTATCTGTCTTCCATATCACTTGGGTATTTCCATCTATGGCTATTTTCCCCATGATTTAGGAATGAATGGCTTGTAGGGTTCATCACAAATATGTCTAAAGAATTCTTCTCTACTTTAGAATAATAAAGGAAATTACTTGTTCACATGTATTGGCTGGAATGAAGGTTTTGACAAAAATGCATATGCCTCATAGGTCCATCACTTGAAAAGTCTTACTTGCCCCATTTTGTATATTATTGACTGACTACATCTATCGCCTCTACATCTTATGAACTCTTAAAGATTCAGGTCAATTCCAATGATGCTATTTGCCAGGACTAGCTGCCAGAATGTCCAATAGCAACGATGATGGGATGGCAGAGCAGGGGTGAAATGCTCCCGGTTCAGACCGGATCACCTGATCCGGTAGCGATGGCGACGGGTGGTTCGGAGAACCGGTAGCAAAAATCTCTGCCCCCCCCCCAATGCCGAGCTGAGCCACACGATCATCAGAGGCTTTTTTTTTTTACTTTTAAAAGCATTTTTTCTTCAGCCAAAAAAATGCTTTTAAAAGTTAAAAAAAAGCCTCTGATGATCACATGGCTCAGCTGAGATCGTAAGAGCCTTTTAAAAACATATTTTTCTATAACCTCTTTGGCCGAAGAGGTTGTAAAAAAATGCTTTTAAAAGGCTCTGACGATCCCAGCTGAGTTGCCTGATCATCAGAGGCTTTTTTTTCTTTTAAAAGCAAAAAAAAAAAAATGCTTTTGAAAGAAAACAAAAGCCTATGTCGATCAGGCAATTCAGCTGGGATCGTCAGAGCCTTTTAAAAGCATTTTTTACAACCTCTTTGGCCGAAGAGGTTATAGAAAAAATGCTTTTAAAAGAAAAAAAGTTGGCCACGCCCACCCAGTCATATTACCCTCCCCCACACCAAGCCATGCCCACAGAACCAGTAGTAACGAATTTTACATTTCACCACTGTGGCAGAGACCATGCAAAGCTGCCTGTAAGGACAAGATTCCTTAAATGTACAGTGCTTAGCAACACTTCCTAATATGTAAGAGAATCTTCCTCAAGTAAATAAGTTGGTAACATTTTTTCTCTAGATATCACCTTCTTATAATTGATATTTAAAAATCTTCTGCCTCAGACCTCTGCTGCTACTTCTTTTAGGATATTTTAGATATTTTCTCTAACCAATCATTTGCTTGAAGGTTCCTTTCACTTTGTTCTGCTGAATGCCTAAAGGTTTTTCACTACAATCTCAAAGAGTGGCAGGCTGTTTGACAGGCTGTTTGCTCTCGACAGCCTCCATCTCAAGAGTTTTTACCTTTTTCTTAAACTCCTTGCCCCTTAACTCCATTGGTTGATTGTTCTCTCAAAAAATGTCTCCTTATTTCTAGGTTGAATCTCTCCTTGATCAGTTTCCATCCAGTATTCCTTGTCTGGCCTTCAGGTGCTTTGGGAAACAGGTTGACCCCCTCCTCTCTGTGACAACCCCTCAAATATTGGAACACTGTTATCATGTCTCCCCTGGTCTTTCTCTTCACTAGACTAGCCATGCCCAGTTCCTGCAACCGTTCTTTATATGTTTTAGTCTCCAGTCCCCTAATCATCCTGATTGCTCTTCTCTGCACTCTTTCTAGAATCTCAACATCTTTTGTATAGTATGGTGACCAAAAGTGGATGCAGTATTCTAGGTGTGGTCTTACTAAGGCTTTATAGAGTGGTATTAGTACCTCACTTGATCTTTATTGTATCCCTCTGTTAATGCAATTTAGGATTGCATTGGGCTTTTTTGGCTGCCTCCGCACACTGATTGCTCATATTTAACTGATTGTCCTTTACTTTTCTCTACATTGAATTTCATCTTGTTAGATAGGATCCAGGGTTCAAATCTGTCAAGCTCCATCTGGATCTTAAGCCTATCATCTAGGGTGTTAGCTATAACAAAATAGCTTATCACAACAGAAAGGCCTTTATACCGACTCTTAAGATGCCAATGGGAAGTAGGAGTCATTTATGCCACTTTTAGGGGAAAACATTAGTGCATATCCAGATCTGCTGGAAACCTCCAAACCAGTAGACTACTTTCTGGTCTAGTTGGGCACATTTGCTTTTTCACACAAGCAAAATGTGGTTTGCTTCAAGAGAAAAGAAAACAGATCATCTGATCCTTCACAGTAGGCATGCACGGCTTGCTGTTCATAATGAAGGAATCGTAAAATGCACTGTTTAAAAGCAGCCCAGTTTTAAGCTCAGCCAAAAACTTCCTGGAGCAGCCCTAAGTGATCAAGCACTGCAGAGCTTAATAAAAACTTATTGGGAAGGGAGGGGGTGTAAATATGAACACATGCCTAAATGGGAAAGTATTAAAGAAAAAAAGCCCCTCTTCTTAAAGCAACTACGCTAGCAACTTTAGCATAGCAACTATGCTAAATATTTTCAGCATCGGAGATCATTTTCTGTTTCACAGCAAAATCATTAAATGCAAACCTTAGCTTGAAAATGAACAGTTACTGAGTATTGGAGTCTAGTATGGAAGCTGCCAGGACCAACTGCAGTCTAAAGACTTTCAGTATGAAATCCCTATATAAGGAAATAAACCTTGAGGAAAACTCTTTGGTTTTTCTTAACCAAAGAATTGAGCTGCTCACTGTCCAAACTATTAACTAGATAGATAGATAGATAGATAGATAGATAGATAGATAGATAGATAGATAGATAGATAGATAGATAGATAGATAGATGATAGATGATAGATGATAGATGATAGATGATGGATGGATAGATAGATAGATAGATAGATAGATAGATAGATAGATAGATGATAGATGATGGATGGTAGATGATGGATGGATGGATAGATAGATAGATAGACAGATAGATAGATGATAGTTAGATGATGGATAGATAGATAGATAGATAGATAGATAGATAGATAGATAGATAGAGGATGGATAGATAGATTGATCATAGATGATAGATGGTAGATGATGGATGGATGGATGGATAGATATATAGATAGATAGATATAGATAGATGATAGATAGATGATGGATAGATAGATAGATAGATAGATAGATAGATAGATAGATAATGGGTGGATAGATAGATAGATGGATGGATGGATAGATAGATAGATAGATAGATAGATAGATAGATAGATAGATGGTAGATGATGGATGGATGGATGATAGATGATAACAACAACAACAACAACAATAATAATAATAATAATAATAATAATAATAATAATAATAATTTTATTTATATGCCGCCCTCCTCCCGAAGGACTCTGGGCGGTGTACAGCCAAAATTAAAAACATAAATATACAATATCATAGTTAAAATTAATTAAAATCATTAAATAGTTTTGGCCAAATTTTAAAACCCAAAGTTAAAACCCAATTTAAAATCATTCAATTAGACAGCCCCGCCTATTGGAACAGTAGCGTCTTGAGGGCACAGCAAAAGACCCAGAGATCAGAGATGTTACGAATATCCGGGGCAATTCATTCCAAAGGGCAGGGGCTCCGATAGAGAAGGCTCTCCTCCTTGGGTGTCACCAGCCGGGATAACTTGGCCGACGGCACCCTGAGGAGTTCCTCTCTGTGGGAGCAAACTGATTGGTGGGAGGCTGTTGGTGGCAGAAGGCGGTCCCGTAGATATCCTGGTCCTATGCCATGGAGCGCTTTAAAGGTGGTAACCAACACCTTGAATTGCACTCGGAAGACCACTGGGAGCCAGTGCAGCTCGCGCAGGAGAGGTGTTACATGGGCGTAATGAGGTGCGCCCATAACCACCCGCGCGGCCGCATAGATAGATAGATAGATAGATAGATAGATAGATAGATGATGGATGGATGGATGGATGGATGGGTGGATGGATGGATAGATAGATAGATAGATAGATGATTGATAGATAGATGATGGATGGATAGATAGATGGATGGATGGATGGATGGATAGATAGATAGATAGATAGATAGATAGATAGATAGATAGATAATGGATGGATGGAGAGATAGATGATGGATGGAGGGGGGAGGGAGGAAGAGAGAGAATTTCCATCCTGATTATGGGAGAAAGAACTCATTTTTTCTGAATCTGATTAAAAATTCAGTCTTCAGTTCAGACTGGACTCTTTCTAGAACAGGGTCCCCAGTTATTCAGCTCATAGACCCTTTCATGAAGTTTCAAATTGTTCATTGATTCCTATGTTTATTATATGAAAATATACAATCAAATTCTACTTTAATAGTTCTATGAATAATAACAAAAATAAAAACAAAAACAATTGTCCACCACTCAGAGTCATCTTTGGTGAGATGAACCTCACCATTCAGAGAATATAAATCTAAGGTATAAATAGTGGCTAATCTCATCAAACCTTGGGGGTCAATACTGACCATTTCAAGGAACCTGGCTCAAGAACAACCTGTACAAGATCACAGTACTAAACTAGAGCAGGCAAGTTTATTTGGTCCTTCATGGTCTTGGCATATTATTAGTTGTTTGTAAACAATAAAAAGAATTATGGAACAACAGCATTGTATGCACAATGTGATACAATCCTTTGATTAGAGAACTGCAAGTTAGTTAATTTGTTTTAGAAATAAAGAAAATAGGAACTTTGCAATGGAGCATTGTAATTAGGAAATAATCAAAGGATGAGGTTGATTATCACCGTAGTAAGGAAAGAGATAACAAAAAAAATTATGTGAGATAATTACTGGTGTTTGCAAGGGGGAAAAGAAGAGTAAGTGATAAATATACATCTGACATTGGGATCCAAGAAGATAAGGTAAGAATTTGTGTCATGATGTTACTGTGTGTTATCATTTTGATGCCATCTTGGTTTATTGCAAAGGAACAGAGCTAAATATCAATAAAGTGCACAGCACGGGTGTAGAGAAAAGATAATGCGAGCCACACCAGCAAACAGGAGCTATGGCAAAAATCTTTAATCACCGTTTGGGCAGGTCAGCAGTAGTATTTAACCACAGTTCAACTCTCTGGAGTATGTTTTAGATGTGAAACTAATAAAAACTATGATTTAGAATTATGATTAAGCCTCCTCAATGTGTTGTCCAAATTCAACCGGCTTTAATGTGTCATGCAATTTTGATTACCCAACAGAAATTATTATCTTCCAAGCTCATCTTATGATTATTCCAACTTCCATCCTATATTTGTATTTTCACTGTTTATTTTTGTTTCTTTCCTTTACTATTGTTATGTTTACATTTTTTTAAAATCAATCTTTTCTGTTTTATTGTTGTAAACTGCCCAAAGTAGTATCACGGTGAGATGGGTGGCAAATAAATTTAACAAATTAATTAATTCGTTAATTAACAACGGTTCAACTCTCTGGAGTACATTTTAGGTATGTGACTAATAAAAAATTATACTTTCAAACCCTGATTAAATACTCCACTTTAGTAACAATTTAACATATTGTCTAATTACCACAGGGATTAATATGTCATGCAGATATGTTCGATGTCTCTAAGTACATTTCATAAAGTTCAGAGTAACAGTATTACTTTCATTACATTTATGTATTGTGACAGATTTCAGCATCTACAATCCGATTATTACCAGCAGAGAAACTTGTCTTTGATTTTAGAGTAAGATGATCAAATCTTAAGTCAACAGGAGCTACTGCCATTGCTAAAAATGAATAGCCTTGCTTGAGGTTTTTGATTACACTGAAACCAGTGCTTAAATCTTTAAATGATGTGGATCTTTTCCATTCCACAAGCAAACAAATATGCCAGAATATCCATATATATTACCTAACTGCCATCACAGAAAAATATACAGACTTGGAATCCATTACATGGCAAATTTGACAGGCTAGGAAAAAATAATATTCTTTGACAGACTGGACTTTGCTGAAGAGATAACCATTGTTTTATAAAATACTTTGTGGTCACGTTTGTAAAATATATAGACATCAAATATATTTTGGGTAAATATTTACTTATGATCACTACCTTCTGCTTTGGGATTTGTCTATTATTCCCTAGATATTTATTTCGACTTTGGAATATGTACATTTTTATTCCATAATTTTAAAAGCATTTTTGGAAAGAATGTACAGATGGATAATTTAAAGGCTTTATGATAGGTCAAATCACAAATGTCAGCAAGATTCCCAGTTGCATTAGTATCATTTATATAATGCCCTTCTTTCACATAATTCAAGGTAGCATATACAGAGGGTTCCTAAAAGGTTTTACATACAGATGCCAATCAAAGCCACACTCGATTAACTTCAAGAAGAGTTCTATATCTTATGCCTTCAGGTACAGGATTGTTGTTGTTGTTATTTTACAGTTTCCACTCCAGTTTTACAGTTTCCATTCCAGTTTCAAAAAATGATTAAAGAGGAGATAAGGAGAACTTAACAAAGTTCATTGGGACTAGCAACATCATGGGATCAAGCCTACTCGCAGCAGCAGCTGTAGCAGTCTCAGTTGCTGCCATTAGGCAAGTCCTGTGCACTCATAGCATCCTGTTGTAATGCATTTTTTAATGTACTTTACCTTCCCTTCCTTCCCCAAACATTTTCTGTCTCTGAAGCCTCAAAAACAGGGAATCCATCGTATTCAAATATATTTTACTTTGTTACCGTTTCTGCCAAAGTGTTCTTTTTCCATATTTATTAATCAACTTTTAATTTTTCTTTTCTTTATTTCTATAAACAGTATCTTCTTCACCCTCAAATTCTATTTGTCCATTCTTAATCATTTTACATTCTCCTTTAATTTTTTTTCAATAGTTCATTCTTTATCTTGATATATTTAAATGTTTTCGGGGATGCCTTTCCTCCATTTCCTCTTTTTTGTGTTACAGCAATCTTCCTTCTCTTCCTCTTCCTCTCCCTCCCTTCTTTCATCCTTTCTACCTTCTTCTTCCCTCCTCTCCTATTCCTTCTCTACTTCCCTTTCCTTTCTCCCCTTTCTTCCCTCTATCTAACCTTCTCTCCTACTCTTATTTCCCTTTCCTGTCTTCCTCTCCTCTTCTCTTTCTTCTGCTCCTCTCTCTCCTTCACCCTTCCTTCAATCTCCCTCCTCCTTCTTCTATCTCTCTCTATTGTAATCTGGTGCAGATTTGCCTTAAGCACCTTCTATTTTGTTCTTGGTTTACATAGTATTAAAAATTTGAGAATGTTCAAAGTTGGGATATTGCTTCAATAGGGATTAAATAGTATCTTCCCGCCCCACCCCCCAGCCCCCCAGCCCTCCACTGCTCACTGCCTACCCAGCTGCTTTTACTTTTCACATTTCTGGCAGACAACTCGTGGAGCCCCAAGAAACATTTGCAACTTGTCTGAAAAATTATATATAATAGGGATCACGGTCATACATCCAGACAAAATCTCCATCGTATCCAAACAAATGAAATCAAGACAAAAGTGGAGAACATGTTGAAAAAAGCACTTCTGCGCACAAACAGCACGGGTAAAATATACATTGGCCTTTTTCTCCGCTCCTCCCGCTTTTTGTTTCTTTTTTCTTTTTTTTTTATTGCAAAAGTTTTACAATTACATTTTCACCCCTTTCCCACCCCCTCAACCCACCCCAAACTTCCCAACCTCCCTAACCCTCCCTAACCCTCCCCTCCCCCCGGACTTCCACACAATATACTCATATCAGGTAAAAAAAAAACCCTTAGTATAAAACTTATATAAAACTTGAACCCCTCCCTCCCCCTTATAATTTTTTTATCTTCATTACATTGAAATATTTCTATCTTGTTATATCATTTTCAAATAAAAGCTATTTGATACTTCCTAGTTTGATATTTGTTCTGAACATAATCTATCCACTTTTTCCATTCCCATTCATAAGTCTCTTGTGAACAGTCTTTTAAATATGCTGAAATCTTCGCCATCTCTGCAAAACTGGCCATCTTCAAAGTCCAATCCTCGATCGTGGGCAAAACTTCATTCTTCCAATATTTACCTATCAATAGTCTCGCATGCTTTTTGTTTCATTGTACGGCCCGGGAAGAGCAACCTTCAGAAGAAGGAGAAGGTGAGGTTACAGTATGAAAGAGAGGACCTAGATCCCACACACTACCTCAGCAAGGGCCAGCCACTCCAAGAAGGCCGCCCACAAATACAAGCACTATTCTTGAGAAGAAGAATGAGGAGAGCCATCAGGTACGATGTCTGAATAGTCCATCGCCAAGGGGGGAATAAGTTGCTTGACGTCACCTTGTCTTTGAGGTTGCAAAAGAACAAGGAGCTCCTACTCATGTTGCCAGCTGGAAGCAGCTGCAGTAAAGGTGGGTGCTCACCCAGGGCTCAACCAACAAGCATGTGAATCACTGTCAGAGCCACCTTGCATCTTAGGTTCCCGCTTTTTTCTGTTGGCACAAGGAGGGCTTGGCATGGACCCCAAGGCTTCCCTTCTTCTTCTTTTTTTCCTGCTCCAAATTCTCATCCACTTGGGCTGTCTTTATGTATCATTTGTTTGTTTATCCAATTTTGGAACTGCCCATCTCCCTCGCTGAGGGAGTGTTCTTTTGAGAACCACTGAGTTTATATTTATCTGCATTTTGCTGACAACTAGAAAATGAATAGTGAGGCGGAACTCTCTTATATGCCTCTAAATAGAAGGGCAGCCACTTTTTCTATTACGTTTCTTTTTTTTCTTGGTTTCAGGGCTTTTCTTTTTTTTATAAAAAGTTTTTTATTTTTATTTTTAAACAAGCGGTACATCGTTATTCAATCAGTGTGTCATCTGAGTACAAAATTTTGTGTCATCATATGCAACATTTACCACCATTTTTTTGATACATAGACATCTTTGGGCTTCAAAAATTTTAGCAAGTGGTTCTCTGCCCAGTTGCTGGGTGTGCGTGATCTAGTCGGCCTCCTGCACCATGCTGGGGGCGGTGTTTGTGCCTCCCCGGGCTCCGGAGGCTTTCCTTAAACCTCTGGGAGGGCAAAAACGGCCTCTCCAGGCTCTGGAGGCCCTCTCTCTGCCTTCTTGAACTTCCTGTAGGCCTGTTTTTCACCCGCCCTGAGCCTCTATGTGCACCCTGCACTTACTTGCATCCAAAACGAGCCACATGTGGACTCCTGGGAGGGGAGGGGTGGGCGGGGCCAGCCAGGAGTGGGGTTTGGGGGTATTACGTGTGAACGCACAGTATAATGAGGTAAGCCGCAGGGATTGGCTAGGAGCAATGGCAGGAAGCTTGAAGCGATGTCAATGGCTAGAAGGTGAACAATGGAAAGGTTTAAAAAGGCAAGCCTCGGCTGCCTCGTGTTAATTCGGTTTTGTGAATGCACTGAATAAAGTTATTGTTATGGATTCCGGGTCCGAGTTGTGCTTCCCCGTGCAAATCTAACACTGGCGACGAGGATGGGATTGCTCTGAAACTCGGACAAGCCATCACCACCGGGAGCGAAGAGCAACAACCTTCAAGCGCACGATGACTGCGAATCCATCTTAGGCGCCCGCGGTGTTCGACCCTAAAGCAGAGGAATGGCAAACCTACATGTGCCGGTTCCGAATGTATCTGGAGGCGAACAACTATCAGGATCTTCCCGACAATCGTAAGCGAGCGCTGTTCCTAATGTACTGCGGGCCAAAGGTCTTCAAGATGGCTCAAACCCTTGTGGCACCCGCAGATATCGAGTCCATCGTGTGGACCACTCTGCAGAGCACCCTCCGCGACCATTACGCACCCGTGGCAACTCCCATGGTCAGCCGGAATGAATTCTACCGCCGTTGTCAGAGGGAAGGCGAAACGATTAACGAATTCGTGGCCAATCTGCGGGAGATCACCGGCAAATGTGAGTTCATAAACCCAGAGGAAATGATGAAGGACAGAATAATATTGGGTATGAGGGATCTGAACTTGCAAAAGAAGCTGTTAATAAAGAGGGGCGCCACATTCAAAGACGCATTAGAGGCAGCCCATGCCACAGAATCATCAGAAAGCTTGGCCGCGGACATCCGTAGGAGCAGCGGAGTCCATTTAACCCAACGTGAAGGAGGGGAGTCATCCGAGGGATCCGAAAGTGACAACGAAGGGGAGAGAGATAATTCCATACACCGCGTCCATCATGACAGGCGGATCAGCCCCAAAAGGTGGGAGCGCGAGACCCCTCGATGCGCAGGATGCATGGCATTCCACAGCCGAGCGGAGTGCAGATTCAAGGACACTGTATGCAGGCAATGCCAGAGAAAGGGGCACATCGCGGAGGCATGCAGGGCAGCGCAACCCACACTCGCCCTCCCGAGACAACGGAACGAAACCTACTGACCAGGGAAAACCAAGGAGCACCGCAGAGACGAGAGATTCCTGGATCGGAAAAGCATTAATCAGACGACCGTTGGACACTCAGATGCCTGCGGAGGGAGGAAGTTCCACGCTACAGTCAACATTGAGGGCGGGGACTGCACCATGGAGCTGGATACGGGATCGTTCTTCACGATCATCTCGTGGACAACATTGCGTCGCCTCAACCCCGCATACCAGCGCGAAAGACTGCAACCCCAATCCATCCGGCTGAACCACTTCCAAGGGAACATGATTAAAGTTTTGGGAAGAGCTGAAGTTAAAGTGAAATTCAAGGAGTTCAGCGGGCGCCTCAAGCTTACGGTGGTGGAAAAAGAGAGACCGACCTTGCTAGGGGTAGAATGGTTCGCGCCCCTCAACATGAACATTGTTGGACTGAATCAAATTGACAGCGGAGGAAACAACGACATATTCCAAGAATTCGCCGACGTGTTCGATGGCAAATTAGGTAATTATAAGGGGAAACCCATTTCCTTTAATCTAGACCCTGGGGTGGCGCCTATTAGGCTTAAGTATCAAAGAGTTCCATTTAAAGTGGATGAGCAATTAGATAAGCTTATAGCTTGAGCCGGTAGATCATGCCACGTGGGAGACCCCAATTGTGACCCCGATGAAACCAGATGGGTCTATCAGGATATGTGCTGACTATAAGTGTACATTAAATAGGGCCCTACAGCAAAGCGCATATCTGGTCCCCGTAGTACAACACCTACTGCACTCGTTGGGGAAAGGTAGAATTTTTGCAACTTGGACTTGGCCCAGGCATACCAACAATTGCATGTGGACGCAGCCACAGCAGAGGCCCAAACGATCGTCACCCACAGGGGTGCACAGGGGTGGATTCAAGTGCAATCGGCTGCAATTTGGGGTGAGCGTGGCCCTGGGGCTGTTCCAAAGTATCATGGAACGACTATTGCATGACATTCCAGGGGTTGTCCCATATTTTGACGACGTCCTAATCTCTGGAGAGACCAAGGAACAGCTCCTGATCAGAGTAAGAGAAACATTGAGGTGATTCCAAGAGAAGGGGCTCAAGCTAAAGAGAGGAAAATGCGAAATTGGGGTGACCAAAGTCGAATTTTTAGGATACCTTATTGACGGCCAGGGCATCCACCCTACGAATAGCAAGGTCAAGGCTATAAGGGAGGCACCGCGGCCCAAAAACAAGGCAGAGTTGCAAGCGTTTTTGGGATTATTGAACTTCTATGGTATTTTTTTAAAACAAAAGGCAATCATCGCGAAGCCCTTGCATAGACTACTCAGCAAGACGCAGGCCTGGACGTGGGGACGACGAGAGGATGAGGTGTTCCAGGCCATAAAGCAGCTATTATCATCAGACAGTGTCCTCATCCAGTACACAGAAACCCTGCCACTACTGCTCACGTGTGACTCATCCCCGTATGGCATTGGACCAGTCCTCAGCCATCGACTCCCAAATGGATAAGAAGCCCCCATTGCATTCTATTCCAAAACCCTTTCGTCAGCGGAGAGGAACTATAGTCAGTTAGACAAGGAGGCTCTTGCCATCGTAGCTGGGGTAAAGCGTTTCCACGAGTACGTGTATGGGCGGCAGTTCAAAATCATTACGGACCACAAACCGCTATTAGGACTATTGGCAGGGGATAAGCAAACGCCCAACTTTATGGCACCCTGCATGACCAGATGGACTATCTTTCTGACTGGTTACAATTACAGATTGATCCACAGACCAGGACTCAGCATTAGCAACGCGGACGGCCTCAGCAGATGTCCTACACCTGAACCCGTTGAGGATCCTGCAACCGAGTCGTCCGTGCTCCTGATAGACATTGATCCAGAAAGCCCAACGACATCGCGAGTGGTTGCAGAACACACTAGAAGGGACATGAGATTGGCGAAAGTAATAACCTGGGTATTGAGGGGGTGGCCGCAAGAGAGACTGGGGGAAGAGTTTTGGGTGTTTGAAAATAAGAAAATGGAGCTGTCAGAAATGAAAGGATGTTTACTGTGGGGTGAAAGGGTCGTGATCCCCGAAACATTAAGGAGGAGAGTAATGGAGACATTGCATGAAGGCCACCCGGGGATCGCTAGAATGAAAGCATTGGCAAGAAGTTATATATGGTGGCCACAGATCGATAAGGACATATTGGACTGGGTATCCATGTGTCTGCCATGCCAGGAGAACAGACCAGCACCGCCCCGGACAACACCGTTAGAGTGGGAGCCCCCTAAAGGGCCATAGTCCCGAATCCACATAGACTTTGCAGGACCAATGGGGGGACAAATGTTTCTGATTGTGGTGGACGCTTATTCGAAATGGTTGGAGGTCGTGCTGATGCCATCGGTGACCACAGGGGGAACCATTAGGGCTCTGAGGAGAATATTCGCCACGCACGGCTTACCGGATGTCCTGGTGTCGAACAACGGCCCGCAATTAACCACACAAGAGATGGAGATGTATTTAGCGGGGTAGGGCATACGCCACGTGTTGGTGGCACCATATTGTCCAGCTGGGAACGGTATGGCGGAACGCATGGTGAGGGTGACCAAGGAGACGCTTACCAAAATGGGGTCGGGGAACTGGCAAGAGAAAATAGATCAGTTTTTGTTAGCGCAGCACATAACCCCCAGCTCGGTAATGCAGAGAAGCCCAGCCGAACTGTTGATGGGGAGGAAGCTGCGGTCGCGACTCGACCACCTACACCCAGAATACCTCACAGACATACCCCAGAAGTCACCCCAAGCAAAGAGAGAGTTTTGTGGTATTCGCCCACAATTACGCAGGACCCCCCACGTAGGTCAAGGCAGCGATAACTGCTGTCACGGGCCCCAAGTCATACCAGATGGAGTTGGCAGACGGAACAATCTGGAGAAGACACATTGACCAGCTGAGGGCGAGGAAGGAAGAATCGAACCTGAGAGCCCAAGGGGGGAGGGAACCCGTAGAAACTACAGGAACGGCTAACCGGGAAGCGGGAACCCCACCCCAGGATGCCAACCCATGGGACATAAGTGAAGATAACCAGGGAGAGATGCGAGGACTGCCAATAATAGGACGGTCACCAATGGGGGGAGAGCCGCCAGCGCAATGACAGGCACACCCAGAAGACCAGGGCAACCAGGGGGAAAGACAAGGGAGTGGGTCACCCTGCCTGGCACCCCAGGTACGAGTGCACTGCGCCGGTCCACAAGAGTTCCCAAACGCCCCGCATACCTACAGGACTATATTATGCAATTAGATGAGATGGGAACAAAAGTTCCAACTAGGAGGGGAGGGGTGTTACATGCGAACGCACAGTATAATGAGGTAAGCCGCGGGGATTGGCTAGGAGCAACGGCGGGAAGCTTGAAGCGATGTCAATGGCTAGAAGGTGAACAATGGAAAGGTTTAAAAAGGCAAGCCTCGGCTGCCTCGTGTTAATTCGGTTTTGTGAATGCAGTGAATAAAGTTATCGTTATGGATTCCGGGTCCGAGTCGTGCTTCCACATGCGAATCTAACAGCGGGGTTCTCCAAACTGCACAGAATCTTAGCTAGAGGTTCTCCCAAACCCCTGTGAACCCCCAGCAGCCCACCCCTGATATATCAAAGTAATGGATTTCTGCCTTTTAGGATCAACCATCAACAGTAAAGGAATAAGCAGTCAAACAAATTGGCATTTGGTAGAGAGAGCAGTGAAGGTCTTGGAAATGATGTTCAATTTCTGTGATGTATCTATACCCACCAATCAGAATCATACAAACCATGATATTCCCCGTGATACTATGGAAGTGAAAGTTAGATTTTGAGGAAGCAAGGTAAGGGTATTGACACGTCTGACTTTTATGTTGGAGAAAGAATCATCAAACAAACCCAGAGTTCTCACTTGAGGCACAAACAATCAGACTTCAATTATCCTGCTTCAGAAACATCATGCGAAGAACTAGCTCTCTGGAGAAGGCTCTGAATGTTGGGAAAGGAAGAACTACAACCAGCAGGAAGGTGAATGGACTCAGTTATACATCACTGGAATAGCTGAAGGATTAAATTCAAAACAAATAATTATAGAGAAAATCTACTTATGTGGTTGCTAAGAGACAACAATGGCTTAATGGTACAAATCAGTCAGATTTGGGAGATCTCTGCACTATGGAAGCTACCTACACTGTTTACAGGGGCTGCAGTTCTGCCTCAGTGAAGGAGCACTAACATACCTGACTTGCAAGAATCCTGATGGCAGCAAACTTATATCTTTCTATATTTCTTTGCTATTCTCTGCTGTTCATTCTGGCTTTCAGAAATGTTATACCCCAACATCATGGTTTATAAACTACAATATCTGGCTTCACGATAGATGTTAAAGCAAACCAAAAAAAACTATTTTGTGAGTTAGCATAATATGAGAGTAGCCCAGTTTTTTTCAGACTGTTGGCACCCTGCTTGTATTAAATGACAGTCCCAAATAAATTCCATGTGAAGTCTGCAGACAGGCAGAGTTGGGGGGTTTTTTATATTCTAAACATAATGTTACAGCACAAGTTCTGGTCCTTTCATATGGGCATGTGACTTTTCTGTACATACAAAGGGAGTGGACTTGTTTACAATGTCACACAATCCTACATTACCTTCCTATTGCAGACATGTAAATGGGATCCTATCAGATGCAAAAGTGGCATTAGGTTGCACCAAACACTATCCCAATATTTTGGGGGGGGAAGAAGAAACAAATAATTATGGACCTCCCATTTTTGGAAATACAAAATCCAGCTGCTAAACTCAAAATTGTTTCCAATTTTTGCAAGATGTACACAATTTCTTTGATAGATGGAAACATGCCTCATATGTATTTTGTCTGTAAGGTATGCTTTCCTTTTTACAAGCCCAGATAATATAACCCCAAATGTAGTGGCACTGGTAATTTTTTAAACTGATCCATCATATTAGTCACGTATGCTTTTTCATCGGGTACAGTGTTACAAGGTCTGCCTTGCCTCACAAGATTTTTCTAAATATGCAGACCAGCTGTAAGTCTATATAAGTTTGTTCTTTCTTTCCAGTTTTCTCTGCTTTCAACGCTTGATGTAAATTGCAAGACAGAAATTAACAAAGCCACCGCTGCCTTCAGCAGATACCACTGACCTTGAGTTCTGTAAATTAGAAGAACAGAGCAGGCCTGTTCTTATTCTTTTAATCAGATGTAATTTTGACAAACTGCTTCCATATACTTGCTAATGCTTTTCTAAGCTACTCCACGTCGTTTCAGCACTCATTTCTATGTATGAAAGCTTTATTGTACTCCATTCCGCCACCTTCACACACACACAGAGAGAGAGAGAGAGGGAGGGAGGGAGGGAGAGGGAGAGGGAGGGAGGGAGAGAGGGAGAGGGAGAGGGAGAGGGAGAGGGAGAGGGAGAGGGAGAGGGAGGGAGAGAGAGAGAGAGAGAGAGAGAGAGAGAGAGAGAGAGAGAGAGAGAGAGAGAGAGAGAGAGAGAGAGAGAGAGGTTTGTACATTCTTGTTTGTTCTCAGTTGCACACAGATTGACTTTGTGAACTCCAGTCTAAAAAGCCCACCTGCAAAGTCCTTGGACCCACAGACATAGTGGTAAGACTGATTCAGCTTAAATCCTAAACTTCAAATCACTTGTCACTTACAGATGTCCCAAAGGAAAAGCTTCATTTCAGTCTCCTTACCGTCTCAGCTACAAAAGCAATGGAGTTCTACATTTTATTTATTGAACATTTTCTCCTGCCTTCCCCGTGGGTCCTAAATTGTGATCGACATTTGGAGATAAAATGTTAACAAATGAGTCAAAATTAGGGTGCAACAGTGGAGATGAATAAAACATTAACTACAGCTGGAAGTACATAATCAGTAACAAGAGTTGAGGTCATGTCTAATGTAAGCTACTTTATTTTTTTTGTGCAGGTGTACCCGAAACTGTTGCCAGTTCAGAGTTTTTATATTTTAAATGTAAGAACAGGAGAAAAATATAAAATATTAGAAGAGTAATTGAAATTGAGTCAAATGATGCATGAAACTCCAATCCAACTAGATTTGCAGCATTCTACATACATATTTTTTTAAAAATCCAATATAATAATGAAGTGCATATTTCCAACATAGATGTATATTTCTGTCTACCTCTCTTCTGTTTCTGTAAGATTTAAGATAGTATTTTAAATTTCCAAATTGTATTTTTAATGTCTTATACTAGGAACATTTTTTGCAAATGTTCTGGAAATTCCTACAATTTAGATATACCCAGATGAATGGCTTCTATATAGAATAGATTTTCTTCACTATTTTTACTGTTATGTTGTTGTTGTTGTTAGTTGAGAAGTCGTGTCTGACCCATCGCTACCCAATGGACAAAGTTCCTTCAGGCCTTCCTATCCTCTACCATCCCCCGGAGTCCGTTTAAGCTCATGCCTACTACTTCAGTGACTCCATCCAGCCACCTCATTCTCTGCCGTCCCCTTCTTCTTTTGCCCTCAATCGCGCTCCCATTAGGCTCTTCTCCAGTGAGTCCTTCCTTCTCATTAGGTGGCTAAGTATTTGAGTTTCATCTTCAGGATCTGGTCTTCTAAAGAGCAGTCAGAGTTGATCTCCTCTAGGACTGACTTGTTTCTTCGTCTTACAGTACAAGGGACACGCAGGAGTCTTCTCCAGCACCATAGTTCAAAGGCCTCAATTTTTTGGCACTCAGCCTTTACTGTTATACACAGCAGTAATGAATGTTATTTTTCTACATTAAATGACTTCTGTTAATCTTTCAATTATGTTGTTTTATTTTTAATTTTATTTTTTTCAGAAAATAGGTGTGATGAAATGTATGAAATCTAGCAGTTTAATAAAGCACATTTGTCCCCATTAGGTCTCATTAAAAAGCATATTAGACTACGTCCCAATGATGAAAATTATTTTCTGGTGCCTGGTGTTGATAAATGAAAAGTAATGATATTCTACACCAGATTTCTCTGTCTGAATGGAGTGCCCATATAACTGAAAACCCAGCTTTGCAAATATAAAGATAATAAATGACAGAAATATTCTTTTCTAATAAAAATACTATTGTAATAAAAATATACCAATCTAGAATACCATTCTAATAAAAATAAAAAATATAAAACATTCCAAAAAAACTTTAAAAACCTTTTACTATATTTATTCATTTATATTCATTCATATTTACACTACATTCATTGGCTTCCATTCATTAGATACAATCTTAATTTGTTTAGACTACATCCACTGAATTCTGAATCTCATGACCAATTTAAGTCCTGTTGGTCATTGCAAGGAATTACTAAATTTGAATCCAACCTAATTTTTTTTCATATTTATTTTTAAGCCAATACAGTTCACAATGTAGCAGTTGACACAGAACCCTCATTCAATCTGACATTTATTGTCTTTTAGCATTTTCCAAAACCAGCCACCAACTTGGTCTAATTATAGTGGCACTTCATACATGATAACTATTATAGATTTGTTCTACAAGTCCTACAAGACAGCGGTGGGTTCTGTGCATGTGCCTGGCTTTCCGCGCATGCGCTTTGCTCATACACACCTGTTCTGCACATGCGCCCTGCCTTGAAAACGTGGCTAAAGAAGACGGCATTTCACCAGGGAGTCGCTGCTACAGGTTCGTCTGAACTGGTACGAACCAGCTGCCATTGCAGCAGACACAAAGAGGTAGAGCTTAGGAAATTCACACTGACCTCAATTTCCAATGTATGAATGAAGGCAAAACCTGAAGTAAACAAAGATTTTGGGAAATATCTTTCAAAGTATTTCTTTTTCTCCTGTTCCTTCAATATTTCCATTAAATCAAAAGTCATGACATCATAACAAGCTAGATTGCCAACTATTTTATATATAGAGAGAAATGTTGGTTACATTTTCTACAAATTATAGCTCTTGGAATGTAAATCAGAATAATTGTCCAAATCAGTGATTGTTGAAACTGATTTACAAAGATCAAATAAAAAATGTAATAATTTTTGTGGTCTCACTAATGCCCAGAGCACCAACTCTTTTTTAAAAATTTGGATTGTCAGTTACTGTATATATCGTGTTTATATTAGCATACTGTTTGAACAGAGAAAACAGATATTTAAGATGAAAATCTGAATTTGGTATATTTCTGCAATGGCAAAGTCATCTTGTTTCAAGTAAAAACAGATGTTTGCTTAAAGTAAAAGCCCATCATTTCTCTTAATGAGAGAAATGTTCAGCCACCAGGAAAATCCATATGCGCACACAATGATCCAATTAAAATCAAAGCCCTTTCAATGAAGAATGCAATCAAAAATGGAATGGCCCCCGTTAAGACCAGCAACATCTTAATTCTCAACTGTACCATATTACATCCCTTTCCCTGCAAATCAAATGGATTCTGCTAACCATGGCATCTTTGTATACTTACCTAATATAGTCATATGTAATTAAAATTCAGAATCTATAGCTTTGAACCATTAATGACTGATGAGAGGACGTGTAGTAATGCAAACATTTAAAATGCACCCAGGACTGGTACCGATCCATTGGCAGTTAATAATTTACCCTCGCCCAAACCTGAGCAAACAATTGTAGTTCATCCTGCTCAACAAATGGAACCAAAATACCCAAGGGTTAGACTCTTCCCTCTCTTATCTTATTCCCAGCAGATCTGTCAGCCTGAAAAAGATCTTTGATTTTTGGTTAAATAATTGCAGATTTCAAGCATGATCATAATCTGTGCAAACAATAGCAAAGTCTTTCTTAGCTTCTGCCCCTCAACCAGCATGGGATCATTTTTGCCATAGACTGTCCAGATTTTTTGCCATAGACTGTCCAGAAATTCAGATTTAGATAGAGAAAAATAATCTTTTCAACATTCTTTTGTCCTTCCCCCCCCCACCCTTTAATTACATGACCACATGAACCTAAGTAAAACTGTAAATAAGCACATGAATACATAAATGTCAGTGTAAGACAGGCTTGTTGATTCCCAAAAGAAAATCATGGTCACACCTTGTTAGTCCTTGAATGGGACATCATCAGAAAATATCAGATTGCAGGCTAGAGCAGGAACTTGAAATAACATCTTAGCAGAAACAACAGAAAAGTATTTCTGTATTTTTGCTGCTAAAACTGTACGAATAGGTTCCCTATGAATTAGGTTGACTCAAAGGAAATTTTATATTTTTAAGATAGAACTGCTAAACTGCTGAAGGAATAAAACTTTCTAGATTTCCAGAAGCCATTTGAATATACACCAAATATATACCAAATAATTTTTACAAGGTCTGAAATTAATAAGAGCTAACAGTAGAACATGTGCCAAGTGCCAACATATAGGATGGATTTTTTTTCGGTCATTCCCTTCTTATTAAAGAAGTAAATCACCTTGGAATAATGTATAAAAGGACAATTTATAAGCCAGATGTCTCTCCTTTTCCCCACTTTTTTCACTTTTTTTTAAAAATATATTGTCAGTCCCATCATTCAGGCTCTTTCCATGTGTACCCGCTGGGATCATACTCACAGTAGGTGAAAAGGCTATAAAAAGATTCTCAAACTATCATGTTCAGACATTCCTCTTAGCATGGGATTCAATCTAAGTGATGGGTATTAATAGTACACACTCCAATTGAAATGATAGTAATGTTCTGTAATCAAATTCTTTATAAAGGTTTCACATGGAGTCACATCTACTTAAGACTCCAGAAGAAGGAAGATTTAGAATTTGGAGACACTCTTACGATTGGCCAGAAGGCTGAGCAACCTATGCATGGGATTAGCTAAGCAAACATAGGCATTAGAGTGAAGCCTAATGGTAAAAAAGGTAGCTTTTCTAGTAGCACTTGGTGATCAGCTGCACCATTTTTGCCTTAAAAACATGGACCTGTGTTGAGATAAACAAAAAAGATGTTCTTAATTGCAAAGGAAGGAGAATTTTGCCAGAAGGAAAACATGTTCTGTACTTTTTACCCTTTCTTTCCTTCCTTAACATTTAAAGAATCCTTTAGAAGGATAAAATACCCTTGCCTGCCTATTAAATGCCTCCTTTCTGGAAAACCAAACAAGATGATGTTGAATTAGGGCTGCAAAATCCAAAAGACCAGTAGATAGTAGCAAAGAGTTAGTAATTGCTTAAAATCTCATTGCTGATGTCTAATAATCACCTTCATATTAAGCTCCAGTGTCTTTACCACTTTCTCCTCCATTTTTTTCCTCCATGAGAATCCTCTGGGGTAGACCAGTCTGACAGTTCATGACTAGGCCAAAATCATCTAGTCATTTCCATGTCTTGGTCTATCAACGTACCCAGTACTCTGTCCCTTTAATGAACTCAATCCTACTTACCATTTTTCCCCATTCCCTGTCCTCTTATTATTGCTATATTATTCCATACTCCTAAGCAGTAGGAATTACTTCAGCACTGACAAGTTATATATTTCAGTAATTGGACTCATGTTTTGGCATACTATCATTGGTATTACTCTTGAGTAATATTCATTGTGTTTTCTTATGTTGTATTGTATTTATCCCTGAAACATACTTCCCACATAGCAAGATTTTTTGGGGTCTTTATTCATAATCAAGATGGTAAAGTTATAAGAGAGGTTGGGAAAGAACAGTTTGGTCCAATGGTTAACGCTATTAACCAAAGTTTGGTCCAATGGTTAACGCTATTAACCAAAGGATAATAACTATGGAGTTATTACTTGGAACCTTGACATTAGGCTAGAAAGCAGGAGACAGTGAGTTCAAGTCCTGCCTTAGCCATGAAAGCTAGCTGGTGGACTTTGGGCCAGATAGTCTTTCATCCCAACCCACCTCACAGGATTGTTGTTGTGGGAAAAATAGGAGGAGGAAGGTTTGTTGAATGGTAAGCCTGTCTAGGTGGCTCAGTGGCTAAGACGCTGAGCTTGTCGATCAGAAAGGTCAACAGTTTGGCGGTTTGAATCCCTAGTATAGGTCTCCTGTGTGAGCAGGGGGTTGGACTAGATGACCTCCAAGGTCCCTTCCAACTCTGTTACTGTTACTGGATGTGTTTGCTGCTATATATTTAAATAAATAAAATGGAAAATTGTGGATCGCAAACAGAATTACAAGTTTGGGCTGGCCTAATCTGGTGAATATTCAGTAACTACCTAGGGTCTAGAGAAGCAGAAAAGCTTTTCTGAAAATAGTCATATGGAGGAGAAAAAAAATTGACTGATGAGGATATCCAATTCTTACTTACGGTACTTTTGAGACATTCCAGTTGCAGTACCATCTTTAAACACAAAAGATTTCCAGAGAATTAGGTGGCTTAGTGAGCTAGCCATAATTTCTGCAGCTTGTGGATTTGTGTGTGGAAGACTTTATATGCTGGCAACACAATTCTGTCTTCACATTATCTTTGAGAGGGGAGATTCTTCAAATAGTAATGAGTATTACTTCAATTACTTCAAATAAGTAAGGCTTTTATTCTTCTTCATAAGGTCCCGAAACCCTGACCCAAGTCCAGTCCTGATGGCCTCAATGCAATGGTTATTTTTTCTCTCCTAAACCTTTTGGGTGTGCCAGCAAAAATATTCCCTAAGCAGATGGTGTCCTGGCTTTTTGTTCTGGAACTGCAGTAGCAGGTGTTGAGAAAACCTTTCATCCTGTTAATGCCTGAATGTGGAGCTATCATCCTTTGAGAAAACCACAGCAAAGAGAAAACAGCCTCAGAATTCTCCATTTATCAGAAGGAAATGTTCATAAATGCAACTCCTTTCATGGAACTGATTAATATTTCAAACAAATGAGCACCACACAAAGGAGAACTTGCTGTTTAGAGCGGGGCTATAAATTATGGGGGATTACACCAGAGACAGGTTTGGGAAATGAACCACACTTTTCAGATTGGCCTGGATGTCCACATCTCCAAACAGTTTATATTTACATTCTAATTTATCTGCTGCATCTAGCCGGGTTGTTTCAATCTATTAGCACTGAATGTCTGGTTGAGGATTTTTTTTTGTTTTTTGTAATGAAACCTTTGGCATTCTTAGCTGAGGCCCCCTTATCCCTTTGTTGCATAGCAAGAAAGGCTGCATAATACTTGCTCTTGTCAAAGCACATAGACTCAGGAAAAAAGATAGCAACAGCAAGAAGGAAACAATGCAGTAATCGTTTCAAGGCTTCAATAGTTTATACCTGTATAAGGTTTGGGCTCACAGTTGTAATACCCAAAATTTATGTTGCTAAGTGAGACATTTATTAACTGAATTTCCCCGTTTTACTACTTTTCTTGCCGCATTTGTTAAGTGAATCACTGCAGTTGTTAAATTAGTAACATGCTTGTTAAGTGAATCTGGTTTCTCCTTTGACTTTGCTTGTCAGAAGGTCCCAATCAGAGGTAGGGTTCAGCAGGTTCTGACCAGTTTCGGAGAACCAGTAGTGGAAATTTTGAGTAGTTCGGAGAACCGGTAGTAAAAATTCTGACTGGCCCCGCCCCCATCTATTCTCTGCTTCCGGAGTCCCAGCTGATTTTTTTTTTTTAATTTGATTTATATGCTGCCCTTCTCCGGAGACTCAGGCCAGCTTACAATGCGTTAAGCAATAGCTTAATACTTTTGTATATTTTTACAAAGTCAGCTTATTGCTCCCACAAACTGGGTCCTCAATTTACCTACCTTAGAAAGGATGGAAGGCTGAGTCAACCTTGAGCCTGGCAAGATTCGAACTTACTAATTGCAGACAGCTGGAGTTAAATTACAATGCATTAGTCTGCTGAGCTATCCAGGCTCCTGGATCAGGAGGAAATGGGGATTTTACAGTATCCTTCTCTGCCACGCCCACCAAGTCACACCACACCCACCAAGCCACACCCACAGAACCAGTAGTAAAAAAATTTGAAACCCACCACTGGTCTCAATAGGTGAATGATCACATGATCCCGGGACCCTGCAACCGTCATAAAGGTGAGTCAGTTGTCAAGCATCCAAATGTAAATCTCATGACCATGAGGATGCTGCAATGGTCATAAGTGGGGGAAAATGGCACCAGGCTAAAAAGTAAGAGACTGTGAATTCAAGTCCTGCCTTAGCTATGAAAACCAGCTTGCGCCAGTCATTATCTCTCTTGTTATTGTGGGGAAAATAGGAGGAAGAATATATTGGATATTTTTGCCGCCTTGAATTATTTGTAAAAATAATAAAGGCAGGAAATAAATAAACAAACAAACAAACAATAATTCCGAAAGCTGCCTAGAGAACTAAGGCTTCATTTCCATTAATTAGCATGCTATAAACCTGCTCTCCTCTTCATGATTGGTTAAGTTCATATTCCATTTTCCTCCACCAGCTCTTGAGGCTTCATTTCAGCTGCTTCGTCTCTCCTAGCTCCTCATTAAACC
Source organism: Arizona elegans (assembly GCA_022577455.1). NCBI lineage: Eukaryota > Metazoa > Chordata > Lepidosauria > Squamata > Colubridae > Arizona > Arizona elegans. The sequence goes on from JAKOOJ010000001.1 coordinate 191,842,146, forward strand.
GTACAATCCTCCAGGATCATCCAATGGAAAGGAAAGAAGTGTTATTATTTTGGGTTACAAAATACCTATTCTGGACCTTTTAAGTAGCTTCTATGTGAAATTCTGAGCATGGGCATGCACTGGCTCTAACTTCAACCAAACATTAAGGTTGAGAGAGAGAAATGGAGAATTTTGGGATGGAGAAAGGAGTCAGATGAAAAGCTTTCCCTGAGTGGTTGGCTGGATCCCTAAATAAGACCATTCCACATTATAAAATATTTTACAGATTCCCTTGTTTTATAGTAATTCATTAAAAAAACCTGAACTGCTTCCAAGTGTCTGTTTTTTTACAGAAAGTTGATCTGAGTAGAAAAACCTCAAGCTTTTGACAAACTCAGATATAAATGCTATTCAAATGAGAAAAAATACAATACACGTAGAAAAATAGAATGGTAGAAAGAAGATTATGCTGCAACTTCGGAGCTGATACACAACTTGTTCTGCACATAGGGAGGTTCATTTCTATAAATATATTTAAACAACCCTAAAGACAGCTAAAAATCATATCTGGCATGTCCATGCTGCCACTGCTTCTACTTCCCAAATGTTCAAAAGCAATCTGCCATCATCTCCAAAACACCAGCCCGGACTGGGGGGAGCAGGGGTGAAATCCAGCAGGTTCTGACAGGTTCTGGCGAACTGGTAGAGGAAATTTTGAACAGTTCGGAGAACCGGTAGCGGAAATCTTGAGTACTTTGGAGAACCGGCAAACACCACCTCTGGCTGGCCCCAGAGTGGGGTGGGAATGGGGATTTTGCAGTATCCTTCCCCTGCCACGCCCACCAAGCCACACCATGCCCACCAAGCCACGCCCACAGAACCGGTAGTAAAAAAAATTGGATTTCACCACTTGGGGGAAGGGAATAAAATCCTTGCTCTGCCTTGACTTGTTGTAGATCCTGCAGTATCAAAACTCACAACTTCCCAATTCCATGCAAAATTTTAAAAAAAGAAACAATTTGTAGGATTCCAGGGCCCCACTTAAAAATCCCGTTGATTTCTAGGAAGGAGAGGTGACAAGACTATCAAGCCACTGTTCTGTTTGAAAGGCCTGAAGTCGAAGAATCACGGATATGTAAGGGCAGGGATTCTGGCAGGGATGGCATTGCTTGCTTATAAATTCCCTGCATGAACTGCAACATTTTTCCAAGGCCAGTTATTGCAAATAGATTGCAGATGAGCTAGGGGGAAAAAATCAAACTGCACAGAATCCTCTGATGGGAATCTTGTCTAGAGCAAGATTTATTACTTAATTACACTGAATGTATCAATGAGTCTTGAGCAGTTAGGGGGCATTGCAGACCAAGATTCTGAAGCTGGATTTTGAAAAGGACCAAAGAAGCAAGAGACTGCTAGAAAAATTAACCAAGCATACTTACAGTCATATGCAAAACTCTACCCTAAAAAAGACAGCTATCAGTAGTGTCACTCCGCCCATCTTTCCTCTTTGTAGTTTTTTTAGTGGAGCAGAACTAATGTTTATTTCTGAGTTTCTTAATCTGATGCTTTTAATACAGTGTTTTAATGCACAAAAGCCACCTTAATTGAATGCAATAATTAATATCATGGGAATGAAATGTCATTGAAATCCTTCCCCATCCGACATCCAAAATTTAGGTTCCTCTTTACATAAACATAACTGCTTGGATACAAAGGAGTATAATTCTTAATCTCATTTTGCAATTTACATTGTGCTGATCACTGCTCTTGGTGTGCAATTTTTGCTGGGATGTTAACAATGTTTTGGGGTTTTGAAAATGCTGCAGTTATTCAGTTACTTTAAAAAAAATACTAGTGAAAATTTAGAAAGTTTAACCTAATTCTAATCTGCTTGTAAATTCCCTGATCATATACTTTGTGCCTTATTTTTATTTTGTTTTCCTCTTTTTCCATTTTAAAAGAATACAAATATGGTCAGATCAGTCCAATCATCCAATCCCCTGCTTCACTGTTTTCAAGTTGCATACTTTAATGGCACATCATGAAACCTGTGTTATCTTTTTGAGAAAGGAGGAAGGAGAAGAACTAATATTTCTTACAAAAACAGAAGCGGTGAATGTAGAAAGCCAGCATCTATCAAGGTTTCAACTTTTATATGTCCCTCTTTTTAGAGAATCAGACTGTCAAGTGCCAAAAAAAAACTATTAACAGCCTCACAAAACTTCCTTAAACATGATGTGTACAGTTTAGGATGAAAGGTAAGAAATTTTAATGGATTAAAATCAGGATGCGTTCTTAAGTTCCATTTTATTTTCTAAACATTCATTGACTGCTGAGCATCATGGATTGTTACTAGCTCAGACATTTTTTAAATACTTCCAATTAGCTTTTATTTGAGTTTTTTATGTTTCCCCTCATAAAACCTTTAAGCAGATTAATTGTGCCTGTGAAGTTTGTTTGTAAGTACAGCTGGCTTGGCTTCAAGTTTGCTTTACAAATGGGATGTCTGAAATATATCCTCATAAAACTGAAGGGTGGATCTTCAAACAAGCAGTTCTTTATCAGAACAGAGATCCAAATTAAAGCAATAGGCAGAAACATTGTCCATATCTTTAAAAGTTCTTATATGTATGTCTGTGTATGTGTGTGTTTCTTTGCATAAAGGATCAATGCAGAAACAAGCCAGCTTAATCTCATAAATTCATTTTAAGAGAAGAGAAGAGAAGAGAAGAAAAGAGAAGAAAAGAAAAGAAAAGAAAAGAAAAGAAAAGAAAAGAAAAGAAAAGAAAAGAAAAGAAGTTTGTAAAAAACATGATACCTCCTAGGAACTGAGCAATCCCACAATAAATGCAATAATAATAATATAAATGGGTACAGGAACTGCTCTTCTGTATATCTTGGGAGTACTGCACTGCGGGATGATTTTCTTATTAGTTGGAAAGGATGGATGAGATTTTAGACCAAAGCAAATTCTGACTATAAAACCAGATCAAAAAGGCTTTAGTTTGAAAGTGCACCTTTAAAGACTATTTGAAAGATACACTGTTCAGCTGTTAAATGTCTTGTAAGTTTTCCAAGTTCTTTAGTGAACTTTCTTCATAAAATCTCGATTATTTCCAACAAAGATTAATGAGAGGGTTATTAAAAAAAATCAAAAAGTTGGATAGAGTTGCTGTGATGGTGAATACAGGTCATCACACTACATTACTTCGGAATGTTTTTGTAAGTTCTGTGGATATAACTATTTTTGGATTCAAGTAGACTCCAGTCTGTTTTTCATCTTTCCCTGATATTTGTCACCCTCCCCTTTTCCGCACAGAAAAGCAAATAAAAATCCTATTGACAAAATAATCTCTGATGCTATAGAACAGCACAGGTTTATAGATCGATCTTTCCATTCATTTGGGACAATACTGTATCTTACTGAACAGTGCTGCACTTTCCTTATGGCAAAGGCAGAATTATTTGCAAGTCGTTGTTATTATTTCAGGATGTTCTAGCATACTTTATTAATAAAAATCAGTTGACATATCTTGCACCGGTCTCATTTTTACCATGGACTTTCTATTAAGTAAGACTAGGAGAAAATAATATGCTCTCAGCAACCACATAGACCTGGTATCCTCTCAAAGGCTACTCAGTGAGTAAACTAATAATGGTAAGCAATTGTCTCTGAACCTTTTCCATAGTAGTTGGCAGTACTTGGCCAATCCTCGGTAAAATAAATTAAGCTAATCTAAGCAGAGTCAGGTCAGGTTAGGACTTCAGTGGAAACGGCAGCTAGATTTAGAGTTGCTGCAACAATACGTAGGGGTCGCCATATACCTACACTGCGAAGGGGTTGATGCAGTGGTGAAATCCAATTTTGTTTACTACTGGTTCTGTGGGCGTGGCTTGGTGGTCATGGTGTGGCTTGGTGGGTGTGGCTTGGTGGCCATGGCAGGGGAAGGATACTGCAAAATCCCCATTCCCACCCCACTCTGGGGCCAGTCAGAGGTGGTATTTGCTGGTTCTCCAAACTACTCAAAATTTCCATTACTGGTTCTCCAGAACCTGTCAGAACCTGCTGGATTTCACCCCTGGGTTATGAGTAAGTGTAGGTTGCAGATGACTGCAGAAAGCTGACCCCCACACCTCCCAAATCCCAACTGCGCCTTGTATGGAGGTGTAAATTCTGTGTGCTGATAAGTTGATCTGACTTCCTGTTCTGTATCTTTCTGAGCATGAAACAAACGCTACTCTTTTGAGATTTTTTAACAAAGTATGCTATTTTGCTCTCAGGGTGAAACAAACTTGGCTGTTTTCGGAAGTGTCATTTTGAGCATTTAGACCATTCCAAGCACGCTAACTCAGCTGTTCTTTTATGGCTTGTAATTAGGTTGTCTATTTGCAACCATTTCCAAACAAGTCATTAAAAAGCATTAAAAAGTTCAGCTTTCTTCCTGCAGTTATTGATCTAAACTAGATGGCATGCAATGGAAGTGGAACAACTGAAAGAAAATAAGCAATTAAGCATTTAGCTAGATAGAAGAGTGCTTGCAGCTGACTTTCAATCACCTTGCCTGGTACATTACTGTTCAAAATAGAAAAAAAATGGGTAGATGGAACTGTTTTACTTTTGTTGTACTGCACTTTATTTATTGGCAGGCAGGTAAACACAAAGATACTTGTATGCCTATATTAACCAATTCATATGCAAGTGTTGCTAATGGTCCTAAGTTTGGTGACATCTAGAGATATCTAGTACAATTTTGACTAGTTTGCTAAGCTTTGTTATCTATGTGCATTCTGTGAATTCATTGATTGCTCTGTAGAAATATTTGCAGACTGCCCTCCAGAAATTTTTACAACTGCTCATCTTGCTGACATTAAATTTCAGTGAGTATTTTTAAATGGTGGCCTGCAGTGATTTGTTGTGCATTCTGTTCCTGCTTCTGATTTTTCTTATTTGTACAAATAAGAAGCCCTAGTGCTCCTTCTGTTGTTTGTTTGTTTGTACCAGCAACTATCCTAAGCACAAACTGAGTTAGGAGAAAGAGAAGGAAGAGAAGACAAAAAAGAGGAAGAAAAATGATGACGATATTGATGTTTGATCTTGCTAAGTGGGCTGTCAACGCCTACAGAAAAATTGGCCAAAATGATTGTAAATAATACAGTTCTCTAGTTTTCCTCAATAGTGGCATGGTGGACAGACTGTACTTGTAATTTGATGAAGTCAGATTTGTCCTATGACTGTGTGCTTTCATTAGGAATTTATAATCTTAGATCATCCCATGCCATGCTTGCAAATTAACTTCTTGGGTATTGTATTCCTGAGCCTTCTACACAAGAACCATTCTATGCAGTGGTGGGATTCAGCCAGTTCGCACCACTTCGGGAAAACCGGTTGTTAACTTTCTGAGCAGCTTGGCAAAGTGGTTGTTGGAAGAAATAATTAGGGTAGAGAACCGGTTGTTAAATGACTTGAATCCCACCACTGATTCTATGGCTGTGGATAAGATTGCATGGTAGTTGACTAAACTATGCTACACTAAGATTTTGAGTGTCCATAATACTTCCTAATTTTAACCTTCAAAAATTCCTATACAGGTAGTCCTCGACTTACAATCACAATTGAGCCCAACATTTCTGTTGTTAAACAAGACAATCATTAAGTGAATTTTGTCCCATTTTATGACCTTTCTTGCCACGGTTGTTAAGTGAATCACTGCAGTTCAGGGGTGAAATCCAGCAGGTTCTGACAGGTACTGGAGAACCGGTAGCGGAAATTTTGAGCAGTTCGGAGAACCAGCAAATGCCACCTCTGGCTGGCCCCAGAGTGGGGTGGGAATGGAAATTTTGCAATATCCTTCCCCCAGGAGTGAGGTGGGAATGGAGATTTTGCAGTATCCTTCCCCTGCCATGCCCACCAAGCCACGCCCACAGAACCGGTAGTAAAAAAATTTGGATTTCACCACTGCTGCAGTTGTTCAGTTAGTAACACCGGTTGTTAAGTGAATCTGGCTTCCCCATTGACTTTGCTTGTCAGAAGGGTGCAAAAGGTGATCACCTCATCTGGGACTCTGCAACCATCATAAATATGGGTCAGTTGCCAAGGGTCTGAATTTTTATCATGGGGGTGCTGCAAAGGATGTAACTGCGAAAAACGGCCATGTCACTTTTTTCAGTGCCGTTGTAACTTTAAACGGTCACTAAATGAACTGTTGTAAGTCGAGGACTACCTGTAGTTTAGTACAGTATATGAAGGTAGTACAGTGGTTTAGAGCACCCTGTTATTAACACAGCTGCCTGCAATTACTGCAGGTTCGAATCTTACCAGGCTCAAGGTTGACTCAGCCTTTCATCCTTTCTAAGGTAGGTAAATTGAGGACCCAGTTTGTGGGGGCAATAAGCTGACTTTGTAAAAATATACAAAAGTATGAAGGCTATTGCTTAACGCATTGTAAGCCGCCCTGAGTCTCCGGAGAAGGGCGGCATATAAATCAAATTAAAAAAAAAAAAAAAGGTACACGAAAGGGTGTCTCTACTTATTGCTGAAAAAACGTGCTATGAAAGTGAAGAAAACAGATCAGAATTTTATTAGTTACAATCATGATCATTTGTATATTGAATGCTGGAACCTCAAAAGACATTTAATAGAGTCAGCAAAGCTAGGAAAAGGCAGAATGATGAATTTTGACTCTCCAGCTGAGCATTACACAGTCTGCTCCTCTGCTTTTATCAAAAATAATTTGAAACTGGTACCTGAAGCTCAATAATGAAAGTATCTGATATCAGTCTGGAATCAATAATCAATAGGTAGCTGATTATTCTTTGATCTTATATGTTTGATGTGATGTTACTGTTCCTATGTCATATAAATACTATGTATATGTCATAGTATGACAAGCACTGTCTGCACTAATAAAAACATATTGCAAATGCAACATTCTAGATTGCACAAGATTAATTTTCAATATCATGACCAGCCATAGAGAACACCAAGAGATTGATGTGCTTTAGCATACATCTTTACATCCCTATACTTTATTGGATAGAAAAAAAGAACATGCATCCTTTAAAAGATGACCTTTCTATATTACATTTCAAAATAAATCATTCTAAAAGAGAAGTATTGGTATTCTTTAAGGCCACAATTACAACAGGTAGTTGGTTAATCAATGGCAACTCATCAAGTAGATAAAATTATTTAAATAACTAGGTGTCTTCTCTTAACCATCTACCTGTTGGTCTATTCAAACAAAAGATTTTATAGTAAAATCCCCAAAAGCATCCCTTGTAATCATTACATTTGCAGGTCAATTTGATAACAATTATGTCCCATAATGGATGGAGTCACTGAAGCAGTAGACGTGAGCTTAAATGGACTCCAGAGGATGGTAGAGGAAGGGAAGGCCTGGGGGAATGTTGTCCATGGGGTCGCAATGGGTTGGACACGACTTTGCAACTAACAACAACAACAAATGTCCCATAATTGTTTAAAGTCAAATGTTCCGGGTTTCATCCTATGTATATGGTGCTCAGCTATGTACTGTATTTATAAGGACTCGTTTAAAGGCAATTCAGTCAAAATTCTTGAAAAGCCTATTATGAGTTTCTTATTCAACTCCCAACATTCTACCCTGATTTTGAATTAGGCTGAGTTTCCCTTGGGGCCCAATTAAGATTTTGTCATCTTAGATTCTGTTTGAAGCAAATCTATTGCGGGGGGGGACTTCCTTAGTCCATCTCACATTGCTAGATGGGTTCTCTTCCACCCTGAGAAGATAAATCAGAGATGATCTGGCACACTGCCTTGTCAACAGTCTTTGCTTTGGGACTAGATAAAATCCTGGCTAAACTAAAGCAGAAGGATTTGGGATCTAGATTTTTCAAAAATGATGCAATCCAAATTGTCCTCTCCTTTTATAGGAAAATCTCTCCTCCTCCCAGGATTAGTTATTCATTTAACATCTTGTTTGCTCCACAGAGGAGACTATTTACTTTGACCTGAACAGAGATGCTACCTATTAGGGCAGGGGTGGGCAAATGTGGCTCTTTCATTTATCTGTATTAGATAATACAGGGCCATGTATATGACTCCCATATAAAAGCTGAATTTAGACTAGAGCTAGTTAATCACTGGACAGAAATAAAACCTGATTAAAAAGATTAAATGTAAATCAGTTTTATGTATTGTAACTGAAACTAATTTCTGCTACTTTTGTGGAGTCGCACATGACTGAGCAACCATCATTGTTCTCTACCAGAACACACCCAAGCAGGGGTGTGCAGAAAGTAAAAAATAAAAAAATTAATGCATAAATTCAAATAACCATTCTGGAGGTGTGAAGCACGATGGTCTATTGTGAATGTTCAAGCTTCCTCAAAGCATACTTTTGAACAATTAGGCAGGAATATTTCTTAAATAGGTTATTAAGATATTTGACTATGTCAAGTTGTACATTCTAGGTTTACAGATAATTGTGGAGTAAATATTTGTTAAATGAAGTATTTTACATCTGTCTTGGACCAAAGCAATCCTCCTGTCAATAATACCATGAAACACTTGCAAAAGTATGCTGGCCATGACTGAGTTATGCACTTTTGGCATGTGAACTTTTTGAACTCAAGTTACCGTGCTGGTAAGTTTTTTTAAAAAGTTCTTTTTTATCTGCTGGATTTCTTTCAGTTATACAATTGTTGCTCGACAGAAAAAAATGGTGGAAATATATATTAACCATTTCGTATTTGATGCATTTGCATCCAATGGCAATTATTTGTCCTTGAACCCTCAGAGGTTTTCACATACAAGCAGTGGTGAAATCCAATTTTTTTACTAGCGGTTCTGTGGGCGTGGCTTGGTGGGCATGGTATGGTATGGTGGGCATGGTGTGGCGTGGCATGGCGGGTATGGTGGGCATGGCAGGGGAAGGGTACTGAAAAATCCCCATTCCCTCCTCACTCCTGGGGGAACGATATTGCAAAATCTCCATTCCCACCCCACTCAGGGGCCAGCCAGAGGTGGTATTTGCCGGTTCTCCGAACTGCTCAACATTTCCGCTGCCGGTTCTCCAGAACCTGTCAGAACTTGCTAGATTTCACCCCTGGGTACAAGCAGGTGGTCCTGTCCAAGACCTGTTGAAATGAACTGGGAGCTAGGCAAAAGAACTGGAACGGTATGGGATGTGTGATTTTCATGGAGGCTTGAAGAGAAGAAGATCTTCCTGACTCAAAAAAGCCAAAGCAATTGTTCTGAAAAAAGCACAAAGCTCGCTCAAAATGGAGGGGGGCAGGGGGAAGAGCACATATCTACCAAAAGAATAGCTCTCTACCTTTGTTTGAAAGATTGCAGATGGTTCTTGCAGGAAAAGTCTTACCTCCCCTGTATCTCCCACACATCATAGCATGACTACAGAGGTTAGAGATCCTTTCAGCTGTTTGTTTGTTTTTTTAAAGCTAACTGCAGGGAAAGTCTTGTGGGCTTGCTACAAGCTTTTAAAACAGAAGTGAACAGGAGGGGTGTTCCCCAACCCCGTTTTAATGTTTCATTTGATCTCTTTAGAAAAACGTACTTAAATTATGCTTGCATGGATACAAGGGCAGCTGGTAGAACTCCAGGAAAGTGCTTACTAATAAAACAATAGTAAGCTCATCACCACCAGGAATAAGTCTATGACCAGTGTCACTGATACACAAGACAGAAGGCACTCATACTTCCTGTGCCCTGTTTCCAGGGTGGGGTGGGGATTAAAAAAGAGAAAAGCCATTTTTCCCTTGGTACTTGGCTTTCTGGAATGCACTCATGGGCATTCAAAATATGCATTTTGAAAACAATTTATGGAATACATTGGAATTCTAATCAGGGAATGTATACAGCACTTCTGCAACCCCTCCTTCACTGATATCATCCTGGTAATATATTTGCTTATTCTGTTCAGACAGCGTCTATCCTCTGATCCAGCAACTGATTGCTGACTAATCTTCTAATTGCCTTGGGTCTAGGATGGCTTGTGGGAATACACAACCTGCATAACTGGGTAGTCACTGCCAATTTTGCTATGCTAATCCATGCTTTGGAGTACCGAGATAGGAAGCCTTTATTTTGTCAATTAAAATCTGACAGGGTAAATATACAAGACATAGATATGACCAGAACCAAAACTTATGAAACCAAAATTCACTAAAGTCAAGTTTAAAGTGGTTAGAAGGTCTTCCTGAAATTAGTCAGACAACTACATTTGTCCTGGGTCCAAGAGTTCCCAACCTTTTCTCTATGATAGATTATTTTAAAGTGTCATATACAAGGCTGTCTTTGAAGGCTATTAAACCACTTAGACCAGAGGTCTTCAAACTTGGCAGCTTTAAGACTTGTGGACTTCAACTCCCAGAATTCTCCAGAAAATTCTGGGAGTTGAAGTCCACAAGTCTTAAAGCTGCCAAGTTTGAAGACCTCTGACTTAGACCAAGCTATTGTATGTTACAGGTAATCCTCAACTTCTGAGCCCATATTTTTGGTTGCTAAGTGAGACATTTGTTAAGTGAGATTTGCTCCATTTTATGACCTTTCTTGCCACCGTTGTTAAGTGGATCACTGCAGTTGTTAAGTTAGTAACATGGTTGTAAAGTGAATCTGGCTTCCCCGTTGACTTTGTCAGAAGTTTGCAAAAGATGGTCACATGACCCAGGGACACTGCAACCTTTAAAAATTAGAGCCGGTTGCCAAGCCATGAATTTCGATCATGTGACCATGGGGATGGTCGTAAGGATGAAAAACAGTCTTAAGTCAGCGCCGTTGTAAAAGAGAGAGAAAGAGAGACACAGAGACACAGAGAGAGAGAGATTTATATAGGAAACAAAGACAAAGTGAAACCATGGGCACATTCAAAGAAGGGACCAAATGGAGTCGATGATTTACACCAACCCTGTTATTGCTTTGTACTGTAGCAGTAGACTGTTTCCATTGATTCTATACCAATGAATGCCTACCAGATAACCAGTTAGGTATATCTCAAGTTGCTGCAGCATTTTACCTAATGAGTTTTGCTTATTCGCTTTCTATGCTAGTTTCAAAACCAAACCTTTCCATCTTGGCATTTTAGCAAATCGGATTATACAGGTAATCCTCAATTTACAGCAACAATTGAGCTCAACATTTCTATTGTTGGGGGGGGGGGTTGATTTTTTATTTTTTATTTTTAAACAAAACATAAAACAACCATCATCCATTACAATTACAAAAAGTGTATCAATCGGCTACAAATCTTTTGTGCTTAATCCCATATCCAAAATTCTCTTATTTGACAATTTATTATATCCCTTTGTATTATTATTCTCATTTACCAATTATTTAACCATGGCTTATCTCCCGTAAAAAACCGCTTCATATATTTTATTATTACATTTATTTCATGTTTCATATTTCATTTCCATGCATTATTATCTAGCCATTGATAGAATAAATCCCATATCAAGTAATATTGTTTGTCTTCCTGTTCTCTAATTTCAAATATCAATTTGCTCATTTCAGCACATTCCAAAATTTTCTTAATAATTTCATCATCGGTAGGTATCTTCACTCCTTTCCAATTTTTAGCAAATACAATTCTAGCCGCTGTTAAAACATTCACAATTAAGTATTTCAGTTCTCTATTATATGTCTCTGGTAAAATCCCTAATAAAAATATCTCTGGTTTAAAATCAATGTGTTAACATTTCTATTGTTAAGTGAGATATTTGTTAAGAGCCTTGGTGGGGCAGCGGACTAAATGCTGTTATGTAGCACTTAGCTGCCAGCTGCCTGAAATTAGTGCGAGTTCAAATCTCACCAGGCTCAAGGTTGACTCAGACTTCCATCCTTCCAAGGTAGGTAAATTGAGGACCCGGATTGTGGGGGCAATAAACTGACTTTGTAGAAACTGCTTATGGGGGACCAAAAGCCCTAATAAGCAGGTATATACAAAAAGAATGAAGGCTATTGCTATAAGTGCATTGTAAGCTGCCCTGAGTTTCTGGAGAAGGGCGGCATATAAATTGAACAAATAAATAAATAAATAAATAAATAAATAAATAAATAAATAAGTGACATTTGCCCTATTTTACGACCTTTCTTGCCACAGTTGTTAAGTGAATCAATGCAGTTGATAAGTTAGTATCCCAGTTGTTAAGTGAATCTGGTTTCCCCATTGACTTTGCTCGTCAGAAGGTTGCAAAAGGCGATCACATGACCTTGGAACACCGCAATAGTCATAAATATAAACCAGTTGCCGAGCATCTGAATTCTGATCACATGGTCATGGGGATGCTGCAAAGGTCATAACTGTGAAAAATGGTCGCAAGTCTCTTTTTCAGTGCCACTGTAACTGATCTGTCCCCGTCCACACGCACACACAAACACAGCCAGCCAAGGGTTAAGGAAGCACTTGGCACACACCCAGGTCTTTATCTCCAACTTGGCAGCGATATACACACCGTCTGCCAAGTGCTTTATTTCCACAGAAACAGAAAGATAATATACTCAGCGTACAAGAGTCCAACAAAAATAAATATTCCTCTCAGCAGTTTCGGACGAGGCTTTAGTGACTATCCAAGGTTTATTTTTGTTCGTCACAGGGGTCACTGGCCACCACCCTCTATTATATAGTCTCTGGGGTGTGGTCTAGTAACTCAGTTCTAATCCCTAGCACGCCTCCTGAGCTGCTGCAATCGTTTATCACGCCTTCAGAGGCGTGCGTCCAGGAATGATGTCTCTCCTTCACTCTCATCCAAGACACCTGTCTCCCTGCTAATCTCCTCTCCCTCGGCCGGCACCTGAGACAATGCCAGAGGGGAGGGGCCTGGAGAGGGAGGCCTGGCTGACTCCTCTTCCTCATGCTCGGAGCTTTCTTCCTCCGATGGGATAGGCTCAGAGGGCGGGGCCACAACAGTAACTCTGAACAGTCACTAAATGAACTGTTGTAAGTCGAGGACTACATGTATTGTAGTAGTACTAGCATTGTTCTTCACATCACTTTTTCTCTTCCCCTCCTCCAGCACCTTTCATATCAGTCTGCTTAGAGATGTCACACAACTGCTCCAAGGAATTCTTGGATTCAATATAAAAACACTGTTCTCCTGAAAAAATGTTGATGGGAAAGAAGACAACAGATCTAGCGGAGGGGGAATATTGGATGGAAAATACAGGGGAAAGAAATTCATATTTGACATTTATCTCAAGCAGTGGCTTTGCAACTTCCATCTATTAAGCAAGGGCTCCTAACATTAAATTCTACAACACTCTCAATGTTTTCTTAGTGCACGTCTCAGCCAGCTACCTGTAAAAAATGGACACTAAGCCATTGACATGTTCTATTTGGACAATGAAATTCCAGGAAGGATGATCACAAGATGTAAATTTTTTTCAACAGCCAGACAAGGATGAAAAACAAGACTCCATCTGATAAATGTTGGCTCAGCTATTAGGGGATGCTGTTGCTTCAAAATCACAGAGGAAAGGGAGCAACATACCAAGAGAAGGATGGGTGGATGGAGGAGGGGTTAGAGCGGTAACTTTGTTCAAAAATATTTGAATGAAATTTTGTAATTTGATTATTCACCCTGGTTATAATGGAAAAATTAGGGAGGAAAAAAATAACTATTAATAAATATTTTCACCTGCTCAGTTTCAACTATGTTCTCAACTCTATGTTCCCACCAGTTTTTTATTACTGTACATGATAATTTGTACAGATGTTCCAGTGAATCGTGTTGGACTGTTTTATGTAATTTTTTATAAATAGGTTGTGTAATCTTCTTGTACCATCTGAGTATATGATTACTGATTCTTCTGCTTCTTTGCACAATTTGTACATTGAATCATTTGATTGGGTTTTTTTTTTCAATTCTCACCTTGATCGTATTAGTTCAAATAGGTTTCTCTTGTGCAGTCAAAATCAAGCCTTCAAGTTTCTTTTTTTAAATGTTCAGGTGTAAGCCATTGCCAGCTTTGTTCTTTGCATACTTTCCCCTCAATCTTTTGTAGAAATAGACCATGTAAAATGCTTTTCCTTTCCTTCCTTGTTTTTATTACATTATTTCAATATTCATGGTTTGTTTCTTGCACAGTAAATTCCAACTTTTAACTTGCAACAATGCCTGTTCTTGAATGTCTTTCATGTAATCAGCCAATGCACATTATTCTTCTTGAAAGTTCGTTTGACTTGAAGTAAACCTTTGCCTCCATTTCTGTAGGGCAGGTGCAATCTAGCAATGTCAGTATGGGAATGTTATGCATAGTGAATTGTCATAGTAGAGTCTCTTCTATTATTGTTTAGGGCAAACCTGGGCATTTTACTGCCTGCAGGCCACATCCAGCTTGCGGACAATCCCAGTCCAATCTGTGGCGGCGGCAGGAGGTAAGGTGACAATAGTGGTGGCAGTGAGGTGGCAGTAAGGGAAGGGCAGCAGGAGGTGGGGCAGCGACAGTGGTGAGTTTCAAAAAATTTTAATACCGGTTCTGTGAGTGTGGCTTGGTGGGCGTGGCATGGCTTGGTGGGTGTGGCTTGGTGGACTTGGCAGGGGAAGGTTACTGCAAAATCCCCATTTCTTCCCAATCAGTTGGGACTCAGGAGGCAGAGAATAGATGGGGGCGGGGCCAGTCAGAGGTGGTATTTACCGGTTTTCCGAACTACTCAAAATTTCCACTACTGGTTCTCCAGAACTGGTCAGAACCTGCTGAAACCCACCTCTGGAGCAAGGCAGTGGCATTGGGCAGGACATCAGCAGCCCTCCATAACAATCCCATTTTCTCATGTGGCCCCTTGGGAAAATTAATTGTCGACAACTGGCTTAGGGTCTACCATTTTCTGAACTTCTTTGAGTTCTGCATCTTAGAGTATTTTATTTCTAGTAATGAATCTCCTTTGGTCTGCTAATTGTGGTTGAGAGGTATTTCAGTTTCCATAAATTATTTTCCAGTGTGCAAATATTCACTTTAAGTAGCCCGACTTTGTTGATTCCAATTTATAACAGCAGGACATAATGGTGCAATTTTTCAACACAGTATAACTTTTGGTGGTGATTCTTACAATAATCCTACAGGATTAGGCCCTGGTTGCCCTGACATAGCTTCCGAGTCCCGTTGCCCACTTGTCAACAGATGCCTGCATACTCCAACATCAAATGTGATCCTTGTTGACCTCGGCAACGACTGATCCAGTATAGTATTATTTTTCTGTTTTTGCATATTAAATGAGTTGGTGAATACCCTTGGTCTGGTTCTTTGGCTAAGAGCTGTCTGGCATGGGTGAATACACCAAACAGTACACTACCACCAACATAACTATCAATCTCATCAGAGTGTCTATGGAGATACTCAATCATTCCAGGTCATGACTGTCCCAAAGGTGCTTTTTCAGGAGGCAACTGGACTCCCTTGTTTTTTCTTTGAAATTGTTTTGTTTCTTATCCAAGAAGCTTCTTCAGCTCTGACTGGATGGTGGGGAATGGAAGAATTTATATCCCTTGCAGACAGCTGGTCATTTGCATCCTTTTAGAATGTATGGCTGTGAAAGTTGGACCATAAAAAAGATTGAGCGCCAAAGGATTGAAGCCTTTGAACTATGGTGCTGGAGAAAACTCCTGGACTGCAAGGCGATCAAACCAGTCAGTCCTAGAGGAGATCACTCCTGACTGCTCTTTAGAAGGCCAGATCCTGAAGATGAAACTCAAATACCTTGGCCACCCAATGAGAAGGAAGGACTCCCTGGAGAAGAGCCTAATGCTGGGAAAGATTGAGGGCAAAAGAAGAACAGGACGACAAAGAACGAGGTGGCTGGATGGAGTCACTGAAGCAGTAAGTGTGAGCTTAAATGGACTCCAGAGGATGGTAGAGAACAGGAAGGCCTGGAGGAATGTTGTCCATGGGGTTGCGATGGGTTGGACACGACTTCACAACTAACAACAAAAGAGAGTTGTTGAGGACACTTGAAGGTTTATCTGTGTCTTCAGGGTCACCTGAATAGTGCAAATGGGTGTGGAGCCTTCTTGGAACTGCTGAAAGGACTGTGTTGTGGAGCTGTGCTTTCTGCAGGATGTTTTCTGCCCTGTGTCCCTTCACTGTTGAACACAGGCACAAGTTGTTGAGAATGAGTCTGTGCTTGTCTGCATCTCAAATTGAAGCGCAAATGGTTCCTGTAGTCTGCAATTTTTCTGGAAATCTGTTCATACTCCCATACCATTTGGGACAACCATGATCTGAGTGACTGAGAATCTCCATAGATATTTAGCTCTGCACTTCGGATGAACACCCTTCGAATGGTACCACCTCATCAGAGCACCATAAGCTCCTCTCCTGGGGAAGGCAGTCAAACATATTTGGAATACAACACCAAGATATGTATTTGTCTCATTCTCAGGCAGTTACAATGCCTCCTAAAATATATTCACACATTCCCTTTTTAATGCCTTCCTTGTGAATGCTGGCAAGATTTAATGTTTTAGCTTTAAAAGATAAGACAATGTTGGGTTTTTAACATTACGTGGATTGCGAGTCTGCATGCCTTAAATCAAATAAATTCATTGCAACTGTGTATTTGTACATGTGCAAGATTTTTTTAAAATATATATATATATTCTATGAACACAAATCTTACTTTAAATTGCAGACTGTCTTACATTACTCAAACGTTTGCTGACCTTCATAAATATCAAATCTTTGGAATCAAATGTCCTGACATTTAATCTTTTTGTGCAGGCTAAGCAGGGCCACATAGTATACAAAGGTCATATGTCAGCCATCGGTTTTAGAGAAACTTATCATTTTAATGAAGATACTCAGCGTCCATCGAGAAATGAAATGTTAAATGTGTAGTTTCCTGAAACTTGCTGAGCCTGTTTTTAATATTGAACCGAGGGGGAAAACAAGGCAGTGTTTTCAACCCTCTTAGTCCTTTAATTCACCTTTTTCCAAAGCTATAACCTTCCAGTTCTGTTGGAACCACAACTTCCCAGTTCTACTCCTAGTATAGTTTTGGAAATTCTGGAATTGGTAGAACCAAGTTAGCTAGAAGGCACCATCTTGGGGAAGAGTGATTTAATTAATGCACAAGTTTTGTATCCAAAGACCAAATGCCCTTCACTTCTAGAAGCCACAAGAGACTGATGCAGGGGTGAAATGCTTCTGGTTCGGATCGGATCGTCCGATCCGGTAGCGATGGAGGCGGGTGGTTCAGAGAACCGGTAGCAAAAATCCCTGCCCCCCCCATGCCCAGCTGAGCCACACGATCATCAGAGGCTTTTTTTCTTTCAAATGCCTCTGACGATCCAAGCTGAGTTGCCTGATCGGCAGAGGCATTTAAAAGAAAAAAAGCCTCTGCCAATCAGGCCACTCTGCTGGGATTGTCAGAGCCTTTTGAAAGCATTTTTTTACAACCTCTTCACTGAAGAGGTTGTAAAAAAATGGTTTTGAAAGTAAAAATAAAAATTGGCCATGTCCACCCAGTCACATTACACCCCCCACCAAGCCACGCCCACAGAACCTGTAGTAACAAATTTTAGATTTCACCACAGGACTGATGTGTCTTGGAGGTTTACGTAACTGATTCATTCAGCTTTTTCCCCTCGTTCTTTAAAAAGGGTGTTCTGACCACAGCTACCTCTTTTCTCCCAATTGGATAACTGCCAAGAGGCTGCCATTGTAGAATCTAATTCAGAAGCAGATTTCCAATATTCTACTCAAACGTGACGAGTAGAAACAGGCTTGGTTTAAATAAAAAAATCAGGGATACTTATTCATGACTGGTAGAGTAGATTAGGAATTGATAATATTCCCCAGGAACTGAAAATATTCCCCACCGGATAGATGTTTCTTTAAATAAACATCACTATTCCTTAAAATATTTTTATTTTTGACAAGTTGAATCATTAAAAAATGGTATAGATTATAATGGTATGAACGGTTAGAGGAGAGGTATAAAGGGCAAGGAAAGAGTAAATGAGGAAGATAAAGGAGTTGAAATGTAGTAACAAACAAGTGGAAATGGAATGGACATAGAATGTATGATTGAAATTGAGTACATTGTTATCTTTATGTATAATATAAATATTAGAATAATATGTATAAATGGTAAATTGAAGTAAGGGAGGAAAATGGATATGTAAGAAATGTTTACTGATGCAAAAATGTTGAAAATAAGAAAATTGTAAAAATTTCTATTTTTGTTTTTTAAAAAAAACTTTAATAAAAATTATTTTAAAAAAAAATTGTATAGATTACCATTGTCAATGTCTCTTGGCCATCAACTGACAGTCAATCAGGATTGACAATCCTGGGGCACCTTGCATGCCCCATAATAGAAGGAGCAAAATCATATATTTATCCCTTTGGGTCTCCAACAACACTTGGGGTTGCACGACAGAACTTCTTGGTGATCACTCTGTTACAAAAACTGCAGTGTCTTCTTCTGTTTCTAATCTCAGTGGCCTCTAATGACACTGCACTGAATGAATGATGGCTCTCCGGAGGAGGTCAACCCAAAGCATTAAGCTACAATCCCCTAACAGTGTCTCTGGCCAGAAGCCAGCTCTTTTTAGCCCACTTTTTTTTTTTTTTTTTTTTTTGCATAAGATCTACCACAGCTGTAGCAAAACAAGTTGCAGGTGGCTCAGTGGGCAGCAGATCACACAGCCTGCTGGATCTCGGCAGCTACGAGGGAGTTACCTATGCCGGCCGATGGTGGCTGTAAAGGAGCAGGAAATGTCTCACAATCTTGATTAAAAATTTACAAGCCCTGAACTTTCTGAAGGAAAGAAAAAAAGACATATTAAGAGGCCTTGTATTCTAGTGCTCTGCCTCTCGTTCTGTCTCGCTCCCCCTCCCTTGGCAAAGTCATATATTTCCCTCTTCAGTTCCTGTCCTGGAATTATATTGATGATGGTGATGAAGATGAAGATGATAATGACAATGATTGTCATCGTACAAGTCATCCAGATGTTCAGACTGGGCTGGGCTTTTTTTGTCTACCTATTGACTCCTTTCCAAACACCTAGGTTAGACAGATATGGATGTTTGATGATGTTACAGATATCGTCACAGGATGGAAGCAGCTGTTCCAAGTAAAGCCACCTTTTCCAATTGACTGATGGCGAATTTGACTTGGCCACATGATCAAAATTCAGATGCTTGACAGTTGACTCGTATTTATGATGGTTGCAGCATCCCAGGGTCATGTGATCAGCTTTTGCAATCTTCTGACAAGCAAAGTCAATGCGGAAGCCAGATTCACTTAACAAGCATGTTACTCAGGGGTGAAATCCAGGAGGTTCTAACAGGTTCTGGAGAACCGGTAGCAGAAATTTTGAACAGTTTGGAGAACCGGCAAATACCACCTCTGGCTGGCCCCAGAGTGGGGTGGGAATGGAGATTTTGCAATATCCTTCCTCCAGGAGGGAAGGGAATGGAGATTTTGCAGTATCCTTCCCCTGGAGTGGGGTGAGAATGGAGATTTTGCAATATCCTTCCCCTGCCACACCCACCAAGCCCCGCTCACAGAACCAGTAGGGAAAAAAATTGGATTTCACCCCTGGTGTTATTAACCTAACAGCTGCAGTGATTCACTTAAGTACAATGGCAAGAAAAGTTGTAAAATGGGGCAAAATTCACTTAACAACTATCTTGCTTAGCCATGTAAATTTTGAACTCAATTGTAGTCATATGTCAAGGACTACCTGTATACTGTAAGGCTTTAATTTTAATTGGGTTTAATTTAAATTAAAGCAAACTCAGTTTTGTCCTAGATCCATCCATTTTTCCATATCTGGACCATTTCTGGAATGCTGTATTTGTATATGTTCTGCCCCAGCTACAGACCCCAAAGAACGCAGCACACACAAAGTCTGTACAATCCTTAGTTTACTAAATTAAATCAGTCTTTTTCAAATAAAGGCTGTTAATTAACTTTCGTAACAGCCTACAAGAATCCAAAGAATAAATAATTGTAATCTTACTATGGTTGGCAGAAAGACCAGAAGCAATTTGCAGGAAACTGATAAGAGAACTAAGATCTGAACATGAAGGAGAGTGAACCAAGTTGTTCCCTGCAAATTGCGCAGCCGTTGTCCTTCTTTAAATAGGGAGTGGCCAATTAGCCCCAAGTCTTAGTCTCAAGGAGACCTCCTCCTAAGGAGCCACTGCCTTTTGCGCACCCGTGCATCGAGAAGAGACTCCTCCTCTTCTTCCTCTTCACTTATGGGAGCTTCTGGAGGTTCTGAAGGCCCTGGCTGAATCCCCACCTCTGGCACCACATCTTCTCCAGACTCCTCATTGTCTGACTCGAGTGCCAACTGCACAGGCTGCTGGCGCAGCACCACACCAACCTCCTCGCTGTCAGAATCAGCTACAAGCTGCACAGGCCGCTGACGGGCCACAACAGTATATCCCTAGGCACCCTGGAAAAGACAACCTCACCTGAATTGAAAACTGAAGCATAACTAACTTCAAATAGTTCATACGGTGTTAGGATCTCAAGAAATAATAGATTTCAGAAAGAACATCAGTGACACCAGAAAATCTCTTGCTGGATACTGTACTGCAGGATCAGTAGCAAGAAGGAAGAATAAGAGCAGCATAAGGAGTGGGAGGTTTATAGACACATGAATCAAAAGCTACTTTGATCTACGGACATAATTCAAATAAGGCACTTGATATCCGATACTGGTCTGTAGCATGCAGGTCTAATAAAAATTTGGCTCCTGCATATATCTTTATACATATAAATGAAATAGTGTGATTAATAAGCACCTAACTCCAACAGCCTTGGACATCTGTGTATTATACTCCTCTATTAAATTATACCAATCTGTATTTTTTTAATAAGGAAAAGATACTTTTGCTGCAATCCATCAAAATAAACTCAGGAAATACTCCATGTTATCATCATTTTTCTTGCTTGAAGAAAACTGAAGGAAATGTGAACCCAATATGAAGAATGCTGTACTTACTGTTATGAGCAAATGTGTTTTTACAGGTGCACCAAATATTCCATCTTTATTTCATTTTCAAACTGATGAAAATGTAAGCCACATTTCATGTCACTTTGGTAGCCAGCATTGCCTCTTCCATCCCATCATACATGACCCTCCCCCAATTATTAATGAATTATTGCCACTTCTTTTTCAAATAGGTTTTACAAGTTGCTTAATAATACAAATATAGAATGATGTCTACAAATATTTATGGTACTTTTTAGTACCGTAAGGGATGAAGAACTCATAACACAAGATTATATGTTAATATTATGAGCTGAGGTTTGGGCATGCTGTTAGGCCACTGTACTGCCAACATTTTTTACAATGGGGTAATGCATGTGTACCAAATCCTTCTCATTGTTGAATTAGTTGTGATTGTTTTATTTATTGCACAAATGAAAAAAATCTTGTTGAGAAATACTTTAGAGCATGGTCTCTGTCTAAAATTCCTAGTGGTACTGAATATGTTGACTTCTCTCTCCAAAGACTGGAGGGGAGCTAACAATCTCAGAATGGGAAATGCCACATCAGATTGCCATTCTCCTTTTTACCAGTTTTCAGACCTTACCAGACTTTCAGAGCAAATGTCAAACTTCAATTTTGGAAAGTCTCCAAAGTGAAGAGTGAAGAGAGTTGTGAAGTCTAACTGTAGCAGTGGTGGGTTGTCCAAACTGGTTCTATAGAACCGGTAGTAAAACCGGTGGATCCGCCCACCGACCCCAATGTCATCAGCGCGGCCGGTAGTAAAGGTAAGTAGAACCCACTCCTGATAATCTGTTGTAAATGTAGAGAAATGTAGAGAAATGTAGAGAAGTTCTCATTTAACTCTTAATTGTGGCAGGTAGAGTTATAGGAAGGAAGGAAGGAAATTAGATAAATAGAAGATAGATAGATAGATAGATAGATAGATAGATAGATAGATAGATAGATAGATAGATAGATAGATAGATAGAAGAAGGAAGGAAGGAAGGGAAAAGAAAGAAAGAAAGAAAGAAAGAAAGAAAGAAAGAAAGAAAGAAAGAAAGAAAGAAAGAAAGAAAGAAAGCTCTGTCTGTTTCCAACAAGGTTCTTAGTTATGTTGAAACAATTCGTGGACAGATGCCTCTGACCAAACAACTAGGTCATCTTGTCTAGCTTTATTTTTATGACTGCCAAAGCAAACAGTTAACATAGTTTTCCTGGAGAAAAGGATGCCTGAGCAATTTGATATTAGCAGATTCCAGAATGAAATTATCAATTCTGCATTTCTGGATTCTTGTGTGAATTGGAAGTGAGCATTCCACCAAGGGTTTCATTTGGTTCAATATACAATGGATCACTTACACACACTTAAAGATGCTTGAAATTATTTTTAAGGTTAGATTAATATGGTAACAGACAGGAATTTGGGGCAAAAACATGCCAAAAAAAAAAAGGACTAGAACAGATAGCTTCCTCAAGCTTTCTGGAACTGCATTCCCCCAAGCTGCAAAGAGATGGGATGAAAGGAATGTTTACATATTTGAAGATCTTGCCATTTGTAATAAAAAAGAAAAAAAGCACCTCAACTTGAAAGGAGTAGGCATAGCCTAGTACAAGGGTTTTTCATGGATAAGAAATTGGAGGAAGGATGGATGCAAGGTTTCTAACTCGAAACCATCTATTGATAACTAAAAGATTTCTGATAAAAGGTGTCGTGTAGGAAGGAGCCTGCTAATTATATGCAGTGGTCCTCGGAGTAATTTTTCTCAAAAGAGAGAACCTTTTCATGTAATTTGAGAAAATGGAAATTCAGTAAGAAATCTATGCAGAGAAAAGTAATGCAAACAGTTTTTGATGCTGAACAAATGACATAGAAGTCATTGAGAATAATTACACTCTTAATCATTTGACTGAACACCATTGTAAATGGTTTTTTTAAAATACATGGTTCAGAAGGATAATCTTTATTAATCAGATGACGGTATAGGGAATGCCTTCTGATTTGCTGAGATAAAGCCAAACTACCAGTCTCTACATGAATGTGTATGGTCTGACTTCTCATCTCCTTCCCACATTTTCCTCTTGAACGTTCTTGCTTGAATAGATTAGCAATGATAGTACAGATAGTAATAGAAGCCTTTGGGTTTAATCCCAAAACAACTGGAGCACTCCTTAAAAATCATTGGCATTGACAAAAATCTCCATTCAATTAGTCAATTGCAAAAGGCAGCTTTATTTGGAACATCTTACATCCTGAGATGATACCTTTCACACCATCAAAGAACAACATTTGCATATCCCAGGTTCTTGGAAAGGTGGATATAAATGCCAAATCCAGTCCAAACATCTGGCAGACTGGACAACCAAACAAAACAATTGCTACCAACCTGCCTTCCATTGAGGATCTGTATACTGCACGAGTCAAAAAGAGGACTGTGAAAATATCTACAGACCCCTCGCATCCTAAACATAAACTGTTTCAACTCCTACCCTCAAAACGATGCTATAGGGCACTGCACACCAGAACAACTAGACACAAGGACAGCTTTTTCCTGAATGCCATCGATCTGCCAAACAACTAATTCCCATAACACTGTCAAACTATTTACTAAGTCTGTATTACTATTATTCTCCTCACCCTTCCTATTACCTATCTCCTCCCACTTATGACTATAACCTTGTTGCTTGATTCTTTACGATTTATATTGTTTTATTTTGTTTCCTAGTATGATTTGATTGCTTATTTAATAACCTATGACTATCACTAAATGTTGTATCTTATGATTCTTGATGAAAGTATTTTTTTATGTACACCGAGAGCATATGCACCAAAGACAAATTCCTTGTATATCCAATCACACTTGCCCAATAAAAAATAATGAAGTTTTCCATGGGAAAGGGTAATTGAAAGACATTGTGTCTGTAGGAGTTAACCAGTCATTGTCCATAATGCCATAAGAGTATTTCTGATAACTTTTAAAAAGTGCAACACTAATCACCTGAGAAGCAATCAATACTTTCTTATACCAGGATCAACCAAAAAAAAAAAAAATAGAAAAATGTGCAGATTAGAACATGGCCTCAACATAGGGTGTTTGGAATTCTTAGAACTGCATCTCCCAGAGTTTCACATTCAGTCTAAGGAGCTCTGGGACTTAATCATAATCATAAGTTTATTTGTCAAGCATATATAAGATAACAGGTAAAAGTATAAACGTAATTTGGATACATGAAAAGAGTAAGTAAAAAGGAATATTAGGACAGGGATGGTAGGCACGCTGGTGCACTTATGCACGCCCCTTACAGACCTCTTAGGAATGGGGTGAGGTCAACAGTAGACAGTTTAAGGTTAAAGTTTTGGGGGTTTGGGGAAGAAACTACAGAGTCAGGTAGTGCATTCCAGGCATTGACGATTCTGTTATTGAAGTCATATTTTCTGCAATTGAGTTTGGAGCGGTTTACCTTGAGTTTGTATCTATTATTTGCTCGTGTATTGTTGTGGTTGAAGCTGAAGTAGTCATTGACAGGAAGGACATTGTGGCAGATAATTTTATGTACTATGCTTAGGTCAGACTGAAAGATGCTGATTGCAGGTGGCAACAATAGAGCAATGCCCTTTCTGCGTTTGCTGAAGTTCTCATTAAGATTCTGAAAAGGGGTATCGAGAGGTTTTGTTTTCTTCAGATTCTTGTTACATAAAAACCTCATCTATTTAAATCCTTGGCTCTGTAGGCTCCCTTCTGAACGCTTTCATTTCCATTAGGCACAATGTTCTCCCTAAATCACAGATCTTTCCCCATCAATTTCCTCTGAGCTCAGTCAGGCCTTGCCATTTTGGTTTTGGTGGCTTGAAATTTGGGTCCAAGTCAATTGCAAAAAAGGAAGCTTCAACAGCACTGCACTCACACACCATTAAAAAGTCAACTTTGAAAAGCAAATGTAACCGCAATTTGTTTTAAAAACAAATTGAACAGAGCTGTGCGGAATCACTTCAAGGGCTGGGGTTTGGGGTTTTTTTTTCCCTCCCGGCTTGGGGAAAGAAAAAAAAACCCCAAATACAGCAACCATCAAAGTGCTCATTTGGTACAGGTGCAACCAACATTTCAATTCCCCCCCTCTGCCAAAATTCCAACTGGGGTGATGTCAGCTGTATTAATGGGACATTGGAAAACAGTGGAATGGGAGGAGTGAGAGAGAAGAGGAAACTGGTATTTCAAAGTTGTATGCATTGCTTGGAGGCTTCAGAAATAGCAGGAGAAGCTCTGCTTGACCAACCCAGCCTCAGGAATGGCACTTAAGTTAACACTTTCAAATGTAGATTATACAAGAGAATATCCTAGGTTCCTTGAGATAAGAACCCACTGCTGGAAATACCTACATGTGAAATGTCAAGGCACAGCATTTCTGCTTGGAAAACAAAAAGGCTTTAATACCTTGGGGATGCAAATTGCTGGAACATAAGAGTAAACAAAAAACCAAAAAAAGCACATTTCTGAATAATCATCTAGCTGGGAACATCCAGAGACAGAATACTTGTTCTAAAGGGAAAAAGCACCTGGCTTTGTAATGTTAATCATAAGATTAAGCCCCGGTCTAGGATTTATTTATTTTTTTTGCTTTGTTAAAGCAGCTGTGTCTTGCCCCAGGGTTATGTGGCTGTTCTTCCCACCTGCAACACAATACAGGGAAAAATTGTTTGGTTTCAAGAATTGTGGACCAATGATATGTATGAGCCCATGTGTACTCCTGTTGGAAGAAATATCCTTCTGGGTTCAGTTCCAAATGGGGAAAAAGACACTGGAAGCATGGAGACCGCTTGGAAAGATGGTTTAATGGTGGACAGGATCACATGGTTTGAGTTCCTGAACAGAAAAGGGCAGAGATGCTGCGAGTCCCTGGGTTTTATGCCCTCTCTGGCTTTGAACTTCCTGGGGCCCAGGAAGATTATCCTGATTGGTTGCTGCCAAAGGTCATAGCTAGCCTTTTAGGTTGTCTGTGTGCCAAGTTTGGTTGAAACTTGGTGGGTGGTGCAATAAAGGGCAATTAAATGGCTCTGCCTGAAGGATGTAGATCTTTGTTATGTAGAATAGACTGGCTCAGGCCTTAACGGTCCATTAACAAAGGTGGGGGGGTTGAGTTTCTGCTTCTCTGAGTTTCTACTTCTCTTTTAAGGAAAATATTCTGCCTTTTTAGTATATCCTAAAATATTTCATTTTTCTAGGAGGGGTAAGTGCTAACTTCCTACACTCCAAAGTCCCTTGAAGCAGAGTGGTATCAAGAGAAGGAAGGATGTATGATCCAATCCATTCTGCATCAACAAATCTTAACCAGGATGCTCCTGAGGATGAATTTTCCAATCAGGTTACTGTCAGAAACACAATAGGGAAGTCTTGCTTTTTACAACTGAGATGACCAGACGAAATGTTGTTTTAGGCCACATTTAAAGTATTCAGGACTACATTTTTCTCTTATTTCCTACGGTATACCAAGACTATGATCTGGTTGGAACACATCTGAATTGTTTTTCATAGATATTTTATCAAACTGGGTCAAATACCATGTTTTCCCGAAAATAAAATCCTGTCTTATTTTTTTTTTGAACCCCGAAGTAAGTGCTTGGCCTTATTTTTGGGGATGTCTTATTATTTTGGGGTGCGTGGAACAAGATGGGGCTCTTCTTGCTGTCTTACCTGATTTCCAGCTCTGTCTCCCTAACCCTAACCAGAGGAAATGGCGGGGACCGGCTGCGCATACGTTTAAATATTTTTGGGGAGGGTTTATTTTTTTGGGGGGCGCTTATTTTAGCCCATGTGCTCAAAAGCCCAATTGGGCTTATTATCAGGTGATATCTTATTTTAGGGGAAACAGGGTAAGTTGCCTACCCTTTGGAAAAAAGCTGACTCACAACACTTTAGCAGTAACTGTAAGGGTTGTAGCTGTAGTTGACTTAATAGTTCAGCAATGGGGAGTGGCTCAGGTTGCCTACCCTTGGATAGATTGTGCATTGGGAGGGGGGGTCCCTTGGGGATTGGCAGGAGCATCTGCATGCAGTGTATGTGAAAAAAGAGTGGGCTTTTGATACAGTGATCATGGCTGCCATTTTGATCCTTCCTTCCACATACATCTCTCAAGGCTGGTGAATATCTCCAGTTGCATAGCTCTGTGGCTCTTGTTCACTCTACCCAACATCATAGAGTTGTGATTACCTATATAATACAAGACAGGACAATGTAAAAACTTATACCTACTATATACAATGGCTGTAAAGAGAAGAAATATCATAAGAACATCTATATTTGCTGTAGAAGTTCATGCTGAATTTAATAATCTTTCTCCCAGATATGCCTAGGATTGGAACTTTAATCAGTGAGTTGATTTGGTCAGATCTGTGTTAATAATGGTAATAAGCTTTTTTTGGTTCAATCAGATCCATTTGTCATTCAGTCATGAATAGAAATATCCAATTGATCCCCATTTCATGCAGTTATTCATTTTTATGGATCTGCCTTCAAATGTTCTTTGGTAGTATTGTTAGAGCAAGAAAGTTTAATCTACACAATTAGCAAAGGTGGGACAAAGGGGACTTTGGCCTTCCTAAATAAAACCCATCTTGAATTAAGCTCAGTGGTGGGATTCAGCCAGTTCGCATCACTTCGGGAGAACCAATTGTTAACTTTCTGAGCAGTTTGGCAAACTGGTTGTTGGAAGAAATCATTGGGGCAGAGAACCGGTTGTTAAATTACTTGAATCCCACCACTGATTAAGCTCCAACCTCAGCCCACAGGTTTGGATGTCTTACTGCATTTTATCATGGTGGGTATTCATCAAAACTTTAAATATGGAAAATATTAAGATAACTGTCCACGTTTACCTGATTGGAAGCACATTTTACTTCAGATAGGATCCAACAAAATAAATATGTATAGGGCCTGTTTTAGATTAAGTTATCCTTTTGTCCTTTCTGCTTATTGTTATGTAACAGTTGGGATGGTGAAATGCATAGTGACTATTCCCGACAGAATGATAGAGCATCATGTGGCATTTATGATGGGCTGCAAATCACTATAAACATATGAAAGTCATCCACAATCCCAATTAAAGTTCTAAACAAATATCTTCATAAATATTTCATTAGCAAATGAAACACCAAACAACTATCCAATGGCTGATGGAGCAGAAACAGCATTTGGTTTGCCTTCCCCACATCTTTTTTCTTTTAATGAAAATAAGATCGTTTCTAAAGTTTGAACGAAGGTGCGACAGTTCTGAACTCAAAGGGCTCGACTTGCCTCAATGCTGGAGCTATTAAAACATATCCTACAATCAATTTCTTCTTGTGCTTCAGTTAAACCAGGAAGTTCAGGTAACATGATCTAAGCTGTGTTCTAGCTTGTGTTTCATTATCCAGGTTCCAAATTTCATTTCTCCTTAAGTAAATGTTATGTTGGCAGATATCTGGCAACATAACATAGTGCTACATTGAATAAACATTAAAATAATAGCTTTCTCATACCTTTCATCTGTCAGAATCATTTTGAAAAGAAAAAGAGGCCATTGGGGCCTTGAAGGAATGGTTAGATCTGAAAAGGGTTATTTAGGGGAGACTATCTAGACACAGCTTTTTAAAGAAACAGAAGACCCCTCTCATGGAACCAACCAAGTCCATCTAGTTTTCAATTCTGTTCCCACAGTGGCCACAAGATGGCCATGGAAGACCAAAAGGAGGAAATGACAGTGCTGTGGCATCATTGTACTCTTGATCTTAAACACTGGGTAATAAGAGGCATGCTGGTCTCGATTCCATAGAATAGATAACTGTTATCACTAGTAGCTGTTTATGCAAATGACTGCTTCCAGGTGCATCTCACTGGGGATATCATTTGGACTTGAAGAGCTTTCATTGAAAAGGATTGTTCCCAGTAGTTGTTCACTACTTTTCAGGATACAAGGATGTTTATGGGCTTTGGAAATTTATCTTTGGAATTAGGATATGACAGGAATGTATGAGAAGGCATTACTGAGATCCCAAATTAAAAGTGCTTAATACCAGCTTTTTGAAATGAGACAGGAAACAATTGGGGAGCTAGCGAAGATCAGCTAAACTGCTATGAAATGAATGTAATTTCCAGTATTGTTCTGGAATAGTTTATACTGATTGGTATTTCCAGGCCACGTTCAAGAATTTGAATGTTTAGCATATTGTGTAGCACATTACATACATCTCATATAAGTGTATATGAGAACTTATCTTTTTTAGTTAAAAGGTGCCTTGTGCTACAGGAATATTTTTCTATTCATGGGCTGGCCACGCCCATGCCCAATTTAGCAAAGAGGGACAAGTCCCAATACGTCACGTGACGCCACCGTGACGATGTGAGTTTGACACCCCTACTTTATGAGAATTCAATCCCTTCCATAAAAGTTGAACACTATTCTCTTGAACATCCAGAATAGTTTCTCTGGCTTGTATGGATTAAACTGCAGTTTGTTGGCCCTGATCTAAGCTATTACTGTACCACAGTCAGATATTTCCATTAAATTGCTTCAGGCATTTATCTGAATACCTGGAGAACTCAAAGGGAGGAGAATTGTCTAAATTATGAGTATGATGATTTTGTAATCAAAGTCAATAAAAAAAAAGTTCTGCAACTTCTAGGTGATTCCCTGCTTGGCCAAATTCCCCATTCACCTTTGAATTCTTTGTATTTCAAAAAGACCAAGACTTAGAGTACACCTGCAATATGAGCTAGAAAATCTCCATGAACTTTTTGGAATCCATTAACCTCCAGGAAAGGATTATTCTAATGGTCCCACCCTTCCCACCATTTAGTTGAACTGGATGCCTGCTGGTTCCAATATTATGAGTAAGAGTAAGAGAGAGAAAGAGAAGTATATACACTAGGAAGACCTGCCTGAAACCAGTTGTTTCAGGAACAGGAAGGCACAGCAGCAGAAGAAATTCTACCATGGAAGGACATGACTTTAAAAACAGTTATAGTCCAGACTGAATACATTACTGGGAGTGGCCAACTAGTTTCAATGCTGTCCAGATTTTATAAACCTGTGTAAAGTTAAGCTGGCATGAGCATAGGATAGGAGCAGCTTCAGCAGATTGTCCTTGAGGTATGCAAGGATGAATTTTAAATAACTTTCTCAAATTCGCCATGTCTGGGTTTTTTTTAAGACCCTCAGTCTAAAAAAGGAAGTTTTTACATGTGCAAAGGACAGGGGAATTCTGAAAGTAGAACATTCTGATGGGACAAGAGTAGCGATGAGAAACACAAGGGAAGGAGATAGACCTTGACGTGTAGTCAGAAAGTGCTTTCTGGCAAGGATGTACCCAGCAAGTTGTCTTTCACATGAGAGCTTCCCTAGTCCCTAGTCAATTGATCCTTTGACTAGTGGGAAACCTGTGGTCTTGGTACAGCACAACTACAGCTCCCAACATTCCCAACCATGACGATGATGAAGAGGAATGCTGGAAGATGTTCAGGTTAGTTCAATCAGCTACTGGGTTCATGAGTTGCATTCAATCACTGCTGGAACAGTGGTGAAATTCATTTTTTTTTATTACTGGTTCTGTGGGCATGGCTTGGAGGACGTGATGTGGCTTGGTGGATGTGGCAGGGGAAGGATACTGCAAAATCTCCATTCCCAACCCACTCTGGGGCCAGCCTGCTGGATTTCACCCCTGGGCTGGAGGCCATAATGTAAGCTCTGCATGTATATAGCAATAGCAATAACACTTAGACTTATATACCACTTTACAGTGCTTTACAGCTCTCTCTAAGCTGTTTGCAGATTCAGCATATTTCCCCCAACATTTTGGGTCCTCGTTTTACCAACCTCGAAAAGATGGAAGGCTGAGTCAACCTTGAGCCTGGTGAGACTCGAACTGCCAAATTGCAGGCAGCCAGCAGTATTAACCACTGTGCCATCGTGGCTCATACACCCAATACAGAATCTTTTCACTATGTACAATTGAAAATTCTGATTCTGAGGGTGAAATATTTGGCCATCTGCATTCAAGGCATGCAAATGAACCGTTTATAGCTTCAGGGAGATTGATGTCTATGTGCTAGACTAATGTGAGCATGGGATCTAAGAATGTATTCCAGCATGGGTTTGCACTGAGCCTTGGGGAAATCTACCTTCCAGAGTATCAACAGCTCATTAAAATAAAAAAAATATAGGGCTGATTACACATTTCATCTGTCTTGAAGTGCATGTGAAATGTAGTGATTTAAACTCACAACTGCACCATCTTCTTGCCAAGCAAATAAATATATTCCAGCATTTATTTTTTAAAGACATGATAGATGAAGCCACAATGTTGTCCAAACCGCAGGTTCTGAGAGGAAAGCTTTACACTCGGACCTAAAGCTTTCTATCAGTTTGATCTCTGCATCTATCCTAATTATTTTTATTGTGGAGTTTGTTCTTCAGATGTCTTAGACTCAGCCAAAACAATTTGCTAGGATTGTAAAAAGAGGAGTAAATAAGCATATAGTAACCACTAATGTTTCTCCTGAGGATGAGTAAACAACAAGAAGAGCTTTTTTCTGAAAATGAGCACTGCCTCCTTTAGAACCAGATTCTGTGTTGAGCGTCTCATTGTTTCCTTATGTCCATTCACCATTCTTTCATTTTACCACCCAATGCCTTCCCAGTCTTACATTCTGTTTGAAGTCACCCTTGCATTATCTTCCTGGACAATCATTCTCTGGAACATTTAGAAACCAAATGTCATATTTGGTTCTTCTAACAGAGACAAGGTTTTCTAAAAATGCTTTGGCACAAACTTTTTTAAAAAATGTTCTGCCAGAGATTTCAGCAGTCTTTCAAAGCCAAAGGGAAAGAGGCATAAATTAGGTGAAATTTATGTAATTTCTCTTGAAAGAATGTCTTCAAAAGCCAGGAATGACCAGCATTTAATAATTGAAAAATATATTAGGTAATTGTTATTGCAAACTGTTTTATATACAGGCACACATACGGAGAGAAAGGGGGGGAGGGAGAGAATGTTGCATAATGTGGAACCTGCTAGATTTCAAAATGGCATATGTACGATTTGGGAGCATTCATTGCTGGATGCACGATTAATAAAATCAGTGATCTACAAACCAGTACAGATAGTCCTCATCTTACAACCACAGATTAGCTCAACATTTTTGTTACTAAGCGAGACATTAACTGAATTTTGCCCCATTTTATGACCTTTCTTGCCCAAGTTGTTACATGAATCACTGCAGTTGTTAAGTTAGTAACCCAGTTGTAAAGTGAATCTGGTTTCCCCATTGACTTTGCTTGTCAGAAGGTCACAAAAGGTGATCACATGACCCCGGGACACTACAATCGTCATAAATATGAGTCAGTTGCCAAGTGTCCTTTGATCACGTGACCATGGGGATGCTGCAACAGTCGTAAGTGTGAAAATGGTCATGGATCACTTTTTTCAGTGGTGGTGTAACTTCCAACAGTCACTAAACGAACTGTTGTACTTTGAGCGCTACCTGTATGTTCCCAGTTTCTACAAATGAAAGTCCAATCTTATTTATAAACCTCTTCACCTTCATAACTTCACCCATGCTTCCAGGTTTAGAACATGCACAAAGATGTCCCAAAGGTGCTTTTTTCAAGAGGCAACTGGACTTTCTGGGGTTTTTTTTTCAGAGCTGAAGAAGTTTCTTGAATGAGAAGCGAAACGTCTTCAAAGAAAAACCAGAAAGTCCAGTTGCCTCTTGAAAAAAGCACCTTTGGGACAACCGTGACCTGGATGACTGAGAATCTCCATAGACATGCACAAAGATGAAAAAGGTGAACCCAGGAACTGACTTTTATCTCTCTTTCTATAGGATCCTCGCAAATAGTTTTAAAACAACAGAATAAACAAAATTAGAACTGTAGGTGTATCCCCTTATATTTCATTCCCATCTGCAAAAAGGTCAACGATACATATTCCTTGAATTATGCTGTTTGGAAATAAGCATATGGAAACAATAAACAGTGAGATCATTAGCAGACACATTTCCATAATGCATGCATGCTTCTCCCCAATTTTCCATGTGGAATGGCGCTCGCATTCATGTCATTTTCTTGGGATCCAGCTTTTGCCTAATTTTCCATTTTTATACTTGTTGAGAAGCGAAAAAATTTAAGCAACACCTCACAATTACATGTATGTAAGAACCAAAAATAGCATAGATTTCTGAGCATCAACATTTCAATGAAACCAACAGAATTCCTCCATATGCCATTACAGTCAGCCATAGGAACTATGCTATCTACATATTTCAGAACGGCTGTCAGCTGCTTCAAATTGCTTATGCAAATAAGATTTTGATAAACTTATTTACACATCTGGAAAAATCTCTCTCATACGAGAGATTGATTCCAGTGCCTCCCTGTTGTTTTTAAAGAACTCACCGGAACCCAGTTTATTAATCAAATTAGTAGAGTTGCCCATCTCACCAAAAGAGATTCTGGGCAGCGCACCATAACTAGATAAAAACAACAAATGTAAAAACAACAGTTATAAAAAAAAATAGCATAAAAAACAAACTTACACACTCCTAGGGGAAGAGAGGATAAAAATGGCCACATCAGTAGCTAAACCTGTTTGTTCCAATGTGTTAACATTAACACAGCTAAAAAATAAGTTGGCTGGAAACTGACTTCTCCAACCTTCTCTGAATCTTATAAGCAAAATTAACAGGCAGAAATAAAACAACGAGTGAAAATACATTTTCCATATAATAATATTCTAAAAAAAGAGGAAAAAAGGTAGTCCATATTGTGAATTCTAATGAACAATATTAGAGTAGAGTAGAGTAGAGTAGAGTAGAGTAGAGTAGAGTAGAGTAGAGTAGAGTAGAGTAGAGTAGAGTAGAACAGAACAGAACAGAACAGAACAGAACAGAATAGAATAGAATAACAGAGTTGGAAGCGACCTTAGCGGTCTTCTAGTCCAACCCCCTGCCCAGGCAGGAAACCTTACACCACTTCAGACAAATGGTTATCCAACCTCTTCTTAAAAATTTCCAGTGTTGGGGTATTCACAACTTCTGCAGGCAAGTTGTTCCACTTATTAATTGTTCTAACTGTCAGGAAATTTCTCCTTAGTTCTAAATTGTTTCTCTCCTTGATTAGTTTCCACCCATTCCTTCTTGTTCTACCCTCCGGTGCTTTGAAGAATAGTTTGACTCCCTCTTCTTTGTGGCAGCCCCTGAGATATTGGAACACTGCTATCATGTCTCCCCTAGTCCTTCTCTTCTAGACATACCCAGTTCCTGCAACCGTTCTTCATATGTTTTAGTCTCCAGTCCCTAATCATCTTTGTTGCTCTTCTCTGCACTCTTTCTAGAGTCTCAACATCTTTTTTACATCATAATTTACATATTAATATATAGCATCTTAGCCTTTTAACATGTTATTAAATCTAGGCTATATATCAACCACATAGGATACTTTTCTTAGCTGAGCCTCAGGTCTGATAAAGCCAAAGTTCTTCAAATGTGTAAGAATCCCTATTTTTGGAATTTATCAGAAGTTACATTCTTCCCCCCAGATTGGGTTAACTTGGAACCTGAAGTAAACCATAAGGAAACATGAACATATGAGTCAAAGAGCACTCAAGTTTCTTTCAAAGCCAATGCAGAAGGTCTCGTGTCCATCTTTTTTCTTTTTCTTTCTTTCTTTTTCTTTTTCTTTTCTTTTTTTTTTTTTTTTTGCATTTTCCATGTTGACTTTGATAGCTGTCCTCAACATCTGGAGGACCACACATGCACCATCACTTTAAAACATGAGTAGCCTAGGGCTGATTTATTTTTGTTTCGTTCTGGCATCCCGTTTTGCTCAGCTTCTCAGCATCATTTTTAATCCCACACAGTTCCAGACATCTTTTTTAAAGCACCTTTTTATTGTTCGCTCACTGAATATTCCTGTAATCATCATTTTAAAAGTCCTATTTTCAGTTCAGTTTTAGCTTCATGAGGGGGGGATGGACGGTGGTTATGGCCATCATCGTTGGATGTGATGAGCTTCATTGCATTGCTGTTGTCAGCTAAGACAATACTAAGCTAGATGGTGATTGACCCAAGTTTGTAATTTATCCAAATTGTGAGCTAATTTATATCTTAGAATAAAAGCAAGGAGAGATTTCAAAGTCTTACTCTTTGATACAACAAAAGCTCTATACATGGAAAGCTATTGTGCTAAAGAGATTGCTAGAAATATTCCAACCGGACACTTTGGGGAGGAAACTCCTGAGGTTGGTGTGGCAGGAGTTGGTACATTCCAATGACTCTCTGCAAAACTGACTTGCTCTGAATGATGAAGCTGCTTGGGCAGCGAAATCTCTCAAGCTTACAAAAATTTGTCCACTTGCCACGATTCAACCTTCAGACACCTGTGCCTGGATGAATGAGATTTTTCATTGACAGTGTCAGTGTAATGCAGATTTAAAACTGACCAGCTGCTGTAAGGCTGTAAACCGAGATGTTGAAATGAGAATGAGTCAGCAGGGTTACTGCCACTTTAAGAAGCTGTCTATATAAGAAAGACCATTAGAGGGCGTCTCACTCTCTCTCCATGTGTATCTCCTCGTGTATCTGCATTGTAGTTCTCCGTGTAGGATTGAAGAATGATTGCTTGTCTGGTATGTGCCTACCACTTCTATGCCTGTAAATAGAAGTCTTGTCTATAAACCACTGTTTGTAAGACAAACCTCTGTATCCTGCATTTTGCTCCTGGGTGGTCTCAAAATAGTAGCCACGCTGTAAACACTCTGACAGACAGAATGCTAGAAACTCTTTTCAATGGCAAAGTTGCAGGTCATACAATAGAAGTATCTGCTATCATTAAGAACCTGTGAAACCAACCAATCAAGGAACACAAATCATGGAAGTGAATTTTGAGTTTATTTATTTTTTAAAATTGATATTGATGTCTTAAGTTACCCTTTTGCTAAGAAAAAACCCCTAGCAAATTTCTTGTTCCAGGTGATGTTCAGCTGATAAATCATCACATAGCAGATTCCCAGACTCCCCAAACTGTTCAGCCAGTGGGCTCCTTGACTGAGGTTTAGCAATATCAGGAGGATTGCATGTTGCCCACTCTAATAATCCCTTTAGTTTTCCAAACTACCCACTAAAGTGCAAAGTATATTCATTCCAAGTTTCAGTTTCTGTAGATGTGTGTGTATCAGTGGTGGGTTTCTACTGGTTCACCTCAGTTCGGGCGAACTGCTAGCAGCGGCGGTGGGAGGCTCCGCCCACATGCCCGGACATCATCATGGATGCTCTGCGCATGCACAGAAGGTTCTGCACATGCGCAGAAGTGCCATGCAAGAGAGAAGCAAGCACACGCACACGCGGGCTCACAGTTCCGAACCGGTAGCGAAGGTAAGCAAAACCCACTAGTGTGTGTGTGTGTGTGTGTGTGTTATAGTATTCAATTAGACAAATGGGAAAAACTATGGAAAATAAATTACAAAATGACAATGTCTGTATCCTATAAAGAAAAGTTCTATAAAATGTTTTATAGGTGGCACTTGCCACCAGCCAGATTGGCAAGAATGTTCCCCGGCATGCCATCAACATGTTCGAAATGCAACCACCACAAAGGCACCTATTACATATGTGGTGGACCTGCCCAATGGCGAAACAATATTGGCAAAGGATCAAAATACAAATAGAGGAAATAACACACCAAAAGATAGAACTAAGACCAGAAAGCTTCTTATTAGGCATAGTGAATGGATACTATGAAAAAGAAACAACCTATTTAATTATACATATGATAACAGCAGCACAAATACTATACACGCAGCACTGGAAGAGTAGTGATATACCAACACCAGATAAAGTAATCAATAAAATTATGGAATGTGCGGAATTAGATAGACTCACAAAGGAATTACAAAATAGGGAAGAACATGACTTTTACTTAGTATGGGAAAAGTGGTATAGTTGGTTGGAAGATAGGAAAGAGATGAAGCAATAGGAAGTAAATAAAATGACCAAATATAATATGATGGAAACAAAGAACAAACATAGGTTAACAAAGATCAATATTAGATAAATAAAAGGGAATGACCAAATAAGGAAGAGTCAAAATACAAAGAGAAATGTATATTATAGTTGCGACAAACTGGACATGTATTAAAATGGATGTTTATATGTTTTTATGTTTTGTACGTTTCATTGTTCTGTTTAGTTTATACTTATAAATAAAAATTGGAGAAAAAAAAGAGAGAGATGTTTAGAGAAATGCTATCTCACGCAGGGTGCCCATTGATTGGTGGAAAAACGAGTTTTCAAAGTCATGCATAAATAATTTGTTTCCTGAAATTGCCATTCTGAACTTTCCTTGAACCACATGGGTGAGACAGGGCAGCTTCATATTAAATTATCACCTCTATGGTTTTAACCACATCTATGCCTCAACCTTCCCCTCCTTAACATCCTCTGGGTGTGTTGTGATCAATACCTAGAATGCTGAGCTCTGTCCCAAAACATCTGGATAGCTCAAGATTGGGAAAATCTGATATATAGACAGCTCATTCCATGAGATCCTTGTAATAAAACAGCATTCACTCGGTTCATGGGCTCCAGCCATGTGCTGTTCAGAAACATGCCCCCCGTTTTCCTTTCTGTTCCACAACCCAGCCAGCTGTCTTCCCTTATCTCCAAGAGTGTCTTTCTGTAATCAATCTGGTCTTGTCCTCAGTGCTTTGCATTTTGTTTTTCTTGTGGCTTTCAAATATAATAAATGCTCATTGAAGTTTATTTTTAGGCCACCGGTTTATTTTCATGTGGCAAATTGAATGCAGCCATATATATAAAACCTCTTCTTTTTCTGTGATGAAGGGCCAACCGTCCTCCCCTCAACCATTATCTCTCTTTCCCACCATCCTTAAAGGTTGCTTCATGAAAAGGCGATAAAAAATGTCAGCAAAGGGCAAACTGCTATTGCTGTGGCTGCGGGGCAGCATCAAGGTTTTAATTAACCAATCAGTTGTGAAAGATTCAGTTTTTAGCTGGTGCAGCTTTGTAGCCCTCCCAGTCTCTTCTCTTGCTGTTGTGTTTGTTAAAACCTGTGAAGTATATAGCTCTTTTCATATTGTATGAAAAAGGGAGGGAGGGAGGGAGGGAGGGAGGGAGGGAGGGAGGGAGGGAGGAAGGAAGGAAGGAAGGAAGGAAGGAAGGAAGGAAGGAAGGAAGGAAGGAAGGAAGGAAGGAAAGGTTACATTTACAGAAATCTCCATTTACAGAAATCTCCATTTTGGTGTTATAATATCCTTACAAATGGGTGTCCTTAGAAAACCTTAAAATCTATTCTACAGGAGTTTCTCTGTCCTATTTTGGACAGCTTCAAATGAGGCTGCAAAAATTATACAGTCACTAGATGGCAGCAAAGAGTGAAAGTTGATTGTATCACCTTGTTGCCACCTATTGGTCACCCAAATTTTTACAAATCAGACTTGGTAGCTAATTTATGCTGATATCATAGAAAGACAGGTAAATAGATGGATCTTTTAATTTACTATACAAAAGATCTTGTGTTTTTTAATATAAAATTATTGAAAACTTTAAAAATGAGTAAAATTAATGCACTGGAGTAAAAAGGAAAAAGGAAGAAATAGACAAAAGCTAAAGTGTAAAGAGAAAAAAGAAAAGGAAAATAATAAAAAAGTAGAAAAAAGAAAAAAATATAAAGAAGTAGCTTCCAATCTTTTTTAGAGCAGTTATGAGTTTAATTGTAGATTTGTCTTCTTTTTTTTAAAGTTTCACAATGACTCCCTTCTTTCTATAATCTATCCTATCCATCAAATCCATAGATCATAAATTCATTTTTACTGTTTTATGGAAAAAGTCCCTTATGGGTTTCCAGTAGATACTGGAATGTAAATACTGTCTTTTCTGTAATCAAATTAGTCAGCTTGTCTATCTCAACAAGTTAATTCATCTTCACCAACCATCCCTCCAGTGTTTGTATATGTCTGTATATATGTGTGTATATGTGTGTGTGTATGTGTGTGTGTATAATGTATTGCCAAACCTTTCCATCTTTATGTGTACAATAATTTTGCCATAATTATCATATATAAATACATTTTTCATGACTTTTTTTTCAATTGTTTATCCATCAGTTACAAGAGGAAAAGCACTGGTTTCAGTTGTATATTAAACTTGTATCACATTCAGAGGTGGGTTTCAGCAGGTTCTGACCAGTTCTGGAGAACCGGTGGCAGAAATTTTGAGTAATTCAGAGAATTGGTAGTAAATGTTATGACTGGCCCCGCCCCCATCTATTCTCTGCCTCCCAAGTCCCAGCTGGAAATGGAGATTTTGCACTAACCTCCCCCTGGATTGGGGAGGGAATGGAGATTTTACAGTATCCTTCCCCTGGAGTGGGGTGGGAATGGAGATTTTACAGTATCCTTTCCCTATCATGCCCACCAAGCCACACCCACAGAACTGGTATAAAAAAATTTTAAACCCACCACTGATTATTGTTCATTCACATTAAAAAGTTATGCTAATATAACAGATATGTCATAGATGATTGCCACTACTTATGGATTGGGAAACAGCTTCTCTCAATGTGTGAAATATTCCTTATAATTGGAAATAAATGCACAGTTTAACATTTCATTGAAATAAAATTGTAGATTATATTTCAGACTCTAGAACCGTGATAGTGAACCTATGGCATGCGTGCCAGAGGTGGCATGCAGCACCCTCTCTGTGGGCATACAAGCTGTCACCCCAGTTCAGCTTCGCTGTACATGTGCGCGTACCTCCTGCCAGCCAGCGGGTCTTTGGGGCTCTGTTCTGCATGCACAGGGGTTGGAGCATGTGTGGGGGGCCATGCACACATGAGCGGGGGCGGGGTGCATGCAGGGGTAGAGCCAGGGGTGGGTTCTAAATTTTTTTACTACCGGTTCTTTGGGCGTGGCTTATTTTATGGGCATGGTTTGATGGTCATGTGACAATTCTTTAGGATTTAGCAGAGGTACTGGTCTACTAGGCTTTTAACTGCTTGTAGAGCTACCCATTTGTTCTTGGAGCATCCTGGTCTACCCATTTGTTTTTCGAGCACACTGGTCTACCACCACACTGCCTTTTAACACTGATCAGCTGTAGGGCGGCCTTTTGAAGCCCCGCAGCAAGAGTTTAAACAGGTTTTTTCCTTCCAGCCGATCAGCTGGGACTCGGGAGGCAGTGAAAAATTGGGGTGGGGCCAAATAAAAAGTAAGAATAACGTGGGGCGGGGGGCAGGAGGGCCCAGCTCCCGAACAAAGAGAACCGGTTCGGTGACGTCATATTGTCACCGCTACCGGCTTAGCCGAACCAGGCCAAACCGGGAGGAACCCACCACTGGGTGGGGCGCATGCACGGGGGCCACACTCGCATTGCATTTTGGGGGTTTGAGCATGCTTTGGGCACTCAGTCCAGAAAAGGTTAGCCATCACTGCTCTAGAACATACCAGGCTGGGGAATTCCACACATCTTTAAGCTGCCAAACTTGGGAACACTGATATAAACCAACAAATACTTTTCTTAAAACACGCCATGTCCCATGTCACAATCCCTCCCCCTCCACACCCAGTTAACCAATTCCCAGCTTTTCTCTCAGATTATCACTCCATTGCCTTTGTTGTTCAGCTCCACACTGTTTCCATATACCTTTCCAAATCTGTCTGCAAGGCTACTAATCAAAAAAGGATGAAGCAAGGAACACTGACTATTTGATGACTTGCCCAGCATATTAAAAATACGAATTTGACATCTTGCAGCATGTTGAACAATCCTTTTGCAAATTACAGCATGGCTAAATACAATTAAGCTCATTCCGTCGTACACAATAACTGTTTAACATATGTGGCGGAGTTTGTGCTCAGATCATGACGTTGGACAGTTCTTCCTTTTAAACAGCTGTTACTCTGTAGTCATATTTAATGTGCTGAGGTCTCATTAGATTTCCTAAGATAAACAGGGATAAAACAGATTTTTATTTTATTACTACGACAGAGAAACAATCTCTCCTATCCCCAAACAAAGCCACTCCAGGATATTGTCAAGGAAAGGGGTGTTTGAGGAGTAGAAACCTTTTTTTTTTTTTTTTGTTAGCTAAGTAGAAATCACAGGATAGTTCAGAATTCTAGTTTTAATTCTGCTGGCCCATTTGATTAGATTACTATTATACGTCCTACAGTACATGAGGTACCCTTGAAAAGCAATGGTGAAATTCAAATTTTTTTACTACTGGTTCTGTGGGCATGGCTTGGTGGGTATGGTGTGGCTTGATGGGCATGGCAGGGGAAGGATACTGCAAAATCTCCGTTCCCACCCCACTCGGTGGCCAGCCAGAGGTGATATTTGCTGGTTCTCCGAACTACTCAAAATTTCCACTACAGGTTCTCCAGAACCTGTCAGAACCTTCACCCCTGTTGAAAAGCACTTAGAAATTCCAGCCGGTCGTAAACCCATGAAGATGGGTTGATTTAGGGCCATATATTGTTAATAGATGGACCCTGTGTCTCTGTGAGATCATATTACGAGCAGCTCAATTCATCTTCCTCTAACTTTATACTGTAATAATTGCAACATTGCAATTCCATGGTGGCTTAGGGGAGGACCAGGTTCCTGTAGGTGGAAACTCCTGCCAAACTCCACCTCATAGACTCTTACATCTACCATTTCCTTACAGCTGATATAAAACTCTCATATCCTTTTATCTGTAAGGTCAGATTTGCAGCTAGCAGTGGTCTTTTTAAAAAAACCCACACCCTTTTGTTTCATGAAAATAAATACAGCAGAGGCAATAACCAGGTCAGAAGGAAGGTGCCACATATCTTTGTTGGCCAGTGGAAAGATTTCTGGTTGGCTCAGCCTCAGTTTGCTTATGTTGAGATTGGCTTCCTAAACTGAGCACATTGTTTGGATGCATGAAAGTACCCTTCAACTCTCAGAATATTAAGCTAGGACAATGGTAGCTGAGGAATTCTGTAGGTTGAAGACTAAACATTTGGAGATTGCCCTGGCTAAGGAAGGTTGCATTACATCAAATAAAGAGATTTGGTAGTACAGTGGTCTAAGGCACCCTGTTATTAAGACCAGCTGCCTGCAATTACTGCAGGTTCGAATCTCACCAAGGCTCAAGGTTGACTCAGCCTTCCATCCTTTCTAAGCTAGGTAAATTGAGGACCCCGTTGTGGGGGCAATAAGCTGACTTTGTATAAATATACAAAAGGATGAAGGCTATTGCTGAGCACATTGTAAGCTGCCCTGAGTCTCCAGAGAAGGGCGACATATAAATCAATTTTTTAAAAAAAAAAAAAATACTCTGGGTTCTGTTTCAAGTCACAATTCAAGGTATTGGCTTTCACCTAAAAGTCATTATGGATTGGGACCAGAATATTTAAAAGACCACTTTCTTCCTATGGAATCTGTCTATCATTGAGCAATACAACTGAGCATGGAAGGAAATAATAATCTGTTCATAGTCAATTACAAAACCAATGGAGGCATGATTATTTTTTTAAAAAATACAGAACCTGAATGTAGAGAGCAAATATCAGTTAAGTTGAAAAGTAGAAAGCTATTTAGATTCTATACTCCCTGAATGCCATTATCCTACTATTTCCCAATGAAATAGTTATTATTTGTTTACTATTTTAGCCTAATTATGTTTAGATGTTTAAACTATTGGCTATCTTACTGAAGAGAGGAGTTCAGAAGGGATAGGGTAGGGTAGGGTAGGGCAGAGCACGGCATGGCAGGGCAAGCAGGACAGAAAGGCAACTCAAAGCTGCTGACAGAGTTATGTTGGGACATGAAACTTAAAGAGTATGAATACAAGAAACCTCAACATAGTGAAAAATGAAATGAAATTACCATAAACTAATATATAATGCATGAGCAAATTGAAATGGATTGGGATTGCATTGAACCCTTTGAGTCAGAATATCATATTTTTAATGCTTAGGACATGAAAAGCAAAGTAAAAACTTATTGCTTTTTTTTTTTTTTTTGTTAAGAAGCGTATAGCAAGATGCACTGCTTGTGACTGGAAACTGGAATGCCAATGTTGGAAATATTAAGGAGGAAAATGAAATTGGATTGGATGTCTTAGGAAATGAAATTAAGAGGAGAATGACTTATCAACTTCTGCTACTCAAAGTATGTTTTCATAGCTAATACTATGTCTCCAAACAACCAAAGGAACTTCTGTATACAGGGACATCACCAGATGGAGTACATAGAAATCACATTGACCATATTATTGCCAAAAGGAGCAAATTATAACATCAAAGACATGGCCAGACGCTGAGAGTGGAACAGATCATGAACTGCTCATGTGCAAGTTCCAAATTGTGCTAAAGAAGAGGAACACTAACCAGATTCCACAATATGATCTTGAGCATATACCAGCCATTTTCAAGGAGAACATCAGGAATTGCCTTGAAGTCCTCAACCTTATTGATAGAGAACCAGAAGAGCTGTCGGATGACCTTAAAGAAATGGTTAACGAAGAATGTGAAAACAGTCTGCTAAAAATGAAGAAAAAGAAGAAAGCAAACTGGATGTCAGAACGTATCATGGAAATGTCCAAGAAAAGAAGCGAAGCCAAAGCCAAGCAAGACAAAAATCTGAGAAAGGAATTTAATAAAAAGTTTCAGAGAATTGTTAAAAAAACAAGAAGCGGTATTCTAACAACATATGTAAAGACACCGAAAATGGAAACTCACAAGAAAAAACTAGAAAAGGTCTCAAAAAGATGTCTAAACTCAGAAGGAGAAACTCAAATCAGCTATGCTAAAGGATGCCAATGGACAGACAGTAACCAATTCAAAGGCCAAAGAAGGAAGAAGTAAATTGAAATACTGTGCAGCAGAGATGTCAACATCCAACATATCCTGAAAGATATTGCCTA
Organism: Arizona elegans; assembly: GCA_022577455.1. Taxonomy (NCBI): domain Eukaryota; kingdom Metazoa; phylum Chordata; class Lepidosauria; order Squamata; family Colubridae; genus Arizona; species Arizona elegans. The sequence goes on from JAKOOJ010000001.1 coordinate 191,886,009, forward strand.
CTTACAAGAATCTCTAGTATTACAAGTTCAAGTTAGGTCTGCACTTTGAAAGGAGTATTATTTATATTTGTTGCCTTGAGTTATGTATATTAAAAAAAGGCAGAAAAAAATTGTATAAAAATTATTTTTTCTACTACTTCACACAGATGATTCCAGGTATTCCTTGCTATACATTTATGTCCGTCAATGTGACATGTCAGCAATATTTGCAGATCCATTGGAAAACAGTGAGGTTGCTTGACACTTTCCAGCTGCGGCAGATGATTTGAACATTCAAATAAATGGAATAAAGTTTCCTATTACCCATGCCTTAACCTGTGTCTCTCCCCGCACTGGAGGGTGAAAGGGCATTGATGAACAAAGCAGAAGACTGTTGTGAGAGAGTAAACTTCCCAAAATTTGGCTAGGATTGTTATATAAAATTACTTTAGAATGTTTATGGGAGGAAAAGTTTCTTCCTTCCCCCACCTTCCTCATACATCTCTCAGGAGGGCCTCTCAACCTTTCCGAGAGGCTTTTTGAAGTTTGTGGTAGGAAGGAGGGGTGGGAAATTTTCCATCCCCTAAGATCTTAATTTAATTTCTCATAGGATCCAAGCTAGGGATGACTAGTATATTCATTATGGCTTCCTTCTGTTTCCCATTTTTACAAATTGGTGAGATTCAATTTATCCAACTTTCACATACAGAAAAAAAACCCCACCACTTCAGACTGAATTTTGCATGTACTGTATATCTCTAACCATAGGCAATTGCTTAGAAATTTGCCCGCTCTATTTTTTTTTCTTTGCAGTTTTTCTTAATACGATGATGACATGTTTTTGAATGGTCTTCTCTCTAGTGAGCATCTTTTTCAAAACATCAAGGTACTGCCTTGCAAAGGTGAAAGTCCAGATTTTGAATAATCGTTTCAGCATGTATGTTGGTTTGCAAATGTGAACTTTGATACATTAGCTTTCTTCTCCAGTCTTAATCCAAATCAAGCAACCCACTCTCTGCCTTTACATAAGGATGCACTTATAAACCAAGAATCTGCTTATATCTTGATGGTACACACAGGCTCCCTATACCTAGCATTCACTAACTGGTAGCAATGTATCAGGAGTAAGGGTATGTGGGAAAGACCTTGGGAAACGAGATAACAGAATAACGAAGATGAAAAGATGCTGCCAAGGGAACAGTTAGATAAGAGACAACACAACCCACAGCTGGCTAGTAGATGAGGCAAGAGACTCTAGTTTCTCAGGCTGTAAAGGAGAACTGTACTTTTAGCCTCGCAAGATTCTGTTAATGTAGCCTTACAATAAAATTGAATAAACTTATATGGTTATATTTCTTGTCTAGGCTACCTGGTAATGCTGACATCAAGATTGCTCCTTCTCAACATTATCTGCCTCTTTCTTGATCTAATGTCTCTTCTACTGTATGTACTATCTTTTGGTTTGGGCATCTTCCAGAATAATAGGGGAGAAGGAACTAAAACTGCAAGTAGGAACCATCACTCACTATCCCATCCTTCTAACGGAAGGCTTTGCTAATTTTTTTCCTTTACATTTGCAAGGAGGCATGTCTGGATCCAACTTGTTTTCAAATTGCTCCTCTTAGGAAGTTTACCAAATACTATGACTACCAAAAGGATTCTCCTGCAAGTCAGATGAGGCATATTTGGGGTGCCTGGCAAAAATGTCCACACTTTATACATGTAGACCTCCTCAAACTCAAAGTAATATGTACGAAGCTGATCTGCTATGGCATATGTGCCAGAAACAACAAACTGCATTAAATCAAACCCCAAAAAAAGTAATAGGCGTAGAAAGGGATATTTTCCGAAAAATCAAATGTTATATTTCTTTTGTAATACAGATATGCTGAAAGCTGGAATGTTACCATGTAAAATGCAAGCAGTTTTGATGGCTTCTCTACTTTTTCTGTACAGTCGATCTGAATTTCATTATCTTGCTAACTTTAGGTCATGAATAGATTAGGAAGGATTCCTTTTAATGTCCTTATACTAGCTACATAAAGTATACTTATAATCACGAAAATTGATGAGAACCCACTGAATATCTTTCATCCATAACACAAAGCTTTATTAGTTTCTTCTTCAGCACTTTCCCCCATTTATGTTTCAGACATAAAAATATACAGAAATATTTCGCTCAGAGAATCAAGGTGGCCAGAGAGACTAGTGAAGTCTGCTGGAAGCATTGTATTGTTTCTAGAGCATGCAATGTTTTATTTTAATTCATGACCTCTTGGGTAGAAATACAGGAAGACTTATTCCAACACATACAGCTGTGTTAATCAAACATTCATCTCCACCTAACATGTTATACTGTTGGATGCTTTGAAGGCTTCTCTTTACTGCTATTTTATTATGTATTTGTTCAGTTCCAGTTCATGCTCCATGTTTTTTTACCGCATGTTTGATTCTTTCCCTGCCCAGGTTGCTTTTTAAATTTATTTTCCATACATTCACAGGGCAAGATTAACATAGGAGGCACCATCAGTGCCTAGATGGCGTTTGCTGTCACAACGGTTGACATGTAACAGGAATTTTGTATTTTGCTTGGATACTGCTGGTGCTTTCTTTGGAAGAGGTATTTCAAGCTGATCTGCAAAAATGGAGTAAAATCCATAGGTCATAGCAATTAATGCATTATTTACATCAACTAAACTGCCAACACATAGATCCTATGGCTTTAAGAACCTTGGCCAGAATAACCCATCTCCTATAGATTAGATGCTTTGAGATGCTACCACAAACTTCTGAAACTCTTCTGTATGCCACTGGACCTGCAGTTGTTTGCCAAGGAAAATACCTCAAGCCAATATGTTAGAACATTGATGTTTCCTTTGCCTTCTCTGGTAGCCAAGCATTGAAAGTGTTCACACTAAATTTTGCTGGCTCTGAACTCATGCAGAACCCCCACTGGGAGGATGTAACAGGATCTACTGCTTAAGAAGGTAAGGGTGGTCTTGGTTCCTTGCCTTCCAATGCCACATTGTACACTGAGAATTGATGTGGACTAGTCTGAGAGAAAGAGAACGGTCATAAATGGATAGCAGAGCATTTGTTTTGCAGGCCAAAGATCCCAAGTTCAGTTCCTGGCATCTCCAGGAATATGGTAAAAATTCATCTTTGAAACCTCCGTCTCAATGAGTACTTTTTCTTCTGCCAAATAGGTAAACCACAACAAGCAATGGATGGTTGTATCCACAATCTGGCTAACTCTATCCCTAAATTCCTCCTCTAAAAAATAAAAGTAAATGTGCACCTGTCCAAAATCATTTGGGTGAGCTGGAAGGAAGCAATGGGATTGAAAACTTGCTGGTTCAGTTGAGTTCAACTCCCAGCTGTTGGGCCTTTTCTTGCCCAACGGCTAAGATGATGGGTTATGTAACAGAATTACACAGCAGCTGTCCAGATGAAGTCTGAGACACTGACACAAAATTGTAGTGTGTGTGTGTGTGTGTGTGTGTGTGTGTGTGCGCGTGCGTGCACTTGCACCCTGTTTTGCCCAAAATAAGACATCCCCTGATAATAAGCCCAATTGGGCTTTTGAGCACATGGCAATAAGGCCAAGCGCTTATTTTAGGGTTCAAAAAAAATATAAGACAGGGTTTGTCATCATCCAGAAAGAATAAACACAAGATAGTCAAGAACACAGGAACATCATGAGGTAAATTAAACAGTATACAGAACACACAGAAGAAAAAGAAGGGAAAAGGGGGGAAATTCTCCTTTATACATACAGCCTACAATTGTGTGTTCTGGCCTATTGTACTCTTTACTGTTCCAGCTACTAAATTTAATATCCTAACTGATTTAAATTAAAGAGATTCCCTAAATTATAGAAGCTCAACCTCCTTGGTGCAACCTCCTTCAGAGGATAAAAATGGAGGGAAAATCATAGGTACTAGCTTGTGGGAAGGCACATTTTTGATCTGGTCTGTTGCAATGATCTGATTCAGGGTCGTGCCTGGAAAACCAAGCCATTGGGTGAAAACTGTTGAAAATGAATATCTCAAGGACCTGTTGTCAGGTAAGCTGGCTATCCTATCCTGACCTGTTCATTTATACTTCCTTGTCACTGTGCTATAGCACCAAATGGCACCATTTCTCCTGAAAATGAGTTTTCATGAAAGTACAAGGGGCCAGCTTTTGTGGCATTTGACCAGCTGAAGAGACCAAAACAAGTCTCTTTGATTCAACAAACCATAACACATGAAAAAAAAAAAAACTAGAACTGCAGAAAAGCTGAAATATTACTTGCAACTATGAATAAGCAAAGGATGGGGTCTTACCCTAGGAATGGTGTGAGTGTTTTGGTACATGATACTTAAATTTCATATACTGATTTTCTGCATTTGTAATGTCAGTAAAATACATGCCTTGGCTAGAATACACAGACAATTAAAATATCTCTCTTCTGCTTTTTGTTCAGCTTTAACAGGGATTAAAGCTGGACATGTACATAAAAGTAGCACTAAAGAGCCGTTTCACATATGTTTTAGACTTATAAGAAAATTCCTGGTGCCTCTCTAGTTTTGATAGTTGTAACCCCGAAAACTTGGGAACAAAGATTTCAGCAGCCCTGTTTAACCTAGAGAATAATATAGGGAAACCAGGGTAAGTGCCTAAAAAAAGGAGCGGATGAAATCTTTATGAATCGCTGCACGAGGAAAAGGTTTAAAATATGGAGCTGATGTTTATTACTCAGAGACTGGCACTGCACTGTCACCTAGATTTCATTGTCATGCAGAAAGCAGAAATGAAAACACCGAATTTCTCATTCTCATTCACTAAAAATAGTGTTTTATTAAAACAATGTTTCAGGCTTCAACCTTGAGGTAAGGTAGAAGATTTGTAGAAAGAAAATTTGTAGAAAGAAAACTTGAGCTGCCACCTTTTGATTGGCTAGTGTGATGGGGAAAAGGCCAGCATTTGACAAGACCAGACTCTCAACTAGGTGAAATATTGGTGGGTCAAGGGGCTTCTTCAAAGGACTAGAAACAAAAGCTTTGGAACAACAAAAACCTTTACTTAGCTTATTCAGTTAAAGTTTCTGATAGATATCCAAACCAGTGGTGAAATCCACATTTTTTTACTACCGGTTCTGTGGGTGTGGTTTGGTGGGCATGGTGTGGCTTGCTGGGCATGGCAGGGGAAGGCTACTGCAAAATCTCCATTCCTACCTCATTCCAGGGGAAGGCTACTGCAAAATCTCCATTCCCTCCCCACTCCTGGGGGAAGGATATTGCAAAATCTCCATTCCCACCCCACTCTGGGGTCAGCCCGAGGTGATATTTGCCAGTTTTCCAAACTACTCAAAATTTCCGCTACCAGTTCTCCAGAACTTGTCAGAACCTGCTGGATTTCACCCGATCCAAACTCATTTTTAAGGCTAGGCAAATCCTTTTTAAAAGGTGCACTGAAATGTTCAGGAGTGTGCACATAGGAGTGCTAGCAGAATTGTTAAAAGCAACAAGATTTTTTCCAGGCTGTGTAGCTGCTCCAAAAGCTACTTGTGACCTGATGCTCCAATCAGAACCAAGGCATTTAATAAATGGATGGGAACATGGTGAAGTAGAGATAAGGGCCAAGAAAAATAAATAAATTTGGATTGACAGAAACAATTCAATTTGAGGTAACACAATGTAGTTAATTCTTCATGTGTTTCCCTTCAATCATGCTAAAAATTAAAATTCAGGAGCAATATTTGAAGAGGTTCTGGGAACCACAAGCTGTGCTGCTTTGACATCATTATTTGGGATGATATAAATTGAAAAGTGGGGATAAATTGAATAATATAAGATAAATGTGAATCACATTTGCTCATTATCTGCATATTCCAGCTTCTACAGACAAGCAGGTTAGCTAGTAAAAATAAATATAATGGTTCTCCTTTCAGAGTAATTAGGGGATGGAAACAATCAGTTGCTTGGTCAGTCAAACCTTATTATTTCAGCTAAAACTTTCAACAGAAATAGGGAGAAAGAGGTTCCAAAAAAGAGTCAATGATGTTCTAAACAGAAATATAATTGGCATAATAGTGATACTTCTGGTATATTAATTAAACCAATGGAAGGATAACATTTAAAACCAGGCTTCAGAATTGTATAGGGTGAAACCAGATACTGCCAATACAATTATCCTCTAGCTGGAACTAAAGCAAAAAAAGAAAATGAATTAACTTACCCCTTAAGAGCTATATCTAAAATGTATACTGATTCAGATAGTATGGTGTATCTTCCATGAAGTTATTGCCATATGGACAGAGTGAATGGCCATCCATTCCTGCACATCCGTGTCCTCTGTAACAGTTGAGGGACACTCGGGTATAGGTATGAACTCCCACCCCATAGCTACTCTGAATGGAGTGAATCTGGTACTGTTGTGTACTGCGTTGTTATATGCTACTTCCGCATAAGGGAGTAATTCGGTCCACTTGTTTTGCTGATGGTTCAATAACAACGCAGATACCGTTCAACCATGGCATTTGCTCTTTCTGCTGCCTGATTCGTGGCGGGATGGAAGGCTGAACTGAGACCCTGTTTGCTACCCACTTGTTCTAGGAACTTCCGCCAGAACCTTGCGGTAAACTGTACCCCCCGTCCGATATAATCCTCTGTGGAACGCCATGGAACTGATAAATATGTACAATAAATAACCTTGCTAGTGTCTTCGCTGAAGGTAATCTGGAGCAGGGAACAAAATGTGCTTGCTTCAAGAATAAGTCGATGACCGTCCATATAACGGTGTTTCCCTGACTTTCTGGCAAATCGACTATAAAATCCATGGCTATTTGTTGCCATGGTTGAGGTGGATTGGCCACTGGTTGTAATAGCCCTGGAGGTTTCCCCAGCCTGATTTTCATAGTACTACAGATAACACAACTCCGTACGTATTCTTCTATATCCCTTCGCATCTGAGGCCACCAAAACTGCCAGTTCATTAAATGTAATGTTTTTAGGAAGCCGAAATGTCCGGCTGCCCGCACATTGTGGCAGCACTGTAAAACTGTTAATTGTACAGTTTTGGGGACATATAGCTTGGACCCCTTCCATGCAAATCCCTCCCTTTTCATCAGCCATGGGTCTCCTTGAACCAAGGGTCGGTGGTGAAGACTTCTTGAATAACATGGGATATGTCCTCGCCACTGCAACTCTGCAAAGCTGCTATAGTGGTTGGAGCTGTGTTTGCTTGGATCAATCGTACCGGCAATATTGCCTGCACGACTACCTCCCTAGTACTATCGTATTGTGGTTTTCTGGATAAGGCATCCGCTAGGAAATTCCTCCCCTCTGGGATGTATTTCAGGTTGAATTTAAATCTACAGAAATACAGTGCCCAGCGGACCTGTTTTGGAGATAGTTTCCATGGGGATTGCAGGGCCTCCAAGTTCTTATGGTCCGTCCATACTTCAAAGGGGACACTCCCCCCTCCAATAAGTGGCGCCATATCATCAACACCCACCAAACCACAAAAGCCTCTTTCTCCCAAATTGGCTAATTGCGTTCAGTGTTGTTCAACTTCCGTGACATGTACGCACACGGTTGGAGGGTTCCCTCCTCATTGGCCTGGAGAAGTACTGCCCCTACTGCCACCTCGCTGGCATTCACCTGTACCACGAACGGTTTGGATGGGTCTGGATGCCATAAGATTGGTTCCCTAGGGAACAAGTCTTTCAAGTGTTCGAATGCCTCTTGGCAAGTGGTTGTCCACGTGAGAGGGTAACTTGGATGTGGGGTTTTAGTCAGGTGTTTAGTCCGCAATAGATCCGTGAGTGGAAGTGCTACCTGGGCAAATGATGGTATAAATTGATGGTAGAAGTTAGCAAACCCCAAAAAACTTTGTAATTGTTTTCTGGTTTTAGGGTCTTGTCAATCTAAACCGCCTTGACCTTATTGGGGTCCATCTCCACACCTTTTGGTGATATTCTGAAGCTGAGATAGTCCAGGGACATCTTGTGGAACTCACACTTGGAGAATTTAACATATAAGTGAGCGTTCAACAGTTTACGTAGCACTTGCCATACCAACTGGGCATGTTCTTTCATAGACCGGGTGTATATGAGGATGTCGTCCAAATAGACGAGCACCCCCTTATACAAGTGTTCATGCAGCACCTCATTGATGAACTGCATGAACACTGCCGGTGCGCCTTGGTGTCCAAATGGATCACCCTATACTGATAACTCCCCAGGGGGACAGTTAAAAGCCGTTTTCCATTCATCCCCAGCCTTAATCCTGACCTTGTAATAGGCTTCACAGAGATCTAACTTCATGAAGTAACAACCTTCTGACAATCGAGCCATCATGTCTTTTAGGAAGGGGAGGGGGTATTGATGCTCTACGCAAACCGCATTGATTCCCCTAAAATCCACACATAGACATAACCCACCATCTTTTTCCTCCCTAAATAAGATGGGGGCCACTACCCTGGACCTGGCAGGCTGGATGAAGCCCCTCTTGAGATTCTTCTCAATATCCCTAGCCCTAATGATTCTGTCAGGTTCCAAACAGAATGTGAAAGAAAGGACACAAACCTGGTCTGTTGCTGCCTTCTTTTATTAACTTCCTGGCATGTACTGACAATCTCTATTGAATCTTTTGTTAAAGCTACATGCCCACGCTCCCTGCTACCTTTTATACAATAAACACCAACCCTCCCAATCACTTGCGTCTTTCCTCCCACATGTCCCAGAGTAATTGCTCTCGGCTTTAAGCCAGCATATAGTTACACCCCCAGCTTGCCTGCTTGCCAAAACCTCCTACCTAATCGGCTGGGTTCTCCCTCCTCCCGCCCCACCCACTGCCTTTTAGGCCTCTTTCGGCCCACTCTGCCATCCTGGGTGATGTCATCACCACGCCCCTCAGCTGTTTGGCAGCTACGTGGCATCCTGGCAGTTCGGCAAGGTTTCTCGGGCCGGTCACATTCTGGTTGCTTCAGGCACAGGTGGGGTTCGGCGTGGCCACAGAGCTTACATCTCTTGATGTCGTGACAACTTTTCAGCTGGGCTTGGTGGGATGGTGACTGTGCTGGCCGTTGGACGCATGACTCCCTCCGAATGGCAGCTCCGGGCCGGCTGGCCTGCCGGAGCTGACATCCACCTTGTTGTTGGTTGTCCTCTTCTCTTTTCTTTTATCTTTCCCAACATTATAGTCTTCTCCAAAGAATTAGTATGATAATTTGAGCCTAGTCATTTGTGCCTGAAATGAAAACTCTGGGTTGATTTGCTCACAATCCACCAGTTTGTTTTCTAGGCTGTCCATGGTATTTTCAAGAGTCCTTCCTAACATCAAAGTTCAGAGGCATCAGTACTCTTCCACTCCTTCATCAAAATCCAACTTTCACTTCTTGAGTGTCACAGGGAATACTCTGACTTGCACAATTCTGATTTTTCTAGATATAGACTATAGGATTTGAATATCTTTCCAAGGCATTCTTGGTTATTCTACTATATTATTCAAGAAAATATGTGCAGCTGGTGAAAATTTCACTTAAATATTGATCTTTCGTGCAGAAGGTACAAGAGAATCAAAAAGCAATTATTCATATTTGTATCTGCAAGTTTTGCCAATAACTTCTCTTTTGTCAAATAGGTCCATGGACAGCTTTACTCAATCTTTGAATTTACTTTGGAATTTAGTGTCAAATTGTTATGTTGTACAGTATATTGTTGTTTATTATCATTCAGAATTATCTACAAAAATCTATGTTTGGAAAAGGAAAGGAATAAACTGTTTTGTCTTTGTATGTGTATATGGAATTGACATACAATCTTACTAGTATAGTGGTTTGGAAGTTTGGTGTGATATATTAGGAACTGGGAGACTGTGAATTCTAATCCTCCCTTAACTGTGAAAACCAGCTGGATAATATTGGGCTGGTCCTTTTCTTGCAGTCTAGCCCACCTTACAGGTTGTGGTGGTGAAAAGGAGGCAGCAGTGTTATGTACTATAACACTGCTTTATAACACTGCCCAGTTCCTATACTTGGGCAGCCTGGCTGGCTTTATACACAACAAAAAGATGTGATGTATCTTTATGGGTAAATGGAAACAGCTGTGGAACACGAGTAAGTGGGTGGTCTTTGTACATGTCTTGTTATCCCACTTACCAGGGCATCCTGATGGCCACTGCAGGAAACAGGAAACTCTGATTCTTTTCAGAGGTGGGTTTCAGCAGGTTCTGACCAGTTCTGGAGAACCAGTAGTGGAAATTTTGAGTAGTTCGGAGAACCGGTAATAAAAATTCTGACTGGCCCCACCCACATCTATTTTCTGCCTCCCAAGTCCCAGCTGATTGGGAGGAAATGGGGATTTTGCAGTAACCTTCCCCTGGAGTGGGGAAGGAATGGAGATTTTACAGTATTCTTCCCCTGGAGTGGGGTGGGAATGGAGATTTTACAGTATCCTTCCCCTGCCACGCCCATCAAGCCATGCCTACCAAGCCATGCCACGCCCACTAAGCCACACCCACAGAACCGGTAGTTAAAAAATTTGAAACCCACCACTGATTCTTTTGATAAACTTCAGCAAGTGGCTTCTAACATTGCTCCAGTCTTCTCAAAGCAGGCTTTTAAGTTCACAAGGTGGAGAAGTGCCCTACTTGCCTCAGAACAAAGTAACAGAATAACAGAATTGGAAGGGACCTTGTAGGTCATTTAGTCCAACTATCCACCCAAGCAGGAGACCCTACACCATTTCCGACAGATGGCAGTCCAGTCTCTTCTTGAAAGCTTCCAGTGATGAAGCTCCCACAACTTCTGGAGGCAAGCTGTTCCATTGGTTGATTGTTCTCACTGTCAGAAAATTTCTCCTTATTTCTAGGTTGAATCCTTCATTGATCAGTTTCCATCCATTATTCTTTATCTGGCCTTCAGGTGCTTTGGAAAACAGGTTGGCCCCCCTCCTCTCTATGACAACCCCTCAAATATTGGAACACTGCTATCCTGTCTCCCCTGGTCCTTCTCTTCACTAGACTAGCCATGCCCATTCCTGTAACCGTTCTTTATATGTTTTAGTCTCCAGTCCTCTAATCATCCTGGTTGCTCTTCTCTGCACTCTTTCTAGAATCTCAACATCTTTTTTATAGTGTGGTGACCAAAACCGGATGCAGGATTCTAGGTGTGGTCTTACTAAGGCTTTATAGAGTGGTATTAGTACCTCACTTGTAGATTAGGACACAAACTGACTTGTTTCTTTCCCTTTTGCAGGTAATTCTCGACTTACAACCATTTGTTGAGCAACCATTTCTACAACGGCACTGAAAAATGTGATTTACAATGGGTACTCATACCTACAACCATTGCAGCATCCTCACAGTCATGTGATCAACATTCAGGCGCTTAGTAATTGGTGTATTGTTACCAGGATTGCAGTGTCCCAGGGTCGTGTGAGGGTCATTTTCAGCCTATCCAGCCAGCAAACGAAGTCAATGGGGAAAGTGGGATTTGCTTAACAACTGTGTGATTCACTTATCTGCAGTGAAATTCAATTAACAAACCTTTGCAAAAAAAGGTAATAAACTCAGGCATGACTCACTTAACCTTTTTAATAACAGATATTCTGGTCCCAATTTTGGCCGTAAATCGAGGATTACCTGTATATGACACCACCTCTGGCGCAAGGGAATATACATAAACCCAGTTCCTATACTTGGGCAGCCTGGCTGGCTATTTACTGTAACACCCTTTTAAAAAAACAGGAAGATAGTAAATAATACTGACTTAATACATAAATGTGTACTATTCTGTAGCAAATGTATTAGAGGCAATCATAAACATAAACAAAATCTAGGATGCTGGAAACTGCCATATGTCTATCCACGAATCTAGGAAAAATACCAAAGTAGGGCACAATTTCAGTTCAGGGTTAGAAGTTAGAGGAGGCAGCATCCTGAGTCTCAGGAGAACACTGGGACTCCCAGGGCATTAAAGTGCTGTTCTACAGTGCAAATGGGCTGGAGTGGGAGTCTACTTTTAACTTTCTAAAAAAGCACTCAAGACCTGCCTTTTGCCTCCAAGTGCTGGGAAAGGGTGAGACTGGCAAAATGAATTTGTTTCAGGCTGCCCGGGAAACTTAACCATGATGAAAAAAAGTCTATTGGTTTTAATGTTTTTGGTTTAAATGTTTTCATTATAAATATCTTATTCGTTGGTTGTAAGCCACTCAATTGGTTTAAAATAGGTGGCTACATGGATGGATGGAAGGAAGGAAGGAAGGAAGGAAGGAAGGAAGGAAGGAAGGGATGAGATGACAGACGAGATGACTGACAGACACAGAACACCCAAGTCTTTTAACTTAGTGCAAATACAAGAACGCGAGGTTTTAATGTTTTTGGTTTAAATGTTTTCATTATAAATATCTTATTCGTTGGTTGTAAGCCACTCAATTGGTTTAAGATAGGTGGCTACATGGAAGGAAGGAAGGAAGGAAGGAAGGAAGGAAGGAAGGAAGGAAGGAAGGAAGGAAGGAAGGAAGGGATGAGATGACAGACGAGATGACTGACAGACACAGAACACCCAAGTCTTTTAACTTAGTGCAAATACAAGAACGCGAGGTTTTAATGTTTTTGGTTTAAATGTTTTCATTATAAATATCTTATTCGTTGGTTGTAAGCCACTCAATTGGTTTAAGATAGGTGGCTACATGGAAGGAAGGAAGGAAGGAAGGAAGGAAGGAAGGAAGGAAGGAAGGAAGGGATGAGATGACAGACGAGATGACTGACAGACACAGAACACCCAAGTCTTTTAACTTAGTGCAAGTACAAGAACGCGAGGAAAGCCCCGATTGAGGAACAGAGTGAGGAGTGCGCATGCGTGCATCAGAAGCGAAGGCTTCTGAATAACCGAATTAACCGACCTCCACGTTTCCATTTTTCTAACGGCCTCCTGTGTTCAGCAGCGTCGGGCGGGGAGGTGGAGGGCGGAACCCTTAGAACGATTCGACTCTCGACGGCCCGTTACGTCTCAGCCGGGCGGAAGAGTTGCTCGCTACTGTTTTTACTTCCGCCCGGCAGTACGTGGGAGGAACAGAAGCCGCTGTTGCTGCTTCTCCCTGCCTGAGAGATGCTGAGAGCCAGTCGAGAACCGCTGAATGGGGAAGGTACGTGCTTTGGCCAAGGGATTGCCTCGTTTGGTTTTTTTTCTCGTCCTCCGGTTCTCCGATTCTGCAGCCCCCCCCCCCGATATTAATCCCTCCCGTTTCCCACCTCTTTTGTCCAGGGTGATGATGATGGCAGAGAAGCCATCGCACTCTGCTTGTTTTCTGGAGTTATTGGCCAACAGCCGTCAAGCGGTCATAATTGCACTGAACTGAACCTAGGCTAACGATGGGACTCTAGTTGAAATAACCAGGCTGATGGAGCAAACTAAAAAGCGAGGCAATCTGGTGCGGAAAAGAAGAATTAACAAAGGAATGCCTTGCTCAGGATCGTCTTTGCACTAAGTGCAAACAGTTCCATCTCCTGCTTGGGCAAGGGGTTGGACTAGATGACCTGCAAGGTCCCTTCCAAATCTGTTTATCTGTTAAATCTGTTTCACACCCAGGCACACCCACATCCACGGGTCTGCATTTTTGGAATAGCTGTTTTGTTTTGGCTACTGTTCCTATGATCATTAGCCTAACCCTAACTTTTGGCCACCGGGTAGGCGTAGTCCCGGGGAGGTGCCTGGTTGCCTCCCTTGGTTTTTTTATATATGTTATAACTCAGGTCAAAAAATACCACAGAAGAAGGGTGTTGTTGTTGTTCTAATCCTGCCCTCAAGCAGGAAAAAAGGAAATTTGTTACTAATTTCTGGACAGTTCTTTCAGCTGTTAACAAACAATTTGCAGAGAGGCAAAAGTAGGCTTGTGATGTTGATTTTTTTTTGCGGGGGGATTATCACCTGGCCCCAGGGTTACAGTAAAATAATGTGATGATTGTTAAATCTTCTGTAAGAATAAACAACATCAGATTTTGGATCGACATGTGGCTGCATCATCCCGATTGCTCTGAAGAGAAATTTTGTACCTTGTTCCCTCAGGATGGAGCTGGAAATAATTTCCTATTTGATTTCTCCTGTGGCAGGGATGAGACACACTATTGCATAAGCAGCAAACTATACTCAAGGTCAAATAATGCCACGATATTTTCTGATTTTATTACTAAAAGGCATTAATTCGTGAAGACTGATAAGAGTGTCAGAGTTCTAAAAGAAATGTTAACCCTTCCTCTTTCTTGGTAATCTTAAAAAAACACCTCCCCACCCCCATGTCATTTGCAAGGAGCAGGGGGAGCACTCCTCCAAAGCAATACTGTACATTGTTAGTCTCATAATGCAGCAGGGAGCAAATGGAGTGGATTCCCTCCAGGCCTGATCTAATCCCATTGATTGAAGTATTTCTTTTTAATAAAAAAAAATTGGCACTGAAGAGTTTGAATATGGCAAATTGAATCTGAGAATTTATTTTCCTTGACAAAGTTTAAAATAAGCCTGTTTTTTTTTCATTACAGTAATTTGCTTAAGCATTTTTTCAAGACATGAATGTACTAGGAATGAAAGCCTTGAATTGTTATCCTGCTCATTTACGTATTTATTTTTTCCAATTCATATGCAACAAACATCAGACGCTTGATTTGACGATGTGGTTAGGCTTTATTTTATGTGGTGTGAACATTGTGTGCTTTTCATTTTGTAAATTATAAGTTGCAATTCTGATACGAATCAGTGCCTCTTCTGCAAGCATTTAATAACATAGGAAGCTGCTGTTAACCTTACTTGTTCCCTACATGAGAATTTCTGAAAACATCATGTAGGAGTTGACAAAAACCCTCTATCTTGTTTGACTAGGAAATTGCTGACAGGTTCATTTCTTTATAAAGCCAAACAAGTATGGAATGATTATTGATAGCTAATTAGCTACCTTTAAACTCTCTTATTTTCTCTTCAGCAGCAAGCATGAACTCAGATTCTAAAGAGCAAGATTTGATACATGAAGAGTTCACTTACATTTCTGGAGTCCCGACACAGATTCTCAAGTGTGGCCCTTGGGAAGATCTCTGGAATGATAAAAGTGCACCCAGACTTCTATTTCTCATTATCCCTGGTAAGTTTTATATGGTGATGGTTTGATACGTACGTTCTCTTGATCAAATCGGTTCTAGAAAATGGAAAGGGGAAGGCTTGAGTATAATTCCATGGAACAAATTAATAAAGACTTCTATTCTGAAAGGGCAGAAGGGATATGGCGATAAGGGATTGAGATACTAGCTGGGGTGGGGGGGGGAACCAAGAGACATTTTTTGATTTATCCCTTTGGCGAGATAGTGGAACTAGTATGAGGGTCATTTTTATTGAAAACTAGTTGCTCAGTTATGCGGGGAGGAATATTAAAGTGACAATTCTGCAGAATAAGAAAAGGCCAGTGATAATCAAGTCATCCTTTTTAAAAAAAGGAAATAGCAGAGAAATGAGACTGGAGGATGGAAATATTTATCTTTTTCTTTCTGCCGGAATTGTTCATGATTATTGTCAGATACTGGTTTTGGAGTAGAAAAGCTTCTTTCGGTTTTGGTGATTGAATATTGTGGCCATAGGTGGACAGATATTGCCTAGATTCCTAGTTTTGTCATTGAAAAAAAGGATAAACCTATTTTCTCAAGTTTAAGCATCTCTGTATTGATGAGTGAGCTATTCAGACTAAAGAGTTACTAAGGCTTTAAAAATGGATACCATGACATTATGAAGCAAGCAAGCACAAAACATGCAGATCCGGGAACAAACATGTTGCTTCAGAAGTATTCATGCAACATATACTTGAAACAACATAAATCCTTAACATATGAGCATTTACTTAATGATCATTCAAAGTTGCAATGGATCTCCCAGAGCTACTCACAATCTCTTCATGGAGTAACAATAGTTGCAACCCCCTGCATCATGTGGTTGTATTTTGGAGGCTTGGCAGTTAGCTTATCTTTGTGGCAGTTTGCAGTGTTCCATGATCACATAACTGCAATTTGTGATATTTTTGCCGGTTTCTGGTGTTTACTTTTGCTTTCCAGCAAAACCCACTCATTGGGGAAATAGATTCATTTAATGACCACCATATTCATTTAACGACTGCATCACTTGCTTAACGATTGTCATAAAAAGTGGTTGTAACTTAAATCTGGTTATGTGATGCCTTGACTTACATCCACAAAGATTTACAACCTAATCCCAGACTCAATTATGATAATCAAGCACGACCTATAAGTGACAGTAAAGTGAGTTCCAAATCTTCACCATATGTCAATTTTTCCCTACTGACACTGCAAAAGACCAAAGAGAGTGAGGTAACAGTGATTAAGATCGTAGAAGGAGCAAGGTTCAGTTCCGCCCTCAACCATGGAACTTCATTGGGTGACTTTGAGTCAGTCTCTCACTCAACCCAACCAACCTCACAGGGTTGCTGTTTTGAGAAAGAACAAGGAGAAAGAAACACCATGCATGCCACTTTCTGCTCCAAAATGAAAGGTAGAATAGAATTTTAAATAAATACATTCATTTATTCCTAACTACTATTTCTGATTTCTACAGAATGGTCAGCAGTATCTCTGAAAGGAACATGAGGTCTGTAGTTCAGAAATAGAATCCCAATCAAGTCCCAGGTTTAATTCTCTGGGAAAAGTGGGAAGCACTCCAATGGTTCAGTAGTCTAACCTGTCACAGGGCAGCTTCCAAAATTTGTATTTGAGAACATGGGAAGTGTCTGTGGAGATACTCAATCAGCCAGTCATGGCTGTCCCAAAGGTGCTTTTTCAGGAAGCAACTGGACTTTCTTTTTTTTTTCTTTGAAGATGTTTTGCTTCTCATCCAAGAAGCTTCTTCAGCTCTGACTGGATGGTGGGGAAAGGAAAGGTTTATATTCCTTGCAGACAGCTGGTCATTTGCATATATATATGTGTGTGTGTGTGTGTGTGTGTGTGTGTTTTTCTTCTAGCCAGGTTTTCCCTATGTAACCAAGGTTTTTCTGCAGCTCCAACTCAGTAGAATCACATCCACTCAATTCTGGGCTTTTTTCTTTTCTAATAGCTAGCAAGCTCTTCCTGCTAGGTGGGAGACCTTAATAGATCTATTTCTAGCTCGTTTGCTTTCATCAGTAGGCCATACCCATATCTTATGTATCCTCCCTGTAAAGTTACAGTATCAATTTTCTTCTTCGTAGGGTTTATGTGTGTTTTTCTTCTAGCCACGTTTTCCCTACGTAACTGATCTGTCCCCGTCCCCACACACACACAAAACACAGCCAGCCGAGGGTTAAGGAAACACTTTGGAACGCACCCAGTTCTTATCTCCCACTTGGCAGCGATAGACACACCGTCTGCCAAGTGATTTTATTTCCACAAACAGAAAGCAAAGATACGAACGTTCACAAAAGTCCAAGCAGAAATAATATCCCTCCCAGCAGTTCCGGACGAGGCTTTAGTGACTATCCAAGGTTTACTTTGTTCGTCACAAAGATCCTTGACCACCACCCTCTATTATATAGTCTCTGGGGTGTGGTCCAGTGACTCAGTTCTAATCCCTAGCACGCCTCCTAAACTGCTGCAAACGTTTATCACGCCTTCGGAGACGTGCGTCCAGGAATGATGTTCCATTATCACTCTGATCCGAATCAGCTGTCTCCTCTCCCTCGGCTGGCACTTGAGACAATGCCAGAGGGGAGGGGCCTGGAGAGGGAGGCCTGGCTGACTCCTCTTCCTCATGTTCGGAGCTTTCTTCCTCCGATGGGACAGGCTCAGAGGCCGGGGCCACAACAGTAACCAAGGTTTTTCTGCAGCTCCAGCTCAGTAGAATCACATCCACTCGATTCTGGGCTTTTTGTGAATCACATCCACTCAATTCTGGAGGATACATAAGATATGGGTGTGGTCTACTGATGAAAGCAAATGAGCTAGAAATAGATCTATTTAGGTCTCCCACCTAGCAGGAAGAGCTTGCTAGCTGTTAGAAAAGAAAAAAGCCCAGAATCGAGTGGATGTGATTCTACTGAGCTGGAGCTGCAGAAAAACCTTGGTTACGTAGGGAAAACCTGGCTAGAAGAAAAACACACATAAACCCTACGAAGAAGTAAAAAAATATATATATAAATATATAAACACACACACACACACACACACATATATATATAATTTTTTATTATGAAACATAAAAAATTTAATGACTACATAAACTCTGTTGTCTGGGTACAGTTAATTTTGATAAATAATAGTAATAATATTCATAACAATAATAATCACATACCGGTAGTAATATAGCATTTGCTTATCCATTTTAGTGAACCTTCCTTATGTAATTAATCAGTCTCTTATACTTTGAGATTTCTTTCTGTTTCTGCTAGTTAGCCATTGATGAAACAAATTCCATGTTAAAAAATATTCAGTTTCTTCCTTTTCTTTAATTTTGAGTGTTAATCTATCCATTTCTGCACATTCTAATTTTTTTTATTACGTTTTCATCTGTAGGGAGATCTCCATTTATCCATTGTTGTGCCAAACACGATTCTAGCTGCTGTTAACACATGTAAAATTAAATATGTATTCCCTTTATTGTATTTTTCTGGTAGGATACCCAACAAAAATATTTCTGGTTTCAAATCTATATGTTGCTTTACCATTTTTTCTAACCATGTGTGTATTTTTGTCCAATATTCATTTGCATTCTTTTAGAGAGTCCTTGAGGCCACTTGGAGGTTTGTCTGTGTCCTCAGGGTCATGTGAGTAATGCAAATGTTTGTGAAGCCTTCTTGGCTGCAGGATGTTTTCTGTCCTGTGTCCCTTCATTGTTGAAGACAGGCACAGGCTGTTGGGAATGAATCTATGTTGTCTGCATTTCAAACTGAAGCACAAATGGTTCCTCTAGTTTGCAGTTTTTCTGAAAATCCATTCATACTCGCACACCATTCGAAGGGTGTTCCTCCCAAAGTCGATAGTTCAACTTTCCATTCCCCACCATCCAGTCAGAGCAGAAGAAGCTTCTTGGATGAGAAGTGAAGTGTCTTTTTTTTTTTTAATTTGAATTATATACCGCCCTTCTCCAGAGACTCAGGGCGGCTTACAATGCGTTAAGCAATAGCCTTCATACTTTTGTATATTTTATACGAAGTCAGCTTATTGCCCCCACAAACTGGGTCCTCATTTAACCTACCTTAGATAGGATGGAAGGCTGAGTCAACCTTGAGCCTGGTGAGATTCGAACTTACAGTAATTGCAGACAGCTGGTGTTAATCACAATGCTTTTAGTCTGCAGAGCCACCAGGCCACCAGTCTTCAAAGAAAAACAAAAAAAAAAATCCAGTTGCCTCCTGAAAAAGCACCTTTGGGAGAACTTGGAAGATTTGTGAGAAATCGTGTGAAATTATCAAATGAATGAAAATGATGTCTGTTGCCAAAAAATATCTGATACTTTATTAAGTCTCTTAGGCTGTTGTTCTAGGATACGAAACCATTCAACAAAGCATGCATAAAAGAAAAATTATCCAGATATATTGTAATGATGTACACTGCATGAACAAATTGTAGCCACATTCTACATGGCATCCTTCTTTCCCTAATTTCTCTGTGTTATAATAGTAAGACATGGCTGCAATACGTGCAAGACTAAAATGTCATTTTCGAAATTGAGTCTGAAACAATATCAGCTGGAGAAACTGTTAGTCCTAGAAAGAGTTGTACAATCTTTTTTTTTTAAATTAATTTATTTATTTTTATATGCCACCCTTCTCCGGAGACTCAGGGCGGCTTACAATGCGTTAAGCAATAGCCTTCATACTTTTGTATATTTTATACAAAGTCAGCTTATTGCCCCCACAAACCGGGTCCTCATTTTATCCACCTTAGAAAGGATGGAAGGCTGAGTCGACCTTGAGCCTGGTGAGAATTGAACTCGCAGTAATTGCAGGCAGCTGGATGTTAAATGCTGCCTTAGTAGGAGGCATTAGCCTCCTACGCCGCTCAGAATCTTTGAACAACCACATTTGCACTTGGGAGTTTTTGGTGCTCTATCTGACATTTCAAAGGAAAGGTGTTTGGTCCTTTCTCCTATATAAGTATATTCATCGGCTTTATTTGAATGTGATGAGAAGAAGACTAGCATTTCCTAAGCTTGCATATTCTCATGTTTTCCTTTAGCACAACAGCAAGGAGTTCTAAAGCTCTCTTTTGCACTTTGGTTTGCACTTAAATGAAATTTGAAGCATTTGATCTTAAAAATGATTGAAGTAGAGTTTGATGATGTTATCAAGTTTGGTAATGAAATGTCTGCAAGAAAACAACCAGGATCAGAGAGCATCAGTTCAATCTTGAGCTACAAGAATTCTCTTCTATCGTATCACAGTATCATTTTATAGTCAATGACTTGTGAAGAAATAAAAAATACAGTGAGGTGGCTAAAAGCCAGAGGTGTTCTTAAAGCTTTTGCAATACTAATTTGCCTCATTTTGTTTGAACATTTCAGTGGAGTATCTCTTAATGTTGGGATCAGATATATTTGTTCAAAACAGTTCTTGCTCAACAGGTAATGTAGCCTATTCTAATGTAGCCTGTTGGGAACTGCTGAATAGGCATTTATTACCAACTAAATAAAACAATTGTGTTTTCTGACTATAATGTAGAAACAAATGTGCCAGAAGATGGTGCTGTTTTAAAGGTAAGTACAGGTTTTTTACAGGGTTTTTTTTTTGTATGGAGAACTTGATTTTCCAATAAAGTTGGGGGTTCCAAATAGCTGGTCTCACTGCATTCTTCCAGATATTTAAGTTGTCATGTATATGATATACTCCTTTACAGTCAAATAACATTTGATGTGTCTGAAGCTAGTTTCTGGGTCATTGGTTGTTTCCCATGATTAGATTTTTCCCAACAAGTAATCCCAGTGACAAAAGACTGAAGACTGCCACTTCCAAAATTGATTTAGCTGTCTGTTCTTCAAACCATTGCATCTGGATGTGGAATTATTTCATTACCCCAAACAATACACAATGCCAAAACAATAATGAGAAAAGTTCAGAAGTCTCTACCTATTCTACATTAAGTCAAACTGTTAGGACATTGGCACCGAGCTAATTAAAGGATCTGTATAATGATTTTCTCAGAGTTCAGTGGAGTAGGTGGAACAAGAATGTAAGGTACTGAGCGCTCTTTTTGACAGCATTTTTATTGTCTTCATTAAAAATTGTATTCACATTTGTGGCTCTTATTTCTACCGCTTAAAGGTATTTTTCAGTGTCAGTAGCTATTGTAATAGGTGAGCTATATGATTATCTTTTATAATTGCTCTTTTCCTCCTCCTCTCTAGTCCTTATTTTGTCTGTGATCTTTTCTATTTCCTTTCTAAAGAAAAAAAATCAGGTAGTGACACAGTTTATCAGAAGATAGAAATCTTCCCTGTCAGGGAAAAAAAAAGATTAATTACAGATATTATTTATTATTTATTTATTAATTTAATTTGTATACTGCCCTTCTCCCAGAAGGGACTCAGGGCGGTGAACAGCCAAAATTAAAAACATACAAATACAAAAGTTAAGATAATTAAAAAGAATTAAATCACTGGCTTCCCAATTTAAAACCCCCAAATCCATAAAATTTAAAATCCCAATTAAAAACCATTTAGGCTAGGTCGGCTTGATGAAATAAAAACGTCTTCAGGGCTTTACGGAAGGTCCGGAGGTCCGGGATCAATCGTATTCCAGGAGGCAGCTCATTCTACAGGGCGGGTGCCCCCACAGAGAAGGCTCGCCCCCTGGGGGCCACCAGCCGACATTGCCTGACCGACGGCACCCTGAGGAGGCCCTCTCTGTGAGAGCGTATTGGCCGGTGGGAGGTTATCGGTAGCAGCAGGCGGTCTCGCAAATACTCTGGCCCTAAGCCATGGAGCGCTTTAAAGATGAGAACCAATACCTTAAAGCGCACCCGGAAGATCACCGGGAGCCAATGCAGCTCGCGCAGGAGAGGTGTTACGTGGGAGCGCCACATCGCTCCCATAATCACCCGCGCGGCCGCATTCTGCACCAGCTGGAGCCTCTGGGTGCTCCTCAGGGGGAGCCCCATGTAGAGAGCGTTGCAGTAGTCCAGGCATGACGTAACCAAGGCATGAGTGACTGTGCACAAGGAGTCCCGATCCAGAAAGAGGCGCAACTGGCGTATCAGGTGAACCTGATAAAAAGCCCCCCTGGCCACGGCCGTCATATGCTTTTCTAAAGACAGACGTGTGTCCAGGAGGACGCCCAAGTTGCGAGCCCCCTCTGTGGGGGTCACTGACTCGCCCCCAATAGCCAGCGATGGCACCAGCTGGCTATACCGGGACACCGGCATCCATAGCCACTCGGTCTTGGAAGGGTTGAGCCGAAGCCTGTTCTTCCCCATCCAGACCCGCACGGCCTCCAGACACTGGGACATCACTTCGAGGACATCATTGGGGTGGTCTGGGGTGGAGATGTACAGCTGAGTGTCATCAGCGTACAGATGGCATCGCACCCCAAAACCACGGATGATCTCACCCAGCGGCTTCACATAAATGTTGAACAGGAGCGGCGAGAGGACTGACTCTTGCAGCACCCTGCAAGCAAGGTGCCTCGAGGTCGACCTCTGCCCCCCTGCCAACACAGACTGTGACCGGTCAGAGAGATAGGAGGAAAACCACCGCAACACGGTGCCTCCCACCCCCAATCCCTCCAGCCGGCGCAGCATGATACCATGGTCGATGGTATCAAAAGCCGCTGAGAGGTCTAACAGGACCAGAACAGAGGAATAACCCCTGTCCCGAGCCCTCCAGAGATCATCCACCAATGCGATCAATGCCGTCTCCGTGCTGTACCCAGGCCTGAAGTCGGACTGGCACAGATCTAGATAGATGGTTTCATCCAGGTACTGTGGGAGCTGTCGCGCAACCACACTCTCCACAACCTTCGCAACAAAGCGAAGGTTGGAGACTGGACGGTAGTTTGCCAAAACGGCCTGGTCCAGAGAAGGCTTCTTGAGGAGGGGCCTCACCACCGCCTCTTTCAAGGCGGGAGGCAAGAAACCCTCTCTCAGAGAAGCATTTATAATCCTCTGGAGCCAGCCTTGTGTTACCTCCCGGGTGGCCAGTACCAGCCAGGAGGGGCACGGGTCCAGTAAACATGTGGTTGCATTTAACCTCCCCAGGATCCTGTCCACGTCCTCAGGAGTCACAGGGTCGAACTCATCCCAGGTAACATTCTCAAGACCACCCTCAGTCACCCCGCCAGGATCTACCCAGTCAGAGTCCAAGCCTTCCTGAATCTGAGCGATTTTATCGTGCAGATACTGTGCAAAATCCTCAGCCTGCCCTTGCAAGGGGTCTTCCCGCGCTCCCTGATGTAGGAGGGGGCGAGTCACCCTAAACAAGGCGGCTGGGCGGTTATCTGCCGATGCAATAAGAGTGGAAAAGTGGTTACGCATTGCCACTTTTATCGCCACTAGATAGGTCTTAATATGGGACCTAACTAGTGTTCGGTCGGATTCGGAGTGACTAGCCCTCTAACCACTCTCTAGGCGTCTTTTCCGGCGCTTCATCTCCCTCAGTTCCTCGGAAAACCAAGGGGCCGGGCAGGTTCGGCGTCGGGTCAGAGGCTGCAAAGGCACGACTCGGTCCAGAGCACCGGCGGCCGTCCTATCCCAGGCAGCCACCAGATCTTCAGCTGAGTCGTGAGCCAGAGTTTCAGGAACTGGCCCAAGCTCCCTCTGGAACCTATCAGGATCCATCAGGCGCCTGGGGCGGAACCACCTGGTCGGTTCTGCCTCCCTACAGTGGGGTGCAGCAGTCAAAAGGTCCAGCCTCAGGAGAGAATGGTCCGACCATATTAAAATCTACACTGAAGAATTGACTACAAAGCTTAACAAAAGTTGATTTCTTCCCAAGTCATTGATTATAAAATGATACTATGCTGCTCATAGGAATGAGACAAATATTCTGTTCCCCCCCCAGTGGAATGAATGGGGAAGAATGAAAATCTGTGAAGGAGTTAAAGCATAAAATCTTTGTTTTACCTTTGGTGGCTCTTCCAAAGAATATCAGTTTTTTAAAAAGACAAGATTGTAAAACATGTTACTCAAAGAGCATTTACTTAACTCAGTTCTTTTAAATAAATTCTTCCCTTTCAAGTTACAGAAAATGCATGCGTATTATGTGAATTTAAAAAACAATACCTTTTAAAACACATTTTGATTAATAGTTTTAGGGTGACAACCCCCCCCCCCCCCCCGCCCCAAATAAGTAAACTGCTCTCATTTGGGAGAAAGAGGAACTAAACATTTCAGGAACTTGAAAAATGTGAATAATACACTATATTTGGAGACTACATTGCTGGAGAGGTTATATGTTTCTATAGTAAAGCAAATGCAATGGAGGAATTAAGTTCTACTTTTTTCCCCCCTGAAAACTCATTCATGTGGGGTAAATCTTTGGTAAGGTGAAAGTTGCCTGCTGAGTTGCAAAATTATTTTTTAGACAAAGAATGAGAAATCCCATACAATCTATTTTCATTCCATGTTCAAATATGATATATAAATGGTCCATACAGTGAAAAATATTTGATAAATTAATTTGCACAAGATACAAGATAGATCTTAATATTTCAGTCTTTTCAATGAATTGTGTTTTATTTGTGGCCTATACTTTTACTATACTTTTGTCTTTTTTAGGTAATCCAGGATTGGCTGGCTTTTACCGGACATTCATTGAGGCTTTATATTTTAACCTGAATCAGCAATATCCCGTGTGGATCGTAAGCCATGGTGGACACTGTAAAATTCCTCATGAAATCAAAAGAAAGGAAGGTAGTTTTAACATCTTTCTTCTATTAGATTATTTATCATTGATGAATGCTTAGTCTATATAAATCAGCTGACAGCATCTTTTGTACTAAATTGTATGAAAATGGTGCCATGGATTTTACTGATGCTTTCATTTATATGTCTAGTTTTTTATATGTTTAGACTAGTTTTTAATATTTATTTAGGTGCTTATAAGGCTATTCCATTCAAACTCTCTGAGGCTAGGCAGTGTACAAAAGACACCCCAATTTTAAAAAATATAAAACATACTAAACCTTAAATATTGAACACTGAAAATGTGAACAACCTACCCAGGGGTATTCGCGTCAACCTAGTCACAAACCTTAGTGGAAGATCCAGGTGTTAACCATTTTCCTAATGGGTACATCTGGGGAAAGATCATTCCAAAGGGCAGCCAATAATAAGAAACTTAAAGATTAGGAAATATCTTCCAAGACACTTAAAAAGATGAATAGTGTTCCAAAACCTCAAATTATGATTGTAGAATTGGCTTATCTTGGATCAACCTCTGGGATATAAAGCATTTTTAAGGACAAAAAAAAAGTAAACAAAGGCTTGACCCAAAAGCAGCTGTTGTGCCTGTCTTCTACAAAATATTTGCTACTTGAATATGTCTACAGGTAGGTGGTTATTTATTTTGCAGCAGAAGATCCTGGAACAATAAGTATTGCTTCCTTTGGTTATCACCATAAGCAGCATGATTAAACTGTATAATTAAATGCCATCTCATAGCTAGAGGTCCTGCATGTAAAAGGCAGGGTTTTTTTTTCTTGCCAATTGGTATGTACTTGAATGGAAGAATGTCAGAATAACCCAAAATTGCAGGTTGTCCCCACCCCCAAAAATTTCTCTACTGATTTTCAGCCTGCTTTTTAATTATTTTAGAAGGGGTTAGTGGTTTCTCAGGAATTAGTTTTCTGAACTAGAAGCAGTTCTAGACCTAGTCAAGTCCTATTTCCTTCACACACTTTGCCCTGAACACTATGGAACCACCTCCAGTTTGGAGAATTAATTTCCAGAAAATCACTTGTCCATCCCAGGAACAGCCGGAATGACATGGCCTGAGAAAGAACAGAGCATTCTAGAATATTCTGGAAAATTCCACTGTGACCGATTGTTTTTATTCAGTGTATCACAACACCTTAGTCTTGATGGAATTTAAATTCATGCTCTAAATTTTACACAGTGGGGATATACACACACAAACACACACATTGGTGTACCACAAATCAGGCTCCATAGACAGTTTATTATATAAATCACATTAAATGTTCAAATTAGTTGTTATTTTCTACCAAAAATTTCATTACTCATTTGATGGATGACCTTTGAACATTCCTAAGTACATGGTAAATAAGACTATTGGAAAACATATTAACATACAGATGGGTTTGCTGATAACATACCTGGCTCCCTGCCATATGGCAGCATCCCTGCCCGAGCTACTCAACGTCATTGCTGCGGTGGCGGTTGACATCTCCAGACTTATGGTCATGGAGGATTTCAACCTGCCATCCGTGGATGAGACGTCTGAGGTGCCTCGGGAGTTCATGGCTTCCATGACAGCTATGGACCTAACCCAGTTAATTCATGGCCCTACCTACATGGGGAGAATCACGCTGGATCTGGTTTTTGTCTCTGGACAGTGGTTGAGTGATCTTGAGATAGGGGATATAGTCATCAAGCCCTTGTCATGGTCAGATCACTCTCTCCTTCGTCTTGACCTTTGAACCGTACACCCCGCCACAGGGAGGTGGAGTCGGTAAGATGGTTCCGCCCCAGGCGCCTGATGGAGCCTGATAGGTTCCAGATGGAGCTTGGGCCATTCCCTGAGGCTCTTGCGCATGCCTCGACTGGAGACCTAGTGGCCGCCTGAGATAAGGCGGCCACTGGAGCTCTGGATCGGGTTGTGCCTTTGCGGCTTCTGACCCGGCGCCGATCTCACCTGGCTCCTTGGTTCACTGAGGAGCTAAGGGAGATGAAGCGCCGGAAAAGATGCCTAGAGAGTAGTTGGAGGGCCAGTCTTTTTGAATCCGACCGGACACTGGTAAGATCTCATATTAAGAATAACCTAGTGGCAATAAAAGCAGCAAAATGTGTTTATTTTGCTGCTCTTATTGCATCATCAGATAACCGCCAGGCCGCCCTGTTTAGGGTGACCTGCTCCCTGCTCCACCAGGAAGCGCGAGAGGACCCCTTGGAGGGTAGAGCCGAGGACTTTGTTCAGTATCTGCATGACAAAATCACTCAGATTCGGGAAGACCTGGACTCCGACTGGGTAGTTCCAGGGGGGATGACTGAGGCTGGTCTTGAGAAGGTTATCTGGGATGAGTTTGATCCTGTGACTCCTGAGGACGTGGATAGGATTCTGGGTAGACCAAATGCAACCACATATTTGTTGGACCTGTGTCCCTACTGGTTAGTGCTGCCTTCCCGGGAGGTGACGCGAGGCTGGCTCCAGGGGATTACAAATGCTTCATTGGGTGAGGGTGACTTCCCCGCCGCCTTGAAAGAGGCGGTGGTGAGGCCTCTCCTCAAGAAGCCTTCCCTGGACCCAGCAGTGTTGGCTAATTATCGTCCGGTCTCCAACCTTCACTTTGTGGCGAAGGATGTCGAGAGTGTGGTTGCACGACAGTTCCCCCAGCACCTGGATGAAACGGCATATCTGGATCCATTCCAGTCGGGCTTCAGGCCTGGGTACAGCACGGAAACGGCATTGGTCACGTTGGTTGATGATCTCTGGAGGGCTCGGGACAGGGGTTGTTCCTCTGTCCTGGTCCTATTAGATCTCTCAGCGGCTTTTGATACCATCGACCATGGTATCATACTGCACCGGTTGGAAGAGTTAGGGGTGGGGGGCATTGTGTTGCAGTGGTTCCCCTCCTTTCTCTCTGACCGGTTGCAGTCTGTGTTTGCAGGGGGGCAGAGGTTGACCCCGAGGCCCCTCATGGGTGCCACAAGGGTCGGTCCTCTCGCCTCTTTTGTTCAACATTTATGTAAAGCCACTGGGCGAGATCATCCGTGGTTTCGGGGTGAAATACCACCAGTACGCTGACGACACTCAGCTGTACATTTCCACCCCGGACCACCCCAACAATGCCCTTGAAATGATGTCCCCAGTGCCTGGAGGCCATGCAGATCTGGATGGGGAGAAACAGGCTCAGGCTCAACCCATCCAAGACCCGAGTGGCTGTGGTTTCCGATGTCCCGATATAGTCAGTTGACGCCATCACTGACTATTGGGGGCAAGTCATTGGCCCCCACGGAGAGTGCTTGCAACTTGGCTGTCCTCCTGGATTCACGGCTGTCTTTAGAAGAGCATTTGACGGCCGTGACTGGGAGGATTTTCTATCAGGTTTGTCTGATTCGCCAGTTGCATCCCTTTCTGGATCGGAACTCCTTACACATAGTCACTCATACCCTCGTCACTTCCCGCCTGGACTATTGTAATGCTCTCTACATGGGGCTCCCCTTGAGGAGCACCCAGAGGCTCTAACTGGTGCAGAGTGCGGCCGTGCGGGTGGTGATGGGAGCGACATGGCGCTCCCATGTAACACCTCTCCTGCGCGAGCTGCACTGGCTCCCGGTGGTTTTCTGGGTCCGCTTCAAGGTTTTGGTCACCACCTTTAGAGCGCTCCATGGCTCGGGACCTGGTTACTTACGGGACCGCCTGCTATCACAAACAGCCTCCCATCAGCCGGTACACTCTCATAGAGAGAGGCTCCTCCGGGTGCCATCGGCCAAACAGTGTCGACTGGCGGCCCCTAGGGGGAGGGCCTTCTCTGTGGGGGCACCTACTATCTGGAACAAGCTCCCCCCGGAGATACGAAGGATCCCGGATCTACGCACTTTCCATCGTGCTCTTAAGTCCTTTTTATTCCACCAAGCTGGCCTGGCCTAATTTTTCCCCTTTTTTCTTTGTTCTTTTTATAATATACATTTTAATCTGTTTTTAAATTATTGGGATGTTTTAAATTTGTCTTGGGCCAAATTGTTTAATTTGGTTTTATTCTGCTTTTAAATTTTGTATTTATGTGTTTTACTTTGTGGCTGTTCACCGCCCTGAGTCCTTCGGGAGTAGGGCGGTATATAAATCTAATAAAACAAACAAACAAACAGGCATATCATATTGTAATTAGCCTGTAGAAGCTGACTTTTGGTGCATTCTGTGTATGCGTAAGTGTCTGTGTTTGTCCTATTATACTAACACACCCTTTGGTAAAAGGTTAGTGCTTATGACATTGCAGCTCATTTTATTTTGGTGTCGAGTTTTAAAAATATCTGCACAATGTAATTAGATATTTTTCCTACTGATGTTGCAGAGTGCCTTATTGTTAAAGATTTACCTTGTATCATTTTTAAAAATGCACAAAGGAATTATGTAGGGCAGTGTTGGCTAACCTTTTCGGCACTGATTGCTGAAACGGGAGTGTGCACAGGAGCGCTGGAAACCGTAAGAGCAGTTCCCCGGTGGCATGCGCAGGGGTGCCGGAAACCGTAAGAGCAGCTCCCTGGCAGGCATGTGTGCGCCAGGAAGCTGAGCTTCCGGTTTCCGGCATGCGCATGCGTACCGGTCACCTGGTCGTCTGATTTCTGGCACTCGTGTGTGCGAAGACCAGTGGAAGCTCAGCTTCCTGGTGCGCACATGCCTGCCAGGGAGCTGCTCTTCCAGTTTCCAGCACTCCCGCCCACGTGAATACTAGCTGGTAGCACACATGTGCGCACTGGAACCTGGAAGAGCAGCGGGCAATGGTTGACATGCCCGGAGAGTGCCATAGGTTTGCCGTCACGGCTGTAGGGCAACATGATTTTTATGTATATTTCTGGATTGATACTTGTAGTATATTTGAAGTATATATGACTATTTAGCCAGGGAGTTGAAATTTAACACAGTAAGATTGCCTGCTCATGTTTAATGGGATTGTTTGGGACTACATTTGGTAGCAATGAGGTTATCTCAATTTGTAATTGACTTGGTATACTCAGTAGGGCAGTGTCTAGGGCCACTTTCTATAAAATCAAGATTAACAATAGTCACTTCCGTGTGTGATAATGATTTAGTGGTTTGCCTTTGTCAACCCTTTAAAGCAGGGGTCCCCCAACCTCTGGGCCTTAGACCGGTATCGGTCCATGTTAGGAAACGGGCTGTGCAAGCGGCAGGCAAGTGAATGAAGCTTCATCTATGCAGGTGTGGGATCTAGGTTGTGCGCAACCCACCCCACCCCACCCATCTTGTGACAATTCTTCCACAAAACTGATTCCTGGTGACAGAAACTACTGCTATAAAATAAACCTAAGAAACCAATGCCATATAGGTCAGGGCTATTTTTATTGTAATGGTTATAGTAATAGAATCTTGGGAGTCTGAATGTGCCCCCCCCCCCCATCCTTCCTTTTATTTCTGTGGAAACTAGGAAAAGAGCCAATCACTTGTTTTCTCAAACATATCTTGGAATGGATTGAAGCCCGACTTGTCTGTGGCTCTTTCTCCTATTCTTCAGGGCTATTCCTCTATCCTCTATAGTTCTAGAGAATATTCTATTGTTACAATTTCTCCCAAAGTTTGATGTCTATACTACTGAGCCGAGACAGCTTCCTGGTTAAGTAGGGATCTATCAATGAGCAAAATGATGACTTCAGCAAAAAAATAAATAAAAAATGGCTTATATCCTACATGACAGTGCATGATTATGGCTATGTTGGCCACAGAGAAATCTGCTCTTTCCTGCAGTTTCAACTCTAGTAACTGTCCAGTTCAGTTTTCTCATGTAGTTAATAACTTCAGATGTAAATGGGAATATGGTAGAAACTTTGGAAGTGAACAAAAACATCTTTAGTGGATGCTTCTGAGATGAAGTATATTCACTCTGAAGTTAAGCACATTACCGCAATTCCAACAAAAATGTCCAGTGTGTTATGTTATGTAGTTTTATGAATCAGTTTTATTTAATGTGAAATAATGGTTTTTGTACTTTTCTTCAGTATAAATAATATCTAGAAATTTTAATAGACAAATGTTTAAATAATATTTGTAACAAATAACAAAGCATTCGGCACTTCCAATTATAGAACAGGAACAATTATATTTAACTTTTTAATATCACTAACTTGGATTCTAAGTTATCCACTCATTTGGATTCTAAGCCTTTTGCAACATTCTACCTCCTGTACTTCTATAGCTGAAAGTGAAATCTGAGATAGCATGGTATTTTGTTTAAATTGCTGCTAATCATTGTGGTCAAATGTCAGATTCTAAAGCAAACAATAACAATTTGGCACTGCAAGGGAAAAAAGTATTTCTCAGCTTTTAGATTGATGGTAGAACTTGAGAATTAGCATTTGCTGGCAAGTCCGTTGTTGATTGATAGCTTGAAGTCATCCGAGCTTAGATTTTACATTGAACTTTTAGTGCAGTTGCCAGAAAACTTAGAGCATGATCGTTTATCAAATTGATCTCCAGTACAGAGCCAGGAGGGGGAAAAAACCCTTTGGTAGATGAATATTAGAAATTATAAATTATTTGGGTTTCTTAAAAAATCAAGTTGTAATCAAATTGATTTATTATTAGTTACTGTAGTTTGATTTTTCAAAATTAAAATTATGAGCAGCACAATGTAAGGCCCCCTAGGAGATGCAGTATCTGTAACTGGGTGATAATTTTCTATTAAGGTCGAGTAAATATCATAAAAGAGCTTTCTTCAAAGAAAGTTTCAAAAACTCTTCCATCAGGCAAGGGATTACTAGAACATAAAGAAAAGCAGGATAATAGAAAAGCAAGGGAGTTCATAAAAAGAGGGCAGTTCCTTCAGACATGAAATTGACATCAAATTCAGCCCCACAATATATAGTCTAACTTAGGCTATAGTCTAATTTAGGCTTATAGTCTAACTTAAGCTATAAGACCTATCTTTTGTATACTCTGCCTTGAAGAGGGAGGGAGGGAGGGAGAGAGAGAGGGGGGGGGGAAAGATTGATAGAAAGATAGATTGTAGGTAGATTGATAGGAAGATGAATGGATAGATAGATGTGTACCCTGCTCTATTAGCAGCAATATCTGGCTGGTTGGCTGGCTGGTTGGGGCCTTGCACCTGGAATTGGGACAGCAAAAGGCCCCGGAGGAGATTTCTAGGAAATCTAGTCTCCTGCGAGCGAAGTTAAATTGCAGTGGTGGGAATTAGGATGACAGATTTGAGCAGCTCAGAAGAAAGGACCTAGAGGGAGCAAAAAGAATGAGGAAAAGAGGCTGAACTCCATTGAAAAGAGACAGAGATTGCCACCCCAAGGAAGAGCCATGGTGGTATCTCAATCTAGAGATTGTATCCTGGCTGTCACAAGAGGTGGACTCGATAGGCATTTCACTGGGGCTGGGGACTAAGGACATGTTTATGAGTCAACAGGATTGGTGAGGGGTCATTTGGCCAAAAAGGACCAAAAGCAACATTTGTCTATGGAGATTCTCAGTCATCCAGGTCAGGCAATTAGTACAATAACAGTTAACTATAAATTTGAGATCTCTTTATATTTATCTAGTTACCGTGTTTCTCCAAAAAGACATCCCACCTTGAAAAGAAGCCCTATCACGTTTTTGTGCGCATGCAATCAAATTAAGCCCCACCCACAAAATTAAGCCATGCCCACCACAGGATGCAGGGGATGGTGCTAGGCACACAGGTAAAAAATAAGGTGGGGATGAGGGGGCTGGAGCTGCCCTACTTAACAGGCCTCGCACACCCCGACACCTGCCTCGCCTTCTGCGGCCGCTTCTTCTGCAGTTGCTTGCCGCCACTCGCACACATCGCCCTGGCGCTCTTCAGATGCCTGCTAGAAGGCATCTGCAGCCAATAACAGAGGCCAGGGCAATGCGTATAAGTGGCAGCCAGCGGCCACAGAAGAAGTGGGCCAGCAGCGGGCTCCTGCTGGGTAGGGCTGTTGGTGCCACCGCCGCAAGATGAGTCAATAATTAGAACCCTCCAAAAAGAAGGCCTAGCCGTTTTTTCGGAGGTCAAAAGAAAATAAGACCCAGCCTTCTTTTTGGAGAAACAAGGTACCTACCTTTAAAACTGTAATATACTGAAGGGTTTAACATGGCATTTTGTCATTCTGCTTAAGAACGATCTATACATGCTGAATAAACATTAGCAGAATCATTAAATGTTGCTTTTTCCTCTGCACTGCCCAGTATTGACACTTTGACTCATTACATTTTCCTAAGGGTTAGTTTGCTTGACTGCAGAGGCTACTTATGAACAGCTCCTTTTATAACCTCATAAACACCGACTACTTATTTATATCCCGTAGTTTTGTCCATTACAACTTGCATATTATTGTTTTTGTTTGTGTCTCTGTTTTATACGGTTAAAGAGCTAGAGGATGCTAATGGCATATTTGGATCTAAAATGTCAAGCTTAAAAAACAAGGAGAGGGGTAATATTAAAATGCTTCCTTGGATTTCATTGTAATCAAAGCACAGCTATCCTTGTTCCTTTCTTAAAATAAGCAACTGAAGTTTGCCCACAGTGCATTTATTTTTGCAAGATTATAAGGTTTCCCTTAATGTATCTTTTTTAAAAAAAAATGGAACAGCTTTTATTTATTTTGGTTTGAGAGTTTCAGTTACATTTTGTTTGAGTGGTATAGTAGTGAAGTAATTTACTTTCTTGCTCTTAAGCTTGAAAACATAGACTTGGAAAGTTTATTTAAATGGCATGTTAGTGCTTCCTCTCAGAGGCTTTTAAAAAGAGTGCTGGCTTTCAAAACAGAAGCTACTGATCATATGCGGCTGTCAATAAGATCATGTTCAACTAGAGATTAAACAATTGATCTTTTATTGAGTTATAGACACTGTATGTATGTATATATATATATATATATATATTTTCTCAGGTTTTCGCGGGTGTTTGTATGTAGGTCTTTGGTTATTCGGGTCTTCTCCCATGTAAAATTGGAAGTGTCTTGGCGACGTTTCGACGAAGTCTTATTCGTCATCTTCAGGCTGGTGTTCTCGGCTTCGTGCTTCCAGGAGCAAATTTGCAAAATTTGCCAAGACAATTCCAATTTTACGTGGGAGAAGACCCGAATAACCAAAGACCTACATATATATATATATATATATATATATATATATATATATATATATATATATATATATATATATATATATATATATATATGTTTTCTCAGGTTTTCGCGGGTGTTTGTATGTAGGTCTTTGGTTATTCGGGTCTTCTCCCACATAAAATTGGAAGTGTCTTGGCGACGTTTCGACGAAGTCTCATTCGTCATTTTCAGGCTGGTGTTCTCGGCTTCGTGCTTCCAGGAGCAATGTGAGATCGCAGCTGTCTCTTCCTTTTAACTGCTAGTGGGGGTGTGAGCTGATTGGGTGGGAACTTGGCTGTGTTCTGATTGGGTGGAGGTGTGTTCTGATTGGTTAGGGGCTTGGCTGTGCTCTGATTGGATGGGGGGTTGGTTGTGCTCTGATTGGCTGGGGGTGTATTCTGTTTGGGTGGGGGCTTGGTTGTGCTCAGCTTAGTCTGAGTTGCAAGGGGATTTGAGCTGGTGAGCTGCGTTGTTGCTGTTTGGCTTCGTGTTTGTGGCCGTGCGAGCTCTTCATGGTGGGTGTCAGTCTGCTTCATGTATGGATTGGAGAGGTTTAAAGTGGCTAATGATGCAGCTGCAGTCTGGCTTCTGGTCCTTGGTCGTGGCTCATTATCAGTGTGGGTTTGAGTCTGCTTTCTGCGTGGATGTGTGGTGGTGACATCCTGTGTGGCTCTCGTGAGTGTGGGTCTGGTGTCATTCGTCGTGTTAGGGACTCGTTTGTCAATAAGGGCGGGTTTCCAAATGGCTGGTAGGCGGGAGGTATCGTCTCGTTTGTTCATGCTGTGTGGGCGTTTTTCTATCTCGACGGCTTCTCTGATTATTCTGTTGTTAAAGTGTTCAGTTTTGGCGATAGTTCTGGTCTTTTTAAAGTCAATATCATGTCCTGTGGCTTTAAGGTGTTGGACCAGGGAAGAAGTTGGTTCTTCTTTTCTGACTGAGTTCTTGTGTTCTTCTATGCGTGCACTTATTCGTCTGTTGGTTTGTCCGATGTATGTGGTGGGGCAGGCGGTGCATGGGATTTCATATACTCCTTGATTT
Organism: Arizona elegans; assembly: GCA_022577455.1. NCBI lineage: Eukaryota > Metazoa > Chordata > Lepidosauria > Squamata > Colubridae > Arizona > Arizona elegans. Next base: position 191,920,991 of record JAKOOJ010000001.1, read on the forward strand.
TCTAACTCAATTTTGTCTTTGGGGTTCCTTAGGATGGTGGATATTTTTCGGTTTGTGCAGAATGCTGTCTTGATGTTATGTTTGTGGAGGATTTTGCTTATTCTGTCTGTGGTGCCTTTTATGTATGGGAGGAGGGCTTTGCCGTTTTCTTGTTCTGTGTCTTGGATTTTAGTGGGGGTTTCTTTTTGGATTAGGTTGGTGATCTTATTTCTTTGGAATCCATTGGATGTTAGTACGTTAGTGAGGGTGTGTAGTTCGGTTTTTAGGTGTTGTTCGTCAGCTAAGCGTTTTGTTCTGGAAATGAGTGTCTTGGCTACAGAGTTGATCTGGGCAGGGTGGTGGTGTGAGAGTGCGTGCAGATAGCGGTTTGTGTGTGTTTTCTTCTGGTAGATAGTGTGTCCTAGGGAGCCATTGGATTTTCTGTAGACTAAGACATCCAGGAAGGGAAGTTGGTTGTTTGCTTCTGTTTCCATGGTGAACTGTATTTTGGGGTGTAGGCTGTTGAGGTGTGTGAGGAAGTTGTCCAGTTTTTCTTTCCCATGTGGCCAGATTATGAAGGTGTCGTCCACATATCTGAGCCAGAGTTTGGGTTTATACTAATATATATTGGTTTAAACTTAATATACTGGGTTTATCATATCATGTGGAAATTGCATTAGAATCTTTAAAATTAGTTACATTAACACTTTACATGCCATTCGTAGCCTCACATTTAAAATGTTGGCTGAACCTCAACATTGTTGTTATAAGCCACTTTGAACACATTTCCTTTTTTTTTATTTCAAAAGTTTTACAATTACATTTTCACCCCATTTTTCCCACCCCAAACCCACCCCAAGCCCCCCAACCTAACCCCCCTCCCCCCTGACTTCCACAGAATATAATCCCATCAAAATCCCCTTTTTATAAAACCTGAACCCCTCCAACCCCCATATAATTTTCCATCTTCACAAAATTCGAATATTTCTATTTTTATATAATACTTTCAGTGAAAAGCTATTTGATACTTCCTAGTCTGATATTTATTCTGCACATAATCTATCCACTTTTTCCACTCCCATTCATAAGTCTCTTGTGAACGATCTTTTAGATATGCTGAAATCTTCGCCATCTCTGCAAAGCTGGCCATCTTCAAAGTCCATTCCTCGATAGTGGGCAAAGCTTCATTTTTCCAATATTTACCTATCAATAATCTCGCTGCTGTTATCATATACAATATCAACTTTGTTTCATCCAATGTAAAACCCTTAACTATCTCCAGTAAAAACAATTGTGGAGAAAATTGAATTTTTTTCTTCAAAACATTCTGCATAACCCACCATATTTTTATCCAAAAAGACTTAACTTTCTTACAAGTCCACCAAACATGATAATATGTAGCATCTAAACAATCATATCTCCAACATTTTGGCTGAGCATTAGGGTACATACCCGACAATTTCTTGGGATCTAAATGCCATCTGTAAAACATTTTATAAAAATTTTCCCTCAAATTCTGCGACTGTATGAATTTAACATTCTGCACCCAAATTTTTTCCCATGTTTCCAACATCACTGGTTCTGCAAAATTTTGTGCCCACTTAATCATACAATCTTTAACCAATTCAGTTTCTGAATCCCTTTCTAGCAAAACATTGTAAAGCCTTTTAATATGCATTGGACCTTTCTCTTTTATATGTCTAACCAGTTCTTCCTCATGCAACATAATACCAATTTTTTGGTCCTCTTTCCATCTCAATTGAAGTTGATTATGCTGTAGCCAAGTTATATTAATCCCTTCGTCCAACAGTGTCTCTAATGTCTTCAGTTGCCATCTGCCCGCATCTGTAAAGAGAACCTCTTTATATACCCCCCCCCGAGTGACATTATATTTGTATTCCACATGGTATGACCAAGATCCAGCCATAGCGGTATTTTATAATCCCATTTGAGTCGGTGCTTCTTCCAAACTCTCATCAAGGAATCTGTAAGTATATGGCTTTTAAATACTTTATCCACTTTGTTTTCATAAAATAAGTAAGCGTGCCATCCAAATTCAAGATCAAAGCTTTCTATATTCAATATTCCAGTCTTTTTCCTTCCAAACCAATCACTTGCTTGAGTCAAAACTGCTGCTTCATAATATAACTGTAGGTTTGGAAGTTTAAGACCTCCCCTTTCTGGAGCATCTTGCATAATTTTCAATTTCACTCTAGGTTTTTTCTCGTTCCAGACAAACTTGTTCACTCCACTTTGCCGTTCTTTCAGTTGTTTATCACTTTTAAGCACCGGAATCATTTGAAACAAAAAAAGAAATCTTGGCAAAATATTCATCTTAACTGCTGCTATTCTTCCAAGTAAAGACAGCTGCAGTTTTTTCCAAGTCTCCATATCTTTCTGTATATCTCGCCACAACACGTCATAATTATTTTGAAACAATTTCATATTTGATTCTGCAACCTGAACTCCTAGATATTGAACCTTTGGTACAATCTCAAAACCTGCCCTCCTTTCAAGTTCGTGTTTTCGATCTTGTGTCATATTTTTAACTATCATCTTAGTTTTTTTCTGGTTCAGTCTAAATCCTGATACTGTGCCATAGTCTTTCATCTGGATTATTGATTCCATCGGCTGTGTTAGGGTAACAACCAGATCATCTGCAAATGCCCTTATTCTGTAATCCTCTTGCCTTATCACTATACCTTTCAAGACATTAGAGTCCCGTATTGTATTCAACAAGACTTCTAGTGTTAAAATAAATAACAATGGGGATAACGGACAACTTTGTCTTGTTCCTTTTTCAATATTAAAGTCTGTTGTCAAACTTCCATTAATAATAATCTGTGCCTTTTGCTCTTGGTAAATTGCTGAAACCGCCTGTATAAATTGATTCATTCTTTCCTTTTGTTGGTTGGTAATTTTTGTAACTCTTTTATTTTCTAAATATTTTTCTATAAGTCCATTCTGCATGTCATCTTTAGCATATAATTTGGTGTAATAATCTACAAAGACTTATTTAATTAATTTTTGTTGAGAAATTTCTTTCCCTCCAATATCGATACTATCAATAGTCTGCATACTCTGCTTCTTCCTTAATGTATAAGTCAACCATCGACCCAGTTTATTGGCATTACAAAATGTTTTATGCTTCGCATATTGTAAATTTGTTGCCGCTTGTTCCACCATAAGCATTTGGAATTGGTCTTTCAGAAGTTTTATAGCACCACGTATTCTTTCATCTGTTGGATTTTTAATAAGTAACTGTTCTTTATTCTTTATTTCTACTTCCAGTCCAGATCTTTTTTTTTGTCGATTCAGTTTATGTTTAGAATTCATATGAATGAGTACCCCTCTCATATATGCTTTACTCGCATCCCTCACAATTTCAATTGGGGTACCCTTATTCAAGTTTATTTCAAAAAATTCTTTAATCTGTTTTTTAAGTTCAATTATATTTTTTTCATATCTAAACAAATTTTCATTTAATCTCCATGATCTTCTCTCAGTCTTTCCAGTCTCAATTTCTATCCATACTGGACTATGGTCGGATAGAGTTCTTGGAAAAATCTTAGTTCTTTTTGTTTTAACAAGTAAATCATTGGATAATAAAATAAAATCAATCCTAGAAAAAGATCTATGTCTATCAGAGAAAAAAGTATAGTCCAAGTCTTTTGGATTATATATTCTCCAAATGTCTTTTAATTCCAAATCTTCTTTCATATCAAAAAAGGTTTGTGGTAGTCTGATCCTTGACTTCGCCAGACTCTTTTTATCTAATTTGGAATCAATTACTCCATTCCAATCTCCCATGATTAAAATAGATCTGTAATCCCATTGCAATATTTTGGTGTGCAAAATTTTATAAAAATGATCCTGTTGTTGATTAGGAGCATAAATTCCAATCACAAGAATTTGAACACATTTCCTAATGAAAAGGCAAGACAAAACTATGGTAAGCAGTAACTAATGTGGGAAGTCATGGATGATGATGATGATGATGATGATGATGATGATGATGATTTTTAAAAAATCTCAAAATTGAAAATGATCAAACGCTAGACTTTGATGCTTGCATACCTACCTAGTCAATTATTTGAAGAATGTGGAATGAATGTGTTACTCTAAAGCAGTCTTCTGTAGGTTGGCATCTACCAAAGGTTTTTTTTATTATAACTCAAATTATTACTCGGTTGGGGAAGCCTGTGCATCTTCTACAATTCATGTAACCAATGGGATTCTGTCTATACCTGAACTGTATGTGAGTATCTAAAATAGAGTTTTTACTTTCTTTTCTGGATACAGTATACAAGGATAATGTTGATATACAATATTGTCTTTATTGATTATATGTTTAAATATGGAATGAGGAATTATAATCTGCAATTTTGGATATCTCAAATTTATTACAAAGAAATGAATTTAATTTTTCAGAGAGCTTTTGTTTTGGATATCTCAAAAATGTTGAACCTTGACTGACTAGGATCCAGATAACTGCTTCATCCAGTTTTTCTCTGAACATGCATCCAGAAATGATGGTTAGACAACTGGGTGATAGTCATCTAATTCCTATCTGGGTCCAAGCAGGGACTCTTAAGGAGAAAGTATGTCAGCTTCCTTCAAGGCTATTGAAAATATTTCCTTCTTTAAAGAAGTACTAACAATCTAGTGGATGCAAAGAACTGTGCCAGTTGCTCAGAGTGGCTGGGACGTTTTAGAAAATACTCTATCCAATTACTCATAGGTCATAGGCCAAAATGAATCCTAGATAATAATTGTCCTGAGCATTGCTTGAGATTCTGCCCAAGTGGGGTTACGACTCAAGCAAACTTGAGCAACTTTACCAGTCAAATGCTGAGGTAAATATCACTGTGGCTTGGGAAAGTTCTTATACTGGGCTACTTCCCAAAAGGGATTAATCATCCCTAATTATGCTCTGGACAATAACCCCCCCCACACACACACACACATTGCAGTAGGAGAGAAGTAATAAATAGTTTAGCTAAAGAGGTTTGTTTCCTCCATTAAGATACCATTGTAATTTAACATGTTGTAAATGCAGTGGCTGATCAGCTACACTTGAAAGCCTATAAATTCCCTATCCCTGTCCAATTTTCTTAATGTGCAGCTGTTAAATTGTTTGGAGGATAGGATAAAATCGTATTTAGCCTTAATTCAGCTCAACTATCATGCATGTGTCCATAAAATATAACTATTGAGTGGAAAGTTGTGTCCTTGAGGGTACGGGGGAGCCATTTGAAAGAGTATGAACACTGAAAATGTGCATTTGTTTTCGCTTTTTCTTTGGACTTTTGTGTAATATCCAAGACCCAAGACATGGAAAGCAACCATGCATTCAGCTTGTCCCAAAGGTGCTTTTTCAAAAGTCAAATAGACTTGTTTTTCCTTGAAGATCTTTCTCTTCTCATCCAAGAAGCATCTTCAGTTCTGACAACCATGGGCTGGATGACTGAGAATCTCCACAGACAACTAATAAGTTTGTGTCGGTCTTGAGGAGTAAACGAGATAGGAATCACAACCAGATAATCTGATTTTCACTTTTTTTGTAAAGTTACATTAACAGAATCTTACAAGCCTAAAAGTACAGTCCTCTCTTCCCCTCCCATCTCCTTTACAACCTGAGAACGTAGGAAGAGTCTCTTCTGAGCTTCTTGCTCCGCCCATTATCCAACTGCTGGCTATGCTGGCTCTTATCTTTTTATTTATTTTTATTTTTATTAGATTTATATGCTGCCCTTCTCCGAAGACTCAGGGCGGCTTACAATGCGTTAAGCAATAGCCTTCATACTTTTGTATACTTTATACAAAGTCAGTTTATTGCCCTCACAACTGGGTCCTTATCTGATTGTTCCTTCTTTGCCTTGTCTCCCCAAATCTTTCCCACATATCCTTACAGGTTAGGATGACTGCTTAGGTAGAATACTGCCCTATTTATAAGTGGAATGCTCCCCCATTTAGCAGTTCTCTCTCCCATTTTGTTTAACTGACTGTTGAGTTGGTGACCTCTCAAATACCAGTTTTTCAGGACTTGATTGCAACCTCATGATTATTATCGCACCTGATTTGGCTCTGATAAAAGCAACAATAACAAATAAACGCAGGTGAAAGAAGCAGTAGGTGTGTTAATGAAATTACATGGTTACCCTGTAATTTCTTACAATGTTTTAGCAAATAGTTTGCTTAACATGTCTCTTTTTCATGAGGTCTACATAATGCTAACTAGCAGGTATTATATAATAAGAAATGAATTATTTACTCCTTTGTAGTGTCACAAATGTTTTTACTGCAGAATATGTCTAGTGTTTCAGTATAGAGCAGGAGTTTCCTGTTTATAGGACTGTTTAATATATGTGACGATTCACTTTCAAAGTTCTGTGGGCTATTCATCAACAGTGAAATATTACCACATCAATGTGTGAGAAAGGACTGGTTGTTTTCATTTAATGTTTCAGGAACTGCCTTAGCATGGTAGTAGTGCTCATCTTAATGGTTCAGCCTTTGCTGCTCAGTTTGACTCTTCAGGAACTTTAAAGGACTTCTGAAAGCATAAACACCCATAATAATTCATTAATGGATTGGAAATGGACAAACATTTTGTGCCAAGAGTTAATATGGAATATGTAAAAGTATACCATGGGGGGAAAGCATTGGATTTTCAGCTGCTCTTTTTCTCTTTTGATTTGCTTTGTGTTTGTTTGTAATCTTTCATATACCCACAGGCACACAAACACATGTTTTACTGACTGTTGAGTTGGTGGCCTCTCAAATATCAGTTTTTCAGGACTTGATTGCAACCTCATGATTATTATTGCATCTGATTTGGCTCTGACAAAAGCAACAGTAACAAATAAATGCAGGTGAAAGAAGCAAATGTCTATTTGTTGTATTTTTATTCTATATATGACAAATTTTGGTCCTACAAAAGTTACTGAATTTCAACTCCTATGTTCAGTGGTAGTAAATAAATAGAGAGGGAATTTGAGTCAAAGGCCTCAACAAGGTACAATTTCCCTCTCTATTTATTTACTACTACTGAAAATAAAAAACAGCCTGAAAATGCCCAAAAATGGTCCAAAAAATGGCCCAGAAACCGGCCTGAAAATGGCCGAAAAACAGGCCGAAAAATGAAGATTTCAAATCTTCAATTACCTCTCTTGAATAAGGTGACCAGATTTTAAGATTAGTAAAGAGGGACACCATTGTGGGCGTGGCTTATTTTGTGGGCGTGGCTAGCTGGTCATGTGACTGGGTGGCCGTGGCTACCTGGTCATGTGACCGGGTGGCCATGGCTATGTGTATAGGGACTACTCAGAGGGCTGAAAAAAGTCATTTCTGACAGGTCCTCGCACTTTTGACTGGTCCTCACACTTATGACCATCCTCACATTTATGCCCATGCAGCATTCTTAACAACCATGTCACTCATTTCACAACTGCTTCTCTTCACCATGGTGATAAGACTGGGCAAAAAACGTAAAATGTGAGGACAGTCGTAAGTTTGAGGACTGGACAAAAGTGCGAAGACCAATCAAAAATAACTTTTTCAGCCCTCTGAGTAGTCCATATGCACAAAAGGACTAACCAGAGGGCTGAAAAAAGTCATTTCTGACAGGTCCTCGCACTTTTGACTGGTCCTCACACTTATGACCATCCTCACATTTATGCCCATGCAGCATTCTTAACAACCATGTCACTCATTTCACAGCTGCTTCTCTTCACCATGGTGATAAGACTGGGCAAAAAATGTAAAATGTGAGGACAGTCGTAAGTTTGAGGACTGGACAAAAGTGCGAGGACGAATCAAAAATAACTTTTTCAGCCCTCTGAGTAGTCCATATGCACAAAAGGACTAACCAGAGGGCTGAAAAAAGTTATTTCTGACAGGTCCTCACACTTTTGACTGGTCCTCACACTTATGACCATCCTCACATTTATGCCCATGCAGCATCCTTAACAACCATGTCACTCATTTCACAACTGCTTCTCTTCACCATGGTGATAAGATAGGGCAAAAAACGTAAAATGTGAAGACAGTCGTAAGTTCGAGGACTGGTCAAAAGTGCGAGGACCAGTCAAAAATAACTTTTTCAGCCCTCTGAGTAGTCCATATGCATAAAAGGATACAGCAATAGAGAGGGATGAAGGAAGGGAAGGGAAATTAGAGTAGGAGTGAGGGTAAGAGGGGGAGGAAGAGCGGAGGAGAAGGAGAAAGGAAGAGGAAGTAGGGAGGAGAAGAAGAGGGGGGAAGAGAAAGTAAGAAGGAAAGAAAAGAGAGAAGTGGTAGGTTTGAGGAGAAAGATTGCTGTGCAATAAAAAAGATGAAAGGGAAGAAAGCCAACCCCAAACAAATATAAAGATATTAAGATAAAGAATGAATGGTTAAACTTTAAAGAATAAAAGAGAACAAATATGAATAAATAGCAGTAATTAGAAACACACATACAAACATACAATTTATTTTCTTTGAACAGAGTATTTGGCCAGTTCACAAATTTAAACAGTGTTTAGTCACTTCAATTAAATTTACAATTTCTATATTTCCTTTTTGCCATATTTATTCCTCATCTATTTTTAAAAAAAAACCAATATTACCCTTCATCCTCATCTCTAATCTTAATCAAATTCAAATTTTCCCTTCTATTCTATATTATACCCCTTCCCATTGTCATCTATTTTTATATCCATCCCCACATTGTTTAATTATGTAATTATGTAATACAGTTGTTTAATACAAATTCAACATTTTAATATAAATCAATTAGTTATAAAACTATCTTTTTTGTATATCAATCAATATGAACATGAATATTCCAATTATTTCCATGCAATCCAATTTCTTACAAATCAATTAATTATATTTACCAATAATAATAAACCAAATAATTTCCCCCATATATTCCTCTGAACCACAACTTAACCATTTCTGCTTTCAACACAATATACAATTAATAGTATCTCAATTATTACAATTCCCTAGTTAAATACAGCTTGTTTTTCTTTTGTGTTTTAAAATCTTGAACTCTCCTCCTAAATTTCCCATTGTTTGCAGTTTTTCACCTACCTTTTTAGGGGAGGAAAAATAAAAATAAAAATAAATCTCTCTCTGCCTCATTTTGTCACGTTGCACCAAAGACCCTGGTTTCGGTTTCGTTTCTGCAGCTTAGCTAGGGGGAAAAAAAACTGCTTCAGGAACTCTTTACACTGATTGCCTGTAGGGCGGCCCTTTGAAGCCCCGGGCAAGAGTTTAAACAGTTTTTTTTTTCTTCTAGCCATCAGTTGGGGCTCAAGAGGCAGCGGGACTCAGGAGGCAGAATGAAAAATCGGGACTTTTTTGAAACGCCGCGGGACGCGGGACAAATTGCTAAAAATCGGGACTGTCCCGCCAAAAGCGGGACGTCTGGTCACCTTACTCTTGAAGCTATACAACAGGGGTGTCAAATCTGCAGCCCGCAGGCCAGATGCGTCATGTGCTGGCCCTGCCCCATCCCGGTTTAGCGAAGTCGAAAAAAACTCCTGATACATCATGTGACACCGCAAGTTTGACACCCCTACTTTACAACAATCTGGATTTGAAAGGGGAAAAAGAATTCATAGCTTCTGTGGGCACACACTTCAGACCTCTCAATACCTCACATCCATTGTGCTTTTTCTTGCCCCACTGCATAAATCTTTTAAACATTTGCTGGCAAACATAAAGTGAGCCTTCACCCCAAGGCATATTCCCCCTTCTGAATTTGGATTATTACACAACCATATGAAATAGTATAAAATCACACTATTAAGCACAGTAACACCTAGAGTCTAGACTATAGCAAAACTTTGTGAAAAAAAATGATATAAGTTCCCATAGCCTTTATATAGATTATGTTGAATAAATGTAATGTCTTTGGGTTGATTTAAAGCCAAGATATGAAAATAAGGAAAACAAGAAAACTTCATCAAAAACTTCAATTGTCATAATGTTGTCTTCCTAAAGTCCCCTGCTTCCTTCTGTGCTCCAATTACAATTTCTGTACTAATAAACTTTACATCTAGTTTTAGAACCAATTCTGAGAAAATAAGCTTGAAAGTGGGTCAAAAATCCTTCCACCAACTTGGACCTTTTCCTCATATCACTACATCAGTAATGGGGTGGGATAGGGAAGGAATCTCAGTGTAAAAGTCACTTATTTCCAGCGATAACAATTCTAGGATAAATCAGATCAATAATAATGTCTATCCATGTATCTCTCCTGCTCAGCTTTTCCTCATTATCTGACTATTCCAGAATATAAATAAAGACAGAGGAGGACAATTCTTGTGATTGAGATAACTTTGTGTCTATTTTTAGGGCCAGAATTATCACAGCTCAATGACAGAGCATAGATATTGCATATTCAGGCAAAGCAGAACTTCAACAGAAAATTTCTGTTGAGATCATTGCTAACTTCTCATAAATTATGGTCCATGAAGATGGGGAGATTAGTGATCCTTAGATGCCTTTCTATATTTTTATGCATATAGCATGTTTCTATTAGAGTCTTCCTTCATAGATATGCTGCTCAGGATAATCTGTAATAAAGCACAAATCCCTAAAAAGGACCTTAATTTGCCCATTTTTGACAGGGTTTTTCAAACTAAAACACTGTTATTAACAGATTAACATCTGCTGCTTGCAATTACTGCAAATTCAAATCCCACCAGGCTCAAGGTTGACTCAGCCTTCCATCCTTTCAAAGGTAGGTGAAATGAGGACCCAGATTATGGGGGCAATAAACTGACTTTGTATAAATATACAAAAGTATGAAGGCTATTGCTTAACGCATTGTAAGTTGCCCTGAGTCTCCGGAGAAGGGCGGCATATAAATTAAAGCAAAAAAAACACAAAACCTTGCAATTCTAAGATGTGTGGACTTCCAGAATTGCCCAGGCAGCATTCTGGAAGTTGACGTCTACACATCTTAAAAGTTGCCAAATTTGAAAAACACTGATCTATCAGAACATCTAGCTTAGGGGTATCCAACCTTGGCAACTTTAAGACTTGTGGACTTCAAAACGGGCCACAAAATGGGCAGGGGTGGGGCCAAACGGTGGGATTAGTCCGAACCTGTCCGAACCGGCTGAATCCTACCTTTGCCTTTGAGGCGAATGGCCAGGAGGTGGGGCTGGGTGTGATGAGTGATGTCGAGTTGGCCACACCCACCCAGTCACATGACCACCCGGCCATGCCTATCCAGCCAGTCATTAGGGCAGAGAATCGGTTGTTAAATTATTTGAATCCCACCACTGGCTGGCTTCCCCTGCTGGGAAATAGCGATGAGCTCCGTCCCCTAGAGTCGGATATGACTGGACAGGGGGAAACCTTTACCTTTTTACTTTTCATTCATTTGTATCCTGCCTTTATTATTTTCACAAGTAACTCGAGGCAGCAAACATATCAATACACCTTCCTCCTCCTATTTTCCCGACAATGTGCCTTTGCGGCCTCTGACCCGGTGCCGATCCTGTGGGGCTCCATGGTTTACCGAGGAGCTGAGGGAGATGAAGCGCCAGAAAAGACGCCTAGAGAGCAGTTGGAGGGCCAGTCTCGCTGAAACACTGGTAAGGTTGCATATTAAGATCTACCAAGTGGCGATAAAGGTGGCAAAGTTTAATTACTTTTCCGCTATTATTGTGTCATCAGATAATCATCCGGCCGCCTGTTCAGGGTGACCCGCTCCCTGCTACATCCGGGAGTGCGGGAGGACCCCCTGGAAGGCAGGGCCGAGGAATTCGGACAATATCTGTATGACAAAATCGCACAGATTCGGGGGGATTTGGACTCTGACTGGGTAGATTCAGGCAGGGGGGCAACGAATAGTCTTGAGAATGTTATCTGGGAAGAGTTTGACTCTGTGACCCCTGATGACGTGGACAGGATTTTGGGGAGACTTAGTGCGGCCACATGTTTGCTGGACCTGTATCCCTCCTGGTTAGTATGGCTTCCTGGGAGGTTACACAAGGCTGGCTCCAGGGAATTATCAATGCTTCACTGAGTGAGGGTTACCTCCCCACAGCCTTGAAAGAGGCGGTGGTGAGGCCTCTCCTCAAGAAGCCTTCCCTGGACCTGGCAGTATTAGCCAACTACCGTCCCGTCTCCAACCTTCGCTTTGTGGCAAAGGTTGTTGAGAGTGTGGTCACACGACAGTTTCCACAATACCTGGAGGAAATATCTTATCTAGATCCATTCCAGTTGGGCTTCAGGCCCGGGTACAGCACGGAAACGGCATTAGTCGCATTGGTAGATGATCTCTGGAGGGCCGGGACAGGGGTTGCTCCTCTGTTCTGGTCCTGTTAGACCTCTCAGCGGCTTTTGATACCATCGACCATGGTATCATGCTGCGCCGGTTGGAAGAGTTAGGGATGGGGGGCACCGTGTTATGGTGGTTCTCCTTCTTTCTCTCAGACCGGTCGCAGTTTGTGTTGGCAGGGGGGCAGAGATCGACCTCGAGACGCCTCTTATGTGGGGTGCCTCAGGGGTCGGTTCTCTTGCTCCTTTTGTTCAACATCTATGAAGCCGCTGGGTGAGATCATATGTAGCTTCGGGGTGAAGTACCACCAGTACGCTGACGACACCCAGCTGTACATCTCCACCCAGGGCCACCCCAATGATGCCCTTGAAGTGGTGTCCCGGTGCCTGGAGGCCATGTGGATCTGGATGGGGAGGAACAGGCTCAGGCTCAACCCATCCAAGACTGAGTGGCTGTGGTTTCCGGCATCCTGATATAGTCAGTTGACTCCATCACTGACTATTGGGGGTAAGTCCTTGGCCCCCATGGAGAGGGCTCACAATTTGGGCATCCTCCTGTATACGCAGCTGTCCTTGGAGGAACATCTGACGGCTGTAGCCAGGGGGACCTTTTATCAGGTTCGCCTGATCCGCCAGTTGCGGCCCTTCCTAGATCGGGATTCCTTGTGCACAGTCGCTCATGCCCTCGTCACCTCTCGCCTAGACTACGGTAATGCTCTCTATATGGGGCTTCCCTTGAAGAGCACCTGGAGACTCCAACTGGTCCAGAATGCGGCCACGCGGGTAGTTACGGGAGCTGCATGGCGCTCCCACATAACACCTCTCCTGCGTGAGCTGCACTGGCTCCCAGTGGTCTTCTGGGTGCGCTTCAAGGTGTTCGTTATCACCTTTAAAGCGCTCCATGGCATAGGACTTGGATATCTTTGAGACTGCCTGCTGCTACCAATGGCCTCCCACCGACCTGTGCGCTCCCACAGAGAGGGCTTCCTCAGGGTGCCATCAGCCAAGCAATGTAGACTGGTGGTCCCCAGGGGGAGGATCTTCTCTGTGGGGGCCCCTGCCCTCTGGAATCAAGTGCCCCCAGAGATACTAAGAATTCATGACCTCGGTGCCTTCCACCGTGCCCTGAAGACCTTTCTTTTTCAGCAAGCCGGGCTGGCTTAACACTTTTTAAAATGTTTTTAATATGTCTGTTATTGTTCTTTTAATTATGGGGCCAAACGCATATATATCTTTTTAACTGTATTTTAATGTTTGTATCTATGTTTTTTACTTTGGCTGTACACCGCCCTGAGTCCTTCGGGAGAAGGGCGGTATATAAATTTGATAATAAATAAATAAATAAATAAATAAATAAATAAATAAATAAATAAATAAAACAACTCTGTGAAGTGAGTTGGGCTGAGGAGTAACTGGCCCAAGGTCACCCAGCTCCTATTATCCCTCTAAATACTTGTGTGCAAATCAGTGGTGGGTTGCCCCCGGTTTGCACCAGTTCTATAGAACCAGTAGTAAAACTGGCGGGAGGCTCCACCCACCGACCCCAACGTCATCAAAATGGTTCTGTGCTTGCGCACGCGCGCAGCCCTGCTACAAACCGGTAGTAAAGGTAAGTAGAACCCACCCCTGGTGCAAATATATCAAGTACACTTTTTTGCCCCCTTGCTTTATGCTGCTATAACTATAACGTTCATTTTGATGTGTTTCTATTTAAAAATCACATTCTCTATATTAAACAGGACATTGTGTTTACCAGTTTACTTTATGTAATTTAATTTGTTAAAACAAGTTTGCCGATTCTACTTTAAAAGTAATATTTCTTCTCTATTCTGTTCCCCACAAATGCGCCATTTTTTTGAGCAAGGATATGGATTGGAACACTTTTCTTTCTTTTTTTCAAATCTTATATTATTGAGGCCTTTCATTGTCCACATTCCTCTTAGAGTCGGGTGGGGGGAGGGCGCGCGTGCGCATATTGTCTATGGATATTTTCAGCCTTTCACTCCATGACATAAGTTGTTCTCTAGCTGATACCATCACCCATTCTATAATTGGATGCAGATGATATTCTAAGTAGAGGAGGGCTGAAAGATATTTCTTTATAAATTTGAAGCTTGTGGAAAAGAAACATTTATATTTTCTGGTGTCCCAGTTTCAGGGAGTTATGTCACAGTTCACTGAGATGAGCAATACTGTGGTTTTCGATTTATATTCTTAACTCCCTCCTTGAAAAATAACAATGTGCATTACCTCCAAAACAGCCAGCTAGAGATTTGAAAAGGCACTGTGTTTGGGGAGAAATCTCTTGAAGACAAATCATGTCCCAACTCATAGTTCATTTCTGGGATTTGAAGGGTATGTAAGATGTCAGCAAGATGCTAAATGAATAAGAGAAGAGGGCTTCAACTAATTTGATATTCTGGACATTATTGGCTGCCTCACATGTGCTAAAGAATTCAAAACAAACTCTTTCTTATGCATTTGCGCTAATCTTTACAGAAAATTAAAACTGGATAGGATCCAAACTACAACACCTTGTGTGATCTCTTTTCTTGCTCTAGGTGTAGAAACACATTGATATCTTTGCACTTGTGATTTAAATGTAATTAAATTAGTTCAGTTTCACCATTATACTTTTAGCCTTTCCTTTAGAATGCATCCTTGTGTCTTTTTTCCCCCAGTACATTTCCTCTATTTTAGAAGTTCTCCAACATAACAAATATTTTGTGAGTTCCATTTTATTTTGCACATAAATTAAATAAGTAGGTTGACAGTATACAACCATGACATAATCTTTTTTTGATTTTAAACATATTATTTGAAGATGGGGTGATCTGCTATGTCTATATTTTTTAAAGACTATCCACAATTTCTTGTAGTCGATCAAAGGTCTTATTATGCACAGGAAAGCAAATAAATAAAAATAAAAATCAATTCTTTTTCCTCTTCTGTTGTCCATCAGATATTTGAAATGTGATCTTAGCTGTCCTTATCTGTTCCTTTTCTCAGATTAGTTTCTGCTTCTATAAAAAGTTGAGAAACATTCATTTTATTTTAACTAAATGATTTTTTTAAAACCAGGGCAGAAAAACCAATATACATAACTGGGTACATGAAGATACTACTTTCTATACCTTTATTTGAACCATTTCATTTAATTGTTGAATGAATAAGAGAAAGGAAAGACATGAGAAATGATCATACCCCAAAATAACTTAAGCTTGTGTTACTTGAGAGTTTCATATAATTCAAGACAATACTTTTCATAGGATGAATTAGATGTTCAATTTACAACACAATACTTGGCTACGGACTGGATGAAAAAATAACTGGAGCAACTTGGCCTAAAAATAGGCCTTCGTCTGAAAACAGTGCTTTGGCCTAAGGCCTTTGCTACAAAACTTTTTATTTTCCATTACCTGTATAATAAGTGAAAAAAAATTAAAACTTTTATGGGCAAAAGATTGTTTTCGTCTTTTTTTTTATTTTGAGGAGGTAAAGAGGAGGGGACATACCGTTTATTTCTGTCTCTCATTCTCCTTTCAGTCTCTTCCATTTTTAATTCAATAGCATAAATCATGGCAGGATGTTTCTAAGGACAGTTTACCCGGAGTATTAATTGGCTTTCTCAGAGCTTTTTCTGTGGCCATCCCTGGTTTAATTTGTTTAAGATTTGAACAAAAGGCTAAACATTGAACACTAAACAATAAACAGTAGAAGATCCTGTTTTCTTGAAGCAATTATCATTTTATACCCAACAATTACTTTTTTATGGCATTTAAAAAAAACAACTAATTACGCGGGGACCCTATGAGAGCACACTCAATAAGTGGTTCTTCATGTCCTCAGCATGATGCCAAACACGTTACCATAGACAGCCCTGTGCAAGAAACTCTTAAATAGTGAATGTCATCTCGCCTTGACTGTCTCATCTGAGCAACCTAGGAAGAGGAATACTAAACAGAAACAGGTTCTCTTCCTTGTTTTTTCTCTCCCCCTGTCATTGTTGACTGGATTTGAACCTGGATCTTAGTTTGACTTTCTGCTATTTATACCATACCAGATGTTGTCTGTTACAGTGGAATGAAGGTTTGCCATAGAAGAGAATATTTGAATGAGATTTTCACAAACATTTTTTTTTTCTTCTAATAAGCTTTTATTTCATAAAATGAAGCAGAGTGGAGGAATGCATTTGAAATTATATTACCCAGTGAATGTCTCCAAGGCCATGAGTATTTTATGCTATTTATTAGATTTATATAGCTGCCCATCTCACCTTTTGGCTTCGTCTGTGATGGTGACACATTGCAACACTGGGCATGTACCCTGCATCTCCTGGAGGCTGAACATTTTTTCGAAAAACAAAAAATGTAGATTCTGAGCATGAGAAAATTGGCCATCCTTTCTTTAAAAACAGATAGTTCTCCATTAAGTACATATCTATCACAGATGGCATTCAGATGTAGACTAAGTCAGTCACTTAAATGTTTAGGTGTCTAAAATGTACTGTAAGTTATAAACATAATAATGGAATGATTATAAACATGTTTATGACTCCTCCCCCCTCAAAAAAATAAGTCCCTATCTTGTTTGATATAAAAGAAAGTTATTTAATGAAGTATTGGAGTTGGACATAAAGTGCAAAAGGTTGAGAATCATTTAAGGTGCTGAATAATATCAACATTTTCCAAACTTTGGAGGGAACATTTGAATTTGAAACATACAAATTCTCTGAATAAAATAAAATTTCTAAAATTGTGGGGTTCCAAGCCCTTAACAGAATGGGACTTAAGATGCAAATGGTTAAGAGTCGTCATTGTGAAGGTAGTCCAGCAACATAACTCTTGCTCACTGTTACCCGAAAAAATAATTCACCTGCCTTTAGATTCAGTTTAAGATGCTGCCATTTTGTGGGCTTTTCTAGTCTTTTAAGATCAGCATCCATGGCTTGTTTTCTGTTCCTACAGGAAAAATAGAGATTGGGGATATCACAACATAGTGTTCTTTATGGCAATTCTACATGTTTCTTTTGTCCTCCAAGAATTCAGAATGTTCCCTTCTGCTAACTCTCTGGAAAAAATTTAAAGCTTTTATATTATTTTTGGTTAATTTTATATTGTGCATTTGTGCATTTAAATAAGTTTTAATTAGTGTTACTATTTTATTGATAATGTTCTATTATTACAAGTAATTGAACAACATTAAATAATTATCACTAAAAGAAGGTCTATGAGTATTCTTGGTAGTTTCTGGATTATTTTTGAAAGCAGTTTTAAAAAGCCACTTTAAAAAGTGAATGCGATGAATCATCTTCAAAGCAAAGGATATAATTTTATTATTATTATTTTTGGGTTGTTTATAGAGATGGTTTCGAATGACACCGATGATGTTTTTGGGCTTCAAGGACAAGTTGAACACAAGTTGAAATTCCTCCGAAAGTATGTGCCAAAAGATGTCAAGCTCATACTTATTGGACACTCAATTGGCAGTTATATTGCTCTTAAAATTATGAAGCAGTCACCAGAACTGGAGGTATGTCAGAGATATATAAACTTATTCAACTTTTTCTTTCTCCAATTCTCCCCTTCCTAAACTGATCATGTTTGTATAACAATAATCTTAATTCTCAGTCACAGAAGATGGCCCTAACAGGAAAGGGATAATACACTTGGCAAATAATAAGAATTTTATTATTATCTCTTTTAGTCATTAAACATGAAACTCAGTCAACTGGACATTTAAAAATGTGTCACAAATACCATTGACTGGTGCTAATGGCTGATACGGGATGCTGCTAGCATCCTAGATGTCAACCAAGTATCTTCTTAAAATATACAATGTTCTGAGTAGTGCAGTTTTTTGCAGGTCCGCTGCTGTTATTGCGGGAAGCTGCAATTTCTTGATGTGTTTTGTAAAATTCTTGGATATGGTACCAAGTACCCCAATGACAATGGGTATCACTGTTACATGTTTCATCCCTAACCGTGTAGTTTCAATGGCCAGGTCATGATATTTCGTGATTTTTTCCAGTTCTTTTTCTTCGTCTCTGGCGTTTCCTGCTACAGCAATATCAATAAACTGTACAGTTCGGCCCTCAATAACCGTGATATCTGGCATGCTTATTATTTTATTTTATTTTATTTTATTTATGATTTTATTTTATTTTATTTCATTATTTTATTTTATTTTATTTTCCTGGGAAATTCCAATCATCTTTTTTTAAAAAAAAACTTTCTTTGTATCTATGCTATAGAGAATATAATCATCTGCAGTCCTGGAGACCATGTTTCCTTCACCAAAATCGGTTCAAAACATAATTAAACTTTTGAATATGTATTGCTTTTTAACTAACTCTTCTGATAGGACTGGAACTTGGCAAGTTGATGTAGAATAGGGAAACTAGAATATTCCAACTTCCTCCACCTGAAGGAAGACTCATAGATTGTAGAGAAGAGATTTCACCAAGCATCACAGCATCACGAAAGAAAGTCATACTATCACAGAGACAAGGAATCTAGTGGCTTCCCCAAAGAGTAAGAGATGTGTGGTGGTGATGGGTGACTCCCTATTGAGAAGAAGAATAAACAGCCTGCAGATCAGACATCCTATCAAAACAGTATGTTGTTCCCTAGGGATGAAGATACAAGATGAGACCTAAATAATCAAATCTATTAACCATTATTTCATGCTGAAATAAGTGACACTGCCAGAGAGAGCTTGGGAAGAATACTGAAAAATTATGTGTCTTTCAAGTCTATGAGTCTATGAGCAAAGTAACTTGGGGCACAGGTAGTGTTTTCATACATACTTCCAAACTGGAAGATATCTTGCTGAGGTTATCTGGAGAGCTTTAAACTAAATTTGAATGGGGACAATGTCATCCTTTCAATATAGACCAAACTAGGAAATCAGTCAGGCAGGTTAACACTACTTTTTATTATAAAGATACAGAAATAGAATCATGAAAACCTTAATGCATTACACACGCGCGCGCGCACACACACACACACACACACAGTTTGTAAGATCTAGGGAAGATCATGTCTTAAGACATTTTTTCAGATTACAGTTCCACTCCCAGATTCAGGTTTCTTTTATCTGATCATTGTCTTGGTAGCAGCTTTTCCTCCTGTTCTTCTAGGCCAATGCTTCTTAAAGTATCTGTCCGGGGGTCCACAAAATCAAATTATTTTCCAGTCTGTGTTGAAAAATAATGCTGTATTAAAATCCAATCAAACAATCATGAAAAGCAGCAGCGAATGCATCAATTTTAATTTTTAATATGGTAAATATGAGTAAATATAATCCATACAAACAAAAGCACCTTTGGAATTGTCTGTGATTTTTAAAAGTGGGAAGGGGTCCTGAGAGCAAATGTTTAAGTTAAGTTTAAGTTATCGTATTTTTTGGAGTATAAGATGCACCTTTTTCCCCCAAAAAAGAGGGTGAAAATCTGAGTGTGTTTTATACTCCAAATGTAGCCCTGCCCAGCTTCTCAAACAGAGGTTTCAAAGGCTGAAAAAAGCATCAGAAAAGAAGCTTCAGAAAAGAAGCCCCCAAACAGAGCTTCAGAGGCTTTTTTTCTGAAGCTCTGTTTCGGAGGCTTTCAGAGGCAGGAAAAAAAGTTTTTTCTGAAACGGAGTTTCAGAAGTTTCAGAGGCAGAAAAAAAAAGCAAGGCACAGAGCTCACAACCAAGGAACCTGTTGCTAAAATTCACCTCTGAGAACAGCTGATTGGGGGTATTCCGGGAGGCTGATCCACCTGCCAATCAGCGTTTTTCTTATTTTCCTCCCCAAAAACTAAGGTGTGTCTTATACTCCGGTGCGTCTTATACTCCGAAAAATACGGTAAGTTAAGTTTAGGCCATTCCCTCTGCCTATTACAGAGGAGGACTATTACCTGGAATGGAGATAGAATTTCAAGATCATGGGAAGGGATAGTCCCAATCTATACTGCACTGGTCAGATCACACTTAAAAAACTGTGTCCTGTTCTGGAGACCACAATAAGAAAAGACTGAGAAACAAGAAAGAGAGCAGAGAACAGCAAAAAAAAAAAAAAGATGATTAGAGGCTTGGAAGACAAATCTTACGAGTGGGTAAAGGAACTTGGTGTGGTTAGCCTAAAGAAGAGAAGGCTAAAGGGTGGTATGATAGGAATATTCCAATACATGAAAGGATACCACAAGGAAGAGGGTGTTGATTTATTTTCCAGTGTACTGAAAGTAGCTAAGACAAAAATCAAGGATAGAAGGTTTACAGTGAGTAATCCATGCTTGAATTAAGGGGGAATTTCCTAACTGCAATGCAACAGCATGCCTCCTCAAGCTGTAGATTCTCCCTTACTGGAATAAAGGAGGAAAAAAAATGGACAGCTATTTGTCAGAGATGGTATGAAGATTCCAGTGCTAGGCAGGGGATTGGGCTTGAAGATTTCCAAGCTTCTTTCCAATTTGATTATAATTTTTTTTTAGGATATTCTTTATTTCCAATCTATGTGTTTTACTTACTGTACAACACAGATCTCCCAGGAAGAGGTTTTACAAATTCATTTGCAAAACAGATAGAACTAGAGTGGAGGCAAGGTGGAATATAAATAACTCGAGAAGAAAGGATATAGTGCAGATATTAGTCATACATTTATTCTGTTTAGGTTCATGATCATTCATTAAAACAGTAAGCATCTTGTTTTTTCTGTTGGTTTTAGCAAATACTTTACTAATTGTACAACAGTATAAAATCCTTCCGAAGTAGGTAAAATGAGGACCCAGAATGTTGGGGGTTATATGCTGACTCTGTAAACAGCTTAGAGAGGGCTGTAAAGCACTGTGAAGTAGTATATAAGTCTAAGTGCTATTGCTAAGTATAAATTTATTCCTATAAATTGTTCTCCTTTGACTGAAAGCTTCCTTTTTTAAAACTGAAACTACAAATCTACAGAACACACATTAGCCTATACTTCACACCCAGGAATTAACATGGCTAACATCAAGTTCAGATACAAATGTCTCACTTTTTATTTATTTTCCAGGAGAGAGATAATACACTGTTTTGTATTTGTAATTTATGTAATTCTAATACTAAGGGATCTAGGGAAAAACAGCTTATTTTACTCTAATAGTTACCTGGTTTCAATTATATTTGATTTGTTGAATTGCCTTCCCCCTTCATATGGCCTCAAAGATGTTGCTGGCACAGTAATGATTTGTAAGTGGGTTGAAACTATAGATATGCTTAGGATGATTTGAGAGCACAATGTGCTTGAAGTTAAACTATGACAAGCTGAATTTAAGACAGTTCAACAATAGAAAATATTTGTATAACCCAGTTTGTTGCACAACTTCTGCTCAAAGTAAGTTAACCTCTATATTTTATGATATGAAGTGTGATAATAAGAAACTTGTGTTTCCATCTCTTCTCTTGTTTTTATTGGAATAGTTAATTCTCAGGAGCATTCAAGTCCACAAGTGGTTTAGTAGCTGGCTGTTCATCCGTGTGCGTTTATGACTACTTTCTGTATTTGCTATGGGATTCTGGTTTTGGGTTTTAAAATGTACAGCTTTCTAGATGATTTTTAAATGCAATGGGTTCTTGCTTTGAACTATGTGGTTGTTATTTTTGTAGTTCCCTATTATTTGTTTTCATTCGAAGTGCACCTATTAAAATTGTAGTGAAGTGTACTTAATAAATACAGCAATTGTATACAAGATAAAAACATTATTTTTTTTAAAAAAAAAGACAGGTATGGATCGAGCTTTCGGATTTGTGCTAGAATCCATCTTCAGGGAACTTCTCTAGGTAGAGAGATGTTCCCTGAAAATGGGCTTTAGCACCAGCAACCTATACAGATTGGATCCTGCAACATTATCCTGAGACATGTACATTCGTCTTCATTTGTGAGGTATTGATTTCTATTTATTTATTTTTATTAAATTTATATGCTGCTCATATCACTATTTAAGGCCACTCTTTTTTAAAGTAATTACAAAAAAAGAGTAAGAAAGTTTTATTATTACAAATAAGACGGGTGTATTTAAATGTTCTTTACATGGAGATGGTGGAAGCTCTCAAGTTCTCCTCGGTGCAATCTTCCTCATGTTTCATCTGGCTTCCTTTGAAACATATGAAGAGTGAGAATTATGTTATTATTTAAAAAAGCCACTTAAAACAGTTTTTCTAGGAAGTTACCTAGCATTAAAATAGCAAGCCATCCCGAAATAGAGCATAAGTCTGTTATTCCGCTGCTGTAGTCCAAGTACAATAAGCCCAAGTGCTGTAGTGCAAGGAAAGAGGAAATGGAGAATTAAGATCTGAATGACCGGTAGAATAAATAATATTAAATGGACTTCAGTACCAGTCTTAACTCTTGTGTTCAGTCCCACTGAGATGACTGCAACAGCTCAAATAATATTACACAAGAAAGCAATTTGTGGTAACATACTATTAAGACATCTGAGCTTACAAGATGTAGGTCTAAAAAGAGTCAAATTCACTTCTACAAAAGTTAAGAGTAAAAAACAGCAAACTAGATCTTATTTTTATTCATTAAATTTATTAAATGGACATTTCATCTTTTCTTCAGCAAGTTCATGGCACACATTACAGCCTCCATACAAGCATTTGTTTATGACCGAAGCTGCAGTGGCAGTGAAGAAAGTGACTTACGACCAATTTTCACACTTAAGACCATTGCAGCATCCCCATGGTCACATCATCAAAATTTGGACACTCAATATCTGGCATATATTTAGGACGGTTGCATGGTCCCAGGGTCATGTGATCACAATTTGTAACCTTCCCAGCTGGTTTCCGACAAGCAAAGTCAACGAGGGAAGCCAGATTTGCTTAATCACTTTGTGGTTCCCTTAACAACTGCAGTGATTCGTTTAATTGTGGCAAAAATCATAAAATGGGGCAAAAACTTTAAAAAACTGCCTTGCTTAGCAATGGACATTTTGGGCTCAATTGTGGTTGTAAGTCATGGGCTACCTATATTTAGTCCATGGGAATTTGTGCAAATGAGATTTGGTTCAATGACAAGAAGTTATAGCTGGAAGTTATTTATTTAGTTTCGTGATTCAATGGCAGTTTAATTCCTATTTTAAAGGATTAGAGTGCCTGTTTTAAGTGATCAAGTGATTCTGTATGTGCTTATTTTAGACAAGATCCTGTTGAGCTCAGTAGCAGCTGACACATAGATTGGATTATAAAACAGTTAAGCAATTAAGTGTTTCAACACAGCTGTAGGAGTGCATCTTTTTCTGAGTTGCTATATATAAATTTGCAGTTATATCAATACCTGTTACAAAATTTGTGTGAAGAAGCATTTGACTTGCCAAATTGAGAGTCCCCTAAGATAATAGGAGCAGTTACATCTATCAACAATTGAATCTGTGTTTTTATTGCATTATTAGTAAGTAGGCAGATGAAAAAAAAATACATCTTGTTAAATAATAAGAGATATTTGCCAGCAAAGCTGGAAAAAATACAACAGCTCAACTTTCAGGTTCTCAATAAAATTTCTGGGAAGAAAAGTCACCAGAAAACAATGGCAAGAATGTTTGTTAGTCATTGCTTTCTATAGGAGAACATCTAAATATTTTACTTACTGACCAATACTAGTATAACTGGACAAGCCATGAAAAGAAATTAATGGTAAATGATAAAACATTTTAATCCCTTTAGCAATCCTTAACAAAACATGTTGCCTTTTTCAGAAAAGCCTCTTCAAAATTAATTTACATAATTTGGTATTTACACTATGAGAGAAAAATTATCTAAACTGAGGACATGAAGCATCTCAGCAACATTAGCAAAAAGAAGTGAATGATCCATTTACATAAAATCAGAGTAGAAATCTAATTCCTTCGGATCTATTTACAAATGATCAGCAATGCTCCCATTCTCTGGGAGAGGTTATTCACAAGCATTGAACTACTACATAAGACACTCTACTCACTCACCTAATTCACATTACCAGAAAGACCCTTCAAAAATAAAAGCGGACTAGAAAATGTTAAGATACATATAGGAGCAATCAGCTAAAGGAGTGAATCTTTATATTGAACCATGTTTTGTCATTGTGATATTATGAACCATATTGAACTGGCCATGGAATAGATCTTTGGAGGAAAATCATTGATTTTTGAGATTGGCATTAAAAAAGGGATATTCTGTAATCAAGATGTACTTCATTATTGACAACATTGGAAAGTTTCTCAGTATTTTTCCTAATTCTTCTTTGGATTGTGTGCAGAAATATGGTTTTTAATGTTAGAATGCTAAAGTTTGTCGTGGTAAGAGGGAGAAAAGAGAAATTTGAGTGAGAATAGGGGCCAGGACCTCTTGGCTGTAATTCTGTAAAGGTAAAGGTTTCCCTTGCACATATGTGCTAGTCGTTCCAACTCTAAGGGGTGGTGCTCATTCCGTTTAAAAACCGAAGAGCCAGCGCTGTCCAAAGACATCTCCGTGGTCATCTGGCTGGCATGGAACGCTCTTACCTTTCCACCAAAAGTGGTCCCTATTTTTCTACTTGCATTTTTTATGTGCTTTCAAACTACTGGGTTGGCAAAAGTTGGGACAAGTAACAGGAGCTCACCCCGTTATGCGGCACTAGGGATTCGAACTGCTGAACTGCCAACCTTTCAATCGACAAGCTCAGTGTCTTAGCCACTAAGCCACCACGTCCTATAGTTCTATATAAGCTGCCTTTTCTGTACCATGCATTTATATTGATCACATTATTTTTTTATTATTTAGTTAGTTATTTTGGGAGGAAAATACTTGTACGTTACTTTTCAACTCTAAGAACATTTTCAGAACTTGGTTTTAACCGTTAAAATTAAAAGGTTCTTGTAAAATAAAAAAGTCCACCAGATTCTGCTCTTACTAGCGATGCTAACAAAGTCTCAGACCTCTAAGATGAGAGAGCTCATACTTTTGCATGTTGAGGGCTGCTTTTGAGTGGTTTATTGGGAACCACAAACCAAAATGTGAGAGGACTTAGACAAATACTCAGTCTGATTTAATTTAAGTGTAATGTCAATGCAATTGATAGAATTATTCCTTGTGTGTTCAATACTTTTTCTCTGTCACATTAAAAAAAATTAAGTTCAGTGGCAATTTTTTTAAGGGAAAGCCTCTCTTTATGATTTGGGGACATACATCCAATCTATGCAGATTGAAGATTATATATCTATAATATATGCAGCCAAGAAATTAAAAGACGCTTTCTCCTGGGGAGGAAAGCTATGGCAAATCTAGACAGCATACTAAAAAGCAGAGACATCACCCTGCTAACAAAAGTGTGTAAAGGCAATGGTTTTCCCAGTTGCAATGTATGGCTGTGAAAGTTGGACCGTAAGAAAGGCTGAGCGCCAAAGAATTGGGGCCTTTGAACTATAGTGCTGGAGAAGACTCCTGCGAGTCCCTTGGACTGCAAGGCGATCAAACCGGTCAGTCCTAGAGGAGATCAACTCTGACTACTCTTTAGAAGGCCAGATCCTGAAGATGAAACTCAAATACTTTGGCCACCTAATGAGAAGGAAGGACTCACTAGAGAAGAGCCTAATGCTGGGAAAAACTGAGGGAAAAAGAAGAAGGGGACGATAGAGAATGAGGTGGCTGGATGGAGTCACTGAAGCAGTAGGCATGAGCTTAAATGGACTCCAGAGGATGGTAGAAGACAGGAAGGCCTGGAGAAACATTGTCCATGGAGTCGTGATGGGTCGAACACGACTTTACAACTAACAACAATCCAATCTATGCGCTGCTAAGTAAGATTAAAAAACAGCTCAGAGGTCAGCCACAAAAAAAGCTTCACTTGGTAATGAAAGGATAAGAGCTGGAGCCAGATAGCCTTCTCTGAAGGCAAGACAGAGTGTAAACAGTAAAAAAGTTTCATTTTCATTTCATTTCACCGCCTACCTACTGGGACTGGCATAGAGTGAGATCCAGGGATTCATTTTAAAGAAATAGCAATGGTGAAGCTGAAGAGGAGCACAAATGTTTGATGAAGTACAAGAATGGAAAAGTTAATGGGCGGAGAATGGGTTGAGGTACAGAAAGACATTGAATACAGAATTATCTGACTTCTTCTGTAAGATTTCTGATAATGGTGTAGTACTTCGATAAATACCATGAAATATTTTCAGGGCATGCCAGCTGCTTTAGATAGTGGTATGCTTCGTCTACTTTGGTTTAAAAAGATATTGGTGTATAATTAGGCAGTGTAATATATTCCTTACATAAAATGTATCTTGGGTAAATTGAGGCTTTAAAAGAAATAATCTGAATGGTATAAGCGGGGGTGGGGTGGATTAGAAGATTCCAAGATCTTTTCCAACCCTCTTATTCTGTTAATAGCAAATATTATAGTCCCTAGGAAATAATTTGGCAGTAAAGTATTAGGGCCATGGCAAAGAAAATTAATTCATTTGCTTAATTTCTTTAGGCTTCAATTATACCTTGCATATGACTCTGCAGAACAGCCAATTAAATTGTTTGTATATTTTTTTTATTCATTTGCCATCAATGTGCTTATCCATCAGTCAATCATTTTCATTTGGTCATAGACCAGCAAATAAAACAAGGAAAATACAATTAATTAGGCAAAAAGAAAAAAAAGTTCTAAATTATCCTAGAAGGATTAGAAAAGAAAACACGGCATACTGTGCAAACTATACAATAGTACTTTGCTGTAGTCAAAGAAATAAAATCATTTTAACCCATGGCACAGAAGAGCAGAAGGATAAGTGGAGATTAAGTTGAATCAGGCACATAAGGAAGCTGTTTTTCATTCAGAGAAAATACTTTCCAAACTAGCCATTTTAGCCTAGAGCAGGGAAATAAAATCTTACATTTGAATAAGAGGCCATCCCAAGTACAAGATTATTCCCCCCATTTGGCACCAGTTTACAATCTTCTTCCTGATTATCTTTTTTTCTTCTTATGGTTGAGAATCAGTTGACCTCTTTAAAGTGCTAGGTTGGATCCTTAGTTGTCCCTGAACTAAAAATTCAATGTGTCTGGACTGGAACTCTGGCTGCTGTTTCTTCATACATATGCATTACATTCAACAGAATTCAGCAGCCCTGCAACATATTTTGCTAAACTTTGGTGAAGCTAACACCATCCAGATTCAGATGTGTCCAAAGCAGAACTATTAAAAGGCATGCAAGGAGATGACTTCAAATGGCCAAAACAGAGAGACAAGCCACAGGCTACAAGTAAAGTCACATGCATCTGGAACACGCTTCACCAGATGAAATTACTGCCTCAACTTTAAACTTTCATGACTAAGGCTAATTTATTCATAGCAATTCATTCTTTCCAGACTGTATTATGACAGGCAGTTATCAACCTGAGGCTGCCATTGAAAAGTTACAACTCAGATTCTCCTGTTTACAGGAGTGGATCATTGAAAGAAGAAGGTTGGACAAATTCTGGAATGATTTGCTTGGCTTATTTTGAGCTTTTGAATTTGCAATGAAATTTAAAAACCGTAAATGGTGTTGGATAGTCTGCTTTTTTAAAAAGCATATTATGTAATATGCTTCAGCTGTTGAGCAGTTTAAATTTTAATAAAACAAATAAAACATTTTATCTACTGAACTGAAGTTCTACTAATTTGATTTAATGAAAACTGACCTGGGATCAAATTGATCAATGTCATTGTGAACTTCACTTTGTGGGTAATTTCATTTTGTTAGGCACAAATAAGCAAGAACATTCTTTGAGTTCAAAGCACAGAAAAGTTTATTATTGCTACCCATACACAAGAATCTAGTCACTTAATGGTCAAAGCTTAACTGGCGCCAGATAAGGGTCAACAAAATTCATGGAGGGGCTGCGCTTAGGTCTCTTGTGGCAATGCAATGACTCTAAACTAATGACACATTTAACTCCACATTCCAGCTCAGCCTGCCCTTCTCCACATTTTGCTTCCTCAATCTATGTCAAAGATGGCTCATTCAGAGAACATTTGTTTCTCAAGATTCCTAGCTGAATTCTTTCATTTTTAAAATGTCTGTTTCTTCTTTCTTAATGGGAAACTTAGGGTTAGGAGAGTTATATTCTTCTGTTGGATGCTTATCCTACTGTTGGGTAGGTAATATATAGAAAACTATGTTCTGTAACTTTAACTGCTACAAGATGACTAATTGGCTGTGCTAAGCAGACATAAAAGAAGGCAGGAAGTTCATTCACTTCTGCTCCTGCTATGAGAAGGTTGAACTGCTGAAAGGAACTGTGTCTGTGTTACTGAAGAGAACTGGAATTGTAAGCAAACTATGTTTTGGGTTGAACCATGATTATTTGAAGAAGTGCTATCTTTGTTTTGAGAAGCCAAGTTTGTTTTTTACTACAAGTAAAGACTGTTTATTTTTCTTTAAACGTTCAGAGTCTGTGAGTATCTGTGTGTTTTGCTAAGCAACATATCTATTCGCTGTCTGGTCCGTTGCACCACTTTGCAGAGGGCAGTTTTACCCTCAACAATATCCATGCTATTTTCTTCTTAGAGCAAAGATTCCATAGAAATTTCTAGCTGCTAGTTGAAAATCTTAAATTTTCTAATACATATATGGGAAAGGCAAACTAAAAATTTTCAAATTTGTTTTCTATTCAATGATATATACTATACACTAAACTGCACGGGGAAAAAGCACCAGTGTTATATAGTATGATGGATAAATGTTTCTGGTATAACTTTAAAAAGAATGTAGGTAGAAGAATGAATTAATGGCTTTTCTTATATCAAATATTTCCTATCCTCTTCTCTGTAAAACACTCCAAAAGGCCTGTTAAAATTCCATCTGGGTTTTCTTTAATTATAGGAGACTAGGACAAGCAGAGGAAATTTGCTAATAGTAAAAGCAGCTAAATGAATTAGCACTCAGTCTTTGAGGACAAGGTTTCAAAACAAAAAAATTCAATTAAGCAATCCTGTTTAATAGAATAAGATGTGTAAGAGTTTCAGTAAGAACTTAAAAGTGCTCAACAATTACAGTGGATGACTTTTACTAATAGGTAAAGGACACAAACAAGAGTTTTGTCTATCATGGAATATTTTTGTCTATCATGACAAATAAATATGTCATAATTTATAGCATTACAATAAAAGGAAAAAATAGTAGAGATCAGTACAAATGTTTGATTCTTAATATATAAATAAAGTAGCTTGGAAGGTTTTTTCATATTTTTGTGCTGTCAGGTGGATCATTAGTTTTAAGAAATATGCGTAGTGCAAAGAGTTAGAGTAAGAATGTCAGTTGATTCTAATCCTTCTCAAAGCAGCACAAAGATATTTGCCTTCATATCAAACTGAACAAGTTCTGCCGTCATTGCAAGAATATCAGTGTGAATATAAGGAGAGAAAGAGAACTGGCTGTTATGTGTAGAAGGCCTCAGCAAATATTATGGCTTTTTGATATGTTTATTTTAATTGATAAGGTAGTTGTAATCTGTCTCTCAGGCAATTTAAATCAGTTTACTCATTTGATGCATCAGATGAAATGAGCTGCTGCAGCTCAGGAAACTTAAATCTCTTGATAAAATTTATTAGTCAGAAAAGGTGCTATCAGGCTCCTTCTGATTACAGGTAGTCCTCGACTTATGACCACAATTGAGCCCAAAATTTATGTTGCTAAGTGAGACAGTTGTTCAGTGAGTTTTGCCCCATTTTGCAACCTTTCTTGCCACAGTTCACAGTGAATTATGACAGTTGTTAAGTTAGTTATATGATTGTTAAGTGAATTTGGTTTACTTTGCTTGTCAAAAGGTCACAAAAGGTGATGACATGATCCCGGGACACTGCAACCATTATAAATATGAGTCAGTTGTTAATTGTCTGAATTTGATCATGTGACCATGGGGGTACTACAAAGGTCATAAGTGAAAAATGCTCATGTCACTTTTTTTCAGTGATGTTGTAACTTTGAATGGTTACTAAATGAACTATTGTTAAGTCAAGGATTACAAGTATGTGTTCCCTGCTGCAGATATATATCGTGTATTATTTCTGATATTGTAATACAAAAGCTCAAGACTGCCAAAACAATATACTTTTCTCTTTACCATCACATCTATTTTCTGAACAAAAAATCAAGGCAAGATTCCAGGAGGGAGCTAAAGCACCCCACACCTCCCCACCAGTATTTATAGAGAGCCAGCAGCTCCGATCATGCTTTCCTTGCACAAGCACAAAGCCGAAAACACCAGCCTGAAGATGACGAGTGGGACCTCGTCAAAACGTCGCCAAGATACTCTCAATCTTAAACGGGAAAAGACCCAAATACACCAAAACTTCCATTGGGGAAGTGGGATTACCCACTAACCCTGCAGAACTGATCATCTGAGATCAACTCAATCACCTTGCAATACTAAGCTGGAAAATTTCATGCAACTCATGCCTGGAGAACCCTTGATTTGCTTTCTTCATGCAGCAAGAATTTTCTGTGATGTAGCTAATCACTTATTCCCCTTTTTACTACTGGCTGGTCTGTTAAGTATTGGGGAGAAAGCTAAAGAGCTGGGGAGCCAGCTAAGGCATCTTTAGAGTTATGGTCAAGGTCATTTTCTCACACAGCTGCTTGCAATGGCTGGCATGTGGAACTTTTTGGAATAGCTATCTTTGGATCCTGCTGGCTGCATTACCAGTAAGACTATCCATACCCATGGAGAAAAGATACAATCAGGTGTCCCTGTAGTGTAACTTTTAAGAAGAGGGCTAAGCTTCCAACATTATTCCCTTAGTAAGACATACAAGATGTTGTGTTTTCTTAAGCAATGGCCTTGCTTGAATTAAGTGATGCAATCCTAACACACAGTGAAAGTATCTGTATAGATAAGTTTTTTTCCCAAAAAAACATTTCCTATCGTGGTTTTGGTCTTGGCCTTGGCTGAGATTTCTCTGCTGTAGCAATTATGAGATACATATTAAAAGATCATAAACTACAGAGGCGACCATAAAGGTTTGTGGCTTCTCTTGTTACATCTGTCTGAGTGTTCTTATAACCTTCTAGGTGTAATTCAACATGTAGGTTATCAGCTGGTACCAGCTGGTGGGCTGCTACCAGTTCGCCCCGGATTGGGCGAACCTGTAGCAATGGCGGTGGGAGGCTCCGCCCACCCACGCGGATGCTTTTGCACATGCGCAGAAGTGTTGTGCGCGCGGCCACAAGCGAACTAGTAGCGACAGGTTTCGAAACCCACCCCTGATAGGAATGGATTTGGAGGATCATCTGCTTCCAAAGGTATCTATCCATTTTACATGCTCCAACAGATCTGGGTCTCCTTGTGGAAACAGTGTCATTTTGTGGACATGTGCTTTCCAGGTGGCCATCTTGCCCTTTGCAATGACCTTCCTTTCAATATATGGTTGGCCCTACCCTGCAGACTTTTCAAAAGGCAGTTATGACTTGGCTCTTTTCCTGGCCTTTGAATCAGGAAAAACAGAGGACCTAATTTGACGGGTCATATTTTTGTTCTGAATGCTATTTGAATGATTTAGTTAATTTTTAATGGGATGTGTTGTTTTCTTTTGTAGTTGCTCAATTGCTTTTTTATAATATTTTACAATACAATAAAAACACAAGTAATGCAAACTTTAAAAACAAAAATTAGAAAGTGCAGAAAGAAAAGAAGAAAGAAAAGAAATTAAAGGTAGTCCCCGCTTACAAACACAATTGAGCCCAAAATTTATGTTGCTAAGCGAGACAGTTGTTAAGTGAAATTTGCCCCATTTTATGACCTTCCTTGCCACACCTGTTAAGTGAATCGCTGCAGTTTTTAAGTTAGTAACACTGTTGTTAAGTGAATCTGGCTTCCCCATCGACTTTGCTTGTCAGAAGGTCGCAAAAGGCGTTCACATGACCCTGGAACACTGCAACCGTCATAAACATGAGTCAGTTGCCAAGTGTCCAAATTTTGATCACATGACCATGAAGATACTGCAACAGTCATAAATGTAAAAAATAGTTATAAGTCCCTTTTTTCATTGCTGTTGTAACTTTGGATGGTCAGTAAATGAACTGTTGTAAGTCAAGGATTACCTGTATAAAGAAATGACTTCCCCTACATAACAACAAATATAAACAATTTTAATAATTTGTCATCTTCTCTTAAAATGTAACAAATGAGCTCTTCTTCCCATATCTCATCTCTTGTCTATAACCTTAAATCTCTGTTGTTCAGTTCTGGTCAGCAGAACACCATTAAGGGTGACCAGAGATAGCAATGTATCTATTTTAACCTTGATCAAATAAACCAACTCTCTATTCCTTTATTTACTTTTAACAATATTGGGGTTTTTAAATATTCCTTCCTCTTCAAATAAGTTATGAAATCTGATTTTTTTTTCATTCTTTTCTTTATCCCTTCTCACAAAATTCTTCAGATCACTTTTACAAATCCAATTGCTTGATGATTTCTTGAACACCCCCCAGAATCCTGTTAATCAAGTTGGACAGTTACATATAAATACTTCAAATAAATTATAAATTACTCATTTGTGAAACATACTAATAATTTGACAAGAGAAAATTAATTGGGTGTCTGAAAACAATACCTACCGGTATGTATTTGTTATTGCCATATATGTCCAGCTATTTTCAAGGCTAATAGAAGCATATAGTGCTGCATCCTGTCTAAGCACAGTGAAGATCTATAGAATGAAGATCTTTTTTATGTTGTCCAGTTGCAATATAATAGAAAAATTCATCCCATGATCTCCCAAGAAACTAAGACCGTAACTTTTTTTAAAAAAAAATAATGGGATGCTATTTATTTTTATGTTGTCAGGTGGATTCTTTAAAACTGTAAAGGTTTCATAAGGGATCAATTAAAGTGTGATGGTTATGCACACCAAATTTGATTTAGCTGTCTAGGTTT
Organism: Arizona elegans; assembly: GCA_022577455.1. Taxonomy (NCBI): domain Eukaryota; kingdom Metazoa; phylum Chordata; class Lepidosauria; order Squamata; family Colubridae; genus Arizona; species Arizona elegans. Next base: position 191,954,140 of record JAKOOJ010000001.1, read on the forward strand.
GGCAGAAACAAAGTAAGATCAATTGATAAACCAGCAAATGATATTAAGGACTGCAGAATAACTTGGCTTAATGTACTAAAAAGACTATAAAATTAAAAACTAAGCCTTTTCCTCTCTTTGTGCATATTTAAACAATAGCATTATAATGTTCAATCTCAGCTCAACTCCTCTCACCGATTTGCTGTGACGACAACAGAAGGAAAGGACTACTATCTATGCCACCTTGAATTCCTGAAAGAAAAGATGGGAACCAAATCTAATACATAAACGCAAGTCCAGTTGTGGAGTGTGTAATACTTGGAATAGTGCTGCTGTACAAATGGTTCTGCTGTATGGAATAAATCAACATGAATTCAGAGCAAAGCTTTTAGAACATGATATGCCTCAGAAAGAACTTTTTCAAGAGGCAACTGGACTATGTTTTTTCATTGAGGAAGACGGTGTTTTGCTTCTCATCCAAGAAGCTTCTTAAATTCTGACTGGATGGTGGGGGGCGGAGGGGTGATAGTCAGAACTGAAGAAGCGTCTTTCTCAAGGAAAAAACATAGTCCTGTTGCCTTTTGAAAAAGCACCTTTGAGACAACCATGACCTGGATGCCTGAGAATCTCCATAAACCTATATGCCTCAGTGTTAAACATGGACTAAATGTATGCCTGACTTACACATTTATGAATGCTTTTTAAGGCTCCAAATCAGATGGAACTCTTTCTTCTAATAAAATACATTAGGCACCCCTCATCCATAACAGCATCACCATTAGAAATCTCTTTTATCAGCGCGATCATTGATTTTGTTAGCTGAAGACACCAGGGGTCCAGATTAGGAATTCTGTTACATTATTGAGCAAAACAGACCAGTAGCTCCCTCCTGTTTCTGCCACTCGACAGCCCACAAACTGAAAACAGCCATTGTCTCATAAATTGGCTGGGAATTTCAATTATGTATGCTGTGCACAATAGCAAAGAATGATTGGGGGGTGGGGTGTTGGTGGTTTTAAAACAGATCACACATTCTACATTGCCTTTTTAAAAAAAAAAAAAAAATCTCCAGAGAAGCAATTTAAGTGGTCTGTATTTGAACACTGCCTAACCCTCCCATTCCTTCCATTCCAATCGAGTTATCTATGGTTTGCTGTCCTCAGGTAACAGTAATGTCAAACAAGTGAAGGTTTGTGAAGGTCGTCATTGTACCAACTTCATGCTTGTAAGAAGCACATTGGTCAAGTAGTGGGTTTCAATTTTGACTGCTACTGGTTTGCTTGTGGGCGTGTGGGCGCCGCTTCTGCGCATGTACAGAGATGTCCAGATGGGTGGGCGGAGCCTGCCGCTGCCGCTACTGGTTCACCCGATCCAGGGCGAACCGGCAGCAACCCACCACTGCATTGATCTCACTGAAAGGCATACAGAAATTTGCAGGAGTGGTCAGGAGTGATAGGAAGTATGGCAGTATGTTACTATATGTGTACTTCCGGCTCATCGTGGTCTTCTGTCAAGTTTATAAAGTGATGGAGAAATCTGAGATGTTTGCATTATTGTTCTGAATGGCAGAGTTCACTTGACCTACAAATCCTGAAATCTTCAAAAAAGAAAAGAAAATTACTTTTGCAGGAACCCAACGCAATGAGCCAATTCAGAGAAACGAGGCAAACACTGCCTTGACGTAGCTGAATTGTTCATACTGCAATGACTGTAGTTTCTTCACTTGAAGATTATTGATTCATATATAATGGATAAAAGTAGCAGCCAGTTGCATTTGCTACCTGAAATTAAGTGAATGGAGTAATATTTTCATCCTGTTACTATAGGGATACTGACCTGTATTATCAAATGTTTTAAGTATAAATTTGAAAAGCAAAGCAGCTAATTTTATCTACCTTGCCAATTTAATCTGTTTTAGTTTAGTTTTTCAGTGTTTTTATCACATGAACCAAACTTGTATTTTCTTTGCAAATAATGTGCCATTTAAACATTTTAAGGGTTACAAGAAGTCTATATCAAGTCAGTTTTATCAACTGGACTGATACCCAGTCTTTAAATAGTTCTGTTGAAGTTCTAAAGCAGCCGTTCCCTTCCATGTATCTGTATCTACCTAGAGTAGCCCTATGACGAGATAGGCAGCAAATAGAGCTAATGAGAATAATAATCTGATCCCTTCCAGAATTATCACTCAGATCTGGGTTGGGCATTCCAGGACTTTAATTCTAACATCTAATTTTAAATGGAAATCATCTAAGCTAGGTCAGGGTGTATTAGTTTAGACATCCTACAGTATTCCCTTCTCCTACGTGTGGAAGTCTATAAGATCATTGTATTCACCTTCATGTTAATGAAAGTATGTTTGCCTTTCCATTAAGCAATGGCAAAGAGCATTAAAAGGCTTCTTACAGGTGCTTAAGTTGGAATCTTCAAAAGTTGCTTTGGCATTTACTGAAGCACTGTATTCATTGAAAGGTAAAATTTTATTGCAGAGGGGAAAAAGGGAATTTAGTGGTAGAAGTGTAGGATTTTCTTAGGAAAATCTTTAGGTTATAGACCATATCTGGAAACATTGACCAAATGCAAAACAATATTTCTGAGTATCAACTAAAGCAGTGATAAAGCACTCTCTCTCTCTCCTTTCCTCCCTCTCTCCCTCTCTCTCTTTCCATCACAATTTGGCGAATGACGCTCATGGGTACATTTTTTGATAGCCCAGAAAAATGAAACTGGTGATGTCCACCGCAGTATGCCTAAGAAGCAAGGACACTCATAATGGAATTAACAGAATAACAGATTTGGAAGGGACTTGGAGATCTTCTAGTCCAGCCCCTGAAGGAGAAGATCCTATGTACTGTGTCAGACAAATATTTCATCCAAGATTTTAAATATTCAGTTGTACATTCAATATTCAGTTGTACATTAATGATATGAAAATGCTCAATGTTCTGGATAAGAAACAGAATAATTCTTTGTGAAAGTAGAACTTTATCTTCTTTAAAGGGGCTTAATACAGGAATTTTCCTGTGGCTCAATATTTAATGCAAAGTTAGGGCAGTCTTAAATACATACATTTTATCCATTCTGATTGAAAGGGCATTACTTCATAATTCCAGACATACTTGAACAACACAGATTACATGGATCTTTTAATCTGATGTATGTATATGTATGTATGTATGTATGCATTTTTTTATTTATTTATGTGGAGATCTTAGGTCACCCAACCCAACTCCTTTGAAAACATTTTGCTTCTCATCCAAGAAGCTTCTTCAGTTCTTCTTACATGCTTTTGGAAAAGCATCCTTGGGATGCTTCTGGGTAGAATATGGGACTAAAAGACTAGACTCATCTGGATGAGTGATCTATTCTGGGACAGGGTAATACCAGCTGGTAAGCCATGTGGAACTCTTGATTCTCCTACCCAAGGATCTTTAGGTAGGAATGACTCTTATCATTTATGACATATTGTCTCCAGAAGGTGGTGCTGGGAGACTGCTGTTCAATGTCATTGTTTTGTCTGCAGTGCCCCATAAGGTTCCATTTATCTATCTTTTGTAGTTTTGTTACTGTCCTGAAGCACTGGAGAGGAACCATTTGGAGCGCTGAATGACTTGTCTTCAACATGCCGATGCCACTTGAACAGTACTGCAATTTATATTCAATTCCACAAAAGTAGTTGACAGAGTTTGATAATAAGCTCATTTTATTGAGTGGGCAGGAAAAAAGACAGACTTAGGAACATTCCGCTGATCATCAGAAAGTTCAGCTTGAAGACAGGATTCTACTTATTTATGAAAAGGGTGTATTCCTTCTGAAAGATCATGGTCTTAACTTGAGAATGTTTCTTGATTCTGAGATGCCCTGGATCTTCATCTGATGACAGTGGGTTTCTTTGTTTAGTTTAAGGCAGACTGTAAAAACTTATTTGTTTCACAAGGCTTTTAAGTAATTTTTCAATATATTTCTTCTGAGCTCTGGTTTGTAAAGGACTGGGTTTTTCCTGATCTTAATTTTGCTAAGTATGCTTTTAAGTTTTAAAGATGTAATTTACCCGTGGGCCTTTTCTAGTTCCAAAGGCTACTCAGAAATGCTTTAAATAAACACAGTTGCTTTGCCTGCTTGGAATATATCTCAGTTATGCATGAATTGATCTGTGCTCTTGAAAGTATTTAGTAGAATGACTTTTAACATTAAGGGCTTCAGATAGCATTCAAAGACCATAAGCAGTTGATATTCCCATTTTAAGAGATTCCACTAGCACATCTGCCGGTAAAGTAGTGCAAGATAATTTAATAATGCAGCAGTACGTCAGGTCTTTGGATATATGCTATAACTGGATGTACATTCATCACCAGTGACTGCTTTTACTTAAGCAATGGGATTTTTCCCTCTATTCCACCAGCATCATTCCATGTGTGTTCCCAGTTTTTTTTAGAGAATCTCCAATCCTCCAGAAGAGATTTGAGGATGTTTCAAGAGTAGAGAAGGATTTCCTTCCCTTGGTAGATTATTCTTTGTCAATGGAAAAAGGATACCTTTGGGTGCAGGTTGATAGCATGATGTTTATACACTGATGCAGCAGTCTGTTTAGCCTTCTGGGCAAGATGCCTATTTTCTGTCTCTTTCCCAGTTACACTATGTTTTATCTCTCTTTTAAAAGGGATGATAAAGAATGTGGAGCAAGTTGGCCTTGTACTTTGATTTGTAGAATGTGGCTGCCTACAGAATTTAAGGAGAAATGAAATGAGTTTAAGAAGGAAAAAGGTATCCCGCCTGTCTTACTCGGGCAGTATTCACTGCTAACCTTACTACCTACCTCTGTTCCACTAATGTGCATGTGTATTGTTTGTATATCACAGATAACTTACTAGTAAAAGAAGGTAATGAATAACATGTCAAAATTGAAAATATAGCGTATCTTCAAGTTAGGTAGAAAACGTATTAATAATTAAGGATACATTTCAAACAAGTGGGTTGTTATTTTTATAGTACTTTTATTAAAATCAATATGTAGAACAGTAAAAATCTAATACAAACTAAAAACAAATTAAAAAATGAAAAGGCCGAAAAAATAGAAAAGAAAGAAAAATTACAATAAAGAAAAAGAAATATATAAAAAATGATTTCTCGCTTCATCACAACAATTAATAGCAATACAACTTGTAACTACAACTTATAAGTAACTATGACTTGTAACATAGGTTCTCTTAAAATACAACATATGTTCTTGCTTTTAGCGGAGCTGTCTTTAGTTCACTATTTTTTTCCCTGGAAGTTTAAACAAATGGGTTACTTTTTGTATAAAATAAATCACGGTCATTTTTAAAACTAATACTGAAATTGAAAGATTTCTGTTTCTGTTGTATTAGAAAATTGCTTTTCTGCTAAATATTTTTCTTTCAAGTATACTTGCACAAATTAGCAAAGGAATGATCAAAGCTCTTCTGAATCATAGGAGTGTCCTAAAGGTATCGCAGGAGAGCTAATCTAAGGTTGTATCTTATGCAGGGTTTAGAATTCAAAGACAGTAAAAATGCTGTACCTTCTAGAAACACAGACCTAGGAGGAACAATTGGGTAGATGATTGAGAATGGCTAAGAATTGCATTTTTAAAAAAGTGGCCTGGATTGTCTTCGCAGTAGTAAGTGTTTTGCATTTTAATGGAAAATTTCACGATTGCTTTTGAAAAACAAACAACATTTCTTCAACTGGATGAATATGTTTTGAAGATATTAACTTTTGGATCACTCGTTGGCAAAGTAATGTTTGGATGACTTGCTGTTTATAAACATGTCTTGAAAGCCTAGTGCATGAACCCAGATGAAAATATAACTTTTCAATACAACTGGACTGAAAAAGTGTAGTTAAGGTACATAAAATCATTCTGTTAGTTTCTCTCATCACACATCAAAATGAAGCCACCTAGTAGAAGGAATTATAATTATAATATATGGGCCCCAGTGAGAAAATGTACATGCTTCGTGTCAACTTTAATCAGAAAAAATATAGCAGATTTGCTCATGACCTTAGTAATGTATGCATATAAGTAAATGTCTTGATGCATATTCGGGCAAGTACAGTATATATTATGGGAACTGAGATACAAACAAAGCTTTTGGCTCCATGCACGTTTAGAATATAAATTATACCTGAGCATTATGTTAAAAAAATTCCCACACAATTTGTATACTGCTTTTAAACTATTAAATCCTGGAAGGACATTTTTTTAAAACAAAAATCTGAATAATATGAATATCAATCATATTGCTTCCTTAGCATTATTAATTTCAAAAAATTAAGAATGTAAATGGAGATACATTTTAAGACATCTCTTCGTATTGAAAATTTTAATTCTTATGCTATGCTGTTGCTCAAGATAAGTACCTCAGAGGGAAGAATACTGTTAGTCCCCGAACAATTAAAAAAGAACTGAACCTATATTCAATCTAATTCAAGTACTCTCTACTTTGTACAAAAATTAATGGTTCTGCAGGAATGCGTTTGGTCAAAATCTAATTCGTATTATATCTTCAAGTGAGTCAAATCCATTGAGAAATACATAAAACATTGTCTCTTCTTTTTCATGGAGAAAATAATTACTTGGTGCAAAGTATGTATAGATAAGGTATCCTTGGAGTTATAGTTTATCTATTGCCCTCAGTTGGTTGGTTAATAGTAGATGAAACAAACCCCCAAGTGAATTGTCATTCCCCACATCTTCTTGTACCTGAATAATCTTTATCAGTTGTATTCCTATTGTTTTGTGAATGTAGGGAGTGTGAGCTATGTGGTAATGACTGGGGGGCATTTTAGTTTCAGTTTGGTTCTTTGTGAAATTAGTGACTGGTTGGATTAGGTAATTGGATTGTAATTAGCATGGGTGTAGATGCAAATAACTAGTGCATGTGATTTTAATCTTATTTTAGCCCATGGTAATCTTGGCCTGATACAGATCTGGATTTAGATCAAAGAATATTTGAAGGCAGGATGGGCAGCAAGTGGTTATTATGGTAATTCCAAAGGACCTCACACTAATATCAAGAACCCTATGCAAAAGATTAGCAACATGAGCAAAGCAGGAAACATGTTTTACTTCAAGCTTGAAATAGAATAATTTTACTGAAAAATGCTGCTGGAAAATACTGTATTGGCTCTATTTCAAGAGAATATAATTTGAAATTGCTCAAATTTGTTCCATCTGAACAAATTCAAAAATTTTTGAATGTTCCAGCTTTGGAAAATAAGGGGAACATGGGACAAGACTTTTCCATTTTTTTTTCACTCCAGGCCATAAGAATAAGAAATCCTATGTGGGGATTATGGTTTTGTAAGTAAAACAAATAATAAAAGTAATCCCTTTACTTGATATTTTTATTTTCACAGGTAGCAGTTAGTATAAACTACCATCTCATCTGCTAAGTTCTTTGCTGGACTTCTCTAGAGCTCTAAATTTCACAAATAATATCATTAACATGACTACAATGGCAACAAAAGTATACTCGTATTCCAATTTTGTATACCAGAAAAGCTTTGCAATTGCATTGGGGTACTCAACATCAAGATGGTTAAAAAAAACTTCACACTAAAACTCATCAGAGCAATTCAAATGGTCCTAACATAGAACAAATAGTAGTCTTTATATTTGCCATTCAGAAGAATTAGTAGCTGTTTGATTAGTTGTAGCAATCCAGGCCTGTCTCTAGTAGCAGAGCAATGGCTCTCCTCAGTTCTAAACCATGAGTTTAACTAATTAGTAGTTTGCCTCAGCGTTCCACTTTTTACCCTCTCCAGGCTGATAGAAGTAGGGACATCATGATCCCATCTACTGCTGTATTAGGTAAATTGTTATAAACTAGCCCAATCAAAAGCCATAATATAAATGCCCAATTAGTACTATCACAACATTTGCCAAAAGTGCCACTGAAAGTAGCTGAATTTTGTTTTGAATACAAGTTGGACATCATTTCAAGCCAAAACAAAACCTGGAACAACAAAAAAAATTGTTTCAGTCTTAGAACACTAAGAACAGCTATTTTGAAACATGTTTTGTTTCCATTATAAGAAATGATGCAGACCTCTTTTTTTTTTCTTTTTTTTACAAAAAGCTGTCATTAAATTACATTTGGGGGGAAGGGAGGATATTGGGTTTCAGTGACTGATAGGTCTGTTTTCAAATTAGAGTGATCCTAGCAATTAGGACATCCATTTCCAGGATCTTGAGGGCTGAAAAGATTTGGGCAATTGGTGTTGAGTGATTATTTACCAATTCTGCAAAGATCTATAGCTTAATGTCACCAGTGCCTCATTTTGAGTGGCTCACAGTGGTTTTTAAGTTTCACTAGCTAACCTTGCTTAACAGTTTGTGATCAATAATTTTTCTATGTATTGTTTCTCCAATTTTTGAATTGGTTTAAGCAATTTAAATGGATGTTGTGAAAAAGGTTATCAAATTAATCCGTGTACTTCAATATTGCCCTGTGAAATTCTGTTTCAACATATTCAGGAAGGGGCATCATTATTCTTATACTGTAAATACATGTTCCCTTTGAACAACGTTTCCTTTCCTATCTGCCTAGAATTTGACATAGATATGCTGGAATTTATTACTGCAGATGTCATCACATTAGATAAACAAAGCTGCAGGCACTGTTTTAAGATCAGATGATAAAATAGTAAAGCTGAACAGTTTCTGTGGATTTTAGAAGGCTTTCTCTCTTCAGAAAAGTCTCCTCATAAAACTCTAGTCTAGTGTTCCTGTAAATTTCATTGTGTTCTTCTGGAAAATATGCTGGGTATGTTGCTTCTGTGCAAGACTAAAACGGAACAAAGTTATGCCTCTTAGAGGCACAGTTTTGCACTAGAATCCCGATACATCAAATAGGATTGTTTGTAGGTTGGCTTGGATCTGAGTAGACCATTTCTAAACTTGTTTTGTTTGTTTGTTTGTAATATTTATAGAGCTACCCATTTTATATCGAACTATGGGCACCTCCAATCAACTGAATCTCCTGACTGACAGGCGGCCCTTTTTGTTGAATATCACTAGGTGGTATAAATGTTCATCTCACTGCTGTCATAAGAAATAAAATGCATTTTGCATATATGGTTTAAAGTCTGCAGGTATATATGGAAGATAGAAGAGAGAATAATAGGGTTGGAAGGGACCTTGGAAGTCTTCTAGTCCAACCCCCTGTTCAAGCACTAGGGGTGATATGCTCAAGGACTAAGGGTGATATAATAGCAGTCTTCCAGTACTTGAGGGGCTGTCACAGAGAAGAGGAGGGGTATACCTACTCTCTAAAGCACCTAAGGACAGGACAATAAATAACAGGTGGAAGATAATTGAAGAAAGATGCAACTTAGAAGTAAAGAGAAATTTCATGATAATGAAAAGAATTAATCGGTGGAATGCTTTGCCTGCGGAACTTATGAGTGCTGCATCACTGGAGGTTTTCAAGAAGAAACTGGACAGCCGTTTGTCCGGAATGGTATAAGGCAGTGGTTCTCAACCTGTGGGTCAGGGGAGTTGAACAACCCTTTCACAGGGGTCACTTAAGACCATCGGAAAACACATATTTTCAATGGTTTTAGGAATAATTTTATGGTTGGGGGTCACCACAACATGAAGAACTGTATTAAAGGGTTGCGGCATTAGGAAGGTTAAGACCCACTGGTATAAGGGCTCCTGCTTCAGCAGAGGGTTGGACTAGAAGGCCTCCAGGGTCCCTTCCAACCCCATTGTTATATGTCTTATATATTCCTGCATGCTTTAAACCATAGATGAGCAACTTACAGGCCACATGTGGCTATTAGCTGCTACTGTATGATTTGCAGAGCCTCAGTAGAGAGAAAGAAAAAATTAAAAAAAGAAAAGTGATTTTCAATCTTCTCTTGGCTTTGGTTCCATCTTCTGCCAGCAGTAAAAGGCCTTCCATACGGTAATATGGCCCTGAACTCATATAAATTTCCCGCTCTGGCTTTAAACAAACAGGTAATTAATACAATACATTAATGCAAATTGCACATTATGATTAAATGCATCATTATCCTTTAAAATAACAGTGGATTTCACTTGCCTGATAAAAGTTTCTCTTTCCAAGCTTGTGATGCATAAAGATTGAGTGCAACATGTGAACAATAGCTGTTACGCTTGTCACAGTTTTGACTTCCATAGATTTCTTCTTGAAAAGTTGGCAGTCCATAGTGAACTATTGTGATTGCTTATAAAACTCCCTTATTTTGCTCTCTCAAAGCTATCTGACTTTAAATTACCTTAATTTTACATGCACACTTTTTTTAATATGGATCAGTGCTCTGCAGCTATAAGAATTGGAGTTGGAGGAAGCTTTTCTTTCTAGGGGTCATCATAGTGGATCAGTTATCAAAATAATGGATTGCTTCCTGTTTTTGCTGGCTGATCTGATCAGGGCCTAAAGTTTATTGGAAACTTCAAGTTACATAATGAGCATGGAATCCAAGTCATGCATTCTTTTTAGTTGAGGGTGATTACATTAACTGTTTTGCATACATCCCCAAATAATTCAGAGCAAGTTATTCTTCAAAAAGCAAACAAGCTCCAAGATAATTTCTTCCTCAGGCATGGAAGTGACCCTCAACCACTGGCAAGTCTGTTAGCGCCATTGTGTAGGCCAGCAAACTAAGTTGTCTAAGTTGTCTGCAGTTTATGATAATGTAAGGAGTGGTTTTGCCAGCTCTGTGTTTCAGGACATGTATCTTTAAACCAATAGTTGTGATTATGGGAGCTCTGGAGCATAGTGGGTCACAAGGTTAGAACACTGGGCTGACGATGGGCAAGCTTGCATTCAAGAGCCACTACTCCATCTCCTGCCGACCCAGCAGTTTGAAAGTAGGTGACCATGAGTAGCTAAATGGATACAACTTTGGTGTACAACTTCATGGGGGCACAAAACGAGCCTCCAACTGGACGTCCTCCGGGCAACAGTGATGATACTAGCATATCCTTTCCCTATGGAAACACTTTGGTGCTTCTGACATGGAAATATTATTATATAGGGGTTCTATCCCTATATAATAGGGAAATTTTCTAAGAGAGAGCGTAACTGATAAAAATGTGCAGAAGAACTGAGCAAGATGTCAGTATGATACCTTGGTATATAAAATTATGGAGGGAGGCAGGCAGGCAGATATCGCAAATGGCCAGTTCACTTCTTCAACACACTATCAAATGTAATTTGTTTGGATAGTTTTCATATCTCTTCTCATGAGCTTATGAAAAATAATTCTGACCTGGAAAGCAATTATATAAATGATGGTTTGGGGGAATTACATGTGGCAAGTAACTCAGCTATAGCTATGTACACAACTATTATAAGACTGGGTAGAACTCTAGAAATACATTATTTATGCAACCATAAAATAGATTGTTGTGGTTTCAGTGTACATGCTTTGTTGTTATAGTTTCCAGCTCATGTGTAATGAGTTTTATATATAATGAAATGAAAATTAATAAATATTTGTTAACAAAAATATAAAGATGTAGGGAGTCCTATTCCAAAGGTGCTTTTTCCAAAAGGCAACTGAACTTTCTTGGTTGTTGTTGTTGTTTGAAGACATTTTGCTTCTCATCAAACTTGGAAGAGAAACAAAACGTTTTCAAAAGAAAAAAAACCAAGAAGGTCCAGTTACCTTTTGGAAAAAGCACATTGGGACAACCATGACCTGGATGATTGAGAACCTCCATGGACACATAGAAAGTCCTGATTCATGCATGTAGCCAAACTCCTTAGATAGATTAATAATAAATAAAAAAAAATAAAATTTGATACAAAGATGGTCCAGAATGTTGGTTATCAAGATCTCTAAAAGTGAAACAATTATATGTTTGATAGTGAACTGGTTTAATATAATGACATGAAGCTGCCACATAATCTGTTATCAGTATTGCATTCCTCTATTTCAGCTGTATGACATCTTAAAAGAAAAAAGAGGATTGTAGTGGCTTTTTTTTTTTTTTTTTTTTTTTTTTTTTTTTTGCATAGAATGTCTTTTCCTTCATCCAGAACCAACACAGTGTATCTTGGATGGTTTACAGAGCTCTCCAGATATAATTCTCCTTTTCCTTTACACTAATAGAAGAAATACTTTCAAAAATATGTCTTGTCTAAACTATGATATGGCATGGCCTACGGACATTTTACTCCCACACACAAGAGCAGATGCTTGAAAACTGAACCACTGGAGCAACGTATCTACTGGTTATTAATGTCTCGAAGCCTCCTGCCAATCTCAAGAATGACGCCTGAAAAATTATTTTGAAATGTCCTTGGGACCTTGATAGCATAATTGATATAATAAAAAAATATTAATTTAAGAAGCTGAAGGATCAAACTGTCAAAGTCTTTGATATATGTTAGATGAATGCCTTCCCAAAATAGATGTAGAACAGTGCTTGAATAGGATCATTCTTTCTAAAGCGGTGGTTGAAATCCATGTCTTGGGCAGGCAAAGATAAAGTTTGATTCGAGTCAAATATGGCTCCCAGTGACTTCAGGACCCTTCCTGGCAGTATTCTTTTATATATATAAACATACATTTATTGATTGATTGATTGATTCGATTTATATGCCGCCCTTTTCCGGAGATTCAGGGTGTTAAACAATAGCCTTCATACTTTTGTATATACCTGCTTAGTAGGGCTTCCCCCCCCCCACAAAGCGGTGTTCTTTTTTATACAAAGTCAGCTTATTGGTCCCACAAACCGAGTCCTCATTTTACCTACCTCGAAAGGATGGAAGGCGGAGTCAACCTTGAGCCTGGTGAGATTTGAACTTGCAATAATTGCAGGCAGCTGGTGTTATTTAACAGTGCTTTAGTCTGCTGCGCCACCAAGGCTCTTTGTCATTTATCTATAATATCTATATTTTTGTTCTAACACTATACATTTGTCTTGGCTACCCTCTTGTTATCTATCCAATCATAAAATTGTTCCCAGATTTTGTAGTATTTAGTTTCGCTTTTATCCTTGAGTTCCAAAGTAAGTCTGTATATTTCTGCGCAGTTAAAGATTTTTAGTAATATTTCCTCTTCAGTTGGAATATCTTTCTCTTTCCATTTTTGAGCAAAGGCTATTCATGCTACTGTGAGTATATGCAGTAATAAATAATTTGTATCTTTCTTATATTTTTTTTCTATAACTCCCAGTAAGAAAAATTCCGGTTTGACTTCTATATTTATTGACAAAATTTCTTCCAGCCAGTTCTTTAGTAAATTTCAAAATTTTTGCACCTTTGGGCATTCCCACCATATGTGGCAGTAATTCCCAACGGTCTCTCCACACTTCCAGCATATCGAGGATTTCCCCTTATTCATTCATGCTAATCTTGGGATGGGGGGGAGGTGCCACCTATAGAACATCTTATAGAGGTTTTCCTTATAGGAAGTTGCTAGTGTGATTTTTACATTTTTTTCCCATAAACTTTGCCAATTGTCCAAATTGATATTGTTCCTGGCAGTACTCTTGACAACACCATGGAAGAGATTTGTCATCACTTTCTTTCAGTATCCTTTTTCCAATTTCTAGTTTAGTTGACCTACAACCATGGTACTTCCTGATGGTCTCCACTGAAATATTAATGAGATTCAACTCTGTTTAGTTTTTGAGATCAGCCAGGTTTAGTTAGATGTTGGAGCACAAAGCCTAAAACAAACTTGCATGGAAATTCAGAAATGGCATTCATCTTCAGGGAATGTTTACTTTTGTTTGCTGAATTTTAAGGCAATGGCAACTATTAGCATACTAAATTTAATAATGCGTGCATCCTGCAGTTTAACTTTGTTTATAATTTCTGAATCCCAAATGCTCCACATTTGTCAATTAATGATAACATAAAGGAAGTACAATAAACTCTTCTCAGTAAGTGATATGTTCCTCTTGCAAGACCTCAGTTTACACATTCAATCAACCTCTAGTCCAGGAGTTTTGGTACATCATTCTGAATTCCTGTCAGAAAATCCTCCTCATTAGATCATTGGAAACTCCTGAGGCCATTTTGACCCTAATCTTAGATTTCTGTTTAAAAAAAAAGTTTTTTATTATATATGACAGGGTAATATATATCCTGAATGATTGTGTTCAAAGCAGCTCATTGCACAATAACAATAGTTCCAGGATTCTTCTTACCATATTTTCAGATGGATTCCAATTATGTACAAATTGACATATTCCCTATTGAATGATATTCTAAATGAGTATAACTTTTCTCACTAACAGATATTCAGATAGGAATCTCAAACTAATGTAGCATTAGTTGGTGATACAGACAGGCTTGGGCTAAGTAGGATCAGTCCTTTATTGCAATATTTCAAGGCACTGTGAAATCTCTGGGGGAGTTGGGCAGTTCAAAAATGAGAAAAATAAATAAATTTAGGCCATGGTGGCACAGTAGTTAAAGTGCAGTACTGCAAGCTAGTACTGCTGACTGCTGGCTGCCAGCAATTTGGCAGTTCAAATCTCACCAGGCTCAAGGTTGACTCAGCCTTCCATCCAGGGATGGGTTCCGCTTACCTTTACTACCGGTTCGCAACAGGAGCACAGATTGTCAATTATGACCTCCAGGTGGGTGGACGGAGCCTCCCACCACTTTTATTACCGGTTCGCAAGGACCGGACAGAACCGGGAGCAACCCACCACTGCTTCCATACTTCCCAGGTGGGTAAAATGACAACCCAAATTGTTGGGGGCAATAGGCTGACTCTGTAAACCACTTAGAGAGGGCTGTAAAGCACTATGAAGCGGTATATACGTCTACTTTCTATTGCTATTGCTAGGCAAAGTATATTTCTATAATATCTGGATTCTCAAAAGAAAGTCTTCAGATATTATTCTATAGGGTTTTTTTGAAAATGGTAGAATTTGGAAATATAATTCAACATACTTATCCTTGGTATTGCTTATCAGCTTTCCCTTTAAGAGGACAAAATAAGAATAATTTTCTGTGCAATATCTTAAAATTATAAACATTTCTCCAAAAAAAATCTGTCCTGAGATTAGGTTTAGTTTACAAAAAGACATGAATTTTCACATTGATAAAAGTCATATCTTGGATATGAATATATACACTATTACACTATTACATATATTACACTATTATCTCATGTAGCTTTAGGTACATATAAATCTTACCAGCTTTTTCCAATATGTTTCATTTATTCCTCTATCATTAAGGTCTGAATTCCTTTTTTTTAAACTTACATCATCAGTCCCATAAACTGCCTTAAAATTCTTGAGATGAAAGATACATGCACACCATGAAATATTCTAAGTGTTGAAGCCAAGAAAATGTGGAGCAGATTTCTTCACATTTGACTTAAACCTTATGATTTAAAGTCTCCTATTGCTGATCCACATGGAGAAAAATCACCTTGGAGAATGGGGAAGGAAACTAGATTATTGTAGGTAACTTTCTGGCATAAATCACATTTTTCCTAAGGGACCATAGACTGAGTGATAAGGTCCATGATTTTGTAAGTGAAAACAACATTCTGAACATCATTTCCTTAATGAATAGCAATATTTATGGTCTAGACCAGGGGCGTCAAACTCGTGTCATCACAGCATCATCGTGTGACATATCACGACTTTTTTCCCCTTCGCTAAACTGGGCATGGGCGTGGCCAGTGTATGATGCATCCGACCTGCGGTCCGCGAATTTGACAGCCCTGGTCTAGACTATCCTTTCCCAATCTGATACTTAGCAGGCATGTTTGGAGACAAGAGTCCTATTTTGATTTCTACCTTTTCACAACAATTTGAACATAGGTACATGTCCTTAGATTCCAGCCATAATTTTTCGCTTAATCCCAAGAGAAGGCATATATAAGACGTAGATTAAACCAGTCTATAATTAGAACATTGTATAAATATAACAAAAAAAGAGCTGATTAATTTTCATGAACTAATGTGTGGACCTATGAGGCATAAAATCTAACCCAAGCCATCAGTTGAACATCCTGCGCACAATCATCTTTAGAGAAACCTATGTAATTTGGCTCTTAAGTAATTATATTAGATGAGGTATTCTCCCACAGCCTTGGCCTCTTAGAAAGTTGAACAATAAGGGAACTGGTACTATTTTTCATTTCCTTCTAAATAATTTGGAAGTTTTTGCCTACCAGTGGAATTGGCAGGAATCCTAGCAACGTTTTCCTTATGTTCCCATTTTGAGATACAAGTCCTTAATGGAAAGCTTATTGAAAATACTACTTGGCTTCCGGTTTGCTGCTTGTCCCCGCCGGACGCTCCTTCGGGATCGTCGAACCCACTGCCTGTAAGAGCCGCCTTTATAGCGGAATGGCGGCTCGAAAAAACTCCGTTTCCATTAGGAAACGGAGATAGAGCCAGCTGGGGTGGGTAGAGTCCTCTGCCTAATCCCAAAAGTTTTTTATTTACTTTTGGGACGGAGTGGAAGAGACTCCCCGTATCCCCAGCCAATGCTCCGGGCTCTGGGAGATCTCTGCCACATGCAGAGCTAGGTGGCAAAAGCAAGCCTAATTTAATAAATCTGTTAAATTAATTAAAGAAGACGTGAGCTGGACCTCTGATCCTGAAGCGCAAGTATTTTTCTTATTTTAGAAAAGTTACTGAAGTTGTTTAAGAAGTGAAAGGAAAAAAGATTTTTAAAATGGCGACTGCTGCGGCTTGAAGAGAGGCTGAAAGGGAAAGTCCTTCCGTTTTCTATTACAAAGTAGCAGAATGAATACTTCTGGCTGTAATTGAAGGCAAAACCTCACTCTCACTCTTGTTTTTTTTCTTTTTTTTTTTCCTGGGGATCTGATATTGATCTTGGTTGGAAACAAGCTTTTTTTTCTCTTTTCCAGTAAATCTTGTCTGTGTGGAAAATGGCACTGAGACTTATACAGTTAGACAAACAGGCAGTGGGGGGGGAGGATTCCCCCATTAACAAATTACATGAACAAGTTCTAACTTCAGTCTCAGAAACCTGACTTTAATATAATAGAATTTCTCCTTGAAGAGATTGTAAGAAGGGATGAGATTGTGAACCAGCAACTTGAAAAATTTAAGCAGGAAATTAAAGAAATTGGTGAATTGGTGAAATCAAAGTTTGATTTTTTGGATCGAAAGATTTTAAAAACAGCTAATGGTTTATCAGACTTTCTGATTCAGTTGGATGCAAATACTAAACTATTAGAGTCTAAAATGAAAGAAACTGAGGAGAATTTGGATGACAAGATCCAAAAAATTAAAAAGGATTTGGTAAACACTCAGGATAATAGTTCAGAAGACAAACCTAAAATGGAGGCTGATCAAAAGACTGGTAATGAAGAAAATGTACAACAGAGGATTGAAAGAGAAGTTTTAATGATCCAATATAATTTTACAGAATATGCAATTAGACTGAGAGGTCTGCAGGAAAATAACAGAGATGATTTAAGGAAAATATCTTCTGAAATTCTGGCTGGGATTTTAAAGGTTCAACCTGATGAAGTGTTTTGCAGGATTGACAGAATTTATAGAATAAACTCCTGGTTGGCAAAGCAAAGGCAATTGCCTAGAGATGTGGTGATTTATTTTACAGATAAAGAAATTAGGAATAATATTGTGCAGAACTCTTTTAATTCTACCTTGCAATTTCATGGAAGAAAGATTTGGATTTTTAAGGAGCTCCCGCCTAAGATGTTAATGGAGAGGAAGAAATTTGGTTTTCTAGTGACTGAGTTAAAAAAAAGAAATATCCTATTTAGGTGGGATGTCCCAGTTGGTTTAATATTGAGATACCAAGGAGTAAGATACCAACTGAACACTGTTGAAAAAGCAGAAGAATTTTATCAAAAAAATTTAAAAATGAATTTAACATCTTTAGGCACAATACAGGACAAGCAAAAGGAGTTGGAAACAAAGGGAAAATATCAAATTACAGAGGCTGTGGTAGATAAATTGTCTTCGGACTCCCTGGATACCCCAGCTGGACTGTCTATAGATATGAGAGCAGTGTCATCCGACCCCAATGTGATGAATCATCAAATTACAGACAAGTGCGTAAACCAACCAGTTGATATACAAGTGATGGAAAAGAAATACGAGATAACAAAACAAAACCAACAAGATCAACTTATAAAGCAGAATGAAAATCGATCAGCTGATACACAATTTGTAGGAAGGAAACCAGGATGGAAATTCAGCCCGCAAAAGAAAAGGAAAAGAAATAGATCTCATAGAAATAGTAGTTTCTAAACCAAGCAACAGTGAAGCCAGGGACTTTAAAAAATGAATGAATATGTGAAAAGATAGTGAGGGCGAACTATTGTTTAATATTATCTTGAGGATAGTGGCAGATCTCTGCAATGCCGTGATTTTGGGATGTGAAAAGAGCCTTACATTGTTGGATTTGAATTATCTACTTTGGATTTCTTTTACTGGTAAATATATTATAACTATTTCGAGTTACAAGGCAAGAGAGTCACGCTGGGGCATGCAGAAGATCTGGATGTTACCAATTAGGATGATGGGAATTAATAATCCTGATGAAAACCACAATTACAACTATATGGATATAATTATAATGTCACTCGGGTGGTTGTTTTTACTTTTATATATATATGAGGATATCTACTACTGATGGGGGCAGAAGATGATTGAAGATCTTGAACAAACTGTTGCACCAGCATGTTATTTTACCCTATTATGGATGATGGATTTAACAATCCAGTGGAAAGACATCAAAGAAGATATTATATGGATTATAAATTTAAAGTTATTGTCTTTTTTCTTTTTATAAAATGGAATGCATATATAGATATATGTATATTTTAGTAGAGTGGGCAGTGGATTATATTTAGAATTGTATTGTATGGTAATTTTGCAGGAAATTGGGTTGAAATAGGTTAGTTTACTGATTGATTAGTTTAAGAAAAAGGATTTTTAAGTCATATATTTAGGGGAGTGGAGGAATTGGATAGAACTGAATAAATGTTAAATTTGGATGTAGGGAGAAGGCTGCTTTGAAATGTTATATTAATATATATAAAAGATTAAATGTTATGTTGTTGTAATAATATACTATAAGTTTGGGGGAGGAGAAAAAGGGCAGATTATTGCGAAAATGGGAGTTATAAGAATATTATGCTAAGGGTCAGTATTTTGAGGAGGGAGTAAGGGAATGGTAAAATATTATGTAATTAGTTATGAATTAGCTTATTGTTGTGAAGAAGTCACAGGGGGGGATGGGTGGTGAGGGGGGGGAAAGGGGGAAAAACTTGTATTTGAAAACTTTTTCAATAGAAAAAAAAGAAAAAAAAAGAAAATACTACTTTAAAAAAAGAAAACATTTTGCAGGCTTCGTCTGTAAATGAGCAATTAAAGGACCAGAATTTGAGATCTGAGTTATTAGGTCAGAGACAGGAAAGAAATTGTTCAATAGAATAGACATGTCCTTATTTCTGCAGACATATCTGCACATTTGTGCATGTCAGAATGACTGCACCATAATCTGTAAAAGAAGGCATAGCATAAATAGACTTTTGCACTAAAGCTTTTTTTTTAAAAAAAATTAGACATTACATTGGAAAATGTATATATAGGGTTGTACTGCATTTTAATAATAGAAATGATGTGTACACATTTCATTTTTCTCTGAAGAATAGGATAGCAAATTCCTTTTTAAAGAATGGTTTGACCCAAAAAATCTTTAAAAAAATTGATCCATTGAATCTTAAGAGAGGAGCATATTCAAAATTACATCCTTTGTTACCAGCCAGTGAGGAGCCAGAGGTTGATTAGCTTTGTCCGCTTCTACTAAGATAAAAATCCTACTGAATTCAGTGGCGTTTTCTCCCAATTAAGGATACAGTTCTAAGGATAAAGGTCATAGGATTCATACTGTACATATCAGCTAATTTTAGCGGAATTATGCTGGGTAGAAAAGGGAGAACTACTCCAGTTGTCCATATTGTGTATTGCATGTAAAGTTTTCTCTCCCATACCATGTTCAAGTCTTTTTTATTTTTCTGCCTTTTCAGATTCTCCGCAGCATCCTGCTCTTCCCTACGATAGAACGCATGGCACAATCCCCACATGGCAAGCTCCTGACTCCCCTGTTCTGTCATCTCCGTTATATTCTATACATACCTATATATTTGTTCACCCTTTTACCAGAAAGAGTCAAAAGCTTCTTCGTCCCCTTTGCACTGAATGATGAAACTGCAGTAACAACAGTGGTGGACATGCTTAACATGGATTGTATTGGTGAGTAGGACCAGCACATGAGGCTTGCTCTTTCTTCTAAATTATTCTATCATTAAAAAAAAAATAATGTATTCAGTAACAATTTGGGGAAAATATTTTAAAAGGTTTGAGTCAGTGGTGAAAGTCAATTTTTTTTACTACCGGTTCTGTGGGCGTAGCTTGGTGGGCATGGTATGGCTTAGTGGGTATGGTGTGGCTTGGTGGGTGTGGCAGGGGGAGGATACTGCAAAATCTCCTTTCCCACCCCACTCCAGGGGAAGGATACTGCAAAATCCCCATTCCCTCCCCACTCCTGGGGGAAGGATATTGCAAAATCTCCATTCCCACCCCACTCTGGGGCCAGCCAGAGGTGGTATTTGCTGGTTCTCCGAACTACTCAAAATTTCTGCTACCGGTTCTCCAAACTGCTCAAAATTTCTGCTACTGGTTCTCAGAACCTGTCAGAACCTGCTGGATTTCACCCCTGGTTTGAGTGGTAATGATAAATTTGGCTCTTGGGTTTCTAGCAATATGGCATAAGCCAAAGTAAAAATGCCTTTTCTCCCCAACAAACAAAAGCACTTGGCCTTATTGCCATGAGCTCAAAAGTCCGATTGGGCTTATTATGAGGGGATGTCTTATTTTTGGGGAAAGAGGGAGTGTGTGTGTGTGTGTGTGTGTGTGTGTGTGTGTGTGTGTTGCCAAGGCTCCCTTGTCCTTATAGGACAAGTTAAGAGGGAGTAATGGCTAGGTTTAGAAAAAAGTAGAATGGCATTGCCGAAAAGCATCTCTTTCTCAATTCTGCTGATTAAAAATATCTTCTGAATCGGGGCCTTCCATCATCAACAGGAAATTAATCAGAAGTGCAACTCAGAACATTTACAGAAACAAACATCTCCAAACACAGGTTTTTTTAGATGTATTCCATGTTTCCTTAATAGTGCTTGTTGTCCCATTCTGTTTTGAAATCTTAAACCTTTTTGCCCCTTTTTTATAATATTAGAGCCAATCCTTCCTCTGCTATATTTCAGAGGTGCACTTCCTGAAAATATTTGGTGCTGTTCCCACTATTTTGAAGTGGAAAGATATAATTGAGTGGTAAGCCTTAAAATAATGCTTAACTGTAACCATCTCCTTCAAAAGAAAAAACCAGAAAAAAATGGGAAATCCCATTCCCACCGATTGTATGATGCAACTACGACTGTTTTGCATCTTTGACAAATGGAAATTTAACAAGGAGAGATCTAACCTAGAACTAGGGAGAAGTTTCCTGTCAATGAAAACAATTAATTACTGGAACGACTTATCTCCAAAAATTGTAGGTGATCTATCACTGGAAGTTTTAAAGAAGTGATTGGACAGCCATTTGTCCAGATTGGTAAAGTGTCTCCTGCTTGAACAGGGAGCTGGACTAGAAGATCTCCAAGGTCACTTCCAGCTCTGTTATTTTGCTATTCATCTCAGTGCTTTCTGAAGAATTCTTCAAAGAATTCATTACAAATAGGTTCTTTAGCCAGATAGAAATCCCCAACATTTTAGTGAACGATATATCTAATTGTATGTATCAGTTTAGTCAACTACAGAATTGAGATTCTGAGCAGCAAGGTCTGCATGGATAAAACCATGGACAAGAAATATTGGCAACATAATGGAGGCAAACAGGTTTGTCCCATATCATCTTTATAGGTGAAAGAGTGGGAGGCTTTCCATCTTGCATTCCATACCTCATTCCTTTGGACAATATGGTATCAGTTTTGTAAGGATTATAATTTTGAAATTTAGCATGGTGGGTCTGTCATGTTTGTTTTTTCACAGCTAAATGGGCCATTGCCAGACTCCTGTCTGGAAGGAAGCACAGAAAACATTGATCATGCAATGATCAGAGAATGAGCTCTTGGGGATTTGGTCGTCTGGCAACTTCCCATTTTTTTATGTAATTAAACCCTTTTGGGAATGACTGGTTTTATTTGGCTGCACTTTACTAGCAGCCTTTAAATAAAATTAAATATTCGTTGATTTCAATGAGTCGCCTTCCTTGGAAATGAATCATTGTGGTTGGCTGAGTTGAAAGGAAATGCCCACAAACATTAAGACTGTGAGAGTAAAGGGGTTGTATATAGTAACAAACTCCTAGGCTTCCTGTATAGGTAAGTAATCTAGGAAGTGGCATGTCCTGTACCATCTGCTTTAGATTAGCAGTAACTGACTATATCTTGGTCAGCAATCGTGGCTATTTTAACTTGGCTTTACCAATCTGTGAGTGTGCAGTGAAATAAAATTGGAACAAACATTATATCCATTTGCCCTTCAATAACCCATTAGGTGTAGTTCAGAAATGTTCAGCAAATGAATTTATTCCTCCTCTCCAGGAGGTTTGTGTTAACTAACTCATTAAAAGTGTATGTGTGTGTATGTGTTACCTTTGGCATTAGTTTCTGTCTCATTGCTGTAATTGCAATAAAATCCATGATGAGAAGAGAAGGTAAACGTTTCCTTTAAAATGATGTGTTTCCTAGCACAAACTAACCTGCCAGGGACTCATTACCACGTCCGGACCTTACTCACAACAATATGTTTTCTCTCCTCTAAAAAGGAAATGAGATTTAGAAAATCTAATTATAACAAGACTAAGAGCCCAGCCCGCCTTCCATCAAACTCAAAAAGTAAAACTTTAGAAAGAGTGTGGCCTCAAGCAAAGTCTTGGTTATGTTGTTGTTAATGGGAGAATTTCAGCAGAATAAAACATAAGCTTCAAAGTACATAGGAAGTTTCAGCAATCAAGAAAGAAAGCATGGTGGTCAACAATATACCATTCAGTGTTTAGCTAAAAGACCTTAAAATGGTCTTGTGTGGACTTATGAATAGAGGACTAAATATTAATAAATAAATCAGCTAAATACTAAATAAGTAAGCTGTCTCAATAACAACATAGCTTATTAGAATTTTCTTAGGATTTTTTTTTTTTTTTTGCCTAGTCATATTCTTTATTCAAATATTGCATTTTCAAAACCTATTGGGCAGATACTGTTCTCTAATGTTGCCCTATTACAGAGGTCCCCAACCCCTGGTCTGTGGACCAGCACCAATCCGCAGCATGCCAGAAACTGGGCTGCGCAAACAAGTGAAGCCCCATCTGGAGGATGCAGGCAGCCTGTGAAACCACAGCCCCTCTAATCCATAGAAAAACCTCTCTCCGTAGAACTGGTCCCTGGTGCTCAAAAGATTGGGGGGCCACTGACCTATTACACTATATGTGCAATATGTAGAAATCAGCACTGATATTACAATAGATTGGGGATATTAAAATAGGGATTCTGCTACCTTGCTCTCAAATAATTGGGCATACCCTCTCAGAAGTCATGTTTAGCTGCTTCTCTGCTTTCAGGAAATAAGCTAAGACTATTTTAACCCTTTTTCTTTTAGCTTTATATGTTTAATTATTTTGAGAGCCTTATGGGTATAAAAATAGGTATACATTGAAATAAGAAATTATATATATGTGGTTGTATGTGTGTGTCTGCATGCACATGTGCATTTGTTGAAACTAGATATACAGTATGTCAGAGAAGTGAGTACACCCCCTCACATTTTGTAAATATTTAAGTATATCTTCTCATATGACAACACTGAAGAAATGACATTTGGATACAATGCAAAGTAGTGAGTATACAGCTTGTATAACAGTGTAAAGTGTTATTTTACACAGGGGTGCTTAGATCTGGCCCTGTAAACAGTGAAGGACTGGCCCACAGTGCCTCTGCCAGCGAAAATGGAGCTCCGTTTTCACTGGCAGAGGGTTGCAGGAGGCCGTCGCAGCTGAAAATGGAGTTTGGGAGCCCATTTTTGCTGGCAGAACGCTCGAGCCACCAGAGGCGCCCCGTCATGAATGACGTCGAGCTGACCAAGCCCACCCTGGCCCCTGAAGTCAAACACAACCCTGATGCAGCCCTCAATGAAATCGAGTTTGACACCCCTGACATACACTGTTCTTAACAGTGACAACACAATCCTTAAGGTCCTCACAAAGGTGCTAGTTAGATAAATGAAAAAGAAACACAAGACGACGAAATGGCTACCTCAGAATAGTTTTACACGTTCATCCACTTCGTTACATTTTATTATTCCCCAAAGGTTTTCCCCTTTTGAAAAATAAAGATGCTTAACCACCTCCCAAACAGAAATCATCTTCCTCCACGTATTAAGCATATTAAACTGCTAGCAAATGAAGGGTTGCCCAAAAAAAGGGGGAGGGAGTGAAATATGCTTTCTTTATAGGTTATATTATGAATGCAATATGGGTTTTTTGAGGGGAGCGGGGAACTTTTTTTTCCCCCTTTACTTTTAACAACTTACTGCCTGAAAAATATTTTCCATTGAGTATGTAAGTAGCTGATTTAAGGTGAGGGCAGACAGGTCTGCATCTATAACGCACAGGATTTATTATACACTAGCTTGACTGGCAAACTTCCTCCGTTTGTTTCTGTAAAATTTCCACAAAAGTACAGACATTACATAATGGGCAAACACTGCAAGCCTTTTTGAGAGAGGCAGGCTTCTGGGTCAAAGGTTAACGTCTGGATGACAGCAAAGATACAGATAAGGCCAGTAAACCCCCCAAACCCCCTCCTTACATGCAGTCTTTCCTTGCAATCTTAAATCTGTTGCTTCTCTGGAGGAATTTCCTTGGGTTTTTGTTTTTTTTTAAATCTGTTTACTGACCAGAAGAGTACTAAAGATGGTTTATTTTATAATATTTGGCAGTGATGGAAGAGATGGGGGCAGGGGAGTCCTTATCTTGGGAAAACAGCATTTGGAATTATTATTAAAAATGAAATGGAAAACTATATTCTTCCCATTTTATATCAAAATGAGCATAATTGGATACAAACCATATTTAATAGTTGGCAGTCAGGAGGCTGAATAAGTGGATAATGAGCAGGAAGGAGAAGCTAAGACCTTTATATTTTTCTTTTCTTTCTCCTTTCCTCTCCTCCCCTCCCCTCCCCTCCTGCCCTTTTCACTTCCATGAGTGAGCCTGAGAATCAATGTTTCGGTGAACTAGAGAGGTTAGAAAGCTTGAATGCAACCTACATGTTTGTCATGCTTTCAAATAAGTTATACAAAAGTTGATCAGATTCCTTTCATTCATTATATGGAATGCGTGGATGGAGCAGGCAAACTGCACATAGAAAGTTGTTTCTGGCACCAGGGTAAGCTTTGTGCCTAGATTTGGGACCCCGAGTGTGTGAAGAGTCCCATTTCCTGCCGATATTGACATGATGGGGTGTCAATGATGGGGTTTTTCCTCAGCTGCCTTACATATTTATTGTTGTACTATATTGTAATTATTTTTAATTTAATTTTACGGTTGTTAGCCTCCCAGAACCGCTTCAAATGAATGGCTATCGAAATTAAATAAATAAGTGTCCTCTATTTAGACAGGAGTCAGGACTTGTAATTATATTTTTGGATTGATAATGTGTCCTCATGTCATTGTTGATTCTTGGTGATCACCTGGATAGATTTTTCTCCATGATGTAGTTACATAGCTTTGAGCTAAATTATGCTTAATATTAGAAGAATGGAAGGAGATGCAATAACTGTGTTGAATTGTGTAACAGTACAGATCCCAGTTAGGCCAACAGCCCTGTTTAACAACCCTTCAAAGTTATGGCAGCATTGAGAAAGTAACTGTACAACCATGCATGGCAGCACTCCACGGTCACATGATTGTTATTTGAACACTTCTCTATGGCTTCTGATGAGCAGAATCAGAGGAGAAGTTGGCAGTAAAATTGCAAGTCACTGCCACGTGATGTCTCACTTAACTACCCCTGATGATTTACTTAATGACTATAGCGGAAGTGATGTCATAAGCCTGTTGTGGTCATGTGATGTTTCACTTAGTAACCACATCACTTAGTGATGGAATTGCTGGCCCCAACTGAGATTGCTAAGGAAAGACTACCTATATATGTGTGGTATTTTAAGTCCTCTGGATGAAAAGATTTCTGAAAAGGTTGAATGATAAATGCCACAACTGTATTTTTCACAAAAGCTTTCCATGGCTGAGCACAAGTGAGTTAACTAGGTATAGAAAACTGAGTATTAAAAAGATGACTAAAGAGATTGAAAATTATATATGAAATAGAAAGAAGAAATATGTAGAAATCATCACAATCATTAAAAAGTTGGAGAAGAGGGGGGAAACCCTTTTCGTTTATATGTATATAAATTATTACTTTATTTGCAGTACATAAATTAAAACTGTTCCTCTCTTCTAGTTTGACCTATAGAAGCACTGAGTTGGAATAGCATCTGCCAAGCAAACTCGAGAAATAAGTTAGAAACCTTGAAGTACAGGTTCAACACTATTAAGCCCAATTAATCAGCGATGGTCTGCCCTGAACCAAGTCAATCCAAATACAATTTGGCCTAGCATGATGGGCAAATGTGCATTAAAATATGCAGTGAAGATGTGGTAAGGCAGTTGAATGAGTGATTCATCAATCTTATGTAGATACTGTTTGAATGATATGAATTGGAATTATTTTATTTCGGATGCTGGGTAGAATGAAACAATTCTGGGTGTAAAATATATCTAGTTCTAGTTTTAGCCAGAGTGAGCACCCAAGCAATATTTAATTAATTAATTAACTTACTATTTTTAAGTTGACATACTATTTCTGATCATATTTTTAAAGATAAAGTAAAAAGAATAATCATACAATGGCATTATTATTGCTACCATTATTGATTAGTTAAATTGATAATAAAAATGTTTTTTTTAATTTACAATTTGAAATCTTATCTGTTCTTTCGTACACACATTAATTCAACTCTCTGCAAAATTGTCCAGTGATTTTTCTGTTAGTATTAGTCATAATCCAATATATTCCTCTGTGGGATTTATGTATAGATCTCTCATGCATCATCTTAACTTTCTGTTAATTTTCTGCATATCACAGAAGCTTATTTTTATGAAAGCATTGATAAATAATTTTGGAGACATTAGAACATCACAGAGAGAAACTGGACCATGGAGCCAGAGTTAATTAAACATTCCATATTATGAAATGCAAATAACCTGATCCTTAACTCAATTTTTCTAATTTGAAATTCCTTCTGCTGATTTCTATCAGACCTACTCTGATGATTCTATATTAAGAATCACAGATTAGTGACATTTTCATTTCCTTATCTCTTCCTGAATTACAAGTGCTTTATAAGATCCATTCCAGGTTCATGGTTTTAAATCCAATTACAGGCTGCATCTCACTGCAAGCAAAATAATACAAGAGATTACCGGTAGTCCTCGTTCAATGACCATTCCAAGTTACGGTTGGCACTAAACAAGTGCTAGTTACAACTGAACCTTGAAGTTACAGCCATTGCAATGCACCCACAGTTATATGATCAAAATTATAACTTCCTGCATTTATAGCCACTCATTCAACTGCCTTACCACATCTTCACTGCATATTTTAATGCACATTTGCCCATCGTGCTAGGCCAAATTGTATTTGGATTGACCTGGTTCAGGGCAGACCATCGCTGATTAATTGGGCTTAATAGTGTTGAACCTGTACTTCAAGGTTTCTAACCTATTTCTTGAGTTTGCTTGGCAGATGGTATTCCAACTCAGTGCTTCTATAGGTCAAACTAGAAGGTCAAAGAAGGACCTTTTCTATAGGTCAAAGAAGGAGGTACAGAAATATCTATGTTATTTTGTCATACTGTCTGTTTTCCATGTAAATATCCTGTTGTTAATGTGCGCAGTTTTAAAATACTGCAGCACAGTCTTATTTATCTGTCTTCCAAGCCACACCTAAACTAAGAGAGAAAATATATAAGCAGTCATCTTCTCCAAGGTTTTTTCCAGGGTCTATACGTTAGATTACCTAAATGAAAACTTGGTAGAGTCTCCGTGGTTAGGCCCATGCAAAGATGTTAAATGCCCATTTGTAATTGAGGTAAGAAATTATATTTCATAATACATATTTTCAAAGAACTTTTCCTTAGCCCTGAAAACATATTTTATCACCTGCTTTCCAGGAAGGTAGACCAAGGAATAATGACTTTCACATTTCCTCTGCTACTGTTTGTTTTCCTGTGTGATGCCTGACTAAAATGTTTGCTTAATGTTGTCTGAGGACTTACCTTCCTAAAGCAGTCCTTAATTGTGGTTTGTACTCTATATCTGCTTTGTTCCTCTTTTTGAAAATGAGCTGAAGTTTCCCCTATTTAAGGATGGGATGCTCATGCTAATTTAGTGAAAAGAAACAAATGGCTTTTAAAGGATTTATTATGTTGACAGGCCTAGTCATTTGTCAGAGTGACCCTCATTTATAACTTACCTTCTTTCCAAATGAATGAAAGAAAAGGTGGGTGGGTAGGAATTTAACAAGTTGCTTTATTGCTCGTAAGAACTTTGGTTTGTCTACAGATGCTCTGAGTGAGAAAAGGAAAGCAGTTTGGCTTCCATAATTATGTGTTTTTTAAAAAAACAAAAAACAAATTAAAAGCTGTCAGTTTTATTTCCATCATAAATATTACTCATGAAACCTGAATGCTTTGATAGTGAAACTGCTCATAACTTCCAAAAAACACGAAGCATAGTTTGGGAGTTTCTTAACATCCTTCCTGAGGTGGTCATTTGTAGGAGAGCTCACTTGGAGTGACTCATGCATTAAGAGATGGAAAGGAAAGAGAGGTGAGAAGAAGATACTGAAAATAAATTGACTTTTTAAAAAACATACTGCCAAACAAGTTGCAGTAGGTAGGATCTACTACATCTGCCCACATCTAGCAATGAAGCTGTTGATTGGGGAAGAGTAGTATTAGAGTATTAGAGTAGTATTAGAGTATTTGAGTATTGGACCACTGATGTGTCATCAAATCATTTCTTTGCCACAATGACTATAATATTGTAAAAGTGATCCTTTTGATAGTATAACACCTCTGTAATCAACAAATTAAGCTTGAATTAATAGGCTTCTGTTTTCAAAGTTCTGCTCCTGAGCTCCTCAGTAGTAAATCTAAGGAATGATAGAATGACTCACCAACAAAATGTTAATCCTGAAAGAAGCATGCATTAATTTGTCCTTCCTTTTCTGCATTTTAAAGACTTACTGGATACCTACTTGTTCATAACATCAATGGCCCATACCTTGGATCAATCACTCCAAGAATGAGCTCTCTTCCTAATGACCACTTCAGGAAGGATGTTAGAATTTATTCACCCAAATTAGCTTTAAGAGTCACCCTACAAATCGGTGTTATAACGGCTTATTCAGAATGCTGAAGCACCAGAGAAAGAAATGTTTCAATAAGACCCAATTTACCATCATTGCTGTTTTTGCTGTAATAAAAGTAGGTTAAAATGTCCTACTATTTAGTAGGAAAGCAGTGAAAAAGAAAGGAATCCCCATCTTGTCTTAAGTCATCAAGATACAATAAGGCACTGACAGTCTTTGATAAGCAATAAACTCTTAAAAGGCCAAAGGACTTGGATGGTACCTTCTGAGATGCTTCTCACAATCCTGTGGACTGAGATACCTTTGTGTGATGGTGGTCTGGACTGCTCTTCCTCCTCTCTCCCAACATCATTCCCACAGACCATTACATAATCTGACCTATCCATTGAGACTGTAGCATTATTACTGCTTTGAAAAGCTAGCAACCTGGTGGTGAGATAATCAACAAATATTCATTGTTTCCCATGGCATCTTTTAGAGGTAGAGGTATGAGAAAGCCCTATTGGGGGAAAACAAGGTTGACAGAAAGGATTCTAGCCTTCCCGTGTACTAGTTTTCTGAATGCAGAAAGATTTAAGCATACAGTTTCCCCCTCTCTTCAGTGTTATAAAGAGTTTCCACGTTCAATTTCTTCCATCTGTCGCTTCAAAGCCAGAGCTGTTTATGTACTACTCTGTACAGACCCAATGATACCACTCGAGCAACAGCTTGCCACAGAAAAAGAAAGTTGCCTAGAAAGCAAATAATCCAGTTGTTTCAAATTCAGCCAAACCATACGTTGAAAGTACAGTTGTGTCATGAGGTAGTTAAGACCGACCAACTTCTGTTCAAGCAATCTCATGCTGTATTAGCCGAATTATGTTTCCTTATTGAAGCTACCTGCTGTTCTAGTTCCTAGTGATGTGAGCTATACTTTAGATCCTCATGTTAATTTATCTGAAGCTAATTCACCTGAACATTTGTTAAATGTTACCTAACTAAATCTACCCTCTTCCTGCTTCTAGCTTTTATATCTTCCACCACTTCAGAAGAAGGCAGAAAAGGGTAAGAGAAGGGCATTTTTTTCCTTTTGCCTTCAGTTTTGAGAAGTCTGCTTTTTTTTTTTTCTTTTCATTGCAGTATACATCATACTTTCCTCAGGGTAGCCGGGACATTTTTCTCCTGGGAAACTCAGTTATATGACTACCATAATTTAATTTGCTTTTATTGAATCCACCACTTTTATCTGTTCTTCCACATCATAACAAGTGGTTTACAATAACTTAACAAAAATCATCTGGACAGAACAATGATACAAAGATATATTTTCCCTATTCATCTGCTTTGGCCTCATAGATTAACCATAGCCTTTCAAAAAGTTCTTGTAGAATCCCAGGGTTTTTCAGAACATTTTAATAATTAAGATACAAACTGCATGGCTCTGAGTTGAATTAGAAAAGAAACTAGATGGTGCTACCTTTGTAATCCACTTAGTTGGAGAAGATGCTTAGCTGTATGTAATTATTTTTTTACAGAGCTAACACACAAAGTCATACTCTCTCTGTATGTATGTATGCACACACTCACACGCAGACATACATACAGTACCTACATACTTCAGATTACTGATTATTCTGTTCCTGTGGCCTCACATTATTATAATCTCTTCTTGTTGGAATTTTGGCAAACTGGGTTGTTTTTCTTGATCCTGGACCTTGGTTGTGTATGGATTATTATTATCTGATTGTTCTATTATTGTTTGATTTTTAATCATTTATGTTCTTCACATTGCCATGTGATCATATTAAATTGTCTAAAGAAATAAATAACATTATTTTTTTTGTCACAGGAAGTTGCAGTTGCTTATTTAACAATTGGCTATGGCTTGTTTTTTTTCTTCATTTACAGTTCTGCCTTCAACATTGTGGTGTTTTGTGTGGAGCAAAAGTTAATATGGAAAGTGGTGTTAAGCATACTTTATTTTTAATTCCCTAATTCAGAGTTTATATCCATCTTTATATTAAACCTGGTTAAGGCTGTTACGCTGGGCTTTCCTATATTCCTAAATTAGTTTGACAACATTTGTTTATTTGTTTTTAGTTAACTCAAGAGTTTTCTAACTTTCAGTGTACATGGCCGCAAGCATATTACAACCATTCGACTTCTAATGCAAGTTTTTAAGTGAAATTTATATGCTAACTTATATGTGTTTTACTAAAGCCATCAACCAGTTGGCATTTGGAGTTTGCAGTAATAAAACAAAAACTTAAGAGCTTCCAGGGATAACTTGTACTCGCTGTATCCAAGATAACAGTGGGCTGTGCAAGCTGGTTTGGATTATAGATTAAACTGATGGATGAATCTTGCTGCAGATGGAATGAGGTTTATACCATTTTCCCAGAGGAAATGTTTGCACCAATGTATGCATACAGAAAAATATCTGTTGGCAAACTTTAACTTTTCTTTCGTAGGTTGCAATCCTTGAGGAAATGAATTGACATATAATAGATGCTTTGTTTGTCTTTTGAACAATAATGTGAGTTGAAGAAAGAGAGAAAAACCATTCCATTAATGCATTTGCTTCTAAGCAGGACTAGAGAACATATGTCCACCATATCTTGTTAAGCTACAACTCCCACCAGGACTTCCAATAGTGAGCAATGAAGTGACCTGTAGTTCAGTGATGTCTTAATAGTCAGAGGTTCCATCCCTTATTGTAGAGGCACGTTAAAGAAAGTAAAATATGAAGCATTTTACTGCTCCTTGATATTCTCCAAATGTTCCTTGAGATGGAGGGAGTTAATTAAACAAAGCCCAATGGCACTAAGACTGTTGCAGATTATTGTTTCAAAGCACAGTTCGTCTTTTGTTTAGTCCTGCATCATTTTGTTTCCACACCATAAGACGACTATAACAATGGATTTGAACTTCAGCGCTGTTATGTGCAGGTATTTCTGTCTGGCAATTGGTGGCTGATTGAATCAATGTCAAATAGTTCTAAAGACTGAAAGGAGCTTGATTGATTTTGATCATTAAGCTCTGTAAAGGGGGTACTATTAATTTAGCTGGTGAAAATGTTAAGCGCTGGTTGTGACATGTTAGGTTAAAGAGCTACCCGTGATATAAAGCCCTCTTTTCCCTTCTTGGTCCTTGATTCTGAGTTCCTTCAGGGCTGCACCGTCATAAATAAATCAAGCGTGTTTTGGGCACAGTTAGCAGCCTCTGTTTAGCAAAGGGACATGACTAAAAGGACACCAATGCTTAATCATCCCTGATGGGGGAAAGGAGAAAGGGAAGACAGGCACCATCTCACCCTCCACATCAAAAAGAGGGGTCATTAATAGGATTATAAAATGCAACTTTCTCTTCACCTAAGTGCATTAGAGCTGACCTAGAAATAAAGAAATACCTTCTGATTTCTAGTCTTTCTCTTTTGTTTCCTTTACTGTCCAAAACAATAGCATTTTCCTGAGTAACCTCCTTTTAAAATGGCAGGGTAAGTTGCCTAGTGGTTCATTGTTCTTTTAGGCCTGGTTAATAATATTAAATAACAATATTGCTGTTACAGAAGATGCTGATCCTCGTTAACACTTCTTCAGGTCATTGTGTTTTTCAGATAGCTATAATTGTATGCAAGATTGTCTCAGGACTTTCTCCTGAATTTGGCATGTTTGTGGTGGGTATTAGCTGGGTCGGTTGGAGCTGCTAGTGTTGCTGGCACCGGAGGGATTTTGGTTATTCCTGTAAAGTAGTATTCTCAACCTTACCGCTTTAAGAGGTGTGGACTTCAACTCCCAGAATTCCCCAGCTGACCACACAATTTAAAGTTGCCAAAATTGAGAAATACTGCTCTAAGTGAAAGATTCGTCTTCTAAGTTGCTTTGAATTCTGTGTAAAACAGTGCAGGCTATATACGGTAACTTTAAGGTTGTGCAGCTTTCAAATTTAGAATGAACTAGTATGCTTTATTACACTTAAGGAAATAGTCTTATTTTGGGTTTTAGCGATTAGACTGATAGATCTAGTTTATATTATTATGAAAAAACAAAAAGTTGTGATTTGATGTTAATGCCTTATTTTACTGCAACAGAGTGAGTTGGAAGTCAATGTTTCTTTTTCTCTTAATCCTTCCTCACTTTTCTTCCTCCCTCCCCCCTTTGTTTTCCTATTTTCTTTTGTATTTTGTATCCTATTTTATTTTATAATTCAATAAAAATGTTAACGGGGAAAAAAGGAAATAGTCTTAAACTGTGGGACTTCTGCCTTTATTCTTTGGGGACCTTTGTTTTTATGTACGGTTTTTAGATTTCAAGTTTTTGAAGCTTCTTTCACTATAATTTTAATATTGTCCACAATTATGGGTTTTATACTGTGCTTTGTAGTTTTTAAAAGAATGTTTTATTTTGTATAGCTACCACAGGCTGGATTTATTGATAGAAAGCAGATTACAAATGTAATATATACATAAATAGAATGGAGGAACTGTTCCATTGATGAAGAGCTGTGTTGATGGGATAACATAATCACCATGGAGGCCTGATTCCTTTGGTAGAAAGTTTGACAACTAGAAATTTACTATTAACATTAGACTCCTGGATCCAAAACTTCTTTACACTTCTACCAACTTTCCTTTGGAACAAACTCCTGGGGTAGAATAAAAGAAGTACAGTGCAGAAAATAATCAACTTTGCCCTCTGAAGTTTTTGAACTCTCACAGTTCTGGGAAGAATCAGTAACTCTAGGCAATTATGTCTCACTCCTGCATAGTGGTGTAGGAGGCTAATGCCTCCTACTAAGGCAGCATTTAACATCCAGCTGCCTGCAATTACTGCGAGTTCAAATCTCACCAGGCTCAAAGTCGACTCAGCCTTCCATCCTTTCTAAGGTGGGTAAAATGAGGACCCGGTTTGTGGGGGCAATAAACTGACTTTATATAAAATATAAAAAAGTATGAAGGCTATTGCTTAATGCATTGTAAGCCGCCCTGAGTCTCCGGAGAAGGGCAGCATATAAAAATAAATAAAAATAAAATAAATAAATAAAAAATATTCCTGTTCAGTATATATGTACTAATCCCATACAGATTTACTATGGAGCAAGAGCCACTGGAATCTAATCTGTGCAAGCCAGATTATTGGGATGAATGGGATAGAACAGAATAACAAAGTT
Organism: Arizona elegans; assembly: GCA_022577455.1. Classification (NCBI taxonomy): domain Eukaryota; kingdom Metazoa; phylum Chordata; class Lepidosauria; order Squamata; family Colubridae; genus Arizona; species Arizona elegans. Next base: position 191,988,745 of record JAKOOJ010000001.1, read on the forward strand.
GGAAGGGACCGTGGAGGTCTTCTAGTCCAACCCCCTGCTCAGGAAGGAAACTCTATACCAATTTCAGGCAAATGGTTGTCCAATCTCTTCTTAAAAACTTCCAGTTTTGGGAGCATTTACAACTTCTGGAAGCAAGTTGTTCCATTGATTAATGGAACCTCCCCCCAGAGTTACGTACAATAACAGACCTCCGGATTTTTCGTCGGGCCCTGAAAACCCATTTATTCCAACTAGCTGGGCTGGCTTGAGTCAAACTTTTAAACTATTTTAAATTGGAACTGTTTTTAATTATGGCCAAATTATTTAATTATTTTAATCAGTTCTTTTTTTAACCTTTCTATGTCTGGATTTTACTTTGGCTGTGCACCGCCCTGAGTCCTATATTGGAGAAGGGCGGTATAGAAATTAAAACAAACAAATAAATAAATAAATAAATTGTTCTGTCAGGAAATTTCTCTTTCATTCTAGGTTGCTTCTCTCCTTGATTAGTTTCCATCCATTGCTTCTTGTCCTGCCCTCAAGTGCTTTAGAGAATAGCTTGGATCATTCCAAATACTTGGTTGTATGGTGAATTGTCAAACAATTTGGCTTTAAATCTTGAATCTAGAATTTTAAATTGAGCTGGCAAGTGCGTTGATATCAAGTCAGATGGAAAGTTATCAAGTATTTTGAAATCCAACTGTGCCCTCTCTTCTACCTCAATGCCATTTGCTTCCGCTTCCTTAAAGTGCTACAGGAATTTGCCCCATTTAATGTTTTGAGGTCACGGGTAAGGAGCAGTCCAATTGTTATTTCCTTTTTCTCGGCCTCTGGAGAGAAATCCATGCCTCTGCTTTACAATCTTCCACTCATTATTTCTTTCAGGCAAAAGGCTGTTCAGGGGAAGCGTCCATTAGAACTCTTCTATGTAAATTCATGTAATTTTGTGTAATTAACTCTTTTCATAAATGTTTTAATTAAGAATTACATGTCTATTGTCTATCAAAATAGTTCATTTTTAAAAAAAATTAAAAAGACAATATTAAAATGTTTTAAAAATGTAAAAATGTTTTAAAGACAAATTTAGGAGTAAAATTGAAACTAGTCAGCCTAATTATCGGGGCCTTTCATGTCTCATACCTTCTGTTTATAGTTTTAAATGGTAATTTTATTGTACTGTGTTCTTATTTTGTTTACCATCCAAAGTTCCTTCTGATAGACAGGTGGCTATATAAATTGGAAGATAGATAGATAGATAGATAGATAGATAGATAGATAGATAGATAGATAGATAGATGATAGATAGATATAGCACTTAGACTTATATACCACTTCACAGTGTTTTACAGCCCACTCTAAACAATTTACAGAATCAGCATATTACCCCCAACAATCTGGGTCCTCATTTTACTGACCTCGGAAGAATGGAAGGCTGAGTCAACCTTGAGCTGGTGAGAATCAAACTCCTGGCAATCGGCAGAATTAGCCTGCAATACTGCATTCTAATGACTGCAGCACAAGATAGATAGACAGAGGGAAAGAAGGAGACAGCAGTGGATTAACTACCAACTGGGAGACATTTTTGGGAACCATGGAGAATAATCCCTAAAACTGTCAAGATTTGAAGACTGTAGCTGACCATAGCTTCCTGTATAAGTTCTGTTTTCTGATGTGCGTGCCTGTGTGTCTTATTTCTACAGCAAACATCATGTACCTGGCAAGCCAAGAAATGAGAAATGTTCTAGAGCGAGACAATTCTACAATAAAGCAACATTTAAATAAGGTAGACTTTTATTCTTTACACTTTCAATTGGATACTAGGACTGTTCAACACTTCAGATTCCACTCCAAAATGAGGGGTGCAAATATAGCATCTACTTGCCAGTTTTTAAACCATCCATATCTTTTTCTGGGGTTATGTGATGGCTGCAGAGAACGACTTAGTGATTGTGTAAAAGATACAGCAGCTTTAAAGAGTTGCAAAGAAGTGTTTTATTTGTGTTCCCAATGCTCTGAAGCCATTGGCTCCCGGTGGTCTTCCGGGTGCGCTTCAAGGTGTTGGTGACCACCTTTAAAGCGCTCCATGGCTTAGGGCCGGGGTACTTACGAGACCGTCTTCTGCCACCAATAGCCTCCCACCGGCCAGTACGCTCGCACAGAGTGGGCCTCCTCAGGGTGCCGTCCGCGTGACAATGTCGGCTGGCGACCCCCAGGGGGAGAGCCTTCTCTGTGACGGCGCCCACCCTCTGGAACAACCTTCCCCCCCAGAGTTACGTACAATAACAGACCTCCGGATTTTTCGTCGGGCCCTGAAAACCTATTTATTTCAACTAGCTGGGCTGGCTTGAGTTAAATTTTAAATTGATTTTAAATTGGGTTGTTTTAATTTATGGCCAAAATATTTAATTATTTTAATACTGTTTTTAAATTTTGTATGCTCTGTTTTTACTTGGGCTGCGCACTGCCTTGAGACCTATTTGGAGAAGGGCGGTATAGAAATTTAATAAATAAATAAATAAATAAATAAATAAATAAATAAATAAATAAATTTTCCCAAATTATTTCCAGTCTTCTTGTTTATCTGTTTTCAAATCCACTCCATTTCACTCAGCTTTAATTCCAGGTTTCAGCAATTTAGTAATTATTTGCAAAATTCTGTGTACCTCATCTCATCTTATAATAGTTTAAGGTGAGCTATTACAAGAATATTTTAGAATAAAATTAACAAAATATCCCAATTCGACAGCATCAAAAGAGAGAGACTTAAGTATTAAGACATTATGTGTTATTAATTTATCTATTTTATGTATTAATAAATTTGTGCCATTTGTATACTGCTTATTAATTTTAAAAAGTCCCATGGGCTCTCTACAGTCAACATAAATCACATACCTGAAACAATCAAAATAGTTTAAGGATCAAGTCAAAACAAACAAACAAGGGAAATTCTGTGTTTTATTTGAAGGCATGTCTTCTCAGGATGAGTCCTCCTCTGAAGGTGAACTTGCACGTCTAGCCATACCATGTGCACTCTCTGAACCAAAGACCAGGACAAGGGGTGGCATAAATCCCATTTTAGAATCTCATGAAATAGAGGACCTTTTATTATAGACATTTGACAAGCAGTGACATCATGTGCCAGAGTGGATGTCATTCATGTCATAATTGGCATTGATGCCAATTATGTAATTCACATTATTTATGTGAAGGCACTATGGCATATATCATGTCATAGTTACTTCAACAAAATGTCCTCACCTAAATTGGCAGAAAAGACCAGATTGTAGGGAACAAAGGAGATTGAGAATTCAGACACAGAGGTACAGATGTGACTAATGAATTGGTCTACTTGTCAATGAAGCTTCCTCAGTTGTAGAGTTTGACTTACTCCTTTTGAATAGCCTAATGGCTAACAATGGGAGCCTGGGTGGAGTTTTATGAGTTCTGGTTTTACAAGCTTTTAGTTTGTAATAGACAAGGCTGGAAATAATGTTACTATACCTTGTTTCTGACTTACTTAATTCATTCAACCCCTGACACTTGACCTCCATCCTGACTTTGGTTCTTGTCTTTTGGATAATAGACTCTGTTTGATGCCTCAACTTTATTTGACCTCTTTATATGGACCCTAGTATGGCATCTGACTCTGTTTTTCTGCTGCCTGTGAATTATTGGGCTCTGCAGTCCTGACTTGCTAACAATTTGTTTACTCCATGCCTAGCCCAGAAGAATCAACTGCTATACTACTGTATATTATCTATTAATAAGATAATTAGGCTGAAGAAGGATGATCTGGCTTGCTCTAGAAGGCTTCATTCATTCAAGTTGGTTTTTTTTTTTAATTTATATGCCGCCCTTCTCCAGAGAATCAGGGCGGCTTACAATGCGTTAAGCAATAGTTGTAATTATATTGTATTTGTTTATTCAATTTGTATTTATAGGAATCTTCCAAGTGTCAGCAAGGAATAAACTTTAATTGATATTAACAGGGAGCCAAAGTTTTTAGACCACTTCGGTCCCTATTCTCACTCTCTCAAAAAAGGGAGCATTGGTATTACTTTTCCAGGAATCTTAAAGGCAAGAGAAGTGTCCATGCATCAGGAATGAAGGACTCCTGACATATATATTGCTAAATGTAACTCCCTGTAGTCCCACCCAATATGACCAATAGTAGAAAATGCTGATAATTCTTATTCAAGAACTTCTGTACGGTTACATGCTTTCCATCCATCAAGTTGAGAAAGATTTGTAAAGCCAAGAAGAAATATTTAATTCAAGCCAGCCCTTTGAATTGGACCTAGAAGCTGCAAATCAAGTTGGATATAGTTTTTTTTTTTTTTTTTTAAAGGAACCCTGTAGTAAGTTTATAATGTTCTGGACACTTTTTTTCACTACAGTTTTCAGTTCCTTATCTTCCATGAGTAAATCAAATGGAAGGGAGGTCAGCTTAAGAACTGCTTTCTTTCATTCTGGCCACAGCGATGCTCAGGTGTTCTCCTCAATCACAATTATTATGGCTCCAATTAGTGGATTCAATCACTTCTTCTTTACCCCCAAGTAGGCCAGGAGAGCAAGAATCAATGGCATTTTCCTTCTGTGGGCATGTTCTCTGAGGATTGGATGAAGGAATTCAACAGTTCTCTCTAGTGACTAGTCCCTTGGACTAGAAGGGAAAGCAAGGCAGAATACTTGTTAGTTTCACAATTGCTTTTTTTTTTTTTAAACACATGAGTAGCAAATTTTGTGAAATGCTGGATTTCCATCTCAGGTATAAATACAAACATCTTATGAAACATTGGCATTTGTATAATTGACTACTTAGTGTTCTATGCCATCTTTTTGTGCAAAATCACAAAATGATACTCAGCACCTGAAAACCTTTGTTTATTCAGTTTGATGCAGCCTGAATCTAAAAGCAATATAATGGAAACAAGAAATGACAACATCAACTGGAACAAAAGAAAAAAGAATAAGCTGGTAACTTCAGCAGACTCCCATACGTCCCACCAACCCAGCAAATGCTGGGGCACCAGCTATTCTGGCCCAAGGTCTAGGAGAACAACCCTTGTAGTCCTTCAGGTTGTGAGTTACACAGATCTCAAGGAGCCTCATTCTTGATGGCAGATGCTGCAACAGAGAAGGTACATTTCCTAGATACTGATAAATGACATTATTTAATCCAAAGAACCCAGAGCATCCCAACCCTATCAGCTGAAATTGATCAGCCAGACACCACAGGAGAAAGGCAGCCCCTCAAATCACCGGGCCCTAAGCCATGCTGTTGACCCCTGTACTGAGCTACATGAACGAATGGTTTGACTCAGGGTGATATAACTTCCTGTGTTCCTATAATAAGCGGCCAATGAAAGAAAAGAGGTGAGGCCATCTACAAGTGCCAAAGTCCTGCATGTGCAAGCAACTAACCGTGTGGGAGGAAGTTTATTGGGCTTTGGTCCAAGGTCATTCATAAAGATGAAGTGTTTTGCTATGCAACATTTTAAGTCAAAATACGTTTGGAAGAAACTCCTCCTCCTCTTCCTCCTCCTCCCTCTAATTTAACCTTGTTCTTTTTTTTCCATCACAGGCTTATTTCATTATATGAGCATAAAGAAAAAATTGCCCAGTGAAGCAGCCAAAACCAATTTTGAGTTGCTTTTATTGAAACAGCTTGTCTACTATTGCCCAGGGTTTTTTTTTTTTAATCCAATGTCCAAAGCTGTCCATAGCAGTCTAATAGTTATTGCCCTTGAAAGATTCATAATCTGGAAAGCAGCAGTATGGAAGACACTACAAGAGAAGACTTTCTTCCCCCAGCCAGAGTAAATTATTTCCCTCCAGTTTGGAAAATCCTTCAAATACGCTGCATGAATAAGTCTAAAACATCTTCTGCAGCCAGGAACACCTTTCATTTCGGCAGGTCTCAGATGTTTTTTGGACGGTGTATTGCTGAAGTCCAAAGTTAGAAAAGCAGCCCGGGAAGATTTTGCTATATGTAGCACTTAACCATACTTTAGCCCACATAGCAGTTCCAATTTAATCCTTTTGTGACCAAACCTCAATAATAGAATTGAAAAGGAGGGAGACATTGAGCTCCTAGAGAGCAGAAAGTAAAACAGAATTACAATAAGTGAGGTTTCTTGGGGTACAGTTGACCACTTAGACATGTTTTAATAACTTACTTCAGAAGGTCTCACATTCATATTCCAAATTTGCAAAGTCCTGTAGATCAGCCTTCCCTAAACTGGTGGCCTCCAGAGATGCTGGACTTCAGTTTCCGTAATTCATAGCAATTTGGCCAGAGTGTCTGGAAAGTAGAGGATACTTGTAGGCCACCAGGTTAGGAAAGGTTTCTGTATCAACTTGCACTCAATTAAATGTGCATACTGTACAGTACTGTTAAATAATGAATATTCTAGTCAAGTTGCAGCATATATTATTAAGCGCAAAATAAAATAGATTCAGCTCATAATAGAGCATTAATGAGCAAAAAAGGGTTTCTTTTAAAGAAAGTTTCCTTATTAAATTACTATTCAAGACATTTCAGCATTTGATGCCAAGGTAATTGCAATACTCTTTAGTTGTGCTCTAAATCTGCTGTATAATAAGATGACCTAACCGTACATCTCTCCATTTGGTGGTGGTGAGGGGCAGTGATCAATGAAGACTCCATTTCTCCTATCATTCTATCTGTCCCTCCATCCGCCACTGCATTGCAATTCCATAGAATTTACCTTTTTTACAGGAATATCTTTAAAATATCCATGATCGATATAAAACTATAACAGAATCTCTGAAACATATGAAAACCAAGCCAAGTCAATAAAAAGAAGTAGAAGTTACATAGATATTTTACATTAGCCACTACCATCCTGATGTAGCACGAAATACATTGGACTACAAGTCCTATCATTCCTAAATTAATAGCAGTAGGGCACTTGAGTGTGAAGCATTTGGAGAGTAATACCAACACTTAAGCTTGCATCCAGTGATAATGCATTAAATCCAAAACACAAAATAGGAGCATCAGATTTCTTTATAACCATTACTTTTTTTGGTGGGTGGGAGGACGGGAGTCAAAAAGTGAAGGAAAAAAAACCCACAAGGAAATGAAAGAAAAGTAATTTTTATATTAATGATTCAAAAATCAGATTTCACCCATTTTGCCTATTTTATGAAGTGTTAGACCAGTAACATATCTTTGGGTTAATGATGAAGATACAGAACAAGAGGAGAGAAAGAGAGACGAGGAGTTTGTGAGAAACTGAATGAGAAGAGATAGCAAATAAACATATTCCCCGACCCTGAACATCACCACCAATGTCCCAAAGGTGCTTTTTCAAGAGGTAACTAACAGGAGAACAAAGTCAGCAGGATAAGATTCAGCAGTCCATCTGCATTTAAAAAACAAAAGCCACTCTTTTTGAAGACAGCAAAGTCCACATTTTGGAGAGAAGAACACTGGTTTGAAAGAAGGGTCAAACAGGCCGTCTGTGTCAAAATTGAACAGCCCTCTCTCAACAGGCGGGGGTGGGGAGGTTATGATATCATCTATCTCCAGTCTACAACACAGTCCTTTCAGCAGTTCCAAGAAGGCTCCACACCCATTTGCACTACTCAGGTGACCCTGAAGACCCAGATAAACCTCCAAGTGGCCTCAACGACTCTCTAAAAGAATGCAAATAACCAGCTAAATCCTTCCATTCCCCAACATCCAGTCAGAGCTGAAGAAGCTTCTTGGATGAAACGTCTTGAAAGAAAAACAAGAAAGTCCAATTGCCTCTTGAAAAAGCACCTTTGGAACAACTATGACATGGATGTCTGAGAATCTCCATAGACATCACTACCAGGGTTGAAATGTAAAATTTGCTACTACCGGTTCTGTGGGCGTGGCTTGGTGGGGGGGGAGGGTAATGTGACTGGGTGGGCGTGGCCAACTATATATATATATATATATATATATATATATATATATATATATATATATATATATATATATATATCTTTTCAAAGCATTTTTTCTAATGCTTTGAAAAGCCTCTGTCGATCAGGCAACTCAGCTGGGATCGTCAGAGAGGCTTTTTTTAAAATGCTTTGAAAAGCCTCTCTGATGATCAGGCAACTCAGCTGGGATCGTCAGAGAGGCTTTTTTTAAAATGCTTTGAAAAGCCTCTCTGATGATCAGGCAACTCAGCTGGGATCGTCAGAGACTTTTCAAAGCATTTTTTTTTACTACCTCTTCTGCCAAGATGTTGCAGAAAAAAATGCTTTGAAAAGCCTCTGACAATCCCAGCTGAGCCACGCAATCATCAGAAGCTTTTTTTTTTACTTTCAAAAGCATTTTTTTGTCGGAAGAGGTTGTAGAAAAAATGCTTTTAAAAGTAAAAAAAAAAAGCCTCTGATGATCATGCAGCTCAGCTGGGCATGGGGGGGGGGGCCACAGGGATTTTTGCTATCAGTTCTCCAAACCACCCGCCGCCATCACTACCAGATTGGGCTATCCAGTCTGAACCGGGAGCATTTCACCCCTGACCACTACCAATCTTTGAGTTAATAAATAAGCCTAAGGATGAAAAACATTTTTTTTTCATTGAATGAGAAGGCAATAGGGCCATATTTGGCTCTCCCAGGCTTTTTTAATGACATATGTTGCCATAGGCAGAACCATCTTTTTGTCTGAATTTATGTCTGAATTATACATAGGCTTATTTGAGCATTGACTGTTTTGAAAATATATTTGGTCACAAAGTCTGATGCATTTAGTATGATTCTACTGCTGTGAATTTTTACACCTGAACTGAAGGCACTGAGGACTCTATGCCTCTCAGACATTTTTTTAAAATTTGTATTGGACCTTTGGCAACCATACAACAGGCAGAAATATTTTTAGGGATGTTTTTAACACATTTTTGTTAGGACTTACACTTTCTTTGAGAGGCCTTAATGGCATAGGATCACTGTAGGAAATAGCTGCTTTCTTAGAAATGCTGAAACATCCTGTTGATAACAATCTCAACTAACTACCATCATATTGGCCATATTTATGAAAAATTAAATACTCACTTTACAAAAGTTTGTGAGAGAATACTTTGAAGAATTTGCTGTTTCATTTTTAAAACATACTAATGATACAGTATCAAGAAAGTTTACTAAGGTTAAATCTGGATAGTGGTGATGCTGGTGATAATGCTAATTAATATACATAGTAGATCGTGGTGAACTGTGTTTTTATTATTATGGAAACAGTCTATATTAGAGAGGGGTTTCTGACAGGGTTTTCGGCAGATGTGTAAGTGTAAAATTCACACTTTAATCATACTCCAGTCCTAATTATTTTGTGCTTTTAGGAACAAAGATACGGGATCTAGGCCCCTTCAAAATGATGCTAGATTTGAACTACCACCAGTTGCAGCCATTACAGATAGTCCTTGACTTACGATCACAATTGAGCCCAAAATTTATGTTGCTAAGCGAGGCAGTTAAGTGAATTTTGCCCCATTTTATTACTTTCCTTGTCACACTTGTTAAGTGAATTGAAGCAGTTGTAAAATTACTAAACAGATTGTTAAGTGAATCTGGTTTCCCCATCGACTTTGCTCGTCAGAAGGTCATAAAAGGTGATCACATGACCCCAGGATATTGCAACCGTCATAAATACATGCCAGTTGCCAAGCATCTAAAGTTTAATCACCTGATCATGGGGATGCTGCAACGGTTGTAAGTGAAAAATAATCATGTCATTTTTTTTCAGCCATTGTAACTTAGAACAGTCACTAAATGGAAGGCTATAAGTCAACGATTACCTGTATCTCTATCATTAGTGCCCAAACAAGACATGTTGAAGGAGGAGAAGGAGGAAGCAGAAGCGTGGAAAGAATAGGGTGTTTCATTGGTGCTTGTAGAAAATGAACATTAACCAAAGCTGTTTTAATTGTGTTGGAAATCATTTTGATCTAAATTTAAGCCAGATAGCCAGTGTGGCATGGTGATCAAGATGGTAAACTAGAACCTTAATTCTAATATTTTTTTTCACCTTTGAAAGTTCAGTAAATAACTCTGGCCCAATCATTCTCAGCCCCTCATCCCCTCACAGGTGCATTATGGGGAAGAATAAGAGGATGGATTCATTGTATGCCACCTTGAGCTCCTGTACAACGGGCAGGATATAAATCAAATAAAAAGCAGCTTTTGTTAGAACTATGGTGGTGGAGGAAAGAAGTCAGCAGTGCAAAAGGAAGCACTCACCTAAATATAAAGCATGGATTTGATGTCTCAGCACAGGAGAACCAATCAACAACGTGAAGTAGAAGCTGATCATCTGAAAGAATTGTCCCAGAAGTTTATAACTATATCTCAGTGGCTAGTGTTATAATGGGGTGGGAAGAACTGAAGCATAAGCAAGGGGAAATGCAGAGATTGTGTTCATGCAGTATCTCTGCAACCCAGAAAGAAGAAGAAACTTGCCTTTTTCAGGTGATGTATAGAATGGCTCCTATTGGTGATGAAATATTTTCAAGGTCATGGAATCCACAATTTTTTAATTACACAGACAGAGATAATCTGCAAGCAAAGCACAAGATGTCAGGATGTTTTCCTTGGGCAGTCTGGATCTACTCTTATTTTCTTTGTTAACTTTTCTTCTGGGCTGTGACACCCAGTTCATGTTTTGGAGGAAAGGGTTCGCCTTCCTTCCCTGCATGCTGAGATCCCAGTGAAAAATCCTTCCCTATCTGCAGCTGCTATTTATTTAAAAGTTTAAAAAAAAAAAAAACCTGACAAAATGACGCATTTAGTAGGATGTCTGATTTGGCCCTAAAAGTAAAAACAAAAGCAACTGGAAAGCGCAACGGCCCATACTAAGTTTGTTTGTTTTGACGATCGTTTGCCACCCAGAGTTAATGGTTTGAGATAGGTGGCTATACAAATGGAATAAGTAAATAAATAAACACCCCATTCTAAGTTGCTTGCTTGAAAACAAATCCTATTGATCCTCAGGTTCCAATTTTTACATCTAAGACTTTTGTTTTGCATCCAACTTGAAGAAGCAGGAGGACTAAACTTCCTGGATTTTCCTGTCAGAAGAAACGTTTCTGCCTGTAGATTGGCTAAATAAGCAGATGTTAAAAAAAAAAAAAATCCACTGGACTCTCCAACTATTACGTTGGTTGTGGATAAATATCCTCCCAATCAAGGGCTATTATCCTTAGTGTCACATTAGTGTCACTAGGCAATACAATAATTCTCAGTAGGTCTCTCTTGATTGGTTGAAAAGTGTTTTACAACTTCAGTAATCTCCATTGAAGAAATTCTGACCATTGACATTTATTACCTAAGTATTTCTAATACATATATACAATGTTTTATAATCTACCGTGGTATGCCATGACTCTTGAATTTCTCTTTGGACTGTAGATATTATTCATGTCTTTGTTTTTTATCTAATAATTGGATTTAACTCTGGTCTCTTTCTTTTCCTGCCACCATCTTTACTTTAAGACAGTTCTCTATTTTTATTTTAGCTCATTTTTTACTATGGATCAACTGACTCATGGTGTCCTCTGCAGTACTATGAAGAGATGAAGATGGCGTTTCCAGACGGAGATATTCGAATCTGTGAGAAAGGAATCAGCCATTCTTTTGTCTTGGATTCCAGCAAAGAAATGGCTGAAATGATAACAGGCTGGATACAGGATGATCTCGCCAAGCTATGATAAAGACAGAGTAGAGCAGAGCAGGAAGAATTAGCTGTATTGTTGCCATGTAATCTTCCTTGATAGATTATGCTTTGATCTGTCTGTGCAATTATGGTTTGCTTTTTTCTGGAAGCTCTGGTGTTAACCTGATGGCTCATATTACATTCCTGTTGACAGGTTTCTAACAAATACCCAAGGTAAGGTTGTAAACACATGGGGATGACTGTATCAAACCAGAGCCCTGGATTTCTTTAGGCCAGTGTCAGCCTCCCTCTATAAACAGTGACTACCAGTTCAGGTGACTCACAGGATTGTCGTAACAAAAGAAAAAAGAGAGAGAGAGAGAGATCCCCTCCCCTCCATGTGCCATCTTGATTTTCCAAATGTATGAATTAATGGGCCATTAATTCTGTGTCTAGCTAGCACAATGCCTCTAGCAGGATTGTATGAATTATTGCATCAGGTGTTTAGATTTCTGACATATAAGTTTGTTTATCAACACCATTCATTCTACCACAACATTGTAGTAGTATTGCACCCATAATTGTGTCCCATACTGTTGTTGAAGTGGTTAGGGTTAGAACTGACTGTCACTCATCATTGGGGGAAAATAGGATCTAATTTAGGGTGATGATATTAGAATAGCAAATCACTACAAAATTGTTGTTATTGCTTAAATTAATTTCAACATCCATTGTAATGGAAGACATATATTTGGTGTGCAGAAAATGAACTATGTTGCTCACAAGCAGAACCAACAATGAATTAATAAGCTATATATTTCTTACAAATAATCCTAGACCTATGACCACAAATGAGACCAGAATTTCACTTGCTAAGCAGAGTCATCACATAATTTTATGACCAGTTTTACCAGTTGTTAAGCAATTTCAGGGGTTTGCAACATGGCCACTTAACATGGTTGTTAAGTGAATCACATACAGGTGTTAAGCAAATTTTGCTTCTCCAACTGAAGTTGCTTTTCAGAAAACTGCTGGGAAGATCACAAATTGCGATCATCTTGACCGGTGGACTCTGCACCAGTAGTAAACATGAGACTGTTGCCAACTTCCCAAATTGCAATCACGTGATATGGAAGTGGTATGATGGTTTTGTGAGGACAGGTCATAAATCACTTTTTCCACGGCTGTCATAACTTTCAGCTATTGTTAAATGAAAGGTTGGTATCTGTATAATACTATCTGTATTGAGAAAGATCTAAGTACATTGGTTAGAGGCATGCAAATACCTAATGAAGTATCCACTTCATTAGGGGCCTTTGATACCTCAATACCCAGCCTGTGGAATTGTATTTTTTCTATATGAACAACCTTTTGTCTCAGACAGTGGGAATAATTGCTGAGTTACAAGTAGTCCTTGACTTACGACCGGTTGCTTAGTTGCTTATCTATGATTCAAAATTACGACTTACCTGAAAACACGGAGGTATAACCTACTTCTGTGGTTCCAACGGTTGCTCCTCTTGTGGTCATGTGACTGCACTTCAGGCACTTGCAGCATGGCCACATTTATGTCATGTGACCACATTTTATTACTGTTCTGCTAAAACCTGGAGGTTACAGAAGTGTGTGTTCTCCGCCATAGAAAGCAACGAGTTTGATTAACAATCATCGTATTTACTTAGCAACTACCATATTTGATTAACAACTGCCACAAACAAGGCCATAAAACAGTGTTGAGCAGGTTCCATTATGGTCATATGTCAAGGACTGCTGTACATGTTCTTTTATAACAGACAGAACTTGGATGACATATTCCTTTTATTAATTTTTTTCTCAAGAAATAGTCACTGCTGGGTATGGAATAATTCCCTCCCTACCTCTTTTTTTTTATTTTTCGTGATTTTTGACAAATCACAAAAACAAAAGCAAGTATATTAATGCCCGTACTTTGGGAATTTGGGAGAAAAAGAGACTTGGGATTGCCTGCGCACCGTAAACTAATCCCGAACCACTCTTGTCTACCCAATTATTTAATGCCGCATCCTGTGCTAAATGCCATGTTTTGTATACTTGTCATTGTCTCCCTAACCTTGACCACTACCTAAGCTAAGGTAGCCCTGTGATTGTGAGGGGAGACTAATGGAAAATTGTGCACATAGACATGCAGTGCATCAGACTTCTTTTTTGTTTCCCGCCCACCCTGAAAAAAAGCCCAGGGCACAACTGGATTTTGTTCTTGGAAGAAGCCCAATTTCCAACAGCACCACTATCTGCTGCTGGCCAAGATGGGAAAGGAAAGAAGCGGGGGGGTGGGGGGAGAGAAGCTGTTTGTCACTTGGTTCACATTTTTGCAAACTTAGGAGTTGTGTTTGGAGGATCGGCTTGGCTGGTTCTGTGCTATGCGATCCCCCACCCCACCCCCAGGAAAACTCCGAGCTGGTAGCAGACAACAAAGAGAGTGGCCATCTTGGCAGGAAGCCCAGGCATTGCTAAGGTACTTGGAAGGCTCTCCCCGTCTGCTGTGTGATAATGGTGGGTTGGTGGTGGTGGTTTTAATCATAGGGGAAAGGATTCCTCTGTTGATTGAAGCCATTGCCGGCAAGACGGGCACAAGGTTTAACCAGCTCCATGCCCTTCTCAGCAGGCTTCATCCCCACCCTTCTGGATGCAGGGAGTAAAAAGAAAAAGGATTACTGGGGGTACTGGCCTATCTAAAACACTCATCTTAATTTAGCCTCAGGGCCAGCAGCAGAAAGAAAAGGAAAGTTCCACATTTATTCCTTGCAGGTTTTTGTAATGGTGGAAGTTAGTTTAATCCAAACCAACCCTGAGGACATTTCATAGGACAACTAACATTATCTAGCCCCACTATTGCCTGGGGTTAGCATATCAATATAAATCTATCCCCACCCCACTCTTCCAGTAGGTGTGTATAAACAGAGCCACAAGGTATTTGCCCCAGGACTTCCACAGGATATCAGGTTGAACTGTTATAAAACTTCAGTAGGTGTATTAAATGTTCTGGCCTATGTATGCTTATATATTACTTGGGCAGATATTAATATTACTGGGAATCCAAGTGGCATAAGCATGACTAGCATTGTATCTAACATTTAAGGATGGTTTTTGGAGTGTAAAAAACTATTCTGTATGGATATTATATTTATATAACTCGGTTGTTTGTACACCGTTTTATTCCGTGGTCTCATTAAATCCTGGTGTTTTGTAGATCTTAAAAAAACATATTCCTACAATATTTTTGTGTGTAAGATGTGGTCACTCAGAGGAACATTTATAATCTGGTAGTAACAATGTTGCCTGCCAAAAGGAAAACTCAGTTTTTTAAACATTCAATATTTAATTGAAAACACCCAGCACTGACCATAGGACACTTTCATGCAGTGAAGTTTGATCCATCTGTAACCGTGACAGCCTATTTTCAGAATATGATGCTTATTAATTTTGCTGCTCTTTTCATTATCTGGTCATCTCAATAATCTTATCTTGAAACTATTGTAGTATTTCTCAATACAGTTCTAATAGGGATTCATTGCCTGCTTTTACTTGAAACTTAAAATGTTTGTGCTCACTAGTCGTTTACACATGGGCATATAGGATTGTGATAAACTAATTTTGTAAACTATAATTGCTTAATGCAAAATACTAGTTTATTTTAGGAATTGTTGTTCAACCTTCTTCTTGCTTTCTGCGTTTGAAAGATTCCTTTGATCTGTTTTCAGAATGCTGTTATACCAATGGCACAAAACTGAAATTGATAAGTGATGAATAAACATTCTTTAACAACACTATTAATTGCTATTCATTTCTTTGTAAGTTTCAAAATACATTTGTATGGAAGAAAGGATTTGATTTGCAGAAAATAAAAGGGATTTGCATTGGGAGTGCCCAGCAAATTGGGCACTTCCAATTTGGGAGGTTGGTTGGTTTGTACCCCACCTTTATTATTTTAATAATTCAAGGTTGTAAACATATCCAACACCCTTTCCTCCACCCAAAGTATTTTTCCCACAAAGATAACCCTGAAAGGTGGGTTCGGCTGAGAGAGAGGGACTAGCGCCCAAGATCACTCAGCTGGCTTTCATGGCTAAAGTCATGAAAATGATAAGAGAAAAAAAAATCATATTTAACACATCTTCTATGTTTCCCCTAGATAGCTTCCCTTGTTTTTCATTTGCACATTTCTAGTTCTGAAAGAATTGCTCTCATGTTCCATTTTTTGCAGATAGAACAAGACACATCATTGAAGAAGCCAAAACTTGGGACTCTGTAAATGTGGTTGGAGTGAAACAGAGCAACTGTTCAATTAAAGCCTCTAGTACAAATGAGGGTTGGGCAACTCTTGTTTCTGAATCGCTTAAATGGTCAGGTCTTTTTCATGGGTTGAAAAGCTACTCCAGAAGCTATTCCCGCCTGTTTACAAAACAAATGGGTTGCATGTGTACATACGTACGTGGCAGTGGTGGGTTTCAAATTTTTTTACTATCGGTTCTGTGAGTGGCTTGGTGGGCGTGTCATGGCTTGGTGGGCATGGCAGGGGAAGGATACTGTAAAATCTCCATTCCCTCCCCAATCCAGGGGAAGGTTACTGCAAAAACTTCATTTTCTCCGGATCAGCTGAGTCTCGGGAGGCAGAGAATAGATGGAGGCGGGGCCAGTCAGAGGTGGTATTTACCGGTTCTCCAGAACTGGTCAGAACCTGCTGAAACCCACCTCTGGTGCGTGGGAGGAGCAAGTGTACCTTCTAGGGATTTGCACAGTCCTGTACAGATAATTATAAAATGGAATTATATTCATGAAATTTTGACATTTCTGAATTCCCATACTCAAAGAATCGATCATAAACTGCCTGGGGGAAATAATAGGGTTGGAGAATTGACTTCCTAACCTGTTTGTGACTTTTCGGATAAAACATGGTGGCATAAGGGCAAAGAGACAGTAGGTTCAAGTCCATCATCAGTCACAATGTGCCTTTAGGCCCATCACTCTCTCTCAGCCCATTCCACCTGACAGGGTTGCTGTTGATGTGAGAGAAAATAAAAGAAGGAAGCGTTGGATATTCTGCCTTGAGCTTCTGAAGAAAAGGCAAGGTGTAAATCAAATTAATAAATAAAACTTTCCTTTACACAATTTCTCATTATAATAACTTGAGTGAGGAACTTGCTTTTAAGAATTGAATATAATTGTTGTATTTGTAGAAAGGCTATACACTGAACATTCTCCACATGAAGAGCCAGACTGTCTATATCCAATGAGTATCTATATCCAAGATTTCTAAATGTTAAATCTATCTACATAAACATGTACATTATAAAAATTATGACCATTAGATAAATTAGCACACTATTTCCATTTACTATTCCATTCTGATCTTCTCCTTATTCTAATTGGTCCACTGCAAAACACTTTGTTTGAATAACAGAGAAGAATGTGGCTGTTAGTAAAGCTACTTAACACTTTGTGTGGAATGATAAAAACCCACTTGTACCCTGGAGGCTGTCATTTATTTTCAGGGTCACAGGGTCAAGTTAAGACTTGGGATTATTGTGTGCCCAAAGCCTCTTTATTGAAATTTAGGCAATGTAAGAACCCACTGAGAGTCTCCTAGTGACCAAGAATAATTAAAGCAGTACATAACACTGAAAGAGAAAGCTATAGAGTGGGAATATAGAGTGACTGCCAAAAGTGGCTGCTGCTTTAAGCAGTGATTGTGCAGAATTTATGGAGTAGGACAACTCCTGTATAAAATGAAACCACAGAGGAAGAACACCATTGTCCTTGTGTAAAAGAAGACATAGCCAAGAAGTGTTAGTCGTTGTCACGAACTCTTTAACATCACATGATAAAAAGGATGACTCTGGTGAACATTTTTGTATACTTGTTGTATATTCGGTTCTTACTAGTCATTTTACCACCCATTTGCATTTTCTTCTTCAGCTAGAGATCTTTTATTCTGTCCATGATGGAGAGAGAGCTGGAGGGCTTCCCATTTTGCATGTTATAAAGAACATTGGTAGGATTCTGGAGATGCTAATTCGTAGCCCACTGAAGCTTAAATAAATATTAAAATGCCACTCACATACTCATAGAAGATCCATGGTGGTGTCCTCTTTTCATTTAGTTATCCTCTTCCTTGATTTCATTTTAATGAATGAACCAGAGTCTGGTTTCAAGCAAGACCATTAAGTGGAAAAAGGATAGAAACAACTGCCATAACAGGAATGTCCTTACAGAAGTTTGAAATGGAAATCTAATGATAGAGCCATGATGGTGCACTGGTTAGAATGCAGTATTGCAAGCTAACTCTGCCAACTGCCAGCAGTTTGATTCTGACCGGCTCAAGGTTGGCTCAGGCTTCCATTCTTCCAAGGTCAGTAAAAATGAGGAGCCAGATTGTTGGGGGCAATATGCTGACTAAACCACTTAGAGGGGGCTGCAAAGTACTACGAAGCGGTATTTAAGTCTAAGTGCTATTGCTATTGCTAGCACTAGCACTAGTGGGACATAGGTAGTTTGAAAGAATAGGGGCACACAGCTTGGCTTAGATTGCCTGGTGCAGAAGCAGTGGCTTCTAGATGGGTCTTATCATTAGACAAAGCTTGGTGACATCACCTCCACTAAGTAAACGAGACCAAAAAATGAACTCCACAGGAAGGCTAAAACTGTTGTTATTGAGATTGGCTATAATAACAGAATATTGCAAGTCTGATTCTGCTGTCCCTCCTCCCCCTTTTATACTTAAGTGAATTAGGGAGATATCTACTGTGTTTCCCCGAAAATAAGACCCTGTCTTATATTTTAGAACCCTGAAATAAGTGCTTGGCCTTATTGCCATGAACTCAAAAGCCCGATTGGGCTTATTATCAGGGGGAATGTTATTATCAGATGTCTTATTTTGGGGGAAACAGGGTATCTATATTTCTTTCAAATGTTATCCCCCTGTTGTGACCTTAAAATATGTCTTACCCCTTGTCCTCCTGACAGTGGGGTTTGTACATCTCCAACAAAGACATCTTCAGGTGATCACAGATGGTGGAAACTCCCACACCCACACATCTAAGTTTAGTCTCTTCTCTTAGCATACAAGTACTGTGGTGAGAGAGGTGATCCTTACACATTGGAAACTAGGCAGAACCTGGAGGCAGAAAGCCATAATCCCATTTAACCAGAGGGATCCCCAGATGCTACAAAGCTGACTTACCAAATATTGAATGAATATCATCTTAAGAAATGGTTTATTCAAGCACTGCCTCATTCTGACACAGATAAGTGCCAGGATAGTAAAACCATATAAAAGGTTCTCAACCTTTTCTCACCACGGATCCCCTTTGAATACCTTTTGTGGCCACGGACCAAGGCTACAGATTCCCAAGACATAACTCAAGATTTAAATCATAACATATCTTCCAAGCCTTCATGGACACTCTGTGACTCCGAGGGGCCACGGACCACAGGTTGAGAACCACTGCCATAGTGGTGCAGACAGAAAATGTCAGTCCTGTCAGCTTTAGTATCCAAAATGCAGAAGGGTGGATGAAATGTATAGATTTCCTGACAATCACTGTACCTCTATCTTTCCTGTATAACTGGCTAATTTAGCAGTTGAGCTCCCGGCCTTTCAATTCTGAAACTATTAGTCACTATTTCATCTGGGTGACACTTTCGTTGTCTCTGTCCCTTAGATGCCAAGTGAGAAAAGCAGTATCCTAATGCACCAGGTCTGAGGGAGGAAAAAATGGAGTGATGACGATAAAGCACTTGTGGGTAAAAGCACTGAATAAATGGATATACAGTTGGATTTTTCTTGTAAAAACCCCAACTAACAATAGAAATATTGTTTCTAGTTGAAAATCCCAACTTGCAATACTAAAAAAAAGTTTTCTGAAGAAAAATGCAGAGAAGCACTTATCAATAAAATATTTAATAAACTTATCTGTACAAAATATTTAAATGGTTAGTTAAAGAGTATACATAATTGCTTATTTAACAAATATAAACCACTATATAATATATTCAAGAAAATATATATTGCTTGTTTACAACTGATTTACAATCCATTATGTACAATCTATTTAAATTTTAGAATACGTACAATGCATTTACACCCTTGCTTACAGAGCTATCTTCCATAGAACATTTCACATACAGATCCACATAACATTTTAATCCCTACCCCCAAAATAGGCATCTATTTTTATATACATTGATATATTGAACACCGTAAATAAAAGTTCTACAAAGTAAAAAAATAAGAAAGACCAAGATAAAGAAAATGATCTGGGGTTTTTGACACAAGAGAACTAAATGTATAAATTAGGATGCAAAATTGGAAGCATGCTGCCTTGGTTTTGGGGTGAGTCTGCAAATAATTTTTTTAGTATACACAGAAAGCAATTGCACTTACTTAGCCAGAGAAATTAAGTATGCTCCGACAATCTTTTTCTCTGAATCATTCAAAATATGGAGTAAAGAAAATGCAACTAGTTTCCTGGGGGGGGAAGTAAAGAAAAAAAGAAAAAAAGAATCCAGTTTCTTGTCAATGAAGAAAGGGATTACATACAGAAAACATCTTAGGTGCATCCACAGTTTTTTAGACTGGACTGTAACATCTTGGGTCTTCTTAACACTGTGTTTTAAAACTAATTACCAATGGCTTCATTTCCACATATATTTAGCTCTTTCTGAAGTTATTCAAGGAAAGTGAAGTTGCACAAATTGCAGAAAGGACTCATCAACATTTAAACTGATATGAGAGAAAATATTGATGAGAAAAGTAGGCGAAGACCAATAGCCATGAACTGTGGGAGCATTCTTGAGGTCTGGCCAAAGTTAATTCAACTATTTGCAGCCCAACAATGTAAAAAATGTCAAAACGTGCAACACTATTTTTTTATTAGACATTTTCACTCTCTTCCCTCTGGCCATATTTTGAGATAAATTACATTCATGTGACCTGAGTCCAAACCCACAGTAAATCAGGCGTATCTCCACCAAGGTCAATAAAATTATGATTCCAACCAATGTGGATGTTGGGAGAGAGGAGAGAAGGGGAAGGTACAAATATCAGACTTTGTAAATCCATGAGTCTCTACTGCTGATTTTTTTAAAAAATTGCCCTTGAAATGGTTGCATTTAACAGAGCAGAGGCAGGATTATATCACAGGCATGCTACAATTCTGTCACTTTGTGGGTTTTTGCAGACACAAAGAGAGAATTTTCCCTGCTTACTTATAATTTATGTCCCCCTTAGATAATTGGACTAATTATGGTTAACCATAGTTTATGAGATTAACCCAATGTTGGAGGTTCAGATTGCTATGCGGAATCATAAACTAACCACAGGGTTGAGTCTGCATAATATGCTAGATTAAAATGTGAACAGTTAGTTTATGGTTCAGGATGGCTAATCTGAATTGATTTGGCTGGGGAATTCATAAGGCATTGTCACCCTGCAATTGGGGCAGGGAATTCCTGGACCTAAAGATGTTATTGGCTTGTAGAGCTTATAATGCCTGATTAGTGGGCCATGCTTTTGAAGGGGAATGGGAGTTAGAATCAAATATTAGCTGAATAGACATCCTTCTGAACTGCATTTAAGAAGCCCCAAGCACACACCCTTTCCGTCTCCTCCATGTAACTTGTTGCAATTTGCAAAAGTTAGGCATAGTTGGGCTTGCTTTCAAACACAAACCACATAAAGACTGTAGCATAAAATTACATATTTTGCTTCCCATAAGTAAAGGTAAATAATAAATATGCAAGTATATTATGCATGCATGTATCAAGCAGCTTGTGTAAACATTTTCTGAAGAGGGAGTAAAGTTTAGTGGATGAAATATACTGATAAAAATTCCAATGAATTATTTGGTTTTTTTTTAAAGAGGTCATTGCAGATTCCACCGCTCGTCAAAAACATGCTGCAAAAGCTTTATTGTTTATGGCAAGATCAGAACTGTTGCTGTTCCATTGCGGTTCTCCAAAGCAGAAAATCATGCTAGAGATTTTGTTTTTCTATTATGATTTTTAAAAACAACCTGCATCTCCTCCAATCTGATCTTGAGGAAATATTTTATCCTAGCTGGATATATCTTATTCTCCCCTGTACCATCTCACTGATTAAATATTGATTCCAGAGAATCTCCTGCTATGTTTTTATATAGTATATATACCACAGGTAGTTTAAGTCAGAGAGGAGTTTTGTTCCAATGGTATTCATTTGATAAGTGTGCCAATTAAGGGCTCCATTTTATAGTTAGAAAATAACACATTTTAGGGGTGGGGATGGCGTACAATGTACCTTTTTTGAAAAAAGTACACACTACCCAATCAGACTGAATTATTTCAGACAAATATAAAAGATACTGAATCATAAAGCCTCGTGAGATTGATTTTCAGATTAGTATCAGATCCCTTCCATCTATTTCTAATGATTTTATAATTTTATATAATTTATAATATTGTGTTTTGTTACGATAGGAGCTTAATACTGATGCATTTTATATGCTGTCACACAGAGATGGTGGTAAACAATGGAGAGAGATGAAAGGTAATAATATACAGTGTCCAACCTCAAATTCCTAACATGTACAAACTGGAAGTATGTTTATTAATGAAATGTGTCCCAATTTATGGTTCAGTTAGAGGCTGTGAAAGATTAAATCAGCAAATATCCATGTAAAGGATTTAACAGGAAGTAAAAGGGAAGCATTCTGTATTTTACTCTAAAATCTAATGGAAAAAAACTAACACAACACTATTAAAAGGTCAAAGACCATATAGTCACTCTCTTTTCAGGTTTCTCACTTACAATGCATTCCTATCAATAATAGGAATTTAAAAGCCTTTAAAATGCAATGTATGAGCAGCATTGAGCTTGGTGCAGTATGTTTAACAATAATGTTTTGCACCATCCTGATACACAGAGCTGGAATGAGACGAATATCTACATGTCAGTCCAGATTCAGCCTTACTTGGCTACAATTCAGGCAGAGCGCATCCCCAGCCAGCTCCAACTGTTCATGAAGGCAGCTCCGAGGGCTGTGTATACTTATATGTCTAACTGGACCTGCCAACGTCTAGTTCAATACTTTCTCGGTCTAATTCCCATTTAAGCTGCATCTCAGTTCAATTCTGACCAGGTAAGTTTCTGGTTGTCTCTAAAATGCATATGATGAGCCATAAGGGGATATTCCTTTCCAGATGAAACAGAGATGCAAAGATGGAGAAAATATCATTTTAATGCCTCCTTTAAGTTGGCTGAAAGCCAACTTAATCCATATTAAATTCTCCCCTGCTAGAAAGGAGTCTTTTCAATACTCTGCTAATGCACCTGTAAGAGCAAACACGATAAGCCACTTAACTTTCTGTCAAAAATATGAAGCAAGAGGGGATCCAACTGTGGCTTCAGGTGATCTCTTTAAACTAAAAAAAGAGGATGAAAATGAAGTTTATCTCATTCAGACTATTAAATGCAAATATAAAAGATGCATATGTTTCAAGTTTGTGCTGAATCTATGGAATACTATGATCTTCAGATATAATTAGGACATGGGCATTCTGTATTTTTCTTTCCTTCTACCTCACTCCGAAACCCCAAAGAAAGGAACAATCCAGCTGAAGAACTTGCAACACATTTGTCTCCTCTTGTAACTGTCTCTGGCAGTGTTATTAACAAGCCTTCAATCACCGAGACGCCGAATTGGCAGGAAAAGATCATAATCGGAAGCAGAAGTTGAGCAAACAAGCAATCTGACCTCCCTCTGTGCTTCAGAAGACTCCTGCCAATGGAAAGAGAGGCTACAATTGAGATGGCACCTCTTAGGCCTCTTCAGTCTGAGTGGACTTTCCTGATAAAAGCCTTTGAATGCCCAGCACGTAAGGGGATTCCAATCTAACAAGTTCTGCCTCTTTAATAAATGATGAATAATAATAACAGCTGTTTTACTTAAGATTGGTGTCTGAGCATACCAATCATGCTGCATTGTGAAAGAAAAAATAGAATGGCATGACTTTTTGAACTATAGGACAGGGGTCTCCAACCTTGGCAACTTTAAGACTTGTGGACTTTAACTCCCAGAGTTCCTCAGCCAGCAAAAGGCAAAGCAAAGCTGGCTGAGGAATTCTGGGAGTTGAAGTCCACAAGTCTTAAAGTTGCCAAGGTTGGAGACCCCTGCTATAGGAGATCCTTGTTAAGCACTAATAGCAATGGGAAAAGTGCATGACAGTTCTACAATATGGCACATGACTTTCTAATTCAGTTTTACCTACAATGGGGAATGGGGAACAGATGCTGGAGGAGATTTATAGCTCCCAGTAGCCCCTAGCCAATGCTGAAACATGCTGGAAGTAGTAATTTACAACAATCCAGGTAAAGCAAGCTCCAATCCCTCTCCTATTCAACATTGACCAGTGACACACACACACACCCAATATTTTAGATAGTGTCTTAGATTACTGGAAATTCCTAGGATTGAATCAAGGATATTCTGTATTTATTGCAGGTATATTTTGCAAGCTATAGCGTATTTTGATTTTAAAAAAAAGTTGCAGCAGAATACTGAATTCTTAGAATCCTGAAATGTCAATAGCCATCTCATCAAAAGATAATCTTTTAAAAATAATTAAACCAATCAATCAAGGAGCTGGAACATCTACTTAAGGGGAAAATCTACATTTAGAAATTCTTAGTTTGACTAAAATCCAGGGAGGAGAACATTATACAGATATCTGCAATTATCTATGGTGTGGGAAAAGTAGATATGTCCATCTCTCAAGAGTGTTATAAGTGGTGGTCCTAACTAAAAAATGAATGATTCAGGACTGTAATTACGTACTTCCTCAGACCCAGCATTTTTAAACTGTGGAGTCTGTTGGCTAGAACAAGATTAATGATGGCCACTAATTTGGAAAGTGGTCAGGTTCATGGACAATTCAGCCAGCAGTAGCCATCATGGTAGCTATAGATCATTTCCAATATCAGAGGCAGCAAGATTCATCCATCAATGAAGCAAATGAGTAGGAGGAAGAGCTAGGAAAAACCTCAGGAGGCTCCTAGCAATTCATGAAAAATAGTTAAATCAATGTTTTTCAAACTTGGCAGCTTTAAGATGTAAACAGTATGCTGGCTGGGGAATTCTGGGAACTGAGGTCCACACATCTTAAAGTTGCCAAGTTTGAAAACATTGAGCTAAATGAAGCAAAAGCCATAGTTCTGAGACAATTTTCTGTCTTTTATTCAAATTTCTATCAGCAAATAGCTTTATTTGTTTTGCTCCCATAAGATATTTGGGCAAGAGTTTTCCTATCGTCTTTTTTTAAAAAAAAATTTTTAAAGCATGTGTTCAATGATATAGCAATATTTCCCAATTTAAAGCTCATTGAGTCAGCTCCCATGAACTACTGCCAATATGGCAAAAAGCAGACTGTGAAATTCATCTCAGTGCAAGCACATATTCCCCCAAACAAAAAGCTCCATTCCAATGTCACCCCATAATTATACTTAGGCTGTTCAAGGGAGGTTTTTGCCATTAAAATAGAATATACATTTACTGCAGTGGTGCTATTCAGCCGGTTCTATCTGGTTCGGGCGAATTGGTAGCGGCGGCTGCAGGAGACTCAGCCCACACACCCAGACGTCATCACGTCCCATTTTTTACACTCTGTGCATGCGCATAAGGTCCTGTGCATGCGCAGAGGTGGTGCGTGCGCTCCTATTTGCAAACCGGTAGCAAAGGTAAGTGAATACCACCCCTCATGGCTTATTTGTGGTAGAGAGAGGTTTCCCCCCCACCTTCCATTAACAATTAACAATGATCAAAAATTTTCCCTTACCCTAAACAAGATGTGGTATCTCAATTTTTTGGGCTCAATTTAGGACATTATCTCAATTCCTAATTCTTCATATTTATATACTGAGCTGCTTTTTGTACCTGGATTTTCAGAGCTCTATTTAAAATAGTAAGCTTGTTTGCAATCTGTTGACTCCAATCGGAAGCATTCCTTTATTTGTATTAACTGAGTTTTCCATTATGGCTAATAACACAAAGGAGTCCAAGTTAGGAATTAGGGAAATTCTTACTGCAAGCTGGGGACTGATTGATTTCACTTTGTTCATCTCACTGGGCTTCCTGATCGCATGGATAATCCATGTGCACCATCCCAACATAAAGGTGATCTCCCCTCAGCTCTTTGTACAGAACAGGTGATTGACTCAGAAGTACTTACAATCAATAATAGGTGAGATGTTATAGCCGTGCTATTTTGCTACCATCTCATGTTACTTTTAACCATTTCAGCACTTCAGATTTCTGAATAAATCTACAGTTCAAGGCCATTGGCTAACACATTCCATTGCATCCTCCATAGCCAAGAAACAAAGCACTAGATTTAAGCTAGGCAAACTGAGGACAAGCTTGATATCAATACTTGAGATCTCTAGCAGACTTTGAGCATCATCTGGCTCTAACACAATATTTCCCTGAGTGCATTCGCTAACTTTCTCTAAAATGAATTGGTGGTGACCTATTTACTCCCTACCCCTGGAGACACTCTGTGAAGGTAAAAACAACACTGAAAGGACACTGTGGGCAAAAAGGGAAAATTGGAGGCAGAACATTGGGACTACTTTAGACAATTTGATATTCTCCAGAAGTTTTGGGTTCAAACTTCAACAATCCTTGCCATTGGGCATTCTGCCTGGAATCGATGGGAGTAAATATTAAATATATCTGAAGAACATCAGAGGCCTTCACTGTCCCTTAATCCACACCTCACTAAATTGTTCTAGCAACAAGGATTTTTTTGCTCTACATCTGTATATTTTATCAGTGACAACCTCATTTTGTCAGCCCAATTTTGTGGGAGTAGGAAAAATGTCTTTCAACCCTCAATCCACAGTGGTAATGCTTATTATTAAACACCTGGCCAATATTTATTCATTATTCATCTGCAGGGGAAATGGGCATGTGTGCCAAGACTAAAAGCAGGAATGACAACTTGAGGACCATTCACCATTTTTATCAAGCTATGGTAGGCACATGTGTGCGATTGTATATACACATAAACACACCCCAACTAATCTGAACAGGAAGAATGATTTCCAATTTGAAATAGATTACTCTCCATAGAGTTTAAAACTTCAAATAAAACATTAATTCCAGGCCAGGGGATGGTATTCACTAAGGTAATTAATACATTGTGGGTGTTTCTACAAAAACTCCCACTCCAACCTACTTCAGAGAATGATGAGAATAAGGGCAGTTTCTCTTCTTAATGAAAAAAAAAAAAAGCTAAGGATTTGCTGTGGGGTAATTGAAGTGTATTAACATTATATTATAGCAGGGGTCTCCAAGTTGGCAACTTTAAGACTTGTGGACTTCAAATCCCAGAATTCCCTAGCCAGCCATGCCATGAAAGAATAAGATGGCTGGGGAATTCTGGGAATTGAACTCCACAAAGTTGTCAAATTTAGAGACCCATGCATTAAAGGAAGACTTTGTGGTAGGGTTGTGAGCACTTCTGGTTCGGTTCAGAAAAGATGCTTTGCAGTACACCGGGAGACACCCCATTCCAGGAAATGACACAAATGCTTTCAAGAGCTTCACGGAGGTTCTCCTTTCATGCTTCTGGAGCACCTTCTTGGAAAGGAAAGGAAATCACTGTGTGGTGCTAAAAAGCTATCTTCTGAAAGAAAGATATCAAGATTAATAGGTACAAGGTGGAACCATCAAGAGGGAACAATGGAAGTCTTTGGAAATGAAAGGATCAGAGAGTGGTTTGAAAAACTGTATTCCGGTAGGATCATATCCCCTGAACTGTATTCCAGTGGGATCCCAGCTGGTCCAGAATTCCCAGTCATCCACTTGAAAGGCAGCTGCTTGTGAATTTTGGAGTGTGTCCCCAATAGCTGACATATCTCCAGGGAACCTAAATCTCATCACCCTGACCTCTGCGAATGATGGGCCTTTGGAATATACTTCAGAGCCACGAAGAAATTATAGTGTGCATGTGTATGTATATGTGTAGAAAAGGTGTTTATGTGTGTGATTCATACAGACACATGTTGCAATTGCTTTGCCAAAGATCAGAGAACCTAAATCTCACCAGCCTGTCAGCCTTGATCTCTGCAAATGGTGGGCCTTCAGAATATACTTCAGAACAACAGAGAAAGCATAGGATGTGTGTGTGTGTATATATATTGTGTTTGTATGTATGTGCGTCACACAGACACATATATGTCGAGACTGCTTCGCCAAAGATCAGAAAAGTCCGAAAACGACTAAGAAAGACGCTTGTCAAAGTCAGCTAATCTCCAGGCAGGCCAAAAAGACAAGCCTTCCCTGGAGACTTCTTGGGAAGGTGATTCCAAGAGAACCTTCTCCCCGTTTCTTTATAAAGTGCCGGTTCGGTGGCCTTTTTTTATCCCAAACCTCGGAAGCCGTCGGAGTGCGAGAGAGGCAAGCAAACCCCATAGCTCAGTTCTGAGGCGGTGGCGCCTCCGCCAGAACCGCTGAAGCCAACCCTCGCCTCTCCCCTGCAAGGAAATCTGCGGAGAAGGCGCGGTGTCCCTGTGGAGGCCCAAAACCCGAAGGCCGCTGGGTTTTCCGAAGGCTGCGCCTGCTCGGTGGGAACCGCGCCCGCTAGGGGCGAGGCTGGAGCAGGCAGACATAGAGAGAGAGAGAGAGAGAGAGAGAGAAGACGAGGCTCCCACGTGGCCGCCGCCGTTACCTGCAGCCGCAACTCTCCACCACCATGTCCTCGTACTGTTTGTAAACCACGTTGTTGCCGGAGTCGGTGTAGAGGATGCTGATGGGGCTGAGTTTGGAAGGCACGCAGCAGCTGGGCGGGGTGGACTCGGGCGCCATGGAGTTCATGAGCGTCTGAATGATGGCGTGGTTGGTCGGCTCCAAGTGGGAGCGCAGCGGGAAATCGCACACGCCGTCGCAGTGATACGCCTCGTAATCCAGGGGCGCGATTATCCAGTCGTCCCAGCCCAGCTCCTTGAAGTTGACGTGCAGCGCTTTGCGGCTGCACCGGCTCCTGATTTTTTTGCTCTGGTTTCGCCCGCCGGCGGCCCGGCCCGCCAACGCCGTCCGCCGCCTCCGCCGCTTCTGTTTGGCCAGAGCGCCTTGGCCTTGGCTTAATTCGTGGGACCCCAGCGGGAGCTCGGAGCCGCCGCTCAGTGTCCGGATCTTCTCGCGGATCTCCTTGAAGAGGTTGTCTTTCCGCTTGGTGCGAGAAAAGACCACCAGCAGGGCCCTCTCGTGGGGCTGCGACGGGTGCTCCCGGCCGAAACCCAGCTGCCGGGGAGACAAGAGCTTCCCGGTCTGGGCCGAGACGATCCTTAGCCAAAAGCAGAGCGCGGGCGGGCGCTGGGGACGGCCGCCTGGCTCGGCCCAGGGCCTCAAGGCTGCCCAGACGTCGAAGACTTCCCACTGGGGCGTAGCGTCGGCGGAGCCCAAAAGATCTCCCGCTCTGGAGTCCAAAAGGCCCGGCTCCCGGTCTTCTGTTGGATCGGGGCAAATAGAGATCAGCAGGCGATGGAGCATCCCTTCCGGGGACGATGCCAAGCTCCTGTTTTCGGCGGCTTTCCGCAAGATCCTCAATTCGGCCCCTACGATTTCGTCCGCCTCCGCCAAGGTAGAGATGTCGAAGAGGTATTGCTGCCCGGCTTCCCAAGAAGAGTCGTCTGGAAGAGAAGAGAAATGGATGGGTGGAAGCTGCCTTGTTGAGCCCGAAGAGCAGGGCGGCACCGTCCCCCTGGCTCTGTACCAAAAGGGATTGCCTGCCTGCCTGCCTGCCTGCGGGGTCTACCAAAGCTTTAAGTGCCAGCTGGGCTATCCACCTTCCCTGCTCCTTGCTTAATTCCCACCAGTTTTTCGGACCAGTTGCTGTTTGGATAAGCTTTTGGGGCCCCAAATTCTAGTCCCCCCCCCGGATAAGAACCCCCATCACCCCAGAAGCTGGACTTGTTTCTTATCTACAAAGAAACTCAGACCACACACTCAATGCCTGTTGCAAAATAAGTTGAATCCACTGTTCTCCCATAAAGCGAGGTGAAATTGCGTTAAAATCGTGCTTTTCATCATGTGCAGAATGTCTCAACACAAAATAAATAAATAAAACATGGAAAAGGAGTTCAAAACGGCTTTGAAAAATATGTGCAGGGAGGAGGATAATTTGGGAGCTGAAATCATATCTAATTTTCAAAAGTTCAGATAGAGAAGATCTGTCCATAAAAATGACCCACCTAAAACCTTCCACCCTTGACAGGTCAAGAGACATTGAAAGAACTGTATAGCAAGCATCTGCATTTATTTCCCAGCCCAAGCGGGGAATGGGCTGGTTGGGGGGGGTGGGGGGTGGGGAGAGAAATGGGTCCATGTTTTTCTTCCCACACTACCCACCCTCTTTATTGCTATGAGCCAAGTTAAACATTTCCCTGGTCTGTCAAGGATCATTTTATTTGTTCACATGTGTGCCTACTTGCACATTTTCTTTATTTAAATGCTCCAGCAGAGAAGGTGGAGGAAGAGAATAGTGTTGAGTGAGTTAATCCCTTATGGGGGTGACCTATCTGAATCCCCTTCCTATCTCAGCTCGTTTATGTTAGAAACCAGACATGAACTTTTTCTGGGATTAATTAAAGTAACCAGATGTTACAATAAATATACACCCTAACATTAAAATAAATAAAGGGAAGGAAGAGGCAAAATAAATGAAAGAACGAAAAAAAAGATTCTCATATGGGCTTTCTCAACAGTACTGTAGGATGTGGTTCCCTCAGCCACCTCCCCAAATGCTGGATAAAATGAACTACCCGTGGCCAAGTAAGGTGAGCAGTGAAGCAAGGGACTTCTGGCCTTCGGAATTTTGCTGAGCTATAGTTCTCAGAGGGCTCACTTGAAATATCCTAATTAGAGCTGCTGGGAATTGTAGTTCAGCAGTACCTGGCAGTATTACTTGACCTTAATTTACCTCTGAAGCTAAGTAGGGTCAGATTTGGTTAGTATTTGTGGGAGAGACCATCAGGAAATTGGGGAGGGGGAGAAAGAGGGTGGATTCCGGGAGGAGATAATGGCAAATTCCTTCAACATAGCCATAGTTACGTAGGCCCATGAAGCCGCTGGATTTCAAAGGGACTGGATCTTTCATAGCTGGAGGATGGGGCCCACTGCACTCATTAATTATGGGGCTTGTTAATGGATTGATTGAAAGTTGACGATGCTGGCCACTTGCAGTGATCAACTGGGTGCTTCTGGGAGAAGCCCCTTATCATTTTTCTTTCTTCCCAACAAGAGCAATCAAATCAGTTTCTGCCACCCCGAACAGGGAGCCAGCATAGAACCGCTGGAGCAAATAGCCGCAGAAAATCTTGCACGTCTGAGTGCGGGTCAGAATCAGCATCTTCCTTCCCCAATCTATGGACCACCCGGTGTATTGGGGATGGATGACTTGGGCCTGCCCTGCTGGCTGGGAATTCTGGGAACGGCGATTCCCACTCTTCACGGGATCGCCAACTTGGCGATCCGAACAGATTTGAAACGGGGTGTCCTGTGTCTGATCCTCGCATCCTCCATTGAACTCGATGAATTGCGAAAGAGGCTTTCCTGCTTGGCTCTTTGGAAGTCTCCTCTCCTTGCAAGCGGTGGCCATCCCGAGAGAAAAAGGGGGAAGGCGGCGGCGGGGGCAGCAAAGAACGAGCCAGAGCCCTTCAGAGCGTCACAGACTATTATTCCGCTCGCCCAGCGCTCCCCGAGTAGCGTCTCCTGCCTTCTCTGCACCCGCGGCCGAGCTCGGCGCGCAGATCGGAGAAGTCAGCAGACGGCTATCTCATCTTCGGTCGGCCAGGCTTGCGATCCCCTTCGTCGCCAAGCAGCCCTTGAGGCTGTGTAAAGCCTCCCTCGTTCCTGTTCAAACTGGACTTTCTTGAAAAGTTGCCTCTTGAAAAAGCACCTTTGGTTCAGATGCTGAGCTATCCCTGAGCAAGGATCCTAGGCCGTGTCTTCACTAACCACGGCCTTAGGAGGCCTCAGCGGCATCTCAAAGCCACCAGGACTCCAGAAATCTCGACTCCTACTTCTACAGCATCGGGACCAAAACTCAAATCAAACCTGCCCTGATATTCTTCCCTTGCAGCTCGATCCACTGAAGCTGCCTTTGGTGTGCCCTCTAAAACACCCCGGCTTTCTTTCGGGGTTGCTCACAGTTCATCCAAACTCACAGTCGCCTGTTGCACCTTATGCTTAGAGAGCAGACCATAAATTGCTGATTGCTGACTAAAGTGAAAAGTTTAGGGTACAGACGTGTGGCCAGGTATTTGCAGGAGCACAAGTCTCATCGTCTATCCTGATGGAATTCAATGAGAGTTGGAGTCCTCCAACTGCTCCCGAATAATATTTAAGCAGCTGACAACAGCAACTGGAGACCTTTAGATGAACGTGTTCTCTATTTAAAGATCGGGTAGGTCTTAATACAAGAGTTTTGGGTTTTGTAGGTAGTTGCAGGTGCTGTCCTTAACCTTAAAGGCACATTCTGATATTTTAGAAAGTGTTGCTTTTTGTTTTTGGATTTTTTTTTCTTCTTCAGAAGAGACCTGCCAGGGTACGCCAGCCTGCGAAGTCTAAACACAACGTGATTCCCTCCCGTTTCTATTGTTTTCTCCGAGCGATAAAAGAAGGAGTAATGATGTAAGTCCGAGTCAGTGAATTAAACGAGGCTTATTCCGAAATCAGCGAGCAGAAAAACATTCGCGTTAGAAATTAAAAAAATAAATAAAAATAGGACAGACAAAACATAAACTAGCTAATACCCCTCGCACTGCTGCTGTTTCTGTTAGAAGGATCGCGCAAATCAGTTTAATTTCCTTGATTTAGGGAACCTTCTCTAATTGAATCAACAATGTTATAAAAAATTTTCTTTTTTCTTTGATCACTCAACTCCTTAATGATTCTGTACAATTAACAAATAAAAAAGAAACCATCAAAAGATCATAGCAGGTCGAAAGACTAATTCAACCAGTTCAAACTCCACAATCTCCCTATCTTAGATTCTCTAGTCACACGTCCTCCTAAATCCATTAATTTATCCTTGGCGGCTTCTCGCCGACATACAGAAACATGAACTTTATCGGATGATGTGGTCCTTCATCGGAAGATTCATAGGACCTGCGTTTGTGGATACAAATATAAACAAAGCTGAAAATTCTTTTGGCAGAGATTCCAATCCACGCGTAGGCACGATATATTTCTCTGAGGATGATCAATTACAATACACTTAATAATGCAGGTCCCCGATCTGCATCTTCCAAGCACGTGGAAGAGGCAGATCGGGGACCTGCTCCAATTGCGGGGACCAAAGGTTGCAAGGCAGCCCCGCGTTCCGGTACGAAGAGGCCTCTTTTATCAGACGCCCCCCCCCCCCCCTTTTCCAACCCTATTCATTAGGAAACAGCCTGTTTGATGTAGTAGTTAAGGCACTGGGCTAGAACCGGAAGATTAGGAGTTCTAGTCCCATTTTAGGCACGAAGCCAGCTGGGTGACCTTGGGTCACCTCTCTCCGTCAGTCCTAGGAAAGGGGGCAATGGCAAACCGCAAAACCTTGCCAAGAAAACTGCAAAGACTTGTCCAATCAGTTTTGGAGAATCAGACATGATTGAAGGGAAGAAAAAAAACCCAATATTAGGAAATTTGTGGGCGCAGATCCCGCGTGACTCAGACGGCATTGTGAGCCTTGGTGGCGCAGCAGACTAAAGTGCTATTAAGTAGCACCAGCTGCCTGCAATTACTGCAAGTTCAAATCTCACCAGGCTCAAGATTGACTCAGCCTTCCAACCTTTCGAGGTAGGTAAAATGAGGACCCGGATTGTGGGGGCAATAAGCTGACTTTGTATAAAAAAGAACACCGCTTGGGTGGGGGGGGCAAAAAAAAAGCCCTACTAAGCAGGTATATACAAAAGTATGAAGGCTATTGCTTAATGCATTGTAAGCTGCCCTGAGTCTCCGGAGAAGAGCGGCATATAAATCGAATCAATCAATAAATAAATAAATAGTGGAAGGCTGGCGTTTCAAACGGGCACCGTGTTCCGCGTCCCCAAGGAGATCCGACAACCCCACTCTCCTTACTTGAGATCTTTCATTTCGTCTCTAATGGGGGTGTTGGGGAAACCTTTGCTCCCCTAACAAAAACCTAAAGAACCTAGGAGACAGTCACTCTGTCTAAACCTTTCTTTGGAGTCGCTTGTAGCTTTAAAAGAGCCTTTCTCCCTCCCAGCTGTACATCTTTACAAGGCAGTGTTGCCCTCTACCCGTTTCTCCTTTGACTTTGGTTCAGTTACAATAACGGGCGACTAAGTTTCATCTGGTAGGGTTGGTGGGCTGGCTGGCCATCTCTTTTTCTTTCTTTTCTTTCTTTCTTTCTTTCTTTCTTTCTTTCTTCCTTCCTTCCTTCCTTCCTTCCCTCCCTCCCTGCCTTCCCTCCCTCCCTTCTCCTTTTCTATTGTTTTCACGTGGTGTTTCATCCAACACAGATCATCTGGAAGACATTCCTGCTGAATACTGAAACTAGAAGAAATGTTTGTCAGAAAAGAGAGGATGGAACGAGAAATTGTTCGGGCGAGTGAAGCGTTTTTACGGCCTGGGTGTCTTTTCAGGCCAAAGAAAAGAAAGACGACGTTTAGGGGGAAGTATTCAAAGCAGTCGGAGAGTTCTACCTACTCCTGCAGTTTTAATCTCTCATTCCCCCCTAACCCCCATTCTCTTTTCATTTCCACCCCCTCTTCTTCTCCGTCTTTTGATACGTAGTGATTTTCAGTCACCCGTAGCGTCCAACCCTGGGGGAAAAAAAAAAACCTCGCCACGAATTCGCGTAGCAATAAATCACTCAAGTTCGTAAGGCAGCCAGAATTAAAAGGCAAAAAAAAAAAAAAAGTGCGCAGGCCTTTAGGAGAGGAAAATTCAGAGCGGGCAACTTTTAACTTGTCCTCTCCCTGAGTTCCCTTCATTTGGGCTGCAAAGCGCTCTTCTCCGGTTGGATTGCAATTCCGGCTAATTATAGAGACCGGCCAATCGCGGATCAGCGCTCCGAGACACTCTTACTATTGGCTCGCCGTTTCGAGTCAAGGTGACAAGCACCCCCCCACTCCGGGTTGGCAGCGGTGGCGGAGCAAGAGTCCCGCCGCCACCGGCAGGGAGGTAGATCAAACAGCGAGGTAGCCGCGCCGCCCTTTCTTAACCATCCCTTGCCCGCTTCCCTCTTCCCACGAAGGACTCCGACCGAGCTTAAGCGATCCAAAGAAGTTCAGCTGCAAACATCTTGCAAAGGTCTCTCTCTCTCTCTCTCCCCCTACCCCTGTCCGTCTGTCCATCTGTCCATCCATTCATCCATCCATCCATCCATCCATCCATCTATCTATCTATCATCTATCTATCTCCCCCTCTCTCTCTATCGCTCTCTCTCTCTCCCCCTCTCCCCCTGTCCGTCTGTCCATCCATCCATCCATCTCCCCCCCCTCTATCGCTCTCTTCTCTCCCTCCCTCTCTCTCTATCACGCTCTGTCTCTCTCTCCCTATCGTTCTCTCTCTCTCTCTCTCCCTCTCTCTCTCTCTCTCTCTCTCTTTCTCCCCACCCCCCCCCTCTCTCTCACACACACACTCCCGAGGGGGCCCAGCAGGGCCTCGGAAGCAAGAGAGAGGAAGGACTGTTGTCTTGACTCGGCGGGCGAGTGTCTCCTTTCTTGTCAAGGCAGGCCAAGCCAGTCCCGGGAAGAAGGAAAAGCCGCGCAGATGCTGTCTGGGGTTATCCGGGCCGGGAAAAACGTGCTGAACCGCTAGAGCAGGAGACGGAGGGCAGCAGCCTGAGAAGTCCTGCCCGAGCGGCGATCGAATTAGCCACAGACGTGTCGGGGTCGTGGGATTTGAAAGGAGTTCCCTAAATCTGGCCGCTCCGACCTTCGCTTCTTCCCACCCGCCGTGGCCTTCCACCTGTTAATAGTTACCCACTCCATCCCGCGCCTGCCCCATCCGTCGCTTCAGCCAGTCAGCCTCTTGCCACTTCTACTCCAGGAATCAGGTTGGCTTGAGTGCAGCCGCCCGCCTACCGGGCAAGAAGGGAAAGGGAGGCTGGGAGTCGCCCTCGCCTGCCCCACTTTGCATCTGATCTCAATACCCCCTCCCCCCAAAAATGGTTACAGTAAAAACCACATTTCCCCCTGAATCAATAAATCCCAATATCTTTTGAACCCCCTTCAGCTTTGCTTTTCCTTTCCCCCAGATCTTCATGATCTTCAATTTTCCTCCCTAAAGAGCAAACGATTTCCCAATCGTGAAACCAGGAATTCAGTCACCTGAGCCCAGTTTTACTTCTAAGGTGGCGCCATTATCGCATGCGGCCACCTCGCTGATCCCCAAAACCTCAAATTCTTCAAAAGGGATCTGCAGGCTTGATTCGACTTTGGGCCCGGGACAGAAACGCCATATAGGGGAACACTTTGAGTTGTTTGGTGATTTAGAAGCTGAGAACAAATAATATTAATGGTCGAGTCCTTGCTGCTCTCCGGAGCTTTTGTTGCAGACGTATCATTACCAAACTAGGTAACAACATCAGTGCTGTTGGTTTATTTGTCCTCTGTGGCCACCACCGCATTTCATATCCCCTATTTTCGAATTATAGCAGCCTGGCCCAGGCTCGGTCTCTCTGCAGTAATCTTCTCCTTGGGTTATTAATGTTTAAAGGAACTTTGCTTCAAGATCGTTTATTATATGGAAACTGAAAACCGTGAAATCATTTTATTTTATTTTTTTTTGGTCGCAAAGTCTAGATCACAAAAATAGTCATCCTGCAAAAATCATTAAATCCTAGACTCTAGTCTAAAGGGGTGACACGGTTAGTTTGGGTTAGATTAGGAAGGATCCTATCGATCTTCTGTATTAGACCCGATTAATTGGGGAGTAATTTGAGGAGTAGGGAAAGTTACTTTTCAGACAGCTTCTGTCTGGGGTTTAGTATCGCGGGGTCGATTCTTTGTAGTTGGATTCGTTGTGATGGTTCATTCTTTCTTTTTTTTTTTTAAAAAAAAAGGCAAAACCAAACACTTCCACACTCAGCAAAGAATTGGTGAGAAGACGGCGAAAAAGAACGGACGAGGCTAATTATTTCCCAACAAGACGACGGGGCTTTCCTTTCCCCCCAACTCCCCAAATTCATCGCCCCCATTTACAACAAAACCCCGAAGCAGAGCTAAACTAAAACGGCTCGCGAGCCTAACGACCTCTCCCCACCCCCCCCACTTCCACCCCAAACATCAAACCGACCCAGTTTAGACAGAAAGAGCACTTTTAAATAGCGGGGTGGGGGTGGGGAGCACCTCTCTTCTCCATCAAAATACTCCGACCCAGCCAATCCAACTCGCCATCCCCGAGGAGGAGGAGGAGAAGAGGAAGAGGAGAAGAGACTCCGGCGCAAGGCGTTTTGGATGCAGCGCATTCCCGAGACAGCCCTGCGCGCAAACCCGGCCCGCTCGCGATAGAGCTCGGCCCAAAAGCAGAGCGCTTTTTATAAGGGGTGCGGGAGGTGGGTGCGCCCGCGGTGGGCTTTCCGAGCGGTTGGTTCGCTCACCTCGCGGCTGTGCCCGCGCCTGGTCCGCGAAGCCCGTGACGGTGTTGGGGCGGCTGCCCGGGACGTCGTTGATCTCTCCCTCAGGCCGGGGTGGATCCTGACCGCCGGCTAGGCGGCGGTAAAGCGCGATCATGTAGTCGTGCGGCGCCACCACCGTGCCGTTGCCGAAGACGCCTCCATCCCCGTTCAGTCGCCCGCCGGGCTTTGCCTTCCAGAGGCCGGGGGCGGCCGCCACTGCCGCGTCACCGGCCGCTGCCGGAGGCCGAACAACAGCGGCGTCCAGCTGCCCGTAGCGGAGGCGGCAGGCGCTCCAGAGGCAGCAGAGGCAAAGCGCCGCGGCCGCCCTCAGCTGCATGCTCTCGCAGGCCTCCCGCCGGTTTGGTAGCAGCCCAGGCTCGGCGGGCTCTGAGCGGCTGGCGCAGGGGCTTTGAGGGCTCCTCGGACTCCCCGGCCGCTTTTTAACATTGTGTTAACTCGACGCCGAACCAACCAGGACAACTACAGCGGCGGCAGCGGCTGGCTGGACCCTCGCAAGCGCCCCCTGCCGGCCAGTCGCCGCTACCGCCGCCGCCGCCTGGCAAAAGGGCGCTGCTTTTTTTTTTTTTTTTTTTTTTTGCAAAGGCGGGGCAACGGGAGGCGGCCAAAGCGGAGAATCAAAAAAAAAAAAAAAAAAAAAAAAAAAGAAGCGGCGGAAAATATAAACAGCCCCCAATATAAACAGCCTCGCTGAGTCACGTATTTGTTTTTACAAACTCTTCTTCTTTCCTTCCTTCCTTCCCTCCCTCCTTCTCGTTCCCCCTTTTTCGTGTTTCTTTCCCTCTCCCGGTGTCTGTTTTTTTGTGTTTTTTTTTTAAACCGAATCCGTCGGAAATAACACCAGCCGGAGAGAGCTGGCCGGGGCTCCCGGGCGCGGGCCGCTTGGCCAAAAAGTTGGACAGAGAGACTTGGATGTCAGCATCCCGTCCCATCCTTTCGGCTGGACGCTGCAGCAAAGCCGCCTTGGGAGGTGGTGGGGTGGGGGTGGGGGTGGGAGGAAGAGGCGAGGCTGGCGTGGATTTTCCCCTCGAGTTGCGAAGGAGGGCTGGCGGGTGGAAGGGGGAGCTGGGAGAGCCATTGGATTCATCCGGCGGGAATTTTTTTTTTTTTAATTTGATTTATATGCCACCCTTCTCCGGAGACTCAGGGCGGCTTACAATGCGTTAAGCAATAGCCTTCATACCTTTGTATATATTTTATACAAAGTCAACTTATTGCCCCCACAATCTGGGTCCTCATTTTACCTACCTTAGAAAGGATGGAAGGCTGAGTCAACCTTGAGCCTGGTGAGATTTGAATTTGCAGTAATTGCAGGCAGCTGATGTTAATAACAGTGCTTTAGTCTGCTGTGCCACCAGGGCTCTGTGCAACTAGTTTGATCAACCTCTCCGAAATACGGGACAGAAGTTGCGCTTTCTTCGATATCTAATTTTCAACTTTCCTGCCCTGTCGGATAAATCAGCTCCCGTCGCTCCTTCGAGAGGTTGAGAAGCGAGGAGGAAAAAACAAACAAACAAACAACACTTGGATAATTCAGTATATTACTACTCCAGTAATCCCAGCGACAGATGAAGCAGTAGTGAGGTTTGGTGATGGAAGCCAGAGTAGCTGACTGCGTTTAACAGATTAACTCCGCTGTTTCGGTTAGCTTTCGGCGCATAAGTCTAGTTCAGTGAGTCCAATTTAAACGAAGGGGAATTTCATTTTGAGCGACCAGACCGGGAACCGGGTTGTAACTCCAAACTCGTTTTCAAAATGGCACCTCTGTTACTTCCACTGCTGGCTAAATAGGGCCGTTTGTGGTGTTGAAGTGATTGTCAAACTTTTCCTACTAGTGATCTGTTATCACTAGAGAATTTGATAGTAATAAACGTTAGTAAGTACGTATAAGACACATGGCATAGATGTACTATTAGTTATACTATAGGCGAATTTTTATACTTGACTGGATTCCCAATAAATCCCAAAGCAGTCAGCTGACTCTGTTAAGTGGTCGCTTCTAACATCAAGACCGCAGGATTCGCATTTTAAGGCTCTGTCAGGTGCTACGTAATTGGGAGTCCATCCCGCAGTAGAAGAGAGGTATCCAATCTTCGACGGCCTGGAGGTTAATTGGAGAAATGTGAAATGCATTCATTTTAACGGACTTTGCCGAATAATTTCTTTGCTTTCGGACTTTCCCACGGCAGTACTAAGTCCCATTCGACGGAAGCGACTGGGAGGGCGTCTCCAGACCCCACGACCCCTGCCTCCCCCACTCCACCCCCAATTAGTCTGGCTTTTCCCACATTGTTGGGAGGGGGGGAAGGTATTAATTTACATCCAACTTCCCGTTTCCAATGCGTTATAGCCGAGTTTATTTGGAAATAAGCCTCGTTGGATTCATTGGTCCTTACTCCCAATTATGACCTCCGTCTGGGTGTTCATTGGTCCTTAACTCTGCTTACGATAGCTACAATTTGCCAAAACCCTCGGGAATCTCTATGAGAGAGGCGGGTTACTCAAAGATAACCAAAACTTGGAAATCTGGTAATCGTTTAAAAAATAGAAGCTTTATGGCTCAGTTCACAAGATGACAGATATTTTTTAAAAAGGAAATATATGGCGACTTTGACTTTAACAAGGAAAATCGGTACATGTATGGGTTGCTCGGAAACACTAATAGGACACAAACCTAGTCACCCTTCCGTCCCATTCTTCCCTATAGCTTCATTCTAGTTACCAGTACTTTATTAACCCTTTCGCTTTTCTTGAGGTCTTTCTTGGTCTAAATTCAGACGTTTCTCTAATTTCGGATTCATATCACAAACCCACTTCAAGGCTACTTAATTCAGTTCTTGCAATGCCGGATAGGACAGCCGTCTTTTCTCCAGAAAGAATCGAATTGCACGCAAAGTATTCTAGACTGGCGAAGATTTATTGGCTGGCGGCCCGGACAAGCCTTTTAATAGGGTGTATTCCAGACCGAAGACCGGCAGAGAAGTGACGGAAGGGGTGGGTAACTTGGGAGGTGTTTGAAATGACTTCGTCTTCTGATCTTTTACCATTTATTTTATGGTAAAGGTGGATTTTGTTTCTCTGTTGGAGTGGTGAGTCTTCTGCGGTTTGAGGTCCGTGTTCACTTTTTGTGTGTGTGTGTCCTCTTATGCTCCTCCCAACTTTCGGAATTGCTCAACTGAATTAAACATTTCAATTTAATTCATTAAGAGTTTCCACCTGTGCATTTCATTTCACTTTTTTCCCCTCTAAGACAAATCTTGGGAAATGCCCAAATGAAGCGTAGGGGATGGCTCAACAAAGAAGCCTTAAGAGAAGCCATATTGTGAATCCCAAAAGTACAGAAATGAGCAGTAATGGGCAGGCACATCTCGTTCGTGATGAAGTGCCTTTGTGATGGATGTTTTCCATGTGGCTGTTTATATGCTGAGGGGAAGAAGCAGCAAAGGAAAAGGAAAAAGAAACACTCTATTCTGTATTGAGTGGCGAACCTGTACATCTTATCAATAGGGCACCATTCCCATCAATGGGGAATCCCATCGAATCCATCAATGGAGAACCAAGAGAGGGGCAAGAGATATGATTTTATTTTAGCCAAGGTTATGATGGGATTGCTTTGGCCAAGACAAGAGCAGGTGAATCGTGCTTTAAATCAGTAGTGGAGAAAGGGTCACAGAGATGTTCCGAGAACTTCCACATTTTTCATCAAAAGTCAAGCTGCAGGTTTGCCTGTTGGACTTCTCCAATCTGGCGTGGAATTCTAATTCATTCAAAGTTACCTTGACTTCCAAGGAAGGATACAACAAAAAGTTTGCAGTGCAGGTTCTTTGTGGATCTATTCAAAAATAACTCCCACTGAGTTCAGATGGATTATTTCCCCATTCACCACAAACAAGTGAAGCATTGCTGCATTATACCTCAGCCATACAAATGAACAGAAATCATAATTTATCTATAATACAAGTTATTAGATTTTTAAAAAATACTCTCATTGCAGATTACTGAGCTATGTGAGCTCACAGTCAGAGAGAGAGAAAGAGAAATTTAACCCTTGATATTTCAGTGTCCAAGATACAATATCCAGTTTGGTGATTCTTCAAATTAAACAAAGTCATTGAGCCCAAATAGGTTATACCTTAAATGTATTACATCAATCCAGTCCTTCCCCGCTGTGGATCATAAACTAAGTTGATGCTAAGCATGCTATGTGAATACATTATGGTTCGGGCCATAAATCATGACGAAGCAACCGCGGTTTAGCGCGAGGTACGGAACAGTCTCTTTCCTCCAGTATAAAAGCGACTGTCAACCGAGCACCAAAAAACATCGGATGTGCTGAAGAAGAGGCGTTCCTGGGACGAGGGTTTGCCAGAGGGAGGCTTAAGATTGCCTGCCCATTACATCAGAATAATAATAATAACTTGTAGGTCATCTAGTCCACCCCCCAAGCATACCCTACCTACACCATTTCTGACAGGTGGCCGTCCAGTCTCGAAAGCTTCCAGTGATGAAGCTCCCACAACTTCTGAAGGCAAGCTTTTCCATTGGTTGATTGTTCTCACTGACATCTAATTTCTCCGTATTTCTAGGTTGACTCTCTCCTTGATCAGTTTCCATCCATTATTCCTTGTCTGGCCCTCAGGTGCCTTGGAAAATTGCTTGACCCTCTCCTCTTCTGTGGCAGCCCCTCAAATATTGGAACACTGCTATCCCGTCTCCCCTGGTCCTTCTCTTCACTAGACTAGCCAGGTCCAGTTCCCTGTAACCGTTCTTCATGTGTTTTAGTCTCCAGTCCCCTAATCATCTTTATTGCTCTTCTCTGCACTGTCTGCACATCCTTTGGGTTAATTGGCAGGGCTGAACATCGCCGAGGTTATCAGCCTTTGGGGTGTTTTGCCTCCCGGAAGAGCCCCCGCCCCGAAGTTTTCGCAACCAGGTCCCAGCCAGTTTGGAAGCCGACTGTAAAACCCACGAGAAGATCGAATCCCGCAAAGCAGGCAAGGAACTCCGGAAGCGTCAGGACCGACCGACCCTCCCCCCACTCTCTCTCTCCCCTCAGGCTTCATTGAGCCTGAGTGGCGCAGCAGACTAATGCTACTGTTAAAGGTAGTATTTAGCTTCCAGCTGCCTGCAATTATTGCGAGTTCAATTCTCACCAGTTCAATTCTCACCAGGCTCAAGGTTGACTCAGCCTTCCATCCTTTCTAAGGTAGGTAAAATGAGGACCCGGTTTGTGGGGGCAATAAGCTGACTTTGTATAAAATATACAAAAAGTATGAAGGCTATTGCTTAACGCATTGTAAGCCGCCCTGAGTCTCCGGAGAAGGGCGGCATATAAATCAAAAAATAAAATAAAAAATAAAATAAAAAAATTGAGCCGGCTGTGAGGTTTTTCTTACTGGCCTCGAGCT
The DNA here is from genome assembly GCA_022577455.1 of Arizona elegans. NCBI lineage: Eukaryota > Metazoa > Chordata > Lepidosauria > Squamata > Colubridae > Arizona > Arizona elegans. The sequence goes on from JAKOOJ010000001.1 coordinate 192,031,450, forward strand.
GGCCTGGTTACCGGGAAGACAGGCGAATGTATAAAACCTGGCCGTCCCAGTTTGTTTGTTTGTTTTCTTCTCTAAATTGTGGCTGATCAGAAGAAATAAAATACTGTTAACCTGCCTGTTAAACTGCCCACAGTCACCTTATAGAAGGAGATGGGCAGCATAAACATTTAATAAATAAATAACTCCATTCCAGTGGTGAAATCCAATTTTTTTTTACTACTGGTTCTGTGGGCATGGCTTGGTGGGCATGGTGTGGCTTGGTGGGTGTGGCAGGGGAAGGATACTGCAAAATCTCCATTCCACCCCACTCTGGGGCCAGCCAGAGGTGGTATTTGCCAGTTCTCCGAACTGTTCAAAATTTCTGCTACCAGTTCTCCAGAACCTGTCAGAACCTGCTGGATTTCACCCTTGGCACAAACTGAGTATAAAATGTAGTTAGGATGCGTCTGAAATTGAAAGGCTATTCCATTTTCAAATAATGTATCTTTCCCAGGGTAAATCCTCATTGTTCCCCATCCTGTTTTTACCATGGAATATCAGGGATGGCAAACCAGAAGCCTTTCTAATGTAGCTGTGTTGCAAGTGCTTGAATCCCTCATTTTTGATAATGCTGGCTTGTTCAGTAATGTTTGAAAGGCTACCCAGTACTTTTCTGCGCAACTCCACAACAAAATACATGCCAACTCTGGGAAGCTTCACAAAGTAGTGTTTAAAGGCAGGGCTCTGGCAGAGATAGTGGGAAGGTCCTAAGGGACCTCAATTAGCCAGTCAGCAGCACCAATGCCACTTGGGTAACAAATGTTCACATCTCAAGTTATCATAGTGAAGAAGGCTATATTTAAACCCTGACTGCCATTTTAAGATCAGAGGGAGGGAGTATGTTTGTTCTCTTTTCTTTGACCATTGTATTAGAACACATTTCTACAGGGTGTAATATATGTTTACATCTTCAAAAACGAAGAGAGTTGTCACAGGAAGAAAAGCGTGTTGTTCAAGAGTGGGATGGAACCAAATTTAAAGGTGTCAAATTACTGGGAGATAGATTTGAATTAAGAGACAGAGTAAGAAGAGTTTAACAGGGTCTGACAGGAAACAGACCCAATCTTAGTAATCCCTCAAGAATGCTCTAATTTTAAATACCTTATCCTATTAGCCATTGTTTTATCTTATTCTATGATTCTGAATGAAGATACATGCTGGTCAGGAGCATCCCTGTCCATCAAACGCCATGGATTTTATTCATATAAAGGGTAAAGGTTCCCCTCGCACATATGTGCTAGTCGTTCCCAACTCTAGGGGGTGGTGCTCATCTCCGTTTCAAAGCCGAAGAGCCAGCACTGTCTGAAGACGTCTCCGTGGTCATATGGCCGGAATGATTAAATGCCAAAGGTGCACGGAGCGCTGTTACCTTCCCACCAAAGGTGGTCCCTATTTTTCTACTTGCATTTTTTATGTGCTTTCAAACTGCTAGGTTGGCAGAAGCTGGGACAATTAATGGGAACTCACCCTGTTACGCGGCACCAGGGGTTCGAACCGCTGAACTGCTGACCTTTTGATCAACAAGCTCAGTGTCTTAGCCACTGAGCCACTGGATCCTTTTTATTTATAAATAAAATAAATAATTTTATCTATTTACCTTTATTTTTATACTGCCCACTTTATTTATTTATTTATTTATTTATTTGTCCAATTTATATGCCACCCTTCTCCGTAGACTCAGGGCGGCTTACAATGCATTATAGCAATAGCCTGCATACTTTTTTTTTTTTTTTGTATATACCTGCTTATTAGGGCTTTCGCGCCCCACCCCCACCCCAAGCAGTGTTGTTCTATACAAAGTTGGTTTATTGCCCCCACAATCCAGGTCCTCAATTTACCTACCTCGAAAGGATGGAAGGCTAAATCAACCTTGAGCCTGGTGAGATTCGAACTTGCACTAATTGCAGCTGGCAGCTGGCAGCTGGCAGCTAAGTGCTAGCACTTAACAGCACTTTAGTCCGCTACACCACCGAGGCTCTTGAAGTATCTATATTGAAGTATCTCAAAGTGATTAATGAAAATATGAAAAAAAAATGCACATATAAAGTATATATTTAAAAGTTGGGAATGATTTCCCTCCTCTAAAAAAGATTCATGTTGAGAAGGCTTGGGTGAAGAGATAGTTTTCAACAGGCACTTTAAAGGTGTTATAGAAAACACCTCCTCCCCTCCCAAATTTCAGGGGAAAGAGCTAGTAGAAGAAAGCCTGAGAGAGCCTTCAGTGTTGCTTGTTATATACAGTGGGATCTTTCCTGAAGATCTGCTTTACCACTATAACAGTGAAAGTTGTAAGGCATCTTCTTTACAAGTTGGTGAAGTTTTCTGTCATAACCAAAACGTTGAACTTTATTAAACAGCTAATTGGCAGTGATGCAGTTATTTCTACAACTGTGTAATGCGTGTGGCTGCTAGCCACTAATGAGAAACCTGGCTGATGTATTCAATCTCAGCTGCACCTTTGAAATTAAGCCCAAAGAGTGCATTATATTTGTGTTATATAACTATATGAAATTATATTCTATGTTAGATCGTTGGTATGCTACTCCTAGGATTGCCTGCACTCATCAGCAGCAGCAATCTGGCAGAGATTTTATTCTGCCCTATCTGAGCATCTTTTTCAGTGGAGAGGCTAAAGAATTGACTTTGGGATTTCTGCGTGGAAAGCATTGCTATCTAAGGTTTGAGCCATGAATATCTGCCAGCTAATTACTGTTCTGGGGAAGCATTTTGTCTCAATGCCATATAACACATTCATTTTTTTTATTTCCTATCCTATGGGTTCCATTAGAATATTATGCTGACAGCCAGGCCCTTCAATCTTCAGCCTTTCGGTTCTAAGGGATGCACATTATAATTGAACTTTTGGCTGCCTTTGTCCCACAGTGTCTACCACGAAACCTCCAAATGCAGAGTTCCCCCATCTGTTCTACATTGCAGCTTTGTCAAACCCCTCTTCCGTTTCCTTTGTCCATCCTGCCAGGTCTAGTCATCTCCAGGATCTTCCAGTGTTGCAATGTCTTAAAAAATTCTCCAAGCATGTCTCCCTCTCCTAGCTCCTCTTCCTTGACGAGATGGTTGCTTTGTTTGTCTTGGTTAAAATGCAAGCATTTGTTTTTCTGTGCATATGCGATCTTATTGGCAAACCAATAAACTTGGATTTAGCCCTTTTCAAAGACTTAATTAGCAAACTGCCATAGCAGAAGTTGGAGAGGAAAAACTGCTGTCTGTTTTTTCTTCTCAAAAACCCCACATACTGTATATTAATTTGCTCACATTACAAAAAGGATGTATTTTGTCAAGCACGGTGCTTCTCCTTGATTCATCTGAACTTGCCAATAATCAGAATTACCTTGAAGCTAAGTACTATATTACTCTCCCTCCTTTTGGCTCCAAGGGATATACCAATCATAGCCTTAATCCCCTATAACTGACCTCCTGTTCACACACACCCAACAGCTGCAGCTTCCATGGACTGCCAAGCCTGGGCCCAGATCCTTCTTTCCAAATTTATGCATCCTCTGGAATACACTGTAATAGAATGGGCAGTCACTTAGCTTTCTTCCTATTAGTCGTGAAATAGGACGGAATTGAACAGAAAGTTATCAATCTCAATCTAGTATTATTACTCCTTGCCATTGCTTGTTATCAGTGTGTCTTTGGATTACTTAAATTCATCTTCACACACCCATCCCTATCCCCACTCTCACAGTAGAAACACTTAATGTCCCTACTATCGGTAAGATTTTAATTGATGGCCCACACAGCAGTCCAGAGCATGCTAGATCTCTAATGCCTGGAGTAGAATGATCTACTCAATCTAAGGGGACAGTGGATCCTCGATCCTTTAAGTGCTCTCAACACAATACAAGCACTATAGTTTCTAAATCTGTTTCTTATCTGATTGACAAGCTGCATCAGACAGTAATAGGAATGTATTGATTTCTATTGAGGTACAATTGACCTTTACAAATGTTAAAAGCTATACAGTCAGTCACTGATTATTAACCATGTTGTCTTTAGAAGGTCAAACTATTTTAGAAAGTTAAATTTTAGAAGGATCAAACTATTTTCCAAAGCACCGAAAGGCAAGACGAGAAACAATGGATGGAAACTAACCAAGGAGAGAAGCAACCTAGAACTAAGGAGAAATTTCCTAATGGCGATAGCAATCAACCAATGGAATAGCTTGCCTTCAGAAGTTGTGGGTGCTTTCTACAATTGGAGGCTTTCAAAAAGAGACTGGACAACCATTAATGTGAAATTATATAGGGTCTTCTGTCGATCAGGGGGTTGGATTAGAAGACCTGCATGGACTGTTCCATCTCTATTATTCCATCTATGTTCTAGGTGTTGGAAAGTTGTGCATCCTTCTGAATGTACATGATTCAAGGGAAACATGGTTATGCTAGGTGACCTGAATCGACGGGAGGGAGCAAGAGGGAAGAATACAGAAAAATGATTCTCAGAGACTCAAGAAAAATGAGAGCGGTGATAGATGAGCATATGCTTAGAAAAAGATCTGCTTGTTTAAAATATGTGGTTTTAACATAAACCTATGTATATATTCACATGGCAAAGGAAATGAATTTAAATCTAAATGCATGACTGATTTGAATATATTTGTGAACTATGTTTTTGCTGGCACTCGGGATTCTTCCTTCTCTTTTTTTGTTCACTTGCAGACTCTGGAAAACTTAGCAGGCAGGCTAATGTGCATTTTAGGCCGTGCAAGAAAGAGAGGAAAGAGGGGACAGGCAAACCAACCATACCCCACTTGCCGCTTAGGAGCCTCCTGCTTTACTTTGGCCAAAATCAGGAATAACCTTTAGCTAGGCCATAACAGATTTGAAGCAGAGCACATTTGTCATTTGTATGCTTACCTGGAAATGGAAAAGCAAGATCGACATTGATGAAGGTATGTAGAAATCCTGCTTTTTTTAGTTGTGACATTTTGCATGATCCTAATCAATGTATTTCTATTCTTGGGAATTTTTTCTGAACGTTTCTCATAAACTATTCAGTCATCATGAAAGTTACATGGAAACTGGAGTTTTACACTTTGACAATAATTTCCTTCAGCCACAGAGATACATGTAACTGTAGCATTTTCCCCCCCTTAGCGCACCTATCCCATATTAATTTTCCCTGTTTCTCTCTTTTTTTCTTTTTGCTCTCTTCCGAGGAAAGAATCTGAGTATTTTGCTTCAGTTAGGAGACAGATCGCAGTAATTGCTGGCATCTATACTTTCAAAAATGAATAATCAACCTTTCCCCACATATCTCTATCCTAGCTGTAAGTTGAAACTCCCATGACAAATAGAAAAGTTTAATTCAACTAAATTCATATTTCCCTCCTACATTCTTGGTCAAGTTTATGACCAATGCAAACTTTATGGTTTTAGGACCAAGAAAACTTTCCTTTTTTTCTCTCTGCTTTAATAACAATCATAAATGAACGAATTATCCTCAGAAGTGATTTCTAGTATTTTCTAGTATTTGCACACCCAATTTTTTGATAATATAAATTGTCTTCATTTCAGTTATGGCTGGGTGACACCACATTTAGTTATGAAACAGTAGTAAGGAAATGCTACACTCACAAAGGAGTCCTGTGAAAAGATGAACTATATTTTACATTTTGTAAAAAAAATAAAATAAAATGGGTGGCAGCTGTTAAACTAGAACAAAAAGGGAGAGTAGCCAAAGCCCAACATTGAATATGCAGCCAAGGACTGCAGCCAAAAAGTGTAACACAAAGGGGAAAGCAGGAAGTCAGGTGGGGACTCGAAGATCAGCAGGGGCTGATCAGCAACAGAGGTGTCAGTAAATGGTTTTCTATAATGAAGCACAGAGTGTAGGAAACACTCAGAAGTCAAAATCCTATCCCAGGAAGAGAGATAACATGTGAACGGCATTGCAAACTTGGTGGGCTACTCATGATTGTCACATCGTGAGAGAAAACTTACTCTACTCATTCAAAGGAATTGACCCAACAAAAAAGAATGGAGGTGTTTATTTCACTTATTTTAAAGACTTATTTAATTACCCATCTTAAGAAATGCAATTCTGGACAGCTCAAAATTGCTCACAATTATTAAAATAAGTAAATAAACTTTCAGAGAAATTCATGAACATTTTGTTTCAGTAAGATTAAAAGGAGAAAGGAATAATAGTGACACAGTTTTTATGGTTGAGTGTGGATTTGAATATGAGTCTATCTGATTCAAATCCATCACTGTAAATCTCTCTATTGTATCATTGAATATATTTATGCATTTTTTTTTAAAAAAAGTTCAATAACAGTCTGTTATTTGGGTTTTTTGACTTTGAGGAGAAGAATGAGGCAATACATTTTGAGGCACATTTTTGAGCTTCCAAAAAAATCTTCAACATACTTGAAATAAAAGGGGAAATTTTGTACTGGCGATAATGTTGGAGCCTTATCTATAATCAGTTTCAAGCATATAGGTTTAGAGTTAAACACAGAAATAATTCTATATTGAATCCTATTGTATCAAACATTATCCCAGGCTCTCTGGGAAGGAGAAGCAGCAAATTATTATTGATCATATACTTTTGGAAGTGAAAAGCCACTCTTTTTAATGCAACATCTTTGGATTTAATCAATTTAGAATATTCTGTAATGTTCTGCCATCTTTTCTTAGAATTAATCATCGAGTAAATTGATTCAAATAGGAAACTTCCTATCCTGATGACTAGCAAGATCTCCATCAATTCATTAAGAAGGAGAAGATTCAAAATCTTTTAACTGTCAGTGCTAGGAGCTGTCCTTGGGGAAGTTGATTTAGACAGATATTGGAGAAAAGATCCTGCTCTGTTCAGCAAACCTTTGCATTGTGAGGTTCTTAGTGCTCTCTGAGCCTGGTTGTTTTCTTGACTGATGATGGCTACCCAGATGGCTAATAAAATGTCTGCAAGAAAACAACCAAGCTCAGAGACAGCTCCAAGGACTCCACAGTTCATCTCTGAGCTACAAACATTCTCCATTGATAATCATTGTATTTTTTTAAACGTGTTTTGTTTTGAACTGAAGGGAGAATCTGAATGAAAACATTCTGAGCTGAACTCTGGATGATAATGATTATGGGCGGATTTTGTCAAAGGTTAAAATTTTAATATGACCTAGGTGCTGTTAGAAAGTGACATCATAGCCTGGAAGTTTAGCTGCAATGCAAGTTCACTATTCCACTCACTTGCACTAATTTGATGAAGAAGGCAAGACTTTCCTTATAATGGAGAAGAAGTCCACAGAAAAGAATTACTTCTATTAAACCTTTTCACACAAATTAACCAGGAAAGCTTCAGAATACAAATGGACTCCTCTTGATTGGCAGAGTCGATGCAAAAGATCAGACAGAAGTCAGGCTTTGTTCATATCCTGTGAAACAGCATCATCTGGTGTCTCATACTATCTATTGCATCTTCCAGATCTGTTCCTTGTAAAGAATAAATTATTGTACGAACAGACTACACTAGTTTGGTTGATATGAGTACACAATTTAAGTCATTTCTAGTTCATTATACTGCTCTGGATTGGGCTGGAGATCATCCATTATTAGAATTAGAATTATTTTTTGTAATCAAGTATATTATTCTAAACAATTTATACTCAATTGGTCATTCTTACATATTATGCTAACAATGTTACTTCACACGCACAACCTTAGTTTTCTAATGGTTAAAGATTCTGACAAAACCCAGGTACATAAATGTTGTTTGTTCTACTTTTGTAATTCCACATGTACCTATCTAGCATTTACCTGTAATGTAAATGAAGTATCATTTCTTTGGAAATATTCCCAGTATTTGTGTAACCTCTGGAATCCTACAAAGTGAAAATCCAGAAATATTATTATGGAAGCCAGTGGGGTCTATTTCTCAGATAGGACTGCAGCCTTCAGGAACACTGATTCTTGCTGGTTCTTTCTTTCTTTCTTTCTTTCTTTCTTTCTTTCTTTCTTTCTTTCTTTTTCTTTCTTTCTTTTCTCTCTTTTTCTCTCTTTTCCTTCCTTCCTTCTTCCTTCCTTCCCAATCATACCTTCTGTGCACAGAGTTAATTTTGGACTACCAATTAAAGTATTCTATAGCTACAGATTCTCTTTAATTGTTCTGTATGACCTAGCAATCTGGCAGAGAAAAAGCAATGTGTTGTGACGAAGTGGAAGATGTAACAACTAAGTAGAGTTTTGTGTTAAAACAACAAAAAACCAGGTGAACAATATAGGTTCAAAACGTTAAAGAGTAGTTTGCCTTGGTGCCAGAGAAAAAAAATAGAGGCCAGTTATTAGTTTTCAAGATTTCATTTCAGACAAAATTAGTGCAGTCCAGAACAGGGGAAAGAGCTTTTATTAATGCTTCATTTGTGCCTTATATTTTATTAGATGGATAGGCAGGTTGGCAGAGTTAATATCAGATTGAACTAAGGATTCTTGCAAGGCATGCTGGGAAGCTTAAATACAGACATCATGATTGGGCCCTCACTTTATGACATAGGTGGTTGATCGAGTAACAACAGATCCTATCTAACCCCACCGTCCCCACCCTTTTAATGATTTTAATGAAACAACAGTTTTGGATTCATTGTAGATTAGGGGTACCAGATCTCAGCTGCAAAAATTTGGAGGCTTACTAGATAACAGCAGTGAATTAGACTTTTGTGCTACCTCTTATATGCATCAAAATAAAAAGTTGTCTAGGCTCCAACCTGTGGATAAGGAAATTCATGTTAAAGAACAGATTTGAATACCTGTCATGCATAAGATCATTGTTTTTAAAAAAAGAATGTCTTCCTGCTGTTTCATAGGTATGCTCCCACAAAGTGGTGTACAAGCAAGAAGGCATAACAACCTCCATTTGACACACAAGCTAATTATAAAATCAACCAAGGGCAGTTTTACAAAGAAAGGCCTTTATTAGTTGATTAAGGCATGCATAAAAGAAGCTTGGCACAATTCGCAGAACCCAGAAGGCCTTATGTTCTGTGCATACCAGTCAATCTTAAGAGTCACCATGTGAGAAGGATTATGCTTAAGAGCAACAATAATGATTGTCTTCAAATAAGACACCTCACTCATATGTCATGAAGGTGAAATCAGATATCATTAAGATGGCACATTAGGTTTTATTTAAAAAAAGGGAGACCTAATCTTGCATCTATTGAAGTTTAATAATCAAGGTGTTAATTCAGTATATTTAACAGAAGATTTAAAGTCAAACTATTAATTTCACTGATTATATACTGTAAGAAAATGTCTTTCCTAAAAGTGTTAAGTTTTTGCCAACAACATCGATATGAATTTTCTCTTTTGAGAAAATAATTGTGCCCTTCCTTAAGAGCCTGTCCTTGGACCCATTACTTCTAAACAGTTATTTTCCTGTCTTCACCTTTCCTTTTTCAGGAAACATTGTTGCAGAGATAATTGGTCTTGTAGTTGATTTTCCTTCACTTGTAGTTGATTTTCCTTCACTTGTAGTTGATTTTCCTTTACTCTTTCACTTGTAGCTCCTGCTTGATATGCAGATGGCCAGGAAATCCTTTGCCCAGTTTTGCCCTTTCCTATAATTGGAAGACCCTTGAGATAATCACTCACATCCTAGGCATCTCATGGCTTGATTACTGTAATGCACTATATATGGGACTGCCCTTGAAGATAGCCTCTCCTGAAGGGTATCTGCTTATCCCTTTTGATTTATCCACTTGTACCATCTATTCCATACTTTAAAATATTTTGAGTCCTCCTTGTCTTTTAATTCTAAGGTTAATTTGTCCATTTCTGAACATGTATAAATTTTTTGAATTACCTCCTGGTCCGTTGGCAAACGATCTGTTTTCCACAATTGTGCTAGTGCCAATCTAGCCGCCGTAATTATATGTAGTGTTAGATATTTTATGTCTTTTCTAATGTTCCCTTTTTTTTTATTGCAAAAGTTTTACAATTACATTTTCACCCCCTTTTCCCCCCCCCACTACCCCCCCCCAGACTTCCCAACCTCCCCAGCCCACCCTAACCCTCCCCTCCCCCCAGACTTCCTAGTATGCTCATGTCAGATAAAAGGAAAAAACCCTCCTTTGTATATAAAACTTGAACCCCTCCCTCCCCCTTACAAATTTTCATCTTCATTACATTAACCTATTTCTATCTTGGTATAACATTTTCAGATAAATTTTCATCCTGATTACCTTAAAAATATTTCTATCATAATATAACATTTTCTAACAAATTTTCATCCTTAACCTTAAAATATTTCTATCTTGATCTAACATTTTCTAGCAAATTTTTATCCTCAACCCTAAAATGTTTCTATCTTATATAGCATTTTTAAATAAAGGCTATTTGATACTTCCTAGTTTGATATTTGTGCTGAACATAATTTATCCACTTCTTCCATTCCCATTCATAGGTCTCTTGAGAACAATCTTTTAGATATGCTGAAATCTTCGCCATCTCTGCAAAACTGGCCATCTTCAAAGTCCATTCCTCAATCGTAGGCAGCGCTTCATTTTTCCAGTATTTACCTATCAACAATCTTGCTGCAGTTATCATGTACAATATCAATTTTGTTTCCCCCAATGTAAAACCCTTAACTATACCCAATAAAAACAGTTGTGGAGAAAATTGAATTTTTTTCTTCAAAACATTCTGCATGACCCACCAAATTTTTACCCAAAAAGCCTTAACTTTCTTACAGGTCCACCAAACATGATAATATGTAGCGTCTAAGCAATCACATCTCCAACATTTAGGCTGGACACTAGGGTACATACACGACAATTTTTTTGGATCTAAATGCCATCTATAAAACATTTTATAGAAATTTTCCCGCAGATTCTGCGACTGTGTAAATTTAACATTCTGAACCCAAATTTTTTCCCATGTTTCCAACATCACTGGTTCCTCAAAATTTTGTGCCCACTTAACCATGCAGTCTTTAACTAGTTCAGTTTCTGAATCCCTTTCTAACAAGACATTATAAAGTCTTTTAATATGCATTGGGCCTTTCTCTTTTATATGTCTAACTAATTCTTCCTCATACATCATAATACCAGTTTTTTGGTCCTCTTTCCATCTCAATTGCAGTTGATTATATTGTAACCAAGTTAAATTAATCCCTTCAGCCAACAATGTCTGTAATGTCTTCAGCTGCCATCTGCCCGCATCTGTAAAAAGAACCTCTTTATATAAAAACCCCCCGAGTGACATTATATTTGTATTCCACAAGGTATGACCAAGATCCAGCCATAGCGGTATTTTATAATTCCAGTTGTTTCGGTGCTTCTTCCAAACTCTCAGCAAAGAATCTCTAAGTATATGGCTTTTAAATACTTTATCCACTTTGCTGTCATAAAATAAGTAAGCGTGCCATCCAAATTCCAGATCAAAACTTTCTGCATTCAATATTCCAGTCTTTTTTCCTCCAAACCAATCACTTACTAAAGTCAAAGCTGTTGCATCATAATATAATTGTAGGTTTGGAAGTTTGAGACCTCCCCTTTCTGGAATGTCTTGCATAATTTTCATTTTTACTCTTGGTTTTTTCTCGTTCCAGACAAATTTGTTGACACCAGTTTGCCATGCTTTTAGTTGTTTATCATTTTTGAGCACCGGAATCGTTTGAAACAAAAAAAGAAATCTTGGCAAAATGTTCATCTTAACTGCTGCTATTCTTCCAAGTAAAGACAGCTGCAGTTTTTTCCAAGTCTCCATATCTTTTTGCACCTCTCGCCACAACGCCTCATAGTTATTTTGAAACAATTTCATATTTGATTCTGCAACCTGAACTCCTAGATATTTTACCTTTGGTACAATCTCAAAACCTGCCCTCCTTTCTAACTCCAGTTTACGATCTTGTGTCATATTTTTAACTACCATCTTAGTTTTTCTCTGATTCAATCTGAAACCTGAAACTTTACCAAAGTCTTGTATAATGTCCTTCATCTGGATTATCGATTCCATTGGCTGTGTTAGGGTAACAACCAGATCGTCTGCAAATGCCTTTATTCTGTAATCCTCTTGCCTTATCATTATACCTTTCAATGTGTTAGAATCCCTTATTGTATTTAACAAGACTTCTAGTGTTAAAATGAACAACAATGGGGACAGTGGACATCCCTGTCTTGTTCCTTTTTCAATTTTAAACTCTGTTGTCAAACTTCCATTGATAATGATCTGTGCCTTTTGCTCTTGATAAATTGCTGAGACCGCCTGTATATATTGGTCCCCAAAGTCCATCTTTTTTAATGTCTTTAATAGAAAATTCCAATCCACTCTATCAAAGGCCTTCTCTGCATCCAGAAAGACCAGCACTGCAGGGATCTGTTTATTCTTCTCAAGATATTCCAATAAATCTATTACTTGCCTTACATTGTCCTTCATGTGCCTACCCTCAATAAATCCCGCTTGGTCATCATGAATCACCTTTTGAATTACTGGCATCAGTCTGTTGGCTAATACTTTTGCGTAAATTTTATAATCCGTATTCAAAAGAGATATTGGTCTGTAATTCTCCGGTTTTTTAGGACCTGCTTGCTCTTTTGGTATCAAAGAAATATAAGCTGTAGTCCACGATGGAGGTACTTTTCCCCCTTGTTGTATGTTGCAAAATAAGTCTCTGAGTTGTTCCACCATTTCTGCCTGTAAAGTTTTATAATACACTGCTGTCAGACCATCCGTTCCAGGAGCTTTGGCTGTTTTTAATTGTTTTATTGCTGCTATTATCTCCTCCTCTGTTATGGGATAATCCATTCTTTCCTTTTGTTGCTCAGTGATTTTTGTAACTCTTTTATTGTCCAAATATTTTTCTATAAGTCCATTCTGCACCTCCTCTCTGGCATATAGTTTAGTGTAATATTGAAGAAAAGCTTCTTTTATTAAATTCTGTTGAAAAACTTCTTTCCCCCCAATATCAACACTATCAATAGTCCGTATGCTTTGTTTCTTCCTTAATGTGTAAGCCAACCACCTGCCTGGTTTATTAGCATTGCAGAATGTATTATGCTTCGCATATTGTAAGTTTGTTGCAGCTTGTTCCGCTATAAGCATTTGAAATTGGTCTTTCAGAAGTTTTATAACACTAAGTATTCTTTCATCTGTTGGATTTTTAATAAGTAACTGTTCTTTGTCCTTTATTTCTGCTTCCAAATCAAGTCTTTTCTTTTGTTGAATCCGCTTATGTTTGGAGTTCATATGTATAAGCACCCCTCTCATATAAGCTTTGCTTGCGTCCCACACAATTTCCATTGGGGTGCCTTTATTCAAGTTCATTTCAAAAAACTCTTTCAGATGCTTTTTAAGTTCTATTATATTTTTCTCATATCTAAACAAGTTTTCATTTAATCTCCAAGAGCGTCTCTCATTCTTACATGTCTCGATTTCTATCCAGACTGGGCTATGATCAGTCAAAGTTCTTGGCAGAATCTTTGTTCTTTTTGTCCTAGCAAGTAAATCATCAGACAACAAAATAAAATCAATCCTGGAAAAGGATCTATGTCTGTCAGAGAAGAAAGTATAGTCCAGTTCTTTTGGGTTATATATTCTCCAAATATCTTTTAATTCCAGGTCTTCTTTCATATCAAAAAAAGTCTGTGGTAATCTAATTCTTGATTTTGCCAAAGTCTTTTTATCTAATTTAGAGTCAATTACTCCATTCCAGTCTCCCATAATTAAAATAGATCTATAATCCCATTGAAGTATTTTAGTATGCAGCATTTTATAAAAATAGTCCTGTTGTTGATTAGGAGCATAAATTCCTATCAAAAGAATTTGACTATTAGCAGAAAGTAATTCAATTGCTACAAACCTACCATCTTGATCAGCTTCTATAAGTTTGGCTGTTAATTTTTTGTTTACATAAATAACCACACCATTCTTTTTTTGGTTAGTTGAAGATATAAAATGTGTTCCTAATTTGGAATTTTTCAAATAGTTTTGATCTTGAACTGTAATATGCGTTTCTTGTAAACAAATTATATCATTATTATGTTGTTTTAAATATGCAAATACTTTCTTCCTTTTTTGTGTTACATTCAACCCATTCACATTCCAAGATAAACATTTAATCATCATTGTTCTCCTTCTGGAGCGAAGCGCAGAACCTTAGGATTTCATCTGAGATCCTCTGTCCTGCATTTCCCACAGCCCCAGCCTTGTCTTGTCTCTCCTGCTGTAACTTTTCTTTAAGTTCCTTGGCTTTTGCTCAAGTTATACGCTGATCCTTAACTTCAGCCGCCCAAGCCAGCTCCGAGATTGGGGAAGGTTCCAGCAAAGGCTCATCCAGAAAACCTCCTTCAGCACCCTTCAACTCTGCTAATTCCTGCTTAGATTGTTGTTGCCATTCTTGAGGTTGCTTCTTATCACTCTCTTTAATCTCCAAAACTGTAGATGTGCGTGGGGATGGAGTTCTTTCTTTAAAGATGTCATTATAAAATTGCTTAATGTTCCCTTTAATCATGCCTAATAAAAAGATTTCTGGTTCTAATTCAATTTCTTGCTTTATTATTTCTACTATCCATATTTTTATTTTCCTCCAATATTTCTTGCTTTCCGGGCAAAGCCACCAGGCATGGAAGAAAGCTTGTTTACATTTCCAGCAAACAGATTTTACATTCGGGTACATTTTTGCTAGCCTTGAAGAAGCTAGATACCATCTGTAACACATTTTATAATGATTCTCCTTATATGCTACTGATTTTGTCATACTGTAATTGTTTTCCCATGCCCTTTCCCATTCTTCTGATTTAGCAGAAGAACTGGTTAAAGGACAGATGATAGCATGGGCAAGAAACATTGGGCACAGTATACAATTAGAAGAATGGGAAAGGGCTGCTTATCCCATTATGGTAGATAGATGGGCTTGCTCCGGGTCCCTTCCCTAAAAACTTGCTATCTAGTGGGATCTCCGAAATGTGCTTTTTCAGTGGCTCCCCTACCTTATGAAACATGCACCCAATCTTCTAGCCTTCCAATATCCCAGGCATTGAGGTAGAGTGATGGGGGCCCTATGGGATGGCTGTTGGAGCATTCTGGCAGGACTGTTGAGGCACTGGGTTTTTAAGTTATGATTCTCGTGGTCTTACTGTGGTTGTGAGCTGCCCAGACTTGTGGTCTAAGATGAGCAGCTTGATCTGTCCCCGTCCCCACACACACACAAACACAGCCAGCCGAGGGTTAAGGAAACACTTTGGAACGCACCCAGGTCTTATCTCCCACTTGGCAGCGATAGACACACCGTCTGCCAAATGCCTTTATTTTCACAAACAGAAAGATAAGATACTTAACGTACAAAAAGTCCAAGCAGAAATAATATTTCTCCCAGCAGTTCCGGACGAGGCTTTAGTGACTATCCAAGGTTTACTTTTGTTCATCACACGGATCACTGATCACTACCCTCTATTATATAGTCTCTGGGGTGTGGTCCAGTGACTCAGTTCTAATCCCTAGCACGCCTCCTAAACTGCTGCAATCGTTTATCACGCCTTCGGAGGCGTGCGTCCAGGAATGACGTTTCTTCGTCACGCTGATCCGAACCTGCTAATCTCCTCTCCCTCGGCCGGCACCTGAGACAATGCCAGAGGGGAGGGGCCTGGAGAGGGAGGCCTGGCTGACTCCTCTTCCTCATGCTCGGAGCTTTCTTCCTCCGATGGGACAGGCTCAGAGGGCGGGGCCACAACACAGCTATACAAATCTTATAAATAAATAAGCTTGGGAGTTTCAGCTGGTCCAGAATGCAGCAGCATGGTCAGTGATGATCATGGCTTGGTATACTTATGTCACACGCCTGCTTTGAGAACTGCACCGGCTGCCAGTTTGCTTCTGGGTGCTATTCAAGGTTCTGTTATGACTTATAAAGCCCTACTTGGCACAGGACCTTGAGGGACTGTCTATTTCTCAGGATATCAGCCTGGCTGGTTCAATCTGTCAGGGCTGGCATGCTCCTGGTGCCTCCAAATCAAGCACTTCCATGTATTTGAGACCCTGGAAATATGCCTTTAAACATTTCCTCCCTCCCCTGCTTAATAGTATAGTTACAGGCTTTTTTTAATCATTGTGATTTGTCAAGATTTGCTGGCAGTCAAAGGGTGTCCAAGTTGAAATCAATCAATATCTATCTATCTATCTATCTATCTATCTATCTATCTTCTATCATCTATCTATCTATCATCTATCATCTATCTATCATCTATCTATCATCTATCTATCATCTATTTATCATCTATCATCTATATCTATCTTCTATCATCTATTTATCATCTATCTATCTATCATCTATCTATCATCTATCTAGCTATCATCTATCATCTATCTATCATCTATCTAGCTATCATCTATCTTCTATCATCTATCTATTTATCATCTATCATCTATATCTATCTTCTATCATCTATTTATCATCTATCTATCTATCATCTATCTATCATCTATCTAGCTATCATCTATCATCTATCATCTATCTATTTATCATCTATCATCTATTTATCATCTATCATCTAGCTATCTATCTTCTATCATCTATCTATCATCTATCTAGCTATCATCTATCTTCTATCATCTATCTATTTATCATCTATCATCTATTTATCATCTATCATCTAGCTATCTATCTTCTATCATCTATTTATCATCTATCTATCTATCTATCTATCTATCTATCATCTATCTATCCATCCATCATCTATCTCTATCTATCTATCTATCTATCTATCTATCTATCTATCTATCTATCTTCTATCATCTATCTATCATCTATCTATCCATCCATCATCTATCTATCTCTATCTATCTATCTATCTATCTATCTTCTATCTTCTATCATCTATCTATTTATCATCTATCATCTATCTCTATCTATCTATCTATCATCTATCATCTATCTATCTATCATCTATCTATCATCTATCCATCCATCATCTATCTATCTCTATCTATCTATCTATCTATCTATCTATCTATCTATCTATCTTCAATCACCTATCTATCTATCATCTATCTCTATCTATCTATCTATCATCTATCATCTATCTATCATCTATCATCTATCTATCTTCTATCATCTATTTATCATCTATCTATCTATCATCTATCATCTATCTATTTATCATCTATCATCTATCTATCTATCATCTATTTATCATCTATCATCTATCTTCTATCATCTATTTATCATCTATCCATCTATCATCTATCATCTATCTATTTATCATCTATCTATCCATCCATCATCTATCTATCTATCTATCTATCTATCTATCTATCTATCTATCCATCCATTATCTATCTATCTATCTATCTATCTATCTATCTATCTATCTATCTATCTATCATCTTCCTACCAACCTCCCTCCCTCCCTCCCTAAACTCCCTCCCTAATCTACCTACCCACCTACCCTCTTCACTTGCCCAGGCAAGTTAATTTTCAAAGGAGAGGGCTATCAGGAATCCTTGTCCCAGGTGAGTAAATTCAGCCCAATTTCCACCTGCTTCATTTCATGTACTCTAGCATGAAAAGAAAGGTTGTCAGACTGAGTAGAACTTGTTCGATGAAATTGGATCATATCAAGAGGACTGGATCAAGAATCCTTTCTGCTTGAGGCAAAGGAAGGTCAACTGCCCTGCATACAGATTTTCATTCAGAATACAGAATACCTACAATGATCATATAGTTTATATGAGAAAAGGTCCGATAGTATTTTTTCAATCACGGGAAATAACACTAATTTTACAAGTCTGTTAATCATTAGTGATTAAATAGGTAATTTTTTAGAGGGATGCATTATATTTTCATATATTTTGAACTTGTTATTCAAAGCAGCTCTCTATCTTTGCAAGTAATGCTATGCAAAGCTCGAAAATGCCGAATGAATTAAAGGTATGAAATAAGAAAAAAAAAAAAAGTACAGCTAAACCTACACACCGACCGCATTCGCTATACTTCCCCGCCTTTTGTTAGCCTTGCAAGCCATCCTGGTTTAAGCCGCGGCCGCACAGATGCCACTCCTTGCCTTTTGCTCTACGTATTTCATTCTCATGCAACGGAGGAATTTAAAAATGTCGCCTTACAAGACATCCACCACTAGGAGTAGTCGTGGCCGAGTGGTTAAGGCGATGGACTAGAAATCCATTGGGGTCTCCCCGCGCAGGTTCGAATCCTGCCGACTACGGGCGTTCCCTTTTAAAATCCCGGCCAACTTTTAATTGGTTGGCCGAAACTCAGCGGCAGAGGGGAGAGCAGGGCAAACGGAATCGAAACGGGGAAGATTGTGCAAGCCAATTAAGTTCGGGAAAAGAAAAGACGGAAGGGGATCGTTGTGTCATTTCTTCCGGGATCTCCTCTTCCCAGGCTTGCAACACAACACAAGCAGCTTTGCAAGGCAAAAATCGTTGCGCCTTTGCCTGGCCGCAAGAGAAAGCAACAGAGGGCGGGACACCATGCAACAGAGCCCGGGGCCTACCGTGTTCGTCACCACTAGGTAAAGAAGGCAGAGGGGTGGAAGGGGCGTTGTATCCCGGTTGTATTGCTTTCCCCCGTTCTCCCAACGCTTTTCTGCAGGGTTTCTCCGGGGCTGAGAGGGCAGAGACGGAGACAAACAACTTGCAAAGCCCTCCCCGACCAAGTCAGGATTTCCTTTGCCCATCAGATGAATGTCCCCGGCCTGGTACCGCCCCTGGGAACAGCTGACTGAAGCCAAAGAGGGGCAGGTTCGGCGGAGTTGAGAAGGACCAACCCGCCCTTCCCCTCCACCGGCCTACTTTTCTGACCCAAGGAAGTCGTCTCTCTTGCCCGCCCCTCATTGCATTTGCCTCCCTTTGCTTTTAGTTTTTTAAATTACTTTTCGCCGCTAGGAGGAGCTGTTGCCGCGTCTCTCTCCTGTCCTCCCCCGCCCCCCTTTTCCACCCTTTTCCCACAAATTCTTTGCCTCTCCCAGTAAAGCTGGCTTGGTTAAACCCGTTGAGGGGTGTTTTTTCTACCCATAATATGCCCTCGCCGTTTTCCTCCCCAATCCCAAAGTTTACCTTGGTCGGTTTCTTTTGGAAGATAAAAAACAAACAAACAAGTAAGACAAAGCCTTTGAGTACTACAGGTAGTCCTTGATTTACGTCACTTCATTTAGTAACCAAAGTGACAAAGGGGACTCATGACCGTTTTTTCCACACTTAACAACCGTTGCCACATCCCCATGGCCGTGTGATCAAAAATTCAGACGCTTGGCAACTGGGTCATATTTACGACGGTTGGTTGCAGTCTCCTCGGGGTGGTGTGATCAGCTTTTGCGACCGCCTGACAAGCAGAGACAATGGGGAAGCCGGATTCACTTCATGGCCGTGTGACTCACTTAACAATTCCAAGGATTCACTGAACAACCGTGGCAAGAAAAAGCAGTCAAATGGGGGCAAGACTCACTTAACACATGTTTCACTTAGCAACATAAGTTTTGGGCTCAGTTGGGGTCGTAAGTCAAGGACTCCCTATATTTTCTTTCTTTCTGAACAGTCTTAAACTTGTTTGCTCAGGCAAAATTTACTCGGTTGCTCCTAAACGTATTGGCAGGCTCCAAAGGGGTTTGCTCACTAGCTTTCGGTCTCTCAGGTTACTGTTAAAAAGTGCAAAAGAAATAAGTTTAAATAAGTTTAAAAAGTGCAAAAGAAATAAGTAAGCAGCTCTAGTTTTTGCTATTTTTATGCTGCCTTTCTTTGCCTCTCAACTTAAAAGGCTCGTTTGTATGAAGTCCAAAGTTGTGTTGTAAAAGTGTTGCTAAAATTCAACTCATTTTTTTCCTTTGACATCTTTGTAGCTGTTTATTGTTCTTCCTCCCCACAAAAAGAACCTGTCCTGAAAGTGCCTGTGGAGGTCCTAGCAAGCTCAAGAGACCATTTCTTTTAAGGAAACCCTGGTTGCTGAATTACAGTTCTCAGCATCCCTCACCATTGCACTGGATGATGGGGATTCAGGCACTGCAGTATTTATAGTCATGATTTCTCCCCTTCTGAGAGTTACTTCATTCCTTCAGTCCAATGACTTCCTTTATGTTATTGCAAACGTATACATCATATATGGAAGCCAACTTGGTCTGGTAGAGCCACTATTGCCCTAGCACCAGCCTAGAAAGCAGGGGACTGGGAGTTCTAGACCTGCCTTAGACATGAATGCCAACTGGATGACCTTGGGCCAGTCACTCTCCCTCAGCCCAAATCACCTCACAGGGTTGTTTTTGGGAAAATAGGTGGAAGGAGTATTAGGTCTGTTTGCCATCTTAAGTTATTTATAAAAATAGGATATAAATAAACCTCTGTTAAACTAATGCTGATATTTATGCATACTGCTATCTGCATTGCTTATTGACAAAAATGAATAGGAAACTTGGATTAAGCTTGGGTTAATTCACAAGGATCCCTTCCTCATAGCTATTTAAACTGAACTGCCATCAATATTTGCTGGAGAGAACTTCTGTTTGCAGCCTCTAATGGGGAGAGAGAGAAAAAGGGAATGGAAAATACAGATAACTTGTTTACGTGTGGTTAGGCTTAAGGTGACGATGCCCTCAGGTCAAATTTTAAGGTGACGTAAACAGACAAATTAACTTTGCCAGTTTTCTTGGCAACAGCATGGACAAAAATTAGCCACTGCATTTTCTGAGATGTTTTTCTGCTGTCATCGTAGATCTAACCAAGTTGGAATGAAAGGGGCTTAGTTGTGAAAAACATGTACTGGTGTACTAAAACATGCAGGTGTTGTGAAAAACAGAATTTCACAGTCCAAATGACAACATCGTGCAGGAGATGTTCTGCATCACAAGATAGATGTAGGTGGAGGGGTGCAGTTTCTTGAAGGCAAACACATAGTTTGTGCTTGAGAACTGATTTAAGAAAGTAACATTTGTTACTGATTCCCAGTTCCTTATTTAATGAATGTTCAGAAGGGAGTCAGTTTATGTAGCTCTTCAGCCCAAAAATAAGCCTTGGCCTGTCTTTATATAATACAGATTTATGGTTGTTGGGTTATCCTTTATATGTTCTAAGATAATTATTTCTATTAAAAAAATCAAGATCATGCAATATATTATTTCAACGACGATAACAAATACATAGAGTTGACTGAAATAGTTTAAAATCTGGAACAATCTACTCCCAGAGATACGAGTGATCCCAGACCTCCGGACTTTTCGTCGGGCCCTTAAAACCTGTTTCTTTCAGTTAGCCGGGCTGGCCTGATTGGTTTTTAAAATTGATATTGATTTTAATTGAAATGTTTTAAATTATGGGCCAAACTTTAATTATTTTAAAACTATTTTAACTTTTGTGTACAAATGTTTTATTCTTGGCTGTTCACCGCCCTGAGTCCGAAAGGAGAAGGGCGGTATAGAAATTTATATATATATATATATATATATATATATATAAAATCATTTCTGTCTGAACAATCTGATGATAATAAATATTTGGAAATATAGGGATTGGGCTATGCACTTAAAACAGCCACTGAAGTTTACATCCTTATATCACGTTTGCATAAAGTTGATCAAAATCTATCTCAGCTTTGACTCCTGAGTTGTCCTTCCTTCTTCACAGTCTTCCAGAAGGCTAAAAACGTAGGGATCTCTCTGATTTCCAATGGGAGGCTGTCCTAAAGGTCTGGGGCAGCCACTGAGAAGGCACACCACCTAAGTTCCAACATTTCATTTCATTTCATTTTATTAAATTTGTATACCGCCCTACTCCCGAAGGACTCAGGGCGGTGAACAGCCATAAAATAAAACATATAGATACAAAATTTAAAATGGAGATAAAACTAATTAAATAAATTTGGCTGAAACATTTTAAAACCCCAATAAATTAAAACCAAATTTAAAATTCCAACAGATGATAACATTTAAGGGAGAGGACTGTCTAACCTCATTGTATGGACAGATATCCTCAGAGAGTAGTGGCCCCGCAAGTAACCTGGGCCTGTAGCATGTAGGACTTTAAAGTGATAATCAGCACCTGGAAAGGAAATGGAAGCCAGTGCAGCTAATGTAGCATTACGGTTGCCATTACAATTGTGAACTGGTACAAAGGTGTTGCTGGAAAGTTTTGGTTACTTAATTTATATTGAATGCTTCCCCATGCAACTGTGATCGTACATACTGATTCCGTGGAAAGGAAGAGTAATGACAAAGGCATCACTATCCCTTAGTGTCACCTATCTTGCCTGGTGGCTATGAAATTAAAGCTATTTAGAGATTTCTCTATCGAAGAGACAAACTTGTCCTAAGTAAAATAGCTTCACATTTTCTCTTTTTTCCTCTCTTAAAAATTTCAAATTAGGCAAAGGTGCTTTTTCAAAAGGCAACTGGACTTTGTTTTTCCAGTTGCCTTTTGAAAAAGCACCTTTGGCACAGCTATGACCTCAATGACTGAGAATCTGCATAATCAAATTAGGCAACTAACCTAGTTTATTGTGTAATTTTTACTTTCAAATGATAATCTCTCTCCCCCCCCCCCCCCGTCCAGATCTGAAAACATATCAGTCAAAAACCAGTGTCAGAATTAAGAAAACATAGTCTATCTTTGAAATTCATGTTTTTACCTCTGCAGACCTCTTCAGAATGGCCATACAGGAATAGATCTGTCAGTTCCAGAGTACCAAGAAATACGAGGAAAGATGATGTCTGGGCATGTGGAATATAATATTTTAGTAGTTACCCAGCTGGCTGTGTTCAAATCCGCCAAGCACAAACCCGAGGACAACGTTCAGTTTATGGTAATGAAATCATTTGTAAATGTATTTTGTGCATAATTCTGTTAAGAGTTCACATCATAACAATGAGAAACAAAACTTATTAATTTCATTCCAGGCAACATACATTAAAAATATCTTATGAATTATAATATAAAAATAGACCAATAATAAAGGAACCCAAATAAAATTAAAAGGGGAAAAAGAAATAAAAAACAAAATCCAAACATAGTAAAATCATTTATTTGTTTGTGTGTGGAATAGAATATGAATAAAGCTATGTATGATTTTTGAAGCTTCATAGCTAATGGTAGTGCCACCAGAGTCTTTTCTCATGAAGTATTAGGCACATGCCTGGTCTTAGCAAAAGGGTAACATTGGATCTGGGCTATACAGATAGTCCTCGACTTACAACCACAATTGAGCCCAAAATTTCTGTTGCTAAGTGAGACATTTGTAGTTATGTCCAATTTTATGACTTTTATTGCCACAGTTGTTAAGTGAATCACTGAAGTTGTTAGGTTAGTAATATGGTTGTTAAGAGAATCTGGCTTTTTTTTTTTAAATTTGATTTATATGCCGCCCTTCTCCGAAGACTCAGGGCGGCTTACAGTGCGTTAAGCAATAGCCTTCATACTTTTGTATATTTATACAAAGTCAGCTTATTGCCCCCACGAACTGGGTCCTCAATTTACCTACCTTAGAAAGGATGGAAGGCTGAGTCAACCTTGAGCCTGGTGAGATTCGATCTTACTTTTAATTGCAGACAGCTGGTGTTAAATTACAGAGCTCTGTCTGTTGAGCTATCCAATGGGGATTTGAGAATCCCCATTGGCTTTGCCTGTCAGAAGGTCACAAAAGGGGATCACATGATCCCAGGACACTGCAATGGTCATAAATATGAGTCAGTTGCCAAGTGTCTGAATTTTGATCATATGACCATGGTGATAATGCAATGGTCATAAGGGTGAAAAACGGTCATGAGTCACTTTTTTCAGTGCCGTTGTAACTTTGAACGGTCATTAAATGAACTGTCGCAAGTCGAGGACTACCTGTATCAGGCAGCATATGATGACTGGATGCTTTATTACCTTGACAACTGGATTGTTGGGGGAATTTCTCTCTGATATGCTTACATTCTACATGGAAGGATTTTGCTTGTTTTAGTCTTCAGTCCTGTAAAATTAAATGTGAAATTTTAAATCCCAATGTAAGAGTTAAAGCTGACTTGGTGTTACTCTTTACACAACAGATTCTGTAACAAGGCCAAATGAAAGCCCAAGGTTAATTTTTCTTAACTTGGGAGCCCTCCAGCTGTTTGGATTTCAGTTCCTAGAATTCCCCAGGCAGGATGGCCATTACTAAGAATTCACAGAGCTCAGCCAATCAGAGTGAGCCAGAGTGTACAAAGCCATCTGAAGTACTTTGTATTCTGTATTTGTTGGTTATTTTCCAGCAGTTGCCATAGGTTCCCAGCTCCTGTTCTCAAAACCACTTATGAATTCCTCTGAAAGTATTCTTTTCTTTGTATTAAGCTGTCAAGGTTGAGAAATCTGGCTCATCATAATCTTTTGAAAAGCCAGTCCTGGAAATAAGTGAGATTCTCTAAAGTGAAATCTTGTTGTGGTCTGCACTAAATCCCATTGTATCTGGTAAACTGCCGGTCAGATTAATAACTTAAATGTATAAGGTTGCTCAACAGAGCTGTTTTATAAATTTAAACTATAAATCTGTACATATTAAAACAACCCAAATAGATGACATTAATAAAAAAAATAAGGAAATAAAAGAGGGCCATAATTGTGGAAAACAATCATACTACAACTTTATTAAACACACTCCTATTCAGATGGATATACACCTCTGCCTAAGCCACAGTTTGGGAAAAAAAGCAAAGTTTTCAAAGTTCTTTGAAGAGATAATATTATTGGGTATTTGATGTTGGAGCCTACAGGGTTGTGTTTTGTATTGTATGTGTTTGTACTGTATGTTGCTGTTGTATGCATTTTGTTGTAAGCCAATTAATGAGCAATGTCAGTTTGGGTTTACTTTAATTGGAGAAATATTGGTTATGCTGTTCTAGATAACCAGAATTGAGGAAGAAACGTTCAAGTGCTGCTTCAGTAGTAGTAAGGTTCCCCTCACACATTTGTGCTAGTGATTCCCGACTCTAGGGGGAGGTGCTCATCTCCATTTCAAAGCCGAAGAGCCAGCGCTGTCCGAAGACATCTCCGTGGTCATGTGGCTGGCATGACTAAATGCCAAAGGTGCATGGAACGCTGTTACCTTCCCACCAAAGGTGGTCCCTATTTTTCTACTTGCATTTTTTATGTGCTTTCGAACTGCTAGGTTGGCAGAAGCTGGGACAAATAACGGAAGCTCACCCCATTACACGGCACTAGGGATTCGAACCCTTCGATCGACAAGCTTAGCGTCTTAGCCACTGAGCCACCATGTCCCATTCAGGAGCAGTTCAAGATCTCAAAATGCAAAGTTCAATGCAACACTACAGAGTAGTGTAATGACTGTGTAATGATTTACACAGCTTGAAAAACATCACTCAGACCATAAACACCTTCTGCACACTTATTCCGTTCAGCTTCTTTGATATTAATTAGAAAGACATGGATTTTCTGTAGCAAAATGAAGAAAATCAGATTTCCTTTCTTTTGATTGGGATAACATGGTCAGTTCCAGTAGAGGGCACTCAAGCACTGTTGAAACTGTAGTCATGTTGGCAGGATGTCAGTCTGAAATCTGAAATAATGATTTCATGCTAGACAGAACCATTGATGCTTCTCTGACAGTTGTGTAACATTTTGCTCTGATTTGAAACCAAAGGGTTTTCCTACATTTGTATGTAACTTAGGTTTATTCTATAACGTAAGGTAAAAAGATTTTTATAATGTTATAGAATAAGTTTTAATTCTGTAAACAAGCTACAGGTTAATGTTTGAAACAAAGATTGTATATTTGTAACAGTAAAAGAGTTGGAAAGGACCTTGGAGGTCATGTAGTCCAACCCCCTGCTCACGCAGGAGACCTGTACTAGGGATTTGAACCGCCGAACTGCTGACCTTTCTGATCGACAAGCTCAGTGTCCTAGCCACTGAGCCATATAGTTCTGTTTCTCTGATGAGATGAATGCTGCTCTGAGCTATAGGATACAGCATGACTCAATACAACGTTTAAAATACTGCTTTATCTTTGCTTTCAGTCTTGTTTAGTTGCCTTTTAGCCACAAAATGGCTTTACTTCTTCAGTTAGCTTATAAATTATCAGTGGACAATGGAGCTTTTATTCAGAGCATTCTTTGTGAACATTGCTGGAGTTAATAGTTGTAACAGATCACAACTCCAGAAAGAGGCAGTAGAATTAAACAATGTCTTAGCTTAAGGGGATCTTCAGCCTCTCTCAATGGGGTTCTGTAGAACCCTAGGATTCCACAAGAGATCATGATTTTAAAAAAAAGCATTTGTTCTTTTAACTACCTGTGTCACAGAGAACTAGTTTGCAGTGGTGGGGATTTTTACTTCCTGTGATTCTGCTTACTTATCATGCAGATCAGTGGTGGGTTTCAAATTTTTTTACTACCGGTTCTGTGGGCGTGGCTTGGTCGGTATGGCTTGGTGGGCATGGCCGGTGGCAGGATACTGTAAAATATCCATTCCCACCCCACTCCAGGGGAAGGTTACTGCAAAATCCCCATTTCCCCCCAATCAGCTGGGACTCGGGAGGCAGAGAATAGATGGGGGCGGGGCCAGTCAGAATTTTTACTACTGGTTCTCCGACCTACTCAAAATTTCCACTACCGGTTCTCCAGAACTGGTCAGAACCTGCTGAAACCCACCTCTGCTGCAGATGTTCTGTGAGATGTAGATATAATTATTTTTATACAGGAGTTCCCTGGCACTTGAAAATTATTTCAAAAGTTCCTCCAGGGGAAAAAAAAAAGTTGAAAAAGGCTGGTTTAGGCCTCTAGTCCAATTCCTTGTTCAGTGTAGGAATCAATAAAATCTCAAGCAAATGCCATCCAGCCCCTGATTGAAATCTCCCAGTGCTCACCACTGCTTTTGATAGGCAGTTCTACTGCTTAAGACTTCTTCCTATCAGGAAATTCCTCAGTATTCCTCCTGAATCTTCCTGCTTAAAAATACAGTATTTTAAACCATTCACTTTCAGCAGAGAACAGGTGGTTGGTCTCCTTTATGCATGTGATGTATTTTAGATATTTGTATACTGCTGTCATAGCTCTTCTAATCTTCCCTTTTGCTATCTAAATGTGCCTGATATAATTCTTCCTTTACAGAGATTGGCTGCCAGAACACTAGTTGTTCTTCTCCGAACTCGCTCCATTTCTCTTTTAAAGTGCAGTTCCCCAAACTAAGCACACAACTCCAACACACTTTTCCAACACGCTTTTCCAACACAGAGCACACAATAAAACTACTACCTCCTGTAATGGATGCAGTATGCCCATGTTTCTCTGGGCCAACTTTTCAGCTCTTGTACTATACGCTTACTCATGTTCACCTGGTGATATTTCTTACATATGCTACTGCCAAACCTTACGTCTCCAGTTCTGTACCTTTGCATTTGATTTATCCACCCGAAATGTTGGACTTTATATTCATCACACTTGAACATAGTCCTGATGGAACAGACTCGGGGCTTAATCTGTCAAAATAACTTTATAATGTAAATTTGTCCTCTAAGGCAAAACTCCTGAGGCTTGCGGTAGTCAGCAAAAGTGATAAATACCCCTTCCATTCCATCCTGTAAATTATTTATAAAGCCATGTTTTAGTCATGGAGGCAAAAATGGCCTTTTGGGCAATAGTTCCCCTTCCCCTTAATCTGCAATACACGCTAGTATGTACCCATCCTTTCCTTCATTTCATTCTGTTTCTCCCTTGCCAAAGCAACTGAGGATATGAGGATAGGAATGGAGGAAGTTTGTCTTAGCTTCTATGAATTCTGAAAAACCTGACTGACCACTCACTATCAGAAGCAAAATGTTTATTTATGAAGAGAGTCTTTTGTGTTATTCACTTTTTGTTCCATTTACACTGGCCCTTAGTATGACCATAATAGGATGGAATTCATGTGGTCTTTCAAAACTCTTTGCTGAGCATATTCCTCACCTAAGATCTAAGCAGAGGCTGTAACCAATAGTATTTTACTCTCCTTCCTGGGCGCAAGAGATGCTTAATGGAGATCACCCACCTTTTGTGGCAAGGGTAGGTAGCCCTTATGATTCTTAGCCCCTTCCCCTTTATTGTAATTCACAAAGGCTGCACAATTCTACCAGCAAGGTTCTATGGAAAGGCTGGTGACTGCTCTCTAAAACATCCTGTAATGTTTTAAATACCAGTCAAATAGATCTGTTGTGCCCTTGATATCCTTTCTCTTGAAAAAAGAAGCAAATTCTCCAATTAAAAAAAAAAGTGGGAGACCAAAAATATTACTCTATCTAACAATACCACATTAATTCTATCACATCTGCTATAGGTCTTAGCATTTGAAAAAATAATAGGGTTTTTTTTGTTATTCTAGATAGTTTAGGGACATATTTTGATTTCTCCTTCATATTAAGAAAAATCTAGAAATTTAGAGCTCATTTTAGCTAACCTGCTTGTTTTTTATGCTTGCTTTTAGATCTGTTAGCTCGAGCTAATAATAAAGCTTCAAACCCCTTTATTCAGTAGGCTGTTTTTTGTCTCTGGATCCAAAAGAACTAATTGCCTGGGGCCCTGATCGCTGCCCTGATTCTTGCCAGTACTCACTGGGGCATACATATGATTATGTTCTTTTAGAGCAGGGGTATCAAATTCAAGGCCTGCGGGCCGGATACAGCCCGCGGGGTGCTTAGGTCTGGCCCATGGGGCTGCCCTGGAAACAGTGAAGGACCAGCCTGTGGTGCTTCTGCCAGTGAAAATGGAGCTCGGGAGGGCCTGAAAAGGGCTTCAGGAGGCTATTGCAATCGAAAACCTGGGCCACCACAGGCGTCCCCAACACGAGTGATGTCAAGCTGGCCATACCCACCCTGACCACACCGCCGGCAACACCCCCTGCTCCCCCCCCCCCAGATCAAACACAACCCTCAGTGAAATCAAGTTTGACACTCTGTTTTAGAGTATCATCTTACTGTAACTTGCAAGTGAACTTTATACTGGTATCTACTCTTTGGAATGATTCACCAATATTTAGAATAATTTCCTCATCACCAATATTTGGAAGCATATCCTATTAGATCTTTTAGATGCCTACTAAAGACCCATTTCTCCCAAGCCTTTCCTCTAGGTGATACAATCAGTTTTAGAATATTAATAGTCCAATATGCTGAAATCACCAAGTTCACGTACTGCAAGAATGGAAATCTACGGGAAATGGCACAGATCTATTTTTCTCACCCACAGCACCACTCACGATTGGCAATAAATTGACACCTTTAGTTGTGTGTTAAGATATAAAATTTAAAAGAGATCTATTAAACTTCTGAGAGGCTTAACGCATTTGTGTAGTTTACTCAAGGTCACAAAAAAACCAAAACCCAACAACTGAAAATATTGACCGTACTTATTCCTGGCCTAGGGTAATTGCCCATATATGATGTGTGAGAAATCTTGTATCTTCTTTCAGAATTGTTAGTCTGGTCTGTTGCATGTTTATGCCTGTCACTTAAAGAATGAATATTTTTCTCCCTACGTTACAGGTTTCTAAGAAGTACAGTGATATTGATGAGTTTTATCAAAAACTTGTCACACGTTACCCACAAACCTCTCTACCACCTTTGCCAAGAAAAGTGCTTTTTGTTGGCGAATCTGATATTCGAGAACGAAGAGCTGCCTTCAATGAGATTATGGGGTTGATTTCTAAAGATGTGGCTCTCGCATCAAGCCCCGAGTTACTGGAATTTCTGGGTAAATTAAAAACATGTTCTTTAAACTGAGTGGAGTTTTAATAAATAGGCCATGGATCAACTCTTGGAACTTTGCAAAATGTTTCCACTTAAAATCTATGTTAAATTCCCATTGTCACAAATATTTAATGGAGGATACTTTTGGTTTGCTTCCCTACCAATATAATACTACAAATGCACAGTAACATGTTCTCTGGATGTGAGAATGTTAGTTTCAGATTGTTTTCTGGGGGATATGGAAATAGAAAACTATGGTTCGAACATGCCCTAAGTAACATATATTTATTGCCACAAATTATTTACATGGTGTGGAAATATACTGTTTTTCACATACAAAAGGCCCATTTTCTTCCAGTATAAGAATACTGGCTAGCTGTTGGTGATACTCATGTAGAGGAATAATAGCTGTGTCTATTGTGTACCGCTGCATTAATTTTTCTCTGCCTCTTTTTTTCAGGAACCAGATCCACTAGTGTCATTGATGTCAAGAGTAAAAACCTTCCCAAGAAGGAAGAAGAGGATGATGAAACCGAAGCCTTTGATTTTTTCAAAGAGGAAAAAATACCTGATGTCATTTCTCAGTTCAGTTCATTTAAAAGCCAGGAGGCCAAAAAGGAAACAGAAGAGGAAGACAGTGACGTGGATCCACTTGGTGTCCTCAAGTATGCCTTTTTCAATTTTGTTTTTCCTATCCTAGAGCTATTGTATTTGTGGTTGTGTAAAACTACAGATGACCATCAGGCAGCCCCAAAGTGTTAGGTTCCCCCCCGCTTCCGTTCTTTGCTGTCATCAAAATTTTGAATTTTTGCAGCCAAGATGAATTCAGAATTAATTTCATAAAAAACATTTTAGAACTCCCAATAGTTGTTCTGAGGGTTATTAAAAGAAATGCAAAACAACTGAAATAAAGGGAGGGGGAGCATGTACTTTGCATACTGACTGGTGAAAGTTCAAATAGCCTTGGATCATTCATCAACCTTGTGTTCCTAGTTAAGAGATGGTGACCAGTAAAAGAGTTGGAGAAAATGCGATTATTTCACTTTTTTTTGTAAGCTAACACAATCAAGGTTGTGGACAAACAGAATAAAAATGCAAAATAAAAGAAAGACATACAAGTAATAGAAATTCTCTAGATCAGAGGTCTTCAACCTTGGCAACTTTAAGACTTGTGGACTTCAACTCCCAGAGCAAAGCTGGCTGAGAAATTCTGGGAGTTGTAGTCCACAAGTTACCAAGGTTGGAGACCCCTGCTCTAGATGGCCAGTAGAAACCTTTAATCTTTTGCAAAAGCATGGTGGAATAGTATTGTTTTAACAGCTGTACAAATTATCAAGGGGAAAGGGAATCCTTGAAACTCCAGGGGCAAGAAGTCAGATGTTTGATATATGAAAGAAGATAGTTTTCCATATTTTATGACAGTATCACTTTTATGTATTTTTTAACACTCACAAGCACCCTTCCAGTCTCATGACAGTGTACAATAAATCAAAATAAAGGTAGTAGTAATATAGAAATACAAGAACAGTAATAATTTTTTTAAAACTGTCAAACTCTTACCACCCATTTCTGTAACAACAACAATAAAAGACATATTGATGGCCGGTATCAAATAAATGCCCTTCTGAACCATTCAGTATTTAAGGCTTCTTTAAAGCTCAGTAGTGATAAAACTAGGTGGGAGGTGGTTCCTGATTAAAAACAATAAACATTTCTTCTGGATGTCACATCTCATATGGGGGAGGAATCTTAAGTATCCATATGTTACTGGATCAGTAGGAACCACTGAAGTCAGTGGCTATGTAGGTACCCAAAGGCCAAGTTAAACAGCAATAGCACTTAGACTTTTATACTGCTTTACAGCCCTCTCTAAGCAGTTTACATAATTTTTTTGGGCGTTTTTTTAAAAAGCCATTCATACACTGGAACCTTAAATTGTACCGGGAAGCATTCTGGTAAAGTATTGGTATTAATATGTGAACAGTAGATCTCATCCATCAGTGAGCAAGCTGATGCACTTTGGATCATGTGTAGTTTTCAAAGTACTTTTCAAAAGAAACCCTGTGTGGTGTGCACTGCAGTAATCCAATTGGGAGAGGACAAGGGCATGAGTTGCTTTTGCCAAGGCCTCCTAGAGATACGTAGTCAGAATTAAACCTGCTTAAGTTCCTTGATTAGGCTGGAGGAGCAAACATGAAAGCTGACACCTCTCAGATTTTTTTGCATTATAATTCAGGATCACTTGCACTGGCCTTGTTGGTTGAATCTAGTTTGAATCAAAATCCAAAACTTTTGGAAGGGAATCAATTTACCCATCATTGGATTTGATTTTGCATTTACCTTCTCCTCCCTTCCTCCCTGCATACTCTAGATGCAGAATACAGAATAAGAGAATAGGAAGATACCTTGGAGGTCTTCTAGTCCAACTCCCTGTCCAAGCAGAAGACCCTGTACCATTCCAAACAAATTGCTGTCCAATCTCTTCTTAAAAACCTCCAATGATGGAGCACTCACAATCTCTGGAAGAAGAACTCTTCCAGAATCCAGCATTAGGATTTAAATAATTAGGCCAAATAAAATTTCTGATCTAAAAGGTATAGAAAAATTTATTATTCTGAGATCACCTGCAGCAAAGAAGTATCCGTCTTTTTCAGAATTTAATTTTAATTTAATTTAATTTAATTTACAGTCCATATTTTTTAGAGAGACATGGGACGACTGTGGGAGATCATATTCTATTGTATTTTCAATATACGTCAGCTAAGAAATCCCCAGTAGAAATAGTTTCTATCGCCTCCCAATTTTTAACTTTTGCTTTCTATTTTTCTTTTAAAGTCTCTTATTTCTTTGTTGATTTTTAAAATTTCTTAGTTTTCAACTTCTTTGGTTTTGAGTGTGTTTCAGTTAAATGAATATTTTTTCTTTTTCTTCAAATATTGGGTTGTTAATATGCAGTTTTTCTGTTTGTGTCATCTTTAGTCATTTTGTAGAATGTAAATTTTGTAGAATGTAAACATTAAAGTTAATTTGTTTTATTAGGAGTTTATATTTCCTGCATGAGAAAGATCTTCACTCTAGATCAGAACAAATATATATCAAGTATATATTAATGGAAATTCAAAATCTGTGTGAGATAGAATAATTTAGATTAGGAGTCTCTAAAATTTGTGGCAGAATGAGAAATGACTGAGCCGGAAGGATATTTTTAATACTTGTGATTAAACATTTTATTAACTATATAGGATTTGTTACTATGGCTCTGCTAAACATTCCTTGATGTTCTCCATAAGTGTATTAAATATATTTTTAATTTATCTGTGGATTAGATAACTATGACTAGAAAGTTTAATCAAGCTTAGATCCTTTTTTACATTAACGCTACTCCAGCTAAATAAATTTAATTCCTGTACATGGAAAGTGTTAATAAGCTGATATTTTGAAGTTTAGTTTGATGGCCCTACAACATTTAATCCTTCATAGTATGGTGTATACGTGTGTCTTCAACTTCACATCAGACTTGTATCCTATTTGATTATTTTTTTAGTATTTCACTCCTAAGTGATTTGTTATCTGGAGCTGAGATTTGAGTCTTGAAGGAGAAACATTAAATTGACTGCAGTGGGAATTCGGTACTTAAGTGTGTATGATAAAGTAAGGAGAGATAGAGTCAAGAATGAAAGGGTGATGAATGAATGTTGAGCCAGTACAAAATGTAGTAAATACCTTGAGATAGTTTGGTCATAAAAGGAAAAGGAATGATGAGTGAAGCACAAAGCAATTATTTGAGGAAGAATAAAGTGAGGTAAAGAGAAATTTAAGGAGGCTGTAGCTGGAGAAGTTGATGAAATCTCCTAAAAGAGAGAGTCGAAAAATTTAAAGCACAAAAATAAATTATAAAATGGTGCATGGATGGGATGGAAGCAAGATGGATCGCAAGAACTGAAAGATATGAAAAAATATATTGAATGGTGTGGCTGCAAACTAGATTCAGTTGGCTGTCGTGTTCTTTCCTATGTTTTTAATTTCTTTGGCTGCTGCTTATTCTGTTTATGTAATTTGTATAATTTCACTTATCCTGAAAGGAAATATGCACATCTAAAAATTTGAAATTTATCACTGAATTAAGAAATAAGCATTTTCTGAGGTGAGGTATGTTAAAAAAGTATACCTTTATGCTGAAAAGACAATTCTTTCTGGATTTACAATCTTGGATGGATGGATGGATGGATGGATTTGCTCTCTATTTATGAGATGGCTCTTGATCAACATAATGGGAAGACTAATAATAATATTTCATATGGTCAGGGTTCAATGTTGTTTAAAACACTAAGCTCTTCTTGTATAATAAAATGTTTTCCTCCTTTTTCTTTCTTTTTGTATTTTTTCCACAATTTCTTTTTCTATATAGTAAAGTAACAAAAGAAAAATAATCTATCATATTTGGGCTGTAAAACTTTAGATGTTTACAAGGTAGCAACAAAATGAGTGGGACACAGTGGCTCAGTGGCTAAGACACTGAGCTTGTCGACTGAAAGGTTGGCAGTTCAGCGGTTCTAATCCCTAGTGCCGCATAACAGGGTGAGTTCCTGTTTACTTGTCCCAGCTTCTGCCAACCTAGCAGTTCGAAAGCACGTAAAAAATGCAAGTAGAAAGATAGGGACCACCTTTGATGGGAAGATAATAGCGTTCCGGGTGCCTTTGGCATTTAGTCATGCCAGCCACATGACCACGGAGACATCTTTGGACAGCGCTGGCTCTTCAGCTTTGAAACAGAGATGAGCACCGCCCCCTAGAGTCAGGAACGACTAGCACATATATGCGAGGGAACCTTTACCTTTTAACAAAATGATACGGAATATTCTCTGGGGGTCCTTGGTATTCTTTGAATTCAGCTGTGTGCTTGCAGATATTTCATTGCACCACTGAGAAGATACAGGACATGCACCCGTGATCTTCTCTATTGATGTAGAGAGCAACAAGGGAAGCCTTCAAGAACTGCCATTTGAGAGCACGTCAGGTGTGCCTCGAAGCAGATGGAGACAATATCTTCCATCTTTTCTAAGGGACAGGGTTTGTTACAACTGAGGGCTTGAGGCAAGGGTGTGTGTCAAACTGATAAAAGCAGCATTGTGGCATCGCCCTGCAAGATCCATCCTTTCGTACTTCTGGCACACCCTCACAGATATGTATGAAAGGGCTGAAGCTTTCAGCAAATGCTGTGGTGCTGCTTTCACGATTCTGTTGAGAACCCTGTGGTTGCTGATGGACAGGCTTGAGTGAGACAGAGAGGTTTTGGTGGAGGGGTTTGGGAAGCCCTTAGAATGCCACTTTGTAGTTTGAAAGTCACAATTCATTTTAAGGTCAGCAATTAATTGCATTAATATTGATCGAAGTTGTTTTGAACAAGTGCCTTGCTTTGGGCATTTGTCATCATGCTGTCCTAAGCAATTTTGGCTTTCGAAGTAGTTTCTAAGTTATTTTAAATGGTAGAAGAAAATGGGAGAGTAGGGTGGTTTTTTTTGTAATAAATTCATTCAGTAATTAATTGCCTGGATGATACCCTAAAAAACAAAAATGAAAGGTTATGTTGATGTACAGGTAGTTCTCAATTTATGACCACAATTGAACAATTGAATTTCTGTTGTTAAGTGAGACATTTGTTAAGTGAGCTTTGCCCCATTTTACAACTTTCCTTGTCACATTTGTTAAGTGAATCACTACAGTTGTTAATTTAATAACACTGTTGTAATGTGAATTTGACATCTCCGTTAACTTTGCTTGTCAGATGGTCGCAAAAGGTGATCACATGACCCTGGGACACTGCAGTGGTCATAAAAATGAACCAGTTATCAAGCATCCAAATGTAAATCACGTGACTATGGGGATGCTGCAACTGTCATAAGTATGAAATGTGGTCATAAGTCATTTTTTTC
Organism: Arizona elegans; assembly: GCA_022577455.1. Classification (NCBI taxonomy): domain Eukaryota; kingdom Metazoa; phylum Chordata; class Lepidosauria; order Squamata; family Colubridae; genus Arizona; species Arizona elegans. The sequence continues at coordinate 192,067,071 of JAKOOJ010000001.1, forward strand.
AGTGCCGTAGCAACTTCGAACTAAATGAACTGTTGTAAATCAAGGACTACCTGTATAAATTGAAGCCTGCATCTCCTTTGGCCAACAGCTCAGAGATGCTTGGGTTGTTCAGGTAGGTTTGTTATTTTACTTTTGACATCCAAGTTACAAGCCAAGTCCTGAAAGGGAGATGACCATTAACTAGGACCAAGTAACGTCAGCCGTGGCCATACGTCCAATTCCAGCCATTTGTCAATACCAGCACAGTTGGTTAGTAGCTTTTGTCAATTCAGTACTATGATTTTCGCTTGACTTTGGCTTCTCTTTTATGAAATGTGGGGTTTTTTGTTTAAAAAAATCAACAACTCTGGTAGCTTACAAGAAAAAGAATATAAAAAGCAAACAAAAATAAAGAATAAATGATAACAAAGATGATAAAAACTGGAAAGGAAGTTGGGAAAGGAGGGAGGGAGAAGGAAGAAAGAAAGGGAAAAGAGAAGGAAAGGAAAGAAATAGAAACCAAACAAATGCAAGAGGGTTTCATTCACTCTCCCTAAAGGCCTGGGAGAGGAGCCAAGCCTTCAAGTCATTTTGAAGCACCAGCAGGCTAGCAGCCATCTGGATCTCAGTGGGAACCTCATTCCAGAAGGCAGGCATTGCTGCAGAGACACTTCCCTGATTCTGGAAGGAAGTGCATCAGCACTGACAGATCGAATTGGCTGGGCATATACTATGGACTGTGATTTCTCTATAGTCCCTGGTGGGACGTAAAGATGTTACCAGGTAAAAACAAGTTTATGTCATACTCAACTTTTGTTGGGTATATGGGCTGAATCACACTGATTCTATGGACAGTAGAAAAGTGGGTGGCTATTATCTTTTTTTTTGGGGGGGGGGAGATTTTGCTCCTTTCCAAACTAGACTACAGCCCTGAGATTTTAGCATAGATTCTCATCCAAGAATCACTCAACTTTGCTTAGATTTTCTCACAAGATAATGACAATGTTGAAAGATATAGATGTTTAAATCCACTCGAGTACTGATGAGCTCTTGGTCTAATTTACACTACCCAGTGAGAACCCAGCAAATACAGAAATACCTCTTCAGGCTTCCCCGCCCCCTCCTTTCAGTGCATTTTGCCATTTATTGTAAATGACCGTTTCTGTAAGCTGATAGGCAGAATGTATCTTTATAACAGATCAGCAAAAAGCACCTACATGCCAATTCACACTAACCCAATAATTTTCCCCTCTGTGTTGGAAAAAAAGTCCACCACAGGTACCAGCTAAAAGCAATTATCACAGAGTTGTGGTGATTTTACAAGTTTCCCTGAGTATAGATAGTAGTTCTGATTAAAAAAAAATATTAGAGTGCTCTTGCAGGAAGTTTGTTCCTGCAGTGCCAAATAGTACTTTAGCCCCAATTAACTCTCATTATTTCTTGATTTGGTCTCAAGGGAAGACTGTTCCTACAGTGGCGAACACTCTTTCAACACCAGTTACTAATATATTATATTGCTGGATTTACGCTTTTAGAGTTTAAGAGCAGCATGTGTGCAGGATGGGGGAAATAGGAGAAGAAATACATGAATAAAACCAAGTTTGTAAGCCTTGGTATCAGTGGTGGGATTCAGCCGGTTTGAGCGAACTGGTAATTCCTGGCAAGCCCCGCCACTCCCTGCCCCTCCCAGGAGTTCCCACACACTCCATTTTGCCTCCCAGATAAGTGCAGGGAGGCCTCCTAGGCCCAAAATGGGGCATGGAGGGCAGCGCAGTCCCCTCACAGTCAATTTTCGCTCCCAGGAGGCTTCAGGGAGGCCTCCTAGGCCCAAAATGGGGTGCAGGGGGGGCGGTGCATCCCCCCCTGCAGCCTGTTTTTGCTCTCAGGAGGTTGCAGGAGGCCGAGTGCTGCCTGTCACACTCCCTTGCCATGCCCACCATGGCCAGGCCCACCCAGCCAGTCATTAGGGCAGAGAACCGGTTGTTAAATTATTTGAATCCCACCACTGCTCAGTATGTATATTTATTTATCAAATTTATATAGTTGTCCATCTCGTCAACAGTGACTCTAGACAGCACACAGCAATCCACACTAAGAAATAAATAGTATGGAAAACAAATATACTAAACCCTTAGGTGAAGTGAGAAGTTGTGTAAGACTCCTCCTAACCACGATTGCCACCAAAGATGGCCAGGTCCTGGAACCATAAAGCCCTCATATTCAGAGGCACTTAGTCTTGACAGAGTTCAGCTGAAGCTTGCTGTTCCCTATCCAGAACGTCAGCCTCCAGGCACCAGGATTTACATTCATGGCATCACTTGATTCACCAGGGTGGAGATATGTAATTAGGTAGCAGCAGCAGCAAACTGGTGATACTTCACCCCATGGCAATAGATCAGTTCACACTTAAAGTAGCTTTAAGTCATCTGTAGCTGTACTGAGGTTTCCTTTCTTATCTAGGTGCATTTGTTGTGCTTCTCAGCTACTCCATCATGAGTGGGACCCATTCAGTTCCTATTGGCCACTTTAGGCTGATTCAGGCCTGGCCATTCTGCCTTAACCTTTAAGTGCTATTCACCATAGCTGTTCTGGTGTGGGCAGCAGAAGGGCCTGTGCCCTGCCCTTGTATCTGCAAGAGACAGCTTTGAAAGAGGAATCACTTATTAACAACTGTCTGGAAATGAATGATCATCTATCAGGCAGAGTATTTTTAATTACAATAAAGGAGGACGAGAATTTTTGAACGAGCAGTAAATCCATATTGACAAATCACCTAGCAAGCATTGCTGGGTGCAGGAAAGGAATTTCCTTCCCACCATCACACATATTCCAGAAATAAGGGATTCAAACTAAAATCTCTAGGTCAATCCAGGAAAGGTGGCAACCCTACATTTGGGCCTGTGAATATCCTTTTTAAGCGTTCAGAAAAGAAAAAGGACATGTATAGCTTTGCTTTGTTTGAACTTTCAACCTAAATCAGCAGGAAAGCATATTTTTATAGTTGTTATAGCTAGTATATCTGAACATAATTATACAGTGAGCTAAAGGTCCATCAGTTATAACATTACATTTCCCCCAAAATATTTCAGCCTCAAAATAAATCTCATTTCCAAGGAAGGCCTATCAAAACTCACAGCAAGCATTTTTAGGGCAATAATTTTAAATGCTTAGTGGGGGAAAATATTTCTCAATGTCACAGATACTTAAAAGATCCCACAAAAACAAAAAAAACCCCCATCCTTGCAAAATGCTTTAATGTCCTACATTTACTTTTTTTTTTTTTTTTACTATTTCTATTGTGTTTGCCCTTCCATGAATTGTGTTTCTAGCTTGCTACTTCAATTGTACAAAGTAGGAAAAAGTGAAATTGAGAGATATCAGTTATTTGTTCAAAGTTATAAAATCTGCTTAGGTCAGGGAGTTTGCCTGTCAAAATAATTACGTTATGGTCTACAAAAAACAACTGAGTTTACAAAAATGTTCATCTGCTGTAGCATATCAAACTTCCAGTGGTGGTGATCTCTCTCTCTCTTCCCCCTCCCTCCCCCCCCCCTCTCTCTCTCTCACACACACACACTTCCCTGCATTGAAAATAAATCTAGACATTCACAGTAAAGATGAGTGTGTATGGGAGAAGGCAAGTCAATCGCATTAGGACTCTTGCCTTGGGTAAGGGGTTCGACTAGAACACCTCTAATGTCCCCTTATGATTCTATCAGAAACCTTGTTCCTGACATATAGAGAAGTTCTTATTTCAGGTACTTGAGGAGGTGGCTATTTTGCTATGCCACAACCACCGGCAGCCCATTTGCGGGGCAGGATTGGATAGACATCCACAAATTCACATTTGTAGCTTAAATTCTACAGCTGCTTTTGTAGGCATTCTACCTCTCTTCTTTTTTCTGTAGTGTATTTAGCAACAATCAACCAGTCTTTTGCAGCTTCATTTCACTCACTCAGTCAATCAGTCAATCAGAATAGAGCTGGAAGGGACCTTGAAGGTCTTCTAGTCCAACCCCCTGTTCAAGCAGGAGACCCTGTATCAGGAGTCTGCAACCTTAAACACTCAAAGAGCCATTTGGACCCATTTCCCATAGAAAAGAAAACGCTGTGAGTCACAAAGGCCTTTCCATGCCTGACTATTTCTTGAGCGGCCACAAAACTAGCATATGTAGTCGAATTAAACATCCTGTTTTCTTCTGAACTTTTTCTTTTCTTGGATTTATCCATGGTTGGCCTACCGGGGTTGAAAAGCTCAATAAATTGCATGCCGGCGGTTGTGACATATATTTTGAGTGACAGGGAGCTGCAGCAGAGGGGTGAAAGAGCCACAGATTGCTAACCCCTGCTCTGTACCATTTCATATATGAAATGGGATGGTGTGATACCATGAATGTTCAATGAAGTCTGAGCAAATGACCTTGAGAAAATGTTTCTTTGAGTGGATTAATGAGAGAAGGGAAGTGGTTAATGTTTTTTTTTTTTAAAAAAAACCAAATGCAGCTGTTTTGAGTCCTCATTCTTAGACATAGAAAAACCGAGTACGTTGGGAAAGACTGATCTTCGATGAGGTGAGTTTTTCATTAAAAGGACCGAAGGCTTGGAGACTTGGGAAAAGAAAAAAAATATATTGAATTTTGAGAGGTTATTGTGCTCTAAAGCAGGGGTCTCCAACCTTGGCAACTTTAAGACTTGTGGACTTCAACTCTGGGAGTTGAAGTCCACAAGCCTTAAAGTTGCCAAGGTTGGAGACCCCTGCTCTAAAGCCGGTCAAGCTGGGGACAATATTCGCAGCTCCTTTGCAATTTGGGAACAATAAGCGGGTACCTTTTTCAAAGTACAGACCGACATGTGCCACAGCATATTTGCACCCGTGCCTTTTTTCTTCTCCAGCTTTGGAGCTAGGGAGGGGAGACCTTGAAGCCTCTTTTGTCTGAGGGGATTGATAATAATAGCATGACTCAGCTCTTCCGCCCCAAGAATTCCAAATGTGCATTACCTCATCAAGTGCTCCCAGGCTTCTGCCTGTGAGGAACAGGAAACGTTGAATCATTCGATTCACAGAGCTCTTTTGTTGACAGTAGAAAGTGTTAATGGGAGTGGATTTCAGTTGCCTTTTGTTCATCCCTCCCCTTTCCCTTTCTAATAAGCTTCAGTCGTCTTGGGCTTTTAAAAGCCTTATTCGTGGTGTGTATGTAGATGATTGTGAATGTACATGCTCCTTCTTACGAATAAAGTCATTCAAACACATTGGCATTGACGTGGCCAGAACTCTTCTGGTATATTTTAGTATCCTTTGCTGGTTGTCACTGGCTACTAAAGCAAGGAGTTATTGGAATGCCTACTTTAGCTCTTTGTTTCAGCTGGGTTTTCCTTGTTTTTGCTGCCACACAAGAAATATCCATCACATAACAGCAGCAGCCAATTAGCCGTAATACAGTGCAAATAAATGCTTAAATGGAAAAATCATTGGGTGGTTAAATTTATTGCAGACATAGCTGGCATTCAAGAGCATGAACTTGATCCCAGTGTAGCTGGTGATTTGGATATCTGGCCGCTGAGTTGAAATTGGGGCCCTGAAGCAGAAATTTGCAATCTCTCTTTCCTTGGAACAGTTAATGTCCCATCTCTCACCGTATTTACTTCTATCTGTCATTGCTGTTACCCTTTGGTCTACCTCCAACCAGAGATGGGTTCCAGCAGGTTCTGACCAGTTCTGAAGAACCGGTAGCAGAAATTTTGAGTAGTTCAGAGAACCGGTAGTAAAAATTCTGACTGGCCCCGCCCCCATCTATTCTCTGCCTCCCAAGTCCCAGCTGATCAGGAGGAAATGGAGATTTTACAGTGTCCTTCCCCTGGAGTGGGATGGGAATGGAGATTTTACAGTATCCTTTCCCTGCCACACCCACCAAGCCACACCCACAGAACCGGTAGTAAAAGTTTTTGAAACCCACCACTGCCTCCAACCTTCTCAGCTACCCCATGTCAGATAATAACAACCAACCAAAAGTCAACTATAAATGTGATACAAACCTAACTAAACCCACATTGTTTCCCCACTGTTCTTACAATGGAACAACTATAGCATAAGTTGTTTTCTTAGTTTTTCAGTGCTTGTTTCCTGGAAAGGGGATTGCACTGAATATAGCAATAGCACATACTTACATACCACTTCACAATGCTTTACAGCCCCCTCTAGGTGGTTTACAGAGTCAGCATATTGCCCCCAACAATCTGGGTCCTCCTCATATATGCTATGACTTACCTTTCAGTAAATTTTGGCTTGTAAATTCAAGCATTTGTGTTGCCTGTTTTCCTTCCTCTTGTTTCAAAAAAAGCATGTGTAGAATTGCAGACTTAAGTACAATGTGGTTCTCATGGTTGCAATGTGCCAACTCAGACTTAATTTACATTGTAAAATCTTAAAATAAGTAAGTCTGGTTCCTTGACAGAGTTATGTTTATCTGTATTTTAATAGGATATTATGTTTTCCATCCTTACTTTTTTTGACTGCCTGGCCAAAATAGTAACAAACAGTAGAGTACAGATAAGTACAAAAACATAGAAAAGACTGAAGAGCAACATCTGTGCTTGTCCTGTCCTTTTCAGATCTGTAGACATTGCACGGACCCTGGCCAGATTTCAAAGGACAGTGCAACTAGCTCTGAAAATCCACTTAACAGGGCTAGGTTAGCTCTGTTTACTTGGACCAGCTGCTTTGCCCCCTTTCTACTACTCATGCTAAGTCCCAAAGGTGCTTTTTCAAGAGGCAACTGGACTTTCCGGTTTTTCTTTGAAGACGTTTCTCTTCTCATCCAAGAAGCTTCTTCAGCTCTGAAGCTTCTTGGATGAGAAGCGAAACGTCTTCAAAGAAAAACCAGAAAGTCCAGTTGCCTCTTGAAAAAGCACCTTTGGGACAACCATGACCTGGATGACTGAGAATCTTCATAGACATTTACTCATGGTAAGCCTCATATGGAATGAGGAGAGCCTGAAAAGCAAGTGGCTGATATCTATGATATGCAGGAATCTATGCTTCAGAGGGTGAGGGGTGAGGCAAAAGGGCCCAACTTCCACCAGGTCATAGCATTTTCAATCGGGCTAGTCCCTTGTCCTCAATTTGATAGCCCTTTGAATCCCATGTATCATTTCTTAACAGGTCTGTCATTTAGCTTATTAAATGTGAGTCCTGTGAATTGTATTTGTTGGCTCTATCTATCAACTGAATATTCATAAGACACCAAGGTTTGCTCAAGTTATGTATAAAAATATAATCAAGATAGCAACCGACATTGTATATGTATTATGAATTGCTGCATAATAGCAACCGACCTTGTATACATATTATAAATTGATGCATAATGACATTTTCCAAATATGTTTCTTGGAACAATATAAATATTTCCCATTTCAAGGATTTGGGGCTGTCTCCCGATGTGCTGAGTTCCCTTTACTGTCTTTGTCAGAAGGTTGCAGAAGGGGATCACATGACACTGCAATCGTCATAAAGATGAGTCTGAATTTTGATCACATGACCATGGGAATGCTACAATGGTCATAAGTCATTTTTTTCAGAGCCATTGTAACTTTGAATGGTCAGCAAACAAACTGTTATAAGTCGAGGACCACCTGTACTTGAAAATCATGAACAAGGAAGCAAGTGGCTTTGTGTTCGACCCTCACTTGTTCCTACTATAAAGTTCTATGATATATTGCCGAATGGGGCATTTACAAGCTGCCTTACGGTAGGATCTTCCCCTATTATTTCCCTACCAATTTTAAGTAATGCTTGAAAAGACCTGGTTCAAATAAACATATCACAAAGGTTGTAATAATTAGTTCTCTCCTTATAAGGCATGAACTCAATAGACTTCCTACCTCTGTGTAAATGGAATAGCTGACACTGAAAATTCTATTGTTATCTCTCCATTACCTGTAGCTGTGCACAGCTCCCTACTTCTTTTGGGTCTTCTTGAATCATAACTGTTCCAGTTCTCCTTTAGGGTATCGTTGAAGACTCAGGCACCCTAAGGTTTTCTAGTGAAAGATGTATCATGAGACACGCTGCAAGGGAAATGTGAAAAAATCCTGCTTTTCTTCAGGTCCCCCTTAGGTGGCAAAGGACATCCAAGCTAGCTTGATTTAATTTTACTTTACAAAACAAAATATAGCAACGTTCAGAGGGGATAAATGAAAAGAGGACTGAGGAGCAGTCCCTGCTTAGGACAAGATTTTATCTTTTACTGAGTTTTAAGAGTTTGATTAACATTGAAACTATCCTTTCTAATCATTGTAATTACGCAAATCGTATTTCCTATCATCCTCAAAGCAAATTCATGCTATAATGGCAGCTTATGAAGTAAGTTTTATCTGTTCCTTTTTCTTCTGCAAGAAAGTTATAACCCAAGAGAGATGACCTTATCAAAAGACATTCCATATGCATTGTACTGTGAACCGATTCTAACCTGTATTGGCTTTATCATGTATATAGAGCAACTGAACAAAATCAATGGGGAAGTATCTTGGAAAACTATTTTTCATTCTTCTGATAAGAAGACATATGCTGTATAAAGGGACACAAATCAAAGGAATATGGTTTAAAAATAATATTTTTGATATCTCCAAAGCAATGGAACTTATTCAGCAAATGGAAATAATTGTGTCTATATATATTTGTTCTAAACATTCTTTAGTACAGAAGTATCATTTTCCTGCAGAATTTGAACAAGTTTTGGGAACATTGCAGTTTTATTTACTCAGAGTAGCAGCAATGAATCAGCAATGACTGGAATGGCAGTGATAATTGGAAGCTCATGACTTCTTTAGTCCAGCAGCAACAAACCCCTAGAAATAGCCTTCCATCTTTCAACTTTAAAAAAGAAAGAAAGAAGAAGAGGCACTTGGAGAAGTTACAAACTGTGCTATGTGAGTGAGCCCTGACAGCTGGGTAGGCATCTGTCTCTTCCCTCGGAACATGTTATGCTTTCTCAGCTCCTTTTGTCGATGTCATGCTGGATAAATGGGCATTTCTGATCAATCATCTTGTTCTGTGTTCTCTCCCTTAATTTAATCCCCATTACTGGAACTCGGCAGCATAACCAGCCTTATTTGGAAGCATGCATTCTTTTAACCGCTGTTGGCTTTGGGGTTGGACATATTCTAAATATGATTTGCTCTTGCATTTGTACATCTTATGCCACTGACAGATACTCTTATTTGGCTTGTGACAGCAGGAACTTGCTACATACAGATTTAAGAAGCCCGGTGTTTCCTTGTTTTGAAGTAACCTTAGGAAATGTACATTGCTAGTTACTATCAGCCACCAAATTGTTCATCACTGATACCTATAGAAAAGAAAGTTGAAAGATGTCTGGCAGCAACGCACTCCCTATCAGTAATGGTTAAAATTAGTTCATAACCAAGTTTAGTTTAGTAGTAGTACTCTTAATAAATTTCCAGGTTTAACATTCATTCTTAAGTCTATGTCTGTACAGTTCAGCTCAGTTAGATTCAGTTATTTATTTATTGAATGTATATGTCACTCATTTTGCGGTGGGATTATGACATATACTATTTACGGCAGGGGTCTCCAATCTTGGCAAGACTTGTAGACTTGTAGACTTTAACTCCCAAATTGTGGGAGTTGAAGTCCACAAGTCTTAAAGTTGCCAAGATTGGAGACCCCTGATTTATGGAGATGTAGCATCATGATTCACTATATCTTGTGGTCCTGAGGAAAAAAAAAGAAAAAAGGCCTCACACAATCTGTCCCCAGCTTCCGCAGCTACAATATTCAGTTTTAATGGGCTAATAAATGCGTTGCTGAATTAATTTAAGCTATTCCTTCCCTGTGTTCCACAACTGTGTGCTACCATTACTTTCAGAAGACATAGAAATATGTTTTTCGGAATTGTCTTCCATTCTTTACGAACTGCTGGGGAGCACATGTCAACATATTTTCAGGATCTGTATTGTTTTCTTTTTCTTCCAAGTAGAATAACATTTTCTGGTTTTGTTTTTAAAAAGATTTGACAAATTTGGCTGTTACTACCGCATTTATTTTTTTTCACACTATTTCATGATTAACTATAAATATTCTTCCCATTATATCTTTCATATGTCATATTTAAAGCAGATGGCGTAGAAAGAGTTCCTTCAACGGCTCCCTAGTTATAGTGTAGACCAGGGGTGTCAAACTTGTGTTGTCACATGACGTATCATGACATTTCCCCCATCACTAAACCGGGCATAGCCAGCACGTGATGCATCAGGCCTGCGGGCCACGAGTTTGACAATCTTGGTGTAGACAATTCAGTGTATATATGTGTATATATGCGCACATGCCTTTGTGTTGTCTCCTGGCAATTGCCTGAACAAGTCCCTGCAGTTTTCTTGGTAAGCTTTCAAAAATAGTTTGTCATTGCCTGCTTTCCAGGGCCAAAAGAGCGTGACTGGCCCAAGGTTACCCAGCTGGTTTTGTGCCTAAGTGAGACTAAAACTCACAGACTTCTGGTTCTAGCCTGTGCCCTATAACCACCAATCCAAAATGGCAATAGGCCATGCAGATCAAGGACTAAATTAACATTGTACTCTTTATTTATTTTTTTTTCCAATAAACTTTCAGAACCAGGGAACAGTTCAACCAGGGAGCAATGGCAGCATGTTTCTTTTTTCATGGCTAATAAAATCAAAGTCATGACATGGTTGAAAAGGATTTAATACCAATGACCCAAATTGAAATCCTTCCTGCCAGAAGGTTCTTAGTAATTTCTGGTTTATTTAATTTTTTAGATCTAAAAAACTCAAGAAGCCCACATCCTCTCCTGCTCAAGAAGGTAACACGAAGTTAACAATTTTTCATGGAGAAGTAGATCCGGGAGAAGAACTATTTAGCACGTCTGAAGATTTTTCATCTCCTGGCAACAAGAAGATCTTGGCAATCAAAGAAGGTATTAACGAATAGTCAAGTGTCTTGATTTATATACTCTATAGGATTTTTTTAAAAAGTGTCATAAAACATGGAATCTTTGGTTGTAAAACTCTGTCTTAGATTCTGGATATAGTTACTTATTTCACAGTGGCAATTCCTTAACTAGTTTCTTTAGCTAGGTTTATTTATTGCATTTCTACCATGAATTTTCTCTGGCAGATCAAATCAATGTCTTGGATCATCCTCCCCACTCCCCATCTTATCCTCACATCAATAACCAAATATCTCATAGTGAACCTCCATGGTAAAGGGGGAGTTTGAACTTAGTCCTTGTTCAACATGCTAATTATTACTATTACATAAGTCCTTCATGCAAAATGTTTAAAAATACTGAGATAATTTAAAGAAAGAAAACAATACTTGTATCCCGTCTATAAGATATACAGTATCTGCTTAACTTTTCAGCTTACTGTGTAAAACTGGAATGGGCCATTGGTTATGCTTCGTTAGGCTAATTCTCTTAACCCTAACCAATTCTCTTGGTTAGAGAATTGTACTGCAGCAATATTTCAAAGCTTCCTCTAAGCCTAGTATATGCTTCATTTGGTATCCTAATGAATGAAATAATTCTATGTTTAAAAAGGAATAAGGGTCATTCTTTCTGTTTCCTTTGCAGAAGCGAATTGGTATCATAAAATCTTATTCTCTCAGGGTTGATTTCCTCTCAAAATAGTTTGGCAGTGGAAGCCAGTGATACAACTTAGCATAATTCAGGATTCATGGCAATGTGACATTAGATCAATCAAATCTGATATTCCCCACTTTGCAAACCTCTTTATTCTTCTATGTGGGCGGGGCCTACATGAAACCGGATCATATGAAACTAGTTCTATGTTAAGTCTTCTTGCAACCACACAACTCCAATAAATTCTTTGCCCACACAACTCATTTAGAGCCATGGTGGTACAGTGGTTAGAATGCAGTATTACAAGCTAATTTTGCTGATTGCCAGCAGTTCAATTCTTACCGGACTAAAGGATGACTCAGCCTTCCATCCTTCTGAAGTCGAGAACCCAGATTGTTGGGGGCAATGTGTTGACTCTGTAAACTGCTTAGAGAGAGCTGTAAAACCCCATAAAGCGGTATATAAGTCTAAATGCTATTGCTATTTAGACTATAGTTGCTGTTTATAACTGTATTTTGGCCTGATTCTGCCTGTCTTTTGTTTAAATGTTAGATGTGAAGTTATTTGAAGGACCAGATCTTGGTGGAGTGGTAACTCTTGGAGATCCACTGCTGTTGCTGACAGCCACTGAAGACAGAGAACCTCTATTAAATGTTAGTCCTGCTGAGGACGTGGAAGAACTATTGAGGTATTCATTCGAATTGCATGATAAATTTGGTGTTGTGTGCTTGTGATGTCTCTCCTCAAGCCTGTCTGTCTCAAACCGCCCAAGATTGGAAGACAACTTCTAGGCGTTAGCCTACTAAGGCCACATTGTTTTCAAAACTGGGATTGTATAAATAAATGTGAGTAGGCATGGATTTTAGCTATAGTTGATTCCTCCATTCTTGTAGTTCTTCAGTTATTCTTTATCATCATGTTTGTCTCTTCAGAACTTTCATCCATCCTTCTCCTAGGCAGTTCCTCAGAGCTAAAAGGAATTGTGTACAATAGTCAAGAGTTAATCTGTTCATTCCAGCTATAGGAATCACAATAACAGAAAAAGCCATAAGGACATTGAGTCCAGCTCTGTACTAAGGGAAGGAATTAGTGCTAAAGAATTTCCTGACAGATACCTGTCCACCCACTTCTTGAACAAATTCAGTAAAGGGAGATCATTGCCTCCCTCAGTAATTGGTTACACTGCTGAACTCTTCTTAGCATGTTTTTCCTAAAGTTCAAGCAAAATCTGTCTCATTGTGACTTAAGTTCATTATTTTCTGTTCTGCATAAGTTGGCTATTCAGCTCAGGTATACATGCCTCTGAATCAATTCACCTCATAAGGTTGTTGTTGCGGGGAAAATAAGAGGAAGGATTATTAGATATGTTTGTCGTCATGAGTTATTTATAAAAATAGTAAAGATGGGAGATAGATAGAAAGGTAGAAGGATAGAGGGGGGAGCAGGCAGGCAGGCAGGCAAGCAGATAGACTGACAGACACTATTACCTGGGTACAAATCACATAATAATGCTTGTAGGCAGATTTTTATAATCTCTGAATTAAACCATGTACAGTATGAAAAAATACAATGATTGCACATAGGAATATACTAGATGCAACAAATATATAGTAATTCTCTCTACTAAGTTCAAAAACTCTACATTTCCATTGGTGTATTATTATTGTTGTTGTTGGCATATGGTGTTACATTAGCCAGGAAACCACAATGCTATTGCAGAGTAGTTGTTTGGCTGCCAATTACCAGCTTTGTTGTAGGACACATTCTCTTCCCAAGAAAGAAAAGTGGCTTTTCCTGTAGCATTATCCTAGGACCCTTCCCTTCCCTGTAGCCACCTCATAAATGGGTGCTACAACCAGGAAGGTTCAGAGCTGGCAGGAATCTGACTGCCTGAACGGAGTACCAACTCATCTCCTCACTGAAGTGGTACCTATTTATCTACTTGCACTGAACTTGTTTTCGAACTGTTAAACTGACGCAAGTGATGGGAGCTCATCTGACATACAATGCTAGGACTTGAATTGCTGGAGCAGAGATCTTCTGCAGTTTCATTAAGCTACTGAGCCACTGCACCTCTACACTGGTGTCTGAAGTATATAGAGACTGAAGAGTAATTGGGGACTCTAGATATTTATGAAGTCATATACGTTCTTGCATTTTGATAGAGAAAATGTTTGGTTACAGGTATAAACCAAACACTTTTAAGCAATTACTTTTCTAGCAGTTCTTTGCTTTCTAAAAAAAAAAAACCATTGGATTGTTTGCAGACTGAATTGTTCCTATAACAGATCCATTGAAATCAATATGGTAAATTAATCACAATTAATTCACGTCTTTCTGATTTCAATAAATCTGCTGATAATTTGACTTAAGACTGGATCTCACCAATAGTATAATTCCATATTACAGTTTCAATTTACTGAGCTATGCTGCACATTTTAACTAGAGTTTTTTTTGAAATTCTGTAGAATCACTTATCACCAACACTAGGGAGGCACTTGCATTTAAATTTGGGGTGGGAGGAGAGAATGGAAGTTAGGCTGTTAGAAACATTTTAGAGTTTTAATAACTTGTTCATAATGGAAAGAAGAAAAAAAAACTATTGCACGAAGTGTCTTGGAAACATGATTCTTCTTCATTGTTTATAATGGAACATTTTGTAATAGCATGTTGTATCAGAGACACTTACCTTAGTTTGCTCAGAGGAAAATGTTAATGCTTTTTTTATGCTTAAGAGCACATCTGATCTTTTAAGACATGAAGTCTCCAAGGTATAACTCTATTTTATTTTATTTTATTTCAATTATATAGCTGGGAAATACTCATGTGTGAGCCCCCCCCCCCTTTATGTTTTATTCTTATAATCTGAGATGAATGTTTTGTTCATGTAAGAAAATCCTACTTTTTGAGGCCTGTGAATTAAACATGAATTTCTGGGAACCAGATCATTCACTAATCATATGTATATTATGTCAAATCATTTCTGAATAAGTCAAGTAAAATAAGCCTGAAAGTCTGCAATCTGTACTTCTTATGTAGCTTGGAATGGGAGGAACAATCACTTGCTAACTGGGTAAGAAACTTGACAGCCTATTCTGGATTGTCATTGACACACATAAAGTAGGACAAATGTTCCACTCCCTCGTATTCTCTTGTTGTTTACAGGATATTTGTAATGGTTTCTACAAAATAATGGATAAGCAAGCATGTGCTGCAATATATATTTCCATTGTGATTAAGAAAGAAGATAACTCAAAGAAAGGGGGTAGCTGAAATTGGTATATGAGCAAGATTGGGGAGGGGGGGAAAGAAAACCATTTAGGAAGTTTATATTGTTTGGCCACATATAATTATGAGACTCTGTTATATACACATCCAAATGTATAACATCTTTAAAATGGCATATACAGCCTACCTTTTTTTAAGGTCTCATTCAAGAAATGTATGTCTCTTACATTTTCACAAGACCTTCACCTGACATGACCCACACCTGACCCCTCCTCACAAGACTCATCACTAGACCCTAATATGATGTGACCCTCCCATCACAAGACCTACTGACCACATAAAACCCTTATAAGCAGAAGAACACCAACACTGACATTCACTAAATTCTGTTGTTACCTAGTCTGGTAATGAAACTTTTGGAAACCAACCCACAAGCTCAGAGAAAAATCCTCCACCCTCATCCTCCACCTGAGATACAGATATTTGCCACTACCGCAATCTTACATTATTTCACCTCCTTATAAACAAGATTTTACATGATTGCCATCTCATCCCTCAGGATTTCTCTATTTTTACACAATGTATACTTCTATTATTTTTACTTGAAATGGCCACCAGCTGGCAATGCCATGGCCAAGTTTGCCTGTTTGGTATTCATCAGACATACAAAGCCACAAATCTTTCTAGGAAACTCAACGTTCTATTGAGAATTGAACTCATGATTATATATAGTGCATTAGTTTTTATGAGCCCTCAAGGCACTGGTATTTAGCAGTGTTACAGGAAGGGATATATGGAGATTCTCTTTAGAATTGTTTATAAAGTCTACTTCTTCCTTTTCTTAAAGGAAGATGATCTGTGTATAAAGGAAAGTAGACAATATGCATTCTAAAGTATATACCAGTCTAAAGGAAATACTTCAGCTCAATATTTATGTATATTTAATAGGGCAATGACAGAAAATAATAAAAACTTATAAATAGTCCATAGTATAAAATATCTTTAATAAAAATCTAATTTTGAAAATGAGGTTCATCTTGAGAGCATTTAAAGGGCATATCTTGTTAGATAAATAGGTCAAATACTAGATTATAGCGGAGCTGAATATGGATCTTTTATTCAAGAATGAAGGATTCATGCATTCACACACATATAGCTTCCATAAATAGGGAAAGTATAAAAAGTTGAATTTGCATGATTCAAAGAATTTATATCCTCTTCAAATGCAGCATTCTTATTTTTAACACAGCATCTTCAGGAATAATTACCGTACACTGCCCATTTTCTAATCAAAACCAAGATTCTGTTCTGACTTAAGTTTCTGACTTAAGCTGAATGAGATGCACAAAGCTGATTCCATGAATATTGTACCAAACTTAGATATTATAGATAAATTAGAACTACCAGTAGAACAGGTGCATTAAAAACATTTTTAGGAAATTCCAGTCCTACCAGATTAAGAAATCAGGAATAATATTCTGCTAACAAAAAAGGTTGGAAAATGAAGATGTCCTAAATTAATTCTAGGTATTTGTTTATATTAGCCTCTATATTATATAATTTCCTTTTTTTCTCTGGAATCTGAAACAATTCTCCCAAGGTAAAAAGTTACTGTGCAGGTTTTTGTTTGTTTGTTTGTTTAGGAAAACAAATGTGAGGGCATGATAGAAATTTATAAAACGACACATGATGGATGGAGAAAAAGAATAGAATTTGTGCCCTTTTCTCATGACAGAAATTGAAGTTATTTATTGAAACTGTATAATGGCAGATTCAGGACAGAACAAAGGAAACTCTTCTTCATATAGTGTATAATGACATTAAATATAGAAGTTTGTTCCCCAAATATAATGATAGTCATTTATTTTATTATTTTATGCCTTCATGTCAATCTTGAGTTCTGGTAACTAACTGGACAAATCCCTGCAGTTGTCTTGACAAGATTTCAAAAGAGGTTTGCCATTGCCTCCTTCTTCCTAGGGTTGATAGAAAGTGATTGGCAGAAAGTTGGTCGCCCTGTTGGCTTTGTGCCTAAGAAATGACTAGAATTCACCATCTCCCACTTTATAGCCTGGTACCTTAACCACTACACCATCTGGCTTTCGTTCATTAATTTAGATATATTTGTAAAAGACAATGCTATGAATGGTTACTAGTTACAATAGCTACAAAATATTTCCAGAAGTGGAAGCAGAAGCATATCTCTGAACATTAGTTGCTCAAATTCCACAACTATGGAGGGCCATGTTCTTTTGTTCAGTTGTAGATTCCCTGTATGCCTCTAGTTTGATCCTTACAGGAAATTTGGTAATGGACCTTCTTGTTTTCTAACCCTAGGTCTTCTAGCATGGTGTCCACACTTGGATGCCCATCATGTTCCCTGATTGCAGATTACAGGTTCAACTGAAGTGTGAAAAACCATGGCCTCTGGCAAGGTATAATGGATGGATGAGGGTTTTGATAATCCAGTGCATTTTGAGGGCACCTGTTAGAGAACTGGGAATTCACTCTAACTAGCTTACCTCAGAAAATTACTTCTACACAGGAGACCATTAACTGATTAAAGATAAACCCAACAGACCTTCTTGTTCAGATATTGCTTGGCACCAGAAGACAATAATCCTAAAGCATATCAACTTCATTTTAAATCTTTCCTTGTATCCTTTACCCAAGTTCCTGTTTCTGCCTCAGTCCTATTTAAGAAATGCTGCCTTGTGTGATAGAGATCATGGATTTAAAGTAGGGATTAATTTAATTTTCAGTTGACTATTTTATCAGGAAATCATACTTTATCTGAATCTGGCTTTTTTCCCCCGACTGATGTCTGATGTTTGCTTGACAACTGCAATTATCATAATCATTGGGTTTGTAATTTCAAACATTTTTTTGCAGGATTAATGTTCAAGCCAGGGACTTGACTGGAGCCTTCACACACACACACACACACCAACCTGGCTTCTATAATGATATCAATATTAAATATTTGCCTTGCCTGTTATCATATAACGTTTAGCAATTACAAACGAAGCTTGGTGGGGATTCAGAAAAAATGCTAGTTTGAACATAATCTGCCAGCATCACAACAAACCTCAATCTCCTCTTAAAGTGCAGCCAACAATTTTTCAGGAATCAGAGCTACAAACATCAATTGATTTGATAGGTCAACTTGATCGCTGTTGTTATAGACCGGTGAGGAACCTTTTATTGATCTCACAATTCTGAACAAGTTCCTCAGTGCTCTTTAATTTTCTCTGCCTCCTTTCTCATCAGAGAAACACAGGTGGATGCCGGGAAATACAGTAGCCTTGAAAGGTTGATTAAATATACAAATAAACACCATAACTCTTGTATTACAAATAGATGCCTGCTTTATAAAAAATTTCATTAGAGAAGATTATAAGGTCAAGTTGCTATAGGAGTAAGGAGAGAATTATACCTGCTGAAATCACTCTTACTGTATGGCTAGCTAAAGCCTACTTACAGTATGTTATTTTTTTGCTCTGGGAACAGGGGACTTTTTTGTCAATGGAAAAAGGGCTCACACTTTAACTACCGAGAAATATCAGGAGATCTTTTATGTAAAAGCCAGATAAATATTCAGTGGATGAGAGAACTATAGCAATTCAGAATTAAGATGAAATTGAAGAATTGATCAAAATCCTCACTTATGGAGAGTCAGCGTGTCAGCAAAATTACAAGCCGCCTTCTACAAGACAGGACCCACTAGAAAAGTGAGCCCAGTCTTACAGGTCAGAAGGATATTCTGTTTTTGTAGAAAAACACTTTCTCTCTAAAGTGGAAATTCGAGTGGTGAGGAAAGAATGGTAAGCTTACAGCAGCTTCACATGGTCCCATTGATCGAGCAGGTATAGGTCATTCTTGACTTACAACGGGTCACTTAGCAAATGCTCAAAGTTGTAACAGACCTCCCCAGTGCTACTTACAACCCTGATTCAAAGTTCTAATGACTACCCCCTCTCCTCAATGATCACGATAGCTTTTTGGTTATTTGGCAATCAGCCATACATGACTATGATTTACAGTGGGTTATTTTTGTTGTTGTTGGAAATTGGTGTTTACTTCTAGTTTCTGGGGGGAAATGACCATTGCAGACAATGGGTTCACTTAATGTCTAATGGGTTTGCAATAATTCATTTAGCGACTGCTACAAAAAAGATAAACTTGGGTGTGGTCACATGGTGGGACGGCTTATGACTATAATTCTGGGCTCAATTATGGTCATAAGTCAAGGACTACCTGCAGTGTCCATATTAAGTGTAATGGAATTCTCTGAACCTGAGAATGAGAATGGATGTTTGCAAAATATTGCAGAACCAGACATCTGTAGATTCCTTCCTCTTTATCAGGCATATAAGTAATAACATCTCGCTTCTGTCAAGAGGCAGAATACGATAAATTAAGGCACCACCTTAAAAGTACTTGTTAATACAGGAAATGGGGGCTGATGTCCACTTTCCAGGACTCTGTTAATGTCATTCTTTATTCTTTGCAATAAATCTAGTGAGATTGAATGATAATCTATCTTTCTTAGTTATGAGTACCCTTTGGGGGCTCAACATTAATATTTTCAACACAGGTAAGTTTCTGTGTTTACACTGCAAGTTTTGAGCCATTATACATGATTGCTGAGATAATTTCTTGTGGCTTTCATATGAAATGCTATTATTTACCAAATGTGTTCTTATCCCTAAAACAAATACTTTAGATGCAGTGGCTTTGTACAGATGAATAAATTTATTTTTTGTTCTATGGATGAGATGCAGTTCCCCATTGTAGGATCTCTTTTGGCTCAATAGTACTACATCTGTGGTGTGTTATAGTCTTTGGACATTACATAGCAATTATCTTGTGTTTCCATTTTTTTTGGCATATTTAGAAGCCATAGATATTTTTCCATTAAGAGTAGGCCGAAGTTAAATCACAATAGTATTACGATAAGATATTCAAACAATGTGTTTCCTTTTTTAAAGTGGACTTAATGTGTTTAGATTTAAAAATAGAACGTAGATTTCTTTGTTTAGAAACCTTTAAATAAAAATAGTCCATAGATGTCTGAGCTGTTTATAAATCTCTTTTAAATAACAGCTACACATTTTTTTCCATCGGATGACATTGCTTAATATTTTCAGACAGTTGCTACGCTTCGTTTGTTTTTCTGACTCCATAAAATATAATGAAATTCATACCTTCCAAAGTTGCATTTCTCTTGCCAAAAGTTAAGTCCCCACTTCCATATTGGGCCTGGATTTTTAAAGATCTCATTCTTTTATAAGATTAACCATTCATCAGGATTTTTCTGTAGCTAATCCACGCAGAGTTTTCTAAATGCCAACAGTTGGTAATATAATGTCCACATTTGTTATGCTTTTTTTGACATACCGATAATTTAATGATTGTTAATAGGTGATGCTATTTCTGGTCTTAACACAATCATATGTCTGAGCATAAGACAATGTTACCAAAAATAGCCTGGTCAACTGTATTGGGGCAATATTTTCACATGGCTGCACAAACTAAAAATAGAAAAGCACCTGGATATAGACATGAAAAAAATCTGCTTGGCTACTGCCCTGTCGTTCAGGATGGGGAAAAGAATCAACCTCATCTTAGCCTACATTTTCCTCTGTTTAGAACAGGATGGTCAGTCTGAGAGCCGGGGGTCATATTTAGCCTCAGGGACTCCCTTTTCTGCCATTTGGAGATAGAATATACTGAAAAGCTTTAATTCAGGGAGCTCCAACCTCAGCCGCGTGGCTGGCTGAGGAATTCTGGGAGTTGAAGTCCACAAGTCTTCAAGCGGCTGAGGTTGGAGACCCCTTCTTTAATGTACAGTAAGTTTTGAAATAAGCTGAATATCATTTTTTTAAAAAGGAAGTGCATAGTAAAACAAAGTTTGGGGGAAAGTCCCACTTAGGGGCAACTGAGATGTGTTTTCACTTCGCAGCATAGCTGCTCTGAGTGCAGGTCTTTCCCTTTCAAAAGATAGAAAGCTCATGGCCACCAAAAGTTTGCCCAGATCTGATTTAGACAGTTGCCAGGATTCAGATGCCCAGGAAGTTGCCTGATATTAATTTTATCCTCTGGTCCCAAGGGTGTCTCAAGTATTACAACATAAAACCTTACAAGGTACAGGAATTCTTGGGCTCGTGATATTGGAAGGTAGGTGTGACTGGGAGATGGCCTTTGAACATCCTTCCCATGTTGTTTGGGACGGTCTTGGAAAAGTAACCCAAACTTTATGCTCCCTTTATTAGAATGATTCCAGGCAGCTACAATCAGGAATATTGGAGAAACTCTTTCCCCACTTTCCTGGTATCCTAAGAGTGTACAGGTAATCCTTGATTTACGACCACAGTTGAGGCCAAAATTTCTGTTGCTAAGTGAGACTTTGTTTAACTGAGTTTTTCCCTGTTTTATGACTTTTCTTGCCACAGTTGTTAAGTGAATCTGGCTTCCCCATTGACTTTGTTTGTCAGAAGATTGCAAACGGTGATCACATGACCCTGGGACACTGCAACCGTCATAAATACGAGTCAGTTGCCAAGTGTCTTAGTTTGGGATCACGTGACCACGGGCATGCTGCAACAGTCATAAGTATGAAAAAACAGTCATCAATCACTTTGATAACTTTAAATGGTCACTAAATGAACTGTTGCGTTGTAAGTTGAGGACTATCTGTACTTGATTACCACCTGAAGATTAGGTGAGCAGTTTGCATTTGAAACTCCCATATACAAAGCGAATGTGGCCCTTCGCCATGTTTGTAATGGGTAGAGAAAGACAGGCGTATACTATAGATAGTCCTCAACTTCGCTGGCTATTGGGAGTGAGTCATTGGCCCCCACAGATAGGGTTCGCAACTTGGGTGTCCTCCTGGACGCGCGGCTGTCTTTAGAAGAGCATATGACGGCCATGGCCAGGGGGGCTTTTTATCAGGTTCGCCTGATTCGCCAGTTGCGTCCCTTTCTGGATCGGAACTCCATGCGCACGGTCACTCATGCCCTCGTCACTTCCTGACTGGACTACTGCTATGCTCTCTACATGGGGCTCCCCTTGAAGAGCATCCGGAGGCTCCAGCTGGTCCAAAATGCGGCCGCGCGGGTGATTATGGGAGCGGCGAGGCGCTCCCATGTAACACCTCTCCTGCGCGAGCTGCATTGGCTCCCAGTGGTCTTCCGGGTGCAATTCAAGGTATTGATTAACATCTTTAAAGCGCTCCATGGCTTAGGACCTGGGTACTTATGGGACCGTCTTCTGCTACCGACAGCCTCCCACCGGCCAGTACGCTCCCACAGGGTGGGGCTCCTCGGGGTGCCGTTGGTCAGAGAATGTCGACTGGCCACCCCCCAGGGGAGAGCCTTCTCAGTGGGGGCTCCTGCCCTCTGTAACGAGCTGCCCCCGGAGGTACGGAGGATCCCAGACTTGTGCACCTTCCGCCATGCCCTGAAGACTTTGTTATTCCAGCAAGCCAGGCTAGCCTAATTTTAACGGTTTTAAATTTTAAATTGGATTTTAATGGGATGTTTTAATTGTGAGCCAAAGTATTTAATCTGGTTTTAAATTGTTTTTAACTTTTATATTTATGTATTTGATCCTGGCTGTTCACCGCCCTGAGTCCTTCGGGAGAAGGGTGGTATATAAATATAATTAATTAATTAATTAATTAATTAATAACACAATAGAACCCAAAATTTTTGTTGTTAAGGGAGAAATTTGTTAAGTGAGTTTTGCCCTGTTTTATTACTTCTTTTGCCACATTTGTTAAGTGAATCGCTGCAGTTGTTAAATTAGTAACCCAGTTGTTCAGTGAATCTGGTTTTCCCATTGACTTTGGTTGTCAGAAGATTACAAAATGGGATCATATCACAACACCGCAAGACACTTAGAGCAGTCATAAATGTGAGTCAGTTGTCAAGCATCTGAATGTAAATCACATGACCATGGGGATGCTACAATGGTCTTAAGGGTGAAAAATGGTCATAAGTCTCTTTTTTCCATGCTGTTGTAAATTTGAACGATCACTAAACAAACTGTTGTAAATTGAGGACTACTTATATCATGTTGGACTTGCTCAAATAAAATACTTTCTTTTTTCTTTCAGGGTGGAAGATGATTTTGAAAAAATGTTGCAGGTGAGCTCTAAGCCCAAGCTTAAACCCAAACCCAACGTGGCATCTAAGCCAGCAATACCTAGGAAGCCGGTGATACCTGAGAAAAAATTCTCATCTTCTCCAACCAGAACAGGACAGCCGGCGGAAGAGAAGATCCAAAACATGGATGAGATGGACATTCTCAAATACATTAAGGAAAATGAATCTCTCAGTAGTGCAGAACCAAGCCTTTTCTGAAGCGCTTGCTGCTCGTGGACTTTTCACAGGAAGGATTTCCATCTGCCACCTGCGTCCTGGATGTCTAGCATGCCTTGGATCTGTGTCCTTGGTTGCCCTTTTGATTAGTCCTTTGGCTCCATTGGTTTGTTTTAAAACAATGGAACAATATTGGGGTTAGAATTCTGTAAAAAGTTATGAAGTTTTTGCCACAGAGCCACAATGTTTTAATTAACAATGCCTTGTTTTTAAAAATGTAAAAGACTGTGGCCAGAACTGAGGCGATAAAAAGAATATTGCTAACCTTTGAGCAAATGGATTATTATTTGGCTTGAAAAATATTGGAGGTCAAAATTAATAAAAGGAACTAGCACGGTTGGATTAAATATTGACACTAGGCTGGAATTGTTGTTGTTGAATAGAAGTTGTTTATTTCCAGATAGTTTTCAAAACTTCTTGGAAAAATATCACTGAAGTTCAAGGAACATGCATAAAAGCATTTTTCAGAGTCATATTTCTCCTTTAAGGGTTATAATGCATTGAGTTTAGATCCTTGGGAGCCTGCCTAAGTGCTTTCTGTATGAATGGCCTTCTTTGTCTCTCAATTTTCTGATCAGATGGTAGGTTTTTGTGGTATAATGGAGCCAGCTTGAAATGTCTGCAGAATATGGCAGGGAAAGCGTCTGCAAGAGATTCCAGAATAATGATGTGAATGATGGCTGTTTTTAATATCTTTGTAATTTGGAGGTAGTCCCATCATCAGCATTAAGAAGGGTGCTTCTTTTTGATGTTAAAGACTTGCATTTCGCATTATTGTTCGGTGGGACAAAAAGTATCATTTGTTAGGTGCCAAGCCCCCGATGCTTGTGGCATGATTAGGAAAATGAACAGCAACACCTCAGTTTTGATAGCTGAATTAGATATGATAGTTGAATTAGATAAGAGCTAATTAATTATTTGACAGCGTACTCTTTTTATATGAACATCCTATGTTTTTCACCCAGCCCCAACAAAGTGAATTAAGCCATAATACCAAATATTTGATAACTCGTTAACCTGTCTGGATTGCTTTCTGAATCTAGAACTGAGTGAATGCAAAAAAGCAATTAAAGCACTTTAAAATATGTACATGTTTAATGCATAGTGTTTCGTTTATAATTATATAATGCTTTATTTTAAATAAAATGAAATGATTAAGCACTACTAATACAGTATTAAACATTTCCCTTGAGGAGTAAATAACAAACATGTCTGGAACAAAATATAAGGTGGTGCAATAAAATAAAAAAGAAGTTAGGATGGTACTATTTGTTATCTTTTCTCATCTGCAATCAGAATGGACAATTTTCTCCTGTTGAAAGCTGTTATTGTAAGGGGCGATGAATTGAAGAGGAGAGAAATGCACAGCAAAAGGGTGGCCCCTACCCATTTGCCCTCTTTTCATTATCCCCTTTTCTATTTCAAATATCCCTTTCTTCCATGCCAGCTGTAACCAACTCTTCTCAAAAGCCTCCATTCATCGCTTCTCAAGTATTTTTGGCATTGGTCCTAAGAGAGCTGTAGAACATCGAACCTATTCTAAACAGAATGGTATCCTTAAAAACAATCCCTAATTTAGAAATGTTGTATTACATGCAGTACAGTACTAGACAAGGGGTACCATGAATATCTTGGTGTAGTTTTTTTCTAAATATAACTAGGTTAGTGCTGAGGAACATCTTGACTGCAGTTGAGTTATGGTCAGTTGGGGAAACAACCTGCAACATGAGAAAGAAGACAAATAGATATAGACAAGAGAGAGCTGTGGCCTTCCCAGAGGTCTTGTAGGTTTCGCTGTGCCAAAAATGAGACTCACCTGTTTCTCCAGCCCTATGCTATTGCCTGTTCTCCTGTCAAGTAGGCAGAGTCAAAATCAGTCAAAATCACAGATAAGTGATCCAATAAGAATGCAGAATCAAAACTAGAAATGGTTGGTTGCACGAGCACCGTAGAATGTATGGATTTGTGACAGTGTAATTGGATTTGATCTCCTGTGATAATGTTGCAAAACATTTGATATCCTGAAGAATCTTTAAAATTCTGTTTTTCAACAGGATATCTGATTTGTACTTTTTATGTCATCATATCAAAACCCCAAATAGAATTCCACAGATTTGTCTCTTTAGTTTACTTTTGTGACTTGACGATAACCATACAATTGTTTTAAAGTTTTTCTATATTTCCTTGTAGTTTCTATTGAAGGCTTTTAATTTTAAAATAATGATTTACATTTGGGATACAACATACGGTATATTGCCCTGAATATTTCGTTGGAAACGTATTTTACATAATAAAGTATATTTCTGTGCTATATTTTGCCTTTAAGAGATGAGCTGGAATAAATACACAATAAAAGTTGTTGGACTAAACTGGAAGAAAGAATTCTTTTATTTTAAAAAGAGCTACAGTATATAAGATTATGTATTGTGTGCAGGTGGTCCTTGACTTACAACCATTTAATGACTGTTCAAAATTACAATGGCAATGAAAAAAGTGACTCCTGACCAGTTTTTACACTTACATGAATTTTGATCATGTGACTGTGAGGATGCTATAATGCAGGGGTGGGCAACTGCGGCCCTTTTACAACCTGTGGACTTCAACTCCCAGAATTCCTGAGCCAGTTTGGCTGTCTCAGGAATTCTGGGAGTTGAAGTCCACAGGTTGTAAAAGGGCCACAGTTGCCCACCCCTGCTATAATGGTTTTGTAGCATCCCCATAGTCACATGATCAAAATTCAGGCACTTGACAACTGGCATGAATTTATGATGGCTGCAGTGTCCCAGGGTCACATGATCATCCTCTGTAACCTTTCCAGCTGGCTTCTGACAGGCAAAGTCAATAGGGGAACAACTGAAGTGATTCACTTAACTTCAGCAATTTGCTTAGCAACTGTGGCCAAAAGGTAGCACAACTCATTTACCTGTCTTGCTTAGCAATGAAAATTTGGAGCTTAATTGTAGCCATACGTCAAGGACTACCTATAACATTGTTTACTGGTTTTCCCCTTTTTCCCCATATAGACAAAAAAGGACTTTGTTTTAAGACTTACAAAGCAAGAGTCGCTTAACTCCATAAAACACAACATGCCCACATCAACCTCTCCTTCCCTGATTTAAGATTTTAATTCATATATTGGGTAAAAAAAATGCTAACATCATCCATGACATTCGGCTAACTATGCCTAAAAGTCAAGTGGCTATTCCATTGTTTATTTGGCCAATCAACTAAAATAAAACAGGAGGAACAATTGTTGGACAGTTAGTTGTTACAGCAATTTTAAACTTCATAGGAAGTGAAATACAGAAAAGTAGCTGGGGAGAAGATGATAATAGGCATTGTGGTTCGTTACTCTTTAAGTGTTGCAAAGTGATAACAGCAAGTTACAATGGTGAAGCAACTAGAACGGAGACTACTAGAACCAAAAGGTAAGGACCTCTGAATTCATCAAGGCTTCCTTTAGAAAATGGATGAAAACTGAGCAGTTTTCCTACAAAGAATTTTAATCATACTGAATAAGGAAAAACAGACCTTTTAAGATCAAACACTGCT
This sequence comes from Arizona elegans, assembly GCA_022577455.1. Taxonomy (NCBI): domain Eukaryota; kingdom Metazoa; phylum Chordata; class Lepidosauria; order Squamata; family Colubridae; genus Arizona; species Arizona elegans. The sequence continues at coordinate 192,093,832 of JAKOOJ010000001.1, forward strand.
TAGTTTTTCATGCCTGAATTCTCTGTTATAGGTCCTTTGGCTAACAGGATTATAAAATAAATCTTTAACATTGCAGCTAGGGAATTAAGGCCAGAAAAACTATTTCCCAAGACAACCACTGCTGAGCTGAGAGAGGAATACAGTTTCCTAAAGTTATATCTATTGGCATCCAAAAGAGCCCCAATGGCTCACTGACACTAATGATTTACGACTTAAGCAGACGTGGAATTAAGCCATAAATGGTACTCAGAAATAAATCAAAATTAGTGGCAACGCTTCTTGGTTTGCTCAGCTATATCATTCTGGACAGCAAATAATAGCTTAAGTCTGCTCTCCAAGCCAGCATGAATAACAGTGATAGAGTGTTGTGCCCCACAACATCTGGATGGTCATGGCTTGCCCAATCCTGCCAGAGCAAAAAGCATAAATGTTTAGGACCTTGAATTTCTTCCTGCTGAAAAGGTATCAAGAGTGGATTTCTATTCATGAGATGCTTCCATCAGTGAAAGTAATCCCCTCCTTCTTGACTGTTACCACTGCAAATTTGCTTTCTAATAATTTACTTTTGAATATATTGGGTCGTTTTCTGTGCCATCAGAAATTATGTTCTATTAATACTGTAAAAGCTGTAAGAGAAATAAGAAAACGATTATTCCATGTGAAAGCTGCAAACTTAAAAACTAAGAGAGCCAGGAATAACAATGACTTATAGCTCTTGAAAAATATAGGAAGAACAAAGAAGCATGATAAAATCTAATCATACTGTTTATTGTCATAACTCTTCTACCTGCATGGAAAATTGCATCACCTATGCTTAACAGTGAGCATATTTGCCCAGAAATAAACCCTGATGTGTTCAATGGGCACTTAAGAATGCAATTATAAAGTTCTTGACTCTGCTTTGATGATCCCAGCAGATGTGCTATTTATTCCTTTGTTAGTCATAATTTTATGGAACTATAATATTAGGGGGGGCAGGGCAGGCAGAGGCATTACTCATTCTTCTCTGCAATTTATGCCTACATAGAAAGAAATGTTCAAATAACTTGCAAGAGCTAAGCCTTTATTTGATCACCTTTGCTGAGTACCTCGTTTTATATGCTCAAAAGTTTAGCACATGCCATTTTTAAAAATGACTATGGGACTGTGCACATCCCATTTCTGAAGTCAGCAGATATGTCAAAACACTCCAGAAGGGTGATTCCTAACAATAACTTCTTGGCTGTACTATGAAGAATGAGCATTTTTATGCCCTCTAGACATTTTGGAGCACAAGTCTCCAGATCTCTGGACACAGGCCATGGCAACTGGAGATCATGAAAGTTGAATTTTAAAAAAAACATCTGGAGGACATTTTTGAGGCCATCTTGTGCTGGTTTCAAACGTCACTCTGACAACTTGGATGAAGGATGAAATTCAAGATAAATTGCCGTCTGATGTGGAAACTGCGGAGGAGGAGTTCAATCGGCTTATATCTGACCCAAAGGAGGGAAAAAAAGTTAGATGCCCCAAAGTCCATAAGAACAAAGACATGGATAAAGATAGAAAGCCAAAGATGGAAAGTTTTCAGTCAACTAAATCAGCCAAGTGAAAACAGTTAATTCAAATCAGAACAAGCTGGAACCAGAGTAGCTATAGCTGCAGGAGATGTCCTAACCCTATGTATGTCTTGTTAAAAACTCAGTCAAGTGCCAAGAATTAACAAGTCAAAACTCAATCTCCATTATGTACTTCAGCTTCTTACAGTTGCTTTTTGAGCTATGGATTCCTAGATGTTGACCTTGCTTTGCTTCACTGATCTGTATCTCCTGATTTCACCTGTTTTGTTTATGCTAACACCCAGCACTCATTCCTGATAACAGATTCCTATGCACTGATTTTACATCCTGCTTGCAACTTCCAGTAGAGACACCGGCCTTGTGCAGAATAGTTTGAATAAAATTGATTTAGAACCCAGACATTGTTTTCTATTTTATTGTAGATAAATTTTGAACTGATGGGATTAGTGATGGGTTGCTACCAGTTTGCCCCGGATTGGATGAACCAGTAGCGGTGGCGGCAGGAGGCTCCACCCACCCGGCAGACACTTCTGTGTATGCGCACACGAGCGAAACAGTAGCAAACTAAATTGAAACCCACTACTGGATGGGATGCTGTATAGGCCAAAGTAGACAAGGTAGGATTGTACAAATGCATTTAGTATGGAGTTCTGTTATTTGGATAAAACAAAAACAAAAACTGAGCTGTCTTTGAATTGTGAGAAACCAGGTGAAGGTCTTTTCCTTTTTCCTTTACTATGTTTTGATGAAAACTATTTTATTCAACAGACGGGAAGCCTCCACTGTCATTAGCAGAGACTTTTCTTGAAAATCTAAGGGGAATAACATGCCCAAATGACTTTTAATAGGCTCTAGAACAAAGTAGTGATGCATTCTGGTTGTGATTTGTTCTTTAAATGTTATCAGTTTATCAAATAGCCAGGGTGTCCTTCATTTCATGAGATGAAATAAACTTTTTTTGATGATCCTAATGCTTGGATAGATTAAAAGACTCGGTGCCCCAGGCAGACATTAGGTGGTATTAGAGCAGGGGTGTCAAACTCAAAGCCAGGGTCTGGATCCGGCCCACGAGGTGCTTAGATCTGGTCCATGGGGCCACCCTGGAAACAGCAAAGGACTGGCCCGCGGTGCCTCTGCCAGCGAAAACGGAGCTCAGGAGGGCTGCACATGGAGGCTGGCCATGCCCACCCTGGCCACACCCACTCTAGCCACCCGAGATCAAACACAACTCTGATGCGCTCCTCAATGAAATCAAATTTGGCACCCCTGTGCTACAGGATGGCACTATTGTTAAACAAATACTTAGAAGAGACAGAGAAAGGAAAAACGGCTTTATACCCAGGAGGCAGGTCAAAAATAATTTGAGAACGATTATAGATATTCTGGAATATTACGATAAGAAGATAGACAAGGAAGTAGCCTTAATATCTCTCGATGCCCAGAAGGCTTTTGACAACTTAATTGGTCCTTTCTTAAAATACAACTTGAGTCGATGAATTGCGGAGAGAAATTCCTTAAATTGATACGAAAAATCTACTCCTGTCAAACAGCCAAAATTACAATAAACGGTGACATGACACTAACGTTTGACATTCAGAAAGGAGTATGACAAGGTTGCCCCATGTCACCTCTATTATTTATAATCGCATTGGAAGTTTTACTAACGGAAATCAGGAAGGAGTAAGACATTAAAGGCTTTAAGATCTGGGGAGAGGAGTATAAACTACTTGCCTTCGCAGATGATATGATTTTCATACTGGAAAACCCAATACTATCTGGAACCAGGTTGATGACAATGATAGAGGAATACGGGGAAGTTGCGGGCCTCAAAATAAATAAGCAGAAGATGAAAGTACTGACAAAAAATATGACGCAAACACAGAAGTTAGAAGAAGAATTAGGAATTCAAATAGTAAAGAAAATAAAATACCTAGGTATTTGGTTGACAGCAAAAGCAACTACAATCAAAGAAGATAATTATACTAAATTGCTAAAACAAATCAAAAAAGACTTGGAAATTTGGAGTAGATTACAACTGTCGTTGATGGGCAGAATTGCCTCAATAAAAATGAATATATTACCAAGAGTATTATATCTATACCAAGTGATACCAATACACCCCAGAAGAGATTTTTTAAAGAACCTCAACAAAACAACATTGAACTATATATGGCAGGGAAAGAAGTCCAGAATTAAAATCAAAGCTCTACAGGATTCACGAGACAAAGGAGGCCTAGCAATACCAGATTGGGAACTCTACTACAAGACATCAGGACTGACCTGGATCAAAGAATGGATGAAACTGGACAACAAAAGAACTCTATATTTAGAAGGCTTTGACTTAATAAGAGGATGGCACGCTTTCCTATGGGACGGATCGGACAAATGACACATGTACTTCCAACGTCATATAATTCGAGCTTCACTATTCAAGATTTGGCAGGATATTAAGAGAACCCACTATACCAGAATACCAAAATGGTGGTCCCCGATGGAAGCATTGATATACCCGAATACCCTCGAAATAGGAAAGATGATGCGGTATCAAGACTTATTGAATCAGGAAGGCGAACTCATCTCAAGACAGCAACTCCAAAACTCTGGCATAAATATTGATTGGTGGCCCTATACTCAAATACACTCAAGACACACAGCAGACAAAAAGCAATATGGAATCTCGAATAATTTGAACGAATTGGACAAGATTTTACAAGGACCAGAACAAAAGATGATAACCAAAATATATAACTATCTTCTTAGATATAAATTATTAGAAGAAACAGTAAAAGAAAACATGATAAGGTGGGCCAGGGACATAGGGCACAACATTCAATTAGCAAACTGGGAGAAATTGTGGAAACAAAACATCAAAATGACAAGAGCTACATCCTATAAAGAAAATCTCATAAAAATGTTTTACAGATAGCACTTAGCACCAGCCAGATTAGCCAAAATATACACGAACGCCTCCCCACACTGTTGGAAGTGCAAAACAAAAAAGGGGATGTATTACCATGCCTGGTGGAAATGTACAAAGGCCCAACAATATTGGAAGGACATAAAGGAAACTATTGAAGAAATAATAAATCAACAAGTAGAAAACACTCCAGAATTCTTTTTATTTGGAATGATAACAACACAGCACAACAAAGAGACAAAATATCTCATCATACACATTCTGACATCAGCACGGTTATTGTTCGCTCAAAATTGGAAATCAGATCAACTCCCAACCAAAGACAAATTAATCTCAAAGATAACAGAGTGTGCCGAAATGGATAGATTGACGCTGGAACTCCAGTATAAGGAAGAAAGTGAATACTATCTTGTGTGGCACCGATGGTATCAATGGCTGGAAAAGAAAATCAGTACAAATGTAGATGACAGAAAATAGGGTAGAAAATTAAAAATAGGAAATGAATAAAGAGGAGATGCAAGATTATTTTTAATTTAAAACACCTGAATCAAGAATATATCATTTATTCATTAATTTACAAAGCAATATAATATATATTCTGAGGATGACCAAAATATATAGGTAAAATGTGGTGTGGGTATGTAGGTGGTGGGAATTTGTTTGTCTTTGTAATGTCTTTATATTTTTTGTATTGTCTTTACATCCTTGTTTAAAATCCAATAAAAAAAAATAGAAGAGACAGAGAAGGGGCATTGCTGCTTGCCAGTTTTCCATCATCATATGAGAAAAGTCACATTGGTGAATTTTTCAGTGCAATCTTTTTTTAACAGCACATATGTTTTCTTGGCGTCTCATCTTGGGTTACTCATTCCAATACTGTACTGTAACTAAATGTTTGAGAAAATGAAAAAATAAACATGGCATCAAGAATCGTATCTGTCCCCTTACAAAGTAAACATGAGATTAACATGAGGCTACAAAACCATTCCAGTAACTGAATCCCTGACGTAGTGCAGAGGGTGAAACCAGTGAGGGTTTTCTGAATCTGTTTCCTGTTTTTTTGTCTCATGCATTTCATAATACTTGACTTTAGCCCTGTTTCTGAACCTCATGGATGTCTTAAAGCATGCTGGCTGGGAGATTCTGGGAGTTGAGATCTATGCATTTTCAAGTTGCTGAGGTTCAGAAATACTGCTTCATATTAGAGCAGTGAAGGTACTAAGCCCCTCCTCCATGGAAACTCACTGGTATCTTTGGGCTAAGTACTCCTTTCAGCTCAATGGACCTCAAAGAGTTTTAGGCAGTGGTGGGATTCAAATAATTTAACAACCGGTTCTCTGCCCTAATGACCAGTGGGTAGGCGTGGCTTGATGCTCATGTTACTGTGTGGGCGTGGCCAACTCAACATTACACACGTCGATGGGTGCTTCGCCTTAGCTGTTACAATGTAATAAGGGCTAACCAGACAGGCAGTTTCTGTAAGCAGGGCAATAAAGATTAGGCTAAAAACAACACCAGAATGTTTCCTTCCTGCCTTCCTTACAGGATTAGCCCTGTAAAGTGGAAAAAAACAAAATAAGATTTCTTCCAACAACCGGTTCTCTGAACTGCTTTGAAAGTTAACAACTGGTTCTCCTGAATAGGTGCGAACTGGCTGAATCCCACCACTATTTCTGGAGGGAAAATAAAGGTGGAACTGCGGCCAACTTTGAGTTCATTGAGGAAAAGTTGGATTTAGTCTAATAAAGAATTATTTATTGAGCTACCATTTCCTTATATAGCAATAGCACTTAGACTTATATACCGCTTCATAGTGCTTTTACAGCCCTCTCTAAGTGGTTTACAGAGTCAGCATATTGCCCCCAACAATCTGGGTCCTCCTTTTACCGACTTCAGAAGGCTGGAAGGCTGAGACAACCATATAGGAAGGATTTGAGTTTGTTGGCATTGTTGCATCCTATTTATTAATGATAAACACTGTTTCAAAAATCAGGTTCTGACTTGAAGCTGTGGATTGATTTCAGGGCATTTGTGGACTTGGATGAGGAAAAGACAACATTACAACTTTATTTCACCAACCTTTTTCTCTTCTGAATTTGATTTGTGTTACCTTTTCTTATTTTTAAAACTTTCAATACAAACGATATAAAAAACAACATCCCTGAGTTTGAGACAGTGGACAAGAGCGTATATTATGCTCTATTATTATTATTATTATTATTATTATTATTATTATTATTATTATTATTATTATATTTGATTTATATGCTGCCCTTTTCCGGAGATTCAGGGCGGCTTACAATGCGTTAAGCAATAGCCTTCATACTCTTGTATATTTATACAAAGTCAGCTTATTGCCCCCACAATCTGGGTCCTCATTTTACCTACCTTAGAAAGGATGGAAGGCTGAGTCAACCTTGAGGCTGAGGAGATTTGAACTTGCAGTAATTGCAGGCAGCTGAATGTTAATAACAGTGCTTTAGTCTGCTGCGCCACCAGGGCTCAGTGTCATATTATGTCATTGTTTTAAAATATCCATGAAATGTGGAGAAATTTTCATAGTTCCACATCATCTGAAGATTATTAAAGGGCGTGTCTATCACACACTGCTGGCATGTATAGTATTTATTTCATCAATCAAATTTATGCACATTAACATTAGTTACTTTATGCATTTTCATGGAAATATGGAGGTGCAAGCAATTTTTACAACCTAGTTGAAATATTTATATTGAAGAGGCCACATGAACAAAAAAAGATGTTGAGGAACATTTACACATTCTTATGTGCAGACATGCACACTTCCACATCCACTTCCACACATAAACACAAGCTGTAATCACACATGCTGAGGCATGGTTTGTGTATTGACTTGTTGAATAAATAGTAATTTGCTTGGTTCACAAAGCTTATTTTATCCACTACAACATTTGGATTCATGGAAACATTGCTGATATTTCACATATGCCCATTTGCACAGATTTATGCACACAATACATACTTCAAACCAAAAAATATTGACCCCTTAAAAGCATAGAAACATGCACCCATTCATTCACATATGTTTATATGTAGACAATGTTCATATTCTAACTTTTATTTTACCTTACTCCAGTCATATATGTTCCATTCTAACTCTTAATTTATCTTACTCCACCTGGGATAACAACAAAGATAGGGGGAAAAAATCCCATCGCAACCAACTATCAAGCTGAGAATGAGAAGACTGATATTATAAAGATCTGCAAGAATCACCAAATTTTCCTAAGATTGCCAGATGTTGTAAACTCACCCTCCTCCCTCAAATATCCTCCACAGATTCGTGCTAAACTACTGAAGGTTTGTGAGACATCAGGAATAAAATCTTGAAAGATTTGGCAGTCTTGTGAGATGCTGACCACTTATTTTAATACTGTCATTCTGTAGATATTATCAAGAGATGTTGGAGTACTTTGGCATCTATAATGTGTTGATTAAAAAAATTGCCCATCAGCTATCATCACAATGAGAAATGATAGCATTCAATGCCTTATACCAGGGGTGGGCAACTATGGCCCCTTTATGACCTGTGGAGTTCAACTCCCAGAATTCCTGAACCAGCATGGCTGGCTCAGGAATTCTGGGAATTGGAGTCCACAAGTTGTGAAGGGGCCATAGTTGCCACCTCTGACCTATAGAATGAAGAAGCTCCCTCCCTCCCATGGATGCATCTGTTCTAACTCCTGATGCAATACATTGAAATAAATGTGGCCTGGTGTGCCAAAACCTTTAAAAAGTGTGGAAGTTACATGTTTCCTTCCTGATACTAAACAAATATACATCACAGTTAAGACTAAAGGCAAAAAAAGAATATGAAGACTTAAAGTCCATTGCACGGAATACAAAGAATACGAAGAATTCTGAATGCAGTGCCCCTGACAAAAAGAGTTCATTGAATATAGTCTGCAACAAAAATTGATAATGATGAAACATTTTACCCACAAGCTATTAGTTAAATAGGAGCAGAGCAGTGATAAGAACTGGGAATAGATTCTTCTCGGTCACTGTGGCAAAGCAAATTATCATCTTAACTATTTTGGTTTTCAAAATCCCTGTCATCCCAAATGCTTACTAACATGTTCTAGCACACTTTGCAGTCTTAGCCTCTTCGGTTCGCTTATTTATGAACACAGATCTCATATAATGTATATATTGTTTCAGATGAGCAGGATGTGACAGCGGCTTAAACTGAAATTGCTTTTCCCAGAGCTTTTTCTGTATGTAAGTTTTGCTGATGTGCCCAGAGGAAAAACTTGGATTTGTGTGTTCACAATCAAGCATTAAGTTTGCATTAGAGCAAGTTCCTCCCACCACCTTTAGTCCTGGATTTATTCATTTTCTTTTTGCAGGTCTTTGTTTAAGGCACAGATGGACAGTATTTTGTTTTCGTTTAAGGATCACATTTTAACTTGATGCCTGTCTGTACTGGGTCTGAATCATCATCATCATCATCATCATCATCATCATCATCATCATCATCCACTATTGTCATTTCTGGCACCTTCTTTTCTCATGTGCATTTTCCACCCTGATTTTCTTCAAAGGCTACTGAGAGAAGAAGAAAGCTTTCTTGGAAGGATTCTGATTTCAATTTGCAAAGGACTTATAAAATTAGACTAAGAAAGAATACCATCCTAGAGCTACATCCTACATGTGATTTTTTATTATTTGTTCAAATTGACTTAATTTATTTGACTTCTGCTATCCACTTCGGGTGGCTCAGTGGGGACGCAGTGGCTCAGTGGCTAAGACGCTGAGCTTGTCAATTGAAAGGTTGGCAGTACAGCGGTTTGAATCCCTAGTGCCGTGTAACGGGGCGAGGTCCCATTACTTGTCCCAGCTTCTGCCAACCTAGCAGTTTGAAAGGACGTAAAAAATGCAAATAGAAAAATAGGGACTACCTTTGGAGGGAAGGTAACAGCATTCCGTGCACCTTTGGTGTTTAGTCATGCCGGCCACATGACCACGGAGACATCTTCAGACAGGGCTGGCTCTTCGGTTTTGAAATGGAGATGAGCACCGCCCCCTAGAGTCGGGAACAACTAGCACATATGTGCAAGGGGAACTTTTACCTTTATCTTTTATCCACTTCGGGTATAAAGTCGATGCTATGGTTACCAGATCCAGGCTGCAAAAATCCAGAGCGTAACTCTAGAGTTTTCTCTATCTCTTTTGAGGCCACCCAGCAGTTGCCCAGCCTTCTGCAACTCAACTATACCAGCTGTTCAACCGACTGTTTATATACAGAGCTCCTATTGATCAGGATTTACACGTCACTGCATAGTGCTCTGATGCGCATTGATTCAACTGTGTTTGTGTCAGTACCTTCAATGATCCTCTGTTACATTCATGATTTCATTGGCTGGGAATTACAGGAATTAATATTCCACACATCTGAATTGCACCAGATCAGGAAGGCTGAGTTAAGGAAACAGCATGTCCATTATTGAGAATAACAATTCTGCATCGTATTCTCCCCATCCAAATACATATAGTGCAGCCACAGATCAACTGGCATGGGAAACGAGATGCTGGCAGAAGATCTTAAAAGACTTCTGCCAATAGTACTAGGTTCACAGTCCAAGAGAACGTCTGGAAAACTTTCAATGATTTTAACTGTGTTCACCATTCTATGTCATTCTGCAAGTGATTTAGCTGAGGTAGATAATTTTTTGTTTGCTGGGGGCGACATTTAACGTTTTGGAGAAAGTCAAGATCTGCAATGAATAAAAGAATGATACAAAATAAGTAGAAGCATGACATATACATGACCAGGAATAAGGTTTTCATTTTTCCCCTCATTCCTAGGCATATGATGTAGTTCTACTTACTTTGATTTTTATGGTTTTGAGGAAGGCTTTGAGGGTTTCTTTGGGCTTGGGGACAGGAGTATGTGATATTTATTTATTATTTGTTCAAATAACTTTAGTTGACTTGAGTACTAATTTATAGGGAGTACTCAGAAACTCATAGTACAAAAGGTAAAGACTACAAAATAAATTATTAATAAAATTAATCAGCAATTGAAAGTTTGACACCCCCCCCAAAAGACGGTTTTTCTGAATGCCTAGAGAGTAGGAGCCAAATGTTTATTTGAGGGGGGAAGTTGTTTCACACATAAGGCCTTTTCCCACAAGATGGAAAGACAGCTCTTTGTCTCCCCCCTTTTTTTCAGATTAAGCCTATTTTACAGTTTATAGCCCAGATTTTCAGGCATTCCATGTCTATTTTGTATTTTCAATAATTCTCCTCAGAAGGCATTCCAAGACGGACCTGGGAGCCACATGCAGACTGTCCCCTTGTTTGAAGGGCAACATACATATTCTGGAAAAAAATACATTACTTTTCTCTGTTTTCTGGCCTCTTAAGTAACCAACAATGTCTACCAAAACAAGATAAGGGATGGAAAGATGGAATGTGGGCTTGAGAGGTTGGAACTACATTTGGTGTCAGACAGCAGTGTCTGCAGAAGTGGGTCAAAGTCAGCAAGGAGGTAAATAGAGCATCACAACACAAGCTCTATCCTTTTTCTACATCTGTCAATGTTGCATGTATGTTCAAAGACTCTGAGCTTGCATCACAATGTGCTGTTCACCATCTTGCTAATATTGACCCATCCCCTATGTATGGGGATGGAGTCAGAAACCAGAAAGAAAATTAGATAGAATAGTGGTCATGAAGATGAACTAGGAAATCCAAATCCCTATTCACATTTGAGGTTCTCTTAGGTAACACTCTGATGAAATTAGATAAAGACCCTATCTTACATAAGATCATAGGCCTACTTATCTAGGAAAAGGAAGGGCCCAAATCCAATAGAAAAATAAATGCAATGCAAAAATAAAAAGGTGGAGGGAGAAGATTATCACTTCCTTTATGAGGAAAAAGCCATTTCTGCTCCCTTTTGACACTTCAACATGAGGCTTACTGGTGTGAATCAGCAAAAACAATAATCCTCCCAGCTCTCAATCTGTTTCCAAAAATGGCCAACAGCAGAAGCTTTGGATAAATGTTTTCTGAGAAAAATAGGAACATATTTCTGACAACTTTGCATGATCTATGGGCTGAGAGTTCAGAAACTGTTTTAACTCCCCTACTCTTCTAAGTGCTGATATATCACCCTGACTTTTGTAGGATTTACAAATATGTCTTTTTGTATAAATCATGCTGCTTAAGACCCTCAGATCAGTCATGTAGTGATGGAAAAAGAGGAGTGAAGAAAGTGTTTGTTTTTTTTTTTTATTATGGGCAAAAGCAAAGAATTAAAAAAAATCACAAGAAACAGAAGCTACGTATTTCATGAAATATTTGTTTTCTTTCAGATAATCCTATAGATCAGAGTGGGTGAATTTTTTTTTTTGATACTTACACCTGATATGTCACTCTCCCCTTTTATTTCAATGGGATATTTGAAAGATGTCTTTTCTTTTAAGTGCTAGATGAACATTAATGTATTAGAAAACCAAGATTGGCCTACTATAGTGAATAGGGTTCAGACATTGCAAGAGTTGAAGGGGAAAAGCCTGTCTTGTCAATCAAATCTGATTAACCAATAAATGGACAAGGACATCTAAACCCCACCAATATCAAAATCTGAGGAACCAATCAGGAATAGAAGATTCCTCTCTCAGGTGGCTTTTAAAAAGAAACCTGGAGTAGATATATCCAACAATATCCACACATCTTGTTCCACTTATGACTGTATGACTGTAACTTTGTTGCTTGTATCCTTACAATTTATATTGATATTGATTGTTTCCTGATTGCTTGTTTGTACCCTATGACTATCATTAACTGTTGTACCTTATGATTCTTGACGAATGCATCTTTTCTTTTATGTACACTGAGAGAGTATGCACCAAGACAAATTCCTTGTGTGTCCAATCACACTTGGCCAATAAAAAATTCTATTCTATTCTATTCAATATAGAGAAGTGTAGGAAGTCTAGATGTGGAACAGAATTTGATTTGACTATGACCTGAACATTGGGTCTTTTGCTGGGTGTGATATGTTCTGGAAAGGCTGACTCAATTTAGTTTTTTTTAGAACTAATTGTTCAGTTCTTTCCTTTTCCTTTCTCCTTTGTTTTTCCAACTCCCTTTTAGCACTTTGACCTTGCTAAACATAGTAAAGACTTGAATTCTTAATAATAGTGATGTTCACTAAGAACAAAAGGCAGACAGCCTTAGTACACATTCTACTGGCCAGTTAGCTCTTGAAAAAAAAGGGTCATGAGGATTGTTGATTGTCTCCCTTGAATTGGCTGGGGTTAGAGAAGGATGTACTTGAACTAAAATGGCAGTAAGTGCACAATCAAATAGGTTCTTCCCAGAAGTTGTGAGAAGACACAGTAGAGTTACAAGAAGAGAGTTTAGAGAAGGCAGAGGGCCTTTGCAATGTGCCCATTATGCCTACTATTAACCATAACAGAATAACAGAGTTGAAAGGGACCTTGGAGATCTTCTAGTCCAACCCCCTGCTCAACCGGGAAACTCCATACTATTGCAGACAAATGGTTGTCCATGGTGAATTGGCATCTTTGGTGGCAAAAGACAATGGTGGTGGGGACAGAAGCAAGGTGCAAGGGGGATAGAACAGGGCATGTGACACAATTGGCCACAGCTCTCTTAATCTAATCCATTCTGCCTTGGTATTTAGGCAATAAAACAATATCATACAAAACTGAATTAAGATTCAACCAAGTGTCCAATCCAGTCACTTTACAAACCATGAGGGACAGGTGCTGTTTTGTTATTGCCTTAGGCAGCAAAATAACCTGAATTTGTCCTGCACTAAAAAAGAATAAATTGTCTTCCCTGCTTCTTCTGAAAAAAATATCACTCATGGTATTAAGCATCTGATTTTTAAAAGCAAAAACCCAGTTGGGTTAATTCCAACTCTATTTAGAAAGAGGCTCATAACCTGCAGGACTGAAGTCTAAATAAGTCACTCTGCACGGCAAACAAAAGAGCCAGCTTGGATAGCAGTAAGACACCAAGCTAGAAAGTGGCAGTCCGTGTGTTCTAGTGCTGCTTTAAGTGCAAGGCCAGCTGGTGACTTCGGGCCAGTCTCTCCATCTCAGTCCTGGTAAGCAGGCAAGGGTGAACCACTTCTGAAATCTTGCCAAGAAAACTGTGGGGACTCATAGAGCCAGGAGTCAACACTGACTGGAAGACACTCTCCAAAAAGATAAACAAAGCACATCCTTCAAAATGAAGGAGACAAGAGAAGGCAGGATCCCTGCAACATTCAAAAATGTGATTATAAGCATGTTCATGTTTCCATTAGCAATAAATTGTTGCTTCTCTAAAAGGAAGAAGAGTCCTTCACATTCTAATCTTCTGCTTCTTCCTTGAATTTCATTAAAAGGTTATGTCTGACATTCTTCCAAGTGGGCAAACAGCTTTTTTTTTTTTTTTTACAGGATCACTAGAACAGAGATTGTTCCAAAGAAAGGCAAGATTCCTGAAAGATTTCACTTAGATTTACAACCGCAAGGAGTAAACAGCTGGAAAGCAAACAGGTACATAAAAGCCAGTGCTGATTTCAGGCCAGTTCCTCACTTACAGGCACTTACGGTGTCTTTACAGCTATACCCGGCCATCATTGAAAGAACATAAAGTCTGTCCTCATTGCAGCATGACAATTGAATCACATTAGCATTATAAATCACCAGTGAGTGAAAAAAAATGACCTGAAAGAGGCTCTAGTCTTCTTGAGGCAAGTAACAGAACATCCAATATGTTCCCAACATGTCTCAGTTGCTTCTCTCCCAGTAATCTTGCACAGCTCCAGAGCCTCTGGCTTCTAAACTTTTCCCAAGGTTATCTTCAAGATGCCTAGACAATGATCTATTGTGCAGCATGATCAAAGGTCCCTTACATAGCAGTCCTAATCTACCACAAATCTGAAGATAATGCCCCCATCTGAAGGTTGGTTTCCAACAGAGGTGGGTTTCGGCAGGTTCTGACCAGTTCTGGAGAACCAGTAGCAAAAATTTTGAGTAGTTCAGAGAACCGGTTGTAAAAATTCTGACTGGCTCCACCCCCATCTATTTTCTGCCTCCCAAGTCCCAGCTAATCGGGAGGAAATGGGGATTTTGCAGTAACCTTCCCCTGGATTGGGGAGGGAATGGAGATTTTACAACATCCTTCTCCTGGAGTGGGGTGGGAATGGAGATTTTACAGTATCCTTCCCCTGCCACACCCTCCAAGCCACACCCACCAAGCTGTCCCATACCCACCAAGCCACGCCCACAGAACCGGTAGTAAAAAAATTTGAAACTGACCACTGGTTTCCACCCAAACAATTAAGAGCTTAGAAGAAAAGTCTCAGCATCATGAATATGTTCTATTCAAAACAAGAGGGACATTAGACTTTTGGTACTCCAAAGAAATAGGAAGGCAAAGAATCAGTGGTCATGGACAGGGTACAATCTAAATGTGATGACTATTTAGTTGGAATTAAAACTATTTAAATACTATAAGCTTTTACCTTAAAGTTACAATTAGATAGTAACTTATAAAGGAATTTTCAAGGCTTGTAAATGCCATGTAAGACCCTGAGGCCTCAAGCTGTCTTTGTGATGGTCTACAGTGAAGCAGCAGGTAAGAGGGAGCATATTCCAAGGAGGGGAGGGAAAGAGACAATAAGCAACCTAGCCCAGAGCTGGATATGAAACAGAATCTCCCAGGATATATCAAGTGGAGTGATACTAATGAAATTTAGTCTGGCAAGATTCTATCCGTTGTGATTAAGGAAATAAAGAACTGAAATCTGGCTTGATTGTTCTATGTTGCTCTTGGGCTTGGCCTGACAGTCCTCCTGCCTCTCCTAAGAAAAGTAAACTTGAAATTGTGTGTGGGTTAGTGTTGGAGCCAAGCTTCACAAAATGCAGGCTAAGGGGTTATAGGAAAGCATGTTACTTTGCTGTAGAAGCTAAGTATATCAGAACGACAACCAAGCTGTGAGCAATTCCCCAGCAAGCTGACCAAATGATCTAACAACACAATTGTTCTAATAGTGGAACAAGGGGAAAAAGGATGAGCTGCAGTGGGCGTGCCTATTGCTCCCTGCAAAATGTCATTGTTTTTCCTGACACCTGCTGCTATGGCCCATCTCTACGGCAACTCAGTAAAGTTTTTAATTCTTTCCATTGTACTGTAGTCTATGGAAGTCAAGGAGGAAGAAGGCGCCCAGTAGGGCAATAAAAATGGGGACTGTTCTTTTAGCAGCCCTTCCCCTCTCAATGCTAGAAACAGGTTGAAAGAATTGTTTTGCCTGGCATTTATTTCAAAGTATTGCAGTAAATAGATGATAAACTACAACCCACATGAATTGTGGAGATTTAAGGAAAAAAGGAGGATGGATGGATAAAGGATTCAAATATTTTCTCACCTCTACTTCCATTTTGCTCACTTGCAGCTATTAGAGCTTTGGAGGCTCTGAGCCTCCAAAATCACTGCATGGATCAAATAAAGTGGTTCTATTAAAACGAGGTCACCGAGATAATTCCTGCTTATGAGCAGACATTTTTAGTAAAAAGGATGGATCCATCCTAGAGCTTCTATTTTTTTTTTTCTCTATCAAATATCAAGACTGACATCTGAGACCTTGTTTGTAAAGGCTTGGATTATTTGGAAGTTTTATACAATTCAATAAATGCCAGACCTTAAATGCGGAGGGATGTTGGTTAAAACAATTCAAAGTATGCACAATCCAAATTGGATAAATGATTGGATACATCAGCCATATATATATATTTTTTTAAAGAGAAAGATTTTGTGGTAATGCTCCCCCCCCAAAATAAGTTAGGATTTGGCAATTTAAAATTGCAATGCTTTCTAGTAAACATGCAAACTTCTGATTTGTATAGACTTCTAAAGCGCCGCCTGGCTATTTTGTCAGTCTGGAATATAGGCAACCTAAGTAATCTTTCCCATTTTCCCTTGTCAAGCGAGAGAAGTCTGTTCGCATAGACCAGTTGACTTTGACAGAACTCGTGGGTGGTTTTACTCACTTGCACTTTCAACTTATTAAAAAAACTTTTCTTCCATTAGAGAGAATCAGCCGCTTTTGATTGTCTGCCAATTTCTGTTTTAGGTACATGTTTTAAGGGATGGTTTAGAACTGTGGTTGGCAATCTGGTGCCCTCCAGTTATTTTGAAGCTGAACTTTAGTAACCCCAGATGTTTGATTGATGGATTATGCAAAATCCAAATCATCAGAAGGGTAGATTAGGGTGGTTTATAAAAATGAATATTTCTTAATGAAAATACCAAGTTACCAACCCTGAAATATATATTTTTTATTCTCCCCTCCAATTTAATGATATCACACACTTAAAGATTTCACGCTATTTAAATTTTTTCCAATGGTTCTGTATTGTATGCTTAGCTATTCTGCTGATCATTATCCACAGTTCGGAAATTTCAATTTAATTATGATCCCAAACTTTTTTGTGCTAAATTGAATTGAAACATCATTTTTTTTATCACAATGGGACAATTTTTCCCCCCGTTTCTAGTAAGAAATCCTCTACCGCTGAACTTACTTGGAATCCTGCAGTTTCCAAGTACACATTTTGTAAGCAAACTTTAATGTGTACATTAGTGGAGTGGTTAAAAATATATGGAGCGAGTGTTTGTTTTTGTTATTATTCTGCCTAACATTAAGAGAAAAGAATAATAGTGAGGCAGGGAGTAGGAAATAACATTATCACATTCCTCAACAGAACTAAAGGTCCTAAAAAGATTCGTGAAATGGCCAGTTAATGGGTGGTACAACATAGACAGATAGATGTAGATTTAGATCATAGCTATTATATCTAATAGATCTATTTCATCTGCCAGCCAGCAGATAAAAAAAGGATGGGGAATTTTCTTGGCATTCCCATGTTTCAAATGTGAACACAAAGGATGGGTGTAGACCAGTAGTGGGTTTCAATTTAGTTTGCCACCAGGTCGCTCATGCGGACATGACACTTCTGCACATACGCAAAAACTTCTGCGCATATGCAGAAACATCCGGGTGGGTGGGCGGAGCCTCCCACCACCGCCACTACCGAGTCACCCGATCCGGGGTGAGCCGGTAGCAACCCACCACTGGTGTAGACATCATCCTACACCATAATAACCATTTGTTTATTATTGTCTTAAAGTCAAACCCATTAACCATGAACCAGAACATTCAATCTGTATTAAGAATCATGGCACAGTGTTAGATGCCAATACAGCCAATAAGTTCTGGAATTTAAATTGGTCTTGTCAGTGCAATGAGGCAGCAGATTCTGAGAAGCAATGGCTCTCAGTGTTGACTCTAGCCGATATAAGTCTTCCAGAAGCCACAGTGTAAGTTCATCTTCTATCCAGAGTCTCTCTATGAGTTAGACGAGCAGTCTCTAAATTTGATATATAAAATAAATAAAATACCCTGACTATCCAGCTACTATCATCAGTCTCAGAATCTGATGACTCCCGGACAAGAGCTGCAATTGCCCTTCTCCCCCATCCTGACATAGTCAACAGAACCTAAACTGAGCAAGGCTTATAACAACAAGCAACTATTGCAGTGAAGGCTGAGCTAGTCACTTAAAATGAGTTACAATACATCCAGGTCCATAGCTCCTAATAATGATTTCAGTCTGTGTAGCCAATGGTGGAAATCAATATTACTACCACTGCTGCTGCTAGTACTTCATTTTCTAGTTATCCTTAACATCAAGCCCAGGTGGAGCTCTTCTAACATCAATAAGTGCTAAAACTATACATGAAAAAAAAAAAGAAGGATGAGAGTGTTTGTGCTAAATAATAAACTAGGACAGAGGCTGCTTTGAGCAGTTGAAAAGGCACACCCATGTAGCCTTGAAGTTGGATCTGATTTCTTGTTTTATAATCATTGTCAATCATCTGATAATTACTGAGATTTGTCAATGGATGTCTTTGTGTTAATATCTGATCCCTGGACAGAAATAGGAATTGATCGCAGTAACACATGCACACACACACACTAACACATGAGAGAGAGAGAGAGAGAGAGAGAGAGACAGAGACAGAGACAGAGACAGAGAGAGAGAGACAGACACAGACACAGACACAGACAGACAGACAGAGAGAGAGACAGAGAGACAGAGACAGAGACAGAGAGAGACAGACAGAGAGAGAGACAGAGAGACAGAGAGACAGAGACAGAGACAGAGAGAGACAGAGAGAGACAGAGAGAGAGAGAGAGACAGACAGACAGACAGAGACAGAGAGACAGAGAGAAAGAGAGACAGAGCACTATTCAGAATTACATCACCACCACACACACATGAATCTAATCCGTATTATTTCATATAATATATCAGACAGTGATAATTCACATAATTCACAGGGAAAGGGGAGAACAATTGAGGTAACGTAAGTGATGGGAACATTTGGATTTGGTTGCCATGATGACCAGTCATGACATATTCAACATATTCATATATTTATGCCATCTTTCCTAACTACCAGTCCTCTCAGTTTAGATCTTCCCTTATCTTTATATTTGGTTAAATTCCCAACAAAGCAGAACATTGAGCCAGAGCCACCCACCCTTCTTATTTTTGGGCAATGCCTTTGGCATCCAAAGGAATTCTGCTTTGTAGCATGTCTGGAATTCTGTATGTCATTAAAAGGTTAAGTCACTTTAGAACTGTCTCACTTAGCAACAAAAATTTGGGCTCACCTGTGATGGTAAATTGAGGTCTACCTGTAGTCTGTTTTCTCCTAACTCAGGGTGGGAGGAAAGCATATTGCTAGCTGGCTCCCAATTCCCTTCACGGTTGACAGTTAACAAGATAATTTCTCTTACTTAAAAAAAAGAAGTCAAAAATCCAATTCAAATATTCTTTCTATTGCAAAACCCCAATGCTAAAAAAAATATATAAGGCAGGCTTTCCTTTATCTGTAAAGTGAAATATCTCAAATTTAGTTTTTTAAAAAAGCTCATCCTTTTCACCTCCCTTGCCTGGACTGTTGGAAAAACTAAAACTAGGGTTCCTCAAAACCACATGGCTTGCATTCCTTCAGTCCTTGGATCCAGAAAAAAATGCATACCTAGGTATGCTGCCCAGACAAGTCTCTCTCTCTCTCTCTCTCTCTCTTTTTTTTTTTTGCTTCAGAATTAGCCTGGCAGATAAGCTCAATAGGGCATCTTCCTTTGAACTGGTGGCTTAGAAACTGGGCATTTTCTGAGAGTGCACACCTTTTGTCATGCTAGAGCAGGGGTGTCAAACTCGATTTCATTGAGGGCTGCATCAGGGTTGTGTTTGACCTCAGAGGACTGCAGTGGAGGTGGCCAGAGTGGGTGTGGCCAGCTCAATGTCATTCATGCCTGGGGCACTTGTGGTGGCCCGGGCGCTCTCCCAAGTTCCGTTTTTGGCTGCGGCAACTTCCTGCAACCCTCCGCTAGCAAAAATGGAGTTCAGGAGGGCTGCCCATGGCCCTTGCGAGCTCCGTTTTTGGCTGCGATGGCCTTCTGCAATCCTTTGCTGTTTCCAGGGTGGCCTTGTGGACCAGATCTAAGCACCCCGCGGGCTAAATCCAACCGCTGGCCTTGAGTTTGATACTCCTTTGCTAGAGGGTTTTTTCTTCTTTGTTTGTTAGAAGGGTTGAGTGAGGGAGGAACCACTATTAAGAAGCCATCTAAAATAAATTACAGCATATCTCTTCACAAACTGCAGTTGAATTTAGCATATGTAAACACTGTTGAATTCCAGGGGTGCCTTGCTTTGTGGCAAGACTGATTTTAATCTACCTGTAGTCTTGCCAGAATTCAGTATCAATACAAATGCAAGAAAGTGATGTCAATGATTTCAAGCTGTATCTTGTTAGCTTAAACGGGCTTGGAAGACCAAGATACAATCTCTGCTGAGTTATGGCATCACCTCTCCATGGCTTTTGTTTCCCCAATTTTCAGATAATGAGGGTGCTTGCAACTTATATAGGCTTGCCCTTAAAATCTGGATTTAATTACCTCTATTATTAGCCAGCAGCAATTTAATTCTATCACGCTTTTCCAATTCTTATCAATTGGAAAATGCAAGTAGCTATAAAATGAATGAAGCGAAATGAGATGCTTTATTTATTGCGGTATTAATGGAGTGCCATATTGCCAGTGCATGCAATTATACTACAAAGTTCATCCCATACCTTGGGATGGTATTTATTTGGCTTCCCATTTGATTTGCAGAAAACGTGCATAAAATTCACTCTGGATAATCAACACTACATCATTCTTGGCACCTGAGAAATTAAAGAACAGGTAATGTGCCTGCTGCTGTCCATCCAGTGAGATGATACATTCGCTGATAAAAATTGTTAATATGTTTTTTAATTGGTCAGCTAGTTACTGACAATATCTGGGCTTAGGAAAATGAATCATAATTAGGTTATTTTCATATAATTCTAGGGATATGCAGGTATCTAGAACCGAAACAAGTTGACCGACTTCCATACTACTGTATCAGATTTTGACGCCTTCCTTTTTTCAGAGAATTATATCACTATTCCTGCTTTCAGTTCATCTTACAAACAGGACTTTTTGTTTTGCTTTGTTTTGTTCTGCTGTACTGTACTCTACTCATAAAGTATATTAGTCATCCTGCTAATGACTAATAACAAAAGCCTAGAGAGGCTGTACAATAAAACACAAATAAAATCATGACTGTCAGATCAAATATAACGTAAGAAAGCAAAGGCTTGAAAGCAGCAATCCATTACCATAAGCAGAAACTAAACAACAGATTTTACAGTTTAAGAAACTCCAAAAATAGCTTGATGATAAAAACTAAATCACATTGTAGGGATGCTCATATAAAGAGAACTTCAAAGTAGTGGTGAAATCCAAATTTGTTTTACTACCGGTTCTGTGGGCGTGGCTTGGTGGGTGTGGTGTGATGTGGCTTGGTGAGCGTGGCTTGGTGGGCATGGCAGGGGAAGGATACTGCAAAATCTCCATTCCCACCACACTCCAGGGGAAGGATATTGCAAAATCTCCATTCCCACCCCACTCCAGAGGAAGAATATTGCAAAATCTCCATTCCCACCCCATTCGGGGGCCAGCCAGAGGTGATATTTGCCGGTTCTCCGAACTGCTCAAAATTTCCACTACTGGTTCTCCAGAACCTGTCAGAACCTGCTGGATTTCACCCCTGGTTTTATACCTTCTGGATTCCTATGGGGTCATGGCTGGCTCTATAAGCAAAAAGGGAAATGCAAATCCTAGGTGTTTGTCTGAGCTAATTTCTCAACCTTTGGCTTGTTGTTTATCTGAGTTTCTGCCTGACCCAGTCTTTTTGAATGGATTACCAAATCTGCATTTCTAAAAGCTGGCCTCCGCAGTTTCTGCTTGGGGCTGGGCAACTGGGCCTGATTTCTTAAGTTTTTTTTCCATTTCTCCTTGAGGGGAAATATTCTATTCTCCTTTTTAATATCCCCCAAAATATTTCATTCTTCTGGGGGAAGGCCGGGGCTTTCCACAAAAGCATTGCCATGTGTAATATTACAGCTTCTGGCTTCACATTTACAGAGGATAAATTAGGGGGGAAAAAGGAAACATGGTGTTGTTGATACAGCCACGCATTTTAATGCTTCTGATATTTACTGATTTATAGTTATGTTTTCAGCTGGAATCTGGCCTTTCCACTACAAATAATATTCTAGATGACTGTAAACTTTCTATTATTGCATCAGAGAGGAATTAGAAAGTTGAACTAAGACCGGGGAGAGCCCAGGTTCTGCATTTCACATGACCCTTCAGGATACCCCTTGGGGTTTATTTTGAGGTTAAATGCATCTCTATCACAAATAAGAAATCTGTGCCCACGTCCATAGAACCACCCTTCTTCTTCTCCAGTGAAGCAAACACCGTCATTGCTACACTGGCCTTGAAATGTAGGAAAAATGCTAAGTTCACCACCAGACTATCCGTGCTCTTTCCTGCTACCTAACAAGGAAGAAAGCAAAGGAAAGAATTCCATTTATTCTGTGTCCTGAGCTGTTGGGACTTCCAGAGAAGTGAAATATAGAGAAGGCAAAGAAATGACTGTGGTCCTCTCCACCCTGCAATGTTATGTTGGGAAAATATGCAGGAGGCGTATTTGTTTTCTTAAAAAAGAAACCATATAGGCAACCTTGCCAGTGTAGGAAGTTAGCACTCACCACCCTCCTAGAAGAATGAAATATTCTGGGAAATATTAAAAAGGCAGAATATTATATTTCCCTGGATAAGAAAAGGAGAAACATGTTTTTAAAGACAAAGCAACTTCCTGCAGCTTCCTGCCCCCCACCCCCTGCCCCCTTCAGCTCCAGGGTGATAGGATTAAGTGATGGCCATTAAGACATGGCCCTCAGGACATGATAGGATTAGCACATCTCACCACATGACACCTGGGAAGATTACATCACCCAGCAAAGCTCAACCAAGCCTGGGACACAGACAGCCTACAAAGTTAGCTAAGACCCCCACCCCCTGGGAGTCTGACAGCCAATGGGATACATTTCTTGTACAGGAACAGGAAACTAAGGCAGGGCCCAAGAGAGTGTATAAATATATTTCTCTCTCTCACCCATATGCTTTTTTTGCCTAGGATATCAAACCATGTGGTCCTGTCCCAGTTGAAATTCAAATTTCAACTAATTTGAATTTGAAATTCAAATTTTTTAACTACCGGTTCTGTGGGCATGGCTTGGTGGGCGTGGTGTGGCTTGGTGGGCATGGCTTGGTGGGTATGGCAGGGGAAGAATACTGGAACATCTCCATTTCCACCCCACTCCTGGAGGAAGAATATTGCAAAATCCCATTCCCACCCCACTCTGGGGCCAGCCAGAGGTGGTATTTGCCGGTTCTCTGAACTACTCAAAATTTTCGCTACCGGTTCTCCAGAACCTGTCAGAACCTGCTGGATTTCACCCCTGTCCTGTCCATTCCACCATTAAAGCATCTTTCCAAGCATCTTCCATGAATCCAGTGTCTTTTTCCCCACTTGGAACTGAACCCAGATGGACATTTCTTCCAACATTAGTATCACTGTATTGCAAATAAAGGTTGTATATTAGTATTTCAGTAGCGTTGCAACCAGATGCGCTCTCTGGTACTATTAGTATCCTCTGCTTTAGAAGCTGCTGTTGGGGTGGGGAATAGGAAGAGAGAGATAAGTCCTAAATATTGCAGACAAGCTTCAGAAGATCCTTTTCCAAATACAGGTGGGGTGGATTGTTTCCACCTGCTTTTTAGCAAGGAAGACTGTAGAGGACTGGGCTGTTGATTTTTTTTTTTTTTTTGATTTTTTTTTTTGCAACTTCCTTGAAATGGCATGGATGCCCTGAGTGCAGGAAGCAGGAAGAGACAAGAATTGTCAGCATTGTGAAAATGGTCTGGAGGAGCTTTACTCTATAAACGAGTCAAAGTAATTTAGTTAGCTGAGAATGGAACCACATTTTTAGTGGCACAAAACTCCTATGTATGTTACTAAACTCTCCCGCAAATGAAGCGGAATTCATACCAATTCATAGCCTATACGATGGATGCCACACTCCCATTTTCTCATGTGGCTTCCCCCTCTGGGATTTAATTTCTATATTCATGCATTTATAGAGCAACAGGGAGCTTCTCAGAGGCTGGTTTGCATTTTACCAATGAAAATGAAATAGTGCTGTTATTTTTCTTTCCTTAGTGCCTCATTTTTCCTTCCTTTCTGGGGAAAAAAGATTGAGAATGTGAGAGGAATGGACAGAGAAGGCTTACAAATAAAAGACAGCTTCCTCTTCCACCTACCACCACCCCCTTTCAGCAATTTGTTTTCTTAAAAAGGCAGCAAATCTCATTCCCCAATGGTTGCTGTCTGGGGAAAAGTAGGGATTGCATACATTTTTTAAAAAATGTTTCTTGAAGAGATTGGTATACGGCTATGTTTTCTGCATGGTGTTGTGTTGAACCAGAATGCTTTCATCCTTACTGTGCAATTAATTGGCAATACCTGTGGGGAAGGGGACTGGGATAAAAAGGAAATTGGCTTTGGGGTTGATCACACCTTGCATCCCAAAAATTCCACATTCCTTGAAAGACCCATTCAGTGTTGTGGTCCGCCGGCGGCCTGGAGAGCTGGCAGCAGAGTTGGACAGAGAGGAGGTAGGGGAGGAACATAGGCCAGTCCTGGAGTCTGGGGAAGGCTCAGACGAGGGCTCTGCGTCAGAGGCAGAGAGGGGGCCAGGGCCATCTGAGAGTTATGTGCTGCCTCTGGAGCCTCCAGAGTCAGACATCAGCGAGGCAGAGGAATAGGGGGAGCTTGTTCCCAGTGCGCGCATGCACAGAGCTGCCAGAAGGCAAAAACAGTTAAAACAAAAGGGACAACTCGGGAGTAGGACTTGGAGATGATTGGCCCCTCCCATAAGACTTAAAGGAGGAGCAAAGGCATGTGAGCTTTTGCAGGAAGCAACTTGTTCGTTCTGGCCAGTTTAAATTCTGAAGCTCGGTTTTTACTCTGTGCTCCGTGTGGCCTTGCAAAGCTAATTGCCAATTAGGTCTTTGGCAGCGTGTCAAGGGAGATAAAGGTGGATGCTTATCAGCCTTATCCCGAAGGACTGTGGCAGACTTCTGTTGGACTCTTTACAAACTATTTGTGACTCATTACGGGCTAGGAATGAACATAATTCACAGCCGTTGAAATAAAAAGAAGGTTTTTGGGACTAATTGTGTGCTTTCTACTGTCTCAGGAAGCCTAGGTCAGAATATTCAGGGTCTTGGAAAACGACTGGCAAGTGCAGCAAATGAGACTGTTTGGCTAACTTCCTCTAGTTGTGCTAGATGGACAGGATAAAGATTATAATCCAGAACATCTGGAAGGTGCCAGTTTGGCAAGGATTGCTTTAGAAACACTAATCCTTCAAACTAACCAAAAGAGGTAGAAATGGGGGGAAATGGGGCCTAAAACATCAGCCTCCCACTGGCCCTGTTCCCTGTGCAATCCTCAAAGGAAGACAGGAACTGCAGGCAAAAAACATTATAGTGGGGTGAAGAGTTATTAGATTTATTTATACTTGTGATGAGGGTTGGGAATCACTTTTTCGTATATGTTTTTTTCTTTAACATTTTCTCTTTTTCTTCTTTCTTTTTCTCTTTTCTTACACTTTTTCTTACCGTTCTCTTCTCTTTCTCTAAGTTTAGCTGGTATTCATTTTTACTATTGTAATTAAAGTTCTTTAAAAAAATTATGTGTGAAGAATTGTAGGTGGAAAACATTGCCAACCTTTTGCCAAATTAAGTGTAAATCTGATCTACATGCATCAAAAAAATGCATTTGAATTGGCTGTTTCTAAATACCTGCATATTTTAATTATCTTTATTCCTCGCTATATTCCACAGTTTTTTTTAAAAGAGCTGGCATTCTTTAAATAGCATTTTTAGTGTATCCACAAAGAGACTGGCCCAATGCCTGTAATTCTCCTATTGGTAGTAACTCTTCTTGGGGGGGTCCACTGGCTAATTTGTGTGCTAGGTACAGAACCTGGTCTAGCAGTTGGTTTGATTTTCACCAGTGACCTGGGAAAGTCATTGTCAGGTCATGTGGAAGAGATGAAGATCTTTAGCATTGACCTGCAAATTGGCAGGTGGGGAAAAAGGAGATCAATTTAGTGAGACGATTGATTGGGAGTTGGATTGGTTATTCATTCATGCATGAAGAAATGGATGAAAAATACTGTTTAATAAATCTATAGTAAGCTGACACTTAGAAGAGTTGCCCTTTCTCAAAAGCATAGCGAACGAGGGTTTTTATGTCCTGATCTGCAGGATGGGCAAGATATGAGGTTGCGGAGTAACAGTACTGTTGGAAGAGACCTTGGAGGCCATCTAATCCAACCCCCTGTTCACGCAGGAAACCTATACTATTTCTAACAAATGGCTGTCCAGTCTCTTCTTAAAAGCTTCCAGTGATGGAACATTCACAACTTCTGAAGGCAAGCCATTCCACTGGTTAATTGTCCTCACTGTTACGAATTTTTTCCTTAATTCCAGGTTGCTTCTCTCCTTGATTATCTTCCATCCATTGTTTCTTGCCTTGCCTTCTGGTGCTTGGGTAAATAAGTTGGCCCCCTCTTTCTTGTGGCAGTCCTTCAAACATTGGATGATTACTATCATGTCACGCCTGGTTCTTCTTTTTACTAGCCTAGGTATACTCAGTTCCTGCAATTGTTCTTCTTATGTTATAGCTTCTAGGCCCCTAATCATCTTTGTTGCTCTTCTCTGATTTCTTTGCAAAATCTCAACATCTTTTTTGTATTGGGGTGACCAATACATAAAGTGGTACTAGTACTTCGTGTGGTTTTATTTCTATCTCTTTATTAATGTAGTACAGGTAGTCCTCAACCTACAACCACCATAGAGCCCAAAATTTAAGTGAGAAATTTGTGAGGGGAGTTTTGCCTCATTTTACGACTTTTCTTGCCACTGTTGTTAAGTGAATCACTCCGGCTGTTAAAATAGCAACACATTTGTTAAGCAGATTTGGCTTCCCCCATTGACTTTGTTTGTCAGAAGGTCACAAAAGGTGATCACATGACTCCGGGACGCTGTAATTGTCATAAACATAAACTGTCATAAATGTGAGTCGTTTGTCAAGCATCCAAATGTAAATCATGTGACCGATGCTGTAACGGTAGTAAGTGTGACAAACGGTCATAAGTCACTTTTTTCAGTAATGTTGTAAATTCAAACGGTCACTAAATGAGCTGTTGTAAGTCGAGGACTACACGTATTGCATTACTTTTTTTGGCTGCTGCCACACACTATCGGCTCACGTTCGGATTGTTGTCCACTAGGACTCCAAGATCCTTTTAAAATCCTCCTCACAGATCACAAGATCCTCGCAGATGTGTGAGAAGAGGTTCGCCCCTTCTCACACATCTAAGGCCCAACAGCTGAAGCAGTGTCTCAACTCATCTCTTAAACACCTAGCCAGCCAGTTGTCCTGGAGTGGTGTGTCGTGAGAGGAAGCTCCAAAGATTCTCTCAACCTGATGCTAGGAGACTCTCTGCCAGACACAAAAAGCTGCTCTGAAGACCTTTGCTTGGAAGTGTGACACAGTAGCTGCTCGTTGGCAGATCAGGGATCCAGTGGATGGAATTCTGGTTCCCAGCTTTGTTCTTCCAAATAATAGGACTGGTCCTATTTTCCAGGTAAAGTCCTGTATACATTCTGTAACGAAGCTACCTCCCCTTATCCTTTCTGAGGGTAGGCAGGAGAATATTAAGAAAAAGAAAACACGGGTTATTTATTAACGTCTAGCAGGGTTGTTTGTTTCGGTGGGAGATGGAGCTCAGTCCTGTCCTCTTTCAAACACTGAACTTTGATTGTTTTACGTTTCGAAAACCAATACTGGGCATACGCTTCTCAAGATTGCTCCCATTTACTTTCAGTTAATGTTTAAAGTGAGTTTTAAAAGCTTGCAACCTGGTTTCTTATACTAAAACAGTTGGCAATTCTGCATGCAGTGAAAATGCATCAGCTGAAAACATTAAAAAAAAACCCACCCCTCTGTTGTTCTGGTCCACTTGTGCCTTGTTTTGTCTTCAGAAGGAAAGCCTGGTTTGTCTTTACTACTCCAGGTAGTGGCTTTCAGTTCCTGGACTTTATTTTGACTTCTGACCCACCTTGTTTTTTTAAACATTTCCTATTCTTCGTGTTACCACCTTGTACATCTTGGCTATGGTGTGCTATATTTTGTGTTTGCTCGTATTTAGTTCCCTGAGGCAGTTTGGAAAAACATCTGATGTGATTAGGGAGCCACTATATCATTTTTGTTTTTTTAGTTCAGTAAAGTCAGATTCAGTGGGGAAATGTAAAATTTGTTACTGTGGCTTGGTGTGGGTGGGTAATGTGACTGAGTGGGCGTGGCCAACTTTTTTTAAAAAACCTTTAAAAGCATTTTTTCTACAACCTCTTCGGCTGAAGAGGCTGTAGAAAAAAATGCTTTTAAAAGCCTCTAGCGACCCCAGCTGAGTTGCCTGATTGTCAGAGGCTTTTTTAAAAAAAAAAACAAAACATTTTTTCTACAACCACTTTGGCTGAAGAGGTTGTAAAAAAAAAAATGCTTTTAGAAGCTTCTGACTATCCCAGCTGAGCTGCGCAATCATCAGAGGCTTTTTTTTTTAAACTTTTAAAAGCATTTTTTCGGCCGAAGAGGTTGTAGAAAAAATGCTTTTAAAAATAAAATAAAAAAAGCCTCTGATGATTGGTGGCTCAGCTGGGCATGGGGGGTGGGGCAGGGATTTTTGCTACTGGTTCTCCGAATCACCTGCCGCCATCGCTACCTGATCGAGTGATCCGGTCCGAACAGGGAGCATTTCACCCCTGGTCAGATTGCTTTGATATGCAGCAGGGAAAGAACATCTCAGAAAACAAAGCCTTGATCTTGAATATTTTGGTATTTTTCTCCTCTTCTTATCTCTTTTTGCCACAAGAGTTTTGGGTGGCAAGATTTAACAGAAACAGTTCTTTTGACTAAAATGATGTGAACTATTAAAAAAGTGGAATTAGAGATGGTTCTGCTAGGTCAGTGTTTCCCAACTTAGCCATTTTAAGACGTGTGAACTTCAACTTCCAGAATACCCCAGTCAACACTGGGGAGTTGAAGTCCACAATCTTAAATGGTTAATGTTGGGAAACAGTGTGCTAGTCCCTTTATTATCTTTACATTGTGTTACGCACCACACCACCCAACCAGTTTGCATTCCATCATCACACCTTCCTGAGTTAAAGGAGGGACTTGTCTTTGGGACTTTGTAGCCACCACTATGAGAGCAGGACCTAGTGAGCCTTTCAAAATTCTTCCTCATTTCTGAGCAGGGAAATTGGGTGGATGGCTCCTCTGTATTTCTCTGGGGAAGTAAAAATTATTCCATATTGCTGAAGGATAAGACTGTCTGGTGACATTAGCTTCAGAAGTTTCTTCTTATGGTCATCCCTTGTTCTGTAATTATAGTATGAGAAAAACCTGGGCTTCCAGATAAATGAATAAACACAGGGCATGAACAATTTGTTCTTGGTCACTTGTGACTAAATATACGTGCACCACTCTCTGCTCCTGCAGTGGAAAATTTTCTAAAGAATATTCCTTTTCCTCGAACAGAGGAAAAAATGCAGGATTTCTCTTCCCAGCATCAGTTTCTTAAGCAACTTATATCCCTAATGTAACTGAGGTTCTAAATCATGCAAATGTCATCACAAAGAATATATAAGGCTTCCTGTGTACAAAGTGTGTCTTTAACATATGGGCTGCAGATGGATGGGAGGAGATGTCCCACAATAGGTGGGACTTCCCAATGCCTCCTCATATTATTTCATATGATTTTATAGGCATAACCAGGAGGCCATTTGTAGAAGAAAGGAGGCAGACTCTCAGGTCAATGGAAAGATCATGTTAAGTATTAATACCACTTTATAAAACCTTAATAAAAATACAGCATCTAGTTTTGCTCACCACATTACAAAAAAAGATGTTGAGATGCTGGAAAAAGTGCAAAGAAGAGCAACTAAGATGATTAAAGCCCTGGAGACTAAAACATATGAAGAATAGTTGCAGGACCTGGGTTTGTCTAGTCTAGTGAAAAAGAAGGACTAGGGGTGACATGATAGAAGTGTTTGAGAGGCTGCCACAAAGAGGAGGAGGTCAATTTATTTTCCAAAGCACAGGAAAAAGGGCAGGACAAGAAACAATGGATGGAAACTAATCAAGGAGAGAAGCAACCTGGAATTAAGGAGAGATTTCCTAACAATGAGGACAATTAATCAGTGCAACTGCTTTGTCTTCAGAAGTTGTGGGTGCTTCATCACTGAAGGTTTTTAAGAAAAGATTGGACAGCCCCTTGTCTCAAATTGTGTAGGATGTCCTGCTTGAGTAAAGGGTTGGAGTGGAAGATCTCCAAGATTCCTTCCAGCGCTGTTGTGATTGATTGAAAGAGCATCCATGGGCATCCATTTTACACTTGTAAATTTAGTGGTGTATATGCAAATATAGAAAATGATTTTTATCGTATACGTAGATTCTTCCTCTGCATTCTCAACAGCATCTCCAAAGGATGGTCAAAGTCCATATAAACAAGCATCATGATGCAATGTGTATACAGGGTCAATGCAGGTTAAAAACAGGTAGGATTTGCATTGTGACATTTCATCTGCCATCTTGCCAGTGTTGATGGCTCTTGATCTTAAACTAAACAACCGTTTCTGAACAATCCTTATTATATTTAAATAGTTAAGAATCTATCTTCCAAATTAAATAGGTTTGTGTTCCAAAGATCTACTTCTGTCATTACTTGCTCATGTATAATGAGAACCAGCTTACCTAACTGGTTCCAGTAGAAATATTGGTATAATTTTATGCAAATTACTTGACTTTAAATTGGATGCCAGCTTTTTGCAGTAGTAATAATAATTATGCCCATAGCCTGGGTGTTACTTTTCCTTCCTTATAAAAAGGAAGGAGAAATGTCTGGGTTAGGCTCCAGTTTTAAATCTGCACAAATCTTCTCTTCAGATGCATAGATAGAACTAGCTATGATTGTTAAACTGCTCCAGCAAATTGCGAAGGGGAAAAAAAGAATCTTCAGGCAATTAGAGACGACTCCTTGATTAATATAACAGATGGTTGCCACCAAGTAACATAATGAAAATGAAGATTGGAACAAATAAAAGGCAACGATCTGTGTCCAATGAGAGATTTCAAATGGCTCAAGTCCTTCATGCCAAGCACTAGTTTTTTGAGTGTTAGGCTCTGAAGCCTTTTTAAGAATCTAAAAGGCTCTTGGCTATTTGAACCTCCCTCCTACCTCCTTCCCTTTTCCCTCCACGCCTCCTATGTCAATGTCATTTTTTTCCAATGTCAGTGGAATTCATTGCCTAGGACACCAAGCACAGTGGGGAAGCTCCTATGCTGGTATAACTCTTGAGATTTCTATTTTACTCCCTAGAATATAATGTAATGTAAGAGTAACATAATGTAAGAGCTGAGGTGGCGCAGTGGTTAGAGTGCAGTACTGCAGCTACTTCAGCTGACTGCTAGTTCAGCAGATCAGCGGATCAAATCTCACCGGCTCAAGGTTGACTCAGCCTTCCATCCTTCCGAGGTGGGTAAAATGAGGACCCAGATTATTGGGGGCAATATGCTATTTAGTATACTGTCTTTGGTGTAAGCCGCCCAGAGTCCTCGGAGAGTGGGCGGCATAGAAATATGACTAATAATAATAAGTAACAATATTTTCAATGTGTACGCCATAGTTTAGATAGGACAGGACAGGACAGAATGTAAAAAGGGCTGGGGCTTTGATTGAATGATCACGCCCACCATTTGACTTTTTAATCCTTCCTACAGAGACACCTATTTGCATCTTCAAACTCCTCTTGTGATTCGAAAGCTAGTATAAGATTTCATATGTTCTTGGTATTTCCTAGTCAAACTGCATGATGAGCAGTTAAGACCCACAGTCTATATCCAGAAAAATTCCCCTCCGGTTGTAATCTATTGCACAGGTTTCATTATTCATCACTAGTTCAGGATTTCGCTTGCCGAATTTGAGAGGTGGGATTCAGGACCAATCCATCTTGAACGTACATCCAATCCTTTTTTTGCTTTCTTATCAGTTGCCTCAGGCACCACTGTAGTTTAAGATAAATTATTAGTTGCAAGAAATCTAGGCAAAATGTACCTCTGATATAATGGCATAAGAATACAAAGAGTTGAGTGAGCTGTTGCATTTAGGATAGGACTATTATTAATGTAATAATATATATACATATAATATAAAAATGCAATTAAGGGATGTGGTGGCTCAGTGGCTAAGACACTGAGCTTGTCGATTGAAAGGTCAGCAGTTCAGTGGTTCAAATCCCTAGTGCCGTGTAACGGGGTGAGCTCCCATTACTTGTCCCAGCTTCTGCCAACCTAGCAGTTCGAAAGCACATAAAAAATGCAAGTAGAAAAATAGGGACCACCTTTGGTGGGAAGGTAACAACATTCCGTGCACCTTTGGCGTTTAGTCATGCCAGCCACATGACCACGGAGATGTCTTCGGACAGCGCAGACTCTTCAGTTTTGAAACGGAGATGAGCACCGCACCCTAGAATCGGGAACAACTAGCACATATGTGTGAGGAAACCTTTACCTTATTATTAATGTGGAGGCAGAGTAAATATTAATAATTAGCATTAGGTACTAGTATTAAAAGGGTTAATATTAATACTTAATATTAAATATTAAATTATTTAAAATAAATAACCTAGAGTTATTAATACTAAAACATTTCTCCTTTCCCTTTGATACATTTGAATTTTTAAATTTCACTTTAATCTTTGATCCAGTGAAGTTAAATTAGTGTCATTCAAACCTCATTAGCTTCAACATTACCTGGTTCTGGCATGTTAATTAAAGGCCCATCTAGCCCCTGCCTGAATCAATTTTTTCTTTCCCAGAACTATTTCCAATCTCTCCTCTTCATTTACAAAAAATGCTGTCTTCCATGGATGTTACCAATGGCTCACTCTGCATTTCACCCAGAGAATTATTTTTGAGTGGCACCTTTGGCAAGAAGCAGGGAAGGAAAAGAATGAAGGGAAAGGGGTAGGAAACAGGTTAGAAAAGTACAAGCAATCCTTCTATCAAACAATGTTAAAAAAGAAGTATTTCTTTTTCTGTACTCTTTCATTTCTTCAGGATTAGACAATGGCAATTAGTTTGAATAGAAGCCCTCAATAAGAAAAGCTCCAAAAGCTATTACTTTCCATTAGTAACTCTTAAGTCTCCTCCTCCCCCCTTGTTCATCCTTTTGTTTGTTTGTTTAATTACATAAAATTGGCTGAAAAGGGAGAGAATGAAAAGTCATGCAGTGTATTTGATTAGTAACCCTGGGAGCCTTCTGCCTAAATAAAACTTAATTCACTGTGCCAAATAATATATTATGACATGGATTGATCTGTTCTGTTTAGACTTAGACTTAGTCTTGTATATCACCTTACAGTGTTTTACAGCCCTGTCTAAACATTTTATAAAGTCAGCATATTGCCCCCAACAACTTGGGTCCTCATTTTACTGACCTTGGAAGGATGGAAGGCTGAATCAACCTTGAGCCTGGTGAGATTTGAACTGCCAAATTGCAGGCAGCTGGCAGTCAGCAGAAGTAGCCTGCAGTACTGCACTCTAATCACTGCACCACCGTGGCTCACCGTTTAATTCCTCTTTTTAACCATTCAGCTCAGTTGAGAGCTTTTAGCCTAGAAAACTCCATATTTGTTTCTCCTGGCATGGGGGCATCACATCTCCAAATACTAACAGAAATGGTCTTAATCATTTCCTGCTTGAGACCACCCTAGAGGTGTGTGGTTGGACAGTGTGAAAAGCAAAATGCTGAACAAAGGTGGGCCTTGGTCTGTTGCAAAAGGGATATTCTTATGTCCTTAGAGTAATGAGAGTGATAGTAAAATATTTTAGCTACATTTCACATTAGCATAATGTGAGACTAGACCAGGGGTGAAATCCAGCAGGTTCTGACAGGTTCTGGAGAACTGGTAGCGGAAATTTTGAGCAGTTCGGAGAACCAGTAGTGGAAATTTTGAGTAGTTCGGAGAACTGGCAAATACCACCTCTGGCTGGCCCCAGAGTGGGGTGGGAATGGATATTTTGCAATATCTTTCCCCCAGGAGTGGGGAGGGAATGGGGATTTTGCAGTATCCTTCCCCTGCCATGCCCACCAAGCCACGCCCACCAAGCCACGCCACACCCACCAAGCCATGCCCACAGAACTGGTAGTAAAAAAATCTGGATTTCACCATTGGACCAGACTCATCATTTCCCAAAGTTCCTTCAAAACAAGGTTTCAAATGACAATCTGCAAGCTATCTTGTTTTCTAGTAGCCATAGTGGTTTAGCAGAAAACATAGAGGAGAACAATGTGTTTTCTTCAAGTCATGGTTTTAAGATTTGTGATATCTAAACCATAGTATTAAAATCACTCTGTTAAATTAATCAGAATATGGCGAAATGCAGAAACTCCATCATTGAATACAGTAAGATTTTAAAAAGACTGTTTGTTCAGTGTACAATTTCAGTTTTGCCCTATTTAATCTTAATGGGGGACATTTAACCTTTCTTTCAGGAGTTTCCATTACAAAGGACTTCTATTTAAAAATCTGATCGGACTATGAATTCCATCTTTAGTAGGCTGATTTGAAGTATTATAGTGATCATATTCATTATAAAAGCTCTCCCAAATTTCATGTTATACATCTTTTGCAAAGGATGGCCACATTTTTGCTTTTCTAGGGTAATAATTCCTGCTGTTTGTTCTGCAAAGAACTTAATTAAAACAAAAATGCAGGGAAAACATCGCTCCCAAAGGGAACACAGTGAAGGGAAATGATGAGCAAAATAAATGTGTTCAGGAGCCTGGTGGCGCAGTGGACTAAGTGCTGTTAAAGTAGCACTTAGTTGCCAGCTGCCTGCAATTACTGCAAGTTCAAATCTCACCAGGCTCAAGGTTGACTCAGCCTTCCAGTCTTTCGAGGTAGGTAAAATGAGGACCCAGATTGTGGGGCCAATAAGCTGACTTTGTATAAAAAAAAAAGAATACCGCGGGGGGGGGCGAAAGCCCTACTAAGCAGGTGTATACAAAAGTATGAAGGCTATTGCTTAACGCATTGTAAGCCGCCCTGAGTCTCCGGAGAAGGGCGGCATATAAATCGAACTAATAAATAAATAAATAGATAAATAAATAAATAAATAAATAAATAAATAAATAAATAAATCTGTTGAAAACTCTAGATCAGGGGTGTCAAACTCAAGGCCTAGGGGCCAGATCCGGCCCACAATATGGTTAGATCTGGCCTGCGAGGCTGCCCTGGAAACAGTGAAGGACCTGTCCCCGGTGCTTCAGCCCCGCCAGGCACTGATCTAAAACTTGGTGGTGTCGATCTGGGCTGGAACGTGGTCAGCCTTAGATCTGCAGTGCTGCTGTGGAGTCAATGTGTGTCCGCCCCCCCGCCCCGGCGCATGCTGGAGACAATGGATCCCCCCAGCCCCACCTGGGTCACCATAAGCAACATCAAGCTGGCCATGACCACCCCAGCCATGCCCACCCGGCCCCCCAAGGTCAACCACAACCCTGATGCAGCCCTCAATGAAATTGAGTTTCACACCCCTGCTCTCGGTCCATACTTAAAGTATTTGATCAAAGAATCTAACAGTATGATTGTTCTCTATCCTGATACTCTAATACAGACAGTGTCATATTAATGAAAGTAAATATACTTTCCCCTAAGAAGAAGTTGGCAGTATGATATGTTGACTGAAAATAAAGCAGATGTTCGTTCAGTCATAGCTGAAGGGTAGATGGCAAACCCTCCAATAATAAAACAGATCCAACCTCCTTTTACATTTCTATAGGGAATGGAATGGAATGGAATGGAATGGAATGGAATGGAATGGAATAGAATAGAATAGAATAGAATAGAATAGAATAGAATAGAATAGAATAGAGCACTTTATTGGCCAAGTGTGATTGGACACACAAGGCATTTGCCTCCACTGCAGAAGCTCTCAGTGTACATGCAAAACAGAGTAATAATAATCATAATAATGATACCAATAAGGTAGTAGAAAAGATGAGAAGGTTAATAGTAATACAGATGTACTACATTTTGCAGGAAGGAGCTTTGGATTCAGTC
The DNA here is from genome assembly GCA_022577455.1 of Arizona elegans. Taxonomy (NCBI): domain Eukaryota; kingdom Metazoa; phylum Chordata; class Lepidosauria; order Squamata; family Colubridae; genus Arizona; species Arizona elegans. The sequence continues at coordinate 192,130,082 of JAKOOJ010000001.1, forward strand.
CTCCAAGGTCAATTCAGAGGAAACTTTCCCTCTTTCCTAACTGCAGAAAGAAACTACTGGAACTTAAACATCTCCTTAGGACCTCCTTCTTAAGCTGATTCCTTTTAGCGGTCCTGAATTACAAATCCCATTACTTTTATAAATAACTTACCAAATATGTTATTAGTCGTTCTAGGGTGTTTTTTAAAAAGGCTTATTTTGCATCCATTAAAATACGTATTCCAAGTTACCTCCTATGATGTTGAAAATTTTGAGTTATTTGTGAATATTGAAATAGTCTAAAGGAGCTGCTTGACATGTATGCGGATAGCATCTCATGGTCGGAGGTGGATAAAGAAGTCAACCTTAATCAAAAAACAAAGCTGATTTATTTTTTGCTAATGAAACTTGAACTGTTGGATTCCAAGCAACACTCCCAGTTCTTGTAGTTCTATTACTAATAATCATAACATCATAGAACAATTTGTTCAGAGGCATTCCTTGTTTTGTTTCACTGGGTTAGAAAGTGATGCTTTGCAGGGGGTGGATGATTAATGAAGTAGATAGGGTGGGAAAGGAGAAAACACATATGCTAGAAAGATAATATTTTTAAAAAGAAATTGTGGAAATTATCCTATACGTACATTCTCATTGAATGTATGTAATTAGCTTCTTATTAGACATTTATGGAACTGTACCACATAATCAATAAAAAAGTTTTGGGCAAGAAGTGATCAGGTCACAGAACTTGAAAGTTGAATATTTTTTCCTAAACTGATGAACAGCTACAAATGTTGAACCGGTCCAGAGTTTATCTTAAAATAAACTCTCCAAAGATTATCATTACTCACTCTGTTCAATAAGACATGGGTTTATGGAAGAAATCTACTAAAGGAAGTTGGGGTCACAACAAGAGATCTTTGTGAGGGGGGGCACATGTTTTATGAAGATCATCAAAGAGTGTCTGGAATGGATTGGAAAGAGATGGTCATACTCTAAGAAGAAATAAGACCTATTCTGGAGTCTCTTATATCTTGGCATATCAAAATAAAGTTTAAGGATTCTTAGACATCTGTTGACTTCCCAAAGTTTTCCCAACCTAAATTAAGTTAAAATTAATAACATTTTTAAAACAATGAAGTGATGATTGAAATCTCAGGAAGGCACCATATCTCATGGAATCTTACCTGAGATTTTATTGGTTTTGCATGAAATTTTAGGATGCTATTACTGAAATCTCCACCAGTTTCACTGATTTCCCAAGATTTCAGATGAATGCCTGGCTCCCTCCCTTCCATTTGCATAAAGGTACCAAAAAAACTCTAAAAAGATTGCCAATCTGCCTAAGCAAGTAACCTACAAATGACTCATCCATATAACTGCTTTGCTGGACTTTTCTCCCAGGAAAGCCAGGAAGTACATTAAAAATAGTTTTCATTAGTGCAATGGCTGCTATGTTATTCATTCACTTTAAACAACTTTAGAATGATTAGTGCCAGAATCTTTGCTCATATAGAATGTGGTTCGTTAGGTGTGATGGGCCTTGGTACTTTGCTGAAACACAATAAATCCTGAAAAGTCAAAGTACTTTTCTTGAGGCCAAACTTACTTTTGTCTTTTTTTGGTCTTGCTATAATGCTAGGGGTTGGCACTTTGGTGCTTTCTCCTCATATTTCCCCTGGCTGTCTCTGTGAGGGTCAAATATCATTGGCTGCTAAAACTTCTAGAGCAGTGGTTCTCAACCTGTGGGTCGGGACCCCTTTGGGGGTCGAACAACCCTTTCACAGGGGTCGCCTAAGACCATCCGAAAACACATCTTTTCAATGGTTTTAGGAATAATTTTATGGTTGGGGGTCACCACAACATGAGGAACTGTATTAAAGGGTCGCGGCATTAGGAAGGTTGAGACCCACTGTTCTAGAGGGATGTTTCCCCTTTCTCTGGATTATGCTTGGCGACCTGATTCAGACTAGTATATTGGGGAATAGGTATAGCTCTTTGGAGGCCCTGCACCAGTAGACTGCACTCAACATTCAGGCTGCACATGTCTTTTATGCTGTCCAAAGAACCATCAGTATGGCATTCTGCATCACAACTTCTCTGGGCACTTGGAGTTGATGTGGATTGAGATGAGGGGATACTGTAGGCATGAAAAGAGTAACCGAGAGTGGGCCTGAAATAGAAGGCACAAGAGCAGCTGGGGAGCATCAAGTAGAGGGCATGTGATCCAAGAGAAAAATACTGAACAGAGCAATCAAGTGTAACATAAGAGCACGACTTCTCAGGTGCAATGGACCATAACAGGCTAATCTGCTTGTATACTAGTTTGCTGCAGATGAAAATAGATAACTTGATACTTGAAGAACATCTCAGCTGCTTTTATTTGTGTTCCACTGATCCCACAGGAAGAAGCAAAGACCCTTCTTTTTTTATCACACTGCCATCACACTCTATTGAAATGATATCAGAGAGACAAGTCCACTTCTTTAATACTAGTTTGTAAGATGGCTTTCAAATAGCAATAGTAATAGCCCTTAGATTTATATACCACTTCATAGTGTTTTATAGCCCTCTCTAAGTAGTTTACAGAGTCAGCATTTTGCCCCAAACAATCTGCACCCTCATTTGTGCAATGGAAATGGATTGCAGAAATCCATTTTGTGGAAGTCTGAGTCAATCTTGAACCAGTGAGAATCAAACTGCTAGCAGTTGGCAGAATTAGCCTGCAATATTGAATTCTAACCACTGCACCACCACAGCGCTCTAATTAGTGAAGCAGAGGTATTAGAGGTATTAGAGAGAAAATATGAAAGGAGGAAATGTGGAAAAAACCCAACAAAATGAATGGAGTAATGGAATAATGTATTGGAATAGAAGAGCATTTCCATAGAATTCTTTATTTTCTTTCTTTTTTTGTTGTGTGCTTTGGAAACAACAGCTAATATACAATCATGATAAAAGCTTCAGATTCGATTGTTATTGATGCGGGAGGGGGGGAGGGTGGTTTAAAGAGAAACATGCCTGGAAAACCATGTCATCAACAAAATTCCAGAAAATCTAAAACATAAGAATAGCTCTTCTGGATCGGGCTATGGCTGAGTTTAATCCAGCATCTTGTTTCTTACAATGATCAATCAAAGCTTCTCCCACTACCATTCCTCTTGTTATGTATTGATACTTTTAAGTGGGAGTTTCAAACCTGCCTACGTTTCTGATTGGCTGACAGTCCCCCCAGGATTGTATATAAGGAGGGCTGCAGCCTCTGAGTTTTTGCTGAAGTCTCACTGTATATTAAAGAGCTGTTGTCACTTGCTTGCTTGTGCCTCTCGTTATTCCCGAACCACTTCATTGGCGACGAAGGTGGGATTGAGGCCACAAGAAGCGAACCAGTGAGACCACGCGCTTCAGCTAGGCGATGAGGCAAACTACAGGAGGCATACTGAACATGTCTACCTACGTTCCGCCCAAGCTTTTTGATCCGACCCGCGAAAAAATGGGTCTTGTACCTAACGAGGTTCGAATGCTCGCTTGAAGCCAGCGACATGCAGGGTCTCTCCGCTAATCGAAAGAGAGCCCTCTTCCTAAGCCACTGCGGACCGGATGTGTTCGAGATGGCCGAGTCACTGTGTGAGCCGACGCCGGTCCAAACCGTCTCCTGGGACACCCTGATGGCAACTCTCTGGGCTCACTACCCTCCCGTGCCCTCCAAGTTCGTGCAACGATACTAACTCAGACAGCGCGTTCAACGAGAGGGAGAACCGGTCAGCGCGTACATGGCCAGCCTGAGAAAAGCCGCAACCCATTGTGACTATAGAGAATTGGACGATGCGTTGCTTGAGCAACTTATCTGTGGTGTTCGAGACATTAGGCTACAACGGCGTCTGCTCGCCAAGCCTGATTTGACGCTTGCTGGAGCCCTAGACGAGGCCAGGGCTCATGAAGCCTCCACTAAAGCCGCAGAAACGCTGCAGCGTCCGCTGACCAGCAAAGACAGTCCCAAGTCTGCCCCAGTGCACAGGGAAGATGCCGGATCCAGCTCGGAGTCCGAGTCAGATGAGGACGTCTTCCAAACGGAGCACCAGCGGAAAGACACAGGCAGCCCCCGGCGGAACTGTCCCAGCTGTGGCGGGCACCATGATAGACTGTCCTGCAAATACAGGGAGGCTATTTGCAGGCATTGCGAGAAAAAAGGGCACTTGGCGCAAGTCTGTAGAGCCATTCTGCCCAGAAAACACCAACCACGTGAGCGCCGCAGCCAACCAGAATCAACGCGCCAGAAGCATCCAATAAGAGAGGGCGGCGCGAAAAAACGGTGTGAATTTGAACCGCGAGATGGCCGCAGCATACACATAGATCAGGCCAGCACGGCGATCGAGGACAAAGTCAGCACGTGGTCGAAATCAACGGCAAGCCATGCTCGATGGAGATCGACACTGGATCAGCTCTCTCCATAATGTCATGGGCGATTCTAAAGACCCTCCTGCCGTCGTTCCGGAAGGACCAGCTGTCCAAGCAACGACTGCGCATCCTAGACTACCAGGGGAACCGGGTACCCCTCGAAGGCGTGGGCACGTTCCGAGTCACCTACGGAGACTACAAAAAAGACCTGCCGCTGACCATCATCACGAAGCAGCTTCCTAGCCTTCTAGGCATGGGGTGGTTCCGAGCCCTCGGCATGGGCTTCACCGGCGTCCATCAGATGTCCAAGCCATCACTAAAGGACAGTCTCCTGACCGAGTTCCAGGACGTTTTCGGGGACACGTTGGGCAAGTATGTGGGGACCCCTATCTCCCTTAATTTAGACCCCAACGTAGCCCAAATAAGACTCAAGGCAAGACGGGTGCCTTTCGCGTTGAAACCAAAGATCAATGCGGAACTGGACAAATTAATTAAACAAGGAATTCTGGTTCCCGTTGACCATGCAAAATGGGAAACCCCTATAGTGACCCCAGTAAAGTCTGACGGCTCAATTAGAATTTGCGCCGACTAGTGCACGATCAACAAGGCTTTGCAGCCGAGCGCCTATCCGTTGCCGATCGTGCATCATCTACTACACTCCCTGGGCCCAGGAAAAATGTTTGCCAAATTAGACCTGGCTCAGGCCTATCAACAATTACCAGTTGACGACGCCACGGCAGAGGCGCAGACAATTGTAACGCATAGGGGTGCGTTCAAATGCACCAGGCTCCAGTTTGGGGTGAGCGTCGCACCCGGCCTATTTCAAAGCACCATGGAGCGCCTTCTGCAAGGGCTCCCCAGGGTGGTGTCTTATTTTGATGACGTCCTAGTCAGCGCTCAGGACGAACGGCAGCTAGGGGACAGAGTAAGGAACGTCCTTTCTAGATTTAGAGAAGCGGGACTCAAATTAAAAAAAAAAAGTGCATGATTGCTGTCCCCTCCGTTGAATTTCTGGGGTACAGGGTGGACGGCACAGGCATCCACCCTACCGAAAGCAAGGTGAGAGCTATTAAGAGCGCACCTACCCCCAAGACCAAAGCGGAGCTCCAAGCCTTCCTTGGACTGCTCAATTTTTATTCTATGTTCCTGAAGGACAAAGCCACCGTTGCAGATCCCCTACACAAACTATTGGGGAAGAATGTACCATGGGTCTGGGGGAAACCACAAGCAGCCACTTTTGAGGCAGTAAAGAGACTTCTATCTGAAGACAGTTTCCTAATCCAATATAATGCAGCGCTACCGCTTGTATTGGTTTGTGACGCCTCCCCCGTAGGAGTTGGTGCCGTCCTAGGCCATAGACTGCCGAACGGCCTAGAGGCGCCCATTGCGTTTTACTCTCGCACCCTGTCAAGCGCAGAGCAGAACTATAGTCAGTTGGACAGAGAGGCTCTGGCTGCAATTGTGGGGGTTAAAAAGTTCCACGAATACCTCTATGGCCGACAATTCGAACTTGTGACTGACCACCGGCCCTTGCTAGGACTTTTGGCAGGCGATAGGCCCACCCCCGCTGCTCTGTCTCCACGTTTGACCAGATGGGCCATTTTTTTGTCGCCCTACTCCTATCAGCTTGTCTATCGACCCGGACGGACTTTGGGTCACTCGGATGCCCTCAGCCGCTGCCCCCTACCTGACCTACTTGCCAACCCCACACCAGAAGCCTCCATTCTTTTGCTGGACTCTTTGACTTTGGGGCCTATCTCCTCTTGCGAGGTGGCAAAAGCCTCGGCTAGAGACCCAATCATTCGCACTGTAATGGGTTGGGTGCTGAAGGGGTGGCCGGTCAAAGTGGACGGGGGGGAATACCAAGGTTATGTTAACAAACGTAACGAACTGTTTATGCAAGGGGGTTGTTTGTTGTGGGGTGACAGGGTGGTAGTACCAACGAAACTAAGAACAAGGGTCTTAGAATTGCTGCACGAAGGGCATCCGGGCATTGTCAGAATGAAAAGCTTAGCCCGCAGTTATGTTTGGTGGCCCAACATGGACCAAGTTATCTCCGAGTGGGTGGGGAAGTGCAGACCCTGCCAGGAGTCTCGTCCTGATCCCCCAGTAGCGCCCATCCGAGAGTGGGAGAAACCAAAAGGGCCATGGGGGAGGATCCATATTGATTTTGCCGGTCCCTTCCATGGGCAAACATTTTTAATCGTAGTCGATGTCTTTTCAAAATGGCTCGAAATAATCCTAATGCCCTCTACCACAGCCGAGGCAGTCCTTAAAGTCCTTCGCAAGCTATTTGCCACACATGGCCTACCGGATACTCTAGTATCTGACAACGGCCCTCAATTCACAGCGACCCTGTTCGAGGGCTACTTGGCTGGACTGGGCATCCACCATGCCCTATCGGCCCCGTTCCACCCGGCTTCTAACGGATTGGCCGAACGTTTTGTAAGGACGGCCAAAGAGGCACTGTCCAGACTAGATAACGGGGACTGGCAGGCCAGGATAGACCAATTCTTAGCTGTCCAGCATGCCACACCATGCACAGCCACAGGGAGAAGCCCAGCAGAGCTCCTCATGGGCAGGAAGCTTCGGTGTGTGTTAGACAGGCTTCACCCTAACTACTCGCACAAAAATTTCAAGGGAGAAGCCTCTGGACTAAGACAGTTTCAGGTTGGGTCCCCGGTGTTCGCTCGCAATTATGCCAGCAGACCTCTATGGGTTGCAGGAACCATAGTGGGCATAACAGGCCCAAAATCTTATATGGTAGACGTAGGGGTGGACAGACTCTGGAAGCGCCACATAGACCAACTTAGAAAAAAGGTAGTCGGCGAAGCAAACATCAATTTAGACATCTCCGAACCTAACTACAACAACTTTCCCAAAACAGCTAACTCAAGCCCGGGTTCGCGAGAATACTTAGCTGACAAGCCCTGGTTCCAGCGCTGCCCCAGCGAGTCGCCACTCCCAACCAGGGATAACCACGCCCCGGACAAAATCCAGGAGGTTCCATTGGCGGAGCCGGGAGAGACAGAAAGTCCCTCTGACCAGCTCGACGCCCCACCAGACACTGAACTGTGCAGGTCAACTAGAGCGAGAACTCGTCCTGGGCACCTGCGAGATTTTGTGTGTACTTATGTAAATTTTTGAATGTTAGTGCCTTCTGGGAAGGGAGGGGTGTTATGTATTGATACTTTTAAGTGGGAGTTTCAAACCTGCCTACGTTTCTGATTGGCTGACAGTCCCTCCAGGATTGTATATAAGGAGGGCTGCAGCCTCTGAGTTTTTGCTGAAGTCTCACTGTATATTAAAGAGCTGTTGTCACTTGCTTGCTTGTGCCTCTCGTTATTCCCGAACCACTTCACCTCTGAAACTCGCTTTTGGAGGGATTCTGCCCAAACCCTCAATAACATTCCTTTAATAACCAAGGCCTATCTTTCAGTGGTGGAATGCTGCCAGTTTAAGAACTGGTTCAGTGAGTGCACACTTCGTGCACGCATGCACGCTTTGCGTGCGCATGCACACTTTGTGTGCACATGCACCTAAAGCGCTTGTGCGCAGTGCTGAAAATGGAGCATTTAGAAGCTCAGCTGCTTACCTTCCAAGTCAGCAATTGTAAGTAAAACTGCAAGGAAGGGGGGGGGGGAGAAATCAGCTTTCCCATGCGATTGAGATGAGCTACAAAGCAGGAAATAAAGAACAGGATAGAGCGGGGGCAGGTGGGTGGGGCCAACTGATCATTGGCACTACCAGTTTGCCCGAACCGGCTGAATACCGCCTCTGCTGTCTTCCATCAATTTATTCAATTCCCGTTTACTCTTTTTATTGCATTTTTGTTATTGTTTTATTTTTATGATGTGGCTTCCCAGAATCAATTTCAGTCAGATTCCAGTTCCATTTTGGGCATAAAACTAACTGGATGATCTTGAACTGGATGAGAGAGTCATTTTCTCTCAGCCCTAGAAAGGAAGCAATGGCAAACCACTTCTAAAAAACCTTGCCAAGAAAACTGTAGGGATGAGTCCATGCAGTGAGAATCAGACATGATTGAACATAAGGAAAACAAGGCCTATTGAATATGAATAAATAGACTTTTTTAGCCTTAGGCTTACATATGCATGCATACATTTGCTCATGTTTGCTGTGCTGTTACTTCTCAATGCCAAGTGAAATATTTGCTTTCAATGTTCATGCCAGAGGGGATCTCCCATGGGGAGGTTAGAATGACTGGCATTGCCAGGGACAGAATGGCTGTATACAATAATAGCTAAGACAGAAATTGGAAAGGCGAAACTATCTTACAGTCAGTATTCACCAGACTAGAAATAGGTGGGGCTAGGCAGAGATCCTCTGTAGAAAATTGTAGATGAGAACATTTTTCTATTCAGAGTTGCATCTCTTTTTAAAATAAAAATTTACAATAATAATGAATAATTTTTATGAAAGTTTACAAATGCAGCTAGTCCTCAACTTACAACAGTTCGTTTAGTGACCATTTGAAATTACAATGGCAGTGAAAAAAGTGACTTATGACCGTTTTTTACACTAATGACCATTGCAGTATCTCCATGGCCGCATGATCAAAATTCAGACACTTGGCAACTGATTCACAGTTGCGAAGGTTGCAGCATTCTGAGGTCATGTGATCATCAACCCCCGAGTAGCCTCAACGACTCTCAGAGAGCCAATGACCAACCCTCAGAGTACTAACAACCAGATGATTGCAAATAATATAAATCCTTCCATTTCCCACCCACCCCCTCACACACACACCATTCATCCAGAACAGAAGAATCTTCTTGGATGAGTAAAACATTTCCAAAGAAAAAAATAAAAAATGTCCAGTTGCCTTTTGGAAAAGCACCTTTGGAGTTATCCTTAGTTATTCCCAACTAGGCAGTCCTCTTGGTCCTCTTAAACAGAAAAGATCATAAAAATCCTCAAGCTGTTCAAGTTATGAGGAGTAGGAGAAGGTTTCCTTGAGCAACAGGAACTTTCTGGTTCCAGTGAAGACTTTTGTTGGTTCCAATGTAGACTTTTGTTGTGTCTCCTGGCTATGTTTTTCAATTCCAGTTATTAAAAGGATACTTTGGGGGTTCTACGAGTTATGGTTGCACAAGTTCAAATCCTGGTTCTTAAGGACAAATCAAAATGAAATAGACATACTGTGGAAGAAGGAGATTCGTTTATTTCCAAAAGCAGAGATTTGTTTTTGAGGTAGGCTACAGATAAAATGGGGTCCAGAGACTTGGTTTTATAGAATCCTTGGTATGGTTTGGGGGCCCATGGTTTGTGTACAGTGGTAGGATCCTTCCAGTTTAACAACTCGTTTGATGATCACGCGCTTCGCTGCGCGTGCATGCGCAATTCAACAAAAAATCACCTTCCACATCAGTGCTACAGAATTAAAACAGCTGAGGCACAGCAATCCTCTCTGCCGTGCTAATCAGCTACGAAGATAAAGATAAGTAAAGCGCAGGGGCGGAAAGGCAGACCCAGCTGATCGCTGGAGTGAACTGGTTCGCTCACAGCTGATCGTTGGAACTACCAGTTTGCCCGAACCGGCCTGAACTGGTAGAATCCCACCCCTGTTTGTGTATATGCTGGTTTTAGTGTGTGACTCTTGTCAAAAGATAATTGTCCTTCCTGTGCAGATTGAGGTCCCCAATGAAGCCAGTGAGGTGCTAAAAAGAAAGAGTGTGGGCAGATCAGAGGCCTTTTAACTTCCAACACTGCCATTCCAGAATTAGTACTAACTGAGCAGAATGTTCACTGCCAATATCATCCATATGTTCTTCAAGGATATTTCTAGAGTCCCCTTAGGCCCATAAGAATTCTCTGGGAATAAAAATGGTGGATGGCTGCAGCTCAGTGCTTTGTGACCTTCTTCCCAGAACAATGACAAAGGGAAGTTTTTACCTAAGATGTCCAAATGCTTCACAGGGTTTGTATATCCTCTGCTGCTAGTGGTGATCCTCTGTGGGTGTATGTCATCAGAATCTGTTCCAGCAGCTTCGGTAACTCTACTATTCCTTTAGCCAATTGTTATTTTTCAGGCTTTAGGCTGAATTTATCATGCAAGCAGAATTGGTTATTGAAAATAACTTGAAGCCCTTGTTGACTAGGATGAGTGAAAGAGATATAACTGTTCATCTAACTTGTGATCTATTAGTTCTCTTCAAATGGTTGGAGAAAGATCTGTAAAAAGGAACTCCTGATTTTTTTCCCCCATCTCATTTACAACTTACAAGTTTTTTCTCCTTCATACTTGGCCATGCAGGGACAAAAATGAGATTTGGGTTGTCTATGGAAACAGGATCCTAGAGTAAACAGAGTTCCAAATTTATTACAGGTTTATCCAGCACACTTGGACACAATTAGTAACACTCTGAGTAAGACCCTGAAACAAAGACAATAGATTGTATTTATTATCAATAAGCAAGAAACTACAGAAGCATAATGTGATTGGTTACCAAAAGATTAAAATAAATTCTCTGTGTTGTGTTGTGCCTGCTGATATTCAGAAACACCCACCCACTCAAGCAGGCAGGCAGGCAGGAGGTATCAAGCAGGGAATTAGTCTTGAATCCATCTGCAACTACAAGAAATCTAGAACTGACTCTCTCCCAAGCTCAATAGAGCCTTCTCTATCTGTTTCCAAGAGAAGGCAAGCAGTCTAGGAAAATTAATATAAAATAGGCAGAATATAATAAAGTAGTTAGCTTGAATTCTACATGTATCAATCTGGTGGCTTGCGCCTGATAGTTAAATGTTAAATCACAATTTTTCATTAATTTTACTTGTCTGATCAACTTCCTCTTAAAGTCTAGCCACTATTGTGGAAGTAAATCCATGTGAATGCTTGCTGATCAATGTCTGAGACAGGGGTGCAATTCAGCAGGTTCTGACAGGTTCTGGAGAACCAGTAACAGAAATTTTGAGTAGTTCGGAGAACTGGCAAATACCACCTGTGGCTGGCCTCAGAATGGGATGGGAATGGAGATTTTGCAATATCCTTCCCCTGGAGTGGGGTGGGAATGGAGATTTTGCAGTATCCTTCCCCTGCCACACCCACCAAGCCACGCCCACCAAACCACGCCACCCCATGCCCACCACCCCATGCCCACAGAACCAGTAGTAAAAGAATTTGAATTCCACCACTGGTCTGAGATACTTGAAACTCTCGCTATGCTCAGAAGTTCTATGTTAAACTTCTTCTATGCTAATTTGTTAATATTCATTTTGCTTAAATTTGTCTACAACATATATGCAAAAGAGAGAAAGAACATGCTTAAGTTTTATGAAATGTGCCTTTATAAATCAGCATCTTACATCTCCCCGGGCTCAAGGTTGACTCAGCCTTCCATCTTTTCTAAGGTAGGTTAAATGAGGACCCAGTTTGTGGGGACAATAAGCTGACTTTGTATAAAATATACAAAAGTATGAAGGCTATTGCTTAACGCATTGTAAACCACCCTGAGTCTCCGGAGAAGGGCAGCATATAAATCTAATAAAAATAAATAAATAAAAAATAAATAAATAAATACATGAGGATACTTTTTGGCTAGTCTTCAGCTTTCTGTGGAGTTTATTTTCCATCTTTGGATATAGCCAGATATAGCGTTGAGTTTCTGAAATGTGTACGATGGCCCATGAGCACAATTTGTTTTCCAAGCGATCCATTTCTACCTTTAGTGGTATTTCAGTTTAGATGGCTGAATAAGGTAAATTTGTGCAAGCCATCCTATCCTTCGATCTCTTGTGCACTTTCTTCTCTGAAGTGAAGCTTAACTGGCACAATTCTTCATATTGGTGTGCCCAAAGCAAGGCTCCCATGTTTGAAAAGTTTGCTTTAAATTGTGGGTTTTTACCGTTTGCCTTCTGTCTAGCTAGAACATTCTCTTCTGCTGCCTTTATATGGTGCTATTCCATCCTGGGTACGCCATCCATCTGGGTTATCAGAAAAGAAGTTCTGCACCAGTGAACTTAGTATAAATAACAGCAGGCCATAAATCTAAAATACAGAGTACAAAATGGCTCTGGAAGAGAAATTCCCGCTCTTTGCTAAGGTGTAAGTGCCAAATCCTCTTGAAAAAGAAGTCGGTGGAAGTGGAATATTGCGAGGCATGAGCTTCCTGCTCTGCTGAAATAATTGGAACTCCTGGCTTGCCAAATCTTTTCTTTTTAACCTAAAGCCTACGAAGACCATTTTCACATTTAGAAAATTGCCTTCTAACCAGGAATTCAGGAAAAAAAAATATGAGATGGAATTAGAACCTATTGTTACATGTTTCTTGCCTCATCTGCAACACAGAGTGACAAGTGGAAATGGGTCCAGAACCAATATCATTAGTTAAATATGGGAACTCTGGGACAAATCAATCATTTTACCTGTTAAAAATTTTAAAAAAGGAAAAGAATCTAATAGGCCATGATCTTGACTTACTGAAACCAAGAGAATTTAGTTCTGACCAGAATCTGTGTGAGGTCCCGCTAGAGTTCTTCTGCCCCCACAATATATTTTATTTTATTTTATTTTATTTTATTTTATTTTATTTTATTTTATTTTATTTTATTTTATTTTATTTTATTTTATTTTATTTTATTTTATTTTATTTTATTTTATTTTATTTTATTTTATTTTATTTTTATTTTATTTTATTTTATTTTATTTTATTTTATTTTATTTTATTTTATTTTATTTTATATTTTTCATCAAACAAAAACCACAAATTCAAATAAACAAAATAAGAAAATCAATGCTATTCATAGCATCTATCCCAGTGAATTAAATCTTCAGCTCACATAAAATTTCTTCTCGCGAGCTCCTATTTATTTTGCATCCCAATTTGAATCCAACATGAAGGAAAGACTCTTCTTCTCCATTGCTCCCCCAGGCATGGACATCCAAGGGCAGGGAACAAAGGATGACGGGTGATGTCTTAATTACGCTAATATGCTCGCATCAGACCTCTTGAAACAAATATCCTTTGGCAGTATTTGTGTAATTGTGTCATCACACAGGCATCATCATTCTGGCATCATTGCAGTTTGCTGCAGCTGCCACTGTTCCCCAACTCTGATTTGTAATCTTCAGCAGGTACATGGGGCTTCCCTATCATTTGCAAAAATCCATGTCCTTTTCCAGGCTTTTATAAATTTTTTTTTTAAAAAATTCCTTTAGGTTAAACTTATTATTTACTGAACACAAGAAGCACCAAATGAGCTAGTAGATTTAATTCTGCAATATGTTTTCTCTCTCTGGCAATTATCTAGTACAGGAATGTCAAACTTGTGTCGTCACATGTCATATCGTGACTTTTACCCCCTTTGCTAAACTGGGCATGGGCGTAGCCAGTGCATGATGCATCTGGCCTGTGGGCTGCGAGTTTGACACCCCTGATATAGTATATCTCTCATTGGTTTTGCACTACAGTCATCTGGTATCCTCCACGTGTCTGTGCTGACTGGAAAAGAGGAGAATTGTTCATCTCAAAGAGAGCAATTGGGAGAGCTGATAGATGACATCAATATGTATTAGGTACAGGTAGTCCTCAACTTATGACCACAATTGGGATCAGAATTTCCATTCCTAAGCAAGGTGGTTGTTAAGTGAGTCACATCCGAATTGACAAACTTTTTTTGTGAAAGTTGTTAAGCAAATCATTGTAAATTGTTAATTGAATCATGTGGTTGTTAAGCAAATCGGGCTTCCCCTATTGACTTGCTTGTTGGAAGCTGGCTGGGAAGGTGGTGATCACATGGCCCTGGGATGCTGTAACCATCATAAAAACATGCTGATTGCGAAGTGCCTGAATTTTGATTAAGTAATTCTGGTGATGCCATGACATTCACACTTGTGAAGATCAGTCATAAGTCACTTTTTCCATGGAATGGGACAATCTGCCGCAGCCAACTTGCCACAGTCAACTCACTGCAGGACCACTCGCCATGGTCATCTCACCACCCACCAACTCGTCACGGGACAATTTAACAGTTCTATTTAATTATTGAAAATTTAAAAAAAAATTTTTTTAATTTTTGCCATTTGTTCATTCATTCATTCATTCATTCATTCCATTTCATTCTGTCCCTTCCTTTCTTTAATGATTCTGTTCCACAATTTCTTTCATATTAGTGTAACTCTTGTCCTGCAGCGAGTTGTCCTGTGGCGAGATGGCCATAGTGAGTTGGCTGTGGCAAATTGGCCACGGAGGATCATGATAGACCCCTTTTTCAGTGCTGTTGTAACTTCAAATAGTCATTAAACAAATGGTTGTAAGTCGAGGATTACCTGTGTTTCCCTTTGCATACCTAATTGTCATCCAATAGATCAACACTTCTAAAGCATTGCAGGTGAAAAAAATTAACGTTGTTTGGTTAGGGTTTTTTTCTTTAATGTTTTCACTGTGTTTCATCAGAAGGTCAGGAGGTCCAGCATCCAACGTTATCAGCTATTTGGAGAAAAATGAGCTGTCTCATCTCAAAGCAAGATAAAGAAAATGGATTTAAAGACAACAGGGCTATGGTTGCTGCTGTACACATGAATGAGGGCACCGAAGGCCAATGTCTTCCAATTTTGCACACCTCACAGACACAGCTTCTGTTAATGAGGCCGGTACTTTAAGCATTCACAGTGGCTAGTTATGGCGTAATAGAATATTAATGTTTTAATATCTTTGGAAAATAAGGTCCTAAGGTCAAACAGCAATAAGACAAGCCAATTTAAAAAAAGAAGGGGGCGGGGCAGAATACTGAACTAGATTTTGAGACAAAAGAATAAAATACTAAGTGCTCTTCATCATTTTAAGAACAGCCAATAATTCTTGCCAAAAGATGTGTGAAGCCAAACTTGCCATATCACTGGAGGATAAATGGTGACAAAAATGGAAAGGGGAAGATGTTTGGTAAGTGGCTCAAAAGGATTGTTCAGCAAATGTAAGTTAAGTAAGTCTCCAAGAAATGAAATGAAAAAGTCCTTTGTCTTGTGTCTAGAGGGAAAAGGATGTATTAGAAGACTAATATTTACTGTATTTAGCCTATGTCACACATGGATAAATCAGCTTGTTCTATCTCAATGTCTTCCAGAGATATAGCTGATTCCCATAGGAGAAAAGAGTTATTTCTGTAGTGGGCCTATACCTATGGAATTAGTTGTCCTCTAGGACTCACCAAACTTCATTACATTAGTTTTTATGAATAATCTAAAGACCAGTTTCCTCTTTTAAATTTATCCTGAGTGAGATTTCATGCTGAATGCTTCACCATTCATAATAATTATGTTTGATTTTGATGGGTTAGTGCTACTTCCTTAGCTTTTTTATAACTACCTTTTTATGTTTATGCCTTTATTGCAGGGGTCTGCAACCTTAAATACTCAAAGAGCCATTTGGACCCGTTTCCCACAGAAAAGAAAACACCAGGAGCCACAAAACCCTTCCCATGCCTGACTATTTCTTGAGCAGCCACAAAACTAGCATATGTAGTTGAATTAAATGTTCTGTTTTCTTCTGAAACTTTTCTTTTCTTGGACTTATCCATGGTTGCCTACCGGGGGTTGAAAAGCTCAATAAATCACGTGCCAGCAGGTGTCACACATTGGTGGTTGTGACACATATTTTGAGTGACAGGGAGCTGCAGCAGAGGGGTGAAAGAGCCACATGCTGCTCCAGAGCCCAGGTTGCTGACCCTTGCTTTATTATATATTGTTATCTTCTAAAGCTACCTTGGTATGGTTGATATCATTTTATCTCTCTTAAATTTCATTAAGGCATTTAACAATATCATTTTTATCTACATATACAGTTACTAGATCAACTTTTCTTGAGATTCTAACAGAATCAAAAGGGTATTTTTAAAAATCTTCCGGTAGAGGTGCTGCATAACTTTATTTTAAGGAGAAAGTGAAGTTTTATACAATCCTGGTTTTTGACTGATATAAAATGGGAAATATTGCTATTTTGACCTAGGATCTCATTGTAATGCTATGTATGTGTGCTGGTAAAATTTATTGTCAGTAAATAATTACAGTGGGAAAGAAAAATATCCAACCTGATCTTATCAATTTCCAGCCAAGGAACTTGTTTCCAATAATTTTTCAGTGTTTTTATTTTGTTATTGTTATTATAACTGAACTCCTATCAATTTGTCAATAAATGGCAAACCTGCACTTGCCATTTTAGATGAATTCTTCAACTCAATAGTGCTACTTCAAAAATGCAGTCGACTTCTTTGGTCTGATTCTGTAAAGTTACATATTTCAAAACACTTTTTTCCTGGGTTTGAATCAGTCTCAAAGAACAAGTCCCCCGCAACTTTCTTGACAACATTTTTCAGAAGTGGTTTGCCATTGCCTGCTTCCTGAGGCTGAGAGAGAGAGGAACTGGCCCATAATCTCCCAGCTCGCTTTGTGCCTGAGGCAGGATTAGAATTTACAATCTCTCAGTTTCTAGCCTGGCTCCTTTAACCACTATACCAAATTGGCTCTCACCAATATTTTGGATCTGATAAATTGATTACAGTTGAAGAAAATAATATTTCATAAAGAACAAGTGTTGCATGGTCCCAGATATCTTTTCCAAATAATACATTGACATCATTTCTGAATGCTTCTTTATTGCCCTGAACTATCGCTAACATAATTATTTATACTGCAAACTAGTAATTTAAATCAATTGCTAGGAAAAGTCTTATCTTTACAGGATAATATTTTCCTTCCAGAAAAAATTTGAGTCATTTATGATAGCATGATTTCTCATCCTGAATTAAGGACTCTTGTAAAAGGAAATTCTCACAGCAGATGGCAGCAGCTAGTCATCTTGATCCCAAGAAAGCTAAGCAGGATTGAGCCTGGTTAGCATTTGAATGGGAGGCTAACATGAAATCCCAGATCTCTAGGCTTTTCCCACTCCCACTGGAAAAAAAAATAGCACCATCTCAGAGGGGTCAGTGACAAAGTACTTCACCACTGTTATCATGAAAATGACACTGATGTCACTGGATGGTGAGAGATGGGTAGCATATAAATTTAAAAAATAAACATCTACTTTTGGGAGGAGGATGCAGACTTTGAACTTTCCAAGCCTGCTGCCTTATATACAAAGTCACAATTAAATATATGCAATTATTAAATAAAACCAGGTTCAAAATTTGAAAAGAAATAAACACAGCTCACACAATTTAGAATCTGACTAGCAACAGGCACACCATTTTGTGGTTTACAGAAAATAAACTAGTAAAAGGAAGAAAAAGGACATGGATATAAATGCATAGTACTGTACATGAATCTGAATGGCTCTAGATTTTTAACAAGGTGTTGCTAATTTAATCAGCACAAAAATAACTTATATGTTAATTAGTATCAATTGTACCTGACTGAGGGAATCAAACAAAATTTGTTTTGATAGCATGGGTCTTTCAATTTCTTTCGAGTTCCTAAGATAAAACCACTTTGCATTTAAGGATATGTCCAGTATCAAAACATTATGGAAGTTCATTAAAAGTCAGTTAAATGGAAGACAATGGACTTTATTGTATGCTTTTGTTTTAAGGCTGCCTGACTCTACAGATAGATGGGCAACTTCCAGTTTTAGAAGATTAAATATACCAATTAATTGTAAATAGTTTTATTTCAACTGTATAAAAGTAAGGCTCATTGAATTCAGTGGGTTTTATTCCCAATAAATGAATTTAGGATAGCAACCATGATCTACTGTTAAAAGAGAAAATGTAGAATTTATGACTTGACAACCTATATTAAATTTGTTGATGGTCACCAGCATGTACAATCTGCAATATAAAAAACTGATAGAATGAATTAGCTGAATTAGCTTGCAGGATTTTTAAGGAAAAAAAATGTAGAATACAGCTTTCGTTACAATTTTAGAAAATCAGACATATCTGATCAGAACTTGTACATGCTTGATTATTCTCTATTAACTTTTGCAATGATATGCTTTAAAGAGCAAAAGACCAATTTTGTGAATTGTGAGTTGTGTTTTGACAACTGGACAATTAGACTTAAATTGTAGGTTATATCATTTCTTGCTTTTGTAGCTTTAATTCATTTTTTTAAAAAATGATTGCGTTATTTGATATGGTTGGTAACTGATTTCTGAAATTATAAAATATGAGTAAGGATGAAGAAATCTGTCTAGCGTACAACTTTCTGAAACTTTCTAAAACTGGTATCAATGAAATTGAAATACTGAAATCTGATCCAGTAAAACCAGTATCAGTCAGAGGATCAGAGGGAAACATCAGCATAGATTTGTGTACAAATGCTTATAAAACTATAAAAATTAAACATGGCTTAAAATTATTTGTCACACACCACACAAATGTAAAAAGAAGGGAAAGTTGGGACTCAAATCTAGAAAGAGCAGAAGGCTGTACAAATGCAATGATAATTCTGTGAAGGTCTTTTGTTATGTTTCTGTCTTGTGTGTTTCTAAAGAGCAGTCTTTTAAATCCATGCAATAGATGTACAATTAAAGTCATGACATTTGATCAATAGTAAACCAGATCAAGTAGAATAGAATGTCAAAACTGCTATAGAAATCCAGCCAAAGCAGATAGGTTTCGTTTACTTTTTCAGTGGGTTGTTATTGTTTCCTCAGGCTAAAATAACAACATAAACAATACATTCCTGACAGTGCAAATGTTCTTAGAGGATCCTTAGGCAAAAACAGGGTACATGCACCGGCCAACTCTGAAGGCTGTGAAATAGAGTTTCAGATTATAACATGATTGTTATAAGAAGGCAGAACAGAGGTGCAGTACTGAAACTACTTTCATTAGTAGTTTCTAAGTGAAGATTGTGAGAGTTTTAATGTGTCTGGAGAGCACCAAGTCAGGAAAAGCTTCCTCAAAAGCTTCCTGGTGTGGGGAAAATCTTAATTAATAGCTGTTTTCAGCAGTGTTGATTGTTCTTTTTTAAAAAAAACTGTTATATTGTTTTTGCTGGCCAGTTCCTCACATGTTTATCTGTGAAATTTAAATTCCGAGAAGTTAAATGTAAACTTGGACTGAAAACTATTCAATTTGCCTGAACAACCTCTCTTTAAAATAATATTTAAGCCTTAATATTCTCATGAATAAAAAAAAATCTCAGTTCTGGCCTGTAACAGATTGCATTTGGAATAAGCATAAAAGAAACTCTTTACTGATTTCATTCTTATTTAGTATTTTGTATGAAAGATTAATTATCACATTTGTCTCTTGCATCCACTTCCTGGTGGGTTTTGCTCCATGAACTGATAAATCTTTGTTTTTGTGCTCTCCTTTTTAACAAAGATATTCAAGATGAACTAAAAATGTATTTCAAGAATCAAGAATCATAAAAGAAAACTATAACAATCCAACAATTCCTGTTCCACAGAACTGATATTAACAATCTGTGTAATAATGGGTGGTGTATGTATATGTGTGTATGTGCAGGGGTGGGCTGCTGGGGGTTTGCATGGGTTCGGGAGAACCTCTAGCTAAGATTCTGTGCAGTTCAGAGAAACCCTAAATCCCACTCCTGGCTGGCCCCACCCCTCCTGCCCCACCCCTCCCAGGAGTCCCCACGCGGCCCATTTTAGATGCAGGTAAGTGCAGGGTGTGCATGGAGGCTCAGGGAGGGCAAAAAACGGGAGCCTAGGGAGGCCGGTTTTGCCCTCCCGGAGGTTTGAGAAAAGCCTCCGGAGCCCGGGGAGGGCAAAAACGCCCCTCCTCCTGCCATGGTGCAGGAGGCTGACTAAGCCATGCTTACCATGGCCACGCCTATCCAGCAACTGAGCAGAGAACCCCTCGCGAAAATTTTTGAAGCCCATTCCTGTATGTGTGTCTGTGTGTGTGTGTATTCCTAACACACATGCTACTGCTTAGGTCCCCGGTTTTGGTTTCTTGTCTTTTAAAGGTGTTCAATACAACGTCTCTAATTAAAATTCTTCTTTTAGTTATGTATGGGTCTTTTTTTTTGTTAAATCCATTTATATTGCTCTGAACTGTTGCTAACATCTTTTGTATTGGAGGTAACTATTAGAGCATGCTTCTACAGATGGGAAATGTAACCAGAACAAGGATCAGTGAAGCAATTCTTTGTGACTTTATTGAGGAAAATAAAAGAAAGTTTATAGGAAGTCCTTGGATGGGGATGGGGGAGACAGGATAGGAAAATTTAGTTCTTATATCTTATTAGGCCAAGAGTCAGAGAGTAAGCAAGCTGAGAAGATAAAAGTTGACCTGCTTTTAGATTCACAATCTCACAAAAAGAATCACTGTGTAATAAAATGGAGTCTATTACAAGATCTTAACTTTCTATCCCAATTATTGTCTGTTATACACAGTAGGATTTGAAATACTGAAGAATTGCCTTAATACATATCTCCAGTGTGATCTCTGAATCAGATCACAGTGTCATTTCCATGAATATAGAACATCATCAGAGTTGGAAGGAACCTTAGAGGTCTTCTAGGCCAACTTCCTGCTCAGGCAAGAAACTGTATACCATTTCAGACAAATAGCTGTCCCTCTCTTCTTAAAAGCCTCCAGTGATGGAACACCTACAACTTTTGAAGGCAAGGCATTCCACTGGTTGGTTGATTGCGCTGTCAGGAAATTTCTCCTTAGTTCTAGGTTGCTTCTCTCCATGATTAGTTTCCATCCATTGCTTCTTTTCCTGCCCCTCTGGTGCTTTGGAAAATGAGTTGACCCCTTTTTCTTTGTGGCAGCCCTTCAAATATTGGAGCACTGCTATCATGAATGATGTGTGTCATCATGATTGATGTACCGTATTTTTCAGAGTATAAGAAGCTCCGGTGTATAAGATGCACATTAGTTTTGGGGGAGGAAAACAAGAAAAAAAAAATTCTGCTTCTGCCTACCAGCATCCATTGGTATTCATTTGGCTAGCATCCTTGCAGCAAACAGCCTGGTCAGCTTCAGCACATTATCGCAGCCTGATTCAGCACGAGCAGCTGTTTGGCAGTTGGATCAGCCTCCTGGAATACCTCCAATTAGCTGTTCCAGGCTGCAAGGATCACCGCAGACCATCGCCATCTCTGCGCGTAGCATTTTTGGCCTCCATGCGTCATGTTTTCCGTCTCCGCACTTTCCATTTTTGACCCATTCTAGGCTGCTGGGATCACCACAGCACATCACTGCCAATCGCCGCCTCCGCGTGTCACGTTTTCGGCCTCCGCACACCCTGTTTTTGGCCTCCGTGCCTCGCGTTTTTGGCTGGTTCCAGGCGACAGGTATCAGCAGCGGTGCGGCAATGTGCTGTGGTGATCCCCACAGCCTGGAACGGGTCTAAAATGGAGAGTGGGGAGACCGAAAACACGATGCACGGAGGCCGAAAATGGCTGAAGGGTGGGGACCGTCAGGTGGGCGGGGCTTCAGCAACTTTCTCTGTATAAGACGCACAGACATTTCCACCCACTTTTGGGGGGGGAGTGCATCTTATATTCTGAAAAATACAGTAATTTGCCTCATCTTACAGATACCCATGTTCAGATCATACAAAACTGGATAAAATAGTAGAAAGTATATGATTGAATCCTCCACATTTTCAATTGCATCTTAGAAGTGGATTAAAAACAACCAACCTTTCATCAGATGAGACCTGGAGCTAAATGGAAACAGCATTCTTTTTGTTCCACCTCATTTCTATTTTGTTCATACAGAGTTAAACATTACACTGAAATTCCATTTATTTTGATTTGTAAAATTGGAACATTGCTTTGAATTTCCTTTCCACATTGTTCGTTTTGTTGAGCAAAGTCTATTCTTCTTTGCCAAACAATGCCTCTTTAATTTTCCAGTCCATAAATAAAATGCTTAATGTGTCCTTTATATGATTACTCACAAATAAACCTAGGAGAATCACTGGGAGCTTTTTCAATTAGCAACTCTTACGAGGAAATATGGTTTTTTTCATGAATCAGATTTAATGAGGCTAAATGCAAATAGGTTAGCATTCTACCAAGATCACCAGGGTGGTTTCCAGAAAATATATGTGGCAAGTTTGGGTTAATGTCTTGGGTCTTTGTGGGACACCACAAAGAAGCATCAAAACTCAAGATTCAGAAGTAAGGAGTCCACAGGTCACATGAGAATGCTGGTGATATTTCAACAAGCCTCAAAACTTCCCAAATGCAGAAATTCAGCGAGAAAAGGCAATTTAGGACTATGGGATTTTTCATTTTTGCTTTTTTCATTTTCCCTCCCAAAAAACCCCAAAGCACTTAAATACAGTCTGGTAAGCCCACTATACCTATTTGAAGAAACTTTCCCAGCCTGCCCTACAGAAGACCCCTGAACGATCAAAAGGTTTCAGCTCCACATTTTTGGGCGACCTCCTTCTTTTACTGTCCTGCCATGACCCCTATGAACCCTGGGGGCTAGTGTGGAAAGATTGCCTGCTCATCCTGTAAACTAGCAGTGGCATCTCATTTTCTCTTAACCAATAACAAGGTCTCTGAATCAGACACATTTCGTTGTTAACAATGCAGTCTGTATTATTTTTTTCCACCTCTCCAAGCACTGTAATGGTGAAATCTCTCCCCCCACCCCCATCCCATACCAGATTCTAATGCATTTATTAAGCCATGACAGAGCTAATGGTGTTAAAAACAGAGGCTCCACACTGTCTGGCAGCACTGTAATTGCTGTTTCATGCTGCTGGCCAAGACAGGCAGCTGCCGGACTTTCTCCTTTTCCAGAATCCTCCCCTTGCCCCTCCCCCAAATGCTCATTTAGGCAACCAAGCAGATTTTGGGTTCAAGTAGAAGCAAACTCTCCTACTGAGTGATAATTGCTAAGTTTTTACACAGCGGGCAGCAAGCATTCTCGTTGAACTGTTTTTATTTTCTTTTAAGAGCTGCATAATCCACTCGGTGAAGCTGAAATCGCGGAGTGGATTAAGAAAGTCAACATAAAACAAGACAAACAAATGGGGTTTTCAGGTTTCCTGGGATGGGCCTAAATCTCTAATGCCTGAAAGTAGGATTCTGGGATGAAGCCGTACAATGACAGACAAGCATCATGGCACGCAAGAGAAGGAAGTGCTCCAGAGAAATCTAGAATTACAGCATCCCCAACAGGTGGCTATGCAAGCGCCATTTTAAGCCACCCCGAGCCCCTCCTGGGATCATCGACTCCGTTGGTTGCTTGTTTTGATCATCAAGAAAGGGGCCTTGGTTTGCAAACATTTCTTCATCATACTTTTACTAACCTGCATTATTTTGTTCTTTTCTTTTGTGTATATTAAAATCATTTTTTTGCCATAATTTTTTTCTCTCACACAATTTCATCTAATTATTTTTATTTATTGATTTGATTTCTATAGCTGCCCATCTCAACAAGTGTCTCTGGGCAGGCATACACCATAAAAATTTCAAACAATTCAAAAATAAATGTACACGTTTACTGAGTAGAACTAAGGACACAGATATTAATATGGGGCCAAGAAATGGGCCTTATCGTACCAGGCCCAGACACACAACCAAGTCTTCCTGCTCCTGACTCTGTGTGTAGAGTTTAACAATTATTATCAAGTTTCTCAATGATCTAGTATAGGGTATATTCAATTATCTTCAATTATTCATTGAAAAAACATTTTTTATCACATTTGTAAACCTTTTGTTGAGCCACCTGATTATTTTTAATTTAAGATAAAGTAACCTTTATTGTCACTTTTTTCTGTGAACACACTGACAAACATTAAAAAAATGAAATTCTGATGTCCATTCTCATATATATATATATATATATATATATATATATATATATATATATATATATATATATATACACACACACACACACACACACACACAAACACACATATGGTAGATGCACATACATTTACATATCAGGGGTGAAATGCTTTTAAAAAGTTTTTTTAAAAGGTTCCCATGCACATCACAGCTGATCATCCCCCTCCCACTAAGCCACACCCACAGGACCGGCAGTAAAAAAATTTGAATCCCACCACTGGTTTAAAGCTATCACAGAATCTAGTTGTTCTGCTTTGGATACTGCAAAGTCTTCTCCCAGAAGGTAACAAAGAAAACTGGTCATGGAGAGGATGTGTATTTTCTTTCTTTCTCACCCCGCACCCCTATCTATGTACCTTATTAAAAGAAGCATATGTATATATGTGTGTGTGTGTATATATATATATATATATATATATATATATATATATATATATATATATATATATATATATATATATATATATATATCTTTATTTATTCATTTATTCTTAATCCTCTGTTTGCCAGCTGTAACATAAGTCAGTGTATTAGAATACTAAGTCCTATGAGACACTAGGGTTATCAGATCCAGGCTGCAAACATTCAGACAGTGATTGGTTGACAGCAAAGAGATGCAGAAAGAAAATTCCATCTCTCCTCCCTACCAAATCTAATTTGGATTTCCCAACAGCATTGCCTTACTTCCACTTAGTCTTCTAATCAAGTCTCTCAACCTTTCCTCACTGGATTTTCCATACCATTCACCTCCTTTGAAACTATTGTTATTTTCATCACACCCTTCTTGAAATTGTGATAATTAAAACTGGGTACAAAGCTGCAGACGACGTCTTGCTCATTTTAGGCAGATTTTATTTGAGCTGCAGAAACTCAAGGGGGTTGAGATCTCCACATCTCTGCTGCTTTCTCCATGGGTTTGTGGCCCAGATTCTATGTGCCTGTGAATGTGGAGGACAACAAAAGTATATTTTCTTGGGATCTGGAAACAGGGAAAGCTACTTGGTTGAAATGGTTCATAGTTGAAAGTTAGCATAAAAAAAACAACAACAGAGTGGTCTTGGCCAAGGCCGGGGTGCTGTGTGTGTGTTGTTATTTTTTTTTAAATAGCCTTTGAATATATATCTAGTTGAATATATTTTTTATTAATTTCAGTTTATTACCCTTTTTGGAATCACATTTAGATTGGCAGAATGTATTCTTCTATTCTTGTAGAAACTGTAATAATAGTATTTTTTAGTACTGGAAGAATATTGTCTGCAAATCTATGTAAACATTAATAAATTTGTATTAAAATCTAGAGCTGGCATCTTACAGAATTCGCAGAACTTCTCAAAATTCTCAAAATGTAGAACTGTACCCTGAATTATAGTGATAGCTTACATTGATTCAAAGTAAACCATTTTTCAGATAAATGTACCTGTTATTTACTTATTAATTAAAATATTTTAATTACTCTCACAAGGCAGCATATAGAAGGTTTTAAAACATGTAAAAATAAAAGCTGTTATAATACAGTAATCATTTCAAAATATTAGTTAAAGCCACAAGCAGCATAATTATTAATCATCTGTAAATGGGAATAGAAGCATGATCAGAATATTATCTGAGCTGTTTAGTAAAAAGACATTTCTTAACTTCCAATTTAATACCAATATTACATTCCAATTCTTAAAGTCAATAGATATTCAGATTATTTTTTTAATAGAATGTAGAAAACAGAGGCCTTTTGCAACAAGGTTGTTTTCATAGCTTCTGATGACCAGCTACATTTATTTTTATGTCCCCAACTCTAGGCTAATTTTACTACATTTCCATTTAATTAGCTTTGTTGCTTTATTTCCCCTTTCCTAATCAGATGCCTTCTATATGTACTGTTCTACAATCCCCATCATCTCAACCAGGTTGAGATTGCTGGTTTGTTGTTAATTGTTGACCATGTTGGTAGATGGTGAAGGAATATGGAATTTCAACCCTGCTGAAACCACTAAGTGAGGAACAAATTTAGTATTCAAGTTACAGTTCTAAATTTGCCCAATGAAATACAATACGTCTTTTAGGTCACATAATAATAGCACTAATAAAGCACCTTTTGGATCACCACTACACAAGAATATCATATATACTCTTAATCAGGGAAGGTGTATATTTGATATCAGGGAAGTGATGGAAACCTGGCAACAGGGCCCCTTGTCAGTCAACCAGCTTATCAAGTAATCAATCAACCAACCAACCAATCCAATCCAATCCAATCCAATCCAATCCAATCCATCCAATCAATCAGTCAACCAGAAAAGAGCAGGAAGGGACCTTGGAAGTCTTCTAGTCCAAGCTTTTGCTCAAGCAGAAGAAACTATACCATTTCAGACAAGTGACCGTCCAGTCTCTTTTTAAAAACCTTGTTTATTTTGGAAGCATGTTCTTGGCAGCACAAAGAAACAAGCTAGCTACCTACTAGCCGGCCATCAATATCCCAATCAACAACTAAAAAGCCACACACAACCAGGCACTATATAAATACCACACACAGAACAACCCAAAGCACACACACTGCTAGAGAGAAGTTCCCTGAGGAAGGGCTCTAGCACAAGCTTGGAAGACTAAACCTCTGGTCCCAGTGGCTGATCCAGATTGGATCCTGCATACACCTAAGCAATTTTAAACATAATGCAGAATGGTTAATCTGTATGAAATTCACAGATATACTCTTTCATAGCCGTGGTGGCACAGTGGTTAGAATGCAGCATTGTAGACTAATTCAGCTCACTGCAGCAGTTCAATTCTCACCGGCTCAAGGTTGACTCAGCCTCCCATTCTTCTGAGGTCAGTAAATTGAGGACCCAGATTGTTGGGGGCAATAGGCTGACTCTGCAAACCGCTTAGAGAGGGCTAAGTGCTGGTGCAATTAATGGAGAATCATTGAATCATAAGATTAGAGGTAAATATTAGATGATTGGAAGTGATCTTGGAAGTCCAACCCTCTGACAGGTGCAGGAATCCTTAGATCATCCTAGACAAATGACAGTGGGAGATTCATGGAAATATCTCTTGTTTGATGAATCATATTGCAATAGCCTTTGTGGAATCATCTTCCAACCTGTATGCATGCACACACACACACACACACACACACACACACACACGCCATCAAGTTTACAAACATATTATCTGGGCACTTAATAACTAGGTTTCAAGTGTAATCACAGAGCTGGAAGGCCTCCTCAGGTCATCAAAGCTAATCTTCCCTCTCAATGAATCCAAATTAAAGCATCCACAACAGATAATCACAACAGATAATTTTCCAGTTTCAGCTTGGGCATATTCAACAAAGAGATGCAGAAGCCCGCATCTCTTTAAAGAATCATAAAGGAAAATGTGATTTGGATTATTGCAATTTTTGCCCTTAGGAAGATTTCTGTAACTTTCCAATGGAATCTGCCTTCCTCAAAGTTGACCGTTCTTTTGCATTCTGAGGGTAGTTTGAATCTTCCTTCAATATGGTACTTCCTTAATATAGTATCTCTTTCAGTCAACACCTTTAAATAATTTAGGACCCTGACAATTCATAGAGTTCAGAGGCTAGATAACTGAATTTGAAGACTTCAAGGCCTGACCGTTTTTTTGTTCTTCCCACCAATCATTTGTGGGTTACTGTCTGAATAATACAAAAATGGGAATGGCTGAAAGAGATCAAAGGCTTCCCATCAGATTTATATCCTCTGATAAGCAAAGCTTTCTTGCTCCACACCCCATTTCATATTGTTCAGAAAAATCCCATGGTCCTCTCCAGACATTTTTTTTTTCTTTCATAAAGAGATTTAGGCAATCCCAGGGACAAACAACTATATTAGGATATTCCTGAAAATAACTTTATTCAGGCTTCCAGCCCTCATTCCGAATCAATCAACAGAGTGGAAATTAAATAATGGAAAAGGAAAATATGATTTGGGTTATTGCAATTTCCAGCTGAAATTGGAAATGTCATATTTGAGTTTCTCACTATGGGAGTGAAACTGGGTAGGCCCTATACATTGAGCAAAAAATTTCCAGACCGTTCTTTTAATTTAAGCAAGGCAAATGAGAGCAGCAGATGTACTGCTTCATAAATAAGGGATGTTTTGACTATTCTTTCCATTTTGGAATTCCTTTAACATACAATACTCATTGAGTTTGATTGTTGTCAGTTTTTCGTTACCAGATTAGTTAATATCTTTAGTGATAGAAGGGAGTGCGGTTTGCTGTCTGTTTAGTGGTAGTGGTATTCCCTTACCTTCGCTACCGGTTCGCAAATGTGCGCGTGTGCGCCACCTATGTGCATGCACAAAGCGTCCGTGATGACATCCAGATGGGTAGGCGGAGCCTCACATCGCCACCGCTACCAGTTTGCCAAAACTGGGTAGAACCGGTAGAATCCCACCACTGGTTTAGATACAGTAACTTGACTTCTCATTGTTGGTGGGGGTTGGTTGTTTTTTTCTTGGTAGTTCCTTGATTAGGTTAGTGTTTATTGCTTGCTTGTTTGTATAGTGTTAATCCTGATGTTAGTTTTAATCCCTGCTTATTTAGGGATTGGTTGTTGATTACCCTAATCAAGGAACTACCAACTCAGGCAAACAATCAGGCAATAAACAACAGTCTAATCAAGGATCTTTGAAGGAGAAAACAACACCTGCACCAACACTCATAGGACAAGCTACTGTATATAAACAGAGAAAAACCCTATTTCCTTCTAGTCCTGAAGGTATTTCCTAGTCTGGTAACAAAATGTCTGCAAACAAATAACTAATCCTGGAGAGCACTAAGAGTTTCACAGTTCAACCCTGAGCTAAATATATTATCTTCTATAGACCAAGTACTCATTTGTTTGTTGGATTCTTATTTTCCAGGAGCTCCAAGTGGCTTATGGGAGGAACTCCCTTCATTTTATACTCTCTCAAGCCCTACCTCATAAACTAGGTTAAAGTGAGCAAGAGCCAATGGCCCAAAGTCACCATGGACATAAACCAATTTCCTACTAATCCACATCTTAATGTGGAGCCAAACCATCAGGAACTATAAACATGCAGAAATTCATGTAGTGGTTCAAATATGAGGAAAGCGTTGTTCTTTGTGTATTAGCAATGTTACAGGGGGTATAATATTCCATTTTATATTGGCCATAGTAGGCTATATACAATTTGGAAGCTTCCCAAGGACAAAGAAAAAGTAATTAGAATAGCCAAGGGGTGGAACAACCCATTCAAGAACCACAGGCTTGAAAGAGGTAATATCCTTATCTGGACAGCTATAAACAGATTACAGTTGAGTTGCGCCATGAAAGCCCATCTTTCCTGATTAGCTTCCTGTTCTTTTCTTTTCAAAAGACAGTATTGGGGAAGGGGGACTTCCAAAAACTGTATTTCATCTATGTATTTACTAAAACTCTTGTGTCTGTAACCTTTAACTGGGTGAAATGGTGCATCATAGGGCAAGTTTTTTTTGAACCCAGTAATCTCAAATGGCCTAATTTACAGAGTGCATCCAAAATCCAGGAGCCATGACTCTATGATATTTTGTATTATGTCATAAAACCTTTTATGGCAATTTTATGTCATTAAATGTTTCATTAAATTTGGCAAATTTCAATTCCAATTGAAATTGAAATTTGTCAAATTTAATGAAACGTTTATTGTAATGACATAAAAATACCGTAAAAGGTTTTATGACATAATACAAAATATCATAGAGTATTTCCTGTGGTCAACTCCTGAATGTTTGACTGTGCTGCACAATTCAACCTGGGACTACTTTCAAGGCAAATACATCTTTTAATATCCCCCTGATTTTTAAGAACTTTTCAGGTAAATTAGAAGCTCTGCCATTCTTGCACGCATTGAGGAAACTGGTAAGGATATATCTCTGAAATGAAGATTTGAAGGGTCATGGGTTGTCTAGTATTATTTAGTTTCAAAAAACCAACAGTTTCCAGCCTTTGACAATGTCCCTTTGGCACATGCCTGGCTGTTGTTTCTGTACTAATAGCAGGATTTCAGCTGGGCCTTCAGACATCTGTCAAGTGGGGAAGACATTTCAGTCATGTTGCTGAGGTAAATTAGATGCAACTGAAGAAACCTCCTGTCTTGACAACCTGGACTCATCAAACACCCATTCCCAGAGACCATGCTGTCTCAGGTAATTGCAGTTGACATCAAATCTATCTGGAGGGTGACAGGTGGGGGAAAACAGGTTGGAAGCTTTAAATTAAGGTTAAAAAGGTTTGAATCTCATCACAGGGCTCTTCCGCTTTTATTGATACTCTTGGCACTTTTGTACCGCTAGAAGTTTTTATTAGCAGTTAGGCATCTTTGCAATTCTCACTAACTCCGTGCCACCTGCTGCATTCCCTTAATCTTTTGCCATTGACTTGGAGAGATTTTCGAATCCAAAGTAGCATTTCCAGTAACAGAAGTATTTATTGATGGTGTCAGGACATCTCTATTGCATCTTATTGTAAGATCGTATTGTAGCAAGATAAATGCTAGTGAAAAGGCTTTTGAAATCTTGTTACATCAGTCTTGTTATATGCTATATCATGTGAAGTAAAAGAGGAACATTATTAGTCAACCTGTTTGGAGAGATATTTGCTTCCTAAACATTTCCACCTTCCTTTTCCATATGCGTACACACATATGCAGAAGACTAATACTGCTTATTTTAAAAAAATAATCTCCCTTTCTTCCTTCCCCTTCCTTCCTTCCCTTTCTCCCTCCCTCTCTCCTTCCTTTCTTCCTTCCTTCCTCCCTCCCTCCCTCCATTCTTCATTGCTAATACAATTTCAAAACAGAATTTTTTATCATTATTAAAAAGCTTTAACAAGTATTACAATAATTTTTCCCATCCCTCTTCCCCCCTTCCCTCCTCCACCCACCCTCCATTACAGAAATTTTAACTATGATGCAGTAAATAGGGAGAAATCCCTTCCCCAAAAAATAAAAGAAAAAATTGAAACAGATTTATCAGTCAAATCTAATCTGATATGGAAAGAGACCATCAAAGCCTGTGAAAATCAAAATGGATCTCCCAGGAACGTGGGAAGAAGAATAGTATTATGAATGCAATAGCAGGATTATGGATCTAGAGATGCTTTTATGAGCTCCAGGGAGCTCAGTGCATACAAGTGCAAGTGCACGCTTCATTATTTTTAATCAAGCAGCCAGTGACTTCCCTCAATAGATCCCAAGTATCCACTTTTATAGTGAATTAATTTTGAATCTTTACAGTTGTATGAGATAAGTAGGAAAAGTTATAGCAACGATCTAAAAAAGAGTACTGTAGTCTGATTAGATTTTGTCCTTTACTAACAGGAGGCATCAAAGCTCCTGTCTTGTGTGCATAAGGTCCCAAATTTAATCCTAAAATGAGCATAGCAGAGCAGTTGATATGAAAGTTTTCCATCTCAGAGCCAGCAGACAACACTGAGATAAATGAACAAATCATCTGACATTAAAGCAGGAACAACTCACGATTCACTCATTCATTCTGGCTGTACTTTCCCAATAAATTCTCTATAATATTCCCCGAGAAGCTCTGGAATAAGAATATTTCCCAACAGAAGAAAATATATGTAGCTCAAGGATGAACTGTGGAGTTTTTGGTATTCTCTGAGGTTGGTTTGCTTGCAGACATTTCATTGCTTAACTAGGTAACATATTATCAGTACAAATGACTGTGGATTTTCTCCTTGTTTATACACAGTAGTTTGCCCTGACAATTTTGGTGTGGAAAGTGTATTTCTCCTTGGTAGTTCCTTGATTAGGGTATTATTTTCTGCTTGATTTGTCTATGGAGATTCTCAGTCATCCAGGTCATGGTTGTCCCAAAGGTACTTTTTCAAAATGCAACTGATTTTCTTGTTTTTATCTTGAAGATGTTTCATTTCTCATCCAAGAAGCTTCTTCAGAACCATATATACTTTTGGTTATATATGTAGGAGTGCTATAATTTCTAGATGCTATATTGTGGTCTTTGCTATGAGTCATGAGAATGATGGTTCCATGTTTTCCTCTGATTTGTTGGTATATTTATCCCTCAACTGAAAGTGGGTAGTGAGGCAGAGATTGAGGAGATCCATGAGTCTGGGTATTTTCAGCTTGGTGTATTTGGTGAGGTTGAGTGTGCTGTGTGGTACTACTACCATGGTTTCTTTCACTAGTTCTGGATCTATGGATGCAAGGAGTGCTGTGACATTGAATGAAACAATAATGTCATCTTCTTCTATTATTAGATCTTTGATTTTCCTGAAGGCGCTGTAGTGGGGGGTTGATAGAACATCCTCTCTCTTCTGTTCAAGCTTTTTGTAAGTTATTTTCTTATTTGTATGTTGGGATCCCTGGTAATGATACAATTGGACAAAGAGCAGTGGTGAAATCCAAATTTTTTTTACTACTGATTCTGTGGGCATGGCTTGGTGGGTGTGGTGTGCTTGGTGGGCATGGCAGGGGAAGGATACTGCAAAATCCTCAGTCCCTCCCCACTCCTGGGAGGAAGGATATTGCAAAATCTTCATTCCCACCCCACTCTGGGGCCAGCCAGAGGTGGTATTTGCTGGTTCTCTGAACTACTCAAAATTTCCACTACCGGTTCTCCAGAACCTGTCAGAACCTGCTGGATTTCACCCCTGACAAAGAGGTATGTCAGGCTTGTGTATTTTGAGATATCCACAGAGGTGTGGACAGAAGGGTCCATTGTTTTCGCCCGCCCTGTTCTTTTGTGATGTTTTCCTGGTTGGGTTGTGGATCAACCTCTTGATCAGGTTATCCAGCTTTTGTACTGGACTGGTGTTTATTGAGATGTAGGTTTCTTTGTATCCCACTAATTCTTCGCCTTTTTGAATGTATTACATTTTATTCATGATGGTTTGGCATTTGTCTGCTGGGAGGATGGTAAATGGCTTGGTCCTTCTTTAGGTTTTGAGCACTGTTTTGTGTTGGTTCTGCTTCTGTGTACTTCTGACTTAAGGTATGATTTCTGGATATTTGTGGCATGTTCCGTGGTTTTACAGTAAATGCTGCTTGCAAGGCTGCAAAGAACTCTAACTGATCAATATTGTATGTATTAAAGTTGAGACTTTTCTGGAGGTTATTGTAGTCTGCAATGGATAGTGATTGGCTTGCCATATATTGATTACCCATTCAGGTTCAGGTACCTCTTTATTTCTGGGCTTTAGCTTGAGCAGTTTGGTTTTGGAGTTTTGTTTTCCTTTTTTCAGCTTGTCTTTGAGATATAGCATTGATGGTGGTTGTAGCATTTTTGCGTTGTTCTGGGGTTTGTTCTAGTTGTTCCTTGAGGTTATCTATGCCATGCTGGTATTTAGTCTGAGGTGAGCATCTATGATCATTAACGGTATCATTTTTCAGCCACTTTGTTGAGCCAAAAATATTTTGCTGGTCATTTTGACCTATTTGAGATCAACTTCAAAGCAAGATTGCAAGTAAGGTCATCTACAGTCAGGTAATCTCTCAGTTGGATTTCTGCAAAGAATTATACATGGACTGTCTTAGAGGACAGAAGCTTAAAATAACACCAAGCATGCTAGAATTTGGATTAGGTGGACCATTTTATGTCTAGTATGGCAATTAAAAAAAGATTGCCTGTTTAATTATTTCCAGTTCCATGCAAGATGGGACTTAGTTCTTTTAAAGTCCTAAGTAACTCAGGACCAAAATCTCAGAAACTTTGTGGATTTTCAGCTTCTTTTAAAATCATTCAATATTTCAAATGCTGATAAGGAATGTATGGATATTTTACTATGGTCATCTGAACCTATATTATCCATGGCAATCCACCATAACGTTGAAATGATTTGTATGACGATGCAATCAGGCAAATTCCCATGATTCTTTTTTTGTGTGTGTTGCTACTGTCTAGGTTCAAAGTTCAGCTCTGAGATACATTTAACAGAAGTCATTGTGATTTTTGTACTGATTCCCAAATATTTTATTATGCTTCACACAACACTCACCCACATGTTGATGACCTGATGGAGAAAGCCATTTAAAAATAATATTGATTCGTTTTGGCACAGGGGTGACTTCAGTAATTGTGGCACCAGATAGGGATGATGTCATGAATAACTGTGTTTGATTTGAAACGCAAAGAGGGGTGCTTATCTCCAACCATCAAAAGAATAGTGTTCCAGAATGGTACAAAGGAAGAGTTCTTTTGTTCATCTCACGAGAGATGCCCTGACTGAACAGCAGCCAGATCTCAATGGATCACTAGTTTCATGACTTCAGGCCAAGCTCAAAGAGATTTGGAAACAACATCGCTAGATATTTTAATTTCTTGCCTCTTAGAACCCTTGAGTATTGCTGAGGGCTCAAGGTAGCAATCTAGGGGTTTGTTTGTATGATGAATTATACAGAAGCGGTTACAGCAGCTGGGTGTGACTTTCTGCTCAGTTGAACCTCCCTCTCTCACGAAGTATAATGGCTTTCAAAATTACCTCATTGTCCCTTTTTTTGTCCCTCTCTCTGTGTTCCAAGCTGGCTAGATCGGAGATGACTCGTCTAGTTTCCTTTCCAAAAGAAAGGAAGGAACACTCCACATTCTGTCTGCATCTATCAATGACTCATGCAAGATAAATAGATAATTTAATGTGTGCTTTATTCTCTCTAACTGCAGTCAGAGAACTTGAGATGGGTTGGGGAGGGATATTTAACTAAGTAGATGATCTCACACTAAAGAAACCCCTCATCAGCAAAATCCCCAAGGAGTATTTGCTTTATAGAGCTGAGACCAGGCCTTCAGCCTTCACCTCTATATTCTTCTGGCCATGATATAACTGGAAGTCAGGTTTGTTTGGCAGTCAGAGAAAGAACTGTTGACAGTTTATGCAAGTAGTGGAAATAAATGACAAAGCCTTTCTATGTGTTGCTTATTGCTCTGTATGTTTTTCTTAATAACGGGAAGCACATGTATTTCCCTCCAATCAGGCAGAGTCAAATTAGAATGTGGTGGAGAAGCCTCGTTGGGC
Organism: Arizona elegans; assembly: GCA_022577455.1. NCBI lineage: Eukaryota > Metazoa > Chordata > Lepidosauria > Squamata > Colubridae > Arizona > Arizona elegans. Next base: position 192,165,230 of record JAKOOJ010000001.1, read on the forward strand.
CCACCTACTTTTAACCAGATACACCAGAGGTGGTATTCAGCAGGTTCTGACCAGTTCTGGAGAACCGGTAGCAGAAATGTTGAGTAGTTCGGAGAATCGGTAAATACCACCTCTGACTGGCCCCACCCCAACTATTCTCTGCCCAAGTCCCAGCTGATCGGGAGGAAATGGAAATTTTACAGTAACTTTCCCCTGGAGTGGGGACGGAATGGCATTTTACAGTATCCTTCCCCTGGAGTGGGGTGGGAATGGAGATTTTACAATATCCTTTCCCTGCCACACCCACCAAGCCATGCCACGCCCACCAAGCCATGCCCACAGAACCGGTAGTAAAAAAATTTGAATCCCACCACTGAGCTACGCCATAATGAAGTGGTACAGATTTGTTAGAGAGGAAGGGGATGTTGGGATTGTCCATAGTTAAACTAACTCCCTGTGATTCAGCAGTTTCAATTTCATGATCAAGTTAAGACAGAAAGTTCTTTCTGCCCCTCAGCAGATTTTCTGAGGGAACTGATGCAAACAGCCTAAGAAGTGTTTCTCAAACTTGAACTCTTTTTTTAAAAAAGTTTTTTTTATTTTTTACACAAACACACAAACAAACATACAATGTATTTTTTCTGAAGAGAGTATTGTCCGGTTCACAAATTTAAACAATTTTTAATCATCTCCAACACAATTTTAAATATTCCCTTTTTGCCATAGTGTTCATTCTCTCTAGTTTTTATAGACCAATATTACCCTTCATCCTAACCTCTAATCTTAATAAATTCAATTTTTCCCTTCTCGTCTCTAAGTTAAGGCCCTTAAATTTAAAATCTCACTACATAATATAATTCCTAATATTTCCTTGAATTCCCTTATTGTAATCACAAATATTTTTCATTATCAACTAGTCCAAATTTGAACTCTTGAAGATGTGGGGACTTCAACTCCCAGAATTCATGGCTGGCTGGAGAATTCTGGGAATTGAAGTCTACTCATCCTCATCAGTGGAATTGAAGTCCACCCATCCTTCAGCCAAGGGTGAAAAACATTTCTTTAAGAAGTAGTGCTAGAGAACCAAAGGCCTTTATGTTTTGAGGGACTTCAGAATTCATGTTGTGGATAATTTAACAGGCATGGTTCAGAAGTTCATGGCCTCCAAGGTCTCTATAGATTTCACAGAAATTGTTTCTGGATATAATCATTTATTAATTATTTAGTTATTTGGTTCAATTTATATGCCGCCCTTTTCCGGAGACTCAGGGCGGCTTACAATGCGTTAAGCAATAGCCTTCATATTTTTATATATACCTGCTTAGTAGGGCTTTTGGCCCACCCTAAGCGATGTTCTTTTTTATACAAAGTCAGTTTATTGCCCCCACAATCCGGGTCCTCATTTTACCTACCTCGGAAGGATGGAAGGCTGAGTCAACCTTGAGCCTGGTGAGATTTGAACTCGCAGTAATTGCAGGCAGCTGGTATTACTTAACAGTGCTTTAGTCTGCTGTGCCACCAAGGCTCCAAATCACGAGACATGTCATAGCCTTGATCTGTTTTTTTTTTTTCCTCCCACCACATAGGATCAGAAGTAATACTCATGTCATTTATGTATCACTACCTAGTAAGGTTGCAGCCTAGTCTCTTCTCAAGGGGAGGAGGTCAAATTAGGCTAGGTCATTTGTAGAAAATGAAGAAACCTAAGGGATTCCAGGTAGCTCTGGAGAGTGTTTTCTTAAACATTAAAGCTGGCCTTTAAATCTGTCTTGTTGAGAAGTAGAATAGAATACTGAAGTGCTTCATATGGTGGCTCTTGCGTGTCCCCATTCCATGCTGGAGCCCAACATGCACTATAAATTACCAAACACTTGCAAGCAATGAGGCATGTAGGCACTATGGCACAAGTCCAGTGGCTGCTTTCATTCACTGTATAAAGGTGAATTATTCTGGAGCTTAACTAAGAGCAGAATTTCCACAGCGGGAAGACGGTCAGAAATGAAGCAGGATCATTATTAGCCATTTATTCGCAGTTTCAAACTGTGAATAAATACCTTAGATTTCTTCTATACTATGAAGGAAAGCTTTAGACAGTATGGAAAGAGAAGATGAGGGATTTATTTACTGGCTTATAAAGGCTTGCTTTGGTTACCAATTTTAAAGTCCTCTCCCCCCGCCCCCGAGCTTTTCTTCTTATAAGTTATCATCTTAAAAGAGCTACTGAGAAAACAATCCATTCTGTAGCTCAAAGTACTCATTGGAAAATGCTTCATTTTTGTGTGAATTTCATACTGGAATAGATTAAAAAAAAAGCTACAATATGTTTAAGTAATTGAGGATTCTGCATTCTTCTAATCTTCTTGGTTCACCAGTTTATTGGTGATCGATTTGATCGATCCAGACTTGTCCCAGTTACAAAATGGAGAACTTATCTTCTAGAAAACATCATAAAGTTTGGGACAGCTGTTCCTAGTCTACTGTGTTCAGAGGCCTTCTGCGCAGTGAAATAAGGGGAACATGATAATTCCTTTATCAGATCAAGTTCATAATTAAGTCAAGGTATTAATCAATTAATCAATGAGGCAAGGTACTGTCCTACGGAGCAAACACCATGGAAGGGTTGTATAGCATGATGTTAAGGAATAGATCTTTGTGTGTCAAATGACCAGCTCTGTAGCTCCCAAAACCGTTCGCTTTAGATGGAAGAGTTGAGTCAAGCACTGACATAAGAGATAAGTGGTTATTGGTTACATTTTTGATGTGCAGCAGTGAATGGGTTGTGCACATTCGATGTGCAGTCTAATTCAGGAGGTCAGAGTCATTTGGTATGGGGTTGGAAGATGCAAAGTGGATAGGACAGGGGTGAAATTCAAAATTTTTCCCTACCAGTTCTGTGGATGTGGCTTGGTGGGCATGGCAGGGAAAGGATATTGCAAAATCTCCATTCCTACCCCACTCTGGGGCCAGCCAGAGATGGCATTTGCTGGTTCTCCGAACTACTCAAAATTTACGCTACCAGTTCTTCAGAACCTGTTAGAACCTGCTGGATTTCATCCCTAGGTTAGGGCCCCATAAAGATGGAGCTTGGGGTTTGTTTCTTTGTTTTTAAGTGCGCTAAGCTTATTTTTAGAGTGTTTGTAGAAGTTTTCATATATTTGCTTTGAAGATGGTAGGAAATTTTATCATTAGTTTTAAGCAAACATGACTGGATGAACCTCTAGTTCTTCTTCAGTTTAAGATCTTGGGTTGTTTCTGGATGAAGTGGACATTTTATTTTAATATGCTGTTTCATTCCTAATGCCATCATGCATTCAACCGCTAGGTTTTTATTTTATTTTATTTATTTATTTTTTTGAGTGAGCAATGAATTTATTTTCTTCCCCTTCCCCCCAATCTCACATTTATAATGCATCCTTTCTCTGAAGAGGAAAAAACAAAGAAGCCAATACTCACCTGCAAAATAAATCAGTTAAAAGCAATTTTGTCATGCTGACATTTCCTTTGGAATGTAATTGTTTTTTCAACAGAGATGAAAAGGAAGGAATAGTTTATATCCTGAAAGCCTTTGAAATGTCTATTCAGGGGACAGACCCAAAGACAAACACGTCTAGAAGAAGCAGGCAGCATTCCAAAACCACAGATGGCCCAACCTGATAAGTCCATTATGCTGTTCTCCAGGTGCTAATTGCATGCCAGGAGGAATGAGAATGGCTTTGCTAGATCCGACACAGCAAGGTCCACAGAGATATTTATTCTTGATGAGGGTCCAGGTGCAAGTGGAGAAAATGTAAATCGCGCAGATTTATCTTCTTGGTTTTCTTGACATGGATCTCTTTGGCCAAGGATACAGAACTTATTATGATGGACAAGATAACAATGGAATTATAAGATGCTACAATTTGGAGATTTGGTATATTTCTATGAACCCTGCTTAATAGATTCGACTTCTCTTCTGATCACTTTGGAGGGAGAATCACTACCTGATGTCTTTTCCAACAGCCCCATGCGATCTATGTTGAGATGAATTTGAACAATCCTGAGTGCTGTCTCCTTTTCTCAGATCTATGTTGGCATTTATGCCAGTGTTATTTCACGTCTAGAATTTGCAGAGGACATTCACCCAGCAGTCTGTGCAGTAGCTGCCCTCAAAGGGTTGAGTCTTCCTTCACCCACCCTCCCCCAGGCACTTTTGTTCTGAATTCACAAAAAGCAGCCAGTAAACATAATCCGCCTGCATACCTTCCCCTCCGCAAGCCAAATATTTGTGTACATGTGTTGAGCTACACTTGCTTGGCAGTTTGCAAAAGACAAATTCCCTCCCTGAGAGGCTGCTTTATAAAGAGTGATGATGACAGAAGGTTGATTAGAAACAATGTGAATAGCTCTATGGCCGTAGGGATGCAACCACAATCCTGAGGATGCAAACCTCTCTGTAAGTGCTGCAATCGTGAAGCCAAAGAAAGTGGCCCCAGGGGTGGAAGTGGGGGTGGAATCTTCACATGGAAGGTTGAGTCTGGATGCGGCATCTTTCCTGGTTTCAACCCAGCATCAATGATAAAACTGAACAAAGGAGCAGGGGACATGGAGGCTTTTACCTCATGGACGTGAGGCTTTCTTTTATGGACTGAAAGTGTAGGAAGTGAGAAACCAAATGCATAGTACAGAGGAGTTATTAAATATCTCTTTGTTCCATGATTAATTTGTAGAACAGAAGTGGGCATCCAGGGATTGTGGGAGTTGTAAGCAAGACAGCTGGAGGGCACCTGTTGTAGAGGAGGAGGTGCAAAGCTTCAAGCTGACTCAGAATCACAACCTTCAACATTCTTCCCCCCCGAAGGATGAATGCTAGCAAAGTGACTTTCATATTCTAGCATGTTCTGTTGTAAAAAGAAGTGAGTGCAGGTAGACAGTTTTTCAGATGACAGAAACCTGCCAGCAGTAGATGCTACTGTTTCTTCTATTACTTAGACTTAAACTTAGAATAACTTTATTGTCACTTTAAATGTACACTAATCGGCATACATTAAAATGAAATTTCATTACATACAGCTCTCAAAGGGTTACAACCTCCAATATACACAACATAAACATGACAAAAATATAAACAAACGAACAAATAAATAAATACAAAATTATGCATATACCAGCAGTGGGTTTCAGCAGGTCCCCATCTATTCTCTGCCTCCCAAGTCCCAGCTGATTGGGAAGAAATGGGGATTTTGCAGTATCCTTCCCCCAGAGTGGGATGGGAATGGAGATTTTACAGTATTCTTCCCCTGCCATGCTCACCAAGCCACGCCCATCAAGCTAGGCCACGCCCACCAAGCCACACCCACAGAACCAGTAGTAAAAAAATTTGAAACCCACCAATGGCATATACCTACATATATTATATGACACGGAGAAACAACGTTGTCTAATTTGGATGTATACATGTACATGGAGAGAAAAACAAATCTTGCGACCTTACCAGACAGATGGCATAGGGAACAAAGCTGTTACAGAATCTGGTAGTCCTGCTAGAAATACTTTGAAACCTTCTGCCAGAGGGGAGCAACAGAAACAGATCATAAAATTGGTGTGTGGGGTCTCTGCCATAGAAACAATGAAAAGAAGATGGTAGTATTGCTAAGAACCAAAACCCACCACCCTTAAAATATCAGTTGAAATGCCAGAAGTGAAACAGGAATACCTTTTCATAAATGCATGATAACTTTGTTCTTTTGCTTAAGTTTTGATTTAGAAAAAGTAAAATGCGGTCCTCCGAGTTTCTGAAATGTATAGTAATTAATTAATTAATATAGCATTTGTAGAAACTTACATATGTAAGAAGCCATTTGATCCTAATTAAGGCATCAGGTTAGAAACCAGGGGACTGTGAGTTCTAGTCTGCCTTGGGCAGAGAGTCAGCTGGGTAAAATCTTGCCAAGAAAACTTCAGAGACTACTCCATGCAATCTGCAAAATTGGATATGACTGAACTTAGGGGGAAAAAATCCCATATGTTCATGCTCATTATGCTATTAATTTTTAAGGTAGCAGTTATTAACCAATTAGCTTATTTGAATAAGCAACCAGCAGACTAAAAGTTTAGATTTTTCTTTGAGCCTTTAAATAGGAAAAAGGCAGGAACATTGATATTGATTGATGCCTGATCTTTTTTTTTTTTTTAAAAAAAAATAATGACATAAGGAGTCCAGAATTAGAGTAATATACAATCCACAAGGCTCATCATCAGATAAAATCTCTCTCTATAAGTGAATTAGAGTTGCATTTTAGCTCCTTTCCTTTTCAATCTATGTATGCATACTTGCAAATAAACTCTCAAATTTGATCTTTCAGCATCCCAAAATAGCAGATGCAAATGTTCCACTTGTGCTGTATGCAGAAGACACAGCTATTATTTCAAGGACTCCAGCTGACCTCAAATGATCCTTCGGAAACTTAGTATAATACCACAGGCAAAACCAGCTGATAACTAATTTTCAAAAGACTACAGCGATATCTTTTCTCCAAAAACATTAGGAACCTGGGAAAGCATTTCTGAGAAGAGAAATACTCGTCTTGCAAGACATATAAGTCTTGCAAGACTGACATAGGTGTTGTAAAATAATCCAGGCAAGAAGCATGCCCAGATAAACTAATTCTATTTTACTGTAAAGTTACATTAACAAAATCTTGCAAGACTGAAAATACTAGTCCCCCTCCTCTCTTTTTAGCTTCTGGAAAACTAAGAAGGGTCCCTTCTAAAATGCTTCCCATGTTTTTGTCCCATGTTTTGTGGACTGAGTTTACTATTATCTGACCACTGTCTAGCTGCCTGTCTTCCTTCTGTCTCCCAAGGTCATTCCCACACACCATTTACAGTGTGAGAGATTTCTCATTCTCTGGTGTTTAAAAGGTCAGAAAATACCACATGGAAATGATAACAAATGACTTCGTTTCCCTCCTACTATCCCCAGGTTGCTTGTCTGCATTCATAATTCATATATAGTTCATACTTCATTTCCTCAAAGTATTTTTCTGACCCAAAAGGAAAGGAAAGTCACAAAAAGCACAACTTGTGTCAAAAGATCCTTAAGAGTCGCTGGAACTTAAAAATGTAGACACTGGGCATTCATTCCCATTGGATTCAATAGGCTTATCTTCACTGCCTAATCACTCTATCACCTGAATAGGCAGACAACTGTTTTCCAAGAACAGAAATGGATCACGAATTGGATCCATTTGGATCTCTATTAATTCCCCCTCCCCTTCAAAAACACTTTATGGCATGCTTCTCTGTTTCATTTCTGAAGTGGACTCTTTACTAAGTCACCTTGTATTCACCTGTCAACTTGGTACAGAGTATGTCATTGGCTGCAGGCTAACTTCAACAGTTCATTGGCTGTGAGGAAGGGCCATCCTTCATCATGCAAATTAACAGTAGTGCTTTGAGTTGTACCAAATAAGCAATTGGTGCTACAGCTGATCTTTCAAAACAGGCATCAGTTGATCTTTGTACATCAATCAAATAAGGGTTCTAAAGACTTTAAGTACAATTGTTAATTTTTATTAGGTAGATTGCTTAACCATTGCTTAAATGCTGAATTTATTATTGGTCAAATAAACAATTTTGAAAGCGCTAAAGTGAAGTTATGAAATTATTTTTATCATTTTAATCCAAGTTGATACATAAGCATAAAAATGAAATGTTTCTTTCAAACCAAAAAACTACAAAAAACTCTTTGTGGAATTTGCAGCTCCTTATGAAGCTTTTGCATTATTGGAGTTAATTTCAGATAAATCATGAAAGCTGGGTCAACACTGTTTTTGAGATAGGGCAAGTAAAGATGTGTATAGAATGATAATCAGGTATGTTTATTCATTTATTTAGTCACACATAAACACACAACACCCCCATCTCCACATAAATCTGCATACCCAAATAAAGCTTTGTCTAGGAAGTTTATACCCTTGTTTTCCCGAAAATAAGACAAGGTCTTGTTTTCTTTTGGGCCACAAAATAAGCACTAGGGCTTATTTTCGGGGGGTGTCTTATTTTTTCCCATGTATGGGGGCCCCACTTCATCTGCTTGCTTGCGGCAGGGCAGGAGGCCACGCAGTGCACCAGTGCCCCTGCGAGGCAGGGGGATTGGAGCTGCCCCATGCACCACACACCAGCTTACCTCAGGGCCTCCGTAGCCAGGCCACCCACACCCCAAAATGTGCCTCGCTTTACGGCTATGGCACCAGCACACAACTCAGCATCTTTCTCTGTTATGGCCGCAAGAAAGCAGAAGTGGTCCAGCGTCCATGTGGGCTCCTGCTGTATGTGGCTGCTGGTGCTGCTGCCATGAGGCAGGTATCATGGTGTGGATGGCCTGACTACGGGGCTCTTGAGGTAAGCCAGTGCGGGGTGCATGAGGCAGCTTCACCACCACCCCACCTTGTCTCATGGCCGTGGCACAGAGAGCAACCAGATGGAATGGGCAGGCAGCCAACTGTGCAGGCTCTTAAGTAGGGCTTATTTTGGGGGTAGAGTTTATATTAGGCACATGCATAAAAACATGCTAGGTCCTATTTTCTGGATAGGTCTTATTTTCAGGGAAACAAAGTACTATTCTGAAATTATGCTTTAAAAATGAATTAAAACTCAAATGATAAACACAGAGCATATAACCAATAATAGCATCAATAAAAATATGCAGCATTACAAAACTAAAGATAGTGATATAATAATACAAACAAAAAACCCTGGTCAATGTAAATATCCTTGCCTGACTCAGGAAGGGTGCTGAAATATCAAGGAAAGGCAAGCTATAGAGAGTGAGCGGGGGGGGCACCCATGAAAAGACCTTCTTCAGGACATCAATTTATTGCCCCTCAAGTTATATAATCCAAAATAAGAATTTAATTTAACTTTGTTTCCAGACAGGCAGAATAATCTGCACTGCAGAAGTGATTAAGAAGCATCATGAACCATCCAGCCTCCAGGCCAAAGATCTATCACTTTTCCCTTTTGCAAAGCAAAAATGAGATAAATGGTTCGGATTGTTTTTGGTTTTTTTAAGCATGAACAACGAAAATAAACTTCAAGCAAAGTTTCTTATACATTTAAGTAATCCTAAAGACTAATCCCTCTTCCTTCTTCAAGGTTACATTTTGGGTAAGCAAAACAAAGTGTATGGAAGGCAGAATGGAGAAGCTAGGCTCCTGCAACAATGCCCCTTAATTGCAGATGGAGGTCTTGCACCTTCCCTGTCTTGATTTGGCTTGACACCTCCTAAAATTTCCTTGAAATAACTTCTCTTTTTATAATGTTAAATATTGATGTTTACATTGGATTTTTTTCCTCTTTGTTTTTCCACCAACTGATCTGCACATTTCTAGGTACATGGGGTACATTTCAAAAGGTCTTTCTTAGCATCTTGTTTTGTCTAGCTAAACTTTATTGTTGCTTGTGGTAAGAAAGGTATAGTTTTACCAGCTTTATCACTCCTTTTTACAACATCTAGAGACAGTATTTGTTTATACATCTAGAGACAGTATTCCATCCAAGCATTTCCCCAATTTTATTCATATTCTTTGGTTAAAATACTCAGTATATGCTCAGCTCCATTCAGTTGCCCCGACTGCACCCCAATGAAAGGGTTTACTGGGTCATAAAAAGAAAAAAAAATTGATTGGCCTTGGTGATTATCTTGTGGAGCCAGCTGTGGACTTGGCCTTCCTCTTATTTTCAATCCTGTGTTTTGATGAGCTCTTGGTGATTTTTCTAGCTTATTTCGGCTCATATTGCTCAAATGAGTAATGCCAAATCAAAGTTTTAGTAGGGCTAGTGGAAAATGGATAGTAATGATCATAGCACATAAGTTATCACAGCATTTCCCAAACTACTAAATCACTTCTGTAACACTGGCCTTCAAATTGGGTAATGGTTAAGGGCAACAGCTCATGCAAACTCATTTGGCATAAATGAGAGGCCAGGTTGTCCATGCCATATTTTGGATTAGAGCTTTGGCAGCTGATTTTTTTTTAAAAAAATAAAATAAAATACAGAGTTGTGAAAAGCCTTCATAAATCTTCCATTGGATGCCGAAACTTACTGTAGAAGGGAAGGAAGGGGAAGGAAAAGGAAGGGAAGCCCAACACTCAGATGGGCAGCTTATAAATTGAATAAATAAAAATAAATAAAGGGGAGATTTGGCTGAAAAAAGTGAGATAATTACAAATCTACCAAAAAAAATAAAATAATGGATATCATCTGCTTCCACATTAAAACATAATTTATATGTTTCAAGGAGATATTTCGGGGATGGAGGACACCAGCAGATTCATGGAACAGCTCAGGCCTTGTCCGTGCTACATATTTATCATTTGTTCCAAAGTGCCAAGGAAAGGTGAAACTGCCAATAAAACTATCTTCCATCCAAACAGGGTAATTTATTTTTCTTAGGGCCTTTGTCACTTGCAATATTCATTAAACAAGTGTTACTGTTCTGGTCAGATTAATCTTCTTGGTTTATAAATATGCAAATCAACTCTGTGTCTTGCCACATTATTCTCAATGCTCTGTTTCCAACAGAGCTTTGTGGGATTTTTTTTCCCCTCTTTGGATCTATCTTTATCAAAACTCATTTGCATAGACCAATGAGATTGTATGAGTAGAAGAAAGTGGTGGAAAGTAGGTCAGATCACACAAAGGTTAGCCAGCAAATTGTTTAAAGGATAAAGGGAGGCAGGGTAATCTTAAGGGAGAGAAGTGGAGCAGCTATTCAAAGAAAGAAAATGTTGGTTTATTTCTGTAAAGTGAGGATTCACAAAAGCCGGTTCTGAATGGAACCAGTCAGAGCAGCTTTGCTCTCTAAAAAGTTTGTACTCATGTTCTCCCTGACTGGCTGTCTTTCTGCTATTAGGATGAGAAACAGAACATTAAAATATAAAGCACTGAGGTTGAAGCATGGTATCTATGATACTGTGACAGTGATGCTACTTCTCTTTTCACAACATCGTGTATAATGTTGCAACCGGTAGTAAAAGTAAGTAGAACCTACCCCGAGTGGCACTGATGCACTGCATGGCCTCCTGCCCCGCCGCAAGCAAGCGGATGAAGTGGGCCTTCTATACATGGGAAAAAATAAGACACCGCCCAAAAATAAGCCCCAGTGCTTATTTTGTGGACCAAAAGAAAATAAGACCTGTTCTTATTTTCAGGGAAACAAGGGACAAAGCTTTATTTCGATATGCAAGTTTATGTGGAGGTGGGGGTGTTGCGTGTTTATGTGTGACTAAATAAATGAATAAACATACCTGATTATCATTCTATACACATCTTTACTTGCCCTATCTCAAAAACAGTGTTTAATGAGCAAAACCGAAAGGAAGTACGGTACTGTTTTTTAAAACAATTCCAGATCCAGAGAAAGAAAACCATGGAGAAGGTTTCCTCCATTTACCATATTTCCCTGAAAATAAGACCAGGTCTTATATTAATTTTTGCTCCAAAAGACACATATTTTCTGGTTAGGTCTTATTTTTGGGAAAATATGGCACTAAATGCACCCATCTGGCTGGCAATCTTAACTGGGGCTTATTTTGGGCCTTAACTGGGGCTTATTACGAGCATCCTGAAAAATCATGCTAGGACTTATTTTCTGGTTGGGTCTTATTTTCGGGGAAACAGGGTAGTGATGAGACAAATTTCTCAACTTGACCCCAAACTAGGTAGCTCAGGAACAACAAAGTGTTTCAGTGAATTTTCAGAGAAATGGGATTCTACTTTGTTTTCTGATTATTGTCTCCTAGCTTGTAGGTCCCATTTGCAAGCATGTTAGGGTATTCTCCACAGGTTGATCCCAGCACCAACTATGGGGGAGAATTGTTTGGAAAATGGAACCCCACCCCCACCGGTATCGCCTTCTTTCAAGAAATGAACTTTTGGAGGACAAAGAAAAGTTTTAGATCTAGTAGATGGGATAGGAACCATTCAATACATTACAAGGAACCATCAAGAGGATTGATCCAGAGAGAGGAAAACCAAAGTGAAAGCTGGTTTGTTGGGGGTGGTTTGTTGGGGGTGGTCACTAAAGTTGAAGAAGTCAATGTGTTTCATTGAGAAAAGGGCAAACATGAAAGTGATCTCTAGTCTTTGTAGTTCCCATAGTTTCACAATAATCAAAGGGAGTTTCAAAATGAATATGGCTTTCACATTAGGAGACTCTTGCACAGGGGACTGTAGTGCAACTGGCTTTGTAGTTCTCAGCAATAAGAATTTCAACTAAAGCGACTGTTTCCATATTAAGGCATTTTGTAGGAGCACCTATTCCTTGGTGTTATTTGTTTAATTAATAAGTTAAAAGCAAATTTTATCAAAGAAAGTGATCTCTCTTTTTTTTTATACACACACATACACATACACACACACACCCTATCTATATCTCCCAGTACTAGAATGATTCCCATTTTCTCAAAACATCCAAGATGAATGTGAGATACAATTAAAGTAAAATGCACATTTTGAATACACTAAAAGCACCATGTAATGTTCCTGTAATATTATTCATACTACAGTTGACTGATTGCTGCCATCGAATTTCAGATTGTCAACACTTTGTCAGGATTAAATTATCTTTCCTGTGGCTCCCAATTACAAGGTGAGGCACAGACAGTTCCATTTATATTTTCTGTTTTCTGCTAATCCACATTTAATCAACCCAAAACATTGTTAGCCTTAACTTTCAACATTAGTTGAGCAAAATACTGTACGTTGTCTCACCTTTATGAACAATATGGAGATTTCTAACAATTCCCACAGCGGGTGCCACTATTTTTGTCATGCATTCTCAACTCGCCCAATTCCTTAGTCTGCACTCCTTTAATGTTGGTGTGAGATCCTCTGCTGCAGGTTTATTTATACATATCACATATATTCAACTCAGAGCTTAGTTGTTTTCTTGCAGACATTTTATTACTCAAATGAGTAACATCATCAATGCATTTGGTAATGAATGTCTGCAAGAAAACAAACAAGCTCAAAGAGCACCAAGGACTCCTCATTTCAAGAGTCACAAATATCATCTTCTATCAGTTTTAGTAATATAAGGTATCCCCCCCCCGCCACCCTTTAGTAGTATAGGGTATTTTCCCCTTGTTTGGAGAATATCAGCATCTGTTTTACACAAACCAGAGATCAGGATGGGAACAGAGGTGGAATTCAACTGGTTCGGACTGGTTCAGGCAAACTGGTTGTTAAGATTTTGTGCAGTTTGGAGAACCGGCTGATCACACCGCTGGCTGGTTCTGCCTGCCCCACTCTGCCCCGCTCCACCCCTCCTTATCTCACCTCACTCACCTTGGCTGGTACCTAGAGTCATACCTGAGCCCAGATGCTCTCTGGCTCCTTCGCTCGCTCGCTTGCCCAGATTATGTGGCCCAGTTGATCCCCGTGCCTTCCCCGCTCTCCTCACTGTGGCTTCCCGCAAATGTAAGGTGCTCAGCTGAAGGGCCACCTGGGGGTGGATCTGGCAAGACTCACTTGCCTTTTGGGCCTGGCTCTCACCATCCCTCTGCCTGCATGCCACCCGCTCACCCTTTGCCTCAGGTCGGGGGATGCGCCATTTCCTGGCTCTGGCCTTCTCCTGGCCCTATGGGCAGATGCTGCCCACTCGCCCTTTACCTCAGGTCAGGGGAAGTTCCAGTTCCTGCCTTTCTAAAGGGACATCTCTCCCCCACCTCCCCCTTGCTCCCGCATGGTTCCACTGCGGTCTCCGGACCAGCTCGCTTACCTCTGCCCCATTTCCCCTCCTTCAGAGGCACCTTACTCACTCTCACTTCTTTCCCCATGACTGCCTCTTTCCTCATCCCGTGACCTTACCATCCTCCTGAAGCTGGCAGCAGAGGGGAAAGAGAGCCAGGGCTGAGCCATCACCGCTCAGCTCCCCACAGTCTATATCTCACCCCCCCCCCAATGTGGATTCTCCACAGCTGCTGAGCCTTGCCTGCCAGCGGGTGGGGGGGTGACTAGGGAGCATGAAGGTACGTGGCCTGGATTGCCCCTCGGCCAACTGGCCCTCCCTCACCCACCTGCTGGCCCAAGTGCTTCAGCTGAGCGTAAGATGTCATGGTGAGCAGAATGGTGTGAACCCCAAGGGCTGGAAGGTAAGGCTGACAGCAGGGAAGGAAGATCCTCTCCGGGCTTGCTGTGCTTAGCCAAAGAGCTGCCTCAGTAGGGGTGCCACGGTGAGGCCTGTCCACCTTTCAGGCCCAGCTTCGGCTTCCACGGGGCCTCCGGGTAGGAGGCCTGAGAGAAAATGCCTCCCTGAGGGTTGCCTGCTCGCCCATCTGCTGGCTGGTCTGGCCTGGAAGCGGCATGTCCCCTTGTTGTGGGCTAGATGCGGGACTTGAGGCTGATGGGAGGGCGAGCAGGCGGCAGCCCAGAGCAGGGCCCACTGGCCTTTCTTGGCAACATGGAGCCAGGCGTGATCATCCCTTCGTGCATGATCCCAGGACAGGAGCGCCTGATGGGCTCGGGCTAGTCTGGCTGGCTTGCTAGTGCTGCTAGTGGTGGCCGCTAGTGCTGGGATCACTGGTCAGGGGATGCAACCAGGCCTGGATACTGCAGGCTGCCATCGCCTAGGCAGCTCCAAAATTAAATACTTTTTTTTCTTGCAAGTACGTACAAACATAAAGGGAGAAATGATGAGTGAAGAAGAAGGGAAGTTATGTAACCAGAAAAACAATAAAAATAATGTATTCCAGTTAAATTAGAAGTGGTTCTTTGTGAAGGATCCACTGTGGCGCAGTGGTTAGACTGCAGTACTGCAGACTACTTCTGCTGATCACCGGCTGCCAGCAGTTTGGCAGATCGAATCTCACCAGGCTCAAGGTTGGCTCAGCCTTCCATCCTTCCGAGGTGGGTAAAATGAGGGCCCAGACTGTTGGGAGCAATATGCTGACTCTGTAAACTGCTTAGAGAGGGCTGTAAAGCACTGTGAAGCAGTATATAAGTCTAAGTGTTATTGCTATTGCTATCCGTGAAAGTTTTGGAATATTGCAATAAGGCCCAAGGGAAAAAAAAATAAAGCAGAAAAATTTAATTAAAAGAGAAGAGAAAGAATGGTAAGACATCCACTAACTGACTGCTTTGAAAATGCCTTTCATATGTGTTTTCATTTACAAAAGATTGGCAATATTTGCTTGGCTATATGCTTAAATGTTCAAGAAGAATAATTTTTATCAGTATAAGCAGAGATGTATTCTTCAAGCATTAGTGCATTTTTCAAAAATCATTGTAGTAAACTGAATGTCACTGTAGAACATCATTTCTCACCAAAAATGAAATTTAATGGAGAGTAAAGGAATATTTTACACTTAGGCAAGAAAAAAAGCAAATGCACACGTATAGAATAGAATAGATGGTGCCTGGCTCAACTGGAAGTAACTGTGAGAGGGATCTGTGAGGTAGAAACTTATCAAACAGATCCAACCTAGAAATAAGGAGAAATTTCCCAACAGTGAAAACAATTAATCAGCGGAATGGAATGCCTTCAGAAGTTGTGGGTATACCATCACTGGAGGTTTTTAAGAAGAAATTTGTCCATAATAGTAGAGGGTCTCCTCCTTGAGCAGGGGTTGGACTAGAAAACCTCCAAGGTCCCTTCCAATTCTGTTATTCTTTATAAATCTCTCCATTCAGTCTTACCAAGAGAATGGTGATAAACAATACTTCAAAATGTACATCAGGTCTTCTGATAGCAAAATCTCATCTTATTGGCTAGTATCAGAAGAATATTGGAAGATGACTTTGGAAAAGCTTCCTCTTTCAGCATAACATGCAAGATGAAGCGAGGAGTGGCTGGGAGGCAAGGAATGGCTGGGAGGGGCGGGGCGAGGAGAGGAGAGACCAGGCCAGGCGCCCCTTGATGTGAATGACGTTGAGTTGGCCACACCTATCCCGTCACATGACCACCCAGCCACGCCTGCCCAGCAGTCATTAAGGCATAGAACCAGTTGTTAAATTATTTGAATCCCACCACGGGATGGGACCTGAGGATTGCTTTATAATTAAAAAGCATGGTTTTCAGATAAATGGTGCTTTATACTTCAGAGATTTTCATTTAATAAATTGAGCATCTGTATTATGTCATTACTTGCACCATGCATTCTTCGCTGATTGAAGATAAATGATTTAGAGGCAGGCTTGTAGGAAATATTTCTCTGGTCATCTACACAACATAAAATAACAAAGAAGGTAATACCTTGATTTATCTTGGCTACGCCTTACCCTTTAAGTAACAGTCTTACTGCTTTCTGATATTAGCTTATTTATAAGTAGCTGTGTTTAGTTTAAATACGAGCCAGCAGTGTGCTGCAGCCCCCCAAAAGCTAATGCAATCCTAGGCTGCATTAACAGAGGGGTGGAATCAAGATCACAGGAAGTGTTAGTACTGCTTGGTATAGTGCATCCAGACTTGCAATATACTTGCAGACTTGCAATATTCCAGGCTTGGAATATTGCATCCAGTTCTGGTTGCCACAATATAAAAAAATGATATTGAGACTCTGGAAAGAGTGCAGAGAAGAGCAACAAAGATGATTAGGTGGCTTGGGACCAAAACATATGAAGAACAGTTGCAGGAATTGGATATGTCTAGTCTAGTAAAAAGAAGGACTAGGGGTGGTATGTTAGCAGTGTTCCAATATTTGAGGGGACGCCACAAAGAAGAAGGGGTCAACCTATTTTCCAAAGCACCAGAAGGCAAGACAAGAAGCAATGGATGGAAGCTAATCAAGCCAAGAAACAACCTAGAACTAAGGAGAAATTTCATGACAGTGAGAAAAATTAGCCAGTAGAAAGGCTTGCCTTTAGAGGCTGTGGGTGCTTCATCACTGGAGGTTTTTAAGAAGCCATTGGACAGCCACTTGTCTAGAATGGTATAGGGTCTCCTGCTTGAGCAGGGAGTTCAACTAGAAGACCTCCAAGTTCTCTTCCAATTCTAGTATTCTGTTTGTTTGTTTTTTTACCTTAACACATGCTGAAGCTATTTTTGTAAGAAAAAGTAAAGGTGGAAATTGCAGACTTTAAAAACATGCATTCCATCTCTGGTTCAGGAATTTTGATGTCAAGGAAATATATGAAATTTCACCTTATCTGCTGATTTATCTTTACAGAAAGCCTATTGTATGTTGTCATTTCTCCTTTTAACCTCCAATTAAGGTTTGGGGTTTCCCTCAGATTTTAAACCCACTGTTAGGAAATGATAATTACCTAGCTTGTTGGGTTGCCAATATATAAACCCTCAATATAGCTTTAAGTCTGTATTGCTGTATTGCATCATACTCTGTCCTGATTGGTTAGCTCTGTAGCCAATGTCCTTAAGAGGAAGCTTGAAACATGGTTAGTTTCTCTCTGCTGATCTTTGCTGACCATTATTGCTCTGTGCTGATCCTTACGGCTACTGTGTTTGCTAGTGTTTGTAACTGTTTATTGTGTATGACTACAATAACTGGTAAGAAGACTTTGTTATTGGAATATCCCTGGACTATTGTTTTACTATCTACTGCTTTATCTGTGTATGACCTGGACTATTTATTGGACTGTGCCTTATTACTATTTCCTAAAAGTAAGCACAACTCAGTGTATCTCTGTGTTGGCTGTGATTATTTGCAACTGCTCTCAATCGCTTTCATGTGCACACCCTTGCTACTCTAGGGTTGCTCTGCGAATTCCTCAACACCCACAATAACACTTTCCACCAAGTCTTGTGGACATTCCATCAGACAAAGAGCAGAAACAGTTTGATTCATGTACCTTGACTTCATTTCAGTTTTCTTTCTCATTTCTTTCTTCTCCATTATGATTTTGCCCCTTTTTGCTGAAATTTCCAGTCTTCAAAGCAATTGGATCTGGAAGAAGAACTTCATTGGTACTGTATGTTGCATCTGAAAAGTGCTCTGCTGTGGAGACAAGACCTTGTTTTACCACTTGGTGGGTAAATCTGGGTTAGCTAAAACTTCACTGGATTCTTGTAAGGATAAAATAAAGGGGACGCTCTCCAAGCAGGTTTTTAATTTTGTTTTAAGTTATGTTTAATAGCATTGCTTCAAGAATGACCTCTCCAGAATCATGAGAAATGGGCAGGATACAGCTCTTACAAACAAGTGACATTTCGTACAAGACCTTGTGTCTGACGTAGCTCTGCTTTTCCCAACAAGGTCAGTGTGCACGCTGAAGGATGATGCTTAACAACCAGCACCTCTCAAATTCCCCAACCTTGGGGATCATGAGCCAGTAAACTTCAACTCAGACTGCAGCTGAGTCACTAGGGGAAGATATGCATTGAAATCCTGCTTCTGGTTAGCTGAATTTTTTTGCTTGCTTCAAAAGCACTGCTGTGATAGCTGGCAGTACAGAGTAAGGAAAAGGCCCTGCTGAGGTTTCATTAGGCACGAAGCAGAAAAGGAGGAGGAGGAGGAGGAGGAGGAGGAGGAGGAGGAGGAGGAGGAGGAGGAGGAGGAGGAGGAGGAGGAGAAGAAGAAGAAGAAGAAGAAGAAGAAGAAGAAGAAGAAGAAGAAGAAGAAGAAGAAGAAGAAGAAGAAGAAGAAGAAGAAGAAGAAGAAGAAGAAGAAGAAGAAGAAGAAGAAATTCTTATGAGATTAGAATCCTTTTCCTTCAGTGACTTTCCTTATCCCACCAAGACTTCCCCAGGGATGATACTGGCTCCTTTTGACATCATTGGTAGGCTGGCAATACAGATTGTCTTGTACTGCTTTCCTTTTAAAGAAGTGTTATGTTTCAATGCTAATTTTAATCGTGGAATGCGGATTTTAAAGGTTCATTTCTGCATTCCTTCCTTTCACCACCATCAGTCCGAACTGACCTACCAATGGATAACTGATAAAGGGTGGAGGGTGGGGCGACTTTCTAAGGCCTCTCCATTTTCATCTTCCACAGTTTAATATCCCAACAATCAAACTTTGGCTTCTTTGCTTTGAGGTTGAGGTTGAAGAACAAGGGGGTCAGAAATAATTGCAAAAACTCCCGAATGGCACTTCATGGGATTGCAAATGTTATGTATTGTATATAATGTATAGTTCTCAGTTGAAGTTCTCATTCTGGTCCTCTGTTGGAGCGGGAAAATACTCTCACCTAATTGGTTGTTTGGCTGATCAGTTTCATATAAAAGGAGCTGTGTGTTGTGGCCCGCCAGCGGCCTGCGCGGATCGTGGCTGATCCTGACGACGAGGAGGCTGGTGTGGGGTCATGCCAGCAGCCTGCACAGCCGGCGCTGGCATTAGACAGTGAGGAGGCTGAAGAGGATGTGGTGCCAGAGGCAGAGACTCAGCCTGGGCCTTCAGAACCTCCAGAGGCTCCTTCAAGTGGAGAGAGCGAAGTGGAGGAGCCTCTCCTCAATGCTCGAGCACGCAGGGCTGCCAAAAGGCAGGAGTGGCTACTCAGGAGGAGATCTCCTCGAGAGTAAGGATTGAGGATAATTGGCCACTCCCTTAGCTTATTTAAGTTGCACACAGTTAGTAATTTCTTGCTGGAAACAACCTGTAATTATCATCAGAGCATTTTTGGAAAAGTCTTATTGTATCTTGTTTTCTGGGCTGGTTGCCAACCTTTGCCGGACTTTGGTTTATTCTTGCTATTTAACAAATTTAATAAGGACCATTGGTGTGTGTCAATATCCTCGGGAATCCTGAGCTGG
Source organism: Arizona elegans (assembly GCA_022577455.1). NCBI lineage: Eukaryota > Metazoa > Chordata > Lepidosauria > Squamata > Colubridae > Arizona > Arizona elegans. The sequence goes on from JAKOOJ010000001.1 coordinate 192,184,899, forward strand.
GGCAGAACACTGTGTCAGCCAGGGAGGGAGATTGCTTCACAGGCAGTATTGAATAAAGAATTGTTAAAAATCATCCCGGCCTCACTTCCATTCTTCGCCAAGAACTTAACACATATATTGAGCATGAAGTAAAATACATTTTAAAATAAAATATATTCAATACAACTATCTTTTGAAAGAGCAGGAAAGATAACCTAATGCTGAATTCACTTTTATTCATTGTGCTGCAAAAGAGATCACAAAACAAAGTCCCAACACAGGGGAACTTGTTTCATTAGTAATAACGACAATTCAAATTATTATTGTTATTAGAATATGGTGTTGTTATGGTAGCCAGGAGACCACAAGGCTATTGCAGAGTAGTAGCTTGGTTTGCCAAGGTACCAATCCTTTTTATAAGAAATGTTTGTGCACTTCCCAAGGTGCCCTACAGGAAGCAAGCTGGCTTTGCACCAGAGAAAAAGTTGAGCAGATCTTTCTGAAGCATCACCCAAGGCCCCCTTCCTTCCCGGAGCTGCCTCACAAAAGGGCACCATAACCAGGAAAGTTCACAGCCATCAGGAACCTAACTGCCTGCACAGAGCACCAGCTTGTCTCACCACGGAAGTGGTACCTATTTATCTGCTCGCATAGAACATGCTTTTTAACTGTTCGGTGGACAGAAGCTGAGGCGGGGGACAGGAGCTCCCCCTGCCACACAGATCTAGGGCTCGAACCCTCCAGAGCTGAGACCATTTCCAAAATCGACTGAATCTAGTCTAATATCTTTACAACTACACCATAGTGACTTTATGCCATTCAGTGAGGGACATAATTATATGCAAATCAACCCTATTTGACAGTTTGCTGAATATGTTGATGGTCTTTAGTGAACTTGCTGTGCATTGCAACAAACATATTTTTAAAGTTATTTCCAAAACTATAAAAACATTTTAAAATAATTGAAATATATGGACATGAAACAATTTTTGGTATCCAATGTTCTCATCCACTTGCTGGTTGAAAGAGTTCTCTGTGGTATTCACATTGAGCCTTCAGGATCTTTTCTAGGTGTGGTATCATAGTTAAAAGCTGTACTAGGCAGAATCTAGCAGGAGGAGCAAGATACAGTTCCAAGCCACCAAAAATATAAATGGAGGAAGCCCAAAGCCATTAGTAAGTTATGCTACGGATCTGGCATCTTGGCAGCTGATGAAGGAGCTTAAGTATCCGCATATCCTTGGTGATAGAGTCTGCATTAAAACAAGACAACTCTTAATGCTACAGAGGAGCAGAGGGTTAAGTCCTTAGTCTGGACTACACAATACCTAAGTAATGTTAATCTTATTTAGAGTGACTAAAAGATAATTTAAGAGGGTTTTTTTAAAAAAAATCAGAGCAATGTCTCCCCAAACATGCCTACAATTTAAATGTCATTTCCTCAAACAACTCATCTATCTATGCATCAGGAAATAGAAAAACATTTTTTTTTCAAGAACACTTGACAAATAAAAGCTAATTATCCTGTTTCCTAGTACAGGAAAATAAAAATAAGGCAGTTACCATGTGGTCGTATTGCTGCAGCTTGTATCTGTATTTGTTTTTCCTGTTATTTTGGGGAATAAAATATGCAATTTCTCTCTCCTTCTGTACATAATATTTATGTTAATTGCTTACAATAGGACACAGCTATTTCCATATTTCAATTCATAAACATTGCCCCGTGTATTTAATCAGAATTTAAAGTATATTTAAAGGCCTTGCAGTTACAACAGTGAGAATTATTCTAATGAAAGGCTTTTCCTTTCTCACAAACAATTTCTGTATTTTGGAAAAGTCAGAGGCGAACTTTGTAAAACTAGAAGAACCGAAATAGTAATGTTAGCTTCACATGTGCTGGATTTCAATGCATATTTTTAGTGATGAAGGCTTCTCTTGTAGCAGAATGTTGGAAGAAATATCCTTCTAGGTTCTGCTCCAAGTGGGGAATCAGACACTAGAAACATGGAGACTGCTTGGAAAGATGATTTAATGGTGGACAGGATCACATGGCTTGAGTTCCTGAACAGAAAAAAGGGCAGATACAGTGAGTCCCTGGGTTTTTATGCTCTCCCTGGCTCTGAACTTCCTGGGGCCCAGAAAGAGTATCCTGATTGGTTGTCAGACTCCCAGGGAGTGGGGGTCTTAGCTAGCCTTGCTGGCTGATGTAATCTTCCCAGGTGCCATGTGGTGAGTTCTGTTGCTAGATGGGTAGAGGGCTAATCCTATCTTTGTTGGATCTTTGGCAATTCCTACTATGGTTCTGCCTGAAGGAGATAGATCTTTGTTATGTAGAATAGACTGGCCCAAGCCTTAATGGCCCATTGACAACGGGTGGGGGCAGGAAGATGGGAGCTGCTTCAAAACATGCTTATCCCAGGGAAATATAATATTCTGCCTTTTTCATATTTCCTAAAATATTTCACTCTTCCAGGAAAGGGGTGGGTGCTAACTTCCTACAAGAACAAGCATGTTTTTATTATGTGACTCTAAACTTTATCAAACTCTTTGGGAATACCTGAGACTGCATCCTTTGTTTTTCTTTTGATCCTTCCCTGAAATAATTTTACAAAGTAGTGTAGTCAGATACAAACTCTTAACATAGGCCACTGCCTGAGTCTCATTGCCAAGGACCCAGTGATGATGTCATGTTATTTAGAAAAGAAGGACAATCTTGGCCTTGGAGGTTGGAATTCTCTGTTATTATCTGAAGTCAGGAGACATTCCTGGTTCCTAGTTTTTAGTGACTATCATGTATACCTGGATTTCAGGTCTGTGTGGAACTTTAATGCACTCAGAGAAAACCCACAGAGACATGTTGTAGGTTTTCTCATATGGAGCTCTTGCAGAAAGTTAAAAATGCTAACTGTGTTAGTTACAAGTAACCTATGCACCATTGTTAAGAGTTATGTTGCCTTTTGGAAACTGCAAAGTAGGGAGGCAAACATAAACTTAATGGGCTTTAGGTCCAAAAGGGTGAAAGATATGCATTTTTTTTCCAATTACCTCTGCCCCTTCCTTTTTCTCTTAATTTAGATGCTCTTTCTTCTCCCATCCCAGCAATTACAGGTAGTCCTCCCTTATCAATGCTAATTAGGGCCAGCAGCTCCACCTTAATAACACAAACCTAGAACATAGAACATGGACTAATAGGGTTGAAATGGATCTTGGAGGTCTTTTAGTCCAACTTCCTGCCCATGACAAGAGATTCTATACCATTTCAGACTTTCTTTGGGCTTGATAGAATGGACCATGGTTCTTAGTGATGGCAGTTCTGGCAGTCCAGGTTGCCACCATTAAGCGAGGACCATGCAGGTTGTTTAGCGACAACTTCATGTGACTGACTTGCAACTTCCTGCCTGCCTCTCCATCAACCTGGTTTGTGGGAAAGGGCAAGGAAGGTCACAAATTGGTATCAAGTGGCCACAAGGATGTTGCAGAGCTGTAAGTACAAAATCCAGTTATAACTGCTTCTCGTTCAGTTTAGTTATAAATTCTTACTTCATTGTAAGTCACTGAGTGTGTAGATGTTAAATGAGGACAACCTGAAAGATGCACGAAATGGACAGCTGGCTTTTACCATGGTTAGAATACAGTATTGCAGGCTAATTCTGCTGACTGCCAGAAAATTGACTCAACCTTCCTAGAATGGTAAAATCAGGACCCAGATTGTTGGGGGCAATATGCTGACTCTGTAAACCACTTAGAGAGAGCTGTAAAGCACTATGGGGCGGTGTATAAATCTAAGTGCTATTGCTACCAGAATCTAAATGATTTATGTAGAAGGAGTTTTGAAACTAGGCTAAACTCTATACGAATTAGATGGACGGGTTGCTTATGACAGAAGGACTACCACTTGCTGAACCCTGCTATAAACCAGAATAGAATTTGGGGAGTTGTGGCATTTCAGAAAAATGCATGTAATTTTCTCTAGAAAATAGAATGCAACTGTTTGAAGGAAGGGATCATCGTTATACTCCTTCACACTGATTAACTCTATGACATTCACAATTGACATGGCATGTTTACGTATGTTTCTCCAACATTCATTCAAGTATTGCTTTTATACAAAAAGGTTCTGGTGATTCCCTCTTACTTTCACAAGGCAGTTTTTCCAACTCCTTTTCCATTAAAAGAACAATGTGAGAATAATAATGTCCCCCCCCTCTCTCTCTCTCCCTCCCTCCCTCCCTCCCTCCCTCTCTCTCTCTTCTTACTTGTTGCTAAAGATAAAGCAATTCCTCCTCCCCCTTCTGCATTCCACCCTTACTTGAGGATTAAGAATCACTTACATCTATTTCTCCTCATTATGGTTTTAATTAAACATTGCCTTAAACGAATACACAAACAAAAACCCATGAAGTACCAGCTACTTAGTAGTGAGATCTATGACAAAGATGCTGTAATAGGGAGTAGAGGAGAAAAGCTTTTGTTTCCTTGAAAAATGAAAAAAAACCCAAAACAAAACCCATTATGGAAGGGAGTTTTTGTGATGAAATGTATTCAACTGCGTTCAAAGGATTGCCCAGATAAATCTGACCACTTCTATTTCCTTTGAAGGTCCAGAAGTCCTGTTTTAACTAGCTTCCCTGCATATGTCTGCCTCTTTCTGGGTGATTTCTTTACATCCATTGTCTCTCCCCAGAGCAAAGAGGAAACTGTCACTTCTTGTTTTTTAGTAGGGCTGAAGAGAAGCTCACTGCAGATCTCTGCCTGAAGAGATCTCCTTTAATAAAAAAGCAAAAATGCTGCAGAATCTGTCTTCATTTTAAAACGAGTTTCTATTTTCCATCACACCATTGGAAATGTTAATTCATTTTCTGGCTATTGTTACTCTAGTTGTGACATCATTCACTCCTCACCTCTCCTTGACTTTTTGGTTGCTTTTCTTTTTACAGCTTCCTCCCAGAACAAGTACCCATTGATCTAGCTCACAGGAATTTGTGGAAAACCCTTCATTATTAACAGGAACTACTTGTGATAAGACTTTAAAACCTACACAACAAAATGGATAAAGAAATTTCCTAAGAAGTTCAGTTCAGTACAGTTCTTTCTGTCCCAAATCAGAATTCATTCAGGATAATTTATTCAGAATTTCTGCCAGGCACACAAGGAACACAGGGCCAGTCCCACCAAGATCCACTACATGGTGGCGCAGTGGTGAAATGCAGTACTGCAGGCTAACTCACTGCTCAGTCCAGGAGTTCGATCCTGGCTGGCTCGAGGTTGACTCAGCCTTCCATCCTTCCGAGATCAGTAAAATGAGGATTCAGATTGTTAGGGGCAATATGCTGACTCGGTAAACTGCTTAGACCAGGCTGTAAAGCACTATGAAGCGGTATATAAGTCTAAGTGCTGTTACTATTGCTACTTCCTGAGGCAGATAGCCAGATTTGGCTAATGGCAGACTCAGCTTTTCTTCTTTTGCTTTGTAGGATGATCTATCAAATGATGTTAGTGAATCAAATCCAGCTTGGCCCACCAGGTTTCCTCAAATCTTTCAAATCCACCTTTCAATGAAAGGTTTTGGTATTTATAGGTCATTTGCTTTAAAAATGTTCAAACAGCTCAGTAAATATTTCAAAGCCACCAAATCACCTACTAAGATAAAGTCAAGGTCAAATAGCCTGCCAGGTGTTGTTTGCTTTCTCACCTTTCATCACTTTCAGTCAGATTTCCCCCATTGCAGTAATCTTCTTCCTCCAGTAGATGGCTCCCCTGCTCCCGATTCCAATATTCAACAGAATATTAAATCCAAAACAGCTGACTGTCATCCATTCAGGGGGTTGAAGATAGAGTTTAAAAAAGCAATTTCTCCCAATAATCACTTTTCACAATATTGTTCAACTTTTTCGAGGCTTTCGGTGTTTTAAAACATCCTTTAAATATTTCTTTTGCCCCTGAGTCTTTAATCGTTAGTCTTTCTCTTTAATTTTTAATCTTTAATCCTTCTCCATAAATTCAATTGCCGCTTTCTTACTATTTGGAGATTGTTTTTAAATTTTTTAACTTGGGTTAAATCTTTGGGGTAAAAGTTGGAAGTTATCTCACCCAGTTTCACTGCTCTGTCCATACACTGCTCCAGCATAAGATCTTAGTGTCCCGGTTGTCCCAGCTTGTGACAGACCAAGATGGCCATTGTCCATGCTGTCGTTCGGGAGAGCTTTCTTCAGATCAATGAGGAAATTGTGGTTTCCTCATGATCAATGGAGTGCCTCTCCTTTCTTCACCACCCCTCTAGGGTGACTTGACCCCATAGGATCTCCTGGCAAGCAGTTGCTGGATGCATTTCACGGAGCCCAGTGGAGCTCCGCTATTTTCTAGCCGTTCCCGCAGCGACGTCAACCGGAAGTCCATACCACTCATTCCCCTTTATCGGAGCCTGAATCACACTCTGCTGAAGGAAGGTAAGGTGTCTCACTCCTCCTCTTTCCTATTCTCTGCAGCTGTTTCCTTCCCAGTTTCATGTTAGTATTTCAGATTCCTTTTTCCTCATGGTTAGTGTTCATTTTTCTGTTTTTCCATTTTGTATTTTATTCTTGTTGATAAATTCATTAAAAAACTCCAATCAATTGGGAATTATTTATACAATGGAAGCAGTCCTCAAGTAAGAGCTGTGGTAAGAACTCTTCCCCTCAGGTAACATTGTGGAGCATTGTGATCTAAAGCATTGTGGTCTAAAACTCCTAGGTAAGGGCTTCTTCCACAGCTGCAAAACCAATATAAGAAAGGAGGACCCTGAATCCATATTCCCTCCAGTGGTGGGTTGCCCCCGGTTCAGACCAGTTTGCAAGAACCAGTAGTAAAACCCCCGGATGTCATCATCAGCAATCTGCGCATGCGTGATCCGATTGCAAACTGGTAGTAAAGGTAAGTAGAACCTACCCCTGATTTCCTCCCCTACCCCCTTCTCTCCACAAAAAGAGGAAATAAATGTAATGCTAAATTGGCTCAATCCCAGTTAATTGGGCCTTTGTTTTTGTTTTTTTAGGGTACACATCCCTGGCCATTCTCCTTAGCATACCATTACGTTGCATAATCAAATGTATGGAAAAAGTGCAGGCCTGGGAAAAATCAAATCTAATTTCCCATGAAACTCTTCTGGAGACAGCAGAAAGCTAGCTATCCAGATCCTTTCAAATTCAACGCCTTCCTACAAGCTGTGTAAGCTAGTCAGGAAACAATATAATTGAAATCCAAAGCTCATCAAGTGCTTTTTTTTTGTCATGCATTCTCACCCTGCCTAGTGCTTTAATCTGCACTCTCTTCATGCCAGCGTGAGGTGTTCTGCTGCAGGTTTATTTATGGATATCGCATATGTTCCTCTTCTCAACCTGTTCATCGTTCAGATTCACATTTAAGAGAGCAGTTGTAAATTACTAACTGAAGTAAAGTGAACAGGAGTTTAAGTGGGAACAAAACTGGAGAGGTTGAAGTTCAATACCATTCTTAACCCCAGGAGTACACTAGGAGACTCTCTCTCAGCTCCACTTATTTCAGGGTTTCAACTGTGGGGGGGAAATGAAGGAAGATTCCTGTGGAAGTCATCTTAAATCTTGGAATAGTATGGTATAAATCTAGCAAATATATTATGTCTTCTTGAAACTGGTGTGAGACTTTGTCTTTAATTACAGTGCTGTATTTGCTTCAAATAAACTGCTACAACTTGCCTCAGCTCAGGCAGACTTCTGCTCTTACCTGAATTATAACACCTTGGATTCTCTATGATCATTCCAGATGTTGCTAACTGATCGATTTACATAGCAGACCGAGACTAATTATTTGACACTCTTGCTGATCACTCACCATTGTGCTGGGACTCAAGCCTTCTTCTGATGCAGTCCAAAGATGTGGTTTCATTTGCAAACGGTGACTGCCATTGCAGATCCGTTCTTTGTTTGCAACATTTTTCATCAATGAGAGAACTCGCACAGCAATTGGAGGAGAAGCTTAGTATGTCCTGCTTCCCAGATCCTGCAGGATAGCAGGACTGCAAGCAAATGTAGTAAAATCAGTGTGCTAGTGACATGCCACCCAGAAGAGGACTGTATTGCTCTATGGGTACTGCTGTTTCCTTGTAGGACAGCAGTCCCTTTCTGGCTTAGGAGTCCAGCGGGGAGGAGAGGGGATGGTTGTGCCCATGCCCAGGGGTGAAATTTACTTATCTTTGCTACTGCTACTGCTTTGCTACTGCTACTTAGAAGGCAGGGCGGAGGATTTCGGACAATACCTGTATGACAAAATCGCTCAGATCCGGGGGGGATTTGGACTCTGACTGGGTAGATCAGGGCAGGGTGACAAGGAACAGTTTTGAGAATGTTATCTGGGAGGAGTTTGATGCTGTGACTCCCGATGATGTGGACAGGATTTTGGGGACACATGTTTACTGGACCCATGTCCCTCCTGGTTTGTACTGGCTTCCCGGGAGGTTACACGAGGCTGGCTCCAGGGCATCATTAATGCTTCGTTGAGTGAGGGTCACTTCCCCGCTGCCCTGAAAGAGGCAGTGGTGAGGCCTCTCCTCAGGAAGCCGTCCCTGGATCCGGCAATATTGGCTAACTATCGTCCTGTCTCCAACCTTCGCTTCATTGCGAAGGTTGTTGAGAGTGTGGTCGCGCAACAGTTTCCGCAATTCCTGGAGGAAACATCCTATCTAGATCCGTTCCAGTCGGGTTTCAGGTCTGGGTACAGCATGGAAACGGCATTGGTCGCGTTGGTGGATGATCTCTGGAGGGCTCAGGACAGGGGTTGCTCCTCTGTTCTGGTCCTATTAGATCTCTCAGCGGCTTTTGATACCATCGACCATGGTATCATGCTGCACCGGCTGGAAGAGTTGGGGGTGGGAGGCACTGTGTTGCAGTGGTTCTCCTCCTTTCTCTCCGACCGGTCGCAGTTTGTGTTGGCAGGGGGGCAAAGGTCGACCTCGAGGCCTCTCATCTGTGGAGTGCCGCAGGGATCGGTCCTCTCGCCCCTTCTGTTCAACAGTTATGTGAAGCCGCTGGGTGAGATCATCCGTGGCTTTGGGGTGAGATACCATCAGTACGCTGATGACACCCAGCTGTACATCTCCACCCCAGGCCACCCCAATGATGCCCTTGAATTGATGTCCCAGTGCCTGGAGGCTGTGCGGATCTGGATGGGGAGGAACAGGCTCAAGCTCAACCCTTCCAAGACTGAGTGGCTGTGGCTCCCGGCATCCCGATATAGTCAGTTGACTCCATCACTGACTATTGGGGGCGAGTCTTTGGCCCCCACTGAAGGGGCTCGCAATCTGGGAGTCCTCCTGGATAGGCAGCTGTCTTTGGAGGAACATCTGACGGCTGTTACCAGGGGGACCTTTTATCAGGTTCGCCTGATTCGCCAGTTGCAGCCCTTTCTCGATCGGGATTCCCTGTGCACAGTCACTCACGCCCTCGTCACCTCTCGCCTTGACTACTGCAATGCTCTTTACATGGGGCTCCCCTTGAAGAGCACCCGGAGGCTCCAGCTGGTCCAGAATGCAGCAGCGCGGGTAGTGATGGGAGCAACAGGGCGCTCCCATGTAACACCGCTCCTGCGCGAGCTGCACTGGCTCCCGGTGGTCTTCCGGGTGCGCTTCAAGGTGTTGGTTATCACCTTTAAAGCGCTCCATGGCATAGAGCCTAGCTATCTGCGAGACTGCCTGCTGCTACCGACGACCTCCCATCGACCCATGTGCTCCCACAGAGAGGGCCTCCTCAGGGTGCCATCAGCCAAACAATGTAGGCTAGTGACCCCCAGGGGGAGGGTCTTCTCGATGGGGGCTCCCACCCTCTGGAATCAGTTGCCCCCGGAGATAAGGAGAATCCATGACCTCAATGCCTTCCGTCGTTCCCTGAAAACCCATCTTTTCCAGCAAGCCGGGTTGGCTTAAGAAGAAATTTTTAAATTCTTTTAATCAGTCTGTGATTTCTTAACTTTCGGGCCAAAATTTATATATATTTTTAATATTTGTATTCTATGTTTTTTATCCTGGCTGTACACCGCCCTGAGTCCTCAGGGAGAAGGGCGGTATATAAATTGGAAATTAAATTAAATTAAATTACTGGTTCGCAAACGTGAGTGTGCACACGCACATGCTACGTTTGCACACGCCTCCTCTACACATGTGCAGGTCAAAAACAGGATGTGATGACGTCCGGGTTGGTGGGCAGAGCCTCCCACCACCAGCGCTACCGGTTCACCCGAGCCGGATAGAACTGGCTCAATTTCACCACTGCCTATGCCACTTGTGTAAATGCAGCTTCATGCACGTGCTTGTCCACTGCTTGCATGGCCTGGTTCCCAATGGGCCATAGCCTGGCACTAGGACATGGACCTAGTTTAGGTCCCTATTGTAGGCAATGGATTTTTTTTGGGAAGAGATAAAATTGAGAGATGGGGGCAAGGCAATAGTTGGGCAAAACTTGGCTAAAACACTTTTGCTTGCTGGTTAGCCAGGAATGATATGTTTTGATTGGCTCTTGGTTTTTTTTGTAATGTTCCAAACTGTACAGGTTTCCATAATGTCCAGATATCTTCGATAGGCAGAATAGTCCATTCAAGACTGATCAGTTTCAAACGTGAAATTAGAGGACGTGAGTAAAAAGGAGACTGGTAATTGGGAAGTGTTCTTGGTCATGGCCATCTCACATTCCACACCCACTTTTCCTGTAGCTTCTTCCAAGCAATGATTTCCCAGTGGAAGATAAATTAGAGTGACAGAGTTTATTGCTGTTTAAAAGGGCAGATTCAGGGAGAAGAGGAAATGCAATCTGGATTTAATTTCACTTCCTTTGATTGGATTTCTAATCTGCAAAGTATTCAGGGTACCTAACAACAACAAAACACAATCAGGCAAGTCCCACCATTGAGTAAACCTAACACACACACCAAAACAGGCTCCATAAATTACATTAAATAAATGTTATTATAAAGCAGCAGAGCAATAGGATAAAGGATTTAGGCTGAAAAATCCATTTGTGTGGTCATTTAATGAGAAGATTCAGACCTCAGAGAAGAAATCCAGCACTGAGTCCCACTGTCAATTTTTGTCTCCTCTCAGGGCAGGTCTTTCATATTTTGAAAAATTCTATCTTTAGAAAGCTGAAAAGGAAGAGTGGTAAGCTTTTGGGCACTGCCCAAAATAAAAAGAATTGAAGATAACTCTCCCAATCCATTTTTTTTTTCAAAACAAGAAAAAAATATATACTAATTTTAGTCATGGTTTAATTTAATTTGATTTAATTAATGGAACAGATGATTTTATAAGAAAAAAAATGCAGAGGCAGCAGCAAATGCTGTTGTTTCCTACCAGTCTGTCTCTGGTAGAACCTGGGTTGCAGTAACAGAGCATTCTTGCTTGTCAGTGGAATTGCTGTGTTCTGGAATCTAATCATCTTTTTGGGTGCTGAAAATGCACTCGAGCCATGCTGAGCATCCCTAGAAAAACCATTCCAAAACAGGATGCCATATTTAAGGTGCGATTCCATTTTCTGTTAAAGAAAAAACATGTTTTTATTGAGCTACAGATTGTAGCTCCAAAACGACTGCCATGAGGACTAGGCTTGCTTGCCTTCAAAAATGGCTGCAGGGATGGATATAGTCAGCCAGAATACTGAACAAAAATGATTAATCACCCTCTCCCCTAAGCCCTCTTCCCTCCATGCTCCCTACCACTCCAGATAAGCCATCATCTTTCTCAAGGCAAATAGGCATACTTCCAAACAATGCACTGGATTGTAGCCATTTATTTATTGAGAAGGCCTGTAAGCCTCAGGTGGGCCCTAGAGGTATACTCTCAAGCAAATACCATCTTGGAAATATCACTATTCTGAATTAACTTTCATTATTTGTTTTTTAAGTCAGGATTCAAGCGTGTGCCAATGGAGATGTCCACATGGATAACATCCCATTGGCTACTCTTGGTCCATAACTTCCTTGACAATATTCTGTTATAAATGTCATCCGATTTGGTGGCAAAAAGTCACTCATCTAATTAGCAGTGCTGGGATATATAATATTATAAAAATAGTTTTGGTAGTGAGGGAACCTTGGTGATCTCTGAGTTTGGATGTTTTCTTGCAAATGTTTCATTACCAAACTAGGTAACATCATCAATCTATTTACCCAGTTTGGGTAATGAAATATCTAAGAAGACAACTAAGCCCAGAGAGCATCAAGGCCCCTGCATTTCAATCCTACAAATATTCCCCTCTATCAGTTTTAGTAGTATAGGGTATTTTCCCTGTTCCCATTACTTAAGGAATACCAGAATCCATTTTCCACAAGCCAGAGATCAGAATAGCACCTGAGGATGGCTTTAAAATTAAAAGGCATCATTTTCAGATCAATGGTGTTTTCTGCTTCAGAGATTTTCATTTAATAAATTGAGTATCCATATTATGTCATTACTTGCGACATGCATTCTTTGCTGATTGAAGATAAATTATTTAAAGGACAGGCTGACCTTCCAAGAAACATTTCTCAGGTTATCTACAAAATATAAAATAACAAGGAAGTTAATCCTTGGTTTATCTTGTATACCCATTACCTTTCAAGTAAAAATAAATAAATAAATAAATACTGTTTTCTGATATTAATTGAATTATAAATAGCTGTGTTTAATTTATTTGGCTTAGCACATGCTGAAGTCGTTTTTGTAAGAAAAAGTAAAGATGAGAATACAGACTTTAAAAACATGCATTTTATCTCTGGGATAGGAATTTTGATGGTCAGGGAAGTATATGGAATGTCACCTTATCGCCTGGTTATCTTTGCAGAAAACCTACTGTATATTGTCATTTCTCCATCATACCTGATTTAGGTTTGGGATTTTCCTCAGAAGTTCAGTTCTTTTTATCCCAAATTAGAATTTATTTAGGATATTTGGATGAAGCACATAATTTGCCTGCAGCTGCCAGGTACACAAGAAACATACAGCCAGTCTCGCCAAGGTCTATTGCCTGGGGCAGATAGCCAGGTCTGGCAGAGTTAGCTTTGATTCTCAGCAATACTCTATCTGTCTGACCCAGATGAAACAGCTTTTTGAAAATTTTGGAGTTTTTTTGTGATATGTCTCAAAACATATATTGTACCAGGCACTGAATACTCTGTTTTTGTCCTGGTTTTGTTATTGTTGTTAGTTGCGAAGTCATGTCCGAAGTTGGAATGGGGCTTGTTCCAAGCATGGCTGAATTACAATTTCCAGCAACTCTTGTCATTGGTCCCGCTAACTGGAATTGCTGGGTTGGAGATCATCAACCCCTAGAAGGCCAGAGGTTCCTCTCGATTTAAGGTTTTGTTTTAGGGAACCGAGCCATCATGAAAGCAATGTTGACTTTTATTAATGTTCATTGAAGTATCAGGAGACACAGTATTGAAAGGATTGTGTATCTTCTTGTTAAAGGCATGAAGTAGAAGACCTAAAGATTTCTGGTTATTTCCTTCTCAGTAAGTGTCATGTTTATCTGAGAAGAAAAAGTAGGCTAAACTTTTAGCATATACCATTAATCTAGAATCTGCTGAGAGTCCAGATAACTGAAGAGAGGGAAAGAGAGAAAGAGAGAGAGAGGGAGGGATGAAGGAGAGAAAGAGAGAGAAAGAGAGAGAGAGAGAGAGGGAGGGAGAGAGAGGGAGAGAGGAGAATCTCTTGCTCAGGGGAGATTATCAGCCAAAACTCTTAGCCAGGATAAGTACAATGGGACTCATAAGAACCTGTTCTCATATCCTTCCTGCCATCAAATTCACTGGCCAGAAGGAAAGAAACTATTATATATCTGCTTCCCACCAGTTAATGACGTATAGGACCATGTGGAAACATCCCTGCTTGTTTCTCCAGCAGCCACATTATTATCAGCACAATGGGCTGGCTGTCAAAGGACAGATCACTAGGCTTCTGTTGCCAAATAGTTGTAGGATCCCATCCATCTGAAACAGGCTTTTGGAGAGGAGAAGAGAAATTGATTTAGATGGTTGGACTCTGGTGTTTGGAGATAACATTTGTGTGTGTGTATTGATGAGTGTGCACAGATGTGCAAAAATGTGACCCTCAGGACATCTGGCAAGCTGAGCAATGATTTCAAGTTGAATATTTAATCTCTACAAAGCTGTTAGAGTGCAGCTATTTATGTCACCAGAACAGTACCATGCACACACAAGAGAAAAGCACAGGTAGTCCTCGGCTTACAACCACAATTAAGCCCAAAATTTCTGTTGATACGTGAGACATCTGTTAGGTGAGTTTTGACTCATTTTATGACCTTTCTTGCCACAGTTGGTAAGTGAATCATTGCAATTGTTAAATGAGTCACATGGTTGTTAAGTGAATCTAGCTTCCCCATTGACTTTACTTGTCAGAAGGTCACAAAAGGGGAACACATGACCCCAGGACACTGCAGCGGTCATAAATACAAGTCAATTGTCCAGCACCTGAATTTTGATCATGTGACCACAGGGATGCTGCAATGGTCTTAAGTTACTTTTTTTCAGTGCTGTCGTAACTTTGAATGGTCACTAAACAAACTGTTGCAACTACTACACTCAGGAGGTGGTCAAGGTTTAGAGAAGCAGAATGTATATTGACAGTGGGACTCTTCCTTTAAAAAGAAAACAATACTAAATTAAGTATTTGAGTGCGCTTAGTGATAATAAAACTCTAAATTTCTCTTGTAGGAAAAAAGTGAGGAAGACCAAAGCATGAATGAAATTAAATATTCTGAGAGATGACATGACTGGATGGAAGGCAGGATAGATCAAGTAAATCTCCTGGGTCACATTTCGTTATAAGTCCCACTGGCCACTTAATATATCATGTAGGGCAGAAGCCTATTTAGATGTCTTCCAAACATCTCAGAATAACAGGAAGTCATTTAGTTGTGCACACAGAGCCTTGCTTTTGTGATGGTGTGAAATCACACCCACTTGTAAAGAATGTCAGCCTCAGGAAGAAGAATACATTATGTGCTCTGCCAAGGTTTGCCTCAAAAACTGGCAAGCTTTGATTACTGGTCTGTTACAAAACTACACGTGATGCTGATTTGTTACCCTTCTTTTTGTTTGCCTTCTGATACTGAACATTAACAAGCAGTGACACACAGGGAGCTGCTAGCAGGTGTAAACAGCAAATATCAGCTGGAAGTCCATAAAACACAAAGCTTTATCTGTCTTTCTGTGATTTGTTAAAATCTGGTGCAGAAAATCCGCAAAACATAGCACTACCTCTTCCAGGCTGATTTCGGGCCTTGTTTGTTATGGCTACCTTGTCTATTTTTCCCATCAAGAGTTCAGCTATTCTACTAGTAACAACTTTTTGACTGGTAACAGATTCATGTAGCAGACAGCTGCATTCGTTTTCTTGAAAAAGAATTTCTTTTACACAGTCTTTCCAAGAAGAGAATTTCACATAAGTTCTCAAAAATAGAAGTAGCATGAGCAATAGCCCTTAGATTTAAATACTTCTTCCTAGTGCTTTACAGCCCCTCTCTAAGTGGTTTACAGAGTCAACCTATTGGCCCCAACAATCTGGGTCTTCATTTTACCGACCTGGAAAGGAGGGAAGACTGAGTCAACTTTGAGCCAGTCAGAATCAAACTGCTGGCAGTCGGCAGAGTTAGCCTGCAATGCTGCATTCTAACCACTATGCCATCACAGCTCTTGTATTGGAGCTGTTCTCTTCTTGCATTGTTTGATGTCACGCCCAGTACGTCTTTCATTCTACAACATCTTAGCCCTACTGCGCCACTGGTTTCCCACTATATTTCAAGAGACGAGTTCATGAGGAAACTCTTCCAATGGGGCTTTCTCAGTAACACAGCAGCATCACTGTTGAGTCATGCCCTTGAGAAAATGGGGGGAGAACTTCAAACCAATTTCTCTGCCTACAAATTTGCTCAGGAATATC
Organism: Arizona elegans; assembly: GCA_022577455.1. NCBI lineage: Eukaryota > Metazoa > Chordata > Lepidosauria > Squamata > Colubridae > Arizona > Arizona elegans. The sequence goes on from JAKOOJ010000001.1 coordinate 192,200,815, forward strand.
GACAGCTCATGTGGGTTCACCTCATCTAATATTATGCCATCTTCTAAGCATCCAGAAGATGCCTACTGGCATGTTTTATCATGTTATGAGAATGTCTCCAGGAATAGGGTGGTGGTGCTAATGGTGGATTTGCCAATCTTCTTATGGCCAGCCTCACCAACTGGCATCCCTGCCAGTTAGTTGCCAGTAGTTGTAATTTTTTTCCAGCCCATTGAGAGACATTAAATGTGGGGCATGATGGAAGTTTAAAAGAGCAGCTAGGATCAGAAAAGATGTGCTCTTTTGGAATACTGCCTATTGTTGTTGGTAAACCCACTGGGATCCTTGTGGTAAAACATATCCTTCCAAAATAATCTGACCTTTTCCTTCCTTTGCCTGAAACCTGAATTCCTACAAAAGCCTGAATCAAGAGGTCTTTGATGCTCTTTGAACTCAGAAAGCACCAAGGACCCCTCATTTCAACCCTGAGCTACAAATATTCTCCTTTATTGGAGCCTGAATCAAGCTCTGCTGAAGGAAGGTCAGGTGTCTCATTCCTCTTTTGCATCCTCTGCAGCTCTTTCTTTCCCAGTTTCATGTTAGTACCTCAAATGACATTATGGGCAGCCATTTTTTTTTCTAGACAACCCAGGTGGCATATAAAAATTAGTTATATAAATGATATACACTTAATAGTGGAATGGTGTGCTGTCTGTTTTCTGGGAAGTGACCTTTGCTTCCTCTTAAAATTGCACTCTTTCTGCTTTATGTAATCCCTTTTCTAAGTTTATGGTATCATAATCCTTTGAGCAATTTACTGGAATTAAGAACAGAAGCAGACATCCAGGAGAGAAAACAGGAATGTGGAGATCCTGAAAAGGAATAAATAACGTAGCAGAAAGTATCATAAAATAAGCAAAACAAAACAAACTACAGCTTGTCACAAATGCTTTAAAATAGGACACGCTTTTTTAATCTTGTTTAAATAAAACAATTTACTGTAGTTCAGTAACTGACAAATCATATTTCAAAACTATAAGGGCAGTGTTTACAGAGCTCTCTTTCCAGCCAATCACAAACAAAGGCGGGACATAATGACTCTCACCATTGGAACCAAATGAAGACAAAATTGGCATCAGCTTGCTGACTTTTCCATTGGCTGAGAAGTAGAGAAAAGGGTGCTGAAGCAGGACCATAGAGGATCCTCAGGACATTTGAATGGCACAGCCAAAGGGAAGCAAGAGAAACTGGATGGATCAAAGAATAGAGAAGAAAACCACAGAGATGGCTTCATTGCTTTACAGTGCCTCATCTTTCTCTTTTCGTTCACTATTTTGGGACATTACTTGTAGCGGTCATACTGGTTCTGCCACTGCCCTTTGGTTATCAGCTTCTTTCACAGGGTTTGGATCTGGACAAGTTCAGCCATATCATTACATCAAAGTAGAGTAACATCAAGCAAGCTGGGAGCGGGGGGGTTGGTGAAAGTGATGGTTTATTGTTTAATTTCCTGTTCCTCAATTTCTACAGCAATGGGAAAGATGCTTGTGGTATGGCTATGAATGGTGCAGCAAGTATCTTGATTTGGAGAAATTGGAAGGTCTATCTTAACTAGCAAAATATCTTAAGCAGACCTAATATTTCCAGAATGGAAGTGGAAACATAAATTGCATCACAAGAGCAAATCCTTTCCTCTATGGATGGTCGGATGTCTTTTTTTTTTTTTTTTTTTTAGGAAAACTGGAATTATGTGGCTGCCTATGGTGCAGCTAGCTAATTTTAGAACCTCCTCTTGCTTTCACACCTCTTCCCCACTATATGTCTTGGGACTATGCATAACTTTTGCCAAAAAAATAATATGCACATAGAGGTATAAACAGGAATGTCTGCAGCCTACTACCAAAGAGAAAACATCACTTCAAATAGGTCCAGAATATTTTCTTAACGACATCATCTCTCATCTGCAGCTTCTAAGACCAGTGGTTCTCAACCTGTGGGTCGCGACCCCTTTGGGGGTCAAATGACCCTTTCACAGGGGTCGCCTAAGACCATCAGAAAACACATATTTTCAATGGTTTTAGGAATAATTTTATGATTGGGGGTCACCACAACATGAGGAACTGTATTAAAGGGTCGCGGCATTAGGAAGGTTGAGAACCACTGTTCTAGATAGTTTTTTTGAGGTCCACTTTGAGTTTAGCCCATTGAACTTAAGGTCCACAAGCCAATTCCTGCTTTTGTGTAAAGTTCACAGCAGTGTTTTCACTTCTAAGTGAGCAAGAAGGACTCCTCATTTCAGAGAAGATATGTGTAGTGTGTGATAAAAGGTGTGAGGAACAACAATAGGAAATGAGAGAATTTAGATTTACCAAAAGATGGAGTTACCACTGTTATGGGGGAATCTGGTGTGCTCCTTGCAACATGTTAAATTCCATCAGAGTTGAATCCAAGCAGATCTTAGACTCAGGTTTAGCAAAAAAAAAAAAAACCCTAAGTTTGGTTAAAATAATGAGTATGATGCCCACTCAAACCATAGAGAACCAGCAGATGCCTAAAAGGCAAATTGCAACAAATACAGCACCCTCTTTTGGGTAAGCTGAGTAGTGATGGTTTCTATTTACGGTATTTATTTTTCAATGGATGCTCTGAGGCTGTTCAGCAGAACCAAACTTTACGGGCAATGTGGTAAATCAGTAAGTGAGGCTTTCAGTTAAGATTTCTATGGTACCTGAAAGTAATAAGCTGTCACGAAGAAGAGGACAAATAAAAAAATAGCACTCTTTGTGACAGTGTCTGGAGTAGATGCCCTTGAACTGTACTGCACACTTATATTCGTGGAGGAAGAAAAAAGCCCTGTGGCAAAAAATAAAAAAAATTAAAAAGAAAATGAGGCCTTCGAAAGAATTTAACATATGAAAGATTTGTTTTCCAGTTACGCTTACAAAAGGAGCTTGAGACAGTCAAGGAATTTATAAAATGAGAAACTAAGGAGCAAATCTTGGGATACTGGTACGTAGACCTAATCTTTGATCAAAGATCACATTGCTCTGTACTTAAGGAGTAAAACAATGCAAGCAGGCTTACTTAAAGAGGTGAACTTGTACCTAGAAAACACTACATATGTACATATACATATATACATACAAGACTCACATACATACATACATACAATTAACTCAAAATTGAAAATGTTGGGATATAGCAAGAAAAATGCTCCAGTATTGGCCATCATCCAAGTTAAAGACTTATTTAAGTCAGAAAAACAACTTTAACCCTCAAAAAGAAAAGAAAAAAACAAAACAAAACAAAACAAAAGCCCACCTTCAGGCAAAAAACGTTGGAAATAGGGCACAATAAATGCAAACATTATAATCAAGGTGGTATGACACATACCTAGAAAAAATGTTCAGCATATGGGCAGCAATGTCACAAGTATAGAAAGAAAAACCACATGACTAAAATGGGCAAAAAAACCCAAAACAATTCCAGGTATGAGAAAGGAGACTGGCTCCAAACATTACTTGCTAGTGAAATTCCCACTGAATACAAAATAAATACTAGTGTGCAACTCAGTCTAAGAGTTGAAAGTGACTACAACTGACTTTTCCTTAGTAGCCATAAATCTAAAGACACATACTGAAAACCCAACAGCCACACTGGCTGGCTATGAACCCACTTTGAAAATCATTATGATAGAAAAACATTGATATCAAATCTGTGAAGAACCATCCTGGGTCTAGAAGTATCTGAAAAGTTACAAATAGTGCTGACTCAGTCAGTAAAAAAACCCTCTATGGTTAATCACATAAGGGAGGTTTTTTTCCATGGTATTTGGTGTTTCCCAATAACACATGACGTTACTTTTAATATAGAGAGAATGGTACATGCTATGAGAAATGTACCAGTAGATAATTGAGAATAAACTAAAACTACAGCAAAACTGGATGGAATAGAAACAAGGAATTATTCACCAGGCTAAAGTAACAATTGAATGGTCCACTTGCATCTGTAGTTTACAAGACAGATAGATGGAAGCCTTACAAAATTGCCTGGATCCAAACATTAAACAAGCGTATAGACAGAGAGCATTATTAACAGAACTGGCAGGCACAAACCTATTCTCTAAGCCAAATGCATCTTCTGGGTTGTGGCATAGACCACCGGTTGAAGAAAACATGAAACTATGTACATTTAACATACCATACGGTTTTGCAGAGATGGCGAAGATTTCAGCATATCTAAAAGATTGTTCACAAGAGACTTATGAATGGGAATGGAAGAGGTGGATAGATTATGTTCAGAACAAATATCAAACTAGGAAGTATCAAATAGCTTTTATTTGAGAATGTTATATTAAGATAGAAATATTTTAAGGTAATGAAGACAAAAATTTATTTGAAAAAGTTATATTAAGATAGAAATATGTTAATGTAATGAAGATCAAAATTTATAAGTGGGAGGGAGGGGTTCAAGTTTTATATACAAAGGTGGGTTTTTCCTTTTACTTGATATGAGTATACTGTGTGGAAGTCTGGGGGGGAGGGGAGGGTTAGGGTGGGTTAGGGAGGTTGGGAAGTTTGGGGTGGGTTGAGGGGGGGAAAAAAAGGGGCAAAAATGTAATTGTAAAACTTTTGCAATAAAAAAAAAACATACCATACGGTTGATCAGCTTTAAATACAAGCTCTGGGGATTGTGGTCTGCGCTTAGAATGTTTCACTGTACCATGTAACAACTAATGGAAGGCTTACAACTAATGATATACACAATTGTCCTACTTGCAAAGGGGGTCACAGAAGAAAAACATGGTCAGTGGTAATAGTAAAAGCCTAGTCCTCAATTATTAAGTTGAAAAAAAATGTGTTTTTTTTTTTAAATTCAAGAAATACAGCAACTGGGAGAAATAGGAGCAAAAAATGGTCAGACCAGGCTAAAAGAAAGGCTTGTGTGGATGTGCCAAGCCTTACATATCTGAGAGAGGTTTAGAGGAGTATGGGAAGGGTAAATTTAATCCCTAAAATCTTGCTTGCCTGTATCACAAATCTGGGGGTGTTTCTTTTCAAAGACACTATTTGGCTTCATCTTCAGCTTACCACAAGAGTCTAAATTACATAAAGAATATTCTAAGCTTAAAACCATTTTTTCCCCTCGTTATTTATGATTCTTCTAAAGGAAATAAAGGTAATCAAAGCCAGAATAGAAAAATCTGCTGATGACCCCAAATGCAGACTCTGCAAAGAAGCGGATAAAACCATTTATCACATACTGAGCGGTTGCAAGAAAATAGCTCAGACTGATTACAAACAACGTCATAACACAGTCGCTCAGATGGTCCACTGGAACTTGTGTCACAACTACCATCTGCCTGTAGCAAAGAACTGGTGGAATCATAAGCCTAAAAAAGTGGTCAAAAACGAGCATGCAAAACTACTGTGGGACTTCCGAATACAGACTGACAAAGTTTTGGAACACAATACCCCGGATATCACGATTATGGAGAAGAAAAAAGTGTGGATCGTAGACATTGCCATACCTGGTGACAGCAGAATCGATGAGAAACAACTTGAAAAAGTCACCAGATATCAGGACTTGAGACTCGAACTGCAGAGACTCTGGCATAAACCAGTGCAGGTGGTTCCAGTGGTACTCGGCACACTGGGTGCTGTGCCTAAAGACCTAGGCAAGCACTTAAAAACAATTGGCGCTGACAAGATCACCATTGGTCAGCTGCAGAAGGCCACCTTACTGGGATCTGCTCACATAATCCGCCGATACATCACACAGTCCTAAACGCTTGGGAAGTGTTCGACTAGATAAGAAATCCAGCATGGTCATCTCGTTTGCTGTGTATACTGTCATAAAAATTAAATAATAATAATAATAATAATAATAATAATAATAATAATAATAATCATCATCATCTTACTATCAGTCTGAGCCAGCAAAACATGGATTTCAAAAAAGAATGTATCAAATTTGGAAGATGAACCATATGGACTGTGACACCAGTGAACAAAGGTTAATGGACCAACGACGTGTAATCCTAAACCACAAATTTTTCACTACAGAAGAATTAATAGCAATAGAAAGCAATTAATGGTCTGAGTACAGCAACAAAGAAGAGTAACATCAAGAATGATTTCCAGACTCAAAAGCAAATTGAGGAAGAAAGGGAAGAAGAGGATACTGAAATGGATGAAGATAAAGAACAAGGAAGCACTAAAGAACAAACACCAACAGATAGTGCTCAATTAGCTGGAAAAATAAAGCACCAAATGGAAGATGCTGAAAGAATACGTTTGCCAAAGCTGAACCAAGTGAACCGGAAAGAATTGAGAAATGTACTAAAAAAAGTCAATGAGGCTGTGCAAACTATTCGAACCACTACATTAGCTGAAACAAACCAACTGATGTATGCAGCAGCCGTCATAACCACCAAAGAACTGGGGTTGAAAATACAAAAGAAGCAAAGAGGCAAGAAGGGGAAGCCTAAGTGGAAAATTCGGTTAGAATTGAAGATCAAAAAAGTACGTGGAGATTTGAGCAACTTGAAGAACCTAAGGCAAGGTCAGCTAAAGAACAAGCAGGTCAAAAGCAGCCTGGAAGCAAGATACGATCTGAGGAATAAGGAGATTGCGGTAGTAATTGAAGAGCTGAAGCAGAGGGTTGTTGCCATCGCTGAAAAGATTAAAAGGTATGAAAACCGAGTAACTCAGTTCAAGGAAAACTCACAGTTCAGAGCAAATCAGCACCAGTTTTATAAGAGTTTAGAAAATGGAAACGGAGTAACAACAAATGAAAAGCCTGATAAAGAGAAAGCTCTGAAATTCTGGAAGAATTTGTGGGAAAACAACAAGAAGCACAACAGAAATGCAAAATGGATCAAACAGTGCATAAAATGGAAGACGTGAAAATAACAAAAGCAATGGTGCAAAGACAGTCAAGAAAAGTGAAGAACTGGAGTGCACCTGGACCGGATGAGCTGCATGGCTTCTGGTTAAAGGCACTTACAAGTGTGCACAAAAGATTGGCAACCCAGATGAACCAGATCCTAAAAACACCTGAAAATGATGAATGGATGACAACTGGAAGGACATTTTTGATCCAAAAAGATAAAGAAAAAGGAAAGGACCCTGGAAACTATAGGCCAATCACCTATTTGCCAACAACATACAAGCTTCTTACTGGTATCACTGCAAACCAAATCTATGGATACCTGGAAAGAAATAACTTGCTTCCTGTAGAACAGAAAGGATGCTGCAAAAACTCAAGAGGAACAAAGGATCAATTGCTGATTGACAAGCTAATCCTAAAGAACTCAAAGAAAAGACGAACCAACCTGTTCATGGCTTGGATAGACTATAAGAAAGCATTTGATTCAGTTCCCCATAGCTGGATCAAGAAATGCCTGGAAATATTAGGCATCAGCAGCAACATACAAAAATTCATGGAATCTTCAATGAACCTCTGGAAAACGAAACTTATGGCTAATGAAGAAGAACTGGGTGAACTTGAAATTAAACGAGGCATTTTCCAGGGCGATTCCCTTTCACCCCTACTTTTTATAGTCTCAATGCTACCACTGACAATCATTTTGAAGAAGATGAACTGTGGATACGAACTTGCAAAGAAAGGACTGAAAATCTCGCACTTGATGTACATGGATGATTTGAAGCTGTTTGGTAAAACAAAAGCTGAACTGAATTTATTAATTGAAAACACAAAAGAATTCAGCCAAGACATTGGTATGCAGTTTGGAATTGACAAATGTGCAACAATAGCAACCAAAGCAGGCAAAATCATAGAAGAGGATGGAATAAAACTAGAGAATGAAGAAATGATAAAGGCAGTAAAATCAGAAGAAGGCTACAAGTACTTGGGGATTTTAGAAGCCTCTGACTTAATGCATAATAAAGTCAAGGAATTAACTTCAGCCAAGTACATTCGGTGAATTCGTAAGATATTAATGTCCAAATTGAGGGGAGGAAACATCATAAAAGCCATAAATACCTGGGCTATACCTGTGATTAGATACTCTGCAGGAATAATTGACTGGACCCAGATGGAGTTAGACAATTTGGACAGAAAAACAAGGAAGCTTATGACAATGAATCATGCCTTGCACCCTAAAAGTGATGTTGACCGATTATATTTAACAAGAGCAGAGGGTGGTCGAGGACTCCTACAAGTAAAGCAGACTGTGGAAGAAGAAAAATGCAGCTTGAATTATTACATCCAGAAAAGTGAAGAACCAATGATTAAGGAAGTAAATAAAGGAGGCCTTTTAAAGACAACTAAAACAAAACCAGAATATAAGAAAGAAGTAACTGAGCAGCGAGCTGAAAATTGGAAACACAAAGCTCTGCATGGCCAATACTTGAAAAGTATTGAAGGCAAAGCTGACCAGAAACTAACTTGGAACTGGTTAAGATCAGGAGTACTGAAAAAGAAACAGAAAGCTTTATTTTGGCAGCTCAAGAACAAGCCCTAGTCACAAACTGCATGAAGGCAAAAATTCAACATGTTACCACCAACAGCAAATGCCGCCTCTGCAATGAGAAAGATGAGACAGTCGACCACCTGATCAGTGGGTGCAGCAAAATTTCACAAACTGACTACCTACAACGCCATGACCGTGTTGCTAAAATCATTCACTGGAAATTGTGCCAGAAGTTTGGATTTGAGTACAGCAAAAACCACTGGAACATCAGGTTGAGAAAGTTTTAGAGAATGAGAAATTCAAGATCTTGTGGGACTTTAGGATTCAGACTGACAGGCACTTGGTCCACAATACACCTGACATAACAATAGCTGAAAAGAAAAAAGTATGGTTCATTGACATTGCAATACCTGGTGATGCACGGATTGAAGATAAGCAGCAAGAAAAAATCACAAAGTACCGGGATTTGCAAATTGAAGTTGAGCGACTGTGGAAAAAGAAATCGTGTGTTGTCTCGATTGTAATTGGAGCCCTTGGAGCAATACCCAAAGGGCTACCCCGCTATTTAGAAATTCTAAATTTGCCAGACTTGAACATTTTGACTCTACAAAAAACCACCTTACTCAGAACAGCTTACATCCTCCGACGATACCTTAACAGTTCCTAGGTCCTTGGTTAGGACTCGAGCTGCTGAGCTATTAACCAGCCTCAAAGGCTGTGAATCTCACTAAAGATTAAATAATAATAATAATAATAATAATAATAATAATAATAATAATAATAATAACATCCAATGGTCTGACTGAAGAATATTGAAAGTTTCACAAATAAGTTATTTTATTTAGAAAAAGAAGAATGTGAGAAAGTTGAACCTCTTTTAGGAAAGTTCCTACGCATGTTCCTTGCAGTTAGTTTAGTTCCTTTGTGATTCAGGTCAGATATGGATCTAAGCTGATCTTCTATGTTTGCTTCTTGTGTTGTTGTCTTCTCATAAACGAACACAAAGTGGCCAGACTTTGTACTTTCCCATCATGCATTGCAGGGATGCTAGTCACTTACCTTTCCTACCGGTTCTCAAATGTGCGCACTCGCACTCAGTTTGCTCGTACGCGCCACCTCCGCGCATGTGCAGGGCATGCACAGAGTGTCAAAAATGGGACATGATGACGTCCAGATGGGTGGGCGGAGCCTCGCACAGGCGCCGCTACCAGTTTGCCCAAACTGGATAGAACCTGCTGAATACAACCACTGATGCATTGATTATTCACTTAAATAAACTGCCTGAAAAGGGGAATCATGATGGCCATTGCATAAGGGAAATTGGGAAAACAACCTCCTACCACTACCTTTAAAAAAAAAAAAAAGCCTAATATAGATCCAGATGTTGCACATGGCTTTGATATTTAAAATATTCAGTGCACAGGTTTGGGTAATAAAAACACTGCACTTTTTTTCCCTGGGAAATTAAAGGTCAAGTGGTCTGGGAAGCATCAAAAGTTCCTGCATGACAGGCATACTTTATAGCTTGGGGAGAAATCACTTACACCCCTCTTCCCTCCATTCTTCTGAATGAGCTGTGCTGCCAAGAATGTTGTTTATTGCTCAAGTAAAGCATCATAAAGGGAATTGCTGCTGAGCAATCTGCTCATGGATCATCCTAATGGACAAAGTTACAAATTATTCTGATGACCTTGTATCCATCCTGTCTTGTGTGTATGTCGAGACACACAGGGTTTGTAGGAATGGTAACAGAAAATTACTTGCCTTCAGTCTACTAATGCTTAGCAGAGGATTCTATTTGGGAAAAGTTCTTACAGAGACCTATTACATATTGAAAGTAACCTGAAATAAATTTATTTATTTATTTATTTATTTATTTATTTATTTATTTATTTATTTTATTGAATTTCTATACCGCCCTACTCCCGAAGGACTCAGGGCGGTGAACCGCCATGAAATAAAACACATACATATACAAAATTTAAAATCGAATAAAAATGAATTAAATAAATTTGGCTGAATTAATACCCATAATTTAAAATACCCATATTTTAAAACACATTAAAATGTAAAATTTGCACTTAAAAGGGAGAAAATTTAGGCGAGGCCAGCTTGATGAAATAAAAGAGTCTTCAGCACAGCACAGATCCGGAATCCTCCGTATCTCTGGGGGGAGCAAACCCATCTGAACCCCGTGGCCCCACTTCACAAGGAGGGACTCACAACTGGTCGTCTGAGGAACAGTGGTCTCCCTCGGCCTAAGGCCTTCTCTAATATTATTATTATTATTATTATTATTATTATTATTATTATTATTATTATTATTATTATTATTATTATGTTTTTGGATCAAGAAAAACCAACACAAGTTATGACCCACCAAGCAGCCGTTGCCATGGGTTTTGTATGCCCATGGAATCTTTATATCATTATATTGGCATCTGCATCTATATATCTGAAATGGTGAAGTTCCTTGTTTTATCTGGCAGGTTGATTTTAATCTCCACTTCTGCACAGCTGCCCATTCTACTTTGCTACTTACAAGCAGGATGCTACTTCCTCTCATGAGCCATGATGGCGCAGTGGTTAGAATGCAGTACTGCAGGCTAATTATGCCGGCTGCCGAGTGCCAGCAGTTTGGCAGTTCGAGTCTCACCGGCTCAAGTTTGACTCAGCCTTTCACCCTTCTGAGGTCGGTAAAATGAGGACCCAGATTGTTGGGGGCAAGATGCTGACACTACAAACCGTTTAGAGAAGGCTGTAAAGCACTGTGAAGTGGTATATTTATTTATTTTATAAGAGCCTTGGTGGCACAGCAGACTAAAGCACTATTAAGTAACATCAGCTGCCTGCAATTACTGCAAGTTCAAATCTCACCAGGCTCAAGGTTGACTCAGCCTTCCATCCTTTCGAGGTAGGTAAAATGAGGACCCAGTTTGTGGGGGCAATAAGCTGACTTTGTATAAAAAAGAACACCGCTTGTGGGGGGGGCGGCGAAAGCCCTACTAAGCAGGTATATACAAAAGTATGAAGGCTATTGCTTAACGCATTGTAAGCCGCCCTGAGTCTCCAGAAAAGAGCGGCACATAAATTGAACCAATAAATAAATAAGTGGTATATACGTCTAAATGCTATTGCTATTTGCTTGGATATCCAATAAAGCCAAGTACGTACCCCTCGGAAGATCTGCAGATCTGCACAGTTCTTGCATGAGCTTGATAAAAGACAGACCACTTTAATAAATAGCAGAAAGCTGCCATGCTCACCCAAGATCCGAAGACATCTTCCAAATCATTTTCAAAGTATGCATAACGATTAAAAAAAATGGGGGGAAGGTTAAACTGCCTTCTAGTTATATGTGAAAGCCTATTAGTTGAGTTTAGTTGATTCACCTTGCATAAAGACGTGTCAAACTTTCTATTTATTGAATTGTGCAACAAACACATGTGTTTCTTCCCTTTGTACCATTCCCTTTCTCCAAGGGTTACACCATGGTGTCCTTTCCCTTTTACTCTCCTAATACATTGTGGTCTAAAACTCCCAGATAATGGCTTCTATTCACAGCTACAACACCAATATAAGAAAGGAGGACCCTGAATCCATATTCCTTTCCCTACCCCTTTCTCTCCACAAAAAGAGGAAATAAATATAATGCTAAATTGGCTCAATCCCAACTGATTGGGATTCTTTTTCTTTTTTTTTTAGGGTACACATCCCTACCTGTTCTCCTTAAGTTTAGCATTGCATAATCAAATGTATGGAAAAAGTGCAGGCCCTGGGAAAAATCAAATCTAATTTCCCATGAGACTCTTCTGGAGACAGCAGGAAGCTAGCTATCCAGATCCTTTCAAGTTCAACGCTTTCCTACAAGCTGTGTAAGCTAGTCAGGAAACAATATAATTGAAACCCAAAGCTCATCAAGTGTTCAGTCCCAACGGGTGAAGCTTTGCCTGCTAAACGAAATGACATGATCACATTGTTGCCTGCTTGTTTTGTATCACCCCAATCTCATTAATTATGGTCCAACTAGTGCCCTCCCAATGGACTGCACATGTCCGGAAAATTCATACCATGCATACCAATCACTGAAAGAATGCATGAAGAGATCAAAGACCATAATACAGGCTAGCTACTTTTGCTGATGTTGTTGCAACCATGGTCTTTGGTCTCCTTTCTCTTTTCATTTTCTAAATTTCTTTTATTCGAGAAAACGCAGATATGTTGTCTCTTGGCCAGAAAGTTTTCATATCAGTGCACAGAAACTCGGAGTGAGTGCATCATTACAAAAACATAGATTTTGCTTCCATCTCTGCAATAAACATACTGTATTTTTCGGAGTATAAGACGCACCTACCTTTTTGGGTGAGGAAAACAAGAAAAAAAAAATCTGCCTCTGCTTTCCAGCAATTTTGTCTCTTTGCAGCAAACAGCAAATAGCCTGCTTTACTTTCATTTTCGTTTTCAGCATAGCTTGATTAGCACAAGAAAAAAAAAAAATCTGCTCCCAGCAATTTACCTCCTTGCAGCAAGCAGCAGAGGCCCATGCAAAACAGCTGAAAGCAAAACAGCGGAGAGTCGGGAGGCCGATACAATCAACTTGTGCTAATTAATCTGTGCTGAACCTGAAATGAGCTGTTTCTTCTTGCTGCTTGCTGCAAGGAGGTAAACTGCTGGGAAGCAGAGGCCAAAGGATGGGGGGCAGTGGGTGGGCAGGGTTACATTCAGTGTATAAGACGCACCTAAATTTTCACCCCCTTTTAGGGGGGAAAAAGGTGTGTCTTATACCCCCCAAAATACGGTACTTCTAACATCATATATCTAATAAACAGAATCAGCCATTAACAATGCAGATGCTAAAGATTTTAGATCAGGCTGGAGAGCAGTTCCTTCTTGAATGCCAGAGTTTCATTTCTGAAAATTGGGTTAAGTTTTATCATTAACCAATTGTAGGACTGCAACAGTGTAAAGGGTATCTGTGGTGTTTGCTATGAGTCACAATGTGCAAATAAGATTGTTCTGGCCTGCATCTTAGCAACCAGCAAGAGGTTGTCTAAACAAGGCGGTTCTCTGGGAACACCCACTAGGCAACATCCTGAGCAAACATGTTATATCCTGAGGAAATAAATGGATGGCAAAGCCTTGCCTGTCTTGTCATCTCTTACTCCTTCAAACTCTAATTGATAGAGCAATCCTGTCAATCAAGGATATGAAACACGAGGCCTAGAGCAAAAAAGTGCTGTTGACACCTCCCTTCATGCTCATCAGGTTCTTGCCCCCACCTGGCATTACTTTTAAAAAAAGTTTCTTTGTATAATAAAATAATTATTCTACAGCAACATGCCAACTTCCAGTATCAGCTTTATTCCCAGTAATGGCTGAAAATGCAATTTTAAAAAATCCTTTACTATATATTTAAGAACAGAAAGAAAAGGAAAGTGTGTTGGTGTGTGTGATGTGTGTATGTGTAGTGTGTATAATATATTATATCTAGAGCCAAGGTGGCGCAGTGGTTAGGGTGCAGTATTGCAGCTACTTCAGCTGACTGCTAGTTCAGCAGATCAGCGGATCAAATCTCACCAGCTCAAGGTTGACTCAGCCTTCCATCCTTCCGAGGTGGGTAAAATGAGGACCTAGATTGTTGGAGGCAATATGCTATTTAGTATACTGTCTTGCATTTCATGCATGTGTATAAGTATATTTACAAAATAGTTTCCTCAAGTTACAACCAGAACTGAGACTGGATTCTCGGTTGCTAAGCAACGCAGTTGTTAAGCAAGTCATCATGTGACTGAATCCAATTTTACAACTTTTAATGCCATCGTTAAGCAAATCGCTATGATTATTAAGCAAATCAGTGAATGAACCATATGGTTATTAAGTGATTCCAGGTTCACCTATTGACTTTGCTTGACAGAAGCTGGTTTCAGGAAAATCACAAATCACAGTCACAAGCCAGTCATAAGTCTTTTTTTTTTTTAGCACCAATGAAAAACTTTGAATGGTCACTAAATGAATGGTTGTAAGTCAAGGACAACCTATACTGATCATTTGCACCAAAACCTACAGTTGTGGGTCTCTAAACTTTAATCTGTGATCTTACTTTGGAAGCTCCACTGATGGGAAGCAGAAACATTTAACTGTAGCTGATATAAAATAATAGCCAGTGGCACAGAAAAATTCTAGATCACTCCATTAAGACAGTTTTAGCCTCATCTCATTTTGCTCATGTCTTAGAAATGATGAGGATGTGTCCAAGGTCTGACATATTTCTATAAAACATCCTTTCTCTGCCCAGTTGCCATCCGCCTTCATTGAGCTATGGCTCCCAGGTTATACAGCTACTTCATTAATAGCTACTTTGTGTTTCTGGACCCAGAGTAAAGCTGTCAGTTGGACCAAATCATTCTTTATCACTACATCAGGTTGAGGAGAAAAAAATGTGAGATCAGGTTTAAGTTCTCTGTAAAGTCTTCTCCATTTTTAGAGCTTTTTCTTCACTGATTTGTGTCTTGTCTCTTTATTGTTGTGACGGTGTGCCTTTGGAAAGTTCTGAATGTTCCACCATATGAGCTTGTAAATTTGCACACTAGTGAAACAGCCATAATTACTTTGATTTTCATGCAGATGCAACAGCAGAAATAATGGAGATGAAACAAGGGCTGTTATTTCTCAGACACTTAAGTTAGTGCCAACATCACATCACTTATCCCCAAACACTAAGATATTGAAATGTTTTCTCCTTTGTTTAGTTATGGCTGGTACATTTGGGGAGGGGAAAAGGGAATGTTGAGCGTATACTGTAAGCTACAGATGCCATCAGAATGAAAGATCTCTGGATGTTTGAGTTTTTGAGATGGAAACTATTTTTCTTACCTAAAATAAAACTTAGCAAAATCAGACGACAATTTTCTGCTTTAGGTGTAGCATCATTTGGGGTGCAAACTGAAACCCATAAGTTCTCTAATACTAAGATTCCATGAACTAGCATTCACCTCTTTTCAGATGTTCTTCAATATCTTTGCCACTAAATGTTATAACACGGGACATTACTTTCAACCAATATGCAGGGTTGACCGACAGAGGAAATTGAGTATATAAGATTCCAAAAACAGATGATTTAGAGTAACTAATCCCATTTTCTTGCTTTGGCAGTCCAGGAATCAGGAGGAAGAGGTTTTTTGATCACTAAGAACTTGGCATATCAACAGCAATGCTTCTGGATAACATATAGTATATCCATTTTTAACAACTACCATATCCACCCTTTGCCACAATTGTTTTGATCTCCCAAACAGCCATTTAATTACATGACCATTATTTTGTAGATAAATATTTATTTTTTATTTAGTTGTTTATTTATGTGTTTGTTTGTTTGCCAAACATCTCACTGTTGCAGTGACTCTGGGCAGCTGATAGAATGGTAAAGAGATAAAAGATGACACAAAATGATTAAAATTAACAAACATTAAATAAAGATTAAAGATTAAATAAAGATTAAAAACCAAGAAGTCAGGCAACATGGGGATAGGGATTTTCTCTCTACCCCATCAGCCACCCCCAGAATACAGGGCCTCTATTGGGGTCCCAGGCCAGCCAGCAAAGCCAGGTTTTAATGCTCTTCTGGAAGGCCAGGAGCATGGGAGCTGACCTCACTTCTGGTGGGAGAATATTTCAAAGGATGGGGAGCTACAGCAGAAAACGTGCTTCTCCTGGACCCCACCAGCTGAAGTTCTTTGGCAGACAGGATCCAAAACAGACCTATTCTGCTGGAGTGACTGAGATGGACCAATCTCATTGGGGTGAAATCCAGCAGGAACTGACAGGTTCTGGAGAACCGGTAGCGGAAATTTTGAGTAGTTCGGAGAACCGGTAGCAAAACTTTTGAGTAGTTCAGAGAACTGGCAAATGCCACCTCTGGCTGGCCCCAGAATGGCCCACCAAGCCACGCCCACAGAACTGGTAGAAAAAAAATTGGATTTCATCACTGGGCCAATCTCATTGGGGTGAGATGGTTTATCAGACAGAGTCAAGGTAGAGCATTCTCATTTACAAAACAAAGATAAACCTGGACATCCCACTTTTAGAAATGGGGAAATTGGGAGTTTATTAATATTTTATAACTTCAAATTAGCTCGAGAAAGCTGTCGGATCTGACAGCTTAATAAATATTGATATTATTGATTGAAATCAGAAATGAAGCTGGGGATCAAGTGTCCCATTTAAACTCCTGTTCAGATTCTGAGCTGGATTTGCTTATCATGGCTGAACTTCGCTATGAATATTTGACACAACAATCTTGTAAATATATGTGCTCAGACTAATGAAAGTTGCACACAGATACTCCCTCATGACACCTGAATCACATGTCCCAGAATCTGCAGAAGGAACATTTGCCTTGCCATCTGCCTTGAATTGTATAAGGCTGTGTCTTTATTCTGCTTGCACAGGATTTATCAAAGGAAAGGGAAACATGAAGGAAAAGGGTAACATGAAGTTCTGGTAAAGGGCAGCATATGGTTAGGACAATCTAAGCACCAGCTTCAAAGCAGCAAGAGACAACAGCGGCTTCTACTGAGTAAAGGGTGGAGAGTCCAAACCTCCCAGGACCTGTGATTTGACCCTTAGTTTAACAGTCTCTTTTATCCGGGTAGTATAGAACTGAAATTTTACAAGCATATTTTAACATCAATTGCAGCTCTTTTAGGGAAGAACCCTAAGCTCTGTAATGAGCCAATAGCCTAGGCTTAGCATGGATAATCTTCCTATGTGTGAACTGATAACTACTCCATGACAAAAACGCCTCTTAGATCAAAAGAGGAAGTTACATTTTCCAAATGTTAAATTTTGTACGTGGAGGCACATCCTGTGCTCTCAATCTCTTTTCTGTTTATATGCAGGATTGGCTCAACCATACAGACAATCTGAGAGCTGCTCTAGGCAGCACAATCAAGACAAAAGATGTATTATGAATCAAGGAGCTATTGTATTGAAGGGAAATAATAATAATAATAATAATAATAATAATAATAATAATAATAATAATAATAATAATAATAATAATAATAATAATAATAGAATAGGTAGAATTAGTGGGACATAATAGTAGAGTCAGTAGAATTGGTTTGACTTTCTGTTTTGCTTCTGTAAGAATTGCTTTGCTAAGAATTGGAATTGCCTCTGCCATTTGCTTCTACCAGTGATCTAACTTCTAGTATCTTGGTTTTTTGTTCAACTCCGTGCCTCGTAGATATCTCAAGAAGCAGGGTATGTTATGGTTTGGCAGGGTTACATCGGGCAAATATCTGTGTTGCTAAGCACCCAGCCCCTCTGTTGCTAAGCACTCAAACCCCCTGTTCCTCGCTGCACTGCCAAAGGAAGGCATGGGCCAGGGAGTCAGAATTGGGTACTAAGCTGATGTCTCTGAAGGTATAAAAGGATGCCATACCTACCCCAAGGTGTGGCCTTTCACTGCATGCTCTTTGTCTGTATGTAGTTGTATGGTCTACCCAGCTCTTCTTTGAACAAATAAAAGCTGATATTTTTTCCAAGTCTCTTCTTGGGTCTCTCTCTTTGGCATTCTGGTGACCCAAGTATATTTTGGGACCTTACAGTATAATCAAAGAGAAGCACACAGATCTGAACTGTACATTTAAAGCCACAATGTGGCTTCTGCTTCTATTCTGCACGAAAGTAGTATGGCTTTTATTTGGCAGTAAATCAAGTATCAGCTAACTGGAAGAACATCTTGTTTTGGAGCAGGTCCATTTTTTTAAATTATTTTTTTTATATAGTTAAGAATATTCTTTGCATTGATCCAGAAAGTGACAGAAGGAGTGCTTCTGTTCTGTAATTTCTTTTCTAGCCATTACAAGCAAACAAGCCCATTTTCTCCCACTGATTTCAACAGAGGGGGAAAAAGCATGAGGACCAGCCCAAACCTCTTGCCAATTGAGAATCATGGGATATATCCAGTGGTGGAATTCAATTTTTTTTACTACCTGTTCCGTGGGTGTGGCTTGGTGGGCATGGCAGGGGAAGGATACTGCAAAATTCCCATTCCCTCCCCACTCTGGGACTAGCCAGAGGTGGTATTTGTGGTTCTCCAAACTACTCAAAATTTCCACTATCGGTTCTCCAGAACCTGTCAGAACCTGCTGAATTTTACCCCTGGGTATATTGAAGCTGGATGACCTCTCGCTTTTCAGCTCTGTGGGATCTCTTTGATCTAACTGTGCTTTCCAGAATGCCCTCCTCGGAACTACAGGATTTGCAATACTAATTGTAGAAATTATTTAAACAGTGCTGAGCAAATATAGCTTTTCCGGGATATCTTATTTTCATTAAGTATATTGAATTTCATAGATGCATAGTGAGCTACCAAGCTTTGGATTTTTTAAAGAAAGAAAAGTCTTGTGATCTGTTTACACATAAATAAACATCCTTCACTTCAAATTTCATAGGTCATACTCTACAAGGCCATGAAGTCCCTGACCTTAAGCACTTTACTATTCATATTAATAAGCTTGTGAAATTTCTTATTAGACGAAGTAGCCTGAAAACATTGGGCTACCAGCAAAGTACCTGGCTAGCTGGATATGAGCCAATTCAGTCTGATCTAGTTCAATACAAACAGCTTTTCTCCAGCCTTTCTGAACTGCAGAAATGCACATATAGTTTAAACATTAAATTTTGCCCTGCTACCACTTAGAAGAGCAGTCACGGACTGGTGGTCCATGGACGACTGGTGGTCAGTGAGAAAATTTTGGTGGTCTGCAGAAAAATTATTTGCATTTTTTATATTGCACTAAATCAGGGGGTCCTCAAACTATGGCCCCTGGGCCTGATACGTGCAATGAACATTTGTGTTGCTGCAGAGTCTCCCCCCTTTGGGGTCTTTTTGTGTGGGTCAGAGGGTGGCAGAAATTCTGACTTGGGGTCTACTTCAGCCTCCTTGTGCGGGGCTTTGGGCAAAGGCTGAAGGGAAGTGCCGCTGGTGGCGAAGAGCCGGAGGGCCTCGTTCCAGCGGGACTGCATCATGGCCTGAAACTGGCTGACTATCTCAGCCCGCTGAGCCTCCAAGCACCAGCACCTGGCCTTGCATTCCCACAGGTCTTCCCTCTGCTTGGAAAGCCTATGCTCGCAGTCCTCACTGAGGTGCTTCTGCTGAGCCTCCTTCTCGGTCAGATCCAATTTGAACTGAGCCAGCTGTTTTGCCAACTCTTTCTCATGGTGGATGCTTAGTTCCAACAACTGCTTCCTGTTGGGGCCCTAAGGAGCCCAGGCAGGCAGGGGAGGAGGGACTGGGAGGGGAGGGGCGAGTAGAAGCCGGCAAGGTGCCCCTCGACGTGAGTGACATCAAGTTGGCTACACTTACCCAGTCACACGCCCACTCAGCCAGTCATTAGGCAGATCATATTGGTGGTCCGCGGGATTTAAAATTATGAATTTATTGGTCCCTGAGGTCCAAAAAGTTGGGGACCCCTGACTTAGAAGACTTGGTGCCTTCTTATGAATTCGTGCCAAACTGGGACAGAGCACTACCATTATGCCTTGTCACCTGGATATTTTCACTGAGGCAACACTAGTGCCACTTTACTATTTCTGAATAATTGGATTGCTCTTTTAAGTCATGTTTGAGATTATCACATATTGATATCTGTCAATTCACTTCATCTTTACTGCTCGGAAACCAAGCATGTAGAAATGTTGAAATACGGTTTGCTCATTTGCAACCAGATCACCGATTAAGATAATCTTGAATTCAGTTTCCATCCTAAGCATCAGCTGCTCTTTCAGTTTGGTGTCATCTTTTGATAAATATTCTGTATTTATTCCTCCCTGTCATTGAGGATGATAGCGTCTACATATTGTTATTTTTTTCTAACTTGACAAAGAAACTTTAAAAAAAAAAAAACTAAAGATGCTTCCAGATGTCAATCAAATACTATTGGGTTGGTGTTTCATCTTTTTTCTTTAGAACATATTTTCTCTGAAGTGGAAAAAAAGGAAATATCAGGCAAGAAAAGGGTTCATATGGAGGGTATCATCTTTTTTTTAAAAAAAATTGCAATTGTGCAAAAACAAAGCAAAACAAACAAACTCTCCAATCCTATTATCAGCCTCTTTTCTTTCAGGATAGTTTGGAATGTCCAACCTACTAGAGTTTCCCCCATTTTCTATAAAAGGAGAGAAAAGATTTGATCTCACCACTTGTTATGTATATAGTTTTGGCAGGAGATTTAAACAACAATAGGTCACTTGTGATTGGTCAGCTCCCTGGCCAGCAAGGTATATAAAGGGAGCTGTTTACCTGTAACTTTTGCTGAAGTCCCACTATACATTAAAGAGCTGTTGTCACTACCTTGCTCCTGCCTCTTCATTCCCATGACACAACACCACTGCTTTGATAAACTTGATCATCAGAGAAGTTTCACCTTTAGTATATTTTCAGTTATGCTACTATTGACTTCCTTCCCAGATGGCGCATTGGAGATAGGATCTGTTTGCAAACAAAACTTCCGATCTACTTTTCATGCTTGGCACTGAGCTTTGCAACATGCAAAGTATCTTTCTCTAACCTGGTGCCTCCATATGTCATGGCTTATTACTCCCTAAATTTCCAAGATAAGACAATGCTCACTACAAATTCTGGAATCTGTTCAACACTTTGGGAAAGTATCAAGTTGTCAAAAGTTTGTTAAAACCAGTGATTAAAAAGCAGGCACTTTAAAATGAGCAAAATATTTATAATATACACTCTTACATAAAAAAGACTTCCAGGTTAGATAGGTTTATTTTCAAGGTGGTCCTTTTGTTTAATAACCCATTTTATAGAAAATTACAACCTCTTGTAGAAAAATAAACCACTGACGAAGGTTTGTTATGCTAATTATGTCCAGAATCACAGAGAGAGAATAAAAACAGGAAATGTTGCAACTTTCTAAAAGAAATGAGCAATTAATTGTAGTGTGTCCTGATATCAAGACATGAATCCATAAAAGGTTTATTTGCTGACAGTCTCCATGCATCTCCAGGAAGTGACCCAAGGAAAGCAATAGATATACAGATTCCAAGAAAGGGGGGCTACTTACACACAGAAAATCCTTGCAGGGCATTTGACAGGTGGTAAAACAAAGCCCCTGAATCCTGTTTATACAGACCAGGTTGCCCAAACAGGAAGGGATGACACTAGAAATCTAAATCCGTCTCCAAAAAATTCTGGCACAGGATGCTTAAGGCTGGCCAAGTCTGCCTAGGTTAGAAATTCCAAGCTGTTTTTATGCTCAGTTTCTCCATGCTTTTGATGCATACAGAGAGGGGATGATGTGTAGAGTTTAAAAGCAGTTTATGGCTCTAGCTCTGGAAGTTTGGAACTCCACAATTTCTGCTGTGGGTTTGGAAAGGAAGCAGGAGAAAAGGTTTCCATGAAACAAGACTACTGGATTGATATCACTCCCGCTGAAACTTTTGATGTTGGGATGCAGGAGGCAACCTTGAAAAACAAGCCAGATAAATGTTTTGTTGCTATGTTCAGAACTGCATAAGTGGACTTTTGTTTATGCAAGAGAATTTTGTTTTCTTCCTGTCACAGAACAGATGTGGAGGTTGCAGTGGAGAAGGAGAATCCAATCCACTCTCACAATGTCCTTTTGAATTATGTATGGATTCCACTGGTCACTGAAGGGTATTTATCACTTCCTATTTCCATTCATTTCCACATATTGAGAATTCCAGATAAACTCTGCACAATTATCTTTTTTTTCCTTAAAAAAAAATCCCTGTTTTTTTCCTCTGCATATTCTAGTTTCCTGTTATATTATTGTAAAAGAAGCAAGGAAGCAAGCAACCCTCCTACCTTCTGTCAAGATGGCAACAAAATAATCCAAAAGAGGAGGCAGGGGGAGGAGAATGAGAATAAGAATGAGAATCCTCTCCTGAATCTTGGTTGCTTAACAATAGCTAGATCTGCAGATGAAGTTTCCACCATACAAAACCTGTTTTGCTCATAATGTCTTCCTGTCTCCTTCTTTGTGCCAGAAGTCAGACCGCTGAAACCCAGGGATAGGCTGCTGAGGGTTTGCAGGGGTTCAGGAGAACCTCTAGCTAAGATTCTGTGCAGTTTGGAGAACCCCTAAATCCCACTCCTGTCTAGCCCCATGCACCACCCCACCCCGCCCTTCCCAGGAGTCCCCATGTGGCCAATTTTTGACACACAGATGCTTGGGGAGGGTGAAAAACAGGCCTACTGGAAGTTCGGGAAGCCTGAGGAGGCCATTTTTGCCCTCCCAGTGGCTTGAGGAAAGCCTCCAGAGCCCAGAAAGGAAAAAACGCTCCCCCCGCCATGGTGCAAGAGGCCGACTAGGCCACACCCACCATGTGGCCATGGTAGAGAACCCCTTGCTAAAATTTTTGAAGCCCACCCGATGAAACCAATTTCCTCCTCTGTCACTGAAACTTCACCTGATCATCAAGAGTTTCCCATCAAAGCCAATAAAACACGAAAAGAGAGACCTCTGTGACAAAAGCTCTTTGTCAAGATAAGTTTGCACAAAGCCAACAGGGAGAGCAATCAATATTGGAGTTTGAGCTGATGACCATAACATCCAGATCCGTTAAACAGGACAGAGTTTTAACCCTTCTCCTATTTGACTGCATGCTATTACTAACGACCGAAAAAGTGTGCCAAGAAAATAAAGTTCTGTCATAATAAAGGCAACATTTCCAAATGAACAGTGTGTTCCCACTGCAGCCTAAGATTTAAATGCCTCTTGGGTCTTTTTAGTCTAAAAGGAACAAGAAGACCTGAAAGTCAAGTTTCAGATACAAGGAAGGAAGGAAGGAGGGAAAGGTTAATTTGTGAATTGAGAGAAAAAAGGGAACATATACGTCAGTTTAAGATGGAATTGATTGGCAAAGAAACAAGTAATTGGAAAGTTGACAATAAGATGACCTGTGACCTGTTCACCAGTTGTTAAAGGCACAGATCACACATTAGCACTTTGCCCAAAGTGATACCTTCCAGCAGCTGCTGTTTTAACTATTTGTCCCTTCTTTCTCCTACGTTTTTCCAGACACCTTGGAATCCCAAGTAAACCTTTACAGATATGCACCCTAAATTCAGTTTTTGAAATGGCCTTTCCATGCCCATAAGAATTTCAGATCTAATTCAGCACTAAGCACTTGGGTGCTCTGCAGGTATTCTGAATTTTCCCTGGCTACTATATCCATGGTATAGTATCTATATGGAAAAGGTTAATGGAAGTTGCAGTCTGATGCATGTGAAGAATATCAGTTAGCTTCTTCCGACACCAGTGGATAGGAACAAATGCATTGGCAGTATGTGACAGGGCATGAGAGCTAAGAAGCAAGAGCAAAACTTCACAAAAATAGGGTACTGAAGCATATTTATTACAGAATTACAGAATAAGAGAATAACTGAATTAGAAGGGACCTTGGAGGTCTTCTACTCCAACCTCCTGCTTAAGCAGGAGACCCTATACCATTCCAGACAAATGGCTGTCCAATCTCTTCCTAAAAACCTCCAGAGCTGGAGCACCCACAGCTTCCAGAGGTAAGCTTTTCCATTAATTAATTGTTTTCACTGTCAGGAAATTTCTCCGTAATTCTAGGTTGGATTCCTCCTTGATAATTTTCTATTGGTTACATTTTGTTCTGCCCTCAGGTGCTTTGGAGAATAGGCCAACTGCCTCTTCCCTATGATAGCCTCTCAAATGCTGGCAGACAGTATCCTGTCACCCTAATCCTTTTCTTTGTTAGGCTTGACATACCCAGTTCCTTTAACCAATCATTGTACGACTTAGCCTCCAGACCCCTAATTACCTTTGTTGCTCTTTTCTGCACTCTTTCTCAGCATCTTTTTTGCATCATGCAGACCAGAACCGTGGGGACTTTCCAGTGCAGTATAAAGTGATATTAATACTTCACATGATCTTAATTCTATTCCTCTGCCTACAACCTAGGACTGCATTCAGTTTTTTTGGCAGCTGCAGCACACACCATACTTAAGTGGTTGTACATTAGGACACCTGGATCCCTGTCACAGTTACTGCTGTTGAAACAAGTATCGCCTATCCTATACTTGTACATTTGGCTTTTAGTTTTCTCACTTTTCTCACCATTAGATTGCTTTTTGTTGGATAGATGAGAATGTTTAAGTCTGTGAAGATCTTTCTATATCTAGGGTCTATCATCTAAATTATTGGCTATTATCCCCAGCTTAGTGTTGTCTGCAAATTTGATGAATTTCCCTTCTATTCCACCTTCTGAATCATTTATGAAGGTATTAAAAGTATTGGGGCTAAGACAGAACCTTGAGGTACCTCACTGCATGCTTCTCTCCATTTAGATGTAGTTTCACTGGGGACTATGTGTTGAGTGCGGTTGGTCAGCCAGCAATGAATCCATCTGGTGGTGATGCTGTCTACCCTACATTTTTCTATCTTACCAAGATGTAGTACTTTAGTATTACTTTACCAATTCTGGTCTGGTCATTGTCTTGTCTATGAGACAGAAGGTCTGGGCTGATATGATAGTTTTCTACCAGTACTTGAGATGCTGACATAGAGAAGAAGTGGGTCGACCTATTCTCCAAAGCACCTGAGGGCAGGACAAGAAGTGGTCTTTCTTGTAAGCCAGTTTGGCTTCTCCAATACTCTGTAGGCCTTCCTGATATACTAGCTTCAGTGCATCCTCTTGCACAGTCAGTCAGATGTTCAGACTGGATTTAGACTCACCTACTGACTCCTTCCTGAGGACCGGGTTAGGCAGGTGTTGATGTTTGATGGTGTTAGAAATATTATTGCAGGATGTAAGCTATTCCAAGCAAAACTACCTTTTGCAATTGACTGATGGTGATTTTAACAAGGTTCCTGTAGCCCAGGAAATGACAGAGCTGGAATGCATCTCTTTTAATTATGTCTCACCATCTTTATGGCAGAGACATTGTTGGTCTGACTCCTTTAGTGATGAGGAGGTTAGACATTTGCCCAGATGGAACATATTAACTTGGCTGGAATGGATATTGCCCAAAGGATGTTTGATGTCTTCCATCTGGATGTCCTTGAGTTCTTCTTTCTTAGCATCCCAGGTACTCAGGACAGAAACTTGCAGGGCATGACCACCTGCATCACATATAAATTGCTGGAAGCCTTTTCCTCACTTTGATCTCAAGACGTGGATTCCAAAGCAATTTCTTCAAGAGCATCATTGGTGGTGAAAGAGAATTTTCATAATAAAGGTAGTCATCATATTACAATTTCAAATGGGATGAAATTTGGACCAATTGCCACTGTTGTTGTTAAATGAAGAGGTGCAAAATCTGATGCCACATGACTGCATCTCTTAGCCATAGCAATCCAGCCAGTCCTGGTTGTCCCAGGTTGGATTAAGCCATAAGCGGAAGGAGTCCCAGAAATTAGTACAGTGTCTGAATTCACTGAAATAGATTAAGAAGGTTAAATTATAGACCTATATCTCTTCTGAATAATGATTATAAAATATATGCAAAAGTATTAGCCAACAGATTGATGCCAGTTATTCAAGAGGTGATTTATGATGATCAAGCGGGATTTATAGAGGGCAGATATATGAAGGACAATGTAAGGCAAGTTATAGATTTATTGGAATATCTTGAGAAGAATAAACAGATCCCTGCAGTGCTGGTTTTCTTGGATGCGGAGAAGGCCTTTGATAGAGTGGATTGGAATTTTCTATTAAAGACTTTAGAAAAGATGGACTTTGGGGATCAATTTATACAAGCGGTTTCAGCAATTTATCAAGAACAAAAGGCACAGATTATTATCAATGGAAGTTTGACAACAGACTTTAATATTGAAAAAGGAACAAGACAAGGTTGTCCGTTATCCCCACTGTTATTTATTTTAACACTAGAAGTCTTGCTGAATACAATACGGGACTCGAGTACCTTGAAAGATATAGTGATAAGGCAAGAGGATTACAGAATAAGGGCATTTGCAGATCATCTGGTTATTACCCTAACACAGCCGATGGAATCAATAATCCAGATGAAGGACTTCCGGTTTGCTGTTTGTCCCCGCTGGACGCTCCTTTGGGATCGTCGCACCCACTGCCTGTAAAGAGCCGCCTTTATAGCGGAATGGCGGCTCGAAAAAACTCCGTTTCCATGAGGAAACGGAGATAGAGCAGGCTGGGGTGGGTTGAGTCCTCTGCCTAATCCCAAAAGTTTTTTTTTTACTTTTGGGACGGAGCGGAAGAGACTCCCCGTATCCCCAGCCGATGCTCCAGGCTCTGGGAGATCTCTGCTACAGGCAGAGCTAGGTGGCAAAAGCAAGCCTGTAAACTTGTTAAACTAATTAAAGAAGACGTGAGCTGGACCGCTGACCCTGAGGCGCAAGTATTTTTTTTTTCTTATTTTAGAAAAGTTACTGAAGTTGCTTAAGAAGTGAAAGGAAAAAAGATTTTTAAAATGGCGATTGCTGAGGCTTGAAGAGAGGCTGAAAAGGGAAAGTCCTTCCGTTTTCTATTACAAAGTAGCGGAATGAATACATCTGGTCGTAATTGAGGCAAAACCTCACTCTCACTCTTGCTTTTTTTTTCTTTTTTTTTTTCCTGGGGATCTGATATTGATCTTGGTTGGAAACAAGCCTTTTTTTTTTCTCTCTTTTCCACTAAATCTTGTCTGTGTGGGAAATGGCATCGGGACTCACACAGCTAGACAAACGGGGGGGGGGGGGGAATTTCCCCCATTAATAAATTACACCAACAAGTTGGTGTAATTTATTAAAGAAATTGGTGAATTGGTGAAATCAAAGTTTGACTTTTTGAATCGAAAGATTTTAAATACAGCTAATGGTTTATCAGACTTTCTGATTCGGGTGGATGCAAAGACTAAATTATTAGAGTCTAAAATGAAGGAAACTGAGGAGAATTTGGATGACAAGATTCAAAAAATTAAAAAGGATTTGGTAAACATTCAGGATAATAGCTCAGAAGACAAACCTAAAATGGAGGTTGACCAAAAGACTGGTAATGAAGAAAATGTGCAACAGAGGATTGAAAGAGAAGTTTTAATGATTCAATATAATTTTACAGAATATGCAATTAGACTGAGAGGTCTGCAGGAAAATAATAGAGATGACTTAAGGAAAATATCTTCTGAAATTCTGGCTGGGATTTTAAAGGTTCAACCTGATGAAGTGTTTTGCAGGATTTATAGAATTTATAGAATAAACTCCTGATTGGCAAAGCAAAGGCAATTGCCTAGAGATGTGGTGATCTATTTTACAGATAAAGAAATTAGGAATAATATTGTGCAGAACTCTTTTAATTCTACTTTGCAATTTCATGGAAGAAAGATTTGGATTTTTAAGGAGCTCCCGACTAAGATGCTAATGGAGAGGAAGAAATTTGGCTTTCTAGTGACTGAGTTAAAAAAAAGAAATATCCTATTTAGGTGGGATGCCCCAATTGGTTTAATATTGAGACACCAAGGAGTAAGATATCAACTGAACACTGTTGAAAAAGCGGAAGAATTTTATCAAAAAATTTTAAAAATGAACTTAACATCTTTAGGCACAATACAGGATTGGAAACAAAAGGAAAATATCAAATTACAGAGGCTGTGGTGGATAAATTCTCTTTGGACTCCCTGGATACCCCAGCTGGACTGTCTATAAATAAGAGAGCAGTGTCATCTGACTCCAATGTGATGAACCATCAAGTCACAGACAAGTGCGCAAATCAACCAGTTGATATACAAGTGATGGAGAAGAAAGATGAGATGATAAAACTAACCCAACAAGATCAACTCATAAAGCAGAATGAAAATCGATCAGCCGACACACAATTGGTAGGCACGAAACGAGGATGGAAATTCAACCCGCAAAAGAAAAAGAAAAGAAATAGATCTCATAGAAACAGCAGTTTCTAAACCAAGCAACAGTGAAGCCAGGGACTTTAAAAAATGAATGAATATCTGAAAAGATAGTGGAGGCGAACAATTGTTTAATACTATCCTGAGGATTGTGGCAGATCTCTGTAATGCCGTGATTTTGGGATGTGAAAAGAGCCTTACCTTGTTGGATTTGAATTATCTACTCTGGATCTCTTTTACTGGTAAATATATTATAATTATTTTGAGTTACAAGGCAAGAGAGTCACGCTGGGGCATGCAGAAGATCTGGATGTTACCCATTAGGATGATGGGAATCAACAATCCTGATGAATACCACAACTATAACTATATGAATATAATTATAATGTCACTCGGGTGGTTGTTTTTACTTTTATATATATACGAGGATATCTACTACTGATGGGGGCAGAAGATGATTGAAGATTTTGAACAAACTGTTGCACCAGCATGTTATTTTACCCTATTATGGGTGATGGATTTAACAATCCAGTGGAAAGACACCAAAGAAGATATTATATGGATTATAAATTTAAAGTTATTGTCTTTTTTCTCTTTACAAAATGGAATGCATATATAGATATGTGTATATCTTAGTAAAGTGGGCAGTGGATTATATTTAGAACTGTATTGCATGATTTTGTAGGAATTGAAGGGTTGAAATAGGTTAGTTTACTGATTGATTAGTCTAAGAAAAAGGATCTTTAAGTCATATATTCAGGGGAGTGGAGGAATTGGATAGAACTGAATAAATTTGGATGTAGGGAGAAGGCCGCTTTAAAATGTTATATTAATATATATAAAAGATTAAATGTTAAACTGTAATAATACACTATAAGTTTAGGGGAGGAGAAAAAGGGCAGATTATCGTAAAAATGGGAGCTATAAGAATAATATGCTAAGGATCAGTAATCTGAGGAGGGAGTAAGGGAAAGGAAAGATATTATGTATGTAATTAGTTATGAAATAGCCTATTGTTGTGAAGAAGTCACAGGGAGGGATGGGTGGTGAGGGGGGGGTTAGGGAAGAGGGGGGGAAAAAGGGGGAAAAACTTGTATTTGAAAACTTTTTCAATAAAAAAAAATAATAATCCCGATGAAAGACATTATAAAAGACTATGGCACAGTATCAGGATTTAGACTGAATCAGAAAAAAACTAAGATGATAGTTAAAAATATGACACAAGATCGAAAACACGAACTTGAAAGGAGGGCAGGTTTTGAGATTGTACCAAAGGTTAAATATCTAGGAGTTCAGGTTGCAGAATCAAATATGAAATTGTTTCAAAATAATTATGAGGTGTTGTGGCGAGATGTACAGAAAGATATGGAGACTTGGAAAAAACTGCAGCTGTCTTTACTTGGAAGAATAGCAGCAGTTAAGATGAACATTTTGCCAAGATTTCTTTTTTTGTTTCAAATGATTCCGGTGCTTAAAAGTGATAAACAATTGAAAGAATGGCAAAGTGGATTGAATAAGTTTGTCTGGAACGAGAAAAAACCGAGAGTGAAATTGAAAATTATGCAAGATGTTCCAGAAAGGGGAGGTCTTAAACTTCCAAACTTACAATTATATTATGAAGCAGCAGCCCTGACTCAAGCAAGTGACTGGTTTGGAAGGAAAAAGACTGGAATATTGAATATAGAAAGTTTTGAATTTGGTTGGCATGCTTACTTATTCTATGAAAACAAAGTGGATAAAGTATTTAAAAGCCATATACTCAGAGATTCCTTGATGAGAGTTTGGAAGAAGCACCGACTCAAATGGGATTATAAAATACCGCTATGGCTGGATCTTAGTCATATCATGTGGAATACAAATATAATGTCACTTGGGGGGGTTTTATATAAAGAAGTTCTTTTTACAGATGCGGGCAGATGGCAACTGAAGACATTAGAGACACTTTTGGACGAAGGGATTAATCTAACTTGGTTACAGTATAACCAACTTCAACTGAGATGGAAAGAGGACCAAAAAATTGGTATTATGTTGCATGAGGAAGAATTGGTTAGACATATAAAAGAGAAAGGTCCAATATTAAAAGGCTTTATAATGTTTTGTTAGAAAGGGATTCAGAAACTGAACTGGTTAAAGATTGCATGATTAAGTGGGCACAAAATTTTGCAGAACCAGTGATGTTGGAAACATGGGAAAAAATTTGGGTTCAGAATGTTAAATTTACACAGTCACAGAATTTGAGGGAAAATTTTTATAAAATGTTTTATAGACGGCATTTAGACCGTAAGAAATTGTCATGTATGTACCCTAATGTTCAACCAAAGTGTTGGAGATGTGATTGCTTAGATGCTACATATTATCATATTTGGTGGACTTGTAAGAAAGTGAAGACTTTTTGGATAAAATTTGGTGGGTTATGCAGAATGTTTTAAAGAAAAAAATTCAGTTTTCTCCACAATTGTTTTTACTGGGTATAGTTAAGGGTTTTACATTGGGTGAAATAAAGTTGATATTGTATTTGATAACAGCAGCGAGATTACTGATAGGTCATTATTGGAAAAATGAAGCTGTGCCCACCATTGAGGAATGGACTTTGAAGATGGCCAGTTTTGCAGAGATGGCGAAGATTTCAGCATATCTAAAAGATCACTCACAAGAGACTTATGAATGGGAGTGGAAAAAGTGGATAGATTATGTGCAGAACAAATATCAAACTAGGAAGTATCAGATAGCTTTTAACTGAAAGTGTTATATAAAGATAGAAATATTTGTTTTTTGTGAAGATGAAAAATTATATTGGGGATGGAGGGGTTCAAGTTTTATAAAAAGGGGATTTTGATTGGATTATATTTTGTGGAAGTCCGGGGGGGAGGGGTGGGTTAGGGGGGGTTGGGGAGGGTTGGGGGGGTTAGGGAGGGTTAGGGTGGTTAGGGATGGTCGGGGGGGGGGGGAATGGAGAGAAAATGTAATTGTAAAACTTTTTCAATAAAAAAAAAGAAGAAGTAGGTTAGAATAGAATCACATTAGTACAATCCTGTAGTTGAGGACTGCATTTGAAGAGAAACCAGATCTCCCTATTTAAAAATATATATAAGTATTTCAATGAAAAAAACAACTAACACATTAAATTATATATCAAATAGCGGTTTTATCCAATGCAAAAGATGACATCATGTGCTCGGTAGATATTCAGTCTTTAGTTACTAATGTTCCACTTCATGAAACAGTTGACTATATGTGCAGTTTAGTGGAATCTAACCAGTAGTGGGTTACAAATCACAGTGCTACAGGTTTGCTATTGGTAGCGCGTGCCCGTGTGTACTCATTTCAGGAGTACACACTGAACTGGGGCGAACCGGGAGCAACCCACCACTGAATCTAACCAGATATCAGTCCCTATACCAACTGACATTCTCAAACAGACTGTATTTACCTTTTGTATGCAATCAGGTGTTTCTTTGGACTCTTCTCTGGCAGAGACTGAAAAATGTGAAACAAATATTTTAGAATAAAGTAGTGAGTCATCAACTGAAACACATCTATTTCTCTCCAAGAAACGGAAGGACAAATCTTACTGTCTTGGTCTTCCCTGACAGGTAGGGATACGAGATCGGAGCAGACATCATCAATTGCCCTTACCAGTTCTTTCTTTTTCTCAGCTTCTTTTAAGACCTCCTGTAAAAAGAAATTGATGAAGTACAATCAAAATTAACTTTTAATGCATCATAAAATCTCGCTTAAAGAGGTTGTTCTAATTTCTTATTATCATGTACGATACTTACAGTCTTCATTCTCCTTATGGCTTTCTGGTACTTTTCATATTTGTCCTTTAGTACCTCGTAGTCCTCTCTGCCAGCATCTCCTAGCAAAAAAATAACAAAAGAACTAGAACTTGTACAGTCATGCTTAAGTTGAAAGTTTCTTTTTTGAATGAAAACAATTAAATGTTGTTAAGTTAAAATGATACTCACTTTCTGGATTGTCTTTTATTTTCTTCTGCAGCTCCTTATTCTCCATCATAAGGTGAGCCATTTCGCTGGCTAAATGGCTGTTCTCCTCTTCCATCTAAGATGCAGAAATTACAAGAAGCAAACATCAGTCATATAATATAAATATGTAGACAAAAAGAGGAGCTTAAAACAGCATTGTAAAGGAAATGAATGACTTACAGCTCTTCTGGCGACATCTTTTTCTGCCAGCTCCCTTTCTTGCAGCAATCTTAGTTCTTCCATCTGCTTCTTTTCTATATTTTTATGGAAAAAGACTTGTGCTGTTAAACAATATTCACAAAAGACATTATATATTAACCCACCAAGAACACTGAAATTTAAGACTAAATAGGAAGGGTCAGGTGTGATGCAGAGGGAGGATTGGTTTTTTATCCCCACTCCTGCTACAGATTCTCACACAAACAAAATAGTTGGTTACTTACTTTGGCTTCTTTGATGCTATCTGTAAATTTACTGAGTATTATAAATCATAGTGTGGATACAGTTATATTGGATGCAATTGCTTGTTGATTGTCTCTTTTGCACAGTGTGTAGATGTTGTTTATGCTTATGTGCCTCTTGATGGCCAGTTTGTCAGAATGCTAGGCTTCCAGGAATTCTCTCATGTTTTTGGACTTGGCTTGGTCTAAGATGGTCAATAATATAGATGCATAAAGGCAACCTCTGTTCTGCCCAATAAGATTGTGCAACATTTCTGGGTCAGAAAACCAAACATTGCTTCATAATCTTTATTTTTCCTATAAAAGTCTATCTTATAATTAGGGCCAAATTTAACGTCACTAGATCAGAGTTTCTCAACCTTGGCCGCCTGAAGGTGTGCAGATTTCAACTCCCAAAATCCATGGGGGTGAGAGAATTCTGAGAAATCCAGACATCTTCAAGAGGTCAAGGTTGAGATACACTGTCCTAGTTAGTGGAGATGGGGAGGGGGAGTTGGCAAGTAAAAAAATAAATAAAATGGAGAATCTCTTACCTCAAAGAGGAGTTTCCCCCATAATAGAGGAATGTCTCCATCCCTAATGCCCTGAACTTAACTATACTAATCCTAAACTAAACGTATTAAATATAATAAATAATATAATAAGTAAATATAATAAGTAAAAATAATAAATATGTTAAATAAGTACCTTTTCTTTAAGCTCTTTTGTTAATTTATCCATCTCAGTACATTCTAAGATTTTTTTTATCAACTCTTCTTCTGTTGGTATATTTTCTTTTTTCCAATTTTGTATGTATACTATACGGGCAGCTGTTATAATATGTAGAATCAAATATTTTATTTCCTTAGTGTATTTTTCAGTAAATATCCCTAATAAAAATGTCTCTGATTTTCCGCTTATGGGGGTTCTATTATTTTCTCTAACCATTTTTTAACCTTAGCCCAGAACTTCTTTGCAGCTGGGCATGTCCACCAGAGATGGTAATATATTTATACAAGATGCTTGGTAATATATCTTTATTTATTTATTTATTTATTTTTATTTCTATACCGCCCTTCTCTCGCAGGACTCAGGGCGGTGCACAGCCAAAATAAAACATCGTATACAAAATTTAAAAAACAATTTAAAAACAATTAAATAATTTTGGCCCAAATAATTTAAAACAACCCAGATTAAAATCGAATCAATTAAAACTGAGAGGACGGGATCAAGCCAGCCCATATCTCCCATTCTGGGGGAACTCCCAAGTTTTTATGGTCCTTACGCATCTCGACCTGATGCCAGGCCCCTTCCAGGTGAGGTCTCCAGGTCTCAAAGGCCACCTTTATGGCCAGATGGTGTAGTTGCACTCTGCCGGATTGAGCTTCTGGGAATAATAGGCACAAGAGAAGAACGTACTGCCGGGTGCGTGCTCCTGGAGTAACACCACCCCCACAGCGTTGTCAGATGGATCGGCCTCCACGACAAACGGATGGTGCAGGTCTTGATGCTTCAGGATGGGTTGATGCTGTCATGAAGGCTTGCTTCAGACTCTTGATCGCTCGTTGCTCCAGGGCACTCCACTGGAAGGGATTTTTTTTCTGAAGGAGCCAAGTGAGAGGCACGGTCAAGGAAGCAAAGCCAGGGATAAAAGTCTGGTAGTAATTCACAAAGCCCAGGAGTCTTTGAACATCCTTGGCCAATGTGGGGCCTGCCAGTTATGCAACGCCTTGACCTTGCTAGGTTCCATGGCTATGCCCTCAGGGGATATGCGGTGACCCAGAAACTCCATGGTCGACTGGTAGAAGTAGCTTTTCTCCAGCTAGGCATATAACTGGTGCTCCCAGAGCCATTGCAGAACTAAACGGAGATCCTGTTGATGGCTCTCCCGGGAGGGGGAGTAAATCAAAATGTTGTCAAGGTAAATAACAACAAAACGATCCAACAAGTCATGGTAGTTTTCATTCATTAAGTGTTGGAAGACAGCTGGGGCACTGGTCAGGTCAAAAGGCATGACTGTATACTCGAAATGCCCATACCGGGTGTGAAACACTGCCTTCCACTCATCTCTAGCCCTGATCCAAACCAAATTGTATGCCCCCCACCAATAAGTCCAGTTTTGTGTCCAATTCAAACATTCCTTTGAGCCATTCCAATTTCAGTCTTTGTTCTCCCCGCTCCTCTTGCAATCACATTCTAGATGTTGTTTATATAAATAAGCATAGAAATTTTTTAATCATAGAAATGATTAAAAAATGGAAAAAGGAAATCTTGGCAAAAATTGTAACTGAGTAAAATGTATTTGAATTTGTTAAATTGTATAAGTTATGATAGGGCCAATACTTTGTTCATAAAATATCCCATGCCACTTCCTCCTCTGATTCGGTTGCTGGAGGGGCCGGCGGCCGGCAGCTTGATGCCTAGATTCTGTAAAAGAATAAACACTGTGTTGCAAAATTGATTTTATTTTTATTACCAAATGTTGCATAACAACTTTTCTACAGAATAAAAATATGTAATGTCTTAAAACTGTATCATTTACCTTTTGAACGCAATCAGGTGTTTCTGTGGACTCTTCTCTGGCAGAGACTGAAAAATGTTAAAAGAATATTTTAGAACAAAATAGAGAATCATCAACTGAAACACGTCTATTTCTCTCCAAGAATGGAAAGACAAATCTTACCGTCTTGGTCTTCCCTGGACTGGTAGGGATACAATTTCAGAGCAGATGTCATCAATTGCCTGATCCCGAGCCCTTACCAGTTCTCTGGCTTTTTCCATTTCTTTTGAAACCTCCTGTAAAAAGAAATTGGTGAAGTACAATCAAAATTAATGTATGTATGTATGTATGTATGTATGTATGTATGTATGTATATATACAAACAATGCAAACATAGTACATATCTAAATACAAAAAAAAGGGGGGGGAAATACGAATATTACAGTCCACCCCCATGCCAGAGACCTTTTTTTCCGTTTTATTTTTTCTTCTATAACAACTATAAAAGATATACAATATATTCTAACTGTGCCCTTATCCCCTCCAAAACAACATATATTTTTGAGTAGGTCTATTCCCTTTGCCTTCCAACAACACTGATTTTATAAAATCCCTGCACTGATTTTATAAAATTCCCGCATATTTCATTATAATTGTTTGCTTTGATCATCCCTTTTTAAAATTTAATTTCTGTTGTTATCATTTGTTGCCATACTCCAAGTTTCATTATACCACTCATTTCTTTGAATATCCCAATTTCGTCCCCAATATTTAGCCATCACTAATCTAGCTGCCATTACCAAATTTAGGATCAATTCCTTTTTTAATTTCATTTATATCCTGTTTTTGCAACAGTAATGCAATTCTCAATGACGTATCTAAATTTACATTCAGAAGTGCTCTACTTTCTCTTAAGCACCATGTCCCGTATTTTTTGTGCATTATCACAATCCCACCACATATGTTTATGTGTTCCAACCTCTTTCTTGCACCGCCAACAAATATTTGTATATTTACCATCTATTTGATTTAATTTACGGGGTGTTAGGTACCATCTCCATGGTATATTCATTTTCCTTAACTCTAATTGACATATTCTTATATACTCTTCTATTTCAAATATTTTTCCAATCATTATCATTTATTTATCCTAAATCTGATTCCCAAATTAATTTTAAACCTTTTGCCTGCTCTTCTAATTCAGTTAATATTCTATATATTTCCCCAATTTTTCCTTTACCTATATATTCTTCATTCACCTCACATTCTTTTATAATTATTTCAAATTTTGTTAACTGTCTATCTTTCTCCTCAAATCTTTCTTCCACTTTGATTCATTTCTCTAATTGTATTAAATTCAACCAATTTAATTTAATATCTGCTAAAACGTTCTTTAGTTGTGTTACACTCTTTATCTTATTCTTCCAGTCTTCCCATTTATATATCTGATTTTCTTTTGGTTTACTAATCCATTCTTTCAATTCAATCTTAGGGAATTTCTCCATTTCCAGTGTTAAAGGAGAAATTCCTGGCATTAGCCAATATCTCCATTTATTCCACAAATCTAAATTTTTTAAAAAGGGATTTTGAATAATTAAAATTAAATTTTAATGCATGATGAAATCTTGATTAACAAGCTTGTTCTAATTTCTTACTATCATGTACGATACTTACAGTCTTTGCTCTTCTGATGACTTCCTGGTACATCTCGTATTTCTCCTTTAGCACCTCATACTCCTTATCCGTATCTCTGTCAGCATTGTCTGGCAAAAAAATAACAAAAGAACTAGAACTTGTACAGTCAAACTTAAGATAAAATAAATCACTTTTCTTTTTAGAATGAAAACAATTAAAATATTAAATTATAATGATACTCACTTTCTGGATTGTCTTTTATTTTTTTCTCCAGCTCCTCATTCTCCCTTATAAGAACAGCCACTTTGCTAGCTAAACGCTGTTCTCCTCTTCCAACTAAGATGCAGAAATTACAAGAAGCAAACATCAGTCATATAATATAAATATGAGAACAAAAACAGCATGGTGGGGAAATGAATGACTTACAGCTCTTATAGTGGCATCTTTTTCATCCAGCTCTCTCCTTTGCAGCAACGCAAGTTCTTCTATGCGTTTTATTTCTGTATTTTTATGGAAAAAGACTTGTGCTATTAAATAATATTCACAAAAGACATTACATATTATCCCACCAACAACACTGAAAGTTAAGGCTGGCCATTAAATAGGAAGGGTCAGGTGTGAGGTGCTAGATTTCACATACTGTCCAGTGTGATGGTGATGGATATGTATTGGAGAAAGGAATAAGCCTGGATGTTTACGTTTTTCATGTCAACACAAAGATTTACATTTTTCTCTTATGAGACAGGACAACAGAAAGGAAAGAAGAAAAATAAACAGCAGACAATCACATGAGTTCAGGCAAAATATAGCAACAAGAGAGAATAGACAATGTAATCAATGATTTTTGATAAGTATAGATGGAAACGAAAAGAAATTTACAGAATAACATAATTGGAAGAGGCCATGGTCATCTTCTAGTCCAACTCATTGCTTGAGCAGAAGACCCCGTACCATTCTATTTTTTTAATTTTTTTTTATTTATTTGTCAAAATATATAAGATAACACATAAAGTATAAACATAATTTGAATACATGAAAAGAGTAAGTAAAAAGGAATATTAGGACAGGGACGGTAGGCACTCTGGTGACTTATGCACGCCCCTTACAGACCTCTTAGGAATGGGGTGAGGGCAACAGTAGACAGTTTAAGGTTAAAGTTTTGGGGGTTTGGGGAAGAAACTACAGAGTCAGGTAGTGCATTCCAGGCATTGACCACTCTATTACTGAAGTCATATTTTCTGCAATCGAGTTTGGAGCAGTTTACCTTGTGTTTGTATCTATTATTTGCTTGTGTATTGTTGTGGACCAATGGTTGTCCAATCTCTTTTTTAAAACCTCCAGGGATGATCAGAGGAAAGTGTGCTAAGAAAAGTACCGGAGTGTGCTGAGATGGATAGACTGACAAAAGAAATAAAAGACAAAGGAGAAATGGAGTAATATTTGGTAAGGGATATATGGTACAAATGTTAGAGGAAAAGTTAAGAAAATATCAAATAAAGAAGATTTAGGAGTTAGAAAACAGTAATAAATCTGTATAAATATATATGACATAAAGTGTATGTTTATAAATCAGGATATTAATATATTAGTATGTATAAAGGACAATGGAACCACATGTATATAAAGGGAAAAATGGATATATAGCAGATGTATACCGATTCGGAAATGTTGCAAAGAGGAAAATTGTTAAAAACTTTTAAAAACTGTTTAATAAAAATATCTTTTAAAAAAACAAAACCTCCAGGGATGGAGCACCTGCAACTTCTGAAGGCAAGCCATTCCATTGGTTAATGGTTCTCACTGACAGGAAATGTAATTCTAGGTTGGAGCACTCCTTGAGAAGATTCAATCTTTGCTCCTTGTCCTGCCCTCAGGTGCTTTGGAGAATAGGTTGACCCCATTGGTCTCTGACAGCCCCTCAAATATTGGAAGACTGCTATCATGTTATATGTCATGTAAGAATATATGGTATGTATCATGCAATGTTATGCATTAAGAATCATGTTATGCATCATGCAAGAATGCATAGTCTTGCAGAGGTAAACAAAGTTTGCCTGTATTAGCAAACCCATGGTATTCTGTTTGCAAACCATTTAGTTTAAAAACCAGATTGAAGAAAGATTATGTTGCTTTGTTTACTTCAGCTGTAAATCAAGCAGAGATTCCAGGAAGGAGGCAAAGCAATTCTAGTGCAAAACATAAGAGGGCAGTGGTCTATATACAGTGGGAAATGGAGCGCAGTGGGATCACCCATAAAGATTCGGTAATGAGTCAACAATCTGTTTGATACTTTTTTCCTGAAGCACAACTATTTACATGCCATGTTCCTATTGTGGCAGGGGACAGGAGCTTCTGGCAAGTGACAGGCTGTTAATATCAACTGTCAGTCACAGTTTCAGTGCTATTGAATTGCTAACTTGCTTCACACTCTGGAACCATCTAAGCTGCCAGCAGCACAGACATCCAGTGTCACAGGTCTATTTGATGTGATTTTTTTTTTTAAAAAAAGGCAGAACTCTCTCTCTCTCTCTCCCTCCCCCCTCTCTCTGTATCTTTTTCTATAGTGACAAAGTATAGAATAACAAGAGCACAGAAACCGACACAGACTTTTAATTACAGAAAAGGGTACAATTATGCTGTCCCTGAATGTATGAAAACAGTGGGGCCCTCTGCATTATATAAGCCCCCTTTCCATGGGCCTCTGGAAGTCTTATTTTAGAATTACAGGAAATCCCCAAGACTATATCATTAAAATCTGGTGTCAATCACAGTTGACCTGATGGTTTTCAGCAGGAAAGAAAAATGAAGGAAGGGCTCTGGAAAACAGAGAAGCAAAAACAGAAGCCAACAGGTTGACATGTAAATGAAGATCCAGTCATCCAGGCCAAAAGTATCTAAAAGGTTAAACCATGGCAACTGGACCAAAGTTTAACCCCCTGCAGTCTGTATGGCAAGAGTGGTTTCTTCCCAACAACTTTCTGACTCTCTGCCTACACAAATTTTCATTTTGACTGAAGAAGTTACTTGGATGAGTAACGAAATATCTCAGTTAAAAAAAAAAACAATTTTGGTCCAGTTGCCATGATTTAAGCCAACAGAGCCCCAAATTTGTCCCTAACCATTATCCTCTCTGTACATGTAAAGGAAAGAGCTTCTTATTCTACCCATACTGGTTAGATCTATTTCTTGTTCCTTTCTTTATATCCCACTTTTATTATTTTTATAAATAACTCAAAGTGGTGAACGACCCAATGCTCCTTCTGCCTGCTTTTTTCTTTACCATAGCAACGCTGTGAGGTGGGTTAGGCTGAGAGAGAGTGACTTGCCCAAGATCACCCAGCTGGTTTTCATGTTTAAGGTAGGACTAGAACTGTCTCGTTTTTAGCTTAGTGCCTAATCCAGTAGATCAACCTGACTCTCTAAATCCAGTAGCCAGGCCTCAAGGCTGCAAGTTTTCTTATTACTTGCTACCTGATCCTCTTAAGTGGAGATGCCTGGCAATGAATCTGGGAACTTCTTTATGAAAAATATGCATTTTTCTCCTAGAGACATGTGTAATATGATACAAGCATTGACAAAAGCCATACAGGCCTTTCGCACAATAAAATGTGAGCCTTTTAAAAACCTATGCTCCTTCTGTTTCCCACCCTTGCCTACCTCATCTTCACAGGGATGGCAATCCATGACAACTCCCTGCAGGAGGAGTTGCTAGTAGCGCTGAAGAAACTTTTCAAGAGGCCACAAGCAGACTGAATTCTACAATATCCAACCTTCCCTTCTGTAGAAAGAATTTTAAGACAGCGGTGACATACCAAGTACAGAGCATCCTAAATGAAACAAGTCATCTGGGCAATTTTCAGTCAGAATTCAGACTTCAGCATGGGGCTGAGCTGAAGTGGCTTCAGGGGTGAAATTCAGCAGGTTCTGACAGTTCTGGAGAACCGGTAGCAGAAATTTTGAGTAGTTCGGAGAACCAACAAATACCACCTCTGGCTGGTCCCAGAGTGGGGTGGGAATGGAGATTTTGCAACATCCTTCCCCCAGAAGTGGAGAGGGAATGAGGATTTTGCGGTATCCTTCCCCTGGAATGGGGTGGGAATGGAGATTTTGCAGTATCCTTCCCCTGCCACGCCCATCAAGCCACATCCACTAAGCCACACCACACCCACCAAGCCACGTCCACAGAACCGGTAGTAAAAAAATTTGGATTTCACCACTAATGGTGGCTTTGGTTATTTTGGTTATTTAATGACTTTTCTTGTCTTATTTTGGTTCTGCTCCTTGCAACAGATGGTTGCAATTGGTTGCGGTGGGAGAAGAGAGGTTAACTCAGTGGCCTGTTATTTTTAACATCCACATGAAATCTCCGGGGGAGATCACCCAACGGTTTGGGATGTTAAAATTATAAATCACCATCACAGACTGCAGCAGAGATGTTATCAGTGTGCTATCCAGGAACCTGGAGGAGGAATCTGAATGGGAGAGAACAGCCTAACCTTGAACCCAAGCAAGATGGAGGCTTCTTCAACTCTGACTGGATGGTGGGGAACGGACGGATTTCATCTGACATCCAGTCAGAGCTGGAGAAGCTTCTGGGATGAGAAACAAAATGTCTTCAAAGAAAAAATAAGAAAGTCCAGTTGCCTCCTGAAAAAGCACCTTTGCGATTCTCAGTGGTAGCATTGTTGTTGTGTGTTGCTGCAGAACAATCTCCCCATGAAGATTTCTTGATGGCTTTCAGAAGGCTATTAAAACTGAGCTTTTTTGGAGAACATTCCAGAATGTTGATAACTGAAAATCAGTAAGTGATTTTCACCCACCGTGCCACATTTTATTGCTAACTGTTAATTTTTGCTATTATGGTGCATGCTGTTCTAAACGTTTTCCCCTCTCTTTATGCTATTTCTGTTTTAATTTTACTGTGGATGTTTTAATTTTTCCTTTTTATATTTTGCATATCTCCAAGTCATGAGATTGTGGTAATACAGGATCACAAAGTATCTTTACAGTACTAAAACTAGAATGCTATCAATTAAAAAAAAAGTAAATGCTGGATTTGACCACAATAAACTTATCATCAAGGCATTGAGACCGTTTTCAAGAAAAAAACTAAACATTTTTAGAATCAGAACTATAATAGTGTACACGAGAGCACTTTGTTTGCTATGGACTATAGTACTACAAGATTATTTTTACCCAACGCTGTGTGCCATAGGATGTGAATGGCCTGTCAGTCAGTGATAACGTGAGTTACTTTCTCAATCTCTTGTGACACAACAGGTCTCTCTTGAAATCTAATTGGGCGGGGGTGGGTGGGAGGGAGACATTTTAAAATGAGTTTCAGTTGCCTCCATTTCTATTCTTACAGTTTGTGGATTCTGAAATTTCATACGTGTTCTGCCAGTAGTGTGGAAAATTGTAGCTCCTGACCAATGATACAAAAAACACTTTTGCCAGTCACATAGAAAAGAATTCGAAAGGAGCAAATCCAGTAATTGCTGTTGGGTGAACTTCCTTTTATACACTAAAAATCATTAAAATAAACAACATTTTTATTTTTCTCCCTTCAGTATTATCAGTGTGTGTGATTGGCCTTTATATATTGATTTTCAGGCTCAATATAAGGCAGAGAGCAACCAGGATTGCCCCAAGATACTTAAAGATATCTGCACATAATTTAGCTGCCTTCTACCAAAAGCAAATAATCTGGCTGAGGTTAACAGGATCCTGTCAGTCACAGCTGACAATGATAGTTCATGCTTATTCAGAAGTTTTCACATGGCAAACCTGAAGAAATCAAGATGTTAATTTGTTCAACAAATACATGTGGGCTTGGGGGAAAAAGGTGAAATGCCTTCCCAGTCCAATTAGGAAGATTTTTTTTAAAAAAAACTAAACCAAGAAGGCCTAATAAAATGTTTATTTCTTCCTATCATTTTATTCATTGTGTTTACTTATTACATTGTCTTGTCTAGCCCAGGATTGAGTCATTCACATATGAACCCTGAAAATTAATAGGTCTAAGGCTGACTTTCTCACTTCTTTTAAAACCTTTCCTTGTATACTATCCTAATGCCTTGGTAATGTCTCTCAATTTTTGATTACAACCATGAAATCTTGACCTTCTCTTTGATTTGTGTTGTCTCCTGATCAGGTTGTTGCCTAGGATATAAAGATGGAAAACATGAATATATTTCTCCTTCTTATTCTATATTGTTGTAATTTTTTTGAAGTTTATTAAACAAATTGCACAATCCCCCTGTGTAAGAAAGCTGCAAAATTTCAGCTGAGCAGACAGAGGGAGGGAGCCAGTTTGGTGTACTAGTTAAGGCACTGGGTAGAAACTAGGAGACTGAGAATTCTAGTCCTGATTTAGCCACAAAGCCAGCTGGGTGATCTTGAAACAGTCACACCCTCACAGCCCTAGGAAGAAGGCAAGAACATCAGCAAAATATACTGATTTTCCCCCCTTCAATTTTAAAACTATGTTCATCTACTTCCAGTCTATCCACCTTTAATGTATACTTGGCAAATAGGTTTAAATAAATAAAGGAGAGATACAGCCTTGTCTCGCTCTTTTGCCAACCTGGGAGCTGGTCTGTTTCACTATGTTCTGTCTAGATTGTGGCCTGCTTTCCTGTGTGTATAGTTTGCCTGATGTAGATATAGACACAGATGCAGACATCACATGAGAATGCTAATTAATGCAGTAAATATAATTACCAAGCAAAATAATAACTAGTCCTTGTCTCCCAAATTCCAAATTATAGGCCCTTGCGTATAATTTATACGACCTGAATTGCTGCATGATCTTTTGTTCTGGAGTTAAGTGTTCCATAAATATCACCACACTTGTAATTCCTTACGTTGTCTCTTAATGATTGGAAAGACAGTCAATGGACCACTGGAACTTGACTTAAAAGACAAAAGTAGCAGAAGGCAAATAAGGATACCAGGTCTGAACTGATTCCATTTCTAAAAAGCAAATAAGCCAATCAGCAAAGCTTGGTTTTGCATCTTTGCTCCACTAAGGTGCCAAATATGGCCAAACTAATCCAATTCATGGATCTTGTGAATGTATACCTTCGCTGTTCAGACTATGAAATGTAATCAGAACTGCGGGGGGGGGGGGGGGGACAAGAGGGAAACATGCCACCAGAGTGCAACAGTTAGTCACAGCATCCTGGCTCCTGGAAATATTCATAGGTGTTCTGTCCTCACTACACGTTAGTCTGTGTGCAGCTCGACATGCAGCTAAACCCACCTATCCAATAAAACAGACCGTGTGCATAGATCTGAATGCTTTATTGAAAGAACAGAATATGG
Source organism: Arizona elegans (assembly GCA_022577455.1). Classification (NCBI taxonomy): domain Eukaryota; kingdom Metazoa; phylum Chordata; class Lepidosauria; order Squamata; family Colubridae; genus Arizona; species Arizona elegans. The sequence continues at coordinate 192,244,991 of JAKOOJ010000001.1, forward strand.
TGAAACTGGGAAAAATAGGGATACATACAATGAGAACCAAATAAAAACATAGACAGTATTGGGTTACTGCTGAGCATAACAATTAATAAATACAAGCAATCTAAATCTCACCAGCGATGCTGTGTGTGTGGGATGTGGGTTTGTCCTTGCATGACCATGTGCCACAGATTAAGATGATTCTTCTTTGTGCTTCTGCCTTCTCCAAATGCTAAAGGAAATGGAGTCTGGCTTCCCAGCATGCACTTGTTTTGAGAGTGTGGGTTGATATGTAAAGGGGTGGGGTCAGCTTCAAACAATATACTTGGTATTTGTCTCTCTGGCCACTAGATGGGACTAGAGAGCAACAACAGTATATAAAGATAGTATGTTGGGGCATATTTGTCCCTCCAGCCACTGGATGGGACTAGAGAGCAACAACAGTAAAATAAAATAAAATAAAATAAAATAAAATAAAATAAAATAAAATAAAATAAAATAAAATAAAATAAAATAAAATAAAATAAAATAAAATAAAATAAAATAAAATAAAATAAAATAAAATAAAATAAAAATTATATGCTGGGGCATGGCAATAGGTATTGATCAGGCATGAAGTTGCAGGCCTATAGCTCAACAGCAATCTTCAACAAAGATGGTTGTTCAAATGGTAGATACACGGCCATTTTATTGGAGAATATGGGAGTTATTTGAATTGCATCCAAGCAATGAAAGAGTGAATAAAGATTGCATTGCAAATGAAAACCCAGGAAAGTATCCATGAAGAGGAATGAAATTTAGAAGCTACAGAGAGTTATTAATTGGAAATAAGTAATTTGTTTTTCTACAGTGAAGAAAACCTCATTTTAATTGGGAATAAGTCATTTTTTTCCCTGTATCTAAGAAATGAATGTATTAGTACAAGATAACAAAATCTCAGTTTGCCTAAGATATACTTAACTGCCTTAAAAGCACATGAGCGTGAATACCATCCAAGTATCAGAATCATTAGTTCAAAGGATTTCATGCCAGTATACCTTGTTACTGATTAGGTAATAACAGTACATAACTGAAGTTGCTGGCTTTCATGATTGAGGTATTTTTCTATTTGCTGACTATTTTCAAATATTTTTAATAATTCATTTTAATGATGGCAATTAAAGAGAGCTCTCTTTTCCTCCCCTAATGGCTCAGAACCAAGAAAGCAGAGCTTGATTTTCCAAAGAACAACAGGTGATGTTTAAAGCCAATTATCCCCACCCCCATCCCTGTAATCTAATTTTGACTCCTAAGCATCTGAAGTCAACAAGAGCATTTTAGTGCTGTGAAAATGGAGCTTACAGAGCATACAGAGCATTATCAAGACGTGTGGCATAAATGGGTTATATGAGTTTAAAATTCTGTCCTACTTTGGCAGAGTTCTGAGTTAAATTTGTATTTGATATCCAATTCAAGAAGGGAAAGGACCATAGTGGCGATAAAAGCGGCGAAATCTAGCTATTTTGCCGCTCTTATCGCATCATCAGATAATCGCCCAGCCGCCCTGTTTAGGGTGACCCGCTCCCTCCTCCATCTGGAAGCGCAGGATGATCCCTTGCAGGGTCGAGCTGAGGATTTTGTGCAGTATCTGTATGACAAGATCGCTCAGATTCGGGAAGTCCTGGCCTCTGACTGGGTAAGTCCGGACGGGATGACTGAGGCAGGTCTTGAGAGTTATCTGGGAGGAGTTTGATCCTGTGGCTCCCGAGGACATGGACAGGATCCTGGGACGGCTGAACGCAACCACATGTTTATTGGACCCGTGCCCCTCCTGGTTGGTACTGGCTTCCCGGGAGGTTACACGAGGCTGGCTCCAGAGGATTGTTAATGCTTCTTTGAGTGAGGGGGTCCTGCCGGCCACTTTGAAAGAAGCGGTGGTGAGGCCCCTCCTCAAGAAGCCCTCCCTGGATCCAGCTATTTTGGCTAACTATCGTCCAGTCTCCAACCTTCACTTTGTTGCGAAGGTTGTTGAGAGTGTGGTGGCGCGGCAGCTTCCCCAGTACCTGGATGAAGCTGTCTATCTAGACCCACTCCAGTCCGGCTACCGGCCTGGGCACAGCACGGAAACGGCATTGGTCGCATTGGTGGATGATCTCTGGAGGGCTCGGGATAGGGGTTGTTCCTCTATCCTGGTCCTGTTAGATCTCTCAGCGGCTTTTGATACCATCGACCATGGTATCATGTTGCACCGGTTGAAGGGGTTGGGGGTGGGGGGCACCGTTTTGCGGTGGTTCTCCTCCTACCTCTCTGACCGGTCGCAATCCGTGTTGACGGGGGCAGCGGTCGACCCCGAGGCGCCTTGTTTGTGGGGTGCCACAAGGGTCGGTTCTCTCGCCCCTTCTGTTCAACATTTATGTAAAGCCACTGGGTGAGATCATCCGTGGCTTTGGGGTGGAGTTCCATCAGTACGCCGACGACACCCAGCTGTACATCTCCATCCCAGGCCACCCCAACGATGCCCTTGAAGTGATGTCCCGGTGCTTGGAGGGTGTGTGGGCCTGGATGGGGAGAAACAGGCTCAACCCTTCCAAGACTGAGTGGCTGTGGCTTCCGGCGTCCCGATATAGCCAGCTGGTGCCATCACTGGCTATTGGGGGCGAATCACTGGCCCCCACAGAGAGGGCTTGCAACTTAGGCGTCCTCCTGGATGCACGGCTGTCTTTAGAAGAGCATATGACGGCCGTGGCCAGGGGGGCTTTTTATCAGGTTCACCTGATACGTCATTTACGTCCCTTTCTGGATCGGGACTATGCATGGTCACCCAAGCACTCGTAACTACTGCAATGCTCTCTACATGGGGCTCCCCTTGGGGTGCACCCGGAGGCTGCAGTTGGTCCAGAATGCGGCCGCACGGAGGATTATGGGAGCGACGGGGCGCTCACATATAACACCTCTCCTGCACGAGCTGCATTGGCTTCCTGTGGTCTTCCGGGTGCGCTTCAAGGTGTTGGTGACCACCTTTAAAGTGCTCCATGGCTTAGGGCTGGGGTATCTGCAAGATCACCTTCTGCCGCCAATAGCCTCCCACCGACCGGTTCGCTTGCACAGAGAGGGCCTCCTCAGGGTTCCGTCGGCCAAACAGTGCCAGCTGATGACCCCCAGGGGGAGAGCCTTCTCTGTGGCAGCACCTGCCTTCTGGAATGACCTGCCCCCTGAGATACGCACGATATCAGACCTCCGGACTTTTCGTCGGGCCCTGAAAACACACTTATTCCATCTAGCTGGGCTGGCTTGATCCTCATCCTCTCAGTTTTTAATTTGAATTTGGTTTTAATTGGTTTGTTTTAAACTTGGGCCAAAATTATTTAATTGTTTTTTTAAATGTTTTTTAAATTTTATATGTTATGTTTTATCTTGGCTGTACACCGCCCTGAGTCCCGCAGGAGAAGGGCAGTATAGAAATAAAATACAATTAAATAAATAAATAAATAAATAATATGAATGCATTTGAGCTCAGTCAACTAGCATGGGTTGGTCTCTTTTCATGCATAATATGCTACATATCTAGACTACATCGTCTCATTTGTTTTGCTGCTCCATATCATCAACACCAAGGCTACCCTATATGGAAACACTGGAATTAAAAACAAATCAGGCTGATGGCTAACCATTAAGAGAGCCTATCAGCAAATGAACCTACCATGAACCAGTCTTGCCATCAATGGCCATGAAGCACCTCCATCAAGATGGTCCCATCCTTAATTCCTGACTGATTGGAGTAAAGGCATACAGGATAGCAGGAAGCAATATAAACTGGCCGGTGGTGGGATTCAACCAGTGTAACAAGCGGTTCGTGCACGCGGTACAATTAAAAACAGCTCTAAAACATGTCTTCTACTTCAGCCCTGGTGAGTGAAACAGCTGACATGTGGCAATCCACTCTGCCACGCTGATCAGCTGGGTTCAAACACAGGAAATAAAGGTCATATAGCGCAGAGGCGGGCAGGCCCACCTGATCGTTCCAGAGAACTGGTTTGCTCTCAGCTGATGATCGGAGCTATCGGTACGCCTGAACCAGTGCGAACCGGTAGAATACCATGTCCGGCACATTTGTTTGGCAGTTTAGGGAGAAAATGAGGGAAATATGGTAGCATTGCTTTGCATATAAGCATATGATTTTGATATGGCCTGCCCCATTTTCCTTGTAATAGATGCGCAGGGAAAAGCTTCTTGATAGAAATACTGAGATATCTGGAACTTTCTTCAGATACTTGTCTGAATCTTCTTTTCTCTTAGGGCAGTGTTTCCCAAACTTTTGACATATGTGTACCCCTTCTATAATTTTCGTAACACTGAGTACCCCTCATAAAAAACATATGGTACCCCTGGGGGTACGCGTACCACACTTTGGGAAACACTTAGAAAAGACTGCAATTCTCCGGCGTTTAAACAGCTCCGCGGCTCAATGTCAACTGTTAATGTTCCCGCAGTTTAAAAATGGCCGAACCTGAGCTGCGCGAAGGATGTGCAGAAGTTCCCGCCATAATGAGTTGCGATACGATGTACGATGGCCCCAGTTCCTGTGTAAAAACTGTGATACGCGCCTATTTCTTTCCTTGTTCTGTGGGCGCAGCTAAACACGGTGCAGTGGATATTCCCACGTGATCCCCACCAAACTCCGGTGCAACGCGTACCCCCACCAAACTCTTCCCGTACCCCTGGGGGTACGCATACCATACTTTGGGAAACACTGTCTTAGGGAATGCAGTTATGGTTTCTATCTGTTCATACTGTCTTCACAAGCTCTTAGTTTAATCCAGTATTTTTTAAAGTCAGCAACTTTAAGATATGTGGACTTCAATTCCCAGAACACCCCAGCCAGCATGAGGACAGGAAACACTGGTATAATTCATACTTGATGCAGCAGAAATAATGTTCTACACTACAGAATATATACCCCGTTGCTTTTATTTGAAAGTACAATAACAGAGAGCCAGTTTGCTGTAGTGGGTAAGGCATCAGGCTAGAAAACTGGAGAGTGTGAATTCTAGTCCCACCTTAGACACAAAGCCAGGTGACCCTGAGCCAGTTGCTTTCTTTTGGCCCCAGAAAGCAGGCAATGTCAAACCTTGTCTGAAAAACCTTGCCAAGGAACCTGCAAGGACTTGTCCAGGCAGTCTCCACAAATTGGACATGATTGAAGGGAAGTGTTGGAAGGAAAAATCCATCTGGTTCAGTTCCAAGAGAGACTGGGAGAAAGACGCTGGGTATAAAATGGAGGTTGGAGGCTGATTGGAAAGAAGATCCATTTATTGATGAACAGAACCACCAGGGTTTGGGGTTCTGGATCAGCTGAACAAATGGTTGAATGAGTGAATGGATCTTTATAGGTTTCTGTGATGTTGAAGTTTGAACTGCTCTGGGGGTAGTGCAATGAAGTGTCTTGTGCTCTGAAAGGGTGTTGGGCAATTCCTATTGTGGCTTAATGGCTTTCGTCCTGTATTGGATCTTGGGTGAGGGGCTGCTTTCTAATCCTATCATTCTGGCTTTGTTAGCTGTCAAACTTTGCTGCAAGGACTTTCGAAATACTCTGTCTTGAATGGGCTTCTGCTGGCAGTATTTGCTTTGCTTATGGATAGTGCCATCTAGATACTTGTCTTCCTCTTTCAATAAGCTCCTTATCTCTTAAGTGCTGTCATCTGCTGTGGGCTATTAAGAAAGACTGGGGGCTGCTTTCTGTCTTTAAGAGCATGTTTCTCCATTTCTCCTTTAGGGAAAATATAATATTCTACCTTTTTAATATTTCCCAAAATATTTCATTCTTCCGGAGGGGCGGGGGGCTTCCCACAATCACATCAATAATACTTGTAGAGGGGTAATGCAAGGTAATCCTTTGCCATGTGTAGTTATGAAGAGACTCATCCTTAAGCCATTATTCAAAACAATTTTTTTTTCTAAGTAACTCCTCAATGAACAATCAACTTTCTTGTCCAGTACATACTTCTGTACTGGAATGGCTCACTTTTTTTTGGGGGGGGGTAGTTTCTTTGCCATCCATCCATTATAGTCACCTAGTATCATTTTTTTCCTCCTGGGTCATAGATTTTCAGAATGTTGCACAGTTTTTCGCTCCCCAAATTCCCCTTTGGTTCTTCCATTTTTGACAATTCACTGGAACAAAACATGTAAGCTGTACCAACCTATAAATTCCTATCTTCTTAAATATGGACAGTAAACCTAGAAGATACCAATTGATACATTCTGATATACATTCCACATGATTAGAATGCTTTAATTCAGATCTGTTGCATCCTTTTCCCTTTCTCCTAGTTTCCCAGATACACAATTTATCTGGTTTTCTTTCATTCCCTTCATTCAAACATTAAATCATGTCCTTTGCTATTTTCCTACAGTCCAAGTCACAATTTTTCCTTTGTCATGATCATTACCAGATGGACCCATAAATAAATATTGATCTCTGACAGTGGTGGAATTCAATTTTTTTTTACCACTGGTTCTGTGGGCATGGCTTGGTGGGCATGGGGTGGCTTGGTGGGCGTGGCAGGGGAAGGATACTGCAAAATCTCCATTCTCACCCCACTCCAGGGGAAGGATATTGCAAAATCCCCATTCCCACACCACTCTGGGGCCAGCCAGAGGTGGTATTTGCTGTTTCTCTGAACTACTCAAATTTCCCCTACCGGTTCTCCAGAACCTGTCAGAACCTGCTGAATAGCACCCCTGACCTCTGATACCCAGCCTGCCTTTGGTCAATACACTTTTTAGTAAGATACTGAAAATGCAAATTAAAATTGGTTATAGACAGGTATGCCACATGAAACATGACTTTCTAAAAGCAACAAGATATGCTATAAGAACAGCCAAAGCCATTTTATTCCACACTGCTCTATGTACTTAAGTCAAGAGACTACATTACAAGCCGATGGGCTCATTCCACCTGCACACATTCAGGATAGAAAATATTTTTGATGCAGATTTTGTTGGCGGGAGCATATCTAACTGGGCAAAAGAGCAAGACGTTTTAGCAGATAGCTATCTAGTTAAGGTGCCTTTCTCCCTTTGTATTGTTTGTCTTGGCAGTATAAAATTCTGCCTTTAGAAACATTTGCAAGCCGAACCTAAATCACTTATTTGAAATAAGTCCAGTTTGTATGGGTGCACTTTTGACAAATTTATATTCCCAAATGGATGTTCCTGAATTGTTTTTCCGAGTATTGTCCAATTCAATAGTCGGTATATATAATAGCAAATCCTTATTTGACATTGCTGGAAAGAACACAGGAAAGCAATAAAAAATGGCCCCTTTGATAAAAAGATTAGGGACCATTGTTAGTCTGGTTCGATGAGCAATGCAGGTCTATTGAGAAAGAAACTTACTGCCAAATACACAGACACAGGATTGCAATCAAATATTATATAAGGCTGGAGTCGGAAAGCGCAGCTGAAATAACATTTGTGTGTGTGTGTGTGTGTGTGTGTGTGTGTGTGTGTGTGTCAATGATGGGTTTCAAATTTTTTTACTACCGGTACTGTGGGTGTGGCTTGGTGGGTGTGGCATGGCTTGATGGGAGTGGCTTGATGGGAGTGGCAGGGGAAAGTTATTGCAAAATCCCCATTTCCTCCCGATCAGCTGGGACTTGGGAAGCATAGATGGGGCGGGGCCAGACAGAATTTTTACTACCGGTTCTCTGAACTACTCAAAATTTCCACTACCGATTCTCCAGAACTGGTCAGAACCTGCTAAAACCCACCTCTGGTGTGTGTACATGTAACTTGAAAAACATAACTATCAAGTGAAATACCCTGCTGGCTATACTGGATAGCTACATATTTTATACTCATGTGTGTATATACATTTACAGATTTGCAATGATTGCAGTACTTGACAGGTGACTGACAGTTGAGATATACTGAATCTCCAAGAGAACTTTCTTATATAAACTAATACGTGCACAATTTTAAATTAATTTTATAGAAAATTAAATAATATTAAATGTTATTGCTTTAAGAACTCATATGTTGCTTTAGATATAAATTGACCTCTTGCAATTAATACAGGCAGTCCTTGACTTACGGCCACAACTGAGCCCAAAATTTATGTTGCTGAGCGAGACATTTGTTAAGTGAGCTTTGTCCCATTTTACGACCTTTCTTGCCACAGTTGTTAAGTGAATCACTGCAGCTCTTAAATTAGTAACTCGATTCTTAGGTGAATCTGGTTTCCTCATTGAGTTTGCTGGTCAGAAGGTTGCAAAACATGATCACATGCCCTTTGGACACAGCAACCATCATTAATATGAGTCAGTTGCCACTTTTTTTTCAGTGATGTTATAGCTTTGAATGGTTGCTAAGTGAACTAAGTCGAAGACCACCTGTATAAAACAAGCAGTAATAAAATATCTGTACAAGCAGTAAAAAATAGCACTAGAAAACCTTTAAATGGGAACAAGGAAGAAGAGAGGAAATTAAATCTCTGAAAAAATCAGTGTAAGTACTAAATGAATGACTTAGTCAAGAATGTCTTACAGATCGCATGCAGTGGTGGAATTCAGCTGGTTCATACCAGTTCAGGCGAACCGGTTGTTAAATTACCTACCCACCTACCTGCTATCAAAATGGATCCTGGGCACTGTGCTGTGCTGCAATGGAGAAATGGGCAATGGGAGAAGGCCGCTTTCCTTCTTTCTTCTTCCTGCTCTTCTTCCTTCCCTCATGCCGGCCACTCTGTTGCCCATTTCTCCATTGCAGTGCAGCACCCAGGACCCATTTTGATAGCTGGAGGGTAATTTAACAACTGGTTCGCCAAGGATCAGGTTGCCCATTGCAGAAGTCTCGGTCCGCTTGTGCGGCAGAGCTGAAGGATGGGGATGGGCCACGCCTCCCACGACAGCTAACCTGACCCTGGGCGAAGTGGTTGTTGAATTATTTGAATCCTATCACTGGTCGCATGCTACCATTGAGAAGACAATTTTGCTCATTGTTCTCCGTTTAATTTCAGATGAATGTACTCAGTATATGGACAAGTGAATGCCAGACTTGATAATTCTTATAGGGCTTACACATCTGCACGTTTTACAGCTTTTGCTCCTTAAAACCTCCCAAATTCTCAAAAATGGATTATAAAAAGAATAAAAATATTGAACTTGCTCATTCTAGAGAGGCTCTGGAAGACACAAAAGAATTGTTTTTTATACTTCTGCATTAAAGTTTTCAATGCAAGAGCCAGATCTTTGAATTATCCTAAGAAATGTAGTACAAAAGTAGTTGCATAAACACTGGGAAATACATTGTCATTGTCTAGACTTAGCTATTCCTTTCCTGGCTGTGTTCTGACTCAGCAACCAGAGAGTCTTCAGAGGCAGCTTCACACATACACATCTGTGGTATCTGGCACTTATTTAAACATAGTTAACAATGACTCTCTCTCTCTAACCAGAAAAGGTCATTGCTGGTACACCCAGTATGACAGGGCCTCATGGAAGACCCCACAGTGCATATCAGCCAGTGAATCTGGGACAGAGTTAAGAAACTGATGGACTTCAGAAGGTTTGGACAATTCTCAGAATCTTTGGCTGTAAATCACCCTAGCTGGTCCTGATAAGAATTAATCTCCAAAATGTCTGAAGGTCAGCTAGATTGTTTGCAACTTCTTGAGAACTATCTTCAGGTAGCAAACCTATTGATCTCACTTTCTAGGTAGAACACCAGCCACAAAAATCCCTTCAAATTCTTGGAGATCCTTCATTCTTTGTGGGTTGCAAATTGTGCAGACTGAGCAAGCCCAGGCAAGGTTTGGGGCATGTGTGTGTGAGATCCTATCCCTCCTGCATTACAAATGAATGTGAAACTGAAAAATAAGAAACAATTTGCAATTCAGGCTGGTGGTCTCATTTAAAGAAAATCAGTTCAAAATCAAAGACTAACAACCCATAATTGCTCTTTCAAGGCAAACTATTTTTTAAGATATTAGCCATGGATTTGTGGTATTTATGTGCCGATTCCAATTACCTTTGATGTTGGGAGCTCTAATGCAAAATATCAACCTGAAGTTGAACAAATGTTAGCATTAACATTCTGGAAATTGTGACATGATCCATCTTGTTTGCAGGGCAATCAAATAAACTGATATAAATAAGTACAAATATTTATATGTAAATTGTGCATTGAGTTTAAAGGAGATGAGGTTCAAAAACAAGGTAAGTCCACATCTAAAGAAAAGAGCAGATTTGATTTGGTGAGTCATACATGTTATGTAGAACCTTGTCGGGGACTTTACAGGATGGAACATGTGGGATAAAATAAAATAAAATAAAATAAAATAAAATAAAATAAAATAAAATAAAATAAAATAAAATAAAATAAAATAAAATAAATAAAATAAAATAAAATAAAATAATAAAATAAAATAAAATAAAATAAAATAAAATAAAATAAAATAAAATAAAATAATAAAATAATAAAATAATAAAATAAAATAAAATAAAATAAAATAAAATAAAATAATAAAATAAAATAAAATAAAATAAAATAAAATAAAATAATAATAAAATAAAATAAAATAAAATAAAATAAAATAAAATAAAATAAAATAAAATAAAATAAAATAAAATAAAATAAAATAAAATAAAATAAAATAGGGACATATGATCAAAGTACTGTAAATAAAATATATGACTGCTTCTTCCTATGCAGTGTGGCTTCAGCAGTATTAGTACTCCAGTGTTCAGTCTTCAGCATTCCCAATCCCAGTGCATTTGAAAAGTTTATGATTGGAGAAGGTGAATAGATGAAAAATATAATAATATCATCAACAGGCACATAGAGTTAAACAACATCTACATACCAATCAAAAGATACAATCAAACAGCCAGAAAAGAAATAAAAAAACCAGAACAACTCCCCACTAGCAATCAACACCCAGATCAGCAGAGATTAACTAGAGCAAAAATCAAGAAGTAAACAATATCCCAATCCAGGAACTACCAACTCAGACAAACAAGTTGACAGTAAACAACAGCCTAATCAAGGAAGTGCAAAGACCACCCCCACTAATTCTGACAGGGCAAGCCACTAACTTATAAAAAGAGAACAAACCCCATTCTCTCCTAGCACTGAAGATGATACCTAGTCTGATAATGAAACGTCTGCAAGAAAACAACTAAGCTCAGAGAGCACCAAGGACTCCATAGTTCAACCCTGAGTTACAAATGTTCTTTTCTTTTGAAAATTGTAATCCTTGCACATCTGGAAGATGAACTATCAAGTTGGGAGGCAGTTTAGCAATGTCTGTCAGCCAAGTTTCTGTTTTACTAATCCTTGTCATATAACTTATTTTCAGTAATGGAAATATTTAATGGGATTTTTAGCTAATCCAAAAACAAAAGAATTGTTATTGCTTAAGTCTTCAGTGTCCCCTTGAGCGTGGCTTATGATAAAATAATTTCTCCTTGGCTCCAAATTCAGTGCCAAAATTAGAGAAGCAGAATGCTTGGTGGCAGTTTTATCTTCATCCTGGGTATAGAAATTTGCTTGTCCTGGTAGTAGTTAAAATAAATTCACACACCCTCATATCTTACCAACACTTTCAAAACCATTATTACTAAAAGGATAGTTTTTGTGGCTTCTGGTAAATGTAGTCTCAATACTACTGGAAAACCTTAGATTCAGAAGGCTCAACGAAAGATCCTTGGATTGAATCATTTAAAATAGTCTTGACTAATTTAAGGCTGTCTAGATTACTGGGACCACAACTACCATCATTCCCAACTGACTATGATGGCAAAAATTGATATAGAAGAAAACCAGATTCCAAGTGACCTGCCTCAGAATCAGCCCTCTGAGGTCTCCCAGAATTATACTGCTCATTTTCTAACAAATGTTTACCCTTTTTGTAAGAAATGTAAGAAATAAACGCTTTAAACTTCCAAAAAGCTTATCACAGATATTAACACAATAAAAGCCGTCCAATCTACCGACAAGAGGAACACAGACACAAAAGTGGAGTTTGAAAATTCTAGATCTGCCTTCTTCAGTGATTCCATAATGCAGGGGTCCCCAACCCCCAATCTGTGGCCTAGTGCTAGGTCGCAGCCCGTTCAGAACCGGGCTGCGGAAGTGGTGGGGGAGCACATGTGCACATACTCACATGTGTACAAAGCTGCATTTGTGAAAGTGGCATGCGTGCAAAACCATCCCTCTCTCCCCCACCCCACTGCTCTACCTCCGACGGTCTGCCAAACCGAAGTGGTTGGCAACTGCTGCCATAATGTAACTACTCCATTCCCTGTAGCTTCCTGAGGGGGGTGTGGTAATTTAAAATGAAACTGCAGCTGTAACAAGTTTGCTCACATCTGCTCTGAAATTTCTGCGATCTTCAAGCTTTTCTTTAAATACGGTAATTAACTCCTACTCACTAACTCCTCTCAATAACTTCATATATTGGCCTTCGTTCTGGGGATGGAATTAGAAAACATTGGGAAGGCAGAGCTCCTTCCTCATCAAGCACAACACTCTTCCATTTTTAAGGGTGACTAAAATGGCTATTTTGTGAAAGAAAACTTTCGAGGGGGGGGGGGGGCTATTAGCTACAGCCGAGACACTCAAACCTCCTACATCTGCTAATTCATTTTTATTCCATGAAAAGCTACGTGCAGCTCCATGTACTCACATCCTGACTGTGAGCAAAAGGCTGTAGAAAAATTGGAAAAGAATTCTGCATTCGAAATTTTCCTAGCCCTAAGAGGATTGCATGGTGCACGGCTGAAAACAGTTTAAAGACTCCTGTGGTGTTTAGCAGAAGTTAACAATCCTACAGGTTCCATTAATTTCATCACAGGATTAGACTTTCTCACACATATAAGCCGAATATTATCGATGATCTGGAATCAATGTGACAACTGCCAGTCAACTTTTTAAAAGGCTCTTTGAGGTTTAATTTTATATTTAAAAGTGCACCAAGCAAGTGGCTGGTTGAGGTGTTTGGCTAAAGGGCAGCTAATAAATCTTGTACATCGATGACCTAGTGATTGGGAAACCAATGGACTTCAGCTCTGGCAATAAAATTTGATTTTTTTGGAACCATCATGAAAAAGCACTGGGAAAAGTTTGAGCCTTGTCTGAGAAAATTTAGAAAATGTTTCCGTTTGGTACAGTTGCAGTCTATTAAGAGAAAAGAAGGGGAAAAGCTGCCAAATGGGATTAGAAAAAGTCAAGACCTTTGTAATTGACCCAAAGAATTCTGAGAATAATCCCATTCTCCTTTCTTGAGGGTAGGACTTTCTAGGAATAATAGATTTTGGGAGAGATTTGTCAAAAGCAGATGGTTTTGAGAAAAAGTAGAGACAAGAAATTCAAGAGGTCATTAGGCCAGCTTTACAGTGTATATGGTCTATGTCTGTAATCAGAGGAAGGCAAACCAGAAAAAAAAACTATCTATCTATCTATCTATCTATCTATCTATCTATCTATCTATCTATCTATCTATCTATGAATATTAATATGAAGGCAACAACTCAAAGAATCTCTTGCCATTGGGTGGGAATGAAGGTCTCAAACATCTGATGGGTTTTATCAGGACAAAACGAAAAGCCCCATTCATCTAAAGGGAATAATACTATATATGGGATACTATATTAATATCCTAATGTTTAACAAAGACCTAATCAGGAATCACATCTTTGAACTAAAACCATGTGTAGCATATGTGAGTAGCCAATACTTTTTCAAATTATTTTCTTTCACAAGAAAACATCAGGCTAAATAGGATGGGCACCATTCCTGATGGTAATGTGTGGAATGGAGTACTCTGGAAGCATTTGAAGAAAACCTGTGGGGATACATCATCCCCATCGCCAAATTGTTTCTCCCCCCGCTCCTCCAAGGTTCAAAACAGAGGAGGGATCCCCCCAGTGTCTCACTTTCTATTTCTATTCTGTTGCTGTTACACACATAAAAGGGTGAAAATTGGAATAAGCAAAGGGCACTTCCTTTGGGACTGTCCATGCTACTTACCCACAGTGCTGTTTCCTCTGTTGTGTTCTTTTGAGATAGATTATGTAAACTGTTTTTAATATATTCATTTCTCCCTCTGCCTGCTTTGTCTTTTATCCAGTTTTTGCTAGTTAATGGTTGGTGGGGGGGGGGTTGTTGTATTTCCTGATGTTTAATGAACAAACATGCTGTTGTTGTTTGACTAGCTGAATTGAGCAGCTTGCCTGTCTACTCTTATCTGGATATAAGAATTGGCTGGGAATCTGTTGGGTGCACATTACTCACAGTAATTTTCCAACAAAATCAATACAATGAAACGATTTAATGTCTCCTGCCCATTCTGGGCAGAAATACTAAAAGTAAGTTTCATAATCTTCGAATAGCATGAACAGACAGTCATAATTCTTTATTTATTCACTAGCTACTTAGGATCAGGAAAAATAGCCAAGTTGTTAAGCAGAAAATGTGGTTTATTCTACAATGTTCTCTAAAGTAACACTACCCTCTTTTGAATACAAACACATCTACAGATAGTCCTCAACATACAACAGTTTATTTAGTGACCGTTCAAAGTTACAACAGCACTGAAAAATGTAACTTATGACTATTTTTCACAGTTACGACCTTTGCACCATCCCCATGATCATGTGTTCAAAATTCAGATGCTTGGCCACTGGTTCATATTTATGACCGTTGCCATGTCTCAAGTTCATGCGATCACTTTTTGCAACTTTCTGACAAGCAAAGTCAATGGGGAAGCCAGATTCATTTAACAACCGGGTTACTAACTCATTCACTGCAATGATTCACTTAACAACGGAGGCAAGAAAGGTCGTAAAATGGGGCAAAGCTCACTTAACACATGTCTTATTTAACAACAGAAATTGTGGGCTCAATTGTGGTCATAAGTTGAGGACTATATGTATTAAATTCTTCGTTTCCACAATCATAAACCATTTTTCAAAAGGATTAATTTAAAAAAAAAAAGGGAAGATGGAGGTAAGACCTTAATACACCAGTATTAGAGTGCAAAATGAGGAAGAGAAGAATTCTCAGATCTTTTGCCAAGAATGAATAAGATTTTTCATTCAGCACCTTATTTTCTGTTACTCTGTGGTGCTTACATCATCCAAGAGAGTTCTCACTGGCATTTCTAAGGTTCCCAGGGGCCTTTTGCAATGCATCTCATTTCTACATATTCCTGAGACGGACATTCCTGCAATGAGCATGCTGTAAGACTTGCAACATCCATGTCTTGTACCAAAAAAAAAAAAAAAAAAAAAAAAGTTGCTCTCTAGGTCTTTTTTTGGAAGATACAAATGCAGATTCCATAGTCTCAGCAACCCCATAGAGATCAGGGTCAAGATGCAGGGTATTGCTGAATACATCCATAGGAAAAAGTGGTTTTTGAAAACGTGTGTGCTCCTACGCTGTTTCCCCGAAAATAAGACCCAACCGGAAAATAAGTCCTAGCATGATTTTTCAGCATGCTCATAATACAAGCCCTACCCCCAAAATAAGCCCCAGTTAAGACTGTCAGCCAGATGGGTGCATTTAGTATCGTATTTTCCCCCAAATAAGACCTAACCAGAAAATAAGCCCTAATGCGTCTGGAACAAAAATTAATATAAGACCCGGTCTTATTTTTGGGGAAACACAGTATTGGAAGCATTTTGTGCTGAATTAGAAAAGGAAACTGTGGCATTGATAATACTGGCACTTGTGAAAGAAGTACATTTTGGTAATATCCTTTTGGGGATGGGAAGAAATTAGATCAAGGTGGATAGTTTGTTTCGATTTACATATATTGAGCTTGCTACAGAAACTCAGAAGCGGCAAAAAATGGAAACCTCAGTAAAACTTTAACTCGTACAATGATAAACATATAATTCAAAATGAAAACAAGGGTTGAGAGTAAAAAAGCAATATAATATTAACCCATCTGGGCTTCACTAACTTCAGGATCCCTGAATTTATGCAGGTACTCACTAGAAGTCAATCTGACGTGAAAACCAGTGATGGAATTCAATTTTTTTTTACTACCCGTTCTGTGGATGTGGCTTGGTGGATGTGGCAGGGGAAGGATACTGCAAAATCCCCATTCCCTCACCATTGCTGGGGGAAGGATATTGCAAAATCTTCTTCCCACCCCACTCTGGGGCCAGCCAGAGGTGGTATTCACCGGTTCTCCGAGCTACTCAAAATTTCCGCTGCCGGTTTTCCAGAACCTGTCAAAACCTGCTGAATTTCACCCCTGGACAGAGGGAGAGGAATCAGGAACCACCCAAGGAGAAAAGTTTAAGACATGATAGAAGAAAAATAAGATGGATCACTTCTTTAGTGCCTGCTAATAATGCTGCATATCTTTGCTGATTCCTTGATTTTATTTTCTTTGCACTTGTAAATCACTTAGTAAACAGTGGAGCTGGAAGGACAGCTGTGTAAACCTTCCTACCATTCCAAGAAGATGAGCATCCGTCAATCTGAGGATTCCCAATGATCTAAGGGCTGGATATAGCAGAGTCTATAATGAACCCTTGATGGTGACGGGCATTTGCTAAGCTTTCAAGAGTTCTCAATTTGATAACAAGTAAAAGGTAAGGTTGTTGGAAGGTAAAAGCCCCTATGACACCTCACAGCCTAGCCAGTTTACACATCAACCCCAACCACCTATGATCCACTGACAATCTAGGAAATAAAGATACCAAGAAAGTGCTTAAATTTTTTCCTCCTGCATTGACATTTGGCTGCAATCAATTAAGCACAAATCTTCCGGAAGCCAGTAGAACAATCATGAAATGGAATCTCCTCAAGATAACAGGAATATTTTATCTCAATACTGCACCCCAACACCCCAAATCTCATAAAATTCCACACCTAAGAAAATATCTACACAGCTAATTCAACATAACCCATCGGGCAAGAAATGACTTTCCTCTCCAGGCTTCAAACATCTCTAGGGCTGTTAGATTTATAACATCTAGTACACCTCACGATCAAAATCCATTACTACTATAAGTACTACCACTTTCAGTATTCTAACTTTGTGCCTGCCTTTGTCAGCTGAATTGTGCATTTACTTCGCAGCTGAATAAACTCTACCTCCACTTCAAGCAGGCACTTATTTATCTGGATGCAGAACAAACCAGAATTTTCCTCTAACAGTACTTCCAGTGACTATGTATTTCTGCGTATTTATTGCCAAAATGTATGGTATAATTAGATACTGCATAATATTTTTTAAGGGTCAGAAAGCACATCTCAGTACAAGAAGGCTGTACTATGAGCCTTTGTTTCTCGTGTACACCATCTATGAACCTGAACACTTTCTTCGGCTAGATATAGAACAGAATATCTGTAGCTCAAGGTTGAACTATGGAATTGTTGGGGCTGCCTAAGCTTGGTTGTTTGCTTGCAGACATTTCATTACCTGATCAGATAAGATCATTGGTGCTGTGACGATGTTTTCCAATTGGGTAATGAAACAGAATGTAAGTCCCTTGAATGAGAGAGGTGCTGATTGGCTTTAGCTGCTTCTATTATTAGGATTCCTGTTTACTTTATGAAAGAATGTTATACACTGCTCAAAAAAATAAAGGGAACACAAGCAGAAGATATCCGAGATCTGAATGAATGAAATAGCCTTATTAAATACTTTGTTCGTTACATACAGTAGTTTTGTGTTCCCTTTAGTTGTTTGAGCAGTGTATAAACTACTGTATGTAAAGAACAAAGTATTTAATAAGGCTATTTCATTCATTCAGATCTCGGATGTCTTCTGCTTGTGTTCCCTTTATTTTTTTGAGCAGTATATTATATTTCTATTTCTTGGTTTTAAAGTTTATTCAGTTTGAAATAGTGTAGAATTAACTCTGGTTGAGAAGCCTTTGTAAACCGCTTAGAGAGGGCTGTAAAGCACTGTGAAGTGGTATATAAGTCTAAGTGCTATTATTATGATTCCTGTTTGCATTATGAAAGAGGACACAGATTGTTGTGGGCAATATGCTGATTCTGTAAACAGCTTAGAGGAGGCTGTAAAGCACTGTGAAGCAGTATAAATCTAATTGCTATTGCTATATTATATTATATTTTTAATTCTTGGTTTTTAAGTTTATTCAACTTGAAATAGTGTAGAATCGAATCTGGTTAAGAAACCAGGCATTGGTGTAGTGTGTGTGTGTGTGTGTGTGTGTGTGTGTGTGTGTGTGTAACGGGGGGGGGGGGAGAGAGGGGGGGAGGGAAAGAGAGAGAGAGGAATGTCTTCAAATATAATTTGATATAATTTGTAGTTTGAATTTGTACAGAAATCTGAAAATGTTGAAGAGGATAGATGTGGGACTTTGGAAAGAAAAATCCAAAGCTCATAATGAATGAAAAGTCTCAAAAGACTTCTTTAAAGTCAATTCTGGGAAAAATAACTATTGAAGGACCAGTAAGATCAGACTAGCTGATGGATATAGAAACAGTGGGAAAGACAATGGATTTACATTTTCCCAGCTACCTTCTTTCCTTCCTTTTTCTACTTCAGACCCCCACATAAACTATCAAAGCTTGCTTAGTATTCCTGCTTCTGGAAGAATGGACTTGTAAAGACTATAGAAGACCAACAACTCCTCTGGGTTTTTGTTTCAACATCCTCCCCCCTTTCCCAAATGCTTTATGATTAATGAACCCCATAAAATCATTAGATCACTGGAAGCTGTAATTCAGATCATACCTTGGGGGTTCAGATGACCTACAAAGAAGTCCTGGAATGGAATGAGAGTGAGAGGTTGATCATAAGCAGGTCTGTTGTTGTTTTTTTGAGAAAGAACCTGACAGCATTTCACACAGCCATCCATCTTGGCCCCTCTCCAGTTGTCACCTTCTGATATCCACAAACTTTCCCCATTCTCCCCACCAATCAGCTAAGGGCAGAACATTTTTAAAAACAAACACATTGGTGTTTAAGTGAGCACTTTCCTCCTGCCTCTTGGTTGTCTCACTTCAACTGTTCTGCGGCATGAGGGAAAATAAAAACACTCCTGAGCAGGAAGCAGGAGAGTCACTCTATAAATCAATCAGGAAGGGTGGGAGACAATCTCAAGGTATTTCTAGGTGAGGGAACTTCCAGGAAATAAGATGGGGCCTTAGTGGGAAAAGTGTCTATTCAGCATTACCTCTACAGCCACAAATAAACCTATTCATTTTGAAACTTTGCAAAGAATGACAGAAGCTCCATTCTGCAGATCAGATACTGAGCTTAGATCATTTCAACCCACACATGTGGAAGAGACAGAGAGAGAGAGAAAGAGGGAGGGAGAGAAAGAGAGAGAGTGCCAATTAAATGGAGGTGTGATGGAATTTGGTGAAAGAAAGATGGGAAGTGCCTACTTCCTACTTCTTGGTGACTTAGTCCGTCTTGGTGTGTTCTAGCACCCCAATAAAACAAAAATAGGCCAATCTGAGAAAGCTGCAAATTTCTGTACCTGACAGGCCCTTAACCAGTCTAGAATCAAAATTTTAATAAAATCAAAGTGCAAGAAAGAAAAGCCAAATCATCAGTGAACCATATTAGTGGGTTATTTAAAAAGGAAATGCATCTCACTCAGTCATATCTTTCCTATTTTTGGTTTTTCAATTTTGTTGTTTGACATTAGCTCTTGAGGGTCCCCAGATTTACATCCTGTTTTCTAAGAAGCGGAGGAGGGGGGGAGTGGAATAGCTTTAAAGAGACTGGGTTCTTGCAGTTTCCCGAGTTTTCCCTTCTTCTTTTTTTTTAGAACTTACTGATATTTTAAAGATAAAACCCTGCTTTTTCCTGAATTATGTTTTCTGTCTGTTTCTTCCTTTCAATTGGTCCCTTCTAACTACCATCTAAATGGAAGGAGCTACACTATACTAGTTAAGTAAACTTAGAATTATGGTTAACTTATTGGACTGAAGGAAATCAAGGTTAACACAGAACTAATAACTAAAAATCAAATTTCTGCTATTTTGTCTGATTTTTTTTCCCCTTGCAAGGGTTAAATTGTAGCTTTCTGTATACATTCTTACAGACTGTGTTTCATTCTTCAAATATCTCAGCATAGCATTCCAATCCTTGGGAGTCTGGAATGAACAAATAAAATCTATTTCGAATAAGACTAACCACAGCCCTAAAGCCATATTGTTCTTCTTTTATATGAAAAGAGGCATGCCTTTGATATAAAATATACCTGCAGCCACCAAGCTTTTCAAAGTTAAATCTATTTCCTGGATGTTATGTGGCTCCCCAGTATATGTGTACAATGAAGTAAAGCTCTTAGATATCATCTGAGAGCATAGCACAGATTTTTGATGTATTTTCTCCCAATTTTAAAACCATGCTCACCTGTTTTCAATTCCTTAAATTCAGCATATAGGATGAATACATAATGGGAGAATATTCAGCCTTGTCCTACTTACATTGTTGCCTACCTGGAGCAAATTTGTTTTGTTATATTCTAGATATATATACATCTTCCAACATGACCACCCTATCTCTCTCCCCCCAACCCCTATCTATCTATCAAAACATTTTGGTCTTTTATTCCCAAAATAATTGTATAGTCTGTTAATTAATTTTAATATTTATTTTATTTTATTTTATTTTATTTTGAATTTGTATACCGCCCTTCTCCCTGAGGACTCAGGGCGGTGAACAGCCAAGTAAAAACATCAAGTACAAATATTAAAATACAGTTTATATATATATATATATATTTGGCCCGATTAATTAAAAACAATAAATAAAACACTTAAAAACACTTAAAAAATTAGGCCAGCCCGGCTTGCTGGAAAAAGAAGGTTTTAAGGGCACGGCGGAAGACACTGGGTTTCTTAGTTTCCTGTCTGCAGTTACACTGTTATAATGAAATACTTTATTTAGTTAATTTTAATAAATAGCTATGCTTTTTAATTTGTACTATGTAACATTTTATAATAATATTATAAAATGTCAGTCAGTGACCTGAATAAAATTACTTAATTAACACATTCTTACTGTTGCAACTCATTTTGCTTTGGAGTAGATAATATTCTTTTGCATGTCTTGTACTGAATTTTGCTTATATAAAATATGTTTTTATGGTTCTGCAATAATTTCTCTAGCATATAGCTAGTTTGGTGTAGTGGTTAAGGCACCAGGGTAAAAACCAGGAGACCGTGAGTTCTAGTTCCAATTTAGGCATGAAAGCTGATTGGGTGACCTTGGGCCAATCTCTCTCTCTCTCTCAGCCCAAGTCACCTCACAGGGTGGTGGTTGTGGGGAAAATAGGAGGAGGAAGGAGATGTTAGGTATGTTTGGCATGCCACAGTGGTGCAGTGGTTAAAATGCAGTACTGCAGGCTACTTCTGCTGCCTGCCAGCTGCCTGCAATTTGGCAGTTCCAATTTCACCAGGCTCAAGGTTGACTTAGCCTTCTATCCTTCTGAGGTCGGTAAAATGAGGTCCCAGATTGTTGGGGGCAATATGCTGACTCTGTAAATCACTTAGAGAGTGCTATAAAGCAGGGGTGTCAAACTCATGATGACACATTGTCATCACATTGTCATGTGATATATCGCAACTTTCCCCCCCTTCACTAAACCAGGGGTGGGCATGGCCAGCGTGTGACGCATCCAGCCCGCAGGCCGTGAGTTTGATACCCCTGCTATAAAGCATTATGGAGCAGTTTATAAGTCTAAGTGCTATTGGTATATACAGAGATATATATATAATAACATGCATATATTGAAAAGTACTCTCTGTTTGGATATGACTACAACTTTTGGCACACCAGAAGGTCAGGAGCTTGATGGTTCCTTTTCTGGATAACAAATGTTATTAAAAGATCTAAGCTTTTGTAAGCTGCATCTGATGAAATCAGTTGTAGCTCACAAAACATTTATCATTGAAGAACATTTGTTAAATTGTAAAAGATGTTGCCAGAAACCTGATTATTTTCTGCCACTGTAAACTCACATCGTTTTTCTCCAATATTTCCCCACAAGATAAGGCAACCGAGGAACCAAGCTAGAGTTGAATCTCATGAAATGCCTTAACACCTGGATGCATCCTTACATGGAGAATTTGGGGAAAGTCGATATGTTTTTGCAGCCATGGAGTTGCACATGGATTTTTTTATTTTTAAATACTAAGTCATAAAGAAACTTTGGGAAGGTTCAGATTCAGGTTAGTTTGGAGAGGCTTTACTAAAATTCAAGCATTTTCTATATTTTCCCAGATATGCCCACTTTAATCTGGGTCTCATCCAAATCAGATGTATACCATTTTAAAAATCTGAAACACTACGCTGGCATTTTTAATGGAACTGAAAATAGTTATTTTTTTAAAAAAATAGCATAAATGACAGAAGGATTACTATTTTATTGTACAGTATCTAATATTGTCAGAGTGACATTTTGAAAAAAAAGTGATATTTAAAGCTTTTCATGCTGATTTTCATAAGAAGGAATTAAAAAGTATTGGGCATATTCTAAATAACTTCTTTATGGAAAAGAAAAGAACACACATCTTAAATTGTTTTAATAAATATCTAGGATATGTGTTTTCTGAAACCAAGCATATTTCCTGACAATTAAGTACCATTATATGCAATAGATTGATTCCAAGCTAATGCACACTGTCTTTTTAAAGCTGATTAATTTATTTTTAATAATGAATATATTGTTGCATTTTATATAGAGTGGTTTTTTTCCCACTGCTCCAAGTTATATATTCATATTATGCAGTTTGACTGGTGAATAAATCCCCACTGATTAGCCTGACAGCTTGCATTTTATGTTGCTATGGAAGATATACGTGCCATTGAAGCCATGGTTATTTGTAGGAAACATTGAGAATACATCAAAGACATTTCCCCTGTGCACAATATGCAGATTAGCGTCTAACCAGTTTTTATATATGCTGGTGGTACATAAGGATATTTACCATCAGCATATATATATGGATTTAGCAGAATGTCTTCTGCCTGCAATCCTCCCCTCACTGACGTGGGAATAAACCCTGCTAAGCATAATAGACTATATTTTTGAGCAGATATGTAGAGGATTGCATGGTGAAACAGCTAATTACAATATGGCCCAGTGGGAAAAAGATTCTGAGTAAGATGAATTGAGCTCTCCAGGATGACAGACAGATCCTATTAGCCTGTCTCTGGGATTCAGAGTTCTTTTTATGGAAGTTGGAGCAACCCTCACACTCACCCACCCACCTCATTAAATCTTAGCTATCAACATTTTGTAAAAGAAACCCCTGAAAAGCCAAACATCTGCTTCTCATTCCAGAATTGCCAATAATAGCAATAAGAAGCCTACTGCTTTGGGGCTTGGAATGCTAAATATAATGTCAGAATATCTCTTTTTCAGACAGCTTGCTTATCCCTGAGCAAGCCTCATAACTGGAACTGACGAACTGCTAAACCAGATTTTCCCAACCAGACAGTCTTGAGATATAGTGGATTACAGCTTCCAGAGTAGTGACACATTTGAAGGATGCAAACTGTAACGCCCCAATGTTAAGATAGTTTGGAGGAGTGGCCCGCAACCTTTTGGGCACCAGGGACTGGTTCCGTGGAGAGCAGTTTTTCCACAGACCAGAGGGGGCGTGGTTTTGCATGCTGCCTGCATCCCGCGATTGGGCCTCTCTTCTTTACACGGCCCGGTTTCTTACATGCCGCGTCCCGGTGCTGGTCCACAGACCAGGGGTTGGAGACCCCTGATTTATAGAACCCTTGCTTTTATCTAGAACAATCTTTTTTTGTGTCTAGCATGTTCAGTATTTGCATGAAGCATAAAATGCAAGGGACAGCACATCTCTACCACATTTGATTTCTTGGCTATTTTCTTCGCCCAAATGAAGGACTAGATGCCTTGCAATTGCCTGGGGCCCTATTGCAACTGACATGTTTGTTTTGGCCATGCATTTGCCTGTGCTGAGTCATATTTCAGACCTACTGGGGCCATGCAGCACTTGGATTCAAGTTGAGGCCTCACTTCCAGGTAGATTTGAAGAAGCCTAGCTGTTGTTATTCTTTGCATTCCTCCCAATAGGCAGGCAAGGGGGAGATAAATAGCATAGGACTCTTGCTTGTTTTGGAAGTGCCTTTGTGTCGAGTGTCTTCACTTCAGCTTTGTTGGCTCTATCCAAAATGGGCCTTTTTCGGGAACGGCTTGTAAGAGTTTCACAATGTTACGATATTTTCAGGATCAGACTCAATAAGTAGATTAAGAATTAGATATTCAAATAAAGCACTGTTTATTTACAGAAGGCATTCTATATTCACTGAATATTCACAGATAGAAGCACAGAAGGAAAGCATACAGCTCCTTATATATACAAGGGGTGGAGCTAGATATAGGAGTGGTTAAGTATGAATATATTAAGTAGTGAAGAATAAGTTAACCCCTGATATCCTGGTCATGTACTATTTACATAATAAAGAATAAGGCATTTACTTGTGACAAATCCCCCTCTAAATGCCGATTCGATATATTACAACAATTACATTCAGATTCAGAACAATATAAAACTTGTAACTTAGAAGTCAAGTATTTATGCTGCTTAGAAGGCAAAGGCTTTGTCAATATGTCAGCTATTTGCTCTGATGTTTCACAATGAACTGCTTTAATAAATCCATCCTGAGATAACTGCCTCACATGTTTGAATTTTATATCTATATGTCTGGACCTTTGTCCAATAGCATCAGATCTAGATATTTCAATAGCAGCCTTGTTATCTTCGTGTATGATAAATGGTAATGAAGGTTTCTTCCAAGTGTTTGACAATAAGTCATTAAACCATACGAGGTTATTTGAGGCTTTAGACAAACAAACATATTCTGCCTCAGTCGTTGAGGTGGCTACTAAATCTTGTTTACCAGTGTACCAGTAAACTGGACAATCGTTAAGGAAAAATATATAGCCAGATGTGCTTTTTCTACATGTGGTATCACCAGCCCAATCCGCATCGGCATAACACGTGAGGATGGGCTCTTTGACATTATTAGGTTCCAATAATAAACAGAAGTCTAAACTATTCTTTAAATATCTTAATATTCTCTTGACAGCTTCCCAATGATATAATAATGGTTTGCTGACGTGCCTAGACAACAAGTTGAGAGGCAAAGCAATATCAGGTCTAGTCCAATTGGAAATATATAGAAGGGAACCGATGACTGATCTGTAAAGTGTATTATCTTTAAATTCAGGGGATGACTCATCTGTGTTTCTCGAGAAATCAGTTTGCATGGGAGTGTCACATGGCTTAGCATTATTTAAGTTACATTTGTTCAGAAGTTCTATAATCTTATCTCTCTGAGAAAGTTTGAATCCCCTTTTTGTTTTACTAATTTGAACTCCAAGATACTTATTAACTTACCTAATGACTTCAAAGAGAAATGTTCATTTAGTTTCGTTACAAAGGTTTCTCTCTTCTCTTTGTGTTTACCTATATACAAAATATCATCCACATAAATTAACACGAATTCTAAAGAGTCATCCTCTTTTTTAACAAAGAAACAGTTATCAGCAGTAGTGGCATTAAAATTCATAGTTTTGAGCACTTTGACTAAACATTCATACCATCTTTTGCCAGATTGTTTCAACCCATATAAACTTTTATTTAGTAACCATGTTTCATTTTTGTTCGTATATTGACTGTGAGGCGCTCTTACATATATCTCTTTATCTAATTTTGCATGTAGATATGCAGTCTGTATGTCGTATTGGAATACATCAAGGTTAAGTGCTGATGCTATGACCAGTGCAGTTTTAACACTCTCAGTTCTTACTGTGGGAGAGTATGTATCCGTGTAATCCTCGGGATATTTTTGTGTATAACCTTGAGCAACTAGTCTAGCTTTGTATAAGGTGTTGCCTCCTTCTAAGTTTTTGATTTTATATATCCACCTAGTACCAATAACAGTTTTATCTTTAGGTGCATGTGTAGGTGTGAATACATTCAATTTCTGCAAACTATCCATCTCTTTAGTCATGGCTGATTCCCACTTTTCCTTTTCTTCAGGGGGAAGTTTTAGCACTTCCTCGTATGTGTTTGGTGTTGATGTTTCTCCATCTGTATACATTATATAATCTTTGTATCTGTTTGGTATTTGGTTTCTGTTATTCCTGATTGTTCTTTTTGGTATACTATCATTGTCATGTAAATACCTAGCTTCCTTTTTTGTTAATGAATCTGTCTTTATTTTGTATTGACTGTTTGTCCATGTTCTGTTTTTGTTTTTATGTATGTTGTGATTGTATTCTTCTCCAGTTCTTTCCTCTTGGTCTTTAGTGTTTGTATAGTTGTTTGGGAAAATTTCATTAAAATGTATTTTAGACCAGTTGGCCTGTTCATGGAATACAGCCGTTCTGGATACTATAAATCTGTTATTATTATCGATAAATCTGTACCCTTTTGTTCCTGTTTCGTAACCCATGAACCTGAGTCTCCTAGATACATTCTCACCTTTACGTCTTAATTGCTTAGGTATGTGTACGTCTGCAGTGACTCCAAATATGTGCATATGAGCTATTTTGGGTTTCCTATTATACATCATTTCATATGGTGTCTTGTTAACAATGCTGGACCAAGTTCTATTTTGTGTATAATTGGAATATTGTAACGCTTCTGACCAGAATTGTTTTCCTAAGCCAGCATCTTCTAATGTGCATCTAATCATGGTTTGTAATGTCGAGTTCTTTCTCTCTGCCACTCCATTTTGGAATGCAGAGAAAGGGCTAGACGTGTAATGCAACATCCCTTTGTCTTTAAGCCATTGGGAGAATTCTTTTGACATGAATTCACATCCCCTATCTGTCATAATTTGTTTTATTCTAATATTATGTTGTGTTTCTGTACGTTTGTAAAACTCCTTAAATTTCTGAAAAGTTTCATCTTTGTGCTTTAGTGTATAGACAAAGCCATAACGACTGTAGTCATCCACAATGGTTAGGAAATAACGTTTTCTATATGTGATTGATGGTGTTAATGGACCAACTAGGTCCATGTGTACCAAATCAAAAATTTTGTTGGTTGATCTTGTTGACTTTTTGGGTTTGGAGCTAGTTTTGAGTTTTGTAGGTTTACATACTGAGCATTCCAAATAGTTTTTACAATTTTTTATTTTAACACCTTCAGCATGTTCAGTCATCTTTTGAACTACAGGAAAACTGGCATGTCCTAATTTCCTATGTAAGACATGAGCACACTCATCATGAATTGGTTTACCAATATTAGGTATTTTGTTGTTCGGTGTGTCTTTGTGATTATGGATAATCTCATGTTCCTCATTGTCACTATTGCTACTGCTTTCGTTGTCTATGTTATTGTTATCTTCCATGTTGGAATCAATGTTGTGTAACCATTTTTCTTTTGTCATTAAATAAGGTAGACCTCCTTTAATAATCACAGTACCTATGTTTGTTCTGTTTTTCTCTAATGTTGCTTTTCCTTTCGAGAACACAATATTTATGCCAGAATCTATGCTTAGTTTTATTGCACTAAGTATGTTATGAGGTATTTCAGATATTAACAATACCCCCTCTATTTTTCCTAGGCCAGGTAAGGTTATATTTCCTCTACCTATGACTTGAAC
This sequence comes from Arizona elegans, assembly GCA_022577455.1. Lineage (NCBI taxonomy): Eukaryota > Metazoa > Chordata > Lepidosauria > Squamata > Colubridae > Arizona > Arizona elegans. The sequence continues at coordinate 192,272,553 of JAKOOJ010000001.1, forward strand.
CTTCTCTTGATTAGCTACCTTAATTACGAATTTATCCTCTACAAATGAAGATAGTATATTTTTATTATTTGTAGTGTGGTTGGTTGCTCCAGAATCGATAAGCCAATCATTGTCCTCTGTCTGTTGTATGTTAGTGCTGTCATGTTTGTTTAACCCATTCAGTGAACCAGACTTTCTATCTTTTGAGTTATCCCTGCCCCCTCTATGTTCTCTATAGATGGGTGGACTTCTATATCTATGTCTATCAATTGATGACTGTCTGTTTTGATACCTATTTCTGTAGTCAGGATTTTTTCTATTTCTGAGGAGTTTTGGACAGTCTCTCCTATTATGTTCTTTGGATCCACAGTTGTGGCATCCTATTGGTTCATGATATCTTTCTTGAGAAACTACCCTCTTATATTGTTTATTTTCCATGTGATTGTTACAACGACTTCTCCTTGAATTATCTTCAGATATTAGCTTGTTAGATAGACTTTCTATGGATAAATATCCTAAACTGATTGTGTCTAAATGAGATATATAGTTATCCCACGATGGGTCTAGTGAGTTAATGATAACACTCTTCATTGTTTGATCTGAAATTATTTCCCCCCTTAAATGCAGTTCTGTTCTAATTTTGTTTAAAGATATTAAATGTTCACTTATGGTAACCCCTGGCTTTATCCTAGCTGAGAAGAAATCTTTAGACATTCTTGTTGTAGTGGCTACACTTTCACTGTGAAACAATTTAAACATGCATTGAATAATTTCTGATACAGTTAGATTTTGCTTAATACTGTGGTACATGGCAGGAGATATACTGGAAATTAATAAGAAAAATGCCCTATGGTGCAGACAGTCTAATTTTAGAGTCCAAGGTCTTTTTGGGGGATTAGTGATAAAAAATAATAAGTTTTCTTTTAGAAAGACAACCTGGAGCTGCTGACACCATTCTTGCAAATTAATGCCATCTATTCTCAGTTTTGGGAAATCATTGGGCAAATTCCCAATATTGTTGGATCCATTACTTACAACTGGAGGCAGTCCGTGGTCTTGCAAATGTTGAAAGTTACAAAATGGCGTGGGTATGCTTGCGACGATTCTGAATGGTTCTCTCTGTTCTTCATGTCCCCCGAAGTTGTCTGTGTAGTCTTGCACATGCGCGTTGTTCATTTCGCTCCTGAAGCTGTCGGGAGAGGTTCTCGTTGCTGCAGCTCCCTCGCAGCGCTCCTCTTCCGATGATTCAGTCTCCGGCTTGATCTTCGGTGTCCAGGCGGCGGCAGAAGCTCGTGTCTTTCTGTTGCGATGACTCTTGTTGAGATCGCTGTTTTCTGACATCGTCTGCGGCGTGGGGTGGTATTTGCAAGGTTCTCTGGGCTCAGGTGTCGGTGCTCTCGTTGATTGAGGAGAAGCGGGCAGACTCCGAGACGTTTGCTTTCTTGCTTGTTCTCTCCCTGTTTCTCGATTGCCATCTTTTGTCGGTTCTTTTGTAATTTTCAGTCCTGGACCGAATGTTGTAAAGAGAGTTCTTATAGCTGATTTGACTTTTAGTTCGATAGGTATTTTTTCTGAGTCTGTATCAGAATTTTCTGAAAAGTAAAGTTTTTCTTTTTTCTTTTTTATATTATGTGAATCCTTTCGCGCCAAAGATTTTGAATGATGTACTCTGATTGACTCTGCTTCGCTCTTTTTTGTGATCGGTTGAAAACAAGATGGCTGCCATTCAAAATTTTGAGTGGGACCGTTGGTCTTTCTTTTCATTATTCCTTTTTCTGTAGATGATTCGCTCACCATTTTTGGATTTTTGGGATCATCTGTTATGATACTCCTTTTTTTTGCTGTTCCGCTGTTCTTTATTACGTTTTGGAATTTCGCGTTGAATTTCAGCAGTTTCAGTACCTCTGATCCGAGAGGGCTGCCTTTCAACTCGTTCTCCTTTTGTTCATCCATTCCATCAATTATTTCCTCGTTGTCTGTAATGTAGTCTTCAGTTTCTTTTGGTGTCATAGTCGTGGGTTTATAGATCTTTTCTTGATCTGCTTCCATTTCTTTACTGTATGCCCTGGTGTTGGGTCTTTCTCTTTTGTTTCTGGAGTTTTCTCTCTCAGACATATTTAAAGTTTTATTGAGTCAATCAAACCATCCTCTGCTACCAAATTGTTACGATATTTTCAGTATCAGACTCAATAAGTAGATTAAGAATTAGATATTCAAATAAAGCACTGTTTATTTACAGAAGGCATTCTATATTCACTGAATATTCACAGATAGAAGCACAGAAGGAAAGCATACAGCTCCTTATATATACAAGGGGTGGAGCTAGATATAGGAGTGGTTAAGTATGAATATATTAAGTAGTGAAGAATAAGTTAACCCCTGATATCCTGGTCATGTACTATTTACATAATAAAGAATAAGGCATTTACTTGTGACACACAATTCAGAGACGACCTTAGTGAAGCAAACATAACAAAATTATTATTTGAGCCTTGAATATCTGGACCTCTTGAGTACTTCTGCAGGAATCATTCATGTGGGATACTGTAAAAGCTGTTTTTCTTTAAGGATGTACATAACAGAGCTTCTCTGTCCTGATTATTTACAGAGTGATGACCTGTTACAAGAGATATTAGCATCTTGTTTGGTCTTTTCTCTGATCTCCTTTTCCTCTCTCCCTCCCCTTTTCATCACATCCGCTGCCTTTCTAATCTTTTACCCACCTCCCACAGAGTTCTCTCAGTCTTTTGCCTGCATTCCTTACGGAAAGTTTTCCAGGTCTTTGCTTTCTACCTTTCCTCAGAGCTACCCTTTTAATTTCCCATAGTCATTATAAAACATAGAATTGGAGTTCTCCTACAGCAGTTGGAAGAGCTGTCTTTGATTCAAGGTATTGGGAGGGATCTAGGACAAGGGATTAGGCTGAAATCTGTTGTAAACAACATCCCTCCCCTCTTGACTGCTGTGATCAGCCACCAAAGTTGTAAACGAACACCTTGACATTTTTTAGTGGATTAAATTCTATTAATGGCAAGCCAGTATCTGGTTCCTAAAATGTAGAAATCTTATGGTTTTATTCTCAAGTTAAATTTTACTTTATTGAGAGAAAAATTGCCTTTGGCTGTACAACTCTGATAAATACATACAAAAATAGGGAAGGGCACTCTAATTGTCTTTGTAGAGAGTTGAGGTTTTTTTTTTTTTAAGAATCCTATCTGAAGGGTGAAATATAATGGGGTTGGCATTTGGCAGCCTTCATTGCTCATGGGGAGATGCTGCTCCATAAATGAGGGACAGCAATTGAAAAGGTTGACTTCTGAGATTCCTGTGGCTATTTTCTGAGAGGAAGGACTAGAGCAGGGCTGTCAAACTCCTGGCCCGCGGGGCAGATGCATCATGCACTGGCCACGCCCACCCCCATTTTAGCGAAGGGGGGAAAAGTCCCAATACATCATATGACGATGCCGTGACGCCATGGGATTTGACACCCCTGGACTAGAGGAAGTCTCTCCTACCGGATCAGCTCAGGTGGACAAAATAGGTGGGAGGAAAAAAATGATCACAGATACTGAGAAATCCTGTGTCTTCTTGTTATGCTAAACCAAAAGTAAAGACACATTACATTACATAAGAGCTGTGATGGTGCAGTGGTTAGAATGCTGTATTGCAGGATAACTCACTGCTCACTCCAGGAATTCAATTCTGAACGGCTCAAGGCAGTGGTGGGATTCAACTGATGTAACAACCTGTTCGCTGAGCGCACGCACAGGACATTTGAATTCAGCTCTAAAACTTACCATCTACTGCAGCCCTGGTGAGTAAAACAGCTGAGGTGCAGCAATCTGCTCTGCTGCAGCGATCAGCTGGGCTTCAAACAAAGGAAATAAAGGTAAGTAAAATGCAGGGGTGGGCGTGCGGGCCCAGCTGATCATTGGAACAAACCGGTTCACTCCCAGCTGATCGTCGGCGCTACCAGTTCACCCGAACCAGTCCGAACTTGTAGAATCCCACCCCTGGCTCAAGGTTGACTCAGCCTTCTATCCTTCCAAGGTCGGTAAAATGATGACCCAGATTGTTGGGAGCAATATGTTGATTCTGTAAACTGCTTAGAGAGGAGTGTAAAACACTGTGAAGCTGTATATAAGTCTAAGTGCTATTGCTATTAGCAAATAGCCTGTTTTGCTTGATAGTATGGGCTATGAAAAAGCAAGAGTAGCTTACTATCAGGAAATATTAAACATTCCAAAAATATGCTAATTTCTTCTTTGGGGGCATAAATATCATCTTTTTCAGCATTTTGAGTAAGAAAGCTGCAATGTAGAGAAAGATATATTCTGAATATGAGACCCATGCAATTTAAGTCCTACTTCAGCAAGAAAGAGTTGAGGAATTACTCAATTTTGGTTGGCTCATGTCCAGTGTTCCTTATTTCTTTCTGCACTGTAAGATATTTATATATGTACATATGCATATATACATACAAAGCCTACCATTTTTTTAGTGTCTCAAGGCCTATTGACCCTTTGATAAAAATAATCTAGCTGCAATCTGAGATTTTCCAAGAAGTTCTTGAGGATTTTGTGTACAAAAATGTATTCAAAATAACAAAGTCCCAGGAGGTAATATATCAAGTAACCCCTGAAAAAAAATCTAACTTGGATACTGTCTTGAGATTGAGTACAGAGTACTGCATTTGCTACTGAAGACAATTAAGCCAAATGTTAATGGATATTTATGAGAGTCTGTATAACATTTAACATGCAAACTATTTTAAAGCAATTTGTTTAGCTAGCTAGCTAAACAGATTAAATGAAAAAAGAAATCTTACTTGTTAAATATTGCTGGTATTTGTTTGCTTTTTTAAACAATTTTTATTAAAAGATTTTTAATTTTAAAAAAAACAAATATAAAAAAGAGAATAAAAAAGTGCAAAGAAAAAACAAAACAAGTCAAGAGAAATAATTAAAGAAATTGAAGTAAATGGTATTGAATAAATTCAAGTGTATTCAAATTTAAATTGAATTTGAAATAAAAAATAAATAAAAATAAATTACTTCTGATCTTCTTTTAAACAGATATTAACACTCATCATTTCCCCTTCCTTTTAATTTATATAATTCTCATTAAATTCATAAATCATTTCACATTTTTAAGCAAAAAAACCTATAAAAGGTTTCCAGTTTTTCAGAAAAATAGCAAAAAATTCTTTTTTCCCTATTATACTGGACTATAATTTTCTATAATATAATACATATTACAACTATATAAAATATAACACTATAATTTTCATCCGGTATCTAACCTTCCCTTTTAGGAGAAGGTGATTGAGAAGATGGTTGTGCAAGAGCTCCAGAGGACCGTGGATAGAGTAAATTATCTGGTCCCATTTCAGTCAGGATTCAGATCCATGTATGGGACAAAAAGAGCATTGGTTGCACTTTTGGATGATCTCTGGCATGGGCGAGATGGGGGTGGTACAGGGGTGAAATTCAGCAGGTTCTGACAGGTTCTGGAGAACCGGTAGCGGAAATTTTGAGCAGTTCAGAGAACTGGTAGTGGAAATTTTGAGCAGTTCAGAGAACTGGTAGTGGAAATTTTGAGTACTTTGGAGAACCGGCAAATACCACCTCTGGCTGGCCCCAGAGTGAGGTGGGAATGCAGATTTTGTAATATCCTTACCCTAGAGTAGCGTGGGAATAGAGATTTTGCAGTATCCTTCCTTTGGAGTGAGGTGGGAATGGAGATTTTGTAGTAACCTTCCCCTGCCATGTTCACCAAGCCACACCCACAGAACCAGTAGTAAAAAAAATTGGGATTTCACCACTGGGGTGGTGTATCCATCCTTGCCCTACTTGACCTGTTGATGGCTTTTGATTCAATTGACCTACTATCCTTCTGAATCAGCTGAGAAAATTGAGGGTGGACAGCACAACAGTGTGCTGGTTCATCTTCTTTCTTTGGGGCCAACAGTTTGTGATAATTGAAGAGGAGAAAACCCACCATAGGTCTCTGCTATATGAATGTTGCAGGGTTTGGTGCTGTCCTCTCTCTTTTTAAACGTCAACATGAGGCCACTGGGTGAGCTCATCCATCACCATGGGGTGAAGTATGCTGTTGATACTGAACTATATATCTTGGCCGCTGGAGAAGTAAACAATACAATGAATGTTTCATCCCGGTGTCTGGGAGCTGTGAGGATCTGTATGGAGAAAAGGCTTCAGCTGAATCCTGGCAAGACTGAGTGGCTCTGGGTTTTGGGGCTTACTGCTTCTAGGACTATGCTATCTTTGGTACTGGATGGGGTCGCACTGCCACAGACAGACCCTGTGCACAATCAGGTTGCCCTCCTAAATTCATGTCTCCTATCCGAGGAGCAGGTACTATCTGGGCTAGGACGCCAGTTACACCCCATGCACAATTCTGGATTGGAGACACCGCTTGGTCATTCATGCCCTAGTCACTTCTAGACTGCACTATTGAAATACATTCTACACAGGGATGCCATGTAGCTCTCGGCTTGCTCACCGAACCTGGGTACTCTGAAGAACCACACCTTAATCACAATGCTCAGGTGCTGAATGTTGTTTTATTCCTACTCCAGGTTGGATGTAGTCAATACTGAGTGCAATAGTGAAACATAAAGTCGGTGCTGGGAGCCACCGCCTCCCAGTGCCCGTTAAATAACCCGCAGCAACCCATCAGCCAATTGGTGTTATTTCCGGGGTCCATAGGCCGGCCGCTACAAGTCCTGTGATGTCATCACTCATTCCTCCCAATGGCAAAGTGGTGGAGTCCTGGCGCGGATATGCCTCGCCCGGCTGCAGCGTGCCCTATTCCAGTGTCCTCGCTCACCCTCACCACTGGTGTGTGCACCCTCTCCCACCTGTCTTCTCAATCTCGCCAGGGTTTGGGACGTCGGAGAACATTCGGGGTCTCCCATGGGTGGTATCTGGGGTCTCCGATCCCCGATGCTCCTTCCTAATCCCTGATTTGTCGAGCTGATGTGAGTCTCAACAGTATCCTTCCCCTGGAGTAGGGTGGGAATGGAGATTTTAGAGTATCCTTCCCCTGCCACGCCTAGTAAGTCACACCCACCAAGCCACACCACACCATGCCCACCAAGCCACGCCCACAGAATCAGTAGTAAAAAAATGGATTTCACCACTGGACTAGGTTAACTGAGGGTCTACCTGAAGTGGTTCGGGAATAACGAGAGGCACAAGCAAGCAAGTGACAACAGCTCTTTAATATACAGTGAGACTTCAGCAAAAACTCAGAGGCTGCAGCCCTCCTTATATACAATCCAGGAGGGACTGTCAGCCAATCAGAAATGTAGGCAGGTTTGAAACTCCTGCTTAAAAGTATCAATACATAACACCCCTCCCTTCCCAGAAAGCACTAACATTCAGAAATTAACATACGTACACACAAAATCTCGCAGGTGCCTAGGATGAGTTCTCGCCCTAGTTGACCTGCGCAGTTCAGTGTCTGGTGGGGCGTCGAGCTGGTCGGAGGGACTCTCCGTCTCTCCCGGCTCCGCCAATGGAACCTCTTGGATTTTGTCCGGGGCATGGTTATCCCCGGCTGGGAGTGGCGACTCGCTGGGGCAGCGCTGGAACCAGGGTTTGTCAGCTAAGTATTCTCGCGAACCCGGGCTTGAGTTAGCTGTTTTGGGAAAGTTGTTGTAGTTAGGTTCGGAGATGTCTAAATTGATGTTTGCCTCGCCGACCACCCTTTTTCTAAGTTGGTCTATGTGGTGCTTCCAGAGTCTGTCCACCCCTATGTCTACCGTATACGATTTTGGGCCTGTTATACCCACTATGCTTCCTGCAACCCATAGAGGTCCGCTGGCATAATTGCGAGCGAACACCGGGGACCCAACCTGAAACTGTCTTAGGCCACAGGTTTCTCCCTTGAAGTTCTCGTGCGAGTAGTTAGGGTGAAGCCTGTCTAACACGCACCGGAGCTTCCTGTCCATGAGGAGCTCTGCTGGGCTTCTCCCTGTTGCTGTGCATGGTGTGGCATGCTGGACTGCTAGGAACTGGTCTATCCTGGCCTGCCAGTCCCTGTTGTCTAATCTGGACAGTGCTTCTTTGGCTGTCCTAACAAAGCGTTCAGCCAATCCGTTCGAAGCCGTGTGAAACGGAGCTGATAGGGCATGGCGGATGCCCAGTCCGGCCAAGTAGCCTTCAAAAAGAGTTGCCGTAAATTGAGGGCCGTTATCAGATACCAGGGTATCCGGCAGGCCGTGGGTGGCAAACAACTTCCTTAGGACCTTGATAACTGCCTCGGCCGTTGTTGATGGCATTAAGATGATTTCGAGCCACTTTGAGTAGGCATCAACAACTATTAAAAACGTTTGCCCGTGGAAAGGGCCAGCAAAATCAATGTGGATCCTCCCCCATGGGCCTTTTGGTTTCTCCCACTCTCGGATGGGCGCTACTGGGGGATCGGGATGAGACTCCTGGCAGGGTCTGCACTTCCCCACGCACTCGGAAATGACTTGGTCCATGTTGGGCCACCAGACATAACTGCGGGCTAAGCATTTCATCCTAACAATGCCCGGATGCCCTTCGTGCAGCAACTCTAAAACTCTATTCCGTAGCTTCGTTGGAATTACCACCCTGTCACCCCACAGCAAGCAACCCCCTCGCATAAACAGTTCGTTGCGTTTGTTGGCATAACCTTGGTACTCCCCTCCGTCCACCTTGACCGGCCACCCCTTCAGTACCCAACCCATAACAGTTCAGATGATTGGGTCTCTAGCCGAGGCTTTCGCCACCTCGCAAGAGTTGATAGGGCCCAAAGTCAAAGTGTCCAACAAAAGAACGGAGGCTTCCGGCGTTGGGTTGTCAAGCAGGTCGGGAAGGGGGCAGCCGCATGACCCAGTGTTCGGCCAGGTCGATGGACGAGCTGATACGAATAGGCCGACAGAAAAATGGCCCATCTGGTCAAACGAGGGGAAAGGGCAGCGGGGGTTGGCCTATCGCCCGCCAAAAGTCCTAGCAAGGGTCTATGATCAGTCACAAGTTCGAATTTTCGGCCATAGAGGTATTCGTGGAACTTTTTAACCCCCACAATCGCAGCCAGGGCCTCTCTGTCCAACTGACTATAGTTCGACTCTGCGCTGGACAGGGTGCGAGAGTAAAACGCAATGGGCGCCTCTAGGCCGTTCGGCAGTCTATGGCCTAGGACGGCACCAACTCCTACGGGGGAGGCGTCGCAAACTAAGACAAGCGGCAGCGCTGTATTGTACTGAATCAGGAAGCTGTCCTCAGACAGGAGTCTCTTCACTGCCTCAAAAGCGGCTGCCTGTGGTTTCCCCCAGACCCATGGTACATTCTTCCCTAGAAGCTTGTGTAGGGGATCTGCAACCGTGGCTTTGTCCTTCAGAAACATGGAGTAAAAATTGAGCAGTCCAAGGAAGGCTTGGAGCTCCGCTTTGGATTTGGGGGCAGGTGCGCTCTTAATAGCTCTCACCTTGCTTTCGGTAGGGTGGATGCTGGTGCCGTCCACCCTGTACCCCAGAAATTCAACGGAGGGGACAGCAATCATACACTTGTTTTTCTTAAGTTTCAGTCCCGCTTCTCTGAACCTGGACAGGACGTTCCTTACCCTGTCCCCTAGCTGACGTTCGTCCTGGGCGCTGACTAGAACGTCATCGAAATAGGGCACCACTCCTGGGAGTCCTTGCAAAAGGCGCTCCATGGTGCTTTGAAATGGGCCGGGTGCGACGCTCACCCCAAACTGGAGCCTGGTGCATTTAAATGCACCCCTATGAGTTACAATTGTTTGCGCCTCTGCCGTGGCGTCGTCAATGGCTAACTGCTGATAGGCTTGGGCCAGGCCTAATTTGGCAAAAAATTTTCCGGGCCCCAGGGAGTGTAGTAGATGATGCACGATCGGCACCGGATAGGCACTCGGCTGCAAAGCCTTGTTGATCGTGCACTTGTAGTTGGCGCAAATTCTTATTGAGCCATTGGACTTTACTGGGGTCACTATAGGGGTTTCCCACTTGGCACGGTCAACGGAAACTAACACCCCTTGCTTAATCAATTTGTCCAGTTCCGCATCGATCTTCGGTTTCAATGCGAACGGCACCCGTCTGGCCTTAAGTCGTACTTGGGCTACGTTGGGGTCTAAGTTTAGTGAAATAGGGGTCCCCACATACTTGCCCAACGTGTCCCCGAAGACGTCCTGGAACTCGGACAGGAGACTGTCTTTCAGAGTTGATTTGGACATCAGGTGGACGCCGGTGAAACCCGTGCCAAGGGCTCGGAACCACCCCATGCCAAGAAGGCTAGGGAGCTGCTTTGTGACGATGGTCAGCAGCAGGTCTCTTTCGTAGTCTCCGTAGGTGACTCGGAACGTGCCCACGCCTTCGAGGGGGACTCGGTTCCCCTGGTAGTCTAGGATGCGCAGTCTCTGCTTGGAGAGCTGGTCCTTCCGGAACGACGGCAGGAGGGTCTTTAGGGTCGCCCACGACATTATGGAGAGAGCTGATCCGGTGTCGATCTCCATCGAGCATGGCTTTCCGTTGATCTCGACCACCATGCTGACTTTGTCCTCGATCGCCGTGCTGGCCTGGTCGATATGTATGCTGCGGCCATCTCGCGGTTCAAATTCGCGCTGTTTTTTTGCGCCGCCTTCTCTCGTTGGCTGCTTCTGGCGCGCTGATTCTGGTTGGCTGCGGCGCTCACGTGGTTGGTGTTTCCTGGGCAGAATGGCTCAACAGACTCGCACCAAGTGCCCTTTTTTCTCGCAGCGCCTGCAAATAGCCTCTCTGTATTTGCAGGACAGTCTATCATGGTGCCCGCCACAGCTGGGACAGCTTCGCCGGGGGCTGCCAGTGTCTTTTCTCTGGTGCTCTGTTCGGAAGACGTCCTCATCCGACTCGGACTCCGAGCTGGATCCGGCGTCTTCTCTGTGCACCGGGGCAGACTTGGGGCTGTCTTTGCTGGTCAGCGGATGCTGCAGCGTTTCTGCGGCTTTTGTGGAGGCTTCATGAGCCCTGGCTTCGTCTAGGGCTCCAGCAAGCGTCAAATCAGGCTTGGCGAGCAGGCGCCGTTGCAGCCTAATGTCCCGAACACCACAGATAAGTTGCTCAAGCAACGCATCGTCCAAGTCTCTATAATCGCAATGGGTTGCGGCTTTTCTCAGGCTAGCCATGTACGCGCTGACCGGTTCTCCCTCACATTGAACGCGCTGTCTGAGTTGGTATCGTTGCACAAACTTGGAGGGGACGGGAGCGTAGTGAGACCGGAGAGTGGCCATCAGGGTGTCCCAGGAGACGGTTTGAACCGGCGTTGGCTCACACAGTGACTCGGCCATCTCGAACACGTCTGGTCCGCAGTGGCTTAGGAAGAGGGCTCTCTTTCGATTAGCAGAGAGGCCCTGCATGTCGCTGGCTTCAAGCGAGCATTCGAACCTTGTTAGGTACAAGACCCATTTTTCGCGGGTCGGATCAAAAGGCTTGGGTGGAACGTAGGCAGACATGTTGGTATGCCTCCTGTGGTTCGCCTCGTCGCCTAGCTGAAGCTCGGGGTCTCACTGGTTGGCTTCTTGTAGCCTCAATCCCACCTTCGTCGCCAATGAAGTGGTTCGAGAGGCACTTATAGAATACTTATAGAATAACGAGAGGCACAAGCAAGCAAGTGACAACAGCTCTTTAATATACAGTGAGACTTCAGCGAAAACTCAGAGGCTGCAGCCCTCCTTATATACAATCCAGGAGGGACTGTCAGCCAATCAGAAACGTAGGCAGGTTTGAAACTCCTGCTTAAAAGTATCAATACATAACACTACCTCTATCTGATTACATATCAGCCCAATGCATTAGAATTGACAGAGAGGGCATGCTGCAGGTGCCATATGCCACAAGGACCTGTATTTGGTGGGTTCCAGGCAGCAGGTCTTCTTTGCTATAACATCTCCCTTCTGGAACATTGTCTCCTTGGACATCAGGTTAGCTTCATCCTTTTAGTATTCCAGAAGTTCCTCAAAACATAGATGTTATGCCATCAGGCCTTGAGGTCCCAGGAAACAGAGACTTCTTTAGATTAAGGTAGATATACTCTCTCTTTCCCCCCCTCCCTCCCTCTGCTTAGGGTTTGTATATTTTAAATTCTAATAATCTCTATTTTAATCTTGATTTTGCTATTTTTAAATGTCTGTTATATAAGTATAAGTATAGTTACTGTATATGTGTATTTATATATAAATACTGTATATGTGTGTGTGTGTGTGTATACACATATTCTTTTTTATTCACTATTGTACACCACCCAGATTCACTTCTCATAAAATAGGCTATATAAATTTGAAAAATAAATAAATGAATCAAATTGAAGCATGCATCTTTTTCTCAAAATATGAACCAAATTGAAGCATGCATCTTTTTCTCAAAATATGCACTTCTTATCCAATCTTTTCTTGGAATGCATTTTTCTGAGTGTGTTTTGAATAGCTACTTAAGCCAAGGATTCAACCTCTTGGAGCTTATTAGTTCAAAGAGTACAGATCAAGTGTAGCTTTTTTTGGAATTTACAAAGGCCACATTCCTCCATTTCCCTAGCAGGCTAGATCCTAATCTATAGGTTTTAGCGGGAACCCCCTAGCCCTAAGCCAAAACTATCCAAGTCACTTTAGGGCTTAGAACAGTGTGTGAACTGACTTGGTAGAAATTAAATGTTGGTTAAAAAATGTGGCTGTGGAAGGATCATGCACAAAACAGAGTATTTAATAGATGCTGTGTATTTTGGCTCTTGTGAGAGGCAGTGCAGAGAAAATACTCTGTTTTTTGTTTTTTTGTTTTTTTAAAGAGAAGAAAAATAGGAACATTTGGAAGCTCATATGTAAAGTGACGTTTTGGGCCCAGAGCAGAGAAGGCAGTTATCTGTCACCATAGAAGAAAGAATGCATTGGCAAAAAAAAAAAAAAAAGGACAAAAAAGAATAATTTGCCTATTGTGTGCTAACACTGATGTGGAGGGCTATTCCCACAGTTTAATTTTGAAGCGGGGAAAATGATTTGAAGCATGCAAGGGTGTTGACACAGGGCTTGTTTGCAACAGCCTGAAACAGCAATGTGTTGTTCTTAAATTTTATTTTTATTGCTTTTAAAACAGTAACAGAAAAAGGAAAGAAAAAAGAACAAGACACAAAGATAATTATGAAAGAAATACATACATTGCCAAAGGGGGGGGGGGGGAAGGATAAAAGATACCCTTTAAAAAGTAAAAAAAATTACAACAAAGGAAAAAGAAAAAGAAAAAAACAGAGTACATTATTTATATATATATGGAAAGTCCATTTACGTTGTCAAATTCTATGTGTTAGGTATGTAATTCAAGAGAATGTTATCTTCTAAACATTTTAGCTTTTGTCACACAATCATGCTAAAAATAACCCAATACTTTCTCCCCAAAAAGAAATTAGAGATTAGAAAGAATGATAATTATTTAAAAAGAAATTTAAAACATCTTATTATGATAAGCTGGTGACGACATATCCTGTGGAAAGTCTTCAATTCCTGTTGTCTCTTTGTTTTTTTCAACAACTTTTCAAACAGAAGATATTGGTCATCAGATAGGATTCCTGCCTATCCATGCATAGCCAATATTTATCTTTCTTGCAAGATTCTTTCTTTAGGGTGTGGAGCTTAAAAAGGCATAAATCTTGATTCAATAGTTCAGACATCCTTAGGAATTAAAAGTAAACTAGACAAGTATGCTTCTTGTCTTAAATCAAAGGCCTTAACAAAACCGTTATCAATTACAAACCAAAATTATTAGAGCCACTCATTGTGGATCTTCAAGTCCTAATCTACCTTAAGATTCAAGATGCACAAGCTTTATTAATGTTGACTATGTTTCAATGGGTAGAACAGAAAACATCATTATACCTAGAAGAAAGGTCACAATTTCTAAGGCTTGCAAACAAGATGTATAAAGAGAAAATATCACAGAACTTTTTCTAACCTCTGACTGCTCTCAAATACAACATTTTATACTGGAAGCTCCCAACCTCTCCCTGAGGACAGACAATACATGATCCAACATGGCTGGAAATGACAGCTTCAGCCCAAGCAGACTATGCAACCTTCCTAAGGTGCTTTAGTCACACAATTTTCTTTTGTTTGCCATTTAGCTTTCAGCATGACTGTAGCAAAACTGTTGAGATACCAAATATGGAGCAATGGAACGTGCTTCTGGCATGCTTCTTGTACTAGGACTCAGGTCCTCAGAGACCTATCTACCCAGTATCTTATGTTCCGCATCTTGGTTCTCTGATGCAAATTCATGTTCTGGAGCTTTGTATTCCTGGACCAGTTTCCCTCAATTCCCTGAACACCCTACAGATATATTGGACTTCAACTCTTAATATTCCTAAACAGTATAACCAAAGGCAATCCTGGACATATGGATACACACAGCAAAATAGAGCATTATTATTCTTTTATGTTAAAACCAGTGGTAGTATTCAGCAGGTTCTGACCAGTTCTGGAGAACCGGTAGTGGAAATTTTGAGTAGTCCCAGTTGATTGGGAGGAAATGGGGATTTTGCAGTAACCTTCCCCTGGAATGGGATGGAAATGGGGATTTTGCAGTAACCTTCCCCTGGAGTAGGGAGGGAATGAAGATTTTACAGTATCCTTCCCCTGCCATGCCCACAGAACCGGTAGTAAAAAAAAATTTGAATCCCACCACTGGTTAAAACCAACATCTAATCTATCCAACATTTTATTCCCAGTAGTTAACAGCAATCAGAAGCCATTAGGAAATTTATCTCAACAGGTGCATGAAGATTATAATGGGGAGGGAGTATGTCAGCAATTATATATTTGTCGGAGTCCCTTCTTGAAGTCTAGATTAGAAATAGTTAATCCAAGGAACAACATTCTAAGAGCTGTAACTTCTTATATTTATCAGAAGGAAAGCTAAGGTTACAACACAAAAGTTCTAGATCAGGGGTGGGCAAATGTGGTTGTCTCAGGAATTCTGGGAGTTGAAGTCCACAGGTTGTAAAAGGGCCACATTTGCCCACCCTGTTCTAGATTACAAATCCATAGAGACAAAACTGCAAGTGTTCGTTGTTTTGGTGATAAGCATTATTTTTACCTGTATGAAAAACAACTTTCACACTGTTGCTGGTTTCTAATTTAGTCCCTAGCATCTTCAGTTAAAAAGATCATATAGCAAGTGTTACAGCTTGAGATCACTTAAATCTGCCGTTGATCAGCTTTCTCCAGGGTGGAAGCCCCCAGATTGTTGGTGTGTAGCATGATTGTGCAGATCAGAACTAATAACACTGGATCATAATGAAAATGCTCCTAGTAAGGAAAAAGTTTATATCTTAAACATTCAAGATTAGAATTGGGTCATACAACATACTAAGCCATAATATTGGGAGGTGGGTGGTTTTTGATTTTGGTTAGATATATGTACACAAAATAAATACAGTAGATAGATAGATAGATAGATAGATAGATAGATAGATAGATAGATAGATAGATAGATAGATTTTATCCATTTATTGACATTCTTTCTTATGTATCCCTCCATATATTATAGCCAAAACTGGTAGCCCATTTTATTATGCAATCCTTAACTTGTTCCTCTTCTGTTTCAAATCTTAACAAAGTTTTACACTTTTTTGCAATTACATGTCCATCATGTATACATAGAGGTAGCCCTTAACTTACAGCAGTCTGTTTAATGACCGTTCAAAATTACAACAGCAATTAGAAATGTGACTTATGCCCGTTTTTCATACTTACAACCTTTGCAGTGCCCCATAATTATGTGATCAAAATTCAGATGCTTGGTGACTGACTCATATTTATGACGGTTGCAGATTCCCGGGGTCACGGGATCACCCTTTGCGACCTTCTGACAAGCAAAGTCAATGGGGAAGCCAGATTCACTTAACAACCAAATTACTAAAATATCAACTGCAGTGATTCACTTAACAACTGTGGCAAGAAAGGTTGTAAAACTCACTTAACAAATGTCTCACATAACAACAGAAATTTTGGGCTCAATTGTGATTGTAAGTCGAGGACTATCTGTAGTTCATTTTCAAATTCCAGTTTATGTTCTTCAGTTCCAATTACCTTTTTGTCTATATTAAATATTTCTTTTTGCAGTGTATATGAAAACCATTGAGAACTCTGTAGTGAGTTGTTCTTTTCATTTCGTTTTGAAGTTCTCCCTCTTCCTGTACAAACTTGACTGTACAAAAAAAAATAACACTTTATCGTTTAGCATAGTGTATATACATTCAGCTAACTATGGCTTACTCAATAAAGCATAATTAAACAAGCCAAGGCTTAGCACAATGCCACCGTCTGATGTGATTTAAATGAATAACATAGTGCCAGTATACATGGCAAATTGTTTAACTAGCATGACCTTTAACCCTCTTTGACCATCATCACATGACTAGTCACCAGCCTCTGAGTGAGAAAACAACTCTTTGTGGGAAAATTCAGAGCTATAACTAAACCAGCCGGACCAAATGCATGAACTGTCCCATCTTTCATCTGGGACCAAAGTTAAAGTAGTACAAGTTATTTATTTTGATTTTTCTGCAAACATTTCCAAGGTGGTCAGACAGATATTTCAGAATGCCCAGAAGCCATACATTTCCTTGAGTAATACCAGCTGAAGACCATCATCAACTCTCTCACAGAAGGATTACATTGGGAAAATATCTGCTCTTCCAGTTCCCAGAGAAAAGGCTTTGGCGTGAGATGCCATTTATTTCAGTCACAAAGAGGTGATTATTATTATTTTTTTATGCCAGCCTTTCCAACCAACTTGGAATGCCTGGAACAGAATGGAAAGGATAGGAGGCGATTTCCACTTTTGCACTGTTTTTGGCTAAGATAAGAAGCTATGAATTATGTTTCGCCTCTACAGCATTGTGGTCTCATAGAACATACACCTATCTCAAACTGCTAAAATATGTTCTCTGGAAATAGTCCAAGTGCACCAAACATCTATTTAAAAAGACCTCCAAATGAGTCATGGGAAGAGAAACACAGCACTTAGTTTTTATTGCTGCGAGAGAGGAATGTATTAGAGAATAATATGCTGGTTTATTTTTACTTTTCTTTTCTTTAACTCAGAAGCATTTCTATACTTCACTTCTAAGGAACAACATGTTCACCAAGTATATATTTCCATGACAAAATCCAGTGATGCCAGGGCAAATATGCATAATGTATCATTTCCCAACTAACATAAATGGAGTTGCCTATTGAACAATCCCTGTGACATTACTGTTTTCTTTAAATAGTTTTTATTGATTTTTTTAAAAAAAAAGAGCCAATAGAAATAGAAAGGCAAATGATAGCTATAATACAAGAAGAAGATAAACCCAACAGGTGACTTTGCAAACTTGTCATTTTGAAGATCTCTATCATCCTGGAGATAGTTAAATAGGTAATTTCTGAAAATGATTAGAAACTGGGTATCACTGTTGAGAAATAGTACAATTCCACTTAGCATATCAGCTTGTTGATTGAAAAGTCAGCAGTTCAGTGGTTCGAATCCCTCGTGCTGCGTAACGGGGTGAGCTCCCGTTACTTGTCCCAGCTTCTGCCAACGTAGCAGTTCAAAAGCATGTAAAAATGCAAGTAGAAAAATAGTGGCCACCTTTGGTGGGAAGGTAACAGCGCTCCGTGTGCCTTTGGCGTTTAGTCATGCTGGCCATATGACCACGGAGACGTCTTCGGACAGTGTTGGCTCTTCAGCTTTGAAACGGAGATGAGCACCGCCCCCTGGAATTGGGAACTGTTATGTCCTTATAAGGACATCCGCTGGGGGATTGGTCACTTCCACAGGTGGGAAGTTTGAACAGCTGTCATTGGCTGGCTGGCTGGCCCGAGCTGTATATAAGAAGGCTTGGGAGCCACTGCTGGCAGTCTGTTTTTCACCATTCTAATAAAGAGCTGAACGGACCAGAGCTGAGTCGCGTTTCTTTCCAGCGCCGATCTAACACTGGCAACGAAGGACTAGAGAAGAACCGATGAAGAGCTGCAAGCCAACTGCCACCTTAAGCAAAGAGCTGAAGCACGAGCTAAGTCACTACCATGTCTGGACCACAAATCTCAATGGCTCCATTCAACCCGAGCACTGAGAAATGGAAGTCCTTCATGGTTCGCTTCAGGCAGTTCCTGGCTGGAAGTGGCTTCACAGACCTAGATGACAGCAGAAAGAGAGCTCTCTTCCTGGTGCACTGCGGGTCGGAGGTCCTGGAAATGGCCATGGACCTCGTGGCACCGCTGGCTATCGAGCAGATGCCATGGTCCGAGCTGCAGGAAGTGCTCCAGGACCATTACGCCCCAGTAAGCACGCCTCTGGCCAACCGATTCGACTTCCACCAGAGAAATCAAGCAGAAGGAGAATTGGTCAAGGAATTCGTTTTGGCGCTCCGGAAGATCACGGCCAGTTGCGAATTTGAAAACGTGGACGTTCAGCTGCGGGACCGCATCGTCTTCGGCATGAGGGACAGCACAGTCCAGAAAAAGCTCCTCAGCCGAAAGTAAGTGTCCCTAAAAGAGGAAGCCACAGCCGCCGAGTCCTCCGATAGGGCAGCAGCCGCAATGAGAAGATCCAAGGGGAACCACAAGGTCCGCAGGAACCCACAGCCATCATCGGACGAGACCTCCACGGGGTCGGACTCTGACTCTGAGATGGCCGTCCATAAGGTCACAAGACCCCAATGGCAGGAAAAACCCCAAGATGGCGGACGGGAGGAACGTTGTGCCAGCTGCAAAGGGGACCATCCACGTGCCAGATGTCGCTGGCGGGATGCAACTTGCAGACGCTGCCAGAGGAAGGGCCACATTGCGGAAGCCTGCAGGGCAGCAGAGCCAAGTTTCGAGCCTCACAGACCCACAGACCACGAATACCAGAGGACATCCAAACGGTCCCAGTACCCGCGGCAAGACAGCGACGGCCACCCCAAGAGCAGAGGGATCCACCAGACAACAATTGCACATGCTGCAGCAGAGGGGTCCGACAAGTTCCACGTGACTGTCTACGTGGAAGGGGCCCCATGCCCCATGGAAATAGACTCAGCTCACTGTACTTCATCATAGCCTGGGACCAGCTAAAAAGACTTCAACCGCGGCTATCCAGGAAACAGCTAGAGCCATTCCAAGCGAGGTTGGTGGATTTCAGAGGACACTCCATTGGCATCCTGGGACGGACCAACATCTGGGTGAAGTTCAAGGACTTTGAAGGACGCCTCCCCATCGCCGTTGTCAAGGAAGCCCGTCCAACCCTACTAGGCGTGGAGTGGTTCAAGCCCCTAGGGCTCACGATTGGCGGAATCAACAAAATTCAGGCTAGCGCACTCGACCAGCTCTTAGAGGACTTCAAGGACGTCTTCGATGGGAGCCTAGGTAAATTTCTGGGGAAACCCATTTCTTTCAATTTAGACCCCAAAATTGTACCCATTCGGCTCAAGCCCCGCAGAGTTCCATTTGCCCTCAGGCCTAAGGTGGATGCCCAGCTAGATAAACTAATTGCCCAGGGCATTCTGGAACTGATTGATCATGCAGCATGGGAGACCCCCATTGTGACTCCCATGAAGCATGAGGGATCTGTGCGCATCTGCGCCGACTATAAGTGTACCATCAACCAGGCACTGCCACAGAGCGCATATCCCGTGCCAGAGGTGCAACATCTGTTGCATTCGCTTGGCAGCGGGACCATTTTCGTGAAACTGGACCTGGCCCAGGCTTACCAGCAATTGCCAGTAGACGAAAGGACTGCGGAGGCACAAACAATTGTCACACACAGGGGGGCTTTTAAGTGCAACCGTCTCCAATTTGGAGTCAGTGCCGCCCCGGGAATTTTTCAATCAATGATGGAACGTCTTCTCCAAGGCATTCCTGGGGTGGTACCTTACTTCGACGACGTACTAATCTCTGGAAACTCGGAAGCCCAACTGATGGAACGGCTCAGGCTTGCCCTACAGCGGTTCCAGGCGAAGGGCCTAAGAGTTAGAAGGGACAAATGCGTTGTTGGGGTCCAGGAGGTCGAGTTCCTGGGCTATCTAATCGATAGCAAGGGCATCCATCCCACCAAAAGCAAGGTCAGGGCTATACATGAGGCTCCAGCCCCCAAATCAAAAACGGAGCTTCAGGCTTTTCTGGGTCTGCTGAATTTTTATAGTGTTTTTCTGAACCAGAAAGCCACTGTTGCTGCACCGTTCCACCGCCTGCTAGGGAAGGCGGTACCCTGGAAGTGGGAAGAGGAAGAAGAGGCAGCATTCTGGAAAATCAAAACTCTTCTCTCCTCCGACAGCGTCCTCATCCAATACCATGAGTCGCTCCCACTGATCCTGACCTGTGACGCCTCACCGTATGGAGTCGGAGCTGTCCTCAACCACCAGCTGCCCAGCGGCACTGAAGCCCCCATTGCTTACTTCTCCAAAACCATGTCATCAGCGGAGCAGAATTACAGCCAGCTCGATAAGGAAGCCCTCGCCATCGTAGCCGGCATTAAACGCTTCCATGAATACCTGTATGGAAGGTCGTTTACAATTGTCACTGATCACAAGCCTCTACTTGGACTGCTTGCTGGGGACAAGCCAACGCCAACCTACATGTCGCCCAGGATGACACGCTGGGCCATCTTCCTCTCCGGCTACGCCTACAGACTCATCCATCACCCCGGCAAGAACACCTGCAATGCTGACAGCCTCAGCAGATGTTCCCTGAGAGAACCAGTCATTGACCCGGCACCTACCCTCGGACTTCACCACATAGACAATGACCAGACGTGCCCGGTGTCATCTGCAACAGTGGCGACCCACACACTGAGGGACAAGACCCTCAAACAGGTACTCTCATGGGCATTGAGGGGTTGGCCAACCGGAAGAGTGGGCGAAGAATTCACCCCATTCATACGAAGGCAGCACGAACTGGCCACCATGAACGGCTGCCTCCTCTGGGGTGACCGGGTCATGATTCCTCCCACACTACAGAAGAGCACCTTAGAAACCCTCCATAACGGTCATCCGGGCATAGTTCGCATGAAGGCGCTGGCACGGAGCTACGTTTGGTGGCCTGCCTTGGACAAAGACATAGAGGCATGGATCGCTAGATGTGACCCATGCCAAGCAACAAGCCCAGCATCCCCTCAAGCCCAGCCGACAGAGTGGGAGCAGCCCAGCGGCCCGTGGTCAAGAATACATATCGACTTCGCTGGGCCAATGAATGGAAAGTCCCTCCTCATCGTCGTGGACGCGTTCTCAAAATGGCTGGAGGTCATCGCGATGCCATCCACCATGACAGAGGCCACCATCAGGGCACTCCGCCACCTATTCACCACACATGGGTTGCCGGACGTCCTGGTCTCCGACAACGGCCCGCAACTCACAGCCAAGACCATGGAGGATTTCCTGGCAAGCCAAGGCATCCGGCATGCCCTCATCGCCCTGTACAGGCCAGCTGGAAATGGACAAGCAGAAAAAATGGTACGGTTCACGAAGGATACGCTCACCAGGATGGGCCCAGGAGACTGGCAGGAACAAATCGACAAGTTCCTGCTGGCACAACACATCACACCGCACGCCACAATGAAGAAAAGCCCAGCCGAGCTTCTGATGGGGAGAAGGCTCCGCTCACTGCTAGATAGACTCCATCCACAGTACAACCCGAAAGACAAGCCGATCAACCCACCACTGACGCGAAGCTTCACTAGCGGAGACTTGGTGTTCACGCTCAACTTTCAGGGCCAGCCGAAGTGGATCAAGGGTCGGATCGGGAGAGTGACAGGCCCAAGATCATATGAGGTGGAGCTGGACGATGGCCAGTCATGCAGAAGGCACATCGACCAGCTCCACAAAAGGGTAAGGGGAGTCGAAGGAAACCACCCGACAAGGTAGGACTGCCACACCCAGATGAGGTAGACCTACAACCCCCCAGTGAGGTAGGCCTGCCATACCCAGACGAGGTCGGCCCACAACACCCCTGCAAGGTAGGCCTACCCCACCCCAACAGGGTAGGTCCGCAACCTCACGGCAAAGTGGACGACCGCCAGCAACGCAGCCAGAGCCCAGTAGACCGCGGCCGACCCAGTGGGATGAGGCACCAAGCCAACGGTGACGATGGCCAGCGACCCTCCGAGACATGGCATCACCAGTACCAGGACGAGGTAGACCAGGGACAACCCAACCCGGAAAACCAACACCAACCCGACCGAGTCGACATCAGCCAGCCAGACAAGGGAGACCTACGCCGACACAGCGAGGTAGGACATCAACCATCCACCCCCCCGCGTCCACACCAACCCGGCAGAGTTGACCACCACCACCCCAGCAATGTCGACTGGCGCCACCACACCAAGGGGACCCAATGCCAGCCCTGCAGGGGAGGACTACAACTCCCCAGCAGAGGTCCCCAGCCAGGGGGGGACCCCCCCACCATCAACCGGGGAAGCCCACAGAAGCAAGCCAGAGACCAAAAGAAACAACCAAGGGTCCTACCGGGATTCAGCTGTCCAGTCCGACTCTGCGACGAACGACAGGAACCGACCCAACATCATACCGGCAGCGACGAGGTAATCCACCAGCCGCGGGGCGAGTGGCCACTGCAGCCGGAGGCACTAGGCGAGGCCCTGCACACTCAACGGCCGATTTCCGGGACTGCCCACCTGGGGGACGAGAACCAGCAGGAGCCAGACCCATTGGGAGCAGCACCGGAGAACGAACTGTACCACGCAGGTCAGGTAGGACCATTGTCCGTCCCACCTACCTGCACGACTACGTGACTCACGTATGCCATGGAATGATTGACTGAGGACTAAGAGGGGAGGGGTGTTATGTCCTTATAAGGACATCCACCGGGGGATTGGTCACTTCCACAGGCAGGAAGTTTGAACAGCTGTCATTAGCTGGCTGGCTGGCCCGAGCTGTATATAAGGAGGCTTGGGAGCCACTGCTGGCAGTCTGTTTTTCACCATTCTAATAAAGAGCTGAATGGACCAGAGCTGAGTCGCGTTTCTTTCCAGCGCCGATCTAACAGGAACAACTAGCACATATGTGTGAGGGGAACCTTTACCTTTAAAAAAAAATCCTGATGCCGGGGTCGAGGAACATGGGAGTCTGGGAGGCCAAACTTGTTTTCAACCCAAATGCTAAAATGAATGCTGGGATGAGATTCTCAGCTGAATTTGATGCTTTAAAATGGTGTTGGTTCCTCTTTTTAAAAATCAATCACATTTTGTCCCCAGCAAAGAAAATTCCTAATGCCGGAGTCAGGGATGAGTGGGGCTGAGAGGACAAAATTGTTTTCAATCCAAATGCTAAAACAGACACCGGGCAAGATTTGGAGTGGAATTTCATTCTTAAAAATGGTGCTGCTTGCTGTTTTTAATAATTGAATATTTTTGGTTCCTGTGGAACAGTATTACTAATGCTGGGATCAGGGAAACAAGTGCCCAAGAGGCCAAAATTGTTTCAAACCGAATGCAAAAACAGATGCCAGGATGAGATTCAGGGTGGAATTTCACACTTAAAAATGGTTCTTCTTGCTATTTTTTAAAATTTTTCATGCTTTGGGAAGAATATTCCTGATGCCATGATCAGGGATGTGGATGTCCAGGCAGCCAAATTTTGTTTCAACTTGAATGCAAAAACAGACACTGGGACAAGATTAAGGATGAAATTTCATGCTTAAAAATGGTGCTGCTTGCTGTTTTTTTTTTTTTTTAAAAAAACTGAGCATTTGTTTATGTCCAGGGAACAAAATTCCTAATCCTAGGGTCAGTGACCCCAGTGCTAACTGCAACTCAAACCTTAGTGATCATATTGTGGCCCAGATGTAGTATTCCTACCAAAGGAGCAATATATGTATGTATGTATGTATGTATGTATGTATGTATGTATGTATATGTGTGTATGTATGTATTTGTGTGTGTGTCTGTCTGTCTGTCTGTGGTGGCACAGTGTTTAGAATGCAGTATTGCAGGCTAATTCTGCCAACTGCCAGGAGTTCGATCCTGACCAGCTCAAGGTTGACTCAGCTTTCCATTGTTGGAGCTTTTACAAGTACAGGGAGACTTCCAATGTATGCATGGTATATTGCCCCATTGGTAGAGAATCACTCTGCCCTTGATCCCCGCCAAAGTGCTTTTCAGTAGACATTAGGATTGCTTTAAAAGTATAATTTAAATTAGCTTAATAAGACATGCACCCTCCCACACACATACACACACATGCATACTAACTTAGCATTATAACTGCAGTTCATACCATGAGCATTTGCCTTTTCATGCTACCTGAGAAAGGACCCAGTCAGGTTTGGGATGAAGCAGAGGTCGTATTCAGCAGGTTCTGACCAGTTCTGAAGAACTGGTAGCAGAAATTTTGAATAGTTCAGAGAACCGGTAAATACCACCTCTGACTGGCCCCGCCCCCATCTATTCTCTGCTTCCCGAGTCCCAGTTCAGGAGGAAATGGAGATTTTACAGTATCCTTCCCCTGCCATGCCCACCAAGTCACGCCCCACCACGCCCACAGAACCGGTAGTAAAAAAATTTGAATCCCACCACTGGAATGAAGGTATGGGAAGAATCACTTGAAGATACTCCTAGATATTTTCTCTTGACCCCAATAGATACCAGTGGTGGGTATGTGTTTAAATTGTAGTCATTCTTCTATTTCATCAAGTCAGCTGTTAGATATCTTTACAGTTGCAGTCTGACTCTTTTCAAGCAGTGCTTGTAAGAATAGCACAGAGGCAAGAATATTGCCAGGAAATTCCTTTTTTTTAATTTCAATTTTAACAAATAAATGTTAAAGTGCACAGATTCTGTCCAGAAGCATATTTAGTCATGCCAACTGGTCTATGCCATGTCTTCATGGACTATGTGGAGGACTAGAAACAAAATTTTTCCAATCTTCTGAATCAGATGCTTGAAATGCCTTTGGCAGCAAGCATTTGAACGGAGCACATGCTCTGATGTTGAATAACACACGCTCAGCAGTTTTAATCTTCAGAGATGTTGCTTTAATTTATTTTAATAGATTTCCTGTCTGTACCTTGCTCCACTAAGTTGCAGGAAAATAGAAGAGAGAGAACTGTTAAACGCATCTCATTTTTGTCTTTAAATTCGACAGAACTGAGCATTTCAGTAATTGTCTGCATTTCCAAATTCCATTTTGTAAACTCCCGTTTTGTGCCTCACAAGGACTCTTTACAACATCTGCAATATGTTGCATTATTTGCCTATCTCGTGTAAATACTATGCTATCTCATTTAAAACTCTGGATGCTCATTTATTAAATTCTGGATGCTGTTTTAGAGCGCACAAGTTTACAGATCTCCGTCTCTCTCATCAGAATCTACTTGAAGTTCATTACTGGGTTTGTCAAGCAGCAGTCAAAAGTCTGAAAGCTTCAGGAATATGGATCTGCTAGACTGTAAGCATAAATCATGTTGGTATGTGCTTGTTTTTAAACTGTGGTGAAATACTAGTGCTCCATATGTTCTTCTATAAATGTATTAAACTGATTGTGTCTGACATTCCTATTTGTGCTGTTAAGAAGATAGCTCCACTAAGGGACAACTTAGTTGAAAAATGAATGTACATTAAATATGTGCATATTAAGAGCCCTGCTGATATAGAATATTAAATGTAATAGAGTTAATACATATCTACCGATAAAGAAAAGCACACAGCCAAAAACAGAAGGGAAGCTGATAGACAGTTTCCTGTGCAGCCAGAGACTCTATCCTGAAATCTGTTTGTGTGCCGCTTCCAAAATATACCGGTCACATTGTGAACAATGACTGGCATCCTATTCGAGGCAGACATGACATCACCCTCAAGACTTTGCAATCAGCCTAAGGGCTGGTGCTGAATTTCCTCTGGAATTGCAGCAATGTGGGGAGAGAATGAACTGGGAGCTTGGCAATTGTATCTTTCTAACCAAAACTATTCAGACTCAGTTCAAAATGGCACAGGGAGCCCTTGTCTTTGAAATTATTTCACCCAAAGCATCTCCAAACATGTAGGTCAAAAGCAGAGGTGTGAGGACAAAAGTGGAATAGACAAGTATCTTGGCTCACTTGCCCTCAATCTGTTTTGGCTACTTAGGGAAAAGGCATTTTCCAAATATTGAATATAAACTGACAATAGATGCAAAGCTGGCAATCTAGGAGCAAAATAATTAATTTAATGTTAATGATACCAAGAGTATAGAATCCACATTTTTCACTCTGGTGAAAAATGTCCAAAATACAATTATTATCAACAATTGCAGCTATTGAATCATATAACGTGATTCTTTTATATCCAGTGGAAGTCAGGAGTCTAACAGGATGAGAGAAGATGAATGGGTACTATGCTGAACTATCGGAACGTAAATTTGGGCAGCCCTGGTCATTAAGGCAACAGGCCACAAACTGGGAGATTGTGAGTTCTAGTCTAGATCCTTAGGCATGAACCAGCTGGGTGACCTTGAGCCAGACACTCTCTCTCAGACCTAGAAGGGAGACAATGACAAACCACCTGAAAAAAAAGGATGCAAATGACCAGCTGTCTACAAGGAATATAAATCCTTCCATTCCCCACCATCCAGTCAGAGCTGAAAAAGCTTCTTGGATGAGAAGCGAAATGTCTTCAAAGAAAAACAAGAAAGTCCAGTTGCCTCCTGAGAAAGTACCTTTGGGTCACCTGAAAAAAACTTGCTAAAAAGAACTGCAGGGACTTGTCTAGGCAACTGCTAGAAGTCAAACCAGACTTAATGGCACAAATTTCAATACATTTGATGATTCAGTTATCAAAGTAATTGTACTATTATGAGCTCAGAGACAAAATAATTTAAATCTTACTTGGAGGGTCCATTGTCTAAGGATTTCCCATTGAAAGCTAATTACAATAAGCTGACAGTAGTCAGCCTAGAAAGACCTTTCTACTACCGTCTTAACCTTCAGCTAGCACTAGGAAAAATGGAAATGATTTTTATCTTTTTGCCCAAAGTGAGAAACAAAATTGAACAAAATTGAGTGACCATCCTCAAATCGGAAGGAGTTGCTATGCAAACATGCCACTTTGCACATGAATTACTCACCTAATTAGGTGTGGTTGCTTTGCCCAGTCAAGCAAAATGCTTCCTGGCTGAGGATGTGGCTCTTGTTAGGAAATCAGAAAATTCCCTGGCAACTGAAACCACCTTTCCCAGTGGAACTATGGTTGAATGAAAAATACATTGACTACTGTGAATGACACTGCATATAAAGGCTGAATGGAAAATGGGGGAGAGAATGGAATGGAATGGAATGGAATGGAATTCTTTATTGGCCAAGTGTGATCAGACACACAGTGAATTTGTCCCCAGTGCATAAGCTCACAGTGTACATACAAACAACAAGTGATAAATCATGATCATAATCATCATAAAATACATTCATCATAAAACATAAGATACAACACTCAGTGATAGTCATAGGATACTAAATAAGCAATCAACATAGTAGGTTACTAAATAAAACAATCAATATAAATAATAAGATACGAGCAACAAAGTTACAGTCATAAGACGATAAGGAAATATTAATAGAGATAGTAATAGTAATAAGAGCCTTGGTGGCGCAGCAGACTAAAGCACTGTTAAGTAACACCAGCTGCCTGCAATTACTGCAAGTTCAAATCTCACCAGGCTCAAGGTTGACTCAGCCTTCCATCCTTTCGAGGCAGGTAAAATGAGGACCCGGTTTGTGGGGGCAATAAACTGACTTTGTATAAAAAAGAACACCGCTTGGGGGGCCCAAAAGCCCTACTAAGCAGGTATATACAAAAGTATGAAGGCTATTGCTTAACGCATTGTAAGCCGCCCTGAGTCTCCGGAAAAGGGCGGCATATAAATAAATAAATAAATAAATAAATAAATAAATAAATAAATAAATGAGAAGGATAATAGTAATACAGCCCTACTAGGTAGTTTGACAGTGTTGTGGGAATTAGTTGTTTAGCAGAGTGATGGCATAGGGGGAAATAACCTGTCCTTGTGTAGTTGTTTTGGCTTTCAATGCCTTATAGTGTTGTCTTGAAGAAGCTTGTTGTGGCTTGTCAGCTGCCAGCCCCTCCAGCAGCCAAATAAGATGAGGAGGTGGAGTGAAAGTCGGGGCCAGCATCAAAGTAATCTGAGAGCTCCGAGGAGGAAGAAGGAATGGAGCTATCCAAGATAGAGACAGAAGCGGACCCTGGGCCATCCATTAGCCCCCAGGCGGAGAGTCAACAGCCCCTAGGTCCGGAGGTGGCTGATGAGGAAGAGGAAGAACAGCTGGTCCCATGCCTGATGCTCAGATGTGCAGAAGGTAGAGGAGAGGAGAGCAGTAGGACTCTAGGGGCTGGTCCTTGGGATGGAAGAGCCACCGCTGCTAGCTAAGCCCCACCCTAGCTCTGGGGATAAAAGGCAAGGGACAGAGACAAATAGGTGTGGCAGACAACTATTCATCTCCCTGTCAGTCAGCCACTGATAGTCCAAACTTCTGAATCCTGTTTGGAACTGTATTGGACTTCTTTCTTGGAATCTGTGGTGCTGAGAGTTGGGTGCAGCTTTGGAGTGTGTGTGTGTGTGTGTGTGTCTCCACTACTGGAAAAAGAGTGGGCGCATCTTTCAGGACTTTTGTTACGAGGGTGCTGAGTGAGACAGACTCCTGGTGTGTTGGAGCCATTTCAGGGGGAAGGGAAGCGAGCTTCACTTTCCACAGGTACTTAGAGACTTTGTTAGCCTGCTGAGACAGAGAGTCCAGCATCTCCTCCACACAGCAGGTCCAAAGGGTACAAATCTTGGTGCAATTCTTGTTGGGAAGATGTTTTCCTCCTGGGGATAATCAGAAGTCCAGGGAAGGACAGAAAACTTTCCAATCATCCATTGTTTTTATCTCCTGATCACAGTTATCTACTAACTATTTACTAAATCTGCACTACTATTAATCTTCTCATCGTTCCCACCACCCATCTCCTTCCACTTATGACTGTATGACTGTAATTTTGTTGCTTGTATCCTTACGATTTATATTGATATTGTTTCCTGATTGCTTATTTGTACCCTATGACTATCATTAAGTGTTGTATCTTATGATTCTTAATGAACGTATCTTTTCTTTTATGTACACTGAAAGCATATGCACCAAAGACAAATTCCTTGTGTGTCCAATCACACTTGGCCAATAAAAAAAATTCTATTCTATTCTATACATAGATGATAGCAATAGTGCTGAGCCAAATTAAGCATTATATTTGCTTTGTCAAGCAGAAGGACATTTACTGTTCCACATCCCTATTTCTTTCTTTCTTTCTTACAACTAGTTGAGAAAAATGTACAATTGAGACAGAAAATAAAAAAGTACAGGTGGTGTAAATGTGATAGAAGGCGGGGAGTATCAATGAGTAGGAATTAAGGGGGAGTGAAAGTGTAGGTGAAGTGGGTCCTTCACACACCATGGGTGTGCGAAGGACACCCCTGACTTTGGTTCCACTATTCCCTCAAGTCAAGCTACTGATAAGTTTTACTTCTCAATAAAGATCCTTAATATCACAGCTGAGTGTTTCAATAAAAAAATAAATCTATTTAATTGAGCAATAAAATAAGGTTGGCTAGATCATTTAGAGCATAACCTTATGCATGTCTAATCCGAAATTAAGATGTTTGGGGAGGAAATTTCCACTGTTTTTGTAAATACCATTTTTAGAAAAATGTGTTTCCACTGTAATTTGGATCTTCTTTGTGCTCAGTATTTTATATGCGACAGAAATGTTCTCTAAGGATTGTCAGGAAGCAAATACCATGTAAGAATTTTTATTGAATATAGGTTTTCTTCCCCACACTATGGGAAATTTTAGTCTTGTGGGGACAGCCAAACTGTTCAGGCTGCTATTTATGGATGCTTTTTGTACAGCTGTTTTTATATCTTTCCAAATATATATGTCATTACATCTAAATTATTAACTGTACCTAATGACTTAATAATAAATCAAAAGAGTTATGATCATCACTGAGAATAGTTGCTACCATCCTTCAACATTTCTAACTGTGGATTTTCCTCCCCAAAGAAATCTGTTATTTAAATATTTAAGTTCCCAAATAATAATGTCATGGATACTTACTGTACTCACTTATCCAGAGGAATCCTCTATGTTAAGCCTCATTTAACATATAAGAATCTTCTGCATATGTAGGGCAACTACTCCATAGAAACTTTTTGCAACTTGCTGCCCTCCAGCTCACTACTACTCTCTTTTTTTCCTTCTTAGCCTGCTTTGGGACTTGTTATCAGGTTGCAGAACCAGTATTTGTAGAAAATGTAGGATGAAACCAGGGATGGGTTCTACTTACCTTTACTACCAGTTCACATCGTGTCCGCACATGTGCAGATCACTTCTGATGACATCCAGGTCAGCAGGCGGAGCCTCCCGCCGGTTTTACTACTGGTTCTTGCGAACCGGTCCAAACCGGGGGCAACCCACCACTGGATGAAACACAAAGCATAACGCAATGCAACATCCAAAAAGAACATCTCTACAGTATGTCCAAGTGGTTTATTCATTCATTCATTCATTCATTCATTCATTCATTCACTCACTCATTCATTCATTTACTATAGGCAATAAAGCTGTTCCAGAACAGTATTGCCTGACCAACATAAAATTATAATGAACAATTAAACCGCAATTATTTTCACCTACGTTTTGGCCATTACACATCTTGTTTGAAAACCTGTAATAGACGTTCCAACAAATTAAATGCCTCATTGGACTGTTCCCAGCTGGATGGAAGCATAGGTGGGAATGATGCTCTTCTTTCAATGACGTTGATTTCTCATCATTGATCAATAATAGAAGGGAAATTATACCAATGCCAGGGCTGGCCAATTTTTTTCTCTGCACTGAAAGCCTGTCAGAAGGCCAGAAGATCCCTGGATATTCCTATTACATCTTTGTTTGGTGCCATTAATGGCATTTCCCTTCTGAGAATGGGGTCTTATTTCTGATTCCAGAGGTCTAACTCAAAGAGTAACGTGTCTTCCAGACAGGGGTGAGATTCAGCCGGTTCTGACCAGTTCTGGCATACCGGTAGCTCCAATGATCAGCTGAGAGCAAACCAGTTCGCTCCGATGATCAGATGGGCCCGCCTACCTGCCCCTGTGCTATAACCTACCTATATTTCTTTTGTTTTAAGCCCAGCTGATAGGCACAGCAGAGAGAATTGCTGCGCCTCAGATGTTTTACTCACTCTGGATTCAGTAGCAGGTAACTTTCGATCGTAATGTGCATGCACGGAAGTGCGAGTTTGGCGCGCAGGGGAGCGAAGCAAGCGTGCAGCAAACCGGTTGTTACAACTGGTGAATGCTTCCAGGGTCTATACCACTGCAACCAAAGGGCTTATCTACATTACCCATTATCAGAATGGCCAGGAACATTTTTGGAAGACAAAATGCACACTATTGCTATATACTCAATCCTCTCCCATTGCAGATGTGAGCTCTGGGTACATTTTTTGTTGTTGTTTTAAAGCATTTGTTTTACTTCTCATGTCCCCTTGAGCATTCAATGTAGCTGAATGTAGTTAGCTAGCTACTCAATGGAGGTAGGAATGCCCTCTCAATCAAGGCACTAATTATCATGGTGCTTAATGTCTGTTAAGGCTACTTTTACTAGTAAATGCTATAATAGCACAGTGGTTATAAAACTAGCCTTCTAAACAGAACAGGTTAGGTACAGGTTGTCATGGAGAATTTCTATGTGGCTGCTAACAGTCAACACCAATTTGATGGTAACTAATTAAAAATATCAAAATAGAAAATTGTGGTTGGAAGCCTGAAAGTTTTTTTTAAAGTGCTATTTTTCTTTTCCTGAGCTACATACATTTTTCTAAGCTGTTAAAAATTAAGTTCAGCAATGTACCATTTCATCATTTTTTCCATTACTTCTGTCCCTAATAATTTGAGGTAAACTTTTCTCGGGTGACTGGAGGAGTAATAAAATGGTACGTTGGTAGAGGTATTAAAAAAACAAAAATTAAAAGCCGAGGGAAAAGTGACTAAGCCAAGGGGGAAAAATACTAATTAAAATATTGTGTCGGTTTCAATTCAGCAACCTTTGAAAGGCAAATGTTACAACCACTGGAGTATTGTGGCGTTACTGGTAAATATTGCACTAGAAAGTATCAAAATGTTACTGGATGATAAGGACGATTTTTTAATTTTAAAATGGTTGATTTAATTTGTATATTTAAATTTAACAGCCTCTTATATATATGCATTAACAAACACGTACCCAGCAGGGGTGAAATCCAGCAGGTTCTGACAGGTTCTGGAGAACTGGTAACGGAAATTTTGAGTAGTTCAGAGAACCAACAAATACCACCTCTGGCTGGTCCCAGAGTGGGGTGGGAATGGAGATTTTGCAACATCCTTCCCCCAGAAGTGGAGAGGGAATGGGGATTTTGCGGTATCCTTCCCCTGGAGTGGGATGGGAATGGAGATTTTTCAGTATCCTTCCCCTGCCACGCCCACCAAGCAATGACCACCAAGCCACACCACACCCACCAAGCCACGCTCACAGAACCGGTAGTAAAAAAATTTGGATTTCACCACTGGTACACATACTTAAAAAAATATCTCAGGATGACCTGCCGGCAGAAAAGAAACCCACTGGCTGTTACTTTCCTAGAACAAAAAACTGAGAGGGAACAACAGCAGAGAATCACTCAATGGGAGGAACTGGTGGCCTGCAATGATCAAAGGGTCTCCGTCTAGACAGTCTGTTTTCTAGAAAAAGCTGAAGATAGACCTTTTCTGGAGGGCTTTTGGAGCCTGAAGCCATGTACATGTGTCTAGATTTCACCTGTCCTATATTTGTGTGTTTATATATCATTGTGTATTCTTCCGCTGTAGGCATTTTTTTTTCATCCCATTTCATGGAGCCCATTTAAAAGTGGCTTGCAGTCCTTCCTTCCTCTCTTTCATCAACAGTGTATTACCAGAAGATGTTTTGAGAAATCGGAGTGGTAAATTTGTGAAATGTTAAACCAGCCTTCTCCGAACCAGGAGATTCCTGAGAGTTGCAGAATTAAACAACATGGCCACGCAGACCATTCTATCTGAAACATGCAAGGTTGGGAAAAGCTGTACTACTATGTTGAAATATCCAGAGTGCACTTGTGAAAGATGATAAGCATGTTGAAACTGCATTGGACAGTAAGAAATGAAATTTATGGGATACAGAGCAACATGTGCCTATAGCAAGCACATTGATCTGACGAAAGGAAGCTCTGCTTCACCCTTCTGCTTACACGCAGGGTGACCTGATTCCAATTATAATCTTGGCCACCAAAAAGGAACCACAAGACGCGAAGAACACTAACGGAGAGGGGTGATAATTGATATTGACTGAAAACAGAACAAAACAGAACAACAAAAATACCCCATTATAATAAGAAACAGTTCTCTTGCTACTCAGCATGGTATACCTCAGAACACAAGAATAAAATAAACATGAGAGTCTAGCTAAGACTTTCTGCGCCAGATGGAAACAAACTGTAATTTGGCTAGTATACATTCTTTTGCTTGGCTTTTGCACACTAGGAAGAAGAAAGGGGGCAGGAGGGGGTTAGTTGAAGAAATGGCTCATTTTCCTGCTGACCAGAGGAGGATAGCAGGCCTGAATTGTCCACTTAGCTTTAGAGAACTCAACAATAAGTACTGATCAATAACAAAGTCAAATCACTGGCATACCTTCACAGAGTAGCAGAAAAATGGCACATTCTTTTTTGTCAAGTAATTAAAGACATGAGGGGATATTTTCCTTTGCAGGGACAGAAGGAGACAAGCATTATGATCCCACTTGAGTTGAGCTGATACTTTCTGGGCCCATAGAAACACTGAATATCTTCTGCAGATACCAAAGTAACTCCCTGAATGGCCGCCCTCTTAGGTAAATCAGACAGGAATCAGAACCAGATGGGCTAATTCTACTTTGTTATAAGGCTACATTCACAGAATCTTGCAAGTACGAATCTCATTCTGTGTTTTTTCCAATCTGAGAAGTTAGGGAAATTTCCTCCTTAGTTCTTTCTTTGCCTGTTGTGCAATGGTGGGCTATATCCTCTCTTATCTGATCGTTCCCTAGATAGAATCTCTCCCCCGCCCCTTCCCATTACAATGGCAGATCAACAGGTCGAGTATATACATTTTTAAAAGATTGATTTTAATATTATTGTCTAATCTCTAAGGGCAACAAGTATCCCAACTCCATCATGTTGTTAGTCACCTTGGGTTGCATATTAAAAAAAAATAAAGGCAAAATACTCATAAATTAATATTACATGAAAGAATATAACTGTAGCCAATATTTTCAATACAATGGCTTTATTTAACAAAACTATTAGAAGGATTATTGTGTCTGGACAAACCATCTATTTAATTAATATAACAAGCAGGCTGAAATAGAGAGAGCTTCAGACATCAGACTTCAGAGCCCAAACAGTTCATATGAATACTGATTTTCCTCCCAGGAACCTTCAATCCTACTGACTGGTTTTAGCATACACAGTAAGATCTTGAATCCCAAAAGCTAGTGGGCACACTTCCAATGCAAACAAAATCATTTCCCCCTGCCATCTTGCTGGGAATATATACTTCACTCCTTGCTTGTCTGAATCTCCTTCCCTCACCCACTTTTGAAAGCCCTAGATATGTCACAGAGAACCTGGCAATACCTCTAAAAACAATCAAAGTTGTGTAGCTCTGCCCTATGCAGTTAGTCATGGTGCCTGGCATAGCAGTAGTAATTTTATTGATCAGGCCTATCTAACTAAGCACGGCAGAGGTGGGTTTCAGCAGGTGCTGACCAGTTCTGGAGAACAGGTAGTGAAAATTTTGAGAAGTTCGGAGAACCGGTAGTAAAAATTTGACTGGCCCCACCCCCATCTATCCTCTGCCTCCCAAGTCCCAGCTGATCGGGAGGAAATGGGGATTTTGCAGTAACCTTCCCCTGGATTGGGGAGGGAATGGAGATTTCCCAGTATCCTTCCCCTGCCATGCCCACCAAGCCATGCCCACCAAGCCCCATCCACAGAACCAGTAGTAAAAAATTTTGAAACCCACCACTGAAGCACGGTATCAGAAGAGAATAAAATAAGGTTGCAACATAATGCAATCAATCATAACATCTCAATATAAAATAAGGAGCTTCTGAACAAAAAAGTCAGTGGCCTATAATATCAACATCTGTACCTTCAAATTAAGAGTAAGAATGTTTTAAAACAATTTTACGAGGGCTTTAAAATCTAGGCAATATAACAATAAGACATT
The DNA here is from genome assembly GCA_022577455.1 of Arizona elegans. NCBI lineage: Eukaryota > Metazoa > Chordata > Lepidosauria > Squamata > Colubridae > Arizona > Arizona elegans. The sequence goes on from JAKOOJ010000001.1 coordinate 192,307,875, forward strand.
CGCAGCTAGGGTTGATAGGGCAAAAGGAGGAGTGATAAATGGTGGAAGGAGCAACTAGGAAGCCATTTTGGAAATGCTTAGAAATGAAAATACGTAGTGTAAAAAGTCTTTATGATGGAGAAGATGGGGGAATCCTTAGTAAGACCACACCTAGAATACTGCATCCAGTTTTTGGTCAAAGCTGTTGATACTCTAGAAAGAGTGCAGCGAAGAGCAATAAAGATGATTAGGGGGACTGGAGGCTAAAACATATGAAGAACAGTTACAGGAACTGGGCATGGCTAGCCTAATGAAGAGAAGGACCAGGGGAGACATGATAACACTGTTCCAATATTTGAGGGGCTGCCACTGAGGGGACGGGATCAAGCTATTTTCCAATGCACCTGAAGGCCAGACAAGGAATAATGGATGGAAACTGAACAAGGAGAAATTCAACCTGGAAATAAGGAGAAATTTTCTGACAGTTAGAACAATCAACCAATGGAACGGCTTGCCTTTGGAGCTTCATCACTGGAGGCTTTCAAGAAGAGATTGGACTGCCATTTGTCAGAAATGGTGTAGGGCTCTGCTTGGGTTGGGGGTTGGGCTAGATGACCTGCAAGATCCCTTCCAACTCTGTTAATCTGTTCATCTGAATGGCAGGTTTTTTTCCCCCCACAATGGAGATACAGATAAAAGTTGTATTTTCAGGGGAAAAACTTCAGCTGCACTGACGGACATCAGAATATAGACTATAAAGCACCCCTTTATCTCTTTCTCATAGAAGAAAAGCTAATGTAGTACATGAGGAAAAAAGGGAATTAGGCAGAAAATGAAGAATTGCCGGAAGGAAAATGGCACTCAGAAGGAGAATGCAGCACCATTTATTTATTTATTTTACAGTGCCACAGCCTAAAATTCAAGAATCCAATCCAATTTGGCTTCAGAGATGAAAAGCTGTCAAACTGACAGAACAATTCGTAAAGGCAGAAAACTTCCCAGGGTTTCAGCTTTTCAACTGTGCGTTTTTGAAAATTTCCAGACTCCTTTCCTGAGGCAATAATAACCATGGTCTCCAAAAGGGAGCAACGTCAGGATGACAAGGAAAGCGAGGCTGATAGAAGAAGGGAAGCAGCAGCATAAGCACAGCTCACCAGGCCTCAAAGCAAACCCTCAATGGGACTGGCCAACATAACATTAATCAGTTAAAGAGATTAAGAAATTGAGGACGTAAAAGTTTTCTGGGATTAGCACTTGTAGGTACATACCATTTCTGGAGAGGATTAGTAAGGGTGGTTATGGCGGCTTGGTTTCTTGGGGGAGAAACAATACCAGAGCTAGTTTGAGGAAATCCAAATAACCACAAGATGGAAACAAAGAGTGAAAGTTTTTGGTATGTTTGCTGCCATCTAGTGGTCATCTTATTCATTACATACTGAGGCTGGCCCTTTCTGCCTGCTGCTGTGCCTCATCCATCTTGTCACCCTGGGCAAATTTCAGGTCTCTCTATAGCTGCACCTCACTTTTGCTTTGACTGTATTTACACCACCGGTGACAGTTTGCTTGATTAACCTTTTTATTTGCAGCTCAGAAAGGCAACCTGGAGCAAATTCCCTTTTTTGCGTGTGTGAACATAGGATGAACGAGTTCTGCAATCATGAACATTCCCCAGGAGTTCCACAACAAGAAGGGAATTGTTTACTCATCAATCTCTGTAAACTACACTCCCCAAGATTCTCTAGGATCATGATGGCGAACCTATGGCAGGCGTGCCATAGGTGGTACGCAGTGCCCTCTCTGATGGCATGAGAGCCGTCGCCCCAGTTCAGCTCCGCTGCGCACGTGCCTCCTGCAATCCAGCTTGTCTTCCAGTCTCTATCATGCATGTGCAGGGAGTGGGGTGCATGCAAGGGGCCGTGCGCGCATGCGCAAGGGGGGGTGCATGGGAGGGTGGCATGCACATGCACAGGGCAGGGCACATGTGCAGGAGCGAGGCAGGTCACATGCGCAGGAGTGGGGCAGGGTGCATGCAGGGGGTGCATGTATGCATGAAGGGCAGGGTGCAGGAGCGGGGGCCACACATGCATTGCATTTCGGGGGTTTGGGCGCACCTGCTTTGGGCACTCAGTCCGGAAAAAGTTAGCCATCACTGCTCTAGGAGAAGGCAGTGTACAGAGGAGTTCAGTGTGTGTTCAATCAGCGATTTACTCACCAATACCATGTTTCCCTGAAAATAAGATGCTGTCTTATACTTTTTTGAACCCCGAAATAAGCGCTTGGCCTTATTTTTGGGGAGGTCTTATTACTTTCGGGTGTGTGGAGCAAGATGGGGTTCCTCTTCCTGTCTTACATGATTTCCAGCTCTGTCTCCCTAACCCTAACCAGAGGAAATGGCGGGGACCGGCTGTGCATGCGTTTAAATATTTTCAGGGAGGGCTTATTTTCAGGGGGGGCTTATTTTAGGGCATGCGCTCAAAAGCCCGATTGGGCTTATTATCAAGGGATATCTTATTTTTGGGAAACGGCATTTTTGTCCTCTTCAAACAAGCTCTCTGGCATGCAGGCTCAACCTAAATCACTTATTAAGAACAAAGAGAAATACATATTCAAGGTCATTAAGACACCACTGTCATATATTAGGAAGCAGTGAAGCTGACAAAAAAAAAAAGCTATAAACAAGTCTGCAATCACAAAAGCATGAGCTATTATTGGTTATCTTTGTAGAGCGGAATTAACTAAAGTTTTTACCATGCTCAGAAATCTTAGGAACGCAGGAAACTATAGCCTGTAAAGAATTCTCTTTTTCTGCATGAAGTTTTTGCATACCTTGGGGGAACTATGGCATTCTTTAAAGGGGGGTATCTGTGCGTCACAGATTTATTGCCTTCTGAATGAAAGAAGATTGCCCCAAAAGAAAAAGGAAAGAATGCCACCTAAGTGGCTGCTGTATGTCTTGCCTTTTTCTGATGAAATAACACAAGGGAATCTCTGGCTTTTGCTCCCTTATTTCCATCTATTCATGGTGTTACTCAGGTGACAAATGAACAGTTGGTTGTAGCAGGAAAACAAGCAGATGCCAAGATGCAGCAGTGAAGGGTCTGTTAATGACCCCTGGAAAGGAAAGGAACAACAGCATTAAATCACATCTCCATCTTTGCATGTTGCTGTAGCCAACAATATGCAATCAGCCTTTCTCTAAGGAGGTCTGTGTTCCTCATGCAACTTTCTTATCGCAACAGGCAGGATCATTTCACATATCATTTCACTTAGTTCCCCAAATAAGATAATTTGTATAAATCACAAAACATTCATCAACTCTGCTAACGCACAATGTGCTATTTGTGTAGTTTTGGCTTAACATGTTCTATGAATTCAGACAATTGTGGTTTATTCAGTAAATCTTGACAACACTGTTGCTTAGGACAAATTGTCAACCCAATATAAGCAGGTCAATTATAGTCTTAGAGCTCAGAATCTGCTACAAAACGCACTTGGGGGGGGGCTGTTCTGACCAGGGGTGAAATTCAGCAGGTTCTGACAGATTCTGGAGAACTGGTAGCGGATATTTTGAGTAGTTCGGAGAACCGGCAAATACCACCTCTGGCTGGCCCCAGAGTGGGGTGGGAATGGAGATTTTGCAGTATCCTTCCCCTGCCACACCCACCAAGCCACGCCCACAGAACCGGTAGGGAAAAATTTTGAATTTCAACCCTGGTTCTGACCCAGCTCCCCAAATGTGACAAACCCTCTGTAGTTGAAGCAATGATTCCTTTATTAGGAGTGCCAGCAGCCATGGCAAAAAGTTTCTCTCCCACAGCATGCTAACAAAGTCTGTCCGGCAGGGAGATGAACAGTTGTCTGCCATATCTATTCATTTCTGCCCCCTGCCTTTTATCACCAGAGCTAGGGTGGGGCTTCGCTAGCAGTGGTGGCTCTTCCATCTCAAGGATTGGCCCATAGCTTTCCATTGCTGTCCTTTCCTCTGCCTTCAGTGTATCTGTGGGTCAGGCACTGGACCCAGCTGTTCCTCCTCTTCCTCATCAGCCACCTCCAGACTTGGGGGCTGCTGACTCTCCATTTGAGGGCTGATGGACGGCCCAGGCTCCGCTTCTGTCTCTCTCTGACAGCTCCATTCCCTCTTCCCCCTCGGAGCTCTCAGGTTGCCTTGATGCTGACCCTGACTCCCACGCCTCCTCCTCATCTGATTTGGTTGCTGAAGGGCCGGCTGCCAGCAGGCCACAACAAAAACTAATGTCCTTAATTGGGGTTTGGGAGGCATAAGAGGACTGATAGCATCTATTGTTCCTTCTGTCTAACCCAGGGATGTCAAACTGGATGTGTCACGCGCAGGCCACGCCCACCCCAGCTTCACAAAGGGGAAAAAGTCACAATACGTCATGTGATGGCAATGTGATGCCGCGAGTTTGACACCCGTGGTCTAGCCCAGGGGTGGGCAATCGTGGCTCTTTTACAACCTGTGGACTTCAACTCCCAAAATTCCTGACTCAGCCTCAGGAATTCTGGGAGTTGAAGTCCACAGGTTATAAAAGAGCCACAATTGCCCACCCCTGGTCTAGCCCATTAAATTAATGTAAAGCTACTACATCTGGGTGCAATAATCTAGATGACCACTAAATGGCAGCAAAGAGAAAGAAAACTCTCTTTGCTGCCATCTTCTGGTTATTTAGATTTTTGCAAATCACATTAAAGCTCTTGCCTAATCAGCAATAGGCAAATGGGATGTAAAATGAGGATGAGGAAAAGAAATTATAGCAGGCAGAAGGCACTACAGCCATGTAAAAAATAGCCTTTTAATTGGATCTCATTCTGGCTACATATTTTGGATGAAATTGCTAGAGGTTTGCAGACTTTCTTTTCCTCACTCTAGAGTCTCAGTCTCATCTTTCTCTTGCATCTCAATGTAGATATTTAAATGTTCTTTTCCTATACCCTCTTTTTACACAATAGTCCCAGTAAACTTCCCATTTTCCCTCTTTTGGTTTATGTGTGCTGATTTGCTCCCTTGCAAGAAAATGCTTGCTCTCTTAAGCAAGGAAAATCTACCTCTCAAAGCTGAGTTTGTTTTTGTTTTTGTTTTCCTTCTCTTGGGACTACGTGTCCGAGATGAAAGAAAGGAGTGTGGCTGTGCATGTGATCAGGCTCACTGATACCATAAACAACATGAGCTTTGCCAAGCTCTTTAATTCCCCAAGGCCTCTGATGATTTTTGATGAGAAGCAGCTTTTATTGTAGTGGGCATTGGGTTCCCTTTGCTTTATTTTATTTGCTTTTTTTTTTAATGACATGTGGTTACCCATTCTGAGCAGATGGCAAGATACTAACGCAATGAGCAAATAAATAAACTGAAGGGCTTTGTAGAAAAAAAAGTAAAATTTGTTTATGGCTGGCTGGTTGTTTTGCCAAAGTGACTGTGTTATTATGGAGGTAATTTTCCAAAGATAAAAACATAGTTAATACATGCATATACAGTATAAGGGGGAGGGATGGTGGTTACCCTCTCAAATTTTCTCTGTGGCCAGAGTTTTAACGTGGGGCCTAGGATCACTGGTGGGTAGGCCTACAGAAATATCCCTTGGCATCCAATAGCCTTCCTGTTCCAACTGATGGTATTTATATATCATTTTAGTGCAATCAAGAAATGTGAAATTAACATATTACAAAGTCTGTGCTAGCTATTATCATGATCAGTTTTTTCAAGAATATTTCTGGACTCCATACAGTATAGCTATTCTTAGAAAACTAAAATAGTGGGTAGCTACAGTCCAGTGTTTTCTTTGGAAATATGCTCATTTTGCAAAGGAAAGGAAAAGTTAGCCGAGATGGTAGAGACTATTCTTGGGAGAAAACTCACAAATTGCCTTCTGATAACCCAGACTTGGGAAACTGGTCACATCTACCCTGTAGCCATTTTGCAAAACTTTCAGCCACATTATGAGAGCATCCATAACATACCCTCTAGTCCAGTGGTTCTCAGCCTGTGGTCCGGGGGTAGTATTCACTTACCTTCGGTACCAGTTCGCAAATGTGAGCACACACGCCTCCTCCATGTATGCACAGAGCCTTCTGCGCATGCGCAGAGGATCAAACATGGGACGTCCGGGTGGGTGGGCAGAACCACCCGCTGCCAGCGCTACCAGATTACGCGATCTGGATAGAGCCGGCTGAATTTCACCACTGATGTGGTCCACGGACTCGGGAGGGGGGGCATGATATCATCACAGGAGGTTCGCAAAGGAAGAAATGTTATCATTTAAACTTTGAGTTAAGTCTTGGGGGTCCATGGCCATGGTCCATGGCCACAAAAGGTATTTAAAAGGGGTCTGTCATGAAGAAAAAAACTGAGAACCACTGCTTTAGCCTAAAGGAGATCCCAATTTCTGGCTGAATATCTCTCATATGTGCCAGCTGAGAGCAGTTTTTCCTCTCACTTGGCTGTCTGATATGTGGAGGGAATGGGTGGTGGTGTGGTGGTGGTGGGGAGAACATTTAACATGTGGCTTGAAGAAGGTGGTAAAGTATTAAGCACTCTCTCCTGTAAATCATTTAACTTCTTCTCACATTATATAAATTAACAAAAAAAAAAAAAAAACGTCTCCAGGTTCACCTTGAAAGACCGAGGCCTCTTCTTGCGCACATTCTTGGCCTTGGCTATAGGGGGCAATAAATAAGGAACTGTAGCCAAACAGTCAGGAAGACTGAAGGATAAATTAAGGACATATTTGAGAAGAAAGACAGGAGGTAGGACCTAGAATAGAGGGTCAGAATCTAGGAAAGTATAATTGGAACTAAGCCATTTTATAGCACTTCTAGGAGAAGTTCGGAGGCTCATAAAGTTTAGGAGGCTGGACTGATGATCAGCAGACCCGTGTTTGAGACCCGGTTGCGGTCACGGAATGGGGTGAGCTCCCATCACGCACTCCAGCTCTTGCCGACCCAGCAGTTTGAAAGCGGGAGACTGCAAAAATAGATATCTCTTTAGTGGGTGATTTAACAGGGACATGAAAGGAGCCCCCAACTCTGTGCCCCCTACCGCCAGACAATGGTGACATCACCAGCTGATCTTTTCAACCCAGAAGCTTCCAACATGACTGTAGTAGTAGTAGCCCTGTCAGAACAGGGTTCCACAAACTTCATATGGCTGAAGAAGCAAAGAGAGACGCAATGTCGAAAACAAGACACAAAACAAAACAAAATCTTGTTGGGATCTAAATCAATCACATCAGTGATGCTCCCTTGGAAGAAATAGAGAGAAATAAAGTTTACTATTTGGAGTGCTCATTTAGTTTGGGGGAAAAAAAATAATGTTGCAATTAGTCTTTTTTTTAAAGGTTTCTTTAACCCTCACAAGGAAACAAACTCCAGGCGACCTCTCTGAGCAGGAAACAAGTAATGTCAATATCATGACATTCAGACAAGGCTCACAAATTTGACACGAAGTGAGATAAGCATCAGTTCTGCTTTCTATCATCCACGACTGCAAAATGGCCATGTAATCATCATACAAACCCCACACTACCTATGGGAAAGGTCAGATAAAGTCCACTCTCCATTTCTAGAGAAGCAGATAGTTATGGAGAGTTATGGTTTATTGAATCTTTCCCCCCCCCCTTTTTTTTTTCATAAAGAAAGATTAGCAGAAACAGCCACTTCCGACTATGCACAGTAGCCTACGGGTACTTGATCTGAGATTAACTCTTCCTGCTCTTGAAGGATTTGTCTGCAGTTTTGTCAGTACAGTTTTGTGAAGTGCCTGACAACCACACAGTGCTTCTTTCTATAAGGAACAGCTGTGTGGCTCACACCAAAGACCTATCTGATCAAGCATTTTTCCCCCCCACAGTGGCCAGTTGTAGGTGAGCAGCATCTCACATGCAGAATACTATTGCAAGAAACATCTCCTGCACTTACAGTTAAGCCTATAGCGGGCTGCCTCTGAGATCTGATCTTCCATCCCTGCATTTCCATATTATAATTATCTTACCAGGGTATTCACGCATCGCTGCTTCTTTGCCAGTTTGATGACTAGTCGCTGATCCTGTGAATTGATTTTAGCAATTACATTGGAAATGATATGGAATAATGTGGAAGCTGTGTCTCTGTAATGCCTCCACAGGCATCTGTAGTGTTTCACTCACAACAAACCTATTGCAGTCATCAAGTGATAAACTGGGATAAGTGATAAGCCCTACAGATCAGAGTGTTTTGGAGATACTACAGTGCATCTTTACCTCTGTGAAGTCTTAGTTTTTTGGCTTCTGCTGCACTCCTTATTTCTTTGTTTTTCATTTCCTCACAGTGCTTCGCATTTGAAGGCCAATAGGTGCTTCTCACTGTGCAGGGATGCAAATCTTTAAACCTTTTTTCCCTGGGTTCATGTGGCAGGCGCAACTGTTTATGTAACCATTCCACATTTTTCTCCCTGCTGAAGATAATACAGTATTAATAGCTGCATAATCACATTAAACATCTTGGAAACAAAATGCATTCTGCAAACATAATTATTAAATGTATTTATTTATTAAATTTACTTGCTGCCCATCTCACTACCCAGAGTGATTCTAAGTGGTTTACAATAGCATAAAAGCATAAATATTGCTTAACACATTGTAAGCCGCCCTGAGTCTCCGGAGAAGGGCAGCATATAAATCAAATTAATATATATAGATATATGTGTGTGTGTGTGTGTGTGCAGTTACTATATATATATATATATATATATATATATATATATATATATATATATATATATATATATATATATATATACACATTAAAATTAATAACAATTAAATAAAGATTAAAAGCAAGAGCATATAAGCAGGGGCCCCTCTCTTTCTCTCTCTCTCTCTCTCTCTCTCTCTCTCTCTCTCCCTTCCTCCCTCTCTCTCATCATTCTGAAACAAGTAGCAATGCAAATGGATGATAGCTACTAAAACTGACTGCTACACTTACAGAACCCCTTGTCATTTGGGGTAATTACTTTATGAGTCATTTCTATTGAAGACATACAGCCTACTGAAGCAAGGTGGGAATTTCAGATCCTTTTTACCGCCAGTAAAAAAAATGTCATTGTCAATTGTTCATGAGATACTGCCCTTGAATGACTGGAAACTAAGTTTCAAGCATATATTTCAACAGAATAAAGGTGCTCCTACATATTTTAAAGATTGTATATGCTGCTGACTTTATATGCCGCTTACACGGATTACCCCCTGTACTGGGGCACCCATTACAGGGCAGACAAAGCAGACATGAGTAACTTGTATCACAAACAAGGTGAGTTCTCCAACAATACTGTTTTTGTTATATTAGGCTCCAGTGGTGGGATTCAACCAGTTTGCACCACTTTGGCCAAACTGATAGTTAAATTAATGGCTGGCCCCTCCCCACCCCTTCCAGAAGTCCCCACGCACCCCGTTTTGGCTCCCAGGTAAGTACAGGGAGGCTTACTAGGGCCAAAACAGGGCAGAGGGATGTGGCACAGCCCCCCCCCCCCCGCGGCCCATTTTTGCTTCCATGGGGGTGCAGGGGGCGGAGTGCTGCATGTCACACCCCCTGGCCAAGCCCTCCATGGCCACGCCCACACATCCGGTCATTAGGGCAGAGAAGCGGTTGTTAAATTATTTTAATCCCACCACTGATTAGGCATCTCTTCTACAGTATTCCAAAGCTCTTGGCTTTAGCAGGAAGTTTCCATTAAAACTTGATTTTGGAAAATAATTCTTCCGCATTTCCTAGTTTCATCCAAAGTAGATACTCATCACTCATGCTAAGGACATGATATATACTTATATATTGGTGTTTTTCAAACTTGGTAACTTTACGATGTTTGGATTTCAACCCCCAGAATTAGTCAAGATAAAAATGGCCAAGACTGAGAAACACCGCTATATATATATATATATTAAGGAGTAGACCAGGAATCAGCAATCTGTGGTTCTGGAGCCGCATCTGGCTCTTTCACCCCTCTGCTGCGGCTCCCTGTCACTCAAAATATGAGTCACAACCACCAATGTGCGACACGCACCAGCACGCAATTTATTGAGCTTTTCAATCCCTGGTAGCCCAACCATGGATAAATCCAAGAAAAGAAAATTTTCAGAAGAAAACAGAATGTTTAATTCAACTACATATGCTAATTTTGTGGCCACTCAAGAAATAGTCAGGCACGAGAAGGGTTTTGTGGCTCCCGGTGTTTTCTTTTCTGTAGGAAACAGGTCCAAATGGCTCTTTGAGTATTTAAGGTTGCAGACCCCTGGAGTAGACAATACAGATCAAATGATCAAACTGAAGTCACAAGTCACTGCAAAAACATGGTGAGATGGGGAAATGTAGATGTTCCCATTGTGTTCATATATGACTCTTAAAATCACCTTTTGACTTCCCCCCTTGAAAATGAGGGGGAAAGAGGCAAAACAGAAGCTTTTTGTAATATGGTCAAGCATTTTATTCAGGGGTTAAAAAGTTCAAAGAGTGATCACAAAAGCACACAGTTCCACCACCTTTCACACCTCGCATGTAAACAAGGGCTGGGCTTTAATCACACAGTCACAACCAACCAAGTTGACTTTTTAACCTCCCATGGATACTCCTGATTCAGTTCCATGTAGGCTTGACATCTTGCATAACAGAATTAGTTAGAAAAACAGAGTTTCCTTCCTTCCTCTGTGGAACAGCCTAAGACAAAGGCAAGGCCTCCTTGGCCTATAATTTCTTCAGAGATGATGTTCCATTTACAGAGGAAAGAAGAAACTGAGGCAAATGATTACCACTCAGGCAAATGATTTTTTTCCCCTCATCCATCCTTCTACACATATATAATTTTTTTTTATAATTTCTGAGGTTATAAAAGGTTCATTGTAATCACTAGGCCTGATTTCTGTCCGATGAAATGTACAGCATGATATCTTCATAGTTATCCCACTTTGGAGTCAGACAGGTGGGTTTAGTTGACAAAGATAAAAATATTATAACTTGGAAAAGCTGAAGAAGCAGAGCGGAGGCCAAGAAGCTGATGAAACTGAGTAGTGGCTAGAGGACAAATTAAGCAATGAGACCAGGGGTGGGCTGCTGGGGGTTCGCAGGGGTTCAAGAGAACCTTTAGCTAAGATTCTGTGCAGTTTGGAGAACCCCCAAATCCCACTCCTGGCTGGCCCCACCCACCCCACCCCGCCTAGGAGTCCCTATGTGGCCCGTTTTGGATGCAGGTAAGTGCAGGGCGTGCACAGAGGCTCAGGGACAGCGAAAAATGGGCCTACTGGAAGTTTGGGAAGGAGCCCGTTTCCAGCCTCCAGAGAGCCTCCGGAGCCTAGGGAAGCCCTTTTCACCCTCCTGGAGGCTTGAGGAAAGCCTCCAGAACCAGGAAAGGTAAAAACGCCCCTCCCGCTATGGTGCAGGAGGCCGACTAGGCCACTCCCACCATGGCCATGCCCACCCAGCAACTGGGCAGAGAACCCTTTGCTAAAATTTTTGGAGCCCACCCCTGAATGAGACCTTAAGACAAAAATAATGGGGGCGGAGCTTGCCAGAATGGATAACGGAAGCTGAATTTCTGCCTCCTCCAGGCCATTGCAGAGAATGGATTTAAAAAATATAACACCCATCTAAAGATTATGAAATCTAAGAGATTATGAAATATTTCCCTTGCTTTTCTCCTGAAGATTGGACTGTATTTGACTTGAAATTGGACATTTTTCAGAGGAGCTTTGAGCTCAGGCGTTTGATTAAGAGTCTTGAGAGGTCTTTGAAGGCAGACGGGAGAGGAAGGGCCCAATGACTGAAGACTGAGAAAGAACTTGGAAAGAAGCCCATTCCTGAATGAGACCTTAAGATAAAAATAATTTTAGCCACTAGAGTTGAAAACAATTTGTTACTTGCAGTGGAAAGACAGCAACCCCCCCCCTCCAACACACACACACAATTTTTGCTCATCAATTAATGATAAACTAATTCCCAGATATATGGGGACAACGGGTTAGCCATGGAGAGGAGAAGCTCATGTGCCATCCCATGTATCAGCAATTACAAATAGGAAGAGCTCCAATGGGCCACTTTTTCACATAATCAGGTCTCTGCTAACTTCCTTCCAAATTTTTATCCTCATGGTACCTTTTATGGAAATGCAGAATGACAGAGAGTGATAGAGTTCAAAATCATACAGTAACAACAAAAACAGGGATTTAATTCCAGGATTTTTAAATCAGATTTTGCCATTCCACTTGCTGTATCATGTTGGTTAATGCCACTCCATTTTGTTTGTTCATACTCTGGGCTAAATAAGAGTATCCTTGTGTATTCTTCCCACCTGGTCAACCAAAACTGGCAATTACATTACAGTCCAATATAAAATAAATTCAGTGTTGGTATACTTGGCATCAAAAGAAAATAATAAAGGAGACAGGTGAATTCCCTGAGAAAAGAATGTGGCTCTACAGTGACCAGGTCACCTTTGCCATATAATGCAGGTTTGGTTTTTGTTTTACAGTTCTAGGAAATATGGTTGCTGAGCAATAATGATTTCTGTGTGAGATGAGATCCATGGATTTCCTATCAAGGATCAATCGTATGAAACTTTGCTTGGAATTGAGCTCCCCAATATTCACTATTTGTCCATAGGTTGCTGTTTATCTTTTCTAAACAAATTGGCAGAGAGATTAGCACCAGGGCTGTCTTGTTCTTGGTATGAGAGTGTGGGTTGTATGCGTTGTCAAGATGATATCTGCAACCATATGACTGAAACCCTGCTAATTTTTATATGTGTGGAACAGTGATGGGATTCTACTGGTTCTACCAGGTTCGGGCGAAATGGTAGCGGCAGCAGTGGGAGGCTCCACCTACCCACCCGAACGTCATCACGGATGCTCTACGCATGCGCAGAGGTGGCACGCGCGCTCACATTTGCGAACTGGTAGCAAAGGTAAGTGAATACCATTACTGGTGTGGAAGACACACACACACACACACACACACACACACACACACACACACACACACACTCTATTGGGGTTTCTATTGAATGGTCATAATTGCCATTTTGACACAGTCCTGTGGATGCCCTTGAAAGATCTGTCAGACTCATGTCACTTTCCCCTGAAAGTCTTCCAGAAGAGACAGTCTAAACAAAGATAGCAAATATAGCAGGAATTCCTTTCAAGAACTAAGTAGCACCTTTAATTTCACGCAGGATAATTGGCATCCACTGTGCTGTAGCTGGGCATCACAAGCAGCAGCTGATGCTCTCTGACCCATTTCTTGCCTATGATAGATGCCAATGCAGTGGCAGGCCCTGCTCTCTTTGCCTTAACCTCTGCCTGCAAGCCATTCCCCACAATTGGATTAGTGCTATCTCCCCTCCCCAAGGAGTCCATCTGTGACATAATCTAGCTTCCCTGGCACATTGGCGCGCGCCCTAAAGCCTCCTTTCTTACTAGATTAAACCACAAATCCTGTGCGTTCCAACTTTCCTCATGGGCTTTCCATATTCCCAATTGCCTTCCTGGCCCCTCTCTCTTTGTTGCAATCTGCCTTTGTCCCTCTTAAAAGATTATGCCAAGAAAGGGGCCCAAGTCAAAGACAGCAAGTGGAATTAAGTGATTAAATATCTCCCAACTGTCTCAAGATTAGGCTTTGCAGCTAATCCATCCCCAGATCAGATTTGTATCAAGGGACATTGCTGGCTACCCCTGCTCAAGTTCTTCGGCGCTCTGTGAGGCGGCAGCTCAGACGGTACAGCTTGTTCAATGACCTCCAGGCTTGTTTAAATACAATAAATATTACAGAGTGCAAGTGAACTGTGTGTTTATATCAGTGGCTGGAGCCAGGTGAATGAATAACCAGTCTCAGTTAACATGAATAATTCAAAAGGCAGCTTATTCCTTACCATGCATATTGTTTGAAAAATTAACTGAGCCTCTTTATGAGTTATCTTTTGTTTGAAATGGCTTCTTTAAACAGTGGTTAGAAGGATGTTTTCTGGAAACCACCAGCTGCTCTAAATGGCCAAATATAGAACCTGATCCACAAACTGATTACATTTAAGTCCTTGGATGTAAGATGATAGAATTAAATTGGCTTGTGTTAACACTTTCCCATCTAATTTGAGGGGAGGTCTAATCTTTCCAGTTACTTGCTCAAATAAAATATAGATGGAGAAAAAAATATCACCCCAAATCAGGTAATCAGGCAGGGTAAATGAAAAAAGGTGTTCACGAAGCAATTCTAATTTGTTTGACACCAGACCAACTTTTGGAGGGTTAAAAATGTAGACCATAGGAGAAGAGCTGGTTGAGCTGGAAGGTGGAGTTAAATGTGTCATTGGTTTAGAGTTATTGCGTTGCCACAAGTGACCCAAGTCCAACCCCTCCCCATGAATTCCGTTAACTCTTATCAGTGGCTAAGACGCTGAGCTTGTCGATCGAAAGGTTGGCAGTTCAGCAGTTTGAATCCCTAGTGTCGCATAACGGGGTGAGCTCCTGTTACTTGTCCCAGCTTCTGCCAACCTAGCAGTTCGAAAGCACGTAAAAAATGCATGTAGAAAAATAGGGACCACCTTTGGTGGGAAGGTAACAGCGTTCTGTGCACCACTGGCATTTAGTCATGCCGGTCACATGACCACGGAGACATCTTTGGACAGAGCTGGCTCTTTGGCTTTGAAACGGAGATGAGCACCGCCCCCTAGATTCGGGAACGACTAGCACGTATGTGCGAGGGGAATCTTTACCTTTACCTTTAGAGCCAATTTAGCGTTGACCATTAGTTGACTAGATTCTTGTATAGAGGTAGCAATAATAAACTCTTCTGTGAACTTTACAAATGCTTCTGGTTATTTGCGTCTGACATAGACTGACAAAATTAAATGAATAAACAACTAAATTGGATTCTCAAGATCCACTCTTCTTAGCCTCCCACTCCCAACCTTGATTCCTTTTCTCCTTGCTGGTTAATTAGTTAACCCTATCCCACCTGCCTGTGATGCTTTTGAAGAGCAGTGTGGGAAAAAGTTATTAAAACAAATAGCAAAGGTAGAATATTGTAGTAAGTTGGTGCATGGTTCCTCCTACCTCCTCTCCGATTAGTTGGGCTCCCTTGGAATTCTGGGAATTGTAGTGTGGAAGTCACTAGCCCACAAGAAACTGCTTTGGTAGCTTTTTAACACTATCTTTTTTGAAATATTTGACTTCCAACAAAAAAAAAAGGGTAAAATGTCCAGTCCTAACAACAATATCTCTGTTGGAGCATTGTCAAATAACAGTCAAGGGTTTCCCATGACTGGATCTGTTATCTGAGTTTCAGGATTCAGGAAGTAAAACTTTAGAAGGCCCCAAGAGAAGCAACTTGAATGCCGAATTTTTGAACCTAAAATTGTTAAAGGCACTGGGATGGAACTGGCAATTAAGCAAGCATTAAGAACATATGGATAATCTGTAGGCCACCGGCCACATGCTGTCTTCAACATGATGTACTGGAGGTGTCCAGCTGCCATCAATGTGCTGTGAATGCCCACCACTGCTTGATCTTGCCCAGTACAGCCTTTAGCAAGCTGGCTGGATAGCAGAGTTGCGAGATAAAAGTTATTTCCTCTCCTCCTGCCCGCTTTCAACAAATCTCTGTTTCTTCACTCATGGAATATAGTATCTGCGAAGATTCCAGTTCATCTTGCTTTTGAAGGTGAAATGACAACTCAGAGTCAGCTAAGCTCCTTTTTCCACCTCAGGCAGGGGAACAGCAATTGGGAAGCTCCCTTCCCTAACCATTGCATGTGATAGCAGGATAATTTAGGAGGTTGTGAGGTTAACTATAGCACCTATGCTTCTTCGCTGCCCTCCAAGACAAGCAAATGGTGGGGTGAGGGAGTCAAATGGAATGACTGAAGACTAAATGGCATCCTAAGGCTGTTCTCTCCCCCTGAGTAATCAGCACTTATTTCTTTGAAGGTATGGATACAAATAAAGGAGAATGTCTGTAGCTCAGGGTTAAAACGAGCGGTCCTTGGTACTCTCTGAGCTTGGTTGTTTTCTTGCAGAGGTTTCATTACCCAAAGCTAGGTAACATCATCAGTGATAGGTATGAGTTCAATATCAGCAGGCAGCAATAATAGAGCTGGCATGTTCCACACACCAAAGACTACAAGCAGTAGGAAGTTGCAGTTAATAGGCATGGGACTGAAGCAGTAAAAAGGCTGTCATCAGGAGGTCTACAGTGTAAAAAAAAAGTGAGCATGCTCTAGTGAGCCAAATTCTATCCATGTTCAATAGGTATTATATGCATTGTATTATATGTTAATAGAGGCATCTGACATTTTGACACTGTTGAACAGGGATGTCAAACTCGTGGCCCCCGGGTGGATGCATCATGTGCTGGCTCCCCCCCCTGCCCAGTTAACAAAGTGGGGGAAAGTCCTGATACGTCACGTGACACCGCCGTGACGACACGAATTTGACACCCCTACTGTTGAACATCAATACGACTGCCATCCTGGATAGACGACCCTGACTAGACTTTTAGAGTTGCTTCCCTTTCAACTAACAACTGATATATTTTGAGCAAGGCAAGACAATTGAGGAAAAAATAGTTATATGTATGCATTAGGAAATTAATTATTCTGCTGGATCTTATGAACTTGCCTTCCTCTGAATCAAACCAGTAGTAATTCTTTTCTGGCTGGCTGGGCACTTAAAAGGAGAAGAAGAAACAGCCTTTGAGGGCAGCAGAGAATGTAGCTGTAATACAGTGACATCTTTGAAGGAGGAGCCATTTATTCGCCAAGGGGGGGGGGCAGGGGGGGAGGTCTTGAAAAAACAAAACAATTGATTGTTTGTTGCTTAAATAAATTTCAGATTTCTTTTCACTGAATGTTCTCTGGTGCAGGCTAAATTAGGGAAGATCCAAAGCAAAGGGCCCAAGACCAGATTAGTCTGTCAGACTAACAATGCACAGGTGCGTTGATCCATGTCTTCTATCTCTTATGACACACAAGTAGGAGTTTGCAGGTGCTGGGACATAGTGTGGGCCTTGTACCATTGCTTTGTAATAGCTAAAATAAAACTGTATTGGAAGAATCTGTGCCTTCTAGTTCTAGTGCTGGTCCAAGTGAACCCAGACAACTTCTAAGAGAACTTTGCTACAAGGTTGTTTGATTGAAGCAGCCATCTTATGGAGTAAGTAAGCCCTTTTAAAAGAGTATTAGGTTAGCAACCCTGTATGTGTGTATACTTAGAAGGAGTACTAGTGACTTTAGTGCATCTTTCTCCCATGTATGAGTGCATAGCTATACAGTCTCTCCATGTATGTTTTAGGCAACATAGCCATTTGGGTGAACTTTAGGCCTGGGTGAACTTTGTTAACACTTCCAGAAATGTAACAGGTAGCTTTAGCACACAAGAAAATAACTATTTGACTTTGCCAAAACAATGGAAATGTGTTATGTGAAATCAAAGGCTGCTTTTCTACATTCCAAAAATTGCATGGTATTATATTTATTATTCACCTATACAACACAGCTTCCATTTTCTCAATATTTTTTAGAATGCTTTCTAAAAAATAAATATTGCAGTGCTCACCAGCAATATGGTACAGAATAATACCTGTGTTATTAGAGGATTCATAAATTAACTAAGCCTTTTTTTTCTTTTTGCAATGCAGGTGGTCTTCATTGATTGAAATTGGGTCTGACAAAGCCATCACTAAGTAACATAGTTATAAAGTGGAAGAATATGGGACCATGCTGACTTTGACATGTTCTGGCTGCAGTTGTGAAATGAATTGCTCAGTTGTGGTCAATAAGTGTTACATAATGTGATCATCTCTTGCAACTTCCTGCTGGCTTCTCCACTGACGTTGCTCGGAAAGCGGCTGTGAAGTCACAAATGGCAGTCGTAGGACCACAGGATAGTATGATCATCGTAAACATCCACCAGTTGCAAAGCACACACATTGCAATCACATGGCCATGAGGAGGCTGTGACAGCTACAAGTTCGGAGACCAGTCACACATATCCTTTTCAATGCCATCATAGTTTCGAACAGCTGCTGAAGGAGTTGGTAAGCGAGCACTACCTATGCGCATATGTGCATATGTGCACATGTAAGAGGTTTTAAGAATTGAGATCTTTAATCTTGGACTTTGATAGCTTCTTGAATAAAATACTTATTCCTTTTTGAAGTCTCTTGTGACTGTGTGATATCTCTGAAAAAAAGTCTGCTGGTGGCTCAGCAGATTAAAGCACTGTTATTAACATCCACTTACATCTGCTGCCTGCAATTACTGCAAATTCAAATCTCACCAGGCTCAAGGTTGACTCAGCCTTCCATCCTATCTAAGGTAGGTAAAATGAGGACCCAGATTATGGGGGCAATAAACTGACTTTGTATAAATATACAGAAGTATGAAGGCTATTGCTTAACGCATTGTAAGCTGCCCTGAGTCTCCGGAGAAGGGCGGCATATAAATCAAATTATATATATATAAATCAAATTATATATATATATATATATATATATATATATATATATATATATATATATACACATACACACACACACACACACACACACATACATACATACATACATACACACACACGCACACACACATATATATATGTAGGTCTTTGGTTGTTCGGGTTTTCTCCTGCGTAAAATTGGAGGTGTCGTGGCAATGTTTTGACGAAGTCTCATTCGTCGAAACATTGCCAAGACACCTCCAATTTTACGCGGGAGAAAACCCAAACAACCAAAGACCTACATACAAACACCCGCAAAAACCTCAGAAAACAAATATATATATATATATGTATGTATTTTTATTCCTTTTAATTCATAGGTATAAATGTGTGATATTTTTGCAATCAGGGTTTTTCCTATGTTGAAAGATGTTAAATGGCCATGGTGGGATGAAATCTCTAATCATCGCTTTCGGGCCTGTCAGACATTTTATGTTGTTTCTTCTGAGACTTATGGGAGACTGGGATAGCACTATTTTGGCCTTCTTGGACCTCTTCAGCCAGACACACCCATATTTTATGACTCCTCCCTGTAGAGGTCAAATATTTATTCCTTTTAATTCATAGGTATAAATGTGTGATATTTTTGCAATCAGGGTTTTTCATGTTGAAAGATGTTAAATGGCCATGGTGGGATGAAAATGTTTTCATCCCACCATGGCCATTTAACATCTTTCAACATAGGGAAAACCCTGATTGCACATATATCTCTCTCACACACACACACTCACACACACACAACACACACACACACACACATATATATAATCTTTATTATTTCCATTTTTATCTTTACACTTATGCAGCAATACACAGTTCTTCATATCTTATTATTCTCTTTTCCTATTTTTATAATTATGCAAAAGCACAATACAGTCTTTCCTGCTGTGCCTTGCTTCCTCCCTATGTCTTTGTTTTGTTCAAAATGCTAAGCAATGTTGTGCCATGAAAATGTCAGTTTTCAGTGCTAGTGCTATGCCTTCTAATATGCTTTTCTGTAAAACAGGCTGTATTCAGCCTATTTCAAAGGATGCATTTATATATGGCCTCACTTACTTCTCCCTAAGTTATTATTTGGTCTTATGCTTATAAATCCCGGCCAAGTCATCTCTGGAAGAACTACATCATTCAGACATTTAATTAATAACTGTTTGGATTAACTGCTAGAGCTAATGCCTTGGCTTACATACCTGCCATTTAATGATCCCCCAGGAATCTCTACTCTATTTCTTAGCTCTCCAATTAAATTTAAGGCTATTAGTCTGAGGGGAACAATGTAGCTCAGAGGACACGGTCTGTCCAATGAAACTTACTGGTCTGCCAGGTTGCAATGCAGAGTGAAAAAAAGAGAGGATGAATCTGAATCTCAGTTTCATTACAGAGTCAATGAGATTCACTTTAAAAGATTAGTTTGAAGGGATCTTCTTCAGGGGCAGTTAGAAACTTAGATATTATTAGATACTAATAATACTTAGATACTTTTTAGATATCACTTCTATGAAAAGGGGTCAGGTCTCAAAGATGCTTCTGATCTCTCGAAGGGTATTTAAAGGCTGATAAATACGAATGACATAGAAATCTTCCAAAAACTTAATGGTAGTGTGGATAAATAAATAACTAAGGATGGCTTTAACAAGGAGGGGTCACCCATAACAGTCCAAACTCAAGTTTCATCACCAGAACCTCTTGTGTTGTAGAATTCAGTGACAAAAAGAAGGATTTCAGTAGTGTGTAGGTTTGGAGGTGTGTTTTGGTTGATCGGTTGTGGTTTTTTGCATTTTAATAATGAAACAAAAGGTAAAACAGATGTTTCTACATCTGGCAGACTTTTTCCCTTTTTGCAAAGTATCCATAGGCTTATGTCGGTCAGAGTCTGCCTGCACTTCAAATTAATATAATGCTATATTGCTTCCTGTGTTAACATTCTCCTGCCATAAAGGCAGGGCTTCTTAGTATAACCTTCAGAATTGCATTTTGTGTAATTCTTTTTTTTTAAACAACTTAAGCAACTACTATAGGGCAGTGATGTTTTCAGAGTTTATCAGACAGATCAGAATTAGAAGATTCAGCTGAAAATTTCAGAGGTGCCAACAGTTATGTATTTTCTGGACTTCTTGGGAAAGTTGGGGGTGTTTCATACTTTTCTTTTGGCTGGAAATCAAAGTTACCTTTGCATGCAACTTCATTTCTACAAAAATAGTATTTTCATATGCTCATCATTTTACAAACTGTATATGCTTCTTTTCTACAGGTGCTGTTCAGGAGAACACACATAGCAAGTTTCTGAGATTGGTGCCCCCTAGAAAAATTTAATAACAGTTCCAGTAATTTTCTACTACATGCCATACTGTATGTATGTAATCTTCTACTACATGCCATACCAGCCATACTGATTGGAGATAACAGGATATGTAATCCTACCAAATTGAAAAGGCCAGGCATAGAGATTATAAATATTTTTAAACCCTTGTTTGTGGACAATCTATTCATTTTAAGTATGCAATAGCTAATCATGGAATAGCAGTTAACAACAACATGACATATAAACATTCAATTAATCAGTGATTTATTCAGAATTCTTTCAGCACTCTGCTTATGTTTACCGGCACATCTTCCACTAATTCTAGTCTCCAACAAAGACCCTCCTTCAAAATCCTGTTTATTCAACGAAAGCAGAGCCTACTTGGCTAACATATAGGGCTCATTAAAGTGCATCAGGGGTTAGTGAAAGCCATCTTTTTGGTTTACATGCCATTTTGTTCAAAGGATGGACACGTTTTGCACAGGATGTACAGGTAGTGCACAGGTTTTCACCTGGCATAAAGTTTGGTAGCAGACTCTGGAGGGAAGATTTGGGAAAAACAGAGGAAAACTGTTTATGGCGTGAGGTGGTGAGGCTGAGAGGCAGCAAAAGGAAGAGTTGACTTGTTCTTCCTGCTATTAAATAGTCACAGCTATGTTTACAGAATTCTTGTTCATAACATCATTTCAGACTCTCTGACTCACTTATAAGAAGCAAGCAAATCATGCTGCAAGCTGACTGAATGGCAACAACGTTATCTCTTCCTGGAAGCGAAAAGGCATAGTATGTCTGGCACTTTTCCTCTATTTTATTGGCTTCCTGTTTTTCTGTTACTTAAAGGCTGGCTAAAGATCTTTCATGTCTTTCTTTGGTTGTTGTTTTTTTCCTGAAGAAAAGGCATGGGAAAGAATGGAAGCCATAGCCCAACCCATGAAGAGAACATCAGGTTGTGCAAAGTTGCTGCAGTGACCAGCTATGAACTGAGGTGCTCCCACATAAAAGTTCCCCCACAAACATTTCTGTCCTCTGTCATAGCTCATTCAGTAATCTGTGCCTCCAGTGGTGGGATTCAGCCAGTTTGCACCACTTCGGGAGAACTTTCTGAGCAGTTTGGCAAACTGGTTGTTGGAAGAAATCATTAGGGCAGAGAACCGGTTGTTAAATTACTTGAATCCCACCCCTGTGGGCCTCCATTAGCTATTGCTATTCTTCAGCTGTAATCATAGTGATGCTATTGTTCCTAAGGCCCCTTATGGGAAGCCCTGGGAAGTTCCCGCTGAAGCCAAACCCAGATATCTTTGCAGGTACTTCAGAAAGAATCAAGAAAAGTCTGGATTGTGGTTTGGTTTTAAAATAGGAAGTTGGATATGCTGGATTGATGAAAGTAATGATAATGGTGATGGACTAAGCCTAGCTCTACTCCATGGAGGTGTCCATGCAGCTTTCTTGGCAGTATTATGGAAGGAATTTGCTATGAATATGGATTTGTGATTGGGAAGTTTTTCCAACTTCCCAATCTAATTTACAGCTTTGGAATTCCTGAATCATCTCTCGAAATATTAACCAGAACTTTATTTATTTCTTTAATAACCTCCTATGAAAATATTTGCTATAGGTGAAGATGACCAGGAGAAAACCAAGGTAGAGCCTCCCTCTTCTGTAGAACTATGAAAGGGGAGGAGCCCTGTCTTCCCTTCTTGTCTGGCACTGAATTTCATGCTATTCTATACCTCTAAGTCACTTGCTTGCATTTTTCTTAAGCCCTCAAGTCGTTCTCCAGTCAGATTTAGTTTTGCATTGACTGAAATATGGGCTCGGTTTCACCTTTTTAACCAGAAGTGGAATTTTACCAAACTAAGCATTCTGCAGTATGCAAACATTTCCCTCTTTTATTAGAATTGCAGCTGTGAATGATAAAATCTTATACATATTTAGTGGATTTCAATTTTACATTGGAGGGGAAGGATAGGATTACAGCCTAATAGTGCAACCCTATCTCTAACCCTAACCCTAACTCTATCGAGACATGGCATCTCAAATCAATGATGCTTATTTCTAAATAAGCAGATATATCTTGTTTGTTTGTTTGTTTGTGTTTGTTTATTAAATATCTATGCTGCCCATCTCCCCTACTAGATGATTCTTGTAGGATTACCACCATGATACTTTATCTGCCCAATCATTCAAGCTCTCTGACCATTTCATTTTATGTTCTTTCCTCAGCTCTCATTTCCCTAAGAGAGTAAATTGTTCCTGCCAACTAAATTTAAACCATGATGAAATTTCTTTGGGGTCAGTGTCAATAGTGCTTCCCGTTCTGTTTAACATTTGCTGTCGCTATCATTCTGTTGACAGTATAGGTTCAGACAGAGAGGATGTCAGCCTGAAACCCTGAGAACTAAATGGGCCAAATGAGATCACTTTGAAAGCAGCACATACTCTTGCATCACCCATTAGATAATTTAAATATATATATTTACAGACTACCTATTTAAGGAAATGGGACCATTGTATAACCATCCTGCTCATATTAAGATCTTATGAGCATTTTTAAATTATTATTACAATACCGGAGCAATGGAAGAGCCTAACTGGATCAGACAAAAAGTTTCCGTATTAATTCTATATTTCCTTTCCACAATGGCTAAACAGATACTGATGAGATCACAAGTAAAATAGGAACACAAAGAGGGCTTTCTCCTTGTGTTCCCCAGCAACTGGTAGTCATAAGAATAACACCACCAATAATAAATATATACATTATGACAATAGTGGTCATTGATAATCTTATCCTCTACAAACTGAACTACTTCCATCTTGAAGTCATTCCACATTGACATCACTACACCATCTTGTAATGAACTCTATAATTCAGTTATACTTCCTTTATCATCCCAGAATTTCTCATCATTTGTCATAAACCAAAGATTCCAATTAAGTTCAGATATTATAAAAGAGAAAAATGTTTCTTTATATATTAGTCATCATGCATAATTTTATAAATGTCTGCCTTTTGAACAAGCACCAGCATTGTTTAATTGCTCAGAAGCTTCTTTTATCATTATTATTTTATTTATTAGTCCAATTTATATGCCGTCCTTCTCCGTAGATTCAGGGTGGCTTACAATGCATTATAGCAATAGCCTGTATACTTTTATGTATATACCTGCTTATTAGGGCTTTCGGGGGCCCCCTAAGCAGTGTTGTTCTATACAAAGCTGGCTTATTGCCCCCACAATCCGGGTCCTCAATTTACCTACCTTGAAAGGATGGAAGGCTGAGTCAACCTTGAGCCTGGTGAGATTTGAACTTGCACTAAATGCAGGCAGCTGGCAGCTAAGTGCTAGCACTTAACAGCACTTAATCCGCTGCACCACCGAGGCTCTACTGTATATCTCCATTAGGTACAGTACCTATAAGCCCAGATTGGAAAACCTGTAGCATTCCATATTTCACTATAAATACAACATGATCAATTATGAGGAATGCTAGAAGTTATAATTCAGTAAAGTTGAAGAGACACAAGTTTCTTGATCTATAACTAAATATGGGAAGAAAGTGTGATACATGAGTATAAACTCTTTTTGATATATCTTCAGTATTACTATTATAAAGACAACAGTGAAATCAAAGCTACCAATTCTTTAGAGCCTGTTGGCCATCATTCACATAGAGTTCTTCCCAAGCAATTTATGATGTCAAAATGTACTGGCATATGTGCAGATCAAAGCAGTGTGACTTTTTGTAATTGACAGATGGAAATTTTGTCGAAGCAAAGATTTTCTAAGTGCTATCCAAGATGGCACCCAGTGTGCCGATAACCGACTACCACTGCCGGTTAATGCCATAATCTTTCAAGTTCAATTTTGATCTTGATATTTATGATCTTTTTTGTCTTCTATTCTACTATCCCATGGTAATTGCCACATCAATTATCCACAGTTTCTTCTTTTCAACCACAGTTAAATCTAGTGTGTTATGAGCAGCTCAGAGTTTATTATGAGATGGACAGCTGTATGTTTTAAATAAAATAAATAAAATAAGCCTCTGTCAGTTTATAGTCAGAAATCTCACAATATTTAACCTCTCATCTTCAAGTACTTTTTCAACTCTATGTTCCTGCTAATTTCTCATTAGTGGCACATGATACTTTTCACAGATATTCCAATGAATCATTTCAGCCTCTCATTGTTTATAATCAGTTTGTGAGATTCTTTTGCATGATCAAAGAGAGTCAGTTTGATTTAGTAGATAAGGCATTAGAAAACAAAAAACCGTAAGTTCAAATCCCACCTTAGCTATGAAAGTCAGCTGGGTGACCTTGGGCTAGTCACATTCTTGTAGCCCAACCCACCTCACAGAATCATCATTGGGAAAATAGGAGCAGGAAGGTGTGTTGGATATGTTTATCACCTTGAGTTATTCGTAAAAATATTACTGGCGGGATAAAATTAAATAAGTAAATAAAGTGATTTGTTGTTTCTTCTACTTCTTTGCACAATCTACAGCTTGAATCATTTGATGACTTTTATTACTATATTTATATTACGTTTGGTCAAAGCAAGGTGCTGAAGAAACCTAATAGTCCTGCCTCCAATTTTCCCCAAATAATATTCTGTGAAAGGAGATCAAATGGGACAGATAACATTTAAAAGACCATTCACCTTCTTCCCCGCAATAAATAAAATAAATAAATAATCCCATATAAAATTCCTTGTGAGTCTTTTTTTTCCAGATGTTAGCTGCTAGTCCTGTAAAACATTAGGCTTGTTGCCTTGCTACATTTTATTTTAAATGAATAATAAAAAAACCTGCTATTTTTCGCTCACAATCATCAGAGGAATGTTTTTAACTAATGTCTCGTAGTTCTATTTTTGGGTTTTAAACCTGATTGTAATTTTCAGGAAATCCACAAAGATAAACAAATACATATGGCTTGAAGGCCCTTCCTGTTTTGATCCTTTTTTTTTTTTCAATTCGGGATGCTTGCATCTATTCCTCTTGTGATTCCAATTGTTCATGAGGACCAGAACTGAAGAGGGAGAATAGAGCCAAAACGAGCTCTCTAAAAATACAATCCAGAAAGAAGGGCATGGCTCTTAACTTTGACTAAAGGCAACCTAGAGAATGAAAATAGTTCATTAAACCTGATTTGGTAGAAGGGTCTTCTGTAGACATTAAAGCATCAGAAAACCTTATAATGAAGAATTTACTCTTTCAGATGGTCTTCTAGTTCCAAATTAGATTAGGCTTTCTAAAATCATTCCCTATAACTGAATCAGCAAAGAAACAGATTCTGGATCAACTGATATTTTGAACCACATTTTAAATATGGCGAAGGTTGTTGAGAGTGTGGTGGTGCGACAGCTTCCTGGGTACCTGGATGAAGCTGTTTATCTGGATCCGCTCCAGTCCGGCTTCAGGCCTGGGCACAGCACGGAAACAGCATTGGTCGCGTTGGTGGATGATCTCTGGAGGGCTCGGGATAGGGGTTGTTCCTCTATCCTGGTCCTGTTAGATCTCTCAGCAGCTTTTGATACCATCGACCATGGTATCATGCTGCGCCGGTTGGAGGGGGTGGGGGTGGGGGGCACTGTTCTGCGGTGGTTCTCCTCCTATCTCTCCGACCGGATGCAGTCGGTGTTGGCAGGGGGGCAGAGGTTGACCCCGAGGAGCCTTGTTTGTGGGGTGCCTCAAGGCTTGGTCCTCTCGCCCCTTCTGTTCAACATTTATGTGAAGCCGCTGGGCGAGATCATCCGTGGCTTTGGGGTGGAGTTCCATCAGTACGCTGACGATACTCAGCTGTACATCTCCACCCCAGGCCATCCCAACGATGCCCTTGAAGTGATGTCCCGGCGCCTGGAGGCTGTGCGGATCTGGATGGGGAGTAACAGGCTTCAACTCAACCCTTCCAAGACCGAGTGGCTGTGGCTTCCGGTGTCCCGCTATAGCCAGCTGGTGCCATCACTGGCTATTGGGGGCGAGTCATTGGCCCCCATGAAGAGGGCTCGCAACTTGGCCGTCCTCCTGGGTGCACGGCTGTCTTTAGAAGAGCATGTGATGGCTGTGGCCAGGGGGGCTTTTCATCAGGTTCGCCTGATTCGCCAGTTGCGTCCCTTTCTGGATCAGGACTCCTTACGCACAGTCACTCAGGCATTTGTCACTTCCTGCCTGGACTACTGCAATGCTCTCTACATGGGGCTTCCCTTGAGGAGCACCCGGAGGCTCCAACTGATGCAAAATGCAGCCGCACGGGGGATTATGGGAGCAAGGGGGTGCTCCCATGTGACGCCTCTCCTGTGTGAGCTGCATTGGCTTCCAGTGGTCTTCCGGGTGCACTTCAAGGTATTGGTTACCACCTTTAAGGCGCTCCATGGCATTGGGCCTGGGTATTTGCGGGAACGCCTTCTGCCGCCAATAGCCTCCCACTGGCCAGTACGCTCCCACAGAGAGGGACTCCTCAGGGTGCCGTCAGCCAGGCAGTGTCGGCACCCAGTGTCGGCTGGTGACCCCCAGAGGGAGGGCCTTCTCTGTGGCAGCACCTGCCCTCTGGAACGACCTGCCCCCGGAGATACGTATGATACCTTTTTTTTAAAGTTTTAAAAAGTTTACATATATATCCCCCCCTTCCCTCCACCCTCCCCAATCCTCCCCCTCCCACCCACCCCCCTCCCTACTTCCCAGAGCAAAATACAGGGTATAACATTCAACAATCATAATCTAACATAGTCTAATTAATTATAACCTCTTACATCCCTCTAATACTTTAACTCCCCATTTACCAAACTAAATTTGAATACATAATAACATCTCTCTTATCTATTCGTAAGCTATTTGAAATTTTTTAGTCCGATATTTACTTTGAATATAATCTATCCATCTTCTCCATTCTATCATATATTTCTCATTTGAATAGTCCTTCAAATACGCTGAGATCTTTGCCATATCTGCTAAGTTTGCTACTTTTAGTATCCATTCTTGAATAGTAGGCAAATCTTCCTTCTTCCAATACTGCGCCACCAACAATCTTGCTGCAGTTATTAAATTCAGGATCAAATTAGTCTCTATAACCATACAATCCATGATTATACCCAACAAAAATAACTGTGGAGTAAACTTTATCCTCTTTTTAAGAATATTTTGAATAATCCACCAAATTTTTATCCAGAATGCTTTAACCTTTTTACAAGTCCACCATACATGAAAATAAGTAGCATCATCACAATCACATCTCCAACATTTAGATTGTAAATTTGGATACATACAAGCTAACTTTTTGGGGTCTAAATGCCATCTATAAAATGACTAACAAGTTTCTTTAGTCGGCTCCATAGATTTTCAATTGGGTTAAGGTCTGGGCTATTCCCAGGCCATTCCAGCAATGGAATATGATTATTTTGAAACAAACAAACAAACAAAAAAGTGGTGTTATTAGCCATCAAACCTCAAAAATACACTTTCCTCAAAAGGTTTCCACAATTTTGGCCACTACTGTAGATCTTGTAAAGTGTTATTGGAATCCAGTGGGAAGAGAAAGAAAGGGTTACTCCTTGGTATACAAGTGACACTGACATTTAACTCTTTGAATATAGATGACATTATAGATAGGCAAGAAAGAATCGTCAGACAAGTCCAACCCCTCACCAACCTCTCCCATGTGGTAAAATGTATGAATTCCATCATACATTTTACCACATGGGAGAAGTTGAAGCATAGGCCATGGCCTGAAATAATAATAAAGGAATAAAGCAAGGCAACCCATTAAACACTTGAAGGAATGTGCCCTTGGATGTGCAAAGACTGGTGAATGGCTTAGTTTGAAACGAGACCAGATCAGGAGCCAACCGCTAAGCAAAAGCCACACCTCAAGTCGTAAAAATCTTGCTCACTCAGCAGTCATCGCAAATAATATCAGTGTCAGCCCCTCAAGCTAGATTTATTTTGAGATGACTTCGAACCTTGACAGTCTGCACAGATAAGATGGAAAGTAAAAAAAAAAAAAACTACTATGAAAAAGGGATGGATCGAAATTTGATTGTAAGACATCCTGTATACGCACAAGCAGTAGAATCACAACACACTTTTTTTCATTCCAGTCAAGTTTCTTAACCAGTTATTCTGGCGGAGTCTGATGAATAGTGTATGTGAGAATGAAAGCTACGTAGTATGTGTGCACGCCAGAGGTGGGTTTCAGCAGGTTCTGACCAGTTCTGGAGAACCGGTAGCAGAAATTTTGAGTAGTTCGGAGAACCGGTAGTAAAAATTCTGCCTGGCCCCGCCCCCATCTACTTTCTGCCTCCCACAAGTCCCAGCTGATTGGGAGGAAATGGGATTTTGCAGTAACCTTCCCCTGGATTGGGGAGGGAATGGAGATTTTATAGTACCCTTCCCCTGCCATGCCCACCAAGCCACGCCCACAGAACCAGTAGTAAAAAAATTTGAAACCCACCACTGGTGCATGCTTAAGCAAAGGCTTTCTAGTGGTCTATTATGATCAGTAAAGCTGCGAGATTACTAATTAATTAATTGATCAGTTAATTAGAAATGGGGCAGTGTGATACCTGTTACTTCCAAGTAAGGTGTTTTATTACACTTAGCTCATAAAAAGCATATTTTGTCATTGTTGGTCACTGGGGTTTTACAAACCAGGTCCCACTTCAGGATCCAAGTGGGACATGGCTAGACGACATTGTTTCCCAAGTTGTCTCTTTTATTCAAGTTTCAAAGTACAAGCATGCAGTTTGAGTATAAGCCAAGCCCTATCAGTTTTCACCTTCAATACCATTAATTGTTTTACATTCTTTAGCAGTTTCCCATTTCCCGGACTATAGCAAATTACTAATTTAATAAGTATTAGACTTATCTTTGTACTCAAAAGCATTCTAAGTAAACAGAGCTTAACACAATAGTATGTGTGTGTTCCCAATATACTCAAACATCCCAAGGTCCCTCGCTGTTAGATCTACTCCTATTTACCCTTGTAGTCTTAGGAAAAGGCTTATATGATTGATTGGCATATCATTCACTCCAGGCTGAAGATGACTGGTCCCAGAGTCTTCAAGTCAAGTGTCCCAACAATGCTGTTCCTCTTCAGCATTTATCTCCCTAAGGCATGTTCTCAAGTACTTTGGTGAGTCTTGTCCTGGTCTCACCCAGCATCCCTTAAATTCTAGTTAGTGTCAACTAGTCATGCCAAACCAGCCAAACCAGCCAAACCAGTCCAATAAACTACCTTCAACAGGTGTGAGAGATACCTAGTCTATTTTAGCATTGTAATATTGCTGCCACCCACTTCCTCCGTTGCTCAACTTCTACTTGCCCAAATCCTCTGTTATCTTGATATGGTCTTCATGGCAGTTTCCAAAACTCTTTCCTTTATGCCAAATCTGTATGTGCATTGCTTTCTATCTGCATCTGTATCTGCATCTAATCCAATCTAAGTCCTATCCTCATTCCTTATCAGCAAGCAACAGCTTCATTTAGAAGTTAAGGAGAAAGGACTACCAGTAAGTCCTGGAACACCTGATATAGAAGTGGCTGGAGCTTTGTTCTGTCTTCTTCATCACTCTTGCTTGGAACTACCCACTTGGAAAGAGTAAAGCCACTGTCAAAGGGAGCTCCAAACCCAGCTCTTGCAGGCAGCCTTATGATATAAAAAATCACTGAGAGTTATAATAGGACCAAAAGAACAGCGCTCGCTCCATGCTGATTCCATTCCAGGTGATATATAGGAGTGACCAATGCAAGGTCTGTCCCATACCTAGATCTGAATCTCTGTGGACAAAGATCCAGATCATCTGATTTTTTTCAAGTTCCTCTGCAGCTCAGACCAAAATATTAGCCAGAGGTCATCTTGCAGCAAATTCAACCCATTCTTCAGTGTCCAAAGGATTGTATAACTTCCAGCTTATATGGCAAGATACTGTTGTAGGCATCTCAGTGGTCTTTGCATAAGAGGCATTAAGCTCTGAGTGACAAGCTACCCATTAAAAGAACCAAAATGGTTTGTTAGGTTGAAAATGATTCAGATATTATGTTCATTTTTTACACCAGTAAATTCCTAGAATAGGTCTGAAAAATAAATGTACTACTGTAGTAGCTTGAAACTAATTTCTGCCATTGTATTCCATCCTTACTGTTCTCCACTTAGGGTGTAGTGTAACCATTGAATTTTGTAAACAACCCCAATTTACAAAATCACATGATACGTGATTTGTTCAACAAACTGTAGTTAAACATTGCGGTTTAATGTATTGTGCTAGTCTAGACATTAAACAGGAGCTTCATGGTTTATGCTTCCATTATAATTTGCAGTTCTGGCTTAAGTCCCAAGGCTAAAAGAAAGATTAAATGGATTACTTCTATTTTGAAATCAACCTAGAATAATGATTGTAGGGAGAAAAAAAAAGCAGCCCTTTGCTGATGTTTCCACTCTCAATCGTGAAATATCCATCTGTTCTCCTCTTGGAGCTAGGTGACAAGCAAGTGTTCTCTGTCCCTCAGAGCAAAAAAGACAAATTTTGTACTGTGGGGAGAACTCTGATGCTGAGTAAGGGTTTTCTCCCTGAATTGTGGGGTCATATGACGGCTGCTCTTGCGCATTTCTGGCATTTTAAAAATGCAATAAAATGTTTGCAAGAAGCCTACCCAAAGGTTTTCTGATGGGACAGAGAAGAATTTTGAAAACTTGTGCAGAATCTGAAGCTAAAGAATTTGTGGCTTCTGTGATCCCATCTTTTCAAGGACATCTCTTCCATTTCCTGTGTCATAACTTTGGGTCTTTTGCTGGGCTTCTGGTGGAGGGGGAGGTCACATTTTAAATGAGTCATTTAAAGGAAATGCAAACTGGTCTTTCAACTCTTAAAAGGACAGATTCCTCCTATCTCTGCAGTCTAGTTTAGCTGTCTTGAGGAATCTTTTGTTTGAATGAGAACTGAAGCATATGTCTACTGTAGACCTCACCCCATTCCTAAGAGGTCTGTAAGGGGCGTGCATAAGCACACCAGTGGGCCTACTGTCCCTGTCCTAATGTTTTCTTTTATTTGTATCCTTTATATGTATTTATAATATGTTTACACTTGTATCTGTCATAAAATACATGCTTGACGAAATAAATAAAATAAATAAATAAAAATAAAATACTAAGGAATTGCAAATAATATGCTCTTACAGTGGCTGAGTTCACACAATTAACTAAGAACTAAAAGTGAACTAACCTAACACACTTTCTAAGTCTTAAGTCTGAAGCAAATAAACAGCATTGTGACCTAACACGATGGTCAACATGATGCAACATGTTAAGATAATGGCAGGGTTCAAATAAAATACTGCCCCACAAATGCCGCAACCACATTTTAGATTAACCTAGGATGCTTTATGAATACAGACAGTGCATGGCTTCCAGTAACCAAGTTTATTATTTGCAAAACTTGCCTACATATGTGGGTAATGTTGCACCCATAAAGGTAAAAGTAAAGGTTCCCCTCGCACATATGTGCTAGTCGTTCCCAACTCTAGGGGGCAGTGCTCATCTCCGTTTCAAAGCCAAAGAGCCAGTGCTGTCCAAAGACGTCTCCGTGGTCATGTGACCAGCATGACTAAACGCCAAAGGTAAACAGAACGCTGTTATCTTCCCACCAAAGGTGGTCCCTATTTTTCTACTTCTATTTTTTATGTGCTTTCTAACTGCTAGGTAGGCAGAAGCTGGGACAAGTAACGGGAGCTCGCCCCGTTACATGGCACTAGGGATTCAAACCACTGAACTGCTGACTTTTCAATCGACAAGCTCAGCGCCTTAGCCACTGAGCCACTGAGCCACTGCGTCCCTGTTGCATCCATAGGTAGGGTTTAAAATATGCTGAGAACAAGTACAATTGGCATCTTGACTGATTTTCAAATGAATGTAGTAGAATCTGGTCTCGGCTTCCTACTTTTTTCCCTTTTTTAAAATTTCAAATGAGCCCATTTGTTTCTTTTACACATTTTAGTTCTTTATATACAGAGGAGGGAACCACCATGTGACAGTTGTTCAAATTACCATATGATAAATAGCTACAACTTGAGTAATTAGCATGGTTGTGTGAAGTAGCCTATAGCAAAATGATCAATATCCAAACCAATTAAGATAAATTATGTATTTTGAAACTGGTTGAGTAACCGTGGTTCCTTCATCTTAACTAAATGGTGATGTCAACTTCTGGAAGGAGGCTTAGTTTAACAAAACTTCAATAATATCCCTGTCCCCTTTGAACATATTTTGTAAAGCAACATGGTCCTTTATTTCTAAAGGTGAACTGAAGCACAAAGCTTCTCTCCACCTTCTGTAGAGCTCAAATAAGGCCAAAAGAAAATGTCTTTGATATCTAGGTACTACAGCAGGGGTGTCAAACTCACGTCGCCACAGCGGCGTCACATGACATATCGGGACTTTTTCCTGCTTTGCTAAACCGGGTGTGGGTGTGGCCAGTGCGTGACGCATCCAGCCCACAGGCCAAGAGTTTAACAGTCCTGTACTACAGGATTAGATGAAATAGAACTTCCTCAGTGCTGACTGTGGTTCATCAGGCTATGCACAGTTCCTTAGCATGCAATTCCTGTGTGCAATTCCATGGCACTGGTTGAAACTGTTTACCTGGGCCCTCCTCTGGACTTTGGTGGCACTTCTTTCTACCTGCCTTCTCACTACATTGATAATAAGTTGGGAGAATCCTAACAGTCACTTCAGACTATTTGTCAATGGCTTTGGCCAGTACTCTGGAGCAAGCAAATGGTATGTCCAAAAGCTGCTATCTGGTCAGCTTCTATCATGCAGCAATAACATCTTGGTGAACAACTCTAGTGTTTGTCTATGAAGATTCTCAATCATCCAGGTCATGATTGTCCCAAAGGTGCTTTTTCAAGAGGCAACTGGACTTTCTGGTTTTTCTTTGAAGACATTTCGCTTCTCATTCTTGGATGAGTAGCAAAACGTCTTCAAAGAAAAACCAGAAAGTCCAGTTGCCTCTTGAAAAAGCATCTTTGGAACAACTCTAGTGTTTGCTGCAGAATTTCTTGCAGTGTACAAAGGAGATGGACCTCCTGGAGCCCATACTGAAGGGTCACCAAGATGGACAGCTCTGGAACACACAATAGGCAGTCGGGAAGCCCCTCAGTCTGCAAGCACTTTGGCCACTACTGAGAAGCTTCCTTCCTTGGCGCTTTTTAAGCAGTTCAAGGTTATTTGAACTGGATGGCTTCTTTGCTTTCCAAAGCAAATGACACGATTCAAATTGCTTATGGATTGCTTTGAATAGGCTTATTTCAGCAGGCAAATAACATCCAACCAACAAAATTAGTTCAGCAAAAGGAAAAAAAACTCAGTCCCAAGTTTCTGTCCTGGTTCTGCAGGTTGCCCAGACTTCTAGGACTCTGTTGGGAACACTCTATGTATTCATGTGGCAGGTTTGGGGCTACATTTGAAACATGGCAGTGAATGGCTATTTACTCACACCTGTTGTGGTGATATTCTTGACCAGTAGGGCCATGCACGTTTTGTCCACTTCAACATCCCAGATGAAAAGACTAGAATCTGCCCTAACTTCAATGGCATTGCTCCCACCAATTCTTGCTAATGAAAGACAGTGGTGAATTTGAAAGCTTCTGACCAGTGT
The DNA here is from genome assembly GCA_022577455.1 of Arizona elegans. Lineage (NCBI taxonomy): Eukaryota > Metazoa > Chordata > Lepidosauria > Squamata > Colubridae > Arizona > Arizona elegans. The sequence goes on from JAKOOJ010000001.1 coordinate 192,342,326, forward strand.
GTTTAATTAAAACTTCCCATAGTGCTGATGGAACTCTATAGTTAGTGCAATAATTTAATATAATGTTTTCTACAGCTCAGCTCCATCATATTTTTTCTGTCACCCAGCATGCATTCATGCCTGCCAGTTTTTATCATGGAGCATTTGCCTTTCGAAGAGGCAATATCCATTTGAGTCAAGCCTTTAATTTGCACTTTGAAGTCATAGCAGAGCAAAGAAGAAACTCTTGTGGTTCCTAATTATTTTCATCCCTAACCCTTTTTTTTGTACTTTTCTCAGCCTGGGTTTCATTAACAGGAGCTAAAATGCAGAATCGTTTTTGCGGTATCACCAAAGCTGCAAATTGGAATGTCAGCAAAAATGAAGACTTATAAGGAAATAATTTCCCAGGAGAAAAAGGAGGAGGCATCTGTCATCTATAGAGAGAAATTACTATTTCTCTCTCTTCTTTGAAATCTTTTCAGCAAACAGCCTCTGACCCAGGGAAATGTATAATGCATTATAAGTAAAGTTGAAATGAGGTGAGCAACCAACAGCCAGTTTAGAGGCTGTACATCTCCTCCCGTTTCAGTTCTATAGATCTGGGTTTTCCAGACTGTATCTTGCAGGATTGTGCAAGGTTGTAGGATTCTGTGAGAACTCAGTGGGGTTCTATGAGAGATTAAGATTTCTTTAAAAAATACAGTAAATCTACTTAAATGCAGACAGGTTTCTATCACTAGAGCTTTGATCTTGCTTATTTTTAATTAACAGGTTCTGCAATCTAAAAAAGTTTAAAAATCCTTTCTATGGTTCGACCCACCACAACAGGATCACTTCCAGATGGGTTGAACTGCACTTTCCACGGTTGCTAAACCAGAAGGGTCTCCTTAGGCTACTGATGCCAAATCCTTTGGGCTTGGTATGTCAAAAAGGTGGAATTTGGTCTTAATTTGATTTTGCTGGTGTGTCTCATACCCAGACAAAAACACCACATACCCAAAACACAAAGAGATAATTCTCTATGTCTCCACCCCAGTGGTGGGATTCAAATAATTTAACAACCGGTTCTTTGCCCTAATGATTTCTTCCAACAACCAGTTCACCAAACTCCTCACAAAGTTAACAACCAGTTCTCCCGAAGTGGTGCGAACTGGCTGAATCCCACCAGTGCTCCACCCCCACCCCCATCTAGGCCACGCTGAAGAGTGGCACTCAGTAGCAGCACTGAGGCTGGGCTTGAAGTCGTAGCCCAGGCCTCAGCTTCAATCCTAATACCGTTGCTGCCACTCAAAAAGTATATTTTGTGTTATGTATTGATACATTTCAGCGGGAGTTTCAAACCTGCCTAAGTTTCTGATTGGCTGACAGTCCCTCCAGGATTGTATATAAGGAGGGCTGCAGCCTCTGAGTTTTTGCTGAAGTCTCACTGTATATTAAAGAGCTGTTTTCACTTGCTTGGTTGTGCCTCTCGTTATTCCCGAACCACTTCATTGGCGACGAAGGTGGGATTGAGGCCACAAGAAGCGAACCAGTGAGACCACGAGCTTCAGCTAGGTGATGAGGCGAACTACAGGAGGCATACCGAACATGTCTGCCTACATTCCGCCCAAGCCTTTTGATCCGACCTGTGAAAAATGGGTCTCGTACCTAACGAGGTTTGAGTGCTCGCTTGAAGCCAGCGACATGCAGGGACTCTCCGCTAATCGGAAGAGAGCCCTCTTCCTAAGCCACTGTGGACCGGAAGTGTTCGAGATGGCAGAGTCACTTTGTGAGCCAACGCCGGTCCAGACCGTCTCCTGGGACACCCTGATGGCAACCCTCCGGGCTCACTACACTCCCGTGCCCTCCAAGTTCGTGCAACGATACCAACTCAGACAGTGCGTACAGCGAGAGGGAGAACGGTCAGCGCTTACATGGTGAGCCTGCGTAAAGCCGCAACTCATTGCGACTATAGGGACTTGGACGATGGGTTGCTTGAGCAACTAATCTGTGGTGTTCGGGACATTAGGCTACAACGGTGCCTGCTTGCCAAGCCTGATTTAACGCTTGCTGGAGCCCTAGACGAGGCCAGGGCTCATGAAGCTTCCACAAAAGCCGCAGAAACGCTGCAGCGTCCGCTGACCAGCAAAGACAGTCCCAAGTCTGCACCAGTGCACAGGGAAGACGCCGGATCCAGCTCGGAGTCCGAATCAGATGAGGACGTCTTCCAAACAGAGAACCAAAGAAAAGACGCAGGCAGCCCCCGGCGAAACTGCCCCAGCTGTGGTGGCCACCATGAAAGACTGTCCTGCAAATACAGAGAGGCTATTTGCAGGCGTTGTGAGAAAAAAGGGCACTTGGCGCGAGTCTGTAGAGCTATTCTGCCCAGAAAACACCAACCACGTGAGCGCCGCAGCCAACCAGAATCGACGCGCCAGAAGCATCCAATGAGAAAAGGAGGCGCGAAGAAGCGGCGCGAATTTGAACTGCGAGATGGCCGCAGCATACACATAGACCAGGCCAGCACGGCGATCGAGGACAAAGTCAGCACGGTGGTCGAAATCAACGGCAAGCCATGCTCGATGGAGATCAACACTGAATCAGCTCTCTCCATAATGTCGTGGGCAACCCTAAAGACCATCCTGCCGTTGTTCTGGAAGGACCAGCTATCCAAGCAAAGACTGCGCATCCTAGACTACCAGGGGAACCGGGTCCCCCTCGAAGGCGTAGGCACGTTCTGAGTCACCTACGGAGACTACGAAAAAGACCTGCCGCTGACCATTGTCACAAAGCAGCTGCCAAGCCTTCTAGGCATGGGGTGGTTCCGAGCCCTCGGCATGGGTTTCACCAGCGTCCACCGAATGTCCGAGCCGTCACTGAAGGACAGCCTCCTGAGCGAGTTCCAGGACGTTTTCGGGGACACGTTGGGCAAGTATGTGGGGACCCCTATTTCCCTAAACTTAGACCCCAACGTAGCCCAAATAAGACTTAAAGCCAGACGGGTGCCTTTCGCATTGAAACCAAAGATCGATGCGGAACTGGACAAATTAATTAAACAAGGGGTGTTAGTCCCCATCGACCATGCAAAATTGGAGACCCCCATAGTGACCCCAGTAAAGTCTGATGGCTCAATCAGGATTTGCGCCGACTACAAGTGCACAATCAACAAGGCTTTGCAGCCAAGCGCCTATCCGGTGCCGATCGTGCTACTACACTCCCTGGGGCCCGGAAATTTTTTTGCCAAATTAGACCTAGCTCAGGCCTATCAACAATTACCAGTCGATGACGCCACGGCAGAGGCGCAAAAAATTGTAACTCATAGGGGTGCATTCAAATGCACCAGGCTCCAGTTTGGGGTGAGCGTCGCACCCGGCCTATTTCAAAGCACCATGGAGCGCCTTTTGCAAGGGCTCCCCGGGGTGGTGCCTTATTTTGACAACGTTCTAGTCAGCGCTCAGGATGAACGTCAGCTAGGGGACCGAGTAAGGAACGTCCTTTCCCGATTTAGAGAAGCGGGACTTAAATTAAAGAAAAATAAGTGCATGATCGCTGTCCCCTCTGTGGAGTTTCTGGGGTACAGGGTGGATAGCACAGGCATCCACCCTACCGAAAGCAAGGTGAGAGCTATTAAGAGCGCACCAGCCCCCAAAACTAAAGCGGAGCTCCAAGCCTTCCTTGGACTGCTCAATTTTTACTGGATATTTCTGAAGGACAAGGCTACCGTCGCAGATCCCCTACACAAACTATTGGGGAAAAATGTACCATGGGTGTGGGGGAAACCACAAACAGCCGCTTTTGAGGCGGTAAAAAGACTTCTATCTGAAGACAGTTTCCTAATCCAATACAACTCAGCGCTACCGCTTGTATTGGTTTGTGACGCCTCCCCCGTAGGAGTTGGTGCCGTAGGCCATAGACTGCCAAACGGCCTAGAGGCGCCCATTGCGTTTTACTCTCTCACCCTGTCAAGCGCAGAGCGGAACTATAGTCAGTTGGACAGAGAGGCTCTGGCTGCAATTGCGGGGGTTAAAAAGTTCCACGAATACCTCTATGGCCGTCAATTCGAACTTGTGACTGACCACCGGCCCTTGCTGGGACTTTTGGCCGGTAATAGGCCCACCCCCGCTGCTCTGTCCCCACGTTTGACCAGGTGGGCCATTTTCCTGTCGGCCTACTCGTACCAACTTGTCCATCGACCCGGACGGACTTTGGGCCACGCGGACGCCCTCAGCCGCTGCCCCCTATCCGACCTACTTGCCAACCCCACGCCGGAAGCCCCCATCCTTCTGCTGGACGCTATGACTTTGGGACCTATCTCCTCTTGTGAGGTGGCAAAAGCCTCTGCTAGAGACCCTGTTATTCGTACTGTGATGGGTTGGGTCCTCAAGGGGTGGCCGGTCAAAGTGGACAGTGGGGAGTACCAAGGTTATGTTAACAAACATAACGAACTGTTTAGGCAAGGGGGTTGCTTGTTGTGGGGTGACAAGGTGGTAGTACCAACGAAACTAAGAACAAGGGTCTTAGAATTAGGCCAGGATAGACCAATTCTTAGCTGTCCAGCATGCCACACCATGCACGGCCACAGGGAGAAGCCCAGCCAAGCTCCTCATGGGCAGGAAGCTTCGGTGCGTGTTAGACAGGCTTCACCCTAATTACTCGCACGAAAATTTCAAGGGAGAGGCCACCGGACTAAGACAGTTCCAGGTTGAGTCCCCGGTGTTCACTCGCAATTATGCTAGTGGACCTCTATGGGTTGCAGGAACCATAGTGGGCATAACAGGCCCAAAGTCTTACACGGTAGATGTAGGAGTAGACAGACTCTGGAAGCGCCACATAGACCAACTTAGAAAAAGGATAGTCGGCGAAGCAAACATCAATTTAGACATCTCCGAACCTAACTACAACAACTTTCCCAAAACAGCTAACTCAAGCCCGGGTTCGCGAGAATACTTAGCTGACAAGCCATGGTTCCAACGCTGCCCCAGCGAGTCGCCACTCCCAACCGGGGATAACCACACCCCGGACAAAATCCAGGAGGTTCCATTGGCGGAGCCGGGAGAGACAGAAAGTCCCTCTGACCAGCTCGACACCCCACCAAACACTGAACTGTCAACAAGACAGTTCAACAGGTCAACAAGAACGAGAACTCGTCCAGGGCACCTGCGAGATTTTGTGTGTACTTATGTAAATATTTGAGTGTTAGTGCCTTCTGGGAGGGGAGGGGTGTTATGTATTGATACATTTCAGCGGGAGTTTCAAACCTGCCTAAGTTTCTGATTGGCTGACAGTCCCTCCGGGATTGTATATAAGGAGGGCTGCAGCGTCTGAGTTTTTGCTGAAGTCTCACTGTATATTAAAGAGCTGTTGTCACTTGCTTGGTTGTGCCTCTTGTTATTCCCGAACCACTTCATTTTGTACCATTTTCCAAGGTGCATGAGCCTTGGGGAATGGCATGGTTGCCCATCCCCAGGATCTGCCAGGCACCGCTTACCTTCAGGTGGTGTTGTCTTTCTATTGGCAGACCCCTGCAGCCTACCCTGAGTCACATGAGGCCTTCATTCTAGAAGCAGCTTGAAGAAGGCTCTTCCACAGCCACTGCAGCCTCCAAAAACCATGTGAAAGTACCACCCCTTTCTTGTGCAATTTTCCAAGGCTCCACAGGCCACACAGGAGCCTGGCCCTTGCAGCTTCCATAGGATCTGGAGGCTTCCCAAGAGCACACACCTGATTCTTGCAGGGCCTCCAAAATGCACATGAGAACAGGATGTGCTTTCAAGAATAATGCCGGTGAATGCTGGTGGCACATCACCCCAAAGGTTGTGGTGTGGACCCCTTTAATATGTGTATCATAGGTTCATCATCCCTGTCTTAAGCATTATAGGAAAGGAAGATGAAAAAGTAAATAAGAGCAGTTAATTATTCCTTATTTCTCATTAAAAGACACTCCAGAGTGTGGCCTCTGGAGCACTTCTAGAAGGTGCTAGCGAATTGCTTCTTTGCATGTGACAGATAGTAGAAATAATGAATATGTAAAAATGATTATATTGTAACTGGGTGCAATTAACTTTAATCACTTGGTTCAAATTGAATTTATAGTTTTTGTACTGGCTTGACTTACTTCTTTTCCTGTGACTCTGCTCTCTTGTTGGAATTGGATAAAGTTTCATGCCCCTGGCTTCACCCTATCAGTCTAGAAGTCAAGTAATCCTCAATTTATGACTGCAATTAGAACCAGAATTTCTATTGCTAAGCAAGATGGTTGTTAAGTGAATTGTGCCCGGTTTTATGACTTTTCCTGTCACAGTTGTTAAGCAAATTACTGTAGTTCTTAAATGGATCATGCAGTCATTAAGCAAATCCGACTTCCCCCATTGACTTTGCTTGTCATAAGCCATTTGGGAAGGCCACACATGGTGATCACTTGAATCTGGGATGCTGCAGCCATAGTAAATACATGCTGGTTGCCAAGCACCCAAATTTTGATCACATGACTTTGGGGATACTGCAATGGTCAATAAGTGTGAAGATCGGTCATAAGTCACTTTTTTCAGTGCTCTTGTAACTTCAAACCATCGCTAAATGAGGGGCAGTAAATTGAGGATGTGTAATTCTATTGAATGTATGAGAAGTAAGAGAAGAATACAAGTATGAAACCCTTGGTTTTTTTCAAGCAACAATTAACTCTGATGCTACCTGGTAACTACACTACAGTTTTCATCAAGCAGTTTTATTAGCATTGATTGGAAATAGCATATGTAATCTTTTTTCCAGAATTTTTTTCTAGCTGAAAACTTCTCTGCCTTTTTCCCCAGCACTATGCTGTGTTCCCAAAAATGGATAGAACAACAACAAAAATGAATATAACTTCATTTCAATTAAGTAAAAAAGCTAAGTAAAATTTAATGAAATATGTAATTTAATGTTTCAATTTTTATTTTTTATTTTAAAAATAATTTATTTACAGTTTTTGTATCCTAGTTCAAATTCAGTTTGACCCAATTCAAAATCTCTGGGCAGTGGAGCACTGAGTAAAACCTAAAAGAGAAAATTTGTTGTTGTTAGTCACAAAGTCATGTCCGACCCATCACGACCCCATGGACAACATTCCTCCAGGCCTTCCTGTCCTCTACCAACCCCCAGAGTCCATTTAAACTCACATCGACTGCTTCAGTGACTCCATCCACCTCATTCTCTGTCATCCCCTTCTTTTGCCCTCAAACATTCCCAGCATTAGGCTCTTTCTTCTCCAGTGAGTCTTTCCTTCTCATTAGGTGGCCAAAGAATTTGAGTTTCATCTTCGGGATCTGGCCTTCTAAAGAGCAGTCAGGGTTGATCTCCTCTAGGACTGACCGGTTTGATTGCCTTGCAGTCCAAGGGACTTGCAGGAGTCTTCTCCAGCACCATGGTTCAAAGGGCTCAAAGGCCTCAATTCTTTGGCACTCAGCCTTCCTTATGGTCCAACTTTCACAGCCATACATTGCGACTGGGAAAACCATAGCCTTGACTATACATACTTCTGTTGGCAGGGTGATGTCTCTGCTTTTTAGTAAGCTGTCTAGATTTGCCATAGCTTTCCTCCCCAGGAGCAAGCATCTTTTAATTTCTTGGCTGCAGTCCCCATCTGCAGTGGTCTTTAAGCCCAGGAAAATAAAATCTGTCACTACCTCCATTTCTTCCCTACCTATTTGCCAGGAATTGAGAGGGCCGGATGTCATGATCTTAAGTTTTCTTAATGTTGAGTTTCAAGCCAACTTTTGCACTCTCCTTCTTTACCCGCATCAAGAGGTTATTTAGTTCCTCCCCACTTTCTGCCATTAGAGAGGTATCATCTGCATATCTGAGGTTGTTGATATTTCACCTGGCAATCATAATTCCAACTTGTGATTCATCTAGCCCTGCCTTTCTCATATTGTGCTCTGCATATAAGTTAAATAGGCAGGGTGACAGTATACGGCATACAGTATACAGTAAAGAGAAAATAACCATCACTAAATAATCAAATCATGTTAAAAACAAAGTGGAACAGGCTTGATTTGAGGGCTTTACCGAGAGGAGAGGGACTCATCAACCTCTGGAGGATAAGCGTTCCAGAACATTGGGACTTTCATCACAATGAAAAAGAGAAGAAGAAAAGGCCTGTTGCCTTTTGTCCCAAGTTATAATTCAGCAAAGTATCTGAGAAGTAATAATCCCAAAATCTACAAAGAAAGCTTTCAAAGAGCTCCAATTTGTCCATTCCTGGCCTAATTCAATCGATATTTAAATACATAAAGAAACTGTTTACTTCGTGGGGTGTGTGTGAAAGAAAGATGAGGCTTCAGTTAAAAACATCATTATGATTTTATTCTCAATAGTAGAAGATTCATGATGAAATTAAAATGGTTTTATGTTATCCCTGTATTAAAACTCAGAGAAAAACAAGACATGATTAATATAGAAAACTGAAGGATGATCATCACTCTCCTGTTTCGACCATTTAATTGTAAATTATTGCCATTGCTCATGAATTCCCCCATTCCTGATATGCATGCTTATTGTTAGGGTTTGTTTGTTTTTTAAATAGATACAGTCACGGAAAATTGAGCTGTGGGATTCATGGAAGATAAGAGGAAAAACAGCTAAATGAATTTATTTATTATTATGTGTATCTATGGCCTGTATAAATGACCTTATATGAGAACTGTTCTGTTAAAAGGCAGGGTATACATTAAATAAACAGGAAAAAAATGAAATAAATTTAAGAGTGATGAAAAAAAATCCATTGGATTTCTGAGGTAGGAATCAACTACATCATCTGTCCCAGAGGACATGAATAAAAATAATTTGACTCAATAACCAATACTCTTATGAAAAAATACAGTCCATTCCAGTGGCAACCTCTTTGCTGTCTTGGCTGCTCTAAAAAAGTCAAACTAGTTTGGTACTTAGATAAGAAACCAGGGATGTAGAGTAGCCTGGGTATAGCCAACCAAAAAGAAAAGAAAATCCTCTAAGACAGCAATGGAAAATCACTTTCAGATTTAGTGGAATGTTAAGTGCATGGATTAAAATACAGAGCATGAGAAATTCAGATTACAGGTTAGATATAGAGGCTTCAGACATATAGCCATGCGTTAGATATAGAGGCTTCAGACATATAGCCTGGTGAGGCTGCTAGAGTGAGAAAACAAGTTTTGCTAAAGGCAGGCATGGTCATTGTTACCCTGTAATGATCTGCAAATCATCTTCAAAATCACCTCAATCATATTTCCTAGTTAGGTCACCTTGAGAAGCCCTGCCTATCAGGCCAGAACTAAAGTGCTTCAGTTGGTTGCAGGCTAACCCCAGCGACTCATTAGCTTCTTTGCAGAGGAAGTACCACCTCTTTGTTTGTTATTGTAGACTCTAATAGGGTCTATATCCGTGATGGCGAACCTATGGCACGCATGCCCGAAGTGGCACATGGAGCCATGTCACCTGGCACATGCGGCATTGCCCGTTCCTCTTCTGGGTTTCTAGCGCACATGCGCAAATGACGATCAGCTGGCCTTGTGAAATAGCACAATGGCCAAGAACTTCATTAACAAAGTAGCTGTTTGAAGGATACCAGAAATGTTTTGCTCTTGTATGAATTAATTTATGAAGCTAGTTGTTTAGTCTGTTACTTCACTGAGAGAATGAATTCTTTGCCTGCTATGCTCAGTTATGAAATTGTTAGGCCAACAAGACAAATAAACGTGGACCAGGTAAAAAACCGTGGTTAAAAGGAGCACCTTAAGCACACTTTGCATCATAGTTTGTAGAAGATAAATAGTTACTTTAACTGCTTTTACGGATCTGAAGTTGTAATTTAGGGCTTCATACAAAGGAATGGAAACTAGGAGTGTCTGTAAAATGGGATGGCTCTATCTTTGGCACTCTGCTGCTTTTAATACTTTTAAAGTCCTCCTTGGTTGTATGGCAGTAAAAAAGAAACACTAAGGGGAGAGTAAGGAAATCAGCATTTCTTCACCCAATTCATCGTGATTCTGATGCTATTTGGATAATTTCAGGTTTTAATCTCCTATGCTAAATTTGCTGCCTCCCATCACAGCAGGAAATAGCAGCTCAGAATGGCTGTGAAATTGGCCAATGGAAAATCATCAGGGGTGAAATGCTACCGGTTCGCTCCGGTTCAGGTGAACCAGTAGTAAAAAAAATGCTTTAAAAAGTGAAAAAAGGTTCTGACGATTACAGCTGTGCCACGCAATCGTCGGGACCTTTTTTTTTACTTTTTTAAAGCATTTTTTTACTACCAGTTTGGGTGAATAGGTAATAAAAAATGCTTTAAAAAGTAAAAAAAAAAAGTTGGTCATGTCCACCCAGTCACATGACCCTCCCCACCAAGCCACTTCCACCAAGCCACGCCCACAGAACCGATAGAAAAAAAAATGCATTTCACCACTGAAAATCATGATTAACTTTGTCTACAGAGATTCTCAGTGATCATGGTTGTCCCAAAGGGGCTTTTTCAAGAGGCAACTGGACTTTCGTTATTTTTCCTTGAAGACGTTTCGCTTCTCATTCAAGAAGCTTCTTCAGAACAGGCCAACAGAACTGAAGAAGCTTCTTGGATGAGAAGCGAAACGTCTTCAAGGAAAAACAAAGTCCAATTGTCTTTTGGGACATTACCAGTTTTGTTGTGACAGCTTTTGCAGTACTCATAGACAAAAGTCTTATCCATGGTTAATGTAGACCTAGCATACCATGTAGTGCAAACAAAATCAACCAGTTTCCAAGTTTTCATAACAGGACAGTGATTGCTAACCTTTTTAGCTAAAGGTTAGCTAAAAGGCTAACCTTTTTAGCTCATGATAGGGCAGTGATGGCTAACTTCCGGTGGGACTGTAAGTTGGCAAATGGGCCATTTTCGACCTCCAGAGGGCTTCCGGGGGGGGGGGGGGAGGCTGTTTTCACTCTCCCCAGACTCCTAGAAAGGCTCTGGAGGCTGGGGACAGCAAAAAAACGGGCCTTCCGGTTCCACCGGAAGTTGGCAAACAGGCTGTTTCTGGCCTCCGGAGGGCCTTCGGGGGGTGAGGAAGGCCATTTTCACCCTAGAAAGGTTCTGTAGTCTGGGGACAGCAAAAAACGGGCTTTCCCCACCACCTCCTGAGGCCCTCCGGAGGCAGGAAGCAACCTGTTTCCCTACTTTTGGTGGGCCCAGAAGGCCCAAAAAATCAGCTGGCCAGTGTGTGCCATAGATTCACCATTATGGTAATAGGGTCATGGTTAAAATGAGATTTGGATCAAAACCCATTCCCTCATGCCTTCACGCATGCTCCAATCTGTCAGTACATAACATGGCCCACACTCAAATCTGAACTGGATACAATGCCTCAACTGCTTGCTTCCTGTAACATAGGCAGCATATTGCTAAAGTCTATTTTCAAGCATTCCCCCTTCAACTGTAGTTTATTGGTCTTTGTGAGCATAAACTATGGAATATAAGTTACCTGTTAATCATATCTCTATGACATCTGCTGCTGAATAGCTAGCAAAGTTAGAGCATGAATTTTTAGAATCAGTTTGGAATCCATCCTTAAACCATATTTCTAGTAGGGTCTCAAAGCAGGAAATGATCTTTGGCTACAAAACTCCAGATAACTCAGGGCAAAGTAACAAGAGTTTTCTGTAATTTTTACTTGCCATTGAGAGGTTATCTGGATTTGTGGGACTCGCGAGGAAGAAATTGTGAACTGAAAATGAACTGTGGTGAAGTGAAGAGCCAGCAAGTAGACTGGTTCTTTGTAATTCCTCTCAGGACAAGGACATCACCCGTAAGTGCTGCTGTCAAGGATAAGGTGACCAGATTTTAACATTGGTAAAGAGGGACATTGTGGGCGTGGCTTATTTTGTGGGCGTGGCTAGCTGGTCATGTGACTGGGTGGGTGTGGCTAGCTGGTCATGTGACTGGGTGGGTGTGGCTAGCTGGTCATGTGACCGGGTGGCCATGGCTATGCGTATAGGGTAAGGTGAACAGATTTTAACATTGGTAAGAAAGACACCATTGTGGGCGTGACTTATTGTGTGGGCGTGGCTTGGAGGCCATGTGACTGGGTGGGCGTGGCTAGATGGTCATGTGACCGGGTGGCCATGGCTATGTGTATAGGGACTACTCAGAGGGCTGAAAAGTCATTTCTGACAGGTCCTCACACTTTTGACTGGTCCTCACACTTATGACCATCTCACATTTATGCCCGTGCAGTATTCTTAACAACCATGTCACTCATTTCACAACTGCTTCTCTTCACCATGGTGACAAGATAGGGCAAAAACGTAAAATGTGAGGACAGTCGTAAGTTCGAGGACTGGTCAAAAGTGTGAGGACCAGTCAAAAATAACTTTTTCAGCCCTCTGAGTAGTCCATATGCATTAAAGGATACAGCAATAGAGAGGGATGAAGGAATGGAAATTAGAGTAGGAGTGAGGGTAAGAGGTTTTTTTTTTTTTTTTTAACTTCTATATGTATTTGTAATTTATTGTGGCTGTTCACCGCCCTGAGTCCTTCGGGAGTAGGGCGGTATACAAATATGAAAAATAAATAAATAAATAAATAAATAAATAAATAAATAAATAAATAAATAAGAGAGGGAGGAAGAGAGGAGGAGAAGGAGAAAGGAAGAGGAAGTAGGGAGGAGAAAAAGAGGGTGGGGGAAAGAGAAAGTAAGAAGGAAAGAAAAGAGAGTGGTGGTAGGTTTGAGGAGAAAGATTGCTGTACAATAAAAAAGATGAAAGGGAAGAAAGCCAACCCCAAGCAAATATAAAGATATTAAGATTAAGAATGAATTGTTAAACTTTAAAGAATAAAAGAGAACAAATATGAATAAATAGCAATAATTAGAAACACACATACAAACATGCAATGTATTTTCTTTGAACAGAATATTTGGCTGGTTCACAAATTTAAACAGCGTTTAGTCATTTCAATTAAATTTACAATTTCTATATTTCCTTTTTGCCATATTTATTCCTCATCTATTTTTTTAAAAAAACAATATTACCCTTCATCCTCATCTCTAATCTTAATCAAATTCAATTTTTCCCTTCTATTCTATATTATACCCCTTCCCATTGTCATCTATTTTTATATCCATCCTCACATTGGTTAATTATGTAATTATGTAATACAGTTGTTTAATACAAATTCAACATTTTAATATAAATCAATTAGTTATATAACTATCTTTTTTGTATATTAATCAATATGAACATGAATATTCCAATTATTTCCATGCAATCCAATTTCTTACAAATCAATTAATTATATTTACCAATAATAATAAACCAAATAATTTCCCCCATATATTCCTCCAAACCACAACTTAACCATTTCTGCTTTCAACACAATATACAATTATTAATAGTATCTCAATTATTACAATTCCCTAGTTAAATAGAGCTTTTTTTCTTTTGTGTTTTAAAATCTTGAACTCTCCTCTTTTGCCCAAAATTTCCCATTGTTTGCAGTTTTGTACCTACCTTTTTTGGTGAGGAAAAAGAAAAAGAAAAAGAAAGAAATCTCTCTCTGCCTCATTTTGTCATGTTGCAGGTTTAGTTTCGCTTTCGCCTTTGTTTTCAGTATAGATGGGGGGCGGGGGAAATCTGCTCCAGGAACTTTTTGCAGCTTTTTGCAGCTAATTAACCTAGCGGAAGCTGTTAACAGGGGCTGTTTTTTCTATTTTTGCAGGCATGGGTCTATTCATTTTTTTTTAACACTGATCAGCTGTAGGTCGGCCCTTTGAAGCCCCGCGGCAAGAGTTTAAAGAGTTTTTTTTCCCTCTAGCCATCAGCGGAGATTCAGGAGGCAGAATGAAAAATCGGGACTTTTTTAAAACGCCGCGGGACAAATTGCTCAAAAGCGGGACTGTTCTGCCAAAAGCGGGACGTCTGGTCACCTTAGTTAAGGAAACCACCAAAAATGTGGGTTTAGAGCTCTGGGAAATGAGAGAATAACCATCTTTTTGGTGCCCTCAAAAGAACACTTTCCTAATCACTTTTGTAAATTGTTTATTAACTACTTTTCAGCTATTGGTTTCTTTAGATCAACAAGTTTTACTGCATCGGGTGAGTTTCCTTCAATCCTTAGTGAAAGAAGTTTTGATCTACACCAGAGGTCAGCAACCTGCGGCTCTGGAGCTGCATGTGGCTCTTTCACCCCTCTGCTGCAGCTCCCTGTCACTCAAAATATGCATCACAACCAGGGCCGGATTTAGATGAAAAGAGGCCCTAGGCTATTCCACTTATGAGGCCCTTTCACCTATAGTGAAAGTGTAATTTTAATTTTGCTAACAATTTGAATGTAGGCCCCTCTTGATCTTGAGGCCCTAGGCTGAAGCCTAGTTAGCCTATAGGAAAATCCGGCCCTGATCACAACCTCCAATGTGCGACACCCGCCGGCATGCAATTTATTGAGCTTTTCAATCCCTGGTAGGCCAACCATGGATAAATCCAAGAAAAGAAAAAGTTTCAGAAGAAAACAGAACATTTAATTCAACTACATATGCTAATTTTGTGGCTGCTCAAGAAATAGTCAGGCACGGGAAGGGTTTTGTGGCTCCTGGTGTTTTCTTTTGTGGAAAAATGGGTCCAAATGGCTCTTTGAGTGTTTAAGGTAGCAGACCCCTGATCTACACAGATTCACTCCTTATATCTGCTCTCCATTCTTCACTTTCTTGCCTCTAAGTACACAGAACAATACATGTTGCCAGCTAGTTATCTTGGACTTAGATATAAACCAAGAACACTTTTTACACTCTGGTTTTATCTCTTGTCCCTATTTGCACTTCGCCATATCTTTCTTTGGCAGTGGAAGAGGTACTGCTAAGAGATGATACAAGCCATTCTGTGTGCTAAAATTATCTTCAGTTCAAAAATGAAAGCTACAGGTAGCCAGAGAGATTTTTATAGGAGCGGGGCAGAAAGGGACAGAGGGCAACTAGATTTCAAATTCTGAACCCCAGTGTGACTTCATCAGATAAAAATGCACTACACCAATATACACAAATAAATACAGTTTTAAGAAGATGGTAACTGCTGTTCTGGGGCCCACCTCAGTATCTTGTGAATTCTCCCCTTCTTTTAAAGCTTAAAAATTAGCATCTCTGACGATTCCTGGTATAGCACCCACTGGAGAGAGAAGGATTTCAGTCCTCCTGCCAGCTGAAACCCAGAATAGAGCAGAATCTTCAGCATGGGCTGTTGTTCAAGTTTAATGCACTGCCTATCCCTTAAGCTCTTAAAATGGTTTGTCTGGAGGAGAATATGAAATAAGTAAGTGAACTTGTCCTTACAGACAACCCGTGGTTCCCTTTTTGCCTTTCAGCAGTCCTTATTAAACCAGTATTGTTATGTCCTTATTTGGGCATCCCCCGGGGATTGGCTAATCCTCCGGTGGGAACTTTAAAGAACTGTCATTGGGCGGCTGAGCCTGCCAGAGCGTATTTAAAGAGCCCTGGCAGCCCAGCCGCTCGTCTTTTTCTTGTGCTTAATAAAGTACTGAATTGGACCAGAGCTGGTCGCGTCTTGCTTCCCTGCACCGATCTAACACTGGCGACGAAGGAATAGAACCAAGCGACGAACCTCGTGGCACGAAGCCAACCTCAAGAGCAAGTCACTTAGCAGCTGAAGTCACTGGTAGGCATTTCCAAAGGCATGGCAACAGCTGAAGTCACATTGCCAGCCCTTGCTCCTTTCCGCCCAGGGAAGGACAAGTGGAAATCCTACGTGGTCAAATTCCGGCAATACCTGAGAGGCAACAATATCAGGGATGCCAATGATGACCAGGGCATTTTTCTGGCCAACTGCGGCTCAGAAGTCCTCGACATGGCCATCGATCTGGTGGCACCACGGGACATCAAGGAAGTGCCATGGACGGACCTGCTGCAGATCTTACAGGAGCATTATGCCCCAACAGGAACACCGGTGGCAAATTGGTTTACCTTCCATCAGAGAGACCAGAGGAAGGGGAGACCATCAAGGAGTTCGTGGCCGCCCTACGCCAAATCGCAGCCAGCTGCGAATTCGACCACGTGGACAATGCCATAGCTGACCGCGTGGTTTTCGTCATGAGGGACAGAGGCCTGCAGAAGAAGTTCCTGAGCAGGAAAAAGCTCGTGCTCAAGGACGTGGTGGAGGAAGCAACCACATCCGAAATCTCGGAGAAGGCAGCAGCCGCAGTGATTCGGGCGAAGGGAATCCACAAGATTCGCAGTGCCACGCAGTCATCGACTGAGGAATCCACAGCTGGCTCAGAGTCGGAGGAAGAATCCGCCATACACAAGGTATCCAGACCCCCAAGGCGGGAAACCACACAAAGAAACTACAAGGGGGAGCGCTGTGCCAGCTGCAGAGGGGACCATGCCAGAGCGAACTGCAAGTGGAGAGATGCGACCTGCAGACGTTGCAACAGAAGGGGTCACATCGCCGAAGCATGCAGAGCCGAGGAACCAGCCCCAGAACCCTCCAGCCACCGACCTCGCGAAAATCGGGAGGACAACGCAAGGTCATCCAAACGGTCCTCCTACCAGTCCAGACGGGGTGAGAGCGACGGGAACCGGAGGAGAGCAGTGCATCAGACAACCATACACCTCTCCGATGACGACGACACCACTACCAAGTGCCATGTGACCGTGCTGTTGGAAGGAACCCCATGTTCCATGGAAGTAGATTCTGGCTCCATCTACTCCATTATGGACTGGCAAAAATTAAAGTGCATCAAGCCAGACATCCGCAAGAAGGACCTGAAACCCCTGCGCTCCAGGCTGGTGGATTTTGGAGGGAACCACATCGGAGTCCTGGGAAGAGCCACCATACACACCTCTTACCGCGAGTTCCAAGGTGACCTCCCCATCACCATTGTCGAACACAGCCGCCCGACCCTGCTGGGCATGGAGTGGTTCAAGCCACTAGGGCTCGGGATTGTAGGGGTTAATCAAATCCGACAGGACGAACTCGACACCCTCCTCGAAGAGTTCAAGGAAGTCTTCGACGGTAAGCTGGGGAAATTTGTGGGGAAACCCATTTCCTTTAATCTTGATAAGGCAATTACCCCCATTAGACTTAAGCCCCGCAGAGTTCCGTTTGCCTTAAGGCCCAAAGTAGATGCTCAGCTAGATAAGCTGATAGCCCAAGGCATGTTGGAACCAATCGATCATGCAGCATGGGAGACGCCCATTGTGACTCCCATGAAGCATGATGGATCTGTGCGCATCTGCGCCGACTATAAATGTTCAATAAATAAGGCCCTATCGCAGAGCGCATACCCAGTTCCAGTGGTGCAACATCTGCTGCATTCACTAGGGAGTGGGACAATATTTGCCAAACTGGACCTGGCCCAGGCTTACCAGCAATTGCCAGTGGACGAAAAAACTGCGGAGACACAAACTATTGTCACCCATAGAGGCGCATTTAAGTGTAACCGCCTCCAATTTGGAGTCAGCGCAGCCCCAGGGATTTTCCAATCTATGATGGAACGCCTTCTCCAAGGCATTCCAGGGGTGGTGCCGTACTTCGATGATGTACTAATCTCCGGGCACTCTAAAACCCAGCTGCTTGAGCGACTTTAACAAGTTCTACAGTGCTTTAAGGAGAAGGGTTTGAGAGTTAGGAGAGACAAATGCATCATTGGGGTCCAGGAGGTCGAGTTCCTGGGCTATCTCATAGATGGCACTGGCATCCACCCCACCAAAGCTAAAGTCAGGGCGATCCATGAAGCTCCAGCCCCCAAAAACAAAGCCGAGCTTCAAGCATTTTTGGGATTGCTGAATTTTTATGCGGTGTTCCTTAAACAGAAGGCAACAGCCGCTGAGCCACTCCATAGATTGCTGGGGAAAGCGGTTCCATGGAGATGGGGGACAGAGGAGGAAGCCGCCTTCAAGACCATTAAGGGACTCCTATCATCAGACAGCGTGCTCATCCAGTACCATGAGATGCTTCCCCTGCTGCTGACCTGTGACGCTTCACCATATGGGATTGGCGCAGTCCTCAGCCACCAGCTCCCCAACGGATCAGAGGCACCCATCGCCTACTTTTCCAAAACGATGTCCAGCACCAAAAGAAATTACAGTCAGCTGGACAAGGAAGCCTGGGCCATCGTGGCTGGCATCAAGCGCTTCCACGAATACTTATATGGCCGGAACTTCACGGTCATCACAGACTATAAGCCACTATTGGGACTTTTAGCAGGTGACAAGCACACACCCGGGAACATGTCGCCCAGGATGACACGCTGGGCCATCTTCCTTGCCGGGTATTCCTACAAACTCGTCCACAGACCCAGCAAAACCATCGGGAATGCAGATGCCCTGAGCAGATGCCCATCCAGGGAGCCAGTAGAAGACCCCGCACCCACCCTCAGCCTCCTACACATAGACGCCGACAGAGACTGCCCAGTGACGTCAGCTGACGTGGCTGCCCACACCCAGAGGGACCCCGTACGCAAACAAGTAAGATCCTGGGTCCTGCGAGGCTGGCCAGCAGAGAAACCGGCAGAAAAGTTCAGCCCGTTCGCACGGAAGCAACAGGAGCTGTCCACAATGAAAGGCTGCATCCTATGGGGAGACCGGGTGCTGATTCCCAGCGCTCTACAGAAGAAGACACTCGAAACGCTCCACAATGGACACCCTGGCATTGTGCGAATGAAAGGACTGGCACGGAGTTACGTCTGGTGGCCATCCCTGGACAAGGAAATTGAAGAATGGGTTGCCAGATGTGACCCGTGCCAGGAGGTACGTTGCGCCCCCGCCCAAGCCCCAGCGTCAGAGTGGGAGACGCCCAGCGGCCCATGGGCATGGATTCACATTGACTTTGTGGGTCCAATGCAGGGGCAGTACCTCCTCATAGTTGTGGACGCCTTCTCCAAGTGGCTAGAGGTCATCCCCATGGCATCTACCACTTCCGAAGCCACCATCAAGGCACTCAGGTGCTTGTTCACCACACACGGGCTGCCAGATGTCCTGGTCTTGGACAATGGACTGCAACTAACGTTCAAGTCCATGGAGGAGTTCCTGGCCGGACGGGGCATCCGCCATGCCCTTACAGCCCCCTATAGGCCGGCCAGAAATGGTCAAGCGGAACGCATGGGGAGACTCACCAAAGAGACGCTCACCAAGATGGGACCGGGCGACTGGCAGGAGAGGATTGACAACTTCCTCCTAATGCAGCACATCACGCCGCATGCCACCACCCGCAAGAGCCCAGCCGAGCTACTGATGGGCAGATGCCTGAGGTCACCCCTGGAATGGCTGCACCTGCAGTACAACCCCGAGACGACAGCAACGGCCAGCCGGACACTTTGTGCCTTCGACATTGGAGACCCGGTCTTCGCACTCAACTTCCACGGGTCTCCAAAATGGCTAAAAGGGAAGATTGAGAGCAAAACCGGCCCAAAGTCATACAGAGTGGAGCTGGAAGATGGACAGGTCTGCAGATGTCACGTTGACCAGCTCCGGAAAAGGTGGAGGGGAGCGGAAGGAAACCAGCCTGACGAGGTAGGCCTGCAACACCCCAACGAGGTAGGCCTGCAACACCCTGACGAGGTAGGCCTGCAACACCCCGATGAGGTAGGCCTGCAACATCCCGACGAGGTAGGCCTACCACATCCAGGCGAGGCCGACCAATGCCATTACCATGTGCTGAACCGTCGACAGTCCAGAGCGGTAGACCGGTACCTGCGGCCTGAGGGACGGCAACACCAGCCCAGTGAGGGGGGCACCCGCCACTCCAGGGAGAGGGACCGCCACAACAGCTGAGGGGTAGACCGGGATCTACCCAGGGAGGAAGAATCGTACCCCCCCAGCAAAGGCGACCAACAACACCCCAACCAGGGAGACCTCCGTTCCAGGCAAGTAGACCGGGGACAACCAAGCGAGGGAGGCACACAACACACAAACCGAGCCGGCCAGCGACCGACCGGTGAGGGAGACCCCGACCGACATCCTGGCCAGGTCGACCAGCACCAACCCTGCAAGGTCGACCGGCACCGTCCCGGCAGTGGAGGCAAGCACCACCCAGACCAGGTCGGACAGCACCACCCCAGCGAGGTCGGCCAGCACCAACCCTGCGAAGTCGACCAGCACCATCCCGGCAGTGGGGACGAACACCATCCCGGCGAGGTCGACCATACCCAACACCGACAGCAACGGGAGCCACAGAAGTCCAAAGAAACACCAGTAGACTTACCGGGCTTCGGACGGCACCCACCGGACAGCAGCGATGTCCAGCCTCGAGGTTCCAGAGACTCCGGGCGAGGGAAGGACCGGCGACACCAGCACGAAGTTCCAGACGTTGCGGCCGGAGGTGCTGGGATGGGTCCCGCACACTCGACGGCCGGAGCCCCGGCCACCCCAGCCGGGGAGCCGGAGAGGACAGGAGCTTCGCCTGCACAGGTCGGCGGCGAAGCTCAGACTGAACTGCGCAGGTCATTCCGGACAAGCAGGCGTCCCGCCTACTTGCGTGACTTCGTTACGCACATTGACTGTGATAGACATTTTTCGGACTAAGGGGGGAGGAGTGTTATGTCCTTATTTGGGCATCCACCGGGGATTGGCTAATCCTCCGGCGGGAACTTTAAAGAACTGTCATTGGGCGGCTGAGCCTGCCGGAGTGTATTTAAAGAGCCCCGGCAGCCCAGCCGCTCATCTTTTTCTTGTGCTTAATAAAGTACTGAATTGGACCAGAGCTGGTCGCATCTTGCTTCCCTGCGCCGATCTAACAAGTATTTTGACATGTACTGATTACTTTGTGCTTTTAGATTGAGCTGAACTGAGATACGTTTGCAGGATCTGATAAAGAATTCATAATGCTTCAATGCATCTTCACTGGGTGGATTTGAAAATAATTTCAAAATATGGCAGTTATGAATGACTGCAGTTCAAAGGCTTCTCTAAGGATGTGCTCATCTTAGCTGACTCTCTTATGCAGCCTGAGCAGAGATGGGTTTCAGCAGCTTCTGACCAGTTCTGGAGAACCGGTAGCGGAAATTCTGAGTAGTTCGGATAGCCGGTAAATACTACCTTAGACTGGCCCCGCCCCCATCTATTGTCTGCCTCCTGAGTTCCAGCTGATCGGGAGGAAATGGGGATTTTGTAGTAACCTTCCCCTGGAGTGGGGAGGGAATGGAGATTTTACAGTACCTTCCCCTGCCACACCCAGGCCATGCCCACCAAGCCATGGCATGCCCACCAAGCCACACCCACAGAGCTGGTAGTAAAAAATTTTGAAACCCAGCACTGAGCCTGAGCATAGAATTGTCTCTGAGGCCATAAGGCAAGAGATATCTACTAGCTTTACTTTATCATCTAAATCAGGGGTGTCAAACTGGCGGCCTGTGGGGCCACGCGCACCCTAGCTCCACAAAGGGAAAAACATTCTGATACATCACATGATGGCAACGTGACATGGTGTGTTTGACACCCATGATCTAAATGAAGAGCAAAGATGTAAGTAGATAATTGCTACTTGGAGCATCAACCATTGTAAAATCTTTTAGACAATTTAAAAGTCCTGGAGAAGTTTTGACAGAATGACAAAAGGAGTGTCATGCTATCACAATGCAAATGCTGCTTGCTTTGTACATGAGTGTGATGTCATATCACTTGGCATCATGTTCGTATAACATTGCTTTCCTTGATCGCTTCCACCTCCCCCCTTCAAGATACCACAAAAAAGATTGGATAAATTACTGGAGAACAGGTTTATCAAGAGCTATTGGTTTTGAAGACTCTGTGTTACCTTGGAGTTGGGTGCAGCATGCCTCCAAATTCCAGTTTCAGGATAGCAATGGAGATGGGATAGGGCATATGTCTCCATCTTCCACTTGCAAAGAGCCTAAGGACATTTGATTGGCCCTACTAAGAAGCAACATGTTACACTAACATGAGCCTTGGTTTGATTCAGTAGACTATTCCTTTGTTCTTATTGTGTCTGGGTAGAAAACTGCTTTTGGTAATCCCAGCAAATGAGCATTCAGATTTTCAAAGAATGATGCACACCCATATAATTGTTCATTGTACTGAGATATACATATATATATTTGTTTTCTGGGGTTTTCGCAGGTATTTGTATGTAGGTCTTTGGTTATTCGGCTTTTGTCCTGCGTAAAATTGGATGTACCTTGGCGACGTTTCGACGAAGTCTCATTCGTCATCTTCAGGCTGGTGTCTTCGGCCTTGTGCTCCTAGAAGCACAATTTATTTCTCTCAACAAATTCAGTAGACCATACGGTTATTGCACAGAAAAGCAAATTTTTTAAAAAAACAACTACCGTATTTTTCAGAGTATAAGACGCACCGGAGTATAAAACGCACCTTAGTTTTTGGGGAGGAAAATAAGAAAAAAGCTGATTGGCAGGTGGATCGGCCTCCCTGACCACCCCCAATCAGGTGTTTCCAGAGGTGAATTTTAGCAACAGGTTCCTTGGTTGTGAGCTCTGTGCCTTGCTTTTTTTCCCTTTTTTTTCTGCCTCTGAAACTTCTGAAACTCTGTTTCAGCAAAAACTTTTTTTACTGCCTCTGAAAGCCTTTGAAACAGACCTTCAGAGAAAAAGCCTCTGAAGCTCTGTTTGGGGCCTTCTTTTCTGAAGCTCTGTTTGGGGGCTTCTTTTCTGAAGCTTCTTTTCTGATGTTTTTTCAGCCTCTGAAACCTCCCCTTGAGAAGCTGGGTGGGGCTACATTTGGAGTATAAGACGCACCCAGATTTTCAGGGTAAGGTGCATTTTATACTCTGAAAAATACGGTAATTCTGCAAGATCTGAATTAGTTTTTTAAAATCTGTATGACCACTAGATAAAGTTTTCTGTATTTCTTTAACACCATTAAATAATCATCCAGGTATTTGTGGTCCAAATCTGGTAACCTGAAATGCTAAAGTATGCCTCCCCACCCCACCAGAAGCTGATGGCAGAGACTGCTACAACCAGGGACATCTTCAAATAGGGATTTTAAAAATCAGGAAGGCAGCATATAAGTATAATCAGATTTTTGATTATAGAATCAAACTCCTGTCCTTTTTTAATGTATCAGCTTGATGTTCTTACCACTGCCCCATGGGTTTCCTACCACAAATTTGGCTTTCACATTTTAGCTCTACAAAGCTCTGATCAGACACATGATCTAAGTCCACTTACAATCCCTTCCAGTAAGGAATGTTTTAGCTCCTATGCTCCTCTAAACTCTTGTTAAGAGATAGGCCCTGCTAGAATGCTCCAGTAAATAACATTTTATGGGAATGAAAACAACTATATTGTTTTCATAATCTTTTTTGAGAAGAACCATAGCATTTAATTACGGAAACTGAAATGCTGCCCTGCATTCATCTATGTATGAATACATAGTTGTATTCATACAACTTGTATAATAAATCAAGGATGATTTATTAAGAAACCAGTGATGAAGGAGTGGCCTGACCATATTCTCAGGAGTTCTTTAACTGAAAGACAAAAACTTGCCACAGGCAATAAAAATGTGGACTATATTGGTGATCCTGCCTGGCTTAAATATGAATATGTTTTAAATTAGAGGCATTTGCAAAGAATGGAGCCATTCAGAGTTCCTTTTGAATCATCTCCAACCAAATGGAAACAAACAGGACCCAAATAGCTATAGCCATCAGCAACCAGTCAGTTGTTACCATATTTAGTTACCACACACAATTAAAAATGGAGGATCTCTGCCCTCTATTCGTATATACTCTACAAATGGATAATTGAAAAGTATAACACAAATAACACACACACACATATTTCTATTCAGAGGTGGGTTTCAGCAGGTTCTGACCAGTTCTGGAGAACTGGCAGCGGAAATTTTGAGTAGTTCGGAGAACCGGTAGTAAAAATTCTGACTGGTCCCGCCCCCATCTATTCTCTGCCTCCCGAGTCCCAGCTGATTGGGAGGAAATGGGGATTTTGCAGTAACCTTCCCCTGGATTGGGGTGGGAATGGAGATTTTACAGTATCCTTCCCCTGCCATGCCCACCAAGCCACGCCACACTACCAAGCCACATCCACAGAACCAGTAGTAAAAATTTTTGAAACCCACCACTGTTTCCATTCAGTAGAGATAGTCCTCCACTTACGACCAGAATTGAGCCCAAAATTTCTGTTGCTAAGTGAGACATTGGTTAAGTGAGTTTTGCCCCATTTTACAAACTTTCTTGCCACAGTTGTTAAATGAATCACTGCTGTTACTAACACAGTTGTTAAGAGAATCTGGCTTCCCCGTTGACTTTGCTTGTCAGAAGGTCACAAAAAGTTTTGATCACGTAGCCCTGTAGCCATTATAAATGCATGCTAGTTACCAAGTGTCTAAATTGGGATCACATGACCATGGGGATGCTTCAGCATTTGTAAATGTGAAAAATGGTCATAAGTAACTTTTATCACTGCCGTTGTAATGTCACTAAACAAACTGTAAGTGAAAGACTACCTGTACGAAATGTGTAGGCTGCTGTCAGAAAAGCAGGCAACAGTGGGTATTCCATAACTCTGATTCTTCCAAGTTATTATGATGACTTGGTGGAACTCTGCACACCTGATGCTGGGACCCCTGCACTAGACCAAACTGGCTCTCCTGCAGTATTAAGCAGGAGGTTCAGGAACGCAATAAATTCAGAGGCAACCTCTTTCCCCAGATCCTGCCTCTCTCTCTCTCTGACACTGTAGTTCATTCTGCCAGCCTGCGGAAGACTTGGGAGTGTTATGTTTGTACAGCTGTTTTTTTCTGCCTTGTTCTCTAAAATAATACCAATCTGTCAAAATAAAGTCAAAGCTAATGATGCTTCTTGCATGAGACTTCTTTGGCATTAATAAAACCAAGATGTTCTCTTGATTTATGCCACCTTCTAAATGTCATGGAATGTGGCTCTAAGCACTCAGCACATCCACAAGGAAAATGCAATGAGTGTGCTGAAGTGATGCATGGTGATGCACAAAAATTAGCATTGCAGACCTCCTTGCAGTTTTCACCCCAACACCGCAACCCTCCTGGGGATGGACACATTGATGCTCTGGGTGGGGTTTGGTTTTTGTTTTATTTTTTGAATTAGCAGAAAGAGGATTCTATATGGGCACGCCCAGCTTCTGCTCTGGAACAGTGATTGGGGGCGGGTGTGTGTGTGTGAGGGTTGTCATATTTTTATAGTGGATCCTGCCCACCTAAACAGGCATGCAAAATGTGAGTAGATAAATAGGTACCATTTCAGTGGGAAGGTTCCATGCACCTCAATGTATAAATATGCTGGCCATAGGACCACAGAAATGTCTTTGGACAATGCTGGCTCCCTCAGCTAAGAAATGGAGATGACCATCACCTCCTAGAGTTGGATACAACTGGTCAGGGAAAACCTTTACGTTTACCAGAAAAGCACCATGACGACAAAAACTATGTGGGTATTTTAGATTCTGCTATGTACTTATTTGATTTTTATCCTGCTATTATTATTTTAGGAGTAACTCAAGGTGGCAAACATACATAATCCTTCTCTTATTTTCTCCACAACAATATACTGTGAGGTAGGTTGAACTGAGAGAAAGTCAGCTTTCCTGTCTAAAGCAAGACTAGAACTCACCATCTCCTGGTTTCTAGATCAGCACTTTATCTGCTACACCCAATTGGCTCCATCAAACTATACACCACACTTTATCAAACTATAACTAAGAAAGGACTGAATTTGTGTGAAATTATGGCCTACCGTGCTGGAGAACACTGTACTATCAAGAGACATTTTTGTTCTGAACAAACAGGGCACCCAGCTAGGACCATGTCCGTTATGTTTGCCATGGATAAGCATGCATAAGACTTCAACTTTTGACTGAGATTGAACTACCACCATATTTTTATTTCATTTAAAAGAAAAAAACACCACATTTAAACTGAAGAGAACTTGATGAGAATATGAAATATCCATAGCTGTACAGTTGGGGGTTTCTATAGCATTTTTCTGGTTCTAAAACACTTTAATAATTCTTGTCCTTGAAGCAATCTTGAAAGACATGTTTAATTAAAAGGAATGAGGCCTGCCCGTGGTGGTCTGAAAATCTGCCAGTTGATGATCTCTTCCACACTGAGTAGCAATATTCACTTCACCAGCTCTGTTCTAATATTCACCAACTGGCTTCTATTACCTCAAGGAAAAAAATGTGTGGTAATAAAAGGAGATGCGCCTGTATCACAGGCTATGCCAGAGCATTGTTATTATAAAACACATATAAAACTGCAGATGTTCTTCATTTATATTAGCTTACAAGATGAATTTCAGAACTTCCTTTTATCTTTATAGATCCATAGTGACGTGCACATACAGCAATCCAACACATGAGCAAGACTAGGAAAAGAAATCAAATCACTTCTAGTTTCCAGCTGAAAGACAAGGAAAACCCTATTCAGAATTACTATTAAAATACTTATTAACTAAAACTTAGTTAATGGGAACTGAAGTCCTGTAAGTGGCAGATCAAACAACTTATTATTCATATTGACTTCTTTGTTGACTTCTTTTTGTTCAGTTTACTCTACAGTGGTAGATTTCTGATGTATTCATCCTTCAAATCATCCTTGGGTTCATATCCAAGGATTTCATAAATTAACGAAGTTGCACAATTCTTAGAGGATTTGAATTCCAACCAATTGTCTCAGAGGATCTTGAGGAGGTTTCCAGAGCACTTTGCAAAGGACCAAAGAGAAATCACTTATGGCCTACAATACTGGAGATTTGGGACATATAATGAATGTCTGATCTCATATAGGCCTGATACGCAGCTATGGATATATTGGTGAAATGGGAGGTGGAGTAAAAAAAAAAAAATGGGGTTCTTAAGGGGCAAAAGCAAAGTAAAAATATCCCAACTTAAGTTGGGTCACGGAAACACTGCCAAATAATGGTAAAATTAAATGACTGATTGATTAAGAGGTAATTCCTAAGGGAATCTGGAGGTGATACTGCCAACCACATCCCATTGTTCATAAGTAATGATTTTACTATGGGTCTCAGCCTGACAAATGAGGTGGAATGAAATAATAGCCTAGGGTGAAGATGCTGTCTAAGCAAAAGAGACAGATTTCACTGAATGCAGTGAAATTTAAATTAAACAAAACCACAACTCCAGTATGCCATCATCACTGGTGTATTCATTAGGGCTACAGGCAAAAAAAAAAAGCAAAACTAAAACCCAGTAATTAAAATAACAAACATTATTAAGAACAAGTTTAACAGAGGTTATAATGAAAGCATTCCATATATCTATTCTGGCACTGGAATAGATGGGCTGTGTTTTATGTACATAAATATTTAACAAATATGCTTGGCATTTAGATCCAATTTAACACAAATGGCAACCTAAGGAGGTATTTATTCAGGTTATGAACAAAATAAAATAAATTAAAGCACTGTCTTTTTACTTGCACCATTATTGCAGTGCTTTTACCATTCACCATCACTGCATTTTTCAAGATCCTCAGTCAGCTCCCTTACCTTCTAAATGGTAATCTTTCTGCCTTGAGTGGAAAGAGCCACTCTGAACTGCTTGAGAGAAATAGGAAACTATGGCTTCCAGATGCTGAACTACAACTCCCAGCAACCCCAAGTCAGTAAATTCAGTGATGAAAATGCTGCACTTCAGCATCATGTGAAAAGCCACAAGTGCTTCAATTTAGAAAATTATTAATTCATTTTAGCAAATGCACTCCCCCCCCACTGTGCATAGTTGGGTCTTTTTCAAATTACACTTAATTTCAAAGCAATCTTGCCAAAGTGTATTTGCTCACTTAAATTGAAACTTTATGTCACAAGATAGCTCTGTCCTCCAGCTTCAAATTATAACTAATTAAATTAATACTGTAATTTAAGTGAAGTGAAAGTACACTTAAAGTGACTTATTTTATCATCACTAATTGAAACCAATTGTTTGGATGGTTGGATGAAATTTCTAGTGGAATAGCCTGGTTAATTTTTCTTCCCGCTCATGCTAATCTTGAGAGTAAACCAAGATAAATGAGTAGATTAACATCCAGGTAACTAGCATCAATCAGGAGAAAATCGATACATGTAGTCACCATGCGTACACTAACTTAATGGCACATAATCAACTATTATTCAAATGATTTTGTGATTTATTGTATATATTAAAAAGGACAAAATTGATCTCCCAGATCTTTGAGAAATGGCTGAGTTCACAGATTTCAAAGCTATATGTTTGATCTAGTATGTTATGGAATCTAATTGTAATAATTGAAAAAATCATGCTTAATCAATATGAACCTAGAGAACTGTTTTCAATAAGCTATGGTTTATTTTTAAACATTTTAAATTATGAGTTAGCATAACTAGGACAATGTGTGAATGAGCCAATGCTTGGATCAGAACTCCAAATCATAGGTAAGATGGTAAAAAAATTGGTGCAGATAAGCAGAAATATTCAGAATTTTGCATAGATGGCATCAATATAGAAATACAACTTCACCCTATCTACAATTTATTATCTCCATGTAAATAATGGGCCCTAGGACCCAGAAGACTCAGGGCAAAGGGCATTGACCTCATTTAAGTAGGACAAAGGCTTTAAAAAAAAAACAATGCAAAGCTGTTCCCTAAGGATCTAGGACCTATTCTCTTGTTTTAAGTAGCAATCCCTTTCCTCCTATGTTATAAAAATATCTCTTTAATGCAAACTCTTTACTTCTAGAACTGTAGTCCTGCATGCACTTGGGATGTTGAAATCCACTTAATCAATGCTATTAAAAAAACAAGATGGAAAAATGGCACCCAATTTTAATCTACTATGATACTGAGAGATTATGTATACTTCTAAGGGGGTCCCATTACAGTATTGTAGACCTGAGTGAAGTAATTTTAGTTAGGCCAGTAAAGATCCAGGATGTTTAAAGCACTAATGTTTCCAGCAGCTGTAGTTCAAAGGGAAATGCTTACATTTTTTTCCAGAACCAACAGACAGGCATTCATTCAATCAATCAGTCACAAAGAAGCAAAGTATCTCATGAATGTAGTCATAGAACTTTTTAATACTTTACCAAAAAAAGTCCTGCATATACAGCTTAGATGATTTTAAGTAAACTTCACATGTCTTTTCTGTAACCAAATCAATATAGTGTTTTGTGTGTTTGTTTTAAATAATAAAACTCTTAGTACCACTGTTAAAAATGGTCAGTGGGGAAGGGGATTAAATCAATCAACTCTCTGAAACAGAGAAGCACAGGTTATTCTCACACACACCACTCGGAAGTTGGCTGGTGAAAATAAGCGTACTACTGTTTTGAGATGGCACTTAGTGCTGAAAAAGTAAAACAAAAAAATGACAAAAAATGTTACATTTTTTTTTAAAAAAAGAGAAAGACAGTGTTTCCACTCATTTCTTGATGCAACAACAACCCCAGAAGATATTACAGTGGCTTTACATAGGTCATCAGTTATACAGAAACAAAGGCGCACAACCCAGTCAAAAAAAAAAAAAGAAGCATTTGAAAGTCCCATTGATGGCTATTTGGTGAAAGTTCTTCAAAGGCTCAACTTCAAGGAAGGAAGGAGGGTGTTAAAAAGTGTTTCCCCTGGAAAGTGCTTAGCTGGACTGTGCTCCAAATGAGGTTCTGACACAAGGGTTTGTTTGTTTGTTTTTTGTTGCAATGGTACAGTGTCACACTGCACATCACAAGTGCATTACGGTGTCCAAATAAACACCCTCATCATTGTGCAAACTAGGTTCTTTTGCAATAGAAATCAGATTAAAGGGAGGGGGGGGAGCAAAAGACAGAAAGGAGGGCATCCAAACCATATCAAAGGACAGCAGGCACCAGACTCTGGGAAACTTGGGAATTGTCTCCACCCCCCCAGCAACCCAAGGGGAACAAATTATACCATTCTTCTGTGAGAAGTAGTTATCTCAAGAAGGAAAAAAAATATTTTCATTGTGGAAGGGGCTAAGAAGACGGAAGTCCAATCCACTCAAGACACCCCCCCCCCTAAAAAAAACCTTAGAATCAGTCACAGAGAGAGCAAGGTCCCAGTCCAGTGTTAAAACAAGCCCCATCCTTTCCTTGCCCCAATTCAAACAATTGGCTATGTACACTAAGCAGATGCCCCTCCCTCCCTCTCAGCGTTTCTCAATGCAGGAACTCTCTTCCCAGCTTTGAAGGGAAACACCGATTCAGTGCAAGGTGGGGGTGGGGGGGGGGGAGAGAAAGGATCCCGATTTAGGCAGATCCCGTCCACCAGCCTCCTTCCAAGGGAAGAGCAAGGCGGGAGCGGGCCGCAGCTACAGTCTTCCGATCTCCTCCTGCAGTTTTTTTTCACGGGAGATCTAGGCGCGGCGCACCAATAGGCAAGTCCAGTTCCTTTCCTCCGGCGCGTTCGGTTTGCGGAAGTCCGACGACTGTCTTTCGCGAATGAGGAACCACAGGCATATGAGAGAGCCAAGATCAATGAACGGGAGTTTGCATCAACCGGCGGCGGCGGCGGGGGGCGGGGGGGTACCCCTTCGCGAAAAATCAACGCTTCCCCCACGTCCAAACGGGCGCGTGTTTTTGCTCTCTCCCACCCCCACCCTTCCCCGGTTTTTTTGTTCTGCAGGCGAGCTCTCTCCGACGGGCTTTAGGTGTCAGCCCCGAGTTCCTCGACGCTCGTCTCCCGCCCCCTCCTCCCTTTCCCCCCCGGAGCTCCACGGCATTATAGCACCTTGCAACAATTGATGCAACCGTTCTGGGTGCCGTAGCGCTTCTGCAAAGCCGCTCGGGTGGCCGTCTCGAAGACCTCCCGCACGCCTTCCTTGGTCTTGGCCGAGCACTCGAGGTAATCGTAGGCTTGGATGCGAATGGCCATCGCCCGGCCGTCTTCGGTGCGGACGGGCTCCTGCTTCATGCGGGCCAGCTCGTTGCGAACGTGCTCGTCGTTGCGCAGATCTTTCTTGTTGGCCACCAGGATGATGGGCACGTTGGGGCAGAAGTGCTTCACCTCGGGCACCCATTTCTCCGGGATGTTCTCCAAGGAGTCCGGGCTGTCCACCGAGAAGCACATGAGGATCACGTCGGTGTCCGGGTAGGAGAGAGGACGCAAGCGGTCGTAGTCTTCTTGGCCGGCCGTGTCCCAAAGGGCCAACTCCACCTGCTTGCCGTCCACCTCGATGTCGGCCACGTAGTTTTCGAAGACGGTGGGCACGTAGACTTCGGGGAACTCGTCTTTGCTGAAGACGATCAGCAGGCACGTCTTCCCGCACGCCCCGTCGCCCACCACCACTAGCTTCTTGCGGATCGCCGCCATGGCCAGGGTCGCCAACCCCGCCCTGTTGTGGTGCTCCAGCAGGGAGACCGAAGCGCTCTCTTCCCCGCGCCTGGTTGCTGTTCCTCCGGCCTCTTCGCCTTTTCGACAGGGCAGCGTGGCTCTCTTCTCCGGGCGCCGGGGGCAGAGATAATGGCTCTTCCGCGCGGCTTTAGGAAAGGGGGATCCGCCCACTTCGCCCGGGCCTCGCTTCTCTTCTTAGCTGGCTCCTCTGATGCCCTCTGCCTGCTTGCATGGAGAAATGGATCTCGGCTCCTCGGCTCTCTTCTGTCCCCCAGATTCCCTTTCCAAGAGGACGCGGAGGCAAGGCGGAAAGGAAGCGAAAGCACCGGAGCTCTTAAGAAAGTGGCTGCAGTTTTGTTTTGTTTTTTTTTGTTTTTCTTTTCCCCTGCAAGTTTTGTGGCCCGGCTTTGCTTTCCCACCTTTACTTTCTTTCTTTCTTTCTTTTTGTCAAAAGAGCGGAGCGAGCCGTCCGTACTTTATGCCATAGCACGGCGACAGTCGGACGCTGCTATTTAAAGGGGCCGGCTACTTTCTTAATATAGCTGGCCAATGGAAAGGAAAAGGATGAGGTCATCGGTTTGGAGGAGGCGGATGATTGGTGGAGAGTATTGCAGGCGCTGGGGTGGGGCGGGGGAGAAGCAGGAAGTGAGTGACAATCGATCATGAAAAGAGGGAGGGGTCTTTTCTGCTATTTCGTGAGCTGCTGAGAGTTTTTTTTTTTTTTTGGAAGGATCCGAAGCAAGAAAAGAGCCTTTAGAATTTTTGTCATTTGAAAATTTAGAATTTTCAGGTTCTTCCAAATCCCCTGCTCTAATCTGGAGAGCTTTTGTTTTTTTAAAAAAAGTTTCGTCCAAGGTAAAAAAAAAAAATTATTCTCTCTTTAGTTTTCCCATCTAGCTCTCGCTTCCCGACACCCTCCCCCTCGCAGCACCCGTTGTATAAACGATATATATTAGCTCGGCTTTGTCGTTCAAGAAAGAACCACAAAAGGTGGCTTAAAAAGGCTCTGCATATTTATTTATTTATTTTATTTTAGAGCTTTTCTATGCAGTTCTATTTTATTTATAAAGACCCGACAAGCAATAGTTGGTCACTTGTTGCTGAGTTCACTGGATTCAATTCGAATCAACCCTCCAATTTAAATTGGGGTAGTTTAAGAGGAGGTGATAAAAGTACTCTGGAACGGGGTCTCCAAGCTTGGCAACTTTAAGCCTGATGGACTTCAACTCCCAGAATTCCTCAGCCAGCAAAACTGGCTGGGGAATTCTGGAAGCTGAAGTCCTCCACGCTTAAAATTGCCAAGTTTAGAGACCCCTGCTCTGGAATACATGTTCAGATTATCATCTAAATGAATATGATCTATATAATTGATTAATTGTTATGGCCCAACTCTCCTCAAATGAAAGTAATATTTTGCAGTACAAAGTCAGGGCCCTATCAAGGTGTGGTTTATGTAATGAGGGTCAAATCATATAAGTAGAGAGGTTCATGCTGACATTCTGCATGTATGATAAAACAAAACTTTTTTTAAAAAAACAACAACCCTACTGTATCCCTTAGGACAGGAGTGGGCAAATGGGGCTCTTTTACAACCTGTGGACTTCAACTCCCAGAATTCCTGAGCCAGCTTTATCCTAAGCCCCTGCCTTAGGATAATGGAGAAAACCTACCTCTGTGATCCTTAAGAGTCAACAACCACTTGATGGCACATCATTATACCACTACCATAAAATGGAGCCATGCCATAGTAGAGAAATTAAAAGAAAAAAATGTAATGAAATTCAACTCCTTGGGAATTATTTAGAACTGATTTGAAATAAGAAATTCTCTGTTTAGTTTTAAAACAAGAGTTTTTGCTTTTCTTCAACACCCGACGGTACCAAAATGTTCACAAAAAATGAAAAATCCAAAGAGCTGTGACTCTAGTAAGTCAATGTACTAACAATACTGAGTGCTACGCAGAATCAAGTAAGGTGGATTTTGCAATACAGAAGTGGATTGTAACAACCCTCTTGGCTCTAAAGTCCAGCAGAATTACTTCAGATTAAGTGTCAGTCACAGAATAATGAGTTGGCAAAGGATTGGTGAGCATTTGAGTTCAACTCACAGCGGTTCTGTATAACACATTGGCTCCCAATGGTGAGGCCTGAGTAATTTTATTTAGAGGACATGTTTAGAGGACATAAGCAGCTTCAACTTATCCTTGATTGTTGTTCTAGCCAATCTAAATAAAAAATATTTTCAACTTTCCTGCAGAGTTGATTTTGATTTGTTAGTCTGATCTACCTAATGGGGCTCATATCAGTCTTACAAACATTTGGTCTCCTCCTCCTCCTTGCTTAGTGAATTAGGGAGGTGTCTGACAGAGCCGCTTCCAAATATTATCTGTCTATTGTAAACTGAAAATATGTTTTACTCCTCATCATCCTGGCAATATATTTTGTATATGTCCATCAAGGTCATCTTCCTTTCTTTCTAGATATAACCACTCCCTTCTACTTCAGTCTTTGCTCCTGTTATCAGATTAATTTTTGCCAAGATGACTAATAATAGGCATGGAAGAGAGAGTTGAGTGGAAGCAAAGGGAGCATTCCCTCTCATGTCACTAGGCCCGGCAATTGGACAGGTGGCTAAACCCACTAATCTAAGCAACTGTCTAAACATTGCCCTATCCCGCTCCATATTAGGGAGAGTGGTTGAATTTCCCCCTCACTGGCAGGTGAAGCTTAATAAAAACAGAAACAAAGCTGGAGAAATCTATTAATCTCTTTCCTAAATGTGACCCACAATCATAAGTAAGGTTAGCACCATTTTTTTTTTTGTCTCATTACTCTGTTGAATAGGGCTTGGCGGCGGGAAATATTCCATTTACACTTTTCTACTTATTAAAGGACTAGCAGAAAATATTTGAACCAGATGGGAAGATTTGTATTCTTCCCAGTAATTATTTTCTCTTTAAGGAATACTCCCTGTTAATCAACCTCCACCCTCACTCCCACATCAATCCATTCTGACTTCTTCCCCATAGTTCTCCTTAACCTTTCATCACTTTCCACCCTCTGTCCCATCCCACTTCCCCAATGATGGGCTGGTTTCCACTGAATCACAGTGGTCCCATTTCCTCCTCCCATCCAACGTGCTCGTCGTTGCGCAAATCTTTCTTGTTGGCCACCAGGATGATGGGCACGTTGGGGCAGAAGTACTTCACCTCGGGCACCCATTTCTCCGGGATGTTCTCCAAGGAGTCTGGGCTGTCCACCGAGAAGTACATGAGGATCACATCGGTGTCCAGGTAGGAGAGAGGACGCAAGCGGTCGTAGTTTTCTTGGCTGGCCATGTCCCAAAGGGCCAACTCCACCTGCTTGCCGTCCACCTCGATGTCGGCCATGTAGTTTTCGAAGACGGCACGTAGACTTCGGGGAACTCATCTTTGCTGAAGACGATCAGCAGGCACGTCTTCCCGCACGCCCCGTTGCCCACCACCACTAGCTTCCCTTCACTTCCC
This sequence comes from Arizona elegans, assembly GCA_022577455.1. Taxonomy (NCBI): domain Eukaryota; kingdom Metazoa; phylum Chordata; class Lepidosauria; order Squamata; family Colubridae; genus Arizona; species Arizona elegans. The sequence goes on from JAKOOJ010000001.1 coordinate 192,377,085, forward strand.
CAATGATGGGCTGGTTTCCAGTGAATCACAGTGGTCCCATTTCCTCCTCCCATCCAAGTTCTTCTTTCCTTTTCTTTCTTTCTTTCTTTCTTTTTTTTTTTCCAAGCAACCAGCAACAAGATAGGTTTTAGCCAATGGTAACCAGGTTTTAGCCAGTGGTGAAATCCTACTGGTTCGCACCGGTTCGGGAGAACCGCTAGTTATAAAATCTACCAGTTTGGTGAACCGGTAGTAAAAAAAAGCTACTGGTTGGTCCAAACCGGTATTTCTGATGATCAGCTGTGCCGCGCAATTTATATTCTGGAATATAAATTCTGGAAATTCTGAAAATATTCTGGAAATCCTGCTTTCTAGCTAATCTAAATCACGCAGCACAGCTGTTCCCCCCTTGCTGTTCTACTTACCTTCAAACGGTAAGTTTGAAGGTAAGTACCTTACCTCCTTTTTTACTCGTGAAGCACGCATTTGGTGCGCATTGCACATGCACAGGTAGCAAACCGGTGGCGACCGGCAGAGGATTTCACCACTGGTTTTAGCCCTCTATTGCGCAAGTTTTGAATGTCTTAGAATTCAGAGAGAGAGAGAGTGCTTATTCATACTACTGAATTAATATCATTATCATTATGATATTCATTCAGCCTTCCTTGTGATCACACATGGACACAGCAAATAATCTTTTAAAATCATGCTAAAAATATAATGTTTGCCTTGTCTCAATATACTAGTTTCTCCAGATTCTCTACTACCCATTGGTTTTTTCCATCAGTCATAGTTCCTTCTGTTCCCAAACCCCATGTTTTCTCCTTAGTCCGTTACGTTATGGTGACCCACGTGTGCATAAGTATTAATACTGATATCCCACCTTTCTAGCCAAAATCCTATTCAAGATTGCTCAGAACAGAACAATATAACTAAAATGGCATCTGGGGAGAATGATTTTTGGAGATGAGCTTATGAGAGAGAGTTAATTGGTGGGTTTTGGACTGGAAATACATAACTGGGTTGATGGTTGTGATAATTTTTTGGGAGGATGGAAACCTTACTGGGCAGCTATGGCATGGGCTCTGGCAGTATTGGAACAGGGCACTGATTGTAGGGAGATGTTAACTGTCACCCTATAGCAGAGGTGGGGAACTATGGCCTCTTTATGACTTGTGGACTTCAACTCCCAGAATTCCTGAGTCAGCCATGTTGGCTCAGGAATTCTGGGAGTTGAAGTCCACAAGTCATAGAAGGGCCATAGTCCCCCACCTCTGCCCTATAGAGGGCAGACTGAGAACCTCATACGTAAAGGGCTAAAACTTCTTTAACTAGAACAGCATTAACACAGCAGAATCCTGCAAGTCTGAATGTGCTTCCCTCCTCCCTCACTTAATCTTTGTGTGAAGTAAGGAGCAGCCATCTGTTTTCCCCACCCCAATTAGTTTCTTGGAATCGACTTCAGCAGCTCTTGCTTGATTATTGCTTTGGTAAACAGATCTTCCTATTTTCCTTTAAGGCCCTTCTTTATGTCAATATTTCTCAACCTTGGCAACTTGAAGATATGTGGACTTCAATTCCCAGAATTCCTCAGTCAGCATGCTCCTGGGGAATTCTGGGAGTTGAAGTCTACAGACCTTCAAGCTACCATGATTGAGAAACACTGCTGTATGCCCTCTCTATTAACAAAAGCACAATGGCCTTCTGGTTCCAGGGACATGGAATCTTGGATAATTACCCAACTCTAGTTCAGACCATTCTTGTTACCATTGGTGTGGAAGAGATCTATTTAGGGGTTTGCAATTTTGAAGAGTATGGATGACCAGGAGGGGTTGAGAAATTGATGGGCAGAGCATGCCAGTCTTCTGACAGGCAAAGAGGGTCACAGGTGCAGTGGTGAGGAGGCTGAGCAGCAGAAGTGATCAAGCAGCAACTGCATTACTGGTCTGAGCCCCATTGTTGCTCAGGCATGGGCCTTCCATTTATTTATTTATTAAACTTAGAGGCTGCCCAACTTTAAATGACTATTGGTGATTTACATTTAAAAAGATAGAAAACAATTTTTAAAAAGCCACATACGTTTGGACAAACCACACCCCATATACCAGTGATGGCTAACCTTTCTGCTGTCGCATGCCAAAAGCAGGGGGAGCGCGGGGGGTCATGCAGGTGCGTGCCCACACCCTTAATTCAATGGCCCAGTGCATGCGCACATGACCCCCCCCCCCACATTCGCCCCGCTTTTGGCACAGGATGGCAAAAAGGTTACTGGTGGACTTGGTAGGCCTGTTTTTCACCCTCCTCAGGCTCCAGGGGCTTTCTTGGAGCCTGGGGAGGGTGAAAATGGACTCCCCCCCCCGGAGGCCAGAAATGGCCCGTTTCCCGACATCTGGTGGGCCCGGAAGGCCTGAAAATCAGCTGGCTGGCGCGCATATGCACTCTGGAGCTCAGCTAGGGCAATGCATGTGTGCCCACAGATATGGCTCCGTGTGCCACCTGTGGCACTCGTGCCTTAGGTTCGCCATCACAGCCGTATACCATAAGTTGCAACCAGTGGGCTACACTACTATCCTGTGCAAAGCTTCGGAGAATAGCCAAGTTTTTAAAGATTCAGGAACATTGTCAGGGTGAGACCACCATAGAGCCAAGGAGGGAGGTAATTCCAGGGGGAAGACCCCACAAGAAATAAGGCATGCTTCCTGGGTCCTGATACATATACCATTGTTTGAGCGTATCTGAAGTGCACCAACGTAGACTGATCTTTTATGTTCCCTCAGTGATGCATTACGAGACCCATCTTTATTTTTTATTTCTTCATTTTTGCTTTTTATTATATTGTGTGGAATCTCTGATAAGTTGGGCCACCTAAAAAAAACCCTAATTTATAAGCAAACAAAACAGATGAAAGTCTGCCAGTTGCTGCTGAATCACCAGTCAGCAGTTCTAACCAGCGTGAACAGGTGCGAAAGTTGCTGAGAATTTTAGTTCTACAACGCTTAGAAGATTGTGTATTACTAAATCCTGACCTAAAATTGAAAAGAGTTATCTTATAAAATGCCTTCCATGTTTGGTCTTCTTAATCCCTGACTTTACCTTTCTATTCCTGCTCCTTCACTCTTGCAATGGCCTTATTCATAGCGCTCCCTAAGTGCAGCTTGAAGGTGCCATACTAAACATTCTTTAAGGGTGACTAATGTCATGAGTAATCTGATGCTAAAATAGTGTTTCTTTTCTTTTCTGATATACCTTATTATATGGGTGATGACAGCAACTGGCGAAGAGGTTGCAGAATTACGCAGTTCCTCTTGGTGACTTTTGACTGCTGTATACTTGTCTTCGTAATTAAGAGCCTCTTGGAAGTTGTCTTAAACTGGAGGTAGGTTTTTTTTTTCCAAGTGAGGTTTTCATAGACTCTTCTTTAGCAAGATTTATTGGGAAGAGAGGAATTAAGTGTTGGACTAGGAATAGGGAGATTCCGGTTCTTATCCACACTCAGCTACAAAAGCTTGTGGGCTACTCAATCACTCTTAACCCACCCTAAGTAGTAGGATACTTATTGTGGCAAAAAGGAGGGAGTATTAAACATATCCACTTGGGTGGGATATAAATCAGATAAATAATCTCTTATTACATTAAGGTAGAGACTTTTCCTTCTTTCTAATAGCCTTTTTATATGAACTGTCAAGAGGCAGATCTTACTACTGAGAAGAAAAAGCTTGCAGCTGGTTGTTGACATAACCTTCTGCTGAAGATATCAGCTGGGAAACTCACTATTACAAGGGATATTTGGGTTTAGGAGCAGGGGAGATCCTGCAGTGGAGATCAGGTGCAAAGCTAGGAGGAGAATACCTTGCTGGGAGTGCTTGACAAAGCTTCTTTTTTCCTGTGATAAAACATTCCAAATTATATCAAGAATATATTGTTGGAGTAGCAAAGATAGAAGATACATGTCGATGGTAGATATTGGCCTGTAACTGGAAAAGAAGTGCTTGCCTAAACTAACCCAAAACAAACAACTTGACCTTGTCAATAATGGTTGGTGAAACTGATTTTATATATCTTGAAGCTGTAATGAAGGGGGGATGTCAGATGAAGAAGATAAATATTTTTAATTTTATTTTGAAAGACAATATCAATCACAAGGCTTCAGATCATGGTCTTGATGCAAGCTGAGGCCAGAATCCATGTATCCAAAAAGGAAGATTGGGGTTATTTTAGAGCAAGGGTGACCAACCGTGGCAACTTTAATTCTCCAGCCAGCCATTTGAAGTCCCCAAGTCATAAAGTTGCCAAGGTTGGACACTCCTATCTTAGAATAACATTGAGGTTGCTCTAAAAAAAAGGTCCACAATCTTAACTGACAACTGCTTCAGTCAAAAGTTTAACAGTTCCCTAAGTCTCATCTAACTGTCTCTACAGTGGTTGGCCAGCAAGTATTTTTTTTTCTTTTTAATATTTTCCTTTTCTTTTTAAAAACCCTATAATACCCTGATTGGAATTGATGCCTTTGTCCCATGATAACGAAAGCCTGAATCTTTTCTTACCACATTGGTGCCGCTTTCCATAGGCACAACAAACTTCAGATTTGCATGGAGAGAAAGTAGAGCTGGGAAAAAACAGAGATACTGAATCAGCACTAACATGAGCCACTCCTTTCTCCCATTTCTATTGTTTGGAGGACAAAATAGGGAGTGAACATGCCTCCCTCTCCACCCTGTCTAGGTTCAGAATGATACATTATATTGCCAAGGTTGAAGTAAACAAATCTGGAATTATCTGTGGGCAAATGTTTTGTCATAACTTCATCACAATTTGACCTGCAGAATTGCATATTATACTAAGCCTATGTTATGCTATATATACACTGTATTAACACAAAATGCAGTAAACAATATCCTTCATGTCAGGGTAAGAAAAGCTAAGCCTGCTTAATATTGATGTATTATGATGCAAATAAAGGAACATCTGGGGAGGGCTGGTATTAAAATTTGATGAACATACCCATAAATATGTTTTATTGCTCAAGAAATCTGCCAATCCATCTGTAGGATATTTGCATGCTTTATTGCCATAGATTATCATGGAAAGCACAACCATGTTTCAATTTCAGAGAAAAATCTATTGTTGGGTTCGGTTTACAGGAATACACTCCTTATTCTCCTTTACATAATACAGCAAGGCCATTACTCAATAATTACTTCATGCCACAGGCTAAATAATTCTCTTTCAAGACTGGATTTACTCCTGTGATTTTTTTTTTTTTTTGAACATGTCTCTGCTGGTTTGTGCTGTTCACTTTGACCATCTTCCAGGGAAAATAATTTTTTGAACTTCCAAGAATGCAAGGTATCACCTTGGTAATTCTCTGCTAGCAAGTATTAGCTAGAACTCTTCCTGCTCCATTTCTTTTCTTTTTTTTTTTTTTTTTGCAAAAGTTTTACAATTACATTTTCACCCCTTTTTCCCCCCCCTCAACCCGCCCCGAACTTCCCAACCTCCCTAACCCACCCTAACCCACCCCTCCCCCCAGACTTCCTCACAATATACTCATGTCAAATAAAAGGAAAAACCCTCCTTTGTATATAAAACTTGAACCCCGCCCTCCCCTTACAAATTTTCATCTTCATTACATTAACCTATTTCTATCTTAATATAGCACATTTCTGAACCCAGACAAGGTCTGCCCAAGTAAGTCACTGGCTGAAGGGAGACAAACAATAGAGCTGGAAAAACAAACTAAAACAGAAGAATTGAGTTGGGCTTTACTGCCCTCTGGTGGTCATCTGTATGATCTGATGCAAGGTGTGGTGCTGAGGATTTGGGGGGGTGGGGGGGGAAGCAGGAGGAGATTTTTGTCCGTGGAAAATGAGCAGGTAATTACAGTACTTTATGGATCTGAAATAATAGCTCTCCAGAAGCTAAACTCACTTAAATGTTGCTGAACGAATACAACAATTCTCTCTCTCTCTCTCTCTCTCTCTCTCTCTCTTGCATACTCAGGAACTGGCTTGTTCTCAAGAGAAGCAATCTAAAATGCACTTTCAAAAAATGTGCGTGCATGAACTGTTTGCATACGGTGCTAAGCCAGGGTTATTTCTAGCATGGTTTGCTAAATAAATCAGATTTTTTTTTTACTTACTTTATTCATATGCTCTCAATCCCATTAGATTCTGTGAATCTAAGCAGCTGGCTTATATTATGCAATCACCCTGCAGGCAAAACTGTGGTTTTGTCTTTGGATTTGTCTTAAGATGCCAGATAGATGCAGCCCATGTGCCATTCACTGCTTCTTTGTCCAAGAAAATGAGTATCATCTGATATGTGGAACACCAAATTGTGACTCATTCAGCATGCAGTCTCCATCCATTTTCCCTGTAGACACAACATTTGATCAGATGTTTTAACTTGCCTGTTTCTTCTACTATCCCATTTTTTAAAAAAACAACAATTTAGCCTGATGAAGTTTTGTACACTCAGGTAATCCTTGATTTACAACTAGGCACTTAACAACCATTTGCCATTAGGAGGGTCTTGGAAGGGGTGATTTATGGCCAGTAAAGCACTCCTGGCCCTTGTAAAACATCCCACTGCTTCTACTCCACCCTCACATGATGACATATTGGGTGCTTGGCAACCCATTTGCACTGAGTAGTGATTGCAAAGCATCTTGCGATCATGTAATCATCATCCTGAAATCTTCTCTGCCGGCTTCTCCAGAAAGTTAATTTTTCATTTCATTTTATTTTATTTGACTTATATATACCACCCTACTCCCAAAGGACTCAGGGTGGTGAACAGGCACAAGATAAAACACACAGAATACAAAAATTTAAGAGCAGAAGTAAAATCGGATTAAATCAATTTAGCCCTAGACAAATTTAAAACCCCAGGTTAAGAACAAATTAAAATTTACATTAAAAAGAGAATGGGAGAGGTTAGGCCAGACCAGCCTGGTGAAATAAAAAGGTCTTGAGAGCGTGGCGGAAGGTGCGTAGATCCGGGATCCTCCGTATCTCCGGGAGCTCGTTCCAGATAGGTGCTCCCACAGAGAAGGCTGTCCCCCTGGGGAAGCCACAGGGAAGGTTGCAAGCCAAGGGGATGGAGATCCCTCAGCTGGCATGCATAAAGCATTGATTGGGTGTGTCTGTAAGAAGCTGCAGAAAAATGGAAACGTAAGTTGTGTTCCAGTAAGTCCTGGAGCTGGCCGAGGATTTCTGCACACTGCTTGGTGGCTAGGTGGGGAAAAGGCCAAATGTCACCCCAAGGCCAAGGTAGTTTCATGTGTACCAGTAGGCCCTGGAGCTGGTTGAAGAATCCCAGTCATTGTTGGGTGGCTGGGTGGGAAGAACATCAGAATCCTGCAGCTTTATATGCATAAGTCCTGGAGCAGCCAATGCTTCCCGGCCTACAGCAGATACCCATGTACCGGTAGACTCCAAGCCTCCAGGGCCTGTCTTGGCCTTCCCCTTTCCCCAAGGCACCCTTGCACTCTGCTTAATGGCCTTCATGGAAGTTAACAACGACAATTGGGTGAGCCAGGATTGTGGTGGTGGAATGAAACCATTATGTGGGCAGTCACCAGACCTCTCACTGAACAACTTTACACAATGACCAAAATTCAGGTCCCGATTGTGATCAATTATTTCCTGTAGTGAAAGCAAGGCCCAGGTGAAATTCCAATTTCACCAATGACTTGTATTTCTGGGAGGGCTGTACTTAGTAGCAGAACATCTGCTTTGCAAGAAGGAAAATTTAAATATGGTCTTTCCTGTCTCCTGGTAAGGCTGTGGGGAAAAAATGGAGCCAGCCATTGTTGTTTATTTTTTATTTATTTTATTTTACTTCGAATTTGTATACCGCCCTTCTTCCTGGGAACTTGTTAATCTTGGGCTATATGCAACTTTGGTTCTATATACAAGAGGCATAAAATAAATGATACTATTTACTAATCAGCACAAAAAAACCCTGCATGCTTAAAACTTCTAATTTCAGTAGCAACTATATACTCAGCTGTGGCCTGATTAAGGTATTGTAATGTAGAGCTGGTAACTTCTTGATAAATCCTTTAGCAAGTCCTTATGCGACATTGGTTCATTAGTATAATATGGCACACCGTGTGTTGTTCTTTTTGTTTGGAATCTTAAGAGGCATTGAGAAACTTGTGATATGAGGGATAATTTTGCAATTACAATTGAATACAGAAAAGATAAAAACACAGTTGGAAGGAACCTTGGGGGTCTTCTAGTCCAACCCTACTGCTCAGGAACCCTAACCCTAATCCTAACCCTATATCATTTTGGACTCATCATAATGATCAAGGTTAGAGACATGCCCTGACACCAGTGGGGTAACCCTCCTTACAATTAGCTTGACTGAATTCATCTGGGTCGTTATCTTCCTATTTATTTCTACATTAACCAGTTACTGTATTTGATGTTCTTTTTTCAAAAAAGTTTGCTGATTACCAATCTGTAGATCGCTGCTCAAATAAAATATTCCTGTACAAGTTTTGCATAACTGAGGCAAGAACATTTGTAACACAGCTTTCCGCTTTTTGTTGGAAAGCTGGCACTTATTTTATTCCTTTCATTTCTGTGGTTTTTTTTTTAAAGTTGTTGGACTGATTTGTTGAATAATTATTATTTTTAGAGAATTGCAACCAAATTCCCCCTCCTCCCACCTTTTGAAGGATGGCACTTGGAGGTCTTAATTCACAGATGCCTTATGTTAGTTTATGTATTTCTGGCCATTGAATCCTTCACAGGAATATCAGATATTGAATCCTGTAGAAATCTTATTCAAAATGTTGTCCTGAGTGGAAATGTCTTTTTATCCTAGACATTTAAATGGAAAACATAAATAAAATGCTTATTAGCCACCATATGGGGAGGGGGGGAGGCAAATATTTTTTTAAAAAAATGTTCTTAGAAGATTACCACATGATACCATTACCTGTTTGGTGGATATTTTAAGCTCAGGTCTTTGTGTAAAGGGACTTTTTAATGTTTATTAAAAGTCTGGAATATTTTCTACTGAATTTGAAAAAAAGATTATGTTTTAGAAAGTATATTGTTTATTCTTGAGATCATATACTTTATCGATGATTAGTGAAATATAGTTGAAATTTGGCTGCCAAAGGGATATGCATGTATGCTTACTTGAACACCCTAAAAAAACCACACTGTTGGGACTACCTATATTCTTAGTTGCTACCTTAATCATTCCACCAGTTTTAGACCGTGAATCTAATTGTAGGCTACCCATACATGTTATATATAATATAACAAATACAAATACAAAAACTGTGCTACACCAATACATTACAACACCCCAAGTTCTTGGGAAGAATTCAATGTGTTTGAAGGCCAACATCAGCTAAAGAACTGGTAGCTGTGACTGCACATTGTTGTCTGTCATCATCATCCTGTGACAATTTACATCATCCTGTGACAATCAAACAGCAACATCTGTCTATCCCAGGTCCTTGGGAAGAACTCAATAGATGAATAAAAATGCCAAATCCAAATGCCAAAGCTCTTGGTTAACGGCATGACCAAGCATACAATAATAATAAGATAGCTTTTCTAAAGATTGCTTAATTGAACTGTTTATTTAGCTGCATCTTTATCTTTTCAGGAAATATTATATATCATTAACTCTATGAAGATATAGCTCTTGGCTTGGATAACTACTCTGAGTAACATAAGACCTATACTGATTGTTATCACTATCAATTATTGGAGATTTAGAACAGGGGTGGGATCTACTTACCTTTACTAGGTAAGTAGTACAGGGCTGCGTGCTCTTCTGCACAGGCGCAGAAGTGTTTTGATGACGGGGTCGGTGGGCGGAGCCTCCCACCGGTTTTACTACTGGTTCTATAGAACCGGTGTGAACCGGGGGCAACCCACCACTGGTTTAGAATGATGGTTTTTACAATAGTTTTTCCTATTTTAATAAAGCTTATATAATTTTGAAGTCAAGATTCTTCTGAATGGACAACAGTTTGCACTCTCTCATTACATGTTGATGGCAACTTTTTGACAGCAATCTAGACATGGAGACATAAATAATATTCATTTGATTGTCCATCCTGCACAACCTTGTTTCATAAAAGGGGAGCAAATCTCAGATAATATTAGCTTAATAATGGATCTTTTATTGAACATTCATGAAGGTATGATCATGGTATTCTCCTTGTATGTGCAAAAGGCCTGTATGATATGGCAGGGTCACTTCGGCCTCACCAGTAGAATATCTATCTATCCCTACAAATATATCTATATATATTTTTAAATGTTTTAATATTTGTATTCTATGTTTTTTATCTTGGCTGTACACCGCCCTGAGTCCTCAGGGAGAAGGGCGGTATATAAATTGGAAATTAAATTAAATTAAATTAAATTAAATTATCCTTCAACTAATCATGTCTTTTAACAGACATTTTATTTTCACCTTGATTTTATGTTTAGGCTGGCACTGAACTAATGTTTTAATCATTCCCCTGGGTTATATATACCAAAAGTTAATCTAGTAACGCCTACAGTAGCATGCCAGTTAGAAACACTTCCTATGACAATGCCGCAAAAGCAAAAAGTGTTGCCTAGCAACAACTGTGTTAAACTCTTTTTCGCCCCCATGTCAGAGAAACAACTTTTGAAATATTGTGGCTCGGTTTGACAATGGTCTCTGTGGCCTTCCTTCCTCTTTGCACTTTCTATTGTAGCTGATTCATTGTGCCACACTTAGATTACTGAACTCAGATTAAGGAGACACAGAGTCGAGTCTAACCCCATCCTTGGAAACGCATTAGATGACTTTAGATCTGAGGGGCCCTTGGTCCTCTCTGAGCTTGGTTGTTTTCTTGCAGACATTTCATTACCCAAATTAGGTAACATCATCAGTGCTGGTACATCAGGACCAGCACTGAAGATGTTACCTAATTTGGGCAATGAAACGTCTGCAAGAAAACAACTAAGCTCATAGAACACCCCAGGAGCTCTCATTTCAACCCTGAGCTACAAATATTCTCCTTTATTGGGACTTTAGATCTTTCACCATCTCTTTAACTCAATGGCTTTCAATATAGCCATATGTGTCCCAGGGGCAATGCCATTCCAAATACTTTGTTTTTATAATATAAGGACAGTTATATGATACAGTTTAGGTTAATAAAGGAGAGCAGATGATAAAGTACCGTATTTTTCAGAGTATAAGATGCTCCGGAGTATAAGATGCACCTTAGTTTTTGGGGAGGAAAATAAGAAAAAAAAAAAAATCTGCCTCTGTCTACCAGCATCCATCAGTATTCATCTGGCTAGAGTCCTTGTAGCAGATAGAGAACAGCCAGGTCAGCTTCAGCACATTATTGCAGCCTGATTCAGCACGAGCAGCTGATTGGCAGGTGGATCGGCCTCCCGGAATACCCCCAATCAGCTGTTCCATGCTGCAGAGATTGCCACAGACCATGCTGTACCGATCCCCACTGTCTGGAACTGCCCGAAAACATGACGCACAGAGGCCGAAAATGAGATGCACAGAGGTAGTGATCAGCGGCAATGTGTTCTGGCGATCCCCTCAGCCTTGAACGGGTCTGGAACAGAGCGTTCGGAGGTTGAAATCACGTGGCACAGAGGCCAAAAATGCGAGGCACGGAGGCGGCAATGGCCTGTGGCAATCCCTGCAGCCTGGAATAGGTCTAAAACGTGATGTGCAGAGGCCGAAAATGGCCGAAGGGCGGGGGATGGCGGGTTGGCGGGGCTACATTTGGTGTATAAGATGCACCCAAATTTTCACCCTCTTTTAGCGGGGGAAAGTGTGTCTTATACTCCGAAAAATATAGTACCTCTGTAACATCCCTCATAGTTATTGTTAGCTGGAAGAAAAGGTACTTTGCCAGCTGAGAAGGAGGCCATGAGAAAAAAAAAAAAAAAAAAAAAGAGAGAGAGAGAGAGAGAGAGAGAGAGACAGACAGACAGACAGACAGACAATATCTGTCTTAACCCAAACTACCTTACCAAATTATTAATGTGGGAAAAAATGATCTTAAATCCAGGAAGAAAGGATGGATATAAATCAGATAAACACAGTACATCTCTTCTAGCCTCCCTGTTTCCTAGCAAGCCTTAAAGAGGATTCTTTCCCCTAAGACCCAAAGCTACACAAATAAAGACATGACTAGCCAACATGTTTCTTTGTGTGAGATTGGTGGGAGGGAAACACATGTTTTAGAGGAGGTAGAACAGGATAAACAGCTCATGGCATTCCAGATGTTGCACTCCCAGCCCTCAGCTTTTCTGCAGAGGATTATAACAGCAGTGAGGTTCTTTGTTAACTCCAAATGTGCGTGCAGTCCTCAACCATAAAATCTTATTAAGTCTTCTTTGTCACATTCTTTTCTCCCTAGCTAAAACAATCTAGTTAAGCCCAGGTTCCCCCCACCCCCCCACACACTTCTAGAGGTTAGGCCTTTTGTCTGGTGAGGTCTAATGACTTCATTTTTCCCCCAACTCTCCAACTTGTTCTACAGCTTTGTGAGCCTTTGGCTTCATTTCCATGGAATGCATTCATTATGCAGATAAGAATGTGAAGATTTATATTGATCTTTCTGCTCTGCCTTCCCTCCAGCTGGGTTATTTCTTGAAATGCAAGAGAAAAATCAGGCCCCGATACATTTTTAAAAATAAAAGCCTCAACTTTGCCTACACATAATTCAGAGTGTATGATGAAAAGCTTCTGGATGGTGAGATTTCAGGCTGTAGTTGTTTTCAGGTCAGGCTACCACGGTTCTGGAAGAATTTGCTCTGTTTGGCAGGCAAGCACATCAGAGAGAAAGATTTGGAGTAACCAAGAGTATTTTTCTTGGGATATCTTTAAAAATATGACACCCTCCCCCCAGTCCATTCATACAATTGTAGTCTAAAAGTGTTCCCTTTCAATCTATTATTTGTAAGCATCTGTGCCTTGTGTTAATAGCTGATGGTCTACTGAGAAGAAAGGATTTATCCTGGGTTGTACCACTGGCCTTTGGCTGCAATAAAGCATATCCGATCTAATCCTGAGTTGTATCGTAAGTGCTTTCAGTATTTTAAGGCAGCTGGCATTTGTGTACTATCCAATGTGACTTTCATTCATCTGCCATTCACTCAAATGCAGTATACTTTAGCTTCAACGGGGAATGTTTAGCTGGATGAGTCAGGATTCACACACATTGCTAAGTTTCTAGGTGCTTTGTTTAGTTGTGGTTTAGTGCGATTTATTAACCCAGATATTATATTGTGTCTAAGCTATCATTTAGGCCTTAATATAAACTCAGCCACTGTGGCTTATTAAACAAACCACAGCTAAGACATTATGATTAGTGCAATATGGCTAAAACCGGGCATGGTTTAATGTACAGTAATGTGCTAGTCTTTAACTCATTGAATATGGTAATAAATGTAACAATTAAGCTTCATATTAAGACTGTGTACTTTGCTATATCAGATGATATATCAGAATCCTGAGCTTGCCACACATATACAACTGGGAAGCCATATGTTAAACAGCCCTTGCTCCCTATGTAAGGAGTCTTGGATCTTGATTTTTCTTGCATTACAAGAATCTGAAAGTTCTGCTAAATCACAACTATGCACTTATTGGGGAAGAGTTCCCTAATTTCAAATCACTGTTTGATCTAAATTGCTTGTATCATTTATTGATGCCTCCCAGCTTTGCCCAAAGTGGGCCTCCTCCAGATGTTGGACTTTCAGATTCCAGAATTTGGCATATCATGCTGGCCCAGGAATTTGGGGAGCTGAAATGTATATATCTAGAAAGTACCCAGCTTTGCACCCCACTGCAAAGAAAGATAATATTTTTGAAATTCTAATAATTATGCTGAAGAATAGCATAATTAGGGATACTATCAAGTTCAAGTGAGGTACTAATACCACTCTATAAAGCCTTAGTAAGACCACACCTAGAGTACTGCATCTAGTTTTGATCCAGTTTTACACTATAAAAAAGATGTTGAGACTCTAGAAAAAGTGCAGAGAAGAGCAACCAGGATGATTAGGGGACTGGAGATTAAAACATATGAAGAACGGTTACGTGAACTGGGCATGGCTAGTCTAGTGAAGAGAAGGACCAGGGGAGACACGATAGCAGCCTTACAATATTTGAGGGGTTGCCACAGAGATAAAGGGGTCAAGCTATTTTCCAAAGCACCTATAGGCCAGACAAGGAATAATGGATAGAAACTGAACAAGGAGAGATTTAACCTGGAAATAAGGAGAAATTTTCTGACAGTGAGAACAATCAACCAATAGAACAGCTTGCCTTCGGAAGTTGTTGGAGCTCCATCACTTGAGACTTTCAAGAAGACATTGGACTGCCATTTGTCAGAAATGGTGTAGGGTCTCCTGCTTGGATGGGGGGTTTATTTATTTATTTACCAAAAATGTATATGCCGCCCTTCTCCCTAAGGACTCAGGGCGGTGAACACAAGTTAAAAACATGCAATAATAAAAAGTAAAGTGATTAAAACCCAGATTAAAATAACAACAATCAAAATAATAAAACCCAAGGATCAGGGTCAACCCATTTGTTGGAACAGCCAAGTCTTTAAGATCCGACGGAAGGAGCGGAGATCAGGCACTGTCCGAAGCTCGGTGGGTAACTCATTCCAGAGGACGGGGTGCCTACAGAGAACGCTCTCCCCTGGACGTCGCCAGCCGACATTGTCTGGCTGACGGTACCCTGAGGAGGGCAGCCCTGTGAGAGCGGACAGGACAGTGAGAGGCGGGTAGGAGATGGTCCTGCAAATACCCCGGACCTAAGCCATGTAGGGCTTTAAAGGTAAGTACCAGCACCTTGAAGCGGATCCGGAGGACCACTGGTAGCCAGTGCAGCTCGCGTAGGAGAGGTGTTATCCGGGAGTAACGGGGAGCTCCCGTAACCACCCGCGCGGCCACATTGTGGACAAGCTGGAGCCTCCGGGTGCACCTCAAGGGCAGCCCCATGTAGAGGGAGTTGCAGTAATCCAAACGAGAAGTAACCAGAGCATGAGTGACCGTGCGAAGGGCATCTTGGTCTAAGAAAGACCGAGTTGGACTAGATGACCTACAAGGTTCCTTCCAACTCTGTTAATCTGATGTGTGAATAAGTTTCAGCATCGTGGTTATTGGCTTTTACTCTATGTATCCAAAAAACATAAGTCTCTTCATTTAAGATGATCCCACTCACTAGTAATAAAGGAAAATTGGACCACCACCGCCACCCCCCATGCCAAAAACTTATACACCTCTTTTATTACATTCTCAGCAAATCAGGGGCAATGCTGTTTTACCTTTGTGTGAGCATGTTCAATACTTCAACATTTTTTTCAGGGATACTTTACCTTTCTTTATCCTCCTGCTGACACTAATCCAGAAGATCCACATCATAAATTGTCCCTATAACAAAGTTGTACATGTTTACTCCAAAGTAAGCCCCACTGAATTCCAGGAAGGTTACTCCCAAATATGTGCATGGAATTATAATCTTAATATTGGTATCACCATCTGGCAAAATTCATAATAAGTATAGGATATAAGCTTCTCTTCCTGGCTGTCTGACAGCATCAGGGTCAGAAAATAAAATTTATGAAATGTGGCATTCTATATGAAAGCTTGGCCTACACATCTCTGTCTTTCAAAATCATTGGGAGAGAAACAGACACAAAGGTAGAGAAAGGTATAGAGCTGAGGTGGCACAGTGGTTAGGGTGCAGTACTGCAGCTACTTCAGCTGACTGCTAGTTCAGCAGATCAGCGGATCAAATCTCACCGGCTCAAGGTTGACTCAGCCTTCCATCCTTCTGAGGTGGGTAAAATGAGGACCCAGATTGTTGGGGGCAATATGCTATTTAGTATACTGTCTTTGGTGTAAGCCGCCCAGAGTCCTCGGAGAGTGGGCGGCATAGAAATATGAATAATAAAATAAATAAATAAACAGTGGAAAAGGAGGAAAAAATATTCTTGGTTTTAGAGTATTCTAAGCAAATGAAGAATCCACAGCCTTTAGCTCTCCACTCTTAATTGTTAGCCATGCTTTGTTCATCCATCCAATAATATTTGCTGAAGATTAGCTGGGAACATTTTTTAAAAGGAGAATATTAAATCCACGCATCCTGAATTTTAGTGGCTTCTTTATTTTGTTAGACCTAGCAAATACTTCTAATCAACAAAAGGGAAAAGCCCTCCATTCTTCACAGACTTCTTATTGCTAAATAGCTCTAAACTCTTGAAATGTGTATTTTAAGGAGGAAATGTAGCATGATAAATTGCTGCATTTATAAAATCAAGATGAGTGTGTTTTTGCTTTCAATTTAGCACAACATTAGAAAAGAGCTAGTTTGCCTTTTATAACAATCTGTGAGACTAAAGTTGGAGACTATGTTGTAGTGGAAAATTGATGGCAGTATATATATCCACATAGAAGTTTAACCAAATTGAAGCAAGAATGACTTCCTTACAGTATATACAATGTATCATACAGCAAGGCAAATTTAAATATCTGAAGTGTGGTTTTTAGGATTTAAATAGAAATTAACAACTGTAATGGTAGATGCAAAATTTAAATATTTAAATTCTGACTAATAATTGAGTCAAATGGAAAGGAAGAGGAAAATGTATCACTAAAAGCAATTTTTCTTTTTTTAGCTATGCTTTTTAAAGAAGTATAGTAGTGTTGATTTTATCTTGTTTTTATTTTCTTTGCATTTTAATATTTTAACAATAAAACATGGATTATCAAGATAAATGGGAAATACTCTTCTCAAATTGTGTATTTTTTAAAAAATATATATATCAGAAGTACATTTATGAAAGTATGGTTTATTACTGTTATACATCTACATAAACTAATTCCAATAGAAAAACAATTCCTAAACAAGTTGAAGTACACATAAATGTGCAAATTCTGGATGCACCAAACCATAAATGTGCTTATGTGTAATGCAATGTGTGGATGAGCTTTGGGAATGAGGGGTAGAGAGGCTGCCTAGGAAACTGTCATCCTGCCTCTCTTGTCTCATTGTTTCCTAGGCAGCATTTCTTCTTCTCCTTTGCCAAGGTCATCCACACATTCCAATACATGAAGTTAGACATGGTAATCAGTTGTATCAGAATACTCTTTCCATATATGTTCCAGAGCAGTTTGGGGCTCCCCCCCCCAAAGAAGATGCATTTTAAACCCCAGAATGTACATATTTTGATGTAATGTAGGAATGCGTATTTGGAATAAATATCTAAAATACATTTATTCATGAATATATAATGGCATTGATATTTTGTGCAGATTTTAAAATAAATCACAGCTGAAAATTAATTATAGATTGAACAGCATCCTGAGGTAAAATATATACTGTATCTGCTGCAACAGTTATCTTGTTACCAAGGTATCTCTTATCTTGCCTCAGTTATTAGCAAGTCTTTTTCTAAATATTAGTGGGATTTAATTGACTTGAGGGACTCAAGTTGTGCCTGCCAAATTCCATATGCCAGAGGTGTCAAACTCAAGGCCCATGGGCTGAATCTGACCCACGAGGGGCTTAGATCTGGCCCGCGGGACCACTGTGGAAACAGCAAAGACTGGCCCATGGTGTATTGGCCAGCAAAAATGGAGCTCGCCTCCCGAGCTCCGTTTTTGGCTGCGACGGCCTCCTGAAACCCTCTGCCAGCGAAAACAGCTCAGGAGGACTGTGTGGGGCCCTCCTGAGCTCTGTTTTCGCTGGCAGAGTGCTCAGGCCACCCACAGGTGCCACTGACATGAATGACATCAAGCTGGCCACGCCTACCCTGGCCACTCCCACCCAGTCCCCCGAGGTCAAACACAACCCTGATGCAGCCCTCAATGAAATTGAGTTTGACACCCCTGCCATATGCGATATTTATGTATGTGTAATAATAGTGGCTTTTTTAGCCACCTCCTCTTTGTGTCCATGTATTTCTCTATCTGTTTGATATTTCAAAATATGTTGCAGAAATTAATCATATGCTATGATGCTTTCTTTGGCAGCAGCCCACATTCTCCATCGTTTGATTCTCAGCCCTTGTTTGCTTGTCATTCATGGTCGGTCAAAGTCCTAGAATGTTTTCAAAACACTCTCCAACTTTGCCCACCTACACACCTATCTCCTTTCTCTGCTCTCCTTTCTTTCTCATGGTTTAAGAGGACCATATGTTTCACCTAGAAAATAAAATCTTCAATTACCATACATGCATAAGCCTGAGCTTCTCACATATGTTCATGTCATGATAGTTTACAAAAAAAAAAATCAGATGATGATGATTGTTTTTAATAACAGTTGCTTGTGACTAGGCAGTGGCTGAAGCCAAATTATGTATCATCCTCTGAAGTGCTGTCATGCTTTTTTATAAAGTTATTATTTGGCAGTATAACAAGCAGAAATGATTTGCCTCCAAGTAGGAAAAGGAACTGATGAGGGTCTGTGTGAAGATGTCTATACTGATGTTTAATGTACATATTTTTCTGATTTCCCTAATCACAAAATCCTACAGTTGGAAGAAGTCATTTAGAAAAACCAGTCCAACTTCTTTTCAGGATAGGACTTCAAACGGCTGGCAGTCTCAGTTTAGCTGGAACACTTCCCCTTCATCCCACTTCCCCAAACTCCTTCAGGGTTATCAACTATAGTACTCCAGTGTTTTAGAAATTGTGAACTAAATTTCCTAAGAGGACAAAAGGCAACAGTTATAGTTAAATTGGGGTCATGATGGAAGAGACAGACAGTGATCTTCAGCAAAAGCTCTTTATTAACAACAACAAGTAAAACCCAGCAAAGAGCCTGGCTGACAGCTTGCCTTTTATAGGGAGCTATCAGCCTGCTTAGCCAATAAGAACAAACTATTCCCGCCTTGGTGGCGGACCTGAGGGAAGCCTTTATTCACTGGCTTCACTCCCTAATCTGAATATGCAACAGTTACATATTAGGAGTAGGAGAGATGAGGCCATCTGTTTTTGCTTCTACCTATCCTTCCACTTCATCCGAGTGTCTCCAGGATGCTCCGTATTTATTAATCTCTTAACTGGATTAATCCAGATCCGGCTGAGAGAGTCCAAGGAACCCTGCTGCCAGTGGGCTTCAACTGTCTTAAAGCGGGACCATCCCAACTTCATTGGCATGCCATGACTGTTTTTCACACGACTGTTGCAGCATCCCCACGGTCATGAGAAGCTAGGTGAGGCAAAGCGCCCCTTGACGTGAATAATATCAAGTTGGCCACGCCCACCCAGTCACATGACCAGCCAGCCACGTCTACCCAGCTTGACATTAGGGCAGAAAACTGGTTGTTAAATTATATGAATCCCACCACTGCATGTGCCGCCTTCCTTTTCAAGCCACATGCCCAATTCTCATGATCCTTCAGAAACCTGCTAGTCTTTCCCAGGTCTCGTGAGAATGGGTATGCTATTTGAAGAATGGCAAGAGCCTTATCCTTGTGGTGGTTCCAAAAACCTCATTCTCACACTATTTCGAGAAGGAGTGGCACACAGAATCAGCTGAGAATCCATTGCGCCATGAGCCATAAATATTCAGCCTTTTGTGGAGTCAAGGATTGACCAAACCTCACCTTTTTAATTATTTTGGATTTTACCTTTTTATTGCCTCTTTAAGATTGAAAAAACTTTGAAATTGCAAGCCTACAAGTTGCTATGTGAGTTTTCCTTCAATCCATTGAAAAATATAGAACATTACAGCTTTTCAACAAGTAGGACAGTGGTGGGTTGCTACCAGTTCGCACCGGATTGGGCGAACCCATTGCGGCGGCAGCAGGAGGTTCCGCCCACCCACCCAGATGCACAGAGTGCAAGGGTGACCCATGGAACATGGCACAAGTACAGTGGTGCTGGGAATGGCAGCTGCCAGGTAGGGGAGAGTGCCAGTGATCTACCTTTTTTGCTGGCTTTCCCAGTGCTTTGCTTGTGGAAAGTCAGCAGAGAAGGTCATAAATGGTGATCCCATGAGCATGGGATGCCGCAACCATCATAAGTGTGAACCAGTTGCCAGATTGTGATCATGTGACCACGAGGACTGCTGGGACAGCTAGAACTTTGAGAATCAGTCATAAATACCACTTGTTCAGTGGCATCGTAACTTTCAATAGTTGCTGAATGAGTGGTCATTAAGCAAGGACTATGTGTACAACCACATTTGTTCTGATTTACCTGACTGAGAAACTCAACTGATAGGATTAAACCAGGTATTGAGGAGTTTGAACTGGGGGTGAAATCCAGCAGGTTATGACAAGTTCTGGAGAATCAGTAGCAGAAATTTTGAGCAGTTTGGAGAATCGGTAGTGGAAATTTTCAGTAGTTCGGAAACCAGCAAATACCACCTCTGGCTGGCCCCAGAGTGGGGTGAGAATAGAGATTTTGCAGAATCCTTCCCCTGCCACACTCCCAAGCCACGCCCACCAAGCCACACCATGCCCACCAAGCCACGCCCACAGAACCGGTAGTAAAAGAAATTTGGATTTCACCACTGGTTTGAACTGCTCAACTATCAAGATCAATAGACAAATCAACAGAGCCAGATCAATTCCCAAGCAAGACTTATTAAAAGACACACCACAGGAGCTGAAAATGGAACACCACTGCTTGCCAACTGTAATTCACAACTCAAGCCACTTTAACACATTATTAATAAGCTACAACCAATAGTGTGCTGGTAAATGTTTCATAGCTGGTTCTGCTGGCTCCATTGGCACTGCCACACCACTAGATGTCGGAGTTTACTTCTACTCTCAACCGGCTCACATAATTTCCAAACATTTAACAATTAGCTTTTGCAAGCCAGGGCAAGCCAGCTCCAGCACACCATTAGCAATAACCCATATTTGGCAATGACATTGCATTTTCTCAGACTCTTGAGTGGTAGGCCTACAGTATATTTACATACAGAGCCATGTGAAGCTTATTCTCACTAATTCTACTAGCACAGTTGAGCAAGAGATTGCGGAACATATGTGCATCAAAATAATCTCCAGAAGTCTGAACAAAGACAATGGCTATTTAACCCATTAGTGCAAGTTTTTTAACAGGTAAACTACTTATAATCTCTCTCATGCATAACACCTTGCCTTCCCTTCCTTGCTGGTCACATTTCAATTTAAATTCTACATCAGGCTGGTTGCTCCATTGCATTAGTGAGTTGTCGTTCATGGGAACTTATGCCTGTCATTAAAATGTGTTAGTCTGAAAAGGTACTATCGGACTTCTTGTGATTTTTGGGTGCCAGAGAGTAACAAAGCTTTCCATCAGCAATGGCTTTGGTCAACTACCACTACATCATGAATCAATATGTTGTGAACCTGGGCAAAATTTTATTGAGTGGAAAAAAAATCTTGATAAGATTTTGGAAAATTTGAGACACTTGACTAAGTAATATTTTAGCATATTATCCACAAGCAGCCCATTTTTTTAAAATGGATTGTGCCATTGCAAGCTGTTTGGGATTGTTATATTTGATACTGAAGGGGAATATATATAGGATACAGTGTTCTAGAACTTATCTGGTTTTCAGTTCAAAATTTCCCATCTCCCATCTGAAATCGGCATGTAAGCTGTCATAAATTCATTCAAAATCCTCTATTGCTAATATCCATTTAAAACATTATTTTTAATTGACTCTTATGTACTCTTTCTTATATAAATATTTTAAATGTTCATTATTTTTGTATAAAATGCTCCAAGCTCTTGAAGAGATTGAAGAAATCCCATTTCTATGGCGATTCCTTAATAGAAAAATACAGCACAATTATATTTTATTACAAATCCCTCCCTGATCCTGGATTTCAGCTAGCACTATATAAACTTCTTCCTGGATTAGAGCTTTGTTGAATGTCAGTGGTCATATTTACAGTATATTTATAGATAACATTCACTCTAGGTGTTTGAAAAAAGTACTTTCAAAATACAAGTTACCAGAAGAATTAAATCTCTGGGTTCCCAGTTCACACAAAGATAAAGGGAGGGAGAGAGGAAGCACATTCAGACTTGCAAGATTCTGTTACTATAGATTTACAGTAAAAATGAACTCCTTGTCAAGATCAAAGGACCATACAGCTATTTTGTTCTACTTCTTAAATTAGTAGAGGGGTGTTTTTAAAGTCCCTCCCCACAGGTACCAATCTCATTGTTTTGAAGTTGCTAAGGAAACCAGTGCAAAAGGAACCAAAAGATGGATGGAAAAGAGCAAGGATTTCTTTAGTTCTCCCTATTGTCTGTTTGGAAGAATTACTGACTAATTCATCCATAATTCTCTGTTTGGAGGAAGATGAAGGCAAGAACAACAGTGGTTTTTAATTTACTATTATTAGCTAAAGACAAAAAAAAAAGGATAAAAAATACACAAAATTATAAAAGAAGAAAAAACTTTTTAAAAAGGAAGCAGAAACATAAAAATACATACTTGCGGACATATATTAATAAATGGAAACCATGATTCATTACAATCATCCATGCTTTAGCTATATTAATTAATGTTGCAAACTGCTATATCGTTGGACTCATATATCTGCATTCCAATGCTGAACAATATGTCAATTGATATTGTGCTCATTTTGTCTGCCCAAAGTCAATTCCCATGTGATCGAAATAAATCTCAAGCGGAGTTTATGTATGTAGCCGGATCTTACCAAAATGGAACAAGATGGAATGTTTAAATAAAGCGGTAGTTTCACTGCATCTCCAGGATCATAAATGCAATATTATTTCTTGTAGAAAAGAAAGCAATCTAAAAATCTATTGGTTTTTTTTAAAACCTCTCTTTTGACATTTGTCAAAAAAACCTTTATGAATATTAATTCACTTTGTGTCCTTTTCAGTTGCTGCAACTTCCATTAACAGCTGCATATAAATAGTTAATTTCCGTAGGCATGCAGGGCAATACTTGTAATGAACCAAGGGGAAGTAAAATATGATACCACTGAGGATGAACAGTATAACATAGAAGAACTCGAGTTGTGGCTGGTCAATGATGGGTGTCAGTACCAGGTAGATCGATATCATCAGAAAAATGATTGGTATGATGATTGGTACCTGGAATAAGAAGATACATTTATTATTTATTTTTTTCAAACATGTTTATGGTCACTGTATAATTTGTTTGGGTAAGTTTTCCAGGAAAGACAATGGTGGCATTTGACAAAGATGCCATCATTAGCATCTCATACTCAGTGTGAAAAGAAGCACAGCTTCATTGTTCACAGTAGATGAGATAAGAAGTACCTCATAACAAAAGTCATATTATACAGGTCAGTGGTGAAATGTAAAATTTGTTACTATCGGTTCTGTGGGCGTGGCTTGGTGGGGTTGGGGGTAATATGACTGGGTGGGCGTGGTCAACCTTTTTTTTTTTTACTTTTAAAAGCATTTTTTCTACAACCTTAAGAGGTTGCAGGAAAAAATGCTTTTAAAAGCCTCTGATGATCAAGTAACACAGCTGGGATCGTCAGAGGCTTTTAAAGGAATTTTTTTTCTGCAACCTCTTCAGTTGAACCGGGAGCATTTCACCCCTGATCAAGGTATCTCATCAACCAACTAGCCATGATTGTTTGAAGGATGCTCCTTAAATTTTCCAGGTGTCCTCCAATAATCAACCTACATGGCATAGCCACTGAACAAACTCAGTCTCTGTTGAACTAATGTTGGATGTTCTGCTCCTCCCACCATTCTTATTCTTCTCTTTTAAATTTTCTGACACTCCTGTGGACTTTGGAATGTCCCCAAGCCTGCTAATGTCTCCCTCTTGGATATGAATGATGCTATCTCAGCTACAAGGTATTCAACAATGGAGACAGAAATAGAAAAAGCACAGTTTGAGTGAGGTAAAGTTCTAAACCAAGAGGCTTTTAAAAACAAAAACAAATGAACACTCCAGTTTCTTTATCTTGTTCCTCAAGCTTCAAGAGCAGCAGAAACAATTAAAAATAAGTCAAAAAACAAAGAGTCATAAGCCAGAGCATTGATTTTTGCCAAGAATAACAGCTAAAAGATGGTAGGAAGGTTCTTATACTAATGGTTTTCCCCAGAAGGTGAAAATTTTCCAAATAGTACTGACTGTAAATCCTATAGTTTTCTGCCAGTGGCTGAAGCTGAGAAGAAATGAAACATTGGATGGCACCAGCTTGCCTATTATAAGTTGCCATCTTTTATACTCCCAGTTGTTATTTATGTAGTTTGGTATACTTTATTACAAAGCTAACATTTCTTATATTTCAATTTCTTGTATTTTATGGGATCTTTGGATTTATGTAGTATAGAACAGCATGTATTCCCTGTTTTATTTTTCACTTGTCCTTCAGACAAATGAATGGGGAAAAAATAACCAAGTTAGGCATTTTAGACAACTTTTTCTGAGATATATTGGGATCCTAAAATGAACAAAAATAACACACATTGCCTGGAATTTGTCTTAAAAGCTGGACAGTATCCCTAGGTTCTTAAAAACTGCCCTCCTACTATCCAAATTAGCTTAATTAGAGCAGCGTTTTGATGATATGAAACAGGAAGTGCCTTCAGATAAATTTTGGATGAGAATATCTGCACTGGGTCACATGATTGCAAGGAAACTGACAATTAATGATGATTTTAAAGAATTAGCGAGGTAGCCCTTGTTTAGTGACCGCTTTGTTTAGCAACCATTCACAGTTACAACAATGATAAATAAAGTATCTTTGTGACCAATTCTCACATTTAGAACTTTTGCAGGTCAGTAAAGCAAAGGAAAGCTGAAGTAAGATCATAAGCACAGTCATAGTTTCACTTAGGGACAACTACACTTAAAAACTAAGTTGCTACTCCCAAATATGAGTACTAAATGAGGACTACCTATATATATTCAAAGGGATGAATCTCACTATCATTAATCCATATCAAATTTACAATATGTATTTCACCCCGTGAAATAGTTCACAGTTACTCAACAGTTTAATCCAGTGTACAATATTTATTTATTTATTTATTGGTTTGATTTATATGCCGCCATTTTCCAGAGACTCAGGGCGGCTTACAATGCGTTAAACAATATGAGAAGGGGGTTAAATTCCTCTTTCACCCTGTTTTGGTCCTAATCTAAATTTCCCTAACCACCATCCTCTCCAGTGATGGGTTTCAAAAATTTTTACTACCGGTTCTGTGGGTGTGGCTTAGTGGGCATGGCATGTCTTGGTAGGCGTGGTTTGATGGGTGTGGCAGGGGAAGAATACTGTAAAATCTCCATTCCCACTCAACTCCAGGGGAAGGATACTGCAAAATCCACATTTCCTCCCGATCAGCTGGAACTTGGGAGGCAAAGAATAGATGGGGGCGGGGCCAGTCAGAATTTTTACTACCAGTTCTCCGAACTACTCAAAATTTCCACTACCGGTTCTCCAGAACTAGTCAGAACCTGCTGAAACCCACCTCTGATCCTCTCCCAGTAAAGGCGTTCCTCTTCACAAAACCTGCCTAATCATATCTAATGGTTGATACATCATGGCTATCAGGTCAGATAGCCAGTCTCTAGTCAGCCTCCTGCACCACAGCGGGGGTGGGGGGGATTCTGGATGCTTTCCTGGAGCCTCCAGGAGGGCGAAAAACGACCTCTGCAGCTCTGGAAGGCCCATTTGTGGCCTTCCTGAACTTCCGGTAGGCCCGTTTTTTGCCCTCCCCAAGCACCCTGCACTTACCTGCATCCAAAATGGGCCACATAGGGACTCCTGGGAGGGGTGGAGTGGGGTGGCCGGGGCCAGCCAGGAGTGGGATTTGGGGGTTCTCCAAACTGCACAGAATCTTAACTAGAGGTTCTCCCGAACCCCTGCAAGCCCCCAGCAGCCTACCCCTGGTCAACCCTGAATACAGAACAGGACAAGAGATAGCCAGGAAATTATGGACGGCCGGAAAATATAATAGTCTTTCCCAGTTTGATATTCAGATCTGTAGAACTACAACTCCTACATGTTTGTAGAAAGTTAATAGAACATTTGTAATCCTACTTATCTACAGGATACCAGTTTGAGGGAGGGGGAAGCATATTCAGATTATGACCATTGTCTTGTACAACTAAAGGAAAAAAAAAAAGGAAAATGAAGAGAAAAAAGGATTTTAGCGTTTTTATACAGTACTAACCTTGTAAGATCTTGGGAGTTCTGGTTTCTTAATCTTTAAATACAGGAGACTTGCAACACTTATCCCGTTGAAAATCCAAGCTGTAAAGCTATATAAAGTAACATTTAGTAGCAGCCCTTCCATGTGCGATCATGCAATTTCTGCTGCTATTAAAAATACACACCCAGATACAACCCCCCACATATACACATATTCCTTAAATATCAGAAGAATATACATAATATAATACTAAAGATCTCATTCATTTTCCACAGTTTGACAATATATCTCCAGTTAATCATAGATATTGAAGTACATTATTATCTCTATTTTCATCTAGGAGCCTAATTTATGGGCATCCATAGAGGAGAGGCAAATAGAGTCACGTAAATAACACAAATAACATAACTGTAAGGTGGCCAGAGTCATTGACAGAGATGGGCAGATATAGAAATTGAATAAATAAATGAATAAATTTGTCAATTTGCAGTATGAACAGTGACATCACATACTCATAATATTTTTGCACTTATTTGGAATGCCATTGCTTAATCCTGGGCAATATCAGTGGTGAAATTCAGTCAGCTCTATCCGGATCATGCGATCCGGTAGCGCCGGCAGCGGGAGGCTCTTGCCCACCCACCCGGATGTCATCATGTCCTGTTTTTGATCCTCTGTGCATGCACAGAAGGCCTAAATCAGGAGACTTGATATCCATACTCTGATGATACCCAGCTCTGCTTCACTTTTATATCTAAATTAGGGAAAGTAATCTCTAGATCCGTGATGGCAAACCTATGGCATGTGTGCCAGAGGTGGCATGCAGTGCCCTCTCTGATGGCACGCAAGCTGTTGCCCCAGTTTAGTTCTGCTACACATGCGTGTGCGCCTCCCACCGGCCACCTGGTCTTTGGGTCTCTGCCGTGCATGTGTGGGGGCGGGGCGCATGCACAGGGGCACATTGCATTTGGGGGGTTCAGGCGCGCTTTGGGCACTCGGTCCAGTAAAGGTTAGCCATCACTGTCCTAGATGTAAGACTCTGAAGCATGTTAAGGTGAAGATCCAGTAGGTAAATGAGTTCCTTTCTGGGGAAATTGGCAACTTGGTTATCCTGAAGAGTTGCAGCTACATACCCTGGAATATTTTAAAAAATATTATAGTCACAAGGCACAAGTGACTGAAGCAATAAAGGACATATTTTAATGATACAAGAGCTATAAAGAAATACAAATGCAATAGCTACTCTTAGATAGGAAATAACGTAGTCAGTATGACACATGAACTGAGAACTGCATAGTTTGATTATTAAAAGGTACTCTAAATAGAACTGCCCATCTGTATGGACTGGAAGCTACAGTTCAAAACATAAATACTATATAATTACGTTGGCCATTCATTCTGGTTTATGCCTATTGTTCCAGGGTTTCATCTGATTAACCTCTGCCTATGTGTGGTACATCTCCCTTTTGAGGTCCACAGGCCATGACTGACTTCTTCTCCATGGCAGTCTAGCAGCCAGCTTTTTCCTTTCTTCCTGCCCCCTTTCTCTTGGCTGAACATACATCCTGGTTTGGATGATAAATGATGTGGGTAGTCAGTAAACAGTGAACCTGGTCACTGCAGTATATACAGTTATAGCAATTGCATTGCTTATTGATTTACTATGGGACTAAGGTTAAGATTTTGGTATTAATTTATAAAACTCAAAGCAGACTAAAATGCTGAAGAAGTACCTTCTTCCAAGAGTTTTCTTTGTTGACTATGATCCTAATGGTAGCACATACTGAAGATCATTATTTGAGGTCACCTTAGAAGTGACCTGATGGCTGACGTGGTGATATCGACGTGAGGAGTGGGTCTCCGCGCTCCCATGCCAAGTTCTCCCTGTTGGAGGGCTCCAAAAGGAGCTAAAGCCACCCTGTAGGGGTGGTGAAGAAAAAAGGGGCGCCCTGTAGTTCAGGGAGAGCAGCAACTCTCCTGCTGAACTCAGGGCTTTTCCCTCTCCCTCGAGACGAGGAGAAGAGGCAGCCATCATGGCTGCCACGAAGTTGAGACAGCCGAGGCAATAAAGAAATGTGCAGGAGCGGTGCAGATGAACAGTGATTGGAGCTGGGTGAGAAGATTCCTTTTTTTTTTTTTTGCTTTAATTTATATGCCGCCCTTCTCCGGAGACTCAGGGCGGCTTACAATGCATTAAGCAATAGCCTTCATTCTTTTGTATATTGTATATTTATATAAAGTCAGTTTATTGCCCCCACAATCTGGGTCCTCATTTCACCTACCTTTGAAAGGATGGAAGGCTGAGTCAACCTTGAGCTTGGTGAGATTTGAACTTGCAGTAATTGCAAGCAGCAGATGTTAATCTGCTTTTTATTTTTATTTAGACCCTAACTTTAAAGAAAAAAGAAAGGGGAAAATCCAGGAAAAGAGACTCTTAGAACTATTTTGTAAAGTGGCAAACTACCATAGAGAGAAAAATCCTAGACCCAAAAGAAAGGAACTAAGAGGAGAAAAGCTAAAGACCTTTTAAAACATAGAAAATTGGATTCTTAAACTGGGTAGGCATTGTTTTGGAAAGGCGTTATAAAATGCTGGAACTATCTATTTGAATTTACTTGAATAGCCGATTTTGCTTCCATAAATTGAACTAAATTTGGATTAATCAATTCATCAGAACTGAAACAATGCTGAAACCTAAGCTGAGGGCGCCATCTACTGGTGAATGGAAAATATACCATACCCCTACAAAACTAGGAAAATTCTTAAGAGGAATAAACAACATTCATCTGGAGGACTGTGGTAATACTTATTGTTCTATAACTATCCACTTTATGATTACTGTAGATTCTGTTGTGAGAATAAGGAAGACTCTTAAGTAAAGTAAAGTGACTCTTGATTTGTGGTGCTGCCTGGACTACTTAAATGGAACTGATTAATAATCCTGAGATATAAAGAACTATGATTATTGAACTTTCTGAAGAGCAACATTGGATTTGAAAATATTGTTTTTGAGTAAAAGTGGGACTTATTAAAATAAGATGTTCCATCAGGAGGAAATGAGTGAGATTTCAAGAGAAATGGCACTGATGTTTCAAAGCATTAGGGGTACTATGACAAAAAATCACAGAGCGATAAAGAACCTAATGCAAGACATAAATGGGAAAATAGAAAATATGCTACAACTGATAATGAATGAAGATCAAAGAGCCCAGGAAAGAGAGGAGACAGTAGAAAAAATGGAGGAAAATAAATAACCAAATAATGGAGGACTATGGCTTAATATAAACAAGTGTATTAACACTAGGATTAGTAATGGTGGCCTGACTAGAAGTTAGAATAGAGGTAGAAATAAGAAATAGGGGGAATATTAGCAGATATAATTTTTATATAATAGAATATAACTAATAATTAGATGGACAGATTAGAGGTTGAAAGATGGTATTACTATGTATGCTTAATAATATCATTGGCATTAAAATGGAACATTGAAATGTTGAATAACTATTCTAAAAAAACGATTATGTATATCAATACTAGGATTACATAAATTTGATTAATGCAACAACTATTATTACTACTATTATGGCTGCTTGTATCAAAATGAATTATACCCAGAGGCCACACTGTTCATGTATTGATATTGATGTATATGTATATTTTTTAAAAAAATCCAATAAAACTTTTTTTTTAAAAAAAAGTGACAAAAGAATGGAGGACACCTAAGAGAGCTTTTATGGTTTTAAGCTAATTTTCTAAAAGTACCTCCCCTCCAAATGAAGTGTGCTAGAGTTCAGGTGAATGCTACAAACACAACTACATCTGACCAGCCATGAAGATGCTGAAAATTAATTTTACTTCAATTTTTATATTGTTTTACAAATAAAATAGTGGTGTTTTTATAATGGTCATTCAAAATCATTTGTACACCTCCACTGTTGTATTGCCTTTATTTAAAATGCTGTGCCCAGCGTAGAGATGTATTGCATGGCAAGCAGGATGAAAAAGTTTGGATAAAATAAATAATTAAGTAACAGAAAGAACTAAATAAATAATACCATGTCCCCTTTCTCTCTCTGAAGTCTAGGCAATATCACTTTCATAATATAAAAATAATCAAAAAGAGGCTGAGAGATCAATTTCATTGAGTAATTGTGAGTAGCTAGAAATACCCACCTGAAAAGGTTCACTATCTTGTTGAAACTCGCAGGTATTACCATTATTATCGACACCACACAAGTAAATATGAGAGCAGGAAAAGGTGTAAAATAACGTATATGAACCATAGATAGGAAGTCGGGCTGAAAAGGAAGACATGAAAACAAAAGACCATAACTAACTATGCTGAGAGGTTTGCTTTGCTCCTTCACCCTCTGTCCAACTCTTCAAAGTTTTAATGAGTAAATGAATGAACAGGTGGTTATGCTGCGAGGTCATGAACCACAGTAAGTTCTGTCGTACGGCACTCATGTCATTTGGAATTTCACAGCCGTAATGATCTCTCTGTGTCGGAAGCCCACCAAACTTATTTCTTGCATGTTAATTTCTCTAGAACATTGTATCTTTGAACTACTAAACCCACTTGAATTAGAGCCCACTGGTTTTCAGGGGGACATCAGGGTAGGAAGCAGTGATGGAATTCAAATTTTTTTACTACCGGTTCTGTGGACGTGGCTTGGTGGGCGTGGCAGGGGAAGGATACTGCAAAATCTCCATTCCCACCCCACTCTAAGGCCAGCCAGAGGTAGTATTTGCCGGTTCTCCAAACTACTCAAAATTTCTGCTACTGGTTCTCCAGAATAGCACCTCTGGTAGGAAGCCTCTCTATAGTTTTATTCAAGACAGAATACCCTTCTGCTTTCCTCTTGTTGAGTACTTGCACACTAAGTTCCTGTAGTGTTAGGAAGTACAAAATTCATAGCTCTTCTGGCAGAATATAAACCAATCAGGCCCAAGCTGATACCTCCATATCGTCAGCTAAACAATGCCGGCTGTCAGGCCCGCGGGGGAGGGCCTTTTCTGTGGCTCCCCAGCTCTCTGGAACCAGTTACCTCCTGAGGTCCGGACCATCCCCACCCTATTGGCCTTCCGAAAAGCGGTGAAGACCTGGCTTTTCCGGCAGGCCTGGGGCCATTGATCTCACTCTTGTGATCTGGCGAGATCCAGCCATGAATGCCATGAATGAGTTTTTAATGATTTTAATGTTTGTAATTTTTCAATGTTTTTTTATAATTATTTTTTAAAATGTATTGTGAGCCGCCCTGAGTCTTAAGAGAGGGGCGGCATATAAATTTAATTAATTTAATTAAATTAAATTAAATTAAATTAAATTATAGCTATTTTCATTGTTCCCAACCAGCTGTTGGACTCCAGAGCTAGAATTTTATAAGCTACTCTAGAGTAGAGAAGGGAGGGGGAGAATAATCATCAGATTGATAAAATGTGGGTATCAATCACAAAATAATTGATTTATAGCTCAATACTATAACATTTATTCATGACTGAATTTAGTAATAATTGCAATTGCATTTCTGCTACAATCTTGTGTAGGAGGGTAATGCATGCTATTAACATATAGAAGAATTGCGTGTGTGACTTCTGCTGATAAAAATTAATATCCATTTTTCATTGAATAAGAGAGGCGTGCAGGATTGTGATCAGAAAGTTACAACAAATTCCCAGAAGCCTGACTTGTTTTTCATTGATTCTTTAGTGTTATCTATCTACAGATAGATTAAAACTCAAGCCATTAGAGCCAAAGTAAATATATTGTTCTCAATTCCCATTAAGATAAAGGATAACTACTAGTAGTAACTATCTTGCTCTATTAATTCCAATAAGTTTTACATAAAATTAATTTATACACTGATGCACATGCCTGCTCAAAAATAGTTTAATTGGATTTAACTTCTGGGTACATAAGTATAGGATTACATCCTAAATCTGGATTCAATTTTATGTATTTCCAAAAATCCAGTAGCCCAATATAGCTGACCGCTAAGTAAACAGTCTTAGTTTTAAATGAGTTCAGGACCATTAGGTTTAGGTGGTTCAAATTACAGAATTTAAATTGTCAAATTGGCTCAAGTGAGTTACAGGTAATTAAAAGTGTCAAACTTTAATAGAGAATGTAGGTTATGTAAGCAATTTATGGCATGTGAAGCACTGTGTCTTTCATTCTCCCATCCTGCCAGTGCATTTTATTTTATTTATATACTGTCCTATGGGTTGCACACCCCTAACAATATGCAACTGCTGACTAGAAGACAGCCCTACAAAACCACAAAGGAACCAAGGGGGACATGAAATAACAGTAAAAGATTCTAGCATGAAAATGATTGATTAAATAATAATAGATCCATGAATATAATGGAAAAAGCAGTATGTTCACAGTCCTTACCATATGGCCTTCTCTTGCTGCAATGTAGCACACCCGGCTTCCACAGAAGAACGTTCCATTAACCGATCCAAAGCAAGAAAGGGCAACTGCCAGGGACATCAGCCATACCCAGTTGCCCAGGACTTTATTTCTTGAGAGGGAAATAAAATAAAATATTACCAAAAAGGAGCCATAGTGGATTGGCTAGAGCCGTGATGGCGAACCTATGGCAGGCGTGCCTGAAGTGGCACATGAAGCCATGTCGCCCGGCACGCGTAGCCTTGCCTGTTTGTCTTCTAGGTTCCTGCCATGCATGCGCATGCAACAATCAGCTGTCCTTCGTGTGTGCGGTAGTGCCAAAAACTGGTTCGTGTGTGCGCACCGGCCAGCTGATTGTCAGGTGCGTATCTGCGCCAGAATCTAGAAGTTTGGCCTTTCCGGAGCGTGATCCCTTTGTGTGAACTGCAGTGCCGGAAACTGGACTGCGCATATGTGTCAGCCAGCTGATTGTCAGGTGTGCATGTGTGCTAGAACCCAGAAGTTCAGCTTTTCTGGAGCGCAGCCCTGACGAGGGTGCGTGTGTGTGAGCGATGCTTCTGTGTGACCTTTTTGGCACTCGGTGCCAAAAAGGTTCACCATCACTGGGCTAGAGTGTTGGTTAAGGACCAAGCAGACCTCAACTCAAGCTCAGATTTCACCTATAAATTTACATTTTTCCCCAGTTCGTTTGTTTGTTTTGTCAAGCATGTATTAAATAACAATATAAGTATCCTTAAGGACCATATAACGCTCCTTAAAGACCTCTTGGGAATGGGGTGAGGTCAACAGTAGACAGTCTAAGGTTAAAGTTTTGGGGGTTTGGGGATGAAACCACAGAGTCAGGTAGTGCATTCCAGGCATTGACCACTCTGTTGCTGAAGTTGTATTTTCTGCAATCAAGTTTGGATCGGTTTACCATAAGTTTGTATCTATTGTGTGCTCATGTATTGTTTTGGTTGACGCTGAAGTATTCATTGACAGGTAGGACATTGTAGCAGATAATTTTATGTACTACGCTTAGATCAGACCGAAGACAGCGAAGTTCTAAGTTGTTTAATTTTTTAAATTTAATTAAAATTAATTTAATTAATTTAATTAAATTTTAATTTAATTTAACTAATTGTCTAATTAGTTGTCTAATTTTGACTTGACTTTTGTAATACGTTGGTTGAAAGAAATCTGTATGCCAGGTAACTCTGTTCTTCGTCACTTTTTAGTCAAATTGTATGGCTTTTCCATACTGTAAGTCTCCCTGTTCCAAATCAATAGTAGCCAGTGGTGGGTTTCTACCAGTTCACCCCGGTTCAGGCAAACCGGTAGTGGTGGCAGCGGGAGGCTCCGCCCACCCACCCGGACATCATCATGGACACTCTGCACATACGCAGAAGGTTCTGCACATGAGCAAAAGCATTGCATGCAAGCAAAGCAATTGCGCGCACGCATGCGCTCCCTATTCCGAACCGGTAGCGAAGGGAAGTGGAACCCACTACTGATAGTAGCTATCACTTTCAATAAACACTAATTAAAAATGTTAAAGTATGTTAAAACATTGGTTTCACAGTTAACCAGAATTGGTGGTTATGCCACTTTTGGAAAAAATATACTTAACAGTATAGATACAAGCTTCAGAGCATAATTAAAACACTGCTTGAAGTGCAAGAGAGAAATATGTGCCCTCTCGATTATTTTGAAGTATAACTCCCATCAGTCCAATCAAGAAGATTTGGAAGGGAAGATTTCAAAAAGGATATCCTTGCCTCAGAACAAGAGGATTTATATGGTTCCATTAACAAGGTCTATCAAATCTCAACTGCATAAACACAAAAGACCACTAGTAGCCAAGAGAATCATCTTGCTGTCTTTGATGACATTTAGGAAATCGCAGGGATTTTTGCAGCCCAGGTTTGAAAGCTCTACATTAATTCATTAGACATATTACATACAGGTAGTCCCTGACCTATGACCACAATGGAGCCCAGAATTTATGTTATTAAGTGAGAAATTTTTAAAGTAAGTTTTGCCCCATTTTATGACTTTTCCTCCCACATTTGTTAAATGAATCACTGCACGTGTTAAATTAGTAAC
Source organism: Arizona elegans (assembly GCA_022577455.1). Lineage (NCBI taxonomy): Eukaryota > Metazoa > Chordata > Lepidosauria > Squamata > Colubridae > Arizona > Arizona elegans. The sequence goes on from JAKOOJ010000001.1 coordinate 192,411,696, forward strand.
ATGGTTGTTAAGTGAATCTGGCTTCCCCATTGACTTTGCTTGTCAGAAGGTCGTAAAAGGTGATCACGAGCCTGGGACAGTGTAACTGTTATAAATATGAAGAGTTGGCAAATGTCTGAATGTAAATCATGTGACCATGGGGATGTTGCAGTGGTCATAGGTGTGAAAAATGGCCATAAGTCACTTTTTTTAGTGCCGTTGGAACTTTGAATGGTCACTAAAGGAACTGTTGTAAGTCAAGGACTACCTGTATATGTTCTAGCTCTTAGCTGAATCTATAATTGCTTAGTTTTTTTCAATCTTCTGGATAGACAGCATGCAAAAGTGCTGTTGCCGAATGGTGTGTGTGTCAAACTAACAAAACTGAGACCTGACAGCAAAAGATCTGATTGTCGAGCAGCTTCTCACCTTGTGCGTAAAATTAAATTCTTCCTTGATTAAGGAAAAATATGACTTTAAAAAGTCTGCTATGCTTGTCCTTAGATAAGGAAGAATCCTTACTTGTAATATTATTGCACGGTCTGATGAGTTCTTGATCTCCTATTCCCCGATCATTAGAAAATCAAATCTAAATCTTTTTATAATTCATAACCCAGAAATTTAATATGAATCATACCAAAAGCCTTCTCAATATCCAGCAAAATTAAAACAGATGAGTCCAATTGTCTGTGGCTATTTCCAAAATGTACATCCCTAATGAGTATTATAGATGCCAGTCTGTCTGTTTGTTTTTATTAATCCTGACTGAATTGGATAAAGTGAGTTGGATAAATTAGAGATGACACTATGTTTGTACAGTAATCTCTTCTCCAATGCCATAGTTAATATCTTGGCATTTAAGTTAAGCAATGATACTGGCTCATTACTTGCACATCTGGTGGGGTCTTTCCCTGGTTTTAATAATATGGTAATAAGTCTCATAAAATGAAGAGTGGAATGTGGTGAGATTGAATGACTCTTGAGAGCTCTCTAATAATATTAACCAGGGCTCTGGCTAATCAAATTTTTCCCCTGGAGAGGACTCTTGCAACATTAGCGCCTGATATGAAATTGCAGGACTCGTCTATATTTTGTCTCATTCTTCTTGGCGGCTTTATTGGGCTTGTAGAGAGAGTTAATTTGTTTGGTTTACCTATGTTGGGACAGGTGAAAGACTGGGGGAGGGGGTTAGGATCACCTGGCCAATAGGGAGAGTACTAACCAAGAAGAGGTTGCAATGTTCAAGGTAAAGGGAATATCTCTGAGCATTGTGTCTGTATGGAATTATTCTGCTGTGGTTTGTATTGTTACAGAATGTATTGTCCGCTTCAGATTTTGTGGGTTCTGATTTGTAGATGGTGGAAGAAGTTTCTCTCCACCTTTGCTTGGCAGGGTTGTTGTGAATGGTCTTGAACAGATTGCTGACCCTTATAATATAGCCAGGGTGGGCTCTACTTACCTTTACTACCTGTTCTCAACAGGGCTGCGCGCGCATGCACAGAAGCTTCTGCGCATACACAGAAGCATTCTGATGACGTCGGGGTCGGTGGGCGGAGCCTCTCGCTGGTTTTACTACAGGTCCTATAGAACCAGTGCGAACTGGGGGCAACCCACAACTGACTATAGCTGAGTGGAGTGAGGAAGGAGAGGGATGGGATATTGGCCCCTGAGTAGGCCAGATTTAGGTCAGGTTGGGATTAAGAGTTGGGTTGAGGGGGGGATGAAACTACAGCACCCATTAAACTTGGTGTTTACCTCCAAGCACTTGGGCTATCTGGGTGTGGGCAATATTTGTTCTTTGTTGATTGTTCTTTGTTGTAGTCAGGTTAGCCCAATGATGGGATTGGCCCTCTGGAATGGACAGTTGTTTGTATCCAGATGTTTGACCTTCTAGAAAAAATGTTTAATGGGTGGGAGCTTTGGTGGTCTGCAACCATGAATTGTATGGTGATTTTTTACAATGTATTTTAAGATAATTGTTTAATATTATTGTGCTTTGTTAGTATTGGGAACTGCTGAGAGTCTTTTGTGATTTTGCCAGGGTATAAATCTGATAAATAAATTAAAAGTGCCAATTGAGCTATGAAAGTTCTATACCATCCAATTGAAAATCTATCTGAGCCTAAGGCTGTCTCCATAGAGAATACTGCCATAGATTTAACTGTCTTTATTCATTCATCATTCATTCATTCAAACCTTTATTGTCAGAGTACAATAATTTATAATTTCTTTATAATTTCTTGTAGCATCAGTGATAGCGTCAAATTATTTTTATGTTTTGGGGAAAGCTCTTCCATTTCAGTAGGTTTACCCAAATTAATCTGTTGTTGTTTGGTTGTAAAATCTTCTAATTTGTATCACTGACCATAATAGTAAAAATAAAAACCCTGATAGTTAATATACTCCATATTACAAGTTGTCCTCGACTTACAAGCACAATTGAGCCCAGAATTTAGGTTGCTAAGTGAGACATTTGTTAAGCGAATTTTGTCCCATTTTACAACCTTTCTTGCCACAGTTAATAAGTGAATCACTGCAGTTGTTAAATTAGTCACATGGTTGTTAAGTGAATCTGGTTTCTTCATTGACTTTGTTGATCAGAAGGTCACAAAATGGGATAATTTGACCCCAGGACATGGCAACCATCATAAATATGAACCAATTAACAAGCATTCATCTTTTGATCAAGTCACCATGTGGCTGCTGGGGTCATAAGTGTGAAAACGGTCATAATAAGTTACTTTTTTCAGTGCCGTAACCTTGAACAGTCCCTAAATGAGCTGTTGTAAGTCGAGGACTATCTGTACTAAATAACTGGCTACCTCTGGCCTTAATTTCAAAGAAAATATTCAATTCTTTTTGTTGTTTCATCTGACGGGCAACTAGCTTTTTAGCTTTCTCCCAAAATTCCCAAAATTCCCAAAATTTTGTTTCATATATTGTACTTGATCAAAGTAGAATTTTCCCAGATTTACCATAGTTGTCAACTAGGTTTCTAATATAAGTCTGTAATAAAGCAGGCTTTACCTTTTACATTAAGCTGAGTCCTCTTAAGTTTCTCTTAGACATAGCAAAATATCATACCACTACAAATATATGCCTTTAAAATTAGTGGGGTTTCAATTAATTTCATTAAAAATGCCAGTTTTTTTTCCTCCATGTATTTTACAGAAGAAATATTTGTTATTAATGAAGTGTTAAAATATTTTTGGAGCAGAAATTTCTGAAATCTGGCAAGGTTATATTCAAATGTAAACACTGGTTGTTAATTTCAGAAAGATAGATGGGCACAGTGTTGTGCAAACAGAGCAGACTACTCATAAGGAATAATAATGTGCCTTTCTGAACACAGGGAGCTGGTTGCTGACAACGGAAGTAAAGTAGTAAGGGATTAATGCATTAGTGCAGGGGTGGGGAACTATGGTCCTTTTATGGTCCTTTTATGACCTATGGACTTCAATTCCCCAAATTCCTGAGCCAGCCATGCTAGTTCAGGAATTCTGGGAGTTGAAGTCCACAAGTCATAAAGGGGCCATAGTTCCCCACTCTACATCAGTGGAACATATACACACAGAGGATCCTAAGATAAATCAATCACTAATCCAGGCCAGCAAACTAACGTAGCTTACAAAACAGTGCCACTTAGAATAAGATTGTGCCATAAAGGAAGAGGAGCAGAGGTGAAATCCAGCAGGTTCTGACAGGTTCTGGAATACCGGCAATGGAAATTTTGAGTAGTTCGGACAACCGGCAAATACCACCTCTGGCTGGCCCCAGAATGGAATGGAAATGGAGATTTTGCAATATCTTTCCCCCAGGAGTGGGGAGGGAATAGGGATTTTGCAGTATCCTTCCCCCAGGAGTGGGGAGGGAATGGGGATTTTGCAGTATCCTTCCCCTGGAGTGGGGAGGGAATGGGGATTTTGCAATATCCTTCCCCTGGAGTGGGGCGGGAATGGGGATTTTGCAATATCCTTCCCCTGGAGTGGGGTGGGAATGGAGATTTTGCAGTATCCTTCCCCTGCCACGCCCACCAAGTCATGTCCATCAAGCCACATCATGCCCACCAAGCCACGCCCACAGAACCAGTAGTAAAAAAATTTGGATTTCACCACTGGAGAGGAGGAAATGATAATACTAAAGATTTTTCTCAAGTTCCATGTCCCATTCAGATAATATGACTGAATATTACTTCAATATTTCAGTAGGGTTGCCAGGTCTGCTTCCAAAAAATAGCGAACAAGCGGGGGGGGGTGTTAAGTAGTAAAAAAATAAAAAAAAATTTACAATTAAATTATATATTTTCTTACAAACATTTTAACATGTATTAAAATAACCACTTCAAAACTTTACTTAAAATTCAAAACATCAAATATATTATAATAATATGTAAAATATTAAGTTACATTTTAATTTCATCATACAGCTTTTGAATAAAAAAAATGTCCACTATTTTGTGAAAAAAATAGTGAACATAATGTGAAAAAAGTGGACTGTCCGCTCAAATAGTGGACACCTGGCAACACTATATCAGTAATTCCTTTCCTTTCTTTTTCCTCCCGCAAAAGAGGTGTACATAAATGCTATTGGCTTTCAGTATTTTTGCAAGGCTGAAGCTATGACATATGTTGGAGATGGAAAGTATTTTTGAGGGCAAGTACATGAATGCTAGAGAAAATGTAGCCACCTATGTTGAATAGGCTGGTAAGGCCTTAGTGTTTAGCATTGCTCACCCCCAGGTAATGGCAATAGCACCCGAAGTCTGAAACTCAACAGAAGTCATGGCTGCAAAATAGCTGACGTTTACTAGCAAATAAAAGCAGGTCACCAGAGGAATAGCAATCATCAATGCCCTTGGCAGAGTCACCTGGAGAGAGAAGAAAATAAGATGCACAGTGATGAGCAATGTAGACATATAGGTGTGGCACTGCATAACTTTTTTATACTGAGTTCTAAATATATAAACAAAATTTCAGATATTTCTCACATAGTCAAAAAGCGAAGGTAGAGGAGAGAAAATACAAAGATTTCATAAAACAGAAACCACTGTAGTTCAATACGCAAACGCAACACCAAACAACAAATGTGCAGCTATGAAAACAAAATAAGACTAAAAGGAACTTACGGTAGTATATAATATTTCTTATGTTCCTTCAACTGCTGAAAAGTCATAGTTTTGTATTTTAATCTTTAAATGAGTGTTTCAGATTGTGGATTTCAGTGCCCCAAATGCCCCAGCCAACATACACACAGGAAGTCCACATATCTGAACGTTTCTGAGATGTACTACTACATTTAAATACTACCTTTCTTCTATTAGAAGCATGCATAAGGAAACACTCCATTCTTCTCATCCCAACCCCCACCCCAGTTAGTCTGTGAGGTAATCAAGATGAGAGGAAACGAATGGCTCTAAATCAACACAGTTGCTTTGTAAATCAGAATTTGAAAGTGGATCCCTCTGGGTGAATTCCAATACCTCAACTATAATAATAATAATATGATGTAAAACAACATTTATGTTTTTTATGTTGGCTGCAATCCTAAACATACTGAGCTCATTGAAGACTTCAGGACATACTTCTACTAGTGGTAGTATGCTGTCAGGTGAGATGGCTGATAACATAATCTTGAGAGAAAATGAATTTTGTTTGAGATTTAGAGCAAATCCTCTGATATTCGGTGGATTCTAGTGAAGACATCAATTTTTTTAGAATAGGATGAAGAACATACAGGTGCAGAAATTGACGAAGTTTATAGAATAAATACAACATTTGCAAAAGTTCCAAGGACATCTATAAGCCACCCAGAGATGCCTTATAGGCAGATGGATCACATAAAAATTGAATAAATAAATAAATCCTGGGGATTTCTGTGCTAGATAGAGATAGAGACTACCCAAAAGTCTTTACAGATTTAACAGGAAAGTCACAGCAATAATAATTAGGTATTGCAGGTATTGACTTTTCTAAATATTTGGCCTGAGTATGAATTATAATTGTGTCAGTGGAATACAAATGGAGTATGTGCACCTCAGAAGAGGAAAAGTAAATAATTATTTGGAGAGGAAAAAAAACAAGATATAATTTGCTTACAAAGGTGAAGAATTTCACAGCAGGAACAAATAACAAGAAAAGGAGTTGCTTTGTATATAAACCCTCAGCTACAACTATAACTCATATTGACTAATGAGCATGGTAGTTACTGGTATGTTGGGATGGAAGTTAATTTGCATGGAGTTAAGATTCCAAAATTGGGAATTTATGCCCTAAATGAAGATAAAGCAATGTTCTATAAAGAATTTATGGACAGACCAATGTGCTTTTCTTGTGAAAATTAGTACCTAATTAGAGATAGAAATGGAATGATCTCCCTACAAATAGAAACAAATTCTGAAAAAATATTAAAAGTACACAGGATAAATTACTAAAAGTTTTTTTTTTAATTTGATGAACAAGGTACAGATTATTGATGCATGGAGATATGAAATGAAATTCAAGAGAATATACTTATTTTTCTGAAAAACATAAACCTTTTTTTGAAAATATACATGATTTGGATTTCGAAGAACCTGACAACTAATTTGACTACCAAAACCCTTTTCAGATCATAATCCAGTGGGTTTGGTTTTTAAAGGTTCATTCAACCTTTCAGATGAAGGTTAAATGAAATGCTGTTACATATAGAAGCAATAGTGGAGGGCTGTAAAACAAAATTAAAATAATATTTTGAAAATAAACTTGGCCATATAATAAACATCTGCCTGAATTGCTTGAAAGTCTTGGGTTTGGGAAACTTTGCAGGCCCTTTTTACAAGAGCTCCAAAAAGAGACCCTCAGACAAGTAGTGGGCTCCACTTACCTTCTCTACCGGTTTGGAACTTGCTTGCTTTGCTCACATGTGGCGCTTCTGCGCATGCACAGAACCTTCTGCACATGCGCAGAGTGTCCGTGATGACATGCGGGTGGGTCGGCAGAGCCTCCCCGCTGCCACTATCGGTTCTCCTGAACTGGGGTGAACCGGTAGAAACCCACCACTGCCTCAGACCATTATGGAACATTCAGATTGCCAAAGGCAGGCAAGGACATTTTCCTGTTGATTCCTGTTACTTTTTGTTTTGACTCAGGCCAGAAAATACAACTCTCTACTCTTACAGAATTAAGGATGACAAACAATTTCATAGATGAGACCAGAGTACAAGAGTTTTCTGGGAATTTACTAATTTCTATCAGAAGTTCATCCCTAATTTGGAAGACCACACATAGCCACCAACTGAACTTTTAAAGAAAGGATAAAAATTCACAAAGGATGAAAATTCACTACTCAAGAATAAGCAACATTGCAGGAGTTTAAACATTGTTTCTCTTCACAGGCACTTCTCAAGCACCGCAGACCTGCCCACCGATTTGTGGTACCAACCAATGCATCCAATGTGCTGGTTGGATCATTTTGCCTCCAAATTCCTCTCCAGTTTCATTTCATTTTTTTTTTCATTTTATTAAATTTGTATACCGCCCTACTCCCGAAGGACTCAGGGCGGTGAACAGCCATAAAATAAAACATATAGATACAAAATTTAAAATAGAGATAAAACAAATTAAATAAATTTGGCTGAACCATTTTAAAACCCCAATAATTTAAAACCAAATTTAAAATTCCCATTTAAAAAGAGGAAAAGTTTAGGTCAGGCCAGCCTGATGAAATAGGAACGTCTTAAGCGCGCGACGGAAGGTACGCAGATCCGGAATCCTCCGTATCTCCGGGGGGAGCTCGTTCCAGATCGTAGGTGCCCCCACAGAGAAGGCAACATTCCCCCCCAGTTGGTGGGGAATGTTACATTTCTCTCCTTATGTATTTTATTCTAGGTTGCTTCATCCAGCCAAAGGAAATTGTGGCATTTTCATAGAGTTATTTATTGTAAAATTGGCTTTCCAACTGTTGGAAGAAAAATTCCAGGTCCAGTTGCAAGCTGGGAGAAAGGCGCTGGAAATAAAATGGAGGCTGGAGGCTGATTGGAAAGATGATTGATGAAGCAGAACCACATGTGATTCTGGGACAGCTGACAAAATGGAGCTTAGAGTGGGTGGGTTTTTATACCTTCTGGATTCCTATGGGGTCATGTAGGGGTCATGGCTGGCTTTATAGGCAAAAGGGGGAATGCAAATCCTAGGTGTTTGTCTGAGCTAATTTTGTCAACCTTTTGTTTGTTGCTTATCTGAGTTTCTGTCTTCACCCAGTCTTTCTGAATGGATTACCAAATCTGCATTTCTAAAAGCTGGCCTCCTCAGTTTCTGCTTGGGGCAGGGAAACTGGGGCTGTATTCTGCCTCCCTTAAGATTTTTCCCATTTCTCATTTAGGAGAAATACTCTACCCTGACTTTTTAATATTTCCCAAAATATTTCATTCTTCTAGGAGGGGATGGGGCTTCCTACACAACAATGGAGTCACCAGTGGTGGGTTGCTACCAGTTCACACAGGATCGGGTGAACCAATAACGGTGGTGGCGGGAGGCTCTGCCCACCCGCTTGGATGCTTCTGCACATGCGTAGAAGTGCTGCACGTGCATGAGCAAACCAGTAGAGACAGGATTTGGAACCCGCCCCTGGGAAGCACCCTCTAGGAGGGACATCCCAGCTGTTCCAGGACCAAACTGCTCACAGAAACTCTGCAGAAAGCACAGACTCTCTTGTCTTGGCAGGTCAGGTGACCACAGTTTTTAATCCATTTTAATTTTTATATTTCTCCTATATATATCAAGCTCCCAGAACAAGTTTCCAGATGCCCTGCCCATGCCTTCTTTATACTGCTCCCAATGTCACAATTCTGCAGTTAAGCAACTTCATCTCTCCATCAAGGTTAGGCAAGTTAGAAAGGCTGGGGGCAGGGAGACAAACTGTGAATTTGCTAGCTCAAATTAAAGAGCAGCAACAAACACATTGTTTATTCTGGGACTCATATGAATGACCTACAGGAAACCCCACAGGATGAACTATCATCTTTCATGCCTGAAGAAGGGTAACTGTTTCACAATGGTTGTTTATATTTTCCTCTTCCTTAAAGGGAATAATTGTTATGACTGTGTCAGGACAATAAACGGCTGGTTTATGGGAGACTATTTAAAATCCAGTGTTAGGTCCTTAGAGACTTTGGGTGCCTAAAAATAAGGGCAGATCTTGTTTCATCCCGTCATGGGATGACAGGTAAAATCTGTCCATCGAAAGCCAGCTGCATGCAGCAAACCAAATTCACCTTTGTGACCTTGGGACACATTATCAATAGATTTTATTACTGATCTCCAGCTGGTAGAGGGGTATGCCAGCAAGTTTTTAATGTAGTGTTTTAATTGTTGTAGATTTCTTTATTTATACAATATTTTTTTGCTGTTTTAACCTGTAAGCCACTCAAAAACTTGCAAGTAAAATGGGTGGCTATAATAAATTTAAGGAAATAAATGAATTCTGAGCCATGGTGGTGCAGTGGTTAGTGTACAGTGCTGCAGACCAGTGGTGGGTTGCTCCCGGTTCTGTCCTAAGGTGACCAGACGTCCCGCTTTTGGCGGGACAGTCCCGCTTTTGAGCAATTTGTCCCGCGTCCCGCGGCATTTTAAAAAAGTCCCGATTTTTCATTCTGCCTCCTGAATCCCCGCTGATGGCTAGAGGGAAAAAAAACTCTTTAAACTCTTGCCGCGGGGCTTCAAAGGGCCGACCTACAGCTGATCAGTGTTAAAAAAAAAATGAATAGACCCATGCCTGCAAAAATAGAAAAAACAGCCCCTGTTAACAGCTTCCGCTAGGTTAATTAGCTGCAAAAAGCTGCAAAAAGTTCCTGGAGCAGATTTCCCCCACCCTAGCTATACTGAAAACAAAGGCGAAAGCGAAACTAAACCTGCAACATGACAAAAATGAGGCAGAGAGAGATTTCTTTCTTTTTCTTTTTCTTTTTCCTCACCAAAAAAGGTAGGTACAAAACTGCAAACAATGGGAAATTTTGGGCAAAAGAGGAGAGTTCAAGATTTTAAAACACAAAAGAAAAAAAGCTCTATTTAACTAGGGAATTGTAATAATTGAGATACTATTAATAATTGTATATTGTGTTGAAAGCAGAAATGATTAAGTTGTGGTTTGGAGGAATATATGGGGGAAATTATTTGGTTTATTATTATTGGTAAATATAATTAATTGATTTGTAAGAAATTGGATTGCATGGAAATAATTGGAATATTCATGTTCATATTGATTAATATACAAAAAAGATAGTTATATAACTAATTGATTTATATTAAAATGTTGAATTTGTATTAAACAACTGTATTACATAATTACATAATTAACCAATGTGAGGATGGATATAAAAATAGATGACAATGGGAAGGGGTATAATATAGAATAGAAGGGAAAAATTGAATTTGATTAAGATTAGAGATGAGGATGAAGGGTAATATTGTTTTTTTAAAAAAATAGATGAGGAATAAATATGGCAAAAAGGAAATATAGAAATTGTAAATTTAATTGAAATGACTAAACGCTGTTTAAATTTGTGAACCAGCCAAATATTCTGTTCAAAGAAAATACATTGCATGTTTGTATGTGTGTTTCTAATTATTGCTATTTATTCATATTTGTTCTCTTTTATTCTTTAAAGTTTAACAATTCATTCTTAATCTTAATATCTTTATATTTGCTTGGGGTTGGCTTTCTTCCCTTTCATCTTTTTTATTGTACAGCAATCTTTCTCCTCAAACCTACCACCACTCTCTTTTCTTTTCTTTCCTTCTTACTTTCTCTTCCCCCCACCCTCTTTTTCTCCTCCCTACTTCCTCTTCCTTTCTCCTTCTCCTCCTCTCTTCCTCCCTCTCTTACCCTCACTCCTACTCTAATTTCCATTCCTTCATCCCTCTCTATTGCTGTATCCTTTAATGTATATGGACTACTCAGAGGGCTGAAAAAGTTATTTTTGACTGGTCCTCACACTTTTGACCAGTCCTCGAACTTACGACTGTCCTCACATTTTACGTTTTTGCCCTATCTTGTCACCATGGTGAAGAGAAGCAGTTGTGAAATGAGTGACATGGTTGTTAAGAATACTGCACGGGCATAAATGTGAGGATGGTCATAAGTGTGAGGACCAGTCAAAAGTGTGAGGACCTGTCAGAAATGACTTTTCAGCCCTCTGAGTAGTCCCTATACACATAGCCATGGCCACCCGGTCACATGACCAGCTAGCCACGCCCACCCAGTCACATGGCCTCCAAGCCACGCCCACACAATAAGTCACGCCCACAATGGTGTCCTTCTTACCAATGTTAAAATCTGTTCACCTTACCCTATACGCATAGCCATGGCCACCCGGTCACATGACCAGCTAGTCACACCCACCCAGTCACATGACCAGCTAGCCATGCCCACCCAGTCACATGACCAGCTAGCCACGCCCACAAAATAAGCCACGCCCACAATGTCCCTCTTTACCAATGTTAAAATCTGGTCACCTTATTCTGTCCAGTTCTTGAGAACTGGTAGTAAAAGTGGCGGGAGGCTCCGCCCACCCGCCCTGACGTCATATTTGGTGATCTGCGCATGTGCGTGCTCCCATTGCAAACTGGTAATAAAGGTAAGTAGAACCCACTCCTGCTGCAGGCTACTTCTGTTGACTGCCGGCTGCCTGCAATTTGACAGTTCAAATCTCACCAGGCTCAAGTTTGGCTCAACCTTCCATCCTTCTGAGATGGGTAAAATGAGGACCCAGATTGTTGGGGGCAATATGCTGACTCTGTAGAGAGGGCTGTAAAGCACTGCAAAGCAGTATATAAGACTAAGTGCTATTGCTATTCTTGCAGTGGTGGATTTGTTTACAATTTGTTTACAAAGATGATCCATTTCATTGCCTGCAAGGGCCTCAGCTCAGGAAATGGCGCAGCTTTTTTAGACCATGTTTTCAGGTATGCAGGCCTACACAAGCATGTAATCTCAAATTGCAGATCTCAGTTTACCACCAAGTCTTTATTAGACATTAACAGTCATTTGTCATCTTCTCACCATCTGGAATCATGTGGAGAATTTGAGAGATTGAACCCAACATTATAAGAGTGTCTAAGAGGGAGATGCTATGTCTCTTATCAGCAACAAAATTAAATTAAGCTTATGTCACTTGTAGAATTTGCCCACAAAACACAATACATTCCTACATCAGCATGTCTCCTTTTTATGAAAATTATGGCTTCTATGCCTGTACATTGCCCTCCAGAGCTCTTGCATCTGCAGTTCCTCATATCTCGGACTTCCTGCAAGAGAAGCAAGCTGCCCACTGTTTTTTACAGGAACAACTAGATCTGGCAAAACCTGCATACCAGCTGCAGACACCCACAGACAAGAGGGAGCCAAAATTGCCAAAGAAGATTTGATGTGGTTTTTAAGAAAAATGTTGCCTTCTGCCTAACCTTGCCACACGTTGGTCTCAAATTTTATTGGTCCTTTTCTAGTAGTCCAGCATATAAAGTCGATTTCTCAATATGGCTTCAAAGGGGTCTATCGCGACTCACAGTGGCCAGATGGGCGTGGCTGGGTAGGTGTGACTAGGTGCGTGCAGCCGGCTCGGCATGGCTGAGTTGGCACAGAACAAGTCGCATTGTCTAAGTTGACATGGGGACTATTTGGTGCCCCACAAGCTTCTTGCCTCCCCAAATTGCCGGCAGCCAACTGCGTATGTGCGCACACACACACATCCCATTCTGAGTTTGTGGACCTTTATCCACAGAGGAAGGAGAGGTCCTTCTTCCTAAGCCCAGGCATGATTGGCAGCTTGCCAGCCCAGATGTGAATAAAAGTTTCCAAGCTTGGAATGTCTGTGTATGCTGTAAACACAGCACATTAAAAGAGATGTTCTTCTCCCAATCCCAGACATCTGAGTGTTGGCGTTTCACTATCCGGTGGCCCCACGCCCCCCCCCCACACACCCCCGGCAAAGCAGGAGGTAGAGGGCAACACTGCTGCACATGGAAGCATGGAGGAAAAAGCTTGCAGGAAGCAGTTTCCTCCAAGTCCAGCATCTGCCTTGACAGATCTCTGGAGAGAAGGAAGGGGTGGTAGGGAAGATGCACGGGGGGAGGCTGGCCAGGGAAAGCAAGAGGCGGAGGATAACACTGCTGTGCCTGAAGGTGCGGAGTCAAACTTCTGCCTTGACAGTCCTCTGGGGAACAAGAGGAGGAAGCAGAGGAGCGGCTAGCCCGCCAGTCCATCCTTTTTTCCAAAGATCTTTGTAATTCAACCAAGAAAAGAAAAAAAAGAAAGAACATCATTAATATATTATAAATGGGTGCCTGAAGACTGCACAATGCTCTGTTGCAGATCAGCAGTGGCACATTCAATAGTTCCCCTATAAAATCTCTACATTATGTTTTCTAACTCTATAGTTTAAAAATAATCTCCATAGCCAATGATTTTGTAATAAATGCTTTGCTGTTAGGTTGGCCTATATAAAATGGATGATTGCTCTGAGAAATAGCCACAAGTAAACCAGTGCCAGAACTGACAGTAATGTTTATGACGATTTTGTAGAAAGCAGATCAACGTATGAACTCTGTTATATATTCTGCTTCCATGACCTGCAGCAAACATACTTCTGTTTTTGGCATGGACCTACTCTGGCTGTTTCTAAGCAGTAAATTATGCAGCAATTTGTTAATATCTAATGAAACATTAGCTAAAGAATGTGGACAAAAATGGGGAGAAAGTCCACTGAATAACAAACCTCAATCTCAGAATTAAGTCAAGAGTTTCTGAAGTCTTCAAACAATTGTAAATGAAATAATTCATTAGATATGGGAACCTGTTTATTTCTTTAAAAATATTACTCTTAACAGCGTAAATATTGTTACTCTTAATAAGCTAATGCATTTCGAAATCCAAGATTTCACATATTACTTCTTAGAGATCATTATTTATTCCATATTTGAGCTATGTGATAGTAATTAGTAGCATTAAAATAATATAAATATATGGAACATTATGTGAGCTACAAGTACTTTTTTATTTTCTTTGAATATCAGTATAGAGTTATTTTTTAAACGTACCATCAGAAAGGCTCACATTAAGGAAAACTATCAGATTAGAACTTGGAATATTGATCTACTATGCATTTGATCAAATCTTTCAGCACAGATTGATTAGCTCTTTTCAAAATTGTTTCTATGTGGAATTATTTAGTACCAATAAAGGGAAATATAAATAGGTCAGAGTTGAAATGAGGGGTCCTTGGTTGTCTCTGAGCTTGGTTGTTTTCATGCAGATGTTTCATTACCCAATTACCTAGGACTACAACTGATGCTATTACCTACTTCAGGGGTCAGCAACCTGCGACTCTGGAGCCGCATGTGGCTCTTTCACCTCTCTGCTGCGGCTCCCTGTCACTCAAAATATGTGTCACAACCACCAATCTGTGACACCCACTGGCAAGCGATTTAGGCCAACCATGGATAAATCCAAGAAAAGAAAAGTTTCAGAAGAAAACAGAACTTTTAATTCAACTACATATGCTAGTTTTGTGGCTGCTCAAGAAATAGTCAGGCATGGGAAGGGTTTTGTGGCTCCCGGTGTTTTATTTTCTGTGGGAAATGGGTCCAAATGGCTCTTTCAGTGTTTAAGGTTGCAGACCCCTGACCTAGTTTGAATAATGAAAGATCTGCAAGAAAACAACCAAGTTCAGACAGCGCCAAGGACCCTCAATTATTTAGTTATCTGATAGCAGCACAGCACAGAAAAAACATTTATAACTGAAATAATCCCATGGAAAAACAATTTTAAAAATAACAAACCACTCATTATTCAATTCTCAGACCTTTTTGCTATTTTCAGTAGACATAGTATTTAAATATGTTGTTAACTTGCTTTCAAAAAGATTTTTCTTAATCTTGAGTATGTATATCGTGTTTCCCTCAAAATAAGACCCAACCGGAAAATAAGCACTAGCATGATTTTTCAGGATGGTAGTAATATAAGCCCTACCCACAAAATAAGTCCCAGTTAAGGTCGTCAGCCAGATGGACACCACATTTTTTCTTAATCTTGAATATGTATACCATATTTCCCTGAAAATAAGACCTAACCAGAAAATAAGCCCTAATGAGTCTTTTGGAGCAAAAATTAATATAAGACCCGGTTTTATTTTCGGGAAAGCGCGGGAAGTTATTTGTTGATTTTGAACTCACGAAGTAACAAGGTATTTGGAACTCTTTGGGATGATCTATACTAAAGCCATTTCTCCTTACTAGGTTACTACAGGTAGTCCTCAATTTACGGCCACAACTGAGGCCAAAATTTATATTGCTAAGTGAGAAATTTGTTAAGTGAGTTTTGCCCCATTTTATGGCTTTTCTTGCCACATTTGTTAAGTGAATCACTGCAGTTCTTAAATTAATAACATGGGTTGTTAAGTGAATCTGATTTCCCCATTGACTGCTTGTCAGAAGGCTGCAAAAGATGATCACGTGACTCCTGGACACTGCAATTGTCATAAATGTGAGTCGGCTGTTAAGCATCTGAATGTAAATCACGTGACTATGGGAAAATGCTACAACAGTTTTAAGGGTAAAAAATGGTCATAAGTCACTTTTTTCAGTGATGTTGTAACTTTGAACAGTCACTAAAGGAACAGTTGTAAGTTTTAGGACTACCTGTACAAGAGTTGGCAACCTGTGGGATATATATTATTTTTTATTTATTGTAATTTGTCAAACAGGAATGAAAACAGAAATAATATAATAATACAATGACAGCGACGAGAGGCACATTAGTGGACTTGTGCACGCCCCCTCTACGGACCTCTCAAGTACGAAGTGAGGTCCACGGAAGTCAATTTGTGACTAAAACTGTGAAAATTTGTAGCTGAGACAATTGAATCAGGTAGAGAATTCCAGACTTTGACAACTCTTATTACAAAAATCGTATTTTTTACAATCAAGTTTAGAATGATTTACATTGAGTTTAAAGCTGTTGTTCGCATGTGTATTATTGCAATTAAAACAGAAAAAGTCATTTACAGGCAAAACATATATGCCTCAACATATCTTATGTTTTCCCAAAGTTGACAGGGCAAAATATTTGCTTTTCAAATTCTCAACTTTCTTCCAGAGGCTAAATATTTTTTTAATCCATTTATATATTATCCAGAGCTCCCTCACAAAATAACACCCAGTTTTTATTCCATTCAGTTAGTTGTGTTTCTTTCTTGAGTATCTAAAATATTACTACATGTTTGTTTCATAGGATTTTGATTTAGTATTATCTACTCCTAGATTATTATCTACTCCTAGAGACCTTAGCATTCTTCATTTTTAGATGTAATTCAAGCATATAGACCCAGATTGTTGGGGGCAATATGCTGACTCTGTAAACCATTTAGAGAGGGCTGTAAAAGCACTATGAAGCAGTATATAAGTCTAAGTGCTGTTGCTATTACTATTGCTAGTAGTCTTGGAACAGAATTATTCCTTACTCTCTTCACTTTATTTCATTATCTTCTCTGTGTTCATATTAGGGTTGTGGAAGTTTCAGAAATGCCTCCGAAGAAATGCTTCAGTCTTTGACCAAATGCATCACCTATTTTTCGTAATTGCTAAAGGTTATGTAATTCTATTCATTAAAACAGCACCAGCATTATTTTCATATTTCCAAACAGCACACATCTAGACATTCCTCACATCAGGTTTAAGAAAGCAGCCTCCTCATCAGTTCATTTTTTTTTAAAGGTCTCTACAGGGTTTTTCACGTTACAATGGCAATTGGGACCAGAATGTCTATTGCTAAGTGATGTGGTCATAAACCATGATGTTACATGAAAGCATTGCTTAGCAATGGCAGGCCCGTTTGTCTTGTAACCCCAGGACTATGTGGGTTGTTAAGTGAGGACCTCGTGTATGAAAAGTAATATAGGATGAGGTAGCAATAGCAATAGCACTTAGACTTATATACCACTTTACAGTGCCTTACAGCCCTCTCTAAACGGTTTAGAGTCAGCATATTTCCCCCAACAATCTGAGTCCTCATTTTACCAACCTCGGATGGATGGAAGGCTGAGTCAACCTTGAGCCTGGTGAGATTTGAATTGCCAAATGGCAGGCAGCAGGCAATCAGCAGAAGTAGCCTGCAGTACTGCACTCTAACCACTGCGCCACCGTGATAGAGTCCCAGAGAAATAGTCAGAGCTATGGATGGATGTCACAGATGGGCATTATGGCGCATGGGCAGGTGGTTGGGTGCTGGGCCAGACACTAAGGACACACAGGGATGGACAGGCAATAAAGCAGCAGGAGTGACTTGCAACTTCCTGCTAACTTTTCCATTGACTTTTCTTGTGGGAAGCCATCAAAGAAAGTCACAGATAGCAACTATAGGACCACAGAACAGTGCCACTATCTGCTTCCAAAAAATAGCGGACAAGTGGGGGGGGGGGGTGTTAAGTAGTAAAATAAAATTAAAAAAATACAATTAAATTATATATTTTCTTACAAACGTTTTAACACACCATTTTAGGTCAGTCGACACAAGCTACAATACATTTTAAAAATGTGAACTGTACATAATTTTATAATATATTTTTATTTTAATCTCATCATTAATTTTATCGGAGAATCGAGTTCAATGGATATTTGATCTTTGTCTCATTCTAACTTATGAAAAAAAAGACAAAACACGATTCTCCTATCCTTATTCTCTTAGACTATACAACTTTAGATTACGTACCATTTCATCATAAAGCTTTTGAATAAAAAAAATGTCCACTATTTTGTGAAAAAAAATAGTGAACATAATGTGAAAAAAAGTGGACTGTCCGCTCAAATAGTGGACACCTGGCAGCCCTAGGTCACTCAGTGGAATGCAGGGTAGCCAAAAGGGCAGAGATTAGGAGGAGGTGGGGAAGGTTGGAGGGGGGGAGAGTTGAAGCATTCATGCAGTCATAAATGTGGGCAGCTTGCCAAGCACTTAAATTATAATCATGTAACTGCAGAGGCACTGCAAGGGCCACAGCGTAGACAGGATATAAGAGATAAGAAAGTAACTCACAATCAGGCTTGCAAGATTTCGTCATTAAGCCTATCTTAATGAAGTATAGTTCATTATACTTCATTAGTGCGTGTTTCTTGGTTTTGTGTAGCCAAAAGGGCTGACATCACTCCTTTTCACAAGGAAAATCATATAATTGACAATTGTGTATGCAAAATTGTAGAGTCAACATCTATCAGGTCTTAAGGCTGTGAAAAAAGTTATTTGATTTACAGCAATGTCACATATATACAAATAGGCTTCAATTGCTGTCAGGTACAAAGGTTCAGAAAAATATGTTAAGCTGCAGCACAGAAAATTTCTTCAAGCTTATACACAAGAATCTAGTCAACTAATGGCCAGCATTAAATTGGCATTAGATAAGGGTCAAAGGAATTCAAGGGAACTTGGACTTGGATCGTTTGTGGCAACATAAGTACTCTAAGCTTATGACATGTTTAATTCTGTCTCCAGTGCCACCTGCTCTTCTTCTATAATTACATGCCATAACTGCCATCTTGAGGGGTTTTTTTTAACCTCCCCATGGATGCTGCTGGATGGCTTATTGATCTGAACAGAACTTTACACTAATTATATTTATATTAATGCAAAAGAAAATTAAAAGGCAACTGTGTGCAACATAACTGTAGCCATTTTTCTATGTACCTGATATTACAATTCACAAAGTTTAAGCTGTTGGCCATTTGATGGCTTCAGCTTTAACAAGTGACATTTAATTCATTAAAGCAGTCCTGTTGGTTTTTTCATGCAAGCCTAAAAATGGATGAGCTTTTGAAAGAATGCCATGCTTGAATTTTTTCTTGCCCTAAATACAGAGATACATTCCCCCCCCTCCCCCCCCCCCGCAATTCTAGTTAATAGCCTAAGAAAGCCTCTTTGGAAATTGCAGCATTTTCCAGCATTAAATTGTGCTAATGTAAAAAGAGGAAATAGGATTACCATATGCCAGTTCCATAAGGCAGGGTGACCTAATGGTACGTGCATTGTATTCCATGTGTTCTAATATGATGCAAATGTGATATTTTAATCAATTCATCATGGCAACATTTATTGAATGCAGAGAACAGGATTGCCCATTGAACCGCCACTAATTTAGAAATGCAACATTTTTGAATAGAGCTAAACTATAGCTAGATGAAGACTATACTCTGCATCCTATATACTGTATACTATACTCTATATTATGAACATTTTCTTACTAATGAAACCTGATGCCACCTAATGGCTTGATATTCTTTTAGCATCTATATATGCTCAGGAGCGTATTCTCTAACAAGCATTCCTGCTGGACGCAAATCTCCAACAAAAAGAAATCTAGAAATTCTCATTTAAGATAGTGACATTGTAAGTATCTTCTTTTCCTACCTATACTGTAGATGCCTGTCTAGCCTTATTAGAACAATACCATGCCACTAGTTCTACTAGTCAGTGACTTCTACTTTTTTCAATTTCTTTAATGAAAGCTGGGAGCCTAAGCCAAACAGGCAGAAATGACCTGTACAGACAATTTCCAGAAAATTGGGTCATTTGATAACCCTGAGTGTCAAATCTGCAGATCTAAACCAACTATCTATAAAATGTCAAAATGAAATCACAATTCAGGTATCATCCATAAATTAATCTATAATGTATTAATCTATTAAAAAATTAAAAGCAGTCTTCACTCACATCAGGTTTTTTAATTTCTTCAGTCACCGTGTTCAAGACGTTCCATCCATCAAAAGACCAGAGACCTTGATAAAATGCAATTCCAATAGCTCCAGCCTCCATATTGGTGTTTTGAAACGCATCTTGGAAACTGTGAGTTTGCCCCTGAGCAAGCAGCACTAGTCCTCCCACTGCGATGACCAATAGTGCCAAGAGTTTGGCAGCCGTAAATATGTTCATCATGGACGTCGCTAACCTGACACTGAGGCAGTTGACCAATGTCAGGAAGAGGATGCAGCTTATAGCGGTGCATTTGATCATGACCTGCGGAGGGGAGCAGCCAGAATAAAATGGCACCAGAGCATATTCTGCAAAGCTCAGTGAGACAGCTGCCACGCCAGCAGGCCTTACCACAATGATTGAGGTGAATGCAAAAAGGAAAGCTGGAAGGGACCCAAAAGTCCTCAGGATGTAAATGTAGTCACCCCCAGATTCTTTGATTAAAATTCCCAACTCAGCATAGGACAGAGCTCCAAAGATGACCACCAAACCACAGGCTGCCCAAATAATGAGACTACCACCAGGGCTCCCTATGTTATGCAGTACCCATTCTGGTGACATAAAAATACCTGATCCAATCATAGTTCCAGCTACGAGTGAGATAGCGCTGGTTAAGCCAATTTCTCGCTTCAAGGTCAAGTTCTCTGACATCTCACTTGGCTGAGCAGCTGAGTTTTGGAGGTTGCTTCTGCTCTTCCCTATGGTAGGACTTGCCATGCTTGTTTCTTCAGCAGAGTGGAGCAGGTCTGTCCATTGCGAAGAATAAATTAGAATTCACACTTTGAGTTAAGTTAATGATTGCAGGCACTGAGTGTCTTCTCACGTTTGGCTAGTATACATGAAGTCCTCAAAGCCCTACCTTGTATGAAACATTAAGGTTATTTTTACTTGTAAGAAGCAATTTAGGATGGGAAACACAGTAGTGAATTGTTTGAGCTCTGGTAACTTATCCTTTTGATTTTCTAAATAAGCTGAGAATCTTCCTGCTCTTAAGGGCTTCTTTTATATCAGTTTGCATCAAGGTAAGTAGTTGTTGTACTTAGTCCCTTCAGAAGATAAAAGAAAAGCAATTGGGAATATTTTACATCCACCTTCTTAGAAAACTATAGTATAACTGAATGGCTTGAAGTCGTTTGAAGTCCCATGAAATAAGTATGGTATTGTATATGACACAATGGCACTGTTCTCCTTCGAGGGAGAAGTCAATGGGCTGGGAAAACATCAAAGAGGAATTACTTGACCAGCCTACTAATTCTTATGGAGTTGGATTCAGACCCAAAGAGAGTCATGAGTATGTCTAACTTAAAACTCTGCTTAATCTGCCATTTCATGGAACTCAGTGAGGTGCCCTGATCTCCCTCCCTTCCTCCCTCCCTCCCTCCCCCTCCTCCTCTGGAGGTATGGTGAACATTTTAAGTTTCATTGCTGGAGTCCTGGCAGCAACTGAACATGTCTTCCTAATATTCCTTGGTTTTCAGAGGCAACAAAACCACATACCCTCAGCATTGTCAACAACAAAATCAAATTGGGGGGGGGGCGGGGTGTCTCAGTGATGCCCTTGAGCCTAAGTTCCTAAAAAAGTCTAATTTGCTCCCACATACCCCCAAACGCAAACCAACACTAGTACTCAATCAGAGATTTAGCCGCACCCTCATAAGAACCAAAACAACCCCTGTATCTTATTGTTATGAATAGTATCAGTGGCTACCAAGCTCTTCTAGAAACATCACACTAAATCCCATGGCCATCACCACTTTATGGAGTTCCCAAGATGTGTTTGTGGGGAGTTTTATCATATAGTCACCCTTAGGAAAACAAATGCCTATTCCCACCCATCCCACAACACAGGCAGACAGTTGTGCCAATGCACGATTCTCACACTGTATCAAAGCAGTCTATCCTACTCTGGTGCCAGCGCAATAGAACAAAATCTGGCAAAAGCAGTTTGTGCAGTCTTTGGAATCACTTGCCTGTCAACATTCCAGCTAAGGTAAAACTACTCGTGACTTCCAGGGATGAGGTTTAGATATTGGTGAGTGGGAAAGTGTTGGTTTTTGGAATGTTTGTCACAATATTCAGCCAGATCACTTCCAAAATATCTTAGTTTAACAGCAAGTCATCAAGATAATCTGGCTGTCTCTGAGCTGCAAATAGCTTTGACCCTGTACAAGGTAGCTTTCAATATTACCTATTTTTACTTGAGTACCATATGTTTTAAAGTTAAAAAAATGTTTCATTTTCTGTTAGATGGGCTGTGTACTACTATATGAGTATTATGACTGTCATAAAATGGATGACAAAAGAGAAGTTATTTAGGATTTAGGGAGTGAGGATATACCTTGGTGGTAGAAGGGGGATAGATTCCTCCCATATTTGCTTCCTTGTATCAGGGATGTGTGCCACCACATTGTAGATAATAAGGACATCTACCGTGTTTCCCCAAAAATAAGACCTGTCTTTTATTTTTTTGAACCTAGAAATAAGCACTTCGCCTTATTTTCAGGGAGGTCTTATTATTTGGGGAGGGTATGGAGCAAGATGGGGTTCATCTTGCCGTCTTATTTCCAGCTCTGCATTTAAATATTTTTGGGGAGGGCTTATTTTCAGGGGGAGGCTTATTTTAGTGGATGCGCTCAAATGCCCGATTGGGCTTATTATCAGGGGATGTTTTATTTTCTGGGAAACAGGGTACTACAGCATAGTGTTTCAGGTTGTGGTAGAGAACAATGTGTATTTCATGGGTGTCTTATGCAAAGGGTTCCAGTTCTTGTGACACCTTATTTTTGAGGTTCTGACTCACACTATGGCTAGAAAAAGTCTTCCTATGGCAGTCCCATTGATGCTAATGAATGGGATGTTAGTTGGTTCCATTGTCTAGGGAAAAAAGCTTAAGCAAACAGCTTCTGGTGATGAAAATGGCAGCTTAGATGCCTCCAACATTCTAATCTTGGAGATGATGGGACAGCTTGTTTTGCTCCCTGCACAGCAAGGGCGCCCTATCTCTTCTAAAAACCAGAATTGTTCCATATGAACCCTGGATTGTCACTCCTTGCAAGTAAATTGCAGAAACAAAATTTTGAGATGAGTGTCATCTCTCTCTCTCTCTCTCTCTCTCTCTCTCTCTCTCTCACACACACACACACACACACACACACACACACACACACACACTTTTTCGATGTATTCTTCCTTGTAGCTAAAGAGAAACTTTCTTTGGATCTTTGGAAAGGGCCTGGTGGCTCAGCAGACTGATAGCATTGTGATTAACACCAGCTGTCTGCAATTACTGTAAGTTTGAATCTCACCAGGCTCAAGGTTGACTCAGCCTTCCATCCTTTCTAAGGTAGGTAAATTGAGGACCCAGTTTGTGGGGGCAATAAGCTGACTTTGTATAAATATACAAAAGTATGAAGGCTATTGCTTAACGCATTGTAAGCCGCCCTGAGTCTCCAGAGAAGGGCGGCATATAAATCATTTTTTTTAAAAAAATGAATACTTCTGTTTAGAGACTTTATTTCTGGAGCTATATTTATATTGAAGTGTTAAGAATTTTTTCTTATATTTGTCTGAGTTGCAAAAACTTGGAAATGAAAGAAACTCAGAGCATCTAAACAGAATTAAGTTGATTTTTTATTTTTGAAAGACTATTTTTTGATGAATCTTATGTTCTTCAGCTTGGAGCATCAAATTGCTCTGCTTGTTTTTTCTATCTACCTTCCCATCATTTGGCTGGATTTACAAACAAGGACTGCCTCCTTTGAATTAAAGGCTGTTAATAAATGTTTTGCTAGCAGTGTATGATATAGACCATGGTTCCACATAGGGGTATCAAGATCAGGGTTTAGAGATGGGCAGCAGCTTCCACTGTCTCTTATGAATATGATTATTTGACATCTTGGGTACAACATTAGCACAATCTTTAGAAGTTTAGTTTAAGATTTTGAAAAACTTTTTAAAAAAATATATATTTTTTTGATAAGATTTCAGTGGAAATTAAAACATTTAATGTCAGGATGGAACTTTTGGAGAAAAAAAATCAGAAATTAGGGATCTGAGGAGAGGACTGGACAATTTGGCAGGGCAAATTTGGCTCTGCTGGAACTCAGAGAGAAGGAACTCTGAGGTTTAGGGTTATTCTAAATAGAACCCTTTTGAAAATATATGAAAAATGTTTATTCAGGCATTAGTTGATTTGTTGAGCTGGGAAGAGGAACAGATGGTGGGACAATTGGACAAGGTCTTATCACATAAATTCACATCAGACTTCAGTGAGAATTTCTTCATGGAATCAAATCAATTATATATACTGTACATCCCCAAAGGCTCCAGTTATAGTTAACGGTGAATTGATTAACCATTTTTATATTCAGAAGAGGGACAAGACAAGGTATCCTCTGTCCCCTTTGCTGTTTATTTTGGTTTGTAAAGCTTTGAATAGAGATATTAGACAAGATGAGAAGATAATGGGCTTAAAAATAAAAATAAATAAGACCTTTAAATTGAGAGCTTTTGCTGATGTTTTGGTTTTGATTTTATAGGATTCCCTGAAAGGGATTGATTCTTTGATGAAAAAACTGAAATGTTTTGTTGTGCCAGCAAGTTTTACGATAAATAACTAGAATACAAAGATGTTGGTTTAAAATATGACTCAATCAAATCTTTATTCAGTCATAGACCAGCAAATAAAATACAAAAGTTAATTAAGACACAAGAAAAATATAGTTATTCTAAAATATCTAAAAAGGATTAGGGTTAGTGCTGTGGTATACTGTGCAGATTATAGAACAGTACTTGACTGTAGTCAAGGGAATAAAATTAGATTGATGCAATAATATCATATTGAGATAAAACAGATTGGATTGATCAGGATGTTTAATAAAGAGTAGAAATAATAATTGTTAGGAAGCACCTGCACAGAGAGGGCAATAGAGAATAGCATGTTCCATTGATTCAATTATTTCTCCACTACATAACACAGTCTCTGTTCAAAGGGGATTTTTTTGTATCTTCCTTCAGTAGCAGCTGTTGGGAGGGCATCGAATTGGACTAGGCCCTTCTGAATGTTAGGATTGTTATGCGATTGAGATGTCCAGTCCAGCTGGTTGGAGAGAATGTTCAGAGTGACTCAAGAAGGTATTTCTGGGTAGGCTGGAAAGTCTGCTTGCAGCTCTAAATCAATCGCTTGCTATTTGAGATCTTTCCGGTGAATGTAGATTTTTAAAAAATCATTTTATCAGTGTCACAAGTAAATGCCTTATTCTTGAATGGAGGATATATATGCTCATGGGGTATCAAGGGTTAATTTATTCTTTCCTTCCTAATGTATTCATATGTAACCACTCCTACTTCTTAACTCCGCCTTAATGATATAAAAGGAGATAACACTCTCCTCCTTCTCGCTTCTTTCTGCAATCACTCTGTGAATAAAGAATGCCTTCTGTAAATAAACTACCTTCTGTTTGAATATAAAAAGTCTGAATCTATTATTGAGTCTGATCCTCGAATTATGGCAACAAGCTGGTAGCAGAGGATGGTTGGCTGACTCAATGAGAAACAGACATGCCAAAGAAAGAAAACTCCAGAAGCAAAAGAGAAAGACCCAACACCAGGGCACACAACAAAGATATGGAAACAGATCAAGAAATGATCGATGAATCGACAATAAAAATGACAAAAGGACTCGAAAATCTCACTACAGACGATGAAGAGGTAATCAAAGAACCCAGCAACCAAGAAGCAAACGAAACGGAAAACAACACACTCAGAATAGAAATACTGAAGTTACTGAAATGTCAAAAAGACGACAAAAATCTCATCGCGAACCTCCAAGACATCATAAAAGCCAACGGAGCAGCGAGAGAAAACTACTTCAATGCATCAGAAACAAAAGATCGCAAAATGGTAAGCAGATTGCCCACAGAAGAAAATGTAGCTGAAGAAAAGACCAGCGATCCCGCGCAAAATTTTGAATGGCAGCCATCTTGGTTTTGTCAGCCCGCCAAAATGAATGACTCACAATCAATCAGAGAGCAGAGTTCAAAATGGCTGGCGCGAAAAGCTCTACACAACATAAGAAATAAAAAAGAAAAATTCAATTCATCAGAAGAATCCGATACAGACACCGAAGAAACATCAACCGAACTACAAATCGAAGCGGCTATGAAAACACTCTTCGCAGCCTTCGGCCTGAATCTAAAAATCTCAAGGAAATCAACGAAAGTACCAAAGACTGTAAATCGAATAACAAAGAAAAGACAGACTGCACAATCCAAGGACAAAGATACAGAAACAAACGAACAAGCGTTCCTGCTTCCATCCACTCCGAATCGATCAACGAGAGTGCTAACGCCCGAACCCAGAGAGCCTTGCAAGTACTCGCCCACACCGCAAACGATCCTGGGAGCCAGAGGCCTCAACCGAGACGACCACAATTAAAAGAAGCAAGCACCGATCCACACCTGGATGCCTAAAGTCGAACTGGAGAGCGAATTATCTGAGGAAGAGCAATACAAGGGAGCTGCAGCAACGAGAACCTCTCCCGACAGCTCCTGGAAGGAAATGAACAGCGCGCATGCGCAAACACACACAAACGAACACAGAGACTTTGAAGAACAGAGAGAACCATTCAGACTAGTCGCAAGCATACCTACACTATTCTGCAGTTACCAGCATCTACAAGACCATGGACAGCCTCTAGTTGTAAGTAATGCAGCAAATAACATTGGATACCTTCCTAATGATTTTCCAAAATTGAGAATAGACGGTATTAATTTACAGGAATGGAGTCAGCAGCTCCAGGTTGTTTTTTTAAAAGAGAATTTATTGTTTTTCATAACTAACCCTCCCAAAAAACCATGGACTCTAAAATTGGACTGCCTACACCACAGAGCATTCTACTTACTAATATCTAGTATATCTCCTGCTATCTATCATAGTATTAAGCATAATCTGACTGTATCAGAAATAATTCATTGCATGTTTAAATTGTTTCATAGTGAAAGTGTGGCAACCACAACAAGAATGTCTAAAAATTTCTTCTCAGCCAGGATAAAACCTGGAACTACTGTAAGTGAACATTTGCTATCTCTAAACACAACTAGAGCAGAACTTCATTTAAGGGGAGAAATAATATCAGATCAGACAATGAAAAGTATTATCCTTAATTCATTAGACTCATCATGGGATAACTACATAACTCACTTGGACACAATTAATTTAGGACACCTATCTATAGAGAGTTTATCAAATAGATTAATAGCTGAAGATAATCTGAGAAGAAGCCGCTACAGAGCATACAAAGAACACAGACAGACCAAAAGAGTAGTATTTCAAGACAGATACTCAGAACCAATTGAGTGTTATAATTGTAGATCCAAAGAACATTATAGAAGAGATTGTCCAAAACATCTTAAAGAAAGACAAGACCACGACACTAGAAATAGATACAATAACAGACAATCATCTATTGATAGATACAGATATAGAAACTCACCAAACTTTAGAGAACGTAGAGGGGGCAGAGATAACTCAAGAGATAGAAAGTCTGGATCATTAAATGGATTAGATAAACACACCATAACCAAAAACCAAAATTCAAAGGATAATGCCTGGCTCATTGATTCTGGGGCAACAAATCACACAACACATAATAAGAAAATATTATCTTCCTTCATAGAAGATAAATTTGTAATCAAAGTAGCTAATCAAGAGGAAGTCCAAGTCATTGGAAGAGGAAATGTAGATTTACCCGGTTTAGGGAAAATAGAGGGGGTTTTATTAATACCCGAAATACTTCATAACATTCTTAGTGCAATAAAGTTAAGCAGAGACTCCAACATAAATGTAATATTCTCAAAGGAAAAGGCAATTTTAGAGAAAAACAAAACAAACTTAGGTAATGTGATTATCAAAGGAGATTTACCATATCTGGTCACAGAGGAAAAATGGCTTCACAACATTGATTCAAACATGGAAGATGACACTAGCATAGAAAATGAAAATAACAGTAACAGTGACAATGAGGAACACGAAACAGAACATAACAATGAAACCACATCTGTAAACGATACACATAATAACAAAAGACCAACTATTGGAAAACCAATTCATGATGAATGTGCACATATATTACATAGAAAATTAGGACATGCTAGTTTTCCTGTAATACAAAAAATGATTGAACATGCTGAAGGTGTCAAAATAAAAGATTGTAAAAATTACTTGGAATGTTCAGTATGTAAGTCCTCAAAACTCAGAACCAAACCCAGACCAAAAAAGGCAACAAGATCATCAAATCACATATTTGATCTAATACATATGGATCTAGTTGGTCCATTATCTCCATCAATCACATACAAGAAACGATACTTTCTTACTATTGTAGACGACTATAGTCGTTATGGCTTTGTCTACACTTTAAGGCACAAAGATGAAACATTTCAAAAGTTTAAAGAATTTTACAAACGTGTAGAAACACAACACAATGTTAAAATAAAGCAGATCATGACAGACAGGGGATCTGAATTCATGTCAAAGGAATTCTCCCAATGGCTAAAGGAAAAAGGAATGTTACACTTCACTTCTAGCCCTTTCTCTGCATTTCAAAATGAAGTAGCGAATGAAAAAACTCGACACTACAAACCATGATTAGATGTACATTAGAAGATGCTGGTTTAGGCAAACATTTCTGGTCAGAAGCACTTTTATACTCCAATTATACCCTAAACAGAACTTGGTCTAGTGTCATAAACAAAACACCATATGAATTGATGTATAGTAAAAAACCCAAAATAGCTCACATGCATGTATTTGGAGTAACGGCAGATGTACATATACCAAAACAATTGTGACGTAAGGGAGATAATGTATTTAGAAGGCTCAGATTCATGGGCTATGAAACAGGCACAAAAGGATACAGATTTATTGACAATAATAACAAGTTCATAATTTCTAGGACAGCTGTATTTCACGAACAGGCCAATTGGTCTAAGATACATCTTAATGAGATACTCCCAACAACAAGACCAGACATTAAAAATCAAGATAAGACAGAAAGAGAAGAACATAATCACAATACACAAAAGGGCAACAAAAAAACATGGATGGGAAACTGTCCAAATATCAAAACAGATTCATTAACACAAAAGGAAGCAAGATATTTACACGATAACGATAGCAGGCCAGAAAGAACAATTAGAAGTAGCAGGAACCAGGTACCAAATAGATACAAAGATTACATAATGCACATAAATGACAATACATCAACACCCAATACATATGAAGAAGTATTAAAACTTCCCACAGAAGAAAGAAAAAAGTGAGAATTAGCCATGGCCAAAGAAATGGACAGTTTACGAGAACTAAAGGTATTCACCCCAGCTCCAGCACCAAAAGACAAAACAGTTATTGGCACTAGGTGGATATTCAAAATTAAAAATCTGGAAGAAGGAAATACTTTATATAAAACAAGACTAGTTGCACAGGGCTACGCTCAAAAGTATCCTGAGGACCATACCGATACATATTCCCCCACTGTAAGGACTGAAAGTGTTAAGACAGCTTTAGTAATAGCATCAGCCCTTAATCTTGAAGTTTTTCAATATGACATACAGACCGCATACCTACATGCAAAACTAGATAAAGAAATATACGTGAGAGCCCCTCACAGCCAAGACACAAATAGAAACGAAACTTGGTTACTAAACAAAAGTTTGTATGGATTAAAGCAATCCGGCAAACATTGGTATGAATGTTTGGTCAACGTACTCAAAACTATGAATTTCAATGCCACAACTGCAGACAATTGTTTCTTTGTTAGAAGAGATGGTGATTCAATAGAATTTGCATTAATCTATGTGGATGACATTTTGTATATTGGTAAACATAAAGAGAAAAGAGATACATTCGTAATCAAACTAAGTGAACATTTTTCTTTAAAATCATTGGGTAAAGTAAACAAATATCTTGGAGTTCAAATCAACAAAACTAAAAAGGGATTTAGATTATCTCAGAAAGATAAGATTATTGAACTCTTAAACAAATGCAATATGAATGATGCAAAGCCTTGTGATACACCAATGCAAGCTGACTTTTTAAAAAATATGAATGAATCATCTCCTGAGTTTAATGATAATACACTTTACAGATCAGTTATTGGTTCCCTTCTGTATATTTCCAATTGGACCAGACCGGGTATTGCCCTACCCCTTAATTTATTATCCAGATATGTAAGTAAACCCTTAATTTATCATTGGGAAGCCATTAAGAGAATACTAAGGTATTTGAAACACAGCTTAGACTATTGTTTATTGTTAGAGCCCAACAATGATAAAGAGCCCATTCTCACTTGTTACGCTGATGCAGATTGGGCAGGTGACACTAAGTGCAGGAAAAGTACTTCCGGCTATGTATTCTTTCTTAACGATTGTCCAGTCTACTGGTATACTGGAAAACAAGATTTAGTAGCCACATCAACGACTGAGGCAGAGTATATTTGTTTGTCTAAAGCGTCTAATAACCTCGTATGGTTCAATGATCTATTATCAGATGTTTGGAAGAGTCCTTCATTACCTTTCATTATACATGAAGATAACAAAGCTGCAATAGAGATATCTAGAGCGGATGCTATTGGTCAAAGATCTAGACATATAGATATCAAATACAAGCATGTAAGACAATTATCTCAAAATGATTTTATTAAAGCTATTCATTGCGAAACCACAGAACAAATAGCTGATATATTGACTAAGCCTTTACCACCTAAACAACATAAATATTTAACTTCAAAGTTACAGGTTTTATATTGTTCTGAACCTGAATGTAATTACTGTTGTATGTCGAATCAGCATTTAGAGGGGGATTTGTCACAAGTAAATGCCTTATTCTTGAATGGAGGATATATATGTTCATGGGGTATCAAGGGTTAATTTATTCTTTCCTTCTTAATGTATTCATATGTAACCACTCCTACTTCTTAACCCCGCCTTAATGATATAAAAGGAGATACACTCTCCTCCTTCTCGCTTCTTTCTGCAATCACTCTGTGAATAAAGAATGCCTTCTGTAAATAAACTACCTTCTGTTTGAATATAAAAAGTCTGAATCTATTATTGAGTCTGATCCTCAAATTATGGCAACAATCAGATATGCCATATTGAGAATTTAGAACAGTTATAAGGCAAAATTGTTTCCTAAAATTCCTTTATGTTTGGCAGCCCCCAAATCCATTTTTAGAAGGGAAATAAATGATAGCTAAACAAAAAAGACTTGCTGAATTTTTCTCAAGGAGTGCATAACTTAAAAAACAAGAGAAGGTTTTGGAAGGCTTTACATGCCATTGATTTCCTTTTGTTCAGCTAATGGAAAGATTTAAGTTGGATAAGAAGAATTATGAACTTGGAAAACAAGGGCCATCAAAGGGGCAGGATGAGTCAATAAGGAGTCTAAGTCGTCTTTTGAATCAGTGCTTGTAATACTGTTTTTGGTGACCTTTTCTTTCTACTCTCTTTTCTCTTTCTCTTTTATTAGCTACTGTTGCTTGCTTAGTTAACAGAAAGGGATTGGTGGTATCATGAAACTTTGCCAGAATTTTCTTTTGGCAAGAGTTCAAGGGATACCAGGAACCTTGTGTCCAGTGGCTTCAAATTGGTTATTTTTACACATGCATCCTTGCTAGAACCACTAAATGCTAATTGGGCCATTTGTGTTATACAGTAAAGTCAAAGAATATATACATACCACATTAAGCCAAAATCAGATGAACCACTTTTTGGCTGTGCTTCCTTGCTTGCAAAGGTAACCCTATCACATGTTGGTGGGAGAGACCATGATGTGGGTCAAAGGGAATGCTTCACAGCAAAGCTAAAGACCTAGTTTCGTTCTGGCATTTGTAGGTAATGGATTAGGTACCACAAGAAGAAGTTATATCAGAGATCCTGGAAAGCTACTCGAAACAAGCTATCCAAAATCGGTGGTTGATCTATATCTTACTTTCCTTACCCAGGCTAATCTTACTGTTTGTAGAAATATAAGATTACAGTGAGTCCCACAGAATGATAGTCTTGCTATACAGAACTTCAAGATGAAGCTATCTTTTGAAGCTATCTTTTGCAATGATTGCCCAAGAACTCTAAAGCATTTATATGGCCAAATGAGAAGCTTATGTGAAAGGCCAAGTTTCTCTTCCAGTATTTCTTCAACATCCTGGGCATATTTTCCTGGGCTATATTACAGGAATATAAAGCAGATTAATATTTAAACTCATTTTTTGCATTCCAGGGACCAGCAAAGCAAGTTTACAATATGATGTGAAGTTATCCAGTGTTCTAGCCAATCAGCCATGTCATCCTCTAAGATATTCTTTTTCTTGACTATTTTGTTTTCATTTCTCCTAGCATCTCCTCCTAGATTTCCAGTGTTGAGGCAAATAAGCAGTCTTACTTGGGCTTTTGGATTTTTAAGGTTCTGGGTTTTTGATATTTTCCCTTTATGCTGATATGCAAAATGTGTGTTGCCTTATGGATCTTACCTTGTTTGGCTGCAAATAGTATGGACAGTGCCACTGAACTATATAACAATGGTTCTCACTTCTAAGCATGGAAGTTAAAGAATATATTTCTAGTCAGTTGGCTAAAAGGGACTGCTAGGATTATCTCCTTTCTTCATCCACCTGATAGTTTGCCCAGGGCTGGTCTACTGTTCTGGAAGTCCTGAAAATAAAATGGAAGATTCATCAGAGAGAAACTTTTGATATGGAAGGTTCATACTAATCCTCTTATACTGAACTATACCTCAGTAAACCCTCAGTTGTCATTTACTTGAGAAAAAAATTGGTATGAGGACTGGCTAAATCCTGACTTGTGTTATTTGAGGGGGATTAGCCCTGCTGAAATAATGTTCCTCAGCTATAGGTTTGCCCCAGCTGTTTCATCATGCCCTCTACACACTTATATGCATTTCTCTATATTTGGCTATGAAAATATGTGTTCTTTTTGCCTAGCCTAATTTCTAGGCCCAAATTGGATTTCAAGTCTTTTTTTGCCAGTTTGGCTGAAGTTTACCAACAAGTGAGCACTGGTGATGTTGCCTAGTTTGGGTAACGAAAAGTCTGCAAGAAAACAACCAAGCTCAGAGAGCAACAGGGAGCCCATATTTCAACAACAAATATTCTCCTTTGTTGGTTTATCAACCCTATCAGAGCTAAGAAGCACTTGCAACATTCTGTAGCAGTGCCCACTTGTCATGGCCAATCTACATGGGTACAGATTTTCTTTCTGAATATGTTGAATTCCTTTTTAAAACAAATAAAATTGAAACAAATCTCCAGCTGCTTATATAGACTTGCCATTCAGTGTTCTTGTTCATTACTGCCCAGAAGCCCTACTTATTTCAGAAAATTGTTTTATCAAGATCACTATATTGGCAACTTCTACCTAAAATGTATTAGCTAACAAGCACCATACTCTTGATAAAAGAATTTTCTGAAAAGTGTTGGTTTAACCCAATAAGTTATTTTTGCTTCATATGGGTACTTGAAATATTCCCCAAGTTATCGTAGAGGTCAATAACGTTCAGTGCCTGCCCTCTTTTCTATTTTGTTCTTCACTGAATAGATTGCTGTATATGCTGAAATAAATTGCCTTTTACTTGAACAAATGAATGTATAATTTTATCCTTCTTAAAAGCTGGAACTACTGGACACAGAAAAGGCAATCAGTAGATATATTAACTGGGTTATTATTATACTACTAAGTCATGATTTGCTTAGCCACGGTTTATTCAATAAGTCACAATTGTTGACTTTACATGATAAACTGAATTACAAGATTAAAGTTTAATAAACCAGACAAGATACTTTAGACTTAGCATTTTTCTGTAAAGGGTCACAAGACTCCAGTAATGAGCAATAAGAAAAATAAATAATGTAAACAAACAAAAAGATCATGAAGCCTTAATATAAAGGTATCTAAGAAAGGGAGATTGGTATATACGTATATATCAATGCCATTTTTAGGGATAATTATGAGCGGGCCTATCTTCTTGATACAGAGTAGAAGTAAAATGAGCTATGCAGCTATACTTTAGAAGGGAATGGATATATCCCATGAAAAACTCTTTAATGAAGACAGTAGGTGGCATCTGACCTTTAGTGATTCTTAATAAAGGCACAACAGAAACACAGGCAAGAGAGTAACTCCCACTTCTAGTACAGCTAATTCTGGAAACCAGATGGGTACATTCTGTAGTGTTTCTGGAACTGGATTTCTACATCTAACTTCTTTTTTGAAACGAACCCCTATTGCCATCTACTGGTCTTTAAATAGTAAAAGCTTTATTTTATGAAATGCCTGCAGGTTGCACATAGCACTCAGAGACTGCTTCCATATGCTCTGCAGGATTAGTACTTTACAGAGATGGAGCATAAACCACAAAGGATTATATTTTAACATTGGGCAGAGAAACCTTAAACAGCTGATTTGAATTATCACAAAAGGCAAGAAGTTGTTAAATGCTTTTTTTATAGCTGATGAAGGCAGTCATGGAAAACTTCTTGTTCAAAGGAGGAGAATTGTACCAATGAAGAACTGTACCACAAAATTATAAAATCTTTGTACAATGAGATCTATCATTAGAAGCATTGTAGAACTGCCATATTTTACAGAAGTAAAAAATTAAGGAAACAAATCAAAACTAAACAACCCAAGATGGACGATCTAGTAAAAAAACAGCTCAGTGAAGACTTTTTTTTAAAAAAAAAAATTTGATTTATATGCCGCCCTTCTCCGAAGACTCAGGGCGGCTTACAATGTGCTCAGCAATAGCCTTCATCCTTTTGTATATTTATACAAAGTCAGCTTATTGCCCCCACAACTGGGTCCTCAATTTACCTACCTTAGAAAGGATGGAAGGCTGAGTCAATCTTGAGCCTTGGCGAGATTCGAACCCTGAAGTAATTGCAGGCAGCTGGTCTTAATAACCAGCTTAATAACAGGGTGCCTTAAACCCCTGTACTACCAAGGCTCTTCAATTGACAAATGACTAAGAAAATATGGATGCAGGAGATGAACACTGGAAAAATGGGCAGTGAAACTTGAGTCAAGCTTGATCCCTGGTAATGCCATGGACACACCCCTGTTGTTTTCTTGGCATTTCTATGGAAGTGCGGTTTGATTGTTTCCAGGGTGTTTTGTCTTTACTTCCTCTCTGTTCAGCACACTGGTCTCCAATTCAAGTATTAAATGCTGTTTGACATTTTTCAAAGCCAGTCAGGGATGCTAGATGCTATCATCATGGGAAACTTAACTAAATATCTTTGAATGGCTGAGAGGGCCAGTGGGGAACTCCAACAACTCGCTGTTGCAGGTCCATTTTGTGTATGTATCTATCAGAAATATGGTTTATGCTTATATTAAATAGTTCTTTAACTCCACTCTTGCTCTAAAGTTCACAGAGCACATTATATAATTGCTCTTTATTCTGATTTTTTTATAGGATTGTGAGGAAGACTTGAGAATCGCCCTCTATTAGCCTTAACTCTTTTAATGAGCTTTTGCTTTTCACTCTATCCATTCTACATGAATTCACAATGAGACGTATTATATTTCATTTCATTTACATTTATGTATTTACTTACTTTTACTTTATTTTTGTATTGCCATCCAAAGTCATCACTGGAGCCAAGAGAGAGCTAGTTGGATTCTGGGCAAAATAGCAACTCAGTCTTCTTGGAACTTCATTTTGCTTCTCCACAGGCCAATCCTTAAAAGTACCAGGTCAAGACTTCTCCTCCATCACTGCTTGGCATGTGTTGCAGAGGTATGTCAGAGTACCATCAAAGTACTGATATCTCATCCCAAACTAAGAGATGATTTCTCCAAGAGGCTTCACATAAATGAAACTTGCTAATACTGTTTGAGGAAGTTGCATAACATTCTCAGAGACTCTTCCCATCCGGCTTACAATCTTTTTGGACTGTTGCCTTCTGGCTGAAGATACAGAACAATTAAAACCCAGACCACACATTTTCTGAATAGTTTTTATTCCAGAGCTATAATTGCACTCAACAATGAACTAAAGGGCCACCATCAGTGAGCTGATGGACAGCATTACTTGGTCTGTTGTGTCAATGTTTGGATGGTTTCGGAATGGGGAATTTGTGGTGGGTGGGGGTGTGTTTGAAGATTATGTGTGTTGGACCTGGTCTTTGGGTGTTAAGTGAATTTCGTTATATGGATATATACTGTGTATACACATACAATGACAATAAAATTATTATTATTAGTTGTGTTTACTTTCTGTCTTCATCTGAATTGCCATTCTCCACAGACCGATTTCCTCTATAAATGATGCACTAGCGCATTCATTCTTGCCAAACTAGTACAGCCTGCCCATACCAGGTGGTGTTGGGGTTATGGACCAAAACACCTGGTAGTGTCAGATTAAGAAGGCTTCTCTACATCTGCAATAACTTTTCTACTTAGAGAAAGTATAGTGACATGTATAAACAGCAGTGACAGAAATTTCTGCTCTGAAAGTTTTTACTTTTTCCTTCTCTACTTCCACATAATCTTTGCAAACCAGGAAGAAAGGAACGTTTACATTTGTAATCAAGCTCAGTAATGGCACTCCTAAATAATAGTAGCCATACATGGAATTCTTCCACAGTTCCTTCGATACCAGCATGCTGGGAGGGAGCCTATGAAATGCCTAGTCACCGCTTAACTACCCAAGGTTGGGGGTGGGGAGGGAACAGTTCTACATTAAAGCATTTCTAGGATTACAGAGGTTTCTACATATGGCAAAGCTTAATGAGGAGCCTACTGTATTAATGCCAGAAAGAAACAGTAGAAGTATTTCAAACTGAATTTACAAATAATGCCTTGGAAGACATATACAAGTATGAGCCAGACCTCTCGGAACTATAATTAGAACATAACTCTGACAGAGATGCAAGGGACAAGCTAGTATGTGGTATCAGTAATGAAAAATTCATGACTACAGCCTGAACCACAGAATCCATCTTTTGACGTTGCTACAAAGCTTCTCCAGGAGTCAGTATGGACTCAGTACATAAAAGTACACTGTCTTTACCCGCTTGCCAAAAAATAAAAATGAAGGGTTTATTAATAAAGGTGTGAAATTTGCACCATGGATAGTCCAGGTAGTATTTACATTAAAAGAAGATGTTCCTTGGTGCACATATGGTGATTACAACGTTTATAAATCAGATCTTCCAGCTACAGCAGTTACTTGCTTCCTAAAGTAGAGTTCTTCTGCAGAATTAATGTGCTATATAAGCCTTAGAATTAGGGCAAACAAGAAGCAAAAGCAGTTGATTTCATGAGCTTCGACTGCTCAGTTGTAAATCTTTCAACAGATGCAAGACAAAAATAAGAGCAGTAGAATCTGAGAGCTGGAACAACCCATAGAGAACATTTAGTCCAACCCTTTGGGCTAGGGATGCAGGATTCACAAGAGTATCGCTGGCTGATAAGAATCCAGCCTGACTGAAACTTTTAGTAAAACAGAATTCATTCTGTCATATGGGAGCCTCTTTTGCTGATTGTTCCCATAGTCAGGAAGCTGCTTGACCTTCCTTCTGCAGTTTTAACTGATCTGATCGTACCATGTGGGACAATAGAGACTACGTCTGCTACTCTTATATGATAATCTTCCAGATATTTAAATATTGCCATTATATTTCTACTTGGTTGTCTTTTCAGGAGACCAGATATACCTCATATGTTCCTTGTTAGGCTTGGTTTCCAGGTTTCTCCTTGGTTGCAGTCCTCTGTACTTCCTCCAATTTGTCATGCCCTTTTGGTGCCCAGGAATAGGACATACTATTTCAAAGGGGTATGACCAAGGCAGAGGCAAATGGTACAATTGTTTCATGTGATCTGGACTCCATGTTCCTGTTAACATACCACATGATGGCATTTGCTTTTTTATCAGTTGTTTCACATTGCTGGCTCATGTTTAACCTGTGCTTTAGAGACAACCCGATGAACTACTGTCAAGCCAAGTCTCCCCCAAGTTTAATATCTGTGCCTTACGTTTTCCCCATCCAGATGCAGAAAGCTTATTTGTACCCAATCATCTGACCCATGGTTCAATTCTTTCTCAATATTTCCTCTTTCTTATTAAGTATTAGTCACCCCTCTAAGCTTTATAAAGGGTCCCTCATCCAACTCATTGATAAAAATGTTGAAGAGCCAGGACCCAGGGAGGTCTTAGGCAGTCCATTTGATATTTCCCTCCATTTTGAAATGGAGCCTCTAAGGCAGGGCTGTCAACCCCCCTGGGCCGGATGCATCACGTGCTGGCCACGCCCAGTTTAGCGAAGGGGGAAAAGTCCTGATACGTCCTGTGATGCCACCGTGAGGACGTGAGTTTGACACCCCTGCTATAAGGAGCCCTTTGGATACTGTCATTCTGCCAAATGTGAGTCTACCTAAGTCTGTCTAGCCCATGTTTTACTATTTTATGAAGGATGTTATCATGAGGCACTTTATGAAAGGCTTGACAAATACACAAAGCTGATGGCAGTTGCCTGATCTAATACCTTAGTGATTCAAACAAGGAGGTATGGTTAGTTTGCCATATGTTACTAACTGAAGTATGCCCACCAAATACTTACAAATATGCTACCTGGTCATCTGTTCAATAGATATATTAAATTTGCAGATCTGCATTGTCTTGGTCCTTCTTAATCCTCCTTTGAAGGTGTGGATATTCTTTTCCTTCATTTTATTTATTTATTTATTTATTTATTTTATTTATTATTTAAATTTCTATACCGCCCTTCTCCTTTCGGACTCAGGGCGGTGAACAGCCAAGATAAAAACATCTGTACAAACATCAGTTAAAAAATAAGTTAAAATAATTTATAAAATTTGGCCTATAATTTAAAAACTTGTCAATTAAAATCAATATTAAAATATTAAAACTAATCCTAAAATCAAGACAGACCGGCTAACTGAAAAAAATGAGTTTTTAGGGCCTGACGAAAAATCCGAAGGTCGGAGATCACTCGTATCTCTGGGGGTAGATTGTTCCATAGGGTAGGTGCCACCACAGAGAAGGCTCTCCTCCTGGGGGTCGTCAGCCGGCATTGTCTGGCCGACGGCACCCTGAGGAGGCCCTCTCTGTGGGAGCGAACCGGCCGGTGGGAGGCTATTGGTGGCAGAAGGCGGTCCCGTAAATACCCTGGCCCTAAGCCATGGAGCGCTTTAAAGGTGATCACCAACACCTTGAAGCGCACCCGGAAGTCCACCGGAAGCCACTGCAGCTCGCGCAGGAGAGGAGTCACATGGGAGCACCCCGTCGCTCCCATAATCCCCCGCGCAGCCGCATTCTGCACCAGTTGGAGCCTCCGGGTGTACCCCAAGGGGAGCCCCATGTAGAGAGCGTTACAATAGTCCAGACGAGAGGTGACGAGTGCTTGAGTGACCGTGCGTAGGGAGTCCCGGTCCAGAAAGGGGCGCAACTGGCGTATCAGGCGAACCTGACAAAAAGCCCCCCTGGCCACAGCTGTCATATGCCCTTCTAAGGATAGCTGCGCATCCAGGAGGACACCCAAGTTGCGGGCCCTCTCCAATAACCAGTGATGGCGTCAACTGGCTATACCGGGACGCCGGCAGCCACAGCCACTCGGTCTTGGAAGGGTTGAGTCGAAGCCTGTTTCTCCCCATCCAGACCCGCACGGCCTCCAGGCACTGGGACATCACTTCCAAGGCATCATTGGGGTGGTCTGGGGTGGAAATGTACAGCTGAGTATCATCAGCGTACTGATGGAACTCCACCCCGAAACCACGGATGATCTCACCCAGCGGCTTCACATAAATGTTGAACAGAAGGGGCGAGAGGACCGACCCTTGCGGCACCCCACAAACAAGGCGCCTTGGGGTCGACCGCTGCCCCCCTGTCAACACGGATTGCGACCAGTCGGAGAGATAGGAGGAGAACCACCGCAAAACGGTGCCCCCCACTCCCAGTCCTTCCAGCCGGCGCAACATGATACCATGGTCGATGGTATCAAAAGCCGCTGAGAGGTCTAATAGGACCAGGATAGAGGAATAACCCCTATCCCGGGCCCTCCAGAGATCATCCACCAACGCGACCAATGCCGTTTCCGTGCTGTACCCAGGTCTGAAGCCAGACTGGAGCGGATCCAGATAGACAGCTTCATCCAGGTACTGGGGAAGCTGTCGCGCAACCACACTCTCAACAACCTTCGCAATAAAGCGAAGGTTGGAGACTGGACGGTAGTTAGCCAAAACAGCCGGATCCAGGGATGGCTTCTTGAGGAGAGGCCTCACCACTGCCTCTTTCAAGGCGGCCGGCAGGACACCCTCGCTCAAAGAAGCGTTAATAATTCCCTGGAGCCAGCCTCGTGTAACCTCCCGGGAAGCCAGCACCAACCAGGAGGGACACGGGTCCAATAAACATGTGGTTGCGTTCAGCCGTCCCAAGATCCTGTCCACGTCCTCGGGAGCCACAGGATCGAACTCCTCCCAGATAACATTCTCAAGACCTGCCTCAGTCATCTCGTCTGAACTAACCCAGTCGGCGGCCAAGTCTTCCCGAATCTGAGTTATTTTATCATCCAGATACTGTACAAAATCCTAAGCTCGGCCCTGCAAGGGGTCCCCCCGCGCTCCCAGATGGAGAAGGGAGCGGGTCACCCTAAACAGGGCGGCTGGGCGGTTATCTGATGACGCGATAAGAGCGGCAAAATAGCTAGATTTCGCTGCTTTTATCGCCACTAGGTAGGTCTTAATATGAGACCTTACCAGTGTCAAGTCAGACTCGGAACGACTGGCCCTCCAACCGCTCTCTAGGCGTCTTTTCCGGCGCTTCATCTCCCTCAGCTCCTCGGAGAACCAAGGAGCTAAGTGAGTTCGGTGCCGGGTCAGAGGCCGCAAAGGCACGACCCGGTCCAAAGCCCCGGCAGCCGCCCCATCCCAGGCGGCCACCAGGTCATCAGCCGAGTCGTGAGCTAGAGTCTCAGGAAATGGCCCAAGCTCCATCTGGAATCTATCAGGGTCCATCAGGCGCCTGGGGCAGAACCACCTGGTCGGTTCTGCCTCCCTGCGACGGGGTACGGCGGTCAGAAAGTCAAGTCGAAGGAGCGAATGGTCAGACCATGACAAGGGTTCAATATCTACATCCCCTATATCAAGGCCATTCAATCACTGACCAGAGATAAAAACTAAGTCCAGAGTGTGTCCCCCCATGTGAGTAGGGCCGTGAATTACTTGGGTCAGGTCCATGGCCGTCATGGAAGCCATGAACTCCCGAGCTACCTCAGATGTTTCACCGATGGATGGCAGGTTGAAATCCCCCATGACCACAAGTCTGGGGGTATCAGCCGCCACCTCGGCTATAACATTGAGGAGTTCAGGCAGGGTCGTTGCCACGTGGCAGGGAGCCAGATACGTGATCAACAGACCCATCTGCACCCCACGACCCCACTTCACAAAAAGGTACTCACATCCGGCTATCTGAGGTACAGTGGTCTCCCTCGGATCAAGACCTTCTTTTAGAATGACCGCCACCCCCCCGCCCCTGCCCTGAGCTCTCGGCTGATGAAATGCACGGAAGCCTGATGGGCACATCTCCACGAGGGGAACTCCCCCCTCATGGCCCAACCAGGTCTCCGTGATACCTCCCAGGTCCGCTCCCCCCTCCTGAATAAGATCACAAATGAGGGGGGCTTTATTTACTACGGACCTGGCATTACATAACATCAGCCGGAGACTCGGGCGCTGAGACTCTAAGCAGCCTGGGGAACGGGAAGAGCTAAGGGGACCGGGGCACGGAATCGCTCGAAGATAGCGAGCACGTGCCCCCGCCACATGATCTGGCCCCCTGCTCCCACCATACCTGCCCCTCCCACTCAGCATGTTAATAGAGAAGCCCTCACTAGAGGGCATTCTAACAGTCCCCTTTCCCCCAGAGTCCGCACCCCCAATGGCACCATTAATAGCAGCCGGACTAGTCTCCAACCCCCGTGGGTTTTCCCCCAAACCCACATAACCTCTCCCACCCTCAGAACCCCTTAAAAATCTATTTAAAAAAGTCTTTAAAAAACCCCTCAATCCCTTTTTTGCAACATGCCACCTCTCAGGATCCCAAGATCCGTCATTAAGGTGGGCCCTCGATAACATAGAGGGCCAGGCCTGCGAGAGGGGGGAATCTCGCAGCGCAAGAAGCTTTGCCCTAGAATACATTTTAACACTAGAGTGATAATACAAGTTTGGCCTAGACATGGCCTAAGGGTCTATAATGATGGTTTCAAATGTCCAGGAAGCAAGACTAAGATAATCGGAAGAGTCACCATTACCCTCTCACGGTAATGGGTAGGAGTCCTCAAGTTCAGTCCAGCTGAGGGAACTATCCAACCACACTCTCACGGTGGTTGGCCATCTTAATCAGGCAAGATGGAAAAAGTCAGGGAAAGTCCAAAAACCACCCTCTCACGGTGGTTGGCCATCCTAATCAGGCAAGATGGAGAAAGTCAGGAAAAGTCCAAAATCCACCCTCTCACGGTGGTTTGGCGTTCCTGGCCCTGAAAAGATGAGTCCCATCCGCGGCAAACGTAGTCTGGAACGGGCTCCATCCATCCTCCCGTAACTGCCTTGTCCTCCATACAGCCAGGAGACGGGACAAAAGACAGAGCCAGGTCCCAAGCTCTGGGGAAGAAAGTCCACATTGGCCGATAGGCCGATAACAGGGCCAGAAAAAAGGGAGGGGGGGAGGCCATCCATAGCGACCCAATACTTGAGCCGTCTACCAGCCTCTCCAGCCCCAGGTCTTTCACACAAGCCCTTAACGTCAGCCATGTATCCTTCAACCCCTGAGCACAATGGGGTTCAACTGCCCCATTTCAATGTCGAGGCTTGATGTTCCTCTCCTCTCCTCGCCAACAACTCTCCAGCTCTCCAGCACCACCGCCCTCGACCTGGTTGCCACGCAGCAGCCGCCATTTCCACAGCGTCGTCCTCGGCGCCGGCCACACCCAAGCGCTCCCAGCGTTCCCCAGCGCCCCCCGGAACATCCCAAAGAACCCCCCAGGGGCATCCAGGGTCAGGGGGGAGCTCGCTGGGCATCACCGCCGCCGCCGCTCTGGCCGCCGCCGCCTCGGCCAAACAGGGAGAAAAAGCGGCGGAGCCGATGCAGCCGGGCTGTCAGGATTCAGCCTCGGCGTTCTTCCACCCGCGCCGTCTTCCACTCACTTCTCCCCAGCCACGAGGTTCCGGAGGGCGAAAAAGCCCTCATCAGGCTGGGGAGAGACTCCTCCAACTGAAAACGGGGCTGCCGATGTTCATGGCAGCCCCAGAAGACCCCCTGCCAGTCCACGAGCCGCCCGTCCCTAGGTACGATCTTCGGGCGTCGCCATCTTGGGGCATTCTTCTGAGACCTCGCCTGTCCTCCAGGAGTACTCAAAAACATTGTTTTCTAATGACTTGCAATGGTTATTAGAGACTTTCTTGTATTTAGTTACATTTTTTTTTCTCTTTCCATTTCTCATAGGTGCCCCTTTTTTCTTGAGCATTTAACAATTCTGCATACATCCATACTAATCTCTCCTGATTTCTCCTGATTTTCTTTCTTGTGGGGATTGTTTGTAATGCACCTTCAGTATCTAATTCTGCAGAATTTCCCATCCGTCCTGGTTATTTTTGTTCTGTATAGAGACATTTCTAATAACTGGTGGAAAAGTCAACTGCAAGTTAATTCAGAGTGCAACTTACAAGAAACCAAAAGGAAACCAGTCAGGCAGGGAATTGTTTCAGGCACAGGAAGGAGACTGGAGTGTTTTCTCATACAACTAGAGATTTTAACTTCACATAATTAAAGAAATTAATACCTTCCATTCTCTTGAAGAGGCAGGGTGATCTCTGCTGTTCAGCTCTCTTTAGCTTGTGGTATGATTTATGGCTTGGCACTCTCCCAAGGTCAGGGATTGACTCCTTGCTATCTGAATCAACACCCAACAACTCATGGGTGTGTGACAGCCTCAGTATCAGGAGTCTGTACATACAATCTTCACTTGCCAAACATCATTGGGACTGGCAACTCGGTTGCTAAGCGCTGCGGTTGCTAAGCAAAAAAAAAAATTGCCTGACTGCATCCGACTTATATACACCATCCCTTCTGTTTCCATCATTAAGTGAATCACCATGGTCGTTAAGTGAGACATCATGTGACTATAACTGGCAGTTTCATTTCTGTGTTCTCATTAATTCTGCTTGTTGGAAGCCAGTTGGCAAGCTCACAAATGGCAATCAGGTGACCACAGGAGCAGGGGTGAGTTCTAAAATTTTTTACTACTGGTTCTGTAGGCGTGGCTTATTTTGTAGGCGTGGTTTAATGGTCATGTGACAATTCTTTAGGATTTAGCAGAGATACTGGTCTACCAGGCTTTTAACTGCTTGCAGAGCTGTACCGATCTACCCATTTGTTCTTGGAGCGTTCCAGTCTACCCATTTGTTTTTGGAGGCACCGGTCTACCCATTTGTTTTTGGAGTGGGCTGGTCTACCACCACACTACCTTTTAACACTGATCAGCTGTAGGGCGGCCCTTTGAAGCCCCGCGGCAAGAGTTTAAACAGTTTTTTTCCTTCTAGCCGATCAGCTGCGACTCGGGAGGCAGCGAATAGATTGGGGGTGGGGCCAAATAAAAGGTAAGAATAACACGGGGGCGGGTGGGAGGGCCCAACTCCCGAACAAAGAGAACCAGTTCGGTGACGTCATATCGTCACTGCTACTGGCTCGACCAAACCAGGCCAAACCGGGAGGAACCCACCGCTGCAATGGTTGGGAATGTGTACCAGTTGAATGAATGGCAATCATGTGACTATGGGGCACAGATGGCTGTAAATGCAAGGACTGATCGCAAACTGTTCTTTCAACTCTCATAACTTTGAATGGTCACTACACAAATGAGGAATACCTGTAGCTAGAAGCTATTCAAAACGCGGAAACGTGTAATGATGGATGAAGCATTACAAGCAATACGTTAACAAACAAAAAAAAATGGAAGAATTAAACTCAGGTTTTCCCATCAGAGGTAAGCTAGAAGTTGATAGTGGAGACAACAAATGTACTATTTTTTCCTGACTCAAAGATAAAAGACTGCATTTTAACTGTACAGATAGCCCTCGACTTACGACCACAAGTGAGCCCAAAATTTCCGTTGTTGAGACATTGGTTAAGTGAATTTTG
Source organism: Arizona elegans (assembly GCA_022577455.1). Lineage (NCBI taxonomy): Eukaryota > Metazoa > Chordata > Lepidosauria > Squamata > Colubridae > Arizona > Arizona elegans. The sequence goes on from JAKOOJ010000001.1 coordinate 192,456,669, forward strand.
CCCTGCTTTATGATCTTTCTTGCCACAGTTGTTAAATGAATCATTGCAGTTATTAAGTTAGTAACACAGTTGTTAAGTGAACCTGGCTTCCCCATTGACTTTGTGTGTCAGGAGGTTGCAACATGGGATCATAGGACCCTGGTACATTCCGACTGTCATAAATATGAGTTAGTTGCCAAGCATCCAAAATTTGATCATGTGACCATAGGGATACTGCAAGGATCATTAAGTGTGAAAAATAAATCACTTTTTCCAGTGCTGTTGTAACTTTAAACATTCTCTAAACGAACTATTTTAAGTCGAGGACTACTTGTATTCTGGGAAAAGAATGCATGCTTCCCAACATTTTGGTTACCCTGTCCATCTGCAGAACATTGAGTGATCCTTATTATTTCATTTTTTAAATGTAATGTCCAATGGTGTTGTTTCATGGCGATGAGCCATTGTGGCACAGTGGTTAGAATGTAGTACTTCAGGCTACTTCTGCTGACTGCCTGCTGCCAGCAGATTGGCACTTCGAATCTCACCAGGTTCAAGGTTGACTCAGCCTTCCATCCTTCCAAGGCTGGTAAAATGAGGACCCAAATTGCTGGGGGCAATATGCTGATTCTGTAAACCGCTTAGAGAGAGTTGTAAAGCACCATGAAGCTGTATATAAGTCTAAGTGCTATTGCTATTGCTACTCTCATAACCAGGGGTGAAATCTAAAATGTTTTGCTACCGGTTCTGTGGGTGTGGCTTAATTAGTGGGCAGGGCTTGGTGGTAAGGTGACTGGGTGGATGTGGCCAAGTCAATGTCACTTCTTTGCCCTTTTTTAACCTACAAAACACAACACAACAGGCTCACCCACAATGTAAAAGCAGCTGTGCTAGACTCAAAATGGCCCCACAACAAGCAGGAACCGCACAGAGCCACAAAAAGCCCAAAAAAACAACTTTCTCACTTTAAACACACACAACACAACACAACACAACTGGCTCACCCACAATGTAAAAGCAGCTGTGCTAAACCCAAAATGACCCCTGCAACAAGCAGGAACCTCACACAGCCACAAAAAGCCCAAAAAACCAACTTTCACACTTTACACACACAAAATTCCACATACAGCTTTGTGAGATTTTGTGTGTTTGTGTAGTTAGAGTGAAACACTAGAGAAACACACTAAATCTCAGAAAGCTGCACAAATATTATTTTATTTTATTTTATTTTAATTTTTATATAAAAGCAGCTAAATTTAAAACTTCCTAAACTTTAAATGGCTTAGGTCTAAAAAAAGAACAACTAAAAAAATAACCCAATTAACTTTTTTTTTTTAAAGCTCCCAAAGGGGAAAAAAACTTACCCAATAGAACAGGGGTCTCCAACCTTGGCAACTTTAAAGACTTGTGGACTTCAACTCCCAGAATTCCTCAGCCAGCTTTACTGGGAGTTGAAGTCCACAAGTCTAGGCAGGAAGGCAGAAAGAGCTGCTCACCAATGAGCTTAATTGCAGGCAGGGAGATTCAGTTGCTTGCTGATGCATGGATTGTGTTCATCATGCGATCAGCAGCTAAGGTAAGCAAGCTGGAGGCTGGGAGAGGAGGGGGGGAGAAAAAAAGAAACTTTTTTTCTTTTACATGACTCTGGTGATCCAAGCTGAGTTGCCTGATTAGCAGGCAACTCAGCTGGGATGTCAGAGTTTGGCTGGTCAGAGCCATTTAAAAGGAAAAAAAGGCTCTGATGATCACGCGGCTCAGCTGAGCATGGGGGGCGGGGGCAGGGATTTTTGCTACCGGTTCTCCGAACTGCCCGCAGCCATCGCTACCTACTCACCCGAGCCGGTCCGAACCGGGAGCATTTCACCCCTGCTCATAACCTAACTTCTTAGGTCCCTTTGCAGTAAGCAGGTCCATAGCTACTAGTTGCAACTGTTCAAACTAGTAAATGATAACATTTAAGAAAATAACATTCTTGTAAAGAGTGTAACTTGTAATTAAAGAAAATTTTGAATGCTTTTGCACCAATAATGACATATAAGGTAAGGGTCTGAGTCTTATACCTATAATAGTGAAATAAAGCCAGTTATGATTCCAGTGGTTAATAAAATAATCTCATCCAAAAGATGCTAAAGCAATTATTGCCAATTTTTTTTAAAAGCCTCATTATGGACATTCCTTTAACTTGTTCAAAGTAGCTCTTACAGCACAGACATATGAAGATTCAAGTATTTATTACATGCTCAAAATAACTGCTGCAAAAACCAACTTGACAGAGAGAGTTGGTTTTAAGATGCAAACATTCTTTTTTTTTATGAGGTGGGAAGATTGTTGGTCTGGAAAATATATTATTATTTGTGTTGCATATCTTGCCACTTCTGCTACATAATTATTCATGTTTAGACTGGAAAGAATTAGCTGTTATATTTACAGTGTAAAATTGCATAATAATGCACAGACTAGACATAACACTGGACTCACACACTGGCATGCAATGCCCTGACAACTTTGGTTCTGCTTGTGAATAAATTGAAAGTAATTCCTTTACAGCTGATCTGCACAGCTGGGTTTTGAATGTTTTTTGGGGCATAACCAGGAGAGAGTAATGGGAGACAACGACCCACCAACCAACCAACAAAATTTCCTTCCTTCCTTCCTCCTTTCCTTTCCCTCCTTTCCTTTATTTTGATTTTAAACTAATAAAATGCAATACTTATAAACTGTTTTTCCTACCGCTGTAAATATTACAATTTGGTTGTCACACCTTCCAAAAATTGTTACTGAGGGGAGCTTCATATGGCAACTCTATAACTTCACCAAGCAAACAAAGATAAATTATCATGTTGGCTGCGACCAGGATAATTTTTGACACAGGGCACTTTGTCTCCCAATTTTTGAGGTGCAGTTCCTGTATCCCTCCAAAAGCTGCTAGCCATTTTATTTTAAAAATTCTATGCTACTTCTAGTTTTTTAAAAAATCGCAAAACAGTTTACAATTAACTAGCTAGGTAATTAATGGTAATTCATTCATTAATGGTAATGTTTAATATGACACAGGAGGATGTCAACACAAATACAAAGACTTAACTCTGTAGACCAGGGGTGCAAAGTTGATTTCATTGAGGGCCGCATAAGGGTTGTGTTTGACCTCAGGGGCCAGGGTGGGCGTAGCCGGGGTGGGCATGGTCACGGTGGACATGGCCAGTTCGACATCACTCATGTTGGGGGCCTCTGTGGTGGCCTGGGCGGGGCTGGGGGAATCCACTGTCTCCAGTGAAGGAAGGCGAGACCAGGGAGAGCGCCAAACCCTTGTCCTCCAGAGGAGCCTCCCTGTCCCTCTCAGACCACGTGGAGGACCCTGGATGGCGGTGCAGGCTGTCCAGAGCCCTAGGCAGCAGAGGGCAAGCACCCAGCCTGGCCCTCAAGCTCCCAGGGCACCAGGATCCCACAGTCTTGAGCTCAATTTTTGGCTGTTATGGCCTCCTGCAGCAGTCTGCCCATGAAAACGGAGCTCGGGAAGGCGGCGCACAGCCTTCCTGAGGAGGCCATCGCAGCCGAAAAAAGAGCTCCCAAGCTCCATTTTTGCTGGCAGACTACTGCAGGTGGCTGTCGCGCGGACCTCCCGAGCTCTGTTTTTGCTGGCAGAAGCACTGCAGGCTGGTCTTTCAATGTTTCCAGGGTAGCTGGCCAGATCTAAGCACCCCGCGGGCTGGATCTGGCCCCCGGGCCTTGAGTTTGACACCCCTGCTATAGACAAAGTATATAATAGTCTATAGCAGGGGTCTGCAACCTTAAACACTCAAAGAGCCATTTGGACCCATTTCCCACAGAAAAGAAAACACCGGAAGCCACAACACCCTTCCCGTGTCTGACTATTTCTTGAGCTGCCACAAAACTAGCATATGTAGTTGAATTAAATGTTCTGTTTTCTTCTGAAATTTTTCTTTTCTTTGATTTATCCATGGTTGGCCTACCAGGGGTTGAAAAGTTCAATAAATCGCATGCCAGTGGGTGTCGCACATTGGCAGTTGTGACACATATTTTAAGTGGCAGGGAGCCGCAGCGGAGGGGTGAAAGAGCCACATGCGGCTCCAGAGCCACAGGTGCTGACCCCTGGTCTATAGGAAGAAAAGAGAAGAAGAGGACCACTGTCATTAAGATCTTTTAAAAGATCTGAAGTTTCCTCCTGGAGAAAATCTATTTTTATGATCTCTAAAAGTTTACCTTACTATTACCCTTTCTTTATTATTTTGTATAATGACAAACATATCTAATACTCCTTCCTTCTCCTTATTTTCCCCACAACAACCCTGTGAGTTGAGTTGGCCTGAGAATGACTTGCTTTTTTGTCTAAGGCAGGACTAGAACCCGTAGTCTTGGGTTTTCTAGATTGGTACCTTAACCAGTAGACCAAACTGGCTTCTTATTCCACTTATGTTTATTATTATGCATATAACATATAATTATTGTTACATAATAAAATATATTACATATTTAAATTACACCACATTATAAAATTATTATAAATATAAAATTAAAAATGTAAAATATAATCATTATTATCTGTTCACATGAGATCACAGCTACCAGCTCTTTAGCTGGTATTGGCTTTCATGCACATTGAATTTTTCCCCAAAACCTAGGATGTTGTAATGTATTGGCATTGTACAATTATTGCCAACAACTTTGTTGTTGGAGATGATGAAAATACCATGGATACCAAGGAAACAAACAAATGGATCATTGAACAAATCAACCCAGAGTTTTCACCTGAGGAACAAATGACCAGGCTCAAATTATCATATTCTGTATACTTCATGGAAGAACCTAGCTCTTTTGAGAAGTGTGGAATGCTAAAAAAAGTGCAAAAGAAGAGGATGACCAGTAACAAGGTGGATGGATTTCATTACAGCAACAATGGTTGCATTGTTGGAAGTCCTGAAGGGCAAGATCATCCTGGAGAAGGTACTGGTAGTCCTCAATTTACAACCATTATTGAACCCAAAATTTCTATTGCTTAAGTGAGACAGTTGTTAACTGAATTTTGACCCATTTTATGACTTTTCTTGCCACAGTTGTTAAATGAATCACCACAGTTGTTAAGTTAGTAATGCGGTTAAATGAAGCTGACTTTCCCATTGACTTTGCTTGTCAGAAGGTCACAACCCGGGATCCTGCAACTGTCATAAATGTGAGTCAGTTGCCAAGTGTCTGAATTCTGATCATGTGACCATGAGGGTGCTGTAATGGTCATTAAGTGTGAACAATGGTGATAAGTCACTTTTTTCACCACCGTTGTAATTTAAAACAGTCACTAAATGAACTGCTGTAAGTACTACCTATATACATAAGTCACGGGTATACATAAGTCAAACTCGTGGCGTCACTGTGCCGTCATGTGACATTTTGGAATTTTTCCCTTTGCGGAGCTGGTGTGGGTGTGGCTGCGCATGACTCATCCGGTGCGCGGGCCGCCAGTTTGATACCCCTGACATAAGTGGTAGTACACAATCAGTTAACGACTGACAGACTTTAACAATGTGCCCTATCCAACAAAATGGAATTTAATGTAGAGAAGGTGTCAAACTCGCAGAGTCAACTTTTTTCCCTTTTGCTAAAATGTGGGTGGGTGTGACCAGCATGTGACTTATCCAGCCTGTGAGCCGTGAGTTTGACACCCTTGATGTAGAGAAAAGCAAGGTTTTATACCTGGGCAGGAAAAACCAAAGGTACAAGTACAGATTAGGTGAAACCTGGCTCAAAAAACAGTAACTGTGAGAGGGACCTTGGAGTCTTAGTGGACCATCACTTAAACATGAGCTAGGAATGTGCAGCAGCAGCCAAAAAAGCTAATACAATCCTTGGTTGTATAAACAGAGGCATAGAATCAAAATCACGTGAAGTATTAGTACTGCTTTATAAAGCCTTAGTAAAACCATACCTGGAATACTACATCCAGTTTTGGTTACATTACAAAAAAGACATTGAGACTTTGGAAAAAGTGCAGAGGAGCAACTAAGACATTTAACGGTCTGGAGACTAAAACATATGAAGAATGGTTGCAGAATTTGGGTTTGGCTAGTCTAGAAAAAAGAAGGACTAGCGGTGACATGATAGCAGCATTCCAGTATTTGAAAGGATGCCACAAAGAGGGGGCCAATTTATTTTCCAAAGCACTAAAGGGCAGAACAAGGAACAATGGATGGAAACTAATCAAGGAGAGAAACAACCTGGAATTAAAGGGAAACTTCCTAATAGTGAGAACAGTTAACCAGTGGAACAGTTTGCCTTCAGAAGTTGTAAGTGCTTCATCACTGGAGGTTTTTAAGAAGAGGCTGGATAGCCTCTGAATGATGTCTGAAATGATATAGGGCAGTGTTGGCTAACCTTTTTGAAGTCGTGTGCCAAAAGTGTGGGGAGCATGGGGGATCATGCACGCGCATGCCCACAACCATAATTCAATGCGCCCCCCTGCGCATGCATGCATGACCCCCACCGCTCCCACTGCTTTTGGCACGTGATGGCACGGTGGGCCAGGTAGGCCCCTTTTTCGCCCTCCCCAGGCTCCAGAGGCTTTCTTGCAGCCTGGGGAGGGTGAAAACGGCCTTCCTCACCCCCCGCCTGAAACGGCCCATTTCCCGACTTCCGGTGGGACCAAAAGGCCCAAAAATCAGCTGGTCTGTGCGCACATGCGCACTGGAGCTGAGCTAGGGCAACGCTTGCGTGCCCACAGATATGGCTCCACGTGCCACCTGTGGCACACGTGCCATAGGTTCGCCATCACGGATATAGGGTTGGACTAGAAGACCTCCAAGGTCCCTTCCAGCTCTATTTTGATTCTGATTCTGAATTACTCCTGTATTTTCATTTTTTTTTTGAAAAGTGCATCGAGAACATGATTTGTAAGATGCCACGATTCTAAAATGGGAGTGAGAAATAAATGAACATGCCACAAGAATAAATGGGTGTGTTGTGTGTGTGTGTGGAGAGAACACTCAATTTGCTGCAGGTGACCTTGACTGTGGATGCTGATGAAGCGTGGCTCTTCGCAGGTGTTCCAGATAACATAGCAATTTTGCATGCCTCTTCGGAGAAAAGGTCCAATTATGTCAGAACACTCGATTAAAAAGGCACCTTTACGTTTGCGCAGCTTCGACTTTTCACGCCCTTTCCCTTGCAATAACATCCCACTTTAAAAGACTGCAATCCAGGGCCGGAAGTCTTACTACCTTATGACGACTCGCACTCTTTACTTGAACGGATATGGGCTTTGTTTGGGTGTATGCCCCCCCTCCCCACTTTCCCCCCCCCCCGCCTCCGGCGTCCGTCCGTCGTACGCACGCGCGACAGCGGACGCCAAAGCGAGCGCCGCACGCTTCGGAGAAATGCGCCGGGACGCACGCGTCCGCACGCGCGCGCTGTCAAGTCAAGCCATCCCACCGTCCCTCCCTTGTGCCGGCGTTCGCCGATGGGTCGGCGGCACGCATGCGCACTAGTGGGCAGCTGCCGCCGCCGCCGCTGTGTATGTCCGTCCCTCTCTTTCTGTCTTTCACTCGCCATGTTGTGAGCTTTCTTCCCGTTGACAACGACGGTGGCGGCGGCAGAGGTGGAGGTGGTGGTGGCGGAGGAGGAGGGGGAGGGGCGGTGGCAGGAAGGCAAGGGTGGCAGGGAGGGGGCAATTGGATCGTTGTTGGCAAGAGTCTTCCGGGAGGAAGAGGGAGCCCCCTCCTTTCCGTGTCCGTTACAACAAACAGCGCTGCCCGCTCACCCCAGCTCGTGAGTATCCAGCCGTGGCAGAGGAGGAGGAAGAGGGGGGGGGAGATGGAACGGAGGGGCAGCGCGCGAGGGAGGAGCAAAAGGGTAAACACCCCCCCCCAACAGTAACCGCGCGCGCCTTTCCATTCCCCCCACACAGCGGTTCACCCACGTTCTTTTGTTTCGTTCCCGGGGAAAGAGCGGTTGCTGCAGCTGCCCGGGGCCTTGGCTGGTGGTTTTCTTGCACGTCGCAGTCTCGCCTCGCTTCCAACCTTTCCCCCCACCTCCTTCCTTTCTTCCCTCCCTCCCTCCTTTGTGTTGCGGGGAAGTAGTAGGCCTTGTTAGGCAGGCCCGGGCTGGCCGAAGCGAGGAGGAGGAAGCCTTGTGTAAAAGGGGAGGTGGGTGGGGGGGTGCAGCAGCAGCAGCCGAGAGAAGAAAGGAGACGGTCCGTGTGGGTGTGGTGGTTGGAACGAACCAGTATGGTGGTGGTAGGAACGTTCGACCGGGTGGGTTTGTTTCCGTTTCTCTCCCTCATTGTTATTATGGCTGCGTTTCGGGCGAGGGGGAGTCGGAGAGAGGGGGTGGGTGGGTGTTTCGGACCGCCGTATAAACGGTGTGTGTGGAGGGGGGTTAGGAGGAATGGTGGAAGTGGCTGGCGGGTCTTTTTTTTTTTTTTTTATGGAAGGGCCGTTAGGGGGAGGGAACGGGGGGTTGTTTTCGTTGTGGGGGGGGAGGATGCGCTTCAGCTCTTCCAACCATTCGGTGGGGTTTTCCCCTCCCCACCAAATGTTGAGGAGGATGTGTGGGGTAAACGGAGGGGAGGGGGAGAGAAGGCAGCGTTTGACCGAGCGGACATCATTTGCAGAAAGGAGTGCTTGAGGGCCTATTCTACGGGTGGGGGAAATCGAGCGACTGGGAGGGAGGAATGAGGTCTCTGAAGATATTATACCCTGGATCGGTCGCAAATAAAGTACTTACTGTCTTTGTTTCGGGGACGGGATTTGTCTGCGTACTCGCGGGGTTGGTTCCCCCCCCCCCCCCCTGCAAGCTTTAACGTTGGGTTGCTAAAATGTCAAGAACCTTAGCATGGGTCTTTTACCAGGGAATCGGAATGGTAACCGATCACACTTGCTTTCATTGTATAATAAGTAGTCTCTTGTTAATCTGAGAAAGGGTGAATGAATGCAAGGAAAGGAAACGGTGCTGGAAGTGGAAGACAATAATCATTAGAATTTTCTTCTGCTTGAAAATTTGTGAAAGTATTTTAAAGCTCTGTTGCAGTAATCCTAGTTGCAAATGGATAATGTGGTTTGTTTGCCACTTTGAAATATAAGCGTTCCTTTGGACTTGCTTCTTTATAGGATAAATGATTCTTGGGAAAGAAAACACAGACGGTTCAAAGGGACAATTTAGCTGTTAATTTAGACTTGATCTACTTAGTTCCATTCTCTGTACTATAAGATGACTCCATGAGTTAGGTTCACAGAACGTATCAGGCTAAAATATTGACTGGTGATTGTAGTTCAGTATGTTGTGCTATAATATATTAATTGTAGTGTTTGGTGTAGTTGAACATGCCATTCTTATATAATTTTTAAAAAAGCTGATGTTAAATGAAATGTGTAAGAAGAGTTTGTTTTGGTGCCTGTGGGGAGAATCTCTGGAAAGTGCAACCAGATATTATGAATGATACAACAAAGGTCAACAAACAGGAAATAGTGTGGGGAAATTGTGTACTATGGTTTTTAGGGTGTAACAAGATACTCAGTTTAAAAAAAGTCCTTGAACTATGGCTTGGTTAAAAAAAGATATTCTAATACATTTGTGAAGCATAAAGTCATGATTTAAGCAAGGCAGATAAGCATGTGTTTCACTGTGCAATTTTAAATTCAAGTAACTTAAATCTGAGTGATGTATGAATAAAGCATTTGTTTAAAAGTTTGGATAAATATAGTTCTGAATATTATTTTCCTTTTTTGTCTTTAGAATAGTAAATATTTTTGTAGGATATGTATGGTATAGATGACAATAAATTTGGTTTTAATGTTGCAAGCAGAAAAAAACTTTTTTTCAGAATTTTTGATGTCCCTTTCACTATATATTTAATAATGCAATTCGGATTGTTTAAAAATGGTTAGTTTAAATAGTATATGTTATTGTACATTTCATTGAAGAATGTAGATTATTGTTACAGGTACAAGCCAGTGGGACAGGATATATAAATATACGTTTGTTTACACACAAATCTATAATGTTTGTCTCTGTCAAAAACATAGCTTCAGAGATTCTTCATGATCCAGTAAAATTGCATATTCATTAACAGAAACAAACCAAAAACACTTCATGGTTTATATCTAGAAATAACATATTCTGAGAGTCAGTCTCCTCTACTTTCTGTATAGAGTTCTGTGTAGAGTAGCATTTGAAAACGTATGTCCAATTCATGCCTCCTCCCAAATATTCTGTTCTGGCACTATTCTGGCTCTTATTTTTATTTTATTTATGTATCAAATTTATGAACTTGTCTCACTGAAAACAACTTCTTGGGGGATAGAACAGAAGGGAGATTTGGGAAGGGAGATGCTACCCTACCTTCACAATAATTTTACACTCTAGCCTGTGTTGACAAACTATTTTCAAGAAACACTCCTTAACGCAACTCATGGGAATAAAAAAATGGCAGAGCTTCAATAGCTGTGATATTTTCTGTGTACTGAGTCTAAGGGGAGAAGCATAATGTTTAAAAATCCCAACCAATAGCCTATAGCTCACATTAATCACATCTTTGCAGTCATTGTTTATATTATTCAAGACCTAGAAAGAGATATTGTTCTAGTGGCACTGGGGTCCTTTTTCCCTCATATAACAATGCTTGTGACTCACCCAAGATTGAATCTACTAGAAAGTCCAGAAGAATGTTGGACATGAGATTGTCTTCTTGTACCATACATACACTTAATAACTTTGGTTTTTTAAAATCATGGTGCACAGATAAAAGGAAGAAGGCTCATACAGCTTTCCTACATTGGATTTCCTACATTGAAAATGCTTGTCCCTGCTCAGAAGAGTAAAAAGTTATGAAGTATAGGGGACTTGGAACAGGCAAAGAAAACTGCATATGGACAAGCAACTTTTAATATCTTGCTTGATCAGGATCATTGATGTCAGAGGCTTAACTGTCAGATTATGGATGGATTAAAACCCATACTGTAAATATCAGGAGACAGTTTCATGTGGTTGAACATGACAGACATATAAATGCCAGGCATATGTTGCTCAAGCTAAATATCTAATGTGTGCTATAACCATGTGAATTGTAGAAGAAGCCATTCTGGAAATTTCTTAATCATAGAGTGGGTCTTTCAATTCTCCATGGAACTAAGTGTGCTGTAGCTCATATTACTGTGGAGAGTGGTCTATGAAGAGCAAAATATAAACTGAGGAAAGAACAGTATTCAGCATGGTTCCTGGATGAACAGTGGATTATTTTTTGGTCAAGAAATTAGGGGTAAATGAAGTGAATGAAGTCACCAACATTCATCGATGGAATTTAAATCCTGTAAAGGCTGTCCTTGATTTACTACCATGTGTTTAGCGGCCATTTGAAGTTAAAATAGCACTGAAAAAAGTGACCTATGACCTTTTATCACACTTTAACAACCGTTGCAGTATCATCATCAAAATTTGGATGCTTGGCAATTGGCATGTATTCATAACAGTTGCAATGTCCCAGGGTCGTGTGATCATCTTTTGTGGCCTTCTGACAAGCAGAATCAAAGAGGAAGCTAGATTCACTTAACAACCACATTACTAACTTAACTGCAGTGAATCACTTAACTGTAGCAAGAAGGATAATAAAATGGGGCAAAATTCACTAAACAACAGTCTTGTTTAGCAACATAAATTTTGGGCTCAATTGTGTCGTAAGTCAAGAACTACCTGTAGTTTTCCTGTTTGCAGAGTTGATAGTGGTGTGCAGTTAAATTATAGATTCGTCTGTTTCTTACAGACCTGGTTTTGGTGCTGCAAGGCAAATAAGGGCAATGAATGTTGGAGCCTGCAGCTATAATTATTAGAGTGGAAGACATTACTTTTTTCATCAGAAAGTCCACCTATGTTGAAAGACATCTTTTGTAGTTGAAGGGTAATGATTTCTTATGAGTATGTTGTTTGGAGAAAAGGTGATATTCATACATGGGTGAAGGGCTTGAGGATAGGGGATAATTACAGATAGTTCTCAATTTAGGACCACAATTGAGCTCAAAATTTATGTTGCTAAGTGAGACATTTGTTAAGTGAGTTTTGTCCCATTTTACGACTTTTCTTGCCACCGTTCTTAAGTGAATCACTGCAGTTTTTAAATTAGTAACCCGGTTGTTAAATGAATTTGGCTTCCCCGTTGATTTTGCTTGTCAGAAGGTCGCAAAAGGGATCACATGACTTTGGGATACTGCAACTGTCATAGATGTGAGTCAGTTGTCAAGCATCCAAATGTAAATTACATGACCATGGGAATGCTGCACTGATTGCAGTGTGAAAAACAGACATGTCACTTTTTTAATGCTAGTAACCTCAAACAATCACTAAATGAATTGTAAGTTGAGGACTACCTGTAAAGCATTTTAAAAATATTTACAGCACTATTTTTTCTAATTTTCTTACTTCCTGACCAGAACATTCTGTTCTCTCAATTTACAACAGTTCATTTAGTGACCGTTCAAAGTAATAACAACACTGAAAAAAGTGACTTATGACCGTTTTTCACACTTTGTAACCATTGCAGCATCCCCATGGTCACATGATTAAAATTCAGGCAATTGGCAACTGTCTCTTATTTATGACGGTTGCAGTATCCCAGAGTCATATGATCACCTTTTGTAATCTTCTGTCAAGCAAAGACAATGCGGAAACCAGATTCACGTAACTGTTTTACTAACTTAACAACTGCCTTGATTCACTTAATATCCGTGGCAAGAAAGGTCATAAAATGGGGCAAAACTCACTTAACAACTGTCTAGCTTAGGAACAAATTTTGGGCTCAGTTTTGGTCGTAAGTAGAACTATATGGAGTCTCAAAGATTGGTGGTTAGAATTTTAGGAAGAGAGTGCCTCAAAATACTTAACAATAATTCAGCTCCTTCGTATGTTTTGAGTTTAGATTTTGTCTATTGCAAAGTATATTCCATTGGTTCCGTCAGTAGAGTTTTCTCTTGTGACTGTGAGTCCAGAATAATAGTCCGTATATTGTCTGAATTGTGGATTACATGTCCAGGTTTTAATATGAACTGGTGATATATTGTTCTTGGATGCTGTATTACACCGTTCCTGATTATTTAGGGCAAAGGGTTGTGTGAAACTCATTAATAAAAGAAAACAACATACTCAAAAATTTTGAAATATTCTGTCCTTCCTCTGGATGCTTATTCTAGGTCATGGGTGTCAAACCCCTGGTGTCGCGTTTCTGTCATGTGACATTTTGCAGTGTTTTTCCCATTTGTGAATCTGGGGGGCATGGCCTGCACATGACGCATTCAGCCCGCCGGCTGCCAGTTTGACACCCCTGTTCTAGGTGAAGCAATTGTTTAAGTAAATCCTTCAACTGAAACCTTGGGATACTTCAAGTCACTTCTGGTTCAAACAATTTACTTTCAGAAATCAACAAACTATATTTAAGGACAGCCTGGTCTAGAGGGGGATCTGTTATGTTTCAGACTGCTCTATTCTTGAATTACTGAATTTTGTATGTTTCTATTGTAACTGTCATTTTTTCCATATCCGTGGAATTCATGAATTTGCCTTTTGCAAATTCATTGATTTGAAGTTATCCTACTGAAATGGAAGAATTTGGGAGAATAGAAATAGTACCATAACTGTGATATACTGCTAATACCAGTACTGTAATTCATGTTTCAGCTTTTCATTGGCAGAACAATTCTAAGGATGTATCTTGACCTCTATTCTATCTTTAATACTGTAATATAACATAGATTTCATCTATGGCATATCTCTGCTATTTTTATCCATTCCCACATTTCATAAATGTGGGAATATAATATGGTGCCTATGCTAGAATTTTAAGAGTTCGTTGAATATTGTTAAAATAGAGGACAGGCAGCTTGAACCATGTACAATCCCACAGGAGCCCAAAAATCAAGTGTGCAGAGAGCCTGAGTTCCAAGTGATATTTTTGTGAACCTCTGACAAAAATTGATGGAGCAAAGGTTTGTTTCAAGTTCTCATTATGCCTTAGGACAGAACACTTTAAATGGTTCATCTTTCATTCTACTGTGAAAGGATTCAGCTTTGACAGAATTTTGTAAACTGGAACTGTTTTATCTGAAGCTTGTACACTCATAAATTTTTGTAGGATGGTGATTTTATGAGGTTATGAGACAATTTCCAACATTTTAAAAGTAGAGAACTTTTTTAATGTTAAGTTGCGGGTATCTTGTTGCTGACCACTTTTACAATAGAAATACATTAACAAGTTTTATATGTACCACATGTTTTTTGATTCTGTGCCTATTTGTTTAGTATAGTATTTGAATCATTAAGTTATTTTGGACAGGTTAATTCTGAATAGAAGAATAGCTGGAGAGGCATACTAGTTATAGCAGGTCACTTAACCAAGGTTATAGTGATAAATGGAAACCATTGTTGAAGATTTTCATTTATGAGTTTTTCACTTTAAACTAAAATATTACTTCCCCACCATCTTCATGATAAGGAATTTGGATAAATTATAACTTAATCTTATTGTTTTTACCCTTTAGTTTTATAGAGACCTGGTCCCAAATCTGGATTTCCATTTTAGTCTTGCATGTTATTTTTTTCCCAAACAACTATAGTTGAATCATATAAAAATAATGTTCCCTTTTCATTTCACTGCTGTCACTGCACTCTTTTTAAGAATGTATATGAGTTAAATAACACAATTTCAAGTGGAGTACTTATTGTATAATAAGTATGCCACAGAATATTTACAATTCAATACAGGTAGTCCTTGACGTACGACCACAATTCAGCCCAAAATGCATGTGGTTAAGTGAAACATTAAGTGAATTTTGCCCCATTTTATGACCTTTCTTGCCTCAGTTGTTAAGTGAATCACTGCAGTTGATAAGTTAGTAACCCAGTTGTTAAGTGAATCAGTCTTTCCCATTGACTGCTTGTCAGAAGGTCACAAAAGTCATCACATGACCTTGGGACCTAGCTATAGTCATAAATATGAGCCAGTTGCTAAGGATCTGAATTTTCATCACATGATCATTTAGCTGCTGCAAAGGTCGTAAGTGAAAAATGGTCATAAGTCACCTTTTTCAGTGCCATTGTAACTTCGAACGGTCACTGAATGAACTGCTGTAGGTCGAGGACTACCTGTATTCAAATTATTTCAAAAAGTACATTCCAATTGCTTAACGCATTGTAAGCCGCCCTGAGTCTCCGGAGAAGCGTGGCATATAAATATAATAATAATAATAATAATAATAATAATAATAATAATACGGAGAAAATTTATTTTAAAGAATTCATTTGCACAGAGAATATGATAGTAACTTCATACCAGTTCTCAAGCTTGAAGGTGATAGTGTTATGGATTGGAGATGTTTTGCTGCCTTAGGATTTGAATAGCTTGAGGGAAGCATGTATTCTGGCTTATATCAGAGAATTCTAAGGAAAATCAAGCACTTCTTGGTTACCAGAAGAAGGAGCCAATAGGAAAGATTTAACTTCACCTTTTCTAGTTAGAAGGCAGTACTTAATGTTCTTTGCCATATGGTGACAGCTAACTGCTTCTCAATCTTAGTTCTACCTTTTGCAGACCAAGAAAGGCTCTTCGGCACCATTTTCAGGCCCAGGAGTTAAAAAAAAAAGATGGAGAAAGGAAAATCCTTTTTGGAAGCACAGTGCAAGAAGTAGCAAGCAGACAGCTCCAGCATCAGTAACCTCTGCTCCAATCATGGAGAGCAGTTGATGGAAAGTAGCTGTGTTAGCTGCAATCTGGCCAAGAGAGTCTATTGGAGTTCTCTGATCCCTAATTCAACAATGGGACAAGATGTCTCATGTCTCCTTCCAGTTTTTGTGTTTTTAGTCTGCTATCATCTCTGTATACTTCCTGCAAGAGTCAAACATATTGACTGGCACTAGCTGCAGAAGATCTAATTTTCCTCCCATCACAAGCAATAGAGACTCATATGGTTCAATACACATGAGACTGATTGCAAAGCGGCACAGGCAGTTTGAGTAGTTGAATAACATAGTTTGCTTCACTTGTGGTGCCTTTTGATGGCCCTCCCCTCTCTAACAGGAGCTGGCAGATAGATGTAAATCCAGTTTCCAGTTAATCTCCTATCCAGTGCTGGCTAATGGCTGATGGTGGAGATTCCAATTGTCTGCAACATAAAGCTTTCTGGAGCTTCTAAATTAGGACATGTATCTGTCCCCTCACCCTCTTTAAGTGTTAAGATGAGAGCACTGAATTAGAGATGCTGCTTGCAGAGGATGTGGGCTCGGCTATAGCTGGGGCTAGTTAGGTCTAATGGACCTAGAATTATGGGAAAGAGCAGTTCCCAGTGGAGTCAATGGCAGACTCTTGGGTGTATACAAACTGCAATCTCCCAAATATCAAGCAAAACAGTAGAGTTCTTGGTGCTGAATCATTCATTGGACTGGTCCAAAGCAGTTCAGAACTCATTTAGGTTTGAGGAGCCATCAACCATCACTTTTCTTATCTAAAGATTTTAGGGTGGTCTTAATATGACCAAATACTCACAGGAGTCCCTCTAGGAAATGAGATGTAAGAGAGATAGCAAAGGAACCAACAGAAGAAGCTCTTATCCAAACTTAACTTTGAATTCCTTTAATTGAAAAGAAAGCTCCTCGCAGATACAGTGCATGAGTATGAGATCTAGGAAATCAAATGGGCCAAAGGCTGCTTTTCAGAAAAGAATAGCTTTATGATGGGAAAGATGGAAACACACTTTGGCACAAAGGTTCCAGAGGCTGTTCAAGTCAGATGCCTACAATGTGAAAGTCAAAAAGTTGGCAGAGTGCTACTGCTTACATTACTAAAAAGATCAGAGAGGTGCCAGGCACATCCACGCCAGACTGGGATTGCCTCTTCCTGATTTTTTCCCCTGAAATAATTAGTAAGGAATGGGTGGAACCATTGAAGAACAGAACTGTGTCTTCCTTGTTTGACTAGTTTTATTTCCTGTCTGGGGAACATATGGACTGGATAAAAACCTGGAACAGAATTGGGGAGTGTACATGGGGCAGGAGAAAGTCTTTCTACATAAGGATTTCATCTTTAGTTTAAATACAAAATTTAATGAAATTGCATGTGTTGTCTCAAAATGAGTATATATCCTTGAAATGTTATTTGTTAAAATGGTTGGTTCAGATTCGGTTGTGCTGTGTTTATTTATGTAGAAGTTTCTCAATATAAACTCATTTAATGTTCTGTGTTTATAGTTTGTATTTTTAAAAATTCCTTAACATTTGAATGTGGCAAATATTTATTCACAAAGTTTAATATTTTTTTTTGAAGACAAATAATACAATTTATAGGAAGTTTTCATAAAAATAAGTGATAATGGAAACAATTAGTAAAAACTATCATTCAGACAATCATTGTTTGAAAATAAAATAATTCAGTTGTATCACCTATACTACAATTCTATGCAAACTGATATTGCATAACGTTTCATATAAAATCAATCAGTATTCTGTTTTGATTTATTTTTCCTGTCTCTTTTTTAGGTTTGCTCTGTGGATGAAATGAATCATGAGTTTCAAGCTCTTGCATTAGAATCTCGGGGAATGGGAGAGGTAAATAATTTTAAATGCAATGTACAGAATATTTATATTTATTTGTTAATTGCTAATTCTAGGGCCTAGAAGTGTTACTCTATTTAGAATATATAATCATTCTTCCAAAATGTAATTATTTTAATAATATATGCACAAATGAGATCAATTTTAATATAATTCTCATTTTAAAAAACTGAGTTTTTGCTTGTTAATAGAAGGTTAATTATTGCAGGGTATTTCCTCAAGAGTTTTCAATTGTGTTTTTAAATATGCAAATTTAAAGTATGCAAATCATAGATGTATTTATTATAACAGAAACTAACATTTGTTACATGCAAATTTTTTATTCTGCATGGTCGTTACAATGGGTTTTTAAAAACATTTTGGTGCATTGACAGTGTTAATTATTCCTGGCATTTACAAATTCCATATTCATCTAAAAGAAACATTGCCTTGAATTTAAGAGAATCCCTTATAAAAAATAAAATAAGGCAAGGTATAAATTTGCCAAAAATTCTACATTCTTCCAGTCTTTTCTGTGCTGCCAGCTAGAATTGTCATCTCTCCCTGAAACCAATCCTGAGTATGAATTCTTCAACGGGTGCATATTTGATTCATTTGGTTTATGCATAAATGGTTTTGTACACTCCAAAAAGAATACAGAACAAAATGTTAATTGAATTAATAAATACTGACTATTGAATAAAAGTGCTTTAATTTAATTCATTTAATTTACATAAATTAACCCCATCTATGGGAGCGTGTATGTTGTATATATAGATGTACTCACAATATACACATGTACATGCAAACACGACATGCATACACATATTCAAACCATTCTCTAATATATAATGCTTCCTTACACAAACACACAAGTACATATAATCATGCAGAATAACTTTAAGATGGTTAATAAAGGTATGCAGGCTGACTGCAATAAATCCCATTGTGTTCAGAGGTCATCTAGACCAGGGGTCCCCAACCTTTTAGACCTCAGGGACCACCAAGTTCATAATTTTAAATCCCACGGACTGCTGGTGGGGGGGGAAGGCTCAGTCGCCTTTCGGGCCTACCTCTCTGCTTCTGCGAGGCCTCCGGGTGGGAGGCCCAAGAGAAAGTGCCTGGTCCAGGCATACAGCCTGGAAACCTCTTTTGTGTTCCTTCTCTCAAGAAGCTTGGTCAATCTGAGTGAAGGAAAACGAAGACGGGCAGACTGAAGGGCAGCTTGCTGACGTTGGGTGGGAAAGTTGGTCCCATATTCCTATTTAGCTCGAAATTTAGTTCAAACTAAATTTCGAACTAAATCCTGCTCATGAGCTGGAGGATTGGGCTTTCTGACTTCTCCTAACCCATATGGGGAACTGAATCTATGGACTTGAGGCCGGTGGGAGTCGGTGTATGGCTGCCTTCACTCCCGTTGTCCATCAAAGTTTTATTGGTCGGCCTTTTTGAGAGGACGGTTGGCCAAGAAACGTCCGGGGGTTGTATGGCATATATCTCCCTCTCCGTTGCTGTGAGAGGGCAATGGAGCCCGGTTGCCTGTGCCATGGACTGGAACTTTTTCCCCTGTACTATAACATCATGGTGGTCTCCCGACCATGGACTTTTCTCACCCCTAACGATTTGATGTATTCAGTGTCTGAACTCCTTGCCCTGTGAGATTCCCCCCTCTCGCAGGTTTGGCTCTCCACTTTATCGAGAGCCTATCTCGATGACGGATTTTGGAATCCTGAGAGATGGCATGGCGCGAGGAAGGGCTTGTGGGGTTTTTTGGGGAAGTTTTTTAATAAGATTTTAAAGGGTTCAGGGAGCGGGGGGTTTAACAATCTTTTAAGGGGAACTGAGAGAACGACCAAAGGGGATGGGGGGGGGGAAATCCACTAAGGTCAGAGCCGAGCCCGACACGGGGCAACGGTTTGGAGGGTGCTGGACGAGGGATTGGGGAGGGGATGGAGGACTATACCAATGAGGGATGGACCATTAGCACCATTAGTTGGTGGATGGGAGGGGCAGATATGGCGGGAGCAGGAGACCATATCACGTGTCGGGGGAGCGCACTCGCTGTTTGAGAGCTATTGCGCGCCCCAGTCTCCAAGGCTCCTCTAGGATACTAGATGGCTCGGATACTCAGGATCTGGGCCTTTGGCTGATGCTGTGCAACGCCAGGTCCGTGGTAAATAAGGCCCCCCTCATCCATGATCTTATACAGGAGAGGGGAGCGGACTTGGCGGGTATTACGGAGACCTGGTTGGGCCCGGAGGGAGGGGTCCCCTTGGTTGAGATGTGCCCACCAGGCTTCAGAGCATTCCATCAGCCGAGGGCCCAGGGGAGGGGCGGGGTGGTGGTTGTTATTATTAACGAAGGTCTTGGTCCAAGGGAGACCACTGTGCCACAGATTGCCGGATGTGAATCCCACTTTGTGAGATGGGGTCATGGAGTTCAGATAGGCTTGTTGCTTGCATACCTGGCTCCCTGCCGTGTGGCAACGGCCCTGCCCGAGCTCCTCAACATGATAGCCATGGTGGCAGTTGATACACCCAGGCTTAGGGTCATGGGTGATTTCAACTTGCCGTCCATTGGTGAAATGTCCGAGATGGCTCGGGAGTTCATGGCTTCCATGTCGGCCATGGACCTGACCCAGCTAGTTCATGGCCCCACCCACAGGGGGGTCACACTCTGGACTTGATTTTTGTCTCTGGCCAGTGGTTGAGTGGTCTTGTTATAGGGGATATAGACATGGAACCCTTGTCATGGTCAGATCACTCGCTCCTTCGCCTGGACCTTCGAACCACTACACCCCGCCGCAGGGAGGCGGAGCTAATAAGATGGGTCCACCCCAGGCGCCTGATGGATCCTGAGAGGTTCCAGATGGAGCTTGGGCCACCTCCTGAGGATCTGGCACATGACTCGGCCGAGGACCTGGTGGCTGCCTGGGATCGGGCGGCTGGTGGGGCCTTGGATCGAGTCGTGCCTCTGTCCCGGTGCTGATGCCTCGCGGCTCCTTGGTTTACCGAGGAGCTGAGGGAGATGAAACGCCGGAAAAGACGCCTGGAGAGCGGTTGGAGGGTCAGTCTCGCTGAATCTGACTGAACACTAGTAAGGTCGCATATTAAGACCTACTTAGTGGCGATAAAAGCAGCAAAGTTTAATTACTTTTCTGCTCTTATTGTGTCATCAGAGAATCGTCCGCCCACCCTGTTCAGGGTGACCCGCTCCCTGCTTCAACTGGGAGCGCGGGAGGACCCCCTGGAAGGCAGGGCTGAGGATTTCGGACAATATCTGTATGACAAAATTGCTCAGATCCGGGGGGATTTGGACTCTGACTGGGTAGATTCGGGCAGGGTGGCGAGGAATAGTCTTGAGAATGGTATCTGGGAAGAGTTTGACACTGTGACCCCTGATGACGTGGACAGGATTTTGGGGAGACTTAGTGCGGCCACATGTTTACTGGATCCGTGTCCCTCCTGGTTAGTACTGGCTTCCCGGGAGGTTACACAAGGCTGGCTCCAGGGAATTATTAACGCTTCGTTGAGTGAGGGTTACTTCCCCACAGCCTTGAAAGAGGCTGTGGTGAGGCCTCTCCTCAAGAAGCTCTCCCTGGACCCGGCAGTATTGGCCAACTACTGTCCTGTCTCCAACCTTCGCTTCGTGGCGAAGGTTGTTGAGAGTGTGGTCGCGTGACAGTTTCCACAATTCCTGGAGGAAACGTCTTATCTAGATCCGTTCCAGTCGGATTTCAGGCCTGAGCACAGCACGGAAACGGCATTGGTCGCATTGGTAGATGATCTCTGGAGGGCTCGGGACAGGGGTTGCTCCTCTGTTCTAGCCTTGTTAGACCTCTCAGCAGCTTTTGATACCATCGACCATGATATCATGCTGCACCGGTTGGAAGAGTTGGGGATGGGGGGCACCGTGTTACGGTGGTTCTCCTTTCTCTCTGACCGGTTGCAGTTTGTGTTGGCAGGGGGGCAGAGGTCGACCTCGAGGCCTCTCATCTGTGGAGTACCTCAGGGGTTGGTCCTCTCGCCCCTTTTGTTCAACATTTATGTGAAGCCACTGGGTGAGATCATCCGTGGCTTTGGGGTGAAATACCACCAGTACGCTGATGACACCCAGCTGTACATCTCCACCCCAGGCCACCCCAACAATGCCCTTGAAGTGATGTCTCAGTGCCTGGAGGCTGTGCGGATCTGGATGGGGAGGAAGAGGCCGTGGCCTTAAAACTTTCTTTTTTCATCAAGCCGGGCTGGCTTAACATATTTTTTAATTTTTAATTTTTAATTGGTTTGTCATTTTAAATTGGGGCCAAATTAATATATATTCTTTTAATTGTTCTTAATGTTTGTATTGTATGTTTTTATCTGGCTGTACACCGCCCTGAGTCCCTTGGGAGAAGGTGCGGTATATAAATTTGAAACAAAATAAAATAAAATAAATAAACATATTCCAGAGCTGTGATAGTCACAGGACTGGCCCTTTGGTCATCCCGGAGCAGCTCCTCCACCCAGGTGCACCAGCCTGCAGGAGAGCTGATTGAAAGCAAATTGAGGACTTGGAAAAGTAATGGTTGGGGGAAAAAACTCAATGAGAAATAAGGAGATGACCAGAAAGAGACAGCCGATGTAAATAATAATATTTTTTATTATAATAATAATCACAATCAAAGGGGATTTGGCAGCTAATGCTGGAAAAGCAGGCTTTGGAAAGCGCCAGCTGGGTACAAAAAGAGGAAGGGTCTTTTTTTTTTCCCCAGAAAGAGCCACAGGGAAAGAAGGGAAACCTTTGTGTGGAAAAATTGGGCAAAGATACCCTACTACCAGGTTTCCTCCTCCTCCTCCTGGAACCGCTGCTGCTCTTCTTCCTTTTCTTCCCAGCCGTAGCCACCCAGCCTCCGAAGATCCAGTATTTCCACCTCATCCAAAAGGCTGGCTGGGGGTAGAAGGATGGAAGGGGTGGTGAGGGCTTCATGGGGTCCCCCAATGGGAGATGGCTTGAAGTAGATGAATGGCTCAGCTTGGCATATGACAGCCGGTGCTGGGCTCGACCTGCTGGCTGGAGGAGAGCTGGTGCGGGGGACTGATTAGGTGGCCCCTGCAAACTTTTGTCTCTTGAGGAGCCCGGCTGAAGTTTCCCGCACCACTTCAGTGAGCACTCCTTGATAGATGAGAGGTTGCAGGGGGCCGATCTAGCATCCGCAATGGACAGCAAAGCTGGGGTTGAGTCTGGCTGCTTCTGTCCGCTAACAGGCGGCCAAGTAACTGCCTGAAAGACCCCATCCTGTCCCTGGGAGTCAAAACGTTGAAGTGCAAGCAGCGCAGGAAACTTTGGCTGGGCTCCTCGAGGGAAATGCAAAGATTTCTCTGTGGACCACCAATTTTTTCCGCAGACCACTGGTTGGTGGCCATTGATCTAGACCTAGTATTATCAGCTGGGATGCTGGCCTTGCTCCCCTTTCATTCCTGTCTCACATTGAGACCAAGAAACTTCAATGAAAAGCCTCTTTATTTACAGAGTCCCCATTCAGTAAAGATCCTGATCTTCTTGTTTCCTCATTTACATGGAGAGTCTCTCTTGAATAGAAGCATTTCAAAGCTGAAAAAGTTGTGCATTGTTTACACATTCAAGAGAACAAGGGGAGAATGGGGCTAGTATGTTTATCTCACATGTTCTTCCTCTCCTCAGTTTCAGCCATGAGATTCATTATTTGCACTCCCTTTTCATGAGCTTGTTTTAAGCTGCTTCTAAAAATGTGTTCTCAGTGGCAAGAGAAAGATAGGGCTAGCATATTCATCCCAGTTCCCTACATGCCATTTCTCTCTCTTCAGCTTTTGTTTCAGTCTCTTTCATTATTTGCTTCTTCTACCAATTAGCTTTCTATCAACAACATCTGTGATTATTACCAGTAATGTGATAATAAATACCAATAGTAGGATGAATCCCTGCCTCTCCCATCCATAAAAATAATTATTTCAATGTAAGAAGAATAACTTGGAAAATGTTTTGTTTTCCCGAGATAATTTGGGAAGCCCTTGTATAAAATAAAATGTTAAATAAAATATTCAAATAGTTGTAAATAACATTTATTAAAGTAGGGTTAAATTATTTGGAATGAAAAACTGTATACAAACCTATTATTGTTTTCCCTAAGCTGAGTTACACTAATTTAAGAAAAAGAATGAATATAAAGCAAAAGATTTGAAAGAAATTCTTTAAACATCTAGTTAAATAGGTTATATTGTCTTGCTTCTAAATTAGTTTTATGAGATATGTATATTGTCTTTGAATTGCTTTATTTATGCATGCTACTCCTATAGCCATCCATCTATATCAGTTATTTTAGATGGTATAGAGAGGATTATTTTTTAAAAGGAGCACAATATACAATGTAAATAACCAAAATAATAATCTGAAATAATAGTAATATATGCCTGTGGTCTAGAAAACATTCTATTTTCAATCAGAATAGATCAAAACAAATAAATCTGCCAACAGGACTGATTCATCTCCCAGCCCAAATGTCTGAGGGAATGTCCATGTTTTTAACGTCTTATGAAAGATCAAAAACTTTGAGGGTCATCTGTGTATCTGGGAGGATACTACTCCATAGCACAGGTCCTAGACAGACAAGATATAACTCTTTAAGTAAGTCCTACAATAAGAAATTTCCTAATAGAATGGATCTGGATCATCTATTTCTGCTGGCTGTGGTGAGGTGAATAGAAATATAGATGGTCCCAAAATAACTCTATACCATGTAGAGCTTTGTAAGTGGCAAACAGAATCTTGAGTTGCATCCTGAAGCCCATTAAAAGCCACTGTAACTCACAGAGCAGAGATGTCATGTGGCTATTTAGTAGCACACCCTACATTGCCTGTTCCACTGCATTCTGGATCTGTTGCAGCTTCTGAATGCTCTTTAAAGGTAGTCCTTATGTAGAACGCATTACAAAAATCCAGCTGGGGCTGGAGGAAAGGTCTAAGGCTTGAATTACTACAAGTAGAGCCTCCCAGTAAAAAATGAGCATGTGTGGTGCATAAGGCAGACCACCATAATAATAGCCTATCTCAATAAAATATAATTTTAGTCTTCCTGTGGAGTTCATTTTCTGGTCTGGTCTAAGTAATAAGACTAACAGAAAAGGGCTCAAAAACTATAGCTACTTGTTTTTACTAGGTTTTGCTTAAGCCTGTTCTTCCCCATTCAGGTTCCCAAAGCCCCCAGAGATTGGGACAGAACTTTGATAACATGACTTGGTTGGCATGGGACAGAGATATATATTTGTTGTCATCAACATACTGATGATACTATACTTTGCCCCATGCCAGTGGATGACCACCTCCAGTGGTGTCCAGTAGATGTTAAATAACAGAAAGGAGAAAGCAGAGGTCCCAGGGCCCCCCACAAAGCAGGGGCCTCTGGCTTGATCTCCCACTTACCAACATTGTTGGAAGTGGCCTGGGAAAAAGGAGGAAAAACACAATTTCTTGCTGTTGCCATTAAATAGTTTAAGTAGTGAGTTTGCTAAACAACATGAATAAGGAGAACTAGTAGAATTCTGCTTAAAGTTAAATCTTTCCTAATGTATTTGGGAAATAGTGTGAGAGGAAGCAGAAGTGAAAATGGCCATCAACCCCCGAAGATGGTTTAAGAAGGACCTCACTTAGGTTATTGGAGGAATGGGATGGATGCCCAAATGTCAGAAAACTGAAAAGTTGATGGGGAAAAAAAGAAAACTGCGTGAATAAGGATGAAACAAGAAAGATGACCTTGGGGATAAGGGGAAGAGATGCTGCCTAGGAAACAATTGGACAAGAGAAGGTAGGAGCCTCCCAGTGGCTTATGATCAGGAAAAGAAACTTAGGACCTGATTTAATTGATCAAGCAGTTAAAAGTGTGGCAGGAAGTCTGTACCTTTGGACTTGAAAGATTAATGTAGCCTTGCAATAAAGTAGAATTAGCTCATCTAATTGTGTTGCCAGTCTGGTTTATCTGGGAGGGAATACAGTGAGTGATTGAAGAATTCTTCTCTAGCACTGAAGGGAATGAAACAAGAAATTGGCAGCTAAAGACTTTAGAGAGACTTGGCAGCTGATATAGACCAAAATGAAAGAAGAAGAGCTAATAATCCAGATGGACCATTAGCAATCCCAGCTTCAGAGTGGTTAAGCCCAGATTCAACAACTGGCAACAGGAATTAGACCAACAATAAAGACAGCCAAGCAAGAGGTAGTTGGTTTCTTGGACCTGAATAGATAGTTACAATAGAGAGATTAAAAATCAAGATTTGGATTAGAGTAGGAATATAGACAGCTATAAAGGGATAACAACAAAGAGTGGGAGCTAAGTAACACATAGTCCTCAGTCTATAATTGAGCCCAGAATTACAGTTGTAATTCTTGCCAGTTGTTAAGCAGGTCATCACATGATTGCCTGATCTTATGAACTTTTTGCAGCAGTAGTTAAACAAACATGGTCATTAAGCAAATCCATTGTTCTCAATGGGAGGTTTTGCTGGAAACCAGAAGTAAATACCGGTTTCTGGCAAAAACATCATGAATTGGGAACATGTGGCTGGAACACTGGAAGTGGTCATTAATCCCAGGGGGAGGGCCTTCTCTGTGAGGGCTCCAACCCTTTGGAATGAACTGCCCCCGGAGATACGGAATATCTCCGATCTCCGTGCTTTCCACCGTGCCCTCAAGACCCTGATGTTCCAACAGGCGGGGCTAAACATATGAACATGTGAATGAATTTTTTAAATGTTATCTAATTCTGGGTTTTATTTAATTGACCAAACTAAGTAATAATTTTAATTCCAATTTTATGATGTTTGTGTGTCTATATTTTTCTTGACTGTACACCGCCTTGAGTCCTACGGGAGAAAGGCGGTATAGAAATATAATATAATAAATAAACAAACAAACAAACAAATAAATAAATAAATAAATAAATGCAAACCAGTTGTTGAGCGTCCAAAAATCCTATCATGTGATTGAGGGAGGAAGTGACGAAATGTTCTGGAATTTTTTTATTTTCACAAAAAAAAGGAAACACAGGTAATTAAAAAGTGGAGTATAATCCATTATCTGATAACAAAAAAAAGCAAAACACAAAGATGATATTGATAGGGATGTATGTATGCATTGAGAAAGAGAAGAGAAATAAAAACACATTAAAAGTGCCTTAACAAATAAGTGAAAAAATACAAAGCAAAAATTATAAAGTAAAGCATAGATCAGTTTAAGTGTAAACAGTCATATTTCTATGCATAGTTACCTAACTATTTAAGTACGTACACGTTTCTAACGGATGAAATACAGCAAGATTCTGGAGAACCGGTAGGGGAAATTTTGAGCAGTTCAGAGAACCGGTAGCAGAAATTTTGAGTAGTTTGGAGAATCAGCAAATACCACCTCTGGCTGGCCCCAGAGTGGGGTGGGAATGGAGATTTTGCAGTATCCTTCCCCGAGGAGTGGGGAGGGAATGGGGATTTTGCAGTATCCTTCCCCTGGAGTTGGGTGGGAATGGAGATTTTGCAGTATCCTTCCCCTGCCACGCCCACCAAGCTACACCATGCCCACAGAACAGGTAGTAAAAAAATTTGGATTTCATCACTGGTTTCTAACACATTTATGTGATAATAAATTCTAACCTATTGTATTTTGTATAAATGAGCAACATATTTCATTATATTTGTATATACAAAGTCTATTATGGGCAATTTACTTACTCATAAATGGCAAGTGCAATCAGGTCTTCAATCCAGGAGCCACACATTTATCTTTCCTTTATTTTTTTCCTATACATTTATCTTTCCAATGTTGCAAATCTTTTGGGGAATAGTATGGGCACAGAGAATATATTTATGTTGTCCATTTTTAAAATTCCATGTACTAAGTATATAGTTAATAGTTTAATATCCTCTGAAAATTTTAGCTTTTGTTGTATTTACATAATCTACTACAGATAGTCCTCAATTTATAACAGTTCATTTAGTGACCATTCAAATTTACAACAGCACTGAAAAAAGTGACTTATTTTTCACATTTATAGCCATTGTAGCATTCCCATGGTCATGTGATCAAAATTCAGATGCTTGGCTTTTGGCTCATATTTATGATGTTTGCAGTGTCCTGTGTCATGTGATCCCCTTTTACGACCTTCTGACAAAGTCAATGGGGAAGTCAGATTCACTTAACCAGGTTACTAACGTAACTACTGCAATGATTCATTTAACAACTGTGGCAAGAAAAGTAGTAAAATGAGGCAAAACTCACTTAACCAATGTCTCATTTAGCAACATAAATTTTGGGCTCGATTATGGTCATAAGTCGAGGACTACCTGTACTTTCTCCCAAAACTTGGCAAGTATAGGACTTTGTAGAAATCTATGCTTTAAAGAAGCATCATCCTTATTAGATATCCAACAAGTCTTTTTTAAAGTCCTTTGGTATTCAAATGAAATGGGGTCTAATAATCCCTATGATTTTATGTTTGAAATAGTTCTAAATATTATTTTTCTTATATTAGTGGTAGTTTGAGGTCCATTGGCACTCTTGCTACAGAGGTTAAGACACTCCAATTGTCTAAGCAATGTAGGAACTTCTAATTCTTTATTCCATTCATTTCTTAAAATGTGCATATCAAATTGATTTATTGAGAAGAAATATCTATAAAAACTAATAGGTTCCTTTAGTTTTAAAGGATTTAACAAGTTGCTCTAGTGCAGGTGTGTCAAACTGGTGACCCATGGGCCGGATGTGTCACGCGCAGGCCACACCCACCCCAGCTCCACAAAGGGAAAAGTGTCGCGATATGTCATGTGACAGCAACATGATGCGGCGAATTTGACACCCATGCTCTAGTATCTCAGATGTATCAGAAACTGAAAATACTGCTGGTCCAAATAATGTTAACAAAGGTTGTAACTGTAAATGTTGCCATTCGGTTACAACTGATAAATGATACTTGTCTCTTAACACAGAGTAAAAAATTCATCTTTATTACCTATCAATTGGTCTGAAGTCAATATCCCCACTTACATCCAATTTTTTCAATATCACCATCTCTTCCCCAATTTTTAAAGTTAGGTTTCTCCATAAAGTCAATTTGATATGAAAAAGGGGCTAAATCTTTTATTAGACATTTTATTCCATAACTTTCGAACTAACGTAATTGTTTCCAGAGATCACTAAAGCATATTTTGATTCTTATACTATCTATCCAACTAAAGGTGCTATAAATGTAGAAATTCTTTTCTAAACAAAGGATTTATTTTCTGAAAATATTTTCCAGATATATAAATTGGAAACTCCTCTCAAAATATGAATTAATTTGGGAATAATGTTCATTTTGAAAGCATTCACCTTTCCCCAGAGAGTAAATTTTAATAACTCCCATGTATCAATATTTGAAGAAATCTCTATATTTTATTTATATCATGTTACTCACTTAGTTGTATCCTAAATATTTAATGAATTTAGTACAAATATGGAATTAATGTGCCTTAAATGAATTTGTAACCCAATTTTGGCATCACTTCCAATTTGGACCAGTTTATAGAGTAATCCTGCTAAAGGCATCTGTCTCTTACATCAACACTGGAATAGTATAATGAGCTTTAGTAATAAACAAAAGAATGTTATCTGCGAATAAAACCAATGTGTCCAGTTGAGTTATTTACTACATAAATCTCCCTACATTGTCAAATAGCATAAGCTGAGAGTTCCATGGAGATAATCAAAAAGCAAAGGTAAATGTTGACATCCTATTCTAATTCCTCTGAATAATGGGAAAGTAGGAGATAACATGCCACGAACCTTTACTTCACCTGTGGATGATTCATATCAGTCCATTTTATGAATTCCAAAAGAAATCTGAATCTATTTACTAGAGCAAACTTGCACTGTTTATGTGTACTATCAAAGGTTTCTTCGGCATTTAATTATTAAATTACAAATGATCTTTATTCAAGTCTGTTAGATCTACATCTTGAGACTACATGCTTCATAAAACTAGAAATGAGCTAAGGACCAAGGAAATTACAAAACTTCAATTCATAAATGTGGGGAAAATGAAAAATTAGGTAAATCTAATGTGTGGCAAAACCTGCAAGGAAGGTTTTTCAAATATAACAGTAGAAGGAGGAAAACAAATGAGGCATTGGCTCATTGTTTACTTCAAATGAAGAAATCTTCATAGATATCAAAGAGAATATAAAGGAACTCGTATCTTATTTTGTTTATGTCTATGTCCACAGCAATCATCTGAGACTAATCTTGTCTCCTTGACAAGGTAGCTAATGCAAAAGGATTTGGATATGAGTGCCTCAATTTCAGTTTTTTTAAGCAAGCTTTTTACAAGATTGCATGTGACAAGCTGATTTGGATGGCAGTATGTTAAGGTGGGTCCATAACTGCCTGGCAAAATTACACTCAGCATAAATAGCACTTCATTGAGTTAGAGAGAAGTAACTATTGAGGTCAAGCGGGGATCTATCAAAAGGCAAGTATTATTCAACATGTTATTAATGTTGGGGTTGAATTGCTTGTCCAATTTGCACAAAATTCAAAGGTCTGGCCAACATCCAGGAAGATTGAATGAGACTACAACTTAATCTGGATAGATTAGACGTCTCAGCGGAGAGTAACAAAATGCTCTTCAGCAGAGAAAATATAAAGTATTACATTTAAAAAAGAGAGATGTATGGCATATATACAAGATGCAGGATTTATAGCTTGAAAACATTATGTCAGAAAAGGACTTGGGCCTATTCACTGATGGTCAGTTGAATGTGAGGTAGCTACTAGCACAAATGCAACTCTGAGCTGTGTTATAAAAATTCTTATTCTCTCCCCTATTGATGAAACCATTTCTGCAGACCTGTGTATGGTTCTAGACTCAACATTTCCATAAATATATTGACATTCCCTTAAGAGGCTGACAAAGATTTTTTGACAAAGGTTTTGTGATAAAAGGCTAGAAGAACCTGAGATGTTCAGCTTGAAACAAACACTGATGGTAGACCTGTAAGTGTTCAGGTCCTTAAAAGGGTATCATGAAAAAGTTATTTAGAATCTATCCATTACTGCATAAGATGAAAATCAGATATAATAAGTGCAAGTTGCAACTACCAAATTCTGTTTAAAGAAAACCTTTTTGGCAATAAGAACTGCACAGGAGAATAGTCTGTCTAAGGAGATTATGGATTCTCTCTCTGTGGAGATTATTTTAAGAGGCCAAACATTCATTCATTCATTCTTCACAGTTTTGACCTGCCCATCTCTGTCAGAGAGGGACTCTGAGTAGTGTACAATAAAATGTTAAAATATACATACAGTATTTAGAAATGGGTTAATTTGTTTTCCTGTAGCCTACAGAGAGTTTGACTACATCATCCTTGAACCTTCCAACTGTACAATTTTATAACTGATAGACTCTTGTTAATACTAAAATTTTTTTTATAATAAAATCAGTTTCCAGAAGGAATTGGTATGAATGTGACTTGGTTAGAATTCTTTATTGGCCAAGTGTGATTGGAAACACAAGGAATTTGTCTTTGGTGCATATGCTCTCAGTGTACATAAAAGGACAAGATACATTTGTCAAGAATCATAAGGTACAACACTTAATGATAGTCATAGGGCAGTGATGGCTAACCTTTTTGCCATCGCGTGCCAAAAGCGAGGGAAGCATGGGCGGGCCACACATGCACATGCCCACACCCATAATTCTATGTGCCCTGCCCCCCCCACATGTGTGCGTGACCCGCGCTCCCCCCGTTTTTGGCACACGATGGCACGGTGGGCCCAGTAGGCCTGTTTTTTGCTCTCCCCAGGCTCCAGAGCCTCTCTAGGAGCCTGGGGAGGATGAAAATGGCCTTCCCCACCCGCCAGAGGCCCTTTGGAGGCCAAAAACGGCCCGTTTGCCAACTTCCGGAAATCTCACTGATATGGCTCCACATGCCACCTGTGGCACGCGTGCCATAGGTTCGCCATCATGGTCATAGGGTAAGAATATCAATATAAATCGTAAGGATACAAGCAACAAAGTTATAGTCATGCAGTCATAGTGGGAGAAGATGGATGAAAGGAACGGTGAAAAGACCAATAGTAATAGTAATGCAGACTTAGTGAATAGTTTGACAGTGTTGAGGGAATTATTTGTTTAGCAGAGTGATGGCGTTCGGAGAAAAACTGTTCTTGTGTCTTGTTGTCTTGGTGTGCAGTGCTCTATAGCGTTGTTTTGAGGGTAGGAATTAAAACAATTTATGTCCAGGATGCAAGGGGTCTGTAAATATTTTCACAGCCCTCTTTTTGGTTGAAGTGTATATTATCCTTGAAACTGTAACTCCATCATTTGGTTGGAGAACATTTAGCATCATCTGTATTTCAAGTTCATGTTTATTTATAAATCTTATATAGATGTTAATCTCCACACAAGACACTGGGCAGCTCATAAATAAAAAGATAGCAAACCAATCCAAAAAAAGAGTGACTTTAGATCAGTCACACACTCTCATCCCAATCTACATCACAGGGCGATTGTAGGGAAAATAGGAGGAAGGAATATTAGGTTTGTCCACCATCTTCTTATAAAGTAATAAAGGCAGGATAAAAAATTAAAGATAGATAAAAGCAATAAGAACTATAAAACCATTTAAAGTGAAAGCAAAATTCATAACTGAGGTAACCATTTTATATCTAACAGTCAATCTAGCCACTGTACCAACATTACCATACCTGCCTATCATCATACTTCTCAAATACAAAAGTATAGCATGTAATAAAGTACATTATTGGTTTATTAAATGCATTATTGTTTAATAAATACATTTATATCAAAAGGGATAAATGCAGAAATTCCAAATTCCTTTCTATAGAAATATAATTTATGAATATACATCTGGACATTAGTTTGTTAATAAATAATCATTAAATTTGAGATGTTTCTTTTATAACAGCTGCTACCTGCCAAAAAATTTTGGGAACCAGATGATCCAGCAAAGGATGGACAAAAAGGGATATTTCTTGGTGATGAGTGGAGAGAAACTGCTTGGGCAACACCTCGTAAGTGATACTTATTTAAGTCATTATGTAAGCTATACAATTTAGTGTGGGAAAAAGACTGTTCCTAGGTTCAGTGATGAAAAAATCTGCATTGATTTATGCTGTATTAATTTGCATATTGAGTTTTAATATCTCTTTTTTAAATTTAAAATAGACCACTCCATGTCACAGCCTATTATGGTTCAAAGAAAGCCTGGACATGTTTTTCATGGAACAAGTGAAGTAAACGCTGTCTTATCTCCTCGATCAGAGAGTGGGGGCCTTGGTGTGAGCATGGTCGAATATGTGCTAAGTTCTTCTCCAGCTGATAAATTGGACTCCCGGTTTAGGAAAGGAGCTTTTGTAAGTAACTTGTTTGTATCAATAAAAGTTATTGTAGGCTAATCTACAATATTATTAACGGCTAGATTTCCCTCATGCTGCCTTGTAATTTAGCAGCAAGTATCTTTATTATTTAAGTTTTTGTTGTGGTCTCCAGAAAGCAGTGCTTTATGCTAAACTAGATCTTATGTGTCTATACTCAACTGTTTCATGCTACTGTTGGGAAAATGGCTTCAAAATCATAACTGTAACATGAAGTGTTGTATATAAATCTTGCATATGCCCTCCAAAGATTTTTCAAAGGCTTTCTGTTCATAATAAATCCTTTTAAATAGCTGTATTTATGAGAAAGAGCAAGATGTCTTGCAAAAGGACACACCAAGCATAAAATGGCATTTTGGTTATATGTTATTCAGTCATTCAGTGACTTCCAACTCTTCATGATTTGATGAAGATAATTTTACCTGGATTATCTATCTATAACTGCTTCTTTGAGCTTATACCAGGGGTGAAATCGCCCGATCTGGTAGCGATGGAGGCGGGTGGTTCAGAGAACCGGTAGCAAAAATCCCTGCCCCCCCCCCACCATGCTCAGCTGAGCCGTACGATCATTGGAGGTTTTTTTTTAACTTTTAAAAGCATTTTTTCTACAACCTCTTCCAACAAAAAAAAGTTTTTAAAAGTAAAAAAAAAAAAAAGCCTCTGATGATTGTGTGGCTCAGCTGGGATCGTCAGAGGCTTTTCAAAGCATTTTTTAAAAAGCCTCTCTGATGATCCCAGCTGAGTTGCCTGATCGTCAGAGGCTTTTCAAAGCATTAGAAAAAATGCTTTGAAAAGTTAAAAAAAAAAAAAGTTGGCCATGCCCCCCCCCCCCCCCCCCCCCCAAGCTTCGCCCACAGAACCGGTAGTAACAAATTTTACATTTCACCCCTGGCGTATACCATTTTAATTTCATATGTTTTATAGTATTTCACTCTAGACAGTGTTACAAGGAAGAAGGGAGTACCAAAAACTGCCTCTCTTCACTGTCTTAAGTGCAGGGTTAGATTCCTCTGGATCATCAAAACCTCTCAACTGGAAAAGCCGTGCTCACTTCGTAGGAAATTTACCTTCAGCTAATGTTGATTTTTCAGTTTTATCCTGAAAGCTAACTTTATTTTATGTATGTACAACACACTTTATTTAAGAATGATACCTGACAATCAAGGTAGTTTACAACATTAGTTAGATTTGATAATGATACCTTGTGGGTGCTACATTTTATTTTCTGCTAGATTCAGACCAAACATGTTTTTTTACTTAGGGCACTAGAGAAGCTGAAACAGATGGACCTGAGAAAGCAGACCAGAAAGGCAAGGTTTCTCCATTTGAGGAGGACAAGAACAGAGATCTTAAACAAGTTGATGATGACGATGTTACCAAAATAAATGGCAGAGGCTTGCCAAATGGAATGGATGCTGATAGCAAAGATTTTAAGTAAGGATTAGATTTTTGGGGGGTGGGGAGGAAGATATAATTGTTTTCAATAAATAAAAGTTATGGATATACGGGTTCAGGTTCAAAGTTTCATTTAGGTTTTATGATATTTTGCATAATGGTTGCCATCTTTATACATGTTAAGTTTTATGTTTTAATTATGGGATCTGTGCAGGCTCTAATACAGATGGGTGTCCTGTTGCTATCACTAAACTTAATTAATGGAAATTAGAGTTCGGCAGCAACTTCTGGGAGGCTGTAAGTTGTCTGTTCTGCTAAAAAAAAAAGTACACTTCTCCAAGAGGTTTCCATTCTTTTAAAATGTAGCTCAGTCTTCAAAATCCATCTTCAAGTAGAGAGCCTATTCTCAATTTTTGAGACTACATTAAAGGATATGATAATTTGTACTTTTTCTTTTCAAAATATTTTCCCCTGACTACATTCTTGGATGAGCCATGGTTTTCTGCATTGATCAAGACTTGTTCAGATTTACTTATATGTATGTATCCAAATAGGATATTGAATTCCCTGCTCGTATTTCCTTTATATCATACAGAGTCTTTACTTAGCAACAGCAATTGGGACTAGAATTTCTATTGCTAAGCAATGTGGTCATAAAGTACAATATCAAGTGACCTCATTGCTTAGCAATAGCAATCTTACTACAGGTCATTAAGTGAGGACCTAATTGCAACTTCCTTCTGGCTTCAAGTGACTGTGGGATTCTGCAGCTGTTGTAAGGGTGAGGCTCTTGCCAAGTGCCCATATTGTGATCTGACCCTTGCG
Organism: Arizona elegans; assembly: GCA_022577455.1. NCBI lineage: Eukaryota > Metazoa > Chordata > Lepidosauria > Squamata > Colubridae > Arizona > Arizona elegans. Next base: position 192,491,868 of record JAKOOJ010000001.1, read on the forward strand.
GTCACATGATCAGAACTTTGAATCAGTCATGTACCCTTTTGATCAATGTTATAATTTGGAACAGTTACTGAATAAGTGCCATTTAACCAAGGACTACCTGAATAACAAATGTCCTGGTTAGCTTAGTTGTATATTATCATGGAAAACAGTCTGCCGAACAGTGTCCACTTTGTTAAATTCTGACAGAGATATTAGCCGCTTAGTATGAAAAGAGGCCAACTAATGACTATCAAAAATCACAGGGAATGTGTATATTGTATTTCATTGGTGCATGGATATGTAAACAGGGAGAGTTAACAAATGTTCCTGGGAAGTTCAAAGAGAGAAAAATGACACCCCCCCCCCCCCAAATGTATGTTTTGAATGATTGTGTTCAGAACTGTAAGGGCTGAAAAGGTCATCTCCTGAATAAATTGCTGATCAGAAGGGGTATGTCCTGAGAATTGCTTATTGTCCATTGTATATGATTGAGTGACTGATAAAGGAGAATATTTGTAGCTCAAAGTTGAAATGAGTGTTTATGATTGGATGACTACTTCTTGCTGAATAACCAGAGAGTACAAGGAATATAAGGTAACTTGATTCCAATAAGATAAGTGGAAAATGAGTGCTACAGAATTTAGCTGGGAGTTTAAGTGAAAGCCCTATACATTTTCCTTTCAAAGTTTGTACTTGGCTAATCCAGAAGCCTGAAGGGGAAAAAATGAGAAATAAAAGATTTTCTACTGGTGGTAGTTTAAAAAGTGAAGTTTAAATCAAGCATTTGTTTGTAACTCTGATCTCCAGTGCTTCTGATGAGTTTAATTTCTTTTATTTTATCCCACTATTATTGCTTTTATAAATAAGATGGCAAAAATACCCAATGTTCATTCCTCCTATTTTCCCAACAACAACAACAACCCTGTGAGGTGGGTTGGGCTTTGAGAGAATGACTGGCCCAAAGTCACCCAGCTGGCTTTCATGCCTAAAATAGGACTAGAACTCACTGCTTCTTAGTTTCTAACCTGGTGCCTTAACCACTGGACCAGACTGTCTTTTTTTTTTCTTTCCTGAAAACATATTGGGGTAAATTTCCCAAAAATATCTACTTATAGCAGTGCCTGAAGAAAATGACAAAAAATTGGTGCAGCAAGTAGCTAAACTCCAGTTGATGAGAAAAGACAAAGAATTGTCAGTTTAAAGAAAGGAAACTCTACAGTGGAAACAGACCCTGAAAGTTGTCCATCATATGATAAAAACGGTGAATGAGAGTAACATCTAGAAGCAAGAGTAATAGAATATATGCTGCATTGCTGAAATGCCAGAGCAGCTTTGAGGCTCATGCAGATGAACAGCTCTGAGCTTTGGAGGAAAGCAAGAGAAAGACTATATATGAGAAATGAGAGAGTGGAGCCAAGAAGGGCAGGGACAATGTAAGTGTATCAAAAGAGAAACACCCCAAAAGGGAAGAGAAGATTCAGAAGAAGTAAAAAAATTGAATTATGGTAATTGGTAAGTCATTACTATGAGGCTTTGAAACAAGCATATCACATAGAACCCTTTGCTTGTGAATTGTGCTATTTGTGAGCAAGAATCGGGGATGAGATAGAACAAGTCTAATAATTACTTCCTGCTGATATATATGGGAATTAATACTGCAGATGGTAATGCAAAGGACAATTGGAATGTTTCATCATAGATACTGAAAATCACAAAACAAACACTGGGGGCTTGAATTGTGTTCTCATGTTAAATGCTTTCACGCCATGGAAGAAGAATAGAAAGGAAAAGAAAAATATTGCAAATCAATAAATACAAGTTAGGTTAATAAGAAAGACTTAACTTCTGAGACGGGGGCCTGTGGTCCAAAGTGTTTACATTCAGATAAGATACGTTATATGTCATAAGGAGTGGAAAATGTGTCTGAGCCACACATGATAAGGTTGATTAGAAGAGTTTTAAATTGAATCAGTATATGTACACTCCTAAAGTAAGACTCTTCATTAAAGTCTTGTGTACTGTACAGAAGTGTTCTTGAAATGAACTTTTAAGTTAGTTTAAAAAAATAGGCTTGCTTTCATCAACTTCATTGTTTGTACTTTAATGTTCAGAACATATGAAATAAGATGAGCTTGCTTCTCTTTGGACAGAAGCGTAAATAAGATTTAAAGATATAGAAATGACATGGTGGTCTGACTCCTTTGACTGCATTGTGGCATTTGAAGAGGAAACCATTCTTTGTTAAGAGAAGCAATTGCACTGTCTGTTAAAAAAAATTGATTCCTACCCATAAAGCCAAATCAACAAACCTGGAATTGTTTAGCTAGTATAAAAAAACCCAAACTCAGAATGAGCAGAAGTTGGTGAAGATGCTAAGAAGAACAAAAACAATCTTGTTAGATAAGTTCAAAATGAAAAGAATCAATACACCAGCTGATCAATAAAGAAGGAAAATTATTTACAGGCGACAAGCAGAACCACTGAAGCTACATAATTTGTTTCATTCTTCCAACCACAAAGAAATTGTGAAGCCACAATAATAGAGTAGGATTGAAGCTTGTGATTGATGGAAACGTGATCAGGGGAAAGCTCTTTGAATGGGTTTTAATCTTTTGGGCTAGATGAATTGCATCGTAGGGTGCTGAAGGAACTAGTTGATTGGCCTGTTATTCTGGTGAACAGATGAAGTTCCAGATGAGTTGAGGAAGATAAAAGGGAGGAAAGGAAGATCCCTTGTGCTACAGCCCAGTGAGTCTGACATCAGTAGCTGGGTAGGAAATAAAGAGGTTGGTCTGTAGCCTCTTTCAAAGCATTGTGATAATTGCTAATTGGGTTTTTCTTAAATAAATAAATTTTCTTCATTTTTTCCCCATAGGATAACTTCCATAATAGATTGTGGGAGTGCTGTATATCTTCAACAAAACAATTAACAAAATACTCAGTGACCCACTGATTAAGGCTGGTCAGAAGACATAAATTACATTCGAAATCTTGATAGTGTGGAGAAATGGGCTGAAAAGGGTAGACTGAGTTTAACAGAATCAAGGATAAAGTTTAAACAAAAATCAGGTGTACAACTGTAGATGGCTTGGTATTAATAGTAACTAGTGTGGCTTGGCAATAGTTATGAAAAAGATTGGGATATAGGCAATGCTCTTTTTACGAACGAGTTGCATTCTGAGAGGCTGTTCATAAATCTGTTTTGTTTGCAAGTCCAAACAAATATATATGTGGCATGCTGTAAACTAACCTCCTCCCAATTTCTGGAACCTTTTCTGTTGGAGTTGTGGACAGTTTTTTCTGAATTGATAAAAGTTCATAACTTGAAAGTTTGTAAGTGGAATAATGTTTTGTAGTTGATTCCAAATTAAATAAGAGCTAGCCATGTGATGCGACTCCACAAAAGGCAAATATAGTTGTAGGCTGCAGCAACAGAAATACCATTTCCTAATTAAGGAAAGAAATTATTTCACTCTCTTCTGCTTTGGTCAGATCCTATCTTGAGAAATACATCCAGTTCTGGGAGTTATAAGGAGTCAGAAAAATTCGAACAAATTCCAGTAAGAAGAATGAAGCTAATCAAGGGACTAGAAGCTAGATTGTGTGAGGAGAGATTGAAAAAATTACCTGTGTTTGAGAAAAGACTACAGATATGACAGTAACACTTCAAATAATCCTTTTTGAAGAAATTCTTCAAAAGTCCTTGGTTAATGACCATCATTCAGAGACTCTTACTAACAATGCTGAACAAGTGGTACTTATGACTGTTGCTTAAAAGCTGGCAGGAAGTCAGGAAGAGGTCCTGAGTTAATGATTGGTTATCCTCAGTTATGACAGGAACATACTGCCAGGAGTGGCATCACTAAATGATGGGGTTACATAATGTGCTTTATGACTCCATCACTTAGTGATAGAAATTCCAGTCGTAATTATCATTATTATTAAGGACTACCTATACCCCAAAACAAATCACATAGAAGTAATTCAAGACTGTTCTTCCCTGTCCCAGGTACAAGAAACAGTTAATAGATTGTTACAGGAAGGCAGGTTGTGTCTGAATGTGAGGAAAAAAATATCTGTCTAAATGCAGTTTGACGTGATACCTATTTCCCAGGGAGATAGTAGACTATTATTTACTAGAAGACTACTCTTCCTTGGATATTTTTCATTGGATATTTTGTTTGCTTGTTTGTTTGTTTATTAAATTTATATAGCAACCCATCTCACTATCATGACTCTAGGCATTGTACAATAAATCAATTAAAAATAAATCTTAAATAACCCAAACAAAATATAAGCACAGGAGAATGCACAAAATTTCACTTACAGTGCAACCATCTTACAGTCTCTTCATTGGAACCCTTAAGGTTTTTAAAAATCACCTTTTTTTTTAAAGGAATTTCTGGAAAAACAGTGGGTAGGACCTAGAAAGCCAAATTTGTGGTACACTTTCATTTGGATTTTTTCAGTGAATGGAGGTTGGAATCCATGGTTCTAGCTTACTCTATGTTCATATTTTAATCATAAAAGCTCTTTCTCTTGTAAGAGGAACATGGTTGCTTCTTCATCCTATAAGTGGCCAGAGAGACAATACTTCACAAATTGACTGTTTGTGGTCTGATAGCTCTTAAATGTTTCACAATACAAAATGTACATCGTTTCTGACTGCTGTAGATTGTTTGATCTATATTATGCCAAAATCCAAGTGTTTTTTAAAATACAAACTAGTTTCTTCATTTTATCTTCAAAATATGATTTTGCCTGAAATGTTTTAGTAGAAATAGTATTCAGTTAAGTATCTTTTTCAGTGTAAAAGAAACATAGTTATAGCTCCTATAGGCCTGCTCTGTAATTGACTCAGAATATGATTTCGTTAATGCTGCCCTTTTAAGATTCACAATTAAGTTGGCTTTGAAGACATGAATTTAGCTTTGAAACCTGAGCTTCCCATATCCCTCCAAGCATGCTCTCCTGCCACCATCACCACCCTCAAATTGTAGATCTACTCTTTTAAAGTCTGAGCTTTCTACTATAGCATATTTATTAAGCATTTATGTTACTTTACCAGGAAGTACTGAGCACATACATGCTGTTTCATGACTTGGCTTGTTCAAGAAAAACAACAGCAGCAGCAAACACAGGATAATTTTACCAACTGTTTACCCTAGAAAGCAATATCTATAATTTTTGATCACAAAGATTAACTGTAGCTATATTTATCATAGATAAAAATAAAACAAAAATTTTAGGAAATTGAGAAAAAAGGGAAATGCATTTTTATAAGATTATCATATTTTTTAGCAAAAAGTTGAGAATGTATATTTTAATATATAAATTTTTGGGCATTAATCATTCAAACATGCTAATTTTCCTATTCACTGTTAACATTCCACTGCTCCTGAAAGTAATTATTAACATAACATAAAATAACAATTATTTTGTACATCATTATTTGAATTACCAATTAATGTAAAATTATAGATGGATTTAATTTTCAAATAATTTCAACATTAACTATCATATAGAACAATTGTGTGCCATTTTCTTATAAATCAAGGAGCAAAATATTATTGTGACATCTTTACTTTAAAGTTTTTCAACATCTTTTTACCCAGTTTTTTTTTTATAAAAGCTCATTTTTGTTTTTCATTTTTTTTCTAAGCAGTCGTACTCCTGGAAGCCGACAAGCATCCCCAACTGAAGTAACTGAGCGTTTGGGTCCAAACCCTAACACTGCTGAAGGCTTGTCTTCACTTTCTAATCCTTCAACTCACAAGCCACTGGTGGAAGAATTTTCAAACTCCGAATCTCAGAATTTGGATGCTATGGAACAAGTGGGTCTTGATTCTCTGCAGTTTGATTATCCTGGAAATCAGGTACAAATGGATTCTTCAGGAGCTACTGTGGGACTCTTTGATTACAATTCACAACAACAGGTTAGTATTTTTTTTTTATAGCCATATTAATGGTTGGAATTACAGCATTATATAACTCACCGGTTTCAACTAAAAATGGGAGCTTTCTAAAGTTCTTACATCTTTTTTTACTGTTGCTGTTGTCCTTTTTTTTTTAATTCTGTAGTAAAAAATACTTGTTCACGCCATGTCGATTCCATATCAAGGGGAAGACAGTGTCTGGATTCATATAATCTCAGTCATAATGCCTTAGCTTTGAATAAGCTCAGCCATTGTCATTTATGAATCATAATTCATAGCTCAATATTATGCATGGTGTCTGAGTTGTATCTTATTCAGGATAATTTAACTTCTACCACCAGCTAGATTGTACAATATATTAAAGAGAAAGAAGAAGCAGAAGTAGCATTTCCGGTAGTAGTTTATTATAATGTGGAATTCTTCCGTAATATTCTTGAAGAATTATTTCTATTTAAATTTGAAATTCACAGTGTTGAACAGTCCTGTGTGTAACACTCCATGCTATAACAATGGGCCAGTCTTATAGTTAAATAGGAGCAGAAAGTGTGTTTGTTAATATTTTAATATTGTCGTCCTTCAAAAATCAAATCCCTTTTGCTTGTTGTCATTTTTGTCTTAGATATTTCAGAGGACTAATCCTCTTACTGTTCAGCAATTAACAGCAGCACAACAGCAACAGTATGCACTGGCAGCAGCTCAGCAACCACATATAGGTGAGATATTTTAAAGTTTGTAATAAAAAGTTCCTGGATTTCAGCTGGTATAGGGAACTGTGATTTTTTAAAATATATACATAGATTTGGTAGAAACATTTCGGGGATTTTTGCCAGTGGTAATAAACAGAAATATGTACAATCAATTTTTTCCCCAACTGCTAAAGGGCTCTTGTTTCCTCCTCAAAAGACTATCCATAGGATTGGTAGACCTTAACCAATCATGGTTGGCTGTGTCTTTAGCTGCTGCAGTTGGAGAGAAGGAATTATTTAAACTTGGGAACCTTAATGAGAAGTGCCAGATTCGTCCACTTGATCTTTAGTGGATGCAGAGCAGGCACTGTGTGAACTGCTTTCTACCTGCACTACATTGTATATCAGCCTTGGGACTGCAGTGCTTAACAATGAAGATTGTGAAAGTGTGAAGTAGAGTCATAGTAATAGCAAAATAAAAATATTTTTTTGGAATGTATGTTCTAGTGTGAAATAAGCTTACAAAATGCCCTATTGCATATTACTTATATATTTTACATACTGAATTTTTAATATCGGCAGAGAAAATGAAATTGTCAGTTACAATTAAAGCCTTTTCAATTTTCTACCAATATTCTCTGAAATCACATCAAACTTGTAGCATTTAAAAACTTGTGTGGTACAACATTATGTGCGGTGTCTGTTTTTGGTGAAATTGAACCTTTTGTTACTGTAACAGGTGTATTTTCGGCAGGCTTGGCTCCAGCTGCTTTTGTGCCAAATCCCTATATTATCAGTGCTGCTCCCCCAGGTGCTGACCCATATACCGCAGCAGGCTTGGCTGCTGCAGCTACCTTAGCAGGTAAGGCAATGCTGTTTTCAGACAATTCTAGTATTGCATATTTTTAAAACCTTTGCCCTAAAAAAAGTATAAATCTTCCAGGTTAGTCAGATTGTTCCCATAGATTTTCAAATATCAAATTTACTATGGACATCATAGCATCTAATCCTGTTCTTTTTCTGTTGTATCCATGTCTCTGGAATGAATTCAAACCAAGATTTAATTTGACTTTTCTACTCATATTTTTCTTAGTCTGCCAAGTCCCATGTCCCAACACTCGGCTGCAGAAAAAATAAACCAAATGTTAGGAACTTATTGTCTTTCTTTTGAATGATGTCACAAGATTAGGACAGGGCAGAAATGAGGAGCATATCACTATTTTCAATATTTTAATTATAAATTGACACCATCAGATTAAATCAATCAAACCTGACATTTGAGAACAGAGATTAAGTCATTCTTAGATTAAAATCCATAATCAAATAGATAGCATCATCTAACTTGCTACCTTAATATGTACATAGTTAAATTACTTTTTATTGGGCTTAAATGATTTCTGTATGGCTTTCTAGGGGAGTTTGTTCTTTAGGAAGCTGCTGACTGGAAGACTTATTCAAATCACAAAACTGAATGATTTATTCTCAGTTTTATTCATCTATATGATTTGCAGGCATATTTTCTAAATACCAATTCCAGGTGAACCTATAATCACAACCACAAACCAGGCTATCATAGAGTTCCTCTAGATCTAGAAGGAGACATATATTATTTAAGTCTGAAAAAGACAGATTCTACTAGCACCTACCGTCCAATTGTTCACAAGTGCCACCGTTTCTTGTTCTACTATTGTTGTCAGTTGATGCAAATTATTTGGTCTCATCTAATTTTATTCTTAATAAATATTTAGTCTGCAACCTTATTTGGATTACTATAGCCCAGTGTAATTGACATAAGCCTTTACAGCCTCATTTGGTTTATGATAGCCTGATTTCAGCCTTAGACGACTCCTGGCAGTTTTTACTATCTACACAGTAACCCAAACAAATGCTTTGTAACAATTTTGCTGATAAGGAGAAACTGGCAAAGTTTCTATAAAGAAGCTTTCTCATCAGAGGAGAAGGGCTATTGGATTGGCCTTAGTGGTAGATTCTTACATTATCAAAATAACTCTAAAATATTGACTGGAATTGGGATAAAATTTGAAAGAAAGGTACAAAGTGGCTGGCAACTAAAATGAACCTAGGCAGCCCTGGTTGTTGAAGATTTATGGTATTAAAGATTTATGGTACTAATATGGTATAATATGGGCTGATATATAGCTCAGTTAGATTTGGCACTGTTTATTAATTTATTGAGAGATCTGGAAAAGATAGCTGAAGAGTTTTGGGCACAATTCAGAAAAGAGTACTGAATGTTTGGGAAAATACATTAGGTGGTGTGGTCTGCTCTGTCCTTGAGGAGGGTGGAAAATCAAAGATTTGCCACTCAGAGAAAAGCCAGCTGCCTGCCTAATTAACAGAGGGAAAAATTGGTGTCAGTGTCAGTAATTTTTTTTTTTATTTTTTTATTTGATTTATATGCCGCCCTTCTCCGAAGACTCAGGGCGGCTTACAATGTGCTCAGCAATTTATAATTCCTTCCTTAATTCTAAATAAGGAAGTAGGTAGATTGCAGAAATACAATACAGTCAGACAAAGAGACAAGATTATAGAGGGCATTCATACTGTACCCATAGAAAAATCTTATGTTACATAATATTAAATAAGAGAGAAAAGTTTGATCATTCTACAGTTTAGAATCGCTTCACTTATCTAGAAATAAGTAGAAGGTGGGGAATCAGAACTTGGCACATCAACCATAAATCTATTAGCACTGCTAAAGAAAAGCAGCTGTTGGATTGAAAGGAAAGGTTAAACAAATGGAATATTTTTTTTATACTTTTGTGTCCATTGTATGGTACTAAATAAATGTTTGGAAAGTATGGGACAAATCCTCCTCCCTATATTTGGATCTCTAAGGAATTCAAATTTTTAGGTGGTTAAGATAATGATTCGTGTTGCTTGTATATCTTTGCCCATCCTCTCTATTTTTTTTTTAATGTGAAGTTATTTTTTTCTTTTTTATTATATTCTGGAAATCTGGATCCATTATATTATTTCAAGGCAATGATGCTTGTACAGTATTAATTAAAATATATTGACATTGCTTAGATAAATTAAGAACATTAGAAATAAAAAAAGAAGATAAATACTCTTATCAGTATTCATTACAATTTAGGACATTGATACTGCAAGCATGAAATTATTTGATCTTTTCCTCCAGAACTGAAATAACATTAAAAAAGAGATTCCTACAGATCGCATTAAAGTCTATATATTATGTAAATAAGCGGGGGTGGGGGGGAATACAGATTTAACAAGAATTATTAAAATACCAAATAAACAAATGGGGAGGGAGGGGAAGGAAAAAGAACTATTGAGTTTCTAACTTTCCCTTTTTGGTATATCTACTGATTTACAGTATTGTAGACATTTAAGCCCCCTAGATGCCTGATGGTAAGTGATTATTTTTACCTTGTGCCGTGATGTTTGTTTGGGAACCATTCTTGCTTAAGTTTGGTTACAGTTCTTTGCATATATCTATATCTATATTGTTAGTTTTGCCATTGCTGAATACTCCACGTCTAAGTTCCCAATCAGATAGAATTGTATCTTTCTTCCAGTGTTAAACACAATTCATTCTCACTACTATAAACATATCTTCCATTCAATTCTAATGAAATAATAAATCCTTGTTGATTTTTGCTGACATTTTAACTAATAAAAAACAATTTCATTTCCACTTAAAATTCTAAAATTTTCTGTGTTGTGCTATATACAGCTTTCTAATATTTTTGTGGGTTTTTATATATCCACTACATGGTTTTGTGACATTTCCAATATTACTGTATGACTTGTCTATCTTGGATATTATTGATAGAGTTGTATACCAACTGTAGAATATCTTGTACCAATTTTCTTTTAAATTTTAACTTGGTGTGAATTTTATAGATTTAGTTGGTAATTCTTCCCATTGCGGAGTTGTAACTGTCTCTTTAAAATGTTGCATCGTTTTATCATACAGCTTTTGTTTTCTCTCTCTTGGTGTAAAATATCTAAGCAAAAATTTATATAGACTCCCTAACAGATGGTGCTGTTTTTGTATGAGTGTTTCAAAATTCTGTCTTTTTTCTTAATGTCCTTCCTTCCTTCTTGAAATTTGATTTTACTTTCCAGCAATTTGTAAGTACATCAACCAAGATACCTTCCAGCCTTCATTAAGTATTCTTGCTGTCTTTTTAGAGTATGAGTAAACCATTTTTGCATATGTAATTATATTTTTCTTTCTACAGTTGTCTCCAACATGAAAAGCATTTCAGAAAACCACTAGAGAGGAGTTTATTATTCCCTTCATTGAATTTCATGCTGTTGTCCCACTTTGTCTAATAATATGTCCTTTTAAATCTTTATCATCCTTTGTAGTTGGCAACGACTAGCAGAATAAAATTCACAGGGACTCCTTTACCTTTTTTTAGTATGTCCGCATCAAAATTATGTACAAAATTATTGGCTAAACTGGTTCCTTTCAAAATTGCTGTTCTACAATCAAAGGATTTTATCTACTCTGTTGTCCACTACAGACAGCTTGCTTTATGTTGCTGTTTAGACTTTGGAAGAGCAGGATCATCTCTGTAGAATCATGTAGATTTTTTGTTTGTTTGATACTGGGTTTTTCCCCACTGAACATAAACTTACTGACAGTTTCTTACCATTTTTGTAGAGTTCTCTTTGAAATGCTGATTGAACCCATTAGGAATAGATAGTTTATCTTGATAGTACATTTCGTAGGAAGAGTTACATCATTGTAACTCTTCCTAACTGCTTTAAGGAAGTATTCTACCTTTCATGGTCTCTTTTAATCTCTTGCCATAATTTAACATACAAATGGTCCTCATTTAGAGACCTTTCCCAGTTATGAAGGTGAGGAAAAAGTAACTTTATGATGAGTCCTTACATTTACAATTCTTCCCAGGTCTGTAAAGCGAAGGGAATGATTGTTTTCATTAACTATTTTAATGATTGTTTTCATTTAACTGTTGTGGTTACGTAATAATACCATATCTGGATAATGTCGTTCCACAAATTCTGAGACCTGTTATTTGTTTCTCAGGCTTTTTCTGCCATTATTTCTAAAGCAATGTTAAATAATAAAATGGACATCCTAGTTTTCTTCCTTTATTTATTTAGAAATCTGAAAAAAGCTTTCCATTAGCCATAATAGTCATTTTTTCTGTTAGTGTATACTATTAACCTGCTTGAACTTTTTCTCCAGGATTTATTTTATTCAATACTACTTGTTATATTGATTATAACCCTACTGTTGTGGTTTGTATTTCTCTTTGGGATAAAATCAATTTAGCCAATGTGTGATATCTGGTACATATTTCTTCAGTCTATTAGGTAATATTGTTGTAAAAAACTTGTAATCTACCTTCATTTCTCCTAGAGCAGGGTTGTCAAATTCAAGGCCCGTGGGTCGATGTGGCTCATGGGGTGCTTAAATCTCGCCCGTGGGGCCAGACTGGAAATATCAAAGAACCGGCCTGTGGTGCCTCTGCTGGCCAAAATGTTTTTGGCCGGCAGAGTGCTGCTGGAGGCTGGGGAGGCGAAGAATGGGCTGCGCGGGGCCTCTGCGGCCCGTTTTTGGCTGGCAGAGTGCTGCTGGAGGACTGGATTGGACTAGATTACAATTATGTGGCCTCAAGTAGGTGCCTGATCTGGATAGAAAACAAGCAACTGTAGTATGTTAATACTACAGCTTAATGCCAGATTTTACATACTGTAGGTCCATTTAATCTACAGTCAACAATCTATAATTGACAGCCATTTCTATTTACTATCCTGGAAATTTACCTCTGCTATTAGATCTTGTATTATCATGTTATTTATGCTATTGTATTTTTATTATTAGTTGAATAATAAAAATACAATATTGTGTTTCCCCGAAAATAAGACAGGGTCATTTTTCTTTTGAACCCCGAAATAAGGGCTAGGCCTTATTATCGGGGGGTCTTATTATTTTGGGGGTGCTCATGGCTGCTGCTGTGTTGCGCTGCTGCTTGTCAGCTGTTTGCCCGAGGCCGTGCCCACATCCTTACGACCCTGTGCCCAGCTCTTCAGGAGCCCGCTCGCAAGAGAACAGCTGCCCGGCACTTCTTACCACCTGGTGCCTACCGGGCGGCCTGTGCACTCACATCCAAGAGTCTGGCAGAGAGAGGCTCCCTCCGCACACCGCCATCAAGGCTCTCCCCTCCCACAGGTTGTGTGTGTGTGGAACACGAGCAGCCCGAAGTGCCAAGCCATGCCTCCCACTCGTGCGCCTCCCATGCCTCACCATATCGATGTGGGCGAAGCCAGTGAGCACCTGGCTGGTAGTGGAGAAGAGGCTGGTTGGGACAGTCACCTGCTGCCGAGTCTTCCGGGAGCCAGGGCAAAGAAGCGGCGAAGGTGAAGGGAGTCTCAGCCCTGCATGGGGAGTCCATGCCACCGCCATCCCAGCACTGAGGATGGCTTCCTCTGCGGCTTCCAAACCCTGGCTGGAAGCTGCTGGAAGCGGAGAAGAGGCCGGTCGGGCCAGCCGCCTGCTGCTGAATCTTCCAGGAGCTGGGGCAGCCGCATGTAGCTGGAACCATAGAGTAGGAAGCACACTCCCAGAGTGGCTGCTGCCGACGCAGAGATGCCCACCATGGCAAGGCCCACCCCCAGCCCCACACACACACCTGACCCTCCAAGGTCAAACACAACCCTGATGCAACCTTCAATGAAATCGAGTTTGACACCCCTGTCCTAGAGGGTAGCATTGCTGTAGAAAAGTTTGTAGCAACTTGAATCGTACCTGGAGGCAAGCAAAATCAGTGCAGCTCTCAAAAAAGAAGGCATGTTTATTTAAAAACTTAAGTTATTTAAACATTAGAGAGTTAATTATCTCCACAATTGGGACCAGAATTTTGGTTGTAAATCGTGATGGTTGTAAGTTGAGGCTCCCACATGTGCAGACTTGTTTTGATAATTGGTATTATGGTGGTCATTAAGCAAATCATGTCTTAGGTTTGAATCTATTCTCCCAATTGGGCATTTTTTGGATCACACATTTGGGTCACACGACCATGGGATGTTGAAACCAGTTGTAAATGTGAGCCAGTTGCCAACTGCTTGAAATATGGTTGTGACTGCGGGGAGATAGCACAACATTTTACAAATGCCAGAAGGGCTTTACAGGCCATATTGTACCCCTTCCAACAGTCAGTAAATGACCGGTCATAAGTGGAAGACTACATGTGCTATAGCTACTACTTGTATTTTATAATAATACAGTAAAATGGTGTTTTTAAAAAGGAGAGGCAAATTAAGGAATTGAGAATCGTTACTGTTATAAAACAGCTTAGGATCCAAATTTCTTTCCCAGTAACTATCTGGTCTGTGCATTAAGAAAATATGGGAGGATTTATTCATAGTCCCACTGGTAACTTCAGCTCTCACAGTGCAGTGGACAAAAGTAAAGCTTTCTCTAATGAAACTCCAATTATGAAATTTCTTCTAAGTACTGTATATGGCTTTCCCCCAGGGTTATTTTGTTTTAAATAACTAAAAATATGCCTATTCAATCAAGTATTTGTAAGATAACTGTTTAGGATCAAGACTACTCTGGTTGCTTTTGAAAACTGCTTTAATTTGTGGCATTTTTATTGTCTTGGATTAATGGTTTAATAATGTTACTTTTTTGTATGCCACTTTGTTTCCTTTGGGAAACATTGCAGTATAAAACAAAAATAATTATTAATATTAAATTGATTTTTTATTTTCCACTGTATATTTTCTACACTAAAGTTTTTATAAGATTGCTTAGAAAGTGTTCCGACCTAATTTGTTTCAGATGATGCATGGGTGGAAAATGAGCAAGAACTTTATAAAATTATCGGAAAGCTTCACTTGAACTGTTCTTTTTATATTATGTATCAGATTACACATGAAACATTGCTTTTAATGGGAGAAAGAAAAAAAAACAATTGTCTCACTAAAATCAAATTGTAAATTGTAAAATTGTAAATTTGACTGGCTTGTGTTTCAAATGTACTCTTTTATTGACTGTATACTAACCTCCCACATATTGCTTTCAACTGTTAGGGACAAAAGATAGCCATCTTTTGGTTGACAGGGGGCTTAAAGTTTTTCTTGGGGGAATTTTGATATCACATATGTAGTGATGTTTGCTTATTTATGATAATATTAGGTATGACCAAGTTACTTTTGTTCCCAAAGCATTAGAAAGTAAAAATATAAATATTTTGATAAAAATCTTTTCTTTGTCAGGGCCAGCAGTTGTTCCGCCTCAGTATTATGGAGTTCCTTGGGGCGTGTATCCAGCCAATTTGTTTCAACAGCAAGCAGCTGCCGCAGCAAACAGCACTGCCAATCAGCAGGCTGCATCACAGGCACAACAAGGACAGCAGCAGGTAAACCAGACAGATAGACATGCCAAAATATTTCTTCGCTTTTATATTTTGCCATTTAGCAAGCTATATATTCTGTGTGTATGTGTGTGTGGTGTGTTGGGGAAATACTCCTATATGGCTTGATATATTTCTTAGATGTAGCAATCCAAAACCTCTGATTCAAGTGTTTTTCATTTTCAGGTTGGTCTGTAATTTTTAGTTTCTATAAACCATGATGTTGACTAAACTTGATTTTTGAACCAGAAATACTTAAGCTTTTTTTTCCTGTTCACTAGATGAATTCACATAGGCATCACGTTGGCGCTGTGTGTGTGTGTGTGTGTGTGTGTGTGTATAACACCCCACAGCAACAAAGATCAAACTCCGAAAATGGCAGAAAGCCAGAAATCAACCAACCTGAAGGATGTCTTGCTCTAAGTTTTACCTTGGAAATAAGTTGGAAAGCTAGTGATTTCTCTCACCTGGTCCCTACTCTAATTTATATCTGAAAGGATCACAGAGACATCTGATCCCATTAGCATGCTCTACAAAATATTTGTGGATCACACTATTTCTCATTTCCATAGTTCCCTGCCAACTACCATACCAAATACACCAAGCTGATTCCACAAATAGAGATCATGTTTTTAGAAGGGCTGCTTGTCTAGCTCAGGGGTGTCAAACTGACAGCCCACAGGCCAGATGTGTTGTGCGGAGCCCACACCCACCCCAGCTCTGCAAAGGGGAAAAACGTCACGATACATCACATGACACACAAGGTGACCCTGCAAGTTTGACACCCATGGTCTACCTGATATGATGGCCACCAATTTTTATTGCATGGCAAGGAAGAGTGCAGGATTTGTAGAGGGTGAAGGAATTGGCAAAAAGTGGATTCCTATCTTAAATAAATAGAAGTGGCTTTTGTTGTTTAAAGCTGGAATCAGAAAATGCCTCTTGGCATTAAAAATTGAATTTCTATGAGAATAATTATCCAAGGTATTGATCACATATTGCTGATGTTGTCTCAGGAGTATTTCAGAGGGAATTGTATTATACAAATGTGTTTGAACAACATATTTTTCTACATTATTAAAAGAAATGGCCTGTTTTTAATTATTTTAATTCATGTTAATGTTCTCTGGTAGTTTAAATTTGTGCCTGTTATTAGGTGGTAAATCTTAGGCTCATACAGATATAATATTTCCTGGCTCCGAATCATAATAAGATTCATTTCTCCTTTTACTCCTTTTTTCACAGCTAACTTTGATTTAATGTTATATCAGTTTGGTAATAAGTTAATTGAAGGATAGTTAGAGTGGGGCTTTAAAACTAATCTTTAAATTTTTGTTAATGATCACTACTATTAACCTATTCACTTACTTCATGATTAATTGGAAAAACACAGGAAATGTGTATGTGATACTGATTTTGAAGCAAAATGACTGCATCAGACTTTGGCTGCACTAGGCCTTAGGACAGTATTTTATGAGCGATACTTCTTGTTTCATCCTGTTTCCTTATTACACATCAGAACTGAGAAATTTCTTTATTTCTCATCAGGATAATTAATAATAATAATTGTATATATAACTTTAGACAAAAATGCTAAACATTTCTTAAAACACCTGTCAATTGAAAAGAATTCTCTAGTAATTTTTTTAAAAAAATTGATGAAGAAGACAGAACATTAAATCATGAATAAATGTATATGAAAATGTTCCTTTTTCAAGAATTGTTGTTGAGGTCACATGTCAAATTAGTTTATTAATCTTTTTACCCCTAATGCCCTTTTTGTGATTTACCATACTGTATGCTCAGTTTCATCTGAATAACGGGTGAAAGATGCTTATTATCTATAATGTGAAATATTTTTAGAGTAAAAATACTAATTAAGTCCTCAGGAGTTCAGTCTGATCTGTACTGACTGTGATTGGCAAACCATTGACCATGGTTAAAATTACTGAGGTAACTTGCACTAAACAAGGTGTGCTAAGAAAGAGATCATTATTATCTGTTAACAATTCTTTTTATATGATTTTGAGCCAATAAGCATTACATCTGCAATGATCCAAGAGAGTAAATATTTCATTAAACCTAGTAATCTCAATTTTCTGATAACTGCAATTTTAAGAATGTTAAGAAACACAATATAAAGGCTGGTGATGGCTATAAAGATGGAATTCTGATCTGTTCGCCATTCTTACCTACTGCAACGTGTGGAATTTAATTCCTTGCCATTTCTTGAATTATATT
Organism: Arizona elegans; assembly: GCA_022577455.1. Lineage (NCBI taxonomy): Eukaryota > Metazoa > Chordata > Lepidosauria > Squamata > Colubridae > Arizona > Arizona elegans. The sequence goes on from JAKOOJ010000001.1 coordinate 192,509,097, forward strand.
TAGCAGTATTGGATTCTACAAAACTTCATGTCTTGAACCTGCACTTCTTATGCTATATATTTTCTATCAAAATAATTTGCTCCTACTATACATTTCTTTTGTTTATACACGTTAAAAAATACAATGAAAGCCATTGGTCTTTTGTAGGTTCTTCGTACTGGAGGTAATCAGCGCCCTCTTACTCCCAACCAGAGTCAGCAAGGACAGCAGGCAGAGTCACTTGCAGCAGCTACGGCAGCAAATCCAGCTTTGGCTTTTGGTCAGGGTCTTGCCACTGGCATGCCAGGTATATAATGATGAGTCAAGAAAACTAAAAACAAACTCGGTCTAAACATCCTGTAATCTTGATGTTATCGCAATGGCCTATTTAGCTTTAATTTCTTTATAACTGTTATTTAGCCTGAATAAAACTCTGAAATGTGATTTTGGCCATGTTTATAGTTGTCAGGATCAGCACAGAAGAATGCATTGGGAGAAAAGCAAAGATTTGGGAATGATATTTAATGTAGTAGCCTGGTTCCAGCCCTCTAACCTAGAGTGTCGTATCTATACTATCTCCCCCCCAAATTAAAATTCCCTAGTTTTGATCTCCCACTTAATAGGGTTGGAAAACTAGGGAATGATAATAGTGTTCATGTAAAAATGGGCCTTGATTTATTTCTGTAGTTTGTTTTCTGCTGCAGCGTTGGATACTTTTCAAAATATCCATGTCAGGAACCATCTGAAATAGAAAATGAACCATAAATGAAAGACACTTCCTATGTGCATTGTATCCAGCACCATTTTAATGTGTTTATTTTAAAATGTATTTAGTATTTGTTATAATATATAATACATAATTTAGAACTTGGTTCATCAACATTTCAGAAATGTTACATTTTTTTTAAAAAAAGGTATTCTGCCTTAATCCATATTAATTATATTTATATATATTATATGTTGATATTAAAACATGCATGTAGAGCTTTCCTTTGGTTAACACTAAATTAGATTAGTAATATATGCATTTCTAAATTAGAAACTGAATTTGCATGCATAGCATTTAAGCTTTGTACTGCTGATAATGCAGCTGTGTTTCTCTGCTTTTATGCAAACCACAAAGCTGTAACTGGCTATTATGGAGTTTCTTTATTGCGTAGTAGTAAGATTTTGTAAAACGGTTTAAACTTGCTGATAATCCACAGCTATGGTTGTTTTGCCTATGAGTGCAAAAAGGTAACTTCGGGCACTTTTCATTTGGAATATTTCATCTTCCTAGCAAATAGATCATTGGATGATATTCAGAATAGAAGGTGAAACTTTGTGGTACTTTTTGTGCAGTATTGCTGACCAAGTCAGGTATTCCCTTGGCCAGTTGAATCACTCCTGTTCCACCAGGATTTCAGATTCAGTTGATCATTCAGTCAACCATTTCAGATTTCTTTCAGTTGCTGTAAAGGAGTCTGAGAGCCTGTCAGTTCCTTCTCTCTCCCCTTCACCCCCTTGGGGCAAATAAAAAATCCAGGGTGTTTTGATCATGGATAGGTATGGGTTATCCATGCACTCTTTTGCAATAGGTAAACATAATAAGAATACAAATAACATGCTTGATGAGAACCATTTTTGTAGTACCGCTTGGTGGAGATAGTTTGAATTTTTAATTGGTTCTATCTCTACTATTAACTGGATTATCATGTTCTCATCACACACTAGTACCCTTCTCTGATCTAATTAAGTCTGTTGTGTCCATCCATCATCTATCTATCTATCTATCTGTCTGCCTGCCTGCCTACCTACCTACCTATCTTCCTTGCATTTTCTTGCAAGCACCGGGTCCCCTTTTCTCTAGATAGAGTAATCTAATTTGTTACAGAGTCCTTACATGCAAAAAAAAAAAAAAAAAAAAAAGAAGAAGAAGAAGAAGAAGAAGAAGGATTTTTGCCCCACAAACATAGACAAATTTCAGTCAGTATTTACATATACTGGTGTTCTGGCATAAATTTGCTAGTGAGAAATTTGATTTTGGGCATTGCATAATATTGCTTTCTTAAAGTTATTTAGAATGTTTTCTTAACTGCATTTAACTGTTAAACTAACGAATAGAAGGTATAGGAACCCTTAGCATTCAGAGATACAAGTCTTCCTCATATTGTATTACTGCATATAGCTTCATTATGTATCAGTGCCATGTAGTTTCACTCACATTGAATTCAATTTTAGTTGACAAAGCTAGACCATTTATAATTTTAAGCATTAAAGAGAGTCTAAGGGGACATAATAGCATTTTTTGCTAAGTAAACACATATAGTTCTACGTTATGATAATGGATATCTACCCATGTATACTTGGAACAAAGTCCTATCATATTTCCACCTCACCCTCTCCTCTTTTAAAATTATTCTAGTAAAATAAAGATACCAGAGATTTTGTCCAGTAAATTGCAGTTAGATATTTTTGGAGATTTAAACAGGTAAATTTGTTTTTAAAAAAGAAAAAATTTAAAAGAAAAAAAGAATCACACAATTGCTAAAATACAAGGCCAAAGAAGTGCAATAATAATTAAGTCAATGATGATGTTAACCAATTTAACATTGATTAAGTTTGTCCAGTGGTAATTGAAGTGGCTTAGGTAAATCAAGGAAAGATTAAATTCAATGTTATGAAAAGACTCCTGGAAAACACTGTAGATCTCAATTTTGGATATTTCAAGTGTATTTTACCTGACTTGAGAACCTTTTAGTAAACAGAATAGAAATAAAAAATGATCGGTGCTACACCGCTAGCATGCTCATAATTGTAGAATAATTAAGTAATCCCTTCTTTTTAGAACTCAAAATCAATATGGAGTACAAATAGTCCTCAACTTATAGCCATTCATATAGTGACTGTTCAAAGTTTCAGTGGCATTGAAAAAAGTGACTTGTGATCGTTTTTCACATTTACGACCATTGCAGCATCCCTATGGTCACGTGATCAGATTTCGGATGCTTGACCAATGGCATGTTTTTATGATGGCTGCAGTATTCCAGGGTCATGTTGATCAGCTTTTGTAACCTGGCAAACAAAAACAATGGGGAAGCCAGATTTTCACTTAACAACTGTATGTTACAAACTTAACAGCTGCAGTGTGTCACTTAACTATTGTAGCAAAAAGGTTGTAAAATGGAGCAGAACTTAACAATTGTCTTGCTTAGGAATGGAAATGTGGGGCTCAGTTGTGGTCTTAAGTCAAGGACTACCTGTATATTCCATATAGTTAACAATTATGTTGTGAAATTATATCACAGCCATGAATGGCAGTCAAAGAGAAGAATATTCATATTCACTTTTTTAAATAAGTAGCTATTCTGCTCTGCTACCCTTTTGTCAAGTACTCTTCTTACTTGGCATAGTTTAGCTTTCATTCTGCCAGTAGAAATTTCTACATAACAAGACTGATATAAATCAACTTTGTGTTAGTAATATTCTGATTACTACAGATGTTTCAGCTAGTAGGAGAACCAAATAAGAAAAACTTGACATTGTTCCTTCGAATTCTTGCTTTTTTTTGGTGGGGGGGGGGAGGGGGGGAGCTAGAAAATATCTATATTAGAAAATATCTAATTTTCTTCTTTATCTCCAGATCAAACTTCAGGAATGGACAGATATGCATAATGTTAGGACCAGTGTCACCATACTAATTAGAACACCTTATGATGCTAACGTACTTATTTCTTACATATCTAGTACTGCTTATGATGCACATTCATTTTTAAGTAAATTGTTATTTTACTTTTAATATCCTCTAACAGATTATTCTACATTCTTTACAGAGGAGCAGTGAGCAGAAAGCAGTGAAAACCTGATCATTTGCTAGCACGTGAAAATATTAGCGAAGGTAGTAGAACAGAACAGCACAGTTTAGCTTTGTATATGCATCTATAATACGAAATACAGTAATTCCATTTTTCAGAAGCACATTCTCCTGACAATACATAAGTAGTGACGACTTAATTCTGTATTATTTGTTTTGTTACCCTTTTGCCTGCTATATATATTTGCTTATTTCATGCTAAAGAAAAATGTATGCCAGATATCAGATAACGGTTCTTTCTAGGATTACGTCTGTAGAATGTTGTCACTCAGAACATGATTATTTTTTTTTATAAATATACTTCATTGATTTAAAATTTTTTTTTTTAAAAAAAGCATCAAATCTCTGTTAACATCTGAGGTGTCGTGTAATTACATATATACATTATATACACTCAGAACATGATTAACCACTGCTCTTCAAGGATGGGATGCTGGATCATGTTGCTGAAGTTTCTACTTGCTTTAGTTTTTTTGATAGATGTTAGTATTCTTGTTAATAGGGATAGGTACAGTATCATGAGGAGCATTTTGCTAGAATTAAGAGAGAATTGCCGCTATAACTTAGTTGTAGCATTTTACCTCATGAGACCAGAGGAATGATGGATCATTGTAATGCCTTGGGAATTTTTGTAAATTCCCAAGGCATTTGGGAATGCCTTTTCTCCTTTCCAACCATTGGTACACTTTGTTCCAAATTTTATAGTATTCTGTCTCATCCTTGTTTTTGAATTCTAGTGTCAGCCTGTCCATGTCTGCACATGTCAAGTTTTTCTTTATTATTTCTTCTTTTGGGGGGGAGGGGGGTCTTCCTTTTCCCAGTATTGCGCATAAAACCAACCTTGCTACTGTTATAACATGCAGCATTAAGTATGTCAATCCTTTGCTAAGGATTTTGTAAAGTGGTTTGTAATGCCTTGGGAATTTTCTAGAAAATATAGCCTTGCTAAGATTTCCTGCTCTTTATTTGGAATTAAGGAATATTCATATTAGTATTCACATAATATTTTGGAAGGCTCAGAGCAATAAAAGTATCAAGGGTTCTCACTGAAAATGAGTGGCAGGAAATTGTAAGTCTGCCTTAGATCTTACTCTAGCAATGGTGATAACAGCGTGAAGTAATCACTTCGCCAACATAATTTTGTAGATCTCTTTTGGGTGGGAACGGGCTTTAGGAGAGGCCAAGCAAAGCAATAGCATCAAATCTTAGAACACCTCTGCCCTATCTGCAGAACTTTCTGTTATGTTGACTACTTAGGTACATTCTAATTCAGATTTACTATTGGTTTGGAGACAGAAATAACTTCAGACTTCCTGGTACACCACAATTATATATCTATAATCATGCAGAAATTACTAACTATAATTACTATGCTATATTACTATATTATAGTTACTATGTATTGGCCATGCCAGCTGGAGGAGTTAGGACCTATAGCACAACAGTATTCAGAAAATCACAAGTTATCATTACTTTGGTAAATTATCAGAACATAAGTAGGTGGTATAACCTGGAAATTTTGACAGCTTGGAAAAAATTGGATTTGTAAATTATGTTCTTTATTATAATATTTTACTGAACAGGAGGAGCACAGAATGCCCAAAGTCTTTGGAAACATTGTCTTAGAATGTATTGCCTGCATGTTACTCTTCTGTACCATACTCATAGCCTAAGAAATGCCCTAAGGCAGTGATGGTCAACCTTTTCGGCACTGAGTGCCGAAAAGAGAACACTTTGTGCACTTGTTTGGGCCACAACCAGGAAGAGAAGCTGCCCAGGGGGCATGCACACGCTGGAAAATGAACTTGTGGTTTCCGGCACGTGCATATGCGCCAGCCAGCCAGTCTTCTGGTTACTGCCACGCATACACACATGCCAATCAGCTGGCCGGTACGCACGCACAAAGGCCAGCTGATCGTCATGTGCGCATGTGCACCAGATACCCAGAAGAGGAATGGGCGATGCCGCGCATGCCAAGTGGCATGGTTCCGCATGCCACAGGTTCGCCATCACGGCCCTAAGGAATCAACGTTATCCTTACGTTCTTTATTATGTACATTAGTCTGCTGAAATAAACATTCATGATTTTGGAATGGCAAGACAAATAAAATGTGGATTAGATACATATCTTTAATTTTTATGTTTTGACTTTGGGGACTCTAGAAACTTTTGAGGTGCTGTGTTCAAATAAAATGACCAATCTGGATAAAGGAATTACTGTGGCTATAGATTGCTTTTATTTGCCCTGAATGAAGAACTAAACGATCAGTGTAGTGCTATATAACTTGACATTACTTTAGGGAAACTTATGGGAATTGCTTTTTTACCCAGAGGGAATAGTTACCCCAGGTGCAGTCCTGCCTGAAAAGGGCTGATTGTGCATATTTTGGTGACTTCTGAAATGGACAATTTTAATATGCTCTGTCTGAGGCTGCCTTCAGTGATAATTCAGATATTTCACCTGTTGCAGAAAAGGGCTGCACAAATAATGGTTGAAACCTGATCATTTAAGTGATACTGATACTGCTCCAGCTGCATTTGTTCCAATGCATTTTCCAATCCAATTTAAGGTTAGGATTTTAACTTTTAAAGCTTAAACTATTTGGGCTCAACTTAAAGACAGTTAAAAGCTTGCCCATTTTCAACAAGAAAGTCCCTTTACTTGGCATATGTTGTTACCAGGGACTCATTAGAAAAAACAACTTGATCTTCTATTGTGGATTTGTCAGGAACCGTTTTTACAATACTGCTTTATTCTTACTAATGTAGTTTGCTTTGTTGGGTGGCTAGAATCTGTTTGAGTATTATATAAAACAATATTGGCCATAAGAAAAGAGTTGCCTAGGTTATTCCCCCCCCCCAAATAATCTGTGCATTTTGCACAGATCAGAAATAATTTTGACTTTAATAGCTGTAATATATAAAGTACATTTCATAAAGTGGAAACTAAAAGCATGTGCTTGCTGCTTCTTTGCAATAAGCTTTAGGAGAGTGCTATCACAACCTTATACTGCTTTGTACCTGATAAAATTTAATATATCTGCAGTTTACATTCCATCCAATAATATAATCCGATATAAGAAGACCTTGGTGTTTTCTAAGCTTGGTTGCTTATTTTGCTGATGCTTCATTATCCAACATAATACCAGTGCAATAGTGAATTTTGTTCCCTATTTATATACAAAAGCTTGCCCTGCCAGTTTTGATGGGGGTGAGATTTTATTCTTGATAGTTCCTTGATTAGGCTATGAAACACCCCCACAGACGGGGCAAGCTACTATACATAAACAGGGAGCAAACCCCACTCTCATACTGACGATGTTACCTAATTGGATAATGAAACATCGGCAAACAAACAGCCAAGCTCAGCAAACACTGAAAACTCCATAGTTTGACGCTGAGCTTAAATATATGCTTTTCTATTATAATCTGATAGAGCTACCCGCCCCACCTTTTCCCACCTTTCCTTGACCAGCTTGTTTGATGAAATGTTTGAAACTCAAAAAGACTTCAGCTGGCCCAGTAAAGATGATGTTACGATGACCAGCATTTCTAATTCTTTTGTAGTTCATCTGTTATTGTTTCATCTTTTACATATTCTGCTTTGAAACAGTATTATCTTCATGCTTCCTTTAAAAGGTTAATCAACACTTCTGTAACATCATTTTGCCTGGCTAGGAAAAACAATCTGGATCCACCTTGCATTTTTCTCCTTGCTTAGAAAGACCAGGAGAGTGTGATGTGATGGCACCTGAGTGTCGAGATGAAGGCAGGAGGGAAGGGCAGGTGCATGGCCTTATTTGTTCATTCTGGTATTAATCTATTTAGCCTTGAACAAAAACATTTATAGCATACTGCACTCAGTAATATTTAAGCACAAAAAGAATAAAGGTTCTCAGTTCTACAAAACAGATGACATTCACCATTTTGCACAAAGTTAAAATAGGCAGTTAGTTGCAAAAAGAAATCTTCACTCTAAAACTTATTAGATTGTGTGTTTTGTATTGATTAGGCTATCAAGTGCTAGCCCCCACTGCCTATTATGATCAGACGGGTGCCTTGGTGGTAGGTCCAGGGGCCAGAACTGGACTTGGAGCACCTGTCAGATTGGTGGCTTCAGCACCTGTTATCATCAGTTCTGCAGCTGCACAAGCAGGTAAGTAGCTTTTTTGCAATTTTATTTTTTAAATGGTCTAACAGTTCTTTTCCCGCTTTGCAATCTTCTAGATACTATTCAGAATATTTATTTGTTGCCACACACATACATAGATGCAGGAACATTCTCATCTAGGTTCTCATCTAGGTTATTTCTCTTAACATTTATTCTGTCATTTATACCAAGGGCATAAAATATTTCAGTGACTGTTTCATAGATTAATTCAGAACTACTCCCCATTCTTTTTATTTGTGGCATAGTGTAAAAAAATGTCTGGATGAAAAAACAGTGAACAGAGTAATAAGCAATAGTCCCAGCGTGCTATAGTTAAAATATATTTTCCATCCATTAAGAATACAGGTAGTTCTCAACTTGCAATCATAATTGGGACCAGGATCTGAGGTCACTGAGTGAAATGGTTATTAAGTGAGATGTTACACTCAATGACAGCAATTCAGGCAATTCCATTTGTGGCCATTAAGCAATTTTGCAGAGTCCCAGATAAGGAGGATTGTGAGCCTGGGAGGTCCGGTGCAGGCTACACATAAGTGTTTCTGAGCTCAAAAGCTGCAAAATAGAGGAAAAAAACTGCCTGCCTGGTTAGATTTCAAATCCAAGCAGCTAAAATTCTGCAATGCAAGAGCAAGAGCTGCCTGCTGAAAGATGTCAGCTCTCAGAGATGAGGAAACCACCACGATCACCCCCAGAATCAAGAGGAAGTCCCCTTGACAGGCAGCAGCATCCTTCAACCTTCCTTATCAGTTTCTCCATTGACTTTCTGGGAAAGTCAGCAGAGAAGGTTACAAATAGCAATCACATGATTGCAGGGAACTTGACAAGCAGAAACGGATTGGGAAGCACCCAGATCCTAGTCATTTGACTGTGATGCTTTGCGATGGACGGAAGTTCTTTACACTGTAAAATATCTTTTCTGAGTCTATTGTTAGTGCAAACTTTGTTATAAAGATTATCTGTGTAGCCATTTACATTAAGAAATTTTGATTAGGATACTGTAGTTGGGACATAGAGAAGTGGTTCAGTGGCTAAAATTGTCCCCTTTTTTGGCATTAAATAATTGGGCGTTGCACAGATGTAAAGGTACATACCAAATTGATAGTAAAGTATAAATTTAATATGCATTAAAAGTGCTGCAATTTTTGTTCAATGTTGGAGATGCAGTTTGAAGCTTATTTATGTGGTTTGTTCATGTCCTGCTTTTGCCATATTTGGGTGTGAAATTCATACGATTTAAAGTAAACTTTACTTTTCAAAGAAACATATTCTTCTTCTATTTCCCCCCCCCCCCATTTTTTTTTTTTTTGAAGTTAATCAAACTCAAGAATTATGTCTTTATGAAAGGGAAAGATCACGGAATGAATCTATATTTGATCTGCCCACGGAAATTCTTGACCCATTGCTTTCAGTTTGTCTAACACTTATCTAACAGAGGGGAAAGAAAAGTCAGCCTTCTGGCTCTCCTGTCATTCTCATTTAAACATATTTTTATAGTCTATATTGACTGCTCCAACTACATGATTATGTCTTAGTATTTCTTAATGCTTATGCAGGAAGACGGCTGTCGACCATATTATTAGTATAACACTCAAAGTTGAATTAAATATTTGTAATTTTTCTTACATACATTATAGTATATTGCTGCTATCACAATAACTTTGTAGGGGATATTAAGTATTTTTTTGAGCCCTGATTAAAACAGCCTTAATAAAAACATGTTGTATTCTAAGCTGACTGTGTTCAAAAGGAACAAAATATGGAATGCTTACAGTGTTCCACTATAGAAAATAATGGAGTAAGAAACTTTTTCTGCATTCCCTTGATTTTTTTTCCTAGAGCCACAAACATAAATAAAATGATAGTCCATGTTGACTGCTACCTATCATCTATCTTGCAGAAAAAAATGGAAAAGGGATTTTTTTTTAATAAAATCAAAAGCAGCTATAGAAGCTGAGCATACAGTACTAATTGAATAGCGATAGCAGCAAAAATATTCTTTTCTGGCTATTGACTTGAGGCCTCTATTTCAAGCATATGGTAACCTGCCAATGTCGCTCAAGAAACAAACAATGTCATATTTATATTTAGCACACAGCATGAACTTTCACTTCATTAAGTACATATAGATACATATATTAAAGCTTACAAACAAACCAAAAGGCCATTGCATTTGTATTTTAAAAATTTAGAATTGGAAAATCTCAACTACTATTAGCAATATTTGGCAGAGCCCAGCACAGGTCTTTGCATTCGTTCATCAAAGGATGGAAACTTTAGGGACACTCAAAGCCATTTGAGTGAAACAGCCCCATTTATTTAAGACAGTGTTCTCAGAATACTGATGTACCCCTAATATTTTTTCTTATTCATTGTAACTCTTTGTATTGAAATTTTGCCATTATGGAAAATTATAACTGCCCTATTTCTAAAACTTGAAATGTTCTACATTCCTACTGATTATTGAAAACTATGGTGTCTTTCAGCTGCTGCAGCTTCAGCTGGAGGAACAGCAAACAATATCACAGGAACCACAAATGGGCTTTTTCGGCCCCTTGGTCCTCAACCTCAACAGCAGCAACAGCAGACAAACAACAGTCTACAATCTAATTCATTTTATGGCAACAATACTTTAACCAATAATTCTCAGAGCAGTTCACTCTTTTCACATGGTCCTGGTCAACCAGGAAACACATCTCTTGGCTTTGGAAGTAGCAGCTCCTTGGGAGCTGCCATTGGGTCTGCACTTGGTGGATTTGGCTCAACTGGTAAGTTATTAACTTTTAAAGAAAAAAAAACGGGAAGAGGTTGTATGGGTTGATGTGATTCAAATAATTTTTCTTTGCATTATTTGGATGCATTGAATTTCTATCTCTTGATTTGAAAGAAAGTCAGTTGGACCAGGCAGATCTTGCATATGAAGAACAACTTGCATTAGTGACCATGAAAGGTAACTTGCATTTTTAGGGCTTTTTAAATAGTCCATTTTTGTGCTTCCGTGATTTTATATTCAAGATCGTTGCATAAGTGTTAAAAGGGTTACTTTTGTCACAGAGGTAGGCAAGAAATATCCTTTTGCTTTGCTTCCCCCTCTCTCCAGCTTGGTCAATTATCAGGAGGACTGTTGCTGGAAGTGAACAATAGTTTCTCAGTGTTGCAAGGATGCTCTCAAGAACGCCTGGAGGACTATGTTGAGCATTCTTCACTGTTTAAGCCAGGCATCTTACAGTATGTGAGAGTAGAAACAAATACCTTCCATTTCCTGTTTAAAGACATTTTGCTTCTAAATGGAGGCAAGAGATGTTCTTTTGCAGTTGTCTTGGAAATTCATGTAGCATTTGTCTTTCAAACACCTTGCAGTAGGTAAACTTTGTTTTAATTATTTCAGTTCACAGATGCTAACTCTTGTCATTTTCTATAGTTTCTATTGTATAATCTTTACTACTTTATTCACAGCGTGATGGTATATGGCCCCTCTTTTAGAATTCATAAAGTTCTTAGATTGTGCAAATTGTTTTTTCATTGGAGAACATGACAACATATACTGATGCAGATAATGTATGAATTGTTTATTTTGCATAGGCTAAGGCATGAAGAAGCACACACAATTTTGTGCACTGTATAAAAGTGGGCTTGCACACCTTGATCTTGGAAAATGTCCCATGTGAAACAATTTTTTATATATTTAGAGGACTTATTAAAGCTCTTCATATTGATTGTTATAAGCAATTCCTCATCACTTTTTTGTCTTGTAGAATTTGTATTTTGGTTGATGTCCACTGAAATTAATAAGTAGAAAGAAAACACTATAAAAAGAAAGGATCTAATAAATGCATAGTCATTCATTACATGCTTTTAATTGAAAGTTATTAATGGCAAATCAAGGATGAAGTTTCAGTGATTTTTTTTTACTTGAGAATAAACATTTTTTTTAAATTGTAGGCTTTCAGTCTTATTTGCAGTTTTTCTGCATTTCTATGAATAATTAATTAATGCTCTATATGAGTATTCCACTCAAACAAATCCTGGCTTTTATATAAATAAGTTTATTCAAATCCATAGTTTTTTTTAAAAAAATTGTATAAGACATAGTCTTTTTGTACCAATCACTCATTTTTCCCTTCATTGCATTTTGAATACAATTATTCTCAACTAGTCTTAAAGTGTAAATTTCTGAAACACTATTTTTAAAAGAATACCTTTGCTTGCTACTCTTAGAACATTATCTCAAGGAGACAAGATTAAGTGATTTGTCAGAGTCATCTAGTGAGCTTGACAGCTGAATCAGAATTTTAAAATATTGATCCATATTTCATTTTAATTTTGAAAGAATTCATTCCCCCCCCCCCCCCCCATATTTTACTGCTCAGTAAATTAATTGGCTCACTGTGCCATCTTAATCTTTAGGAATCACTGTAGTTTCTTTTTTCTGCATTAGACTGAAATTAAGAAATTCTGAATAAAAGATACATTTGCTAAATAGGGATGTAAAATTGTTAATATGGCTAAATAGCTCAATGTTCATAATAAGTGGTATTTCAAGATTTATATTAGTTAAATTGCTCAGATAAAACATAAGATCAATATACGATTAATATTAATCAAATATTAATGTAAACTCTTAAAGCATACTTTTATGAACACATCCAATTTTGTTATTTATATTTGTTCACCCATCCCTATATTCTCTGTCTGTGATCCAAATCATTTTAAGACTTGCCTTCAAAGTATCTTAGACTTTTTTTTATTGAATTCCTTTATTTGTTGTTAACCAAGAATGTATATTTTGCCACCATATCTTATTTCTGAAGAGTGCAGAATCTAAGGGTAATTTTAGTAACAGCTATAAAACAGGATGAAGGAATTTATTATTTAGACTATCTCTATACAAAAACCTCTGCTGCATGCCTAGAATATGACTTGAGCAGTTCCCCCTTTCAGACTAGTATCTAAATTGAAAAGAAAAATTGAAGACATTTGCAGAAATTATTTGCACTTAAGATTCAACTTCATTGGTTTGTATTAACACATTAAGACATGCCTAACTATTGGTCCCAAAGCCTGACTCCAGAATGCCAAATACTATGACAATGTGACTAAGTCTTGAGTGAATCAAGACTTGGAGATTGCTCAAATTTTTTCCATATCTGAGGAATGCTTGTACTCATTTGTGATTTATTAAATCATGTGTGATTATCACAGTAATTGTCTCTAGCATAACTTGATTGTTATAACGAATATGATCATATCTTGTATAGCCCAGCTGTAGGTTGGGGCTAGGTTTTCTTTGGTTGACACTGTATGTAATAGGGTCTTTTTATTTCTTCTTCAGTTGGCAGTTCTGCAAGTAGTAGTGCCACAAGGAGAGAGTCTCTATCTACTAGTTCTGACTTGTACAAAAGATCTAGTAGCAGCCTAGCACCCATAGGGCAGCCATTTTACAATAGTCTGGGATTTTCCTCCTCTCCAAGCCCAATAGGCATGCCTCTGCCAAGCCAAACTCCAGGACATTCACTTACGCCACCGCCATCACTTTCATCACATGGATCCTCATCCAGTTTGCATTTAGGTAAAAAAAACAAAGCCCTTTTTTGTTTGTATATGTTTGTGTGTATATGTATTTTTATATGTATATCAATATTTTATGTTGGGTAAAGATGTCAATCTGCCTTTTTGGTAAAACACTGTATAGGGGGCCTAGTCCCAATATGTTGCTAATTGGTCATTGAGAGTGATCAGCTTTGGGAGCAAAGCGTTGGCCCATGCCACCCTACAGATTTTCCACATAAAAATGAAATCCTGATACTTAGTAAAATAAAAGTGGGTTGTTGTGTGACAGGCAAAGATATATTTTTTCCGTATAACTGTGTAAATCATGCATCTTTTTTAATGGAGTCAGCTTTAGGCTAATGTTTAGTACATGGTAACGATACAAGTTTTGCATCTCAAGTTTAAAAAAAACAAAGCTCGGCAAAGTATGCAATTAAAAAAACTGCTTTTAAATCAACAGAGTAATGAATTCACAGTAAATTTTACAAATTCACTTTCAAAACAAAGAAAAGTAAAAATGAAAAGCTTTAGGGAAATAGTGGCATTCAATCTGTAATGTGTCCTTTCCATACACCTGTAGTAATTTCATGCTTGAACCAGTAAGGATGTATATAGGCATGGTTTGTATCTAGATTGATACTGTTGACTAATATATGTTAAAATTACATTCTGTGGCATGCTTTGCAGTATTTAGTCATATAATTCCCTATTATTAATTATGTATTTAATGTAAATTGTGAGTAAATCACTTTATATGCTTTATTGTATAGGCATTTTATTAGCGAAAGATCTCTCACCATAAATGAGATCTCAAACTTGAATACTAAAAATGTTTCAAAATTCACATATCATATAACTTTCTTAAACTAAATTTGCTCAATTATGGCACATTGTCCAAATAGTGCATGCCTACAATGAGGAAAAAATGGGCTAAATAATGTTCCAATAACAAAATGGAATAGGTAGAAGATGAAGTTCTACTTATAAAATGGTCATGCATAGAGACTTATTCCAGTTATAATGAAAAGTGTTCTTGAAAGTATCTTTGCAAGACTCCCAAGTTCTCTTGGAATCCTAAGGCAGATTGGATATTGTTGATAACAACAAAATCCCTACTTGAGAAACAAAATGAGGACCCTTTGTACACTGCTACTTAGATTTGGTCTATACAACATTTGACTGTGCTATATTTTACTTTTTCACCTATCCCTAATTTTTCTGCAATACCATTCTCATATCAAATAATGTATCATTTCTCACTGCCTTCTGGAAGGCTGTTCCTAAAAATATGGACTTCCAGAGCAAGAAGAAAATAGTTTTAATATTCATCCTTCCTATGTCATTTATGCACATGGCTCTCTGGATTTTATTCAGAATCGAACATTATGTGAAGTATATATACTAAGTGATCCTAAGACCATTTATTACTTCCAAGATAAATAACATTTCATCAAAATTAATGTACGGTACTTCAAGCTTCAAAAGTATATAACCAATTTCACTTGTCTAATATATAAATGATATACGTTCTTCAACACATGCTAGAATATACTTTTTGTGAATTATCTATTACTTATTGGACATAATTTGTACTATACTGTATAATGTATTCTGCTTCTGACTGGTCATAGAGAAGAGCAAAAGATGAATGCACAAACATTTCAGCCTTGCTTATTTCAGTGCTGCACTTGGAACATCCACTGGATTCTGGTGTTCCAGTAACAGCTTTAACTTTGTGTTCTCAGCCATATAGGCATAAACTTTCAAATTAATTTATAGCAAACAGTTTTAAATCATTTAAAATGGCAATAGAACCGTTTACTCACTATATCTGCTGTAGGATTTTGTGTTTGATCAAAGTTTGATCAAAAAATACCTTCGGAGTAAACATCATTTAAGTGGAAAAGTTTGATTCTGTGTAAACTTTGAAAAATAGCTGACTTTTAAAATAAGAAATACATACTTTCAAATGTTAGCTAGCCATCAACTGATGTTATTCTATGTTCATTTAATTCTAAAATTTACCTTCTTGAGACAGTTTAAATAAAGCACACATTCTGAAAAATATTTGTAAGACTTCTCACAAGCACTGTGTATCTGCTAATAACTGCAAAATGTGCCACATTATAATTTACTAGGTGATACATTATAAACCAAAAATATTTTAATGTTTGATTTAAACATTTTAAAACATTTCCCATGAGTATTAAAATACATAGCATATTTAAAATTAATACACATTTTTATTTATAGTTTGTGGAAAGCAATTCAAATCCTTAAAAGTTCAGAAGTAAGTTTTTATTGAAAACAATTTTTTATTAAATAATGTCTAAATTGCAAGATAGACCCATCTTTTCTCTTTCTCCAACGAAAGCATACTCCTTAGCAGAATTCTGCTTGGGATGCTCTTCTAATAGAATAAAATCCCACTCCCCCCATTACTTTGCTAGATCTGACATTTTTCTGCAAAGCCTGCAGTCCTGCGGAATAGATCTTTGCGTGGACAGAGATTTACAATAGGAAGGGAAACTATTAAAGCAGCTGCATGAATCATAGCCAAAAGTGTTGCTTCTTTAACACTTTAAAAAGAGATGCCTTGCTTGTGCTTCTGAATGCTTTGTACACCCCTAATATATCTTGGGCCAAAGACTTCGGGTCAGCCTCAGAGATTTTTTAGTAACAGAGAGGAGTTTCAATGGTGGATTTTCCTTGTGGGCATTGGAAGTCTCCTTTGATATTTGAGGGGACAGAATCCTATGTTCCAAGGCTTATAGTATTGTTGTCATAACGAGATAAACTCTCAAGTTCCAAATAGATTAAAGACAAAGATCATTATCTGTTAATTTTTTTTAATTGTTGCCATATAAACAAGTAGAGAGGCATTTCCTGCCATGACTGCTCTTTCCACAGAAAGAGGTTTTTAATTGTGTATATCTATCATTTTCATTATGCTAGAGAGAATAAGCTAATAGCAATAACACTTAGATTTATAAGGTGCTTCATATGCTTTATAGCACTGTCTAAGCGGTTTACAGAGTCAGCATATTGCCCTCAATAACTTTACCTCATTTGAGGTAAATGAGGTCCTCATTTTACCGACCTCAAAAGGGTGGAAGGCTGAGTCAATCTTGAACTGGTCAGGATTGAACTTCAGGCTGTGGGCAGAGTTAGGCTGCAATACTGCATTATACCTACTGTGCCACCATGGCTCCTAATGCTTTAATCTGATTAAAAGTATCTCAGAATAAAATTCATTTCTTTTCTTGGTGTATTAATCTTTGTTCTACTTGTTTAAATTAATTGTTATTGCAGCATTTTTGCTCACTCCCTGCTTTTTTGCCTTTCCTTGCTCCATTTCCACCTGGACCAATAAGCTGTTGCCACCTCTGCTAATGTTATGCCTCCCGTTATTATGGTCTTTCCATGTATTACTGAGTTTTAATTCTTCTCATAAACTTATCTGTTTATTTGTGTAATTATGAAGATGATGATGAAATGGATTTATTCATGGCTTATTTTATAGAAAGACAAGTCTGGATATTTTGTAAAAAATAAAATGAAAGTAAACTTGTATCTGTTCCATATTTAATAAAAACTGCCAAATATTAATAGAAAAAATTGTTTCCAGGGACAATTTTCCGAAATAGGTTTAGTAAGATA
Organism: Arizona elegans; assembly: GCA_022577455.1. NCBI lineage: Eukaryota > Metazoa > Chordata > Lepidosauria > Squamata > Colubridae > Arizona > Arizona elegans. The sequence continues at coordinate 192,526,307 of JAKOOJ010000001.1, forward strand.
TTTTTAATAACATTAATTATCATGTGCTAGATGCATATCCAGTCACATGGCATATGTTTTTAGTAACTTTGCTTAATGCTGGTATAAGATTTTATAATTGCATACATTTTATAAAAAATTACAAATATCTAGTTCATGACCTTTTGCTTAAAAACAAAGCAAATTGTGTGCAAGGTAGTCCTGATTTGTTTATTTTGCCTTGATTGTGTGCGCTGTTTACATCATTAAATCCATAAGAATTTCATTCCCATAAAAATCTATTACTGCAGATGCAGACTTTAGATAGTTATCTCAAATATTGGAAATGGTAAATAATGCTTTATTCTATATACTAAATGAACTTTGCTGTCACCTTTGGGCTTTACGTTGTAAATGTAATGCACTTGACAAGATTTCAACTAGTAATCTTCCTATGCTTGTATTAATAACCTTATGCACATAATTTATTTCATCTCTATTCAGGGTTATCTCCAGAACAAGAAACTATTAGTTTCCTTTGTCAGTATGTTAAGAAAAGGAGCACAAACAATCTTTGGGATCTAGTTTTAGATACAAAGCTGTTGCTACATAGTTATTTTCAAATAACTAATGCAATGGCAGGTTTTTAACATTTATCAGATAGACATTACTGTCATGTTTCTAAAAAAACCAGAACATTTTTGTAAAATATAAGTGGGCAAGTTTGAGTAGTTTGAATGGTTTAAGTGAAGTCTAGTTGGGCAGATTCAGAAAAAAACAGGTACATAGAATTTTCTGAGAGAATAGGTCCTTCTAAAGACATCTTCGTGGATTTGGAGTGCCCTCTGCAACTGTGTGAGATATGGCATAGAGGAAAAAGAAGGAACAACTTAGAGCAACTCTCTTGGTGCAAGTAGAAGGGTCTTCTATTCATTCAGGAGACTTGTCATATCCCAGTCTTTAAAACTAGAGATTTAGGTTGTAAGCTATTAAATGTTAATGTAACCTTTGGTTTACAGGCATTTAACTTTGTAAATACATTTAATCTTTAGTTTTGAATTTGTTTTCTGTAGCAGAATAGTTTTTATAAGACAATAAATATAATACATTTCATGATGAAATTGCTAGCCCATCATAAACCAATATTCCAAATTTTACAAAACACTTGAGTTGTTTCAACTATAATACTATAGGAATGTTCTCTAAACTCTTAATATCATGATGTTTTGGCACTGCATTCAATTAGATAAAATTAACTCCTCTCCTCTTTTCCTGAGCTGCCTATACCTCTCTCCAAAAATTTTTTTCTTGGGAGCTTGCCTGTATTGAATTTTTCAATAGCTATGGCATTTCCCATGCTATTCAGGAAGGCCTTTCACTCCTCAAAGTAACTTTTTAAAGGGACTTTTTTTAAGCAGGATGTAAAGAACTCAACTTCTACTAATTTTATGTTACATACATGTTCCTCTTGGTATGGCTATTTTTAAAAAAGTGAATTAGAGCAAAAGGTTAAACAAGCAGAAAATGTATTGAGCAACTGATTTCTTCCCCCTCAAATGCTAAGGGATTCTTGTGAGCCATCCTTATGAACGTATAGTTAGACAATTAGACAACCAATCCACATTACTTAGAATTATATATTTTTAGTATTACATAATTGATTCTTCTCCAACACAAAATATTCTTTTAAATAGTTACATCAAAATGTGCTCATTCCCCATATTCCAGATTGATAAGAAACTTTCTGTAGTTCCACATCTGATCTGTTGATGCACATGATTGCTGCCATGGTGGTTCAGTTGGAAGGTGTGGAAGGTGTTTGTCATAGATTTTAAATATTCATTGAATTAGTATGGTTTGAGGACATGATTAAATATATGTAGTTTAGGATTGAACTGTGAAATCCTTGGTGATCTTTGAGCTTGGCTGTTTGCTTACAGACATTTTGTTGCCCAACTAGGTAATATCAGTGTGAATGAGTATGGGATGATAAAGGAACTATCCTCCCACCCAAACTGGCAGAACATGCTACTATATATAAGTAGAAAGCAATCCTCTCCCTACCTACTTGCACTGATTACCCAACTAGGGTAATGAAATCTCCGCAAATAAGTATCCAAATTCAGATATCACCAAAGACGGCACAGTTGTACCTGTTACTATTCATTTATTGAAATGCTTTATTTTGGTGAGTCTTAATATTTTAACTACCTTTGCACTTTTATGTATATTTTATGTTAACTGCCTTGAGCATATTGGTAAAAAGAATAATTTTAATGGGTTGTTTAGGAAGTAACATTTAGGAGGGATGCCGGAGTTATTTTAATCTAAATAATAAAGTAGGTAAAAGCAGGTTTTAGTTTGAGCAGGTTTTGGAGTTATGATAAAAAGCATTTATATGTTTGTGTGTGTATGTTTTAGAATATTCCAGATTTCTAGCTTAATTAGCCAATTTGTTAATGCTAATTCCTTAGAAGGAAATAAAATGTATTGTCAGGAGAAGGGCTTTAGTTATTTAACGTGTTCCACCATGTGAGAAGGCTTAAAAGGGGTAACTTATATCGTTAACTTTATATACATACAACGATCAGTAATTAAAATTATATATCCTTTTGTGGAAAAACCTTAATATCCAGAAGCTTGTTGCTGCTTTTGTTATATATTGGAGCTGTTTTTTTCAGAGTTGTTTCAGCTCTTGCTTTTTAGACTTGAACTTTTAAAATTATTATACTTGGGACAAAAAGGAACAATCAGAATGTCTTTTGTTCCTTTCTTTTTAAGTAACATCTTATTACTTGACTGGTTACTAGTGTTAAGAAAATGTAAATAGAAACTAATTCTAGCTTTCCTTAGTTTGAATACAGTTAAAATAGTGCATACTTAAAACATCGTACTAACCAAACTGCTTCATTGTAGGGGGATTGACCAATGGTAGTGGTCGCTATATTTCAGCAGCTCCTGGAGCAGAAGCTAAGTATCGCAGTGCTGCAAATACCTCCAGTCTTTTCAGCTCAAGCAGCCAGTTGTTTCCTCCCTCACGGCTACGTTACAGTAGATCTGACATTATGCCCTCTGGGCGGAGTAGGTTATTGGAGGATTTCAGAAATAATCGCTTTCCTAACCTTCAACTAAGAGACCTTGTTGGGCATATAGTTGAATTTTCACGGGATCAGCATGGCTCTAGGTAAGCATATATAGCTCTCCTGAATAAATAGGGGAATACATATTTATTTTAGAAATGTCTTTGGGGAATATATTGAATGTTGCATATATTAATATTTAATATTCAATATGTGATGAATAATTCTGATTAAACATATATTCACTCTCAGTGTACCCAGAGACCTAAATTTGGGGATTCATTTGGCATTCATAACAAGATGGGATGCACAATATGAGGTCAAATTTTGTTTTCAAAGTGAATCAGGGACCACTTAAATTAATTGTACCTCACTGAAGTTGGATTGATGTGATTATAAATAATAAAAGCTGTGCCTAACTTTGCTCCAACACAATCTAAAAGTAGCTTTTATTTTACTATTTCCCATATTTCATTCACAAAATAATTGAAATAGAATTTTAAATGTGTATATGGAATTCAGTTTCTCGTTGGCTTGATTGATTATAGTCATCAGTATTGTACATGAAAAGCTTTAAAATACTTGCTATATTCATTTATATTGGCATGTACATTTCTGACATTTACAGATTTATACAACAGAAATTAGAGAGAGCTACTCCGGCTGAGCGCCAAATGTTGTTTAGTGAAATTCTGCAAGCAGCATATCAGCTGATGACAGATGTGTTTGGAAACTATGTAATACAGAAATTCTTTGAGGTAAATATGTTAAGAATATTGTTTAAAATTTTAATCATATGAATGTATTTAAATAGAAGATTATTAGGGGATGGAAAACTTAACAAACCTTAGGGATAGAGTTACTTTAACAAGCAATGAAAATAAAAGTTAAATATGCACATTTTTGTCTGTCTTGCATAAACAGCTACAGGACAGAGCTCAGTAAATAAGTAGCCGCAATGGATTAACCAGTAACACAACCCATAAACAATGCAACATTAAAAATAGATTTTTCTGGCTGCTGGCTTGAGGCCTTCTAATACACATGCACGATGTATAATTTTTGTGTTTGATATTTTGAAAGCTGAACAGGATAGTAACTCTATCTATAATCTATATGGACAATGGACAACTTTGTTGACTAAAAAGTAAACGCAACATATAAAATACATAGAGGCAGCAGTATTGTAATCCAGGAACTCTTAACTTCTCCATAGCACAAAACTGACAAATATGAAGTACACCTACAGGTCAGGTAGGCAAAAATATTGTTTCTGAGAATTTAGCTATCGCATTTCATGCAGCGTCATATAGTCTCAGAACCAGCATATTCTAACCGGTTGATCACCGGTTGGTCAGTGGGGCTTAGCCATGTTTGTCAGGTGAAAAAAGGATAGTATGTGACTGCTAGTTGTCAGAGGGTGAGAGAAAGGCTTAGTTCTTAACTACCTTCCAATGGCATGTTGGGAAGTTCAGTAGGAGGAGACTATATTTCAGGGAAACCAGCTTCTCCACCAAGGCAGTGTTTAAACATAAGACATGGAATGTCACTTGCCTTGGAGAACACAGTGTGCCAATGTGTAATCATTGATGAACTTGGCTAGACGTGTGCAATGATGACTAAAACGGTGTTTTGCCATTTCACTTTTTCTGGCTTATGGAAAAACTTTTAACGCATATCCAGGGAGATTACAGTTAACTCTTATGCCCTTTGTATAAGGAGCCAAGATTCCCTCCTCTTTTCTCACACACAATGGGATTCATTCTTATGCTTGCCAAAGGAAACCCGCTGTTGGATCTGGTCCCCTGGTTGCTACTGATGCCAGAGTTGAAATATGCCTTGATATTTTTGCTGTGCCTCCTGGCAACAGTCTAATTTCCTGACCTCTGCATGGGCCACATTTAGAACTTTATTGTTTATGATATTTTTCTTCATTTGAAGAAAAATGGGATAATACTCTATCCCATAGCTACTTCAGAAAGAAAATTACATTAGTTCCCAGTCAGCCTTCTTCAGACTCCAACTGAAGTTCAAAGAAATTGATATGAGCAGAATCGGCATTAATTTAGATGAGTTGATAGACAAATGTGAAGATGAATTTTTATTATAGTTTGTTAAGAAAGCTTCCTCTGTCTAGCCCTGTTGTGTACCCCCCACCTCAGGCAGCCATTTAAACAAGGTAGGCCGACTTCTATTGCATGTGCACAGAATGCAGGAATCAGAATACTGATTTCACCCTTCTTCTTTTTTTACACAGCAATAGAATGGCTTTGTAATTTCACTGTACATAACTTTCCAAATAATAATACCAACATCTATAGGGTAACTTTGGAACTGGCCATTTTAAGATCAGGACTTCCTGCCAAGCGAAAAAAAAAATGTTGTCCTTTCCAGTTGGTGATCCTGAACCCATGATTTAGCTCCTCTTGACTACAACCATCATTCAGGTTATGGCCCACTGCATCTCATTTGCCACGTGGGAAAAACCATCGCCTTGGAGTAAAGCAACATCTCCCTGTTCCTGATTCCTGCAGCGCAAGAGATGCTACTCGATATAGACTTAATGCATTAATGCAGTTTCTATGCTATATTCCCGACAATCTAATTTAATTCATCTTAAATAATCAAGCAGGTCTGGGGTGTGGATTAGAGATGTAGATGGGATGTAAATTAGAAGAAGGCTCCCTATCTTTCCCATTCTGAACTGTCTCCTGTACTGCTTAGTAAGTAAAGTTGAGTAAGAAAAAACATTAACTCTAAGGAATAGAGTGGGAAGGGAATGATAACCTGTGCAAAAACCATTCTTCACCAATTAATTTCTATGATTGTATCTGTGATTGCCAACTCAAGATTGCCTCTGTGAGTCAACAATCACGAATAGCTCTTACTATTTAACATGTGCTCAACTGACTGTTTCTCAGCCTTTTTTCTTCCTTCCTTCACCAGCGCCAGTCAATAGCAGCTGCAGTGGAACTTGTGCCTGCTGCTTGTTAACTAAAGCAGTCTACCGTTTTCCTTAGCTTAGAATGTTTTTTAAGTTAATCATTAATGTTAGAATAGTTAAGGATGTGGTTCAAAACTGTTTTTTGTCTCAAACTCAAAACAAAGTTCTAGCCTCAAAAACACTCTGTAGTTGTTCCAAACTTTTGCACATCCCTTATTTGAAGCACTTACATTCGGAGTCTCAATTTTTAGAATAGCTCCTAGATTAATATTGAAAAAAAATTAAACATCTTATACTGTATCTCTAAACCCAGGGGAGCTTAACTTCCAATCCATGGAACCCTTGGGAGGTATTTTCCAGATTCTGAATGGCATGGATGGTACAAAAAATTAAGATCCCCTATTCTTACCTAAGACAACAATTTCAGGCCATACTAGTTTTCAGTCGTGTTTCTTGCTTACAGAAACTTTCTTCCAATATTCTGTAAGCAGGAAACACAAACTGAAATCTCCTTTTCATCACTTCCAAAGGATTTTACCTAAGTCATAAGAAACCTGAAGTATGCTACAACTCTTAGCATCTTCCTCCTTTGGTCATACTTCCTAGGGCTGCTGCGAGTTGTAGTTCTACAACAACTTGTACAGATAAAAACTGAATTTGGAGTTCCTTCACTGGATGATTTATTTTTGAGATTGCAAATTAAATGTGCAGTTAATTCTCAAGTGGTGAAATACAAATCCTTGGGTAGAGACATAAGGGAGATCCTAGTAATAACAAAGGATAAAGTGGCTAACAATGCAGATATTGTTCATAAAGTTTTTAAACTTGTAATTTTCTGCAGTTGAACATGTAAAGTTTAAATTTTTTAAACAGTGCTTTCACTTTCATTGTAGTTTGGAAGCATTGACCAGAAGTTAGCACTTGCAACGCGCATTCGTGGACATGTTCTCCCATTAGCTTTACAGATGTATGGGTGTCGAGTCATTCAGAAAGCTTTAGAGTCTATTTCACCTGACCAGCAGGTAATTGTAAGTTAGATCAATATTTTTGTATTTATATTTATAATCAAAATATAATCCCTTTTGATTAGTTCTGAAACATATTTATAGTGCTAATCTAATTTTTAGATTACTCATTCTAATTCTGAATACTCATTGAATTCTGGTGACTTCATATAGGTTGATTGGTTGATAGGTTGAATCCAGCAATGAGTGGATTGTTATTGCTTTTTTCTGAGTTACTGTTTTGACTTCTTAGTCTAGTCTTCAGTTCTGGGATTTTCTAGTGGCCTTTCATCTGAATCTAATGAGATTCTCAATCATCCAGGTCATGTTGTCCCAAAAGTACTTTTTCAGGAGGCAACTGGACTTTCTTGTTTTTCTTTGAAGATGTTTCGTTTCTCATACAAGAAGCTTCTTCAGCTCTTCTTCTTCAGAAGAAGAAGGAGTAATCTACTTCACATTTTGATATCAGCAAATATTAGCTGGCTATTACTACATATCTAGACAATTATTTATAGAAATATTTTGTGAGAGGAACATCAATTAAGGATGTGCATAACTTGATCTCTTGGGTTATTTCTTTATAGAATGAAATGGTGAAGGAACTAGATGGTCATGTCCTAAAATGTGTTAAGGATCAAAATGGAAATCATGTGGTACAAAAGTGTATTGAATGTGTTCAGCCACAATCACTCCAATTTATTATTGATGCTTTCAAAGGACAGGTAATTTTTCGTTTATTATTTTGTGAATGAGGAATTACTTCCATAATTTATATTTAGGCAAATGATAAATGTGATCATACAACTTCAGTTTTGGATTTGTATTGTAGCCTTTTATTCCATAAGATATTTTTCCTTGGTGCCTGTATTGTAATTCTTCTGGCATGTACTGAAAGTAGATTAGTTTATTCAATTTACAGTTACAGATATTTATGAAATACAAATTTCAAAACTTTCAACCTTCCCATTGCTTTTGACTTATCACTGAAAGATTTTTCTAGGAGGTGCTATGAACCATTTGATCCTTTAGTTTTATATGTACTGCACTATGCAGAACTTCTTATTAGGACTGGGGGATGCAGAGTTTTCTGGAATGTTCCATTCTTGGATTGAGTAAATTTCTAATTACTATTTGTGTAGGTGCATTTAATAATATCTACCTTTTTAGTATATTGCTTTATCAAGGTGAAATGCAAAATAACTACCCAAAATGCATTGGAGAATAAAGACAGATATTCAGAATAGTCACTCTTTCTTATTTTCTTCTTGAAATAAAATAGACTGCCTCAGATGTTATTAAATACATTCCCTGGGAGCTGTAAAATTAAAATATTCCCATAATCTGACATAAATAAGGATGGGAATCATTCTAAAAATTTCACACGGGTGTGAGATAATATATTCTTACAATTAAAATCTTGTTATTTCAAGGTGTTTGTGCTTTCAACTCACCCTTACGGCTGCAGAGTAATTCAACGTATTCTTGAACATTGTACTGCAGAACAGACTTTGCCCATTTTGGAAGAATTGCATCAACACACAGAACAGCTTGTGCAGGTTGGTGTGTACTAAAATGCCAAGATGAACATAAACAATTGCAAAATCATTATAGGCGGATAATATTGGGGAAAGTGGATATTGGATTATGTTGGGTAATTTAATTATACTAATTATATGATTTAATTAGACAAGATTGTGAATGTAGGCATGTGGCTAGAATGTGATCAGAGCTAAAACTAAGTTTCTAAGCCAAGCACTATCAGAATCTTCTTGGGGGGACTATGTGTGTAAATACAGGAAAAGAAGCAGCTTTTTTAAGGAGGCACTGATGAGGCACTACAATTCCACCAAAGCAGATTTCCCATTTTAGATCTGGATTAATTGCACATCCTTAATCTCCAAGTGGTTCCTATTTATGGTAGATGTGATTTGCCAGGGTGATTGCCTTTCTCCTGCATCTCATTTTGGCCAAAGGAGAGCTAAAAGGAATGGCAAAGCATGCAACCTTTGGATTCCTCTCTCCATGTTTTATACCTGGGCTTCAGAAGAACAAAACCATCATATGAAACTGTTCCTTCCTCCTCCCCCCAAAAAGCAACAACCAGAACGCACTGTTCCAATCTGCCTTTTCCCAACCTGGGCCCATGGACAAAATGAGCAGAGCCATGCAGCCTGTGTCTGGTGTATCTCGGAAGCTTTCCATGGGAGGAATCAGTCAGGAGAGCAGGTTGTTTTTGCTAGGTGAGAATGGGAAAGAGCTTGTTTGGGGCTGTTGTTGGGGCAAAGAGTGATCTAGAACAACTCTGACTGGCATAGCAGTTGAAAGATGGATGGGATGGGTAGAAAGCCTGCACCTTTTAACTGTTGACTCCAGTGGCAAATGACTTGGAACTTTAACCGGACGCACATTATAGAAGTAGAAGAGGATTAAATGTTTTCCTCCCAAACCTATGTAGCCCCAAGACAATTTGAGTTTTAGACCCCAGATATCTCACCCTGCTCATACAAAAATCAATTTTTAAACTAATTCAGAAGCAATGTAATGACATATTGCTTCTTTTTCCATCAAAGGTGACTGGAATATGTGAATTTGGAGGACACAAAAATTGTAGCAATTTGTATAATTGTCTAAATGGTGCCTCATGAGTGACCCATGCTTAGTTGATCTTGTCACTTAGCATACTAAACGGATATGCCCAGAACAATGAAATATTGTGCTTTCTTTCTATTTATTTTGGCTTAGTATTTGTCTTGGACATGGCCATTTGCTCATATATCTTTCATTTTTCAATGCTGAAGCATTTTCATGCAGTGAATAAATAACCTCTTTGACTTTAACATTTTTAAAACTAATGATATGACTCTTAACTAATTTTAGGATCAGTATGGAAACTATGTTATTCAGCATGTTCTGGAACATGGCCGCCCTGAAGACAAGAGTAAAATTGTTACTGAAATCAGAGGGAAAGTTCTGACTTTAAGTCAGCATAAATTTGCCAGGTATGGTAAATAACAAATTCCTAATTGTACTAGCCTTGGCTGGTTGAATGTTTTTTAAAAAAGGGTAGCTGAGTTACTCCTTGAAGAAGAAGAAAATCAGGAACAGCCCTAAGCAAAATGGAATACAAAAAAGTGCAAATCTTTATATTCTCCACACCTGTTCTGCTAGGAAGATAACAACAACAAAAAAGGAATGGAAAGAAGCCACAAAATCGAAATGTTTAGCCAGATATTTTAATTAAAAGTCAGCAACAAGATGGAGATTATAGGCAAAATGCACTTAACTCAATAAGTGTTGAAGCAAGATAATATATAAGAATATTGGCTGATAGTAGCATGATTGAAACCAGAAATTAAAATACATGACAGATGGTTTTGAGTTTTCCAAGTTAGTCTGTGTACAGCAGTGTAATATACATAAATGTATTTATAAATATAACTTGAAAGTAGAATTATATTTGCATAGTAGGAATGTCCCATCCTCCCCTCCCTCTTCTTTTCCCTGTACCACCCAAAATCTGAACAAAACATTCAGGGACTACTCAGAGTACCCTTTGTGGGAAAAAGGCCAGAGAGCTAAATTGTTATAGGAGTTCCCAAATATATTGTATATTAATGATGCATAGAATGCAGCTGATTTTAATACCTTGGCTCCCTCACTTGCCCCACATTGTTTCATATACATGGAAAAAAGAAAGCAAATAGAGTGTGTGTGTGAGGGTTGAGTGTAGAGATTAAGTCACAGGCGAAAAATCAGGAGACTGAGTTCCAATCCCACTTTAGGCATGAAAGCTGACTGGATGACCTTGAGCCAGTTACTCACTCTCAGACCAGTTCACCTCACAGGGTTGTGGAGAAAATAGGAGGAGTAAGGTGTGTTGGATATGTTCACTGCCTTGAGTTATGTATAAAGTGGGAAATTAATTAATTAATTTTGATCAGGAAGTTTGTTTTGTACACAGGGATTCATTTTGCTGAGGACAGCTCTTCTGCCATTAAAAATACAAAAATAGTCTACTGGAGCTTTTGATCTCCATTCTCTAATCCAATAGATCCCAAGTTTTCCACCTCAAGGGCAAAATTCTTATTTTTCAGATAAAAATGGGGGGGGGGGGATTATTTGTTTACTTTTGTGCAAGTAGAAAGGAAATCTCAATTTACTTCATAGCAAAGAAACTCTGTAATATGTACATCAGCATAGTCTTTGGATATCAGATGGAACCCCAGCAATTGCTCAAGGAAAAGGTTAAAGGAAGCTCATATGAATTGCAATTAGCACAAGGGCAATAATTTTGTTGTGTTGACAGAGGGCTCAGGTAAAATCTATGTTTATTTCTATTGTCCAATCTCATAACTTTTACAGTAATGTGGTGGAAAAATGTGTGACTCATGCATCTCGTGCTGAAAGAGCTTTGCTTATTGATGAAGTATGTTGCCAGAATGATGGTCCTCACAGTGCCTTATACACCATGATGAAGGACCAATATGCAAACTATGTTGTTCAGAAGATGATTGACATGGCGGAACCAGCTCAGCGTAAGATTATAATGCACAAAGTAAGAATGAAATCCTTACATTGCTCTGCTTAAGAATTGCTTCCATCAGCAGGTCAAGGAAAGAACAATTCCTCATCCCTTTTTCCATGTTATCATATAAATAGATTTGAAGAAAGGAAGTATGTCTTGTCACAGGTGCTGGCTTTTTCCTGTGAATTTATTGCAAGAGTTTAAGAAGTCTTCACATAAGATTAAATACTTTCCAATATTTGTAATTAGACTGATGCTATTATGTCTGCCAATCATCTCCTATAATGCCATTTCTAATTTCTCATTTTGTATAACTTAATAGTCTATATTAGTTTTATGAAAAATAGGATTATTTTAATTTTTTATTTTATTCTTCCAAATTTCTCTCTGAAATCTTTTTATATAAATATATATTTTTATATAAAGATAAATGTTGACAGAAACTTTAATTACTAATAACTTTTTGTGTAAAATTTCAAATATTACTGTATAGAATCCAATTAAAAAATACAAGGAAGAACAATTTAACTACTTTAAAAAACCCTAAATTTTACCTTCACCAAATGTAATCTTGACTTGAATCCATACACACTCTTCTGCAGTCAGAAGTTATATCTTCTTGCACAAAGTGCTCTTTTATCAATTCTCTTTTTTTGCTGGAGACCTCTGCCACCACCTTTATAGTGATACACAGGAAAGGGAAATAAATCTGTATACAACAACCAATTTTATTTACATTGGATGTTAGGCATATTTTGGCCTCAGACTTGAGGACAGACCTTTTAGGGCTGAAATTTTGAGTCTTTGAATGACAATCTTATAACTCTTTGTCTCCTTTTTAAAAAGGTGAAAAATACTAATGTTGAACATTTTAGAGTGCAATATTGGGTTCTATGGGAGAAAAGAAGGGCTAAGACTTATGTAGCCCATTTGTTTCTCAGTCTGCCTGTAGATCTAGTCCATTGTCCATACTCATAGGGCTGCACAAAATGTTGATTCTGTGATTCTTAGATATATACATTAGTTTAATTGAATCTCAGGAATCAAATTAAAAAATCAGATCGGCTGCTAAATCAATTCAGAAAAATCAAACACCCAGTTTCACACACTGAATTGTAAAATCAAGAATTGACTTGTTTTTTGAATTGATTTGAATCAGATTAGAGCCAATGTACACACCTCTATTGCTTAACTGCTGTCTAAATGTATATTATCAAATCTTTAACCTAAAACATCTCAGTTTAATAATTAAATAAATGAGTACCCCCATGTAATGGAATGAATAACTAACTTTGGGGTAGCATAGTTCATTTGTGGATAAAAATAATTGCCATTCTTTACTGCAAATCTGTTCTTTTCTTGAATTCAGAGTTTAAGTCCATAACTTTTTTTGTCTGCACCGACATTATTTCTTTTGTCAGATATATTGTCACAAACCTAAAATGTGGCATTTCTGTTTGACTGTGTTCTATTTTACAACTCCTATCTGTTAATATAATAAATTGCCATTGGGCACTCTCTCTGATCCAGAAAAGCTTGCTCCATTTTACTTTTTCTTCACTTCTATATTTTACATGTAAAATCCCTGCTTGAGCATACTAAACCTGTTCTCATTCAAAGCAGAAATGGGAGAAAACTCTAGTTAATAGGCATTACAATGCCTATTGTATCTGTATGCACACTGATGTAGCACTTTTACTCATAGTTGGTTCTTCATCGGGGTCTTAACATTATTCACAAATATTCACGGTCACAAATATTAAGAAAAGACACCTTGATCATTTAGTAAAAGATGGGTTATATTTGTCTTTATCCTTCTAACTACGCTTCAAAATGGCAATTTTGATGATGGGAGTATTTAATAGTCTCAATTTCTTCCTTCCAGATTCGACCCCATATTACAACCTTGCGTAAATACACCTATGGGAAGCATATCCTTGCCAAGCTGGAAAAGTATTACCTGAAGAACAATGCTGATCTGGGGCCAGTTGGAGGACCACCAAATGGGATGCTTTGAAGATAAATTTAAGGAGCAGTCCAAAAGATGAATTGTATTGTGAATTATCAAAACACCCAACTTAACTAAAATTTTGTGATTTTTTAAAAATATATTTATTGACTTCATCCATTTGTAAAAATGTTATTCATGTGTATATTTTTGGGGAATGAATTACAACAGATTGCCATTTCTTAATAGAGACCTATCAGATTGCAAGGCTTACAAAGCACAGAATGCCTGTAAATGATGTAACTATCGGAATAGCTCTCCCATTTTGTAAATTTTTACCTTGTAAAGTCACTGAATAAAATAGTTTTTAAAGGGAAAAAGTACAGTATTCTTTTAATATACTGGCTTACAGTCTGGTAGGTCTATCCACCATCATTGTACAACATGTTTATATAATTGTATATAGAATTAGTTTTCATTTTTCCCCTTTGTGTGGAATCTTTTTTATAACAGTTGGAAATGAAGCAATTACATAATTATTATTTAACTTGATACAGAAAGTTAAGTTCTGTATTTTGGTGGTTCACAATTTTATAGTCCCAAAAGCAATCAGGGTACTGCAAATACCAGTAAAGAAGTCGTAAAATGTGAACACTGATGAGTAGTTTCCATCTTTTACTCTGGAAATAATTTTTTTAAAAAAACAGTGCCCTTTTCTCCGGCAGTGTACAGAAGCCATGTATATAATTTAATATTTAACTAATGGTGAAATAATAGGGTATAAAATCAAGGTAGTACTTGGATCCAGCAATGTACTGTCTGGGAAAAAGTAAATTCAATAAATAAATAGGCAGACAGTTGGTGTAAGATGTATGTTTTGCTTTGCATATACAATTGTAAGACAGGATTTGAAAATTGAGCATTTGCTTGAAGTAGTAGATGAATTTGTAGAGAATAGATGGAGGAAAGAGCCTATTTAAATTTGATAGTGCAACATCTGAAGCATGATTAAATATTCAGATAGGGTTTTTTTGCTTCCTTATAAATATAAGCATTATATAAGTATAGTTAATAGATGTAAGTTTACCGTTTGTAAACAGATTCCTTGTTTTCAATGTTTTAAAAGCCTTGCTAATTAAGTAGTGATGCTTACCTTGGTTGTACAGATGTACATTTGTAAACCTTCATGCTGTAAATGTAATTTGTTTTACCCCTTTTGGGAAGAAAATTTGCATTTTAGTGTATATTCATATCCCTGCCCCTCTACCCTGACATAGTGTTGTATAATGTAAATTTATTTCGGCAAATCAAGACTGGTTTTTTAAAAATTCTATCTTTATATGGTTTCAGAGATATGAATCAGCTTTCTTTGATCTGTTACAAAAATCTTTTTGTTTATTACATAGCTATTCTGTTAATATGGACATTTTGGAAACTTAAATCAGTTTAAACATTGAGAATAAAGATAATTAATGGACAGAAATACTGATGACAGAAACCAGTGCTTCTTCCATCTTAAATGTGGCACGATTTGTTTTTGTATAGAAGAATGCTGTATTTTTTAACAGCTTGTTTCATCCTAAAGCAAATATGTATGATACTGTCAATTTAAACACAACACTGTAACAGTAAGATAAAGGTGTACATTTACAAGCGGCCTTATGTACATTTCCCAGTTTCCTTTTTAAGGCAAGAATTATGACTATGTGTATAATTAAAATCCTTTTTAATCCTTTGCCTTTGAAGATATTTTGGAAAGACATTTACTTTGTATATTCAGTTTCTGAAAGATAAAATGCATTGTATTTTGTTCAAGCTGGCATTTTGTATAAGCGCTTCTTCATTTTTGTGACATAATATAGGTGCTTTGCCTCAGAATTGTTGGAGGAAGTGACAGTTACAGCTTATGCAAAAGTTTTGGGGTGGAGGTTCCAGAAAATGGAAGAGAACAGTGCATCTTGTTTATGCAGCTTCTTAATAGAAACATGCAAATAACTGCATACCATAGAAAATAGTTTATTCCAACGTTGATTTTTTAAAAATAATAATAATAATAATACCAACTTAAAATACCTGAAGTTTATGGTAATTTCTGTTCATAATAGCTTTCTCTCCATTTACATAATTGTTAAATATGTGATAATTATATTTGCTATAGAACAGTTTTCTCATAGAAGTTGCAACTTGATAGAACTCTAAAATTCCAGTAAAATTTATCTTCTCATCCAAAGAATATATGATTTGAAGAGTTGGAAGAACATAGGTCTTTTGTACTCTGCTATATGTTAGATAGACTACATGTGTATAAAACTTAATTTAAATATAATTTACTGCTCCTCAATATATTGCAAGTCTGTCCTATAACCTATTGGCTCAATGAAGTGTCATATTTATAATACAAGAAACACTGTTCTGCTATCTGACTGAAATATATTTACACAGTAGAAGTATGGAACAACAGGAATGGCTTTCCTCAGCTAGTAGCTGGAAACAATCTTACACATATTGAAAAATTTTCTATCCCATCCCCAGCCCCCAGATACCCTTTGATATCTCCTTTGATGTAGATTTGTTTAGGTCTGCTCAGCATCTAGGCCGCTCTTAGTTCATATTGAATGATGTAATGTTCACTTGTAATATTCTGTATAGAAAAATGAAAATGTGTAAGTTTATGCAGTATGTTGGTCTTATGTTCTTCTTTCCAAAAGGTGGTGGTCCACTGACTATAATTACTACTCTACTTTCGTTGGAAACTTTAGCTATATTAGGCTGAAATAAGGCACATCATCTTTTTTTTTCTTTGTGGATTTTTTTATATTATTATTATGGTTGGTTTTGCAATCAGCCAGATGCTTAGACTGGATTTGGCATTTTTGTCCATCTGTTGAGTCCTTCCTAAGGAACTGGAATAAATAGATGTTGTTATTTGATAATATTAAAGGTATTGTTGCATTATTATGTTTGGTCACACAGCCAGATGGTTAGACTGGATTTGACATTGTTAATACACTTATCAATTTTAATTACCTGTTCACAGCAATGTGAAGTCGCAGCTGCCCGTTCTTTAGCTGCTGTTGGCCTTCATACACAAATAGTTGTTCCCAAGAATCTAGGATGTCATAATGTATCAGCATAGTATATCTGGCAATCCAAGCAGTGTGGACTTTTGCAATTGATAAATGGAAATGTCAATGCACTGATTTTGTAAGTGCTGTCTAAGATAACCACTAGGACCACCATGGCCGGTTTATGTCACTGCAGATCTTGATATTAATATTACTATTTAGTATTTTTATGCCACCTATCAAATAAAGTACCAGTTATGCCTGAGTTATCTGTTAGTTTCCCACTTGTTAGGCCACTTATAAAACAATCCCTGCAATTGACCTTGGTAGCTGAAGCTAATGGGAGTTGTTTAAAATGAACCTTTGTAGTAATATTTGATCCATGTATTTTCTATAGAAGCTTCTATGTATTCTCCTTGTAAAGTTTCCACTGGAAAGTACAGGACACCTGAGATCCCAATGTTTTGTATGTCCAAATTTGTATATCTGTCACACGTATGTATATATTGGATAAAATACATTTTAACACCCATTGTCTAATTGTATAAATGAAAATGTTCTTAATAATAATTAGATATCATATCTAAACCAGTTATTTACCTATGTATAAGAAAAGAGTTCACTTTTTAAATTAATAAGGTGCTTTTTTATAAATTAGAATTTACCTGAAGAATATCTGTTCTTTGAAATCTGACATTGATGCATGAAAGATTTTTTTCCCTCTATAAAATTGGTGAAGAAATATTTCTGAGTGAATCTATTCAAGAGAAGTTATCCTTGGGAAATTTGAGAAACTACACCAGTTTCTCAAATTTACACCAGTCACAGGACCCCTTAATCCTTAGAAGTGACTTGGAAGGCTTATGGAGCAGTAAATAAGTCAGAAAAACATATTGGATAAATAGAGTTCTCCTGCCTTTGTTCTTCACAAGTCAGTTGAGCTGTGGATTTTCATCATCCTAATTTTTCAAAATTATTAGTATTGATTCCAGTTTACCCCTACTGAACTAAATGAGAAAATGAAAATAACAATTACAGTTTAACTGGAATGCGTTATTCTTGACAACTTCTCAAAACAAGACAGTTGCTTTATCAGTTATCAGTAAATTCCACGTCTACTTAGTCTCTCCTCACCCATCTATTTTTCTTATTTTCATACATACTTCTGCATATAGCTTTGTCTTATAACTTCAAGCTGGCTTCCTTTAGTCAGAAGTTATATGTTATCTGTGTAGATTGATCCCCATTTTCTTATTAGAGAAAGGAACTGTTTGGACTTCCAATTGTTTTGTTTCAGCCAAATAGTTATTGTTTCTGCTTTGCCTTTTCTTTTCTCAAGGACCTAATAAATATTAAGTTAGGTCACATTCTTGAATATCATCAATAACATCTATTTTGATTTAACGTATTTTGAAATAAATTCATTTTATTAGTCTAAGCCAGCACATTAAGGCCTCCCTTGCAAATTGATACTGTCAAAAGAAATGAATGGAAGAACTTGGAAAGGTCTTAAATAATACCTTCCAAATGAAATGGCAAGATACCTATCCCATATGGCTCACTAGTGCTGCTCTAGCCCATAACCATTAGACATTTATTGGCTTTGTTGTCCAATGTAAAAAAGGTTCCCCAGCCTGAGGCTTAGCACTTTGTATACAGCTGAAATGTATAATTTATTCCACAGCATTGAATTTCAATTAATTAGGTCCAGGCATTGCACTAGTGCTCTTATCCAGCACACTAACAGTTACGTGTCAAAATTATCTTCTGCACTAACAAAAAATGGAACGTTGGCCGACCATTATATTGGTATATAATATGTGATTTTAAAAAAACATTGAGAATGTTAAGCTTGACCCAGGGTTGATATTTCAGTCTGGATTTCTAGCTGTGTCCTAGTTGATGGTGATGGTAGCTCTTCAGTTTCACTTTCTTCACCATTTTAAAAGTATCCTAAAATCAAAAGGTTTGTCAGCTAGATGTGTTTACACCAGTTCTCATTTTACTTTTTTAAAACATCTTTTCTACCATAGATACACAGTAGTCATAATTTATTTGATTGACTGTTACAAATGGAAATGATCATTGTAAAAGTCTAGTAGAGGTCATCCTGCGTATTATTTGCATGTGAAACCACTATGTAGTAATAAGCAAGACTTTCAATTGCACTTGGGATTTTATTTATTTATTTAAAAAAACACTTTCTAAGGAGCAATAGCCAATTATTTTACTATCGGCAGAAACACTGCACTGTACAATTACCACAGACTGAACTTGACTTAAAGGTGGCCACCTTTTAATAAATGAACCCAGAAATACTTCTCTCTAGTTCTTAAATTCCAGCTAGTTAATGTTTTACCAAACTCACGGTAGTAGAAACAGGAAGTCTGAATTTGCTTCTTTGGGGAATGCCTCAGGTAATCTTGCCATGTTTCTGGCACAATAATTTGACAATCTTTAGATAATGGTTCAGTTAGCTTTCAATTATCACCACTGAATACATATTAATTTTCCCAGTGACTTAAATTGAATCATCAAAATTCCCTTTAACTTCTTTTAGCACGTGCTGAAAAGTTTTCACTTCTGGGCAGCAGTAAGCAGCAGATTCTGAGCACCAGATTGCAAACTTGTTGGAAAAAAAGGGCCATAATACAATTCCAAAGCCCATTTGTGTAAGTGAAGTTAGGACTAAAGTTCTTTGAATCCAACTCTAGGACAAGAAAAAATTCACATAAATGAGGGATTCTTTACCCTGTCAGGTGAAAACAACCAGATGCACATGTGCAGAATTCAAGATAACTACTTTATTATGTTCTGTCTACAATCTTCTGACAGTAGCAGCCTTGGGAACAAATAGATACGGATCCAAGGAACTTTGGGTCAGTCAGTTGGTCCTAGCCCATTTGCAGTTGGGTAGTGACTCCAGGTTAACTCAGCGCTTAAGCCTTCCTCGAGGCTGGCTGCTTCCTTATTAGCTAGAAAACATAGCAGAACTATGAGTAAGAAATAAGGTGATATGCTCCATGATTTCCTTCAGATTCATTATTATTGATCACCTCAATAAGCTGCTTATACACTTTCTCATGCCTGTAACAGC
Source organism: Arizona elegans (assembly GCA_022577455.1). Lineage (NCBI taxonomy): Eukaryota > Metazoa > Chordata > Lepidosauria > Squamata > Colubridae > Arizona > Arizona elegans. Next base: position 192,545,928 of record JAKOOJ010000001.1, read on the forward strand.
TATTTACATTTTGCCCAAGAACTTAACACCCCCTTCTTGACTCTTAAATTACACGCCCCTGAGCCCCACCCTTTGTGTTTTGCTTTCTTGGCCTCTGCCTTATGGAACACCCTACTATCCAAGAACATCTGGTCTTCACTCTGGCCATGGTTACAAAAATTCTGAAAACTTGGCACTTCCCTCAGGCTTCAGGTAAGCACAAGTGCCAGGTCCTGGGTACTTCATTGTTGTCAAACCATTGTTCCTTTCCCAGATATTTAGGGTTTTACTTGCTTTTATCATATTCCTCTGAGAGTTTTTAATAGAGTAAGTTGGCCGTATAAATTTAATTAAGAGTATTTAAAGAAAGCAAGAAAACTCATACTGGATTAGGTCATCGGTCTGATACTCTGGTTAAAATGTTGGATGTGGTCAAGAAAAAGTCTTATAATTAAACCGATTCAATTGTGATTTGGCCAGTTGTCATGTCTCGGCTTAGTCTTCTTCAGAGGTTCCTTCAACAGATAAAATTGAAGGGTGAATACTATGTGCTCTGCCTTGAGTTCTTGGAGGATAGGATGAATATAAATAGGAAAAAAAAAACCAAAGACAAACTACACCTAATAAAGGAGAGCACCACTTACCAATTGTTTTCAATGAGCTTCAGATTATCTCCTTTCAGAAGACTTCTGTAAGGAATTATCTGAATATGGAGGCCCTTTTCTCCTTTTTGAGGAACACTCATGTTTCAGCCATTATTCATCTAGAAAACTGTACTTCCAGTTTACTTGCAGGCCTGAATTAAAGTGAATATCTCAATGTATCTGAACAGCATCCATTTTCGGCTATGATTGTCAGAATGAGCTTGTTTTGCATACTTGCATGATTAACAAATGCCTACAAAAGGAAAATATATGCTCTGTATTCTGTACCACTGGTCACTACATATTTTTTTTTAAAAAAATCTTACCTTAAAAGTAATAACAATTTTCTGGTATAAATACTAAATGATGTGTAAATATTTCTCCACTGTACTCTAAAAGAATGGGGAGTAGCTCTGCCACATCCAGAAAAGTTGGTTAAAAGTTCTAGTGATAGAAGAGAAAGTACGCTTTGTTATCACAATGATAATAGAGCACTGTTAAAATGTAACTGTTTAAAAGCAGGAAGGTGATAGGATACGATAGGATATCATACTTTCCTTGCAACAATTGAGATAGAAATAAAACATTTTGGATGAAGGTAATTTTTCAGTGATAATAGTGGAATGTCATAAAAAGAGAGCTTTTCCACATGATCCCAAAGGGATACATACTTCTTTCTCTGCAGTTCCAGGAGCACTTCGGTGTAGTTTCTTCTGCTGCTGCTTAACCGTCCTTTTTATGTCAAGGTCCTGCCTGTAAGTAAGGCCATTGTTGGTTATGCCTGCATGACTAATGTCAGGAGGGACCACACAATGCTTTGAAGATATGCATTGCTTATGTGTGGAGGCATCCCTCAAAGAAATTAGACGCTGGGCCTGTGGGAGGCTACCAAATGACTGCATGAAATTAATGTTTTTAGAGGAGCCGCCCACAAAGAATTGGCTGCATGCTATCACTCTGTACATACCTACCAAGAATATTGATTTTAGCTGATTCATATTATGCCAGTGGTGGGATTCAATTTTTTTAACAACCGGTTCTGTGGTCGTGGCTTAGTTGGGGGTGTGACTTGGTGGTCATGTGATCGGATAGGCATGGCTAGCTGGTCATGTGACCGGGTGGGCGTGGCTAGCTGGTCATGTGACCGGGTGGGCGTGGCTATCTGCATAGGGATTACTCAGAGGGCTGAAAAAAGTCATTTCTGACTGGTCCTCGCACTTTTGACCGGTCCTCGCACTTTTTTAAAAAAAATTAGACTTATGACCATCCTCACATTTATGCCCGTTGCAGCATTCTTAACAACCGTGTCACTCATTTCACAACTGCTTCTCTTCACCATGGTGACAAGATAGGGCAAAAACATAAAATGTGAGGACAGTCGTAAGTTCAAGGACTGGTCAAAAGTGCGAGGACCAGTCAAAAATAACTTTTTCAGCCCTCTGAGTAGTCCATATACATAAAAGGATACAGCAATAGAGAGGGATGAAGGAAGGGAAGGGAAATTAGAGTAGGAGTGAGAGTAAGAGAGGGAGGAAGAGAGGAGGAGAAGGAGAAAGGAAGAGGAAGTAGGGAGGAGAAGAAGAGGGAGGTGAAGAGAAAGTAAGAAGGAAAGAAAAGAGAGAGGTGGTAGGTTTGAGGAGAAAGATTGCTGTACAATAAAAAAGATGAAAGGGAAGAAAGCCAACCCCAAACAAATATAAAGATATTAAGATAAAGAATGAATTGTTAAACTTTAAAGAATAAAAGAGAACAAATATGAATAAATAGCAATAATTAGAAACATACATACAAACATACAATGTATTTTTTTTGAACAGAGTATTTGGCCGGTTCACAAATTTAAACAGTGTTTAGTCATTTCAATTAAATTTACAATTTCTATATTTCCTTTTTGCCATATTTATTCCTTATCTATTTTTTTAAAAAACCAATATTACCCTTCATCCTCATCTCTAATCTTAATCAAATTCAATTTTTCCCTTCTATTCTATATTATACCCCTTCCCATTGTCATCTATTTTTATATCCATCCTCACATTGGTTAAATATGTAATATTACAGTTGTTTAATACAAATTCAACATTTTAATATAAATTAATTAGTTATATAACTAGCTTTTTTGTATATTAATCAATCTGAACATGAATATTCCAATTATTTCCATGCAATCCAATTTCTTACAAATCAATTAATTATATTTACCAATAATAATAAACCAAATAATTTCCCCCATAGATTCCTCCAAACCACAACTTAACCATTTCAGCTTTCAACACAATATACAGTTAATAGTATCTCAATTATTACAATTCCCTAGTTAAATAGAACTTTTTTTCTTTTGTGTTTTAAAATCTTGAACTCTCCTCTTTTGCCCTAAATTTCCCAGTGTTTGCAGTTTTGCACCTACCTTTTTTGGTGAGGAAAAAGAAAAAGAAATCTCTCTCTGCCTCATTTTGTCACGTTGCAGCAAAGACCCTGCTTTACTTTCAGTTTCGCTTTTTCAGCATAGCTAGGGGGAAAATATCTGCTCCAGCACTCTTTGCAGATAGCAACAGAGCCCTGGCAAAACAGCTGAGAGCAAATCAGCTGAGAGGCGGGAGGCCGATCTAATCAACTTGTGCTAATTAACCAATGCTGAAGCTGAAGGGGCTGTTTTTTTCTTGCTGTTTGCTTGCAAGGAGGTAAGTGCTGTGAGGCACAGGCCAAAGGGTGGGGGCCACCCTCCTTGCCACTTAGCCCCTCTTGCCGCCCACCTTGCCTCTTACCGCCCCCTAAGGCATTCCACCCCCCCCTCAGGGGGCAGTACTGCCCACTTTGGCAACCACTGGCTTAACTCTTAACTACTTAACAACCGGTTCTACCGAAGTAGAATCCCACCACTGGATCTACCCATTTATTTTTGCAGGCGTCGGTCTACTCATTTGTTTTCTTTTAACACTGATCAGCTGTAGGGCGGCCCTTTGAAGCTCCACAGCAGCTGCGAGGCCAATAAAATTATAAAAAAACACCGAACCGTTTGTTTAATTGCTGGCTCGCCCACCCCTCGCCCAGTGGTGCGGAGGAGCGGGGCAAGGGATGGGGTGAGCCAGCAATTTAACAAAGGGTTCGGCCGAACTGCCTAGAACTGGCAGAATCCCACCACTGTATTATGCATATATATTATTTCATAATTCATCAGTGATTTATAGTTATCAGATGCAGAATCAATGTCTGGGAGATGTTGCATTAAGCTTTTTAGATGATAGAAAATTGTGTTGGTAATAATTTGAAGGGCTTGTTGTTCAGGCAAGTTAATACTGAAACCTTCATAATTTATACATATAAAGTAATAAATCAATTACATTAAATGGTGGTCATCTTTTCAGCTTAACACACTCCCTGGAGGAAAAGAGGCAAGGTTGTAATGATCACTATAACAACAGCTATTCTCATATATCAAGCTATGCTTATTTTCAAGTTATGGGGAAAAAATTTAAAAATATTTTCTTTTGAAAATGTCAATAACAATAGTTTAAAAGTACAAACTACAAAAAGAAGAGAAAGTAAAACAAGAATACAGGGTGTACAGATATATATTATATAGTGTGTGTGTGTGTGTGTGTAATAAAAATATAAAGAAGTAACTTTGGCTCTTGCAAGCTGAGGAGTGGAAGTCCACAAATGTTAAAGTTGCCAAGGTTGGATATCCCTGCTCTATAGCATTACATGTACCTGTTTCTTTTTCACATAAACCATCCCTTATCCATACACAAATCCATAAATCATTAACATTTCACTTCCAGTGTCACCACAAAATATATAAGAGGATCCAAGCTTCATAGTGGTGGAAGTCTTGATGGGCTGCTTTACATATCACATGAAAAGATGGTTCTACCATCCAAATGATGGGCTAGGATCAGGCTTGAGTAGGAGGCTATTTACTCAGGTTCCTGGGGGTAGTTTTGATTTTATCCATCATTTTATGGATTGTTTTGAGTGGCCTGGAGTCATCGTATGAGACAGGCGGCCATACAAGTCTTCTAAGTCAATCATTCAATCACACCAATCCAGGACTGAGAAGCTTCGCTTGTTTGTTTGTCTATTTATTAAACCTCTTTGCTGCCCATCTTGCAGAGGCATATAACCAGTGGCTCTCATTCAGTAAGTACTCATTCAGTGACTGCTCAAACTTACAATGGCATTGAATAATGAGACTTATCACCCTTCTTCATAGTTGTGGCTGTCATGGTGTCCCTGCAATCACATGATCATGATTTGGGTGCTTGGCCACTGGTTCATAATTACAATGGTTGTGGCATCCCATGGCCACATATCCGCCACTGGTGACCTTCCCTGCCAGCATCCAGCAAGCAAAGTCAAGAACCCAGCAAAAGAATGCAAAAGGCAATTATGGGACTGTGGGGCACTATGACTGTGCAGGATTCACCTAACAATGGCAACTGGGACTGTGGCAACTGCTGTAAGTGGGCACAACAACCACATGACGTTGAGCTTTACGACTTTAGTGATGGATTTGCCAGTCCCAATTACCATTGTTTAGAACAGAGGTCAGCAATCTTAAACACACAAAGAGCCATTTGGACCCATTTCCCACAGAAAAGAAAACATCGGGAGCCACAAAACCCTTCCCATGCCTGACTAATTCCTGAGTGGCCACAAAACTAGCATATGTAGTTGAATTAAACTCTGTTTTCTTCTGAAACTTTTCTTGGATTTATCCATGATTGGCCTACCGGGATCAAAAAGCTCAATAAATCGCATGCTGGTGGGTGTCGCACATTGGCCGTTGTGACACATATTTTGAGCGATGGAGCCGCAGCAAAGGGATGAAAGAGCCACATGTGGCTCCAGAGCTGCGGGTTGCTGACCCCTGGTTTAGAAAAAGAAAAATACAAGATAAACATGCATGCATTGAACACTTCTAATACCTGGGGATGAAGCCATGTCTTCAAACAGGCCTCTGGATCACACCGAGAGACTCTTTCACCGGCGGAGAAGATCAACATCTCAGAGAAGCAATTAAAAGACTTTTGGATGGCTAAAGATAACTTAGCTGTGACTACAGGTAGTCCTTGTCGTACGGCCACAATTGAGCTCAAAATTTCTGTTGCTAAGTGAAACATCTGTTAAGTGAATTTTGTCCCATTTTACAACCATTCTTGCCACGGTTGTTAAGAATCATTGCAGTTGTTAAGTTAACAAGATGGTTGTTAGGAGAATCTGGCTACCTCATTTGACTTTGCTTGCCAGAAAGTCACAAAAGGTGATCACATGATCCTGAGACACTGCAACCATCATAAATATGAGTCAGTTGCCAAGCGGTTGGATTTTGATCACATGGCCCTGAGGAGGCCGCAGTGGTCGTAAGCGTGAGAAAACGGTCATAAGTCACTTTTTTCAGTGCTGTTGTAACTTTGAATGGTCACTAAATGAACTGTTGCAAGTCGAGGACTATCTGTATAGTCACATCTCATTGAGTGGGGTAGGGTGGGGTGGGAGCTACAAACAACCCCACAACCTCAGGTTGTACCTCCTGGTACACTAGAACCAGCTCTACTGTATGATGAAGTTTACCCATAAAGTTGGCTAGGAGAACTGTCATTCAGCTGACCTATGAATCAGAAAACCCACTTCCCCGCCCCCATGGGATGATAGAAAATTCTGATGACAAACAGAAAAAAATTCCCCCTGGTGGATGCAGTTATACGGATGATAGAACAATGATTAACCTTATTGTTTCAGTAACGAACATTTAACATTTTCTTACTTACACTTGTCCCAGATTTTTGTTTTCCCATTTCTTCCATCAGTCCATTATTCATTAACTACATCCTGGATTCTTTTACACCATGACATTTTTGTTTTGAGGTTTTATTTTATTTTTTGCTCAGGGTAGTTTAAAGCTATTTCCTGCACAGTATTGGTTCTGCTAACAAGATTCTTGATTGGGTTAGGTGGTTGGAGGCATAGATTTATAGGTTTTTCTCTATAATATAAAAATATTATATCTATATATCTATATCTATATCTATATCTATATCTGTCTCCTTAAGTTTTCACGGGTGTGCATATGCAAAAAATTAAAATCTCGGGTGTTTTCCCGCATCATTATAAATAAGTTGGTTAAAATATTTAACATCCTGGTTAAAATCCCAGCTTAAAATCTTCTAAAAATCCTTACAGTAGGATTTTGTAAAGATTTTTAGAAGATTTTAAGCTGGGATTTTAACCAGGATTTAAAATATTTTAACCAATTTATTTATAATGACGTGGGAAAACACCCGAGATTTTAATTTTTTGCATATCTATATCTATATCTTTTTTTTTAAATTTCCTTTTTTTTTATTGAAAAAGTTTTACAAATACAAATTTTACCATTCCCCCCCCTTGCCTCCCTAACCCTCCCTAGCCCTCCCCTCCTCCCATGACTTCCCCAAGATGGAATCCAAATCCAAATCATATTATATCATACTTTACCGCCCTTCTATTCTCTCCCCTGTGTACTATACATTACTACATAACATTGAACAATTCTACCCCCTATCTACTATACATTTCTACACAGCATTCAACTAAAAGCTATCTGGTACTTCCTAGTTTGATATTTATTCTGCACATAATCTATCCATTTCTTCCACTCCCATACATAAGTCTCTTGAGTCCGGTCTTTTAAGTATGCTGATATCTTCGCCATTTCTGCAAAATTGGCCACCTTCAAAGTCCATTCTTCAATAGTAGTATATCTATATATCTATATCTGTATCTGTATCTGTATCTGTATCTGTATCTGTATCTGTATCTGTATCTGTATCTGTATCTATCTATCTATCTATCTATCTATCTATCTATCTATCTATCTATCTTTGTCTGTCTGTCTGTCTATCTAAAGCAGTTTCTCTATCCTTGCAAATTATTGGGTGTCCTGCATTCACTAGTGAAAGCTGCAGTCAGCAGGTGGCAGCACCTAGCTGTACTTGGTTGATCTTGAAAAGTTAAGCAAGGCCCAAGCCGATCCACAGGGCCCTGGACAGGCTTAAAAGGATTCAGAAATTCATCTCACCTCTGGAAAACCCAGCATGGATAGTCTGACGCTGAATGGGAAAGCACCAATTGAAATGGAATTTCTGCTGCTCAACACTGTCTGAATGTACAGCCAAGATTCTGCAAAGGACTGGACAAATGTACCACCCTTACTAACAACAGGAGGAAAATAGTGAAGACTGAAGGAATCAAGATGCCCTATGGAAATAACATCAAGAGTCTGGATGAAGACGATCAGGACAAATATCTGGGCATCCTTCAGGCTGATACCATTAAACACACTGAAGTCAAGAAAAAGGTCAGAAATGAATATATATCATGGGAAGGAAGAAGATCTTAAAGTCCAAAATCAATTAATGAAATACTATCAATGCAACAAACATCTGAACAATTCCAGTCATTCACAGGCGTGTCAAACTGGCAGCCCACTGGCCGGATGTATCATGCACAGGCCACGCCTACCCCAGCTCCATGAAGGGGAAAAACGTAGCGATAGGTCATGTGATGTCACGAGTTTGACACCTGTGCAGTAGAATGAACTCTACACAAGCAGAACCAAAAGCCAATCCATGCAATGATGTCACAGACTCAGTTCACTAAGGAAAATGGGTGTCTATGGAAAGTGGCAAGTACACCAGAGAGCTGAAGAAGGAAAAAAAGGGCATTGGAAGAATATCTGAAGGACAGTGAAGAAGATGCACTGAAACAAGCGTACCATGAAGGCTTACTGAGTACTGGAGAGACCAACTGGCCTACATGAAAAACCAAACGAAAAACAGAAAAGATAAATGGAAGGCAAAATATTACTTGTCCAGTACATAAAGAAAATAGAAGGCAAAGCAGATAAGAAGACCTAGCAGTGGCTAAGAGCAGGAAACTTGAAGAAAGAAACAGAGGGGGTAATTCTGGCTGCACACATTACTATGACTTAAGGACAAATGCATACAAAACCTGAATTGGGAAGACAGCAACGGACAGCAAGTGCCGCCTCTGCAAAGAAACTGAAGAAACAGTGGATCACCTGGCTAGTTGCTGCAAAATCACATAGACAGATTACAAATAAAGCAGTGGTGGGTTGCCCCTGGTTCAGACCGGTTCGCAAGAACCAGTAGTAAAACTGGTGGGAGGCCCCGCCCACCGCCCCGGATGTCATCATCAGCAATCTGCACATGCGCAGAAGCGATCCCCTTGCAAACCGGTAGTAAAGGTAAGTAGAACCCACCCCTGAAATAAAGGTATGACAAAGTAGCAACAATGGCGTATTGGAATATCTGCAAGAAATATGACGTACCTGCAAGAACTGGTGGGACCACAAAATAGACAAAGTAATAAAAAATAAAGCTAAAATGCCCTGAGACTGCAATTCAAACAAATAAGTACCTGCCACAAAACACCTCACACTTAAAAAGCAGCTTGTAACAACTTACATCCTGTGACAATACCTATAATATTATTAAACAACAACATCTGCCTATTCCAAGTCCTTGGAAAGGCTTGGTAGGTGGACAAAATCCAGAAATTCAAATCCTTGATAGGTGGACAAAATCCAAAACGCCAATCCAGTCTCAATATTAGGCTGATTATGTGACCAACGATGACAATAATAATAATATGACAGCTTGAACAGTACTTTCAATAACATGAATGGATTTCTTAAAGTAGCAGCAACTTTTTTCAGGTTTGCGAGACTACCCTGAAGGCACTGAAACAACAATAACCCCAGCTCCGTGAAGGAGCCTTGGTAGTACAGTGGTTTAATACACCCTGTTATTAACACAGCTGCCTGCAATTTCTGCAGGTTTGAATCTTACCAGGCTCAAGGTTGACTCAGCCTTCCATCCTTTCTAAGGTAGGTTAAATGAGGACCCAGTTTGTGGGGGCAATAAGCTGACTTTGTATAAATATACAAAAGTATGAAGGCTATTGCTTAACGCATTGTAAGCCGCCCTGAATCTCCGGAGAAGGGCGGCATATAAATTAAATTTTTAAAAAAATAAAAAAACAAAAAACAAAAATAACAACAACAAAAATTGTGGCATTTCCCATGAGGTCTCCTGCTTTGGCCACATGAAACAACACAGAGATGTATGGCTGAAGCCTGACTAAACACCCGGAACACTGGTTGTAGTCGTTTGAAAAGAGTGATAAGACTGACTGTGTGTTCACAAACTTTCAATGTGTTATTGACTGTGGCACTCATAAATCTTGTGACAATGTCAGTCACTTCTGGATAGTGGAAAGGTTTGGAGAAAAAGGAAGGGAGTAGTTTTAGCCTGTTGGATTATGATTTCTGCTTGTCTTTTTGAAAATGAGAAGCAACAGCCCAGAAGTTATTAATGGTGTAAGTGGAAAATTAACCATATGGTTACATATCCAATGAGCTTGCATAGCTCAATATATCTTTTTGATTGGATTTGGCAGTCGGCATCTTAGGGACCATCTTCAGAACTTCTTTTCTGCCTTTTTTGCCAGGCCGTGCTTCTCCAGACCCTGTCCTAGCACAGAGAAGACCTGTCATTCAACTTCACAGTGCACCTCCTGCTCTGGGGACGAGGCCATTATTCAACAGAGAGCTACTTTTTCCACTCCCTTCTCCTCCTCCGCAGGTGGGAAGGGTGGGAAAAGGAACAAATCGCAAGGCCTTTCCGTGACAAGGAAAGACCAGCTGTTGATAACGGAGGCTTCCTCCCACCTGAGTTGCTGTGCAGGAAGGACCAGGCGAGGCAGGTCCAGACAAAAGCCCTAACAACTCTTCTGCCGGGTTTCCTGGTGTCTGAATCAGCACTTATGCAAAAGGATGAGTGAACTGGAACACAAATTGCTGCAGCAGTTACAATCCCTTTGAAGCTGCTGACCAAGTAGTTTATACTTGGGCTCAATCACAACGGGGTGATATCAGAACAAGATATGCCTTGGGGTTGGGGAGGACCAGTTTAGAGGCCAGAGATGCACTTAACAGGCAATGCCAGTCATGGCTGTCCAGTCTGAGAGGCCAGTTTGATCTAGTAGTTAAGGCTCCAAGCAAGAAACCAGGAGTCTGTGAGTTCTAGTCTGGCAGGGTAACTTTGGGCCAGTCACTCACTCTCAGCCCAAATCACCTCACAGGATGGTTGTTATGAGTAAAATAGGAGGAGGAAGCAGTATAAGGTATGTTCGCTGCCTTGAGTTATTTATAAAAATAATAAAGGTGGATTAAAAATTAAATAAATAAAGCTTTCCCTTAGTGCCAGCTTCTTTTGGCCCCAGAAGGGACAGGCAAATATTGTGACATTTCAAAGATTGTGAATTATAGCTCCGATGCCTGGTATGCCCAACTTGCATGGCTAATGGTAGAGAATTCTAGGAATGGTAGTTCAGCAACATCTGATACCTGACAAGTTATCTATCACTGGTCTAGCTTCGGTTCTAGACCACATACTAAATTGAGAGTACATGCCACAAGCTGGTGGAATTTTTCTGGAGGCAATTTTTCACAAAGATACCTATAGATTTAAACTGTAAAAGCAGAGAGATTGAGGGTAAAGGAACCCAGTTCAGGTATACATACAGCAGGCTATCTCTAACACCACCATTTTAAGACTTCAATCAGAATTCTTGATGAAAGTGGTATTGATATGGCCACCGCAAAATAATTATACATTATATATCTTGCCCAATTATGTTCTCAACAACATTCAAATTCACCAGGTAGATACACTTACACGGAACTTCAAAACTCTGGTGGTTATTCTACCTGATTCATTAAAACATTGTCCTGGGAAACCAGTTCTGAAGGACAAAACGTATTTTAGTTAGTACGAATATAAATCAGTAAAATAAGTATAATTAAGCAAATTACCTGATGCTTTTCACACAACTGTGAAAAACAGGCCACGTGTAGCAGCTTGGAGAAGTCAATGCTAATTTCCTGGCCCAATTTGCTGTCGCCAAGTGTTGAGTTTTGTGCAGGAGATCAATTCATAGTTTGGTCCAACATTCTGAGAATATGAAGAAACGTTAGTGTGATTCTTCAAAAAAAAAAAAAATCTGTTGGCCACACATACTCAGTCATCAGGAATACATCTGAAGATGAATGTTGTGCAGCTGTGTATGTGTCATATATTTCAGTATACTTGCAAGGCATTTTTAAAAGCATGATTATTCTTCATAAGGAAGACCCCCAAAACAGCATCTATCAATGAGAACAACCATCTCTCACTAAAATAGAAGACAATTTAGAGAGAAGGCAATAAAGGCAGTTTACAGTTTATTCCCATACATGGCAATTGATTCTAATGGTGTCTTTGAGGTGAGAGGAGACAGGACCAATTTATTGAAGCAGAATAAGCAGGGGGAAGATCGCAATGTGTTGACCCATTTGTGGTAAAGTACTTTTTCTCAAAGTGGTATCTTCCAGAACCTTGGGTTACATTTCCCATCATTTCTGACCAAGCTGTGTACTTGTGAGCTAAACTATAAGGAAAGTGATGCTTGATCTGTTTCAGATCTGAATAAATCTGTTTAAAGTTCTCCAATTTTTAGTCCTCCAATTTTGACATGTGTGGCCCCCTCTTCCTCAAATTTGCCTGTTTGATACAAATAAGGATCCTGCCCTATCTTGGCTGCTTGGCTAGCAGAGTTTCTCTACCTTCCTGCTTTCCCCTTATGGCCACCTAACTCACGATTCTGGACAGCTTGCAAACAACTAAAAAATAATCATAAAAAAGCTATACAAATCAAGTCAAACAAAGCAAACTGGCAACCAAGGATGTGCCCAGAGTTAAAATCACTCAAAACTCTGATTTTCTCTCTTAAACAGAAATCTTAACCAGAACCATATACCCGTCTATTTAAGGAGGAATTATTCAAACTGAATTTGTTGCCTTATATATATATATATTTCCTGCAAAAGTGTGAAGCAGTATTGATAAGTAGGAAAAAAGTTAGGTGCGAAAAGAAGGATTTTAGGAAGGAAAAATAGCTGGGCTCTACTAAGCTGAACTGAAGTTGCCAGCTGTCCTAAAACAAATTGCCTATCTGGATTTTTGAGCCAGATATTCTTGGTTCTGATTGCAATGGCAAGTGGCCTTTGTCAGGAACTCCTTAAAGTCACACTGTCACCACAGGAAAAGACGCATTGAGTGTAAATATTTAAGGACTAGAAAATGGGCACGTGATGGATATAAGATTAGTCATAGTGCACAAGCTACAAAAAGTGCAGCAAGGTTAAAAATGTCTCATCTCAGGGAGACTTATTTAGATTCTAAGCTCCTACCAGGGGTGTTAAGTCTGGAATTGATAAGAGCCAGATCCCCCATGAAGATAGCAAAGAGCCATGATGTGAAGGAAAACAACAACCCAGGCAGGCACCTATTCAAGAATCATATAATTTCTGCTTCCTGTTCAGTAAATCATAGACTTGAGTGACCTTCACTCCGAGAAAAGAAATTATTATTATCCTCAGAGGAATTCTTGCAAATAGGAAGTACCAACCCCAACTAACTTTTCCCAAGAGCTGCTAGAAGAAACAATGAACCACAACAGTGTTTTCTCATTTTTTTTTCCTCCTGGTATAGCAATTTAAAAAAAAAATCCAGGAAGATAGTTGAGTTTGCAACAGCATTAAGCTTCTGGCTCATCCTCATTTATGCTCACCCCAATCTGGAGCTCTCCCTAAATGCTTGCAATACATTTTCTCTCACCCTCAGACACTTGGCCCATTGATTTTGTTGGCTAGGGATATGTAATCCAAAACATCTGGCTTACATCCTGATCAACATGAAATTGCAGGAAATGTCAGTTCCAGGTTGCAAACTAGCAGCAGACACCAATGTCAATATGTACACTGTTCTTTTGCTACAGTGCAGGATCTTTCCAGCAGCTCCAAGGTGACACACATTTTTCTAACTCAACCTGTACAGCGAGAAAAGCCGCTGTAGGAAAAGCGTAGAAGGCAAAAAGTGTTTATGCTACAGTATAGTGATATGAAATCAGCAGCTCACCCCACCCCTCAGCACCCAGAAAAGGTTCAAGGAAAGCCTTAATTGCTGCAGTTAGGCACCTGTTTCCAGACATGTCCCAGCCTCCTCCTCTAATCATGCTGCCTGGAAACCTAAAACTGCAATGGTCCTGCAGTAGGGAAGGAACACTAATTCAGGGGAATACTGTGTTGCTAGAATCCCTGCCAATTTTTTATTATTATTTTTTTTAAAGGGGGGTGGTGATGGTTAAGGAATGGAGCTGAAATAATCTGGGTTAGCATCACAAAGCAAACGGCACAGAAGATGCTGTGCAAAAATCTAAGGCAAGGGGTGTCTAACCTGGGCAACGTGAAGACTTCAACTCCCAGAATTCCCTGGCTGGGGAATTATGGGAGTTGAAGTTCACACGTTTTCACATTGCCAAGTTTGGACATCCCTGATGTAAGGTTTTGTCCTAATCCAAGGTAGCCTTGGCAACTTTTTTCAGAAGCAATTTGTCCTTGCCTCCTTCCTAGGGCTGAGAGAGATGGACTGGCCCAATCACCTAGTTGGGTTTGTGTTTACAACTGAACTAGAACTCAAAGGCTCCTGGTTTCTAGCCTAGTGCATTATATCAGACTGGCTCTTATGATCTTGATCTAGATGGCTTTGTGGACTGTGTAAAGTCCACTGCACCCTTTGTTTAAAAAAAATAGGAGGGAAAAAACACCTTGATGATAATTTGCATAGAAAGCTTCTTAGCCACCTCGAAGATCCTGCATGGGATGGTGGTACACATTGATAAGTCATTAGTCTATTGTACTGATACATCTAATCCATTAACTGCCTGCCTTCACATAGTATATGAAATTATAAACCATGTTTTTAAGCCAGAATGGCTAGATTCACACAACCAGCCAGCAAGAAACTAGTTATATGATGGCATATATAAACCATTCTTACATTCTGAGAGCTAGTGACACCTTACCAATGTGTTTCTTTACCCCGTTCCTTGGTTAAGCCAAGAAGTGTTGGATTGTAGCACAGTGGCTGCAATGTTTGCCAAGAAGTCTTCCTTGCCAAACTGTCCTGTCAACCATAATTCACTACATGGTCCTCAGGTGATTAACCTTCTTAGCTTTCCATCTGCAATACCTTAAGAACAAGAAGACTGACTGGTTCTTGTCAGGATTCCTAACTGATATCCATGGGAAGGGCAAGAAACATCAACAAGTGTTGCTTAATTTTTAGTAGCAGAAGGATTAATATCATATCTGACCTCTGGTTTGGAATTCTTCATTCCTTCATCCCACACATTATCTCTGCCTCCTTTTCTCCTTGCAATTTCTGTGCTTAGCTGGGATGCTAAAGAAGAAATATTAGATACCAAGTGGTGTATTTTACTCAAGGTGTCCTACTCGTGTTGTTCAGATTAAAAATGGGTGTCATCTTGGATATTCAGGGATTGTAATCAACAAGAAACAAACCAAAGGCATAACATCAAAGTTTAAAGAATTATAAGATGGCAACTGGTCCGAGTTTGAATGACAGGCCAGTCTGAAACACTGACTGCAAAGGGTTGGAAATCTCTCCCAATTTAGGTTTATTTAGTAGATTGTGCACGGACCTCCCTTTATCCTTCCATTTCTCATCCTATATTTAGCCATTATGCACTACATGATGACTAAGTTCACACCATGTTATATTTATTGTGTTAATGTTTTATGTTGTTGTTTTATGTTATAAGCTGCCCAGCAAGATAGTGAGATGGGCAGCCTATAAATGTGAGAAAATAACAAAATTTGCTTCTGACTCCATCCTCCATGTAACCCAATTTCCATTATGGTTTATGGTTTGGCGCTTATGTCACAAATAGGAACTCTTTCTTGGCACACACACACACACACACACACACACGCACAATAAGCAAATAAATTGGAAGCCAGCATGTTGGAAGGCAAAGCTCCAGCCTCAGGAATTTATCAGAGTATACCAGAGTCATTCTTAGAAAACCAAGATGGTGAGGGATTGCAGTCAAGTGCTCTGTAAATCCAGAAAAAAAAATGGGAGCATTCTAGAAGGCAAGAATAGGTCTTGAAAAGCTATTTCAGCAATATTGTGTCCCCCATGGTAGTTATGTTTTCTAAATTTCAAATATGCTCTTTGATCTAGACTCCTGGCTCAGCATGTTTATTAACCTAGCCAATTCATGGTTAACCAAAGCATGCCTTGGCACATGTGTGTAGCCATTTTTCTTCGTGCCCATGCTGAGGAAGTCCACTTAGAAATGCTGACCATATAGGCTTTTTGTCAAAACCTCCAAGTTCTTTTCCATCATCTTTCTTCTCTCACCACCCATTCTCTGTATACAAGAAACAGCATGTCTCTACACTGAGAAATGACTCATGAAGATCAGGACTCCAGACAGACTCTCTGGATAATTAAGCTATATTCTGTTTAAACAGAAACAGACTTATACCCGAGAGAGAATTAAAAATGGGAGATCCTCAGAAGTTTCAATAAAGGAAAGAGGAAGGTAATTTTGTAACAAATGGGGCAGGACCTTGGTACTTTAGATATTGTAGTCAGGCATAGCTCACCTATTAACAAATCACCCAAAGCCTGATCACTGGGGTGCAAATTATAGAAGAAAACTGTTGTATTTCACCTTTTCATGTAACCTTTTTGGAAGTGACTGGTTTGCCACTGCTAGAAACAGATTACTGAGCTAAGGTTTTGGGAGGGTTCAGAAAGTCTGCTGGACATGGGAACTGACAGGAAAGAGGCAAAATGCATTTGTCAGCTGGGAGGCTAGCCGATTAGGAGTGCTAACAAGAAGAGCATGTTATCCCCCAAAAGGGAAATTATGAAGAATGTAGATTTTGGATTTCAAGCCTCTTGAAGAAGCTCTGCTATAAGTTACGTGGAAAGAAGAGAGAAGGACTTAGCCCAGGGGTGTCAAACTCAATTTCATTGAGGGCTGCATCAGGGTTGTGTTTGACCTTGGGGGTGTGATGAGGGCATGGCCAGGGGGCGTGGCCATCTTGTCGTCACTCATGTTGAGGGCACCTGTGATGGCCCAAGTGCTCTGCCAGTGAAAATGGGCTCCCGAGCTCAGTTTTCAGCTGCCTCCTGCAACCCTCTACCAGCAAAAATGGAGCTCTGGCTTAGCCTGAAGGAATTAGCTGTATTCTAAGCCACTGGCCAAGTCTCTCTCCCATAGCTTTTTAAAAATTATTTATTTACATCCCACCATTATTATTTTTATAAATAACTTAAGATGGTGAACATACCTAATACTTTTCTTCTGCCTATATTCCTCACAACAACCACCCTGTGAGGTGGATTGGGCTGAGAGAGTGACTGGCTCAAGGTCACCCAGCCAACTTTCATGCCTAAAGTGGGACTAGAACTCACAGTCTAACCTGGTTTGTAACCTGGTGTCTTAACCGCAAGACCAAACTGTTTTTTGTTACTTTGTCCCCACATCCCTGGATTTGATCCATTTTCAACCCCTTGCCAAATTTGGTGTAGCTTTCTTTGGTGTAACTCTCTGGAGTTACTTTGCTGACAGTCAGAGACCAAAACTCTTTTTCCATGTAATGTTTCCCCACAGTTCTATTGGGATGGAAAAAATAAATAGAGCGTGCACAGATTTGTTTAAAATCTGCATAGACTAATTTACAGGCACAGGTACAAATGTAGAAATGAAAATATGGTAAATTTAAACAGAAATATAACATACATCTGCTCCGGGGAGACTTGCAAGCAAGCAGATGACTTGCATTTTATCCCATCTGCTGTCCAGGTGGTAATCATCAATGAGTTCCTTCAAGGACCCTGCTCTTTTTTGTTTTTCCCTGATGGTCCTTTCTATTTAAAGGACTGGACTGGACTATCCTTTAGAATGTCTTTACAGCCCTTCAATTATGCAGCCCTATAAATAAAAGTCTGTACTCGGACAGATGGCAGATGAAATATTGCATTCTCTCACTAGATAATGAGAAAGACAAAAAGTATTTTTTCCCTTCTGTTCTGACTAAATATAATTAGAGTAACCAGTTTGTGAAAGGAAACGATAGCAAAGAATGTTATTAAAGGAGTGGAGATTTATCTATATATTAATACATAGTGAGGCAAAGTACTACTTGTTGGTTTTTTAATGAAACTGAATTTATCTGTTGTTGCAAGAAGAAATAAATGTCTACAGCTTTCTTCAGACATTGAAACTCTTTTTTCCCCCTATAATACCATAATACTCAAATGTTAGAAGCAGTTTTATAATGGGTTTGCAATTCCAAAACAGGAATATGGGATTTTAAGAAAAATGAAAAATTGAAGAGCTCATGTTTACATGCAATGTATATGTATTTTTTTCATACAAGTAGCGCTCAACTTACAACCATTCATTTAGTAACTGTACAAAGTTACAGTGGCACCGAAAAAGTGACTTAGGACCATTTTTCATACTTATGACTGTTGCAGCATCCCCATGGAGATGTGATCAAATTCAGATGCTTGCAACTGGCTCATATTTATGACCGTTGCAGTGTTCCCGGGTCATGTGATCACTTTTGCAAACTTCTGACAAGCAAAATAAATGGGGAAGACAGATTCGCTTAACAACCAGGTTACTAATTTAACAACTGCAGTGATTAACTTGACTGTGGCAAGAAAGGTTGTAAAATGGAGCAAAATTCACTTAACTATCTCAAACTATCTAGCAACAGAAATTTTGGGCTGAATTGTGGTCATAAGCCAAAGACTACCTGTATTTTATGCCATTGAACAAGAAATACCTTTCGGATACATTGATTGTTTCAAAAAGTCCTTTAGAATGGAAAATTATATTTGCAAGAGTTTCATGTTAGTGATGAAAGACAACAACAAAAAAATGTTCTGGAAAAGAGTTAGGATTATAACCATAAACCCCTAATTTCCCAACAAACAACTAGTGCTTCACAGAATAGAAACTTTCATTTGTCTACAAGCCAATAAAAACTTGTGAATCAGGATCTGAAGGAAAAAAAATGGCTTATCAAATAAAGAAACTGGACCTAAAATAATAATTGCAGTTAACTTTTAAACCCACTGTAAAAAAATACATTGGCCACTGACTTACATGGCAAATCAACCTATTTTCAGTTTTAAATTTACAGATTATGAGCAAAAAAGCTAACAACGTAAACATGAAAGGAACATTAAACTGTTTCACAGTATGTATGCCAGGCATCATCATATTGTCATATTACCCTTGTGTTTGACAAGGGAAATATTCTCTCTTTTATCAGATTGGAAGGAATGTATGACTGGTAAGAGAATACCAAAATATTGTCTTCCCATCTAGATCCAGTGGTCTTTTCTGTTTATGCTCTTAATAAACTGCTTCTGTTAACATTTATCCAATTTAATGGCATTCATCCAATAATGTGGCATCTAAAATCTCTTCGATCAGATCAACAAAATGAAGATGGTTGCATTTATTCCAAAGTAATACATTTATATTCAAAATCAGATTTGAAGTCTAATTATTTCCTGGAAATTCTTTCTGCTATAGTTACAGATTTTCTTTTCTGCATGAACTGGGTTATGTTTCCTTAGACCATTCACCTAAAAATGTTAATTAGTGCATTGTCTTGTAAAATGTCCTTAAGTTAGATCTCCCACAAGGAATGTATTCATATGTTAGAAGGTGAGAGGATCTCCGTTTTCTCACATCCCAAAGACATGACTGGTGTTTTGAAGGGGTTGTTTCCAACCACAGACCACTTATTTGCAGGTAATTGTCTACTAGTTAGACCACAAGTGTGATAATTTCCCCGCAGAACCTGGTTTCTGCATGCATACATGTGTGTTCACTGGAGCAAATATTTGCCTTATGCATACCTTTTGAGGCAAAGTTTCCCTGTGGTTTCCTTCCAGGTAAAGTATATGATGGGTACCCTTTTTATAATTTGTAATCATAAAAATTATAGCCCAAGTTCCCACACTACAACTAGTTCTGCTTACTCAGGAATTTGACAATGAGCATATTCCAATTAAATAAAAAGCTTTTTTTTTTCCCAGGGAAAAGAATCAGGCATACCTAGGTTTGTTTTACTCTGAAATATTCAGGAAGGATGAGTTCCTAACAGTAAGAATTGTATGTGTGAATCTAATACTGAAAAATCTATGCATGGTTACTTAGACGTAAGTCCTACCAACAGAAACTAGTCAGATTTATTTCTGTGTAATTGTGGATAAGGTCTACATACACAACTGTTACATGTTCTCCATCCCCAAAATAAAAATAGTCAGTGCCCGAATCCCAAAAATGCAATCCGTGTGCACTTCCGCACATACACCCCGTTCCCCCGAGCATGTGCATGCCCCCCTACACGCACCCCTCCCCACATGGGTCCCCCGCACGTGCCTCACCCCCCATGCATGCGTGCCGGAGACCTGGTGACCAGCTGGCCAGCAGGAGGCGCGCATGCACGCATGGTGGAACTGAACTGGGGTAATGGCTCACATGCCCACAGAGAGCCACATGCCATAGGTTTGCCATCACGGCTCTAAACCATTTCAGACAATTAGCTATCCAATCTCTTTTTAAAAGCTTCCAGTGATGGACCACCCACAACTTCTGAAGGCAAGCCATTCCACTAGTTTATTGTTCTGTCAGGAAATTTCTCCTTAGTTTTAGGTTGCTTCTCTCCTTGATTAGTTTCCATCCATTGTTTCTTCTCCTGCCTTCCGGTACTTTGGAAAATAGGTTGACCCCCTTTTCTTTGTGTCAGGCCTTCAAATACTGGAATATTGTATCATGTCATCCCAGTCCTTTTCACTAGACTAGACATCCCAATTCCCGTAACAATTCTTTATGTTTTAGCCTCCAGCCCCCTAATCACCTTTATTCTTCTCTGCACTCTTTCCAGAGTCAAATAAAGTGAGATTATATTTATTACTACAGGAGCTCTGTAGTACTCACCAAGCTAGGGAGCAGCACTTGGTGAATTTGACAAAGCTAGCAAGGCTAGGTAGTAATTACCATAGGCGAGTGTCAACTATTAATCCGAAAGGATAAACTGGAAAGATACAATAGTGTCCCAGAAGGGATAGTGGAAGCTCATTTCTGTATTGCCAAAAACTATGGCAGGAAAACTACCTGGGATAGTCTCCAGTAGACATTGTGGACTTGAAGAGAAACTGCATGTTTGCTTATGTTGTTTGTCAAATAACCTTGCCTTGCTGTGAAAATGTGCTTGGCTTTTGCCCACAGGAAACTGAAAGGATGCAAGTTTCTAGTAATCAGACAGAAAAAAGAAAAGTCTTTGGGTTGGAGCTGAAAAAAAAAGTTAAGGGCCTGAACTATTAAGTATAGTTGCTAATTTTCAACTCTCTCTCTGTGTGTGTGTCTGTGTAAATTATATAATTTCAATAGGTTAAAAAAAAAAAATAGCTCCTCCGGACTTCAGGAGCTTGTAGATCAAGGGCTGTTAAGAAAACAGATTGACAAATCTTGGATTATCAGCCTTCTCACTGGATATTTTCAGAGGTTCAGGAGCTGAAGCGAATCGGAGAGTAAAAGGGCGCCGCTTCTGATCCAGCGTTTGGATCAGCCTTCCACTCTCTCCCGACTCCCGCTTCCTCCTGCGAGACCAGGTTCTGCGTTTTCGTTTGTCTTAGATGGACTCGCAGGTTACACACAGGATCATCTGAATAGTATCGCGGGCCATGGCTAGGGACTTTCTCTCGGTTTATTCGGAGAAGACCTATGGATTAATGGCTCTTCTTCCCCTCCCCGTTCCTCTACGGGTTTTTTTTCCCCCCCTTTCCGTACAGTCCGTACTATGGAGGTGGTACATAAAACCCCTCGGAGGAGGAAGTTAGAAACCAGGAGACGTGAAGCTTCAACGGCTTTTAGGCAAAGCGGAGGGTACCCAGTGAGGTCGACCGATCAACCAAATCACTGGCGGTGCTGGCGAATCAAGAAATCCAGTCCCGGGAGGAAACCCAAGCGGGAGCCCCGTCCCTCAGCAGAGGAAGGATTTACGCGGGACGGGGAATAAATACAAGCGGGCGAGAGCAGGAAACGCCGCTTATGGTGCGAGGAGGAGGGGGCGTGGCAGGTCTGGGCGGGGCTGCCTGCTGGTGGGTGGGACCCCCGCCAGTAGGTGAAGGTTAGGTTCTTGCCTTTGATTTATATTAGAAGAAGGCAAGAGTTTTAGCCTCGCTTCCTCTCCAAAGCGCCTTTTTCGTTCTTTTTATTTTGTGCAGCGAAGCTAAGCGAAGGCGGCGGCGGAGAGAAGCCAAGGCTTGGCTTGCACCGGGGTTCCTTTTGCAACGCGGCTGCTTTCACGAACGGCGAGAATGAGGGTCAGCGTGATAGCGGGGCTGAGCGTCTTGGTTTTTTGCTTCCAAGCGGGCTTCGCGGTGAGTAGCAACCAACCCTCGCAGTGGGTGGGAGCGGTGGGGGAGAAAGGAAGCTTCTCCACGGCGGGTCGGCGCCGCCGCTTTTCGGGTCCTGGAAGGAGCCCGGCTTGCACGTGGTCGGTCAAGCTCCGAGAAGGGAGCCTGGAGAGAAGAAGAAAGCCGCGTCTTTCTTTCCTCTTTTGAAGCGGGCGTGGAAGGAAAAAAAAAAGCCAGGTTGAGCTTGGGGCTCTAATGCCTTTTAGTAGAAGCGGCGCGGGGACGGGGGGTGGGGGGGAGGAGGAAGAAGAAGAAGAGAAGACCCTTCCAAGACCCCCTCCCGCGTCTTCTTTCTTCTCCTCCCTCCTTGCCCTTGCTGGCGGAGCGGTCCCCGTTGATGTTTTGGGGACACATCGCTCAGGAGAAGCGATTTCTGCCCCTTCCTCGCTCTTCTTTCTTCTTCTTTCTTGACCCCCCCCCCTCCGGCTCATTGCTACTCGTGTCTCTCCCGCCCCTCCTCTCCCCCCCCCCCCCCAATTCCTCAACAGGTTCTGAAGGACTAAAAGCTGTGGGGATTGAGAGTCTATTGTGTGAGCCCCGGGAATGTGGCCGGCTTTATTTATTGGCTGCCCCCGAAAGCTTTAATTCAAACCAGACCAGGGAGAGCCTCATAACCTGACTGGAATTCTTCTCTCCTCAAAGCCTCCCGCTCCCTCCCTGTTGTAACTAACCGGATATTTGCCTACTTCGGCGCGGCGGTGCGCCTTTTCTGCTGGCTGCTTTTTTTTCCTTTTTTTTTCCCCCTTTAACTCTTCGTGGCAAGTTATAACTCGAGTTTTAAGGATGTGGCGCGCCTGGCTCCCATTGCTTCGGTGGCCCTGCCCTCCTTCCCGGGACCTCGCTAATCTCTGCTGCGGTATTCTGTGCCAAATCCATTCGTAATGGTGCCAGTTTAAACAGACACACACACACACACACACTCACACACCTTGTGGGTAGTCTAACCTGAAAGCTGCCGGTAGGGTAGGTAACTCCTCTTTCACACATTTGGTAATTTTAGTGTGGGAGGAGGGATTCCCCCCACCCCCACCCCAGTAAGACATGGAGGTATCATAGGTTCCTACAAAGTACTGATTTCAGTTGGATGCTGAGGTGGTGGTGAGAGAAAAGTGATTTCTAGAAATCAATGTAATATCAGGAGGGGATATAGTTCCCACTACACTACATGACCTTCCCTGAGATATGTCATTTATGAGATTGTGTAGTTTGGCCGTATATTATGTGGGTGTATTGAGCTGCAAATGGAGCAGTCATGAGAACTAACCAGATTAGGAAGGTTAGGTAATGAGTTGAGTTACCTTCGATATTATCTCCTGACAGATAAAACAATCAGTCTTTATTAAAGCAATCGGTCTTTATTACAGTCACAAATCAGCAAGTCAAAGCATTAAAACAATTTTAATAATAGTAAAAAATAATAATACTTTGAAATACTGATTTATATGAAATACTGTTCAGATTATATAAAGCTTTCGCAGGCAAAGCTTTTGAATCATGAGGGTAGGGTGGAAAGAGACTACCAAATATACGGATCCTAAAACAAAATTTGAATAAAACACATTGCTGTTTATCAGGTCCAAATAACTAGCATTTATAAATGCCTGAAACAGCGAAACTGTTCAACACCCAGCCTTGAAGGCAGAAAACATTTAAGTCCTCTGATACAGTTTTAGCCTGCTTTTTTTTGCTTGCCTAGCAAGAGTCTTTTGTCTCTTAAGCAGAAGTAGTTCCCTTTCTTCTCCAAGGCTGTTTAATGGAGTTCAGCTACAGCTGTTAAATGACAGTGGAAAACTAGAATGCAGCACTGAAGTTTCTGAACATCACCCTTTCCTCCCAGTGACCTCATAATTCAGTGTAATGATTAACTTGACCCCAAGAAGTCTTATCACAATGAGGACATTTCTATATTGGTGTGATTCAATGGATTAAATGCTATATGATGTAATTATATTTTGTTTATGTGATTAATAAAAAATAGGACTTCATCTGGATACCTGTAGACAAGCTCACCTCATTCTGCTGTGTTTGTTCCTCAGGGCTGAGAATTTTTTTTTTTTTTTGCTGTAATGCCTCTCTATTGCTAGCAAGAGACTACAGAATTACAGCAATTTAAAATCAGAAAAGAGATGTTGTACTTTACCTAGACTTTCTTGGCTGTGGAATTCAATAAAGATGAATATGTAAAGTTCCCTAGCAAACGGAATGTGCTATGTTAGTTAAAACTAATACAACATTAATATAATTTATTACTTTAATAAAAGTAAATATGTTATTTATTAAAATTATTAAACCACTCCATCGTGTTGCAACTTTAAAAGCTAATATTGGTCTACTCTGTGCTAGAGTGCATTCAGTATTTTAAAGCTATCATCTGAATTCTTTTTTTTTTCTGAACCACCAGATGTCGCCACTGAACAAACTGTAGAGTTTATCTAACTCCTACTCCCAGAGACTCAGCCTTAACAAATTGCTTAAATAATTTAATTACTCTTATTTAGGTCTAATAGCTCATTATAACTTCCATTATGGTATGAATCTCTCTTGTTGAAGGATTAATCAGCTACAAACAATACTACAGTCTGCAACTGACTCTTCTTGCTAAGTCTATGGAAGGACCGCCCAATCCATTTAGTACTGTACTGGAGCTTTAACTCAGAAAGTAGCCTGACGTATCTGGTTCTGTATGTAGCTCTACCCATCTTGTTATTGATTGCTGGCTGTTATTCAAACTGCAACTCTGCACTTCCATTATTAACCAGGGGAAAAGCAAATAGTACAGACTGTATTATTTAAAAAGTAAAAATGGGATTCAGGTGGAACATGTATGGGACGAAGTTGGATAGTCACAATTGGGGTGGCGGCTTTTGAGGCACATAAATGTGCCTTTTAACTTTTTTGCTTCTCAACATTTACAGGCAGGAAAGGGGTGGGTAAAAGAAAGGAGTGGAACCAAGAAATAATGGTGGTCCTTTATGAACAGATTGTTGGAGCTGATTCTTCCAGGTAGAGGGTTTGTAGTAGAAGAAGAGATTGTTCACTCATTTATGTAAATGATAATATATACCTTAAACCTGTTAAGGTAGAAAGAACAATCACAATACTTATTGCAACTTCTAAGCATGGGTAGTAGACAGCTGAGAGATAGGTGAATGGCTAAATTAAAGATTATTTCAGGTTTTTTCCCAAAATATTGTGATTAGAGAAACTGATTGAATTCTCAATGTACTGTATTTTTCAGAGTATAAGACGCTGTAGAGTATAAGATGCACATTAGTTTTGGGGGAGGAAAACAAGAAAAAAAAATCTGCCTCTGCCTACCAGCATCCATCGGTATTCATCTGGCTAGTGTCCTTGCAGCAAACAGCCTAGTCAGCTTCAGCAGGTTATCGCAGCCTGATTCAGCACGAGCAGCTGATTGGTGGTTGGATCGGCCTCCCGGAATACCACCAATCAAGCTGCAGTGATCGCCACAGCCCATTGCTGCCTCTGCGCATCACATTTTTGGCCTCTGTGTGTCACATTTTTGGCCTCTGCATGTTCCATTTTAAACCTGTTCTAGGCTTCCGGGATTGCCACAGCACATCGCCGCTGATTGCTGCCTCTGTGTGTCTTTTTTTGGCCTCCGCATGTCACATTTTTGGTTCGTTCCCCGCTGCCTGGAACCAGCCGAAAAAGCAACATACGGAGGCGGCGATTGGTGGCGATGTGCTGTGGTGATCCCTGCAGCCTGGAACGGGTCTAAAATGGAGCATGCGGAGCAGTGGTGGGTTTCAAAATTTTTTACTACTGGTTCTGTGGGTGTGGCTTAGTGGGTGTGGCTTGATGAGTGTGATGGGAAGGATACTGTAAAATCTCCATTCCCACCCCACTCCAGGGGAAGGTTACTGCAAAATTCCCATTTCCTCCCGATCAGCTGGGACTTGGGAGGCAGAGAATAGATGGGGGCGGGGCCAGTCAGAATTTTTACTACCGGTTCTCTGAACTACTCAAAATTTCCTCTACTGGTTCTCCAGAACTAGTCAGAACCTGCTGAAACCCACCTCTTGGGTGGAGGCTAAAAACGCGATGCACGGAAGCTGAAAATGGCCGAAGGGTGGGGGCTGGCTGGTGGGCAGGGCTTCAGCAACATTTGCTGTATAAGATGCACAGACATTTCCACCCACTTTTAGGGGTGGGGGAAGTGCGTCTTATACTCCGAAAAATATGGTAATTATAAAAATAACTTAAGAAAAAGGTATTAGTAATTCAACCCATGTTGGATTTCTGTACACTAGTAACCATAAGTGTTTTTTTAAAATACAAATTTCAAAATAATTTCATGTGTTAGTTACTTAAAAGCTTACAGCTACACTTGACTATTTTTAAAGTCTCAATAAGCTGTCCAGTTTCATCTGTGAAAAGATTGTGTAATCTTTTATCAAGGAAAATTTGTTGTATGGAAAATTTGGATTAAAAAGAAGCTTCTTAAAGATTTATGCTGAAAATAGCTGTTTTTTGGCTTTGCAACTGGAGAGAGGGTTAACTACAAGTAACCCGATGACTTAAATATTACTGACCAGTTGTTAATTAGTACAGACTTTAGTTGACCAACAAATATGTTATATTCATTTATATAGGTAAGGAAATAACTAATCAAATTCATGACTTGTCTTAAAACGGACTTAAGTATAATAGAAAGAATTCTGGACTTTGATCTTACCTCCATACTATGAATTTGAACTTTGTATAATTACTCTGTTAGGCTAATTAAGCAATGCAGTATATTACTTTAAAAGCTGCCAGTCTGTGTTTCAAATCTTTCTATATGAGGCTCTTTATTGAGCATTGAAAAAGTAAAGGTAGTGTCTGCAAAGATTTTAAAACATCATAGAGATATTGTTCTGTAAGTACTTTGAAAACTATGTGATAACTGCCCAGGCTGGATTTGATTTAAATCGAGTTGATTTAAATCAACTCGATTTAAATCATAATTTTTAAAGAGCAACTGTCATCTCTGCTACTCCTTTGACCCACTGTTGGCTCACCGATAGTCCCAGCGTTGCAGAATATACAGCCTCGTGCTACATAACTAAACTCCATTTCATGCTGAATAAACTAAATTATTTATGTATCTTAAATAGAAAACTATCTTACGATAGATTTTTACCTCAAAAGTTTTTTATTAAAATAAATACGATAAAAATCAAAAAAATCCGATTTAAATAAAAAAAATCTGATTTAAATCAATTTTTTTTTGATTTTTTTAAAAAAATAATTGATTTTTATCCACCCTGTAACTGCCAGATATTAGCATGGCTTGGTTGAAAGCAAATCTTGCAGACTCATAAGAAAAGTTGTCTGAAGGTTGTCTGAAGTTATCTGAAGGTCGCATTATTACAACTGGACTAATTTTTATTTTGAGAGACTTTTCACTGCCCATCCAGGCAGCTTCCTCATTCAAAGCAAGTTAGGCAGAGAGTTGTTGGGATGTACCAACTCCTGCCACACACAGTTGAATCATTGTAACTGGACACTGGGGAGGAAACCTGAGGTTGGTGTGGCAGGAGTTGGTACATTCTAATGACTCTCTGCCAAACTGCCTTGCTCTGACTGATGAAGCTGCCTGGATGGGCAGCGAAATGTCTCTCAAACTAAAAAATAGTCCAGTTGCAATGATTCAAACTTCAGAAAACCTTCAGTTAACTCTACTTGCATGATTGAGAATCTTCATCGAAGATAAGAAAAGTTATTTAGCAGATTGTGGGAATGATGTAAATGTAATATGTCTTGATTTCCAGAAACCAATTGAGAAAGTATTCCATAATATTCTAATTGGAATGCTCCTTATGTATGGGCTGGATAGCATGATAACTACGTGGATATACAATACACCTGAACATTATACTCAAATAAGATATCAAATGGAATGCAACACAGTTGTAGAGCCTGTTCTCTTCCCGTTTTCATTAATAATTATTATCATGGTTATTTAGTTGAAATAGTTTGATCCCACAGAAAATTAAGACTTTGAGAATGTCAATGTTATTTTTGTGATTGTACTGCACAGCAGGAATCTATGGCAACTTGCAACTTAGAGGTTCAGCTGGGAAGGAAAACTAGAGATTTATAGTGATTTCTGGGTAGTGTTAAGTGCAGTACCTGTTCAATTAAGTATTACTAGAAAATTTGAGTAGGAAAGCATTGCCAGGAATTGCAATGACTTGCATGTCATCAAATCTCAAGTATGTTAAACAGGAGGGCCTTGAACACAGATTCATTTTGTATACTAATTACATGCTTTTCTAGGCCAGCAGGCCATTTGGACTGTCATTCATACTAGAGTAGTTACCACAGGTGCAAACTATTGAAATGTCCTTGAAGGTCACTTGGAAGCTAGAGCTCCTCCGGAATGAAGTGGCCTGGGAACTTAAAAGTATGGCATAGTATGTAGTTAATTGAAGGACTCTCTGTGTCCCATAACATCTGCCTGTCCCATGCAATTGGACAGAATTGTCATTTGTTGGGTCCTAGGAAGCTCATCTTCCCTATCTCTATTCTGACTCCCTGGAATTGCATTCCCCCTGAGATTTGCATGGTCTCCACTTGGCCCCATTTAAAAAGGTCCTCAAATCCTGATTCATTTCCCAGCTCTTGGGCTAATATGGGTTCTTAGGAGTGCTCTTTGCCATTGTGGGGCCATACTGATTCTTCTGGGTCAGTTAAACTTTTTATGAATTACTGTTTTATTTTCTTTATCAGTTCTGAATCTTGTATGCTGTCCAGAGTCATTCTGAAGTGTTAAGTGTTACAAATCAATTGACTTAAGTTAACAGATTCATATTGCCCCTACTAACCTGGCCTTGCCCGCCCCCGCAGGCCTTGGAATGGTTTGGGTAATGGACCCTTGTGAGAAGCACCTTTTCTAACATGCTGCATTATTTAATTCTTTCCAAGTCTGCATTTGTTTCCTTTATTGGGCATTACTTAAATCTGTTTGTCATGTTATACCTCAATCACTGTCACTGTGGAGTCAGGCAGCCTTACACATTTGATTGATAAACAAATAGCTGTTCACTTGGGTAAAACTTCATCTGTAACTCTCAGGAAATATTTTGGTGAACTTCTGGAAGAAATATATAGTTTTATCCTTCTTAGTCTATTATTAGACTATTAGAAAATTAATCCTTTAGCAAAGCAAGGGACACTGTAGAATTATGAGTTGCATTTCCCAGTTTGATGTCTTCTAAGTATGTTAAGCTACAGTTCCCATTATCTATAACTATAAGAAAAAGGAGGGGCAACTGAGAATGGGTGAATAAAGTGTGAATGATAAATACTACTTAAGTATTGCAGCCTTTTTAATGGACAAGTCTGCCTCTCTCCACCCTAGGAAGTAGGCAAGGGCAAAGCACTTCCAAATCTTGCCACAAAAACTCTAGAATTAGTCCAGGCAATCACCAAGACTCAAAAACTGACTTGAGGGCACACATACACAGGCTAGCATAAATGCTGCCTGCTCAAAACCTGTGGACTAGAAACTTAATATTTATAAATATGTGGACTAGAAACATATTTATGGAGAAATTCTTCTCTATTTTGCCATGTAATTCTCAGTGATAACATAACAGAAATTGAAGTAGAACAGAACATCACATTCAGTGTTATATGAATACTGAAAAATGTAAAGTATATTTGAAATATAATTTTAAAAAGAAAAAAAGCATTCTAGCTCCAGTCATCAGAGTAATGTTTCCATCTTCATAGACGCTAAAAATGATGACTGGTTAATAGTTGATATCTTAGTTGGCAAAGGTCAATACAGGGACAGGGGAAAAAAAGCATTGGAAATTTTTTTGAGGGAAAAAAACCCCATGAAGTAGATATAAATTGTAGAAGTGTATTGGCTTTGGTTACAGTAAATGACAAAGGGGAAATCTGAGCAGAATAGGAACAGAGTTAATTACGAGGATGGAAACATTAAAGAACTAAACATGATGCCAAATATAGATGAAGGCAAGAAGCAAAAGTATTCTCATTTTAGTTGGGAATAAATAGATGCATATGAAGCTAGACATTCCTACATCTGAACACAAATCCGGAGATCTAAGGAATGGTAGTGTTAGCAATAGTAACTCTTATAACTTCACTATTATGCGTGGTTAATCTACAGTTAGGTTCACAGTCTAAGACTGGTGGAAACTTAATAATTCAAATGCTATCCAAGGATCTAAGTATTATTAAGGTGGTATCTAAGACTATAGTCAATTCCAAGCCAAGGTAGTTTTTTAGAGTGTTCAGATTTAATAAATTCAGCATTTCCAGATATCAAGAAAATCCTTTGTTATATTCAGAGTCTTATACCAAAGATAGCAATGTTAGCAAACATTACTATCAGTAGTTTCAAGTGAGCAAAGTTAACAGTTGGGGAAAAGAAAGTATCGGTGTAGAACTTTATAATATCAAGATGTTCTCCTTTGCATATAATATTTATTTGAAGTTTCTAAAAGTGTTTCTTCAACTAATAATAGCACTTAGACTTATATATCACTTCACAGAACTTTATAGCCCTCTCTAAGCGGTTTAGAGAGTCAACATAATGGAGAACTTTAGGCTTTTAGAGTAATGAAAGAGGAGGACAGAAGTGCCAAGAAGCTCCAATGGAATATTAGCTTTATATATGTCTAAAAATTGGCCAGTGACTAATGCTAACCCATTAAATAATTTGATAACACCACTTTCCCCTGAGAGTCAGTTCCATAATTCAGGCTGTTGGGATTGCTTGGCATTCTGACATTCGCCTGGTCTAGTTTGGTACAATATCAGTCTAGGTTGATAATGGGTGACTTAAGCATTGGCTGGCAGGCAGTACTACTTCTTTTGTGGCCTATTGAAATTTGAAACCTAAGCGCCTTCCATGCCTATCTAAGAAACCTTTGAGTTAATGTATATTGAGGCGTTTAACAATTCAGTAGGAGATGACAAGCTGATGAAAGACATGTATAATAAATTGATTTACTAGTAGACAGAATGACTATGAAGATCTCTGTTTGTTGCATTTTACATCTGTTCTTAATGTGTTGTTCTTCACACATATCTGCAATCTTTTGAGTCATATGCTAATTGACAATATCGTTTTCTGGAGAAGGATGTAAATGGTAACCCATGCTTATTTGTTTTATTTAGGAATATTATTAAAGAAGAAAAACCACATTATTTCTTGTCTTCAGTTCTGAGGGTCTATCTGAGATTCAACCGCTGGTCACAATAATTAGTTTTCCATCTGTAAATGCACAATTTCTGATGCACTGTCAGAGTCTTCTAGCAATTTTTGTGAAAAGCTGCTTTATGGCATAGGGAAATTCTCTTTTTAAATAGACTTTGTGTAGGTGCTTTGTATCTTTGTAATCTTGTTACCTATTCCAGACACTTTGGGGTGGACAAAACTGCTTGATCAGCTGTCATAAAGGTCATTTTAATTATACTGCCATAAAAATTGGATTGTGTAGGCAGATTGAAGTTTGACTAGCTTCACCTGTGTTCCTTACTTATTAAATGATATAGGCAGATCCTTACATATTTATGTTTGGAGCTGGTTTTCCTCTCTGTGGAGAATGAAGTATTAATATTGAGGTCTTTACATGATTGAAGTCTTTACATGACAATGGATACACTGGGCTGTACATTGCTACAAGTCAAGTATAGATTCCTTGCATTTCTAGTGGAAATAGCACTTGTGAAGGAAATAAATGATCGGAAGGGAAAAAAATACTTACTGGAAATAACTGCCTAGTATTCAAGCGTTACCTGTTCAGTTTTTAAATGGCAGCCACAATTATTCCAAGAGGAAGACTATTGGCATGTATTGTAACTGAAGCAAGAAGGATGGTTAACTTACAAGAGTCACATAAACTGTTGTTTGAGCGAATAGTATTACAAAGTGACTGTGTGGGCGATACCATACATTAACAGGTATAATTTATGCTTGCCTGATTAAACAAGTTGTGAAAAATAGGGCGTTTATACAGGTGCTACATGAGAAATTGGCACTATTGGCATTGTGTAAGCAAGCCACAAAGGAATATGTTTCTGCTTGATTTCCTTGCCGTATCTTGGCATTTGATTTAAGGCGCAAAACCAATTGTACTAAAGTTAGTCCTCAAATTAATTGGGATTTGAATTCCCATTGCTAAGTAACAGAATTACTTAGAGTTAGGAGGGACCTTGGAGGTCTTCTAGTCCAACTCCCTGCTCAGGCAGGAAACCCTATACCATTTCAGACAAATAGTTGTCCAATCCCTTCTTAAAAATAGTTGTCCAATCCCTTCTTAAAAACTTCCAGTGTTGGAGCGTTCACAACTTCTGGAGGCAAGTCGTTCCACTGATTAATTATTCCTATTGTCAGAAAACTTCTCCTTAGTTTTAGGTTGTTTTCTCCTCGAATAGTTTCCATCCATTGCTTCTTGTCTTGCCTTCAGGTGCTTTGGAGAACAGCTTGATTCCCTCTTTGTGGCAACTTCTGATATATTGGAATTTTGGAATATTGCTGTCATGTCACCCCGGTCCTTCCTTTCATTAAATTAGACATACCCAATTCTATATGTTTTAGCCTCCAGTCCTCTAATCCTTCATGATGCAGTTGTTAAGAAGCTCATATGACTGCAACTGATTCCTTTCCCCCATCGACTTTGCTTATCAGAAGCCAATTGGGAAGATCACAAATTATGATGTGGGGGCACCCGCCCTGTGGAATGAGCTGCCTCCTGGAATACAATTGATTCCGGACCTCCGGACCTTCCGTAAAGCCCTGAAGACATTTTTAATTCATCAAGCCGGCCTAGCCTAAATGGTTTTTAATTGGGATTTTAAATTTTATGGATTTGGGGTTTTAAATTGGGTAGCCAGTGATTTAATTCTTTTAATTATCTTAACTTTTGCATTTGTATGTTTTTTAATTTTGGCTGTTCACCGCCCTGAGTCCCTTCCGGGAGAAGGGCGGTATACAAATTAAATAAATAAATAAATAAATGATCATGTAACCTCAGGATGTTGCAGTCATTGTAAATTCATGCCTGTTATCAAACATCTGAACCATGATCAGGTGACCTCAGGGATGCTGTAACAGTTGTAAGTTCAAGGAGGGTCATGCATCTCCTTTTTCACCGCTCATATATATTTGAATGGTTGTAAATTGAGGACTACCTGTAGTATGTACTGTATGCTAAATAATATAGTTTAATCCTATGGTCAGTTGCAGCAAACTATTTGCAGTCTGCCATATTCTCCTGCTCATAAAAAGCTGCTTACTCTCTACATGTTTGTTTATCTCGGAATAAGTGCAGTTGAAATCAGTGGAACTAGTTTTTGAGAATAATTTGTAGTGTTTCATAAAAAACATAGGAGAGGAGGTGATTTAAGGAATGAAAATGACTCTGTTTCAAAGCCATATTTAACTGATGTTTTCTTATAAGGCTTCTTATTAGGGTGAAACTTTGAAGTGACAATTATATTCTTTGAAAACTGTCTTCCTGGCCTTCTCCTTTTCATCCCTAAAGAAGTTTGTTTACTAGATTAAAAATTGTGTTTGTTGTTGTACAACTCTTGATCACTGACGCTGTTTCTCTTTTCTTCACAATAAATATTCATATGTCTTGCTCAATAAGTGTTACTCAATAAACATTGTGTTCTTATTATCCTTTGACAATATCTACCAAGTTTAGATGATCTGTGGTTGGCATCCAATTAAGGTTCATAACTGTAGCACTGACTGTAGATTAGGGGAATGCTATGAATCAATCTTACATTTCAGTATTGTAAATTCACTGCTTGTATATATTTCTTTTACTAACCTGAATGCTATCCTTTAAAGACCAGTGTCTGTTGGAGTATGATAAATTAGCTAGAAGGCTTAAGTTCTGTCTTCAATGTCTCCCTGTGGCCCTATAGGTCAGGGGTCTCCAACCTTGGCAAGTTTAAGCCTGGAGGACTTCAGGACTTCAACTGAGCCTGGATAGCTCAGCAGACTAATGCATTGTAATTTAACTCCAGCTGTCTGCAATTAGTAAGTTCGAATCTTGCCAGGCTCAAGGTTGACTCAGCCTTCCATCCTTTCTAAGGTAGGTAAATTGAGGACCCAGTTGTGGGGGCAATAAGCTGACTTTGTAAAAATATACAAAGTATGAAGGCTATTGCTTAACGCATTGTAAGCCGCCTGAGTCTCCGGAGAAGGGCGGCATATAAA
This sequence comes from Arizona elegans, assembly GCA_022577455.1. Lineage (NCBI taxonomy): Eukaryota > Metazoa > Chordata > Lepidosauria > Squamata > Colubridae > Arizona > Arizona elegans. The sequence continues at coordinate 192,580,199 of JAKOOJ010000001.1, forward strand.
TCAAATTTTAAAAAAAAACCCTCCCAGAATTCCCCAGCTAAACTGGCTGGGGAATTCTGGGAGTTGAAGTCCTCCAGGCTTAAAGTTGCCAAGGTTGGAGATCCCTGCTATAGGTCATTTCCTGTGGTCTATAACAGTATTTAGGAAAGAGAAAGTCCAGTGGCACAGATGTCCCTTGACTGAAGAGGGAGATCCTCCAAAGAAAAATTACTCCTTGCCCAGTTCAAGGAGTGGAACACAATTGCTGAGAGTGTTGTGGGCTTCAGAAGATGCCTCAGAGAGTTCTTTATTTGATATTCCTGATATAAAATCAAACATTGATGTTCTGGTTAGTGAAGAATTGTTGGAGATAAAAAAAAGTAGGTTTGTTTTGCAGTTGTTGTTTTTAATAGCATGCTGTGATCATTTTCTTTGGTTTTTATTCTCTGGAGCTTTGCTATCAATGGAACCAGTCTTCAAATGATGCTCACAACAGTTTAATTTTGAGACCTCTGTATTAATACTTCTATCAAGGAACACCACTAGTTTATAATTGACAAGGCACATGATAATGTATTATTTTGTGGGCAGTGGCAGATTTGCTGTGTGAAAGAGCTTCTGTTCTGCCTAGTCTCCAATTTAATTGAAACAGTGCCAGTCAAGCATTCAATATGGTTTTCTGTTGAATTAATAGTAAGAATTCTAAAGAATTTTTTTGTTTAAAGATAGCCTATAACTATTGGAATAAAAATTATAGGTATTTTTAAGATGTGAGCTTTATTTTAAAGAAAGCGAGTAAGTTTGTTCTGTTAATTACTATTCACTTTATATGTTTTCTAATTAGTACAAAACATGCAATATGCACTTAAATAATAAAGCTTTTATTTTTAATGTTAGAGGTGGTTAAGACAAGAGGAATTAGGAATTTCAGACACAACCACAAGAAAAGGCTAAATTCAACATTGAAGCAATTGAAGTGGCAGATAATGTTGTAATAATGGAAGAGGAAAACTGGATGTAAATAAAATATTTTAAATATGCTACTAAACATTGGTTAGTAAATTTCCAAATGAACTTCAAATGATACAGGTAGTCCTCAACTTGCAATCACTTGCATAGTGACCATTTGAAGTTACAACAGCACTGAAAAAAGTAACTTACGACCACTTTTCACACTTATAACCATTGCAGCATTCCCAAATTCAACACTTGGCAACTGGCGGTTATGACGGTTGTGGTGTCCCAGGATTATGTGATCACTTTTTGCAACCTCCTAACAAAGTCAATGGAGAAGCCAGATTCACTTAACAGCCGTGATACTAACGTATCAATTGCAGTGATTCGCTTAACAACAGTGGCAAGAAAAGTTGTAAAAATGGAGTAGAACTCACTTAACAACTGTCTTGTTTAGCAATGGAATTTTTGGCTCAATTGTGGTGGTAAATCGAGGACTACCTGAATATTTTATTCACTTTAAGGATACTATGCAGGTAAAATCTCCATACAGAATAATGAATTCAAATCAGATTTTTCCTTTATTCTGAAAAATAACATTCATTACACCTGAATATTGCAGTGATTTTATGGTTTGATCTCATAGGGCAGTGATGACTAACCTTTTTGCTGTCACGTGCCAAAAGCAGGGGGGTCATGGAAGGGGGGTCACACATGCGTGTGCTCACACCCATAATTCTATGTGCCCCCCACACACATTCTGAAGTCAGCAAACTGGCCGTTTCCTGTCTCCAGAGGGCCTGTGGGGGTGGGGAAGGCCGTTTTCGCCTTCCCCAGGCTCCTAGAAAGGCTCCAGTGGGACTGGAAGACCCGAAAATCAGTTGACTGGCACGCACATGTACACCAGAGTTGAGCTAGGACAACCCTCGTGTGCCCACTGATATGGCTCTGTGTGCCACCTGTGGCACGCGTGCCATAGGTTCACCATCACGGTCATAGGGTTTTCACTGGATTTGATGACTTGTTCTGTCTGTACTAGATTTGAGATGAGAGCATACACTAATATTTGTAACCATGTAATCTGGAGCGAAATGGAACTTGGTGAAAAATACTGCATCCATTTCTGGTTACCACAATACAAAAAAGTTGATGAGACCCCTAGAAAGTGTGCAAAGAAGAATAACAAAGATGATAAAGGGTCTTGAGGGAGCTAGGTATGTCTAATCTATTGAATAGAAGGATTTGGGGGGACATTATAGCTATCTTCCAGTATCTAAGGGGCTGTCACAGAGAAGAGGGGTTGATTTATCTAGGACACCAGACGGCAGGACAAGAAGTAATGGGTGGGATTTTTCTGACAGAGCGAGCAATTAATTGGTAGAATAGCTTGCCTCCTGGGATTGTGGGTGCTCCATCACTGCCGGCTTTCAAAAATAGACTGGACAACCATTTGATTCAGATGGTATAAGTCTCTTGTCTTGAGCAGGTGGTTGGATTAGAAGACCTCTGAGGTTCCTTCCAGACATTTAATACTATGATTCTATAGTGTGGCAGGAGTGGAAGAGAAGAATTTTTTTTGTATTTAACATTTCTCCAATGCTTCGTTCTATTGAAATGGAAGAAGATGAAGTCTAGCATGCTACGAAGTTGGTAAGCCTGGGTTTTTTCCCCCAGGCATTGAGTATAAGGGTGGTAGATGAGCCAATCTGTGATGGTTATTATTAAATGGTTTCAGACTATCCCTGATTGTGTCTTTTCCCATTGTTTTTATGGTGTTGGAATTGTACTTTTTTATTGAGTTTTATGCTGTGTTAGTCCCCAGAGTTTCAATTTTTGAATTGGGCAGCCAAATATATCTTAACAGCGTGTAGGGGAGTTCCATAGCTATTTTTTTTTTTAAAAGAATCTTGTAATAAACATCAACTGCAGTTGTTGCACATTGGCTGGATTTACACACACTGTATTTGTATACTGGAAAGCTGGATTGAACAACTGTAGCAAAAAAAAGTCATAAAACCAGGTGCAAAGTTGTGATAACTTACTTCATCACAATGCGAAATGACAATTTTTCCACTCTCAATTATGGTCAAAAGTCAAGGGCTACCTGTATGATCGGCAAGATAAGAAAAAAAAAAATCATAGCACTGTACAACTGCCTAAATTGTCAGACTCTAAATCCCCATAAAAGAGGTTTGTGGCCAAACTCTTCCTGAACAATGACTGTGCATGCAATCCAAACCTCCAGGTCTTGTCTTGCAAAGGTATGTGTGTGTGTGTGTATGTATATACACCTCTCATCTTATGATATGTACCTCCAGCTTCTCCAGGTGGTATGAATGCTCAGAAGACTGTTTCACCTGAAGGAGACACTCCTGAAAAAGTACCTTGCTAATAAGCTCTGAAAATGGGAGTGTTTTGAGTTGCACTTGGAAGCCTCTTGACAGTCAATGCAGTACCCACAACTTGTTTTATGTGGCTCTAACGGATCTCACTTACCTGCCCAACTGAGTAGATATTTCTCATCATCGACTTTACATCTCAGGAAAGGGCAGATTTTGAGAAAGACACAACATAATTTTAATGCAGAATGAGGTTTATTCCTCTATTTATTCTTGACATAGACTCTCAAAAGCAACTGAAGTCATGGACAAGATCAGAATTGTTTTTACAGCTGACAGTCCCACATGAGTTTATCAATAATCCTTGTGAAATTGGCTAGCTTTAATTGCAAACCTTGACAGTGGCTCGTGGAAATAGCACGAAGCCTTCAAGGAAGCCACTGCTGTCTGGGCCAAAGCAAGAAGCTGACTAGACTGTTCAAGGTTTTACAGCTCAGCCACCCTGAGCTCAGATCTATGGCATCAGAAGATAACCTTCACAGCTCAGTACACTTGCAGAGATGAAAGATCCCTAATTCGGTGTGATACCCAAGGCGCGTTGGCATCCCCTTTTGTGAGGCAAGCACAGAAGACGTCTGTGTGCTCTCTGGATACAAACAAAGCTCTGTGATCAGCTGCCAATTCTGTCTGTAGGGCCCTTGATAGAAAATGGATACTTTGGATACAATGCTTGCGATTCTTTTCCAGACTTGGATAGGTAAAACAAATCTTTGGCTATTGCTTATTTATTCATTCATTCATTTAAAACATTTATATAGCTGCCCATCTTATGCCCAACTCTGGGCGGCTCCCAATCAAGAATTGAAATAACATAAAAACCATATGAAAACTATTAAAATTAACAACAAAGACCTGGCTCCAAGTCAAGCTTCCAACATGCAGCCACCTCATCTCAGTTCTTGCGGGGGGAAAAGAAATCACCTCTTCCATGCTTTACAAAAGGCTAGGAGAGCAAAAGCCTGGCAAATTTCAGGGGGAAGAATGTCCCATATGGAGGGAGGCTGCCCCAGAAAAGGCAAGCTTTTTAGCTCCCATAAACTGGTAATGTTTAAGGGAAGGGACTAGGAGCATGTCCCATCCTATCTAACCTGGCAGGATAGATAAATGCTCTTAAGGGAAGGCCGTCTTACAGATAAGTACATAATAACTGAGTTGGAAGAGACCTTGGAAGGTCATCTAGTCCAACCTCCTACTCAAGCAGCAGATCCACACGCACAATTTCTCTAGCTCTGCCTTGCAGCTGCTTCTTGTGCAAGCCTGGGAAGGAGATCCTGGAAGAAATAGCACAATCTCTCCTGTCTTTCTTTTCCAAACTATTGGCTGCAGAATTCTGGTTTTGACTCTGTGCCCTGCTTTCTGCCTGATGAGTTTTGACCAACCAATTAAAAAGTTAGCCAGGATTAAAAGGACCTGAAGTCCAGGAAAGGGCTCAACTGTTGCACCAGACCAATAGGTTCAAATTAGTCCAAGATTAACATCAGACACCAACAATCAAGAAGTAAACAATACCCCATTCAAGAAACTGCCAAACAAGCTTAACAGCAAGCAGCCAAATCAAAAACCTCCAAGGTCATTACCACAAACAATGATAGGGCAAGCCACTAGAACAGAGGTCTTCAAACTTGGCAGCTTTAACTCCCAGAATTCTCCAGCCAGCATAGCATAGCTGGCTGGAGAATTCTGGGGGTTGAAGTCCACAAGTCTTAAAGCTGCCAAGTTTGAAGACCTCTGCACTAGAATAGAAACTGAGAGCAAACCCCACTCCCTACTAGCACTGTTGATGTTACCTAGTTTGGGTAATGAAACATTTGCAAGAAAATAATCAAGCTAAGAGACACACCAAGGATCTCTCAAATTGGGGCACACCCCCTGGGCACCAGCCACAACCGACATCACCTTGAGCAGGAGTTGTAAGCCCCAGATCGCACACCAGATCAGACTAGGGAAGTGTGATTCTGTTCAAAGTCAGAAATAAAATTTCTGGGCCTGGGAATCAAAAGTCCACAGCCATTCCCATCTTGCCAGGGTTATGTCAAAGCCAATTCTTCCTCATCCATATAGCCTGCAGGCACCTGACCAGCAATGCCATAGTATCACCTGTCCACTGGAGAAATATAACTGGCTATTACCAGCATACAAGACCGCATGCTAATGGATGACGTCCCACACCCTCCTCCTGACTCCTCCAAAGGAGGAGGCATTGGTTGACAAGTGCAACCAATGCCATTTCAGACTTGTGTCCCAGTGTGAACCCAGACTTAAAAGGTTCCAGATAATCCGCTTCATCCAGGACTCTTTGTAGCTGTGGGCCAACCACCTAAGTGTATGCAATAGTGATAGTCATGTTCTCTGTCTTTGCTTTATCTATCAAATGTCCTAACTTCCAGGATAGAAAAACATGCTTATTAGAAGATTGCAGAACATTTATATAAGGAAACGGAATGGAGTTCTGAATTATTGGGTTTATGATAGCCCTCTGCTTCAACTGATAGGTAATGGAGGATAATTTGATGAGGCATATTACTAATGGCCTTTTTATTAGCATATGCATTGATTTGGGTCCAGGTGCTATGTACCTTGGTATCAAAATGTGGAGATTACAGAATTGAACAATGGAGAATGGGAATTAAAGTTTGCAATCTGTCAAGGATCAGGAAGAAGAGGAATCCTGTTAGCATTTGGATAGGGAGTTGGGGAAAAGTGTGAGGGAATAATGGTGAATTATTTGTTATATGATTCAGTACTTTGGTTTTAAATGCAGTGATAATACCCATTTGCCAGGTGGCTAGTAACCTTGGCATGAAACTGGAGTTGATAGAATGTACTATGTATTTTGAGTCGGACTGTACAAAAGTAGACTTTTAAAATAATGTACTGTGTAAAAACAATCTTAGCAACAGCATACCAAAAAGCGAAACATTCCCAGAGCCTACCCCAAGTCTTCTGCTATCAGAATGTTGTTGTGCAGGGGGAATTTTAGAAATAAATCTGCAATAGGATATGGCTAAGTAGATTCTACTGCACTGTTCTGAAGGACATGTTCCTCATATTGTATTTTCTGCTGAAATGCTAAACTACAATTTTATGGCCATGTTTACACTTATTTGGTAAGCTCAGAGAGAAAAAAAGGGAACTTGCAGTTCTGCTCAATTTGTACTTCAGGTAAGACAGCATGTACTGTGTTATTCAATAGGCTACAACTGGTGTTTAAGAGAAGGTGGGAAATCTTCAAATATGAAGGACATATGCATATGGACATTCAGTATGAGTTTTTGTGAACCAAACTCTTGAAACTGTTAACATTGTTATAGTAAGTTCTCTGTGGCATCTCTGAAACACCATCTCTGACTTTGATGGGAGGGGTAAATCTTCTTAGAACATTGTTTTCTTGACACTTTTGTCTTGCTGCAACCTTTCTGAGAAGAGAGCTCAAGGAGAGGTTACTCCTGGTCCAGATTTGTCACTGAAATAAAAATATTTTGGAACAGTTTGGTAGAGTTTGGGAAATGAGGACCATTGGCACCATTGCAACTGTTTGTCATGTACTTATTTGGTTTTTGGAAGGTAAATACCTTATTACTTGTTTAGTATCTCTGAACTCAGCAGCCCTTAGATGTATTCCTGTAGGCCATAAGTTTCAGAACAATTATTGACTTTTATCATACATGAAGGGAAAAAGCTTGCATTTCACATCACATGTTCTAGTTTTATAGTGTATTGGTGCAGCCAGTCTTGTTAGCTCAGCAGTGGTCAGTATTACTCAATTATTCTTCTTTCTAGCACGATTCAAGTAACCTATATATATATATTTGTCATTCATTTTATGTTGAATCAAACCGTGTTTTTAACAACCTGTGACAATTCAATTAAATATTCTTTTAAAATGTACTTTCCTTTTTTTCTAAGGCAGAGTTCCTTTCTTGTAGATTGGGGACTTCCTACTGTTTCTGGCTTAATCAGTGGGGTTATGCCTTCCCATAGGAATTAGCTAAAATGTCATGGAAAGGCCTTGACCCCAATATGTTGGTGTTCTCTGATCATTATAATCTGTCTCCTTAATAAGACATTTATCATAATATTTCCCGTTTACAAGCAGACATTCTCCTATCAAGGATGCAGCCTTGCTTTGATATGTTTGAAAGAGGGAATCCTACCTCAACACGATGATTCAGCATGGAAATTCTGCCTTGCCTGTCTCTTCCAAGGACAGCTTTCTGTCTGACCAGACCCATGCCAAAAGGTGTGGGTGTTGGAAACAGAATAAGGAGAGTTACTACAAGGAGTTTACAAAACAAAACAAAACACACAACTAAAATGGAAAAGCTGGAATAGAAAGCCAAGTGTTAAAGACACTTGCTCTTTTTCCAGATCCAACTCGTTGAGATGCTGCATTTCAGCTCTGAAGACTTCTACCATACTAGAGGCAGTGCTGCCTTGACTATACCTGTTCCTCCTCCATACATGTTTCTCTCAAACACTTGTCCATTAACTATTTAAAATGTTAGCCATATCCTTAATGGGGTTCACACTATATCTAGACTAGACTAGACTATCTAGACCAGGGGTCTCCAACCTTGGCAACTTTAAGACTTGTGGACTTTGCTGGCTGAGGAATTCTGGGAGTTGAAGTCCACAAATCTTAAAGTTGCCAAGGTTGGAGACCCCTGATCTAGACTAAGAAGAAGTCAACGTTTTGGGTGACTGACACCGAGAGATTTGGAATGATAAGAACATGCCATGAGAGCTCTTAAAAAATAGCTGCTAGGAGGAAGGGGTGCAGGCAGCTGTGTGATTTGTAAATTAACACAGTTAATGTAGCCAGTCTCAAAATACCCATTTGCCAGGTGGCTTCCTACTCAATGCTGCATTTGTCTTGGAAAGGGATGAGGAGGTAGACAATTTCCCAAACAAAGCATGATGTGGTCACCCGGCATGTTGATTTTTGAAGCATGCCTTTTGAAGCCAGAGCAATGCATGGAAACAATGAAAGTGCCACAAGTAGTCTACTTAACAGCATGGGAGTTTCCCACAGAATTTTGTTTTAATTGAACGAATATTTTGAAAGTCAGCAGGAGTAGAGAGCCTGGTAATTGCCCAGGGAGGTGTCTGTGGGCATACTGGGGCTCACAGACAGCATAGATGTTCAGGTTAGAACCCCAACAGGCAAGAGTTCATGCCTATTTACTTATAGGCAAGCCACTACTTGACTGTATATATAATCCAATTAAAGAACTGTGGAATTTTTTAAACTAATCAGTTGGGAAGAATGTTTGAAATACAATTGGCAATGGTTGGATGAATTATTAGTGCAGCTCATTAAGATTTTGCATTCAGGTAATTAGAATGCAGAACTTCCTGCCTCATTGAGCTGAAGTAATAAAACTTTGCAGGCTTTTTAAATATCCTTTTCTTTCTTTGGATTTCACAATTAAGACAAATGAAACTAAAGTGAGCTGATAGGAGTTGATGATGTACATCCAGCCATCTTAATTGGAGCTCAGAAAAAAAAACTGACCTTGTTATTCTTGCCTACGATAGTTGCTGCCAGGTGACAGGTCTATACTTGAGTTGAGCAGAACATATTCTTCTCTTGCAATAATGGAATCTGTGCCAGCCTAAGACACCTTGCAACGTGAAGCAAAGCCCAAACCTTCCCACCCTTCCCCTTGCCCCACAGGCTAAAGCTGAATCTTGCCTCCACCTCTCAGGCACTGATTCCTCCTTTACTGATTCCTCCTTTGCCCTCTTGCAGGGGTGGGCAAGCCCTGAATTGAGTACTGGTTGTCTCTGCCAACTGTAGGTGTGCCTACAGTGTAGCATTCGTTTCTAAAATGGAGCAGATCAGACATTTTGGTTTCTCCTCCACCATAGTATTTGGTAGAATGAATGGCCCGAAATATTTATTGAGTATCTGATTTCCTGCCTGAGAAACTGGAGATAGGTATCTGTGGCTTTTGGTTTACTCTGTTTAATATAGTTGGCAAAATAGCAGCCTATTATATTTGTGTTTCAGATATTCCTGGGAAGTTGCCCTTCCCACATAAGTAATTATGAACTGGAAAAAAATAATAGAATTTTACTGTGTTTTTTCCTCATTTGAATGCAACATGAGAAGAAAGGTGCTGGAGTCACTTGACCTTCTTCTATTAATTGCTTCTCTAGAATTTTTGTGAGTTTCACCATAAAGATGGGATCAAATTAACAGGACAAATACAGCTAAGCTAACATTTCCATGGAGTCATTCTTACAATTAGGCCTCATATCGATTTGTCTTATAACATAGTTTGAGGCTAAATATGGGAAATTTGCAGTTTGAAATCTAATAGCTAATATGTGTGTGAGCAACTGACATTAAAATGTCTTGGCACACAATAAAACCCAGTCTTTAAGAGCCAAGGATTGAAAAATAAACTTGTAGATTGCTGAAATTTAGACTCTGCTCTTTTATTATCCATACTATTGCCTTTTAAGACACATATCTATGTTCAAATTGCTTGGCGAAATAAAGTTACAAGCATGTCTGGCTACTTATGAGAAGATGGGTAAGCTTACCTTCTCTACCCAGAGGTCTCCCCTCTAGCTGTTTTCCATATTTCAGGTGGGTGCTACTTTTAACTAACTGCACACCTGTGTAGGACAAGCTTATACAAGAAAATATTCTGAATGTACTTCACATTGTGTGGATAGTAAAATTAAAATAGAATAGTGTTTGCAGTTTCTTACTTTTAATTAGGATAGGAATCATTCAAAAGTAAATGGTTTCCTGTGCGTTTTGTGCTGGGATTGGAATTGGTGGCGCTCCAAATAATTCATTCAAATCTGCTTTTTTTTTTTTTCAAAGCTTCATTCTGTAGGTTTGTTTCTCGGATGAAAGAAAAAAATCATGTCCATGCGTGATACGTTGCCTGAAAATTAATCTACTGGCTTCATTTAAAAGATGTAAACCTGATTAATGACCATATCAGATGGGGAAATTCTGCTATTGAATAAAACTGCTGGCAGGAGGTACTGCAGCCAAGCTGTTGGCCTCTTAAGTTTTCCAGCAACCTATAGTTGAGAGTGGTATGATTTATAGCAATGCTTCTCAACTGTGGCAACTTGAAGATGTGTGGACTTCAACTCCCAGGATTCCCCAGTCCACCACAGAGGCCAGGCTAGTACCAGTGTCCTTCTATGCCAAAGATGAAGTTTTCAATCTTCCATTCAGTCTTAGTGTTCATAACCAATCTATTGGTCACTATTCACTATTACTGTTATTGTCCCATTAATTTTTTACTTATTTTACTTTACTCTTTTTTCTAAATAGTGGACAGACTATTACAGCCCCTCAAGTACTGAAGGACTGCTGTCTTTGTTAGACTAGACATATCTAATTCTCTCAATTGTTCATCATATGCAGAGGTGGGCTGCTGCTGGTTCGGACTGGTTCACCTGAACTGGTTGTTCCGATTGTGCACGGTTCGGAGAACCAGCAAATCGGACCACCGCCTGACCCCACCCCGCCCGGTTTTTGGGCCTTTGGCTGTTTTTCGGCCATTTCTCTCTCTCCCCCTCTCTTTCTCACACACATGCACACATACACACACAGAGAGGTTCCATCTTTCTTTCCTCCCCTCTGCCTACCGGAGATCCCTGAATTCTCTCCCCAATCCTGCCTGTCCCATCCAGGTACCACCCACACAAGTGACCTAGAGTTGGCCACACCCACTCAATCACATGAACCATGCCCACTCAGCCACGCCCACCCAGCCAGTCATTAGGGCAGAGAACCAGTTGTTAAAAAATTTGGAGCTCATCACTGATCATATGGTTTAGCCTCTTGTCATCTTCAATGCTCTTCTCTGCATTCTTTCTGAGGTGTTTTCTGCATAGATAGCTTAGTGCAGAAAGCACAAACATGCTACTAGGAATACTTGCATTTCATTCCATCTCCAACTTTTCTTTCTTAATGGCAGGTAGGTAAATTATTAATGGCTAACTTGATTTCTCTGTGGAGAGAAAGAAATTATTAATCCTGCTGTTCTTTTACAAGTGGAAAAACAATTTCAGTGACCTGCTGACATAACTTAAAGCAGAATGGAAATATACTATCAAGTAATATAGATAAGATGGCTCTGCACATGTGTGTTCTCTGAAGAACATTTTACGGAGAGGCCCAAAAGGAATATAGAGCTACTGCTTCACAGTTGCTAGCCAAAGTTGTATTTATTTTTACTAATTAAATTTTTATGCTGCCCATCTTCCCAAAAAAATGACTTTGGTCAGTGTGGCTGCATTGTGGCTGTTATCTCAAGTTATTCATGCAGACCATTTCATACCCATTCAGAGAGATCTGGGGGTATAAAATAACTTTTGGTATAAAATACATGAGGGGAAGATATGATGGGGATTAGGCTTAATATTATCAGTGTGAGGGGAGCAAAGTTATTGGGTAATGTTACTTTATTTGTAGGAAAGTAATATTAAAAGTCTACAAGTGGCTCTTTAGATTAGATTAGATCAGGGGTCCCCTTAGCAACTTGTGGACTTCAACTCCCAGAATTCCCCAGCCTGCAGTGGCTTATGTTTCTAAAACATGTTTTCATTCTTCCTAATATTTTCTTCTTATGATCTATATTGGAAGGTGGTCGACCTCAATAGAGATTTTAAGAGATATGTTGGTCATTTTATGAGAGCTTTATTGTAATGATGCTGTTCTAGTGTGGAAGAACCAGACTATGATTTGTAAGGCTCTGTGGCTTTATGTTTCATCTATAGTTGGGCTAATGCTGTTAAAGATGTTCACCACACAATTATTTAAGGAAATAGATTAAATGTTGGCAAAAGTTTGTGTGATATTTAATGGTAGCAGTATAGGAACAGCTTTCTGTGGGTTATCTCAGGCCCCTGTTGAAAGAGGCCCATCTCCATCATAATGTAAGATCCATCAACATGTAGAAGGGCTAATTGCTTAGATCCTTGTTCCAGAAACAAATCCAGGACAATTGATTGTTCTTGGGCTTCTCTGATATCTAAAAACATCTCAGGCTAAAGGGAACAAAAGGAAAACCATTACAGAATACCCACATTTGTGCATATGCACAGTTAAACACACACACACACACACACCCCAGGGGTGGGTTCTACTTACCGTTACTACCGGTTCACAACAGGGCCGCGTGCACGTACTCTTCTACGCATGCACAGAAGCGTTTTGATGACGTCGAGATGGGTGGGCGGAGCCTCCCTCCGGTTTTACTACCGGTTCTATAGAACCGGTCCCAACCCACCACTGACACACACACACAAAAATATGCATTGTTCTGGATGGTTCTGAATCCTATGAATGCCTGACTTCTATGTATTACTGTTGCTAACAAAATTTCTGTTGCTAAACCAGGCAACAGAAGTGAGTTTTGCCCCCATTTTTTGACATTTTTGCCACAGTTGTTAAATGAATCATTGCAGTTGTTAAATGAATTGTGGTTGTTAAGCGAGCCTGGCTTCCTCCATTGACTTTGTGTGTTGGAAGCCGGCTGGGAAGATTGCAAATGGTGATCGCATGTCCCATGGACAGTGCAACCATCATAAATACATGCCAGTGGACAAGCACCCAAAATTTGTTCATATGACCATGGGGATATGCCTCAACGGTTGTAAGTGTGAAAACCAATTGTAAGTCACTTTTTTTCAGTGCTATTGTAACTTGAAATGGTGACTAAACAAATGGTTGTGAGTAAAAGACTAACTGTAGATATATCATTGAAAATCAAATGCAAAAATTGTCTGTGCTATAGAATTTCAAGTAGGATAATCTTAATTATTCTTCACTGTGGCCATGGATGAACCTTCACTTTATAGCCTATAGCATGCAAAGCGGAGTTGGAATGGCTTGAGCCAAGAGTAGAGTTGATATTTTTTTTAATGTTGAATCATCATAGTATGGCCTTTGACTTATTTTTTTCTCCAAGCGTTTATATTATGTGCATCCACAATACAGTAAGGAATAGTAGGCTCTCTTTCCAGAAAAAAAAATACAGGTGTGCTATGTGCAAGGTCCATGAGAGGGGCAATATAAAATCTTGCATCCTAGCCAGCATAATGATCAGCTTTTAATTAGTATTTAGTCATGTGGTCTGTTCAGTTAGCTAAATATATTCTAATATATATAATATATTGATTTTCTATTCTAAAGCAACCAATGGACATCAGTCTACCCCCTGAGGACCAGGATTCATCTGGAGATGACGATGATTCATTTTCTGGTTTATCATCGGGTGTAGGTATGCTTGGTTCTTTGTTCTTCTATTGCAAAAAAACCCTCTTGCTTAAGTGTTCATAGGGAATTAACATTTGTTGCCAGGAGAGCAATAATGATTACCGCTTCAGAAAATTTGGAAAGGGGATTAAATAAATTCATACTGGATAAAGCTTCCAGTTGCTGAATTTCTCTATGGTTGTATGCTACCTTATAATAAATCCGAATTGTACAACCTGAGGCCATGTTTGCTCCTGACTCATAATAAAGTATGCATCGCCTAGAAATCCCCATAGACGCTCTCTAGCTGCATTTTAAAAATGTGATATAAAGGAAGGCTATTAAATAGAAGGTTGAAGAAAATATAAATATAAACACTATAATTTAAGTGTTATATGAAATGAGATTGAGGTTTAGTACTGCCCACAGCTCAGAAAAGATGATACACCTCTGTCCTTTTAGAGCTGAATTCCCTAACCTTTCCGGGTTGGCAGCCCGGAGTAGGGGAGGGGGAAAAGGGATGATTTTATGGGAGGGAAAAGTGCATGTGTGTGTGTGCACATGAGCGCACGCGGCATTTTCAGCGACAGCACAAGGCTGGGAGCACCCACAACAACTTGAGCGCAAGTGGGGCCGTATGCACGCACAGAGGCACTGCACTGGCTGGCCCCTCACACGGCCCAGTGGCAGTTACACTACTAGGCCACCGACCACAGGTTGGGGACCCCTGTTTTAGAGGGCAAAGAGAATTGCATTAAACGAGGGGAAAGAGCTCTGCCAAGGCAATGGTCAGATAAGAGGGACTTCAGCCTGGGCTGAGAAACTAATTTGAGAAAACATCTCAGACAAGCCCCTCCCTAGTTCACACAAAGATAAAATGAGGGAAGGGGAAGAGCACATTCAGACTCACAAGATTCTGCTACTATAACTCTTAAAGTAAAAGTAGTGCTGACCTACATGACATTTGTTTCTTAGTCTGGCCCACCTTGTAGAGTCCATAAATCAAAGAAGGTATTCCTTAAAATGGAACTGCTTAGGAAGAAGTAGTGACAAAGGACTCTCATCCTCATATTCTTTTTGCAAGCCTTTTGGAGACATCTGGGAGGACATTGTAACACAAAAGAGTGGGCTAGGTAGGCTTTGTTTAATCTGGCAGGTCTCATTTTAGCAAATAAATGTTGCCAAGGCTTGTAACGTCTTAAAATACAGGGGAACAGAAGTGTTTATGCAGCATTGGTAAGGAACATTATGATGACATCAAATGGGATTATTAAAAATGTGGGGTGGAATTCTTCAGACTATTTGGCCAAAGTTTCTCTTATTGTAGCATTATACTTTATTTTCGAATCCTGATTAAAATTAATTTTGTTGTTAGGTTCGCCGATAGAGGATGAAGTGATTGCCTACAATGTTCCATTACAAGAAAGCACAAATACTTCTCTGATGCCTGAAGTTTCTACCAGCTTGAGAGATACTCAAACGAAGGTTCAAGTAACAGATAGCCCTGCGGAAGATTATTCAACAGCACCTGTCTCTACAGCAAGCATACCTGGGTTTCCAGATATTGCTCTCGTATCCAAAGAGCCACCAGTAACTCTCGAAGACTTTGACTCAATTATGGAGCCAGACACAACAAAACCTGCTGTGTTGACAACAAGCATCCCAGTAGCGCATCACGTTTCCACAGCCAGAATTACGACTTCTCGTGCTGCTAGCACAGTCAAATTCATTGATATTCAAGACGAATCTAATATCGACGAAACACACTCGCTTGGCATTGTGCCAGAAAGTGAGAGAAATTTGAATAGTGCTGTACCCACTATAGTGTCTTCTACTGCTCTAATGGATAACTCTCCTCTACCTGAAAATGATATCTTCCAAGAAAATGGTTCTGGTGATCTGGTAAGAATAAGCTAAATTATTGACTGCAGTATGTTGGAATACAAGTGCTTCAGAATACTTTTGCTAGTCCTTTTGTCACGTCTTAGTTATCAGTTACTCCTGATACATATTATAATTTTAACTGTTTTAGATGTGGGCTTTGAAACGTGGACACAGTCCTGGGTCCCTTGGGATACATGGGTGTGTATTTAAAACATAGGTGCTTTGAAACATAACATCATTTATGCCTCTTTGTTCCAAACAGGGAGATTTTATATTTTCAACACATGAGGAAAATCAAATGAATGCAAAGGACGTTGAAACAGAAAATAGGATGGCCGATACAGAAGCCAAGGATGCAAAATCTGAAGGATTAATGGACAGGAAAGAAGTACTAGGAGGTAGGCCTGTGTTTGTTTTGGGGTGTATTAGGACTGTGCAGCACCTTCAGATTTAGTTCCAAAAATATATTTGGAGCAATGCATGGAGATACAAATATGCCACCTATCTACAATTCTTTAAAGCTGTTGTTTTTCCAAGGTCAGGTAGTTGGCCCTACCCTCTCAAACCTGCTACATAACCCCGAGAGAAGACACCATTGTTTTAAATATCTGTAGATCTACTAAATTCATGCTTCTGCAAGTACTGAAACACCTTTTGGGAACTGAAACTCAAATATTGCATAGGTCTGGTATTTATGTATATACGAAAGTATATGTATGTATCTGAATGGGGTGTATGTATTTCTATATATCGAAATGCACCAACTTTCCATATAAACTTACGTATGTTCAATACATTGGTTTACATTCATGGCTGAACAGCCCACACTGTTTCTGTATAACATTAATCGTTTTCTATCAATGTCTATAATGGACATTATTTCTGACAGAATGTGACAGTTACAGCAGGGCACTACAACAGAGCTTAAAGATGCTCTCAACTTGTTAG
Source organism: Arizona elegans (assembly GCA_022577455.1). Classification (NCBI taxonomy): domain Eukaryota; kingdom Metazoa; phylum Chordata; class Lepidosauria; order Squamata; family Colubridae; genus Arizona; species Arizona elegans. The sequence goes on from JAKOOJ010000001.1 coordinate 192,596,600, forward strand.
TCTTGGTCATGGATTTTAAAGCCAAAATCTAGCTAGATAAAATCTTTTATCTGGCTCAGATAAAAGTGTATTCAAAAGGAAATCACACACCTTTATGCAGCTAGATTATTTGTAGAGCCAATTAATTAAAATATAACTCTTATGTTGTGGGTGTCTTTTCCTTTCCTTTCCTTTCCTTTCCTTTCCTTTCCTTTCCTTTCCTTCCCTTTCCTTCCCTTCCCTTCCCTTCCCTTCCCTTCCCTTCCCTTCCCTTCCCTTCCCTTCCCTTCCCTTCCCTTCCCTTCCCTTCCCTTCCCTAGCAATGACTTCTAAGAATGTGTCATGAAGAGTATCGTGGGTCTGATGTTAACTTTCTCATAACAATATGTTTATACCTTCTCTAATACCTGGAGCCTGGCAAATCATGAACCACACAAGTCAGCTGAGGCAGAGAAACTAGTGGCTTCTGAAGCAAATGTTCATATGTTAAAGATCCTAGAATTATTTTAAGGATCATAAAGATGTGCACAAAAGTCGATTGAAAATACTTTTACCATAAACAGAGGTTGCTTTTGAGGATATGGGGGAAAAAAGCTGTTTAGATTGCTTTATCTGTTCGAATTCAGTATACACAATTTCCTTCATGATATCATTTGCCAGTAATCTCCCTCAGAGGTTAGAACAACCTCTCTTTCCACTTTGGTCCTATCTTGCAAATGTAAACGTTATCCTTTTCTTTTTCCCACAGGAGTCATCGCTGGTGGACTCGTAGGCTTACTATTTGCTGGATTCCTAGTTGCATTCATGCTATATAGAATGAAGAAAAAAGATGAAGGAAGTTATTCATTGGATGAGCCAAAACAATCAAATGGAGGCTATCAAAAACCACACAAGCAAGAAGAATTCTATGCATGAACACACTGAGCGAAAACTAAAGACCGTTTTCTTATTCCTGGACATCATGAGTTCTCGCTGCAATTTAAAAGGGGGGAAAACTAAAAGCCATAAGACTGAATCTAAGGCTCTGCCTCCTTGCCATTGGGAACTATAATTTCTCCAAAGTCAATCGGGATTAATAAAAACCTTACCTGCTTTCTTGCACAAAAGATTACCTGTAAAGTGGGACTTCCTATCTTGTCTAAGGACTCCTAGGGGGAGATAAGGAATCAGCTGTATATATATATATATAGTCTTGATGTCTTACGAACGCACCGAGGAATTCGTATGGTACAATATGTGTGTTGTCAGAGATTAACCCCCAACCCCCCCAAGCAAAATTGGCTAGCCACATTTTAGAAAATAATCTTTTTAAAGACAATGGTGTGGCTTTCGGCAGTTATTTTCCCCATTTCGGCCATTAATGCTAACTCCCTGAATGAATAAGCCAATAGCGTGGGAAGTCCACCTGAAAAGTTACAGATCTGACCAGAGAGGTGGAGTTCTCTAACAGAAGTATGATTCCACTAGAGCTCAGTGGGAGAAATGGTGTATCACCGATGCTTCAAATTCTGAAGCAACTCCTAGGGAAGTAGATATTTAAGACGTTCACCCTTTTCCTCTTCTTTTGATCTTACTGCAATATCTCTGCTGCTCGCTGCACAAAACCCCCACACCAAGTCCTAGTGTCGGGACCAGTACTTTTTTTCTACCTCTTCTGCACTGAGTTTTTTATAATGGCTTCTCAACACTGCCACCTTGAAACTTCTCTCGCATAATACCTAGAATGCCAGGTGTGGCCTGCAATTTACAGGATAAAGCATGCCAAGGCTAATGAGGATTCCTGTTTCTGCCAAATCCCAGGGATTAGAATCCTATTAGATTGGTGTTTGCAGTAGGAATTCAGGGAGCACACCTTTTTGGCATGCAGGGCCTAGGGGAATATGTACATGGGTGATGACTTTTATCTCAGTCCAGCCAAGAACATTAAGAGATTTTGAAGTTCAAAGATCTTCAGAAATTATTCTGTGTAGAAGAGGGAGGTAAGAATGGATTGTGTGCCTTCATCACTGTTGTGGTGTCCCAAATTTAATGTCGGGAGGTGATGGCTCGGTTTTGTATCACTGGGACCAAATCAATGAATGTTGGCACTTCTGAACCAGTATTTAAACATGTTCGCCGTGTTTGGAAAAGACAATGATCTCTCCTAGCAGGCAAATTTCTGTTTAGAATAAAGAAGCATAGACGTATTATTTCTATAATGCACAGGAGGAGGATATGGATGTGAATAATCTATACTGCAATGTTTTGTAGAGGTTTTGGGTTTATAAGAAAACACTTGCATCCAATTTAGGCTCTTTGTTTCATCATTTTTTTGGTTTGCAATATATTTTTCTGCTTCTAGCAAAGTTTAGATAAAAGGACGGGGCTACACTAGTGCACTGTGAGGAAAAATGTAATGCTAAACTGGAGTAAATATTTCAGAAGGAGCATAATTGTGAGTTGCTGCCCACTTGCACAGTAGGTGCCTTTCTTATCTCTTCATGCTGGAAAGACTCTTGATGGGTTACAAGCTTCAGTGAGTGAAAACAGGCTGTCAGCTTCTTAAGTACCAAGAAACTATATGGTGAAGTTTTAAGTGACGTGTCCTTTTTATGTATGGAAAATATGATCATTGACTTTCTCAGACATAGGAAACGCTTTTCTTTTTCAGGCAAAGAATAAAACTCATGTGTTTTTTTTTTTTAATGGTCAAGCTTGAAAATAGAATCTTGAAACTAAAAAGTAAAATCAATTGCTGATTTTTGTTTTGTTTTGTATTCCACAACCATACACATGCAATAAAAAGGCAGTCGATCAAAATAAATTTGTCTCATGTCATTTGCCTGAAAAACGTTTTTCTACTCATTTTCTACTTGACTTTTATTTCACATGTTTTGAATTGCAAGGTTATTTGGGAAAGAGGTGGGGGGACTTAGAATACAAGGATCCTTGCTTGCTTGTTCCTGATTACCTTGGTTGACTTAAATGCATCTAAAAATGTGCATGCTTCCATTTAGTGGAAAAAGCAATGGGTTCCTTCTGGGCTGTCTCGAGATGGATTGATTAAGAAGCATTTAGAACTATTTGAAAAATATGCAATCTGGGCATTAAAAAACAAGATAGAATATTGTTCCAAAGTTGCCTTTCCAAAAGGTTCTACTGAAGAAGCTTCTTGAATGAGAAGTGAAACGTTTTCAAAGGGAAAAAAAATAAACCGAGAAAGTTCTCAGTTGCCTTGTGGAAAAGCACCTTTGGGACAACCATGACCTGGATGATGGAGAATCTCCATAGACATAAAGGGCAGAATATTGGTCAAAATGAGCACACACATTATCCTACCTTAGTCATACTCTGAAATCAGCTTCCTGTTAAAGACAGACAATTCACAGAGACTTATTTCTAGTGTGAGGGAAGATGTAAAGGTCTATTATGAGGGAGACTTAATGGTCCGTTTGAATATTTCTAAGGGATGGTATGAACTCTTGAGTAGGAATGAAGACCTGTGCAAAAACAACTGATCTTCTGCCCTGGGAAAACTTTGCTGTAGGAGCTATGTAATTACTAACTTTCTGGATGGGGGCTTGTGTGGTGATGAGTAATAAAATTCTACATTGCAGTACAGTAGGACTAGCCTGGTAGCATTCTTCTGTAAGAGGTGGTCTGATTGTCCATTTCTAGTCTGAAATTATCTTTTTAAGTATTTGATGAGAAATTGAAGTGAGATAACTGTATGGGGCAAAACTTATTTAAAAAAATGAGACTTGGGGTCCTTTCACATGAGGATTTTGTTTTGGGTATATGTTCGTGTGCAATTTTCCCACTTCAAATTACTGGACTTTTCTGTGAAGTTTTCAGGGTTTTTTTTTTTTTTTTGCTTGTAAAAAACTTATGAAATAACTACAGAATAATTCCAGATGTTTTACTCTACCTTTTCGCAGCAATTTCATAACCTTTTTTCCTCCAGTTCTTACCCAACTTTCGTTCACTAGTTCATTTAGACCCGTACAGGGGCTATGCACATGGATAATGATTGGATAGCATTTCTGTTTGAAACAAAGATGTTAAGAGTAGCATTTCTAAGGTTGAAATTTTCTGTTTCATTTGCTCATACACAGAATTTAGCTTTTCTCCTTGGAGTGATTTTATGAAGCTTACTGTCAAGTTTGCTAAAAAATCTGCCCCCATCCCAGTCATTGCTCTAAGACAAGGAACAAAATGGCTATATTTGTGTGGTCAACCACCATACTAGATGTTATTATTTCAAAGAACATGAAATTCAGGAGAAAGCTGGCCTGATTACTGCCATTAACATTTGGTGCTGTTTGTTGGTCCTCCCCTTGCTTTGCTACTGTGATTTTTTTTTTGGGGGGGGGGTCATCCTGTACTCATAGCCGACTGTCACAATTCATAGTAAAATGTGCAAAGCTAAAGCCAGAAAAAAATAATAGGGGACGTAAGGTTTAGATATTCAAAAGTTGCAAAATCTATCTATTCTCTTTAGCCTATCTTAGCACTTATTAGTTTAATAAGTTGCACAATTTAAAGAGCAGTTGTGGTTTTTTCACAAGTAAGCATTAGTCTGTTGCATGTTAACCACAGCTATGAAAACGAGTATGGGAAAATGGTACCCAAACTACGATGTTAAACATCATCAGCTTAAGAAGTAGTTTTCTGAATTAGGGGTGGGGTTTTTTTTTCGTTCTTTTACACACATACACCTTTGCTGTCATAGTCTGTTTGCTGTAGCAACCATTCCCAGCCAAAGGCTAAAACTTGCTAATGCATAGAATATCTGAGATTGTTTACTGATCTTGCCAGAATGGAAATAGGAAGCCTGAAGTCCTCCAGTTGTTTTGGACACCACTTCTTATCAGATCTGTATAAGTCATAGTCCAAAACATGTACATCATGACACCCGAGTCAGGCATTTTTTCTTTAACATTCCTTAATGATAAATTGTTCTGTAAAATATGAGTTTACAGGATAAACCTAGAGAAATGCTGGACAGGGCTATGTTGAGCAAAAGTATGTTCATCTGTATATGTTATTCTCATATGTGGAGAGAGACCGAAAGCCAAACATTAGCACAGAGCTTGTTCCTCACTTGATTCGGTAATATAATTTTTTCAGATGTGCCTAACCACATGAAACAGAATAATGGCAATAAGGGTGTGTATTTGCCCTAGAAAATGGTTCCTTGGGATCCCTGCAGTTGACATGTCAACAAAATAAAAACACCAAGCTCTCGGAGAAGAAAGGATGCCTATTTCTATCAGTAGTTCCTAAGTATGCATCTACAGAAAAAGGACAAAAGACAATTGTCCTGGGTTGACTTCATTACAACTACAGATCATAGCAACAACAGCATTGCATTGCAACTGTATTGTAAAAATAATATCTTTACAGTTTTGGAAAGGCTTCCTTGATGCTATTCACAAGCAGCTGGCCGGAGTTCTGCTTGGATTGCCACTGTTCTCATCCTTGCATTGCTGATGAGTTTTGCCCTGGATCCTCCCAGAGAAGACAATTTGTTTCTACGTGTAGAGTAGCCAAAGTTGGAACTTTTGCAGCTTCCATCACAAAACTTTTAATTATGATATTTGCAGACTTCTAAACCAAGAAAATGTGCTAAGGTCCACCAGATAAAGCTCATGCACATACTTATCGTTCCTCTTTGCTAAAGGTTTTAAATGAGGAATAAATGTTGAAAGCATGTGTGTATATTGGGCAAGCACACATGTATTTATTTATTTATTTATTTATTTTATTTTATTTTATTTTATTTTGTCGCATTTCTATGCCGCCCAACTCCCAAGGGACTCTGGACGGCTCCAAGGGACTCTGGGCCAGTGCTGGTTAGTTAATCTTGGGGGGTTAATAACAATAACATATCTAAAATCAGTTTTTTTAAATCATCAGGTTTCTGAGCAAGACTGGGCTATTGGAAATTATTTTGTTTATTTGTTTGTTTGGAGAGAGAGTATGTGAAAAGTATGCACGTGAAAAGAAAGCTAATTAGCTTTTTTCATGCTCTGCAAGAAATTTTACACCAGACAGAGTTTATATTTGTCTTCTCCACTTTTTTCCTCACCACAGACTGATTGGTTAAGGTAAGGACGTGTGGCTGGTCCAGTGACTCAGTGAATTAGGTTGCTACGCTGAGATCTGAACTAATCTCCTTAATCTGTCTGGTCCTTGTCTGTGCACTATAATCATGGCACAATGCAATTTTTCCACTCTTCTAACCAAGTAAAATAAGAGATAATAAACATGTTGCACGCTGCCTTGAGCCAACGAGATACACTGCTTGAAAAAAGCTCTTTATGAAGTTACCTACTTTGTATATTTATGGAAATGACAGATGACAAATCTCCATGTAGCAATGGATTCTTTTTATAAAACATTGTTTTTGGGTTTAAACAACAACAACCAAAGAGTGCTTTTAATAAAATTCCATTAGAGTTTGGCAGTGGCATCGGCAGGATGAAGGAGGTATTTTCAGTAACTGGAGAAAGGTGTGTAATCTCCCAAACAAGGCACAGGGGAAGACAAACAGGAAATAGGAACTAAAATGAAAGCAATTTGGAATTTCTATTAAAAGCAACTGGATCCAGAATCACTTGTATTTATTTTCTTAGAAAATGTATATTATTTACATAACCATAACTCTGGTGATGTCCATCACATAACAACCAAAAGGGATAAAAATATGCTTACGGCTAAAACAATGTCTAAAGAAACTCAATAAGTTACACATATACTGTTAAAACATAAAAAGTTAAAATCAGACATTAAAAGCAAGGACTCATGAGGAGGGCAGAGGTGGTGTGGGGAGGGGGAGGGACCTGTTATTAATCAACCACCTCCACTGCGTGGTTCCCCCATTGGGGCCCTGAGCCAACCGCCAAAGCCACGACTTTAGGTCCTTCCGAAAAGATTTGTGAGGTTGGTTGGGGCCAACCTCACATCGGGGGACAAGATGTCCCAAAGAGCAGGAGCAATAGCAGAGAAGATCCTCCTCCTGGATCCCCCCAGCTGGAATAATCAGATTGATGGGGCCAATAGCATGCCTCCTCTGCCAGCACAACTGGTATGGGCCAATCCCAGTGGGGTGAGACGGTCTTGTTTGCTTTTTAAAGAAGGATGGGGCTGCTATTTAGTTAGACAAACAATATTGCCTGACAAAACCTGGAGTCCTGAACATTTTCATTTTCTAACAGGTTGCAGTGACCTCAGTTCTCACATTTGTAGCAGCTGCCAGAGGATCAGCAGCACCTCTGGCACAGCTTTCCTTTTTGAACATTGGTAAAACATTGATCCTGGCCACGATGCTTGTGGGCAAGACTCTGGGGCTTCAACACAGATCGGAAGAATTAAGGAGAAATTTCCTGTCCGTGAAAACAATCAACCAGTGAAAGGGCTTGCCTCCAGAAATTGTGTGGTGCCCCATCACTGGAGATTTTTAAGAAGAGACTGGACAACCACTTGTCTGGAATGGTATAAGGTCTCTTGTCTGAGCAGGCGGTTGGACTAGAAGTCCTTCAAGGCAGGGGTGAAATCCAGCAGGTTCTGACAGGTTCTGGAGAACTGGTAGCAGAAATTTTGAGTAGTTCAGAGAACCGGCAAATACCACCTCTGGCTGGCCCCAGAATGGGGTGGAATGGAGATTTTGCAATATCCTTCTCCCAGGAGTAGGGAAGGAATGGGGATTTTGCAGTATCCTTCCCCTAGAGTGGGGTGGGAATGGAGATTTTGCAGTATCCTTCCCCTGCCATGCCCACCAAGCCATGCCCACAGAAGCGGTAGTAAAAAAAATTGGATTTCACCACTGCTCCAAGATCTCATCTGACACTGTTATTCTGTGGCAGATGCAACTTTTTTTGAACAGATGTTTATGAAAACTGAGAAGAGAGAGGTGGATTTGCACTGTTGACTTCAAGGAGAAAGTGTTTGTGTGTGTGTGTGTATCCATGGCTATGCATACATGTGTATGAACATTCTTTCCTCAAACCACTTATTAACATTCAGTCTCTCTTTGTCATCTACAGGCAAGCACTTGCCTTTAATCTGCCAGGCATTCTGTTCTTTGATGCTCCTTTCAAAAGGAAGCAGAAGCATGCCTCAGCTGATCCTTCTGTGAAAAGAGAGCTTTGTTTCACTTGTCAGGATTCATATTAGCAAGGTGCCCTCCCCACTCCCCTTTGACTTGCAAATTAATGAAACATCCAGCTTTTTTCCTTTGGGTGTTTAGGTAGATTTGGAAACATTGCAAAGCCCAGCCCTCTTGAGCATTAGTTATTGTAGTGCTGGGTTCCCCATCATGGTGCCATTGAACACCAAAGGGTCAGTAGACTGTTCTCTTGGTCCCTACTAGGTTTCCTGCCTGTCAGATTTCTTAAAAAAATTTCTTTAAAGATCATTTCAGTGACAAGAACAAACAGTATCGCATTCTGCAATGCAAAGAACCATCATCATTCTAAGGTCTGTAGGCATTCTTAGAAACAGGAAACAGTGGATGGTACTTTACTGCTATTATGTGCATTGTTTTGGTTTCAGGATTGTATGGTTTATTTTTTTGGGAGGTGGGAATTCATTCTGTCCCTTGTAAGATGACTAGCCCTGGGTCATATATGGAGTTAGGAAGGAAGGAAGGAAGGAAGGAAGGAAGGAAGGAAGGAAGGTAGGAAGGAAGGAAGGGTGGGTTTATTTTATTTTTATTTATTTATTTGTCAAGCATGTATAAGATAACAGATATAAGTATAAACATGATTATGAATACAGGAAATGGATATAAATAAATGGGGACAGTAGGACAGCGATGGTAGGCACGTAGGTGCACTTATGCACGCCCCTTACAGACATCTTAGGAATGGGGTGAGGTCAATTGGGTTATAGCCCAATGATTTGCATTCAAAACTGTCCACTTATTTAGAAAAAGAGGACTATGTAAACTTTGAGAGAGCAGTCTTGCAGGGGCACTGGACTGAGTAAACTGGGATTCTATGACTGGTTAGAGCCGTGGTGGCCCAGTGGTTAGAATGCAGTGTTGCAGGCTAATTCAGCTCACTGCCAGAAGTTCAATCGTGACAGGCTCAGGGTTGACTCAGCCTTCCATCCTTCCGAGGTTGATAAAATGCAGACCCAGATTGTTGGGAATGCTGACTCTATAAATTGCTTAGCGAGAACTGTAAAGCACTATGAAGTGGTATATAAATCTAAGTGCTATTGCCGTACCCACCATATTATTTATTTATACACACACACAACATCCAAATACCCCCGTAGCATATTGCTTACATTCCTCTAAATGCTACTGCAGAGGAACTCAGTGTAAGTTTTCTTCGACCTGATGTGCTCCAGATAAATGGATTTATCTTCTCCATCTTTTACCAAGGAAGGGGTTAGGAGCTAGAATTCAAAGGGATCCGGAGGGAGAATGATGGTCTTGAGCATTACAGCTTAACATCCATGGTTCATCAAAGCCTTCTTCTCCGCAAGACTAGCTTGTTTTCAGTGTTTATATAAACAGATTTTTCCCAACTCCAGTGAGTGGAGATGATACATCAAGCATGGCAGCAAATGGTTGAGGGCAATAACTCATATTAAAAGGCCATCGATTCACACATCGGAGTGAGCAGTGCCACTATATTCACAAACACGAGGCTTATCCTAGTGGTTGTGTTATCAGAGTTCAAGGGTACTGTTTGTACCCCAGCCCTTCTGATGCGAGTGAGATGCTCCAGGTGTGATTTCAGATACTTCTGGATATGATGGCTGAGGAAAAAATAGATACGAATCAAAAGTTAAGAAAAATGGTGTTATGTTGTTAATAATTAAATTAATGGATTTTTCATTCTGAATATGCCTGATGAGTCACAACATTTATCTCAGTATCTTATTATAAGGAAGGGAATGTAGCTCAATATGATGGAAGCATTTGATTCACATTGATTACTCCCCAAGAATATGAAACAATATCAAGTCACCCATTGACAGCACTGAAGCAAGTAAACCCCCACCGGTCTTTGTCTTTGAAACTTTATCCCAGAGGTTTGAAGGATTTGTGTCTTCGCCTTTAGATATAATATACCAGACTCTTGGGATTCCCAACATATATTTGTCGAGAGAAAACCTTCGTAGAGAAAATCAATTCATTTGATTCTCAACTATTCTCCTGGTTTTAATGGGGGGGGGGAGGGGGAACTCAGCAAAAACAGAAGGGGGGAATAAAGCCCTAGGGGACTAATTATCTCTAGGCAGCAGATAAGAAAATCTATGGTTATTCAATAAGGCAAAGTCTGGAGTTGATCTGATGAAGAAGTAAGAGATAAAAGGAAATATTAATCAGTAATTTAAAAACTCTCTCTGGTACCCTGAAGCAAAGGGTTTATATTTCTGGTTTTTGTAAAAAAAAAAATAAAAAATCTGTCTTTATTAGTACTTGTAGGATTGGAAGTACTCATGGACTGTGCAACCAGATTAGCAGAATCAGTAGAGGCCTTGTGTCTTGAATATTAACAAGCCCTCTGGGTTGCAATCTGGAGATGATGCTTCTGTTTTTAATGATCCAGAGGCATCAGGAGAGGGACTACTGTTGCATCTCTTACCCCATTTGGATCCAGGCCCAGGCCCTTAAGTCCCTGGGCCTTCCATATGCTTCAAAGCAGATGAGGAAGAACATGACATAGGATGGAAAGAACTGGCCAAGAGATGCACCAGTGGTACATCTTTCTGAGACATATTCAAGGTTATTTATACAATGGGAAAAAAATCCACTAGATATAATAGCTACAATGCCTGGGGGGGGGGGGGGGGAATATACATTAACAGTGTGAAAGGCAGAACTTAGTTTGGACTCACTATGGAATGATTAAATGTGTTTGGCCATTGATACAATCACTCTTAGTGTCTGCTCTGACATTGTGAAGTACAAGTTGCTATTGAGCTCACTAGAGAAGGTTGAACAGGGAAGCAGATGGGCCAATGACCAAATCTCCATTGGAGAAATAAATGAGAAGCTAACTGAACATGTGTTAGGGTTCATAATCCTGCCTGGTATGAGGCAGTGGGAACCATTTTTTGAGGTCTACTGTCATTTGGAATTATGTAAATGCTGCAACAGTTAAATACAGGTAGTCTTTCACTTACAACAGTTCATTTAGTGACTGTTCGAAGTTATAACTTTGCACTGGAAAAAAGTGATTTATGATCATTTTTCACATGTACAACCATTGCAGCATCCCAATGGTCACATGATCAAAATTCAGATGTTGGCCACTGACTCCTATTTATGATGGTTGCAGTGTCCTGGGTCATGTGATCCCGTTTTGTGACCTTCTGACAAGCAAAGTCAATGGGGAAGCCAGATTCACTTAACAACTGAGTTACTAATTTAACAACTGCAGTGATTCACTTAACAACGGTAGCAAGCAAGGTTGTAAAATGGGGCAAAACTCACTTAACAAATGTCTCACTTAGCCACAGAAATTTTGAGTTCAATGGTGGTCGTAAGACAAGGACCACTGTAAATACTCCCTCACACTGCCTTGTTCAATTCTGTGGCACAATTACAGCTTTTGGGGCCCTGAAATGTGTACAAGACACTTGTAGCAGTAGAATATTTGAGCATGGTGATCTACCTGATTCCATTCAATCTGGATTCTGTCAGCCACAGTGTGGAGGGTAGGGCGTTCCTGAAAGGTTATAGGTGTCTTTGATGGTGGATTCTGGTCGAGAGATAAAGCTGGTTTTGGTGCCCTGATGAAGTACGTTTCTGCAATTGTTATCAATATAGTTGTCTGTGATATCATTTTTTGAATCATCTGAAAAGATTGAGATTTGGGGGCACCATCATGTAATAGTTCTGCTCCTATTTGTGGAATAGGTTCCTGAAAACATTTGGAAATGGCGGCCAGTCTTGCCGTAGTATCACATTCAGTGCTATTTGTTAGCTATCTAAAAACCCTTGAGTATGGTAACCAGGAGATTTGGGGTGAGGTGTCACCAACAGGCTGTCAATATTTAGTTCTGTAAAATGAGAAACAGAAGAGGCCCTGGGGAATTTAATCAGTGCTGGAGTACAGTAGTGAACTGAATGAAGATCTGAATGAAGATCTATACGTTGAAAAAAAATCCTGAAAAGGAGAAAAGTTCAGGGACTCAGTAGTTCCTGGAATTGAAAATTAGGGGAATTGCCTGGGCTGGGCAGAATTGCACTCCCCATGAAAGAACGGGTGTGCAATCTGTAAATCCTTGGATCCATCATTGTTTACTGGAGTCCCGCATGGCTTTCATGATTTAGGAGCACTTATTATCAGCTGAGCTTGATTCATCAACTCTGCTTTGGCTGCTGGTTTTAGTTCATATGTGAGTTTTTCAAAATGGACACAGCAGTTTTTCCCTCCTTAATGCTTCCGAACATGATGAGTTGGTGCATCTAAATCTCCTCTTTCAGAATACCATGCAGAAAGGCTGTAGCAATACCTATGTGCCCACACACAATTCTCTAAATGCTGCTATACTTAGTACAATTGTGATGCTTGCATGTATAACCACTGGCTCAACAACTTCATCATAATCTTCACTGTAACCTACTAATTTGCTACTAATCTTGCTTTATGGGATTGCACATTTCCATGGACATCATGCTGTGTTTTGAAAACCCACTTAGAGCTTATAAGGCTTTCTTAGTTTGGTTGTTCTGTCAGAATTCCTGTTTCCTTTTCTGAAGGATCCCATTCTCCCTGAGCATTCTCCATCCATTTCTGCTGGCAGTCCCTCTACCCCTTTACATTCGCACTTCTTTAGATCTTTGGGATCTTCTTAATTCTGATTCTTTGTCTGGTTCATATTGGATATCAGGAACCCCTTCTGAATCAGATACTCTTTCAAATTAGAATAGGAATAATAGGGCAGTCTATTCTCCAAAGCACCTGAGGGCAGGACAAGAAGCAATGGATGGAAAATAATCAAGGAGAGAAGCAACCTAGAAGTAAAGAGAAATTTCCTGACAGTCAGAACAATTAATCAGTGGAACAACTTGCCTGAAGAAGTTGTGGGTGCTTGAACACTGGAGGGTTTTTTTAAAAAAAATAAGAGATTGGACAATCGTTTGTTTGAAATAGTATAAGGTCTTCTGTTGAGGCAAGGAGTTGGACTAGAAGACCTCCAAGGTTCCTTCCATCTCTGCTATTCTGTATTCTGTATTTTTCTCACTTAGTTTCAGGAACTCCTTCTGACCATCCAACTCTGTGTTCATGTTCAGGACTGGTGTTATTTGTTGCTTCCCTTTAAGAGCTCCCTGGGTAGATCCAGGTGTGTTACTGGGGAAACTAGTATAAGTTTGCTGAGAATGCGGCATCAGGAGTAAACCAGGCCATTGCCAGTATATGAGACTCCTGGCTTCACATATGAACAGTCTTTCCTACAGACTTGGTTTCTCTGCATCATCATTTGCATGAATCAATCATATGAAAGTGAGTCAGGTAATTTTTCCTAAACCTACTGCTGGGTTTGAGAGAGAACTACTTAAAATATAGCTGAATCAAGTGAAATGCAATTACAGCAGGCTTTAGTTCTTCATTTCTTGATGTCTATGAAGGGATATAAGTAAATCTGATATTGTCCTGATGTTTTCTCTCAAAAAATGTGCTGGATGGAGAAGCCATGAAAAAAAATAAAATAAAATTGGATTGGGCCACTGAAGAGACCACTGTGGGTCAAACTGAACTGGCCACTGGCTGTACAACTGACCCAGACTCTCTTAAAGATTTAGGTGGACATTTTACTCATCTCAGGACTGTATAGTATTCCTTGATCCTTCTTACATCCCTAGTAGGTATGACTATATCTGATTTAATTGTCTACTTTTGTTGAGTGAATGTTTAAAAATAATTTCTTAATGGATTTTGTCCATTTTTGGCATAATTTGTGTTCAGCGTTAATCTGAACCAGGTGATAGATCACCCCCGCCCCCGCTTTCTAGTTGGAAAAATGGCACATGGCTTACTTTTATTCTCTCTTCAACTTGATGGCAGCCAAAAGTGTTGGAAAATAACCCTTACACCCAGGACCAGCATTTGGGTTGATGGAAACAGGAGTTCAACACATCCTAGCATCCTTTTACATTTTATTTATTTATTGACTTGTATACTCCTTCAATCAAAACTGATTTCTGTGCAGCGTAGAATTCACTCTCTCTTAAACCAAACATATAAAGGAAAACAATATTTCACTGTTCTTCTGCTATCTTCTATCCCACTCCCACATTTCTCCTAGAAAGTTCTGTGAAATAGCAATAGCACTTAGACTTATATACCACTTCACAGTGCTTTACAGCCTTCTCTAAGCAGTTTACAGAGTCAGCATATTGCCCCCAACAATCTGGGTCTTCATTTTAGGTATCAAATGGGTACTTTTCAGGCTTCTGTTCTCATGATAAAGATAGGGGGAGTGGTAGTCATTTGGAAATCAATCATCTATTGCAGTCTTCTCCCAAATCTCTTCTGTGTCTGTTCTGACCCATTCTTTTGTCTTAACCCCACTTTAACTAAAAAGCTCTTCCCTGTTTTTTCCCATATTGGTCTGCTGTGGTTTTTCTCACCCCACATTTGAACGTTCTAAAGAGCATTATGCTAAGGAGTAAGTGATGCATTATTCCAAGAAGCATGACATAGGTAGATCTGAAACCAACCCCATTCCCTTGAAGCAGCAGGACTCCTGACACTCTTCAGGTTGTTGTGAGAGAGGTGAGAGATAGTGACAAGTTACAATCAGGCAACAAAGCAATCGCTGGTCATGCATCTCATTGTATCACTATGGTGGTTAGAATGCAGTACTGTAGGCTAACTCACTGCTCACTCCAGGAGTTCAATTCTCACCCGCTCAAGGTTGACTCAGCCTTCCATCCTTCCAAGGTAGGTAAAATGAGGACCCAGATTGTTGGGGGCAATACGCTGACTCTGTAAACTGCTTAGAGAGGGCTGTAAAGCACTGTGAAGCAGTATATAAGTCTAAGTGCTATTGCTATTTTTTGCAATACTGGACAGAAGGTTGATGGATATTCACAGCAGCTTTCTCTTCACCCACTGAAGTCTTCCCTAGTTGTCCACCTTCCCTTCCATTCTAAACAAGCAGCCAGAGCAGTCTTCAAACTGCTTCGCTTTTAGCTCTGGATGTTACAAAGCAAATAATAAACAAATAAAAACGCTTTATAAAGATAAAGGTAACATCTATGGTAAAGTCTATAAAAATGATAAAGGTAACTTCTCTTTTACCTTTGGTTCTACTGGCCACACAGACCCATCTAAGTAATTTTCTTCGCAATGATATGGAAGTGGTTTGCCACTGCCTTCATCCAGGATGTTTCCTCAGCCATTCTTGGCATATCTGGTGGTCTCCCATCCAACTGCTAACCAGGTCCAATCCTGTTTAACTTTGCAAGCTCAGGCAAAGTTGTCCACGTATTCCTATCTAGCTGAGCATTTGTTATGCTATAAACACCAAAAAGAGCAAACTTGTTCAACTTTCAAAATAATGCTTAAGGAAAAAGAAACTGTTTTGGGCTCTTTGGTTTGGCTTGTGGTCAATTTTTTTCTCTCCTCCTTGTAAGCTGATGAGCAATCACTTCTAAGAGCTTCCCTTGACCTCTGGGACAGCTACTGCTGAATTAAAGTGGAATGATTATGGTGTCTCACTTGAAACCATTAAAGATTCAGCCCTGTCTAGAGTGAATTGCAAGACTCACTGTCAGGAGGATTTAACCCTAATGCACAAATTGTGGTATGGTTATTTTCAGGTGCTGGCAATGTTATGGGTACTCATACAAGCATGTCTATATGATAGAAGCACTGAAGCACATTGCTCCAGCCCAACAAAACACAAAAATAGAACTACTTTGGCTGAGAGCAATATGTTAGGACTACTTCAGGATATTGGATTTCATGGCACCCATGACACCTTTTCCTGCATAGTTGGCCAACTCTCAATCATGACATCTTGACAAACGTATCTTGTCTTTTATGTACATTGAGAGCATATGCACCAAAGACAATTCCTTGTGTGTCCACTCACACTTGGCCAATAAATAATTCCTATTCTGTTCTGTTCTATTCTATTCTATTCTATTCTATTCTATTCTATTCTATTCTATTCTATTCTATTCTATAGTTGGGACCCAAGGGAGCTTCTCTTTCAGATTTTGACAGATGGGGAGAAGTCATTGGGAGAAGTAGTCCTACAGAGGCTCAGGTCCATAGCCATGATGGGCTTTAAAGATGATAAATAGCATCTTTAATTGCCCATAGAATCAAACTGGCAGTTTTCAGAGCAGAGATGTCAACTTCGTGAGTGGGGCAAAGGGAACATTGTTCCCTTCATGGTGCTGCGTTGTTGCTGTGTTATAACAACAATGGGACAATTAATGCAGAAGAACTTTTAGTCTGCTTTGTGTAAGCAGAATCCAATTTGTTGAGGCGATACTTGTACAGAATTGAAACAAAGATTTCTTGTATGTACTGGTTAAAAGTCTACACTAGTAGAAGAATAATGTTGGATGCTTTGCAAATACAAAGGATCCAATACAGGAGAAAATTTATAGCTCAGAGTTAAAATGAAGGGTCCTTGGTGCTCTCTGAGCTTGCTTGTTTTCTTGCAGACATTTCATTACCCAAACTCGGTACCTTCATCAGTTCTGGCTGATGATGATGTTATCTAGTTTGGGTAATGAAATGTCTTGAAGAAAACAAGCAAGCTCAGAGAGCACCAAGGACCCCTCAGATACAAGGATCAGCAATAACAGTCCAAACATTTCTTTAACCCCACCCTCACCAATATTTTATTCTCTTTCTCCTCTCCAAATTATTTTTGCATTGTTTACAACTTACTGTGCTTCTGCAACACTGCCAAAAAGGTGCATCAGATCTGTTTTACATATCTCTTATAACTGTACAACCTAGAAAACATTTCAAAAAGACAAATGAATGCATCATCTTTCTATTTTTTCTTTTCTTTTTTTCCCCTTGTACTTGCAGAAGCTGGATTGAGTCTAAAAGGCCATTTCAGGCAGGATCTAATTTTGGCTGTAATACTGCTGCACTCAGTGACCTCCTGGGGCAGGAAAGCCAGAGGTAGAAGGGTGGAGAAATGTACGAAGACAACAGTCCATCATCTCCCGTAGCTACGCATACAAAACCCAGCCACCTAGTGCAGCAAAATAGTTTCCCTGCCTTTATCTGATGGAGACTGAGTGCCGATTCTTGTCATTGAAAAGGTATTTGCAAAATGATTTGAGTAAGAAAGCAACAGGCATTTCCAGGCCACAATTTGCTTCAAGGAGATGTGCATAAAATTTTGATGATTATTTTAAGGCCTCCAAGTTTGTGTCATACGCGAGCTTTCCAAATAAATTACTGCAGCCATTTAAAAAAACAAAACAAAACAACAGGAATCAATGACAGCAATAAATAGAAGGATGTGCATTTCAAACAAATTTATGTCTTCCTTCTAACAGTCCTGCAATATTCAGTCATCATGTATTTGGAATGTGGTCATATTTTTTGACTGCTCGAAGGCTCCAATTACATAGAAATGGCTGCATATTAATTTGTGTATTCCTACAACAGGTCATGTAACCATCCCCATTTAAACAGACCCAAAGCTAAGATTGTAACAAAAGGTGATTGCATTTGCAGGCAAAGGGGAATTTTCACTCAGAGGTTTTGTACTACCTACTCAGTGGTGAGTTGCTACCGGTTCTCCCCGGTTCGTGTGAGCCAGTAGCGGAGTTGGTGTGGTGAGAGCGAACCGGTTCTCTCTGATGATTAGTTTGGCCTCCCGCCTGCCCCTGCGTTATACGTACCTTATATTTGGTTGTTTTTAGCCCAGCTGAAAGGCGCTGCAGAGGGGATTGCCGCGTCTCAGCTGTTCCTTAATACCTTGTGCTTGCGCAGAGTGCAAGTTTGGCGTGTGTGCGAGTGAAGCGAGCATGCACGCATGAAGTGAAATGAAGTGAAGTGAACCGGTGGTAACACTGGTTGAAACCCACCACTGCACCTGCTCAAGGTCTTTTGCCCTGAGGATGAAAACCCCTTACAGCAATTGCTACATTTGACAGGACTATTAGCCAAACGTTTCTGTGTAATGGCTGCCATTTCCCGAAGATCTGCTACATAAAGTGTGGGAAATCTGGGCTCTGTGCAGGTGTTGTTTGACTACAGTTCCCAGCACTTCTCATTGTTGACCATGTTGGCCCAAGGTTCTTCCATTGAAAAACCAAGTTGCCTGCATTTTGATATGAAATTCCAAGACTTTGAGGACAACTGGAATCTGTGTTTGAGAAAGACCTTAGTTTAATGTGATAATCAATTTTACTGTTGTGGGCCACAGAGCTGGCAGCGGAGTTGGACAGTGTTGAGGCTGAGGACGAACATGGGCCAGTCCTGGAGGCTGGGGAAGGCCCGGATGAGGGCTCTGCGTCAGAGGCAGAGATGGGGCCAGGGCCATCGGGGAGTGAGGTGTGGACTCCAGAGTGAGGCAGAGGAACAGGAGGAGCCTGTTCCTAATACAAGCATGAGAAGAACTGCCAGAAGGCAAGAGCAGCTCAAGCAAAGAGGACAACTCCGGAGTAGGGCCAAGAGATTATTGGCCCCTCCCATAAGGCTTAAAACAGACCAGCAATGGCGTTTGGGCTTTGATGGAAAACAACGTTGGTAGCTTCGTCTTCTTCTTCGTCTACGTCTTGAATTTATTTTTGTATCTGTGACTTCTGAATGTTTGCCAAGAAAGGCCTTTGGCAGTTTGCCTAATTGGACTAAGGTTTGCGATAGGACTGAGGAATTTGTGTTGGGAGGAATTTGCTTTAATTTAGTTGAACGATGCTGGGAATGAAGTAATTCTCAGTTGTTTGAATAAAGTTTGTTTGTTTTTTCACTGACTGATTTTCCTACTACTTACTTGGGCCTGGGTCACAACATTTACCTCTCAGTGTGGGTGACAATAGGTCCAAGACCTTTTTTTTTCATCATATAATTCCATTAGAAGCACCCAGTGCTTCTTCTTAGTATAGCACATCTGGTCCAAGTGGACACCAATGACCTACCCTGTTGAGCTGGGCCCCTTTTTCTGGATCTGTCTGTCTGAATGGCTGTGCGTTAGTCCTTTGGGAAGATAGGTTGCATCTGACCATACCGTGCTGGCTAAAGTACTGTAATTAGAACCACTATTGTTAACTTTCCACATAGGAGTAGGGGATCACCCAGAAGTAGAAGGGATTTCATTGACATACAGTTTGTGTGATTAGGTTGAGAATTTGTTATCCTTGCACTCCACCATTGTTATAGCATAAGGTTGCACAACATAGGGGAAAAAAATCTTTAAAATGCTTAAAATATTATGCATTATGCAAAATATTATGGTTTGGCTTCAAATTAAATGTATAATTTCTCAGCCCAAGACAATGCTAATACGAAGCCATCTAGGAAGAATTGCAATAGCAATAGCACTTAGACTTATATACCGCTTCATAGTGCTTTATAACCCTCTCTAAGCGGTTTATACAGTCAGCATATTGCCACTAACTATCTGGGCCCTCATTTTACTGACCCCAAAAGGATGGAAGGCTGAATATTGTGCCTTGAGTAAAATTAGTGACCTTTGACCTCTCCCTGCCTGGGAGAAGATTTGTCTTCAGGATTGGAAGACTGAAGACTCATCCTTGACCTGCTCATCGGTCAGATATCCAAGAACCCTTGCTTCCCATTCAAGCAGGTTATTAATGAAGACCGATCTAGACATTTATGTGACTATGGCTTCTATGGTTCTCACCTCTCATCCCTTGTAAACCCAAGGAAGGGCCTTTCTTTCTCTCTAATGATGTGATCTGCTTTGGGAGACAATAACTGTGTGGAATAAAGGTGCAGCAGAAATCATGTAGGAAAATCACGCAACAGCGTGCAGGTAAGTTCCAGTGAAATGAATATAACTTAGCAATGATTCACTTTTCCCGAGTATGACTAATTTTGGATGCAACCCAGCAGGTCTTATCTAAAACCCTGTGCAAATAAAGGCTGCCATTGCATAAGCCAGAAAACACGAGCGTGATAATTATATTCTAAAAGTCTCCCCCACCCCCAGTATGATTTCACTGTCAGCTAAGACAAACTCTCGGGATCCCAGTGTTACTGTACAGAGTGGATTATTTCACAGATTGTACTTTCCATATAAATGTGGCTAGTCCTTAGCGTTCCCGGATTCTGTGAGGCCATATGCAAGTGTAAGACAGGGGCTGAGGAGAAAGAAGTATCTTCCATACAACAATGAATCTGAGAAATAAGCAGCAGCAAACAAAGTGGAAATATCCCTTTAAGAATGCAAAAGGTTTCAACTGGAGAAGAAATTGTTAATATATCTTAGGTGTAACACAGACTTTGCTCTGTGGGAGTCAGCTTGTGTTAGCAGACACTTTTGGAACTGAAGAAGAATAAATCACTTGAAAAAAAAATTGTCCTGGACCAATAATCTTTTACAATTTTTGCTACCTTCAAAATGAAAAAAAGGCCTTTTGACATTTTTTTAGGGATGTCTTTTTTGTATGATAATCAAGGGTGGGTGCTATAGGTTTGCCCGGGTTCAGGAGAATCTGTAGCTAATGTTATGGTGGTTTGGAGAACCTCCAAATCCCATCCCTGGCTGGCCCACTCCACTCCACCCCTCCCCACCCCACCCCTCCCCTCCCAGGAGTCTCCGTGTGGCCCGTTTTAAATGCGAGGTAAGTGCAGGGCCCACGCAGAGGCTCGGAGAGGGGGAAAAAACGGGCTTCCTGGAAGCTCCGGAGGCCCTCCAGAGCCCGGGGGAGGCAGTTTTCACCCTCCCAGAGACTTGAGGAAATCCTCCAGAGCCTGGGGAAGGCAAATCCCCTCCCCCAATCATGGTGTAGGAGGCTGACTAGGCCATGCCCACCATGGCCACGCCCACCCACCAACAGGGCAGACAACCCATTGCTGAAATTTTTGAAGCCCAACCCTGATGATAATATTGAAAAGGTTATGTCTATGAGTGCAATAAAAATTTGATTTGATGATTTTCATGGACCAATGATTTTTGAAATCATTGCCTTTAAATATACTGGTAATAACCTTTCAAATATATATACCGGTAATATTTTATTTATTTATTTATTTGATTTGATTTTTATACCGCCCTTCTCCAGCAGGTCTCAGGGCGGTGAACAGCCAAGGTAAAACATAGCATACAAAATTTAAAACAATTTAAAAGATATTAAATAGTTTCGGCCCACAATTTAAAAACACCTCAATAAAATCAATTACGAATTAAAACCGAAAGATGGGATCAAGCCAGCCCGGCTAGATGAAGTAAGTGAGTTCTAAGGGCCCGACGAAAAGTCCGGAGATCTGGGTTCATACGTATCTCTGGGGGTAGGTCGTTCCACAGGGCGGGTGCTGCCACAGAGAAGGCTCTCCCCCTGGGGGTCGCCAGCCGACATTGTCTGGCCAACGGCACCCTGAGGAGGCCCTCTCTGTGCAAGCGTACTGGCCAGTGGGAGGCTATTGGCGACAGAAGGCGGTCTCGTAGATACTCAGGCCCTAAACCATAGAGTGCTTTAAAGGTAGTCACCAACACCTTGAAGCGCACCCGGAAGACCACCGGAAGCCAGTGCAGCTCGCACAGGAGGGGTGTCACATGGGAGCGCCCCGTCGCTCCCATAATCCCCCGTGCAGCCGCATTCTGGACCAGTTGGAGCCTCCGGGTGCACCCCAAGGGGAGCCCCATGTAGAGAGCATTGCAGTAGTCCAGGCAGGAAGTGACGAGTGCTTGAGTGACTGTGCATAAGGAGTCCCGATCCAGAAAGGGACGCAACTGGCGTATCAGGCGAACCTGGTAAAAAGCTCCCCTGGCCACGGCTGTCATATGCTCTTCTAAAGATATCCGTGCATCCAGGAGGACACCCAAGTGGGCCAATGACTTGCCCCCAATAACCAGAGATGGCACCAGCTGGCTGTATCAGGACGCCAGAAGCCACAGCCACTCGGTCTTGGAAGGGTTGAGTCAGAGCCTGTTTCTCCCCATTTAGGCCCGCACGGCCTCCAGGCACCAGGACATCACTTCAAGGGCATCATTGGGGTGGCCTGGGGTGGAGATGTACAGCTGAGTGTCATCAGCATACTGATGGAACTCCACCCCAAATCCATGGATGATCTCACCCAGCGGCTTCACATAAATGTTGAACAGGAGGGGCGAGAGGACCGACCCCTGCGGCACCCCACAAACAACCGCTGCCCCCCTGCCAACCGCTGCCCCCCTGCCAACACAGATTGCGACTGGTCAGAGAGATAGGAGGAGAACCACCGCAAAATGGTGCCCCCCACCCCCAACCCCTCCAACCGGTGCAGCATGATAACATGGTCGATGGTATCAAAAGCCACTGAGAGATCTAACAGGACCAGGATAGAGGAGCAACCCCTAGCCCGAGCCCTCCAGAGATCATCCACCAATGCGACCAATGCCGTTTCCGCGCTGTGCCCAGGCCTGAAGCCGGACTGGAGCAGATCTAGATAACTTTTCCAAAGAGAATAACCACCAAAAAGTGACTTCAAAAACCTTTATTTTTTAAATATATTCTTTAAAAAAAAGAAGAAAAGAAATGCAGAATATAAATCATGAGTACACCAGAAATGTTGCAGCAGTCCTGTAGAAACTGGTGTGGCTGTTTAGGAATTTGATATTTTCCATTATCACATTCAAGTGCCTAGCTTTTATAAAGGCACACATACATTTCAAGCGTGTTTCCTAAACATATTATGTATTTATATACTGCTTCCTTAATATTTAATAGCTTCTCATATACAACATTTTATTCTTTTTTTTTTATAACCACCCTGTGAAATAGGCTGATGTCACTGTTTTCCAGCTTGTAAATTATGGGTCAGCTCATAAACAATCATCTGCTTTTATCTAGATAAGATTTAACTCATCCTGGACCTTCTCTTGCATATAGTTTACATGAACTTCACGTTCCTATCAATCTGGGTTATCAACCTGTAGCTTCCCTGAAGTGCAACTGCCAGCAGCTTCAGATAGCATGCCCAATGTTCAGAGAAGCTGAGGGGGAAAAGATCAGAAACATCAGGAAGCTCTCAAGTTGCTCGCTTTCTCAAAACAGTGAAGAAAATGTGGACAGTAGACTGATATTCCAGGTGGATATGATTTTTTTTGAACAACCTCATTAATGAATGAATTAGCTGAGATACGAAAAGGAAGGGGATCCTGGAACTGTTTATTTACCTATTCTTTTTTTTTTTAAAAAAACTAAAATTTAATCTACTTTTTTGCAATCATAACAGGGCTGAAATCAAGCAGGTTCTGACAGGTTCTGGAGAACCGGTAGCGGAAATTTTGAGCAGTTCGGAGAACCAGCAAATACCACCTCTGGCTGGTCCCAAAATGGGGTGGGAATAGAGATTTTGCAATATCCTTCCTCCAGGAGTGGGGAGGGAATGGGGATTTTGCAGTATCTTTCCCCTGGAGTGGGGTGGGAATGGAGATTTTGCAGTATCCTTCCCCTGCAATGCCCACCAAGCCACGCCCACCAAGCCACACCTACAGAACCGGTACTAAAAAAAATTGGATTTCACTACTGAATCATAACATAATAAACTCTCCAAAATGGGATGAAATATTTAATAATGTCAATAATTCAGAATAATAATAAACAGGCGTAGCTCATGAAAAATCTGGATGACGTGCTACGTCCTGACCTGAGGTAAAAATTGTAAAAGGTTTGGTACCAGTGGTAACTAAATACAAAGGGAGTCCCACAGCTGGAATTTCCACTGAACACACCAGATAGTATATTTATCAGATTTGCAGCATTGTGATGTGGGGCAGGGGTGGGTTCTACTTACCTTTACTGCCAGTTTACAACGGGACCACGTGTTTCTGCGCATGCACAGAAGCTTCCTGACAACATCCGGGTTGATGGGCAGAGCCTCCCGCTGTTTTTATTATCTGTTCTTGTGAACTGGTCCGAACCGGGGGCAACCCACCACTGATGTGGGAACGCTCTGGCTTGCTTCTCTCTCTCTCTCTCTCTCTCTCTCTCTCTCTCTCTCTCTCTCTCTCTCTCTCTCTCTCTCTCTCTCTCTCTCTCTCTCTCTCTCTCTCTCTCTCTCTCCCTCCCTCCCTCCCTCCCTCCCTCCCTCTCCCTCTCTCTCTCTCTCTCTCTCTCTCTCTCTCTCTCTCTCTCCATTCAAAGTTACAACAGCACTAAAAAAAAAGTGACATGACCATTTTTCACACTGGCAACCATTGCATGACGACCTTATGGTCATGTGATCAAAATTCAGATGCTTGGCTTATATTGCTGACTGTTGCAGCATCCTGGGATCATGTCATCCCCTTTTGCGACCATCTGACAAGGAAAATCAATGGGAAAACCACTTTCACTTAACAACTTAACATGTTCAGTTAGCACCTGTACCACTAACTTGAGAACTGCCATGATCCACCTAAGAACTGTGGCAAGAAAGATCATAAAATGGGGTAAAATTCACTTAACAAATGTCTCATTTAGCAACAGAAATGTTGGGCTCAATTGTGGTCATGAGTCAAGGACTACCTGTATTGATAATTTGGACTGCTTGTTTGCTGCCCTATCCCCAAGCACTCCTTCCAAGGGGCCATTTTAGAGGTCCTTCAGTTTCGAGGCCCTCGATTCTGCCTTGAGGTCCTCCTTTAACTCCATTTCATGCTTCAGTTCCTCCGCTGTGTTTGTCTCCTGCCAAAAGGCAAGGAAAAAGAGATACACTAGTACTTGCTTGTTGGTTGAAATGCTAAAGTAAATCTGGTGCAGCCAGGAGAGCGCTAATAGTGATGCCCCAAATCTTGTAACACCAGATAATTTAGGATTTGGAGGTTTGAGGAGTTTTTTGTTTTTAGTAGAAATACACTGTACCCTCAGAGATTTCACAAGGAGATGAGATCTGCAAATTCTTTTACTTCCTTTAAGGTCATGAGGAAAATCAGCTGTGCCTTTCCTTTAGGGAGAGTGACTCATTACGTGATAATTACACCTCAGTGGGATGCCTTTCCCCCTGTAATTTTCCCACTTTAATTCAGAGGGCTTCTTTAGGGCTCAAAAAAAAGGGCAGGGCACTTCCCAACAGCTGTCCAGTTGTAACTCTGTCCTTTCATTTCAGCACGTTGGGAGTGTACAAACCAAGGCTGAAGCATCACTTAGTACACCTCTTCTTAATTAGGGCTGCTGCAGGGTTTCTATCTTGCTTCTTTTAAAGGGTCGAACTGGTCTCGCCGGTGCGAACCTCAAGAAAAGATTTTCACACATCACACTGGTGTATTGTTCAGGTCAGAAAGCCAAGGATTCACAACTTTTTTTTCCTGATTGTCCTTTCAGAACAATTCACAATTTCTGATTGTCCTTTCCCTTCCACTCATTTTTGTCTTTCTCCATTTCTCCTGCACATGTAAAACTGAGACATCTGTAACAGTGGTGAAATCCAAATTTTTTTACTACCGGTTCTGTGGGCGTGGTTTGATGGGCATGGTGTGGCTTGATGGGTGTGGCTGGTGGGCGTGGCAGGTAAGCATATTGCAAAACCTCCATTTCCACCCCACTCCAGGGGAAGGGTACTGCAAAATCTCCATTCCCACCCCAGTCCAGGGGAAGGATACTGCAAAACCCGCATTCCCTCCCCACTCCTGGGGGAAGGATATTGCAAAATCTCCATTCCCACCCCACTCTGGGGCCAGCCAGAGGTGATATTTGCCAGTTGTTGGAACTGCTCAAAATTTCTGCTACCGGTTCTCCAGAACCTATAAGAACCTGCTGGATTTCACCCCTGATCTGTAACAAATCTATGACAATGATGACAACAAATCTAAGGTACTATTTCAACAAATAGGAATGGATAACACATCTCTATTAGAATTTCTTGCTCAGCAAGAAAAATAATAGGAATGGATGATTTGCCATTATTTATTATTATTATTATTTATCATATTTGTATACCGCCCTACTCCCGAAGGACTCAGGGCGGTGAACAGCCAAGATAAAATACAAAGACATAAAAAAATTAAAAAACCATTAAAAACAGATTAAATAATTTAGGCTCAGAAAACAAATTAAAACATCCAATTTATCTAAAAAACATTTAAAAACCAATTTAAAAGCCAATTTAAAAGCCAATTTAAAAGGGAGAGTTAGGCCAGACCAGCCTGTTGGAATAAAAACGTTTTTAGGGCGCGGCGGAAGATGCGTAAGTCTTGGATCCTCCGTATCTCCAGGGGGAGCTCGTTCCAGATGGCAGGTGCCCCCACAGAGAAGGCTCTCCCCCTGGGGGCCGCCAGTCGACATTGTTTGGCCGACGGCACCCTGAGGAGCCCCTCTCTATGAGAGCGAACTGGTCGGTGAGAGGCTACTGATGGCAGAAGGCGGTCTCGTAAGTATCCTGGTCCTGAGCCATGGAGCGCTCTAAAGGTGGTAACCAAAACCTTGAAGCGCACCCGGAAGACCACTGGGAGCCAGTGCAGCTCACGCAGGAGGGGGGTCACATGGGAGCGCCACATCGCTCCCATCACCACCCGCGCAGCCTCATTCTGGACCAATTGGAGCCTCTGGGTGCTCCTCAAGGGGAGCCCCATGTAGAGAGCATTGCAATAATCCAGGCGTGAGGTGACAAGGGCGTGAGTGACCGTGCGTAATGAGTCCCGATCCAGAAAGGGACGCAACTGGCGAATCAGGCGAACCTGATAAAAAGTCCTCCTGGCCATGGCCGCCATATGCTCTTCTAAAGACAGCCACGAGTCCAGGAGGACGCCCAAGTTGTGAACCCCATCTGTGGGGGCCAACGACTCGCCCCCAATAGTCAGAGATGGCGCCAACTGACTATATCAGGACGTCGGAAACCACAGCCACTCGGTCTTGGATGGGTTGAGCCTGAGTCTGTTCCTCCCCATCCAGATCCGTACAGCCTCCAGGCACCGGGACATCACCTCGAGGGCATCATTGGGGTGGTCTGGGGTGGAGATGTACAGCTGGGTGTCATCAGCGTACTGATGGTACTTCACCCCAAAACCACGGATGATCTCACCCAGCGGCTTCACATAAATGTTGAACAGAAGGGGCGAGAGGACCGATCCTTGCGGCACCCCATATACAAGGGGCCTCGGGGTCGACCTCTGCCCCCCTGTCAACACAGACTGCGACCGGTCGGAGAGAAAGGAGGAGAACCACTGTAAAACAGTGCCCCCCACCCCCAACCCTTCCAACCGGTGCAACATGATACCATGGTCGATGGTATCAAAAGCTGCTGAGAGGTCTAATAGGACCAGGACAGAGGAGCAACCCCTGTCCCGAGCCCTCCAGAGATCATCAACCAATGAGACCAATGCTGTCTCTGTGCTGTACCCAGGCCTGAAGCCCGACTGGAACGGATCTAGATAAGTCGATTCATCCAGGTACTGAAGCAGCTGTTGTGCAACCACACTCTCAACAACCTTTGCAACAAAGCGAAGATTGGAGACAGGACGATAATTTGCTAACACAGCCGGGTCCAGGGAGGGCTTCTTGAGGAGGGGCCTCACCACTGCCTCTTTCAAATTAAATGTCAGTTGAATGGGGATGGGGGATGCTGGTGATCGAAAACATGGATCTGGGAAGTTCCATTTGATATGTGAGCTATGGGTTATCATAGCTGGTTTAGCACCATGTACAAACTCTGGTTGTCTGACTTACAACCTGGGAAGCTGATCTGGGAAACTGCAACCCAAAATGAGCTCTCCTTTGACTAAATCCCATTGTACTTACTATTATTTACTTCTGACTAAATATGCAGAGGATCATGCTGTAATTTTCGAAGCAATAGGCTCCAGGTTTTTAGTAGAACTCCAGCCTCTTCAGAAAATTATAGTGTTCATTAAGCCAATTTCAACCATTAAACCAATTTTGAATTTGACATAATTATACAATGCAGAGATACATTCTTAAACCCTGGATTTCCCATAGTAGAACTCTATCCTGGAACTAAGGCAAACTGCTTTGAGAGGGAAACTCCTTGTGTTAAATATGAAATAAAGAATATGTGCAAACTGCCAGACGTGAATAGGAGTGGAAAATACAGACATATCCTCAAGTGCTGATTAATGCATTAATAAATAATAGGGCTTGTTAACTGGATGCAAATTTGGGAGTGAACAAATCAATTGTGAGTCAACAATCTTTCCCCCCCTGTGTTAAGTACCTTGGAGTCATCTACAAAGCTTTAGATGTTTGGCTACCATGGAAACCACTCACTGCATTCCATTATACGGGGTAGTCTGGAATGCAAGAGCGATCTCTTACCTTTGCAGTTTGTACAGGTGGGCCTTCTGTGCTGAACAGAATGATGATGCAGGCAAGCTACCATAAGAAACCATGCACTTTAAAAAGGTTCTTTCAACTCAGCGAAAACAAACTGCATTTGAGAAGGCATATATTCCAAGTTGGTCTGTCACTATTTTCCCTCCTTCCTAGCAATTGCTGTTAATTTGGGAAGTCCATCTTCAGAGTTCGGAAGACACTAGCTAATATGGCACGTCTCATAGTGTGGTCTGCCTTGTTTCGATTTAGCATGCTGCATAATCTAAGGGATGCGGTCGCTCAGTGGCTAAGACGCTGAGCTTGTCAATCGAAAGATCGGCAGTTCAGCAGTTCGAATCCCTAGTGCTGCGTTAACGGGGTGAGCTCCCATTACTTGTCCCAGCTTCTGCCAACCTAGCAGTTTGAAAGCATGTAAAAAATGCAAGTAGAAAAATAGGGACCACCTTTGGTGGGAAAGTAACAGCGTTTCGTGCGCCTTTGGTGTTTAGTCATGCCGGCCACATGACCACGGAGATGTCCTCGGACAGCGCTGGCTCTTCGGCTTTGAAGCAGGAGATGAGCACCACCCGCTAGAGTCGGGAACGACTAGCACATATGTGCGAGGGGAACCTTTACCTTTGCCTTTATAATCTAATCACTGTGGACCAAAAACTAGGGTTTATGGCTCATCATTAAGTTGGGCCCTTGCCCTTGTGGTTTATTTAACAAAACATGGTCAAGAAAGCAAGGCATAGAGCAGAGTTGGCACCTAGCCAGTAAAGAAATCAAGTAGGCTTGTACAAGGCAACCATCCTTTGATGGTTGCCTTATAACATAAGATACTTTGTGCTGCTTCAGAGGCCTCCTGTGAACACCACAGCTATCTGGAAGAAATAACAGAAGGCCCCGGATGGTTTTTTTTTTTTTTAAGAGGCAGAGATCTTGGGCTTCCCAAAATCATTTCAAAGAGGGATCTCAAAGGTGCTTTCTTTTTCTTCCTTGTGGAATAAGAAGAAAATGTTTCGCTTCTCATCCAAGAAGCTTCATCAGTTCTGATGGCGGGAGGATCGAAAGATAGGTACGGACAATTGAGATGGATGGTGGGGGGATGGAAGAATAGACTCTGATATGGTGGAAGGGAAGGGATGGAAGGATTGCACTTCTTTGCAGTCATCTGGTCATTGGCACTTTTCCTGAGAGTTCTTGAGGCACTTAGGGGTTTATTTTTGTCCTCAGGGTGCAATTGGTTGTGGAATCTTCTTAGAACTGCAAGGGTTGTGTTGTAAACTGGAGATAGGTGGTGTCTTATTCCTCCCTCTCTGTTGAGGGAGGTGTGTTCAATTCTAGCATAATGGCTGGGGATGTCTTCATACATATCTGGGTTACACACATCTTCAAAGGGATGCTCTGCTTTGATAAACTTTCAAAGGAAACACCCTTTTGAAACATCTCTGAGAAGCATCATATTTCCTTGATTCTGAGCATAGCAATGGCAGGCCCTTTGCTCAGCCAAAGTGGCTTTTGTCTATGCTCAAGAGGTCAGGTCCTCCACTCCCCATGCTTCTTCAGTCTGAACAATATGCCTCCTTGAAGTAGATCATCTATTTACAAAAGCTTAATGTAAGTGCCCCAGCAAAAGTGAGAAAACAAAACTAGGCTCTTCCCAGGCCTATTTTGGAAACATGCTTAATGACTGTAGTCAATCTCCAAAAAACACACATGTAGTAAATGGTGAGTTAAAATGTACGATGTCATGCTAAAGTTATTTTAGAATCTTCTCTATCAAAAACAACTTCTTCCTAAATTGTGTTTTCATAGGGAGTAGCCTGACAAGGCATTTATTTGGTTTTCATGGGAGTGTCAAAATAATGCTGTGAATTCTTCCCGCTGAAAATAGAAATTCATACTCCCAAGTGATGATGAAATAACATCTTCATATAAGAGAATTCTTAAGTGTAAAATGAAAAATAAACACAGCCTCAGCAACACTTTCCCTATAGGACAAGGCCTATTGCTCTTCCATTGTAGCTCATACCAGATGGTTTTGAACCAGCCTAAATTGATGCCTCCCATTCACTCCCCTTAACTCTGTGACTGGGATGAATCTAAGAAATGCCGTGAGGAGCTGACATTCCATGGTTTGTTGCTCTTCTTCCTATTCAGACAATATAGGTAACCACAAAACGTTTTCCTTTGAATGTGTTTTAAAATGTCCAAAGATGATGACCTCTTGCTAATTTGCAAGTCCGCTGAAGATGCTTCTTTTAGTAATTCTGTCTTAGCATTTATCCACACTGCCTAGTTACTGTTCTGTACAATAGTACAATTATTGTAACTTTTTCCTTATAAATAAATGTGCGCTTGTTCAAAATCCAGCAGAAATTTAAGAGGTTTTAAATTACTATTTTTCTTTCTCTGGCTTTTCTACTTTTCCCTGTGCTTCTTTTTCTGAACTCTAGTGTTGTACCATTTCATTGTTTTTTTTCCTAACTGGATGGGTTTACCCTTAGCTCCCAAATAACCCTGTTGGATGAAATGCCCATCTGTGTTCAGTTCCAAGTGGGAAGAAATACACTAGAAACATGGAGACTGCTTGGAAAGATGGTTTAATGGTGGACAGGATCACATGGTTTGAGGTCCTGGGCAAAAAGAGCACATGGATGTGTGTGTGTGAGAGAGAGATTTATACACTCTCTTGGGCGTTGAATTTTAGCCTCCTGTTCCTGTGGCAAGCTATTGGCTGCTGTAGCAGAGGTGGGTGTCAGCAGGTTCTGACCAGTTCTGGAGAACTGATAGCAGAAATTTTGAGTAGTTCAGAGAACTGGTAGTAAAAATTCTGATTTTTACTACCCGCCCCCCATCTATTCTCTGCCTCCCAAATCCCAGCTGATCGGGAGGAAATGGGAATTTTGCAGTAACCTTCCCCTGGAGTGGGGTGGGAAGGGAGATTTTACAGTATCCTTCCCCTGGAGTGGGGTGGGAAGGGAGATTTTACAGTATCCTTCCCCTGGAGTGGGGTGGGAATGGAGATTTTATAGTATCCTTCCCCTGCCACACCCACCAAGCCATGCCACACCCACCCAGCCACACCCACAGAACCGGTAGTATAAAATTTTGAAACCCACCACTGTGCTTAGGGATCATAGCTAACCTTGTAGGTTTTCTGAATCAAGCTTGGTTGAATTGTGCTGGGTGATGTAATGAAAGGGCTTTGGGCAATTCCTATTATGACTGAGGACTAATCCTATCTTTGTTGGATCTTGGGTGAGGGTATTTGCTTATGAATAGACCTAGCTATCTCTTTATCTCTTAAGTGCTGACATCTGCTGTGGGTTATTGAGGAGGCTATTAAGAGTGAGTCTGCTTCCTGCCTAAAAAAAAAAAAATTCCGTTCTCCATTTCTCATCCAGGGAAATATAATATTCTGCCTTTTTAATATTTCCTAGAATATTTCATCCTTCTAGGAGATGGGTGGGTGCTAACTTCCTACAACCCTAATAAT
The DNA here is from genome assembly GCA_022577455.1 of Arizona elegans. NCBI lineage: Eukaryota > Metazoa > Chordata > Lepidosauria > Squamata > Colubridae > Arizona > Arizona elegans. Next base: position 192,628,429 of record JAKOOJ010000001.1, read on the forward strand.
AACCTATCTGGAAAACATATGAGATGGACTGGAGATGTATCATTGTTGTTTAAAGCACCTGGAAAACTGGGGAGCTCACAGAAAGAAACAATGATTACAAATTCTGCAGGATTTTGATTCACCAACACTTTTTTTTTGTGAGACAAAAATTCAACCTTGGAGCTACAATGGCACTTAAAATAAAAAGGACATCTTTAACAGGTATGAGAAAATCGGGCGAGTGCTGACCCAGTCAAAGGGGCATTTGTGCCTCTGCAAAAATAGCAAATACATTGCTCAGATATAGCCTGTAAGAGATTGAAATGCTTTCTCCCAAGCTGACAGAAGCATTTGAGGAAAAGTGTTTTGGGGAACTGAAGGAAGGGAAAAAAATGCACCCAAAGGTTGCTTTGAAGGAGAATGAGGGATTAATAGAGGGCAGAATCATTTGTTTCTGCCTTCCAGAAAAAAAAAAAATTAGTTTGTTTTGGCAACAAGGCAATTGGGTAAAGCAAATAAGCCCTCAGGTTCTTAAACTAGGTGAGGGTCAAGCTGGCATGAGTATGGCATAGAAACAGGAAGGGCAGCATGCTCTCAGAGATCATAAAGTTCAACTTTAGCATGCATGCTTTCTGAATAATCCTTCTTGTTTCTTCCATTTAAAAAAAAACTGGTTTGAGTTGCAGTCTGGAGAGGGATTTCTTTGCTGGCTTCAGGATGTTGTCTTCCTAAAATCAGCCTAGCATCTGCCCATGCTACAGGCCATGAGGAAGAAGTCCTGGAAATCACAGGTTGTGTTCATGACTCTAATCCAGGTGTGAGTTTGTTGAGGGCATCCATTCCCCCTCAAATCCCGACTATCACCTGCCATTGTTTTTCTACCCTGAGCCAAGGGATATTCTTAAAAAGTCTCCCAAGAGTAATGGAGAGAAAAAAAGCACAGGATACCATGTCCTATTTAGTAAGGAGGTAAACATTTCTGTTCCTGATTTTTTTAAAAAGGCAGTGGTTACTCTTTTTCAAAGGCAATATAAAAACATTTTAGTCCATACTACACATTTGGGGAAGACGGAGAGAAAGGGCTTACTCCAGGGATGGGTTCTACTTACCTTTACTACTGGTTCGCAATGGGATTGCCTGCGCGCGCTCGCTTTGCTCACACACATGCCTTACTTATGCGCTTGCTCAGAAGCTTCTGTGCATGCGCAAATTGCTTCTAATAACATCAGGGTCAGTGAGCAAAACCTCCTACCAGTTTTACTACTGGTTCTATAGAACCAGTCCGAACCGGGTGCAACCCACCACTGGCTTACTCCCATCTCAATGTAGTATAGCCAATGTTTGGCATTACCTTTTAAAAATCTCTGTATTGGGTATGATTGAAAGAATGATCAGGAGCCTCTGCAGTGAACCACAGTGATGCCAAAATCACAACCGTGGGATAGCTCCTTCTGCAAATGCTGCCTGGACATATTTGTGTGTAGACACAAGTGCATAAATTCCAACAGAATAGAATAGAATAGAATTTTTATTAGCCAAGTGTGATTGGACACACAAGGAATTTGTCTTTGGTACATATGCTCTCAGTGTACATAAAATAAAAGATATGTTCATCAAGAATCATAAGATACAACACTTAATGATAGTCATAGGTTACAAATAAGCAATCAGAAAACAATATCAATAAATCGTAAGGATACCAGCAACAAGGTTACAGTCATACAGTCATAAGTAGGAGGAGATGGGTGATGGGAACGATGAGAAGATGAGAAAATTAATAATAGTGCAGACTTAGTAAATAGTTTGACAGTGTTTGTGTGATGACACAATCAATCATATGCTCCCCACTTCAGTTCCACTTCTCCCGGCAGATGTTTATGAGAATGACACTAGAAAATGTGGCCCTATTTGCACTCCATCTGTAACACTGTCTTCATTATCGATCATACTAGCAGTGTAAAAATCCTAATTTGGGGGATTTCCTGAGCCTTTTTCCCAGGAAGTGCTTGATATCCCATGAGCCTTTGCCACAGAAGAGTATTAGCAAGTACTGCATCATTAGCAATTTCATCGTAGGCTGTGACTGACAGTAAGTGAGGCTTTGTAAATCAGGCAGGGTTTCAGAGTTGTATTCTGTACTGCTCTGCTCCACTTTTACCAATGATGGCCAAAAAGGAGAAACTCGCATTTTCCAATCCTTCTTTCTCTTCAGTTCTTTTTCTTGGAGGACTAGGAAATAAATCAGGATGATAGACAGTCTTGGTGTTCTCACAGCATGGCTGATGGGTGGAATTAATTTAATCATGTTGTCTGAATTGGGCTAAATCTAATTCCCTTGGGATTAGTTGATGGTGTTAATTGGCCCTTCTTACATGTTCCCGCAATGCACTAATTACCCCCACCGACCCAATTAAGCATGTTGTTGGGACACAAGTTATGTGGCTTTGAAGGAATTCTCCATATGATTCAGGTTATTTTTACCACACCTCCAAAATGTTTGTTGGCAATCAATTTTCCTGGGTGGCTTAAAAATAATTCAAACTATCTAAATGTTTTCCCATGGGTTAACACGAAGGTCCATCATTTCATGAACACATTTTAGTAAAATTCATTATTATTATTATTATTTTCTATGACAGTATACACAACAAACAAGATGACCATGCTGGATTTCGTAGCCCAAATCACTAGTCGAAAACTTCTCAAGCGTTTAGGACTGTGTGATGTATCGGCAGATTATTATTAAATGAAGATTATGGAAGACCATGTCTTTGGAATTCTGAAGCCTTTTTTGGCCAACAGATGGAAGTCATTTTTGGTCAACCATCCCACTGGTTCAACTTCAGGCTTTGCAAAAGTGTTGAGCTAAAATAATGAAAGAAAAAGACGAGTGGAAAAGTTCATTCCTGTTTTGCCAAAATAATACATTCAATATAAATGTCTATGGAGATTCTCAGTCATCCAGGTCATGGTTGTCCCAAAGGTGCTTTTTCAAGAGGCAACTGGACTTTCTGATTTTTCTTTGAAGACATTTTGCTTCTCATCCAAGAAGCTTCTTCAGCTCTGACTGGATGGTGGGGAATGGAAGGATTTATATTCCTTGCAGACAGCTGGTCATTTGCATTCTTTTAGAGAGTTGTTGAGGCCACCTGGAGGTTCATCTGTGTCATCAGGTTCACCTGAGTAGTGCAAATGGGTGTGGAGCCTTCTGTTGAAAGGACTGTTGCAGACTGGAGATAGATGATGTTGTATTCGTCCCCCTCTGCTGAGAGAGGGCTGTTTGGTGGTCTCAAACACTCTCTAAAAGAATGCAAATGACCAGCTGTCTGCAAGGAGTATAAATCCTTCCATTCCCCACCATCCAGTCAGAGCTGAAGAAGCTTCTTGGATGAAAAGTGAAACATCTTCAAAGAAAAACCAGAAAGTCCAGTTGCCTCTTGAAAAAAGCACCTTTGGGACATTCAATATATATTTACCCATATAAATAACTAGAAGCAAAGAGAGAGACAGGGACGCCTGTCTTTTTGAAAATCAAGTTCGACATGGAGATTTTCTTAGTTTTGCATATCAAGGCTATAGCAGTTAAAAATCAAGTCCATCTTCACTCAGAAAGTTACTGGGAGACTTTGATTTGGTTATTATCTCTGAGTCCAACCCAGCCTACCTTATAGTGTTGTTATGGAGAAAAAAATGGAGAAAGAGAATCCTATAGACGCCATCTGGAGCTCTTCCATTAGAAGAGATATGGGCTAGGAATTGAATGAAAATGTAACTCATATCATTGTGCTATTTATGGAGCAGGCTCATAGATGTAGTTTGTTACTGATTCATACTATTGCTGTACTAATTGTAATTTTCTGGTCCTGTTATAATGTTGATTATTTTGTTCTCCTGATTAGCTATGAGTTGGCAATTGTAGTTTTGTATTAGGTTTTAAGGTATTTTTAAAAGATACTGAGACTGGATTTTATTGATTTGATAAGCCAGTTAATGAAATTAAATATAAGGTTTTTTTACAGGCAATGATAAACTAAGGAGAGGAGGACTCCACTCAGCTGATAGCTCTAAACTTTGACCTGCCTGCCTTCCTGTTGAAAGCGTGGCTTATTCATACAATTCAATTTTACCATTTCAACAGCTGTTTTCTGGAGTCTCAAGACTTTCATATGCTAAGTCCTCATTTAACAACCACAGTTGAGTCCGGCAAATTAGCAAAGCAGTCACTAACTGAAACCAAAGCTGTGCTTATGACCTTATTTTCTTTTGCAAAGGTCATACATTTAAGGATTGGTTGTAAAGTTACTTTTTCATCACTGCTGTAAATGAGGCAGTCACTAAACCAAGGCTACCTCTAGTGGAACTTGACAATCTTGATATTCTTCTAAGTGACTGGTGGCACCATATCCTTTCAGTTTCTGCCCTGTCTTTCCTAATTTAAAAGGCAGCTGGAGACTCCAACATCTCTTACATAGAGCTTCTTTAGTGGAAGCTATTAGGATGGGAGATGATGGCTGCCTAATGCAATTGGTTTCTTTAAGAAGTGAATGTTGGTTATCTCTCTGTGCGCCCATGTGTAAAACAGAGAGGGAACTTGGTATGCTGCAGGTCAGAAAATTATGGGAGATTGAAAATTCAGCACTGTGCAGCTGATACATCCAGAAGGAAGCTGAAATGGGCAACATGATAGCAGTGTTCCAATATCTCAGGGGTTGCCACAAAGAAGAGGGAGTCAAGCTATGCTCCAAAGTACCCAAGGGCAGGACAAGAAGCAATGAGTGGAAACTAATCAAGGAGAGAAGCAACCAAGAACTGAGGAGAAATTTCCTGATAGTTAGAACAATTAATCAGTTGGACAACTTGCCTCCAGAAGTTGTAGATGCTCCAACACTGGAAGCTTTTAAGAAGAGATTGAACAACCACTTGTCTGGAATGGTATCAGGATTCCTGCTTGAGCAGGGGGTTGGACTAGAAGACCTCCATGGTCCCTTCCAATCCTGTTATTCTATTCTGTTATTCTGAAATGGTACTAAAGTTGTTAAATGTATGCATCTCAGGATACTTTTCACACATGTTGCAAAATATGTGTGTGAATGTTTTTATCCATTTTACATCTTTTGCAAAGAAAAAAAAATAGATAAGTGGGGAGGGGGAGGAGACAGAGAGAGAGATGTGAAATGTCAAACTTCTCTGCCAAAATGAGAAGTTTGGTAAAATGTATTGATTTAACTTGGGCACCAGACAAGCTCACCTAAGGCAGAACTGACAGTAGATAGGTGAGATTTGTCAGATTCTTCCACTTCCCACTTTCCTTACTGGGGAGAAAAATACACTGGCATGTGCAGTAGACAATTATCTTTAACTTGAGCTTTCGCCGGTGAACATGAGCACACAGGAGGAGAGGTTAAGAGGAGGGTGCCCACTGTTTCGTAATGCAGAGAATGCAAATACCCAATGGGTGCTTTGCCAAGTGGGTGGAGGCTGGAGCCGTTGCCAAGGCAGCCTCTGCTGAGCTTATGGTGTGACTGGAGCCAAGGTGCACAGCGAGAGTGTCTATTTCAGTCTCCTGCTGCCAGGATCACACAGGGCAAAGTCTGGGGCATAGGCCCAATAACCAATGGCTAGTGTTAAGCATGTTTTCTCTCAGCCTCCCCCACCCCCCACTACCTCTTACAGAAGGGAGGCCTCCTCCCGCTCTCTAAGCTTGTGGCCTAGCATTGAGGCAAGCTTGCCTATTAATTCCCACTGAAGTCTCCTTCTCCGCAACTGTGTTTGTCTGAAGTCAGATTTGTGTTACACCAACAGAGGCTGGGATAGTAGTGGAAGAGGGGCAGAAGGTGGAGGAAAGGTGTGATTGTGGTTTGTGTGGGTTGAGCTGTGGAATGTCGGCCTAAAACTACAAATGGGTCACCTGAGCGCCATGTTCTGCCTCTGTTACTAAACTTTGCTAGCATGGAACCCAGGGTGACTGTAGTACAAATTGCAAATTGCACTTAGCATTGTTTAAAAACAACGACTATATAACGCCATACTCTGCTCTAAAGCTACAAATCTTGCCTGCCCCCATCATATGAATTTGATTGTTAGTCTAAATATGGTGATGGAGAATCTATGATATGCATATTAGAGGTGATAGGCCATGTCGTTTGTAATGACAAGCCAGGCCTCCAGACTCTCTAGAAGTTGCACAAGAATGTTCTTGTGTGATTTTTCAGAGGCTACACAAGAACAGGGCCTTCTCACACAACTTCTAGAGGCCTCGTGAGAGAACACCACATTCTTATGGGGCCTTTGCAGCCTCCAAAAAGCATGGAAAGTTCTCATGCAGTCTTCAGAGGTCACATGAGAATGTGGGGTTCTCTCATATGGCCAGATCCTCTAGAAATGCACAGGAACCAGGACATGTTTTCCCGCTCTTTTTGGACGCTGCAAGGCTATACAAGAACACTCTCTGAAGTTTCCAGAGTGAAGGCCTCGTGTGACCTGGAGATGCCTTGAGTAGACATTGTTTTTCTGAGAGGGCAGAATGTTCATTTCACAAAGTATAGTACTGTACCGTTGCAAATGGTAATGAATACTTTGGAAGTGATCATTTCATATAATAATGAATGCATTAGAAATATGTTCCCTTTGCTGCCTTTTCCAAACTCTCAACAAACCATTGTCCTTTGAAATGTTTAATTGAAAGTGATATCCACATCACTTGACCTGGCACTACTTTAAACCAGGTAGTGACATGAAAGACACTCAAGCCACTTTCAGCTATATCTTTCCTTTCAGCCTCACCTTACCTCAGTTTCTTATAGCGTTACTTATTCTTGTCCGTGGTGGGGATGGCGGTGGGGGTGGGGGGCTGTGATGCTCCAGGAGTGTCAAGTTTGGCATTTTCTGAATTTTTGACACATTGCACCCAAAAGGTCCACCATCACTGTTAATGCTTCCCAGAAAACTCCCCGGTTGCTGGGTAAAACATTGCCCAAGCAATGTAACAGAAGAGTCTTCCTCGTCCCACATCCATGTCTTGCTTTTAAGAGGACTAACCCTGGAACCATATTGCACTCCAAGTATACACTTATTGTAGCGCAGATGCTAAAAATATATTAGGCAGAACAGATATCTGTTCCTGAAATGTTTTTATGGCTTCCATTCTGCAGAGTAGACCTGGCTCATTTTTCCTGGACCATTGCTTCTGGAGTTAGGACTGAAGCAAATATATATTTATTGTGATGTACTTAACCAACCAACTTTGATGATAAGGATCAGTGGTGAAATCCAAATTTTTTTACTACTGGTTCTGTGGGCGTGGCTTGGTGGGTGTGGTGTGGCTTGGTGGGCGTGGCCACCCCACTCCAGGGGAAGGATACTGCAAAATCCCCGTTCCCTCCCCACTCCTGGGGAAAGGATATTGCAAAATCTCCATTCCCGCCCCACTCTGGGGCCAGCTGGAGATGGTATTTGCCAGTTCTCTGAACTGCTCAAAATTTCCGCTACCGGTTCTCCAGAACCTGTCAGAACCTGCTGGATTTCACCCCTGATAAGGATGATGATTATGATGATATTCATTTAGTTGTGTCTGATTCTTGGCGATTCTATGGGCCAGGTCTCTCCCCATCTTCCGATCTTGCACTTCTTGGAATTGTTCTGTGGAGGTAAAGGAATCTCTTTTGAAAGGGAATAATTGCAGCTAATTGAAACAACTTAGCACTTACACTTGGAAGGATCCTTTGTATTTAGTTTCCATGCACACTGAAGAAAACCCTTTATTTTGTCTTTAAAAAGTTACAGGCATCTGGTTATCAAGGCAAAAAGCTTCTGTGCTTCATGCTATATTATAAGACTATGACATAAAATAAAGGCAAGCCCATGAGATAGTTTTATCTGCAAAGTCTAAACTCCTTAGCCCTTAGTGGCTCTGCCTCTGAAGGAGCCTACACAGGAGTGAAATCCAGCAGTTTCTGGAGAACCGGTAGCGGAAATTTTGAGCAGTTCGGAGAACTGGCAAATATCACCTCTGGCTGGCCCCAGGAGTGGGGTAGGAATGGGGATTTTGCAGTATCCTTCCCCTGGAGTGGGGAGGGAATGGGGGTTTTGCAGTATCCTTCCCCCGCCACGCCTATAAAGCCACGCCCACCAAGCCATGCCCACAGAACCAGTAGTAAAAAAATTTGGATTTCACCACTGAGTCTACATGGCGTTCTTTTACATTCATGGGTACTACTTGATGGGCAGGTGGAGGCTGTGGCTTCTTTGCCCAGCTTTGGCACCAGCCAAAGTAGTGTGGTTCTTTCAGGAGTCGGAGAACCTAGCAACATTGACTCATACTCTTACCATCATTTCTGCAGTGCTCCTTTTCTTTGGGGGGGGGGGTGTTGCTTTTCAAAACCATTTGAAATTGCAAATAGTCCAAAACACAGCAGCCTTTCTTCTGACTGGCACTAGTTTCTATGATTATATTACACCTATCTTGAAGCTATGCATTGGCTACCAATTGATTTCCAAATGTAATTCTGGTTTTGACTTTAAAAAACAACAACAACAGCAAACTCCTGATGCCTGGTTATTTTCAGGACCACTCACTCCACTAGAGTCAACCTGCTAAGAAGATCCTATCAGAAGTTGCCATTTCATAAGGGGATGGGGCAAGGGTGCATGCATATTCTGAAGCCAAGTTATACTCTTTTTCCAATGCTGTATAACTGATTGAAGTGGGTCCCAACTCTTAGTGACCATATAAATCTATATATGGTCCACCATATAAATGATGCTCTGTCTCTAACTTGCTCTTTTCTGGTGGTGTATCCATTGTCACTGTAACTGAGTCCAACTATTTTGCTGCTGGTCATCTTCTCTTTATTTTTTCCACCTTTCCCAGCATTAGAGCCTTTTCCAGAGAGCTGAATCTTTATACAATGTATCTAAAACGGGAAAATTGGACCCTGGTCATTTATGTCTTGAATGAGAATGCTTGGTTGATTTGTTTTGATGAATCATATGTTTGTTTTCTTGGCTGTCCATGGTATCCTCAGATGTCTTCTCCATTACCCAAGTTCAGAAGTGTCAATACTCTTTCTACCCTGCTTCTTCAAAGCCCACCTTTCATTTCCCTACTTTGGAACAACCTTCCTTTAATAGACGGCCTGTTCTAAAGCTGGATTTTATTAGGTAATGTATGCATTGTATACTACTGTATATTTTATTTAGTACACCAGTGTGAACTGATTATGATTGAGTGGCATATGAGTATGACCAATGAATTAAAAAATGACAAATTAATTATTTTGCTCTAAGTAAGGAATGGGTGAGCTCCATGCAAGCCCCAGTGCTTTATTTCTGCTCCCCCAATGCTCCAAGATTCAAATGTTCCTCCAATTTGACAAGAAATTTGATGGTAAAATGTCCATTTGGAGGCAAGAGTTTTTCCCAAGTGTTTATCATTAAAGATGGCCTGAGACCGAGGGAGGCCACTGTTCCTCAGACGGCCGGCTGTGAATCCCTCCTTGTGAAATGGGGTCACGGGGTTCAGAGGGGTTTGCTGATCACGTACCTGGCTCCCTGCCACGTGGCAGCAGCCCTGCCTGAGCTACTCAACGTCATCGCCGCGGTGGCGGTTGATACCCCTAGGCTTATGGTCATGGGGGATTTCAACCTGCCGTCCGTGGGTGAGGCGTCAGAGGTGGCTCAGGAGTTCATGGCTTCCATGACAGCCATGGACCTGACCCAGTTAATTCATGGCCCTACCCACACGGGGGGAAATACGCTGGATCTGGTTTTTGTCTCTGGACAGTGGTTGAGTGATCTCGAGATAGGGGATATAGTCACCGAGCCCTTGTCATAGTCTGATCACTCTCTCCTTTGTCTCGACCTTCGAACCGCTACACCCCGCCGCAGGGAGGCGGAGCCGGTAAGATGGTTCTGCCCCAGGCGCCTGATGGAACCTGACAGGTTCCAGATGGAGCTTGGGCCATTCCCTGAGGCTCTGGCACATGCCTCGACTGGAGACCTAGTGGCCGCCTGGGATAGGGTGGCTGCTGGAGCTCTGGACCGGGTCGTGCCTTTGCGGCCTCTGACCCGGCGCCGATCTCATTTAGCTCCTTGGTTCACCGAGGAGCTGAGGGAGTTGAAGCGCCGGAAAAGACGCCTAGAGAGCAGTTGGAGGGCCAGTCTTTCTGAATCTGACCGGACACTGGTAAGATCTCATATTAGGAATTACCTAGTGGCAATAAAAGCAGCGAAATGTAGCTATTTTGCTGCTCTTATTGCATCATCAGATAATCGCCCGGCTGCCCTGTTTAGGGTGACCCGCTCCCTGCTCCACCAGGAAGCGCGGGAGGACCCCTTGGAGGGTAGAGCCGAGGATTTTGTTCAGTATCTGTATGACAAAATCACTCAGATTCGGGAAGATCTGGACTCCGACTGGGTAGTCTCAGGGGAAGGGACTGAGAATGTTATCTGGGATGAGTTTGATCCTGTGACCCCTGAGGACGTGGACAGGATTCTGGGTAGACTGAACGTGACCACTTGTTTATTGGACCTGTGTCCCTCCTGGTTAGTGCTGGCTTCTCGGGAGGTGACACGAGGCTGGTTCCAGGGGATTATAAATGCTTCGTTGGGTGAGGGTGTCTTTCCTGCCGCCTTGAAAGAGGCGGTGGTGAGGCCTCTCCTCAAGAAGCCTTCCCTGGACCCGGCAATGTTGGTAAATTATCGTCCGGTCTCCAACCTTCGTTTTGTGGCGAAGGTTGTTGAGAGTGTGGTTGCACAACAGCTCCCCCAGCACCTGGATGAAACGACGTATCTGGATCCGTTCCAGTCGGGCTTCAGGCCCTGGTACAGCACGGAAACGGCATTGGTCGCGTTGGTTGATGATCTCTGCAGGGCTCGGGACAGGGGGTGCTCCTCTGTCCTGGTCCTGTTAGATCTCTCAGCGGCTTTTGATACCATCGACCATGGTATCATGCTGCACCGGTTGGAAGAGTTAGGGGTGGGAGGCACTGTGTTGCGGTGGTTCTCCTCCTTTCTCTCTGACCAGTCGCAGTCTGTGTTGACAGGGAGACAGAGGTCGACCCCGAGGCCACTCATATGTGGGGTGCCGCAAAGGTCGGTCCTCTCGCCTCTCCTGTTCAACATTTATGTGAAGCCGCTGCGCGAGATCATCCGTGGAGTACCATCAGTACGCTGACGACACTCAGCTGTACATCTCCACCCCGGATCACCCCAACGATGCCCTTGAAGTGATGGCCCGGTGCCTGGAGGCCGTACGGATCTGGATGGGGAGGAACAGGCTCAGGCTCAACCCATCCAAGACCGAGTGGCTGTGGTTTCCGACGTCCCGATATAGTCAGTTGACGCCATCTCTGACTATTGGGGGCAAATCATTGGCCCCCACGGAGAGGGCTCGCAACTTGGGCGTCCTCCTGGATTCACGGCTGTCTTTAGAAGAGCACTTGACGGCCGTGACCGGGAGGATTTTTCATCAGGTTCGCTTGATTCGCCAGTTGCGTCCCTTTCTGGATCGGGACTCGTTACGCACGGTCACTCATGCCCTCGTCACCTCCCGCCTGGACTATTGCAATGCTCTCTACATGGGGCTCCCCTTGAGGAGCACTCGGAGGCTCCAACTGGCGCAGAGTGCGGCCGCGCGGGTGGTAATGGGAGCGACATGACGCTTCCATGTAACACCTCTCCTGCGCGAGCTGCACTGGCTCCCGGTGGTCTTCCGGGTGCGCTTCAAGGTTTTGGTTACCACCTTTAAAGCGCTCCATGGCTTAGGACCTGGTTATCTACGGGACCGCCTACTACCACCAATAGCCTCCCACCGGCCAGTACGCTCTCATAGAGAGGGACTCCTCCGGGTGCCGTCAGCCAAACAGTGTAGGCTGGCGACCCCTAGGGGGAGAGAGCCTTCTCTGTGGGGGCACCTACCGTCTGGAATGAGCTCCCCCCAGAGATACGGAGGATCCCGGATCTGCGCACCTTCCGCCGCACTGTGAAGACCTTTTTATTCCATCAGGCGGGCCTGGCCTAATCTCTTCCCTTTTTTAAATATGTAAATTTTAATCTGTTTTTAAATTATTGGGGTGTTTTAATCTGTCTGGGCCAAAATGATTTAATTTGATTTTATCTGGTTTTTTAAATTTTTTGTATCTATGTTATTTTATTGTTTGGCTGTTCACCGCCCTGAGTCCTTCGGGAGTAGGGCGGTATACAAATCAAATAAACTAAACTAAACTAAACTAAACTTCCCCCCCCCGAAAAATAAGGTTGGGAAGAGGATTAACGTTAAACCTGCTTCTCTATACAACGCCACTTGCACCAGGGGTGAAATCTAAAATTTGTTACTACTGGTTCTGTGGGCATGGTTTAGTGGGGGGGTGGTAATGTGACTGCATGGTCGTGGCCAACTTTTTTTTTTACTTTTAAAAGCATTTTTTCTACAACCTTAAAACGTTGCAGAAAAAAATGCTTTTAGAAGCCTCTGACGATCAGGCAAGTCGGCTGGGATCGCCAGAGGCTTTTAAAGGCATTTTTTTTCCTACAACCTCTTCGGCCAAAGGGGTTGCAGAAAAAAATGCTTTGAAAAGCCTCTGACGATCCCAGCTGAGCCGCGCGATCATCAGAGGCTTTTTAAAAAAAAACTTTTAAAAGCATTTTTTCCGCCAAAGAGGTTGTAGAAAAAATGCTTTTAAAAGTAAAAAAAAACAGCCTCTGATGATTGCGCGGCTCAACTGGGCATGTGGGGGGCGCGCAGGGATTTTTGCTACTGGTTCTCTGAACCACCCACCGCCATCGCTACCGGATCCGGCAATCCAGTTCGAACTGGGAGCATTTCACCCCTGACTTGCACCCTTGAAATCCCTACCTCTACCCCAGTGATGGATTTCTACCAGTTTGCCCTGGTTTGGGCGAACCAGTAGTGGCAGTGGCGGGAGGCTCCGCCCACTTGCCCAGACATCATCATGGATGCTCTGTGCATGTGCAGAAGTGCCACGTGCAAGCAAAGCAAACGCACACACACACACGCTCCCAGTTCCGAACCGGTAGCGAAGCTAAGAGGAACCCACTACTGCTCTACACCTGAAATAGCTCAAAGCACTCAATTGAAGCATTCTGAGCTTTGGCAATTGAAAAAAAAAGCAAGAAATTAGAGGTGGTTGACCTCCCTAAGGTCCAAAATTTTAGTTTCGTCTCCCACCCTTAAAAATCGGGTGTGGGGGGGGGAATATATCTCTCTCTTTCTCCTTTGGGTTTTGCTCTTCTGGTGCTATTACCATTTTACTAGAAAGCTTCTTGTAGCTCTTAGGCTAATCAGGGGAAAGAATTGAGGTCCCTGAATTCTGTAGATTTCCTATCTCAGCTGGAAGTACACATGCAGGGAGTAAGCCAGATACGATTCTCCTACATTTTTATTAAGAGCAAGAAAGGGAATGAGAGGCATTAACTCAGAGACAGAATCTTTGCTTTGTATTTAGGGATCTCAGCTTCCATTCTTGGCATCCTTAGATAGGAAGAGTCCTTTTCTAATCCTCTGTAACTAAAAGGCAGCCAAACTCCTTGGGCTTCTGATCGTTTTACCCTTGCCATCATGGGTTTTGGCCTAATCTTTTGGTCATGTGGTGTAGGTATTATAAAACTTGAAGTATGAGAACTCTGAAGACCATTATATAATTTGGAATAAATGGTATGAATGGCTTGGGACTAGAAATAGAGAATAATAAATACCAGGGAACATCTAAAAATGTAAAACGTGTATATTAATAAATATATAGAAATGTATAAAAATAAGGCTATTAGTGTTAGAAAATGCAATGTAACCAAAGAAAAAGGGACAATGAAGAAAAAGAAATAATAAGAGAGATACGAGGGGAAAGATACAAAACGGAAAGAAGACCACCAGGAAACATTGTTTTAAAAAGAGGATATATTTATATGTTGTATGTTATGTATTTGTCGTATTGTGTTATAATATATTTTTTTTAAAGAGAGAACTCTGAAGGGAAGGGTTCAGAGACTCTGGTGATATTATTCCTGGTTACTCCTGAAATAGATGGCAATTTCTGGTTCAACTTCATATGCAATAGAATGAGAAGGAAAAGCTGTATAGATGAGTTTTTATTGCACTGTCAAGGAGAAATATGGTTAACACCTGAAGAAAATAAATTAATTTTAAAAAGGAACTAGTAGAAAGTCACCATTCATCTAGGAACAATGTACGTGAATGAATCAAATTGCCTTTTGACTGTAATAGATTTATTTCTTCCTCTTGACTTAATAGAGTTTTTCTCCTGCCATCTGAAAAGGAAGCACCAAGTTGCAACAGGCATTCTGCAGTAAGAATCCATGGGAATCATTCCACAGACAAGCAGGATTTCATTAATTTATTTTATTTATTTATTTAATTTGTATACCGCCCTTCTCCAACAGGACTCAGGGCAGTGAACAGTCACAGTAAAACACAACATATAAAATTTAAAAGCAGTTTAAAAGACATTAAATAATTTTGGCCATCAATTTAAAACAACCCAGTTAAAACCAATTACAAATTAAAACCTCAAGGATGGGATCAAGCCAGCCTGGCTAGATGAAATAGATCTGTTTTCAGGGCCCGACGAAAAGTCCGGAGGTCTGGTATCGTGCGTATCTCTGGGGGTAGGTCCTTCCAGAGGGCAGGTGCTGCCACAGAGAAGACTCTCCCCCTGGGGGTCGCCAGCCAACATTATCTGGCCGACGGCACCCTGAGAAGGCCCTCTCTGTGTGAGCGCACTGGCCGGTGGGAGGCTATTGGCGGCAGAAGGCGGTCTCGTAGATACCCCGGCCCTAAGCCATGGAGCGCTTTAAAGGTGGTCACCAACACCTTTAATTAATTAATTATACTTTGCTAAGCTTCTGCTTTAATTTGGTTTCTAATGATAGAAGTAATTGCTAAATCTTATTTAGATTAGAATTTGTTTAGCTTGAAAACTCTTATACCCCTTGACATGGGAATAAGATTCACTAAATTCAGCAGGTCCTACTTCTGAGTAGACATAGGATGTCCATGACAGCTTGAGGAAGTCTGTAAATATGATCTGAATTCTAGAGGTAATCAATATATGGAAGGCAGGAACTGAAATATCATCTTCTGAACTCATTGTGAATTTTGCCCTATGATTGTAAGACAAAAACATGTTTCCTCTCCTCTGGTTAGTATTTTTACATTAAGACCATAAGATTGTATATATTAGGGATTTCTGACTAGAATATAGCAATAGCAATAGCACTTAGACTTATATACTGCTTCACAGTGATTGACAATCTTCTCTAAGGCATTTACAGAGTCAGTCTATTGCCCCCAACAATCTGGGTCCTCATTTTACCCACATCGGAAGTATGGAAGGCTAAGTTAACCTTGAGCCAATGAGATTTGAACTGCCAAACTGCTGGCAATCGGTAGTCAGCAGAAGTAGCCTGCAGTACTGCATTCTAACCACTGCACCACCGCGGCTCTATCGTCAAGTTTTTGTGAATTACTATTTTAGAAATAAAAAAATCTCCGTAATGCTTATCTGAAGTGATAAGTAAGAAACTCATCTATATGTAATATAAATTGCTTGCAGAATTTACCTATTTATTTTATACTGCACTTCATTCCTTTATTCCTTATCCCATTCCTATTTATATCACATATATATTTTAGGTAATATATTCATAATGTTCATGAGGGACTAATCTAGTTTGGAATGGGTTGGGCTAATGAATAAAGACCAATTTCAACCACAGAGAGCCAGCATGATGTAGCGGTGAAGGTTTATTTATTTTTTGGGGGCCTATGGCAATGTTACATTAGCCAGGAGACTACAATGCTAATACAGAGTAGTAGCTTGGCTGCCTAAAACTACTAGCCCTGTTTGGTTCACACTCTCAATGCCCCCAAGGTGCACCACAGGGGGCAAGCTAGCTCTGCATCAAAAAAAAAAAAAAAAAAAAGATGAGTGGCTTTCCTGAAGCTTCATCCAGGGCCCTCTCCCTCCATCAAAGCCACCTCACAAATGAGTGTTGCAACCAGGAAGGTCCAGCACCAATAGGATACTAACCGACCAAACAAAGCACTGGCTCATGTTCCCACCGAAGTGGTACCTATTTATCTATTCACATAGAACGTGCTTTGAGACTGCTAGGTTGGTAGAAGCTGCGGCGAGTGATGGAAGCTCACCCTGCCATGCAGTGCTAGGACTTTAACCACTGGAGCAACAACCATCTACAGGATCGTTAAGCCACTGAGCCACTGTGCCCCAGTGGTGAAGGTTTGGACTAGTGGGAAAAAGTTCAGGTTTTTGAACTGTGCAAGTTCATTGGCCAATCACTCTCTTTCATCTCCCCCATCTCCAAGAGCTGCTATTGTGGGGAAAAATAGGAAATGGAGCATAGTGTACACTGCCTTGAGGAAAGGCAGGATATGGTATCTGTCTAGGCAATTAAGGCTATCATCTCCCTTCTCCTTGGATTTAAGGTTGTTTTTGCCCCCAGTTTGTCACTTGTGCAATACTGCATGCAGAAGCTCTGATCATCAGCAAGGAACCAGGAAATTCCTCCAATATACTGCCTAACATCAGAGCAAAGATTATGGGAAAACCAATTGTTTGCATTTCATTGTCGACTGGAAGTGAGTCTAGCTCTCCAATGACTCATTTGTAAAATGAAGGGGATAGTTCTGGGACTCTCTCTGGAGAAGGAAAGGCCATGGGCCTCAACTTCTGTGGGAGGAAAGGAAACAAGACTCTGTACTGTGGATGAGGCGGATTAAGCCCACTTCCACCTTGGCTAGCTTTTATGAGACTCATTCCCTCCCCAAAAAATCCCCAGGAAGAACTCTTGCTTTGTTTTCCTATACTTTTCCCTCCCTGCTCCCTTCCTTTTGTGCCATAAGCTTGAGGGCAGGGATTGTCTAGTTTTTGTCATCCCATAAACTGTTTGAGGAGCCTTTCAAACTGGAAAGTAAGGTGTCAGTGATTAAAACAAGGAAACCAACTGCATCAAAAGGCTTTGAGCCCTGTATTAGGCATATAACTTGACTGCCTAGTTTCTAATCCATCCTTACTAATCTGAAAGTGTTTTTATAATGCTTCCCTCCCTCTGACCCATCTCCCAAGAGAGAGAAGACAAACAAGGTTGGTGTTTTTCTGCGCAAAGTTCAGTGGCCTGCAATTTCCCAGCTGCCTGTAATAACACAACTCCTCTGGCTACCAGGGTTTCAGGAAGGAAGGAAGGAAGGAAGGAAGGAAGGAAGGAAGGAAGGAAGGAAGGAAGGAAGGAAGGAAGGAAGGAGATGGATTATTCATCTATTTATTTCTAGGTCACCCAACCCAAATGATTCTGAGCAAACAGCAATGCAAAGAAGGATTGTCTGAATACTATAGCAAGCAAACCCACTTGGCCTTGGGTCTTGGGGATCCATTGCCAATCTCCCACTGCTGGAAAAGGAGGGGAGCTTTGTTAATGAGGGTCCTGCCTTGTTCAATGAGCTCAAGAGAAAGTCCATGACAATCCTCCCATTTCAATTTCAGAACAAATTGGGGTGGTAAATTATGAGAGAGGATGCTTAAAGCCTTCTTCAATTAAAGATTAAAGAGGTTTTCAATGCTAGTCTCTCCAGGCCCAGTACCATCTTGAAATTTGGGAAGGCAGAACTTTGGATCCCAAGTCACCCTTACATCCTCCAAAATGTGGCCCTCCAGAGCACATTTAAACTTTGCCATCCAATTGCAGCTTTGAACATGGCAAGGAGAATAAACTGTGTAAACATTTGAACAAATCACACGAGATGCATTCAACTGTTATCTTAATTTTAATCTAATAATAAAATTAAAAAAAACCACATGGAGGCTGAGTCTATCTCCTTCTCTGTCATACCTCCAGCAACCACCCCCCACATGACATTTGGAGAGCAAGTGAGGCCCTCAGCCCACAAAAAGATCTCCTTTCATTAATCCACTATGCTGGCTCTCTTGTCCAGGGGGAAATGTGGGTCCTGGGAAACATTTCCAATGCTTTGAGGTAAGAGAAATGTTACACTGAGACATCCCTTGATTCTACAGCCCATCACTGAAGGGTGCAGTCTTCAAATAATAAGCATACACATGTGGATTCATCCTAATTCTGTTGCCTCTACTTCCCTTAAAAGAAGAGTAAATTAATTCTTTGACAAAGAATATCTCTATCTTCCTGAAAACAATTCAAGGATCAAAATGCAAATTTTGGGTGGGGTGGGGTTTGAGACTATGAAGCTGGCTAGTATTTTGATGTTATGGTCACATTTTCATTAAGGTTCAGAAGAGACACGGACTAGAATTCTGAGATTTTTGGCTGACCTTCTCTCCTCTCCCCTCATCTCCAAAGCCTCAGGGAGGGGAAGATGATGGGGCAAGGTGAGTTTGTTTAGACTTTCCCTCCAGTTGTTTTTCAGCTCAGAAAATCACCTTGCCGACCTGTTTTTCACCCAGGAGTGGAAAGAAGCACGGAAACTATGGGAATTCTACAGGTGAACAAGCAAGCCATGAGCTGAAAATGGCTCAGAGGGAAAGAGGTTATTTAATCCTCTGCTATCATTTGTGCCCTCTACAGTGACAGACAATAAAGCAAATAAACCCAAATAAAGCAACATATTGGTAGAGCCAGAGAGCAAGCAAATGCTTATTTTGAGATATTATTACTTTAGAGGGGTTCTTTTTTTTTAATTATCTCTTTGAGTTGGGCCTCACTCTCAGCTGAGCAGAGAGAACTGAAATGCCATTATAGTCACAGGGGTTGAAATTGAGCAGAATTACAGGGTATATTTGAACTGTGTCTATAAGCAACGTTTGTATACAAAGAACTCCCACCTGCAATAACATGTAGGTACAAAAAAAAAAAAATGGCCCTCCAGATGTTGATGATGTCCGTTGGCTTTTAAACTTTTATTGAGGTCAGTTGGTGGCTAAGTAATCGGTAACTAAGCTATTTATTCCCATATAAATATGAAATAGGGGGAAAGGCTGTAAAATAAATAACATTTTGAAAAAACAAGTAGCCTTCACTGTCATCGGCATAGCATATAGTGCTTTAGGGCAAGTTAAAAATTGGGGAGAATTTTGTTTTTCTCTTCACTCTTACACAATTTTGAATGGGGGGGGGTTGTTACCCTTTTTTTGGCTGAAGTCATTCAAGTTGACTTGAAAGTTTGCTTGAAAAACAAACTGCTCAGATGGGAAATCTCTTTTCCAGATTGTGTTGTGGTTGGGTTCCAGAAGGAAATAATCCTTAGGCAAAGTGTATGGTTGCACCACATTAACAGGAAAAACCAGACTGTACAGAAGCAGATAAACACTTTGAAGTGCATCCTCATTAAAACCAATTTAGAGTTGGTATCGTTGTTGATTTCCCACAAAACTAAAGAATTAAAAACCCCAAAGACCAGGTAAAGGTAGCCTAATACTGAAGATAACTGGTTGACTGGAAGAGAGGGGGGGAAAAGTTAGAATTTCCTTCCCAGACATTGGTTGTCATTGCTGGGTCTGAAGGGAGATACGTCTGCCATTTTCTTTGCCTAACTGGGTTATTGCAGTCTAACCTGTGTGGGATTATTCTCTGAAGAAAGGATGAATCTATTAGGGAGTGTTCGGGACAAGTTACAACTTTGTGCTTTGCAATGAAAGTGCCTAAGGAAGGACAAGCATGTCTTGAATAATCTACTTTATTATGATCTTTATCTTTCTAGGATCCCTCCTAAGGAACTGAGTGCAACAGCTGAACACCTTTTAAAATTATCGCCTGACTCATTCTCACAACACTCTTTTGGCTAGTAAGGAAGTGATCTCATTCCCTTCCAGTATCCCCATCGTAGCTCCACGATACTGCAGGGAAGCTGGTGGGCTCAAAGCAAACTGAATCAAAATATGAAATTCCACGCCCAAAGCCACAGAATGAGCGTGGCCCAGTAGGAAACTTAACAGAAGTTCCCTGCCCTACATTGTTATTGCTGCAATCTTATTTTAACATAAGTCTTGTCAGTTTGATCCACCCTAGTATGCTGTATTGTCTTATTTTTTTTCCTTCCTTCTTTTCATGAGGAGATTATATCTTCTAGTGTGGGGGAAACACAAAGAAATTAAAAAAAAACAAAACCACTATGCTTCACCTATTTCAAGCAGGTTAATGAATTTAAATCAAGGGATTCTCTCCCTACCCCTTGTTTCCCAGAGTCCTCTACAGTAATTCTAGTCTATATGTCAGGGTTCCAAGTAACACCCCCAAGAAAAGAAGACTAGACTTTGAGGCTAGAAGTTCCTCAAAGTTCCATTTTATTAGAAATGTCATATTGGCGCATCTGGGAAAACCCTAATCTGAAAGCTTTCAGGTTTTCCCCACCCAAAAGAAAGTCCAAGTCCCTTTCCCTGCACCTACATGTCCATCACATGGTCCAATCAATGCACCATCCCAACTCGAGATGCCTCCCAGTCACCCCACTCCAAGTTCAGGACAGGATGTCCTTGACTCTCAGAGAAAAGAATGTTATTATGGCTAGATATCTCCCCAACTCCATACAATTTCCACCCCCTCCCAGTTTCCCACAGCACTAAATGTGGCAGCCCTGAAGATCCAAAGTAAAAGATGGCTTCCAGGGCTGACACTATCGTTACAAAGAATGTGACCAAAGCTTGAAAAGCATTGTTGTATAAGCACACTGGAAGAGCAACAGTCTATTTCTTATGGGTCATCCTTGACATGCAATTCAATTGTCGATTGCGAGATGATCAAGATTCATTTTTCTGCCATACAGTCTCTGAACCCTTTGTGGGATTGCTTTTAGCACTCTGTGCTAGAGTTAGTGCAAGATACTTTTTTTTTGCCTGAAGCAAAACCTCCAACCCATCCCATCAACAGAACCACCTAGTTGAGAAAGTGAATCTGAAAGGATAGTCTATGGATCACAAGGTCAAAGGCATTGCATGCCCAGCTCCGTAAGCAATAGTATTCCTGCATCTGCCCTGTGTGATAATTGGCAGCCACCTCCTTATTCCACATTGTTGTAAGGCTGGCCCTAACTGACATTTACAATGGCACCAACCTCAAACTAGTAAATTCGTAGGGCGGTAGGTTTGATCCTAAATTGATTGCATTTATGACCAAATCTACATAATTATTCCTCATTGGTGACTAGGAAGACTTCATGTTGCTGGAAGCTTTCATAATGAACTAAGGGTTCAGTTGAAAATGTGTCCAAACAATAGCTCTGTCAAAGTGAGGAGAAGCAGTGGCTATATTTTCATTATATTTTCATTTCAGTGCTGTAAAGCACTGTAAGTCTAAGTGCTTTTGCTATTTTTGTGTGGGGGAGAACTGTATCTCCCAAGTTTTATGAATGCTGTACGGTCTTATGACAAATTCCTATTACATTTGTTTAAACATATTACAGTAGAACACCTTCAACACCTTCAACAGAGAAATCATGACAAGTCACAATTGTTTTCAAAGCAGTATAAATATACCAGATATAATAATTTCCCAAGTTGCAATCCCTATAATTAGTTAGGAAAAACATAGGAACTCACTCAAAATTGTTTCCAGTTGGGCTTGCAGCATATAATATCCTGCTCAGAGATGATTGGTGAAACATTAGAAACAATTATTCTAATTAAATTGAAATTTCAAATCTCAGGCATTTACATTGTAAGCTTTTTAGCCATTCTATTATTCAGTCTTTGCGGACAGCTTGACTAAAATGTGCCTCTTGTGACTTGGACCACCAAGATGTCCCTTAAGGCTACAGAAGAGAGAAAAGGTGAAGACACTTTTTTCCCTTTTCTCTCAAGAGGGCTCCATTATTCCATTGATTCCAGGTAATTTGAGAATGCAAAGCTACTATGGAAGAAAAATCAAAATGCAATTGAACTCATTTCTGATATTATTGTTTATTTTACTTAAAGTATCTTACTGTATTATTCAGACCAAAGTATTTCCCAAAGCAGTTTTCATATGCTTAATTAGGCAACCCCTGTCTGTATTCTTACAGTCTAAACATATGCAATTCTTCAGAAAATCTATGGCGGGGTGGCATATGAGAAATAAATCCGTCAATCAGTGTGAAATGTAATGTTTTCCAATAATGTAACTGACATCACAAATAAGAGAATATTGGGTATTTTTGGCAAGGTTCCATTAGTCCAGGAGTTCTCATTTCTTTTAAAGACTAGAACTGCATTTGGCTTTTTCCAATACTCAGAAGGATGGATAAGGCCAGGACAAACATTAAATTTGATTCCATGTTAATGTACATAATTAAAGTTTAATTAATCTGCTTAAAAAGGTGTGTCTTAAACCATTTCTTCCTTCGGTTGTATTAAAAGCTACATCTGCACTTTTGGAGGCATTCTGGAGAGGCTGACTGAGGCCTTGAGAAGCTCATAATTTAGGTGTTTCCTACCACTTTTCCTGAATCTGGTACTCTCCCAATATATCAGGATCATGGCTCACAGAATTCTTGATCTGTGTGGCCAATTGGCTGAGGCTTCTGGGAGACAGTACCGATATATTTATGTGCATGTGTGTTTGTGCATGTTGCATGCCAGATTGGGAAAGAGTACTCAAAACTCTGAGTAAAAAGTGAATGAGGCTTCGCATAGGGGAATGGCCCCCAGCTGTCTTTATTGACTCTGGTCTTGTTTTGCAGCAGAGTGAACAAATTCATCTAAGAATCTGTCTTTGGATGGTTGTGCTGGGGGTGTGGCAAGCCAGAATGGGTTGGGTGGAGTTGGTCCATGTGAGATGTTTGGAGCAGAGCTGGTGCTTATGGCCCTCAATCGTATTCAGGTGTACTTTCTACATTTTTTAAAGTAATGCCTGCAGTGGGTTTCACATATTCTTACCACCAGTTTGCTGTATGCATGCTTGCTTCATGTGCATGCCTTCTGTGCATGCACTTTGCTCACATATACGCCTTCTGCGCATGTGCCTGGCCTCAAAAACATGGCTAAATAGGACAGCATTATGCCGGGACAGGTGGGCGGATGTGTGCACCCACCCGCAGTCACCACTACCAATTAGCCCAAACCGGTATGAACCGGCTGAATACCACTTCTGGTAATGCCTTAACAAGGGTTTGAGTCCCCAGAGAAACAATGGACTTTTGGGTCATTCAGTAGCAGACATGAAATTTGCCTACAGTACTTACTTCAAAAAGTTGTAAGTGCATGTGAATCAAGCTTAAATGCTACCAAAGCAATACTGTACTGTAATGTAAAACCATTATTTTTCCATTAAACTACCCTGTTTCCTCCAAAATAAGACATCCCCTGATAATAAGCCCAATTGGGCTTTTGAACGCATGGCAATAAGGCCAAGCGCTTATTTCAGGGTTCAAAAAAAATATATGACAGGGTCTTATTTTTGGAGGAACCCAGTAATTGTCATGTTCCTCTTTCCTGTTTTTAGGTTGGATAAATGTATTGCTCTTAAGCATCAGGTTAATACAGGTAGACCATTCAAAGTCACAACGGCATTGAAAAAAGTGACTTATGACTGTTTTTCACACCTACGACCATTGCAGTATCCCCATGTTCACATGATCAAAATTCAGACACTTGGCAACTGACTCATAGTCATGACGTTTGCAGGGGCCCAGGATCACGTCATCCCCTTTTGCGACCTTCTGACAAGCAAAGTCAATGGGGAAGCCACTTAAGAACCGTGTTACTAACTTAACAACTGCAGTGATTCACTTAACAACTATAGCAAGAAAGGTTATAAAACGGGACAAAATTCATTTAACAACTGCTTCACTTAAGCAACAGAAATTTTGGGCTCAATAGTGGTCATAGGTCAAGGACTACCTGTACTTTGGCTTTTAGGGGGAAGTGGCAACCAATGAAGCAAAGGTTCAGGAACAAAGATTTCCATCTCAATCTTATCCATGAGGTCTGCTGAGAAGTCCAAAATGGTCTTAATTCTGGGCAGGAACATCTTTAATGAACCACAATGATGCCAAAATGATGACACGTGCATTGATGTCGTGACATAAATGCCAATACATCCTGACATCTGCCATAAACATATATGTTGCAACATTTATATGATGATATAACTCTCCTCTTTTAAATTTTGGCCTAACTCTCCTCTTTTAAATTTTTAATTTGTTTTGATTTTATAAATTGGGTGTTTTAATCTGTGTTTTGGCCAAAATATTTAATAATTTTAAGGGATTTTTTAATATTTGTATTATCTGTATTTTATCTTGGCTGTTCACCGCCCTGAGTCCTGCGGGAGTAGGGCGGTATAGAAATTTGATTAATAAATAAATAAATAAATAAATAAATAAATAAATGATGTGTGACACATTCATTTCATTACAGTTTCCACCCTGATTCAGCAGACAGTACGAGTAAGCACATCAAGATACTGTGCCTTTGTACTGCATAGTGGTTTTTTATATTTTTGGGTACAATAGTTGTTTTTCCATAATAAGATTATATGTTACCCTGAAATTGTTGGAGGAAAAAGATTTCTAATGTGTTGGAGGAGATCAATTTGCTATAGGTGTGTGTGTGTGTGTGTGTGTGTGTGTGTGTGTGTGTGTGCACGCGCGTAGTCCCTGGTATATGACCACAATTGAGCCCAAAATTTCTTTTGTTAAGTGAGACATTTGTTAGGTTAATTTTGCCCCATTTTATGACCTTTCTTGCTTCCGTGGTTAAGTGAATCACTGCAGTTGATAAGTTAGTAACCTGGTTGTTAAGTAAAACTGGTTTCCCCATTGACTTTTCTTGTCAGGTCACAAAAAGGGATCACATGATCCTGGGACACAGCAATGATCATAAATATGAACCAGTTGCCAAGCGTCTGAATTTTGATCTCATGACCTTGGGGTTGCTAGAATGGTTGTAACTGTGAAAAACGGTCATAAGTCATTTTTTTCAGTGCCATTGTAACTTCAATGGTCACTAAACCAACTATTGTAAGTCGAGGACTACCGATATTCCTAGGCACAATTCCTTTTGGTTTGGCCATGGACCCAAATGATTAGGATGAAGATGATGTTGAGTTTTTGAAAGAGAAAATACAGCATCATCATCAAATACTATAATCCTACAGTCTATCAAGAGTCTCAAGTGGTAGACATTAACTGTGGCTCTCCAACTGGACGGAAGCGAAGGATGGTATTACTTATGTCAATAGCCAAGTTGACCCTGGGAGAAAACAGAGAGTGATTAAGAACTTCCTGACTGACCAAGCAGCGCAAGTTGCACACATTACACATCTGAAGTTTTTGTGGTCACATGGTTCTGACCAAAAAGTAGGCTCTAGTCTGAGCAGATGGCGACGCAGATGGATGCCGTCAAATCCGATGACCCTGCAAACACAAAGGTTTGTTTTTCAGCGACTGATCTTTCTAGACCACGTCTGCTCTTAATCATATCTTGGTGTACCCGGCTGACTATTTCGGTGTCTTCAGTCAGAAACAGCCTGAATGATTACTCTCAGGAATTTCCTGCTTCCCATTAAGGCATATCCTGGTGGATCAGAGAGTTTGATGACCTTGGATCTTTTAGCTTGATTGCAAGCAGGCCTCATTATGCTACAGCCTGATCCTCCAACTTGGATAAGTTTGCTTGTTATGAGCCTTTGTTGTTGCGTATAGCAATACAAATGTACAACTAGCTAGTTGTAGAGGCTTGGCTAATTATGGGAGCAACAGTTTGCAAGTCAAACAATATGCTTGTCATGATGGTTGGCAGTAACCAGTTCCGTACCATCACTGTTCCAGGTTTAAGATGTCAGAAGTGCTGGTTCAGCAGCATCGCCAAGCATGGGACACTATGGGTTGGGCAGGTAAAATGTGCTTGGGTCCTCCAGTTTATTGAACTTCAGCTTGCCATGTTCAAAGCATGTGTTATAAAGCGCAGTAAAGATAGTCTGATTGCTTTTGCAGACTGTGCAACTTAATGAGACCAGCAGGACAGAAAGACCTTGTGATATAACACCTTTGTCTTCACACCTAGGATCATTTCTTGATTACCTTCCTTTATCTCCATTACATCAGTGCAAAAACATTTGGGTCACATTAAACCATTCTTTTGTGAGTGACTGCTTAGCTATATGAAACGATCACTTCCTGCATTTACTTTTACCATTCCCTGTCCTACTTATTCACGTTGTGTTCATGCTTCTACCTTGTGATAATAGTTCATACATCTAATGAAGTCGGCGACAAACCATGAAAATCTATACAGCGTTGTATTTCTTCCCTTTTCTTTAAAACATGCCTTATTGTTGTTTTTGCTTCCTAACAGTCTGATAAAGCTGTTTTTAAGGGGGCGGGGGGAACATATGGTGTTGGCATATTTTTCCTCTGCTTATTATAAAATTTTCTGTGCTGGCCTCTTCAGTCTTCTATTATACTAGAAAACAATATTAATAGCTAACCAGGATTGTTTTAGGTATATTCTCTTTTTTTTATGTATTGTGGATTCTACTTTTTGACTTCTTAAATGGAAGAATATAAAAACAGTCCAAAACAAATAAAAACTGCTGTGAAGTGAAGAATCATATCTTCTTGATTATTTCTAGCTGTTAAGAATTGTGTCATCAGCATAATAGCCAATACTGCTAGCAGCCATTACTATGATATGATAATATGTAGTCTTGTATTTCTAATGTTTTATGTTTTATGTCATCATCATCATTCTAAAAATTGCCTATCCACTGCAGGATGAAGGCCTCTTCTGCATGTTTCCAACCAATACGTTCCTGAGCTTTCTTTTCCTAATTGGGTCCACAATACTTGCTGATGTCATCACTTCATCTTGTTTTAGGTCTCTTTCGTGATTGCTTTTTATCAAGTGGGATCTGTTACAGGTCTTAGGTCTACCTTATGTGCAGCTCTATCATTTTTCTCTATTGTAGTTGTTTCCTGTATCACATTCAGGGATGGGTTCTACTTACCTTTACCACCGGTTCGCAACGGGATCGTGCGCGCCTTGCTTCTGCGCATGCACAGAACCTTCTGCGCATGCGCAGTTTGCTGATGATGACATCCAGGGTGGTGGGTGGAGCCTCCTGCCGATTTTACTACCAGTCCTTGCGAACCGGTCCGAACCGGGGGCAACCCACCACTGATCACATTGCCACTCTAGGATTCATCTCTATTGTTCCTGTGATGCATTTCCTGTTCCTCTTGTATTACTCACTCTCTAGTAAAATGGTTTCTGCACAGTGATGGCTTGTAGTGTGCTTACTTACTCTTCATGAAATAAGATCCATTCTATGACTGCCTTCCCTGTCCACCTGCCATCAGTTTTTCTTGTTATGTGCCCATTTCCCATTTCCATTTCAATTCTCTTACTTTCTTGATGATATCATATACTTACGTTTGTTTTCTGATCCACGTGCAGGTTTTTCTATCTTGTCTTTATTATTTATGAAATCTAGATAATTGGAATGTCATTTACACCACAAAGAGAATTTTATAGTATAAGACTCCTGCCTATTTTGCTAATCAAACACTATATTCCACGCTATGCAAATCTAGGCAACCATTAGATGTTAATAAAGAGATTGTAAAATTCCACTTCTTTACTGCAATCTAGTGATCATCCGGATGGTTGCAGTCCATTCATGGTTGCCTTATCCTATAATTCATCAAGACATTCCCTACAGAACCTACAGACTATGATAGTATTTTGAAGTTACACCTGGCATATGAGAATCCCTGCTCTCCTTTTTGCCATTTTGAATGCTATTGAAAATCTCTCTTTCCCCACCCTATCAGCTGTTTACATAAATTTCCTTATAATTATGATTAATAAAAAAAGTATTATTTACCTGTGGATTGGTTTAGATAGATAATAAACAGATGATATATGGTTTACAACTTCAATTGCTTTTGATGCAGTGTTGTCATAATTAAACCATTTTTAAAAAAAACATTTTGTTGATATATTTCTTAAAATTTAGAGAAGGAAGGATCCCTATCTATCCCCAAAACACAATAGTGAGGATTCAGTATTCTTTTTCTTTATTGTATGAAATGTTTACTGCAAAAGAGGTGGACTTCTGAATTACATGAATAAACTGAGTGCATCATTTAGAATACTGGTGCCAAGTATTAAAATGACTGAAAATGAATACACTGCAATTTAAAAACAAACAACAATGATTGATCCAATCTGGATCCATCACCGGGACCAGAGGTTTAGTCTCCCAAGCTTTTGGACCCATTGGGCTCCAGCACAAGTCCAAATGCTTGGAAGACTTTGGTCCCGATGACTGACCCAAACTGAATCCTGCAACATTATCCTGGGACACATATATTTGCCTTCATTCATAACAATGATTGAATCCTGCAAAACTGCAGTAATGTGAAGACATTTTAACAACTAAAGCTCCTCTATATAGGTTCTTATCCTTCATATCAAATAGTATGAAGAACTGGTCTACATCAGAGGCTTGAATTACTAAATTGTTCTTGCATAATGATATTAGTTTATTATTTCAAAACTTAATGAATCCAGCCTCTCTTGCCTAAAAGACATACCTATTCACTGACATCTTTGGATTAATCCATTCAAGTCCACCACAAATGTACTCAGTACTTGGTGACTTGCAGGCAAAACTATAGACTCCTTTGAAAAACATGATGCTTACAAGGGAGGCAGCCTGTTGTATTGCAAATGTTACTGCAAAATAAAAGAATTTCAATTGATGAAAAATTAATGGTTGAACTAGTCTTCCTATCCACATCTTTTAGACTACAACTAATGATGGCCTGCTAGACACTTCCACCAAAAAGTTAAGCTGCCCATACCAGCCCCTCCCTCTTTCTTTTCAACTTCTCAATCCACATCTTATTGTTGACTGTTAGCTCCTTCTTAAGACATATGTTTGTGGAATTCAGCAGGAAAGGACTTCCTAAAAGACTCATGGACACACAAAGGACTTTTTTTTTATTATTACTCAAAGGTATGGATGAGAGGCAGAGCTCATTTTTATCCATGAAGAAACAGAAAAGGAGGGAGATCAATGTAAGAAGAGACAAGGTCTTGCTGGTGTACCTTATTGAAGATATCCATATATCAAGGAAAGCAGCATAATTCTCTGGAAAAACCCAAAAAATTAGAGGTAGGCAACTTGTAGCCCCAAGAGTGGGTATGCTCTTTTTTCTTTTCATGTCCCTCAGAGCTGGAGTGCTGGCCAATTTGTTGTGGCCAGTTCCTAACCTATAGGCACATTCTAGAGGAGACAACCCCAAAGGAGCTCATGGTGCCTATTCAGAGTCTTTGAACAGTATTTC
Organism: Arizona elegans; assembly: GCA_022577455.1. Taxonomy (NCBI): domain Eukaryota; kingdom Metazoa; phylum Chordata; class Lepidosauria; order Squamata; family Colubridae; genus Arizona; species Arizona elegans. The sequence continues at coordinate 192,657,698 of JAKOOJ010000001.1, forward strand.
TCTTAACTTCGGAAAAATCACACAAAGTACAGACAGGGATAAATATCAAGCATTGTATGTTTTAAATTTTAGAAACCATTTTCCCTCATCGTAAAAGAAAATAATCAAGTTCTGTCCAAGTTCCCTTATTAACTGGAAACTAGCAATGATGGTGTTTCTGGTTTGGGCCTTTGTCCCTTCACTACTAATGATGAGAGAAAGATCAAAGCAGCTGTCATTCAGTGCTTCCTACCCATTAATGAAAAAGACAGAAGCTATTAATCCATATATTAGAAAATTGAGAAAAGAACAAGCCATCTAGCTGTCCCAAAGATGATACTCTGTGTATGGTTATGTGTGACATGCAATTGGACATATGAACTGAACCCGTTTCTGAACACTTTCTTGTGCTTAAGTCTTCCTTTCTTTATCCTAGGATAACAAGCGTGACTGGCTGGAATGAGGGGGCCACTTTTATTGTCCTCTCAGAGAATAAAGTAGGATAATAAATAGAGCTGTAGGACCAATGAAAGAAAGTCTTTTAAAATTTAATGAATTTACACTAGGGCCATTGCTAAAGAGGAAGATGGGAACCAAATCACATCAAGTGGGCCTTGCTTCCTTACCTATGATCTATCTGTCTCAGTTGCCCCAATAAATTCAACCCCCAGGGTCTCATTTAGACTGATTTATAGTGGAACTTAGCAGGTCTTATTTCTAGGGAGACAGGTTCTTTTCATTGCAAATCAGAGACACCACTTCCTGCTCTGGTAGCAGAATGTTTTGGTGGCCTATCAGGTCATCCATAGGCAGATGGAAGAAAAATAATATCTTGGATGAAGATTTACATGAAAAGGAGCAGTTACAGGTATCAGTATAGAGACCACACATTTTGCACTATAGAAGAGGTGGGATGAAATTTACCACTTTAATAATTACATGAACATGGTGCAGAGAGTTGCAACCATTTTGACCATCCTTGTTTCGCTAAGCCTTTATGTTAAACTGAGTAGACTTAACCAAGACTCTCAAATCTATCAATTTCACCAAATGTATCTGGCTGTGTGAGCCATTTAATGCTAGAAAGTCTGAACAGGTACTTTGAATTGGCTCCAGAAACAACCTGGTAACTATAGCAATCTAGGTATTTTTAAGGAGAGATTTAATGCAATGTGGTCTAACTCCCAGGAAAAAACAGCAGATGGATTAAAGTTCTCTTGTAATTTCTAATTTCAAAGGCAGGTGAGTATAAAAATGCATGAAAATGGTTAATCCCAGGGGGAAAATGATTTAGGTGCCAATAATAGTGGGCTTTTGCAATCATAAGAGGATGAAATTTCCCAAGCTTGAAATCCAAATTTGGGATTACTGTCAACAGCAACGGTTTATGTTGAACTGAAAGGAAATTCATCAAGGTCAATTGGGGCCACGGAGGCATGTTAATAAATAGAAATAGTGATATAGTGATCCTCATTCATTTCATGATGTGGTCTTATTGATTTTGTGAGTGGGTTTGAGCTTTATAGTATCTCTGCACAATGTGCCCATTTTTCATCTTAATTTTGATGCCATTGAAGGATATTAGGTTAGTGGCAAGGACTGATTGTTGTAACAACTGCTTGAAATCATTTTTCAGGTCTTTATTTCACTTTGTTAAATATTGTGGCATTTAATAATTTTATAACTCTCTTGGTGTCTCCAGAAAATGTATGACAACAACCGGAAATCAATTACTTTTAAGGCATTTTAAAGACGTTTATAATAAAGGTAGAAACAGAAGGTAACTTCTCTAACATGGGGCAGGGTTGATAAAAGACAAATGAAGCTTATACACCTCTTACAAGCTTTCCTGAACACTGGCTGCTGAAAAATGAACAAGGAAGTATTACATCAGTTCTCAAAACAAAGGGAGTACTTCTGTAGTTGAAGCTGAGTAGCGATGACCGGTATCTTACATTGTGTATGCTTTGCTTGTGGGATACCAGGATGGGAAGATTCCACAAGGAAGAGATGTGGCAATGTCTGGAGACGGGAAAAACCTCAGCATGTCTGAATAAAGAGTTGTTTGTGCAATCAGGAATGTTAAACCCTGAGTTGAAAAGGCTCTGAGATAACCAGAGCAGACACATCATCAGTCCACAAAGGAAGCTTCCTGAATAAGATTGCGTGGAAGGATTGCAGCATATTAACAGGGCTGAAATCTGCACAGGACAGTGGCCTTCCCGGCCATAGGAATTTGACTAAATTGTGTGTGCTCGTGGGCTGGGGGGGGAGGGGGGGCGGGGAGGGAGGGAGGGAGAAAAATCATGTGATGTTTTGAATCACATTTAATGACCCTTTGGGAAGTATTTGTCATTCGTTATAATCTGCCACACATTTCAAAAGAGTCTGACAACAAGACTTTCCTTATTATTGCTCAAACTGCAGAGGAAAGTTTGGATAGGCAGCAAGTATTTCAGAGTGGAATACCTGGGGTAGAAGACCCATGGCTGTCCCAATGTTATGGAACAAGGTAATCTTGGCTGATATTGATAAAAGCTGAGAGAAATTGAACCTAGTTAGTAGACGGACAGAAGACCACAAGGTAATCCAGTTTTCAGTAATCCAGAGAGCCACTTTGGCATGGGGATAAGACATCAGGCTAGAAACCAGAAGCAGTGAGTTCTAGTTCCACCTGAGCCATGAAAGCTGGGTGGGAAATTTTGGGTCAATCACACTCTCTCTCTCTCTCAGCTCTACCTACCTCACAGGGAAAAATTGTGGGAAAAATAATAAATCAAAGAAATTAAGTCATGAGATAACAAATGCTGGCTTAACAAATTCTTTTAATAATTTTAATTGGTTTTGTCTTTTTAAATTTGGGGCCAAACAGAGTTATTTCTTTTAATTGTTTTTAATGTTTGTATTTTATGTTTTTATCTGGCTGTACACTGCCCTGAGTCCTCAGGGAGAAGGGCGGTATATAAATTTGAAATAAAATAAAATAAATAAATAAAAACAAAAAGATAACTAGAGCAAGTTTAAAGCATCACATTTGCTAAACTTCTCCATGCCTTCCATCTCTGAAAATTTCCGCCACAACTTTCTATTTTGCTTTTTGCTCTTTAAAATTCTCAAGCCTCTTTTCGAGGCTCTCCGCAATTCATGATGTTCTTGTCTTCCCTTTTTATTTATTGATATTTATTTATTAGGCTTGTTCAAGTCACTCTGTCTGACTTACAAAATACACTGGGTGAATCCTGTATTTGAAGAGTGGCTGTGTAAGTACAGGTAGTCCTTTACTTGCAGCCATTTGTTTAGTGACAGTTTGAAGTTACAACTGAAACAGAGACTTATAACAGCATCCCATGATCAAAATTCGGGGGCTTGGCATCCGTCATGTATTTATGACGGTTGTGCCATCCTGGGGTCATGTGAGTACCATTTGTAACCTTCCCAGCCAACTTCTGACAAGCAAAGTCAGTGGAGGAAACCAGATTCACGTAATCATATGATTCACTTAACAAGTGCAACTGTGCCAAAAGAGATAGTAAATCGAGGCACAACTTACTTAACAACTGCCTCACAGCAATGGAAATTTTGGATTCAATTGGGGTTGTACGTTGACGACTACCTGTACACAAAACAGTTAGCAATATATATGTATATGTATATGTATATGTATATGTATATGTATATGTATATGTATATGTATATGTATATGTATATGTATATGAATATATATATGCAGGAGAGGAGGTTCCTTAAAATCCTAGCTTTTGAAACTTTTAAGTTTCAGTGTCTGTGGAGATTTTCAGTCATCCAGGTCATTTGATTTCTCCAAAGGTCTTTTTTTCAAGAGGCAGTTAAAAAAGACCAGATGCCCGCAAGAAATATAAATCCTTCCATTCTCTACCATTCATTCAGTCAGAACTGAAGAAGCTTCTCGGATGAGAAGTGAAACGTCTTCGAGAAAAAATGAAGAAAGTCTAGTTGCTTCTTGAAAAAGCACCTTTGGGTTTAGGTTTCAGTATTTACATATTGAGGGCAGACAGTGAGATGCTCATGAGCTTCATATGCCTGCAGGCTGTGGACATCCAGAGAGGACAAAAGGGGGTGCACGACATGTGCCTTGTGATGACATCAGGCAAAAGATGCAGTCTACCTACAGCACGGGTGTCAAACCCAATCGTGTCATGTCAGATATCGTAACGTATCATGACGTTTTTTGCCTTTGCGGAGCTGGGGTAGGCCATTGGACAACATCCTTGTTGCTTGCCTATTCCACAAACCCCTCCCTTCCCCCTTCTGATATTTTCAAAAACATTCCTTTTAATTTTAAATATTAGCTGGAAATCTGGCCTGCTACAAAGGAAAACAGTGCCCTTGTCTCCACCTTGGATTTTTTTAAAAGAGGAATGCTTTGCAATACAATTTAGTTTCCAGAAAAAGGCCTCTATTTTCATTTTAAAATTACTGTGTGTACTAACAAATTTATATATCATCTACCAATACATATAGGAAGTTTATGTGGATGCATAATTTATGTGGATGCATAATTAGTCTGTTACAGAAAACCAAATCTGCCCGGAGATTCAACTCAGGCAAAGGACAAATATTGCAAACAAATTAACAAATAACTTGGCAGTTGTTCCTTGGGTGGATCTGGTCAGTTAAAAAAAAGAAACTGCCATCAATTTTGCTGGACTTTGCATGCAGTTGTTACTATAGGTAGTCCTCAACTTAGTGACCGCTCAAAGTTACAAGGGCACTTTAAAAAGTGACTTATGACCGTTTTTCACACTTACCATTGCAGCAGCCCTATGGTGACATGATCAAAATTCAGATGCTTGGCAACTGACTCATATGTATGACAGTTGCGGCGTCCGGGGGTGGTCATGTGATCACCTTCTAACAAACAAAGTCAATAGGGAAGCCAGATTCACTTAACAACCGTCTTACTAACTTAACAACAGCAGTGCTTATGGTCGTAAATCGTCTTAATTTGCCTTACAGACCCTCAAAGGTCATCAATGTGAAAACCAGTCATGAAGTTAAATTTTCATCACCGTCATAACTTTAGTTACTAAATGAGGACTACCTATAGGGACCATCACATCAGGGACTGAATGGGCACCACCCTTTGTTTCACCTCAGAAAGAGGACCTCAGAAAGATCTCAGAAAGAGGATCAGTCCTAGCTCCCCACTCTTCTTAAAATAGAACAATTCCACGTGGTTTTTAATAGCCTTGAAGTTCCTTGAAGCTTATTTTTGGTTGAAGCTGCAGTCTTAGAGCTGTTAAAACAATTGTGTAATGGAATGAGATCAGAGAACCGAATCACTCACGCTCCCTATGCTGTCTTGATGTTTCTTACAGTTAATCGCTTTTTAAATTACTATGAAATAGCATAGAACAAGCACAGCACAATAACGGTATATTTGTATGCCGGGACGAATGCAGAGGGATGATATCCTTCAAGTATTTTGGACTTTAGCTCCTATATACCCAGGACACTATGTTGACAAGGGATTATGAAAGGGTGTAGAACAAAAGTTCTAGAGGACCACTGCTCACTACTCACTAATCTTTTAGAATACTACCTTGATGTGAAATAGACAGAAGGGATATTTTTTTCCCACAAGGGCTCTCCATATTTAAAATCTATCCTTAAGTAACTTGCTCTGTTTTCCCTTCCATGCCGAGGTGGTGTGAGGAGTTGCCCAGGAGGGTGTCTTTTCAGTGATGGCCCCCTGATCTCAGAAGGCCTTTCTGGTGAAACACATCTGACATAGGACATAGATTTTTCTTCTCTTCTCTTCTCTTCTCTTTTCTCTTTTCTTTTCTTTTTTCTTTTCTTTTTTCTTCTCTTCTCTTCTCTTCCCTTCCCTTTTTTCCTTCCTTCCTTCTTTTTTCTTTCCCCCTCCTCCTCCTCCTCCTCCTCCTCCTCCTCCTCCTCTTTGACTTAAAAGTTATATACTGTATAGAAACTTTTAAATGCATTTGTCTCTGTTTGGCTTTTATTTTTCCTGTACAATACTTTTTTTTTTACTACTGCTATTTTGTTTTCGCATTTTTAATGTGCCAAGTTTTAATCTTTAAAACGTGGTTTTAAAAGATGTGGTGAAGAGATGTTAACAGATGTTAAAAATGAAGTGAAATAATAAAATGAAAAATTAAATGAAAAAGTAGGTGGCAAAACCATTTGTGTATAAATTACGTGTAGTCCTCGACTTATGACCACAATTGAGCCCAAAATTTCAGTTGCTAAGTGAGACAGTTGGTAAGTGCACTTTGCCACATTTTATGAACTTTATAAAGTTTTCCTACTCATTCAGTGAACCATTTTTGTACTGTAGTAAGGGCATCAGGCTAGGAACTAGGAAGTTGTGAGTTCTTGTCATGCCTTAGGCATAAAAGCAGCTGGGTGACCTTAGGCCAGTCACTCTCTCTCAGCTCTAGGAAAGGAGCAATGGCCAACCATTTTGAAAAACGTTGACAAGAAAACTTCAGGGACTTATCCAGGCGATCACCAAGGGTCTATACTTGGTGGGAGCAATAAAAACAGCAATAAAAAGAGAAAGCTAAAAATCCATTTATGGAATAGAGGAGTGATTGGTAAAAATGATGGAACTAACAGAGATGGCAAAATTAACTTGTTTGCTTAGAATAGATCAACTATTATATGTATTAGTTTATTAGTGACTGAAAAGCCCTTAAAGACTTTTTTGCTGAAAAAAGAAAAAAAAATGAATGTATGGGTTTGATGATTAAAAATTATAGGTTATGAAAGAACTTTAGAGATGATGGTGCAATTATGATGTAACTTTAAAGAGAGAAGGTAGATGTGATATATAAAGGCATTTATATCTGCTGTCCAAAGGGTTAGAACAGGGGTCAGCAACCTGCAGCTCTGGAGCCGCATGTGGCTCTTTCACCCTTCTGCTGCGGCTCCCTGTCATTCAAAATATGCATCACAACTGCCAATGTGTGACACCCACTGGCACACGATTTATTGAGCTTTTTAACCCCTGGTAGGCCAACCATGGATAAATCCAAGAAAAGAAAAGTTTCAGAACATTTAATTCAACTACATATGCTAGTTTTGTTGCTATTCAAGAAATAGTCAGGCACGGGAAGGGTTTTGTGGCTCCCGGTGTTTTCTTTTCTGTGGGAAATGGGTCCAAATGGCTCTTTGAGTGTTTAAGGTTGCAGACACCTGGGTTGTAATCTGCTTCTTTATAATTTTTTCTTTTCTTCTTTTTCTGTTTTGTTCCTTAGTCGCTATTCTTTTGTATTTTCGTTGTTTCTGTTCTAATATTGATATTGCTTTTATTTTGTTATAAGTTTTTCAATAAAAAATAGGTATATTAAAAAAAAATTAAAGACATATAACCTAGGTTTGTCTCTACCTTCATACAGATAATCAGTTGTTAGGTTGGCTATCCTATCTTCAGAACTAGAATATGTGCTCCAGTGGTGGGATTCAAAATTTTTTACTACTGGTTCTGTGGGCGTGGCTTGGTGGGCATGGCAGGGGAAGGATACTGTAAAATCTCCATTTCCTTCCAATCAGCTGGGACTCGGGAGGCAGAGAATAGATGGGGGCGGGGCCAGTCAGAGATGGTATTAACCAGTTCTCCAAACTACCCAACATTTCCGCTACCGGTTCTCCAGAACTGGTCAGAACCTGCTGAAACCCACCTCTGATAGGGATGGTGTAAAGGCAGTGGTGGGATTCAGCCAGTTCGCACCACTTCGGGAGAACCGGTTGTTAACTTTCTGAGCAGTTTGGCAAACTGGTCGTTGGAAGAAATCATTAGGGCAGAGAACCGGTTGTTAAATTACTTGAATCCCACCACTGTGTAAAGGTAAGTACCACCTCTGATGTGCTCCAGGTTTTTTCCCTGACCCGGCTTTCCTGCAAAAACACATTTTTAACTTCATTGTGGCTTCCAACACTGACACATCATATAGCATAAAATATGGTATATTTTAAAACTATGGCCTATCAGTTATATTTGTGAGACTCTTCTGAAGGAAGGTAAAGCACAAATGACAAGGAAAATCAGGCAGAGCTCTAGCTGTTGTGAAATTGACAAGGGGTTGAAAGCAACAAGAGGATTAAAGCTGGTTGTGTTCAGTGGTAATACTGCTGTAGTTTGTGTAATCCCCTCATGGAATCATCTAAAGGGCAGGCATATCTCCAAGGGAAAAAGGAAGGCAGAGGTTGTCCTAATTTTTATATCCCCAAGAAATTCATAGCCATGAAAGATTTCATATATTTTTTAATAAATGTATAGTGTTTCTCAACCTTGGCAGCTTGAAGATGTGTGGATTGCAGCTTCCAGAATTTCCCAGCCAGTCCCAGAATTCTGGAACTATTCAAGGAATAAGAGTTGAAAATTATGCAAATTGTCAGGTAGAAAAGGGATCTAGAAATAAGAATATGCACAGGTGGAACTGGGGCCTGTATTTGTAGTGCTGTTGATTCCCAAAATAAATATCCCTTCTAGCAACTTCTATTGCTCCCACAGGCAAGTTCTAAATGCAGTGTTTGTTGTGCTGTATGGCTGCATTTTGAGAAACCACAGTCTTTTTTATTCCACCCCTTGAGAAGGGCACCTAGGTAAATCCATTCCTTATTCTTTCCTTTCCCCTCTTCTCCCTCTCTCTTGAGTCCATCCTCTTCTTTTCTTATACCCCATCAAATTGTACAGTTAGCATTGCATGTACATCTTTAAAAACAAATACAAAAAGACTGACCAAAATAAAAAAGGATATTCTTGATGGGAGTCACAATTCCTCTCAAGTGTCAGATTTGCAATTGGTTGGTTGGTGTTGTTGGATTCATCCCTTGGCTGAATTTTCCCTAGCTTAAGTAGTTCTTTTAAACAGAACTTTTCCACAATCGAGCAGATTGTATTATTTCCTACAACAGGGGCATGGCAGGGGTGAAATCCAGCAGGTTCTGACAGGTCCTGGAGAACCAGTAGCAGAAATTTTGAGCAGTTCAGAGAACCGGTAGTGGAAATTTTGAGTAGTTTGGAGAACCGGCAAATACCACCTCTGGCTGGCCCCAGAGTGGGATGGGAATGGGGATTTTGCAATATCCTTCCTCTGGTGTGGGGTGGGAATGGAGATTTTGCAGTATCCTTCCCCTGCCATGCCTACCAAGCCACCCCCACAGAACCGGTAGTAAAAAAAATTGGATTTCACCACTGGGGCATGGCCATAGGGTCCTCCTTTATTACATTCTATGATACTGTGTGAGAGTCGTTTTTATCGTTCTGACTATTGCATAGATTTTTTTGCGGGGGGGTCATTTTTATTCTGGTTGCTTCTTTTATGTATTGATTACATTTATATGCTACCCATCTCACTGTCAAGTGACTCTGAGAGGTTTGCAACATCATAAAAGCACACTATAAAAGTATGAGAACATTAACAACATTAAAACATTCAGCACGAAAATTAAAACACTAAGAACAAAAGCTAGATAATAAAGGACAAATACATAAATGGGAGTGAAGTTAGAGTTCTTTATTTTTATTATTGAAACTACTGATTATTTATTTGTGAAATGAATGTAATATCTAATGATAGAACTTTTATTCTGTATCATTCCTGTAATGGATGTTGTTGCAGAAAAAGAAGAATGGAATTTGTGTTTTTTTTTTAAAAAAAAGTCAGGGGAAGCACCCACAAAGATTCAAGGATAAGGCAGCAACATTGGATGTCTTCTTGGAAGCCAGTATATGCATCATAATTCCTTTCTTCATTTCAGTTCATGGGATCTGATTTTTTTAAAAAAAAGGTAATTCAAGGACTTTGCTGCTTGATCAACTGCTTATTAGCTGATACACAGCCATAAAGTCTTCAGTTTAGTGGGTAAACGTATTGTTTTATCTGATCTTTCTTATCATAACACTATGAAGATGATCAGCAAAAAGATATGCTAAGCAAGAATATGCTTGTACAGTATGTCATGAAGAATTTCAGAACTCGAATCCATTTAGAAAATAAATACCTTTTTAATCAAGTATCAAACCACTGGTATCTGGTCCGTTGCTCCTATGCATAAAGGAGGATCATGGAATTATAACTAACCTACAGGGTTTCTCACTTACTTAAAACTGAACCTTTTGGAAAAACTGGGGATTGGCAAAAATCGATTCACAATGTTTGCAAATAATTTGGAATTTCCTAACCCAATCCTAAAATCATTTTTAGGAGACATTCCCATGAATCGAATGGGCCTTATTTACTTTGGAGTAAACAGAGCAAATCTTGTCTAGAACAGGGGTCTCCAAACTTGGCAACTTTAAGCCTGGCAGACTTCAACTCCCAGAATTGTTGAAGTCTGCCAGGCTTAAAGTTGCCAAGGTTGGAGATCCCTGGTCTAGAAGGAGGCATTATGTTCTCTTATGAGAAGATTTCTTCTCTGCAAACATACGTAATTATGTGCTTTACTTCTGAATTATAGTTGTCTTGTTTAAGAAGAATGCTGTTCTGAAAGTTTCTGGCATTGACAAACATACATTGTCATCTACTCCTAGCTAGAAGGAAATCTCCATATTGTTTCTTCCCACTGTCCTGTTTCTGCATTTGGTATACAATGCCCAAAATGAGAAATGTCCTCAGACAAACAATTCTTGCACAGTCTCTAATGCTCAAGATGAAAAATGACCTCTACAATAATAAGGTAAACTCAGGACATTGTTTGGGTCTTCTCTTATGTCATCTTTCATCCCCTTTTCTAGTCCAAGCTGTAGAATTCCTTATGAGTTTTTCTCCTTTCCATTCATTCTTCTTCTTCTTCTTTTTCATCCCCTTTCTCTTCTACCCTCCTCAAGAATCTCCTCGGGATATTTTTCTCTGTCGAAATCTGTTTCTGTTTTCATTGGTGGTGTCAGGTTAAGCCCTGGCCTTTTACTTATGCATTTATTGATGGATTATTTCCTGCTATATTTCATAAGGTACAGTTCTGCGGTTTTATTTGTTCTTAAGGGGCAAAACATGACTTTGCTAATTTAAAACAAATGGTGGTCCTGGTAACCTGCTCCATGATTGTCTAGAAAATTCTTATGTGTGTGAATATGAGCTGATGAGTCTTCCAAATCATACTGACTAGATTGGTCCAGTATGCTTCAGCCTGATGACTAAATTAACCCATTTTCTTGGTTTGTACAGTGATTTGAGTAATAAATGAATTTTATAGGCTGTGTTGATGCAACTCTTTCAGCTATGAAAAAACTAACTAAGCTTAATACCATATACTATATGGTATTAATATAATACCATATAATATAATATAATATAATATAATATAATATAATATAATATAATATAATATAATATAATATAATATAATATAATATAATATATTATACATATGAATCTACCAGGTTCTCATCTGATCTTGTTAAGCAGGCTGTGTAAAGTTAGCTCTGATGCCATTATTACCTGAAGGCAGACTGAGGTTCTAGGAAATTGGACTTTCTTTGGGTTGTTGTCATTGCTGCTGCTGCTGTTGTGTAGCAACAATACTTCTGAACAAGGAATGACATTTCATTGACTGCTAATTTGAGCTTTGTATAAATGTGTATAAAAAGAACGAGGTGCTTGGGTGGAGTCACTGAAGCAGTTGGCGTGAGCTTAAATGGACTCCAGAGGATGGTAGAGGACAGGAAGGCCTGGAGGAACGTTGTCGTGTCGGACATGACTTCGCAACTAACAACATATATGTATTGCAAGCAACCAGGGCAACAACGGCTGGAAAGTGACAGCAGTCCTTTCCAAAGACTGGGGGCGTGGCCAGGCAGAGGTGGTATTTACCAGTTCTCCGAACTACTCAAAATTTCCACTACCGGTTCGCAAGAACCGGGAAGAACCAGTAGCAACCCACCACTGATTTATTATCAAGACTCTGTTGTTTGTCTCGTTGTACTGAATTGCAATTCTTAACAGCTCAACAGTTTGTAACTATCAATTGTGAGGGCTAATGATGTTGTACTTGGATAATATCCAAAAGCCTACCCCAACTTTACAAAACTGGCAAACAGTTTTTGACTCAGAGTAGCATTTTTCTCCGAATTTCTTATACAGATGTTAAATGAATGTGGTGCCCCCATTGACTTTGTTGTGAGAAGGTCGCAAAGAGTGATCACATGGCCCTGGGACATTGCAACTATTATAAATATGAGTCAGTTGCCAAGCATCTGAATTTTGATCACATGACCATAGGGATCAGTGGTGGGTTTCAAATTTTTTTACTACCGGTTCAGTGGGTGTGGCTTGGTGGGCGTGGCAGGGGAAGGACACTGTAAAATCTCCATTCCCTCCCCAATCCAGGGGAAGGTTACTGCAAAATCCCCATTTCCTCCCGATTAGCTGGGACTTGGGAGATAGAGAATAGATGGGGGCTGGGCCAGTCAGAATTTTTACTACTGGTTCTCCAAACTACTCAAAATTTTCGCTAACGGTTCTTCAGAACTGGTCAGAACCTGCTGAAACCCACCTCTGATAGGGATGGTGTAAAGCAGTGTTTCCTAAACTTGACCCTTTGAAGATGTATGGACTTCAACTCCCAGAATTCCTCAACCAGGCATACTATTCCTCAACCAGGCATACTGGCTGGGGAATTCTGGGAGTTGAAGTCCATGCATCTTAAAATAGCCAAGTTTGGGAAACACTGGTGTAAAGGGTGTAAGTGTGAAAAACAGTCATGAGTCTGTTTTTCAGTGCCGTTGTAACTTCGAATGGTCATTAAACTGTTGTAGGTAGAAGACGATGAGCCTCCCTCATGAGCCAATAGCTTCTACGGGACCAAGTTTTGATCCTTTCCTTGCTGATGATTTAAAGCATCTTTGAGAGTTGCCCAACTGTAATTGTGCCCAAATAAGAGGAATGAAAAGTTTTCCATCTTTTCGGTGATGGCTGGGTGATGCTATGAAAATGTTCTAAGGAACTGGGTGGGGATTGGGTTTAGCTTTGCTATGGGGATCAAGTTGCATAGGCTTAGTTTGGTTCATGCTGCCCGGCTGCCCAGAAGATGAGGAGATCCAAAGAAACAAAATGGAAACAAGATGATGAAAGCCAGTTTGGTCCAGGACAGTGGTGAAATTCAGCCGGATCTATCCGGCTCGCATGATCCAGTAGGGCTGGCGGCGGGAGGTTCCGCCCACCCTCCTGGACGTCATCACATCCCGTTTTTGATCCTCCACGCGTGCACAGAAGGCTCTGTGCACACGTGGAGGAGGCACGTGCAACACTCACATTTGTGATCCGATAGCAAAGGTAAATACATTTTACCCCTGGTCCAGGGGTTAAGGCTTGAAAACGGGAAACCATTAATTCTAGACCTACCTTAGCCATGAAAGTCAGGTGGGTATGTTTGCCACTTTGAATTATTGGTAAAAATAATAAAGGCAGAAAATAAGTAAATACATACATACATACATACATACATACATACATACATACATACATACACACACAATCTTGAGCAGATGCAAAGCCTGGTAGACCAGTACCTCTGCTAAATCCTAAAGAATTGTTTGTCACATGACCATCAAACCACTCCCACAAAATAAGCCATGCCCACAGAACCGGTAGTAAAAAAAATTAGAACCCACCCCTGTAATGAATGTAAGGGATTATTTTTCTAAGGAGATTGGATGCAATCTCCTTCGGAAGGAGACGAATGATACGGGTTTCTACATAAGTAGATTTCAATCTATTGGCTTTCAGTTCAAAAAGGTGTGTATTATTTATTTATTTATTTATTTATTTAAATTTATACACTGCCCTTCTCCCGAAGGCCTCAGGGAGGTGAACAGCCAAAGGTAAACACATAGAATACAAAAATTTAAGAACAGTTTAAAAAACATAGTAAATTTACAATTTTGGCCCAACAATTAAAATACCCCTTTTAAAATTAAAATTAAAATTAAGCAATTGGAGAAGTTAGGCCAGCCCGGCTTGTTGAAATAAAAAAGTCTTGAGGGCCCGGCGGAAAGTATGTAAATCCGGAATCCTCCATATCTCCGGGGGGAGCTTGTTCCAGAGGGCAGGTGCTCCCACAGAGAAAGCTCTCCCCCTGGGGGCCGCCAGTCGACATTGTTTGACCAACGGCACCCTGAGGACCCCCTCTCTGTGGGAGCGTACTTGCTGGTGGGAGGCTCTCAGTGGCAGAAGGTGGTCTCGTAGGTACCCAGGTCCTAAGCCATGGAGCGCTCTAAAGGTGGTCACCAACACCTTGAATCGCACCCAGAGGACCACCGAAAGCCAATGCAGCTCGCGCAGGAGGGTTGTTATGTGGGAGCGCCATGACACTCCCACAATCACCCACGCTGCCACATTCTGGACCAGTTGGAGCCTCCGGGTGCTCTTCAAGGGAAATCCCATATACAGAGCATTACAGTAGTCCAGGTGGGAAGTGACGAGGGCATGAGTGACCGTGCGCAAGGAGTCCTGATCCAGAAAGGGACGCAACTGGCAAATCAGGCGAACTTGATAGAAAGCCCCCCTGGTCACGGCCTTCACATGTTCTTCTAAGGACAGCCGTGCATCCAGGAGGACACCCAAGTTGCGAGCCCTCTCCGTGGGGGCCAACGACTCGCCCCCAATAGTTAGAGATGGCACCAGCTGACTATATTGGGACGCCGGAAGCCACAGCCACTCAGTCTTGGAAGGGTTGAGCTTGAGCCTGTTTCTCCCCATCCCTCTGTGTATGTGCAGAGGTAGCAGAAAAGTGACTTCAGTGGGATCAAAGGTTTCTCTTTTTCTTTTTTAATGATGTACTTGAGATGGACATTGAAATTTTAAAAATTGATGCTCGCTTTGGGCTTCACTGTCAGAGGCCCAATTTCATGTTTAAGTTTATACCACACTTCCAAGAATGAAGGAAGGCAGGCAGGGAGGGAGGGAGGAAAGTCACATATGACAATCTCTGAAAAACATAATGCGCCTCTTGATTCAGATTTATCAGGCTCAGATTGCAACCTTCCTTTGCATATTTTAATTCCATGAATTATTTTCATTCATGCAATTTTCCTGTTCTTTCTTCCCTTGTGCAGCTAATTGCCTAGATATCCCAAAATGCAGCATTTCTACACAGAGAAAAATAACGGGTCTTAGAAAACGTTCAGCTAGGCAAAGAACCGTGGCAATTGCAAAGGGGAAGGGGAAGCCTATTGGTCAAGCTGCTCTTTTGTTTTTTTGTTTTTTGTTTTTGTTTAGGGCAGCTGTCTAGTCTTGCGGCTGAATTTGTCATTTTAATGAGGCAGTTTCATTTGGTCAGCAACAAGCCGTGACTGCAGGATGGCAGTGCTGCCTCGGTTCCATTATTGGAATGTATGACAATAAAGTTCTCCTTTCTGCCTTCTTTCTCTTGGACCCCAGAGGGTCAAATCTGGGGAATGATGCAAAAGGCCAGCATCTAATACAAACGAAATTCTTTTTTTCTAAGCTCAGGGTGTGTTCCTGGCATTGCACGACAGCCAGAGACCAAAAAACACTCCTGTTCATTTCAGTGAACAGAAATCATATTCTCTAGACCCAATTGGTACCTTGGCTCATCTCCCTAGGCTCATAGCTATGAGGAAATCCAAGCTTCAGAGTTTTATTTCGGGTATTACTTGGAACTCTGACACACTCAGACGTTGGGAAAGGGTGTTTGTGGAGTCTCTACGGTTTGTTTGATACTGAGTTAGCTTTTGGTTGGTTGTGTTGTCTTCTGATATGTGTTGTTTTTTATTTTAATTGTATGCCACCCAAAGCTGGAAGCTTTGAAATATATACATCCATACACATTGCTACTTTTAGAGCTCAGTCCTCTCCTATGCCTGCTTATTTCCTATATAAAATGCCATTAAAATCCATTGATCAATGACATTTTATCTATGAAATACTGAGACTCTACTTGGTTGATCATCTGGCTACATGTCAATTAGTTTTCAAGGCATAAAGAATCTGAACATAGGAAAGCAGGGGAAAAACACGCCTTTTCTAGAGTGTAATAATATACAATATAATAATGCAGATCTCAGTTATAATAAGGTTTGGATGCATTGATTTGGATCTCTCATATCTAATATATGTAGAGGGGGGATGTCAGGTGTGAAAGATCAGGTCCACATGTGAAGATCTAGTTAAACTGATTTATTGCTACTCAAGCCTATGCACAGGAATATTCTCAACTAATGGCTAACATCCATTAGGAGTTAGATAAAGTTCAATGGATTTCAAGAGAGGCTAGACTTAGTTCTCTTGTGGCTATATACGGATTCTAGGCTGATCACTCATTTAACTCCATCCCCAGCTTCTTGCCACTCCTTCCCTTACAGAGCATTTCTTTCCAAAGTTCTGTTAGGTATCTGATTTCACTGGAGTTTAGGATTAGCTGAAACCATGACTAGAGCTACAAAGGATATTGGAATATACTCAAGGACAGATACTGTTTCCAAAAGCTGAGAAAACAAATAAGATAATGGGAATTCTTTCAGAGGATAAAGCTATTATCTTTGCTACCTCTTGAGTTTATCCTTGAGTTTATTTAAACATATAATACTTCTGCACTGGGGAAACTGGAGCATCCTTTTAGCAGGTTGTGTGAATCAGACCAGCATAATAAGTCATTCTATGGTTTGGGAATAGCATGATATATGATCATAGCCATTATATTTTATATACTGGAGTTTAGGATTTAGCATGTTGCATAAACCCAAACAGAGAGATCTTATCTATTGATATTTAGGCTGTAGGAAATGACTGGAATTTTATATCTGAAAATTGTTTTCAAAAAAATTACCGTATTTTTCGGAGTATAAAATGCTCTAGACTATAAGATGCACTTACCTTTTTTGGTGAGGAAAACAAGAAAAAGAAATCTGCCTCTGCCTCCCAGCAATTTTGCCTTGTTGCAGCAAACAGCAAACAGCCCTTTGTTTTTATTTTCAGCATAGCTTGATTAGCACAAGGAAAAAAAAAATCTGCTCCAGCAATTTACCTCCTTGCAGCAAGCAGCAGAGCCCGCACAAAATAGCTGAGAGCAAAGCAGTTGAGAGTCAGGAGGCCGATCCAATCAACTTGTGCTAATTAGCCTGTGCTGAAGCTGAAAGGAACTGTTTCTTCTTGCTGTTTGTACAAGGAGGTAAACTGCTAGGAGGCAGAAGCTAAAGGGTGGGGGCCAGTGGGCGGGCAAGGCTACATTCGGTGTATAAGACGCACCTAACTTTTCACCCCCTTTTAGGGGGGGAAAGGTGCGTCTTATACTCCGAAAAATACTGTAGGTTTGAGCATTGTGCAATATGGGGTAAGTAAAGTGAAGTGAAGCAGTTAAAGCAAATACAGTCCAACCTCTTCATTTTCAGCTCAAGGAGCGAATCAAAGCTAAGATGTTTATAGAACGAAGCAATGGTTGAGGTTTTGATTCACTTCTCTTTTAACAATGGAAAAGGAGTGTGTCAGCCCAGCAAAATTATTTTGGCTTTCTTGAGTTCATCATTTTCCAGAAAAAAACAGGGTCTTCTTAATGTTTCAAAAATAGGCTTCTGATCTGAGTAGAACCAACCTTGAGAGCTAGTTAGGTATGGCAAATAAAGGCCCTGGGAAAAACTGAAAGTCCCTGAGTCTTGCCTTAGTCATGCTTTAGTTACAAAGCCAGCTGGGGGATCTTGGGCCAGTTTCTTTCTCTCAGCCCCGAGAGAAAGGCCAGGACAAACCATTTCCAAACTACTTGCATAATATCAGCCTCCGGCCACCAGAAGCATTTGCCCATGTAACATGCCAAAGTCTATCAGGAAAGAAAACTTTCTTTTTTCTCCCAGAGTCGGATGCTACTTGGGCTTCTAGTTGCATTTCTGCATTTGCATTGATTGTATTCTCTGCTCCCAGGCCCTTAAAGTACTGCTTCTGCCAGCATGTGCTCCCTCTGCTTGTCTTGGAGATTGATGATCAACCTGAGGGTGAAGGAAAAGTTGTCAGGGGAGCATAATTGCTGTTGAAATGCCCAACTGGTAGATGACTCCGAGACATCTAAGTACTGTTGAGAGTATTATGACCAGCCTACTTAATGTCTTCCCAAAATACCTGAAGCTGTACTTGGCTATTCAGTTCCTTTCCTCCCAGAACCTCTTTTCATCAAAAGCTTCTGAAGGTACCAAAAAGGAGACAAACAACATTTTTTTTCCTCCAATGGTCTAGTGTAGACCAATGATCCTTTTATTCCTCCGCTTTTAGAAATTCGTTGCAGTACCTTTTTGTTAGCCATAAATAGAAAAAAGTTGTATAAATTTTCATGAACAGCTTTTGAAGCTACTCTTCTTCTTCTTCCATTCTCCTTTGACATCATGTCTAGCAATTTAAACAACTGCTAGCCAGTCTCAGATCAGTTCCCCTTTTTCTCCTTTTTCCTAAGATCCTGGGAGATATATTGGTATCAAAGATCTATACTGCCTTGAATAAAAGTAGCTAGTTGAATAACAGAATTGGTAAATGTATATCTCCATTGGTTCTTGGGGATTATTGAAAAGAATTTGGTAATCTTAACTATGATATCCTACTTGGACATTTGGTTCATGCAAGAAAGTTGTTTTATCATATCAACTATTTCTTTTTGCCAGAGCAAGTAAACATGAAATCCCACTAGAAGAGTAGGTTCTTCAAAGGTCTAGTTTGTCCTTTAGATTCTATAATCTAGAATCCTCTAGATTAAGCGACTATATTCCTCTTAAAACCATTGACTGAATTCACTGTTAGAAGTACAGTATAAAGAAGTTAGAGTTCTGGTGAGGGTGCCCTCATTTTGAAACACAGGTTATGGTAATTGGTTCTAACACTGCTTCTGAAAAACCAGGGGGTCACGGCAGACAGGAGTTCTATTACCTAATTTTGCCTGGTACCTCAGATGTATGAGTTGAAGAAAGTTGTTCTTGACGCTCTCTCCTTTCAAATCTATTAAGGCTCACCTCTGTGAAGTATTTGGAAATTATAGCTGGTTCAAAGCACAGTTTCTTTTGCAAAACAAGACTCTTGCCCAACCTTGCTTTGTGGACCTGTACCAAATTTGAAGCTTGTGTACAAAGGTCAACACTTCTTGCTTGCACTTAAGGAGAGAACACTTGAAGTAACTAATGACATAGAGAAGAAAGAAGGCAAATATTTCTTGTTCCCTCTGCAAAGAATCAGCGGAAAAGAATTTCTTTCCTTATAATGACGCAGGACAATAAATGACAGCCAATTTGGTCTAGTGGTTAAGACACCAAGCTAGAAAGCAGGAGACTGGGAGTTCTAGCCCAGCTTTAGGCACGAAGGTTGGCTGGGTGACTTTGGGCCAGTCACTCTCTCTCAGTCCAGTTCCCCTCACAAGATTGTTGTTGTGTGGAAAATAGGAGGTGGAAGGAGTATTATGTATGTTTGCTGCCTTGAATTATTTATAAAGATAAAGGTGAGATAAAAATAAAGAAATAAAGAAAGTGATAAAGATAATTTCGATTTTGGGTGCCTATAGTGACTGTGTCTTACTCATGATTTCCATAAGTCTACTAAAGTTTCGGAACATATGGAATTACATGCAAATTATTTGTTAGGAGTTTTCATAATTGAAATTTAATTTATTTTTGCATTTAATGCATCTATAATAGCTTCCTAGATGTGATTCATAGATTGCTTTAGAAATGATTCTTCCGCTTTGTGTCCCTCCATAATAATATTTAGGTAAGGTCTGAGGAACTTGTCAAAACCATCAATCGGTCAGGTAGGTGCATCTAAGAGGATTGCAGGAATCTTGGCTGGTTAGCTAATGGCTAGTCACAAAATTGTAGAGGATTTGTGCCATTCTTTTCCTATCCCTTTTTTTTTTATCCCTCCCGTTTAAAGCTCTTTGCCTGTTCTTGATTATGTCATGCCCTGTGCTAGGAAGAATGTGGAGAGCCACCTAAATTGATCCATGTTGCTGCTCTTTTGGATAGAGAATGAATCAGCACATGGATGTGACTAAACTCGGTGTGGATGGCATAATGAGCCAGTGGGCAGCCAGCCAGCTCTGAGATGACTCATTCGTAGGGGTGAGGAGGTTCTGAGCTTGCTTCCTTTGCAAGCCATTACACGAACTTCTGCTCTTTCATGTTTACTGGGGATTATGGCAAGGAATTGGGTCATGAATGGAGGATAATATGTTATGCTTCAGTGCCAGAGAGGAAGGCTTTTTTAAACTGCCAGAATGTTAAAACTGTTTCCTGCTCAAACTCTCACATAATATGAAATCTGCCAATATAAATGGAATTAGAATCTCATAAATGTTGCCGGTGTATCTTTTTTCCCCTTCCAAAAGAAGCCAATCCTTTCTTTTACCAAAGAATTTAATTGCCACTTCCCATCAGAGTTTCCCATACGTGGTTCTCCAGCTGGAGATTTTTGTAACAAACATCTGTGGATCGCCAAGAACTGACATTATTATATTCTTTATAAGGATACATAATCACTTTAATCATTGGGGTGCCTTTCTTTCAGGTGAAGTGAGGCAAAAATCAGTATGTGTTTCATAAAGCACTTATCACTTCAGTACTTAGGCCAAGATGTGAGAATCATGCAAAGAAAAACAATATTTTTAAATGTTTATAATTTACAGGTAGTCCTCCATTTACAACAGTTCATTTAGTGACTGTTCAAAGTTTCAATGGCACTGAAAAAAGTGACTTATTTTTCACACTTACGACCATTACAGCATCCCCTGGGTCACAGGATGAAAATTCGGATGCTTGGTAAATGGTTCATATTTATGACAGTTGCAGTGTCCTGGGGTCATGTGGTCCCTTTTTGCAACTTTCTGATAAGCAAAGTCAATGGGGAGGCCAGATTCACTTAACAACATTACTAACTTAACATCTGCAATGATTCACTTAACAACTGTGACACGAAAGGTCGTAAAAATGGGGCCAAACTCACTTAGTAAATGTTTCACTTAGCAACATAAATTTTGGACTCAATTATGTTCGTAACTCGAGGAATAGCTGTACTGTGAGTGTAAATAACTCCTATGTTCAGGTATGTTTGTGTGTATGTGTGTAAATAAGTGTGTGTGTGTGTGTGTAAAAAACATCGGTGCACCATTCAACTAAATTCAACCCCCTTCACAACTCCATCATTCTTGTTCTAGTTCCCCGAGGGCAGCAAAAATGGAATGGTGAAGTATGTCAGACGATTGAACAATAACAAGGCAGTGATGAAAAAAATTGCCACGAGTTATTAAAAATGTGGTTGAAAAAAAGGCACAGGGGACCTCGTTTTCAGATGTTGTATCTGGGAATCACCAATCCATGAAGGACAATGCAAGATGGGATGAAGATGCTGTTGAGTGGGAACAAGGCAAGATGGAATTAAAACTCAAATGTACAAATACAGCAAGAAACACATCCTCATAACCTCTTTGCTCCTGTATGAAGCTGCCCCACTAGCTGTTATGTAGGTGAACATATAATCCTAAAAATGGTATTCATGATTTCTGCTAGCACACGTAGTGCTACGCAATACAGTCTGTTGTGCCAAACTGTATTGGTGCTGGTGAACAAAATGGCAGGCATGTCTTCTTTCATGTGATGACTGATAGCTGCATACCGTTTCATCCTGAAGCGCTAAGCTGTCTTCCCCTCTTCAAACCTTCCCGTGTAAAACCTGCCCACAATCCATTTTTTGAGATGCATCTCTGGCCTTCAGTGGGCTCTAGATATACCCCAAAACACTAGTGCTTTGTAATACCAGTATGATGATTCCTATATGGGCAAGGCACTAATGCATCACTGAACTGTTTAGCTGGTGGGAGCAGGTAATGAGAAACTTATTTTCATCTGCTTGTCCTGTCTGTGGTCCTACAGAGGAATATCCAATCTAACCGTAATGGACAGTGCCATTGGAATGGTCCATAAGATACTTTTGATGAAAAGATTCCTCTCAATACTTACTGATGGTAGGGTTGATAGTAGTTCTACCAATTTCACCACCTGGGTGAAGTGACCTGAGAATGGTAAAACCATAACCTTAAAGTAACCCAACTGACAGGTTGATAGGATATGACAGAAGTGGGCAACTATGGCCTTTTATGACTTGTGGACTTCAATTCCCAGAATTCCTGAGCTAGCATGGCTGGCTCAGGAATTCTGGGAGTTGAAGTCCACAAGTCATAAAAGGGCCATAGTTGCCCACCCCTGGGATATGAGATATCTGGGTGTTTCACTCAAAAACCATCCCTATCCCACTGATCTGTCCGCAGAATTATTTTTGGATCAAGTTGTCAGTTGGACTTTGAGAAGAGAACCTGTTATGTTACCAGATTAAAAAACGTCTCTACCAAGGTTTGATAACTTGGGCAACCTGAAAAATGGCTCCAGCCTATGTTCTACCCACTCTCGCCCAGGACTCCCCCTCTGCACTCACTGAAACTCACCTGGACAAGTAGATCTTCTGCTATAGTAACTGGCATCAAGCACAGGTAAGCATCTGTATGGGGCTAGCATCTTTGGAGCAGCTCCAAGGATTTCTGCCAGTTGTTGTTGAAGGGTACCAGATTCAAAATTGCTGCAATAAATTAAGACTAATAATAACCTAATAGCATGTTCTACTGTGGAGGATATATTAGGCATGAGCAAAGAGATGAACATTTACAAGTCGAGATTGTTCATTATCTTTCCAGCAACTATTTTGTGCACTTTGCCAAGAGTGCTTCCTAAAGAGTCCCTTCAGAGTAACAATTCAAGATGCACAAAGAGCCATAATTACAGTGAAATGTCATCTTTTATTATGCATCAGGTCCAGATGTGGTTTTCATTTTGGCACAGAAGGAAGACCGGGTATCCTTGGCTAAGACCATTTGGGGAAAAAAGGAAGATATTCAGAAGGTGAACATAGCGGCAATTCTTACAAATGCTACCTTTTGGAAGGTTACTATTTCAAAGAGTCATTTTTGCCAGGTTTTAAGGCAAGGGAGATGGAGTGATAAATGTGAAGCAAAGGACTATAATAATTGCAAGGATCACTGTTTCAAAGGTTGAGTTGAATGAATAAGCTGAGATTGTATTCTATCATCATCATCATCATCATCATCATCATCATCATTGTATTGTATAGTTTCATCATCATTATTGAAACATATCCTGATCTGAATAGCAATATCCCTTCATAAACTACTTGATCTTACTGCAGGGATTATTATGGAGTCAGCTAGGTTATTAGTACTGGGTAATTTTAATGTCCCCTTTCTGGGTTGGAAGTGGTGTGAAAATTCATTTCAAGAATTTGATTTCTTTGCCATGATTAGACCTTTGCAATTCTTCCAGTTCTACCTCTCTAAATACTTTATTTCACATTATAAATCAAACCAAACCATTTTTTATGGTCAAAGATTGACATAAAGAATTGGGCTAAAAAGAGGTAAAAGCAGTGGTGAAATCCAATTTTTTTTACTTCTGGTTCTGTGGGTGTGGGTTGGTGGGCGTGGCAGGAGAAGGATACTGCAAAATCTCCATTCCCACCCCACTCCAGGGGGAGGATACTGCAAAATCCCCATTCCCTTCCCACTCCAGGGGAAGGTTACTCCAAAATCTCCATTCCCACCCCACTCTGGGGCCAGCCAGAGATAGTATATGCCAGTTCTCCCAACTGCTCAAAATTTCCACTACCGGTTCTCTAGAACCTGCTGGATTTCACCCCTGGGTAAAAGTATCAAGAAAGAAAATCAGGAGATTGTGAGTTCTAGTCGGCCTTAGGCATGAAAGTTGGCGACCCTGGGCCACTCATGCTCTCTCAGCCCAAACACTCCACAGGACTGTTGTGGGGAAAATAAGAAAAGGAAGGAGAATTAGATATGTTTGCTCCTTTGAGTTATTTATAAAAAAAATAATAAAGGCGGGGGGTGGTGGATCTAAAAAAAATTGGAAGGACAAAATCTTCAAAATAATATAATTGTATCTGAATAACATATAACATAACATAACATAACATAACATAACATAACATAACATAACATAACATAACATAACATAACATCATAACATAACGTAACAACAATGTAACAACATTAACATAAATTGGGAAATAATTTCCCCTCTCTGCAGTATGCTTACTTCTGAGGAAATGGGTTTAGGGTTGCAGCCTCCCCATGTGATGTGCATCTATATAAAAATTAAAAGAAGTAACTTTGTGAGACTGAAATATTTGCACAGATGAAGCCTACAGCTAAGCGAGTTATCTAGTGTGAGGCACAAAAGAAAGTGTGAGAACAAAGGCCATTTAACATAAACTATCCCTGCTCTGCTGGAGAATCAACTCTCTGACTGAGGTAATTGTGCGATAGAAACCCTCAAAAATGATCAGAGAAAAACTAGAATTTCAGTGCTGCCCAGATGTTGAGAAAGACAACGCTCACTCCTTTCTCTGGCTGGCAGAACTGCTATCACTTTCTCTTGCAACATATCCCACTGTTGCAGTGCAGGGTTTAGACCAAGCCCTTGTACACAAAAACCAGCAGAATCCCAAAGGATGCACAGACACCAAAGCTTGTAGGCTGAGTGACTCTTTGAGGACTCCTAGGAACAAATGTTATCTTGCTTGCTGATGAGATTAAAGAAATGTCATTATTTCAGCACACCCAGCAAAGTTTCTCTCTTACATCAAACTAACATAGCATTCATTCCCCACCAGAGTTAAACTCCATCAAATTGTCTACCAAATGATGGTTGGAAAAAAATGATAAAGCAACATGCAGATTTAAAATCAGAAATATTTTTGTTGGGCATTTTACCGGATAAGTATAATAAGGGGAACACATATTTGATTTTACAGGTATTAACTGCAGCTAGAATTGTATTTGCACAACAATGGAAAAGTGAAGAAATCCCAACAGATGAAAATGTGATTAAAAAAATACTAGAATGTGCAGAAATGGATAGGCTAACACAATTAAGGAAAAGAAAGAACTGAATACTTTTTGACATGGGACTTATTTTATCAATGGTTAGCTAATAAAAACAGAAGTTAGAAAAATGAAAATATAAGAAAAGCAAAAGATGCAGGGATTCTCTGACAATTTGATCCAATTACAGTTCCCATCATTTGTGAAGCTTGATCAAGATCTATTTAACCTGGGAACACCATGGTGATTGCACTGTAGGGAGTCACAGACTCTGAACAAGGTATAATTACTGATCGTGTGCAATTTCATATCTTAAACTCTGTTAAGTCACAGACCATCAGCTCACTGAAGTATTTCTGCAGTCCTGATGGCAACCACATTTTCCTAAGAATAAACCCCAAATCCTTCTTTAAAAAGAAGATATCTTTTTACAATAACAACTGTACAATGTGCATCTGTACCTGTACAGCATGACCAACTGTATAAAATTTTGTAAATGATGCTCCAGCAATGTCAGCTCCAGTTCACTCCTGCACACAGTGATAATACACAGTATGTCTACATTGTCCATTAAATGTAAAACTAAGGTGTCAATAAAATGACCTGAAATAAATAAATACAAATACTTTCAAACTTTTCAGCTGATTTTTGTTTCTAAACTGTGTGTGTGTACAAGAGAAGGAAGAACCAGAGAGGGATAGAAATAATGTGTTTTCTTTACAGTGCTAGTTAGTGTAAAGAGTGCTTCTTGATTAACAAAAGCAGAATAACAGAATAACAGAGTTATTCTGAAAGAGACCTTGGAGGTCGTCTAGTCCAAACCTCTGCTGGAGTAGGAGCAGGGGTTCGCCTGGGTTCGGGAAAACCCATAGCTAATGTTATGGCTGATTCAGAGAACCTCCAAATTCCACCCCGCCCCTCCCGGGAGTCTCCATGCAGCCTGTTTTGGATATGAGGTAAGTGCAGGGCCCATGCAGAGGCTTGGGGAGGGGGAAAAAGGGCCTTCTAGAAGTTCCGGGAGTCTAAAAACAGCCCCATTTCCGACCTCTGGAAGGTCTCCAGAGCCCGGGGAAGCAGTCTTCACCCTCTCAGAGGCTCAAGGAAAGCCTCCGGAGCCTGGGGTAGGCAAAAACGCCCCCCCCACCTTCCCGCCATGGTACAGAAGGCGACTAGGCCACACTCACCATGGCCATGCCCAACCAGCAACCAGGCAGAGAACCCATTGCTGAAATTTTTGAAGCCCACCCTTGAGTAGGAGAACCCTGTATCTTTTCAGATAAAGCTATTATGTGCAACTAGAATTTTCTTTTACACACATAGCTTCCTTGACAACACAGAAACTTTGTATATTTGCAGTTAAATGCAGAGGCTGAATCGACCAAATCCAATAGAAAGAACTGCTCCCAACCCTGGTGAGCTTGATCTGAAGCAGGCCAGAAACATCCTGAAGTGTCAAGTTTTCAATTCCTGCAAGAATCTTAACTGCTACCATCTGTAGGGAGGAAAGACATCAGAACAATATTTCTTTTTCTCTCTGCCCTTTCATTTATATTTTAGCTTTGGCTACAGAGCTTAGGCTGGCATCTTTCTTAAGTACCAGGGGCCTCTTTCACATCAAATAAAGCTTCCGAAATAAAACTCACAGCAACCAAATGTCCTGGGAATATGTACAAATGAAAAATCCAGAGATTTCCCAACTCTCTTCAAATGACAAAATTTGATCTGTGCATTGGAAGCTTTTTCCTACCCAAAGCTAACCTTTTTACCAGAAATTACATCATAAGCAACAGCCATCTTCCTCTAGCAAACTTGTCTTTTAATTTAAAGGTGGAATGGCAGAATTATGGAAGTCTGTATTAACAAATTTCAGTATAAAGTTCTTTGGCACTAACTGAGTTACATTTTCATAGCATATTCAACTCTAGCCAAAAGTTACATGCATGTAAGCTTGTGCAGTGAGTCCAATTTCATATTTGATCCCTTTGTATGCTTAGTAATGTCAACATTTAAAGAAAAGATAGATTCCTCAAGGCTATGTCCTCGTTTGCACCTAACCATGGCACAAACATGTTCTAGCAATATTTCTTCTCTGTTTCATCTCCAGATGTCTGTTAGTCTTGGCCACAGCTCATAAATGGCAATCTTAAATCACCCTCAGCTGCACCAGAGCTAATATAGAGTTTTCCCCTGACTCCAACATTTTCAAAAGGCACTTCAAGTTCCACAAAATATGATAGACTTTATCTTCCATTAACTGGCAATAATGGCACGAGAATGATGGACAATGGAAAGAGAAATGTCATGCCAATATAATTTTCTGTGAATTCCCTTAACAATAACATGAAAATGATTAGTAACCAGTTTTATATGCCATGCCTTTGTGTGATGTTGCCGTTTGTTTGTTTGTTTTTTAAGCATGTATAAGATAACAGATATAAGTATAAACACAACTATGAATACAGGAAATGGATACGAATAAATTGGGACAGTAGGACAGGGACAGTAGGCACAGTGGTGCGCTTATGCACACCCCTTACAGACCTCTTAGGAATGGGGTGAGATCAACAGTAGTTTAGTTTAGTTTAGTCCTCCCGAAGGACTCAGGGCGGTGAACAGCCAACAATAAAATACATAGATACAAAAAATTTAAAACCAGAATAAAATCAAATTAAATCATTTTGGCCCAGACAGATTAAAATACCCCAATAATTTAAAAACAGATTAAAATTTACATATTTAAAAAGGGAGAGATTAGGCCAAGCCCGCCTGATGGAATAAAAAGGTCTTCACAGCACAGCGGAAGGAGCGCAGATGCGGGATCCTCCGTATCTCCGGGGGGAGCTCATTCCAGATGGTAGGTGCCCCCACAGAGAAGGCTCTCCCCCTAGGGGCCGCCAGTTGACACTGTTTGGCTGACGGCACCCGGAGGAGTCCCTCTCTATGAGAGCGTACTGGCCGGTGGGAGGCTATTGGTGGTAGTAGGCGGTCCCGTAGATAACCAGGTCCTAAGCCATTAGACAGTCTAAGGTTAAAGTTATGGGGGTTAGGGGATGAAACAACAGAGTCAGGTAGTGCATTCCAGGCATTGACCATTCTGTTGCTGAAGTTGTATTTTCTGCAATCGAGTTTGGAGCCATTTACCTTAACTTTGTATCTATTGTGTGCTCATGTATTGTTGCGGTTGAAGCTGAAGTAGTCATTGACAGATAGGACATTGTAGCAGATAATTTTGTGTACTACATTTAGGTCAGACCGTAGGCGACATAGTTCTAAGTTGTCTAAGCCCAAAATTTCAAGCCTGGTGGTATAAGGTATTCTGTTGTGAGCAGAGGACTCTTCTTGTGAAATATCTCTGGACTCGCTCAATTGTATTAATGCCTGATATGCAGTGTGGGTTCCAGACAGATGAGCTGTATTCGAGAATTGGTCTAGCAAATGTTTTGTATGCCCTAGTTTGCAGTACAATATTACCGGAGAAGGAACTTCGCAAGATTAGGTTAACAACTCTTAATGCCTTTTTGGCAATGTTGTTACAATGAGCTCTGGCACTTAGCTCATTAGAGATGAGTACTCCAAGGTCTTTGACAGAGTGAAGTCCTTAGTCCCATAGTTAAAACTGTGTAAAGTCAACAACTGCTGTTCCAGTTTTCAAATAGTGTTTTCCCTCTTCTCTTGATACAAGTTCTGTTGAGGACACAATCTTGGACATTTCATGGATGACATGATTGATGACACGGTCCAGACTCTGGGATCTGCCTAGCTCTTATAGACTAGTTTAGTGTGCTGCAGATACATACCTTCTCCTCACCACCTTAGTTCTGAAGGGGTATCTTCATGTATCATGACAGATTAGTGTTTTCTTGTTAAGTCTTAGATGGAATCCTTGTATGCCCAAGTTTAGCATTCTTATTTTAAAAAGCCAGGAACCTTATTTTTCACTAGTTCTATCTTTAAAAAAACAGGACCAGTCTTCTTATGAGGGAGAGAGAGTGCTGCATAGAAGGTTAGTTAAAGTCAAATCTTAGAACTAATTTCTCTAATTATGCACTGCTGGTTCTGTTGTCAATCATTTTAGTACAGGTTTTCTGCTGCTTCTTTGAGAAAGGATTTTGCATGGGTGGACTTTTTATTGTTTTTATTATTTTGGAAGGAAAACATTTGGCCTACTCACATGTTATTTTCAGGAGCTGCTGGCCAGAAGTTCTTATTACCAACACTGCCACTGCCTTGTAGCATTAGCTGAGCTCACTTGTCATCAATCGCTCTCTTCTGCATCCCATTTTTCATGTCAAGAACCTTTCAGTTGGGCTTTTAGAAGAGGACTAGATCTATGTCCTGAAATAGCCCAAGTGACAGGTTACAGGTATAGAGGTTTATTTAACCATTACTTAGGCAACTTGACAGAGGGTTAAACCAAAGTTTCTAAGCATGTGTCTTCTCTGGACCAAATCCAATCCTGTTACATATTAAGGAGAATGGTTAGTGGTTGTTTCCTCCTTTGGTAGGTGAAGCTCAATGAGAAGGGAAATTAATTCAGGGGATTCCACCAATCACTTTTTTTAACTTGTCCGTATCAAAACAAAAATCTTACTAAACATAACCAACTTCTAAAAAACCAAAGAAGAGCTGGGAAGCAACACCCATTTTGCCAGCTGGGATTTCAGAAAGCCCCAAATCTACTAAAAATCACGTACTTGGACAAGGCCAATTGGAGGAATACATTTAGTCTCCTCTTCCCATAGTACCTGTGTGATAGCAAAGAAGGACAGCTGATGGAACCAGTTGATGTTTGCAAGTCCTCAGTCCTATAATCCTCTCCACAATCCTTCCTTCTCTCCACTTGTTGCTTTAAAAAAAATGGAGGTGTTTTGAGAATAAGGGCAGGATCATCCACTCATCTTCTCATCATGGGAACCAAGAAGGAAGCCTCAAGAATTACTTGCCATACTGTAATTTTTTTTTTTTGCTGCTTTTCACTTGAGTTGGTCAGCATTTTTTTTCCTCTGCCATTCATCTCCTGCCCTCAAACTCCCCCCACCCCCACCTCCACCTCCTTTAGTATATGGAAAAGACATTCAGGGCATCTGAGTTACCTGCCTACAAAAAAGACAGAAAATCTCTTGTGAGGCAAACAAAACCCAAAAATGCCAAAACAAACAAGCAAACAAAACACGGATAGCACCACATCCTGGTCTTGTTAACGCAGCAGAATAAAACATGGTGCAATATTCCAGCATAATGGAACAGCGCTTTAACACAACTGTCTGGCTGTGCCCAGTGAATTCAGTTCACTGATAGCTACAAATTATACAGCTGGAGGAATAGAGGAAAGGAATCAAACGGAGACAAAACATTTGCAACAAATTTTGATTCATTCATGTTTACAAAAAAATCTGTGACGGGAAAAAGATCCCTCTTTATGTCCTCCTAATTCTATCATGAAGTGACCAGCATCTTGTGAGTGCTATGCTTTTTTGGCTGGGGCATGTTGTGAGAATGGCTGATGGTTGGATTCCGAAAGATCTCCTGTATGGAGAATTAGTGCAGGGAAAGCATCTCAGAGGGAGACCACAGTTGCGATATAAGGATATCTGCAAGAGGGACCTAAAGGCCCTGGGAATGGACATTAACAACTGGGAAACCTTGACCTCCAATCATTCAGCTTGGAGGCTAAAGACGCAGCATGGCCTTCTCCAATTCGAAGAGACACTTGTTCGGCAGGCTGAGGCAAAGAGGCAGTCTTGGAACCAGCAAAATCTGGGGGCTGGGCAGGGGACAGAATGTATCTGCCCTCAGTGTGGAAGGGATTGCTACTCTCGAATTGGCCTTTTTAGTCACACTAGATGCTGTTTTAGGACCTCTTTCCAGAGCACGATACCATAGTCTCTTGAGACTGAAGGATGCCAATGATATGCTTTTTTAGTAAAACGTGTGAGTCTCAAAAGCTGGATCTGGGAACCCGACAAACACCAAAGGAAGCCTCTGCAATCGCAGTGCTGTCACTGGGAATCATGTTGTCTAGCCTGATCAATAGCTAGCAAAAGTCCTCCTGTGCCTAAGAAATGTTGCTATCGTTTCTGTTCATGGTTGCTTAGCAGCAGCATCTTCCATAACTTGTCATTGGTCATTGAAGTCATGGGGAGGTCCTTGTCTCGCTTTCACCTACCCCCCTCCCAATTTGTACTCCTGGAATATTATGGATTTTTCACTGGCTAAAAATAGGCATTTGATTACAAGATGAGAGCAATATGTGTTCCTTTAGATGAACTATAATTTCCAACAAGCTTTCTCTTTGGCTTTGGTGCCAACGACTGTAAAGGAGCTACAAAAGTGATGGTATATTAATTATGTAAGTGGGAAGGTATTGGCTTTGTCACTGGTAATAAGACATTTCCCCATCTTATTGTAGCTACTGCTAAGGAATTAAGGAATGTAAAATATTTAAAAGGGGCTCTTTGCATAGTGTGTGGCAGGCAAGCAGGGTACCTTTCCCTGAAATATTAAAGCACACGTGCCTTTCAGGAGACTTGGTGTGCATGTTTGTGGGAATAACCAAGAAA
The DNA here is from genome assembly GCA_022577455.1 of Arizona elegans. NCBI lineage: Eukaryota > Metazoa > Chordata > Lepidosauria > Squamata > Colubridae > Arizona > Arizona elegans. The sequence goes on from JAKOOJ010000001.1 coordinate 192,689,122, forward strand.
GTCTCTGAAGTAGTCGTCTAGAACCTGATGAATGACGCGGCTGCTTTAATGTTTCAAGGAGGGATTTTTCATTTGCGTTTTGTGAAACTCCCCTTTAGAAACTTTTCTCCGGCTTTAGTAATGACAAACTCAGCTGCTGCTGCTGCAAGCTTTGGAAGAGCTCCATAAAGGAGAATATTTGTAACTCAGGGTTGAAATGAGGGGTCCTTGGTGCTCTCTGAGCATGATTTTTTTTTCTTGTAAGAAAACAACCAAGTCCAGAGAGCATCAAGGACCCCTTTTGAAGACCAGATGTTAAAAACTAATCATAATATTTAACTATTGTAACACCTACTCAAGAAATTATTTCCACAGTAATTTAACAATACCAGGGTACTGGTTCCTATCATCTATGAATCGAAGGTGCTTGTTTTTGAAGAGGGGTGTACCCAACTAAACTCATTTCAGGATTTCCTCTCTGTCAAGGAGCAAAGTCCATGCAGTTATGTGCAGCTAGAGTCATTCTTCTCCTCTACTTTGGCAGTCCTCCAGAGAGGAAGGGATTAATGATCTGCCTGAACTTGTAGGTGACATAATCTTCTGTAGGATGGGAAGAATTGTGAAATTTGCCTCCTTATAAACTAATGGCTAAAAGGAAAGTGTTTTATAGCCTTATTCACCTATGACGATTACTTGTTCGGTTATTCATCTATGTGGAATATTTGTTCTTATGTAAATGTACTAACATGCTATGTCCCCAGACGAAAGAGCTTCAACAGCTGGACTAAAAATCTACCCTAGTTAAGGGATGGCATTTGTTTGCCTAGATAGGCCCTCCAATTACCCTAGATCCATAACCTAGTTCTCCAGATAAATTTATGAAAGACTTGGCTTTGAACCTCTGCAGAGTCCCTGCCTGTCATCATAAACAACCTTGTGCCAACAATCTAACTGGATATAAGGCACTTTCTCTATTGTCTCTCATGAATGTGCACCATATAATTGTTAGGGTGGCTGGAACAACATTTTCCTTTGCTAAACATTTGTTCCAGGGAAAGCTATAATATAAGCTTTATATTATGTAAGCTTATGAGTATAAGCTGCTCTGGTTGTTTTGTTGCTCTTATGAGACCCGATTATGTCCCACATAGATTTATTTATGGCTTTATGAATACATCAGTGAAAAACCATGCTGTGATAGACATTGCAGGACTTTTGATCTCACTCATAAAAATCAAGGGGAGGGGAGAAGTGGCCCATCTCTGTTTAAAGTTCACCTTTATCAAGGGCCGCTCATAGAGTAAGTATGAGGCCTGTGATTCAGGAGGAGGAAAATGTTGCCATAATTATCGTGTCAATTATACTTACTTTTGCCCAGTGACTGCACAGGTCCTGAGGCCATGAATTCTGAGACAAGGGACATTCCAAGGCATGTAGGCTCAAGGAGTGGCAGGAAGTACAGCCAGATGTCATCAATAAAAATGTTCTGCGGGGTTAAACATTGGGGGGATTAGTTATGGTAGTTTGGTGCCTCCAACATAGTCATGTTACAAAATCCTTTCTCATCCTATGAAATCATCTCCCTTCAGCTCTGCCCACAGCAAAATTCTCCCTACCTCTTACAGCTCATCTCTGGTCATAGGAGATCCTCTGGTTTATTTGGGAAGCAGAAAGGAAATGTCTACATTCAAGTGCAATATGCCAGAAGATATTAAATCCTGGGGATAAAGTCTCTTACTTGATTCATAATCTCCCATGAGCACTTGTTTAGTTATTGTTGGAAAATAAAGGTGCAATTCAAGGAAACCAAGGGATTTGCAGAGAGGGCCACTAACTGAATAGAAGGCAAGAGGGACAGAGTTCCAAATATTGAGCTCCCCCCTTTCGCTCAACAATTATTACAATATTTTGTTGCAGTGGGGTGAAAGGAGGGGAATTATTGAAAAAGTTCATTGCTAACACACATACAGAAGCACACTCTAAATTGAATGCCAGCATGTACACACAATTAACATTTAATTTTAATGCCGTTTCTGCCCTTTCAACAACAATTCAGCATGTACTGTATAGACAGAATCTTACACGCACATGAAACAATGTAATATTACTTTTCTCAAAGTGGCATATAAAAACTAGACATATCCACTTTCTTTCTCTGGAACAGGGTTTGGGAAGACAGCCTAGCTGGCTATTAAAAAATAACAGCTATTCAAAATTAATGGATCTCTAGAGAAAGCAAAAACCTATCCTTTCCTCAGTTCTCACAATGCTCAGCATGACTGTAGGCAAATACCGCTATACGTTGATTTAATTATTTGCAGTCGCATCCAGACTGTTGCTTGTAAAATCATAGGGTAACAGACAAAATTGCGCTTGAGTGATCCTACAGAGGAAATCAAACATACCAGTCTTCAAATGTTTCCAAGTTTTTATGTAAAAAAAAAAGAAAAAAAATCCTTTTGAGACACAAATCTCTTTCATTCCACAGAATCAAAATCTCCCTAAAGGACAGGAGAGCTGCGAAATAATTCCAGAAGCAACAATGCAGCAAATCTTTATAAATCTGTGTGTTCCACAGAGTCATCTTCATAGCTAAATCTTGTAAATGGTGCTTATAACATCTGGCTAATCAACATACAAGACCCCCAAGTATTGGAAAAAAACAGGCATTCTGAAATTATGTGTTCTTTTTTGATCTAATTATGCATAGAGCATTCTCTCACAGTAGCTACCCAATGTTCTTGTTATCACTCTTTCCTTTTAACTGGTTTTCCAGATCTACGTAAGAATCTTTTTCATTAGGTGTTTTTTCTCCCCTGCCTGCTGTATGTATCGGAAAGTTTCTCCAATGATCTTTATAGAATAGAATAGAATAGAATAGAATAGAATAGAATAGAATAGAATAGAGATGGAAGGGACCTTGGAGGTCTTCCAGTCCAACCCCCTGCTTAGGCAGGAAACCCTACACCACTTCAGACAAATGGTTATCCAACATCTTCTTAAGAACTTCCAGTGTTGGAACATTTACAACTTCTGGAGGCAAGTTGTTGCACTGATTAATTGTTCTGTCAGGAAATTTCTCCTTAGTTCTAAGTTGCTTCTCTCATTTTTTTTTTAAATAAAGTTTTTTATTACTTTTTTTAAAACATAAACATAAAACACATTTTTTTCAAAACAAAGCTTTTGATCTGGTCACAAATTAATACAAATCACTAACAAACCTTAATTTTCAATTAACACAACTTAATATTTTACTCAGTTATTTCCCTCAATTTTATCTATTTAGCTATGCCATTATCCCCAAAAACCCATTACTTATATCTTAAATCCTAATCAATTATAATTCCATTTTTCTCTTTCATTTGCTTAGATGGATATATTTTAACAATATAAATCATCACAATTATTATAAACATTCATAAAGTAATTGATTCCAGCATAATCATTTTATTTTTACTAATGAACTCAACATTTATAGTATTTATTTCTATTATTAAACCTAATTTATTCATTTCACATTAACTATTAATCTCAACATACTCCTCCTTATTTGGCTATCCCACCTCATTTTATTTTGCTATAAAACCCAGCATCTTTATCTTCATCTTTGTTGTTAAACCAATCATTTTTATTTCCTGGCTGTTAAACACAGCATAACCATTTTATTTTGGGCTGTTAAACACAGCATACTCATTTTTGTTTTTTGGCCATTACACAGCATATCCATTTTCATTTTGGCTGTTACACAGCAAAACCATTTCTGTTTGGCTGTTGAGGGACAGCATGCTCATTTTGTTTTTTGGCCGTTACACAGCATATTTATTTTTATTTTTTGCTGTTAAACACAGCATAATCATAGTTGGTTTAACTATTCCTACTTAATCCTTTCTTTGTTGTTTCCATCCATCTATACATTGCTTATTTTCAGTTAATCATATTTATCCTTATCCTTTTTCATAACAATTTAACATTGAGACATGGTTCTTGCTTAAAGTATACTTTAAATATGTTTATAAATTCCTTTTAACATTCTTAATTTCTGTAAAAACCTCCTTTTTATTACTACAATCCACCTGTACATTGTTTTATTTTTAATCACATTGTTTCAATCTTCTTTTTTCTTTTTCCAGTTGTGTTTATCTTATTTCTTCATCTCCTCGCCTGCAAACATATATTTCCTTCCATTTTCAAAATTTTCAATTTTGTCCTCCATAAGTCATATTATATCTTTTTGTTATTTTTATTCGGGATATAATATATCAAATCTTCTCTTGGGCCTGTGCTTATTCCTTCTTTTATTCCTGCGCCAATTTTTAAGTTATTATTGTTTCAATTATAGGAATTCCATTATAATTTTCTTTTCTTTTCACAAAAGTCAAGCTGCCTGCAGACAGGGAAAAAACACCTCCTCCGCAAGATCCCACGACTTATCAGTAGGACTCAAAATTTCCCATAGCAAAAAAGAGTTACAAAGTTCCTTTTTGAACCAGATGGTGTCCCTCTACAATCCACATTTTCCATTAGTCATGCAAGTATTCATTTTGTGCTATTATGTAAAAATTCAATTTATTCCTTCTTCTTTTAATTTTGAAAGTATCCAATCTTCTTTTTTTTTTAAAAAAAAAAAATCCAATTCAAATTTTAAAATATCCAGTCTTTGTCCCATATCTCGATATTTAATTCCTTTAGTTCTATTCAAAGCTTAGTTGTTTCATCAGGTCTTTGTTTCTTTAAGGTAACATTTTATCAGGTCTTTGTTTCTTTAAGGTAACATTTTAAACTTTCAGCCCCTTTGTTATTCAGCCGCTATTTTATAGTTAGGGGTCTTATAGATGTTAATTTTGCTCTCGGCATTGTTCCAGCCTGGATTGGTTGTCACTCACCCAGCTTCAAAGAGCTCCATTTCTATCTACTTTCCTCCAGCACATTTCTTGCCCGGTTGTCCCAGTTTCGGGGCAGCCGCCATGGCTGCCGCCCCCCGCCGCTGACTCACAGAGGGTTCCCTCTGACCTCAGAGGAACTTGCCTGTTCCTCTTGGTCGTCCGAGGTGCCCCTCCTTTTCCCCCATCCCTGAAGGACAGTTCCAGTCCGAAGACCCATTGGCGGTGGTTCGGCAGCCGGGATTTTTGCGGGGCTTATCAGAGCCTGCTATTTCCTGGACTGTCTCACCGCGACGCCAAACCGGAGGTCCCCAAGTTGCTTCTCTCCTTGATTAGTTTTCACCCATTGCTTCTTGTCCTGCCCTCAGGTGCTTTGGAGAATAGCTTGACTGCCTTTTCTTTGTGGCACCCCCTGAGATATTGGAACACTGCTATCATGTCACCCCTAGTCCTTCTTTTCATTAAACTAGACATACCCAGTTCCTGCAACAGTTCTTCATATGTTTTAACCTCCAGTCCCCTAATCATCTTTGTTGCTCTTCTCTGCACTCTTTCTAGAAACTCCACATCTTTTTTACATCGTGGCGACCAAAACTGGATGCAGTATTCCAAGTATGGCCTTACCAAGGCATTATAAAGTGGTATTTAAAGGGTATTGCATTGCTCCTGATTAGGAGTTATACTTAGCTATTGATGGAAATATGCAAATAAAAAAAGGAGCCCACATACTTTATTCCTCTATCCTTCATTACTAAAGCGTGTGTCTATATTGAGGCAGTCAATCAGGAAGCTAATTTCAACCATCTAGGCATGTATAGGCACATCTTTCTTAGCTCATATATGACTTCCAACTGGCTCCTGCCACAGAATTATCTTCCAGCCTCTCTAATTGAAACAGTGGTTTAATCCCATGGATCAGGTCTTCCATTGGCATGGATTAAAATATGACTGTGTTGCTTAACAGGCAATGAAACAAATTGTTTAAAGAACATGGGCTTGCCTCAACATATTAAGCAGAGCAAAGCTTTCGATGCTTCAGACTCACTAAGAACTGAAAAGGGTTGAGCTCTCTAATATAATTCATCCTGTTTGCTTAATTCAGGGAGTGAAAGACGAGATAGAAGCTACCTCCTGTAATACACGATTAGCTCAAATGTAAGTCTTATGTATTTTATCCCCCACCCACCCATTTTATCCCCAGAACATAATTCTTTTTGTGCACTGTGAAGCTGTGCTACTTAAGGGGAAAACATACAGTGATCATTGAAATGCCATGTTCGGAACTAGTAATTTAGCTCCATCTATTTCTTGCTAATAATTTATTCCTAACTCAATACTCCCAGCCCAAGAATATTAAGATTGGACAAAATGAAAATGAAATGTCGGCCTGCATTTTGAAATAAAAAAGGGATGTATGTAATGAAAGTATCATTTTGTGCTTTCCCCCACAAGCACAATGTAATTCATCAGAAGGTCAAGAGTATCCTACGTGTCTCAATTTAGATTTGTTTCCAGCTTGAAACCAGGAAAATCTACTAAAGATCTAGTGTTTCATACGTCTTAATTGTTCTTTATTTGTTCAGATATACAAAGAATGTATATTAGCAAACAATAGCAAACAAATAGCAAACAAGTACATAAAAAGATTAATATGGTAGATCAGTACAGAAACTAGCTTTAATTAATTGGGGTTGCTCTTGCTCCGGATTTTATTTACTGTTAGCTACTCAGTGTCATTAAAGTGAGAAGGGTAGCCCTATACATTTATTTAAATATATATGCAGGTCCCTCTGAGCAGTTCACAAATAAAAACATTGAAGACAAGAACAAAGACAATAATAAACAAAAATGAGGAATAAAAGATAGTTAGGGTGACAAAAACCAAGACAGGAATGAAAAAATCAACCCACAAAATCCATATCTATTATTTAAATAAATAAATAAATAAGGATAAGAATAAGAGTGGAGAAAGTATGTGCCAACCAGCGTTAATGTACTCAACACCCATTTTGTTCTTCCTTCAAGGCCTTTATACAAAGTGCTTCTTAAGAATACTTGGGAATAGTTATTTCAAATCGATATGTATTTATTTTTTCAAAGCATCATGTTATCACAACTAAGGATGCCTCTAGATTGTCTCCTTTTCATTTCAAAGAAGCATTATCTCCTGCTTTTTCGTTACCAAAAATAATAATAATAAAAACCCAAGGACTGTCCAAAATGCATAGCAACAATTTATCAACTTATTCTCAACCTCATCTTTTTTTATATATACCTTGTTTCCCCGAAAATATGACATGTCCTGAAAATAAGGCCAAGTCTGATTTTTGGGGTTGGCATAAATATATGCCCTCCCCCGAAAATAAGCCCTAGTGAAGGGTGGGTGTGAGCAGCACAGGAGGCAGCCCATCCCTTCCCTGGTCACCTTATGGAAGCTGGTCACCTTAACTGCGGTCCGCGGATCAGAGGAGCCAGCACGAGCTGCCTCTCATACTGTCTTTTTGTAGAGGCTTCCCAGTGCAATGCTTTGCCACAGCTTTGGAGCAAACCTCCGCCTTCCCTGAGCAGGATTGCAAGGCTGAAGGCTTCGGAGGGAGCATTTTTGGGATGTGTGTCTGTGCAGAGCTGTCCAAGGATAGAATGATTGGCAGTTAAATGTGGGGGGGGGAGTTTCCTGCTGATCAGAGCAAGGCAAAGCCTCCAGCCTTGCAATCCTCTGCAGGGAAGGCAGATACCTTGCCCATAAAGTCTCTCTTCCACTGTTCAGGAAATGCCTCTTATAGCCTCCACAATATCTCAGCACCAAAGGGACAGGAAGAATTTTGGGGTAATGTTTTATCTCAGTCCTAAATTGTGCTCATTTATAGGCTCATCCAGAATTATGAAGGAAAAATTCTCTTTCTGAATCCAAGGCATAAATTCATTCATTTATTTATTTTTAAAAAAATATTTTCAGTACTGTTATGATGTCTGGGTGGAATCTGGTGTTAATCCTTAATGTTTTATTATTGTCAATACACTGCCGCAAATTCTCATTGGGATTCACATAGAGTACATCATAAGAGCAAGTAATATATTTTATAGATTCTTTTCAGACTGAGAACTGCCAAGAAGTTTGGTTATTGGTCAATAACTACCCTACGTTTCTCTTTCAATCCATCCATCCATCATGTATCATCATTCTAATTTCATGCAGTGATAAAGGATTGCAGAAGCTCTCTTCCCTGCCTAAATAAATAACTCTGCATTATCCCAACATCTGAATTAAGCAATAAATATTGTATTTCAATTCCCTGCAGGTACCACAGCAGAAGAAAATTAAGCTTATAGAACACTGTCTCAAGTGATTAATTTAAGGTAAAGCCACGATTGCTGGTGTTGTTGTCAGGGATGTAATTCTCATCACATCCCTGAGAAAAGCAACTGTAGAAATGAGGAACCTCCCGTCCCCTTTGTAACTAAAGAATGTTTGTGTGTACTCACAGGTTATTAAGGTTACTAACTGACCAAAAACTACTGGCCTAACAAGTTTGGGGATTTGTTCCTTCATATACATCTTGCTGGTTGAGAAAATTGGAAACTAAGTTTTGCTCCTTGCATCTTGTTTTTCAACTTCTTCAACCTCTCCCCCACTGCCATCCCCATTTTTAAAAGTGCTTCTGTGCATAATTTGTTGTTGTTAGTTGCAAAGTCTTGTCCGACCCATCACGACCTCATGGACAATGTTCCTCCAGGCCTTTCTGTCCTCTACCATCCTCTGGAGTCCATTGAAGCTCACGCCGACTGCTTCAGTGACTCCATCCAGCCACCTCATTCTCTGTCATCCTGTTCTTCTTTTGCCCTCAATCTTTCCCAGCATTAGGCTCTTCTCCAGTGACTCCTTCCTTCTCATTGGGTGGTCAAGGTATTTGAGTTTCTGTGCATAATACATGAATATTAATTAGCCAAGGAAAATCAGGTATTTGTTTTAAATGAGCCCTTCATATCTATATTCAAGCCTTTTGATACAAAACACAAATTAACACTGGGAAATCTGTACCTTGAATGCCTACGTGGTCTTCATACTATTTTTCATTCTCTTTGATGAGTGGGAAATGCCAGGATACTTAGTGATCTAGTTGATCACTCAATGATTGTTCTGACCGACCTCCACAATTGTAACTTCATGTAATCCATTCCAATTTGAGCTTGCTCGGATCCTGAAGGAATCTCTTGGAAATCTCTCTTGGAAATTTCTCTCCCACTTATTCATATATTTGTCTACTACCGATTGGGCTTATTATCAGGGGATGTCTTATTTTTGGGGAAACGGTATAAACAGAATATAATTCCTTAAAAAGGAAGTTATGATCACAGGGAAGGCAGCAGAGAAACTGGAGCCTGGATTTACTTCTTGCCTATGAACCTCACAGAAAGTTCCCTGTTGTCTAGGGAAGAAGAAAAGTTGTGGAAAGTAGAATCGTGTTTGAATGATGTTGGAGAAAGAACCGATTTCTGAAGAAATAACTAGATTTTCTGCAGTATGGAATGCCACAGAGGAAGGGTATGTAAATATTACCTTGCATATTAGATGATCATCAAGACAGCCAATATATTTTGCGTACATTTAGGTAGCACAGTAAAATGGTAGCCCAGAAAATACTAAAAGTATGAGTATGCATGACAATTGTTTTCCCTCTGAGGCATCTTATGGGAACAAGTGGATCCAAAACATTATATTTATAACTTCTAGTAGCAAAGTAAATTTATCAATGCCATAGTTTTATTACAGATGTAACTGGGAAATGTGGCATCAAATCTGCACCCAAAAGAACTGGTGGCCAACCTCTGGCATTTCGGGTTGGCTGTCAAAACTACAGGTAGTCCTCAACTTACAACGGTTCATTTAATGACTGTTCAAAGTTACAATGGCACTGAAAAAAGTGACTTAGGACCGTTTTTCACAGTTACGACCTATTCATAACTCCCTGTGCTCATGTGGTCAAAATTCAGGCACATGGCCAACTGTCTCATATTTATGACCGTTGTTGTGTTCCCAGGGTCACGTGATCCCCTTTTACGACCTTCTGTCAAACAAAGTCAATGGGGGACCACATTCACATTACTAACTTATCAACTGCAGTGATTCACTTAACAACTGAGGCAAGAAAAGTTGTAAAATGGGGCAAAACTCAATGTCTTACTTAACAACAGAAATTTTGGGCTCAATTGTGATCAGAGGTTGAGGACTAGCTTAGTGCTTACTTTTGCCCTGTTTCCAACTCCACCCTTCCACCAAATAATCTGTCTGGTTTATACTCCAATCAGCAACAAAGCTTGGATGTTTCTTAGAATATTTCTAACATGTTATGGAAATTTTAAAAAACAGCCAATATATCCAATTAATGCAATTTATGCAAATAAAGAAAACCATAAAGATGTTGACTTAAAGCTGTGCCTGTTTTGTCAATTTTCCATTAATATTTCACGTGCTTTAAATTAGTTTACAAGAGGTCCTGGGAAGGAGAACATGAGAGGTCAAAGGCAGATTTTATTTATCTGTTCTTAGAGCAGAAATCCAATATTTCCATTATGCTGGATTGGATATTTGTGACTATCCCTTACTTTACACTAATGATTTAATTTGTGCAAGGAAAAAAAACCCACCTCTTTTCATAGATTATGTCATGGTGGTCAAAGTCTATCTTCACTTAAAACAAAGAAAATATACTACCTCTGTGCTCTGAATATTCAGCCACTCAAGAAGGGCCCTTAATACCCATAAATGATATTTAATATTAATATTTATAGTTGGAAACCTTGTAAAATCACAATCCTTGAATCCTAGCAGGTTTAGAAATCAATGACTGTCTCAAAGAAGAGTCAGAAAACATGAAGAAACTTTTGATGGTCTCATGGAAGAATGTTGAATTTATTATCATCTCTCTCTTCTCTATTTCTATTTCTCTACACAGATTGTATCTCCAAGGCCACATATGGCTTCCCGAAGTCCTCAGAAACTTCTAAAAGTGATCACCAGTCAGAAGAAGGAAAATATTAAATACATAATTGGGGATAATATTAGATAGATTAGATTAACAGAGTTGGAAGGAATCTTGTAGGTCATCTAGTCCATCTATTAGGTGCCTTTCATCTGGCTCTCATTTAGATATGCAATGGAGTTTGGATTTTGGCCTTAGTATACCCCCTTTTTGTAACACTGCTATCTAACTCAGAGTTCATACATAAAATAAAAATTACACATTTTTATTTTATCGTAAATTGCATTTATGATAAAATTGCAGCATCTAGTAAAACCTTAGAGAAACTTCAGCTCTCTCAGAGGGCTCCTCCCCATAGCAGTGTTACCAACACATACAGTATTGTCTTACTACAGTGGCAAAGCCCTATTTGCAGGGTGGGTTCTACTTAACTTTACTACCAGTTCGCAACAGGGCCGCATGCATGCTCTTCTGCGCATGTGCAGAAGTGTTTTGATGATGTCAGGGTCAGTGGGTGGAGCCTCCAACCGGTTTTACTACCGTTTCTATAGAACTGGTGCAAACCAGGGACAACCCACCACTGCCTATTTGGTCTCAGTATTGAGGCTGGTGAGAGGTCTAGTTTTAATGCAACACAATGAAGGTGTTTGGTGGGTTTGTCTCAGGGATGAAATACAGCAGGTTCTGACAGGTTCTGGAGAACCGGTAGCAGAAATTTTGAGTACTGCGGAGAACTGGCAAATACCACCCCTGGCTGGCCCCAGAGTGGGGTGGGAATGGAGATTTTGCAATATCTTTCCCGCAGGAGTGGGGTGGGAATGGAGATTTTGCAGTATCCTTCCCCTGCCACGCCCACCAAGCCACATCACGCCCACCAAGCCACACCACGCCCACCAAGCCACACACACAGTACCGGTTATAAAAAAAAATTGGATTTCACCACTGGTTTGTCTCCCTTCCCACTCAGTGCCTCTCATCCAGAGGTGGTATTCAGCAGGTTTTGACCAGTTCTGGAGAACCGGTAGCGGAAATTTTGAGTAGTTCGAAGAACCGGTAAATACCACCTCTGACTGGCCACACCCCCATCTATTCTCTGCCTCCTAAGTCCCAGCTGATTGGGAGGAAATGGGGATTTTGCAGTAACCTTCCCCTGGAGTGGGGTGGGAATGGAGATTTTACAGTATCCTTCCCCTGCCAAGCCCACCAAGCTACGCCCACCAAGTCATGCCCACAGAACCGGTAGTAAAAAATTTTGAATCCCGCCACTGCTCTTATCATATGTGGTGGGGCAGGATTGGGCAGTGTAGGCAGGTGCTTGGGATGGAGTGTTGAAGTGTATTTCGCATTGCCTGAGTGATCTTTTTCCATGCCTTTTCTCCACACCAGCAACTTTCCAGATGGGCCATTAGGGAATATAGGCTTAGCACTCTTTCAAAATAGCACTAGATTCATGTTCATAAATATGCATAGGCAAGAGGGCCAACTGACAGGCCGCAGCTAAAGATGAAGGGGTATAAGACACATTAGGAATCCATTCTCTTTACTTCATCCCGTGGCCCTCCACACTATTACTGTGAAATGTCTTAGGGCAAACAAGCACAGAGGAGAGATATGGGGTGACGTGGGAAATCTTGATAATGAGCAAACTTCACTCTCAGTTAGACTTGCAAAGGAATGGTAGTGACCAAGGCCAGAATTAGCCAGTGGAGTTGGCAGAACCAGGATGGTGTCAGTTTCATAATCCCAAGGTAGATTTTTTTTTAATGCAGTCATGTGAAACTCCTTGTTGACAGAAGCATCAGAAAACTTGACCTTCTAAGCAAGCACAGGACTAGTATTTTCCAAAGAGAGTGTTAAACAAGTCAAGCACTTTTATATCGAGTCTGAGTGTTAAGCCTCTAGATAAGAATATTGCGTAAGACCTGACAGGTGCTATGGAAAGTGCCAGTCAGATAATATATGGGCAGATACCTCCGAGAAAGCCAAGAACCTTACTTTTCCTGCAGCCCAACCCCAATAACAGTGCCTAGTGCACGATCGAGGAATGGACTTTGAAGATGGCCAGTTTTGCAGAGATGGCGAAGATTTCAGCATATTTAAAAGACTGTTCACAAGAGACTTATGAATGGGAATGGAAAAAGTGGATAGATTATGTTCAGAACAAATATCAAACTAGAAAGTATCAAATAGCTTTTATTTGAAAATGATATATCAAGATAGAAATATTTCAATGTAATGAAGATAAAAAAATTATAAGGGGGAGGGAGGGGTTCAAGTTTTATATAAGTTTTATACTAAGGGTTTTTTTTTTTTACCTGATATGAGTATATTGTGTGGAAGTCCGGGGGGAGGGGAGGGTTAGGGAGGGTTAGGGAGGTTGGGAAGTTTGGGGTGGGTTGAGAGAGGGGGGGAAAGGGGTGAAAATGTAATTGTAAAACTTTTGCAATAAAAAAAAACAACAGTGCCTAGTGCAAAAACGGGCACTACAATGGCCAGTAGGAGCTGGGAGAACCCAAGCTCTGCCATTGCCATCAACCACATTGTTGAGAAAGCCTTCAAGATCATGTCCATGTTTTTGGAAAAGAAGAAATACACTTCTTTAAATTGGAATAGCTAAGGATACGTTGCTTGAGTTGTGATTTGGAAATGGGACCAGAATCAACTGATTGTTTTTCCTTGCAGTCCATGGTATTCTTAGTAAAAAAACTCCAGATAATTCATATTCTCTCTCAGTATTATCAACTTATCAGCTATACAGTATCAATGGAAGGACTTTTTTTTAAAAAAATGTATATAATTGTTATGAAGAATTCTTATTACAATAGCAAAAATGAACAAACTGATTTTTATCTACTTTGAATCTTTAGTCCTATGGGATCCAGTTTCTAAAATCATTTTTTTTTTATGGCTTACAATAGCCAGTATAGCCAATAATAACGAGAAGCTGTGAATAGAATAGAATAGAATAGAATAGAATAGAATTCTATGAGGGCCCGGTTTGTGGGGGCAATAAACTGACTTTGTATAAAATATACAAAAGTACGAAGGCTATTGCTTAACGCATTGTAAGCCGTCCTGAGTCTCCGGAGAAGGGCGGCATATAAAAATAAATAAAATAAATAAATAAATAAATTTGCACCTTTAATATTCATAACTTTCCTAGATCAAACTTGTTTTTAGCTTTTTGCTGCTTATTTTAAATTCTTTAATGTCTTAAGCCTATAATTAATTTTTCCTTTGTTTAGAGTTGAAAATAAAACTCAGCCAATGACTTTTCAAACTTGTCGTTCTGAAGGTCTAATAGCTTTAAGATGGGAAATAAGCAATTTTTGAGTGAGGTTTGCAAACAGTGTCCTATAAAAGGTTCCACTGTGGTTGTGAGCAAGATAGCTAATTCCAGGTGCTCAAACCGCCACAGAAAACCCACTGTCTCCTCACAAGGAGCAGCTGTCCAGAGCATATGTGGGCAATCTGCTGTCCTCTCCTTATCCAATGATGTTCTAAAGCAGGACTCTCCAACCTTGGCAACTTTAAGCCTGGTGGACTTCAACTCCCAGAATTCCCCAGCCAGCACAATTGGCTGGGGAATTCTGGGAACTGAAGTCCGCCAGGCTTAAAGTTGCCAAGGTTGGAGACCCCTGTTCTAAAGCACCAGCCTACTCATCAGTTCCATGGTCTTTGCCATGGTCATCAGTTCTGCTTTCACTGAAATGTGTTCAGTTCATCACACCTCTCCCAGAAGTTCAGTTTTAGCACAAACTTTAGCTGAACAGCCTGAAAGTTGTCATGAAAGCTGATATCAGGAGACTTGGTCACTTAGTTGTTCAAGGATTAGTTTTTCCAAGAGAAAATGCTTTTAACCTATCCAGGGTTCTTCAATAGACACTCTTAACAGCCACACATAATGAAAGACGTATGACCACGTGCTTTCTAGGAAAGTAGTGTGGATGATCCACAAGAATTTAAAAAAATATAACCCCCCCTTATGTTTTTAGATCAATGGTACTATGAGGGGGCATGTGTCTAGAGCTGTCCTACCAACCAAGAATCTCCAATGAATCTCAAAGAATGATTGGTTTAGAGCATGGGTGTCAAACTTGATCACGTCACGCGCCAGATCGTGACGTATCATGACTTATTTGCCTTTGTGGAGCCAGGGTGGGCGTGGCCTGCATGTGATGTATCTGGCCCATGGGCTGCCAGTTGGACAGGCCTGGTTGAGAGTGCTAGTGGCAAAGAAACCTAATGTCAATCAAAGAGCTGATATGGGCATCTTGAAACCATCTGGGGCGGATAGTGTTCGCTATAAAATCTTTTCATTATATAGTCAGGGAGTGGCCAGATAAAACCATTTTATTATTCATATTTCAAAACTATGTTATTTTTTTTTTTTTTTTGCAATAGAATGGGGTTTACTCTCAAGTAAGATATACATGGTGCTGGAGAAGACTCCTGCGAGTCCCTTGGACTGCAAAGCGATCAAACCAGTCAGTCCTAGAGGAGATCAACCCAGACTGCTCTTTAGAAGGCCAGATCCTGAAAATGAAACTCAAATACTTTGGCCACCTAATGAGAAGGAAGGATTCCCTGGAGAAGAGCTGGGAAAGATTGAGGGCAAAAGAAGAAGGGGACGACAGAGGACGAGTTTGCTGGATGGAGTCCCTGAAGCAGTAGGCGTGAGCTTAAATGGACTCCAGAGGATGGTAGGGGACAGGAAGGCCTGGAGGAACGTTGTCCATGGGGTCGTGATGGGTCGGACATGACTTCACAACTAACAACAACAACAACAACAACAACAACAACATATACAGCCATTTAAGGGGAACATTCCATAAGGTCACTGGTTCCAGAGCTAAATATTTCCAATTTGCCCCACTATTTGAGACAGAAGGAGTGGACACATCAGATGATCGATCATACATGTGGATCTCATTGAACCCTAGCTAAAGAGTTCCCACTTGCTCCACTGTTTCTGAAAGTTAAGCTGGTCTTCACAGCTGCAGTTTTCATGATTACTTTCATTTATTGTATCTATTGCATCGCTTATTTTACTGTTCCCTTGAGGAAGAAATGTTTCTTTCCCACTTCTGGTGTGTCCCCCTCCCCTCCCCCAACAATACGGCAAAGTTGATTGGCCTGCCTGGAAATGGCTAGAGTTCACTGTAGAAGCTTTGTGCATTATTGGAGATGTGAGTGTGGATTTGCTCTGATCTCCTTCCAACATGCATTTAACACCTGCGAAGTTTTTGTAGTTATATTTACACTACAAGAGTCCAGAGTTCACTTTTGGGGCAAGAAGCAGGCATGCTGGCAGTGTATTCAGAAGCCAAGTTGGCAGTACCTTCAATGGACACACCTCCCTTTGTACAGGTCACAATCAAACAATGATGAAGATTTCTTTCGTTTGAGATTACTGGAAATCCGATTATTTTCTCCCACCTGTGCATTGTAAAGGGCTAGAAGCTATCCGCTCCTCTTGTTTTAGTATCAGATTGATCTGCTATCAGGCTGTTTACCTGTAGCCACGTGAGAACTTGCCCTCTTACTAGCTCAATGGGAGATAGGAGGCTTAGATCATCCCATCCTCCAGCAGTCCTATTAGTTCAATTTCCCATCAGGAAAGAGGATAATCGCTCAGCTTTCCTGATCATGGCACTTGTACACACACACACACACACACACACACACACACAATTGTTGAACAATTACAGCCTTGAACTTACAATACTGAGAACCATTTGTGACAACTGGACTTTGACTAGAGCTACGGTACAAAATCAAAGTCAGCAAAGATCCAGCTTTCTTTTCCATGTCCAGTTGCTGACATCCAGGGGTCATCCAGATGTTTGCACCCCGGATCTGGCAGTCCTAACTTTGACACTGAAATCTTCATTCATAAGATTTAATTTGCTGGTCTCTTGCCATGCAAAAGTTAGTTTAAGCTTCCAAAAAAAGCCTGTTACATTTAGTTTTTCTTTTTTTAAGCATAACAAACCAGAGCAAATATTTGGTAAACTTTCTCTGAGGAAACCATGACTCATTAAACTTGACATTACTCTCCAAATGAGTATGTGGCTCCTGGGAGGGGGAATGGAACAGGGAGGGATAGGGGTAGGGGCAGTGTTGAAATCCATTTTTTTTTACTACCGGTTCTGTGGGCGTGGCTTGATGGGCATGGTGTGGCTTGGTGGGCGTGGCAGGGGAAGGATACTGCAAAATCCCCATTCCCTCCCCAATCCTGGGGGAAGGATATTGCAAAATCTCCATTCCCACCCCACTCTGGGGCCAGCCAGAGGTGGTATTTGCCAGTTCTCCAAACTACTTAAAATCTTGCTACCGGTTCTCCGAACTGTTCAAAATTTCCACTACCGGTTCTCCAGAACCTGTCAGAACCTGCTGGATTTCACCCCTGGGTAGGGGGAGAATATGGGTGTCAGCAGGTATGTTTCTTCCTTGACCTGGGATTAGTACA
The DNA here is from genome assembly GCA_022577455.1 of Arizona elegans. Classification (NCBI taxonomy): domain Eukaryota; kingdom Metazoa; phylum Chordata; class Lepidosauria; order Squamata; family Colubridae; genus Arizona; species Arizona elegans. The sequence continues at coordinate 192,706,434 of JAKOOJ010000001.1, forward strand.
GACTACCTCCTCACCATAACTAGAAAGGTGAATCTATTTTGCATGGGCTTTTTTCCAGTGCTTGCTTCTATTTGGTCTGCTCTGAGAATTCTTTGTGTGTTTGTTGTTTTAAAAAGGCAAATTCCTTCTTTATCTTGTGATCAGTTGCAATTTACCTTGCTGAAAGAAGTAACTGAATAAATAGCCAATTATTCTCCAAGCTCTGCTGATAAATCTCTTTTACAACTGTTGCTGCGAAGTGAAACTGTGGGCAGATTTGCACACTGATAGCTATTGCGCCTAGATTTACATGTTAAGTTTACATCAGCATTCAAAGAGAACCTGAATTGAATGTAAAGAAGCCTGAAGGAAGTCCCATTCCCAAACATTCCTGTTCATATTGCAACTGATTTCTTATTCAGTTAAAAGATGTTTTTTAAACAACTTTGGGTTGGAGCTGTAGTCCATTACAGCAGAGTTTTTTCCAATCTTGGCACCTTTAAAACGTGTGAACTTCAATTCCCAGACTTCCCTAGCCAGCCATGTTGGAAGGGGAATTCTGGGAGTTGAAGTCCATGTATCTCAAAGGTGCCAAGCAGTGGTGGGTTGCTCCCAGTTCTGTCTGGTTCTATAGAACCGGTAGTAAAACTGGCAAGAGGCTCTGCCCACTCACCCGGACGTCATAAATGACGATCTGCGCATCCGCATGCACGCGCAGCCCCGTTGCGAACCAGTGGTAAAGGTAAGTAGAACCCACCCCTGGTGCCAAGGTTGGGATAACCCTGCACTACAGCATCTTATTTGATGTGCATGTGCTTGTAATATCTTTGGCAACCAGCCACACAAAACCTGTTGGCGGTTCTAAGTGTCATTCTGAGTTAATGCAGTTAATACTCCTGTATTTTACGTGTCGTCAGCATGGTGCATTTGTGTCCCAGCTGAGTGCCAAATGATAAGAGGGTGTGTGTGAAGAGAATAGGGTTTGTAGGTGGTAGGCCAAAACAGATTTTTTTCCCTCTTGTCTTAAATTGATGCATAAACACATATTTCTGGGCTGCTGAAATAAACTCCATGAACTGTTGCAGTCTGACATGGATCCTACAGGGATTTTCCAGCTATTGCAGTTCAGTTGATCTTTGAGTTACTTCTTCAAATGTTTACAATATGATGAGGATCCAAACATGGGCAGGCACTGGAAATCCGTATTTTGTTCTGATGCATTCCTATCAAGAGCCTCGGTGGTGCAGCGGACTAAGTGCTGTTAAGTGCTAGCACTTAGCTGCCAGCTGCCTGCAATTAGTGCGAGTTCAAATCTCACCAGGCTCAAGGTTGACAGCCTTCCATCCTTTCGAGGTAGGTAAATTGAGGACCCGGATTGTGGGGGCAATAAGACAGCTTTGTATAGAACAACACCGCTTAGGGGGCCCCGAAAGCCCTAATAAGCAGGTATATACATAAAAGTATGCAGGCTATTGCTATAATGCATTGTAAGCCGCCCTGAGTCTACGGAGAAGGGTGGCATATAAATTGGACTAGTAAGAAGAATAAAAATAATAAAAATAATAATAAGAAGAATAGAACAAACCCCATATTTGGGGGCGGGGGTGGAGATTTCCTGGGCTGTAAGCACTGAATAAAAGTTAAGGCTAAGATGCTGAGCTTGTCGATTGAAAGGTCTGCAGTTCAGCGCTTAGAATCCCTAGTGCCACGTAACGGGGTGAGCTCCTGTTACTTGTCCCAGCTTCTGCCAACCTAGCAGTTGGAAAGCATGTAAAAATGCAAGTAGAAAAATAGGAACCACCTTTAGTGGGAAGGTAACAGCATTCTGTGCGCCTGTGCTGTTTAGTCATGCCAGCCACATGACCACAGAGACATCTTCAGACAGCGCTGGCTCTTTAGCTTTGAAATGGAGATGAGCACCGCCCCTTAGAGTCAGGAACGACTAGCACATATGTGTGAGGGGAACCTTTACTTTTACCTTTAAGCACTAAATAAAAGTTAAGGTACATATAATGAAGCAATCTTCTTTTTTAAAATTTTCTTCCTTAATTGATTTCTGGGATCCTACCACACGAGTTTTTTTTTTTTCTTTTCAAATTAAGAATTATTAATGATTTTTTTTTGGGGGGGGGGGTCAGGACTCGCAAGCTTAGTGAGTCTCCTGACTTGTTCTTACACCACATTCCTTGGGAAATACCAGCATTTAAGAATTATTACTTTGTTTATCATTGATACAGTAGATTGTTCAGTGAGGTTTCTGGGTACTTCAGCAATATACACAGCAGAAGGAAAGCAGCTAACTCTTTTACTTTACTCTGATTGTGAAAATTTAGATTTTGCAATAATCAACTAGTGTTTGTTGGTTTGTTTGTTCGGTGTCAAGTGTCATCCATGTCAAATGGATTAAGGTTTCTTTAAACCTGATCCCATGCAAAGAAGGGTTGAGTGATGTGCAATATATGTGTGGGAGAAAGTGTATATGTATCTCACTATGTACTTTTGCAATATGGCATATGTACACGTACATACTGGTAGTCCTCGATTTATTCATTCAGCAATCCATTCAAAATTACGACAGTGCTGAACACAAAGGGACTTACAACCTTTGCCCAAGGTTACAGCCATGTGCTGCCTTGAGCTGCTTTGAGCTAGGAAGAAAGGGAGTTATAATATAAATATAATAAATATAAATTAATAAACAAGGGGTACAAAGGGCATCCCAACTCAGCATGTTTCGTTTTTTTTAAAAAAAAAATTCTGGGGCTGAACAGATGAAGTGCCCTTTTGTGCTTTCAAGTTTAGTACTAAATGCAGTACTGTAAGGAGAAAAAAAAATCCTATATTCCTTCCTGCCGACCATAATCTTGCTCTGATCCTAAGCAATAGCAATAGCACTTAGACTTATATACTGCTTTTACAGCCCTCTCTAAGAGGTTTACAGAGTCAGCCTATTGCTCCCAACAATCTGGGTCCTCATTTTACCCACCTCGGAAGGATGGAGTCAACCTTGAGCCGGTCAGGATCAAACTGCCAAACTGCTGGCAGCCGGCAGTCAGGAGAATTAGCCTGCAGTATTGCATTCTAACCACTGCACCACCATGGCTCATACTAAGCAATGCTAAGATATAATTGGATGCACACAGACACAAAAAAATGCCTGGAATTGAAATATGTCAGGGAGATTTTATATATCTTCATTTATACGAATAGTCCTTGACTTACAGCAATTCATTTTGTGACCGTTGGAAGTTACACTGAAAAAAGTGACTCATGACCGTTTTTCACACTTACGTCCATTGCAGCATTCTCGCAGGGAAGTGATCAACATTCAAGAGCTTGCAACTGACTCATATTTATGAGAGTGTCCCAGTGTGTGTGTGTGTGTGTGTGTGTGTGTGTGACATGATCCCCATTTGTGACCTTCTGACAAGCCAAATCAATGGAAAAGCCAGATTCACTTAACAACCTTGTTGCTAACTTAACAAGTCGAGGACGACCTGTATTGGGAGAGGGAACTAAAAATGGGATCCCTTGAAAACCAAAGTGGAGGTGTCTGAGAGGGGAGAGTTTTATAGCGCACAGGATTTTCGGAATGCAACAGGCACTTCTTCTCATGACACAGAAATTGAGGTAAGCTAATGTCCTCCATGCGATGCCCTCCCATTAGCAGGACGATCTTGTCTGCCCTGGTATGGAATTCCCAGAGGAAGACCTGTCAACAGCTGTTATGCCAATTAAATGCTGGTGTTTCCCAAAGGGGAACTATTCAAATATGATGTAAGAACAAGCCAGGAGACTGACTAAACCTGTGAGTCCTGAGCTGGGCAGGGAAAAAAATCCACTGCTATCATCCTGCTCACCTAGTCTCTCCACTTTCACACATTTGGATCGTTATAAAAAAGGCTGCACTGACAGTCAAGTGTCAGAAAACCACAAGGTAGCTTTTTGTCACTCTGCCAAGCTAACAGAGAGCAGTTGTAAAATCTCCTTGGCTCTGAACACCTTGGAATGTCTTTCTTCTGAACAATAGGAAAACATCTAACATGGGTTGCAAATATTTTATTAAGGGAACATGAAAACAGAATTATTCAAGTATTGTACATTTGATACAATGCAAGTTCATTTTCATCTCCCAGATGAAAGAAATAAAAGAAGCAAAGACCATGTTGTGATGGATGAAAGAGCAACAAAATAGCAGAAAATTACTCTAAAGAACAACCTACGAACTAAAGTATTTACCCAAAGCATCTGTTGGGGCTCTGCTATCATAAGCATAACGTGGTTGAATGATCATTTATGTCATTTTAATAATTCCTTGGGGTTTTTTTTCTCCTCTGATCTGAGTCAAAATTTGCCATTGTAAGGTTATATTATATTCCTCCTATTAGATAATAAAAGTTGTGACAAATAAAGTGAAACATGTGATAAAATATATCCAAGTAATTAAATTCTGTTAAATGTGCGTGTTTCCCATCTCTGTTTTGGTTATGTACGTTTCAGAAAGGGATGTTTCTAGTTGTTATTTTTTATTGTGCATCTGTATATTTCTGCTAATGCTAGGGATATTTATTATACAGCTAGTCCTTATTCAACTACCACAATTGGGACTCTCAATTAGGTCATTAAGCAAAGCAGTCGTTAAGTGAAAGTGTGAATGTGCTTATTATCTTACTTCAGCTTTCATTTTCTTTGCAGACCTGCAAAGCTTATAAATGCAAGGACTGGTTGCAAAGTTACTTTTTCATCATAATGATAAATGTGAATAGCTCCTAAATGAGGCACTTACTAAACAAGGACTGCCTGTATTAAATTCTTGAAATTTTGTTCTATTATTACTGTAAACAAAAACAGATAGAGATTTTACCAATACCTGAAGACCAGTGTAATAGAAAGACTTTTACTTGGACCTCCTTGGCCTGGACTAATGGTTTAATCTGTTTAAAAGCCCTGGTGGCAAAGTAGTTAGAATGCAATATTGCAGGCTAACTCTGCCCACAGTCAGGAGTTCGATCCTGACCGGCTCAAAGTTGACTCTGCCTTTCATCCTTTCGAGGTTGGTAAAAGGAGGACCCAGATTGTTGGGGGGCAATATGCTAATGTTGTAAACTGCTTAGAGAGTGCTGTAAAGTGTTATGGGGTGGTATGTAAGTCCAAGTCACGTGTGTCAAACTCAATCATGTCACATGATGTGTAGTGACATATCACAATGGTTTTTTTTTTGTCTTTGCAGGCTGCAGGCAGTCAGTTTGACAGGCCTGATCTAAGTGTTATTGCTATTGCTATTAATCAGATTGATTAACTGATGGATTTACTTCAAATATTTAGAATGCTGTTTCTCAACCAAATTTGAAGATGTGTGGATGTCTTCTGCATATTGGCTGGGGAATTCTGAGAATTGAATTCCACAATTCTTAAAGCTGCCAAGTTGAGAAATGCTGATAGAGAACATAGAAATATATTTTTTTCTGATTGCTTTGCTGCACTAACTTTTGTTATTTATAAACAAAAGCCTGCCATAGCAATTGATAACGAATTCTACCTGTCACCTAACTACAGGCAACATAGGTGTCATCTGAAACAGAGAATCTCACTGTGTTCAGCACAAAAAAAATTATTTCTCTTTTCTAATTCAGGCAGATCTGGCTTTTCAAGGTTGAAGTGCAAGCCACTTGTGGCTGCTGTCTAGAACACCATCACTTTCAATGCCCATAGCAGTTTTGCAGTGGGAAAGAAGGGAATTTCTGTTTGTGATTGGTAAAACTCACCCCTACGCAAACATTCATGCCCACAGAAAGATACACACACACCCCTACACTTCTTTGTTTAATTAATTATTGTTTAAAGGCAGGCAGCTGGCCTGACCTGTAAAGTTAAGTTGTACACATGAACCAAAATTACAATTTGCACTGCAGGTATATTACACTGGTCTTTCAAACTCCACAACTGGGAGAAAGCTGAACCTGCAAAGATATTCTCTCCCTCTCTCTCTCCCTCTCTCTCTCTTTTAATTTTTTTAATTGTACCTGACGTTATGCTCAGAGGCCTCTGGCAGTGATAATTGTAAAGTGGTGAACAAACAGCAAGACATTTTTCCTACAGGAAGGAACACATATTGGGTCACAAAGGTTAGAATGGCGATACCTTGCCAAATTAGAGAACTCTGAACAACTTTTGTTTGTGTTGTTTTTCACAGAAAAGACAGAGACAGAGAGAATGAACACCTATTATGTCTGGGAACAAACCATATCCAGTTTTCCCACAGATTAATACTATTATCACCTGTCCTTATGACCACCCTGTAACCAGAATAGTTACATATTCCTCATGCACATAACATTTTATTTGTGTACCGAGGTATATGTAATGGCAAGTATATTACTGCAAGGACATTCGCATCCAAATCACAGATGATCACATTCCTTTACCTAGCACCATCTGTTTAAGCAAAAGGAAATTCAGCTTCCTTTAAAGAGAAGAGGACAATTAACTAAAGGAAACTGGAAAGTGCTTTCAAGAACTCAGCGAACATAAACACTGGCTTTGTAGTGCATTCAAGTCCTGTAATAACAACTATTATGCTGCTGGCTCTTTTCTATTTTAAAAATATAAGGGTTATTTTCACTGGTAAACATTTTAAAGGCTTAACAATGTACTCCTGGTTTATACTACATGATAACATAAGAGCAGTTGGTCTGAAAAAAGCTTACAAGAAATAATAGTGAAATATAAGTGAGATAAGGTAAAGGTAAAGGTTCCCCTTGCACATATGTGCTAGTCATTCCCGACTCTAGGCAGCGGTGCTCATCTCCGTTTCAAAGCAGAAGAGCCAGTGCTGTCCGAAGACGTCTCCGTGGTCATGTGGCTGGCATACTAAATGCCAAAGGTGCACGGAACGCTGTTATCTTCCCATCAAAGGTAGTCCCTTTTTTCTACTTGCATTTTTTACGTGCTTTCGAACTGCTAGGTTGGCAGAAGCTGGGACAAGTAACAGGGAGCTCACTCTATTACGCGGCACTAGGGATTTGAACTGTTGAACTGCCGACCTTTCGATCGACAAGCTCAGCATCTTAGCCACTGAGCCACCGCATCACTTATAAGTGAGCTAGAACTTACTTTTACAATAATTATTGGATAGCCAATGAAGGGATAGGTGCGAAAGAGATTGGGTAGAATCAGATACCTCGGTTTTTGAAGAGCATTGATTACAGCATTGAAGGGACTAATGTAGAAGGTGTGCAATGGACCATCTGAGAAAGTTGTCACTGTAGGTGATATATCTGAATATTGCAGGCAATGAAGAAATGATGTCATTGTAAATGTCCTGAAAATCTTGAAGCCTCTGGAATATATATTACACTGACACTCTCTAGAGCCACTCTCTGCCATAAAAGGATTCAGTCTGAGGTGATGGCAAGTCCATCAGAATCCCCAAATATCAAGAAAATATTTGTCATTTTCCTTTCCTTCTTTTCCTTTCCTTTCCTTTCCTTCTTTCCTCCTTTCCTTCCTTTCCTTTCCTTTCCTTTCCTTTCCTTTCCTTTCCTTTTCTTTCCTTTCCTTTCCTTTCCTTTCCTTTCCTTTCCTTTCCTTTCCTTTCCTTTCCTTTCCTTGAGTAATAAACCAACTATAAGGAGACACGGTCACAGCCAGGCACAAAAAGAAAAGACCAAAAGTACATTAACAAGTGTAAAGATATGACTGAAGCAACAACCGCCAACAGCTTTTTTCTACCTGCTAAAGTGAATTTACCATCCATTTCTTACTGGAACTTAACTAGATCTGTCTCCTGCAGAATGCTATGCTCGAGAACTACAGATCAAGCCACTTCTGCAGAGTTGCAGGTTGTCATCAAGAGAAAGAGGCAGCTCCCAAATCTTAGTCCTGCCCAGACCTGATGATTACTTTTAGCATGTTGCTTAATGCTGTATGACTCATTTGGATCACTTGGCTTAATGAATGAAGTACAAGTTGGATGAAAATATTAGTGCAATTGCTCAAGCAAGCTATGTAAAATGCAAATCAAATCCCTCAAAAAACCAAGTGAAGAGTTATGAGGCTAGGATGGAGGCCAGGGTAGCATCTTCAAGCCAGGGACATCTGTGGCAACTAGCATGTTTCCCCGAAAATAAGACCCGGTCTTATATATTTTTTCTCCAAAAAAGGCATTAGGTCTTATTTTAGGGGAAGGTCTTCCACTGACTCACCTTGCAGTGGTGGCACTGACAGCCCTGCCCAGCAGGAGCCCATTGCTGGCCCACTTCTTCTGTGGCTTCTTGCTGCCGCTCACGTGTGGTGTCCCTGGCCTTCAGGAAAGGCCTCTGCAGCCGAGAAACAAGCTCTGGATTGACATGTGTATTAAACTGTCTGCAAGCCCCTTCTTAGCTAACCCTGATAGCTGGGAAATAAGTTTCTGTGAGTTTCCCTTGAAATAACTCAAGAAGAGCAAGCTATGTGTGGCCTTCCAGATATTGCTGAAGTACAAGTAGCTCCAACCCACTTGGCTAACAATGAAATCTAATTTACGATACTCTTCCCTTCCAAGAAACATGGAAAATCTGTTGGCAAATGTACACAGCATGCTTTTACTCCTTTTATGTTGGTGGTATGAGGATGGAAAACACACAGATGCCTGTTAAATGAAAAGTCTAAAGAACAAATGAGTGTATAAAGCATGCCTTGCTAAGGCCTTCATCAATCATCCTATTCCTTTGAAGTTCTGAGAGGCATGGACACGTTTTCCACAAATCAGACTTTTCCAGCTCCCTCCTCTCATATGTCATTTTCATACAGCAAAGATTTCCCCTGATTAGTTTGGAATAACCAACAACCCTAGATGATGTGGACAACAGATGCCACCTACCTATCATTCTCATACAGCAAAAAAGGAATGAGAAAAATAATAATCTAAAATTAATAGTATAATGTTTATAAGACTCATGCTGTACCTAGGACCATAAAGACAAACTTTATTGAGGAAATAATAATAATAATAATAATAATAATAATAATAATAATAATAATGGCCAAAATGTACAGTTTATTAATATCACTGTACCAGGAGACGCCAGAGTCAAAGAAAAAGAACTGAAAAAAAATCACAAAAAAACACGATCTGGCCATCGAAACTACACGGCTATGGATAAAACATGTAACAGTGATACCCATTGTCATCAGAGCACTTGGTATCATGTCCAACAATTTTACAAAACACATCAAGAAATTGCAACTTCCTGCAATAACACCAGGGGAACTGCAAAAAACTGTGCTCCTTGGGACATCGTACATCTTAAGAAGGTACTTGGTTGATACCTAGGACACTGGCAGCAACCCGTATCAACCATTAGCTCCAGTCAATGGTATTTGTGATTTTTGAATGTTCAGTTGACTGAGTTTCATTTTTAATGAATAAAGTAAATAATAATAATAATAATAGGAAAGGTCAATTTACATAAGTCTCCATAACTAAGAAGTTGTCATGTACTCTCCTCCATTACATGAGTCAGTAACATCAGAGTTACAAAAGACACTGAGAGAGGAAGGAAGCAGTGGTGGGTTGCTACCTGTTCTCCCCGGTTCGCAACAACCGGTAATGGAAATTTTGAGTAGTTTGGAGAACCGGTAAATACCACCTCTGCCTGGCCCCGCCCCCAATATATTCGCTGCCTCCCGACTCCCAGCTGATCGGCTAGAAGGAAAAAAATCTGGGCTCACTTGAGAAAGAAGAGAAAGAAAAACAAAACAAGACACCATCGCTTTAAATTGACAAGCCTCCCAACTGATCGCTTCTCAGCCAGGAGATCATTTGGCAAAGAAGAAGGGGGAAAAATTTAATTTTTAAACTGACAAGCCAAGACGCAGCTGCTGGAAGGAAGTTTTTGCTTGCAGAAGCAAAGTGACATTCAGCAGTTCGTTTCTGGGTCAGCTGAACAACAAACTGCATAAGAGGAGGGATTCTTATATGGTTCTATGTTTTTGAAGTTTTGGGGTTTGTGCAACATGGGCTTTGTGTTTCTAAAAAGGTTTGGGCGATTTCCATTGTGAAATATCCTGTCTTGAATGAGTTTTCTGCCTGTTTGTAAATGGAGTCGAACTTCCAGCTTCCACTTTCTATTATCTCTAAGCACCTGTAGCTGTTTTCTTCTTACAAAGTTTCCTTTATGCAGCTGGCAGGAATGTGGAATGAGTATCAGGCAGGTTCCTTCTTAGCAGCTTGATTTTTCCTTGCTTTTCTTATGAGTAATATTTTATTTGGGGAAATGGAGAGGGGGGAGTTTGATTCCTTCCCAGAGCAGGTTAGTGGGGTGGGGAGGGAATGGGGATTTTGAAGTAACCTTCCCCTGGAGTGGGGAGGGAATGGGGATTTTATATGTGAAATTATGACTGAAATTTTTCTGCACCTATATTGGTTCACACTGTCAGGAAATTTCTCTTTAGTTTTAGGTTGCTTCTCTCTTTGTTCAGTTTTCATCCATTGCTTCTTGTTTTACCTTTTGGTGCTTTGGAAAATGCATTGCCCCCCCTCCCCACTTCTTTCTGGCAGCCTCTTAAAAGCCTGTTGCCTATCACACTCTTGGGCAAAGTATGTGAGCCATTTCCTCCTTTCAGTGGTCCATGAAAGTGCATCTATAGTATGTAGATAATAAAGTTGAAAAAAGATGAACAACATTTTTACAGAACTATAGATACGTTGAGGCTGGGTGTGACAAAGAATGGCTGGGAGGGGAGGGGCCAGGCGAGGCACCGTTTGATGTGAGTGACATTGAGTTGGCCACACCTACTCAGTCACATGGCCATCAAGTCACACCCACGGTCACATGACCACCAAGCCCCACCCACAAAGTAAGCCACGCCCACAGAACCCGTAGTAAAAAATTTTAGAACCCACCCCTGGAAAGAAGTAAGTAACGAAAAGCCCTGAGAATCTCAGCCTAACCAGCAGGAGTCATATTACTTAAAGGCATGTAAAATAAGTGTTTTAGATAAGGAAAACAGATAAAAGTATAAAACCATCCTCAATTAACCACAGTATCACTACACTAAAGCCCCCAATGATCAAAAGTTTTGCAAGTGCAGGAAGTCACTGTTTTCAGTATTGAATTTTACCTAGCAAAACTCCAGGTAATGGGAGTTTGAGTGAAGTAGACTCAACAATTCACATTACCCTTAGTTTTTGTGGTAATGAAATCTGGCTTTTTTTGATAGTGATACATATACTGGTAGATGGCTGAGTTAAAAAAATCATGGGGCAGAGAAGTGGAGTTGCACCTTATATAGCCAGGATGAGTCATAAAAATAATAAAAACAAGCATAGAAACAAACAAACAAACAAAAAACAGCCACATGTATGTCTGGCTTCCTAGGCTTAATGGCAGAATGACACTGAACAGAACTGAACATTTTGTTTTGTGCCTGATTTGTCTTTAATGTTTTGTCTTTAATAGTTTCTGCTGTATAGGACACAGGCATTGTAAGAAAACAAGTTGTAGTTTGCTATGCTAAACGTACCAATGCCCAATTGCATGATTGGACTGGGTACTTAATTACAGGAAGTCCTCTACTTACTACCACAATCGGGTCCAGAATTTTGGTTATTGAATGAAGTACTCATTAAGCCAAACGCCATGTAACTACTTCATTCAACGACAATAATCCTAGCTCTCTGGGATTTCCTCTGGAGATGACAGCACTAGCAAACAACAGCATTTCTAAAAGGTTCAGAAAGCTGGTGTTCACTAACATTTTTACCATATTTGAGATCCATTCTTCCAGGATGCAGAAGGATTTCCCTTCCCTGCATGGAGGGAGAAGGAAAAATCACTTGGGGTGCTGGGGAATGGTCCTCAAATCCAGCATTTCTTCTGCTTGCAACTTTCCCTACCAGCTTCCCTATTGCCTTTCTGGAGAAGTCAGCAGAGAAGATTGCAAATGGTGATCAAGTGATCGCAGAGCACTTTGCAAACAGTCATAAATGTTGCTATGGGCCTGAAATGCAGTCATGTGATGGGGGCATCGCTGCAAAGTTTTATGGTGGCTGGAAGTGCTTTATGGGCCATAAAGGACTCATTCCAAGGCTGTTGGGACTGTGATGGTTGTTAAACCAGCTGTAACAGAATGGTGGGATAAAGCAAGAATAAATGCCTACCACGATCTTAGGGATGTCCATTACTTGTATGCTAACTGTGAGTACAACTATCCTGTTTCCCCAAAAATAAGACATCCCCTGATAATAAGCCCAATCAGGCTTTTGAGTGTATGCGCTAAAATAAGTCTCCCCCGAAAATAAGCCCTCTCTGAAAATATTTAAACACAGAGCTGGAAATCAGGTAAGATGGCAAGAGGAGCCCCATCTTGCTCCATGTGCCCCAAAATAATAAGACCTCCCCGAAAATAAGGCCAAGTGCTTATTTCGGGGTTCAAAAAATATAAGACAGAGTCTTATTTTCAGGGAAACATGGTAGAAGAACTCATATCGTAAACTGAACCGGATTAAGATGTAGTGAGCCACCATACAGGTTCATAGAATATCAAACATAAAAGTCATTATTTGAGGTGCTTAACACTAATAATTCAGAACCTGGAATAATCCTCTTCAGATTTAGCTGGCAGTTAATCCTAGTGAATATTTTATGACTTCTTTGATCAAGTAGGCTAAATTCCTATTTATCATTTTTTTAACTTAAACTTTTAGAAACATTCCTAAGAAGATTGATGAGCAATGAACTCTGGTTTAAACTGTTCAGAAAGAGCAAGTTATTTTTCAGGAGTTCTCTAGTACAAACACGTAATTTTCACACTGCTAGCCATCTCTATATTTCTGCCCTTTATTTCTTTATCATATCCCAGGTATAATGTACAGAATATCTCAATATTACTTGGTGTAATCTCACTGAAGAATGTGGATATTATTCAATTATATATTTAAAACCAATCTTTGACTTTTACAAATCTGTAATAGTTGCAGTATATCTTGCATAACTTTAGTCATTTATTTAACTAGTAAGCGTAAAGCCAAAAGCATTAAAGAGTAACTGAAAATGTCAGTATCCAAATTGCAAAAGTAATGCACCAGCTTTTGATTTTTTAAAAAGATTTCATTTGAAGTGCGCTGTTCATATATTTTCTGATCATATTCAGCTGGAGTAAACTTGATAGAAAACAACATTCTATAATTATTAATCCATCTTTGATTCAAATCAGAAGTCCAAGCCTCATAATCACATAGAAGATAGGACTTGTTCCTATAATGAATAAGGTTCTGTCTTGTCTATCACGCCTAAATATTCAGTAGCAGCAAGATTTTAGAGACAAAAGGCTTTTGTTTGAAAAGACAGGTTAGACTTGCTGTGATTTTGTTTACTTTTTGCTCTCATGGTAGGAAAACATTGCTGGTACCTTAGAAAGATATATCAACATGTATTTACTTGTTCCAACAGGCACTCTCTCTCTCTCTCTCTCTCTCTCTCTCTCTTTGTTCAGATTGTATTTCAGCATCTCTGCAGTTTGAAAATTTAGCCATGGGATTTCTTTTTTTAAATAAACCAATTAAAATGCCCAAATTTATATTTATCCATATTTTTAGTCTCCTGTTTTAGTCTGAGGAAATATGCACTATAAACAATATCTAGAACTGCCTTAAGTATCTCATGAATAGAAAAGTAGGACATAAACAGAAATAATATAGCATGTTAGCAGTTTGACCTCAATCAGGAGAAGTATTTATATTCTTATACAGCATTTCCCTGATTTGGTATTTCAAGAGCCATAATTCCTAGCCACCACAACTGACAGCTGGTTCAGATGATGATTATGAGACATAGTTGACATTTGTATGCATATAGAGTCAACTGATCACCTCTGATATAATTTTATGAATTTTATGGCTCAGAATGCCCAAGGAGCTGCTGATACAGTTCTACAGAAGAATTATTGAGCCTGCCATTTGTATTTCTATAACTGAGTGGTTTGGCACAGGACAGGCACAGAACAATAGCAAACAGTCTGCCTTCCATTGAGGACCTATATACTGCACAATCCAGAAAGAGGGCTGAGAAAATATCTACAGACCCTACAGACCCTTCACATCCTGGACATAAACTGTTTCAACTTCTCCCCTCAGGATACCTCTGTAGGGCAAAACAACTAGACACAAAGGCAGTTCCCCCATCCCCTTGCCATCACTCTGCTAAACACCTAATCCCCACAGCACTTTCTTTTGCCTAAAGATATTTACCCATGTAGTAGGGTAAATAAACAGTAGTATTACTGTTATCCTTCTCATATTTCCTATTACTTTCTCCTATTGGTATCTTATGATCTATCAGTTTGTTGTTTGTATCTTATGATTTATGATTTTTCTTATGATTTATCATTTTGTTGTTTATATGTACACTAAGAGCATATACACTGGAGACAAATTCCTTGTGTATCCAATCACACTTGGCCAATAAAGAATATTCTATGCTGTGCTATGCTATGCTATGCTATGCTATGCTATGCTATGCTATGCTATTCTTTGCTCTACATATGCAGTTCCTGACAGGTCTAACATGACTATCCATAAGATAAAGAAATGAGAAATAACAGCGCATATACACTTTTCCCCTGTGAATTGTACACACACCTTCCCCTTTGCCCCTGATGGCTGGCTGCATTACCTTTGCACCAGGAACCAACTGAAAATCTGTATCTCAGGATACTTGGCATTACACATAAAACAAGTTGGATTTTAAAAGCCTAACATGGACTTTAAGTCACAGAGTTTAATATTTTCCTATGAAAGAGCCAGGAATCATTATAATGCAGTAGACATAGTTCTTCAAATTGCAACATTTGAAAATATTGGTACAGATTGGTCAACTTCAACTGTAGAAAAAAAATTCTATTTCTTGCATTTGGAAATATAAAGTAGCTGTGGATTTCTCAGAGAATACAACTATAATTTGCAAAAGAAAAGTTATAATCTAACAAGTAATATTGCTTGAATTTAAGAAAAGCAGTTGGCTGTGATATTATGTAATACAAACCCAGTTGTGTAGAATAGTTGATTTTTATTTGCTATGTCAGATACAGTTCATTTGAAATACCAGAGAAGTGAATGCATTTTCTAAGCATTCCTTTGTTTCTATGTGGTTAATCAGAGGATAATGTTCCTTACTGAAATCCATGAAATAATCCTTATGCTTTCTGAAGTGGCAGTCAATATTGCAGATTACTTTCTTTTTAGCTATGGGGATTTGTTACCTTTGAATTTTCTAATCAAATTTTAAAGCATAAATGAGATACGCTTTTGACTCTCATGGTGGAAGGATATCCATTTATGGTTCTCTGGTGGAAAAGAATTACATTTCTAAATTTACATATTGCTCCCTGATTTATTTTCTGCCTCCCACAGCTACTCTGGGAGCAAGCTCAGACTTGTATAACCCCATTAAATTTTACCAAGGAATAAGTGCCACTAAAGACAATGACTCTTACTGCTATGGGAAAGAATAGCGCTTACATCTCAGGCAAGATTTATTCAAATGCAATTCTCACCGTAAAGGTAATTCAACGGAAGGAGGTGACTTTCCAAAGAAGATGGGTGGTTAATAAATATTGTTGGAAGAAACATCCTTCTGGGTTCTGCTCCAAGTGGGGAAACAGACACTGGAAACATGGAGACTGCTTGGAAAGATGGTTTAATGGTGGACAGGATCACATGGCTTGAGTTCCTGAACAGAAAAGGGCAGATACAGTGAGTCCCTGGGTTTTTATGCTCTCCCTGGCTCTGAACTTCCTGGGGCCCAGAAAGAGTATCCTGATTAGTTGTCAGACTCCCAGGGGGTGGGGGTCTTAGCTAGCCTTGCTGGCTGATGGTCACATGTGCTTCCCAGGTCACATGTGGTGAGTTTCTGCTGCTATTGTGTAGAGGGCTAATCCTATCTTTGTTGGATCTTGGGCAATTCCTACTATGGCTCTGCCTGAAGGAGGCAGATCTTTGTTATGTAGAATAGACTGGCCCAGGCCTTAATGGCCCATTGACAAAGGGTGGGGGCAGGAAGATGGGAGCTGCTTCAAAACATGCTTATCCCAGGGAAATATAATATTCTGCCTTTTTCATATTTCCTAAAATATTTCACTCTTCCAGGAAAGGGGTGGGTGCTAACTTCCTACAATATGAAATATAAATAAATATAAATAAACTCTTGTGTTTCTATCAGCTGCACGCAACAATGGGTTGTGGATCTCCCAAAATAATTGAAGACTGTTCTGATGATGAACCTGATTCCTGATGACTATGGGACTGTATTCAAGTAATCTTCTTGATGATTATAATAGATTTAGTTTGCCACTGTCTTCTTCCAGGCTGGTTTTCCATTTCTCATTCTAGTTTATAACCTCAAATTATTGGGTAATTATCCTTCTAAGTATTAACTACGCCAAAACCAGCTTTAAGCTTTGCCCAAGTAAGTTAGGTGATGTCATCAGGTGTCACACACATATTTTTCTATGTCCACCCATTCAAACACCTTTACACTTCTATTTCCTTGACTCCTCTCAAATGCTTTCATATACGAACGAACATGCTCATACAGTATTGTTCAGTCCTAGGCAAGAATACATTTCAATGCGTTCTATGTAATTTAAAGCAAGTCAATGCAAGCATGGTGGATTAAAATTCTGGGAGTCCCAGTACCAATATTTCTGTAGGATGCTCCTTTCTTTAAAAAGGAAGGTGAAACAATAAGAGTTTTGAGCACCGTTCACTGTCAATGATAATTTCAATACAACAGAGTTCTTCTTGATGATACGTACAATAATGGTTCATTTTCTTCCACAGAGTTACTCCAACAACTTTTAAGAGAGGAAGTTGATACATGGTTGATTGCTACTGCAATATCAATGAATAAACCTCTTTGAAACAAAAGATCTCTGCGTGCCTGAGTTTTGGATCAGGGCAAGAATCGGCTGTTGTGTTTGGACTTGCCAAGTAACTGATTTAAATATGCCTCCAGATTTCCTCAAGTCTTTCCCACATGCATATGATTAAAAGTGGAGAACCCTAAAACTGTTCTCTTTTCTGCTGTGTGTTTGAGAGACCCCCTCCCCCAACAAAATCATTTCCTCTTGAATGATTTTGATATGATACAGAAAACACCTGTAGCAACGTATATGTCAACCATTTTCTCCCCTACTTCCAGGGGTGGGCTTAGCAAGGGGTTCTCTGCCATGTTGCTGGGTGGGCGTGGCCATGGTGGGCATGGCCTAGTCAGCCACCTGCACCACCATGGGGGAGGGGACATTTTTACCCTCCCCAGGCTCCAGAGGTTTTCCTCGAGCCTCTGAGAGGGCGAAAACGGCTGCCCCAGGCTCCAGAGGCCCTCCTGTTTCTGACCTTTCTGAACTTCCAGTAGGCCTGTTTTTCACCCTCCCTGAGCCTTCGCGCATGCATCCACTTACCTGCATCCAAAATGGGCCACGTGGGGACTCCTGGGAGGGGAGGGGCAAGGTGGGAGGGGAGGGGCCAGCCAGGAGTGAGATTTGGGGCTTCTCCGAACTGCACAGAATCTTAGCTAGAGGTTCTCCTGAACCCCAGCGAACCTCCAGCAGCCCACCACTGCCTACTTCCCACCTAAACCAGGCCACGGGCTTCTGCGAACTCAAAGCAATCAGAAAAAGTATGTGATGCTATCCAGTCATATTTCAGACCACAGAAAAATCGAAATAGAATTGACAGTTGCCTCTTTCCTTAGTCTGCATCTATGTAAATGGAGCACAGCCATTAGGATGGTAGTTGCTAGGGTTGGAAGGCAGTAGACACCTGATTTCAAACTGCAGCTGATATGGCATTAGTCAAGTCATTAGGTCAGGCATCGAGACAATTAGGGTACATCAGCATTGCATTGGGGAAACAGCCAAAAAGAGAATTAGTAAAACAATGTTTTCAGAGGGGAAAATGAACATGGAGCTATTTCTTGCCCTTCAAAGAAAGACACAACTGCTTTCATAAATTTCGGTTTCTTCCTATCAGGGAACAAGCTAAACATTGACCTCAATGCCCCTCTTTTGATCACTAGAGAGAATAATGGGAAATTGGGGAGTTTTTTGCCCTTTTTTTGCCCTTCCTCTTTAAATTGGAACATGCAGCTGCTTGAAGTTATGTGATTGGATTTAGCCCAAGCTGATAAAGCAAAAAATAAAGTAACTTTGCCTTGTTGAGTTTTATCTCTAGCTATGCATGTATATCAACAATGCTGAAAATGGGAACCCAAACAGCAAAGAGGAAGAATGAAAAAAAGGAAAGACCACAAGTCCTACAGTCCAAATTGGGAGTGGCTTCTCAGGTCAAAATACAAGTTACTAAATCAAAAAACTCTGGGACAGTCAAGGCTATATGCTTTCCGGGCAGAGAGCAGGAGTTCTTGTGTGAAAATAGCATTCCTTGTGGTAGATAGATCCACCAGAAAATAACCTCTGCTTGAATAAATCTGTGTAATGTAATAATTGGTAACAGAGCATTGAATATTATGCTGTGTAATGTGGATCTGCAGGGAATGTTAGTGGGAAGTATGTATATATGGGACAAAACCCCTTCTAGGGAATGCAGTGGTTATTTTGTGTTAGGAAAAAAAAAATGGCAGAGGATAAGGTACACAGTGCTAGGTGTGGTCTTCAGCACATGAGACAACACTGAGTCTTGAGAATTATTGCTTGATATGCCCAGAGGTTTCCTAGCTGGAGAAGGCTGTTTGAATGTATCACAAAAACATGGCCTTTCTTTAAATGTAATCTTCAGGGCTGTTCCAGTTTGCAGGTCAAACATGGGGTAGGGAGATAATTATTTCAAATTTTATAAATTATTTTAGAGATAATATAGAAAGAGATGTTGGCTGTCTGGTGCTGTATTTCACACATTGAAAGCCAGCTGAAATCTAACACCCTCTGGGGAAGATACAGTCTTCCCAGTTTCAATCTTTGAAGAAGATGGCCTCTGATGGTCTTCTGTAAACTGTGGTCCACCAGAAGGCTTGGAATCACAACTCCCACAATTTTCATCCTGTGTAGGAATTCTGGTTTCAAAACATTTAGAGGGCATCAGTTGGGTAGAACAATTTTCAGACCACATGTACCCAAACTATGCTTGATCTCTGGTTTTTAGAAGAATTTATCTATGAATATTATGACCTATAATTCTATTCCAAGAACTTTTCAATAAAAATCCAATACGCAATGAAAGCTAACACCAAATATATTTCCACTTGCTAGCTATGTATTTGTAACACTGGCAGTTCACAGGAATAATAATGGACACATACAGATAATTCTGTACAGTTTAAATTGGTAGATAGCAATAAGCAGAAAAAAATAATATTTTAGATGTTTAAATAGAAACAGAATTTATTATTGTCAGTTCCTTGTATTATTATTATTATTATTATTATTATTATTATTATTATTGTTGTTGTTATTGTTATTGTTATTGTTAGTATTATTATTATTATTATTATTATTATTATTATTATTATTATTACCGGTATTATTGTCAGTAATACTGTAGCAAATACTACTGTTTTGAAATAAAAATAATTAAAACAGTCCATACAAACCCCAATAACATGCCAGTTTACCAATATAGGATGGAACTCTGCAAACCATATAATAGAATTTTTGAATTGTTGTTTGGATAAGAAAACATAATTATACTTGGCAAAACAGCAAATAAAAGAAGGGAAGATATAGATAAGGTAGGTAGACGAGATTGAAGTGCTCTAAGTTAATATTAAAGAAGATCAAGATGATAATATTTGCCCACGCAGTCATCAGAAATAAAATTCATCTCACTGATATGCAGTTAACTACTGGGCTTCTAATCTAGGGCCACAAAACATCAAACACTTATATTAAAATACGTAAGCGGTCTTCCTTTATATCCCTGCATATGTATTTTGCTCTGCGCTGAAATGTAGTTGTCTTAATCCCTTCATTGCTATGTAGTTTGGGGTTAAAGAATGCATGGAAGATGGCAATTTGGCCCATAATTTTCTATGTCTGGAGTATGGAGTATGAGTACTTACTCATAAAAACATAAGCAATGCTTTGCTAGATCAGATCCTGGCCTACCTTGTGCAGCAGCCCGCACAGGGAAGCCATTGGTCGCTCAGCCAAGACCCCTCAAAGGCTTTCACACTGCCGTCAAGGCTCATAGCTGTTGATCCCATGACTTATTGCACATGGATTGGGCCAACCCTTTGAACTCAGCCAAACTGGTAGTTAGCACAACATCTTGTAACCTTTCCAAAGTTTAATTATGTGTTGTATAAAAAAAATTCCTTTTGTCTGACCCGATACTTCCAGTATTCAATTTCATTGGGTGGCTTCTGGTCCTACTCTTTTTAGAAAGAGAAAATAGCTTCTCCTTGTCCACTCGATCTACACCTTGTGTAATTCTGTACATCTCGATGTATGTCTCCTCTTGTTTGCCTCCTTTCTAGGCTAAAAAGCCCCAACTTTCACAACTTTTCCTCATAGGGAAACTGTTCCAATCCTTTAATCTGCCTTCCTCTGAACCTTCTCTAGTTACACTATATCCTTTTTCAGGTGTAGCAATCAGAACTTCACACAATATCCCAGATGTGGTCACACCATTAATTTCTATAAGGTCATTATGATATTGACTTTTCTACTTTCAGTATTATTTTTTATTATCCATGACATCCTGGCATTTTTTTTTACACCTGATGAACATTAAACTGTTTACTATTATTCCAAAATCTCTTTCTTCATTCATCACTGCTGGTTCTGAACCCATTACTTTGGATAAGTAGTTACAATTTTTTTTTTTTTTTTTTTGGCACTTCTTCATGTTGAAAAAAATCTGCCATTCTGATAACCACTCCACTAATGTGCAGAAACCCCTTTGGAGTTCTTCACAATCTCTTACCATTTCTATCACACTGAACAATTTAGTGGCATCAGCAACTTGATTAGTCTTGACCAATTATAATGTATAAATCTACTAAAAAGCACCAGTCCTAAGGCAGAATTTTGGAAGACCTCAATAGTTCCATCCCTCCATGTGAAAAATATCCATTTATTCCTATTTTACGTTTTCTATTCCTTAGCCAAATTGCTTACCCATAACTTTTTATTCCATGGTTGTTTGGCTTAGTTTTGATGAGGAATGTTATCAAAAGCTTTTTGAAAATCTTAAATTGATGTTGTCTATTGTCTTGCCTTAGTCACATATTTGTTAATACCCTAAAAACATCTAAAATATTAGTTAGATAGTATTCTTCTTAGTAAAGCTGCATTGGATATCCTCGAGTAAGGTCTTTGTCTTCAAATGTTTCATAATTTCATCTTTAATAGAAGTTTCTACTTTTTTTTTTTTAATTTGATTTATATGCCGCCCTTCTCCGGAGACTCAGGGCGGCTTACAATGTGTTAAGCAATAGCCTTCATACTTTTGTATATTTATACAAATTCAGCTTATTGCCCCCACAAACTGGGTCCTCATTTCACCTGCCTTAGAAAGGATGGAAGGCTGAGTCAACTTTCTTCCTGGAAATAGATCCCTGACCAACCTATTTCAAATGCTTGCATAGCCTCAGCATTACATTTTGAGTGAGTTCCAAGTGGGCCCCAAGGGCCCCAAGACTGATCATTCACATGTGCTTGTGTGCATTCTCTTTCTCTCTCCCTCTCCCTCTCTGAATCCTTCTTAAAAATTAGTATTATACTGACCACTTTCCACTCCTCATCTACAGAAGCAGAGTAGACACATGTTGCAGTGCATATTTGAAGGTCCACAACCTCAGCTTTAATTCCCACAATAACTCTCGGTGGTTGCCACTGGAGCCTGGTGATTTATTGATGTGCAATTTGTCAGTAAGGCCTAGCATTTCTTCTTTTGTCAGCACTATATGGCTCAGTTCATCTGATTCCCTTCCTGGGAACAGCTCTGCCCCATTTTTTTTTTCTCTCGTGAAGATGAAAGCAAGGAATCTATTAGCTTCTCTGCAGTTTCCTGTTTCTCCTCTCAGCACAACTTTGACTCCTTCTTCATTCACAAGACCAAGAATCTCCCTGGCTGGCTTTCTGCTTCTGATGCATTTTGGGGAAATTTTTTTTTTATTATCTGTCTTCAATTTTAGCAAGTTTTATGCTCCTTGAGTTTTCTTTTTGCCTCCTTTATTGATTCTTTGCACTTCTTTTGTTAGGTTTATGCTCTTTTTTTTTCTTCATTAGCTTTTCCACTATCTAAATATTTTATTGGCTCTAATAACTTTACAAAGCTAATCAACAATGCAGGCCTTTTCTTGGATTTTGGGGCCATTTTCCTTATTTTAGGAATACATTGTGTGTCAGAGGCTCTATTATTGTGGTTTTAAAAAACAGCCAAGCTTTCTGGGTCAAGCTTGTCCTTTTAACCTTCCCTTTGAGTTTCCTTTTCATCAGGCTTTCAAGAAATCCTCCTTTTAGAAGGCAGATATGATTATGTGACACTTGCTGAGCAGGTTATTGTTTCTTTGAATGTTGGAATTTTTTTTTTTTGCATTATGATCACTATTCCTAATCAATACGACTACACACGTTTGTCTAACTAAATTCTGATCCCTACTTACGAGTAGACTCTAGTATTACCCCTTCCAATACAGAGTCATTTATAATACCTATGCATTTTACATCTCTATCATGGTTTAAATATACATGCCCTTGGTCAATGCATAGGTAATAACATCTCCCATAATACAATACTTCCTTTTTTGGATGCCATTCTAATTATCTCTCCATTTCCAGATCTCTTTGAGCATCTTGGTTAAGACAATGATAATAGTATACCAGAGGTGGATTTCAGCAGGTTCTGACCAGTTCTAGAGAACTGGTGGCAGAAATTTTGAGTAGTTCAGAGAACTAGTAGTAAAAATTCTGACTGACCCTGCCCCCATCCATTCTTTGCCTCCCAAGTCCCAGCTGATAGGGAGGAAATGGAGATTTTACAGTATACTTCCCCTAGAGTGGGGTGGGAATGGAGATTTTACAGTATCCTTCCCCTGCCATGCCCACCAAGCCACACCCACCAAGCCACACCATACCACCAAGCCACGCCCACAGAACCGGTAATAAAAAAATTTGAAACCCACCACTGTAGTATATCCTCAGTATTAACCTGCCATTATGTCCTGATATTTCCACCCAGAGTAATTATGTCAAATGATCTGCTCCTCTGGGGATGTCCAGATAAGTTAATTCAATGGTATCTCTTACATACAAGGCTCTACACTACAGGTGTCAAATTTGCTACGTCACGTTACCGTCACGTGATGTTTTGAGATGTTTTCCCCATTCGCAGAGCAGGTGGGTGTGGCCTGTGCATGATGCATTTGGCTCGCGGGCCGTCAGTTTGACAGCCCTGCTCTACACTATGCCCTTCCCCGAGTTTCCTGTAGAATTTGTAACTGGGAGTAATCATGGCTTGCTGGTTTTTCTTAGTCACCAGGTTTCAGTTCCACCTACTATATCTACACTATCTTCTATGACCAGGCATTCCAGTTCATCTATTTCATCATCTATTTTGGCCTGTAGGCTCCTAGCGCTTGTATACAAACAGATATATAGCATCTTTCATCATATTCTTCTGTTTGCACTGTGTCGCTTATTTCATTCAGTCTTGTTGAACAGTCATCGGGTCTGATTACATCGTCTTCTCCTATTTCTTCCCTAAGTAATTATTGCTTCTGAATTGCTCCTCGGCTCCTGGAAGCTTTCCCCTCACCCTCATTTTAACAGCTGCTCTTCCATATTTTTAAGCTTAAGTGCCAGAAGTTTAGCTCCACTTTGATTCAGGTAGAGCTCATCCCTCCTGAACAGATCTAGTTTTTCCCAAAACATTCTCCCATGCCCAATAAATAGGAAGCCCCTCTCTCAGCATCAATGTCTCATTCACCCCTTCAAACATTTCAACTGCCTATTTAGCTGGTCCTGCTCATATAAAAAATAGAATTTTTTGGGGGGGGGAATACCCTGGAAATATCAACTTAGATATTCCTGACTAGCAACCTGAATGTGACTTCAAGGACTACATTTAAGGTTGACACTGGTGCCCACATGCACCACAACAGCTGTCTTGTTCCCCAACACTCTTTAACAGCCTATGTATGTATGTATGTATGTACTGTGTTTTCCTGAAACTAAGACATGTCCAGATAATAAGCCCAATTGGGCTTTTGAACGCATGTGGTAAATAAGCTCCCCTTGAAAATAAGCCCAATACTTAGACGCATGCGCAGCTGCCGCGCAAACAACACGATGTGAGAAGGCGAGGCCGGAGAGGGGGGAAAGGGAGGGGGAACATACTCCACGCGCCCCACACGCACCTGCCATCCATGCAGAATGGCCTTTTCATTGATCCAGATGCACCACTGTCACTCAGGAGAAGAAGAGAGAAAGGAGGCGCTGCGAGAGAGCCCATTTCTGAAGTTCTTATTCTCCCGGGCGGTGGCAGCGTGTTCAGCTCCCCAAATCTGGCTTGCCTAGCTCTGCCGGCAAGGGGGAGTGGCAGGTGAGGAGGGGTAGGAAGGAAATGGAATGGTGTGTTTTGGCACTCCTCTTTCTGCCTATGGTCCGATGAAGTGTGCGACCAGGTTAGTGTGTCTTCAGAAGGATTCTACTTATTTTCTTTTTTTTCATATAAAGTGCACTGTGAACAGAACATGGTCATACAGCTCTCCCCTGCCTTAACTTTGGCTGCCTTCTCCACATGCAGAGGAACATATCGAATTTGTCTTCCCGCCAAAAGACCCAGACTTTTCTTTCTACAAGGGGAACTCTGTTCTTGCAAAGGTGCCATGACTTTAACTCTCGAATCCCCTCGCTGGAAGTGTTTTCTTGCATGGCGTGAGCCCCTGCCTCTGCAGCAGGCTTTCACCAGGGCCCTTGGACCTCGAACTCTGATTGGAAGCATTTGGCCCACCTCTCTCTCGCATCGCCTTTCCAGGAAACGGCCTCCATTCCAGACTGCCATGCCTGCCAAGCGGGCCCTTCGTCCCCACGCAGGCTGCGAGCCACCTCACCTTGTGCTGTTTGGATGGGAAGCAATGAAAAAGCTGCCATGATTGCTGGAGGCAGCGGCCTGAGTGGCACCGGCGAAGCAGCTGGTTGGCGCTCCAGGACTGAGGTTTAAGGATAAAACCTCCTGATAATAAGGCCAAGGCCATATTTTGGGGGTCAAAAGAAAATAAGACCCTGTCTTATTTTCGGGGAAACATGATATGTATGTATGTATGTATCTATCTATCTATCTTATTCCCCCAACAACGACAACGCTGTGAGATGAGTTGGGCTGAGAGATAGTGACTGCCCCAAGGCTACTCACGGTCTCCTGCTTTCTAGCCTGGTGCCTTAACCACTAGACCAAACTGGCTCTTATCCAGATGGCATGTGACATCCACAGGCCTTACACCAGGCAGGCAAGTCACCATGCAGTGAGCACGTCCACCAGAACTCCAACTCTCTACTTTCCTAATGATCAAAGCACCTACCACTAGAAGCCTTATACCTCTAGGAGGAGAACCCTAAGTGAGAGAAGAAACCTTTTTGACCTCTAAAGCAGCGGTCACCAACTGGTAGTCCATGGATCACTGGTGGTCTGTAAGAAAATTTTGGTGGTCCTCAGAAAAAATTATTTGCATTTTTTATATTGCACTAAATCAGGGGTCCTCAAACTACGGCCCCTGGGCCGGATATGTGCAATGAATGTTTGTGTTGCTGCAGAGAGTCTCCCCCTTCTGGGTCTTTTTTTTTTGTGGGTTGGAGGGGGCAGAAATTCTGACTTGGAGTCTGCTTCAGCCTCCTGGTGCGGGGCTTTGGGCGAAAGCTGGAGGGAAGTGCCACTGGTGGCAAAGAACCGGAGGAGCTTGTTCCAGTGGAACTGCATCATTGTCTGGAACTGGCTGACCAACTCGGCCCACTGAGCCTCCAGGCGCTGGCACCTGGCCTTGCACTCCTGCAGGTCTTTCCTCTGTTTGGAAAGCCTATGCTCATAGTCCTCAGTCAGGTGCTTCTGCTGAGCCTTCTTGTTGGTCAGATCCAATTTGAATTGAGCCAGCTGTTTTGCCAACTGTTTCTCATGCTCCAGCAACTGCTTCCTGTTGGGGCCCTAAGGAGCCCAGGTGGGCAGGCAAGGAGTGGCAAGTAGAGGCTAGTAAAGTGCCCCTTGATGTGAGTGACATTGAGTTGACCACGCCCACCGAGTCCCATGACAACAACTGCCACGCCCACCCAGCCATTCATTAGGCAGATCATATTAGTGGTCCGCGGGATTTAAAATTATGAATTTAGTGGTCCCTGGGGTCCGAAAGGTTGGTGACCCCTGCTCTAAAGAATGG
The DNA here is from genome assembly GCA_022577455.1 of Arizona elegans. Taxonomy (NCBI): domain Eukaryota; kingdom Metazoa; phylum Chordata; class Lepidosauria; order Squamata; family Colubridae; genus Arizona; species Arizona elegans. The sequence goes on from JAKOOJ010000001.1 coordinate 192,732,779, forward strand.
GTCCCTTCTATGGGATAATTCCTAAGATTGATACGATGTACTCCTTCCTCGGGACTGTCAATTTCTGTAATAGCCACAAGTTGTTATTCTGTGAGTGGGACTCTATTATTAAGTCCCTAAGGACCCCATTCACCTCTTTCTGCCTCTCCATTGGCTTCAAGGGATTGTACTTCTTCCCTGAGTGCTAGGAATTCCTTACACTTAATACATGCGTACAATCAATACACACACACATATATATACAATCTCTGTCCAGCATTTCTATATGTGACCCTCAATGCAGTATACCATGGATGTCCCCCATATCTGTTGACTGTCTACCCTTATTGTTATGTATCTAATTTTGGAGGGAAAATTAGAGCGGGAAAAAGCTCAATGATCATTGGCTAATACACTTGGCAAGTAGCTATATAAGGAGAGCTGTTCTACTGTAAATTTGCTGGATTCTCACTGCGTATTAAAGAATTGTTGTTCACTTTTGACCTGGCTCCTGTCTCTTCACTCGCCCGATCTAACACTTATATCTACTTTAGAAGAGCTATATGTATTCAAAAGATATATATTGAACCAAAACCGAGCTTAAGGTTCTACCAAGGAAAAAAAAGCACATTTGCACTAACTCTGACAGTGCAAGTTACTGTATATAGGTAGGGAACAAACCCCATTCCCTTCTAGCACTGATGATGCTACCTAGTTGGGTAATAAAACATCTGCCAGAAAACAACCAAACTCCACAGTTCAATCTTGAGCTACAAATATTCTATTAGTTACGTATTTAAATTGAATGTAAGTTTAGCTTGATTGTTGAAATATATTTTGGAGTACAATTCTATTCCTCCTCTCCTCTCCTCCTCCTCCTCCTCCTCCTCCTCCATTTTGCATGCTATTAAGCTCATGGTCCACAATGTTAAGTTTGAATGTTAGTGTCTTCTTCCTCTCAAGGGCTCTCTGACTTTACCCAATGGTTGCTAGGAAACAGAAAGATGAGTACCCAGCCCGAGCCAGAACAATATTCAGAAATCTCATCAAACACATGGTTAAATTCCCAAATAATATCACACTTCATTTCTTTGCTTTATCTCTCTCTCTCTATTTATAACCATCCAAGCCTCCTGTTTAGCACTTTCTGCTTCTCAGCTCACAGAGGATCCAAGTCATTCAGGCTCCAAACAAATTATTTTCTCAGCTCAGCATTTTGCAAACATGGACGTTTCCAAAGAGCTTTCTTTTCATGAACTCCTGCAAACTTCCCTTTTACAGAGGGGAAAACTAAATATTTCACAAAATCAAACTCAGCACATTAGATCCCTAGGATTTCCTGCCTTCAACATCTTTGCTGTTCCATTTTTCAGGGTTCCTTTTTCTTGTCAAGTAGACAACCAGGAAGTAATTTACCATTGTCTTCTTCCCAGAGAGAGAGAGAGAGCGGGATTAGCCCGAAGTCACACACCTGGTTTAAGGAAGGACTAGAACTAGAATTCTTGGCCTCCTGGTTACTAGCTGGTACCTTTAACCACTACACCAAACTGACTCTTCCGGCCCAAATTTAGGACTTTCTCTTTTAGGCCTCACAGCAATAAAACAGGATGCATGTTCTGTGCAATGAATAATTCCCACAATGAAGTAATGTTTAGTGTAATGTTTAGAGAGACAACCTGTGATGAATCCAAACTTCCCTCTGCTTTTGCAAGGCCATTTCTGAGCACAAAGGACACACCCGGACATGTCCAGGCATGCTCTGATCCAAATCTCACTAAATTCACTTCCCTATGACTCTGATTCCCTATGACTCTTGATTTTCTTATGACTCTGCTTTATACCTCTATACTGGAAGATGCCTGATGAGGCAATCTAAAACACGGATTAGTCCATTTAACTTTTTTCCTCCTTGGATGCTATTCCCCTCTTGCCCCCCACTCTTAGAAAACCATCAGCCTAGTTAATCTTCAAGAAGCTGGCAAAGAGTAGAGATCAGACAGTACTAGGGAGTCCCAGGGAATCAGCCCGTAAATATTAATCCAAGATGAAGGTTCCTTGTTATGTTAGGGATCCAAGCAAGTGCAATAATTTTTGGTTACCGTAATAAACTATAGGTAGTCTTTGTTTAACAATATCTGGGACCTGAAATTCTGTTAAGTGACAAGTTAAATTGTAAATCACAAATCCACATGATCAGGCTGCTTAGTGATAGCAACTAAGTCAGTTGCTGTCATTAAGTGAGGACCACACAGGTTGTTATGTGAGGACCTCATGTATCTGTGACTTGTGATATCCTGCTTGTTTCCCCATTTATTTCATTTCTGGAAATTGGCAGATCACAATCATATGACCATGGGATGCTGTGACAGCTGTAAGTATGAAAAACAATTGGAACTACCACTCATTCAGCACAGTATGTAAGTTTGAACAGTCACTGAATTAGTGGTCATTAAATGAGGAGCACCTGTTAGAAATGTTTTATTTAAATTGCAATTGACTATTTGTAACTTCTCTCTGCCAAATACTTGTGAGCCTCCCAGAGGTGCTTGGAGTCAGGTGGTATACTAATTAAATAAATAAATGTAGCAAATTGTAAATCGGGGTTTATTTTTTGTTTTAATCTTGGTTATGTGCTAGAAGACTGAGTGGGCATATTTTCATGATTCTTAAGGAGAGAAAAGCAAACCCAAGAATAAAAAGCCTATCTTTGGATGTGAAATTTTTAGGCCTGAATTCTTATCTCTTCAGGCTAAGACTTGGTAATTGTTGTAAATTATACAAGTTATGGAAATACATTAAAAAAAATTGTCTTTCTTGGCTGAAGATGAAGATCAATCCCCACTTAGGTTTTCAAACAGTCACTGATTAATAATCATACACTGAACTAAATATAAGACGGGGAGACATCAGCAATCCTGCTATCATTTTATATCAGTTTTAGGCAAACTTCTGGGACTGCTGAGAATATCTGGAATTTTGAGATCCTTTCAAAATGGCTGCTCTAAGACAAACATGGCACAAAATGCCTGTTCTCGTGGGTATGATCATAAAAACACCTTATTACCAGGAAAGGTGCCAAGAAAACAATTTTTTATTAAATGTATATGGCGCCCATCTCACTAACAAGATAGATCACTAGCTTTCCAAGATGCTTCTTAAGCATTCCAGCTTAAGTTTATCTTCTTTCTTGGCTAGAAAATACTTTTAAATGAAATACTAAGCTGCAGCCCTGGAATATTTTCATTTTCTAAGAATATATCTAGGATTTCTGTGGGGAAATTATTGGAGGGGGAGGGAAAGCCTTTCAGGTATGTACAGCAGTCTCTATTTCTTGCCACAGTTGTTAAGTGAATCACTGCAGTTGTTAAGTTAGTAACACAGTTGTAAAATGAATCTGGCTTCCCTGTGGACTTGGCTTCTCTCAAGGTCGCAAAAGGTGAACACATAACCCCAGGACACTGCAACCATCATAAATATGAACCAGGTATCTAGCATCCAGCAGGGACGCGGTGGCTAAGTGACTAAGAAGATGAGTTTGTCGATTGAAAGGTCGGCAGTTCAGCAGTTCGAATCCCTAGTGCCGCGTAATGGGGTGGGCTCCTGTTACTTGTCCCAGCTTCTGCCAACCTAGCAGTTCGAAAACACATAAAAAATGCAAGTAGAAAAATAGGGACCACCTTTGGTGGGAAGGTAACAGTGTTCCATGCGCCTTTGGCATTTAGTCATGCCGGCCACATGACCACGGAGATGTCTTCGGACTGTGCTGGCTCTTCGGCTTTGAAACAGAGATGAGTCAGGAACGACTAGCACATATGTGCGAGGGGAACCTTTACCTTTATCTAGCATCCAAATTTTGATCACGTGACTATGAGAATGCTGCACAGGTCATAAGTGTGAAAAACAGTCATAAGTCATTTTTTTCAGTGTCTTGCACCTTTGAATACATCTAAACAAACAGTTGTAAGTTGAGAACTACTTGTATATGTATTTGTGGTAACATACATAGGCTTATCAGTTAACAGGACTAGATAATTCCATGTTTTTGGGATGGGGCGGAATTAAAAGAGATATAAATTAATGCATCATTATAAGTGTGAGAATCAAGAGGTAATTAGAACACTTGGATAAAATTTGTCATCAGTCAGGGAAAGCTCATAGTTGCCTCAATACAAATAGGACCGAGTTTAATAGATTTGAGGTTTCTGACTCAGAAGGGATTGGCATAAGAAAGCATAATGGATTTTGGCAAATTGCAAAATGATTCTAATGAGGCAACATATTCAAACTATATTTGTTGAATGCAGCAGGAATCAGGTTAGAAGAAATTCTATTGTATCTGTGTGACAGAAAAGCAAGAAAAGGTTGTCCATTGCAAACTCAGAATTTTAGCTCCAAGTTAAGCATGAAAACAAAGTGTCATTCAAAACAATAGCTTCAGTCCTCTTATATGCTTACTGTTGTAAGATACTTTGGTTCCCAAAAGCTGTTAAAAAAAACCCAAAAAACTATAAATATCTAGATTGTAGATATCTTAAACAACATCATCCCAAGGGCTGATTCATGTGTATATCGCTTGATAATTCATTATCATTTGCTGTTTCATCACTCTAGTCTAGTCTACAAATACAACAGAATGAGATGGGAAAAAACAGAAGGATGGAGGACAATTATAGAATTGGGAGGAGTCATTTGGCCATCAATTCCAACCATGCTCTTATAAGAATGCAAAGAATAGCCTTTCACTATTAAAGGTAATTTGGTTATTGAGCATGGCAGTAGCCTACAGAGTACAGAGGGAGAGAGGGGATATGGCTATTGTGGTCACAGAATATCTGCCAACGTCCAGGGGCATAGCTCCACAAGTCCCCAGTTGTGAGACCTTTTCCTTAGGTGGGGCTCGAGGGATCAGGTGGGATTGCTGCTGCTATACCAATCTCCCTGCTGTGCAGCAGCTTCCATACCCGGGCGCTTGGACCTCACCATAGGGCTGGCAGTGGAGTTCCCCAAACTTATATTGTAGTTCTGAGAGACTTCAATCTACTATCCCTGGGAATGGGGTCAGGGTTGTTGTCATAAGGGGGCGTGGGGTGGGGAGTTATTGATTTCTGTATTAGGGGTTTTAACTTTGTAAGTTGCCTGGGGTTACTGAGAGTGAGTTGGGAGATCATATAAATTTTTCTGATAAATAGAGAAATGAATGAATGCTAACTCCCATCTGAGGGGGCACAATCGCTCAGTGGTTAAAGAGCTTGTCAGCTGGAAAGCTGATAGTCTGGGTTCGAGATCCCAGTTCTGTGCAATGAGGTGAGCTCCAGTGGTGGGTTGCCCCCGGTTCAGACCGGTTCTATAGAACCAGTAGTAAAACCAGCGGGACGCTCCGTCCACCAACCCCAATGTCATCAGGAAGGTTCTGTGCATGCGCAGAAGCGCGCGAGCGGCCCCATTACAAACCGGTAATAAAGGTAAGTAGAACCCACCTCTGGTGAGCTCCTGCTACTTGCCTCAGCTCCTGCCCACCTAGCAGTTCAAAAGCATGCAAGTGCAAGTAGATAAATAGGTACCACTTCAGTGGGAAAGGTAACAGCATTCCATGCACCTTTGTGCATAGTTATGCTGGCCACATGGTCACAGAATTGTCTTTGGAGAATGTTGGCTCCCTTGGCTAAGAAATGGAGATGAGCACCACCCACTAGAGTTTGACATGATGAGACAAGGGAAACCATTATCTTTACCTTTAACTCCCATCTAGGGCCACAAATTCAGCCATTATTTTTTCAGCTTTTGACTATTAGATTTGAATGTGTGCATGCATGGGTGTGTGTCTGCATGCTTTTAAATCAGTGTTGACTCCTGGAGACTATCTGGATTAATCCCCTGTTGTTTTCTTGGCAAGATCTTTGGAAGTGATTTGCCATTGCCTCCTTCCTAGGGCTGAGAGAGAGATGGACTGGTTCAAGGTCACCCAGCTGGCTTTGTATTTATGGCAGGACTAAAACTCAACAGTCTCCTGGTTTCTAACGTCTCTGAAAAAAGATGCAGAACAGATCCTACAATACTTCTCCAAACTAGCAACCACCAGATTTTGCAAGGCTCATCACTGATTCATCAGATCTCATCCTGACTTCAGTCTTTCACTTTATACTCTGGCTGACCTTACTCTACTAAGGAAGACCTGATTTGCTCCAGAGGTCACATCCAGGCAGTCCAATGATGGCTGATTAAGAACTGTGGTTGATGTAAATGTACATTTGGATTTACCTGCAGGAGCCTGCTACTAGATGCTATCTCCCATGATAGATTCAGGGCATATCTCTCTCCTACTCTGCCAAGTTTAATTTCTCTAATCTTCCTTTCACATTCTTTACATTAACCTTGAACATCTGCTTCCTAAATTGTCTTTGCATGACGGTTAATCCAGCCTCTGGTGGTGGAGTTTCCAAATGTTCCTTTGCTACAATGGGCTGGATTGGTAATTTTATTCCCATGTCAAGAACATCCTTGAAAGCCACTCCTATTGACTGAAAAAAGACAGAAACTCTAGTGCAGATTTTCCAGGTGACAAGAACAGGGAGAGACAGGAGCTGAAAATTACCACCTGTGAGCCCCGGCCCAGGGCTCGCCATACCTGGGGGAGATGCAGCGGGAGCGACGAGAGAGGTGGCAGTTCAGTGGCCCCACATCTCATGACGCCAAATAGCCACGGCGCTCCCCACCGACCCTGCGCTGCCCAGCTGATCAATCCTAGCCGAATCAGCACCGCCCAGCTGATCAATCCCGGCCCGATGATGCCAAATGGCTGCAGCATTTCCCATTGAATCTGCACTGCCCAGTTGATTGATCCCAGCCAACTCTGCACTGCCCAGCTGATCGGTCCCAGCAGCCTGCCACAGCGGCTGTGCCACCCAGCTGATCGATCCCGGCCCGATGACACCAAATGGCCATGGCATTTCCTGCAGAATCTGACCGCCTAAGGAGACTTTTCAGTGGTGGGATTCAAGTAATTTAACAACCAGTTCTCTGCCCTAATAATTTCTTCCAACAACCAGTTTGCCAAACTGCTCAGAAAGTTAACAACCGGTTCTCCCAAAGTGGTGCGAACTGGCTGAATCCCATCACTGGACTTTTCCCAGTTAACCCAATTCATGAATCTTACAATAAGATCAAATGCTAACTTTCTTACTGTAAAATCAATATAGGTAGTCCTCATCTTACGGCCACAATTGAACTCAATATTTAAGCGAGACAGTTGCTAAGTGAGTTTTGCCCCACTTTATGACTTTTCTTGCCACAATTGTTAAGCGAAATCACTGCAGTTATTCAGTTAGTAGCACGGTTGTTAAGTGAATCTGGCTTCCCCATTGGCTTTGCTTGACCGAAGGTACAAAAAAAAAAAGTTACCTGACCCTGGGACACGGCAACTGTCATGAATATGAGTCAGTTACTCATCCCTGGAATTCATCAGGAGAGCTCAAGCAAGAACACCGTCTCAAGATATTTCAACATACACAACAGTTAATCTGACATCCAGGAACCCTGTGCAGTGATATCACTAAAGCAAGGGAAATTTTTCTGGGAATTAAGAGGAAGAGAAGTTAATGAATGGTTTTGAAACTGAATCAGAACCCACATGTGGAAGTGCCCTCAAAGTGCCCTGTATCTCCAATGCAGTGTTTGAATCAGGTTGAGTCGAAGCTGGAGAAAGGTAATTTTGTCAAGGTCTCACAGCTAGGCCTTGGATGTTTGGGACTGACTTTATTAAGACTGACTCTTGAAATAGTCCAGGATTGTAGCTTAAAAAGTAAAGAAATAGTTTATTACATTTTAAATTCTGATTCTGGAAGATTCTGAATTTTGCAAGAACTTTCTAGACATATCATTAATAGTTTGGTCTCAATAAGTCATCCTTGCTCACTTGAAAGGATTTTGAAATCTTCCAGACTGTAATGTCTAGACAAAACATTTGGAGAGGCTTGCCTTTGACTTGCCCAGGAGGTGAAGAGATAGGTGGGGAACGGAAAGCTCTGATGACTAGTCCCTCATCAAAATTAAGCTAGCATGGGTCCACTCTCTGCTTGCTGCCTGGGAATAGAAAAATCTAATTATAAACTGCCCTGAACTGTCTGAGAAGAACAGGGTATGTACTTTTCTGAGAATCTGAACCAAGAACTGGAAAACCTTTTGGGCTCTAAACCATCACACAATTGTCTGTGACGACCAGTGATGGGATTCAGCCGGTTTGGATCAGTCCGAGCGAACCAGTAGTAGAGATCGCGAGTGGACCCACCCACCCGTCCTGGTGCTATGCTGTCCTATTTAGCCACGTTTTCAAGGCTAGGCGCATGCGTGGAAGGCACGTGTGTGAGCAAAGTGCACGCGCTGAAGGCCGGGTGCGTGCGCAGAAGGTGCAAAGCGAGTGTGCATGCGCGGGGCGAACCGGTAGTAAAAATATGTGAAACCCACCTCTGGTGATGACCTAAGCACAGAGAAGAAGTAGAAGAAGCCGGAAATATTGCAAGGCAGTTCAGACTCTTGATATTTTGTTACTCATCCCTGGAATTCATCAGGAGAGCTCAAGCAAGAACATCAACGTCTCCGGATATTTCAACATACACAATAGTTAATCTGACATCCAGGAACCCCATGCAGGTGACTCCTTACCTGGACTAGGAAGGGTTTCATTTTTTTCCCTAATCTGTTTAAAAAGTCATATGTTATCTCTAGAACTCGTTGAGTCATAACGGATGTACGTTGGGCTTATTTAATGAAAGCTGCGCTATGGTTTTCTACTGAGTGCAGAGGTAGTTGCTGTGTGTTAAATGGTTGAAAAAACAAAAATAAAGTAGCATAAGGTTAGCCCAAGCACATGTACACTATGGGGAAATCTATATTTTGTAATAAATGCTAAAAGAATTCTTTGTCAGGTCATGATTCCAGCTTTATGTCTATGATATTTGTCTATCGATTTAGCTGTATTATTAATTTTTTTGTAATTTATGAAGCTTGAGTCCATTCCAAGAAACAATTTTAGTAACAACTCAGAGAAGCCTCACCCTAATTCACACAGATGATTGAGGGAAGAGGAACACACTCAGACTTGCAGGATTCTCTTCCTATCGTTGTTCCAATCAAAATACAGGTATTCTTTGCCTTACAACCATTCGTTTAGTGACCAAAGTTACAACCAGCAGTGACATATGACTGATTTTCACAATTACGACTGCAATAACATCATTGTTGCAGCATCCCCACAGTCATTTGGACCAGTGGTGGGATTCAAATAATTTAATTATTTGGTTTGCCCAAGGTTAGGTTGGCTGTCATGGGAGGTGTGGTTCATTCCTGTCCTCCAGCTCCGCCGCACATGTGGGACAAGCCTCTCGCGATGGCCAACCTGACCTTGGGCAAACCAGTTGTTAAATCCCCCCTCCCATTATTAAAGTGGATCCTGGGCACTGTGCTGCACTGCAATGGAGAAACAGGAAAAGGACCAGCCGGTATGAGGGAAGGAAGAAAGCGGCCTTCTCCTTCCCTCACGCCTGCCACTCTGTTGCCCATTTCTCCATTGCAGCGCAGTGCAGTGCCCAGGATCCACTTTATAGTGTGTGTGTGTGTGTGTGTGTGTGTGTGATTTAACAACCGGTTCGCCTGAACTGGTGTGAACCGGCTGAATCCCACCACTGTTTTGGACATTTGGCAACTGCCATGGTGAAAGTTAACCAGTCCTTTTGGTCAACCCTGCATGGCTAGATTGGGAGATCAAATAACCTTCTGGAAGAAGACAACGGCAACTTACGTTTGCATTGCCACCATAAAAATGTCATTATTGTATCTATGTTGCCAGCAGGGGTCAGGCTTGACTTGAGAGTATTTTTACCTGTTACATCATCTGATATAACATTCTAAATTCCACTACAAGCCACTTTTAAATATATATCTTTGTCAATTCCAGAATTCTTGTTTGTCTAGGATATGTCTTCCCTTTCAAACTTGACCTATTAGCAAGCGTCCTTAAGATTTCTTGCCATATACTGTGTTTCCCCAAAAATAAGACCCTGTTTTCTATTTTTTTGAACCCTGAAATAAACGCTTGGCCTTATTGCCATGCGCTCAAAAGCCCGATTGGGCTTATTATCAGGGGATGTCTTAGTTTGCGGGAAACAGGATATGTATTTCAGAAAGATTTCTAGACATTCTTTTCATACAGCTAAGATCAGTGGTGAAACATTCATTTCTTTGTTTTCAAATTCTGCCATCTGCTGTTGAATTGGAGAAAACACAGAGAATATTTCATTTATCAACAAATTAAACCAGCCTTCCTCAATATAGTGTGCTTCCTAATCAGGTGGTCTTACTTTTATCAAGTGAAAAAGACGAGATGCTTTTCAGCATGTTAAGATTTTGCTCAAAGATGAAAATTCTAAAATTATAGAGGCAACAACCAGATTTTTATCTGTGGGTATAAAAACAAAGTCTTTGGTTACACAATCAATAGCATTAAAAAAAAACATTTTGTGTAATATTTATCAACTGTTTTTACTGGTTAGACTGCTTTATCTAATGCCAAAATTTAGATTATATTTGGGCCCTTTGGATGTAAATAAATTTATTATAAAGTCAAGTAAAAAAATATCTTCCAGTTAGGATTCTCCCTTCCCCCGCTTTCTTTTATGTGCAGTACGAAAAGAGTAAGAAACAGTGGGAATCCCTCCATCATGAGGATGAGTCACATAAAGGGAAGAAGATCTAGACTTCTAATAAAATTCTGCCAATGACAGAGATGAATACATAATAATACCGTGTTTCCCTGAAAATAAGACCCTGTCTTATATTTTTTTGAACCCCGAAATAAGCACTCGGCCTTATTTTTGAGGAGGTCTTATTATTTTTGGGCGTGTGGAGCAAGACGGGACTCCTCTTGTCATCTTACCTGATTTCCAGCTCTGTCTCCCTAACCCTAAGCAGAGGAAATGTTGGGAACCGGCTGCCCAAGCATTTAAATATTTTTGGGGAGGGCTTATTTTTGGGGGGAGGGGGCTTATTTTAGCGCATGTGCTCAAAAGCCCGATTGGGTTTATTATCCGGAGGGCAGTGGTAGGTTGCCCCCGGTTCGCACCGGTTCCATAGAACCGGTAGTAAAACTGGCGGGAGGCTCCACCCACTGACCCTGACATCATGAAAATGCTTCTGCGCGCGGTCCCATTGCGAACCGGTAGTAAAGTAGAACCTACCCCTGCTGGAGAGGTCTTATTTTCGGGAAAACAAGGTACTATCTTCAGCAAGCATAGCTAGGCGTTGTGCTAGCTGAAAAGATTAAGACTTTTACAGTGTCTAAAAATATTTTACCAGGACCAGATTTGGGAAACCTGAATCAAATGTTTTACTGCTACAATGCATTTGCAATCAGGAATAGCATCACTGTTTTCATGGGGATGAAAACAACCATAGGATAATTATGCTATCCTCAGAATTTCATTCTCAGATTTCATGTCAGAATCATCTTGTTAAAATATAACCAGATACTACAGTCCTACTGTATTCTTCGATAAGAGTTAATTAAAGGGAAGGATGACATGGTTATAAAAAGTAGTTCACAACTTATTTTATGGAACTTCCTGCATCGTCTCCAAAACCTTGACAGCCATCGTGTAGGCAAACCATTTAATGGGTGTAATGTGAGTTTTAACTTACATTGTCATGCTCCATTAACAGTGTTGCACTTTCCTGGTTCTTTGTCCATCAGAGCAAAGTTTTTCAATCAAATCTCAAACCTAATCCTGGGATGAAACAGTTCCCAATAATCTTTTTCATCCCATAATGCCTAAACCTGATCTATCACTATTTTTTCAAGACTTTTATTAAAAAAACCGCATTTGCAGCTGGTCCACATTCACAGTTATTATAATTTGCCAGAAACATAGTTTGCCTTAAGACTAGACCATATATTTATCTCGGGTGGGGAACGCTAATCCTTCCAGTTAGTGTGGCTAACTAATAACTAACTAATAAGGGATAATGGGGTTGTATCTCAGCAACATCTAGAGGGCCACAGTTTTCCCATCCCTGGTCTAGAAAATGCCATAAATCTGGTTTCAGCAGAAATTAAATGAAATCAGCCATCTCAAGTTAACAAAGAAAGACCAGAGATTTACTGCCTCTAGCATTCAGGTGCGTTGGCAAATCAAAAGGCAAAAGACAAAAAAACCACCCTGTTTATCCTTGAGTGTAAATGCAAATAAAGTTCAGATGTCTGATTTTGAAAAGATTATTTTTCCCAATTCAGGGAGAATGTGCATAAATTGTCATTTTTTTTTCTAATGCACTACAAAAAATTCAGAAACTTCTATATCCAGAAACTTTGTTGTCGATTCTGGTTATAATTCAGTTCTAAGCTTCATATTCAGAAAACAAGTCCTCCTGTACTACTCTAGAATATAGTAGTGTAGTCTACTGGATAAAATTAGAATGAAAAAAAAAAAATTAAGTAGATTTTTTTTCCAGTGGGGAAGTTATTGCATAACCACTTGTTCTTCGCTTAAACTCACGGGCTTTCAAGGCAGCTTTTGGGCTAAAAAAAAAATATATATTGAGATACATTTACATGCCCTGGGGTCTATATAGTTTCAGCTTAGTCAGTTAAAATCTAACACAGGTAATAAAGTGTTATTGCATAGATAAATCTCTGTTGCAAATCTGTGAATGCATATTGTTGCTTATTTTCTCCATTCACTACACAATTCTATATACTCCTCTTATATAGTGTATCGTGCTATTAAAATTTTCTGAATAGCTTGCTTTCTTACACATTTTCTTCTCCAGTTAGAAGGAGGAGACATGTTTTATAATTTTACAATAAATTGTCTTTGCCGGTAATTACCCCTTTGGGCCATGTCAGCAATCCTGTGTTAGACTAGGAGGCACTTTACTAATTAACCCAGCACAGCCCTAGTTTTTTGCTCCTTTTTTCCTGTGGGAATTGCTTTTATGTTCCCGCTTATGAGTTATTAGGTGCAGGAAAAAGTGACCACATGCATTATTGATCAACGTTTGTTCAAACCAAACCCTCAGAGGAATGCTTGAACAAACTGGATATGTTTAGCCTGCAGGTTAAAGAGACATACAACCGGGGTGGGCTTCAAAAATTTTAGCAAGGGTTTCTTTGCCCGATTGCTGGGTGGGCGTAGCCATGGTGGGCATGGCCTAGTCAGCCTCCTGCACCATGGCGGGGTGTGTGTGGCATTTTTGCCCTCCCTGGGCTCCGAAGGCTTTTTTTGAGCCTCCGGGAGGGTGAAAATGGCCTCCCCAGGCTCCAGAGACCCTCTGGAGGCCAGAAACAGGCCCGCTTCCGACCTTCCCAAACTTTTGCTAGGCCCATTTTTGCCCTCCCTGAGTCTCCGTGCGCGCCCGGCACTTACCTGCATCCAAAACAGGCTGCGTGGGGACTCTTGGTGGGTTGTGGGGGGGCAGGCAGGATTGGGATTTGGGGGTTCTCTGAACTGCACAGAATCTTAGCTAGAGGTTCTCCTGAACCCCCAGCAGCCCACCCCTGCACACAATAGAGGCAAAGACCTATCCTGTAGAAAAGAAATGCCCAATGTGATGTTCCAAGTCCTCATGTTCCTTCCCAAAGCCTGGAAGCCTATCCAAAAGTTATTGCTGATTTAAAAAAAGAATGACAGAAGTTAAAAACAATTGAATGCCTAAGGAGAAGTCATCAGTTCTATTAATTTAACTGTTTTGACCTGACCCAACTTTTTAGTGCTAACCTGCTTAAACCCTTAGGTGACAAAATGCCAAAGATTATGACTTTCTAAAGAAAGTTGTAAAATGCAGCGGAGATGTTTCCCAGAATACAGAGTTTATTTTTTTTCCCATGATAGCCAAGCTGCATTGTCAACTCATGAAAGGAAACAAAATTCTTTCATAAGACATTGAAATCCAGAGAGTGAAGAAAAAGTCTAAGAAGCAAATGATTTGAGTTCTCCATCCAAATATTTAGCTGTTTTTAAGGGAGGGGAAAAAGATGGCCAGCTCTCCATTGGACAATGCCAGGTTCTTTATCACTCTGATGACCTAAAGGGAAGAAGCATCAGAAAGAAGACAATCAGAGCAAGTTGAAATTGGAGTTGACAGACTTTATGAAGTGTCTGTTGTGAAGTTCAGACTAAATATCTAGCAGCTAATAATGAATGGGAAGCAACTTTAAAAGTTGTAGCTATGGACCTTCATGAAATCCATCTTTCTTTAGCTATCAGTCACTCTTTCAGAGCCCTTGTTACCAAAGAGATGCATTTCACTTGTCAAATAATATTGCAAAGAAGGTTTGAGTCTCATCATCGCTCAGGAGATGAAATATCATCTGTGTTCAAAATTTCATGTTCCTCTGATAAAATCTGCTAAAACTGATTGGCAGGACATTAAAAGAAAACCCCACGACTCCGGGCTCAACCTATCCTGATGAAAAGACATTAAAGATAAGAGGTGATAAACCAACACTAAGCTGATACTTACGTTGAGGGGAAATAAGCTCTTTGGTTTGATGTTGCTCCAAATGAAATAATTCTGTCAAAGGTTCTTCTTTTCCTTTCTGAGTTTTCAACTCTAGTCTTTAGGGTTACCCTAAAGCAGAGAGGGCTCCAGATAGTCTCATGCTGGGATTGTTGTACCTTGGCAAGTTTACCTTGAGTTGACACCATCTGTAATTTCCAAGCACACAGATGTTTAGGTTTAAGAGAAGGCCCTCTTGATAGTTACTGACGGTTTTGAATAACCCGACTGCATATTTCTAGTGTAACTCCTGTAATTCTGATTCTCTCCACTCTCAATGCATAGACATAAAAAACAGATGGCTATGGGTATGGGAGAAGGATAGTATTAGGGCAATTTACCTTGACACAGTGATGAAATGCAACTCCCAAATATCATGATCAATGGTGAAGATTGTATGGCATTGTAGTTTAGCAACTTCTCTGTAGGCACATCCCCACTATAGATCAAAGAAAGATGAACATAAGTATTGTGGACTAGGAACAGTGGTGGGTTCAGAGGTAGGTTTCAGGAGGTTCTGACCAGTTCTGAAGAACCGGTAGCAGAAATTTTGAGTAGTTTGGAGAACTGGTAGTAAAAATTCTGACTGGCCCCGCCCCTATTCTCTGCCTCCCAAGTCCCAGCTGATCAGAAGGAAATGGGGATTTTGTAGTAACCTTCCCCTGGAGTGGGATGGGAATGGAGATTTTACAGTATCCTTCCGCTGCCACACCCACCATGCCACACCCACCAAGCCAGGCCACACCCACCAAGCCACACTCACAGAACCGGTAGTAAAAATTTTTGAAACCCACCACTGGGTGGGTTGCTACTGGTTCGCCCCGGTAGCGGTGGTGGCGGGAGGCTCCGCCCATCTGCCCAGACGTCATAAAAAACGCTCTATGCATGTGCAGAAGCAGCATGTGCTCCCAATAGCGAACCGGTAGCACCAGGATTTGAAACCCACTACTGACTAAATTATTAAATTATTAAATTTTTGCACTGCCAGATTCCCCTTTCTTTAAATCCACCTCAGCCAAGGAAGCTCGCTGGATGACTTTTGACCAGTCATCATCCCTCAGCCCAACTTACTGCACGCAGTTATTACTGTAAGGAAATGTTTAAGGAGTGAATAAATGTTGCTCCTGGAGGAAAAATTGAGCATGATATCTGAAAAATCAGTAAGCATTACAGAAAAACAAACATTGGAAAGTACTATAGCATCTTTGGGCATTATTTTTTTTACAGATGACAAATGATCTTGGAAAGATTTTTTTTTTTAATGCTTATGGAAATGCATGGATATGGTTCTATGGTTAGAATGTTGACCTAACATGACCCATTCTGGTTGATATTCACTGCACTTCAATGTATTCTCAACATGCTGGAGCAATTAGGAGAATTTGTACTTATCTCACTCATTCCTTTTGCCACATATTATGCATTACTTCTTTCCATTTTATTGACAGCTATTTTGCTATCTTTACCTCACAATGAAAGGATCTAATAAATCAAACTTAGTCACAAGATGGTATTGCAAACCTGTTCTAAGTGATGACAAGTATTCTACTTTTGAAAAAGGGTGAATATTTTTCACCTCTGCTCTAAGTTAAAGAAGCACTTGCATGTAAATATAATGCCCCAAGTTGGGGGCAGTTGCAATAGACTTGGGGTAGACTTGGAAGTACCGCAAGTTGTGGCTTAGGCCTGCATTCAAAGATCTGCAAAACACTAGCAAAAATAGCTTTATATTGCATGCATATGTTTTAAATGTTTTCCATTGCCCTTATCAACATCTCAGGAACAGAAAAATAAACTGTGCCTATTAACTTTTGGTGGTGCAGTTTGCATATAAAACACTTTGAAGATAATCTGACTCAGAAAGAAGTGTAAGAATTGAAAGACAGGATACAATCCTTAAAATAAATCTGATTTGGGAATTATTTTACAGTTCAAAAGATACAATGCCTAGCGCTCTGGAATGCATGTTCACAAAGGGAAAATTTATGCTTATTAATTTAGGAAAGCTTTTCCTTACTCGGTCTTTCTAGGCCTCTGGAAAGAGATTTTTTTAGAAGATCATATGTTCAACAGTGGAAGTTCAAAAACTTTATAGCTGCAGAGGGAGGAATATAAATTGAAGAAAGTGGAAGATGGTAATAATACTGTTCATTCTGCTAGCACTGCAGATCAATTTATTTTCATGTGCACAAAGTAATTACATCTGGTTTTTATTTTAGTAGCCCTTCCTGTAGCGTTGACTCTTGTTATTCTCCAAGTACACTTTTAACACAATATAATCCTAAACTGCAGTCAGGTATGCTTTCCTGTAATCATCCCCCTATGAATTTCTTTTGTCTCCATGTTATTGTTCCATTGTTCACCCTTTCTTCCATCTATCTTTTTTTTTAATCTGTTTGCAGAGAAAAGGTTCTGCTTTAATTTTATATAGCTGTTGCTTTCTGATGTTCTGTTTTGTTTTTGTTTTTGAAATTTGATTTATATGCCACCCTTCTCCGGAGACTCAGGGCGGCTTACAATGTGTTATGCAATAGCCTTCATACTTTTTTTTATATTTATACAAAGTCAGCTTATTGCCCCCACAAACTGAGTCCTCAATTTACTTACCTTAGAAAGGATGGAAGTCTGGGTCAACCTTGAGCCTGGTGAGATTCGAACTTACAGTAATTGCAGACAGCTGGTGTTAATCACAATGCTTTCAGTTTGCTGAGCCACCAGGCCCCCTGTTGCTCGGTGAACATAATATATCTTACAGTATCACTTCCAAACAAAAAAAAAAATCCAATCCTTGTATAATAATATAATATAATAAAAAGATCCCCTGGCTTTTATAAGTTGTATAGCCAGGTGATACTTTGGTGAATTTTATTCCTGCTTCATTGTCAACTAATACTTTAAATATTGCAGAAATAGAGAACAACAAGCTGTAGTTGATTAATTCTAAGGAGGTGATCCCTTTCTGGATTCCATGAGGGCACAAAACCTGAGAAATATATTTTCCTGATACCAATGATGTGCAGCCCTTTTTCTAAAAAGGGTCAGATTTCAAATGTGTTGTGGGTTGCAAGATACTGCACTGAAGCTATTAAAGTGTAAGGAATGAATTGGGTGAGGCAGAAACCTGTAGTTTGGAGGCTATCAATATTAGGTCACCACAGACTGTGTGCCTCTCAAAACCAGGGGGGCAAAAAAACAACCAGCCAATTATCTGTTGATTCAGAAAAGCAGGAACCAAAGGCTGTGAATCAAAACTCTAAAGTATGTTTGCATGCACATGTTTGTCAGAGAGAGGGAGAGAGGGAGGGATGAAGGGAGCGGGAGAGAGAGAGACTGTTTAGTTTAGTTTAGTTTATTTGATTTGTATACCGCCCTACACCCGAAGGACTCAGGGCGGTGAACAGCCAAACAATAAAATACATAGATACAAAAAATTTAAAAACCAGATAAAATCAAATTAAATCATTTTGGCCCAGACAGATTAAAACACCCCAATAATTTAAAAACAGATTAAAATTTACATATTTAAAAAAGGGAAGAGATTAGGCCAAGCCTGCCTGATGGAATAAAAAGGTCTTCACAGCGCGGCGGAAGGTGCGCAGTTCCGGGATCCTCCGTATTTCCAGGGGGGGGGAGCTCATTCCAGATGGTAGGTGACCCCACAGAGAAGGCTCTTCCCCTAGGAGACTGTGACATTGTTGTGTGGAGAAGTAGGAATTTCAGTTGTGCCAGTGCCTAACATGTAGTGCAGGCTGGGGTCCCCACCTCCTGGGCCATGGCCCAGTACCAGGCCGTAGCCCGTTCAGAACTGGGACATAGAAACAGCAGGCGAGTGTGCGTGCAGCTCCATTTGCATGAGCACGCTCACGCAAAAGAACCTGCGCTTATACACTCACCCATTCACCCGGAACCATCCCCATCTCCCCCTCAACGGTCCACAAAGCCAGAAAAGATGGGGACCTGTTCTGCCCCAGCTACAGACCCCTGAGAACGCAGCACACACAAAGTCCGTACAAACCTTAGTTTACTAATTAAGGACTACTAATGAGTTTTCTTAGTAGTTGTTCGAACACAAGGACAGTTTAAATCAGTCTTTTCTGAACAAGAGCTGTTAATTTAACTTCATTAACAGCCGACAAGAATCCAAAGAATAATAACTCAATTCTGAAGCACAGTATTTCAGATAACCATAATCTTACTGTGGTTGGCAGAATGCCTAGAAGCAATTTGCAGGAAAACTGACAAGAAAGGAGCAAGAGCTTCCAGACATTTCTGGAATCAAGACGCAAAAGAATATGAACTAAGTTGTTTCCTGCAAATTGCCTCAGTCGTCGACCTTCCTTAAATAAGCTAGGAGAGGGGCCAATTAGCCCCAAGCCTTACTCTCGAGGAGACCTCCTCCTGAGGAGCCACTCCTGCCTTTTGGCAGCTCTGCACGCTCGTGCATCAAGAAGAGGCTCCTCCTCTTCTTCCTCTTCACTTATGGGAGCTTCTGGAGGTTCTGAAGGCCCTGGCTGAATCCCCGCCTCTGGCACCACATCTTCTCCAGCCTCCTCATTGTCTGACTCGAGTGCCAGCTGCACAGACTGCTGGTGCATCACACCAGCCTCCTCGCTGTCGGAATCAGCTACTAGCTGCACAGGCCGCTGAAGGGCCACAACAGGACTGCTGATGTAGTCAAACTTGGTGAAGACATAAATGCTGTTAAAAATTGCAATTTTTTAGATACCCCCAGCTGGGAATCCAGGCTGAGGATATCCTTCTAAAGTATACTACATAAATTTGTTGCTTAGTTGATGCTCTTGCCCAGATTTTGTGCCAAATTCATATTATACATATCTACAAAGCACAATGGGACTATGTAGCATAATCAAGAATTGGTTTAAAAAAGGTAAGAGGATGATGTGGCATAATAAAAAAATGATAATGTAAATAAAGAAAAAGGCTTTCTCCTGTGTCCCAAAAGAGGATACAGAATTCCTTTAGAGTTATAACTTTCTGTTTCTAGAATGTGCACTAAGAAGACCAATGTGATGTTTTAAATCTGTGCTTACCCGTCATGTTGCCTTTTTCAGTGTTATACTATTGATTTTTTTAAAAAAAGGTTTAAAGGGTATTAAAATGTTTTCACAATAAAGTAACTATAGTCACTCCCAGTCAGTATGACTTAGAAAGGCATTTTTATAAGCAACAGATGTGACAAAGGGTGGAGATCTAAAATTTATGATATTTTGGTGCCAGCAGCCAGCTGATTTCATCTGACCTAGAAACCTAAGCTGGTGGGGCCCATTAAGTATCTAGATGGGAGAAAACCAGGAAATCCCAAGGCTATAGGTTAGGTAGACTAAGAAGCCAAAACAGACTTTCCACAAAACTTCCCAGTGACAAACCTCTTCTGCTTTATTGCCAGGAACACAACATGGATGTTAAACTTGACTTGAAAGAGGTGTTACATTTGGCTTTCCTCAATACACCACTAATAGATGACTCTACAGATGAGCATCACCAGGGGGACAACCCTGAAATCAAACTGATTTCCTCTGCAAGCAACGATGAATAAGCTTTTTTTTTTATTTCAATCAGCAAAAACAAAAAAGCCAGGTGCTGATGGTGACTCAGACCACAAATTCTTTCTTGCAAAATTAGAACATCAAATAAGAACATAAATGAAACTTGCAGACTAACAGGACACGGCCTCGTTTTATAATTCAGTGAAGGTAAAGAATAGAATTAATGGATTAGATCTGATAAATAGCATGCCTCAGGAACTCTGGACTGAAAAATGGCCATGATCAAAAACCAAGAAGGCAATGTTCTAATGGGGAGAGAAGATAGATATGGTGTGAATATAAAAAACACTGAACAAAAATATTCCCAGATTCATGATGAATATCTGATTACTAAGTAGAGCCAGACATTCTGGAAAATGACATTAAACAGGCCCTAGGAAATAGTAATATAGTATTAATATAGGCTCTGCCTGGTGTCAGTTTTACTCTCTTCATAATTACAGCGATCATCAGTATTTCACTGTAATTGAACCGTAATTTTTTTCAACTGTAATTGAAAAACAAAAAAGTGAAATCCTTGTTTGAAGTATATGTTTTACGTATATGTTTTAATTTAAAAAATTAAGAATTTTTAATTACAATAGTAAAAATCTAATACAAATTAAACATGGAAAAAGAAGAGATGGAAAAAATAAAAATGCAGGAAAAAAAGAAAGAAAACAATATAATAAAGAAAAAGAAAAATATGTAAAGAAATGACTTTCAACCCTAATCACAAGCATAAACAAATTTAATAACTCTTCAACCACCACAAGGTTAAACAGATATCTCTTCATCCCATATTCCATCCCTTATATATAAGCAAATAAATAAAACATCAAATTTTCAATCCTAGTGTCAGTATAAAATTCCAGAACATTGTGAAAGAAAAAAAAGTCTTATTTTAAACTTGATCAGATAAACCAACTTTATATTCCTTCCTTTTACTTCTAACAGTTTTGATCTTTAATTCAATAAAACATTGTCATGGGGTTTGATTTTTCTTCAATTCTTCTTTATCCTATCACACAGATTTCTTTTTTCCTCCTTTACTGCTGTGAAAAAATTATTCTAATTCCGATATTAGTTTGCACTCAATACACTCCCAGTCAATCCCTATAACCAGATGAGAGCAAAAGCACTCAGTTCAGGTAGCAACAACATCAACAATCAACAAAAGGGTTAACTGGCAAAATAGGATAAAAGGCAATAGCAGTGAAAGAGTAAGACATAAGCAATAGGCAATAATGTACATGGCTTATATAGCTAGATTGCTAAAGGAAAAGCCATAAAGCTTTCCTGGGCCACTGGAATAATACGATGAGTAATTAGCATAAACAGTTCCAAAGTAGTGGTGGGTTGCTACCAGTTCGCCCCGTTTCAAGCAACCTGGTAGTAGCAGTGATGGGAGGCTCTGCCCACCTGCCCAGACATCATCAAATATGCTCTGCGCATGCACAGAAGTAGTACATGCACGAGCAAAGTGAGCATGTGCGCGCGAGCGAACTGGTAGCAAAGGTAAGTGAAACCCACCACTGTTCCAAAGGGAGTATTTTTGGCTATTCCAGCTTTAACCCTTTCATACATATAGCAGGGTAGAGTCGTGTGTGTGTGTGTGTGTGTGTGTGTGTGTGAAATACCATCTCATCTGCCTCTTCTGCACTATTAAAAAGATTGTGATGAAAAGGGGCTGATGCAGTGGTGAAATCCAATTTTTTTTACTACCGGTTCTGTGGGCATCAGTGGTGGGTTGCCCCCAGTTTGGACCGGTTCTATAGAACCGATAGTAAAACTGGCGGGAGGCTCCACCCACTGTCCCGGACGTCATCATAAGTGATCTGCGCATGCGCAGAACAGCATGCACGGGCACGATGCGAACCGGTAGTAAAGGTAAGTAGAACCCACTCCTGGTGGGCATGGCTTGGTGGGCATGGCAGGGGAAGGATACTGCAAAATCTCCATTCCCATCCCACTCCAGGGGAAGGATACTGCAAAATCCCCATTCCCACCCCATTCTGGGGCCAACCAGAGGTGGTATTTTCTGGTTCTCCGAACTACTCAAAATTTCCATTACCGGTTCAGAACCTGTCAGAACCTGCTGGATTTTACCCCTGGGCTGATGTATTCGGCAACTGGATGAATATAAATGGGATTAGGTAGCTATTTGTTTGGAGATTCTTTTTTTTTTTATTGAAAAAGTTTTTCAAATACAAATTTTTTCCCCTTTCCCCCCCTCCTCCCTAACCCCCCCTCGCCCTCCCCTCCCCCTGTGGCTTCTTCAAAGTAAAACCCAAATTCATAACAGATTATATAATACTTTACCATCCCCTTGCTCCATCCCCCATATGCTGACCCTTTCTTTCTAATAATATTATTATATCCCCCTTATACTATACATTTCAAAATAACATTCTACTATAACATTATATAATAACTCTTAATTTAGCATAGTAATATTATTATATCCCCCAATTTAACAATTTCTACTCATAATCTACTCTTTTTCTCCTCCCCCATACATATATCTCTTAAATCAAATCTTTTTTGTATATTAATATGACATTTCAAAGCAACCTTCCACTATAAAACTATGTAATAAATCCTAATTTAACATTTATTCAACTCATAGTCTACCCATTTCCTCCACCCCCATAGATATATCTCTTAACTCAAATCTTTTACATATATTCATATCTAAACATAATATCCCTTTTCTTCAACTAAACAATCAATAAGCTAACCTATCTCCACCCACTTTCCTACAGGACTACCATACATAATAGTTCTTAATATCTTTATTCTTCTTCCCATACCACTAAGAAGTATTCCCTTATATAAATAAAATCCTCAAATGACTTTAAGCTTGTAATCCATATAATATCTTCTGTAGTGTCTTTCAGCTGGATCGTTAACTCCATCACCCATATTAGGGTAACATCACATCCTAATTCCAACAGTATGTTCGGTATCTTCAATTACCATCTGCCCCCATCAACAATAGATGTCTTGATATATAAAAAACAACCACCCGAGTGACTTTATATTTGTATTTCATATAGTGTCTATAGTAGTGTCTTTCATCTAAATTATTAATTCCAACCACCGTAATAGGGTAACAACCAGATCTTCTGCATGCCCCAATCCCATAACTCTCTTGCCTTGTAGCTCAGCATAAACATAATACATTTATCAAAGAATCCAAAATAGATAATTCCAATCCATTCAGTTTAAGGCCCTTTTCACATCCCAAAAGTACAGCACTGCAGAGGTCTGTCACTCTCCTCAGGATAATATAAATCAATACTTTGCCTCAGCTATCTTTTCATATATTCAATCATCTCTTAAATAACTGGCATTACACTGTTGTTTAGTTTAAAAGTTTTTGTTTTTGTAAGACCTACTTCTTCTTTTCTTGACTTTTTGTGGGTTAGATCTCCATCCTGATTTCCTTTCTATAAATTGTGTATCAACTATTTGGTTTTCATGCTGATCTATAACTTGATCTTGTTGGTTTTGTTTTTGTGGCTTAAATCTCCATTCTGGTTTCTTTTCTATGAGTTGTATGTCAACTGATTGATTTCTATGCTGGTCTGTAACTTGATGAATCATCACATTAGAATCCAAAGCCGCCTCTCTTGTATTTATAAATAGTCCAGCTGTAACCTCTGAAGGAGAATCCAGAAGCGGCTCATCTACAAAGTCCTCTGTAATTTGTTGTTTTTCCATTACTTCCATCTCCTTCTGCTTATCCTGAATTTCTATCTCTTGTTGATTTTGCTTTTCTTTATTCCACTCATGTATTATACATGAAGATGCTGAACCCATTTTAAGAACCTTATAGTAAAATTCTTTCGCTTTTTCAACAGTATTTAATTGGTATCTTTCTCCTTGATATCTCAATATTATGCCAACTGGGACCTGAATGATCCCACCTGAATGAGATGTTTTGTTTCTTTAGCTCAGTCACCAAAAATCCGAATTTCTTTCTATCTTTTAATATCTTGGGCGGCAACTCTTTATATATCCAGATCTTTCTTCCATACAATTGTAGAGTGGAATTAAAAGATTTTTGCACAATATCATTTCTTATTTCTTTATCTGTAAAATAAATCACCACATCTCTAGGCAATTGCCTTTGCTTTGCAATCCAAGAATTTACTCTATAGGCCTTGTCGCTCTTACAAGATACCTCCTCTGGATGAACCTTTAAAATCCCGGCCAGAACTTCAGCAGATATTTTTCTTAAATCATCTCTATTATTTTCCTGTAACCCTCTCATTCTAACCGCAAATTCTGTGAGCCTGTATTGCATCATTGTAACTTCTTTTTCAATCCCTTGTTTTATATTTTCTGCATTGTAAGTCTCGTGATCAGCTTCCTTTTTAGACTTTACTTCAGAGCTATTGTCTTGAATATTTATCAAATCATTTTCCATTCTTTGTATTTTATTGTTCAAACTATAAATCTTATCATCAACTTCCTCCATTTTAGACTCTAATAACTTGATATTTGTATCCATCTTTATAACTATTTCTGAAAAAGCATTAGTCACTGTTACAATCTTTCGTTGTAAGTTATCATACTTTAATTGTATGAATTCTTTAATTTCCTGCCTAAATTTTTTAAAATTCTGGTTTACAATCTCGTCATGTCTTGCCATTTCCTTCAAAACAAATTCTTTTAAATTAAAACCATTCTTCTGAGTCTGTAAACTCGAAACTTGTTTACATAATTGTAAATGGGGGAACCCCCCCCCACTGCTTGTTTGTCTGGCTTTGTTAATTTTAACGCCATCCTGCCACACAGACAAACTCTTTTTAAAGAAAGAGGACTTCTCTCCAAACAAGATCAATATCAAATCTCCAAGAAAAAAAGAAACTTAGAATAGAAATTTTTCTTTTCTCTATTCTAGCTAGCACTGTTTGTTCTGCTACTTTGTAACTTGTTACGGAAGGACTTTCACTTTCGGCTACTTCTCAAGCCTCAGCGGTCGCCATTTTAAGCTTTTTTCCCCCTTCACTTAGAAACGCTTATAAAATCGTTAAAAATACTTGCAATTTAAGGCCCCAAGTCCAGATCTCATCCTCTTTAATTAAACAATCTGTTGTTTTTCGTTGAAAGATTTGATCTCGTCGCTTGGCTCTGCAAAAGGCAGAGGTCTCTCGAAGCCCGGAGCAGCGGCGAAGGAAATAGGGAGCCTCATCCTGCTTCATCCCCAAGAGTAAAAGAAAAACTCTGGGGACTTTGCAGAGGGCTCTACCTGCCCTTGCCTGCTCTATCTCACATTTCCTTATGGAAATGGAGTTTTTCGAGCCGCCTTTCAGCTGTAAAGGTGGCTCTTTACGGGTGACAGGGCTGGCGGTCCCAAGGGACCGTCTGACAGCGACGGAAGTCAAACTGGAAGCCTGTTTGGAGATTCTTTAATGAGGGTTCCTCCACTGCATTTCTGATGAGAAAATGGAGAATTGACATTGCACAGATCAGCGAGAAAAAATGGAAGAAAAGGGTAGCTAGATGCTGGGTCTAGATTCCTGAAATCTCTCTGGAGAAAGGAGAGAACTTCTGAAAACTACATATATTCCATACATACTTTATGTGAACAGATAGCAGGGTTTTTGTGGCTGATAGCAATCAGCTGGGAATGTTAGGATTTCATCATGCATCATTAACACAGCCTTCATGGATCGAAGATTCAAGCAAATTTCACTTCTTAATCACTTTGGATTTTCCTTTTCCTTAATTCTCAATTTCTTTTTAAAGATTGGAAACCTTTAGTATTGCAAGTTTTATTGTATTCATTGGTTGTGTTTTTTTCTTTAATCCTTTAAGAAAGAAAACATTACAAGTTTAAGTGTTTTTAAAGAAATGTTTTTGGGAATATACAGCAAAAATGGTTCCAATGTTAATTTTAGAAAGTTTTAAATGTATTAAGGGTTTAGATAGACTTGAATTAAAACTTTGAAGTTAATTAAAAATTCTTCTCATGGGATACTTTCTATGTTTACATTTAAATAACTGACGAAGTAACTTTGAAAGTTCATCACTAGAGGGCACCAGAAGAAAATGAATGCATCAATGGATCGACAGAGATTTATCTATGGTTTTGAGGCACAAAATATAATTAGAAAGTTATATGCCATAATAGATAAACTGGATGATGTTATGGAAGAGAAACAAAATTTTACCAAATAAAGCTGAAATTGATCTAAATGTGAATTTAAAAATAAATAAGCAGATAGAAAAAGATGATACATGAAAAGATGAACTGTTGGATATACAAGTCAAACTGGCTGATGTTTTAACAATTTAAAGGGATATGCAAATATACAAATTCTAAACCAGAAGATTGATAAGAATAACTTTCTATTTACAAAGAGATTTGATAAAGCTTTTAATGATTTGGGGAAAAGAGACCATGAAAATAGGAAAAGTGACATGGATAACCTCTCCATACTGGATCTACAAAAGGGGCTTCTGAAAGTTGCCAAAGATTTTGTGAGAGAAAACAAAAAGAGCATAAAAAGAAAAGTTTGGATACTATCTGAAGAGACTAGATTGTCATGAGAAAGGGGGAAAATACAGAATTAGTTTACTTGATCAAGATTAAAATAGATGGATTGCCATTTCTGGCAACGCATAATGGCTATATGTGGACTTGACCTAGATCCGTGATGGCGAAGCTATGGCACACGTGCCAGAAGTGGCATGCAGAGCCATCTCTCCAGGCATGCCAGCTGTTGCCCGTTGCTCTTCTGGGTTTTGGTGTGCACATGTGCACCGACCAGATGGTCTTTGCATGTGCATCTGTGCCAGAAACCGGAAGACCAGATGACCAGCACACATGTGCATGCCGGAAACCGCAAGCTCAGTTTCCCAGTGCACATATGTGTGCCGGGGAACTGCTCTTCCAGTTTGCACATGTGCACGGGGGAGCTGCTCTTCCGGTATCCGGCGCTCCCCCATGTGCGCTGCGTGCTCCCGTTTTGGCACTCGGTGCCGAAAAGTTCGCCAATACTGACCTAGATGATGAAGTTTAAAAGGTTTTGTTTATTTAAAGAAATGAGTTGGGGTGATTTTGTTAATTGTAAAAGATAAGGTTCAAAGTAGGTTTATTAAATAGAATTTGCAATTGTTTTGTTCTTAACCCTTAATGGACTTTTGCTGATCAAGATAGAGTGATGAGCTTTTCAATTTTGTTCATAGAGAATAGGGTGTGATATAGAGATAGGATGAAGAGATAGTTGGATATGTTTTAAGAAATAGTGATAAGCAGTTAATGGTAAATATGTTTGCCGGGGTCGAAAGGGTTTTTTTCTTTTTTCTTTCCCTTTTTCTTTTTTCTTTTATCATTTTGCACTTTTATTTTTTTTGTAATTTGCATTAGTTTATCTCTATAATGTCTTGTGATTAAACATTGTGATTAAAAAAATCCATTATGGTTCCTCCACAGAGCAAGGGGCCAGACTCAAGCGACGAGCTAAACCCTTTCAGCTTTGTAATACTACATTCTTTTATGATGCAATTACACAAAACATATTACTGTTTTGAAGTGGGTACTACATAGGTAGTCTCCAATTTACAACCGTTCATTTAATCACCATTTGAAGTTTGTTTATTCATGACAGAAGTATCACAATTAAAATGAGACATACTATATGGCATAAAATTTAAAATATAAAGTACTAGATTAAAATATGTACAAATTAAACAAATCTTGCCCAGAATATAGCTATGTTGTGTTCTGTCGCGCTGCCATGAGATCCTCAAGTATACACTGATCCGGACACAAAGGCAGGTTGCTACTGGGTTGCTACCGGTTCGCCCTGGATTGGGCAAACCGGTAGTGGCGGTAGTGGTGGCGGCGGGAGGCTCCGCCCACCCACCCGGACGCTTCTGCGCATGCACAGAAGCTTTGCACGTGTGTGTGAGTGCGCACACACAAGCACACCGGTAGCAAACTAAATTGAAACCTACTACAGCACAAAGGGCAGTATAAGTATGTGTTGTTGTCTGCATGACACCGCTATTGCGAAGAACAGAAGCCACCAGATAGCCCCATTTGTTCAGAGTGTCTCTGACTCTTAGTTGTACTTATGCATAGGCTATGCAATAATTTCCATACTTCCCAGCTTTCGTCAGACCAAAGGTGCCAGTTCCTCTGCTGGCTCCATCCAATGTTGCTTCTTTGTAGCTTTCCATAGGTCCACTCTACTTTCACATTCTTCAGATCTTCTGTCGACTTAAGGAAGCTTTTCCTGGATTTTAGTCTATGCTGAGATGATTGTAGGCCACAGAGAGGGTGTTGTCTAGATAGTGATGATTTGAGTTTCTCTGTGTATGCTGCTGTTTCTCTGCAAACAGCAGGCGGGATGATGCTGGTTAGGTGGAAGATCTATCTAGAGGGGTAGCTTTAACTCATCCAGTAATAATTCTGCTAGCTTCATTCAGAGTAACAACTATTTTCTCAGCATGTGCTGATTTATACCAGATTAGGCAGGCATATTCGCCTGCTGAGTAGCAAAGAGCTAGAGCTGTTGTCTTAAAGACCCTTGGATTATTCATCCCAGGTTGTTGTTGTCAATTGTGAAGTTGTGTCTGACCCATCACGACGCCATGGACAACGTTCCTCCAGGCCTTCCTGTCCTCTACCATTCTCTAGAGTCCATTTAAGCCCACACCGACTGCATCAGTGACTCCATCCAGCCACCTCATTCTCTGTCGTTCCATTCTTCTTTTGCCCTCAGTCTTTCCCAGCATTAGGCATCCCAGGTAGAGCTCACTAATTTCCTGAGGATGTTATTTCATCCACTGACCTTCAGTTTAGTATTGGTACTGTGCTGCTTATATGTTAGGGCCCCTGTGTAGAGTCTAAAGTGACCCTTAAATATTTAGGGCTGTGGCAATGCTCCAATAACATCCCTTTCCATATAATATGCAGCTTCCTAGCAGCTTGCTTATTGTGAAGATGGAAGGCACAGACCTGAGTTTTTGCTGGATTTGGTCTTAACTGGTTATCACAATAGTATTGATCCAGCTCTACCAGGGCTTCAGTTCAACCTCTTCAAATGTTTTTTCCTGAACAGTCATTGCTCGATCATCAGCATGCTTGTACTGATAGTCCTTGATTTACAACAGTTCATTTAGTGGCTGTTCGAAGTTACAACCTCAATGAAAAAAAGTTGTAGCCTCCCCAGGGTCATGTGATCAAAATTCAGACATTTGGCGATTGACTCATATTTATGACAATTGCAGTGTCCCCGGGGGTCATGTGATCCCCTTTTGCAAACTTCTGACAAGCAAAGTCAATGGGGAAACCAGATTCACTTAACAACCATGTTAGTATCTTAGCAACTGCAGTGATTCACTCAACAACCATGGCAAGAAATGTCATAAAATGGGGAAAAACTCCCTTAACAAATGTCTCATTTAGCAACAGAAATTTTGGGCTCAACTGTGGTCGTAAACTGAGGACTACATGTAACTGTTAGTATCTTCAGGGACCAGCTAGCAAATTCTTTCAATCCAGAAGCATCCAAAGTGTAGTGAGATGCTGATTTCCACTGTTTGAAGTTACAGCGGCACTAAAAAAGGTGAATTACAACCAATCCTTGCAAATGGTCATGTGATCAAAATTTGGGTGCTTGGCAACCAGAAATTCTGGTCCCAATTGTGGTTGTAAATCAAGGTTTTGCCGCAGCTTCCAGATAAGTGTGAAATGAGTGATAGCTTATTTTGAAGCATCATGTTTGTGAAACTCCATCCTATGATACTTATCCAATTATTTGTTTTGGGCTTGCTGCCATTTGATTTAAAATGGCACATCAAGTCCTCTGTCAACACAATTGGAATTATGCTGTAAGAAAAATAAAAATAACATGAAGTAAAATGAGGTTCTTACTGCATTGGGAATTCAATTATTGTTCACAATATGTCCTTGTTTAATAGCAGGAGCCTACTTTTAAGAAACACAAAATTCAAAATGATTCCAGATCATCTCATTGGTGTTGGTAGGGTTATTTCAAACCCAAAACAAACTGGTTTGAATGCAGAACCCCTCACTTGGTATTTAAAACAGCTGTTTTGAGTGCATTCCAGACATTCTTCTAACTAAGCTAAACCAGCTAGCGGTACCTGAACACACTTGTAAATGGATCATAAGCCTCCTAATAGACAGGAAGCAGCAGGTGAAGCTAAGCAGAATCACATCAGATACCTGTACAATTGGCACAGGGGCCCCCCAAGGCTGTGTGCTCTCCCCACTTCTCTTCTCTCTATACACCAATGACTGCATCTCAAACGATCCATCTGTTAAACTATTGAAGTTCACAGATGACACAACAGTGATCGGTCTCATTCGAGACAATAATGAATCCGTATACAGATGGGAGGTTGAACAACTAGCCTCGTGGTGCGACCAGAACAATCTGGAACTGAACACACTCAAAACCGTGGAAATGGTGGTGGACTTTAGGAGAAACCCTCCCATACTACCACCGCTTACAATACTAAACAACACAGAATAAAAAGTAGAGACCTTCAAATTTCTAGGTTCTACAATATCTCATGACCTAAAATGGACACCCAACATCAAAAAGGTCATCAAAAAAGCACAACAAAAAATGTTCTTTCTGCGCCAACTCAGAAAGCTCAAACTGCCCAAAGAGCTGCTGATAAGAGTTCTACAGAGGAATTATTGAGTCTGTCATCTGCACTTCTATAGCTGTCTGGTTTGGTTCCGCAACCCAACAAGACAGACACAGACTTCAGAGGATAATTAGAACTGCAGAAAAAAACAATTAATACCAACCTGTCTTCCATTGAGGACCTGTATACTGCACGAGTCAAAAAGAGGGCTGTGAAAATATTTACAGACCCCTCACATCCTGGACATAAACTATTTCAACTCCTACCCTCAAAATGACTCTATAGAGCACTGCACACTGCAACTAGACACAAGAACAGTTTTTTCCTAAATGCCATCATTCTGCTAAACAAATAATTCCCTCAACTGTCAAACTAGTTACTAAGTCTGCATTACTATTAATCTTCTCATCATTCCTATCACCCATCTCCTCCCACTTATGACTTTATGACTGTAACCTTGTTGCTGGTATCCTTAAGATTTATATTGACTGTTTCCCTATGACTATCATTAAGTGTTGTACCTTATGATTCTTGATGAGTGTATCTTTTCTTTTATGTACTCTGAGAGCGTATGCACCAAGACAAATTCCTTGCCTATTCTATTCTATTCTATTCTATTCTATTCTATTCTATTCTATTCTATTCTATTCTATTCTACTCTACTCTACTCTATTCTGTTCTAAATTATGATCATTCCACTCTTGAAACAGAATATTTTGAATTCCAATTGCTTCAAAAGACTATGCACACGATTATCTGTATTTTTATGCTGACAAATTGTAGAGTTTCACAACAATCACATGGAAGTAAATGAAGGTGCTAAAAAGAACATTGGGACCAATCCTCAATGCAAGAAGTCACAGACTGAAAGTGATCGATACCCCTCTGACTACATCATCATTTCACAAGTTAAATTGTGTACTGTACTTATTTCACAGATTTCAATACACACTATCTATACATTATAACAGGCAAAGGTTTACAGCCAATGCCTGTACTTTTTATTAAACAGTACCATGTTTTCCCGAAAATACGACCTACTCAGAAAGTAAATCCTAGCTTTTTACACTTGAGCCCAATATAAGCCCTACCCCCCCTCAATAAGCCCTAATTAAGACCCCACCCTCTCCAGGGTGCACAGGTAAAAATTAAGCTAGGGTGGGGATGGGTGGTGGTGGAGCTGCCCCACTACTTACCTTAGGATAGTTGCAGTCAGTCAATTTCTTTTGCAGCTCGATCTGGAGCTCTGTTATCAGCTGAAGAGGCCTTCAGGAAAGCCTTGCCGGCCAGTTCCTGAAGGCCTCTGATAGTGAAAAAGAGTCTGGGCGGTGACACACGCAAGTGAGGCAAGTCAGTGGACGACATCCCCCCCTGAAAATAAGACCTGGTGCCTTTTTTGGTGGCAAAAAAAATATAAGACAGGATCTTATTTTTGGCAAAACATGGGTATTATTATTTTTCCTGCTGAGGGCCAAGCTACGATTCTTCCACTTTGGAGGATGAATAGGATTTTCTGTGGTTCGTAGATAACACAATGCAGACAGATGTTTACAATACAGGTAATCCTCAATTTACAACAGTTCGCTTAGTGACCATTCGAAGTTACAATGGCACTGAAAAAGTTGTTTATGGCCATTTTTTTACACTTACAACCGTTGCAGCATCCCCATGGTCACAGGATTTACATTTGGATGCTTGACAACTGATTCACATTTATGACTGTTGCAGTGTCCCGGAGTCATGGGATCACCTTTTCCAACCTTCTGACCAGCAAAGTCAATGGGGAAACCAGATTTACTTAACAACCATGCTACTAATTTAAGAACTACTATGGCAAGAAAAGTCGTAAATTGGGGCAAGACTCACTTAACTAATTTTCTCATTTAACAACATAAATTTTGGGCTCAGTTGTGATTGTAAGTTGAGAACTACCCGTACATTCTTGAGAAAAGATTCTCATGAAGACTTCAAAGACAAATCCAAATTGTCTCCAAAAGGGGCTTCATTATATAGTGACTTAAGACTTACTAGCAGCAATTTAGGCCAGCTTACATACTAATTTCTGTGCCATAAATGTATGAAACGGATTTAGAGGAACTGCATAATTGCCTACATCATAAAGGTTTTCTTAATTAAGATCGTTAAATCTAAGTACCCTGTTTCCTTTGGTAGTAGAAAAAAAAAGAGCAATTTTATTCTTTATGGAATAGACTTTCCTTTAGGGTTTTCAAAGTATATAATTTTTTACTAATCGTGGCACTGTGAAGTAAGGTTGTGAAAATATGTACTGCAAACATCTCCTCGAAATGTAGGTCTCTGAAATCAAATCTGTACTATACAAATGAATTCTCAAGACAAATCAGACCATATTACAGGATGTTGTGCAAAATGAATGTTGCGAGGAAGAAGACACCTAGAATGTATTTTCAGTGTTTCCCGCTCTTTTTTAGTGATACTCATTTCATTTGCTTCATTCTACAGCTTCTGAAACAGAAGACCACTTCTGTTTTCTGGCAGACCTGGCCCAACAATAAGTTCCTGGATCTTCTCTTGGGATTGTTATTGGATTTTCCAAATCGTTTACTTTTGGGTGACTTCAACTCAGTAGAGGATTCCTCTTCCTTAATAGAGGAGTTTATGACCTTTATGGTGATGCATGGATTTGTCATAAGTAATTTAGTTCCAATAAATGAGGGGAGCGTATAGACTTGAACTGGCTTTTATTTTACAGCAGATGAAATGCGATCTGAAGGTAGAGGATATTAACTTTTATTTTTTGCCATGGTCAGTTTGTTTCCTCATCAGGTAATGGATCTTGGTAGCCTAGACCTCCTCAAGGATAGTGGATCGATTAGATTGGCCCCTGGTGTCTAACAAATCCAGATGACAATTTAGCGGGCAGTTCTGACTCGTATCTGGTTATTCTGTAGAATATGGAGGTGGTCAATGTGCTGGACTTAATTGCTCTATTGCCGGGGGGGGAGGGGGGCTCCGCTCTGCCCAGATCCCCTGGGATCTCTTGATTTTCTAAGAAGTTGGAGAGAAATGAACCTGCTGAAAGAGCACCTGAAGCAAGAGTAATGAGGGAAAAAAAAGTAGATGCATCTAATTCATGCCTGAGATTATATGGTGGTGATACCAGTGACTAAGCATAAATTTTCTCCATGCACATTTTTGTCTTTAGATGCCCACCAGGTGGCATTATTTAAAGTAATCTGGACCTTTTAGGGAAAGAAAGAAGCATGGGGAAAATAAACCACCTACATTTTTTTTGGATGAATTTGCAATTTTTAAAAACACAAGAGTCACTTGTATGTCTCAGAATTGAACAACAGGTGGACAGGGTGAATTGTGGTAACTTAATGTTGACAGATAATGGTATGCAAAACCAATACAGAAATAGGGAATGTGACTGAATGTTTCTGGAGACAAGAAATATTGTGATGGGGATAGGGGACATCTTTCCTTGGCAGCTTATGCACCATGTTCAGCCCTTAAAGGTCAGTATTAAATGAATCCCCCCTATACTCCAAAGGGAAGAAAGATAAAAGAGTCAGAGGAACAGCTGCTTCACTAATGCTCTCCAGCTGCATTTACTCAGTGAGTTCATTGGCTTTCCTTTTGCTGGGGACTCAGATTAGTTCAATGGGCGAGTATTAAAGAAACTGCTGCTTTGTCTGATTCTGGATCCAACTACTCAGGTGAAGTTAGCTGGCTCTTCCAGCCTATGAAACCCAAATCAGTAGAGCTGCTTCAAGAATTATATGGAAAACTGTGCTTCTAAAGTCCAAGAAGCCAATGCACCTCATGGATTTCATTCATTTGTGGAAAGCCCACAAAGTTGAGTTACTTGGGGTTATATTACATCTCCAGCTCAATGGTGTGACCCAACAGGCTGTTTTCTGCATGAGATCACCCTGGTGGGGCTCAAGTCCAGTGGGGAGGGGAGGAGACAGCCTGACTTTAGGGAGGTTAAAGAAGTTTCTAGAAAAACCATAAGACCAATAAGGGAGAAAAAAGGCTCTCTGGATTTCTTTTGATTGAATTTCATTATGGATAGTGATGAGAAAAGGGCATCAGGGCAGACCAAGAGCAAACTCAAGTTAGAAATTTTCCTTCTCATCTGCTAAGAGGTTTCTACCCTATAATTACAGTCTTATTAATTCAGATAATTATATCTTGGGGGAATATATATATATATATATATATATATATATATATATATATATATATATATATATATATATATAGGGAGAGAGAGAGAGAGAGAGAGAGAGAATATGAAGGTTATTTCCAGATTCTTTTTGATTGACAAGGAAGTTTCTAGCATGAGCAGATGAATCACTGTCAAGCTGGTGCTAATTGCTCTGATTAATAAAAACAAGGGCTGTGGAAGAATTTATGGCTCTGAGAATGTCATCTTGGTAAATCTTCTATTAATTCACCAGGAGCCAGTATTTAATTGTACAAATGGGAAGAGGGGGGATGCTTGCACAGTTAGTTTGGAAAGGTTATCCTTGGGTCCCTTTTAATATAATCTCTAATTACTACAGTTGCCTAGGCAGAGTAGCACTGAAGGGTCTCCCAAAAGTATCTTCCTCAAATTGGAACAAATTTTTGTGCTAGACTTTGCTAGCTAAATTAGGGGTACAACTGAGAAAAGAAGAAACAAATCATATAATACGCATTGGCTACATCTAGTATGTATATTAAAGTGCAGCTTAATTTTACAAGAATGGATCTAGAAATCCCCCTAGAGCCGTGATGGTGAACCTATGGGACGCGTGCCACAGCTGGCACACAGAGCCTCTCTGCGGGCACGCCAGCCGTCACCCCAACTCAGGTCTGTGCATACGCGCCTCCTGCCAGCCAACTGATTTTCGGGTCTCTGCCGTGCATGCATGGGGGGTGAGAACGGGGCACATGCACAGGGGTGCAGGCGGCTTTCCATGAAACATAGCATCAGCATTGCATAGGGCAGTGATGGCTAACCTTTTCCGGACCGAGTGCCCAAAGCGTGCACCCGAACCACCAAAATGCAATTTGCACGTGGCCCCTGTGCATGTGCCCCGCCCCCTGCACAGCAGAGACCCAAAGACCAGCTGGGTGGTGGGAGGTGCGCGCGCATGCATGGCGGTGCTGAACTGGGGCAGTGGCTTGCATGCCCAGAGAGAGGGTGCTGCGTGCCACCTCTGGCACACATGCCAGAGGTTCGCCATCACGACTCTGTGACATATAATACATATTCATTCAGAGCAGGAAAATAATTTTCAGTTTCTAACCTGTCAGAGTAGAGGTAGAGATTGATGGGATCCATTCCACCAACATAGGAGAAATGTCTGCCTGGACCTAAGGCCTCATTGCTTTCCCTTTAAAGGAAAAATGGGAGCGTGGGTAATGTAGTTCTTGAAAGTGATCCAATGAGGAAATGAATAGGAAGCCTAAAGGCTCCCCTTTTCCCAATCCATTGGATCAGCCACCAGCTGTTGTTAGGGTCATCTAAAGGCACAGTAAAGCAGAGGAAAGAAATTCTGAAGTTTGAGTGACAGGGTTTACAATAGTTTTCTGGCTGGTGAGCAGCATCCTGATCAGGATAGGGACAGCTGAAGCAGATGGTTAACTCCAGTGTAAATTTACTCAAGATTAAGGGCATCTGCAACTGTAGCTGCCACATATGCTATGCTCAAATGCCTTTCAAAGGGAACTGCTGCTGGTATCTTATGACATTTGTGTTGTTGTACATTTGGAATCAATGCACTGTCTGCTTTTGCATGCTTTTTTCTGTAATAAACACAGCTGCTGAGAGTTTTCTGAACTTTGCAAATTGTGTATCATTCCACAGAACATTCCAAACCTCTGACAGTCAGGCTAAGGTTTTAAAAAGCTGGTCTTGAATTTCAAGACACTGCCTATGAAACTCCCATGGGCTTATCTGTTATAAATTCGAGATAACTTTTGAAGTGAATAGGGTATCTTTACTAGAATCGCTGTTGCAAAAATGCTAAAGTGAAAAGCACAAATAATCTATTTTGATTAAAAATTACTGATCCCCAAATCCCTTTAGTTTAATGACAAATAAGTAAATGGCTGCAGACTTTGAGCTAAACCAGTCCAAGTGTAAGTGATCTATTAACATTGGATCTTGTGCTTATTTTCTCCCCATTCCTCTCCCACTTCCCTTCAATGGTAAAATGTTCGGAAGAGTCTACTTCTGCACATGCCTGCTGAGACAATATCAGAGCCCCTCAAGTGGTTCCACCAAGATTTCAAGTAGATGCAGCTCCCTGGTGCTTCTCCAGAGTGTCTAGAGCAATTTAATAGCTTCCTGAAATATATCTCCAAAGCTTTCACAAAACCATAAACTTGAGAGCATAAAGAGTATATGGGTGACCATGCAAACTTGCACACAAGATTTTAATGACTTTTTTCCCCTTTGAGAACAATATAAAAATGCTATAAAATTACTTTGGGAAAAGAAAAAAACAACAAAGTACAGGGAAAGGCAACAATTAAACTCATAATTCAAAATGAAACATATGTTACCCACTTGAATAAATCCTTGGTTTTCGAACAAACGTAGTCATATAATTATAGTTATATAATTCTTTTAATAATTTTAAATTTTGTATTGGTATGTGTTTTAGTTCTGCCTGTGCACCACCCTGAGTCCACTAGGAGAAGGGCGGGATATAAATTGAATAAAATAAAATAAATAAATAAATAATATTAGTGCAGAAAAAAAGAAAGCCAGTTTGGCACCAAGCTTGAAACCAGGAGATGAGTTCTAGTCCCACCTTAGGCATGAAAGCCAGCTGAGTGACTTTGGACCAATTTCTCTCAGCCTAACTGATAAAAAATAATAAAGCAGGATAAAAATGGTAGGGCAGATCCCCTTGCTTTCCTGCTTTAATGCCAAATGGACCTGTGGCGGCCCTCTCCTGGCTGTTTTTCCTTTTCAGAGTATTAAAAAATAAAACCAATGATTTGACTGAAGATTTAGGAAGCTGACCTCTCTAGTTGGATAGGATTGTGTGAAAGCAGATGATGTCTGATACCTATACGGTGGTACCTTGGTACTCAATTGCTTTTAAACTCATCAAATTTGGTATTTGGTATTTTGAGGCAAAACATTTGTTCCGATACTCATAGTTTATTTGGCACTCAATGCACACGCTAGAACTTGTTGAGGCTTCTGCCTTGTCACTCACTACATTATTCCTTGTGGGGAAAAATTGTCTGGTACTCATTGGTTTTGGTACTCATTGGGCCTCCCAGAACTAATTAACGATAAATACCAAGATACTACTGTATTAGGAATGTAGAGATGGTTTGATTTATTCAGTCTTCCCAGCCTATTGTCCCCAGGGGACGCTGTAGATCCACATCAACTTTCTCTTTGCAGTTGGGAAAGTGCAGGAGCTGCAAAAAGATTAAAAAATAAAATAAAAATAAATCTGCTATAGTTAAACAGAGCCGGAAATATTTGCTAAGACTTCTGATAAGGAGCTCACAATTAAAACAAGTCCATGTTATAAAATGATCTGAATTTTTAAGCATAACCCCCACTTCCAATAACGTTTTAGTTTTTGCAGGAGTAGCAAGTTAAGCAATTCTGCCGTATGAAAAAGATGTGGAAAAGAGAAACTTAAATCATAAATTCTGTTAGTAAGATACGCCCACCAGCAGAAAACGAAACCCACAATTTAAACTAGTGCTTCCCAGACTTTTTCCTTCATTACCCCAAACCGCTTTCAGTCTCAATTTAAATATCCCGTTTGTGATTGGGCTTTTATGTTGTTATCCAAAGGAGGGGGGAGAGATCTCCTTTACTGTAAAGGAGAAATTACCAAATTTTGGGTAATTTGCCCAGCTTTGGGAAGCTCTTGATTTGATTAAATCCATCGAATTGCATAATTTCCGGTAGCGGTCTTCGCAGCGTCACCAGATAAAGGCTGGCGTATTCACAATGGTAACAACTCCCAGATTGCAGCTGAGATTTAGTGGCCCTAAAACAGACAGATAAAAAACTGCACTTGCACCCCCCCCCCCCCCCGCGCAAGCCAAAGCAACGGCTTTTATTTTCAGGGAACCTACAAAGATGCAGAGACAACGAAGTAGATCACTACAGCCACGTCCCAGGATTAGCGCCCCCTTTCGCGAGGGGTGGAAGCATAGTGGGGACGAAAACAGATCAGTGCTTTTTCATTGGCCGGCTACGGTGACAATAACCGTTTGTCCCGCCCTGCAAGTTGAGAGGGAACTTCCCCCCCCTCCTTCGTGCTTCCTTCGGCGTCGGTTGATTGGTTAGAATTTCTGTGAGACGCAGGCGCCGCCGCGGCCCTCGCGCTAACTGCGGAGGGGGGGAAATCGTCTCATTCGGCGTTCCGTTTGAAGAGGAAGAGGAGGCCTTGCCGCCGCCGCCAATAGAACAATGACGTTCAAGCGGAGCCGAGACCGTTTTTACAGTACTCGCTGCTGTGGTTGTTGTCATGTCCGCACCGGGACTATCATTTTGGGGACCTGGTATATGGTAAGAGTA
Source organism: Arizona elegans (assembly GCA_022577455.1). NCBI lineage: Eukaryota > Metazoa > Chordata > Lepidosauria > Squamata > Colubridae > Arizona > Arizona elegans. Next base: position 192,772,031 of record JAKOOJ010000001.1, read on the forward strand.
ATATAACAGGAGAGAGAGGGAGGGGAGGGGGAAAAAAAAAATAAATAAAAAAAATCGCTTGTGCTTTTTGCGCATGCGCGGGCGAAAATAGGGCTAAGGGGGAGAAGAGTGGATTGAGGGGTGAGTCGCTGAACTGTGTTTTCTAGGGCGCATGCGCTTCCTCTTTGGGTTTTGTTTTTTTGCGCGTATTCCGGGATTTTCAGAGAAATTCCAGAGTTTCTGTCAAGTTCTTACAAATGGAGGGAAGCGGGTTTCCTTTGATGCTGAAGAATTACTATGTCAAATTTCCAGTAACCTGTTAATCATTTTACAGTATTACATTCAGATGCTGCAATACTTCAGAGCAGGGTGGATTTGATTTAAATCTAGTTGATTTAAATCACTAGTAAAAAGGCTTGATTTAAATCAACTCGATTTAAATCATGATTTTTAAAGAGCAACTGTCATCTCTGCTACTCCTTTGACCCACTGTTGACTCACCGATATTCCCAGTGTTGCAGAATATACAGCCTCGTGCTACATAACTAAGCTCCATTTCATGCTGAATAAACTACATTATTTATGTATCTTAAATAGAAAACTATCTTACGATAGATTTTTACCTCAAAAGTTTTTTATTAAAATAAATTCGATTTAAATAAAAAAAATCCGATTTAAATCAAAAAAATCTGATTTTTTTGATTTTTTTTAAAAAAGCATTGATTTTTATCCACCCTGCTTCAGAGAGAAGGGCATGGGATTGCAGACCTAATTGGACAGTGGCAGTAAAGTTTCAACTCTGTATGAACTTCCTCTCAAGAGAAGAGGGGAAAGGTGAATTGTGTGTGTGGCTTGCAGAGGGAGATGCAGCAAGAATTGTGTGTGTGTGTATGAAGAAAACACTTGAACTCCAGTATGCCATTTCTTGCTTCTTGAACCTCATTGATCACCAATTTTAGAGTATCTCTTGCCCCTATTTTAAAGCTGTTTGCTTTCAAGTGCTGGATGATATAAAGAGCTGTGATGAAAACTTCACATAGTTCAATATTCAGTTTCCCAGACAGGTTAACTAAATGCTTCTAGAAAACCTGTAGGCAGGAAGTGAACAGCCCTCCTCCTCTGTTGCTTCTCAACAGTTCATATTTAGTGGCATGGCTATCTCTGAATCTTAATATCCCAGGTGGTTTTTAGTAGATACTTACAAAAATTAGTTTGCCTCCTTTTTAACATTTTGCTTATGGCTCCTTGCCACTTCTTGCTGCAGAAATTTCCTACCTCCATAGCAGGGGTGGGTTCTAAATTTTTTTACTACTGGTTCTGTGGGCGTGGCTTATTTTGTGGGCATGGCTTGATGGTTATGTGACAATTCTTTAGGATTTAGCAGAGGCACTGGTCTACCAGGCTTTTAACTGCTTGTAGAGCTGTACTGGTCTACTCATTTATTTTTGTAGGCCCCGGCCTACCCATTTATTTTTGCAGGCACCGGTCTACCACCAAACTGCCTTTTACCACTGATCAGCTGTAGGGCGGCCCTTTGAAGCCTCGCGGCAAGACTTTAAACAGTTTTTCCTTATAGCCCATCAGTTGGAACTCAGGAGGCAGCAATAGATTGGGGGTGGGGCCAAATAAAAGATAAGAATAATGCGGGGGGGGGGGGGGCAAAACCGGTTCAGTGATATCATATCGTCACTGCTACCAGCTCAGAACCGGGCCGAGCTGGGAGGAACCCACCACTGCTCCATAGGAATATATTAAAAAGGGGGGAGGGGGCTTGTCTGTGGATTCTTTTGCTGGTTACTTGCATGGATGACCTTGTTCTGTTAATGAGTGGGAGGTCAGCTTTAATGAAAATATGTATAAACAGAATCCATACAGGCAGTTCTTGCTTACTAGTGGTAATTAAGACCAGGAATTCTTCCACTAAATACCATTGTAAGGCACAAGGTCACGTGACTGCATCGAATTATGGCATCAGTTCTGGCAGTCCCAGTAAATATTGTTAGGCAACATGTGGTCAGAATATCTTGCAGTCATGTGATTACTATTGGCGACCCCCTGCCTGCTTCGGTATTGACTTTGTAGTCCCAAGGATGCTTTTTCAAAAAGGAGCTGGACTTTGTTTTTCCTTGAAGTCATTTTGCTTCTCACCCAAGAAGCTTCTTCAAGTCTGACAGAACTGAAGAAACTTCTTAAGTGAGAAACGAAGGAAATTTTTCTTCAAGGAAAAACAAAGTTCAGTTGCCTTTTAAAAAAAGCACCTTTGGGACAACCATGACCTGGATGACTGAGAATCTCCATAGATATTGACTTTGTATTGCTACCTATTAGTGTGCAGTTAACAATTAGGTTAATATTTAAGTATGTGCTTAGATGCTTTTTGTAAACAAAAATTAAGAGGCAAAGAATAAAACGGTTTTTAAAATGGGCCTGAAATAAAGGAAAACATATTGGTAACATATTCACTAACTAATGTACTTCAGGACTGAAGTAGCAGCTCTAATTCTGATTTATGAAACTTTAGGTGGGAGCACTTGGCTGATCATATTTGGGTTCAGATGTTAACCAGATTCAGGCTTGCTTAATACTTGGATGAGAGATTATTGATAAATACAATATGGTAGGCTAGATTGGGAAGTTAAAAAAAAACAACTAGGCAGAAGACAGAGTTTAGTTGACAAAACTTCATGGATATTATTCATGATGTTACCATGAGTCAAGATTATGCATTGATTTTATTCCAGTTTATCTGAGGAAAAAATGCTTTTAAGCTTGCTTTTTAAAAAGTATATAGGGCATGAGAGTGATAAATGTAATTTTATAATGAATTTTAATGTAATTATACAGTTTATAAATTATCATGATTTATACTTCTGTGAACACACAAGAACAGATTTATACTTCTGTGGACTGACAACAGATTTACAGTTCTGGGAGGAGGTTTAATGAAAGGAAGTGGAGTCAATTTTCAATATAATTACCTTTCCTTCATAGGAACAATTTAGAAGCTTTGTATTGTTGATACGCAAGTTGGTGTTGGCCTGAATTCAGCTTAATATTTTGTGTTCCCTTTCCTTTAAGGGATTGGATTTTCATACTGACTGGAAGGAGCTATTTAGGCAGTGGAACAGTTCCCATGCGGTAGATTACCGAATTCCTTTTGTGTTTCTTTAGTTAGTATATCTGAAAGATAAAATGGTACTAGAGCACCTAACCATCTAATAATTCCTAAATGTTTAATCTATTGACTATTTCCTTTGAGATCCACACAGTCCTTGCTGCTCTTTTGAATTTAATGCAACAAAGACCAAGAGACCCTGGAAATTGGTGCTGCTTCAGAGATCTATCCTTCATCAGCTGTTCCATTTCAGCCCTATTGATAACAGAATCTGAAGAATCCTTGAAATAATTTTTAGACTAGAAGGAAAATAAAACTGATTTCAGCTCTATAGATTAAATAGATATGTAAAGAACTACCACATATTCTTTTAAAATTAGTAGTCTTATCCTGTCAGAGATGGATATTACTAAGCCCAATATATTGAAGACATCTGATCTAAAATGAGTTAGTTACCTGTAAAACTTTTGGTAAACTGATAGCTTCCCACAAGGATGAAATAGCTGTAGGACAGTTAAAAAAAGAATGAGAACAAAAGTTGACTTCAGTTTGGTGGTCAATTTTACATTGGGAGAAGAATTTTTATTGTCCAAATTTGAATCTGGTCTGTGTAGGTAAAGCTTTGTATTCTGTTTAGGCAAGAATAAAATACTGATATTACCGGCGTGTGCCATTCTTGTAGATTACTAAATTAACTAAAGATACATTTAATTGCTATGAATACAAACTTTAGATAACATACTGTCTAGAATTTCAATCCTGAACAATAGATATTTCCTGTTTATAGGAAAACTTGCAGTTCTAAAATACTGCAGTATCAAAAATTGTAAATATAATTAAATTTTAAAGCTTTTCTCTAAACTTTGTTTCAGAAAAACTTAATCTGATTTTTTATTTAATATAGTTTGAATCACTGCAAATAAGGTTATATTAAATAGAAGTTTTGTAATATAACATTTTTATTTAGATTTCTTTTCCAATGTGGAGATTCAATGATTCTGTTATGTAATGGTGTTGGCTATAAAGATGTTTGCAGGTTTTATGTAACTGGGTTTAATTGCAGTTGTTTAAATGAATGTTTTAATACTTGATAATTATTGGAATTGTATCTCTTTAACAATTTTTGAACGTTTCCTGAAGACCTTTGCTTACAATCCTAATGTAATAAAATTCAGTGATAGTTATATAATAAACAAGGAAGAAAGAGAAAGAGCATTTCAAAGCTATTAGCCTTCCCCCTTGGACAAAATAGTCCTTATTAAATAGCCTTATAGTGGCAGCTGAAAAAATGGGAAAAAAATTAATCTATGATTTTCTGTTTTGATCTGGAAAGTTGTAATATCAAATGAGAGATGTGTTTCTGACAGAGTGGATAAAAATCAATGATTTTTTTGATTTAAATCGGATTTTTTTGATTTTTATCGAATTTATTTTAATAAAAAACTTTTGGGGTAAAAATCTATCGTAAGATAGTTTTCTATTTAAGATACATAAATAATTTAGTTTATTCAGCATGAAATGGAGCTTAGTTATGTAGCATGAGGCTGTATATTCTGCAACACTGGGATTATCGGTGAGTCAACAGTGGGTCAAAGGAGTAGCAGAGATGACAGTTGCTCTTTAAAAATTGTGATTTAAATCGAGTTGATTTAAATCAAGCCTTTTTACTAGTGATTTAAATCATGATTTAAATTGTGATTTAAATCAACTCGATTTAAATCAAATCCACCCTGGTCTCTGATGCATAAAATGTGGAGAAGAGTTCATTGATTGCTTGTAATACCTATCACATAATGCCATTCATGGGGCATTTTTGTTTTGTTTGTGTTACAGATTAAAATAAACTCTTTAAATTAAATTAACCTAACTAAATCTTTATTAAATGATGTAAAAGAATCCTGTAGACTATTATAAAACCATGTGTCACGTCTTTCTGTAATCGCTTTGCAATTATGTGTTCTGAAAAATTTGGCTTTATCATCACAGTTGGTTTTCTGGAATATACTGTATTCTGTAGATGTGGCCTAAACTGTTGTTCCATGTTCCTTTGAGTTTTCTATGGAATATGTTTTTAAAAATTATCCATATTGACTTTTGAAAACTTACCTTTAATTTTAAAATAATTGAAATTTACAGAAAGGGAGAGAAGCTAACATAGACAGAGGTTGTACCCACAGATGGGCAATGGGTTTTCTTTTTTTTTTTTTTTACCCTGTGTTTATTGAATGAAATTTTAGGGTTTTTTTAATTTTTAAAATATATTTAGGATTATTGAGGGATTCCTCTGCAGTTTCCATGAATTTCTTTTCGCAGAATTGTAAATAATTGTGTTATTGATTTGCAGCAATTCCAGTCTGATCTTTGCCAATGCCACTGTGGAATTTGGGCACTAAATATTATTCACATTTCAGATATTTTTTAAAATATTTAATACAATATGATGTTATTTTAAATATACATGGCATGGTGATTTAAAATCTCAATAAATCCCCTCTTCTAGGTAATCCCCAATAAGAAATCATTAGACCTTATGGTTTTCATTGCTTGATTGAAATAGTAACAAAAAAAAGAAGTAGATTATCTTGACTTTTTAATGAGGAGGAACAGGTGAAAACAGGAAGAACACATGATCTGGAATAGAGACTTCCTGTCCTTTCCCATATTATACAGATAATACACATTAATATGTTGGAAGTTATCAGTCCTGATATTATCTTTTATTGTTTTGGGTGTCTTTGAGTCATTGTTTAATTTGGATAACTGCTGGACAAATCCCTGCAGTTTTCTTGGTAAGGATTTTCAGAAGTGGTTTACCATTGCCTGCTTCCTAGGCCTATCAGAGTGATTGGCCTAAGGTCACCTAGCTCAGTGGTGGTCCGTGAAAAATTTTTGGTGGTCCGTGGAGAAATCTTTGTATTTTTGCCGGTGCACCCTGGTGGAGGAGCAAAAAGGAGTGCAACCCTCTCTGTCCGGAATGAAATAATGGTGCCGCGGCGGGGGAAGGGGCGGCGCAAGTCGGCTGAAGCAGTGATTGTGATGGCTGGAAGCTGCGGGAGCAAAGCACTACTTGCACTTGCGCAGCATCAGCATTCCGCCTCGGTATATTTGCACCAGCCGGTGGTGCAAAGCAGCCCTTGTCTCCTGCCGCTTGGGACTCGGAGCGGTAAACGGCGACTGGTCCGGGGAGCAGCTGGATTTTGCTTTCCATTGCAGATGCCAGATCGGCCCTCTGCAAGCTTTCATCTCTCGAGCGCTCACTGAAGCGGCACAGGAAACTTCGGCCGGGCTCCTCGAGAGATGAGAGCTTGCAGGGGGCTGATCTGGCATCTGCAATGGAGAGCAAAATCTGGCTGCTCCCTGGACCAGTCGCTATTTACCGCTCCGAGTCCCAAGCAGCAGAAGACGAGGGCTCATTTGTGCCACCGGCTGGCGCAAATATACCGAGGCGGAATGCTGATGTTGTGCAAGTTCAAGTAGTGCTTCGCTCCTGCACTTCTTCCGGCCCTTGTTGGTGCTCTGCGCACCTCGGTCTCTCAGGGAGATGCTTGACTTCCTCTCAGCCCCAAGACACTGGCTGGTCCATGAGATGAGAGAGAGAAAGAGAATGAGAGAAAGAGAGAGAGTGGAGGGAGAGTGAGAGAATCAGAATGAGACAGAGAGAGAGAGAAAGAGACATGGGAGAGAGGAGAGAGAGAGAGCCTGAAGGAACCCATCCCGTCACTGGAAGTCCAGGTGCTTCAGCAAGCGGCGCGCTGGATTCGTATTAGTGGTCCACGGGATTTAAAATTATGAACTTGGTGGTCCCTGAGGTCCAAAAGGTTGGGGACCCCTGATTTAGCTGGCTTTGTGTCTAAGGCAGGACTAGAACTCTCTGTCTCCTAGTTTCTATCATGATCCCTTAACTGCTGCACCAGACAGCCTCTGAGTTGATACTGCCTTAGCCTTTTCTTCCTCCCTCCCTCCCTCCACCAGTTTGAATAAGCAAATCCACTAATATTTTTAGGCATGCTTGTTGCTTTGTCTTTGAAAGGTCTTGGAAATATGCCTGCAATAATGTCCTATTAATGTTTTTGCTTTGGAAATAAGAGTAATGTGAAAGCAACATACATTCCTTTCTACGAATAAGGTTTTTTCCCCCACCTTCAGCAAAGGCTAGATTTACTCTGGTCTCTGAAAAAGAGCCTCTGTGCTCTCTACCCCAGTCTGTGTAGGTATAGAAAAGTTAATAAATGCATCATTTGATAATGCATGTTTACTCTTGCAATCAATGGAATATTGAAGTTTGAACTATGCTATAAAAGGATATAGGTAGACTGGAATTCTGAACTATTTTAAACATTGAACTGTCTTAAACTAGCAAGTTTGTTTTATTTATAATTATAAAGGATTTATATATATATATATATATCTTGCAGGTGGTGAATTTGTTGATGGGTATTTTACTGACAGTTGAAGTGACTCATCCCAATACTGTGTCATCTGTAGATATCCAGTATGAGGTTATTGGAAACTATTATTCCTCTGAGAGGGTTGCTGGTAGGTATACGTTTTAAAGGAAAAACATTTGAATATTTCAGGATATATGTATCAGAAAAAGTTCTTAAAATATTCTAGCAATTTTTACATTTCTGAGGTACATAGATAAGAATGAAACATCTTGGTTTGTGGTTTGGCTTACTGGGAAAACCATAATTTGAGTTTGTCATTGAACCATTGCTTGGTAGTAGAAAATGTCATTTCCAATGCCTGATAAAAATGCAAAAATTGAAATAATTTCTACAATGCCAACTCCTCCTATACAAATTAGAGATATAGGTGGTTCTCGTTTAATGACTATGTTCAATGACTTTTTGAAGTTATGATGAATGAATCATAGTTATCACAGGTCCCTGAAGTGAAGGCCGTTGCAGCAAAAATCAATCTTTAACTACATCCCAATACCAGTGCACCAAATTCTTACCGTCTCTGGTTCTAATTCTAGTTCATTTAATTGCTGAATTAGATGTATCAGTCAGATACATTCCGCTAGCATGTAGTGCAGGTGGTTTGTTTTAATTTGTTTTTATTAAAGGAATTCTTAATATTTTTTCCCCCACCAGAAAACGCTTGTGTTCTCTTTGCCATCTCGCTCCTCATGTTTACAATCAGTGCTATGTTGGTGTATGGAGCAATTACCGTAAGTTTTACTTGAATGATTCTAATTTCTCATCATTAATGGTTTTCTTTTTCTCTTCAAGAATAACACATTATTTTCGTTTTGCATTTTTAGCATCGTGTCAGTTGGCTGATTCCATTCTTTTGTTACCAACTCTTTGACTTTGTTCTCGGCTGTCTCATGGCTATAAGTTCTCTGACTTATTTGCCAAGAATAAAAGAGTACCTGGATCAACTAGTAAGTGTCCATGACAACAGTCTTAATCGAGGGATGGGAGGCAATGTAAGTGAATCATGCACAATTCATAAGTTTAGCAAAATCACATGAACTGGATGAGATAAAGGATATATGGCATTCTTAGTTCTTAATCCCAGTACATCTTAACATTTTTAGAATTTCTTCTTTTTGAAACTGGCAAGGAGAATTAGTTGTCCTAACTCCAGGCTGGCAGATCCAGTCTGCGCTCATTTAGAAAGTAGAGACCTCCAGAGCAAGCTTTTCTCTATGCGGGTGACATCTATTCCTGGCAGAAATACTAATTATGGTAGTAGATATGCACCGGTGGAATGTTCTACCAGTATGCCTGAGATTTCTGGGAAATATGAGGTCTTCAAAATGGAGGATCTTTTTTTTTTGCTGTTGAAGAATGCATGTCTGCTGCATAATTAAAACTCTTTTAACAAAATGTCCACACTTAAGAAAACCTCTGTCTATATAAATTGTGTCTTGAAATCTGAGATGAATATCAGTTTCTTTAACTGATACAAACATTTTTGGATCCTCATATATAGTTTGTGGCCTCTGCTTCAATGCTACCGAAATCCCTGTTCTTCCCTTCCTCTTTCTAAAGGAGGTTGTGCCATATCAAGCTCTGTGACCTCAGTTAAATCTTCTTTCTGTGGTTTAAAGATAAGGATTTCTTGTAACAGTTGCAAGCTGTAAGGATAGTGTGCAAAAATGTTCCACTGACTCCATCTGCTTTGGTTTATAAAAAAAAAATAGTGTGTTTTTTTTTAAAACTAAACAATCAGTGTCTTTTGTTTTGGATTAATTTTCACAGGACTGGAGTAGGTTTTTCTGGTTACCAAAAAACCTGATAGTGGAACTTGATCTGTTTGTAATAACTGTATTACTGTTTCTTTTTCTAGCCAGAATTCCCGTACAAAGACGACCTCCTTGCTCTTGATTCAAGCTGTCTTCTGTTCATTGTCCTATTGTTCTTTGTTTGGATCATTATTTTAAAGGTCAGTTTTTGGATACTTTAAAATGTATCTTTTAAGGGATATGAATTTCTCATTCATGTCTTAGTAATTAAAATTAAAGCATATGATCTGAGCTTCTTAGCTGTCATTCCTGTTATTTGTTTGAGTGATTCTTCCCTGTAGTTCTTTAACTGTACTGAGAGTTCAGTTATGATTGGTTAAATGTTTCTGTTCCCTCTTATCACATATTTATTTTATTTATATGCACTGTTTTGTCTTTTGCATACACATTTTGCCAATGCTGGCATTCTTTTCAGCTAAACTGAAGGTATTAACATATATTCTGATATATTGGAGGATCTGAACTATCACCGATTTAGAGGGGTGCTGTAGTTATAGCTGTAGCTGGCTTAGTTAGAGAGCAATGCAACTGATTTGAATAGAAAAGTGCATTTAATATGTTGTCAAATAGTTACATATTTTGTGCTTCTGAAGGTGCTGTAATTCACAATTCTACTTTTATGGTATGTTCAGATAGTGTTCTTTTTTCCTCTTGCAGGCCTATCTAATTAATTGTGTCTGGAATTGTTATAAATACATTTGCAATAGAAATGTGCCTGAAATAGCTGTCTATCCAGCATTTGAAGCACCCCCACAGGTAAATGATTTATGAAATTAAACTAAGCTGATTTCTAATTTGAAGCACTAGGGCTGTGATTATGGATATGTGTTCCATCTTGTTACATCCATTTCTAATACACACTCAAAGAGTTGCATAGATGAGATGGGGACTCATACAAATTGAATAATAAATAAATGCATTTATGCATTTTATGCATTTATCCTTTAAAGGATAAATGCAAATTTATCCATTAAAGCTACCAGTTGGATATTTTCACATAGACTTCCTTAGTTTGAATTCAATCTTGGGTGACTTGACATATTTAATTGGATATATATAAAGGCGGTTTACAGTTGTTGGGTTTTTTGACTTTCTAGTTTAGCATGTATCCCATGTATTTCCTAGTTGTCTTCTATCGAAGTCCTAATTAGGCCCAGTAACTTAGCATCTGCCATTTATTTAGAGCTTTATTTATATACAAGTAACCAGAGCAGGATTATTAATTCAAATTTAGTAGAATGGTTCAGCCTGTAAGATGGCAGGTTAAAAGGTCTCAAACTACCTCTCCCAGAAATGTTGTGGATCTTCACATCTTGGTCTCCTACTTTGGGGGAGCAGCTTGGTTCATACTGCTAGTATCTATCTTCTTCATCTAACATCCTCACTGCTAATAGCAATATGTCTGTGAGAGAGGATACTCATATGTTCTAATGATAAAAAGAATAAAAGTTCAAAAAGTGTAGTAATTTCAATCATATGACATAGTTTACATAGCTTAGCCTCTGTGTGACCAGAAGAGTCAGTCTTTCTTTCCCTCCTTAGGAGATAGACCAATCTTGCTGCAGATAAACAACTTTAGTTTGAAATAAAGATGAAATATAAACAACATTTAAAAACCTTTAAGTAGAAAAAAAAGATAAAGAGGATAAATTCTAGAGCAGTTCAGTGCTGCAAAACAGCTTCTTGAGAGAACCATATAAAAAGAAAAGCAACAATCTAGGCAGAGCACAAGGTGTCAGAAGTCTTCTACAAGTGGCTTGTCCTTTACCTCAAAATCTGGTAAAAAGATATTCATAGATATTTCAAATTCATATTAAAGTTTACAAGAAAATGGGATTATTTTCAGATGGATACAAAGCTGCAATTGCAGATACAGTTCCAAGGGTTTTTTTTCCCCAGAGAAAATAATAAATGAATTGGGAAACTTAACCCAAATTTCTGGGTGAACCTTTATCTATTTTTAATGAAACTGAAGAAGAAACAGTTTTCTGCTTCAAGATAACCCGGTTGCTCCTGCTTCTTGGTAGCTCCTGAATTGCTTTCCTCAGAAGCTCTTAGAGCAATGGAAGCACCTGTCCTTTATTCCGTCTTTTTTTCCCCACGTTCTCCAGTTTCCCCTGCTTTTAAAATGACCATGGTTTTTTTATATCTTCAGCAGAGGAAGGGCTGGAGTAATTAACTCTGCATGTGACGCAAAGGCATATCTCACTCAAGGGCGTATGTGTTCAGTCTAAGCCTGTAATCAGCATAGAGGGAGTGTGCTGTAAATGTTTGAGCTTGTTAATTGGCGAGGAAGCTACATTTGTTACAAGAGATAGATATGAAGGCATCTCTTTCAAAAAATGTTTAGAAGTGCAGTTGAAATATACATATACTGCAGAGCAATGCATTTCTTTGAAATTCACCAATGATATGAAGTTCTTTGCATTCCGTACAGTTTGAGAGCTACGTCAAATGTAATCTGTGCTTACCACTACTCAGATAAAACAATTGTTGACAATAGAAACCACTTGGGTTCTAACTCATAATGTGTATACCCTGTTTCCCTGAAAATAAGACATCCCCTGAAAATAATCCCTCCCTGAAAATATTTAAACGCAGAGCTGGAAATCGGGTAAGATGGCAAGAGGAGCCCCATCTTGCTCCACATGCCCCAAAGTCCTCCCTGAAAATAAGGCCAAGCGCTTATTTCGGGGTTCAAAAAAAAAAGACAGGGTCTTATTAACACGGTACATAAAACCACTGATTTGGAATAATGAAGCGGTTCATTCAGTAGTTTATTAGTTTCAATTTAATTTCTGGAGGCAATTTGCCACTGAGGAAAGACTTTTTATGAGATTTCATGAGAATGGTTTATTACTATTACAAATATTTTAGTTAATGGTATATTGTGTCTTAGAATGGTCAGGCAGTTAATAAAATAACTAACGATCTGTTTTTTCTCCTACAGTATGTTTTGCCATCTTATGAAATGGCAGTGAAAATGCCAGAAAAGGAACCGCCACCTCCTTACATTCCTGCCTGAAGCAGCTATGTTTCTAGCAAAATAACTGTATAGCTTCATTTTTTAATATTGTAAGATTGCTTAAATATTCAGGGTTTTAGGAGCAACCATACCAGGTTAAGTGGCATTTGATAACCTTACTAAACATAATTCATAAGGGAGTGATTTTTCTCCCTCTTGCTAGCTTTAATTTTATTGATCTCCTTAAATCTCTTCAGTAATTCTTGCTGTGAGGCTTTATTTTGTAATTTCAGTTTCTGCATACAACTCCAATTCTATGGATTTGTAATTTCATTTTGCTTCAAGAAACACATTTATTAAGTTAAGCAAGTTCTGGATACTACACATTTAGAAAATCAAGCATCTTGCAAATATAGATTAGTTCTGAAGAACAATCATATCAATGGCAAGATTTTTTTTCTTTCTTTTTTTAGTGTGGGAAAATTAGTTCCTATGTGGTGCACTGTTGCATATATGTATTTACCTGAAACTTTTTGTGTTATATTAGTTTTTACTGTATTATCCCTATGCCTTGAAACAATATTTTTTAAAGCCTGAAGTTGGAATTAATGGTTTGACACTTTTTGTCATATGATATGAATGCCAGAAAAGGACACTACTTTTGTCATTTGCTTGCTTCAAAACTGTATTTTCATCTTTGTTTATAAATGATGCTTTAATAAATCTTTAAGAAAATAATTTGGGGGACAGTTTATGGTATTTACTATAGTCATTTAGGTTAATTAGTTTTACATTTTTGTTGAAATAGTTCAGCAGAAGGCCTAATAGTTCAGTCAAGATCTGAAATACAATGATAAAACTTAGTGAACTGACTTCTCTTTTTTCTTCTTCCCCCAATTTCAGTTTAATTAAACTGTAGTAACATTAACAATAATGGTGGCACTTTAAGATAGATAAGAAGGTAACAAATCAAAACAGGCTAAATACCTATCAAATGCTGAAGCAGTATTGCTAAGGAACAATTATTCTCAGAAAATATTAAACAAGGAATTGCTCTTACATTATTAATATTGCATCAAGGTTTTCAAGAAAAGACTGGACAGTTATTTGTCCAGATGGTTTGAGGATTCCTGCTATGGGTAGACAGTTTAGAAGACCTCCAAGATCCATTCCAACCCTATGGATCTATGGTTCTAGTCAGAGATGGGTTTCAGCAAGTTCTGACCAGTTCTGGAGAACCGGTAGCGGAAATTTTGAGTAGTTTGGAGAACCAGTAAATATCATCTCTGACTGGCCCCATCTCCATCTATTCTCTGCCTCCCGAGTCCCAGCTGATCAGGAGGAAATGGGGATTTTGCAGTAACCTTCCCCTGAAGAGGGGAGGGAATGAGATTTTACAGTATCCTTTCCCTGCCACGCCCACCAAGCCATGCCACGCCCACAGAACTGGTAGTAATAAATTTTGAAACCCACCACTGGTTCTAGTTAAATATACTTTAACTAGATGTCATTATTACCCAGGAGGATAAACTAGAGATGGTTCTCACTTCAAGCTTTGGTTTGGTTGGATTGCTATTAAGAATTAGTACATTGGATTTTAAGGAAATCCACTGGAGTGCTTTGGCTCTTAATGCAACAAGTTTGTTTGTTTGTTTGTTTATTATTTATTTATTTATTTATTTATTTATTTATTTATTGGTCCGATTTATATGCCGCCCTTCTCCGGAGACTCAGGGCGGCTTACAATGTGTTAAGCAATAGCCTTCATACTTTGTATATACCTGCTTAGTAGGGCTTTCGGCTCCCCCAAGCCGTGTTCTTTTTATACAAAGTCAGCTTATTGCCCCCACAATCTGGGTCCTCATTTTACCTACCTTGGAAAGATGGAAGGCTGAGTCAACCTTGAACCTGGTGAGATTTGAACTTGCAGTAATTGCAGGCAGCTGGCAGCTAAGTGCTAGTTAACAGCACTTTAGTCCACTGCGCCACCAAATTGTTGATTTTGTATGTGTACATGTGTGCATACAGGTACAAATCTGTCAGTTAAATGACAATTATTTTTTTTATCAATTGAAGCCAGCTGGGTGATTTAGGGCCATTTACTTACCCCACAGAGTTGTTTTGGGGAAACAAGGAGGTGGGAGCAAAGGCCATTGTGTAATATTAGGAATTTTAAAATATTTTTGACAAGAGGGTAAAGGAAGGGTCAGGCATGTTTATAGACAAACATGTCACTGATACTCAGTGATGGTTCTATAAACCCACGAAAACATGAAGTACTACTTCCGTTATTTTCTATAGCTCGGAAGTCCAAGGATACATATATATTGGCCCATACTGACATACTTGGCAAAACATCTGTACTGCTTGGAAGTTTACTAAGACAAAGGAAGTAATGGTCATCAAAACAGTTTTCTCAATCTCTATAAAAATGGAAATTTGAATTCATTGACAAATACAGTTTGGTAAGTGAATTCTTGGTACACATGATTTCAGAGGTTTTTTTAAAAAAACTACTTTCACCAAAATGTGTCTTGTTTTTATCTACACTATACATCAAATACAATGATTTCCAAAGTCGTCGGCATGCTATGAAATAATATATTTTGGGGATAATGACTACAATTGAAAACAGCATTCACACTCTTATGTGCAATTCCTGTATTACCTATCTTTGTGTTTTTGACATACAGATAGTTCTTGACTTACAACCATTCATTTAATGACCGTTGAAAGTTACAATGGCACTGAAAAAAGTGACTTAACTGTTTTTCAGATGACCATTGCAGCATCCCACAATCACGTGATCAAAATTCGGATGCTTGGCAACTGTTTCATATTTATGACAATTGCAGCATCCCAGGATCAAGTAATCACCTTTTGCGACCTTCTGAGAAGCAAAGTCAATGGGAAAGCCAGATTCACTTAATAATCATGTTACTAACTTAACTGCCGTGATTCACTTAACAACTATGAGTGGTCATAAAATGGCAAATTCCCTTAACTCTGTCACTTAGCAACATAAAATTTTGAGCTCAATTATCATAATTTGAGGACTACCTATATAGGTGATACGACATAGCTCCAGGTTTTGCTATGACACAACAATACCATCTCTTCAGTACAATTGTTTTCAATACTTGAGCACAAATGTTGGACCGATGGTTCTTGGGAACCTATGTTCAGCTAATGTTTATTTTCCAGGCCCAGGGTAACAAATAAAGAGCATTTTGCTTGACTGGACAAAATAACAGTTGCTCTTGCTTTCACATATCTTTATAGAAGCAGCCCTCAATGGTAATTGGGACTGGCTAGAATGGCACTAGGTGTCACAACGTCACGTGTCCACACTGATTTGTGACCGCAGTTGCAGCAACCCAGTAAATCACTGTTAGGTGAATCTCTTGCCGTGTCTCATGGTTACATGACCTGCTGGCTTTCCCATTAACTTTGCTTGTTAGAAGATCGCAAATGGTTTTCATGTGACTATGGGATGCAATGCGAATGCAGTCGGTTGCCAAACACCTAAATTGCAACCTCATGATTGCGGGGATGCTGCAATGGTCTTAACAAGAGCACGTTGTAAGTCCTCATTCAGCACTGCTGTAACTTCGAAAGTTTGCTGAAGGAGTAGTTGTTGAACTAGGACTTCGCTGCTGGCTTCCAACAAGTAAAGTCAATCGGAAAGCCAGCAGATTTCAAATGGTGATCTCATGACTGAGGGATGTTTTTGACTGCGCAGAAATTGCTAGCAATGGGAGCTTGGATTGCTGGAACTGCCATTGTAAGTTGTCATGGTCATATGATGTCACACATTATGATTGGAGATTCCAATCTCAGTTATCATTGGAAGTGAGGCCTACCTGTAATTGTAGAAAACTAATTTTTTTTAAAAAATACAACTCAATAAACCAGCATAATTTGAACTATCAAGAACAGATTTAAGATTTGTAAATGACCAGATGTCATCCCCTAATGCTCTGAATTGTCTATCTTTAGTCTTTTTAAACTTTATTGAAAACCCACTAATGAATAATAATCACACTTATCAAATGGAAACCCTTAAGATTACATATTCCTGTATTTTTTGATATTGTAGGAAGAGAGCCATCTTAATTTACATTGGCAAAAAAGTCCGGTAGCACGTTTTTCAACTAATAAATGTTACTTAATTGTAATTTGTTGAATATTTTTGACTAATACCTTTACATCGATGTACCATAATGCAGTATATGGTAATTCCATTTTTTATTGTTAGCTGCCAAGTTCACTCTGACTGACCAAGTTCGTCTTGCACTCATATTTAAAAATGTGGGACTGTTTGTCTATAAAATTAAAACAACAAATTGGGGGGGGGGAATCTGTAATGAAAAGTAGTTCATGTCAATTGTGGTTCCCTTATATTTTTTCTAAGATTATACAAATTTAATTTTGAATATAAATACTAAATATGGATACCTAGTTTGTAAAATGTTTATCACATGTCTACACATGTAAATAGATAACGTTTGCATTAATTTTTTTCTTTGTGGGCTTTAGCTGATAGATAGTAGTACAGTATCAGGTTGAACTTGTTTAGACTTGGAAGTTACGTAGGTGGGAGAATCTCCAGGGAATTTTACAGCTGTAGACTAGGCTAAGAAGTCCAAAGATATCACCAAAGATAATGGCAAACAGCTCCTGAATTACTGCCAAGAAATCTGCAAGGCTATGTTCAGGAAGTCACCAGGAATTGAACTGGACTGAAGAGAAACTTTATTTTGTGTGGTGTGGGTGTGTGAGTGAGAGAGAGACAGAGACAAAACAACAGATTTTTGCATGTTATATTTTTGTAAACTCAGAGTTAGGGTTAAGCATATAGGTAGTCCTCAATTTATGACCATAATTGAGCCCAAAATTTATGTGGTTAAGTGGGAAATTTGTTAAGTGAATTTTGCTCCCTTTTACGACCTTTCCTGCCACAGTGGTTAAGTGAATCACTACAGTTGTTAAAATTAGTAACTGTTGTTAAGTGACTCTGTTTTCCCCATTGACTTGTCAGAAGGTCACAAAAGGGCATCACAACCGTCAGGTCAGTTGCCAAGCATATGAATTTTGATCCCATGACCACGGGAATGCTACAGTGGTCATCGGTGTGAAAAACGATCATAAGTCCCTTTTTCCGGTGCTGTGGTAACTTCGAACAGTCTTTAAACGAACTGTTGTAAATCGAGGACTATATGCATTGTAAGTCATGCCTCATCTGCGAAGTATAGAATAGAATAGAATTCTTTATTGGCCAAGTGTGATTGGACATACAAGGAATTTGTCTTCAGTGCATAAACTCTTGTGTACATAAAAGCTATAAGTGATAAATCGTAATCATAGTCATCATAAAAATACATTCATCAAATCATAAGATACAACACTTAGTGATAGTCATAGGATACTAAAAAAGCAATCAACATAAATCATACTAGGAAACTAAAACAATGTAAATCGTAAAGATACAAGCAACAAAGTTATAGTCATAAGTAGAAAAGGAGATGGGCAATAGGAAAGATGAGAATAATGATAGCAATACAGCCTAAATAAATAATTTGACAGTGTTGTGGGAATTAGTTGTTTAGCAGGGGGGGCGGGGGGAACTGTCCTTATGTCTAGTTGTTTTGGTGTGCAGTGCCCTATAGCGTCGTTTTGAGGGTAGAACTTGAAACAATTTATGTCCAGGATATGAGGGGTCTGTAGATATGCATATAATCCTAGTATTTTTTTAAAAAAAAACACCTATTCAGGTATCCAATCTGTTCCATTTTTTTTCTCCTCAAATCACGGCAGCCCGTTATTGGTTTTCAGTTTTCCTTCACGCACAATAGCCCAGATGTATATAGGCTGTTGACCTCAAAGATACTTCGTGCTTGTGCTGAAGCACCCGCGTTATCTAAGCACCAGCCCGACGCCTCGTCTGAACATCTCCAAGGCGACCTTTCCTCTGAATAAATCTATCAACCGGAGCTTGCGGGCGTCACGTGTCTTTCCCACGGTAGGCAGGGCTGCCCCGGCCAGGAAGGGAAGGCAGATTTCTATGTGTAGTCTCGCTTTTAGATTTGGGTAGGGACGGAAGCGGAGGTACAGGACGGGCAAGCTGAGGATGCATGGCGGCAGACTCGAGGGTCGAAAGCGCCGGGGACTTGCTAGCTGCAGCCCACCAGCACTTCGAAGCGCGGCAGCATGAGAGGGCGGAGGAGCTCTACAGCCGATACATCCATCACTGCGCATGCTCCGTCGTGAGGTGATTCCGTGCTGGGATAACACGCGGCTCTGGGATCCCAAGGCTGAGCCCGGGGGCGGGGGAGGGGGAGGGGGACACTGGGAGGCGTTTTTTTTTTTTTGCCGAGTTGCTTGTCGAGGAGTAATTGGTTGATTACAAGCCCCGGAATCGTTTTCGACTCCTAGCGACCCACGTAGATAGATCTCCATGGCGATCTATGGACTTGACCTGTTCTTTCAGGTCTACCGACAGGGTTGCAATTCGTCGTTTTGAGTGCAATAATCGAGTCCACCCAGCTTGTGGGTGGTTCCTCTTCTTCGCTTCTTTCCTTCCGTCTTTCTCAGCATCTGAGCCTTTTCCAGACAGCTGGGTCTGAAGTAGGATAATTTGGAGCCTGGTTCTTTTGCCAGAACGGCAGGGGCTTTCTATAGAAGAGAGCTGAGAAAGCCAAACAGCAATGTATGAAAAGATGGAATATGGATGAGCGAATAGAATAGAATAGAATAGAATAGAATAGAATAGAATAGAATAGAATAGAATAGAATAGAATTCTTTATTGGCCAAGTGTGATTGGACACACAAGGAATTTGTCTTTGGTGCATATGCTGTCAGTGTACATAAAAAGACAAGATACACTCGTCAAGAATCACAGGGCACAACACCCAGCGACAGTCATACAGTACAATAAGCAATCAAATCATACTAGGAAACAATATCAATATAAATCACAAGGATACAAGCAACAAAATTACTGACATGCAGTCACAAGTGTATTCTGAAACGGGAATCCTCAATTAGTGGAGATGGATGGAGATTTGGGGGGGAGGGCAGAACCAAACAGCAACCAGGTGCTGGATGTAACGCTTTTACCACAGGTGCACTCGACCCTTAGGTTGCTTGTGACCTTGGCCAGCTAATAACATGGTCCCACAAGATCAACTTTTAACATTAAGTGATTTTATGAAACTATATCATATGTTTTATATGCAGCCCAAGATGATTCCTCTTCACTCACTGTGGCCCAGGAAAGCCAAAAGGTTGAACATCCATGCTTTACAGTGTTTTACTAGCCACTGTCCCTCCGGTTGCATTCTCTCCATGGCCTCCTGGCTGGCTGAGAAATTGTAGGAAGCTTAGCTTGTGAGTGTAGGCTATACCAAACGAAGAGTCCTATGGTAGCATCTTCTCAGAGAAACAAAATTCATTTTCTTGAGTGTTAACTTTAATAGCAGTAGCAATAGCACTTAAACGTATATACCCCTTCATAGCGCTTTACAGTTTAAGCACTTTACAGAGTCAGCATATTGCCCCCAATGATCTGGGTCCTCATTTTACCAAACTGGGAAGGATGGAAGGTTGAATCAACCTCGTGCCGGTGAAAATTGAACTGCTGGCAGTCAGCAGAATTAGCCTGCAACACTGCATTCTAACCACTGCGCCATCACTTTCATACAAAGCTTTTTGGTAGGATAAAGAGTAGACTAGGTAATGGCAATGACTATAGGGTCTTTGTTAATATCTGCACTTTTTGCATTACACACAACCAAAACTCAATTTTATCCCAAGCATGTTCATATTATTCTGCACAACCTAGGATTTCTAATTTAGAGGCTGCAAAAATTTGTAAATGAAATTACAGGTAGTTGTTGACAAAATCACAATTGAACCCAACATTTCTGTTGCTAAGCAGGACAGTTGCTAAGTGAGTTTTGCTCCATTTTATGATTTTTCTTGCCACAGTTAAACGAATCACTGCAGTTGCCAAGTTAGTAAATTAAGTGAATCTGGGTTCCCCATTGACTTTGCTTGTCAGAAGTTCGCAAAAGATGGTCATATGACCCTGGGACACTGCAACTGTCATAAATATGTGCCAGTTCCAAGTGTCCAAGCTTTGATCGCCTGACTGTGGGAATGCTGCAATGGTCATGTGAAAAACAGTTACAAGTCACTTTTTTTCAATGCTTTACTAACTTTGTACAGTCACTAAACAAATGTACAGTAGGTCAAAGACTACCAGTATAATAATCTTTTTTCTTTTTCCTTTAAGCAAACATCTTTGCCATGATCTGGCAACAGCATTTAACAACAGAGGACAAATTAAATATTTCAGAGTTGAATTCTATGAAGCTATGGATGATTATACGTCAGCTATACAAGCACAGCCAAATTTTGAAATCCCTTATTATAACAGAGGATTAATATTATATAGGCTAGGTATGTTCATAGACTTTTCTTCAATATTAAGTGTCACATTATTATAATTGCTTTGTAATTGCTTTGACTATTTTCTCTTTAATAGAACTTTGTAAATATATTCCTTTCAGGAAACCTATTTCATTTTTTGAGAGATCCAGGTTAAGATTATGGGGAAGTTCTTGAGAAATTGTTCATATAAGTGTTTTATTTATGGTATACATTAAAACATTTAGATAATGCTTCCCATAAAATACCTCACAGTTTTCAATGTACATAAAAGTAACAAAAACTTTAAGTTAAAACCATTAATATAAAATACATGTTCATTAAAAGCAGATGGAAGAGAGAAAAACAGCTTTTCTCTCATATTCATACTGGAAAGGCCTGCGTGAAAATACAGGTTTTCAGGAGTGCATAATTATTGGGGATGGGAGAACAGCATTTCAAAAGGAGGCGGTTCATCTGTCCATAGTCCATGATGATAATTTGGAAATAGTGATACTGTTGTTGGTATTCCCTAGATGATTTTAATCATAATATAGATTAATAACACTGAAGTGATCTATATTACTGTAGATATCCATTGTCTTCAAGCGTAATGTTTGAGTTGTGTGAATGCACATCGATACTGACCAAATCCATCCTTTTAGAAATCGTATTGCCATTACTTGTCCTTTCCTTAAATATCAGAGTTCCATAGAATATAGTAAAGTTAGTAGCAAAACTTGCATAGCATCATGTGATTGTTTATAAAGGAGGGGGGAATGTGCCCTCTATTTTTATGGAGATGCTTTATTGAAATAAACTTAATGCAATGTTTTTGTCCAAAAACGTAAATGCCCAAGGTCTAAGAGAGTGTTTGCAAAGTGAGAAATTATAGCAATAAATTTAAAAATAAATGAAGGATAGAAATTTCCTAATGAAAAGATTTACTATTAAATATTTATTATTATACTGCAATCATGTTTAACATTTACTTCCTTCTCTTTCATAAGTACAATATTATATAGAAATTGCAATTAGCCTAACCCTAAAATTCGTATTTCATGTTCATTCCATGTCATCATGGAATCTCCTTAGATTTTAGATGTGTTAGAAGAATTGTTGCTTGGTAAACAAGTTCATGACGAGCAAAGAAATTAGTTATCTGTATTACAGAAAAGTTGTATACAAGTTGGTGAGCAGGTAAGTACTGCTTTGGAAATAAAAACACTACTATGTTAGAAAAATAACAGATGTCTATAAGAATTTGTATTTGTTCATTCTTTGACTTTGCACATATAAAACTTCTTCCATGCTTGCACAGTCATGAAGAGATTAAGATAATAATCTATATTGACTTCCGGTTTGCTGCTGGCCGCCGCCAGACGTTCCTCTGGGATCGTCAGCTTCCATTGCCTGTCAGAGCCGCCGTCACAGCGGAATGGCGGCTCGAAAAAACTCCGTTTCCAAGAGGAAACGGAGATAGAGCCGGCAGGGGTGGGTAGAACTCTCTGCAGAGTCCCAAAAGTTTTTTTTTTACTTTTGGGATGGAGCGGATGAGAAGCCCCATATCCCCTGCCGCTGCTCCGGGCTTTGGGAGACCTCTGCTTATGCAGAGCCAGGCGTCAAGAGCAAGCCTGCGAATTTAACAGAATAATTAAAGAAAAGACGAGCTGGACCCTTAATACTGAATCGCAAGTATTTTACCTTTCAAAAAATTATTTAAGAGAAAAGAGGAGAGGAAAGAGGGAAAAAGAACCTTTTAAAATGGTGTCTGCCGTGGCTGGAGAAGGGTTGAAAGGGAAAGTCCTTCCGTTTCTTATTACTACAATGTAGCGGAATAAATATCACTGGCTACATTTGTAGATAAAACCTCGCTCCTGTGTCTTCTCTTGCTGTTGATTGAAAAGAAGTTTTTTTTCTTAAGGGAAAGTCCTTCTGTTTTCTATTTTTTCTCTCTTTTTTGCTAAATCTTGTCTGTGTGGGAAATGGCATCGGGACTTACACAGCTGGACAAACGGGGGGGGGAAACTTCCCCCATTAAGAAACTGCACCAACAAATTCTAACTCTCCAGTGTCAGAAACCTGATTTTAATATAATAGAATTTCTCCTTGAAGAGATTGTAAGAAGGGATGAGATTGTGAACCAGCAATTTGAAAAATTTAAGCAGGAAATTAAAGAAATTGGTGAATTGGTGAAATCAAAGTTTGACTTTTTGAATCAAAAGATTTTAAAATCAGCTAATGGTTTATCAGACTTTCTGATTCGGGTGGATGCAAAGACTAAATTATTAGAGTCTAAAATGAAGGAAACTGAGGAGAATTTGGATGACATGACTCAAAAAATTAAAAAGGATTTGATAAACACTCAGGATAATAGCTCAGAAGACAAACCTAAAATGGAGGTTGACCAAAAGAATGATAATGAAGAAAATGTGCAACAGAGGATTGAAAGAGAAGTTTTAATGATTCAATATAATTTTACAGAATATGCAATTAGACTGAGAGGTTTGCAGGAAAATAATAGAGATGACCTAAGGAAAATATCTTCTGAAATTCTGGCTGGGATTTTAAAGGTTCAACCTGATGAAGTGTATTGCAGGATTGATAGAATTTACAGAATAAACTCCTGGTTGGCAAAGCAAAGGCAATTGCCTAGAGATGTGATCTATTTTACAGATAAAGAAATTAGGAATAATATTGTGCAGAACTCTTTTAATTCTACTTTGCAATTTCATGGAAGAAAGATTTGGATTTTTAAGGAGCTCCCGACTAAAATGCTGATGGAGAGGAAGAAATTTGGCTTTCTAGTGACTGAGTTAAAAAAAAGAAATATCCTATTCAGGTGGGACACCCCAGTTGGTTTAATATTGAGATATCAAGGAGTAAGATATCAATTGAACACTGTTGAAAAAGCGGAAGATTTTTATCAAAAAATTTTAAAAATAAATTTAACACCTTTAGGCATAATACAGGATAAGCAAAAGGAGTTGGAAACAAAAGGAAAATATCAAATTACAGAGACTGTTGCAGATAAATTGTCTTTGGATTCCCTGGATACCCCAGCTGGTCTGTCTATAAATAAGAGAGTAGTGTCATCCGACACCAAGCTGATGAACCATCAAGTCACAGACAAGTGCGCAAATCAATCAGTTGACATACAAGTGACGGAGAAGAAAGATGAGATGATAAAACTAACCCAACAAGAACAACCCATAAAGCAGAATGAAAATCAACCAGCTGATACACAATTGGTAGGCAAGAAACGAGGATGGAAATTCAACCCGCAAAAGAAAAAGAAAAGAAATAGATCTCATAGAAAAAGTAGTTTCTAAATCATGCAACAGTGAAGCCAGGGACTTTAAAAAACGAATGAATATTTGAAAAGATAGTGGAGGCGAACAATTGTTTAATACTATCCTGAGGATTGTGGCAGATCACTGCAATGCCGTGATTTTGGGATGTGAAAAGAGCCTCACTTTGTTGGATTTGAATCATTTACTCTGGATTTTTTTTTTTTTTTTTGGTAAATATAATTATTTTGAGTTATAAGGCAGGAGAGTTATGTCGGGGCATGCAGAAGATCTGGATGTTACTCAGTAGGATGATGGGAATTAACAATCCTGATTAATACCACAACTATAACTATATGGATATAATTATAATGTCACTCGGGTGGTTGTGTTTACTTTTATACAGATGCGAGGATATTTACTACTGATGGGGGCAGAAGATGATTGAAGATTTTGAACAAACTGTTGCACCAGCATGTTATTTTACCCTATTATGGGTGATGGATTTAACAATCCAGTGGAAAGACACCAAAGAAGATACTATATGGATTATAAATTTAAAGTTATTGTCTTTTTTCTTTTTACAAAATGGAATGCATATATAGATATGTGTATATCTTAGTAAAGTGGGCAGTGGATTATATTTAGAATTGTATTGCATGATTTTGTAGGAACTGAAGGGTTGAAATAGGTTAGTTTATTGATTGATTAGTTTATGAAAAAGGATCTTTAAGTCATATATTTAGGGGAGTGGAGGATTTAACAATCCAGTGGAAAGACACCAAAGAAGATATTACATGGATTATAAATTTAAAGTTATTGTCTTTTTTCTTTTTACAAAATGGAATGCATATATAGATATGTGTATATTTTAGTAAAATGGGAAGTGGATTATATTTAGAATTGTATTGTAGGATTTCAAGTCATATATTTAGGGGAGTGGAGGAATTGGATAGAATTGAATAAATGTTAAATTTGGATGTAGGGAGAAGGTCGCTTTAAAATGTATATCAATATATATAAAAGATTAAATGTTAAATAGTAATAATATACTATAAGTTTAGGGGAGGAGAAAAAGGGCAGATTATCGTAAAAATGGGAGTTATAAGAATAATATGCTAAGGGTCAGTATTCTGAGGGGGGAGTAAGGGAAAGGAAAGATATTATGTATGTAACTAGTTATGAAATAGCCTATTGTTGTGCAGAAGTCACGGGGGGATGGGTGGAGAGGGGGGGTTAGGGAAGAGGGGGGAGGAAAAAGGGGGAAAACTTGTACTTGAAAACTTTTTCAATAAAAAAAAAAGATAATAATCTATATTAAAAGAAATGTGAAATGAGATTTCACAATTCTTTTAAGTGTTAGAAAAGTATACACACTTTCAATAATCTGATCCATTTTTCAGGAAAATTGCTGGAGACAAAAAAATCAGGACTTACCTGATTTTTTTGCTATGTTTAATCAGAAATTGTGCTCTGCTCAATGGATCCTACTTTTTAGTAAATCTAAAGTGTGTTAGCCTGAATAATTTAATAAAACAGTTTGTTTTATTCTTTTTATATATAAAATAACATAAAATCATCCCTTGTTTCCCTTTCACATGCAGGATTCTTTGATGAAGCCTTGAAGGATTTCAGGAAGGTGTTAGAACTAAATCCTAAATTTGAAGATGCGTCTTTGAGTTTAAGGCAGACTCTCCTTGACAAAGAAAACAAGTTAAAAAGAGGTTATTGAAGGCCAGTCTGTAGAAGAAACAGGTTGTGAGACTGGAATATTTGGTAAAGATGTAAATTTCCTGGAAGGGGGGGGGGGGGTAAGGGTGTTACTTCTCAGTTTTGAATAGATCAATTTCCGTGCAAAGTAATACTTAAAATATCAAACACTTGGCATGACTATTTACAGCACTTCAATTACATGAAGGTTTATTTTATTCTGTAAAGTAGTTTGATCTCATGTATACTGGCAAGGTATATAAAACAAATTTCCTTGATAACCAGCTACCTCATTAGAATAATATTACACTGCATTAATAAGCAATATCAAAGATATGAATTAGTGCAGAACTTCTACATATTAACATTGATGATTCCCCATAATGC
This sequence comes from Arizona elegans, assembly GCA_022577455.1. Lineage (NCBI taxonomy): Eukaryota > Metazoa > Chordata > Lepidosauria > Squamata > Colubridae > Arizona > Arizona elegans. The sequence goes on from JAKOOJ010000001.1 coordinate 192,798,167, forward strand.
CTAGTAATATTGATTGGTTTCAAAAATATATTACTTTAATAAGCAAATAGATTTGTTACACAATATATCAAGCTTTGGTTATTTCTGCTCTCACAGAACACCAATTACAGATTGGTGTTCTCATTGTGTTCTCATTACTGAAATTAGGCTGAGAGATGATGAATTATGTAATATGTGCACACCCAACTCTAAATGTGAGGTCTTATATCTAGTGCAATGAAATATATTTATTTGTGTAATCCCAATACTTCAATTAAAAATTAAACTCTTTTTTTACCTTGTAGTAGCAGATTTTAAATCTCAAATATGACTGACTCAAAAATTTGTATCTTCTGTTTTTAATTCATGAAGCTTTTATTAATAAGAAGTTAGCATGTAACATATTTTAACAATCCCAAGTAAAGCTGACCATGGTAACTGCATGGTTATACCTGTAGGAAAGAAAAAAACAATATATAGTTAGTTCATTATAGATGCCAGTGCTTGTAAGGTAAATAAATGGATGCCCTATATGTTTGTCCTTGTACAAGTTTTATTCTCCCAAACTCAGTGATTAATGTATGGCTATACAGATTGCTTAATCAACAGTTTGCAACTCTTAGCTCAGACTTCTGTTTCAAGATAAGTACTGACCTTCAAATGCTACTTGTAAACTAGTGGCTTAAAACTTTACCAGAGCTAGCAATCATTTTAAAGGAAGCTCTCAGCAAGATATCCTCTACCTCCCCATTTCCCGAGGGAACCTCCTTGGGTATTAGTAAGAATAGGGCTGAGAAGTACAAGTATAATTGAGAAGTAATTATGGATATAAGGAAGGTTCTACCACATCAGTAAGAGTTGCACAGAATGCCAAAACATTCAGGAGTGGCCTTTGACTAGGTTACTCCCTGAAACCTCATTTTCTGGTACTCCAAATTAAAGCATGGGATACCAAAGGGATTACAATTCCAGGCCATTCTCCTGTGAAGTTTAGCCCTTCATTTGATAAGCATTTAAATAGATTCTTTAAGTTGTTCTTGAATGAATCCTTTGACTGAATAATAGTTCACTGAACAGAAGAGGAAATAGCAGCTTGATCTTGTATTAAAAGGGTTTTGTTTATGTCACTGTCTTTATGTGGGACACTATTAAGGCATTTCCTAACCTAAAATCTTATTATTGCATTGCTTCATATAAAAAGAAACAATAATTGACAAATTATATTTGTAGAGGAGAAAATTGAATATTTTTATGCACTATCATTTCCTCACTGACATTATTCTATGGATTCTATTAAATATGTACTTAATATTTGAAGTTTCCAACACTGATTTAAAAAAAAAACTATAGAAAACAATTATATATTGTACATAATATAGTGTGAAATATATTTTAACACTCTCAAATACCTATTACACATTACTGTAAGGAAATGATACTGGGAAATACAGAAATGATATAATAGCAGTTTTTCACAAACCAAAGATGGGTTTAAGACAAAGGGAGTTATACTAAATTTATCAACAGGTTAGATTACTAATTTTATATAATTTTTATTGCTTGATGAAATTGTTGCCTTATAAAAGCAAGGAAGACACCTAACCCTGATGATTTTTAATAGATTGGGGAAATGGTTTTTTAATCTCTTGCTTTACTAGAGGTATATAGTAAAACTGATTCAGATAAATCCTTTCCTTTTGATCTTAATTTAATTTAGTCTAGTTTTAATGGGGCAATATTGCACTTATTCCTGAACAGGATAAGGATTGCTAATTATTTTACCTATTTCCTTCAAAAACGTGGAAGCTCTGATTTTAAAAGTTACTTTGGCCATAGATTTTAGGATGTTCTTCCATCTAAGAATTCTGTGTTTTCTGACAATATCTGATTTTTAACTGATGTTATTGTTCAAACTGAGAATGTATCAATTTTAATTTCTTGGGACACAGGGTAAAACTGCTATATGATTTCTTGAAAGTGTTTGAGGTGGGATTGTGACATATTTTGGATTCCCTTCAAATTGTTAATTTTGTACTGATTTATTCAGCTCCTAAATCATGGTTTATTATTGATGCCTCTCAGGAATAACATTGCCCCACAGTTATGTGTAGAATTAAGAATATTTAAATATATCTATGATCACTGCAATATTATTCTACACAATTACATCAATGATGATAGTCTCGTCCAGCAATCTTGATTCCACTAGCATTCACCTCAATTTTTATAATTATTTTCAGCCCTGAAACCTACCTTATTTCTTGTGATGTCAAACTCTTCAAATTGCTCAGGCTGAAGGATAAAGACTGGTCCAGTTACTACATAACCATGATGGTTAGGGTAAATTTCAGAATACTGATCTAAAACATAGTAAGAAATATTGGTTAAGTATCCATTGAATAAACAGGTACCAAATAGGAACTTAAAATATACAATGAACTCACTATGTATTAGTAACCACTCTATTAATGGGTGGCATCTCTCCAACTTTCATTGGAAAACTTACCAATTATTGTTCCATGAGGGCATAGTTTACAAGGAAGTCCGCTACTAGGCACACGGAGGCAAGTGCCAATTGTTGCTGTGCAGTGCAAATATATCTAAATAAGGATTAAAAAGATATATAAGGAACAGAACCTTTGTCAGAAGTCCTATAATATTATGTGAATAAATCCCAAAATTTAGCAAGCTGAACTCCAGTCTCTCTTACATTCTGTGTAACTGACACATTAAGAAATACCTTCAAAATGAAAAGTTAGAATAGCTTGGATTTTAACCTCATTTTTCTCTAAATCTATAGAGTAGCAATGGATGAAATGCCAGCATTTTACCACTTAAAAGCAAAAGAGATGGTGACATCCTTAGCACATAGATGATCAGAGGAAGATATTATAGTTAGACATTTGCATATGGTGTTAAACTAGGATTTAGTATTTGGCTTCAGTTGTATGAATCTAGAGTGATCTTTTTTAAAAAAAAATAGGTCTAACTTCATCATTTTCACGTTTTTAATTGAACATTAGTAATTTATTTGCACCATACATAATCGTTTCCACTTGTTTTTAATTAACATTTAAGATTGCTTAGTGTCTATAAAAGGAAACAGTTTGATTTCTTCCATAGATATTTTAACTTAATGACCACTGCAAACTGATTCATGTGATTTGGTCCGTGTTTTATACAGTTAGATCAGTAGTACCTGTTGTGTATGTAGATTTTGAGCGGGCAGTTTGAATTAACTGACAGTCAGCTGATTGGCTGACCACCACAGCTGCAAGGTATATAAAGGGAGCTGTTTCCCCTGATCAGTCGCTGGATTCTCACCCTACAATAAAGAGCTGTTGTCACTCAATGTCTGGCTTGCTGAGTCCTCATTCACCCAAATTAACATTGGCGACGAAGGTGGGATTTTGAGGCCAGAAGCCACGGAAAGAACTGAAGCCATGAGCCGACGAGAGAGCTGCAAACCCGAATCCAGCCAGGTGAGCGAGCGGAGTACTTGGAGAATCTACCAACGATGTCTGCCTATGTACCACCAGTGCCTTTCAACCCACGGAAGAGAAGTGGGGATCCTACATGTCCCGCTTCGAATGCTTCCTGGTGGTCAGCGACCTACAGAGCTACCCGACATACGGAAGAAGGCCCTGTTCCTGAGCCATTGTGGACCCAAGGTGTTCGATATGGCCAAGGCCCTGTCAGAACCGAACTCAGTCCACACCATCTCGTGGCAAACGCTTCAGACACTGCTGAAGGACCACTGTGCCCCAACGTCATCGAAGTATGTGCAGCGTTTCGACTTCCGGCAATGGCTGCAACACGAGGGAGAATCGATCAGTGAGTATGTCGCTGCCCTGTGCAAGGCCGCAAACCAGTGTGAGTATTGAGACCTCAATGAGATGCTGCTAGAGCAACTAATCTGCAGAGTGAGAGATATTCGCTTGCAGAGAAGGTTGCTCGTGAAGACAAATCTCACGCTACACATCGCACTGGATGAGGCGAGGGCTCACGAATCTTCCTCCAAGGCAGCCGAGAGACTACAAGGGTCGGCGCAGAGCAGAACAACACAGAAATCTGCCCTGGTTCACCAGGAAACTGTAGGCATGGGGAGCGAGGAAGAGTCGGACGAGGAGATCTGCTGGACCGAACAGGACCAGCGAGGCCATCGAGATCCCTGTGCCAGTTGTGGGGGACCTCATCCATGCCAGACCTGCAAGTTCCAGGACACAATTTGCCGGCAATGCGAGCGGAAGAGGCACATCGCTAGAGCCTGCAGAGCCAAGCAGAACCCCCAGTACAAGCCGCGGAGCAACGCTAGCAATCAGAGACGGCGCAGCGGACAAGAACCAATCCGAAGGGCGGTTACAGGAAGAGCGCGAAATCCAAGGATCTTGAGGCCTGCACCATTCGAATTGGCCGGACCTGCACATCCCCCAGGGATTAGACCTACACGACGGTCTACATTGAGGGGCATGAGTGCGTAATGGAGATTGACACCGGATCCCCAATTACCATCATGTCCTGGGACAAGCTGAAGAAGGCCGTCCCCAGCATCCAGGGACGGCAACTACGGCACCAGTGGCTGGGACTGCGCGATTACCAGGGGAACCGCATCCCTGTGGAAGGAATCGGCGAGTTCCAGATGGAATACAGGGAATTCCAGGAGAAGTTTCCCCTAACCATGGTCAGCGGAAAGCTCCCAAGCCTCCTGGGCATGGACTGGTTCAGAGCCCTGGGCATGGGATTCATGGAGTCCGCAACATGCGAAGCACCCTGAAGGATGACCTGATGCAGGAGCTCCAGGACGTGTTCGACAAGCAGCTCAGCAAGTATGTGGGGACCCCTATTTCATTCAACCTCGACTCCAATATTACCCCCATTCGGCTGAAACAGGAGGGTCCCTTTCGCCCTAAAGCCCAAGATCGATGTGGAACTGGACAAATTAATCAAGCAGGGGGTGTTAGTGCCAGTTGATCATGCCCGATGGGAGACCCCAATTGTGACTCCTATTAAGCCAGACGGGTCTGTGCACATCTGCGCAGACTATAAGTGTACGATCAATAAGGCCCTGCAACAGAGTACTTACCCGGTTCCGATCATACACCATCTGCTGCATTCCCTAGGGCCAGGCAAGATCTTTGCTAAACTCGATCTTGTGCAGGTGTATCAGCAGTTGCCAGTAGATGGCGCTACCACAGAGGCACAGACTATAGTAATACATAGAGGTGCCTTCAAGTGTACCAGACTCCAATTCAGAGTCAGCATAGCCCCAGGACTGTTCCAGAGCACCATGGAGCGATTGTTACAGGGGATCTCCGGGGTGGTCCCGTATTTTGATGACGTGCTCGTCACCGCAGAAGACGAACAGCAACTAGGGGAGAGGCTGAGACACGTACTAGAGAAATTCAGAAGTGCAGGACTCAGGGTCAAACACAACAAGTGCATGATCGCAGTCCCTTCTGTGGAGTTCTTGGGGTGTCGGGTAGACGGGACCGGCATACACCCTACCGAGAGCAAGATGGGCGATCCAAGAGGCCCCCACCCCCAAAGACAAGGCGGAACTACAAGCGTTCCTGGGACTATTGAACTTTTACACAATTTTTCTAAGGGACAAGGCAACAGTAGCGGAGCCCCTGCACCGACTGTTGGCCAAAAAGTCCAAATGGGTTTGGGAGAAGGCTGAGGCTACCGTGTTTGCTGCTGTAAAGAAACTCCTGTCAGCCGAGAGATTTCTAATTCAGTAAAACTCTACGCTTCCACTAGTGCTAGTCTGTGATGTGTCCCCCTTCAGTGTGGGGGCTGTCCTGAGCCATAGACTACCGAACAGTCTAGAGGCACCCATCGCCTACTACTCCCGGACTCTTTCGAGCGCTGAATGGAACTACAGTCAACTTGACAAGGAGGCCCTGGCAGCGGTCTCAGGAGTCAAGAAGTTCCACGAATACCTGTTCGGCAGAGACTTCGAACTCATCACAGACCATCGCCCCCTCCTGGGTCTCATCGCAGGGGACCGACCCACACCGGCAGCCCTGTCTCCCAGGATGACACACTGGGCCATCTTCCTGGCAGCCTACTCCTATCGCCTGGTACATCGACCAGGGGTGAGCATGAGCAATGCCGACGCCCTCAGCCATTGCCTGTTACCGGACAGGATAGAGGACCCCACACCCAGAGTTCCAGTCCTGCTGATTGACGTCTTGGACTTGGGGCCCATCACTTCAGCAGAGGTGGTGAGGACTTCAACCAGAGACCATGTGATTAGGAAAGTCACGAGTTGGGTCACGAGGGGGTGGCCGGAAAAGACTGAGGGCGGGGAATTCAAACATTTCGCTAACAAAAAGGGCGAACTGACTATGCAAGGGGGTTGTCTATTGTGGGGCGATCGGGTCATTATTCCCTTGTGCCTAAGGGAAAAGGTTTTGAATCTGTTGCATGAGGGGCACCCCGGGATCGTAAGGATGAAGGGGTTAGCTAGGAGTTACGTCTGGTGGCCCCTAATGAATAAGGACATCACTGAGTGGATAGGGAAGTGCCAGCCCTGCCAGAAGTCTAGGCCAGACCCCCCCCCACAGCACCGGTCAGGGAATGGGAACTGCCCCAGGGTCCCTGGTCCAGGATCCATACAGATTTCGCTGGCCCATTCCATGGGCAGGTATTCATGGTCATTGTGGACGCTTTCTCAAAGTGGTTGGAGATCAGACTCATGAAAACCACTACCACCGACGCCATCATTAGAGAGCTAAGGCAATTGTTCGCCACCCATGGCCTACCGGACACCTTAGTCTCAGACAACGGGCCCCAGTTCACGACCATGCAGTTTGAGGGGTACTTAGCAGAGTTGGGGGTCAGACATGTACTATTAGCCCCGTTTCATCTGGCTAGCAATGGATTGGCAGAGAGATTTGCGAGAACAGTTAAGGAAGCTATCTCACACCTAGGCCCAGGGGACTGGCAGGAGCGGATAGACAAATTCTTAACCACCCAACACGCCACGCCATGCACCGCCACAGGCAGAAGCCCAGAGGAACTCTTAATAGGAAGAAAGCTCCGAGGAGTTCTAGACAGGCTACACCCCAGTTATTCCCCGGATAACTTCAGAGAAGCAGAGAAAAGGCTTAGGGAGTTTACAGTAGGGACGCCAGTGTTTGCTAGAAATTATGGGAACGGGCCTCTCTGGGAAACCAGAACAATCACGGAGGTCACCAGGCCCAAGTCTTATAGGGTAGACATGGGAGATGGGAGGATTTGGCGGCGGGACATTGATCAATTATGGAAGCGTTTAACCGCTGACACTGAAGACACCATCGACGATCCAGTCCCTAACTACCAACCAAACTCCAGACCTAACTCAAGCCCGAGTCAAGCAGAGAACTTAGCTGTCGGCCCTGAGATCCAGCGCCGCCCCATCGTAGAAGATCAATCAGCCGAAGAAGTCGTCGCCCACAACGAATTCTCGGAGGTTCCATTGGCGGAGCAGGGAGAAACAGGGAGTTCCTCCGACCTGCTCGACCCCACACCTCCGACTGAACTGTGCAGGTCAACTAGGGTGCGGACACGCCCTGGTCACCTGAGGGACTACGTATGCTAATGTCCACCCCAAGTGACTTCTGGGAGGGGATGAGTGTTGTGTATGTAGATTTTGGGCGGGCAGTTTGAATTAACTGACCATCAGCTGATTGGCTGACCACCACAGCTGCAAGATATATAAAGGGAGCTGTTTCCCCTGGTCAGTCGCTGGGTTCTCACTCTACAATAAAGAGCTGTTGTCACTCAATGCCTGGCTTGCTGAGTCCTCATTCACCCAATTTAACAGTACCTCTGTCAGAGGAAGAGTCAGATTCTGTATCTTCAATCTTTTGAAGTGATTAGGATATTTTATTGGATTGCTTGTGGTTACTGGAGAGAAGATCACAGATCCATAGCTTTTGTTTTCACATCTATTTGGTAGGATGAGAAAATCCCCATTGTTAGACTATAGATTTAATCTAAATAATTACAAATAATTCTGGAGTGTTACTTGCCCATCTACAATAAAGTTCCAGTGAGGAATGCTGTTGATTTCTTCAGATTGTGTCATCCAGCAGTTTTCCAAAAATAGCTCAACATTAGGGGCTTCATCTTTTAATTCTACTTCAAAAAATAGAGGTTCCCACGAACTCTTGAAAACTAATGAATGAGATTTATAGGCTTCTGTGAATGATTCATCTGGTATGAAGAAAAAAAAGAAGGCAGTGATTGATTTTTGAAACAATACATAATTTTAGGCTTATGATTTTCATGTTTAGAAGAATCTTACCTTTGAATATATTTGACTGGATATTTAGAACTTGTCTTGTCCTTATAAGGCCTGTGGGACAAATTATAATGGCTGTCATGACTGCAGACAGATATTCATAAAGTTGCACATTTAAAAAAATTACCTACCTTCGCTATTAGGCCAAGACATCATTGTACCTGAACCAAAAGGTAAAGTTCTGGATGAGGAACCATACAACACAGCACTTTGCATCAAGGTGTCTTTGATTGGATAGTAGCACAAGATAGTCAGTCTGCAATAAAAATATATTTTAAATTCCTAAACTTAAAATGAAATCAGCTGTGACTGAGTTAAGTTTTACCTGTATCCTGGATCTCTTGTGATAATTGGTCGATTCTGTATTGGAAGAGTTTCTTTTTCGAAGGATATTTCATTTTCATAAATAAGGTGTTCATCATTAAACTGTATCAGAGAAAAAAACATTATCAAATACTTGATGAAAAGATCGCCTCTGGTTTTTTTATTCTGGGCAGCTTTTTCTCAGTTCCTTACCATTAAGGAAGTGCCACAAGTAGAAACTTGAAATTGAAATAAAGCTTGGTTCTTTGTATATTCTCGAGGCTTACAAATCTTATCCTTCAGTCTTGTTTTGCCCATGTCAATGGATGGAACTGTCTTCATGTGAGCCAATACAGTTACAGTTCCATTAGGATAGCACACTGAAAAAAATAAGAGGCAGTGAATTAGATCACAAAACATCTCCCTCAAAGAGACTATTCTCCGCTAAAAATAGACCTTACCTATGAATTCTGAGGACTGAAAATTACATCTAACAGAAAAGGTATTCAGCGTCTCTAGAGTGGCCATTTTCTTCAAGTCCAGATCAAATCTAGCTTGGATTCTCTCAAAGGACACTTCCTTAAAAAAAATAAAAATAGACAAGCATATTTTAAGGATATTGTTTGTTTTGAAATTGTTTAATTGAAATTGCTTTGTTTTGAAATTACTAAATGACAACATATTTTAGAAAGATGTGGGCAGAGTTTTCTTGGATGAGGGCTGCATTTCATTTCATTTATTTCACTTTAGGGGAAAACAAGGTGCTTGTCCAGGAATGCAGTGATGTTATTGGGAGTTGGCCAGCATACAAATTTGAAAAATGAAAAGAATGTAACTGGCTAGATGGACAGACACTATTTGGCTTTGGGGAGGAAAAGCCAGAGGATTTAAAGACAGAAATAAATAAACACAGTAGCACTAGCATTTAGACTTATATACCACTTCACAGTGCTTTATAGCCCTCTCTAAGTGGTTCACAGTGTCAGCATATTGCCCCCAACAATCTGAATCCTCATTTTACAGATCATGGAAGGATGAAGGCCAAATCAACATTGAGCCTGGTGAGATTCAAACTGCCAAACTGCAGTCAGCTGGCAGTCAGCAGAAGTAGCCTGCAGTACTGCATTCTAACCACTGTGCCACTGTGCCTCAAATGTTGCTTTGTAGTGGCTTAACACTACATTTCTACTCTTAGTTTTTGCTAAAGTGGCCTAAAGCTCTCCCTTCCCTGAATTCAGGCACAGCTATTTCTATGGGAAGTGAATGGTCATTTTCTGTATTCTTCTTAGCTTGTGGCATCAATTTGTGTTGTGGTTTTAAAGAATTCATTCAACTTGGCTGCCAAGTTATGAGGACACTTCCATTAATGGGAAAGAATGCTTAAAATACCAACCCCTATATATGTGCACGGTGTTTTTCACTAAAATTTATTAAATGCAAATTAACATAAATATAACTAACAGAAACCCTTATAATCAATTATTTTTTTTCTGCAATTGTATGACACTAGAAATATCATAGTCAGTTCTTCATCTTGGCCCAGACATTTACTTAAAAAAACCTCGTGTCACTCAGTACAGGAGGAAAAAAAAAGAGTGACTTTCAATATCTATCGATCTATCGAACTATCGATCTATCTATCTAATCAATCAGTGGGCACGTTAAGAGAACCAAATCTATTAAATTGACCAGGGTTAATATACAAGAATGAATGAATGTGTGAATGAATGAATGAGTGAGTGAGTGCGTGAATGAATGAATGAATGAATGAATGAATGAATGAATGAATGAATTCAAGCTGGACTCATGACTTCATGGACACGTCCATGGAGTTTTCTTGGTAACAGCACAGAAGTTATTTCATTTTTCCTTCTAGGATTTTTTTATTTCTACTTTCCTGGAATTTCCTGATAGCTTCCTGTCCCAATGCTGACCATGTTTAATCCTGCTTAAGTTTTTGGGTGAGCAAAGCAAGCTAGGTGCTACCAGGGCTCACTTGTAATATATACCTCATATATTATCCCAGGAGCAAAGAAAGGCACTTGCAATAGTAGATGAGTATCATTTGTAGTGATACGATATCTATTTGTATGTGCAGTGATATAATTCAAAGGACTATTGCCTATATATAGAATCCAGTATTGAAATAGGCCTGCAGTTGTAACATATAAATATATATTCTCTTTGTCACAGTATCCAATGCCTTCTGGTAATTCTGTAGAAAAAAATAAAAAATTAAGTCACATTAAAATAACCTCTACAAATGTCCCTTTAACAGATTTTCTTTTAAAATTAAGTGTTAAAAATATGGTTGTACTATATTTTATAACTGGTAAGCTGATAAAAGTTTTGAATAATTTGGTTTTTAGCTAATAGCTTAGTTCATGATCAAACTCTCCATTGCACTGAGACAAGAGGCACCGTGGTTGTTAAAGAACCAGAGGCAAAATGAAGACATCCACATAGAAAGTTAGAAGTAGGCTGAATATTGTAGTTCCGAGTTTGATAGATCGTAGTACTAGAGACCCTTATTATAGTTTGAACATTTTGCCCAAACGTTGCAATTAAATTGCTATTTGCTTGTCATTTCAAAACAAAACAAAGCTTAGGCAATCTTTTTCATGTTCTCATTTAAACAGTCTCCATACAGACTTCATTGCTCCCAATGGTTTAATTCTTGAAATAGCCTTCTGTCCATTATGGCTAAAAGTTAAGCCAACTATCTAAAAAGCCACTGATGGGTCAATACTATCAGTCAACTTACGGACATCTGCCATTATACATTCGACGTCTGCAGGATGATGATACAGCTTCTCTTCAGGACCCACGGTCAGAGTGTAGATTACTTGGAGGTGATATCGAGTTTCATTTATGTTCATATACTTAAAACAACAAATTTAAACCATGAAATCCAACAACATTTGGCAACATCCTTTTAACAGAAACCATGTTTAGGACACAACCTGTTAATTACCCAGGCTTGTCCTCTAATCTTTACACATGCTCCTAACTAGGGTTATGTGGCTAATGGGATAAAATACAGATTTTCTCTTCCTAAATATTTTTATTCAGGAATGGGAATGTCTAGCAGATCTGCTTTTGATGTGATTATAAGGTTGATATTCTCATGCCCAAGCCCCCTCCAAAAGGGAAAACAAGAGGCTTCACCAGGAACTATTTGGCTCCTCTAGAAGCCACTACAAAAATGGCCATCGAGGCAATGGCCTCTAGTTAGAGGGGAAGTGTTTATCTTGCAACAAGTCAACCGGAGCCCTGCAGGGTGCCAGTCTCCTAGCCGGGTTGGGCAAATGTGGCCCTTTTACAATCTGTGGACTTCAACTCCCAGAATTCCTGAGAAAGCCAAGCTGTCTCAGGAATTCTGGGAATTGAAGTCCACAGGTTATAAAAGGGCCACATTGCCCACCCCTGTCCTAGAGGCTCCTTTTCCACACACACTAGAGCATCTGCCAAAATAGCTGGGGAAACACTACTTTCAACCAAGGCAGTTCAGTTTCAGTTGGATTGAGCAAAGGGCTAGTAACAATTATGGAGGTTACAGAGTGAGATCATGTCCTCAGCAAACTATATGGGGCATCTTTATGCTATAGCAACCAGGATGCATAGATGTGATATTAAACAGAATGGGGTTTTTAAGATTTTTTTTTCTACTTGCTAGTATCAATGTTTGTTCAGTGCTTCCTCCACTGAGGGAACACCACATACACACACTCTGACACAGTATCTTACTTCTTTTAGGACATTGGGATCATCAAAAGGCACTTCCAGTTCAAAACCTCTTGTTCCATTGGGGAAGGAAATAACCGAGATCCTGTAACCTTTTTGCTCTGCTTCCTTGAGAGAGAAAGTCATATCTCCAATTGTAAGAGTCACCAGATTGACATCAGGAAGGAAGACACCCAAGAATACATCAAATATCCGTGTTTCTGGAACTGTATCTATGTAAACAAGAAGGAATTTGTTATTGGAAAAATTATAACAAAATTATAAGCATAAGAACTTGGTTGTTCCCTGGAAATACTGTTTTTGTAATAATCTATCCTTTGAAAATAGAGCTGAATAAAGTGTTCGCTACTAATGTTCCTTCTTTTTGGAATGCATTGAAAAAGCACCCAGCTCCTCTCAGCCTATTCATTCTTTAGTACTGAAACTCAAAGGCTATAAGCACTCTATAAACTATTAAAGTCAAAATTAAACCTGTGTATTTAACTAATGGGGCAGAATGACTCAGTAGTTAAAGACGCTGAGTTTGTCAGCTGGAAAGTTGACAGTTGGAGTTCGAGAACCCAAGCACTGCATGAAAGGGTGAGCAGCTCCCATCCTTGCTCCAGCTCCTGTCCACCTAACAGTTCAAAAGCTTGCAAATGGGAGTAAATAAATAGAATAAATAAAACTTTAGTGGAAAAGTTACAGTGCTGTTCTGCTTCCCTCGGTTATAGTCATGCTCGCCACATGACTACAGAAATGTGCTTAGCAACATTGGCTCCCTCAGCTAGGAAACGGAGATGAGCACCGTCTCCTCGATTTGAATTCAACTGGAAAGGGGAAACCTTTGCCTTCATTTAACCAATTCCTTTAATTATTTTAATGGCTTTGCTAGCTTTCTAAAGGGAGACACACAACCTGTTCTTTATGGGGCAACAAACTGTATACGTTCATTAGAGTAACAACATCAGCACCTCTTCTTTAGACTGACAAGCAGACTCCTTCTGCCTGATTTTATATGTAACCACAAACACTTACTATTGATTACTATTGGTATTCGAGGCAGGAAAGGTATAGTAATTGGTTTAATCACAAGGTACTTGGTGAGCTGCCAATCACTATCTGTCCAAGAATGTTCCATCAATAGATCAATACTATAGGTCACTCCATAGACACCGTTGGATACTGTGCTCTGAGAAAAAGACAAATTAGAACTATTAAGTGGTGTTGCATATAGACATTGGTATTGTTGTAATAGGTTCACACTGTGTTCCAATATGTTACCTTATATATCACACACTTTCCCTAATAGTAGAGCTTATATTTACCTGAAGTCTGCCTCTGGGGGCTCCAATTGGGATAGTTACTCCAATGTGTGTAATGTTATGTTCCAATGTGTAGTTGAACTTCTCAGGGTTCTCTACTTTTTCCCCATTAATTCCCATTGTTACTTTAAGGGATCTGAAAGTGGATTCTTGAAGGACCAGTCTAGGGTTAATCATTGGTATAGTCCATATCAGAGAAGCATCTGTGAAGCTGGTGCCATCTGTTGATTTATAGCACTTGTCAGTTTCAAATAATTGCTAAACAAAAAATCATGACTTTGCATATTACTGCTAGCAGGCAATATTATAACATTTGTGAACCACCGTGCCAGGCTCCTTGTACACAAGCTGCCAGGATCTCATTTTAAGATTTATTATTTCAATGTACAAATGCTTTTTGGCGCACTTGCAAGTATAATTGGCAGAAAACATTGCTTGCTAGTAGGTCTTGGTTGTATGAACTTTCAGTACCCTTCCTTCCCCAAATAAGCCATGAATTTTCATGGTAGGAGGAGAAAAATACTTGCCAACTGGGCACGATACAGTTGTGTCAATCAGCAGAAGTAACCATCTTTGTCTGTACCTGGATGTGGAGCTGATTGTGCTCATTGTGACTCCATTAACCTGTGAAAAAATCATGGTAAAAGTTTTACTTGACCAGTTGGAGAATGAGATAGCTTATAACATCTCTCTTTTGGGTGGAAGCAGGAACACATTACCACTGTATTCTGAGTTTCATTTGTAAAGTATGGGGAGCGAAGGAACACTCTTGCCAGTGTATTATTGAAGCTGTAGCCTAATTTGTCAGCATCTCTTACTCCTGTTGTTTTGATCCCTGATGAAGAGTAGAACATCAAGTTCCACATTTGATACATAACTTTTTGTGCCTAGTAGAGAGAGAGAGAAAAAAAAAAATCAAAGACAATAAGAATTTTCAAACTGCAGAATGGCAAAAAGATTATTCGACAAGCACGCAAAATTCTGCATTTTCAATGAGATTTAAAAGTTGTCAGTTTTGTGAGATGGTGTAGACAAGATGCCCACTCAGAAATACTAACTCTATTGTACAGCTTTATTGTAAGGTTAGATTAATAGAATCTTGCAAGCCTGAAAGTACATCTCTTCCCACTTGCCTTTACCGTTCAAGAAGCTAGGAAGGGTCCCTTCTGAGATGTCTGCCATGCCCCCGTTGCTTCTGCAAGCTAAACCACCTCTTATCTGATCATTGTCTAATCTGCGGCTCTTCCTCCTGTCTCTCAAGGTCATTTCCACATACCATTTCAGAAATTAAAGGGACTTAGCAAGTTCTTCTTTTTAGCCCTAATATCTTGTATTAGATCCAATTTGTGACTTAATGCATTGGTACTGAAATCCCCAAAAGTCTAAGATAATTAGATGTTTAATTTCCAAATTTCCCTGTCTTTGTTCTCCAATCAATTTACAGTATCTAAAAGACAAAATCTTCTAAGAGTTCCTGTAGGAGGTGATCAGGCTTAGCCCAATGGAGGGGTCAAACATGTCATAAGTCACGAGTCCCTGCACGCCCACAAGAGATCTAAGTCCAGCCCATCTTGAATGTCTCTTTTATCTTTCCTGCATTTCCCTTAATGGTCAGTTGGCCAGATTCTTGTAGAGAGATTAAGCTTGCAATACATTTTTATACTCAATTTGAACTACCTGAATCTCTTGATTTCTTGGGTGCTTGACACTTCCTCTTTGGAAAGCAAGAACTATCTGATGGCTTTAGTATCTTCAGATAGACAGTATAATTTTAAAAGAATTATAAAGGCAAGGAGAATACTGGAAGACTTAATTAGATTTCAAAACATTGTAACACAATATTTGGAGCATTTGGTAGGCTTTATTTATAAACACCTGTTAAAATATGATTCAGAAACTGGTAAAATTAAAGACTATAGGTTTCAACTGAGACAGAATTTAGATATAATTAATATGTCACATTGAGAATTTCAATGGAATAAGTAATATTAAATTCGCATTAAATATTTAGAGAAAACTGGTATAAAAATGTTTTCCTACGGGTACTTTACTCCAAATATTGATTGCTAAAATGGAGAGTTCATTTTCTAGAAATGATTGCAAATATAATGAGCAAGTTTGATCATTTTCCATATTTGGTAGCAATGGTGTAAAACTCAACAATTTTGGGAAATGATATACAATGAAACAAATTCTAAAAGCTTTCTATTCCCATCTTTTTAAAAAATTACTAAGTTTTATACTTCCACAAGCTATACTGAAGAAGCTTTGAACATGGTAAATGCAAAGCTTTGTTTGGAAAGTATGTAAAGTTGATTCTGCAGAAAAATGGGTAATTAAATTGTGGGATTATATTGTGATGCCCACAATAAATTTGTAGTTCAAAAATAAATCTGACAATAGAATTTAAGTCAAATTGGAAGCCATTGTTGAATAATTCTACATAGGAGCTTGTGTCATATACAAAATTTGGATTTCTCTTATTAGAAAATCTTAATATTTTAACTTTCAATAATCTGCTAAATAAATAAGACCTTTCATTTTTTGTACAAAACTACTGTAATTCCCAACTATATTTCATGACATATGTTATAATTATTACTATTAGTATTTGTATATTACTCTGAGTCCCATAAGCATGGACAGCATAGAGTTTTCTATGCAACCTTGATAGTAAACTGCAGTACTCCTAATCTAATCAAAAAATGAGGGCAGGGAATACAATTTAGAAGCCTTTTAGATGAAATTAAAGGAATCAGTTTGTTTATAAATTATCTACCGATTGAGGAAGGTATTTAATTAAATAATTTTCCTACTGTACCTCTGGTAGTGCCGACATCAATTCAGCATCTGAAATTCCCGGGACATCAGTCTTCACTGACACCTTGAAATGGAATGAGGCATTTTCAATATAGAATCCAACAGTTATTACAAAATCCAAACTTGTTCTAATTCTTGTGGTTTTAGAGAAATTAAAATGAGGAATATTTTCCTATTCATATTTAAGTAGAAAGACAATAATACCTATCTGCCCAATCATTCGATATAAGACTATCGCTAGCAAAACCAGAGCCAGGGAATCATTGTCACAGCGACATTTTGTTTTCAACAAATTGCCTATACTCTTAATGGGCATATGACCCAGGTCTTACCTCCATGTAATTCTCTTCACACAGAATTTCCCTTGGAGCCCATGAGAAATAGGAGCAGTGCATGGGATGCTGGTAAACTGTAGCTGCCTTCAGATCTTCAAATAACGATACTTTGATATTTACAGTAAGAGAGAACTGTTCATCTTTCTGCAATCATTGAAAAAACATCTATTGTCACTGGTGGGAGTACCGTATTTAACAATGGGGAATGCTTCCTGTCACAAAGTTCTTGAGAAAGCTAGCATTTAGATCAGGAGTATCCAACATTGGCAACTTTATGACCTTGGATTTCAACTCCCATCCTGGCTAGGGAATTCTGAGAGTTGAAGTCCACAGATCTTAATGTTGTCAAGGTTGGATACTCCTGATTTATTTATAGGCTTATTAGCTTGTACCCATCTAATTACCTTATTAATAAGATAATAAAGTTGGGGGGGAAAATATCCCTCATATTGCAGCCTCCCCCCCCTTCAAATCTATGGGACTGCTCAAAAAATTCTAGGACTGAAATATAAAAGGGAAATTCTGTTGTATGAATAGTAGTTTACTCTAGCTAGTTGGACTGAACCCACTGCATTTTAGATTGCTTTGGTTATTGTAGTCTGCCTCTTCATGCATGAGGGGACTGATATGCAACCTTTAAACAAATTTGTCACAATCAGCAGATACTGATCCTCCACTGTAGCACAATGCTTTGTGTTCTCTTGCAAAATGCGTCTAACAATGGCTTTTTTAAAGCATGTTTTCAAGCCTGTGACTGTTTTCAGCTTCCCACCCCGCTTCCACTAGTAATTAAGGTGACTAAGCACAAAAATTAAAACAACTTAAAATATATTAACATCTTTTCATAAAAACAGAAACTCCCAACAGATCCTATGCAGGCCTGGCACACTTGATTCCCCCACACCCCCAGTGTATATATCACATGTAGATCAGCAAACATATCTCTAGAATGTACTGTATTTAGGATTGTTGTTTTTTTGTTGTTGTTCAATTGTGTGTGATTCTCAGAGACTGCCTGAGCAAGTTTCTTCAGGTTTCTTGGCAAGTTTTTTTTTCAAAAGTGATTTGTCCTTGAGCTGAAAGTGACTGGTTGGGTCAAGGTCACCTAACTGGCTTTGTGCCTAAGATGCAATTCAAATCCATGGTCTCCTGGATTCTAGCCTGATGCCTTAACCACTATACCCAACTGACTCTTGTCTTTGAGATAGGAATGTACAAAAATGATAAAGCTGTTAATCACATCCATAAGTTTAATTTTCCTATCTATATGTCAGTGTTGGGCTCTGATACAACAGAAGTTGTCTCTCTGCAAGATACTTGCCGTTTGACGATCCAAGGGGGCCTCATATTCTTAAAATAGCAAGAGGTAAGAAAGCCAAGAATAAAAACCACAGATGCTATGTCTCATCTTGAGTTGCAGATAACTAGTTTGGGTCTCTGCTCCATTTAACTGTATTAAATTAAATTCAGCCTCTGTGTTTCCTTTTCTAGCTCCCTTCAGTGCTAGAGATCCTGACATTGTCCATTCAAAAGCAGATATCTCAGTTTAAAGTAAGAGATTATTTTTAAAATAATTTTGTATAAAAAACAATCAAAAGAGTTGCTATTCTCTGTTTTGGTTACCATATAAGGCAAGCAGTTTCCAAAAAATAAATCTATGTTTTAAGATCACAGACCATTGCTTTCTTTATGCTTATGAAAGTGTTAGGTTTTTCTATTCGGGGGGTTACCTGAGCTCACCTCATTTATAACATGACATCCAAGGAAAGAAGCCCGGAAGATGGGGTTTCCCCACACATCCTTTGACAGAGTATAACCACAACGTGCTCCCAACATCTGGTCCACCAAAAATGGAACACCAGATGGGTCTGGAAGCATAGAAAAGAATATCTTATAGTCAAGTTAAAATAGCAGCCAGCTTAACCAACAAGACAAGAAACAGCATTTTCCCCCCAATGGATAGAAGAAAAAAATTAGTTCTCCAGATGGTACAGAACAATAAGTCTCAATATCTCCCACCCTTGATCATTATGATTCATTGGGAGATATACATTCAGGAACACCGCTCAGATTCATAGTCTTCTTATAGGTGCTTTATGGAACTTGATGAACTATGTATTTCTTAGTTTCATGACATTCTTTAAATACTGGTTTAAAATACAATGCTTATCAATATGCTCTGGTTTTATTTTTCTCTCCTAAGGTATTATAGGTAAGTCCTTGTTTAATGACCACCCATTCAGCAAATGTCAAAATTACTACTGAACAAGATTTGCAACCAGTCCTTGTAGCTGCAACCATTGCAACAACCCCACAGTCATGTGATCATGTTTTGTGTGCTTGGAAACCAACTTGCAATTACAATGTTTGCCACATCCTGTTGTCATGCGATCACCATTTGCAACCTTGTTGTGTGCTTCCAACAAGCAAAGTCAATGGAAAAGCTGGCAGAAGGTCACAAATGGCAATCATATGATATTGTATTTAACCGCATGGAATTCGCTTAGCAACCGGCAAGCAATCAGAACTGCTGCAACTGCCATTGTAGCTCAGCACAGCCATGTGATATTTTGTTTAGCAATGGAGTTGCTACTCCCAATTATTGATGGTAAGTGGGGATTTACTTTAAACACCCTTATTTCCTATTTTATTGCTGTTTGGTCACCATATAAGGCAAACATTAATCTATGTTTTAAGATCACAGATTATATTTCTATGTGTTTCACTATTCGCTACCAGTTTGGAGTTTGAACATGTTAATTCCAGAGCTCTGTAACCCCATGGCATAACTAATAATTCCTGCAATGGAGAATGATAGTAAGCATTCAGTGATGTCAATGTACAAGTCCCAGGTTTAGACTAGTGTCCCAGCATGTGACCCAAGGACATAAGTCACAGTATTTACATTAAATCTTTTCCAGCCACTTCTCCCATATTTATGACCTCAAGACACCTCTCAAATTAACATGACTGATCTATCTGAATTGGAATGCTAAGCACATTTTCACCATAACCTTCATTGCAATAAAACTTTAATGTGAAAATATTAAGTTCAAGCTCAACTTGCAAGCACAAGCAATATTCTGTTTAACATCTCAGATAGCTCACCAATTACTTCTAGCGTGAAAAACCTCTCCTGAAGAAAAGACTTGTCTAGCTTCATCCAAAATATGCTGGAGAGACAGGTACTTTCTATAAAAGCTAGAAAGGGGTTGAGGAAACTTGGTTATAAAAGTCATAATCTGGTCACAACGTTAAATTCTCCAGTTTCTAAAGTTCTAAAAAGTTGGCTAAAAGATATAGTTGCGAAAGGCCACATCCTATGTCTCAAATTCTTGACAGGATTGAATGCGGTTTCAATTGGGAACAGAGTAGAGTGCTCTTTACCAATTCTAGGGGCTGCAGACTGTTCAGGGATATGAATGATTGTACATGCAGCCCATAGTTCTCTCCTCTAGCAAAAGAGAATAGCTGGGGAAGGTCTCAGGAAAAATATAGGGGTGGGGGATGAAGATTTGCCCTTGTGTCCCTGAATATTGCCAAGTGCCTCATGCTGACTAGTATTAGCCCTGCCCCTGATTTAAATTAGGAAACCTCAGACACTATTTGGAGTTCACCAACCTGGAGAATTTACTGCTTCTTGCATCCAACCTATTTCACACTGCAGTAAAAGAAGCGTCAGCAAAATTCTACATGAGGGAAAAAAGAATGCATGTTTGTGTGTGCACACACACACATATAGTTATAGCCCAACACGCATATTCAGACACAATCTACAATCAAATAAAAGGAAAAAAGGAGAAAAAATAAAACTTTTCTGCTAAATCCACTTTACCTGCAGAACACCTTCTCTACCATCCCCATATTTTCAAAGGATCCCGGTCAAGAAAAGGACACCTCTAAATTCTTTTTAACAGCACAGCTCCTTCCTAGCACAAAACAGACAATGGCAAAGAGACAAGCTGGAGGGAAATAAAGAAAGCATTCCCTTTTATCACAAAGAAGAAAAAAGGTTTGACACATCTGTAAATTGGAGACAGGTGTTCTTGCAGCCGTTTGCTAATCATTAGAAAGAAAGGCTGCTTGCTTGAATCGCCTGTGGGCTTTTTCGACCAAAAGTCTTGGAA
The DNA here is from genome assembly GCA_022577455.1 of Arizona elegans. Taxonomy (NCBI): domain Eukaryota; kingdom Metazoa; phylum Chordata; class Lepidosauria; order Squamata; family Colubridae; genus Arizona; species Arizona elegans. The sequence continues at coordinate 192,819,069 of JAKOOJ010000001.1, forward strand.
TACTTCCTAGTGTGAAAGACCCATTGATAATCTACTCCACAATTGTAGTTTGGATCACAGATTTATTATTTTAATACAATGATTCTCTTTTCTGTCTTTCATAAAGATAATCTTTCCTATTCCTTTAACACTCCAACAAACAAAATTAAACAGTTAACATCCATCAATTAATTATCCTCTCAACCCCAAGAGCTTAATAAGTTAAATGGTTTACTCCGAAGCTACTCTTAAATGAACAGGAGCAGCTGAATAAACTGTTGCAAGTGCTTCCTCTGAGCCTTAAAGAAAGGCTGTTGGTCAGATTTCATGAAAAGTCATGTAAGAGTTAAATATGGGTGGATCAGGTGACAAGGTACCACGGTTCCCCCTTGGCCTACACAGTAGCAATTTGACAATATTGAAAGGAACAATGTGAGTTATAAGGCTTTAGTCCCTGATAAATATATAAAGGATTAGGTTTTAACACAGCTATTACAGCCTTTCTATGAACATTTATTTTGAAGTAATTTTAGTCAGAGGAAGCTTGTTCTCTGGCTTGGATTGAAATTTTATTTTCAATTTAATGATGTTCAATTTAATGATGTGGAGTTTGAATAAGCTCCACTGTATTTCTGCAAACCTAAATACACATACAAGGAGGTAAGTCTCCTATTAAGTGCCCTGTAATCTGCATCATAGTATTAAAACTGGGATGTAAATACCTATACCTTCTGCCTTTCTTCATCCAGATCTGCCTGGGGGAACTTTATTTTCTCTTTAGTGAAGCTTTACTTGGGATGGTAACACGTGGCAGTTAGGTAACATGTTGCATAGACCTTTGGCCTGATGGAGAAGATGCTATTTACAGGCCTCTGTTTGAGGAGTGAGAGAAAAGAAGCCATAGATAAATACAGTACAGTAATACAATTCTGGGTATTTTTTTTTTAATGAATGTGCTCTTATTTGCTTGGATCTTTAATGTTTATAATCATTTCACTGAACAATGCTTTTTCCTCCTAAATATAAGCTTTATGTGATAATGAAAACATTTTAAAAATGTTTTATTTTCTTACCATACCGTTTTTATTAATCCATTTTCAAATAAAACATTTTTTTAAAAAAAATGGAGAATTGCTTCATTAAAAAATAAGCTGGTGTTTTCAATGAACTGCCAGTGTTATGTATATAATCAGTACTTCTTAAATATGGGAAAGGCTTGCTTTAATCTAGAACAATATCAAACAAATAGCATGATGATGCATTTAATTGCTTAGAAGCAGCAAATAAAAATATCAGATTTATAAAGACAATATTCATCATGCAAATAATATCCACGTAGATGTTCCCTTCAAACATTTGGACTAGCTAGAAGTTATTTTGCAGTTAAAATTAAATATTAAGTTTAGTTTTTAAAGACAGCTTTTGCTATTTGGTTTTGATAGGTTATAGAATTACAATATAAATACTGTTGCTAAAAATAACTACAAGAAACCAGATTGGCTGTACATATGATCTGGGACTAATTCATCCTTTTATAGTTGATGAATAACTTTGTATAGGTCATTTAGGAACATTGTTAAATTCTGAGGAAACAATCCTTCACATGTAATTTAAACAGGGACAAAGAGTGAGATTAGGTTTTTGGCTGGCGCACTTTCTTTCCCACTAGCTGTGTTTGCTTAACATAATAAACTGAGACCAACCAGTTTATTTAGCCTTCTATAATGTGCAAATCCACCCAAGTAATTGCTACAGATAGCGATGCTTACTTCTATAGAAGTACAGAATATTCTCCCAAAGTGAAGAACAACTATGTATGATACAGGTAGTCCTCGATTTAACAGTTCATTCAGTGACCATTCGAAGTTACAATGGCACTGGAAAAAGTGAGTTATGAGCATTTTTTTACGCTTATGACCATTGGAGCATGCCCATAGTCATGTGATTTACATTCAGATGCTTGACAAGTGACTCACATTTATCATGGTGGCGGTGTCCCTGTGTCTTGTGGTCCCCTTTGTGACCTTCTGACAAGCAAATTCAATGGGGAAACCTGGTTCGCTAAACAACTGCATAACTAATTTAATAACTGCAATGATTCAACTAACAAATGTGGCAAGAAAAGCTATAAAAGGGGGCATAATTCAGTTTAAAAAATTCTCAGTTAGCAATATAAATGTTGGGCTTCATTGTGGTCATAAATCGAGGACTACCTGTATAAATTCAGATGAAGAACTTTGTTAATCTGGGGTTTTAAAAGTGGACTCACTCTATTTCCCTTTCCTGGAATGTAACTATTACAACATTTTATAGATTTGCAAGAGTGATCTTAGCCCTGGAGCCTAACTTCCTGCTTAGAGCAGAAATTTAAAAGCATTTCTAGTAGATGGCTATCTGGCCTCTATTTCAACACATTCTTTGAATGGGAACCAATTGTTTTTCTGGGAACTACTATCATTAAAATGTTCTCATTGTAAGGAGAATAAGGTTCTAACATTCAAGTGAAATTTCCCTTTCTGTATATTAAATCCACATATATTTTGCATTTTGGAATAAGATGGAAGGGGATTAATCTTCAATGTGTCTTCCTTTCAGATATTTAAAGTGCTATCATATACTAAGTCTTTTGAAGGCTAAACTTACAACTGTTGCAGGTGCTCACAGTTGGGCAACTAAATTTGGGCCACAGTGAAGAAATGTATTTTCTGTTACATGGATCCAAAAGCAAGCAATCCAGGGGCCTTCCAAGATCTGCCCAAGTTGGTAAGGTCCATGTCCAGCATAAGTAACTATGTTCAAGTGATTACTATGATCAGTTGCCATTGAATGCTTCAAGTGCTTTCAGCAGAATAGCAAAGCTGGTGCGGTGCATGTTGGGGAGAAGTGAGGAGGAAATATCCATCCATCCTACAAGCTGAGATTTATGACAATATGTTTATAAACCAGTGTGTTCCTCTTGAAGCTGGGGACTAGGAGGACACTCATGTCTTGGAATGTACTGGAAAGCTTGTGGAGCTTGGACAGGTAGTTCTTCAAATTTCACAAACTTTTGCTTGTTTTCCTCTCTAAGCTAGATATGGATCAAGTAAAGTCACTACCCAAAACCATATAAAGTTACTAAGATACCTGGAAAGGTTCTGTCACCATGGAGCTTTGAGAAGGCAAGATCAGCACATCTTTTGAATCGCAGCCCTTCCTACTTGACCACTTTGGAGCATCACATAAATCAAAGGAAGGGAAAGACAGAGGGAGGAAGAAAGAAAGAAAGGAAGGAGCGTTCACCAGAAGGGAGAGATGAACATTCTTCAGAGGTTCTTCTTTGGACTCTTTGGTCCTAATGCTAGAGGGAAAGATGGGATTTCCTACATTCCAAGCAAGCTATAGATGCTTTCCTGCCATGAGGGTTTAAGCAAAGCTTTTGAAGCATCTAAAGTGTCTATGGTTAAGCAAATCATGGCTTAGTGGAATATATAAACCAGACCATTCTGTCTAGGACATCTGCCAGGGTGAGACACAGGGATGAAATCTACTTACTTTCCCTACCAGTTCGGAAGTGCACGTGCGTCATCTTGATGTCCGATTTTAGACCTTCTGCGCATGCGTCAAAGGCTTTGATTGTATAATTATGATTGTCTTCTTGAATTTTTGATACCTGCCCTGTAAATGCCCCACATGCTGTCCCAGTCTTCCATGACACTTTAGCTAAACTACAGAGTCAACAGATGACCCTACAGGGACATTTAAGCCCAGAGTCAATATTTCTAGGACAAATCCTCCATCTCTCTGATAGATGAAGGTTTTTACTTCACAGCAAAAATCCAGGATGGCATTTGATTGTCTCACAATGTAGGTGTCCTGTAACCAGCATTGGAACAGAAATATTTGGGTCTATAGAAGATAATTAATAGAAGGACTAATCTTGCTCCAGGCAGAGATGATTCAGCCTATGGCTGAGAAAGACATTCCCATGCTAGTGGGGAAATGTCTACTTGCAGTTCTTATGCTGAAGAAAAAGAACCAGATGCTATAATTGAGAGGAATGGATCCTGTGCTAGATCCACAGTTGATCAGTCTCTTCCAGTGGGTGTCCAGGTCTTCCCTATAATTCTTCTCTACTTCTCCAACCTACAATGTCATATTTTAACCCTACATCAGGTTTGCATGCCCTCATGGATAGCGTCATTTTCCCAGAAAGATTTGCCCATGTCCCTCCTTGCTCTGACTAAGGGCTGGAGAAGGATTACCGATATTCTGTATGGGTACTACAGGCGAGAAAGTCTTGTGAATAAGCTGTCTCTAAGAAAATCAGAAAACAATATATAATGAATAAGTGAATAATATTTATTGAAACTAAAAGTATATCCATAAAATGTTAATATAAAACTAGCTCAATCCTTTTAACATATAACTTTAATTATATAGTCCTTCTGTTGTTCCATTTTAGTACAATAAGTATGTTATTTCAGTACAATGATATTTAGTGTATGCACTCCACTGGGACACAAATTAAAAGGAGTGAGGCGTCAATGTCATTATGCTGCCATCTTGACCTTTTTCAATCCCCTTCTGGATTGGTTCTGTCATTTATTATTACTACAATATCCTTTTCTCTCTATACTAATCTAGGCTCCTTCTGGAAGAAAATGACTCACTTAGCAACTCAGGAATATGCAAATTAGAATATGCAAAACTCATGAACTAGAACATGAGTTATATTTGGCTTTGATCTAACAATCCCAGCTCATAGATAATTCTTAAGAAAAATGTAGTGTCCCATAAGGAAAAATCTGAAGGTGAGATTTTAGAGCACAGGTAGGGCAGCTTATCTTTAAAGTCAGTTCTGCCTCTCCTCAACTGAGACAGAAACCATCTGCATTTACATTTCCCCAGGACTATAAAACCATCATATGCAAAACCTTGTCTTTAAGATCTTACAGCTCATCACTGCAAAGGTAGTGGATAGGCCACAGATGCCTATCAACATAAAAAGAACAGTGCTTGAAGAAAAGTGGCACATGGCAGATCCTGAGGAGCCCTAGGACATGGGGGGGGGGGGCAATCATGTCTTTCCCTAATGGTACCAGGTTGCCCTTTGCGTGGCAGCAGTGGTGTTAGGGCTGAAGTCAAGGCCTCTATTTCAGGCTAGCCTCAGAGCTACTGCCTAGTGCTACTGTTCAGGGTGACCTAGATGGGGGGGGGGGGGAATGGAGAATTGTTTCTGTTTTGTTTGGGAGCAGGGAGGGCGTGACATGCCATCAGAATCAAGTTAGGCATTTTTCTATTTTTTTGAGACACGAACCCAAAAGGTTCACTATCACTGGGTTATGGCCTGGGGTAAAGTTCCCTTTAGGCCAGATCTACAAGAATGGGTGTATTTAGTTTTTAATTAATTAATTAATTAATTTATTTTTCATATTTGTATACCGCCCTACTCCCGAAGGACTCAGGGCGGTGAACAGCCATAATAAATACAAATACATATAATTAAATCCTGGGGCTCTTGGCCACTCCTAAGAGATTGGCATCCAGGAATTCTGGCATCCAGGAACAAAGCTAGACCCAGAAGATATATAAAAAAAAACATGGTTTTCCATTTCTTTCAAGGAAATGTTTTCCATTTCACATTTCTTGAATATCACTACTGATTCTGCCTTCGAAAATGAGACAAAGCGAAGTGTGGGCTTAATAATGTTTAGAAAAAGTGCCTGATTCTTAAAAATGGCTACCAACTTTCCCCTCAAAGGACAGCCCCTAAATTGAGGGGATATGATCGGTGTTTTCCTTCAAATGCCTCATATCTAGGCCCAGAGACATGAAAGTTATCACTCATTGGAGAGCGTTTTTCAATCTTAGCAACTCTAAGATGGCCAGTTGGGGAATTTGGGGAGTTGAGGTCTACATTGCTGAGGTCTGAATGTTGCTAAGGTTGTGAAACACTGTCTTGGAAAAATGTAATAGTGCCAGAAAGGAAGATGTATTTGCTGCCATCACTATTAAACACATGAGATTTTTTTTGCCCTCCTGAGATCTTTTGTGTGATAATGTCATGACATGTATCATTGTGGTTCACTGTAGAATTATAGAGTGAGTGTTCTGTCCCTGTCTCACACACGCACACAAACAGTCAGCCAGGAGTTAATAAAACTAGCAGTCAGGAATTTCTTTGAGATAACAGCATTGGCAGCAACCCAATAGCTGCCTGCCAAAAACTTTACTCACAAAGGGAGGTTTTCCTCCTCCGTCAGATAAACCAAAATAAGTTCACAAAGCCAAAGAATTGTCAAGTCCAGTCCATAATAAATCCAAGGAAGGCATAGAAGTTCCAGAAACGCAGTATTACTTGCTAGCTGTTCAGTTTTGTCCGTCACAAAGCCTGAATGGCCACCACACCCCCTTTTATCCCCTGTAGGGTGTGATCCAGTGACTCAGCTTAATCTCTGGCATGCCTCCTTCTCTGCTGTGCGCGCTTGTCTTTCCGACGCTATCGGGGATCCAGCCAAGACTTATCTCCGTCACTGTCTAACTGCGGCTGCTCAGAAGTGCCTGGCTCCTGGCCTATCTCGTCTCCTTCGGAAGACACCTGAGGCATTGCCAGAGGGGAGGGTCCTGGAGAGGAGGCCTTGCCAACTCCTCTCCTTCACTTTCAGAGTCTTCTCCCTCCGATTAGACAGGCTCGGGTGTCGGAGTCACAACAGTGAGTCAGCTGGGGAATTCTGGGAACTGAAATCTCAAAACCAAGGTTTAGAAACATTGGCATAGACCAGTGGTGGATTGCCCCCGGTTCGCACCGGTTCTATAGAACCGGTAGTAAAACCGGTGGGAGGCTCCGCCCACCGACTCCGATGTCAAAAACGCTTCTGCGCTTGTGCAGAAGAGCGCGCGCGCGGCCCTGCTACAAACCGGGAGTAAAGGTAAGTAGAACCCACCCCTGGCCTAGATGCAAGCCAATCATTTAACCCATGATCTGAATTAAATTTTCCTGCAATGCATCCCAAGATAGTATTTGCACTTTTAATAACTGCCTCACACTGCTGGCTCATGTTTAACTCGGGATCTGATCTCGAAGCATAAAGAGCCAGACCTGGCTCCTGAGGGATGGGTGGAAGACCACCACAAGATCCCAAGGCAGTGGTGAAATTCAATTTTTTTTTACTATTGGTTCTGTGGGCGTGGCTTGGTGGGCATGGCAGGGGAAAGATACTGCAAAATCTCCATTCCCACCCCACTCCAGGGGAAGGATATTGCAAAATCTCCATTCCCACCCCTCTCTGGGGCCAGCCAGAGGTGGTATTTGCCGGTTTTCTGAACTACTTAAAATTTCCGCTACTGGTTCTCCAAACTACTCAAAATATCTGCTACTGGTTCTCCAGAACCTGTCAGAACCTGCTGGATTTCACCCCTGTCCCAAGGGTACATTTTGATTATGAAATCAAAGCAGCTCTGTCTGCCCAGGAAAATGGCTCATTATGTAAGGATGGTGTTATGGAATATGGATAGAATGTTGCAGTGCATACATTCCTGTTAGAAGGGCCCTTTAGTGGATTACATCATTCTCTGGACATCTTTTAGACCTGGACCTGAAGATGGAGGCCTAGGATTAGGATCCTTTTAAGCATTTCCTTAAGCAAGCTAGAGTCCTGAGAATGGACATAAAAGGGATATGTTCAAATAATGTAATGAAGCGGGCTCTGATAGATGACCACTAGATAACTTTCTATTCACTCTATTCTAAAAAGCAATGCATCCGGTTGGAAAAAATACAAACTCAGCCAAAATCCTTTTGGTTCCTCTAGGAGGCCTCTAAGTTGTCAGAAGAAAGGAACATTCTAATGACATACAGCTTAAAGGTTGGTTAGGTCAAGGGGATCCACATGAGTTAAAAGTTGTCTATCGTCAAAAGCTGATTTGAATCTATGCTTCAGTAACTGTTTGCAAAGAAACTCTGTAATTAGGAAACGTCAATTAAAAATGATAAATGTATATGACGATATGAATTGCTGAATTAACAGAATCCTTTGTCTAGAAGGGTATAAAACCATTGTACCTAATTTCTGTCTTTTGTTCAACGCTTCATGTACAGAGCCTTGAACCTATTGCGCAATATATAAAATCTGTCTCTGATTAATCTAAAAGTTGTGTTTGTCTTATTAAATCCACAACACAAAGGCTGTATTAATTTTTTGCCTCTTTGCCTAGCTGCATTGCAATTGCTAACTGCCAAAATCAGCTATCAAAAATCAAAATTTCTGTACATCAATATCTTGGCCAACCAAGATCCTTTTTTCCCAAACATGCTTAGCCATAAACTGCATAGAATTTATACAGTTCACAGATTAAATAGGCTTGTCTCTAAGGTCTAAGCAGAATTTATGCCATTTGTAGCACTTTGTATTGATCCTGATCTGTTGCATTGGGCATTATTTAGCTTCAAAACTTTGGAGAAGGTGGACAATCAGGCTCCCATCGTTTGAGAAACCAAAACATCCTTTCCCCATTGAGATGCCCTGAAAAGGACATTCAAAATCCCTCAGACACAAGCATATTTTGAAATAGATTAATGGACCCTCTGCAGATAGCCTCAGCATCCAGATTTCAGTTCCCAGAATTCCCCAGTTGGCTCTCTCTATAACTAGCACCCAATCCTAATTTAGACATTGAAAGATGTGCTTTCAACTGCCAAAATTCAAAGGTTGCTTTTGCACACTAGCTCACAGGAAGGCAGGAGGAGAAATGATTTTCTGGCTCCCTCTCCTGGTCAGTCACTGCAACATTGACAGCTTCTGTAATTTTCTTAATATTTGCAAAGCCTCTGTTCCCAAGAAGGCTTTGTTAAAAGTATACTTTTTTCCATACTGAGGTGGCAGTCGTGTATAAACTGCCAAGTTGGGAAGCTGCAAAATATCATGGATATTTTGGAGGTGTGAAACTCCTGGAGGCAGGTAGGTTTGGATGCTAATATTTGCTTGGAGTCAAATGAGCAAATAATAGGAGGCTAGATCCAAAGATTGCTTAGAACTGATGTTCCAGAGATGATATGCTCATGAGAGACATTATGAGGATTTCCTCTTAGAGCAGATAAGGCTGTCACTATCGGGCAACATAGAGTCTGAAGAATCAGATTTTCTGGTGTCTCTGTGTTATGCACAGATCTGTAAAACACATGTGCAAAAAATCAATGGCATTAATCCAGGGGTGAAATGCTCCTGGTTCGGACCAGATCGCCCAATCCGGTAGTGATGGCAGCGAGTAGTTCGGAGAACCGGTAGCAAAAATCCCTGCCCCCCCTCCCGCCCCGCCCAGCTGAGCTGTGCGATCATCAGAAGCTTTTTTTTTTTTTTTTTACTTTTAAAAGCATTTTTTCTACAACCTCTTTGGTCAAAGAGGTAGTAGAAAAAATGCTTTTAAAAGGTAAAAAAAAGCCTCTGACGATCACAGCCGAGCAGCACGATTGTCAGAGGCCTTTTTTTTTTACTTTGAAAAGCAATGCTTTTAAAAGTAAAAAAAAAAGATTGCGTGCCACAGCTGATCACCCCCCCCCCGCCCCCTGCACGGTTCTTCTTACCACATTCCTCCTTTTGGCGTGCACCTCACATTTGGTGTGTGGTGTGCACTGCGCATGCGCAGCCAGCGAACCAGTAGTAAACCGGTTCAAACTTCACCACTGCATTATCATTTATCTCCTGATCAGCCCTATTAATATACTTAGTTGGTGTTATTTGCATTCAGAATTTCAATACACCATGCAAAAATTGTGTATGGAAAACCAGGACAACTGTTTGGAAGCTGGAAGAGAGTGGTAGAGATTCAGACAGGTACTTTCTACATTATTCAAGATTTCTGCTGGAATGTTCCCATTCTGAAGTATGAATCTCTAGAATACCTGAACAATTAAGACCAGATCTCCCCCTTCTTCCTCAACTTCTCACTGAATCCAATAGGGGTGACTTTGCTTCTTTGATCATACTCTAGAAGATGGTTCACCCTGAGGACCTCAACAGGATTTTGGAAGCTCCAACAGCTTGTTCATCTTCTGTCTGGAGGTCTTTCTGCTAATGCAGTCACTCTTCACATATTAATTAAAAAACTTATGTTTTATCTCATGTTAAAGCATTACCATTTGATTATAACTTTTAGAGGACTCAGGTTGCACAACTCTGGATGAAGAGATTTAAGAAGGATTGGATCTAGATCCTAATCATGAAATGTCTACAGGAGAGGCTAAATACTTATTACTCCCTTAGGCAAAAAACCATTCTCCCCAACATACATGTTGCAGAATGAAAAGGAAAGAAAATTTGGTTGGTAAGAAAACACTTTCTTTCTTTTTACCATGTCCTTGGAAGTAGATGGGGGAGGGGGGCACTGTATGTATAATGTAGTTTAGCCATCAGTCATAAGACACTTGAGATATGTACCCATCCCTACACCTTGCTGATTGGGGGCTTCTTCCAAATAAAAACAGTTGAGCAAGAGTAAAGGCCCCAAAGAGTTGATATTCCTCCTAAAATTTTAAAAGGCCACCGAAATCTCATCTCTTTTGGCCACAGAGAAATAAAGCAAGACAGTTCAGCAGGATATTTGTTTTCCTGCTTTGTGACTTGTATTTCTTTTCACCCCTCTCTACCATCACTCTCCCTGCTAAACATTTGATTTGATGAGGAAATAGAATTGAAAATCTATTTCTATAAAGAATTCTTTGAGAACTATCTATTGGCAGCAGATAGAAAACTTCATTGCATAAAATATCAAAAATACAAATGCCTCCAACCAAAAGAATACTTTCCCAAAATTGGGTTTTAGAAGTGGCTCACCTCGTTAGGATTTTTTCCCCCGCCTGACATACTTTCTATCATTTCTTTCTCTTTTATAGCCCATCCCCAAAGCTTATCCCTTCCCAAGCGATGCCTCTCCAATGCACCAATTTGCCTCTGAGTGAGTCTTCTGGAGAAACAAGGGATTCCTTCAAAGAGCAATCCCTATCTGCCATGATAGAGAAGAAGATATATTTCAAATATATCTTGAGAAACTGGGGGAAACTGATGCTAGCCTCCTAACTAGATGAGCGACCATTAAAGAGTGGCCAGTAAAGCTTGAATCATTTGAAAGTGTTTCTCACTGTTCCTATGGTAACCTGGAGATTCTGAGAGAAAGGCAAAGAGAATTTTCAGAGCAGAAGCTGATGATCAAAAGTAATGTCACTGCAGAAGGCAAGGAGTGCCATCGGTGATGGATATCAAGAGTTAAACATGGAAGGAAAGAAAACATCCAGTCCTTCTCTCGATCGTTCATATTTCCCCCTACCCAATCTTCATTTTCACTTAAGCAGGAAAAATCGTTCAGTTGGGAAATAGATCTTTATTTTTATTTATTAAATTTCTATGCCACCCGTCTCACTAACACGGTTACTATGGTTGGCTTACAAGAAAAAGGGCTAAAAAAATAAAATTAAATTAAAATAATTGAATCCCTGAGGTTTTTTTTTTTAATCTCTGAGGTGAATTCTGGGAGTCCTCACATCTTAATATTGTCAAGGTTGAGATAATGAGATAGTGCTATAATGTGTGGTGAAGAAAGATGAATGAGGATAAGGAGAAGCTTAGGAGGTCTGGTTTAGTCAGTGGCCCAAATCCACGGGTTACTGGTATGGTGGTATTTCTGGACATGGGCATCTGCTTTTCTGACAGAGCACTGGAGCTCTGCTACTTTAAAGCCTGACACCCAGAAACCGGGATTACGGAAGGAGAAAAACAGTGGAAATACTGTTTATCTTTCCCTTGAATACCATCGGTCCAAGTCTTGGCGTAACAGAAAATCTGCAGGATCTCAGGTCAGGATTGTCCAATGATTAATGGCTGAAGTTTGTTCCTTCCTAAGAGGGTGGCATTGACCTCTGTGGACAGCATGGGGCATAGAATAGAATAAGGTACAAGTCTATGGAGATTCTCAGTCATCCAGGTCATGGTTGTCCCAAAGGTGCTTTTTCAAGAGGCAACTGACTTTCTGGTAAACCAGAAAGAAAAAGCACCTTTGGGACAATAAGATACAAGCAACCAGATAACTCTGAATACTTTCATTAAAATTCCCATCATATTTCCTGCTAGATTGGAAAAGGTGGATTTAAACCCTAAAGTGGAGAAATAGTGTAGAAAAGAGAAGTATTCTCTGGAATTTGGATGGGAGCCACTGAAGGAATTTCCACATATTGACTGAATGCATAGGCTAAACTATGTTTATTACAGTATGCAAGAGTTTCCACAGAACAATAAACCACAAACCATTGTTCCCAACTCCAATGGTTGGCTGCACACATTGTGCAAATGCCTAACTGTGGGAACTGTGATATATGATCCTTAGAATGAGTATTGTCTACTAAAGGCCCTCTCACTGTGAAGCACTAACTGGGTTCAGAAAGCAGCAGGAGCAACAGAAGTGTTTAGATCAATGTTTTTTAAACTTGGCAACTTTAGGATATATGGATGTCAAATCTCAGAATGTGTAGTCTGGGGGATTCTGGGAATTGGAGTCCACACATTGTAAAGTTGCCAATTTTGAAAAATACTGATTTATGTGATGTTGGAGAGCTTTAGATGTTTTGAAGGAAGTATAAACCATTTGAAAGTTTTCAACATCAATTGCTATCTTGAATAATCTGGAGATATAAAATAGATTATTTTAGCTCATCTATCAGATAAGTAAGCATAACCCACAAAGTAACCCCAATCCAAATTTTAACAGCAATATTTGGCACTAATTTAAGGTTAGCCTGTGTTTTCTTAATTGGGAGAATCAAAGGGTTCGTATGTTATGGAAACACTAAAGGGAAGTTAATTGACCCAGTGAAACAATTCCCAGTTAGTCTGAGACAGATTCAGTCTTGCACAAAGTTTAATTAATTCTATCCAGTCAGTTTTCTCATGGCAAAACCTAAACCCAGTTAAATGGCTCACCTTGCATAAAATATCTAACTCTCCAAGAAAAAGAAATCCTGGAGATTAAGAGAGTTTCTTTGTTACAGAACATTCCACCAAGGGATATAAGGCAGCACCAAATATTCATCCTAAACAGTGCCAAAGCCATACCCACTACTCCCTTGATGGACAAAAGAGATAAAGATATCATGGAGCCTTATTACTACTCTCCCTGGATAAGAGCTAATGAGATATGAAGAATTTTTGGAGGAAAGTGGATGGAAATTCCTTTTTTCCACAATTGAAAGTTTGGGTTTTTTAAATTTCATATTTCCAGACCTATAAGGATGTTGGACTTCATTGTGACTAAGAGTTGTAGGAAGAGGATTATAAAGTTTCCCTCCCCCAGTCTAATGCTGTTTGGATATCTTATCCTGGGAGTTACAGCCCTGTCTTACAGAACAGCTGGAGGGGGCACTAGGTTTGGAAAATTTGTCATAAATAATTTTACTACAGTAAAGCTACATTACATTTTATTTCTTAACATCTGGAGATTCTACTCACATTTTTATAATTAGCAAGCCCTGTCATGAATCTCCACTAGATGTCACCCTTCTCCACTTTTGAAGGAAACACTTTCCTCAGGGACACTTATTCTTATGTGAAGAAAATACTTAAATTTAAAAAAAAAAGGAAGGTTGAAGACTGAAGTCAAATTTAACTTTCTGAAGAACATTTCTGAAGCAGCATGAATGTGGAACTTTTAAAGGTAAAAGCAGACATTCTGTGCATTTTAAGAGATATTTAGAAAGCAAATCTAGGATAGCTTAATTTTCTTAGATTTTTTTTTTCCAACTACCAAGAATTTGTCATTAAATTAAAACCTAAATGTAAAATAAACCATGTTTTATACTTAAATTTTAGGAAAAAAGTAACAAACTTAAACAATAATTTAATATAAGTATTATGATGTCTTGCCTTGGGACGCGGTGGCTCAGTGGCTAAGACGCTGAGCATGTCGATCGAAAGGTCAGCAGTTCAGTGGTTCGAATCCCCAGTGGTGCGTATCGGGGTGAGCTCCTGTTACTTGTCCCAGCTTCTGCCAACCTAGCAGTTTAAAAGCATGTAAAAATGCAAGTAGAAAAATAGGGACCACCTTTGGTGGGAAGGTAACAGTGTTTCGTGTGCCTTTGGCATTTTGTCATGCCGACCACATGACCACGGAGACATCTTCGGACAGCACTGGCTCTTTGGCTTTACCTTTACCTTTACCTTTTTATGATGTCTTAGAATAGGGATATTCAGTGGTCTTCCAGTTACTAAATTGTTCAGTAACTTCAGCCAGCATGGCCAGCACAGTCTTCCTTGAAAACCTGGTAGGGCATCAGTTTCCCATTCCTAGAAACAAGAAAGCGTGACATCGTGAATTATTGCTTTATTAAGACATGGCCTCTAAATAAAGCTCCAAGTGGAATTATATAAAAATTGTCCTCTGATATTTTGTGGGATTTATTCCTCAGCAAGCCTGCATAAACATTCGATTCTTCACGGTAACCTAAGCTGCTTGTCTCTATATTGCTCCCAGTCATTTTTTAAGCCAACTTCAGATATTCTGTTCAACAGGTTGACAGCAGGGCTAGGCAGGTGTTTATTCTGGACTATGGTCACTGCAAAACCTGGTTTGTCATTCTCCTCCATCTTGCCCTTCCCATCTGTGCAGAGAAGGCAAGATTTGCTGGCTCCCTTCTGTGTGGACCAGTCTATCAGTAGCTGATTTTTTCTTTTAGGAACTATTCCCTTCTTTCTTCACCTTCTACCTTTCCTTTGCTTTTCCAGATGTTAGCACAAATAAGTGTCTTCATCCCCTTTCCACATGTCTCCTTTGACACTAACATGATGTCAACTCCACCAGATAGAGCACACCAAGAATCAACTCCACGGGAAGATTAGAACTACTTTTATTGAGAGTGGGTATACTAACAATTTTGCAAGTCTGGTTGTGCTGTACCTCCTCCTCTTTTTATACCCATTGAATTAGTGAGGCATCTGAATTACTCAGCACAATTTGTGCTGGCTTTGGACTTAACCTATTTTTTTTTTCTTCTGGTTGTTTTGATATCATATCTTCCCCAAATCTCCAAAACTTTAACCTTAGACTGTCTACTGTTGACCTCACTCCATTCCCTGGGTGAAATCTAACATTTGTTACTACCGGTTCTGTGGGCATGGCTTGGTTTGTGTGTGTGTGTGTGGGTAATGTAACTGGGTGGGCATGGCCAACTTTTTTTTTTTTTTTACTTTTAAAAGCATTTTTTCTACAACCTCTTCAGGCGAAAAGGTTGTAGAAAAAATGCTTTTAAAAGTAAAAAAAGCAGCCTCTGATGATTGTGTGGCTCAGCTGGGCATGGGGGGAGGGCACAGGGATTTTTGCTACCAATTCTCCGAACCACCTGCTGCCATCGCTACTGGATTGGGTGATCCAGTCCGAACCAGGAGCATTTCACCCCTGCTCCATTCCTAAGAGGTCTTTAAGGGGCGTGCATAAGTGCACCAGCGTGCCTACCGTCCCTGTCCTAATGTCCCCTTTTATTTGTATCCATTTCATGTATTCATAATTCTGTTTATACTTATTGTATATCTGTTATCTAATACATGCTTGACGAAATAAATAAATAAATAAAATCTGCCCTATCTGTCAAGGTCATCTTCCTTACTCTCTGCAATGGAGCCTTTATTTTTCCCCTCTTTTCTTGTGGTACTATTGTGGGTGTAATGCCACAATAATCCAACTAATATGGAACAGGTTGTTCTTTCTATTTCTCTATAGGTTCATGGAATGTTTGCAATCAGGAAGAGTGGATAGTTCAGTTTCATAGACATAAAGTAGCATCATTCCTAGACTGCATCTTAAATATGTGAAAAACAATGAAAGAATGGGGAACTTTGTAGTGTTGTGGGCAGGCAGTGGGATACTTGGAGTGCATGCCTCATCTAGCCTGGGCAGAAACAGAAAGGGTGACCACTAGCAGATGTAAGGATTGAATGGAACCCAAGCTTCTAGGGTTGAGGGTAATTCCTTGACTTAATCGGCAACCTGCTGCTTGCTGGGTTCTGCAATAACCCAGAATTACAGGACCTTACAGAATTAACTAGCTCTGCCTAAGTCAATCATATATAACTTGTCTTTTTAAATAAGTGCAAGAGGTCTATTTTTCTTTGTATTTGGCCACCATGGGCATGGCAGAGAGCCCATTTCTGATTTTCTATTGATCTTAGTGCCTCAAATTTGTGACTTGATGGAAAACAGAACCCTTTTTTTTTAGCAATAAATACAAGGCTATATTCTTTACCCACCCCTCCCTCCTGGGCCACTGCATACATCTGTGTCATATCGAAGGAAAGAGTGAGGCAAGGCCTGCTTAAGAAATTATTGTGGGAAGAGATCATTGTATTTTGGTCAATCTGGCTCCTGGCATGGGAATTTGAGCTGACTAAAACAGCCTGTATTGTTTTCCAAGTGTGCACCTTTCAGAATCACTACATCCATCACAAAAGGAAAACCTCTGAAAGAAAAAAACTGAAGTCGGCTTGTGCTTAAGTGCAGAGACAAAACCCTCTCTGTTCTCAGAGACAAAACCTTTTCGTAACTGTGAGTCCTTGGCATGAAGCTGTACATGAAAGGAAACATAAAGTGGATTAAGCATGATGGCAAATAGCTTGCAGGGCTCTGTTAGGAAACCTGCCTGTCATTTTCTGTTTTGAGTAGAATAATGATCCAAGCTGCAGAGAGAGGCCGGAAAGAGTTCCAAAACTTTGAAGCATTTTAAGCTGCTCTCTTCCATTTCTTGCCATGATTACAGAGAAAATGTAACAGGATCTGGTCCAGCTAACTTAGAAAGAGAAATTGCAATCCGTCCAAACCAAAAGATAGTGATCTTGAGTCACCTTTATGTCTGCCAGATCTTCCCTTTGCCAAGTTTAGCTCTTCACTTCTTCATCCTCTTTCCATTCTTCCCCCATTACTGTGGTGAGATAAGGATCATGTTGGATCATTTTTATCTGTTGATAACAGGTCTACAATTAGGGGAGTGAGAGTGGGTCATAGTTCTTAAAATAAAGGTGGAGATTTTATGTTTTGGCTGACATAAGTGGTTTTAAACAGGAATGTAGAGCTGGTGATTTCATAGATGCTTTTATCTTTTTCCTTATTTAAAAATTTTTAAAGGTAAAGACCTTATTAAGTAGAGTTCAACTCCTGGTGATATTATAGTACATATAGTTTTCTTGGCAGAGGATGGAAGTGGTTGGACATTGCTTTCTTCCTATGGGTGGACTTGGCCTTAGCTCAGATTTTGTAAGTGTCCTATCGAAGTATCACAGGCCTGATCCTGTGATGAAAAAAAAAAAAAAGCTCCATTTCATGAACTATCCAAAATAAAAATGGTCTTTGGGACCTCATGGATTTTGTGAGATACAAATTCAATTTCCTGTCTATCCTGGCCTTTTTATATAGTAACTGGGCAAGGTACCTAATATTAATGTTTTTCTATCAGAAGCATCAGTGTAATTTTCATTTACGACATCTTCAATTATATAGCCAAAGCATTCATACATAGTTGTGAGAGATGGTGCCTGCAGAAGGGGAGCTGGTATGATAGACTACTGTGAAGCAACAGTTTTCCAGAAAGGAGGGAACAAATTCCAGAAAGGGGAGCTAGACAAGAGGCAGCACAGCCGGGAGATGGGTAGGAGACAATGGAAGCGGGTAAAGAGAGCCATTCCTTAAAATCTCTGAGGATATATCTGTTAAGCTGAAAGTAGTATAGATTTAGTCTGGCAAGATTCTGTCTATTGAGCGTAAGCAAATAAAGAACTGGCTGAATTGCTTTTCTGTGACAATAGTACACACTTTAAGCCAGTAAATTTGTTTTGTTTTTTGCATTGCTGGATAGAAAGATACATGATGCATATTAAAGCTATGCAGTATTCTTGGAGACTTGTCATAGAGTCCTTTCCTTATTTGAAGTTTATTTTAAAGTAAATCTTCTGCAGCACAGATGTAGGCTACAATTTTTTTCTCTCTTTCCTGCTAATTTCTGGATAACCATGGGTTTTCATGGCAGTTTTGGAGCATTCTGTTTTTAGCCTAGGTTTGTCATTTGGGAGGTTTTAAGAGACAAAATAGATACCCTATGTCTTGCAAACTATAACATAGAGTTTTAACCCTCCTTATATACAACTTAAAGAATGAAGACAACCAGTCATGCTTTGGGTAGTTTTATGAAACAAAATGGCTGCCTCAGGCTTTTGTACCTATTTCATTCTTTCAATCACTCTTAAACTTCCAACTATGGGTAGAAATGTAGAAGTGCCACTGCCATCATCCATCTGCTACCTGTTTGATGAGGGCGGGAGGCACAGCATCTCATTCAGATGTCATTGTGGCTTCTAATGGGTACCTAGGGTTTCAAATTTCTGAAAATATCCACTGTAAGAATACGACGGTGTTATCAGCCACATTAATCTGTGATTGCAGGGAGCCCGTGAAAATTAAAAAGCAAATTCTAACTGGATAAAGTTGCCTGGCTCACAAATTTAATTCCTCTATGGACAGCTGCTTTGGAGAAATACTTTCACATCCCTCTCTGACCCCATGTGGATATTGCTGTTTGTATTCTTGTGATATCATTAGCCAAAACCACTAGTCACAACACCCATGTCTAGGGCTATCTGTATTCAGCTCTGACATTAAAGCAGTTTAAATTACATATTTATGCCATCCAGATTTGGCTAAGAAAAGATATTTTTCCTCTTAGTTAAATCATTCTGTTGGGCAAATGTCTGAATTTTCTTCATTGCCTGTGATTTATTTTGGTTTGCTAGTATTATGAGATATTATGACAAACGGCAACACAGAAAATTAAAATCTGTTTTTCAAATCTTGAAAAATACTGGAAGGCTTGGATAATACTGTCACAATTATGTGTGATATGAGCTAGTCTCAAACTGTTGCCTAAGTCTTTCATCTATGGCCTGGCTGCCAGAAAGAGAAAATTTTTTATTTTCTGTAGTTTTTCATACATATGTCTGGTAGTTTGTCTGAATAAGCCATTTCACACTGTTTACTTCAGAGGAAAGAAACACCATTTCTCTCAAAATATACTGCAAGATTAGTGAAACACAAATAAAACAAATCATGCAAAATATACCGCAAGGAATTAATGACATACCCGTACTAAACAGCATATATTTAACTGTACATATAATTTACACTAAAGCTACCCAAGAGTAGAGAAAAAAATCACGCCCTCTCAAAAGTAAATTATAAAAATGAAATTACTCCAATGGCCTCAACTATATATATTGAAATTATACACTAATTCTTAAGTTTATAAGTTCACTAATTCTTAAGTGTATAATTTCATCTAAAGAAAGGGCCTGGTGGCTCAGCAGACTGATAGCATTGTGATTAACACCAGCTGTCTGCAATTACTGCAGGTTCGAATCTCGCCAAGGCTCAAGGTTGACTCAGCCTTCCATCCTTTCTAAGGAAGGTAAATTGAGGACCCAGTTTGTGGGGGAAATAAACTGACTTTGTATAAATATACAAAAGTATGAAGGCTATTGCTTAACGCATTGTAAGCTGCCCTGAGTCTCCGGAGAAGGGCGGCATATAAATCAATTTTTTTAAAAAAAAGTGTCATCAAGCCAATGTCAATCGTTAACCAACATAAGGATAGATAGATTCATTCTAGAATTACCTGTCTTTAACTTGGATTTTTAGATTCTTCAATTGTGGATTCTTTGCTATCATTTTCCTCTTTTTCCTTCACCTTTTCCAAATATTATGGACTTCCCAAGCAAACCAGATCTTTACATGATGTATCCACAATGTGACAGTTGGTCTCTAGTCATTGGTGTTTTGATTCAAAATTATGGTTTAATTTATTTTATCTATTCTAATCCATTTGTTTATTTTCCTGCCTATCTATGCCTATCCTTAAAAGTCTTTTCCTGCATCACAGTTCAATTGTGTTGAGATTCTTTCTATACTGTTTCTTTCATGTACATCGTTTACATCCATAAATTGTTACTGGAAAAACCATGGCACTTACACATACTGGATCTTAAGTCCTACAAATAAATCTGCAATTATAGATGTGAAGTTCATAACCAAAGCTTGTTTTCAGATAATCCATATAATAGAGAGCATCTGAAAATTGAAAGTCTGATCTTTTATTGTGCTTGCAATAGTGCAGGTTCTGCCACATATGAATTCACATTGCATCTGAACCAGATTTGATAAAGAGCACTGCTTGTGCAGTGAAATACTAATCTGATTTTTTCTTGATGAATATGTTACCTGGTAACAGATTTGATCATAAATTTTATACCAAATGAGGGTGTAGGTTTGATGTAGCTTCCCAGGGCTAAGTAATCTCTCCTTCCCAAAATATTTCCATTCCTAATCAAGATTAGGCAAACTTTAGGCTCTTGAGATCTACATTGTTTTCTTATGGAATACCAAGTTCCACTGGTTGAAGCAGTGGTTCTTAAATTCAGAATAATTATACCCAAGGGAGTAGTCTGCCATATCTTGTGAGTAATGGAGCAATTTTTAATGTCTTTGCGAGTCAAAGATCCGGTTTGGGATTCTCGCTGCTGAGATGCTTCTATAAACCAACACAGTCTGTTTTTTGGAGGGGGGACAATAATGACAATATTTGAGACCAGGAAAATGGATAGCTGGGTCAAACAGTTTTAAGGACCACTAGGTTAGTTTGTTTTTTGCACTGATGCAAAAGGCATATACTGGAATTTGGAGCCCCAGCAAACAATTTGGAATGCCAGAAGTTAATGGGTCCCACAGAACTTTCTGCTGCTATTTTATGCCTGAAAATAAAAACACGAAAAATATTCAGCAATGTTTATCTCGCATTTACTGAAATAATATGCTACTCTATACATAACTCAGTGGCCTTGAACTTTTATCAACGGTGCATTTGGGAGAATAAATGGCAAGAAGGTTTCTATCTTATTGCTTCTCTCACCTGGGATGTATTTATATAGTGAAATAGAAAGAATTGCTGTACTTATATCTTGGATTTGCAGAATATGAATGACAATTGGGAGAAGACCAAATGCCTATGCACAGGAATATTCTCAACTAAGGTTAGCACCTACTTCAAATTAGATAAAACCCCACAGAATTCAAGTGGAAGGGTGGGGGTTAGATCTAGCTCACTTATGGCTGTATAGGGATTCCAGGCTAATGTCTCTTTTAAATCCATCCCCAGGTTCTCCCTTCCTTCCCTTATATATCCTAATCAACTGCTTTTCAAATACACATTGGATATGCAAGGATTTCTCTCCGTGCGTTATATACTAATAGAGATATAGATTATGGTTGCTATGTCTTATGTCATACTGTTCATATCAATATCAGTAGACCAGTCATCCATATGGCTATTCTTACCACCTCCATTAAAATCTATAAAATAAATAATTTGTCCCTATGCATAATGTAAAGATGCATCGCTGATTGAGGTATGTCTATAGATTGAAAGGTTATATGGATTTCCAATTGCCACATTCATACCCATACACCATTTTAGCTCTTTGGCAAGTTTTTTCTTCTACTATATCCCTCCTGGCAGACTATAATACTTAGATAACATTTGTACTAATAATGATACATCTGTTATTCTGCTAGAGCAGTAGAATTTCTGCCAAATCATACGGCCTCCTCAGTTGGTCAGTCTCAAGTATAGTATTGCTTCATTAATTCTTCCACTTTTAACTGATGCAAAATCAATATACAAAGAACAAGCATTCTGTGGAATTGGAAACAAAAATCCCATTTGAATGACATGGCTACAAATGTTCTTTGGATGAAATGCAGATGTATAATAAAGACAGAATTTTGGAAAAAAAATAAGCATTTGTATCTTTCAATGATTTTAGTTAAAGAGATCTTCCACTGAAACAGTGGGGAAACTATTTCATTTTGTTTAGGATGTATCCTTCATTAATCTTTTTAAGGCTGCTGAATATATCTCCAGTTTTTTAGAAATAAACAATTAGAAATAATACAGTGATTGTTGTTAGATGTATTAATATGTTTAAACAGATTCATTAAATCCTTTCTTAAGAACATCCATTTATTTACTTAGTTGAGTTTTGCCCTAAAAGCAGGTCTAAGATCTGGAAATACTTCACAATCTTAACAAACCACAGTATCTGTCATTCTCAGCCTCTTACGTTTAAACAGAACTGAAATGGGAATTTAAAAGCAAAATAGAAAGGACAGTGAAACAGAAGCTTATTCAATATGTTATCCATCTTGTCGATGAAAAAAAATGTGAGATTGGAACACTAATGCCATTGTTGATTTTTAGCTTTTAGCTGGGGTAATTTTCTATACCTGTTAGAGTGAGTCTGTAAATGTAGATTGAAGGAATAATTTATCTAATTATCTTGACAGGCAGAGCTATCAAGGCAATTCATTGAAAATGTCCATTAACAAAGCCAGGATTCTGGAAGTAACGTGTTTTCATTTTATTTTCTTCAAATAAGTTGCTATCAATGGCTAAGAAAATGGACAACTGGAGCCTATTTTCCCATTTTATTTCTTTCTGGAAAATGGATATTTTGATAATGCCATCAATTCTCAAAAGTACACACTTGGATGACCATGTTATTTCAAATAACTACATGCTGCAAAGTGGTTTTTCTACTAGATTTTTTTTAAAGCTAAAGATTAAAACGAAACTTGGGTGAATGCACATGAGAAATTATGGTTACAGTGCCTGTTTTCAAAGAATTTGAAAGAAGTGTATTACAATGATAAATTGTTAAAGCATTGAAAACACTTTTTGAATGATTTTTATTATCCTGATTTATGTCCTTCCTGGAATCAGAGGGTGATATAGATGTACCAATCAAGGAATCAAAGATTACTATCTAGTCCTGTCTGGACTTCAGATGGGGTACCACTTTATAATTTTTCAAAGTGCATCTGTGAATGTATAGTAGAGTGATTTTTCCTTAGTCATGTTATAGTATGCATCTTCAACCCAAAGGTGCTTTTCCAAAAGGTAATTGGACTTTCTTAGTTTCCTCTTTGAAAAAGTTTAGCTTCTCATCCAAGAAGCTTCTTCAGTTCTACCTGACTAGTAGGGAATGGAAGGATTTATATTCTTTGTCGTATCCCTCATTTGTACTGACTTTTGTTTTGTCCCTCTGTCCAGAATGTGAACTTTGCTGTCTTCAATATTCTGGACACAGAGGACCACTGGTTTGAAAGAGGCCATCTAGGTTAAAACTATATAGCCCTCCCTCAACAAGGGAGAGGGATATAACACCACCTATCTCCTGTTTACAAAGCCGTCTTTTCAGCAATCCCAAGAAGGTTCCACACCTATTTGCACTCTGATTCAGGTGATTTTGAGGCAAACCCCCAAGTGGCCTCAACGATTCTCAGAGTGCTAATGACTGATCTTCAGAATGATAACCAAATGACTGCAAAGAACATAAATCCTTCCAAGCACAACCAGTTAGTCAGAACTGAAGAAGCTTCTTGGATGAGAAACAAAACATTTTCAGAGAAGAAACTAAGAAAGTCCAGTTGCCTTTTGGAAAAGCATCTTTGGGGCAAACCATGAACTGGATGATTGAGAATCTCCATAGATATTTATGATCTTCAACAATTATATGGTGCCAATTGCCATGCAAGTCTAATATAGTCACACATTTGAATAAAAGTATGGTGATTGTGCTTCTAAGGAGAACACTTTTCTTTTCTTTGTGAAGGTATAGCAAATACCCCTAAAAATGCTTCCCTATCACTTTTAAAATGGTGCTTGGTTGTTTCATTCTGTGCGTCAACAAAACTGGAAACTCATTTTTCAGCAAATTCATCCTTTGTTGTGGTGTCTATTTTCTTATTGATGGAAAGAGTGCTTGCCAGACCTTCTCCTTTCCATTGCATGTTTCAGTCAGTCTGTGTCATGGGAAAAGCTTTTGAATACAGGTTTGATAACATGTCATTTTCTCTGAGTTGCTTGCATGCAATATTTCCAGGATTAATTAGGATAATGCATTTCACTGTAGTTCTCATCTAGTATCGTAGATCGCAGAAGGCCTTTTAAAGGAACCTTAGTCCATTTGTTAATAGTTGCAAAAATCAATCATCCCTTGTAAGAACCAACATATCATCCTAAAAAGAAAAGAAGAATATTTTGCTACTTGTCATGAAAAATATCTTAAATTCATGGATTATGTCTGACTCTTTATGTGTATATGCATGCATTAGAGAAATGCTAGAAAATTTATTTTTTCTCTTTGTGAAAAAGGAGGCAGTGACTCTTAAATCAAGGAATTCTAGAATTCTGTGGGGGACTGTAAATGTTGAAACAGCCAACTTTGGTTCAGAGAAAATGAGTGATGATTAGATGGCATTCTTGGTGCTCAGCTAGGTTAGCTCAGGCTCAGCAATGGTTAGCTGAAGATGCTGTTTGAGAGCTATAGATTTGCAAGCATATAGGCAAGATCATGCTGAATACATTTCCAGTCTGCCAAGGACAGTATGGAGAAGTGTCTGCATTTTTCAAATGTATTGAAATTATTGTATTGGAAATGATTAGCAAATGGAACAGTTGCTGGGGTGGAAGAACTCTGTGCTAATTCAATTGAACATTCATTTCACTTTTTTTTTTTTTAGAAGTCAACAAATAGCTCTTGATTAGAAATGGGAAGTGGTCCCCTGACATTTCATTTGTAACGCACAGCTTGCTTTGGCTTCAAACAGAAAGAATACTTGCAATCATGGAGAAAGAACAGTTACAAATTGGACACTTTTTTAAATATATAATTTCCCTAGTCTTAGCAAGGGCATGTTTGTGTCAATTATCCCATTATTGCTTTATCTTACTCACCTGTAGTTGTCCATAATACATTTCTTCATAGCCTGGCTGAAGACTGAATGCCCTATTTTGATTGTGCTCTGGGCTGGATTATACTAGATGTTGCTAGTATAATGTGAATCTCATTTGCCAACAACTTTTCATGGCTTCCATTTATTTCATTTGTGTGTGTGTGTATGTGCCTTTAAATTAGTGCTGACTCCTGGCACTTGCAGATTTTTTTGCCAATAAATGGTTTGCTATTGCCTCCTCCTTAGGGTTCAGTGACTGGCCCAAGATCACCCAGCTGGCACTGTACCTAAGGATGGACTACAACTCACCATCTCCCAGTTTCTAACCTGGTGCCTTAACCACTATACCAAACTACCTCTCTTGATATCATTTGATATGGACCTTAATTCCATTTTTCTTCTCTTCTACTCAGATTTGTTGCTATCATAAGATGTGTACATCTCAGTAGCTCAGGAAAGATGAAAAACTCCTTAGCCAATCTGAAAGATATGGGAAAACATGATCATTGGATTGACTCTTTAACATACTGAGGTCTTATAAGCAAGGCCATATATGAATCTTTTTAATAAGTGTCACAAGACACACAGATTTATTTTATTATTTCATTTATTAATTATTAAATTTCTATAGCGCTCATCTCACCCGACTTTAGGTGGTTTACAACACCATATTAAAATGATATAAACACTAATAGTTTACCATTGACTAAGTCTACAATGGTTGGAATTTCCCCCAAATACTGCAAAAGCTTCCTCAAGTGGGAATAATATTGATTTATAGAAACATTGGACAAGCTTATCTCTCATTTCTTTATTTCCCATGCCAGAATATTCTGTTTTGCTTCAGATAGAGGCAGTTTTCCCCATATTGTGATTAAGAGATGCATATCTGAACATAATGAAATGAATACACCACTTCAACAAAAATACACACACAGACACACACACATTATCATTGTTTGACAATAGTATAAATATACTTCAAAATACAGATATAAAAATTCAGAAAAGATATTGGGCATTGGAGAATACTCTCTTTGGAAGTTATTGCCTAACTTTTCTAACAAAGTGCTTGTTAAAATATATTTTAGATCAATTTATTTCTCAGTATAATATCTCTTCAAGATAAATGTATGAAGACTTAACCTAATGTACAACTCTTTCAACAGGAATAAACAGCTGTAAAATGAAAAGGCTTGAGTCTTAATTTGGATGTGCAAAACCTTACAAATGAAGCATAGGAAATATATGGAGACTACAAAATTGGACTGTACAGGTAAATTATTCAGATAAATATCATATATAGAATATTATCATGAAGCCATATTGGACTTTTAAATAACAGAACATTTTTCTCATAGTTGCATTTCACTACATATAATTCTATACAAAGTTATGTATATCATGAAGAACATTAGGATGGGATGACCCTGGGCTGGCATTAAAAGTCTGCTGAGTGCCTTTATTTCAACAACCTACCTTTGCAGCAGTGTTTTTCTGTTAAAACATTACACTTTTTTCTAGTTATAATTTGGTGTGTGTGTGTGTGTAATCCAAAAATTCAGTGTGAAGGAAGATCTCCTCCTAAATCAGTTTTTCAAATCTTATAAAGCATGATCCAGCATTTTAAGGATTAAAGATTTCAATAGTCAAGGATTAAACATACATTTAAATCTCTTAAAAAGGTAAAGGTTTCCCCCTGCCCAGTTGTGTCCAACTCTAGAGAGCAGTGTTCCTAGCTGAGGGAGCCAGTGTTATCTGAAGATGTTTCTGTGGTCATATGGCTGGCATGAATATATAATATTGAGGTACACAGAATGCTATTACCTTCTACAGTATTGAAATTGTTGTTCAGTCATTCATTTGCTTCTGACTCTGTGTCTTAATGCATACAATTTTACTAGGATACTCTAATAGTAATTACTTCATGGAGTTCTTGTAATTAGTTTCTGCTATTGTCCTAGTGATCATATTTAGCCACCTTATCTTCTATTAGCCTCTTTCAATTGCCTTCAATATTTCTCTGTATTATGGTTTCCTCCAATGACTTTTGCTCTACAAATAATTAAGATTTATGTTCATTTTAGTGAGCAATTTGGTTTTGCTACATTTAGTATTGAAGGATGGTTCTGACAGTTCAAGATATTCTCTACAATATTTTTGGCACTATAATTCCAAAATATCAAAAGTTTTCTGTTCAGTCTTCTGATCCTCCATCTTTCTAAGCCATATTTTACAAGTAGGAAAATTATAACCTTGAAAATGTGTATATATTTTGTTAATAAGTTGTCTCTGCTTTTTAATACTTTGTATAAATCAATCTAGTCGTTCAAGAAATTGTAGTCTTTATTTTAACAATCACCTCCCTTGTGAATTTTTACACCATGAAGATAAGATCTGTTTTTACTCCAATTTATAAAGGAGAATATTTGTAGCTCAAGGTTGAAATGAGCTTGCTCTGTGAGCTTGGTTGGTTTTTTTGCAGATGTTTCATTACTCAAACTAGGTAACATCTAGTAATATGTTAGCACTGATGATGTTACCTAATTTGGATAATGAAATATCTGCAAGAAAACAATCAAGCTCACATAGCACCAGGGACCCCTTACTCTAACTACTCTGACTATTTGCTTAAGATTCCATATTACTTCCTTACCCAAAATGGTACAATCAGTATTTTTAACGTTATTAATGATTCTCCTAATAATTTTAATTCCTACTTCTCCTAGTCTAGCATTTATCACAATATATTCTGCAGATAAATTAATGGAATAAGATGGCGTATACAGTATAACCATAGTATCATCCTGTTATGTATGTATCTATTTTGTGCGGGAAATTCAAATGTCCTGTGAATTGTGATTGGTTAACGGTTGCTCCTGAAAAGTATATAAAGAGGGCTGTTGCCTGTGTTCCTTTGCTGAAGTCTCACCCTGAATTAAAGAGGTGTTGTCACTAGCTTGCTTGTGCCTCTCGTTATTCCCGTGCTACAACATTGGCGACGAAGGTGGGATTGAGGCCACAAGAAGCAAATCAAAAAGAACTCTGAGTTTCAGCCAGGGTGACTAGCGAACACGGAGACACGGCAATGTCTGCCTATGTTCCGGAAAAACCCTTTGATCCGACCCGAGAAAAGTGGGGATCGTATCTGACCAGGTTCAAGTGCTCCCTTGAAGCTAGAGAGATGCAAGGGCTCTCAGCGAACTGAAAAAGAGCCCTGTTCTTAAGCCACTGCGGGCCAGATGTATTCGAGATGGCCGAGTCCCTCTGCGAGCCAACCCCAGTCCAGATGGTCTCCTGGGATGTCCTTCAAGCAAACCTGAGAGCCCACTACGCTCCAGTTCCTTCGAAATTTGTACAGCGCTACGAGCTCCGGCAACGTGCACAAAAAGAAGGAGAACCGGTCAGCGCATATATGGCTGCCCTTTGAAAAGCCACAACGCATTGCGACTACAGAGACCTTGACGATGCGCTACTCGAGCAATTGATTTGTGGCATGAGAGACACTCGCCTACAGAGGCACCTTCTGGCGAAGCCAGATTTAACGTTAACCGGCGCGCTCAATGAAGCCAGAGCACACGAAGTGTCCACGAAGGCTTCTGAAGCGCTACAACGGCCACTACCAAGCAAAGACGGTGCAAAAACAGCCCCCGTTCACAGAGAGGAGGCACGAACCAGCACGGAGGAAGAGTCGGACGAGGATGTCTTCCACATGGAAAAGAAAAAGAGTGAGCAAAGCCACCGCCACGAGAACTGTCCTAGCTGTGGCGGGGATCACAAGAGACAATCTTGCAAATACAGAGACGCCATTTGCAGGCCACCTAGCACGAGTTTGTAGAGCTCAATTTCCGCATAGTCGCAAGCCACGTGACTACCACGACCAACCAGAACCGGCAGGTTCAAAACAGCCAACCAAAGACGACGGTGCGAGAAAATGGCACGAGATTCAAAAGCGGGAGACCTACAGCCAAGCCAGCTCAACCGACGACGAGAAAGTCTACACGAAAGTAGAAATCGAAGGGAAACCATGCGAAATGGAAATCGACACTGGGTCTACCCTGTCCATCATGTCCTGGACTACACTCAAAGCGCTCCTGCCAAAGATTCAGAAAACCCAACTGTCACAACAAAGAGTTCGCCTCCTTGACTACCAAGGAAACTGAGTTCCTGTGGAAGGCATGGGCACGTTCCAGGTCACCTACGGTGAGTTCCAGAAAGAGCTTCCCCTGACCATCGTTAGCAAGCCGCTACCAAGTCTCCTGGGCATGGCGTAGTTCCGGGCCCTCGGCATGGGCTTCACGGGCATCCACAGCATCGGTGGGCCATCGCTCAAAGAAAACCTCCTTCACGAGTTTCGGGACGTTTTTGAGGAGACTCTAGGCAAGTACGTGGGGACCTCTATTTCTTTTAATTTAGACCCCAACGTGGGCCAAATCAGGCTAAAAGCAAGACGGGTTCTATTTGCTTTAAAGCCCAAAACTGACGCGGAGCTCGACAAGCTAATCAAACAAGGGGTGTTAGTTCCCGTAGATCACGCTAAGTGGGAAACCCCAATAGTCACGCCAGTTAAATCGGATGGATCAATTAGAATCTGCGCTGACTATAAATGTACGATCAACAAGGCGTTGCAGCAGAGCGCCTATCCTGTTCCGATCGTCCACCATCTACTACACTCCCTCAGGCCTGGCAAGCTATTCGCAAAATTAGACCTCATGCAGGCGTACCAGCAGCTGCCAGTAGATGACGCTACGGCAGAATCACAGACCATAGTAACTCACAGAGGTGCGTTTAAATGCACTAGACTACAGTTTGGGGTTAGCGTCACCCCGGGCTATTCCAGAGCACCATGGAGCGCCTTCTGCAAGGCCTCCCAGGAGTCATCCCTTATTTCAACGATGTCCTAATTAGTGGCCAAGACAAGACACAGCTAGGGGATAGGGTTAGACAAGTCCTAACCAGATTCAGAGAAGCAGGACTTAAACTTAAAAAGTCCAAATGCAAAATAGCGGTTCTTTCTGTGGAATTCTTAGGCTACTGAATCGACGGCACAGGCATTCACACCACGGAAAGCAAAGTCAGTGCCATTCAGAACGCGCCCACCCCTAAATCGAAGCCCAAACTGCAGGCTTTCTTGGGGCTTCTTAATTTCTACACCAGGTTCTTGAAAGACAAAGCCACCATTGCAGAGCCACTGCACAGGCTCCTAGGACAAAACGTTCCCTGGGTGTGGGGCAAACCAGAAGCGACTGCATTTCAAGCAGTAAAAAAACTTTTGTCCGAGGACAGTTTCCTCATACAATACAACTCAGAACTGCCTCTAGTACTTGTGTGTGATGCTTCCCCCTTTGGCATAGGCGCTGTGCTGAGCCATAGACTGCCGAATGGGTTAGAGGCGCCCATCGCCTATTACTCTCGCACTTTATCTAGTGCCGAAAGAAACTACAGCCAGCTGGACAGGGAGGCATTAGCGGCTGTAGCTAGGGTCAATAAATTTCACGAGTATTTGTTTGGCCAAACTTTTGAACTTGTCACGGACCACCAGCCTCTTTTGGGACTTTTGGCTGGAGACAAACCGACCCCGGCTGCTCTCTCCCCCCGGATGACCAGATGGTCCATTTTCTTGGCTGCCTAGTCCTACAGCTGCTCCACCAGCTGGGCAGAACTCTGGGCCATGCTGATGCCCTCAGCCGATGCCCCTTGCCCGAATTGTTAGAGAACCTGACTTCGGAAGCCTCTGTATTACTCATTGATGTTGTGTCCCTGGGCCCCATTTCTTCCAGCGAGGTGGCGAAGGCTTCTGCCAGGGACTCTGTTTTGCGCACTGTAATGGGCAGGGTAATGCGGGGTTGGCCTACCAAGGTGGACAGTGAGGATTTCCAATTGTATTTCAACAAGAAAAATGAACTGTCAATGTTGGGGGGTTGCTTCTTGTGGGGAGACAGGGTGGTCATTCCTTCTCGGTTAAGGCATAGAGTTTTAGAAATATGCATGAGGGACACCCTGGTATTGTTCGCATGAAAGGCCTAGCTCAAAGTTATGTATGGTGGCCACACCTTGACCAAGACGTCACTGAGTGGGTGGGGAAATGCAGGCCCTGCTAGGAATCCCGCCCAAATCCCCCTATAGCTCCCGTTAGGGAATGGGAAAAACCAAAGGGATTGTGGGGGAGGATTCACATCGACTTCGCTGGCCTGTTC
Source organism: Arizona elegans (assembly GCA_022577455.1). Lineage (NCBI taxonomy): Eukaryota > Metazoa > Chordata > Lepidosauria > Squamata > Colubridae > Arizona > Arizona elegans. The sequence continues at coordinate 192,850,088 of JAKOOJ010000001.1, forward strand.
CACGGCCAGAATTTTCTTATCATTGTAGATGCCTTTTCTAAATGGCTAGAGATTGCCTTGATGCCATCGACAACTTCTGAGGCTGTAATTAAAGTCCTCAGGAAACTTTTTGTAACTCATGGGTTGCTGGACACCCTGGTATCTGACAATGGGCCCCAATTCACGGCAACTCAATTCGAGAGCTATCTGGCCAAGTTAGGCATACGACACGCATTATCTGCCCCTTTTCATCCGGCTTCGAATGGCCTTGCAGAGAGATTTGGCCAAGGAAGCACTATCCCGGCTCGATGCAGGGGATTGGCAAGCTAGGATAGACCAATTCTTAGCAATTCAGCATGCAACCCCGTGCCCCACCTTGGGCCGCAGCCCAGCCGAGCTCTTAATGGGCCAAAAGCTAAGGTGCATTCTCGATCGCTTACACCCCAACTATTCCTCCGATAACTTCAAGGGGGAAGGGGGAGGATTAAGATAATTCCAAATCGGAACCCCAGTATTTGCCAGAAAGTATACCAACGGGCCATTGTGGATAGAGGGAACCATCGTAGGAATCACTGGTCCAAAATCATACACGGTCGATATAGGGTATGGTAAAATTTGGAGGAGACACATAGACCAATTGCGTAGACGTTTACAGCACAAAAGCTCAAACACAGTGAGTCCTAACTTCCAAAGTTTTCCTGACACAGCTACCTCAAACCCGAGTAAGCCGGAATACTTATCTGGCAAACAAGAATTCCAGCGCCGCCCCAGCGAGTCGACACTCCCAGCCGGGGATAACCACGCCTCTGGAGAAATCCAGGAGGTTTCATTGGCGGAGCCAGGAGAGACAGGAGGTCCCTCTGACCGGCTCAATGCCTCGCCAACAACTGAACTGCGCAGGTCAACCAGAATCAAGACACGCCCTGGTCACCTGCGTGATTTTGTATGTAAATATGTAAATAGATAGGATAAGTGCCTTCTGGGAGTGGAGGGGTGTTATGTATGTATCTATTTTGTACGGGAAATTCAAATGTCCTGTGAATTGTGATTGGTTAACGGTTGCTCCTGAAAAGTATATAAAGAGGGCTGTTGCCTGTGTTCTTTTGCTGAAGTCTCACCCTGAATTAAAGAGCTGTTATCACTAGCTTGCTTGTGCCTCTCGTTATTCCTGCGCTACAACACATCCTTTCTCAGTTTTGAATTATTTAGCTGCTCCACCTTTCCTAATTTTTCCTTACTGGTCATCAATAGATAGATGAAGTGCCTAATATAGCTATGTTTTTAAGAGTTATCCACAGTTTGTTATGGTTTACATAGTCAAGAGCCTTTGTATAATTAATAAAGCATAAATAGACATATTTTTGGAACGTCTTTGCTTTTTCCATTAACCACCAGATGTTACCAATGTGATTCTTGGTGCTTGTGCCTCTTCTGAATCCAGTTTGTACATCTGGCAGTTCTTATTCCCCCTATTATTGAACTCTGGACTGTAAAAACATGAGCATATCTTAACTAACATGTGAGATAAACACAATTTTCAGTAGTTTAAGCATTCCCTAGTACTGCTGTTTTGGCAATGGAAAATAAATTGATCTGCAGTTCAGCAAAATACTGCTTTATTTTCCATACCTGCTTACAAACCACTTGTAGCATTTCAGCTGCATTGTTTGTCAGATTTTAATAACTCTCCAGTTTTATTGTTAGCAATATTTTCTAGGCTCCAATTTGCTTGTTATTGTCTTTCCTTCTCTGGTTCTTCTCTTCTTTGGAACTCAGTGTTTAGTTAGGCAAATTTCCTTCTTTTTCCTCTCTGCCTTCCTTTGGCTATTTTCAACTTGATCTTTGGCTATGATTTTTGGGAGGGAGTTGCTTCTTCTTTAATAATGTTATGAATTTCAGCCAAGAGTTCTTCAGGCACTCTTTATCAAATCTATTAGATTAAATCTAATATAATCTATTAAACATTTTATTTCCCTTTACCAAATCTTTGTATGAAATATTGCTGAGATTGTGTGTCTGATAATTATTTTCTTTACCTTAAGTTATAACTTGGGAAATAGGAATTTGTGGTCTGAGGGCCGGTCTCTTATTTTTGGTATGTGAATAGAGCTTCTCTATCTTTGCTTGAAAATAAGAAAAAAACAATTTATCTCCCCCCACCCCACCGATATACAGGTAGTCCTCGAGGTATGACCACAATTGAGCCCAATATTTATGTTGCTAAGTGAAACATTAGTTAAGTTATTAACACAGTTGTTAAGTGAATCTGGATTCCCAATTGACTTTGTTTGTCAGAAGCTCGCAAAAGATAATCATTCCAGCCATTTGCACTGATGACATTTACCATCTGACAGCTCTGACCTAATGTAGCCCGCCACTGTTAAAATTAATTTTTTTTTAAAATTTGATTTATATGCTGCCCTTCTCCAGAGACTCAGGGCGGCTTACAATGCGTTAAGCAATAGCCTTCATACTTTTGTATATTTATACAAAGTCAGCTTATTGCCCCCAGAAACTGGGTCCTCATTTCACCCACCTTAGAAAGGATGGAAGGCTGAGTCAACCTTGAGCCTTGGAGAGATTCGAACCTGCAGTAAATTGCAGGCAGCTGTGTTAATAATAGGGTGCATAGACCACTGTACTATCAAGGCAGTGAAGCGTTGTGAAGCGTGAAGCGTTTATAATGCAGTGTGTATAAATCCTTTTTTTTTTCTTTTTACAATGCTGCAACTTCTCCCTGCATTATATAGAGAAGAGGATTTTTATAAGAAAATGGAAGGATCCTTGTCTCAGGCTGCAATAGGAGCACAGAGAGGAGTCAGAGAATGTGGAGGGAACAAGCATGCTGTCTAGAACACACATATGTATGTCTGTTCCATGGGAATAGCACCAAAAATACCTTTTAAATGAAGTATGCCTCCCATTAGGGATTACAGCATCACTTGATCAAAGTCCACTGGAAATAGCTTTTGGCAAGACAGTTCTTCTCTGTAACTCTTCACTGGGGAAGCTGGAGAAAATTACAATGATTCTGAGGGCATTCTGGAAAAAAGAAAGAAAAATGGGCTTTATCACCATTGAGCTAATGTTTGGGAAAGGGTAGGATAGGCAACATTTTATAAAATAAAATGGATTTGGCCACAATCAAAGTTTTGGCAATGGCAGACCAATTTTTCAGCAATCCTTTACTTCTCCCCTCCCTTCCCCACCCCATTCCCCCCAAAAACAGTTTGTGTACAGCAAATTGGCTCTGCATGAAGAAAGAAAATAATGCAATACAGGCATTGCATAAACTTAAACATGTTTTTTGGCATCCCTGGATAGATAGATTGTCATCAGCTGCAATGTGCTGACATATTTGATAGAATTAAAGAATGTTTAGAAGCCCCGTCCCCCTCCTTTTTTTTTCTGGTTGAGTTTCTTTTCTTAATGAAATTCTGGGCAATTGTCAAATCTACCTGGCAGCCATTTGGAGGGGGGGGGGGCATTTTGTATGCACTTATTTTTAACTTAAACTGTCTGTTTAACTTTAGAAACAAACTGCCAATCCATATGCATTTCATATGGTCTATTTCCCTTATAATATGCTTTTCAATTAGGCAAAAGCTTACTTGGCAAATACATGGGTCTCTCTCTTCCACTTGCAACCCTAAATGCTAAATGTGCTCGTATTAAAGAATCCTGGTGGCAGGAACAGAGAAATACTAAGGAGCTGCTTAAGCAAGACGTGCAAATGGGTGTCATTTTGCAACAAGGCTCAAACATGGCAGCAAATATATTTTTAAGCACCTGCTTGAAAGTAAGGATAGAAGATTTCGAACTTTTGCTTTTTTAAAAAAGTAGGCTTTGTCTAGGGATGAATTTGGACATGTAAAAGAAAAATGCCAGCAGAAAAGGACTAAGTACCCTCTCTACCCCATCTCCAACTTTATTTACTTTTATCCAAATAGGATCTGGTTTCAGGGTTTTCAGCATTGGTATAGTCTCACCAATTTGCTTTTAAAAAAAAGATATCGGGAAGGAGTAGCAAGAATTTCTCTATGCAGAAATTCATAGCCCTAAAAGCAAACAAATAAATAAAAATCCACTTGCTGCTTTTCTTCACACTACAAAGTGGCCTTGATGAAGCTTCAGAGGAAAATATTAAAAATATGACTTTCTCTCCCCCTGAACCATCTCAAATGGTTCATTCCATTAACTCATCTTAGCACTACAAACACTAAATGTAGAATAACAGAATAAGAGTGTTGGAAGGAAGACCTTGAAGGTCTTCTAGTGCAACCCTCTGCTCAAGCAGGAGACATGATACTGTTCCAGACAAGTGGCTGCCCACTCTCTTCGTGAAGATTCCCTCACCTCAAGTTTGACTCCAGATGACTGCATCCTGACCATTTCTTGTTTATTAAAAGTGATTTGCCATTAGGATATATTTTTTACCTGTGAGACAACAAGTTTTAGATTTTCTTATGAGGCAGAATACTTGGATAGGTGTCCAAATTAGAGTGATTGTATTAGTTGGAGTCACTAAGTCACTCTTCTTGATATAGTATGAATTAACCATATTTGTTTGTTTGTTTATTTCATTTATATTCTGTCTTTATTTTTTTATGAACAACTCAAGGAAGCAAAGTGCTTCCTCTTCCTATTTTGCCCACAACAATCCTGTGTGACAACGGATTGTGATGCTCTTGTCATTTTTTTTTTGTCCTGAAGCGTTCAATGATTTATGATGATGATTGCTTTTAAATCAATCATATCTGTGAGAAATAATATTCTGAAGAATAAATAAACAAGACTTTAGATATGTAGCTTTGTCTCTTATTTGCTGCCTTATCATATCATACCATGACAAATAATCAGCCAATCTTTATTATGGCCACTGACCAGAATTAAACAACTTAACAGCAGATGAAACAGAGTAAAACTATGTGTGATTAAATTGTCAATGTAATCAAAGCTTGTCTGATTTTACAAATAGTATAGCAAAATTTAGCCATATTAATACAAATTAAAATTGAATATTGGTTTGATAACAGAATAAAACAGAATTGCTTGGGCACATAAAAAACAAATGATAAAATAGACTCCTGCATCCTTACAAAAAATGCAATATAACAGGACATGGATGATGGATGTATAAGGAATTAATTTTACATCTGCCCTCAAGAACTGCTACAAAGAGGACATACTAAATTTAGCACTCTCTGGAGTTTAAGAAGAATTATACCACAACTACTTATGAAATTGCTGTTGGAAAGCTACAAGCTTCTTTGTTTATCTGGACAGGGCTTTCTTGTTACCTGAGATATAAATAAATCCTGTAGCTTTCATCTTAATCATGAAAGAAGCTAACCAGTTCATTGTGCTGAAGGAGAAGAAATTACGCTCAGATAAAAGAATTTGCACCACAATGTACTTATTTAAAAAGCATTATTTCCAATGGATACTATAATACTTTAGTCCAGACTTTGCAGGACTTACAAACTGTACCAAAACTTCCAGGAATGAAAAATCTAGTATGGTTAAGTATTTCCTGCTTGAACGTTAATCTATTTCATTGGGCATGGGGGAAGTGCCAGAATTAAGGCATAAAAAGTCTGTTTCTTGATGTGGGGCAGACAAGCAAACACAAATCAGAATTATGATTCTTGTTTCCCTCAAGTTATCTATCATGAAAAGCGATGATAATTGTAAAAAAGACAAGAACAAGCTTTGTTTGAAATGAATAGATTGTAGGCAGCTAAGGAGTAGATTGATGGAGTGCAGCCAAGTCTTTAATATGTAAGATTAAGGTCACTAAATGAATGCTTTTTTTTTTATTGTAAAAGTTTTACAATTACATTTTCACCCCATTTTCACCCCCCTAACCCTCCCCAACCCACCCTCCCAACCCCCCCTGACCCTCCCCCTCCCCCCCGGACTTCCATAGAATATCATTATCCCCTATACAAAAACCTTGAACCCCCCCAACCCCCATGTCATTTTTCATCTTCACATAGTTCGACTATTTCTATCTTAATATAATATAATACTATCAATAAAAAGCTATTTGATACTTCTTAGTTTGGTATTTGTTCTGCACATAATCTATCCACTTTTTCCATCCACATTCATAAGTCTCTTGTGAGCGATCTTTTAAGTATGCTGAAATCTTCGCCATCTCCGCGAAGCTGGCCATCTTCAAAATCCATTCTTCTACGGTGGGCAGAGCTTCATTTTTCCAATATTTACCTATCAACAATCTCGCTGCTGTAATCATATACAAAATCAACTTTGTTTTATCCACTGTAAAACCCTCAACTATACCCAATAAAAGCAATTGTGGAGAAAATTGGATTTTTTTCTTTAAAACATTCTGCATGACCCACCAAATTTTTATCCAAAAAGCCTTAACTTTCTTACAAGTCCACCAAATATGATAATATGTAGCATCTAAACAATCACACCTCCAACATTTTGGCTGAACATTAGGGTACATACACGACAATTTCTTAGGATCTAAATGCCATCTATAAAACATTTTGTAAAAATTTTCCCTCAAATTCTGCGACTGTGTAAATTTAACATTCTGAACCCAAATTTTTTCCCATGTTTCCAACATCACTGGTTCTTCAAAATTTTGTGCCCACTTAATCATACAATCTTTAACTAATTCAGTTTCCGAATCCCTTTCTAACAAAACATTATAAAGCCTTTTAATATGCATTGGACCTTTCTCTTTTATATGTCTAACCAATTCTTCCTCATGCAACATAATACCAGTTCTTTGGTCCTCTTTCCATCTCAATTGCAATTGATTATATTGTAACCAAGTTAAATTAATCCCTTCAGCCAACAGTGTCTGTAATGTCTTCAGCTGCCATCTGCCCGCATCTGTAAAAAGAACCTCTTTGTATAAAAACCCCCCGAGTGACATTATATTTGTATTCCACAAAATATGACCAAGATCCAGCCATAGCGGTATTTTATAATCCCTTTTGAGTCGGTGCTTCTTCCAAACTCTCAACAAAGAGTCTCTAAGTATATGGCTTTTAAATACTTTATCCACTTTGCTGTCATAAAATAAATAAGCATGCCATCCAAATTCCAAATCAAAACTTTCTGCTTTTAGTATTCCAGTCTTTTTTCCTCCAAACCAATCACTTGTTAAAGTCAGAGCTGCTGCATCATAATATAACTGTAGGTTTGGAAGTTTAAGACCTCCCCTTTCTGGAACATCTTGCATAATTTTCAATTTTACTCTTGGTTTTTTCTCGTTCCAGACAAACTTGTTCACTCCAGTTTGCCATACTTTTAGTTGTTTATCATTTTTAAGCACCGGAATCATTTGAAACAAAAAAAGAAATCTTGGCAAAATGTTCATCTTAACTGCTGCTATTCTTCCAAGTAAAGACAGCTGCAGTTTTTTCCAAGTCTCCATGTCTTTTTGCACCTCTCGCCACAACACCTCATAATTATTTTGAAACAATTTCATATTTGATTCTGCAACCTGAACTCCTAGATATTTTACCTTTGGTACAATCTCAAAACCTGCCCTCCTTTCAAGCTCGTGTTTACGATCTTGTGTCATATTTTTGACTATCATCTTAGTTTTTTTCTGGTTCAGACTAAAACCTGAAACTTTACCATAGTCTTGTATAATGTCCTTCATCTGGATTATTGATTCCATTGGCTGTGTTAGGGTAACAACCAGATCATCTGCAAATGCCTTTATTCTGTAATCCTCTTGCCTTATCATTATACCTTTCAAGATATTAGAGTCCCTTATTGTGTTTAACAAGACTTCTAGTGTTAAAATAAACAACAATGGGGACAACGGACATCCCTGTCTTGTTCCTTTTTCGATTTTAAACTCTGATGTCAAACTTCCATTAATAATAATCTGTGCCTTTTGTTCTTGGTAGATTGCTGAAACCGCCTGTATAAATTGGTCTCCAAATCCCATTTTTTTTAAAGTCTTTAGTAGAAAATTCCAATCCACTCTATCAAAGGCCTTCTCCGCATCCAAAAAAACCAGCACTGCAGAGATCTGTTTATTCTTCTCAAGATATTCCAGTAGATCTATAACTTGCCTTACATTGTCCTTCATGTATCTGCCCTCTATGAACCCAGCTTGGTCGTCATTAATCACCTCTTGAATTACTGGCATCAGTCTGTTGGCTAATACTTTTGCATAAATTTTATAGTCATTATTTAGAAGAGATATTGGTCTATAATTTTCCGGTTTTTTAGGACCTGCTTGTTCTTTTGGTATCAAAGTAATATATGCTGATTTCCATGATGGGGGTATTTTACCCCCTTGTTGTATATTACAAAATAAGTCTCTAAGTTGTTCCACCATTTCTGCTTGTAAAGTTTTATAATACACTGCTGTCAATCCATCTGTTCCAGGAGCTTTAGCTGTTTTCAATTGTTTAATTGCTGCAATTATTTCCTCAACTGTTATAGGGTAATTCATTCTTTCTTTTTGTTGGCTAGTAATTTTTGAGACTCTTTTCTCTTCTAGATATTTTTCTATAAGTCCATTCTGTATGTCATCTTTAGCATATAATTTAACGTAGTAATCTACAAAGACTTCTTTAATCAGTTTTTGTTGGAAAATTTCTTTCCCCCCAATGTCAATACTCTCAATAGTCCGTATACTCTGCTTTTTCCTTAAGGTATAAGCCAACCATCTCCCCGGCATTACAAAACGTATTATGCTTCGCATATTGTAGATTTGTTGCAGCTTGTTCCGCCAAAAGCATTTGAAACTGATCTTTCAAAAGTTTTATAGCACCACGTATTCTTTCATCTGTTGGGTTTTTAATAAGTAACTGTTCCTTATTCTTTATTTCTGCTTCCAGTTCAAGTCTTTTCCTTTGTCGATTCTGTTTATGTTTGAAGTTCATATGAATAAGTACCCCTCTCATATAAGCTTTGCTCGCGTCCCATACTATTTCAATTGGGGTACCCTTATTCAAATTCATTTCAAAAAATTCTTTCATCTGTTTTTTAAGTTCTATTATATTTTTTTCATATCTGAACAAATTTTCATTTAGTCTCCATGACCTTCTCTCAGACTTTCCCATCTCGATTTCTATCCATACAGAGCTATGATCAGTTAAAGTTCTTGGAAATATCTTTGTTCTTTTTGTTTTAATAAGTAAATCATCTGATAACAAGATAAAGTCAATCCTGGAGAAAGATCTATGTCTGTCAGAGAAAAAAGTATAGTCCAGTTCTTTTGGGTTATATATTCTCCAGATATCCTTTAATTCCAAATCTTCTTTCATATCAAAAAAAGTCGGTGGCAGTCTGATCCTTGATTTCGCCAAACTTTTTTTATCTAATTTAGAATCAATTACTCCATTCCAGTCTCCCATTATTAGAATAGATCTATAGTCCCATTGCAGTATTTTATTATGTAGAGTCTTATAAAAATGATCCTGTTGTTGGTTCGGAGCATAAATTCCAATCAAAAGAATTTGGCCATTTGCTGTGTGCAATTCAATTGCAACAAACCTACCATCTTGATCTGCTTCTATAATTTTAGCGGACAGTCTTTTATTCACATAACTAACCACACCATTCTTTTTTTCCGAGGTTGAAGCTATAAAATGTGTTCCTAATTTAGAATTTATCAAATGTTTATGATCTTGAGTTCGAATATGAGTTTCTTGTAAACAAATTATATCATTATTAAATTGTCTCAAATATGTAAATAATTTCTTCCTTTTTTGTGGTGAATTTAGTCCATTAACATTCCAAGATAAGAGCCTAATTGTCATCTTGACCTTTCTGAAGCGATGAGCTGCTTTGCCTAACTTCTTCTGAAGTCTTCGGCCTAGCTCCTCCCATGGCTTCACGTTTTTCTTTTATCTGCTTGGAAATTGCACGAGTTATACGCTGGTCTTTAACTTCAGGCATCCCAGCTACATCCAAAACAGCACCAGTTGACAGAATTGGGGAAGGTTCTGACAATGATTCCTCCAAAAGGCCTCCTCCCTGTGCAGCACCCTGCATTTCCACTGGTTCCATCTGCTTAGACTGTTGTGCCCTCTCGTGCTGAGATTGCTTTTCTTTATCACTTTTTATCTCCAACAATGTAGATGTACGTGGGGATGATGATCTTTCTTTAAGGATATTATAATAAAAATATTCCGCCTTCTGAAAAGTATTCAATCGATGTCTCTCTCCATTATATTTCAAAATTATACCAGTTGGGGCATCCCACCAAAATGGTATTTCTTGCTTTTGCAATTCATTCACTAAGAACCTGTACTCTTTTCGATCTTTTAACATCTTAGGTGGAAATTCCTTATAAATTCCAATTTGAGCTCCCTCCACTTGCACAGAGGAAAGAAAGGATCTTTGCAGAATATCATTTCTTATTCTTCTATCAGTAAAGTATATCACCACATCTCTGGGCAATTTTCTTTGTCTAGCAACCCATGAATTCACTCTGTAAATTTTATCTATTTTATAGACCACATCTGCTGGATCAATTTTTAGCAATACAGCCAAGGCATCAGAACAAATCTGTCTCAGATCTTGCCTATCATTCTCTTTAATTCCTCGAAGCCTAATAGCAAATTCCATGGATCGGAACTGTATCATTGTAATTTCGTTTTCGACTCTCTCCACTTTGTTATCCACATCTGCAATTTTAATATCAGCATCCTTCATTTTGACATTGACTTCTGATTTAAATTCTTCCAGTTTGGAGTCCACTTTAGTAATGGATTCTGCCAAGTGAGAAACCACATTTGACAATTTATCTGACACCTTCTCATAATTTTCTTTCATTGCCTCTTTAAATTCATTAATTTCCCTCTTCATTTCCTGTTGTGATTTTTGAAATTTTTCATCCAAAGCCTGGGTAATAAAATCTTTTAAACTTTGCACATCAAAGTCCTTTCCCTCCCTCTGCTGACTAGGAGGGGGCTGCTGTTCTGGTTTGTGGGTGGGAGATCCCTCCCCTGCCACCTTTCCTTCCTGTTTCTTTGAAGCCATTTTGCCACGTAAATTAACTTTTCTGAAAGAAGAAAATCCTTTTTTTTCCTTTCCTTTGCACCTCCACAATATCCTTTGAAAAAGTCCCCCAGAATTAAATAGATTGAAGCAAGCTCAAATTTATTTTTCTTTTCTTTTCCACTCTTCTCCGTTCGCTTGCAACAGGCACTGCTACAATGTAGCTTGTTAGAATAGTTCTGCGCAATCACTCTCCCTTTCAGCTCGTTAACGCTGGAACGGCGCCATTTTTTCAAGCCGTTTCCACTCGCTCTAGCTTTTCCCCAAATCAAAAGTTCAAAAGAGAAGAAATACTTGCAGTTTCTTGGTTTGGGGGTTGAGGTTGTTTTATAACAAAGTTATCTTCCCATCAGTTTAAATGTTTGCTGCAACTGGCTTGCTCTGATGAACAGAGTCGTCCCACGCCGTCCGGAGTCTCCGCAAGTTAGAAGGGAGCCACACCTGTTTCCTCCCCAGTAGCAAACTTCTGGGGGTTCACGGGGGCTCAACCTGCTTCTTGCTTTGCTCTTCTCCTCAAATCCTCAGGATTCTGGAGTTTTCAAGCCGCTTCCCTCACTCGGGGCGGCTCTACAGGCGGCGGGGCTGGCGGCTGTTCAAAAGCGACCGTCTTCGCCAGTGGCAGTCAAACCCGGAAGTCCCCTCCCTAAATGAATGCTTTGATACATGTCACAGCAGTATCATAACTGAATTGTTTCCCTTTTAGGCAACTTTAGATTCAAGGCTGCTGTAGGTGATGACTTTTCAACGCAGCAGAAGCTAGGAGCCTTAAAATAGCCACTTTATCAAGGGAATACAGGATCTACAATTCTCCAGATGTTCAATATTTTACTTTTTTTGTTCCCCTTCCCTGTACAAGAAGCTCCCAAAGCTTACAAAACGGCAAGCAGTGAAATAAACAAACATAAACAACCATTTAGAAGCAAACAGGACCCTGGAATTTGGCTGTAACTTGGATTGAATAGCCTTCATAAAACTTGAAATGGATGGAGGAAGGGTGCAAACAATTTATTTCTCTTTTGTGTTTAGAAGGGCTGCTATTAGGGAAAGTTTATAAAATCAGTGGTAATTGGGCTAGAATAATTACAAAACTTGCTTTTTGCTCTTAAGTATTTGAGTTTAATGGAATGAAAGATTATCACAAATCCAAATGCTTTTAAGGATTATGGAATGGAAATAATGGCAACATGGAATTGCTTTGAATGTGTATATGGGATGAATTAGGTCTGATGGCCATATTTTATGAAGCTAGAAAAAGCAGGTAAACCAAGGAACTAGCATTGAAATGGAAGATGTTATTCAGAAATTATTTCTTTTTATGTGAAGTCATCCTAAAAAGTTGGCCTTTGGCTACACATTATGAGAGTTGATTTAAATCTACTTAATGCCAGTACAGTTTTCACAAAGCACAACTTAACTTTAATACTTATTAGTAAGTTGGAGACACTGTTTTGAAGAAGTTTGGTGAGATCATTTTATTTATTTGTTTGATTTTTATCCCACCTTTATTATTTTATAAGTAACTCAAGGTGGCGAACATTACCTAATTCTCCTTCTATTCTACCCCCACCCCCACCCTCAACAGCAACCCCGTGAGGTAAGCTTGGTTGAGACAGAATGACTGGCCTAAAGTCACTCAGCTGGCTTTCATGCCTAAGATAGGACTAGTATTTTTTAAAACTTCATAAAAAAACCTCTACTTTTTACTAATTTTAAATAAAAGTAAATAAAACCATGCATACTTCATAGCTGCAGAGAACACTTCTGCCTTTGAAAATACTTCCTGGTCCTAATCTTTCTGCTCCCTTCTCTTACCCCAGTAAGTTCTCAATAGGATCTGTCTAGATCCTATTCAGCTCTGATTTCCACATGGATCTAAACTATTGTTTAATTGAGTTTACAGAATAAGCCATAATTGGTTGAGTTCACACACTTTCCAATCAATAAATCAGTTTAAAAACTACAACAGCTCTTCTCACACAATACAGTTAGCCAAAAACAAACAATGTAATTTTTAATTTGTAAGCCATTCAGTCACCTTGTAAGGGAGTTGGGTGGCATAGAAATTAAATAAATAAATATAAATACATAAATAATATGTCTACTTTTAGTCACAGGTCTAGATGCATCATATTCAAATGAAGTGATATTTTTTCCTTCACTGTATGCCTTCAAACAGAGACTGGATAATTCACTGTCCAAAATGCTTTAGCAGATCCTGTCCTAAGCAGCGCTGGGGCTGAATGACTTGTAAAGTTTCTTCAACACTATAAAACTATAAAATATTTTCAGGAAAGCTTCTCCATTTTTTATCTTTCTCTGAGGACAAAAAGATTTAGCGTTTTATTTTTTTTCTGCCTTTTTATTCCAAAGGGGTTCAAACTTTTTAAAATCTCAGTAATATGCTGGATTGCTTTGTAACTATATTCCCATTTAAATCACCTAAGCTTGCTTGCTTTTCCTCCTTGTGTGAAGTCTATTACTTGTGAATATGGTTAATAGGGGGGGGAAGTAAATGGGGTTTATTTCAACTAAATATGTATTGTGTCTGATCATTTGAATTACATATGTGGGTTGCACAAAATAAAAAAAATTAAACATGGAATTACATGTCTTTCCTTTCTCAAACTTTATAGATTAACTGATCGTTTATATTTCTATAATGCCGATGTCATCAGTGTTAAATATAATTAAGTTTGTAAAGCAAATTGTCAACTACGCTCAAACAATGTTAGGTAACACTGAGAGGCCAAGTTGTACTTGATAGAACCTTTAGTCCCCAAACACAGAATGAAGAATCAAAATAATGTGAATGGAAAACATTGGATAATTTCTACCCTTGGAAAGATCTCCAGGCCTTGGAAAGAGAAGGAAGGCACTAATTCTTCATGGGTGCTGTATTTCAACATTTTGTAACTGGGTTTCCCCTTTGCTACAGCCATCTGTGGGTTCTCTGAAGTGAATCATGGATAGAATGGTATTTCCAAGTTCTCCAAGAAAGAAAGAACATGTAATAATTGTTTAAAAATAAACACCAGAAGGGCACAACCTTGTGTTTTTTGGCTTTGCATAGTAACTGGATGAAATCATTGTTCTGAATTGGGCAGCCAATATCTGGTTTCAAAAATCTGAAGTCTGGAAAAGGTTTGCATACATTGAGCAAGTGTGTCAGCATTAGGTAGCCACAAACCACAGCCAACCATCCATCAGAGATAGAGCTTTGAGACAAAGTAAAGTATATATGGGCTTTAAAGAGAATCTCTTGGGATAAACTATCAGAGTCATTAAGATTCTATAGTATATATATATATGGTTGTCAATAAACTTGTGTTTGTGTTCACAACCCAAAGGGCATGTTTAGGACAGCCATTAAAATACTCTAAGACAGTGATAAATGATATTTTACAACTAAATGCCCATCTAACTAAAAATACGCATACAATAAAGAGCAATGCTAGATGTATACTATCTAAACCTATGCAGATTCCTTTTTTTCACACAAAAGCACATACACATACAAACTAACACATTTTTCTTCTTATACCCATACAACTTTCTTTGTTTATTCCCACCATCCCATATGCACACATGTGGGATTTGAGGTTTGGGGTTTTTATTTTTTATGTAGCAAATCATGGCAGCATTAGCTATCCTGATATTAACCCTTTTTAATTTATAGTGGCAGGTGCCAAGATATGTATGTATCAGTATGAGAAAGTTTGTTGATTTAGACAAAGCATATGATAAAATAAATATGCTTGAATTATGGAATGTTTTACATTAATATAGAGTTGAAGTCTGGTTGCTGAATGCAGTGACAGCGGTGTAGGATAGAAGTGAAGCATGTCTGAGAATGTTTCTACATTGAACAGAAAGTAAGACAAAGATGTGTACATAATATCTCCTTTGTTCTTTAAAATATATACAGATAATTGAAAAGGAATGCTTATGGTGATTAAAGGTGTCATTTCAAACTGTAAATATATATGTATTTTTGTATGCAGATTGTTAGTTGGGAACCAATGATTTGCCGTCTCATTTTGTGTCAGAAATGCAGGAACTAGAAAGCAGAAAATTATTAATTTAATTTTTTAAAATTAAAAACTTTAATAAAAGTATAAATTTACTAGTTGGATATCTCTGCTTCACTACGAAACTATGTGATCGGGCTTGATAAATTGACACATATCTGGAGAAATGAACACTACTGCTGAGCCCCCGCCATGATACTCCCTATCCTGTGGTAGACCTGCCCCTACACTTTGAATGTTGGCATAAAATTTCCCTCCTTCACCTCTGTGGCTCCAAAAGACGTCATTGGGAAGCATCCATTGTACTTCTGGGCAGCAGAAAGAAAGTGCTCTGCCATTGGATGCTGGTGGGTGAGAAGGCTGTGTAAGGGTTCACGGTAGGGCTCAAGGGGAGGGAGCTGGTCTTTACTGCCACTGCAGCACATCCTGGGAGTCTCATTCTGCCACTTCAGAGCATGGCACCAGGCCAGGGTAACCGAGGTCCGAGATAAACAACCTTTTCCCTGGAGAAATCAATCTGGGGTTCATATTTAAAACCAGACAAATGCTTATTAGTCCAAGGCATTGATCTGATTTGTGATATCTTTTCATTGCATTTAGCTGTAGCTGCCTGATTAACATAGTGGTTATTAGATGCATATTTTTTTACAGTCTCTCTATTGACTTTGGGATGACTTTGACGATAGTTTTTTGCAGCTTCCCTTACTTGTATTTTCCTAATCTCATCTGTAAATCTTTTTCTGTGTTTTTTGCCTCTTTTCCCTTTAACTGGTGTTACAGTAGAAGGAACAGATTCATCTGAACTGAGGAGATCAGTGTAAGAAGTGATTTGGGGCTGGGACACTATGCAGGAGAAATTCGGTTCACAATCCATTGGCTCAGTGGTGGTTGGTGATTGAAACTCATAAGGAGCTCTGGTGGCTCAGCAGACTAATTAACATCCACTTACATCTGCTGCCTGCAATTACTGCAAGTTCAAATCTCACCAGGCTCAAGGTTGACTCAGCCTTCCATCCTTTCTAAGGTAGGTAAAATGAGGACCCAGTTTGTGGGGGCAATAAACTGACTTTGTATAAATATACAAAAGTATGAAGGCTATTGCTTAACGCATTGTAAGCCGCCCTGAGTCTCTGGAGAAGGGCGGCATATAAATTAAATTTGAAAAAGAAAATGTCTCCTACCGCCTTGAGTTTGGAAGCAGTTCCATAGGTGGAAGGCGTAGACATTTTGGTGAGGTAGTGACATTTAGTACTGTAAGGAGCCCCAGACTGCTCCTGAGTGAAGGAGTGGTACGTCTGCCAGATTGAACTGAAGTAACAGAATGTGAGGCATTCTGCCTAATGGGACCTGCAGCACTCGGGCCTGCTTCCCATGCCTTCTCAAAGTGACCACCATTTTCAGGGCCCTGACAATTCCTTCTTAAAATGGTGGCCACTTTCAGAGTTTTCTCTGTGATCAACTGCCTCCTATCAGCTGGCCAGTGGGAGGCTGCAAAGCAATCCTGCCTCTTTCCTGGCTTTGGGCAGCCAGCCCTTGCATAAAAGGCTGCTTCAGGATGAGCTTCCCAAACTCTTCCCATTTCTTAACACCCCACCCCTTTCCTTCCCAGAAAGCCACATTCTTCAATAAAAACAGCTGGGAGGGGCAAGGCTTGTTAATCTCCCCCCCCCCAATAAAGAGCTAAAACTAAATTCTCCCTCTGCTTTTCAATCTCTATCCTATTGGGAACCTTACTTTAACTCCAGGTGGAAGACTAGAGGAATCAAGGAAACAAGGAGAGAGAATCTTTCCCTAGAATAGTTGTGGGGGGGCGGGGACTTCACCTCCAACTTCTGTAAGAAAATGGAGGGTGCAGAGTCTTTGCAAGTTTTAGCTGTCCATCCATTACCTATAGAAGACAATCTATAGTCCAGCCTTTCTTAGCTGGTTCTTCTTTTGCTCCAGAAAGGCAGGGCAACTTGGGAGGAGGAAAGGTAGGGGCAGAATTAAGAAAGGCAGCACTCCCAGAGTTTTCCTTTTCCATTGTTTCTTCCTGGCAAGGCAGTCAGCTGTGCAATGGGCCTTCTTGCAGAGTGGGGAAGGCCTCGAGCCTGAAGCAGCTGGATTAGAGTCTGCACTATACCTCTAAGGACATCCCCCGCCTCTGGGCTCCACTTAATGATCCATTCATTCATTTAACCATTTAACACTGTTCTGACATTCAACCCTAATAGGCATCTCCCTTATGGTCGTAACTCAAGGACTACCCGTACATTCCGCACAACAAGAGGAGACTTCTCTATTATACAAAAGAATAGCTCAGCCATTGTCATGCTGTGGATTTTACAGAAACATGCAGGTACAGTACATCTTTTCAAAGAAAGCATGGTAAGTCTTGTGAGCAATATTCTGACCAGATGTTTCTCCTGCAATTATTTATGAATGCTGTCCTGGTATGTATAGAATTGAGCAACATATTTGTGTCTGGTTGAAAAAAAAGTTGTCAGCCACAAAACATTTGATGCACAGTAGTCTTTGAGGAACTGCACCCCCTTCTACTTCAGTCTTAGAACTAAAGCAACTCAAAGTACATTTCTTCATTTTTAGCCATGTTTGTCAGCCAGTTGTTAGAGGAGGAAACTATTCCTTGCCAATCTTTGGAAATGAGTCATGATAGAAGCTTAAATGCTGGGGACAGATCCAGTGCGAGTCTAAAACAATGTTCGCTATGTTTTGGAAAAGTTATTTTTATGAAAATGTTGGCCTACAATCTTCCCACTTGATTATGCTTCTTCTGTTTTCCCTGTGGTGTATTTCAAAACTTGTGCCTTGATTTATACCTGTAAATAAATCTCTTTATTTATGGCAATGTAATATCTCCAGTCCTAATCTCTCCAGGCCTTAGTCTCTCCATTGTAATGAGAGACATTACCTAAGATAGCCATGAATCAGAACCAGAGGAGATGGAGGGAACTGTTTTTCATGCAAGCCCATTCTGTTCTCAGAGAAGGTGGCCCAAATTGCAGAAGGAAAAAAAGAACAGGAGACCTGCTGTCAGAATTGCTTATGACCACGATTTATAGATTTTGTAAGAAGCTGATCTGTGCAAAAGAGATGAGTGAAAATTCATAAGAAGATGGAGTAGGCGAAATAGGTTTCTGAATTTTCCATGCACACCATGAAAACATTCCTTACACATGGCAGGGAATGTTTGTATTACTTAAAAGATGCATTCCTGCCAAATAGGAAGATGAAGGAATCTTCTGGTGTTCCAGTGCAGTTTAGTCCTGGAAAGGCAAGCAAAAATTCCCATTGGTAATTATAGATGGAAAAAGAACTATGGCTAAAATTATATGTATGTGACTACTCTGGATAAGGAGTGTACAATGAATCTATAAACTTTGTTATTCTATCAAGGCTTAATGCAAAGAGAAGCTGTTTATACTGTAATTCTATCAAATAGATTTAGATGTATACAGTATATACAAACAAAGACACATACTATATAGGTCTACAGGATCTGAATAGCCAGCTTGTTAAGAATGGCCAGTCCAGAGCCTAATAATATTATTGCACTAAAACTTGTTCAATATGATTGCAGTTTCTGATTCTTTTATATTCTCTTTTGACAACCACCTATAACTGAGATGATGATGAGGTATGAGAAAACCCTGTTTTTCACAACCCATTGTATCTACTGTTGTCACTAATGAAAACTCTGCCATCTTAGACAGAGTCAAGGTTGAAGTCTGGTTTTGGGACAGAGATGGCATTGGTCTGTCTCCTGGATAACCTGTTGGGACCAGTATGGTGTGTGTGTGTGGCGGGGGGGGGGGGGGCTGTCTCTCATGGTCATGTTAGATTTCTAAATGGCTTTTGATATCATTGACTATGATGTCCTTTTGGATGACCTACAAGGGTTGGGAGTTGGAGGCGTTGTTTTGCTGAGTCCTAGTGGGTAGTTTCAATCCCTGGTGAT
This sequence comes from Arizona elegans, assembly GCA_022577455.1. NCBI lineage: Eukaryota > Metazoa > Chordata > Lepidosauria > Squamata > Colubridae > Arizona > Arizona elegans. The sequence goes on from JAKOOJ010000001.1 coordinate 192,869,066, forward strand.
GGGGGAAGACAGGTCAGCTTAGTTATTCTGATTTCTGGGTGCTAAAGGTGCTAGTTTTGTCTTCCTTGCTTTTCTATATGAAGCCACTGGGAGGGATCATTCTAATAAATACTGACAAATAGTCTCTTCACACGACATTAACCTCTGAGGTAACTTCTTTATTAACTTGAACAGGAGACCCTGAACGATCTCCTCAGAACTCAGAACTCAACTCGAATAATCGCTGACAGCTCTTATATACCGGCTGTCAGCGTGGTTAACCAATCACAAAGCATTACCCTACTATCCGTTCCAATAGGAGGCACAACCTGGGGAATCTGCTCAGTACATAACACCCCTTTACCCCTGGTATGCACATGTGTAATCTTGAAGGTATGTTGGCCGGCGCCTGATTCGGCTGGAACGGCGAGGATCTTCAGGTTCTGTGTGTTCGCTCACGCGGTCGTCTACAGGTTCAGGTAAGTTTTCCTCGGGGTCCTTCGTGTGGGTAGCTATTCGACCTTCAGTTAATGTTTCAGCACTTCGCGGGGCCTTGCTTCGGTCGCCGTCAGTCTGTTGGTATTCCGAATGCGTGTGTGTTAGGGGCCGTGGCGAGTGTGCGCGTTCTAGGTTGCGTTGGGTGTCAGACGTCTCTTCGGTTGTCGTGTAAGTTGGGTTTGTATCATTTTCATCATTGATTGGCCCCATTCCCGTATTGCCCCTGACCCTTCTGACTCGTACTTGGTCCAGATGCCGTCTCCAGACCCTACCCCCTCCCATGTCTATTTTATATGAGCAGGGTCCTGTCACAGCTACTATTACTCCCGGCAGCCATAGTGAGTGACCGGCATAGTTACGAGCATAGACTAAGTCACCCTCCTTCAAACCGCGGATGGCGCTGTCAGAGAGTAAGGGCTTTTGTGGAGCATAACAGGGGTGCATTCTATCAAGCACTGTATGCAGGCGGCGGCCCATAAGGAGCTCAGCCGGGCTGCAGTTTGTCAAAGGGCAAGGTGTTGAATGTTGGATAAGGAGATACTCAGCAACTTTTGCGGGCCACCCATTCTTGCCCATGTGGCTCAAGGCGTCTTTTGCTGATCTTACGGCCCTTTCAGCCAGGCCATTACTAGCCGGATGATAAGGAGAAATAAGGCAGTGCCTGACCCCTAACCCAGCTAAAAACATTTTGAAAGCAGCTGCTGTCAATTGCGGCCCATTGTCGGACACAAGCTCATCTGGCAACCCATGAGTAGCAAATACTGTACGTAAGGCACGTATAAGCACCTCGGAGGAGGTGGAATGCATGGGGACAACTTCCACCCATTTGGAAAACGCATCAACAAGGACTAAGAACATCTGACCCTGGAGTGGGCCCGCGAAGTCAACATGCACGCGGGACCACGGCCCCCTAGGGTCTTCCCAAACCCGGGGTGTCCCTTTTGGTGGCATAGATCTGGTTTCTTGACACATACAACAGGTAGACACCCAGGATATTATACATTCGTCTAGCTTAGGCCACCAGACATATGCACGTGCCAGGGCTTTCATCTGGACTATGCCCGGGTGGCCCGTGTGCAGCGTCTCCAGGACTGACTCCCTTAGCGGGGCGGGGATAATCACTCTATGACCCCAGAGTAAACATCCCTCCTGGGTGGTTAGTTCTGACTTTCGGATAGCATATGGCTTCCATTCAGGGCCCACCTTCCCCTTTGGCCATCCACGGAGAACCCATTGCAAGACTGTCGAGATTTCCTTGTCCCGCCCAGAGGAGAGAGCAATGTCGGCAGCCGTCAGTGGCAGGGGCGAGTCATCAATTAGGAGGACAGCAGAAACGGGAGCAGGATCACAGAGTAAAGTGTTCAGGGGGCACCTGCTCAATGCATCTGTGTGTGCCAAATGCTTACCTGGCACATACTTTAAAGAATAGGAATAAGCAGATAAGAAAACTGACCAACGGGTGAGCCTGGGAGATAGGAACTGGGGAGATTGATGGTCCCCTGAAAGCAAACCCAATAAAGGCTTATGGTCAGTTATCAAGGAGAAACGGCGGCCATATAAGTAATCATGAAAACGTTTAACCCCTGCAACTAAGGCCAACGCCTCCTTATCAAGTTGGGAATAGTTTCTCTCCACAGGTGCTAAAGTGCGGGAGAAGAAAGCTATGGGAGCTTCCCTGCCATCAGGCAGGGAATGACTTAGAACTGCGCCCACCCCATAGGGCGAGGCGTCACAAGGGAGAACTAATGGGAGGGTCTCAGAATATTGGACAAGGACAGAATTAGAAACCAGCAACCGCTTAACTGCAGAAAAGGCGGAAGAAGCCCTCGAGCCCCAAGTCCATTTTGCCCCACGGTCCAGTAAACGATGGAGGGGTTCAGCCACGGATGCCTTGTGAGGCAGAAAAATGGCATAAAAGTTAAGTAACCCCAAGAAGGCTTGAAGTTCGACTTTCGAAGTAGGAGGTGGAGCATCAAGAATGGCTTTGGTCTTGGCTGGAGTTGGGTGTATTCCGCGGCCATCAATCAGAAATCTGAGGAATTCAATCTCTGGAACTGCGACGAGGCATTTGTCCTTTTTCACGGTGAGGCCAACACGTTGAAAGGCAGTGAGGGTGCGGCGGAGGCAGGACATAAGTTGCGGAACATTGGAAGCTGAAACGATGACATCATCGAAATAAGGGGTGACCCCGGGGATGCCATAGAGGAGGCGCTCCATCAAACTTTGAAAAATCCCCGGGGCTACCGAGACACCGAATTGCAAACGGCGGCAATGGAAGGCTCCACGATAAGTAACGATGGTTTGCGCATCAGCAGTCACATCGTCAACAGGTAGCTGATGATACGCCTGCGATAAGTCAAGCTTTGCAAAAACCGACCCCTGGCCCAAAGAGTGCAGCAAGTGTTGGACCACCGGGACGGGGTAAGCATGTTCATGTAGGGCGTGATTGATTGTTGCCCGATAGTCCGTGCAAATGCGGATTGACCCGTTTGCCTTGATGGCGATGACCGTGGGGGGTCTCCCATTTGGCGTAATCCACTGGTTCTAATACGCCCTGTTGAATAAGCTTGTCGAGTTCCTCGTCCACCCGAGGCCGTAATGCCAGAGGTACCCTGCGTGGTTTGAGGCGTTTCGGAGGAACGGCCGGGTCAAGACTGAAAGAGACCGGTGTGCCTTTGTACTTCCCCAGCGAATTGGAAAAAACTGAGGGAAACTCGTGTACAAGAGTGTCGAGTTCTGTTGATCTGATCGAGTGGATACCTTGCAGAGTGAGGCCCAAAGCAGAAAACCAGTTAAGACCGAGCAGGCTTGGTAAAGGGCCATCGACGATGACCAGGGACAGACGGCCCGAGAAGTTTCGAAACTTGACTCTAAATGTTCCTGTCCCCACAACTGGAATGGGAGAGCCCTGGTAGTCTTTCAATAGGAGAGTGCAAGGCTGTAGGAGGCGTTTAGACAATTTTGGCACTATACGTTTAATAGTGCTCCACGAGACTATAGAAGTAGAGGAACCTGTGTCCACTTCCATGACACATGGGCGATCTTCAATGAGAACTGTCAAAGTGATTTTCGGGTTTCCTGCGTTTCTTAATGGCGTCACACTATTGATAGTGGAAAACCCCTGTGATTGTCGCGCATGTGTGGATTTCGGGCCGGACCAACGTAGTTGTGTATTTCCTTCAGCTGGGAACCTGGAGGTGGTCTGCGGCTGCGCAGCATGGCACACTCTGGCAATGTGTCCTTGACGCCCACATCGCCTGCATACAGCATCTTTAAATTTGCAAGACGCTCGCATATGGTCTCCCCCACAGCTGAAACACTCTGTAACCCTGCCGGACATCTTCTTAGCTCCCGACGGCTTAAGTTTATTCTCCCTAACATGATAAACCTCACCTTCCTCCTCCGAGTCTGAGTAAATCTCAGTCTTTATTTCATTAGTGGAGCTTGCTTCTGCGCTCGTGGTGGGTACACTCTGCCCCCGGGGTAAGTCAGCAATTGATAAGGTGGCTAATTCTGCAGCGCATGCCTCATTCAAGGCCATCTGGAAAGTAAGTTCATGGTTGGCGATCAATCGCTGTTTCAAATTTTGATCGCGCACTCCACTCACAAGGCGGTCTAGCAGGTAATCATCTAAATTGTCAAATTCGCAATGGCGGGTGTCCCTATGCAACGCCACGACATATTGGTTGATTGATTCACCCGGGGCTTGGTCGCGATGGTAGAAATGCTGACGCCGGGCAATTCTGGATGGGGCTGGCGCATAGTGTCTCTTAAATTTGCCCATGAATTCCTCCCAAGTTCCAGCATGTATGGATTGGGGAGCCATAAGGGTCATGGCTGTATCGAACATCTCTGTGCCACAAAAACTAAGGAAATATGCCCTCTTCCTCTCTGAAGACAGATTAGTGTAGTCGTTGGCTATTAAGAAGCACTCAAAATGGGCTACATAGGCATCCCACGTTTCTTTGCCTTGGTTGAATGGAGCGAAATTATGTGATGCAGCCATTGTGTGTCTCGTTTCACAGTTACCTCAGCAAGGTTCAATCACAGACGTTTATTCTGCCCGGTCCGATGATCCCATCCTCATCGCCAGTAATAAATACTGACAAATAGTCTCTTCACACGACATTAACCTCTGAGGTAACTTCTTTATTAACTTGAACAGGAGACTCTGAACGATCTCCTCAGAACTCAGAACTCAACTCGAATAATCGCTGACAGCTCTTATATACCGGCTGTCAGCGTGGTTAACCAATCACAAAGCATTACCCTACTATCCGTTCCAATAGGGGGCACAACCTGGGGAACCTGCTCAGTACATAACACATTCAATACTTGATGTGCAATATCAGCAATATGTGGTTGATACTTCATTGTATATTACCACGGGAGGGGGGAGGGGCAGGATGCTTTTGTCTCCTTTCAGTGCCTGAAGCCTGATAGAGTCCAGATGAGAGAGAGCAGACTGAAGATGGATTTGCAGCAGATACATTAGGTCTTATGTGCCACCAGATATACTCCTTGATGGGAGAAAACCCTTGACACCTGGATATCTTCAGGACTGCATCTTCTAGCCAATTAAATCTAGCAAGGAGAAACTGCTTCAAGTCCCCAACTTTTAGGAGATTCAGATGGCTGATACAAGGAGGCACTGTATTTCCGTTGCAGTGTTGATATTGTGGCATACTCTCCCTGTGGAGATCAGGCTGGGTCCCTCTGTTGGTTTTCCATGAGCTTCTACAGGCAGGGGTTTTTCAGAGAGTTTTCCTCTGATTTAAGTTGCTGTTGCTATCTTTTAATGTCTTCTTAATTTTTATATGAAGCTTGTATTTTTATGAGAGCTGTGAAGAGTTGTTTGGACAGTGACAGCATACAAATAGGTTTAATAAAATACATTTTAAAAAGCATATTTATCACAGAATTATGACAAAGGAATGGACTTGGTGTGATGCTTAAAAGATGATATAATGCAAAAATAAACTAGTACATATAATAATAGGAATCTTTGCATTCGCTCATGCACCACTCTTTTTGAAAGAATAACTGGCTTCAGTTATAAGAGAAGACAAGGTTCTCTTGGGCCCTCTGAAATGGGGGAGAAAAAAAAACAATTTACTCAGTTCCAGATTTATGAGAGCCTTTTAGAGCAGAGGGAAGAAAGCAAGATCCAAATCCATCTGTTCCAAATTCTTTATTTCTGCATCATTAGGCATAATTAAGTTAAAATCGGGTAAGTGGAATGGAGAAATATAAGATGGATCATACTCTTTTTTTTCTTTTTAGACCCAAGAGCTTGCTTTGGTAATGACAGTAAATATACCTTCTACAAGAGTGCAAAATAAGCAATGGATATAAGAACTTAATGGAAGAACTGAAGGGCAGAGTACAGTGAAGTTGCTTGCTTCTTATGCTCCATCAAAGAGGTTTTTTTTAGAGAGGGAGGGGTACTTCACTTATATATACATTATCCTAAAACTGGTTTGCTCTACTTATGTGTGGATATTAGCTTTTGTAATTCCCAGATAGTAAAATTGAAATGTTTTTAGTAAAAGCAAATAAAACTCTAGCTTTCAAGAATAAATAATGAGGTTTTATTAATAGCAATATGTTTATTTGCTGAGTATTGTTAAGGAGCAAGTACTGCTTTTATGGTGTACTTTTTAAAAACAAAACACAACATACACTAGCCTTCAAGAACTCAGTGTGGGTTGAATTAATTGCTTGGGTAGTTAGACCAATGCTATACTTGGCTGAATTCCTGTTTTGCAATCTGGTTTGGAACATATAACTATGGTGACAGAGTTTTCAGAGCACAGACAGACATAATACATGATAAAGGCTCAACTGTGCAAAACAATGAAAGAGAATAGATTTGGAATTCAGAGTTCTCAAAATGTCTCCAAAACAGCTTCCAGAGATATAGTAACAATCCCTTTCCAAAAGAAAGAGTACAAGGATTAGGGAAAGAGTTAAACAGGCCAGTGCGACCTTGCCAATACAGAAAACAATCCCATTGCTTGCTTTATTGCCTGCTAAGTGGCATACTGGTGGAGAAAGGTCAAGAGGGGATTGGGATTACTGTAGGAGACAAAGGAGATACAGGTGTAATAGTTTTTGTTAGGCTCAAAAACCATACAAATGCAATTGCTATAGATTTTGCGGTGGCAATATAATAATCACTGAGGTTAATCTGATGAGTGATTACTGTTAATCTGAAACTTTTACTTCTCACCTATATAATGCACTGCATATCAAACACACAACAGGGTTTAGCGAGTTAATACACAACATTCTATCAAGATGACAGCAAATACACATTCTTGTCTATCATGGCTTGTGGCTTCAAAGTATCTGAGTATATCAGAAATTTACAGATTGGCAAAGAGGCCCAATCCGTTTTGTTTTCTCTGTAAGGATTATTTCAGAGGTAATTACTAGTCTAAAATGTGTCTCCTCAGCTTCTTGTTGCTGTGTTCTTTGTTGATAACAGATAGAAGATATAATCAGACCATTGCCACCTTTCTTCACTATCCCAGTATTGTGTATGTTGGCTTTGCAGTGTTTTGCGGCAACATACAAATTGTACACAGCTGTTTGGACAAAGATATAAGATAAATCAAAGAATTGAATGTGCACCCCAGGTAGTGACTGGTTTACAATATTGTGCCAAATCACTTTTAAATACCTGGGAAGAAAAATATTGGTTTCCAGCTATTCAACCTCTCCTTTCCAAAGGTTTATAATCTGAATGTTAGATATTCAATCCTTTCACTTACTAGGAAATTATTTAACTTCTGTGCCCTATTATTTATACGAACTTTCTAGAATTAAATATCTGCTATTTTCAAGTCTCTTCTTTTTGTGGTTTGTCATATTTGTTAAATTGTGTGTAAAAAGATGTTTTTAATATAAAAGTGTAAAAAGGTATTTTTTTAAAAAAAATACTTCATATGGCTTCTTGTATAATTCTAATATAATTCTTATGAATTTAAAATTATTGCAGTTACAAGTACAATGGAAATGTTGTTTGTTTGAGTTGATACACTGTAGATACAGGTAGTCTTTGACTTATGACCACAATTGACCCCCAAATTTCCATTGCTAAGCAAGACAGTTGTCAAGTGAATTGTGCTCCATTTATGACTTCTTTTTGCCACAGTTGTTAAGTGAATCAGTGCAATTTTTATCTGAATCATGTGGTTGTTAAGCAAATCTGACTTTGCCCATTGACTTTCCTTGCCAGAAACCGGCTGAGAAGGTTATAAATGATGATACATGACCCTGGAATGGTGCAACTGTCATAAATACATGTCATATGCCAAGCACCCAGATTTGGATCATGGGATCATGGGGAGGCAGCAACAGTCATAAGTGTGAAATCAGTCAGCTGTTGTAATCTTGAACACTCGATAAACAAATGGTTGTATATTGAGGAGTACCTCTATTCTCGGGACATTTTATCCTTCTTCATGCTGCAATCCCAATCCAGATTGGGGTTCTTGTATCTTTAATCTTTAATTTGCCTGGAAAAAAATACTTCTGGTCAATTCAACTGCATTGGCAATTTGTGTCTGTGTGTTTTGGATGAAGAGGAGAGAATTCCCTTCAAGGGCAGAGCCAGACAGATAAGAGTTTGTGTAGTTTGAATATAGCAAAATACCTATTTTAATATGGCTTTACAAATGACTAGTCTTTGTCATTTTTTAATCTTTCTCTAATAAATACTATTGGTATTGTGGCTATTCCTGAAAATTTAATAGCAGGCATGATTGCAGAAACTCAATCTAATTATTTCCCATCATCTTTTTTCTATTTCTCTTAACAATGCATTCTGCCGTCTACACATTGTTTTCCAAAGATTAGGGTTGAATAAAATTGAACATTGTTATTTATAATTGGAAACTTTTAAAAATTTAAAACATCCTTCATTGCTCAACCACAGCTAACTCTTCCCTCTCCTTGATTTATCTATTAACATCCTGCACCTTTTTCATAATAGCGAAAATGGAGAATGGAAAATGAGATTTTGCTATTTTTGTTTTTGCTTTTCTTTCTGTAGCACTTTAAAAACACATGAAACCAATTTGGTTATACGCAGTAATGGAATCAGTCAAATTACCTTGAGCATAATAAGTAAATTATCTTCCTTATAATTAGAGTTTTCCTTTCTCAGTAGTATTAAACCCAGTTAAAATGTCCCTTTGTTCTGGATTGCTTTGACTATTTGCAGATTAATTGAGATCTCAGGATGCTATCAGCACTATCATGTTTTTATGTGTGTGAGTTGTGAGCTGTTCATTTGTGAGTGCTCATTTGCTATCCTTTCAAGTAGCTGATAACTCAAAGCCTCGCTCTGGATCTAAATAAAAATAATTCCTCCCATTTAGAAAAAGAAAACATATTGTTAGCATTTCCCATTTCCCATAATCTGGGTACCTCTGTGTATTTATGAGTATTTATTTTCCAAAAATCTTGGAGACATTTGAGAATACTCTTTGTGATGGAGAAGTTGATTATATTTTAATACACTGAAAACCTCAAAACGTTTCTCAACTGATAATGGCAACAGACCTCAACTACCTTCCAAATTTCTAATAGTTGTAAAATTGGAGTAACAGCATGTCGGCTTTTGTGTACTTTTTTCCTAATTATGCCAGCAAATAAAATCAACAAGAGCTCTAGAGCTATGAGGTCAGGCACGGCAAGGATTCCCTTCAATGGAAGCACAAATCAGGCCTCAAGCACAGGGCAGCAATATGTTGCTTTTTCTAAAATGACATTTACTAAGGTAAAATGGCATTTCCCCATCCAATAGCACTTTACAAGGAGAAGCCATGATGGCAAACCCTGGTTGGTGTATGGCAGGATCATATTGCTAAATAGCTAGAACTATATTATTGCTGGAAGGCCTACCATGTTTAGTGATGCTTCTGCCATGCCATTTTCATCTCTCTTTAAAAATGTTTTTTCAGCTCCCAAAAGAGATCCCAGATGATTCACAAACAAGCCATTAACATGATAAACAGAAGCAAATACTTAATCCTGTTGTCGCAAGAGGCTGTAGCTACAGGTAGTCTTCAACCGATGGCCACAACTCAGCCCAAAATTTATGTTGCTAAGTGAGTCAGTGGTTAAGTGAGTTTTGCCCCATTTTATGACTTTCCTTGCCACAGTTGTTAAGTGAATCACTACAGTTGTTAAGTTAGTAACACTTGTTAAGTGAATCTGACTTCCTCATTGACTTTGTCTGTCAGAAGTTTGCAAAAGATGAACATATGATATTGGGACACTGCTTCTGTCATATATATGAGTCAGTTGCTAAGCATCTAAATTTTGATCATATATCCATGGAGATGCTGCTGTGTGTGAAATAAATAACATTTTAAAGTGCTATTTTAGCTTCAAACAGTCGTTTAACTAACTGTTATAAGTCAAGGACTATCTGTATTTATCTTCTCCTCCTTAATAACTGTGTATGACAGGGGGAGAAATTGGAAGAAACCAGGAGGTTACAAATGGAAGGCAATGGAGGCCCTTTACAATCCAGTAAATTAGATCACAAAACCTCGTCTTGAAGTACCTACCAGGGAAAAGATTCGTGCTTTTTTCTTTGCACTGTTGACTGAACCTCTAAGTTGGATGTGCAGACATGTCAAAGTAAGATGTTATATGAAGGTGGTGTCAGCCATAATAAGGAGGTTAGTGGGATGGGAACAATGAATGTTAACTAGAGCAATATGGAGTAAGTTTCTGGAGAAGAAGAGGTCACCTTGGGGCCCTGTCTGTTCTCCTGAGTGAAAAATCTACACGTGAGTGTCTACTGCCATGTCAAGATATGATTAGTTTGCATGAATTGCTACACGTTGCACAGATCTGCCTTTTGTATCAGATCTGCCTTGGCTGTCTCCATGCTGTCTAAAGGTTTGTTTGATAGCCTGTCTCCAGGGGGTTTATGCACAGCTTTGCCTTAATCCAGCCAAGCATAACTGCTTTTGATTGGTAAGAGACAGTGACATGTAGGAGTAAGCTTCTTTGGCTTTCCTACATTGATAAGACAGACTTTTGGCAGTCAATTCTGTTGGAGAATGGAGGGTTGTTGGGAATCCTGAGTTTTCACTTAGTTTTAAGCATTTCTGCCACTCATAGCTCACTCCATTTCCATCTATAAACAACATTCGGGATGACATATTTGTTTCTGTTGAACAAGTGCTCCATATGTGGCCTTGTAGGATATTGGATTACTGAGAGTTAGATTTACTGCTGCATCTCTAGTATTTTTAGACTTCACTACTTTTGCCATGAAATCAGTCCCATTAATCACATCCAAACTGTTTGTGCAGGGAAAGAGGGTAAGGTCACACGGTCAAGATCTGACAGCAGATATGACCTGATTGCAAACTGATTTGTCAATGCTCTTGACCTTTGGGGGGGTCAGGTAGAGCCATTTAGGTAATTCCAGAAGAGAGACACATTTTTAAAAAAAAACAACAGAAAGGATAATTTCCCTGGGTGTTGCTTCTTTTGGGTTTCAAAATCACCAGAGATTTAAACAACTCAGAAGTCACACAATATTCTCGTTTTCTCCATTCTTATGGTTAGCTTGTCTTTTCTTTGACCTGTATATTCTCATTAGCACCCCCACCCCTCTGGAATACTGGCAGGAAGGAGATAGTCACCATCTTTAGAAGGCAATAATTGAAATGGTCATTGCGTTCACAGAATTTCAGCAGAAAGTTCTACTGTTGTAGCTGGCTCTCTTGTTAAAAACCTGATTCATCTTGGGATGAAGAGATGGACTTGATTATTGTCAGAATAGCACACAGTTCCTTTCTTCTGTGCAAAGTTTGCATATACATTAACCAGGGGAAATAAAGCAAGTTGAGTATCAGTTAGATTTCAATTTAAATTTAGAACTCTTATATTGGATATTGAGATTAGCTTTGGGATGTGGTCAAAAGAGAGCAATGGGAATGTGGTTCTGTTATTATACTTGGACCATTTTGCAATTTTTGATAAGATTAGTTATAATATTCTTCTGTATAGATTAAGATTTGGAGAAGGAGTATAATGCAATGGTTCCACCAATTGTCTGAATAGTATTGGCAGATTATAGTTGATCTTCAGTACTGGTAACTATAGGGGAGTGGGACAGGCAATTCAATCGTTAAGCCAAACATTATGTGACTGATGGAGTTAGATATCTTCCTATTCAGTTGTTAAGTGAGTTTCCAAAGGCCATTAAACAAGTCTTCACATGACAGTCATTTGCAGTTTTATTTTTGGCTTTTCCATTGACTCTGCTTGTTGGAAAATAACTATGAAGTGCACAAATAACCATGGGTTGCTGCAATAGTCATAAATGTCCACTGGTTGAGAAATGCTTGAAGATTTGTTGACTTTCTTCAGTTCATGATTTTCTATTTTTTATTTGCTAAGGGTGAGAATGGTTGTTGAATATCACTTGTATCTTTTTCAGGTTCATTTTCAAGTCTTCATTGACTTTGAAAAGCCTTTGAATCTGTTAAATTAAGTGCTATAGTTGAAGCTCTGAAGAATCTTATATCAGCTTCCTAAAATCAATATACAGAATTGCCACAGCTACTTTCCACATCATTGAAAAGTCTGTTATTAATAAATCAAGAAGGTTTTAGTAAGTTATTAGATTGGCTGAACTAGGAGAAACTCCTAACTCATGAGAAAGCAGGATTTAAGGAGGGGAGATTCACAGTGACTCAGTGTGCTATCTTGTAATTTCTAATAAATACACATGAGGGCAAAATCACCCCTCATTCATTTACTTAAAATTGGCTTTGATTTTACCCAATGGAACAATCTCTGGTGGAAGCTATCTCACATCAATCAGCTTTAGAATATTCTATAAAAATACAGTCACCAAAGTTAGATGTGATAGAGCTGGCCACTGTACTGCAGACATTCCAATTCATCAAGGAGTAAATTAGATTTCATTTTAGCTCTCCTGTGTTTAATATCTGTGTGAATTCAGTGGTAGCTTCCTTAACCAAAAACCTTTACCCTCCTATACTTAGTGATAGGTGTTTGGTGGTACAACTGTATACTGTTAACCCAGTCGGGTTTTTCCCCCTCATACAAATAGACCTCAAGCTTTTAGTGCAGTGGTTCTCAACTTTCCTAATGCTGCGACCCTTTAATACAGTTCCTCCTGTTGTGGGTTTGGGATATGCAGATATTGTTCTTTGATGGTGCCAAAGGTATTGTTGCAGGTTTTAAGTTGTTTCAAGTAAAGCTGTCTTTTGCAACTGATTGATGATAATCTTGTCAATGCGATGACAAAAATTGGAAAAAAAAATGGATTGTACCTAAAGAACCTATTACTATTGGAACCATCTTTGCTTTCTTTTGCCACAGTTGTTCGACTTCCATTTGTAGGACTTTATGTTTTGTCATTTTCTCCAGTTCTTTTTCTTTGTTCTGCTGTCCCCAGGTATTGTAATGTTCACTATTCAGACTTTTCTGTCTTTCTTATCAACAATTATTAAACCTGGGACAGGTGCTTGTCTATTTGAATTCTAAAGTCCCAGACCACTTTAGCTTCTTCATTTTCTAATATTTTGTCTATTTTGTGGTTCCATCAGTTCTTGCTTGCAGGAAAGTGATATTTCTTGTCGTTATTCCAACGTACCATTGTTACTATTTCATGATTATTTCTAATCAGTCTGTATGATCTTCTTGCAACAGGTAATTAAGTGATCCACCTTTAGTTCAGTGTTTTTGTTTTTTTTTTTTTCCTCAGATATGATGTTTGTTATCTACTCCATTCTGGCTTTATCTGCATTTGTTCTTAAGGTTTAGTCTTGTGTGGCAGAATTATCCTCTCTGTTTCTTTAACTTTCCTGTACTTAGCCATTGCCAGGTTTTGTTATCTGCTTTTCTTGCTTTTTTTTTTTAACATATTGGCCATGTAATACTTTGCCTTGCCATATTTTTCTTTTGTCTTTCTTATAGGCCAGTTTGGTTTCTCTGGTATTCAGTAAGCCTTCATGATATCCTAGCTTCACTGCTTCTTCTTCACTGCCCTTCGGATATTCTTCCAATGCCTTTTTGTCTTGTTTAGACTGTCTGGTGTATTTGTAACATTGCATACATTCCTATTTTCCTTGATTAGTAGAGTCTGTCAACATACTGAAACAATGCTGAAAGGCATGATTCATTGTCATTATGGTTCGTTGCACAGTCAGCCAGATGTTCAGACTGGATTTGGCATTTTTGTCTACCTATCTAGTCCTTTCCAAGGACCTGGAATAGGTAGATGTGGTTGTTTGATGGTGTTACAAATATCATTGAAAGATGTACACTGTTCTGAATAAAGTTTATTTATTTTATTTATTTATTATATTTGTATACCGCCCTACTCCCGAAGGACTCAGGGCGGTGAACAGCCAAAATAAAATACAGAGACATACAAAAGTTAAAAAACTATTAAAAACAGATTAAATAATTTAGGCTAAAAAAAACAAATTAAAAAAAAATCCAATTTATCTAAAAAACATTTAAAACCCAATTTAAAAGCCAATTTAAAAGGGAGAGTTAGGCCAGACCAGTCTGTTGGAATAAAAATTCCAACCTTGATAGTCTTGATAGTACAGTGGTTTAGTGCACCCTGTTATTAACACAGCTGCCTGCAATTTCTGCTGGTTCGAATCTCTCCAAGGCTCAAGGTTGACTCAGCCTTCCATCCTTTCTAAGGTAGGTGAAATGAGGACCCAGTTTGTGGGGGCAATAAGCTGACTTTGTATAAAATATACAAAAGAATGAAGGCTATTGCTTAACGCATTGTAAGCCGCCCTGAGTCTCCGGAGAAGGGCAGCATATAAATCAAATTTAAAAAAAATGTTTTTAGGGCGCGGCGGAATATGCGTAAGTCTTGAATCCTCCGTATCTCCAGGGGGAGCTCGTTCCAGATGGTAGGTGCCCCCACAGAGAAGGCCGTCCCCCTGGGGGCCGCCAGTCGACATTGTTTGGCCGACGGCACCCTGAGGAGCCCCTCTCTATGAGAGCGAACTGGTTGGTGAGAGGCTACTGGTGGCAGAAGGCGGTCTCGTAAGTACCCTGGTCCTGAGCCATGGAGTGCTCTAAAGGTGGTAACCAAAACCTTGAAGCGCACCCGGAAGACCACTGGGAGCCAGTGCAGCTCGCGCAGGAGGGGGGTCATATGGGAGCGCCACATCGCTCCCGTCACCATCCGCGCAGCCGCATTCTGGACCATTTGGAGCCTCCGGGTGCTCCTCAAGGGGAGCCTCATGTAGAGAGCATTGCAATAATCCAGGCGTGAGGTGACAAGGGCGTGAGTGACCGTGCGTAATGAGTCCCGATCCAGAAAGGGACGCAACTGGCAAATCAGGCGAACCTGATAAAAAGTCCTCCTGGCCACGGCCGCCATATGCTCTTCTAAAGACAGCCGCGAGTCCAGGAGGATGCCCAAGTTGCGAACCCCATCTGTGGGGGCCAACGACTCGCCCCCAATAGTCAGAGATGGCGCCAACTGACTATATCGGGACGTCGGAAACCACAGCCACTCGGTCTTGGATGGGTTGAGCCTGAGTCTGTTCCTCCCCATCCAGATCCGTATGGCCTCCAGGCACCAGGACATCACCTTGAGGGCATAATTGGGGTGGTCTGGGGTGGAGATGTACAGCTGGGTGTCATCAGCGTACTGATGGTACTTCACCCCAAAACCACGGATGATCTCACCCAGCGGCTTCACATAAATGTTGAACAGAAGGGGCGAGAGGACCGATCCTTGCGGCACCCCACATACAAGGGGCCTCGGGGTCGACCTCTGCCCCCCTGTCAACACAGACTGCAACCGGTCGGAGAGAAAGGAGGAGAACCACTGTAAAACAGTGCCCCCCACTCCCAACCCTTCCAACCGGTGCAGCATGATACCATGGTCAATGGTATCAAAAGCCGCTGAGAGGTCTAATAGGACCAGGACAGAGGAGCAACCCCTGTCCCGAGCCCTCCAGAGATCATCAACCAATGCGACCAATGCCGTCTCTGTGCTGTACCCGGGCCTGAAGCCCGACTGGAACGGATCTAGATAAGTCGATTCATCCAAGTTGCCTTTTGCAATTGGCTTAAGATGAGCTTGTCAATGCCAATGGTGTTCAGGTGGTGCTCCAGTTGTTGTGGGATTGTACTCAAGGCATCTATTATTATTGGTGCTACCTTTATTTGTTTTTGCCACAGTCTTTCTATTTCTGGTCTTCCTATCCAGGATTTCTATTATTATTTTTTCATTCTGAATGAGTATGTGAATACTTGCTGCCCATCAATTTTTTAAAAGCTAAAACTATATCCCAAATGAGATATAGTGCACAGGTATTCTCTTACAATGATTCAAATCCCTTAGATAATATTCAGTTTAGGTTTCTATGAAGACTCTTCCACATTCCACATTCTATTTTTTATTCTGTAAGTTTTAATCCACATTGAAACTGGTATGATTTCACTGGAGATAAGAGTCTACATTTGCTGGCTCTCTTGCTGGTTTAAAATATTTTCTAATGTCTCAGTGGGTCCATTAATTCTTCTTGCTGGATTTCATCAAGGTGAAAAGAAAAAGAATCTAACTTGACCTGGGTTTTTATGGCCTTTGGTTCTTTTTGCTCCCCTAGGTTTAAACCAGTGGTGGGTTTCAAAATTTTTTAGTACCGGTTCTGTGGGTGTGGCTTGGTGGGTGTGGTATGGTTTGGTGGGCGTGGCTTGGTGGGCGTGGCAAGGGAAGGATACTGTAAAATCTCCATTCCCACCCCACTCCAGGGGAAGGATACTGTAAAATCTCCATTCTGTCCCCAATCCAGGGGAAGGTTACTGCAAAATCCACATTTCCTCCCAATCAGCTGGGACTTGGGAGGCAGAGAATAGATGGGGGCAGGGCCAGTCAGAACTTTTACTACCGGTTCTCCGAACTACTCAAAATTTCCGCTACCGGTTTTCCAGAACTGGTCAGAACCTGCTGAAACCCACCTCTAGTTTAGACAGAGCTAAAGTTGAAATCTGTCAATTTTTGATATCACATGGCAGATAGATTTGGGTGCTGTAACCGTCTTTCATTGCTAGTTTTTAATTTTGAAATAGTTTATACTTATTTAACTTTGTTCAGCATGCTGCAGAGCCTTTGCTTTAGTTCAATGAAATGCCTTATCCTCAGCAGTACAAGATAAGAGGCATAGAAGGACCCTATTCACTGAGAAATGGTTTCATTGTGGGCAAAGTAAGTTTCTATCTGCAGCCATTTCCATAAGATGTCCTAATATTATGAATTCTTTTTTTATTGTATTGCACTGTTATTTTATTTTACTTTATCCTGTTCCTATTTTATCTGATGTTTATATTGTTTCATTGAATCTTATTCCTTATTCCCTTTCCTTGTTTTTTAAAAAATTTATATAACTTTTTGTTATACTTGATTGTTTATTTTGTGTTTTTTACCTTGCTGGCCATTGGCCATAATTAAATACTTTTAATTTACATTTGTATGTGATTCAAGTTCACTAAAAGTACTCTCCGCAACCATTAAAGAGATTTACAGACAATTTAACTGGTCCAAAGTGGGAATAAAGCTCAATGGTGAATTCCTTAACCACCTATATTTTGCCAGTGACCTTGTCATTTCCTCTAACTCTCTCTCTTTTCTTTCAATCTACATATACAGACGCAGACACACATATTTTAAGTGAAAATGAGGGTGATGAGTGTTCAACTGTATCATTTCCAGCAAGCGAAAAATTGGATTTTTTGTGGCTAATAAATCCTAAACTATTCACTGTATCTGCTAGCAGAGAAGATCCTATTTCTGAACACGAGGTGGCACTCTTTGACCAAATGACATGCATATAGAATAAGCCCTTCTCCCTGCCTTAACCTTTCTCCACTTTGAGGTTAACAATAATTCAGAAGCATTATTTCTACTGATATTACAAACAAAAGGTCAAGAGAACATTTCTGATTATGAAATGAAAAGCAATCTTCATTATAGCAAGGAAAAAAATGAACAATATATTTGTCAAATAAAACAGGGAATAAAATATATACTGGAGATTACCACAATCACTGAAAATTCTTTGATACAGTAAAAGTCTAACTGCTCCTTAACACCCATTTGCTCCCTTTTAAAACACAAAATACTTTGGTTGTGAAATGAGTTTGAAGAATGAAGAATCCTTAAAATTCTAAGTACAAAAAAGAGACAATGTTAGCAAAATCTGCACCCTTAAACAACTTTTTATTGCTCCACCACACTTAAATCGGGAATCCAGGATTTTATTTTATTTTATTTTATTTTGCTTTCTTTCAGATTTTGGTGTTCCTCAGTTTCAGGCCCACATATTTCTGTGAATGCTATTGTGCTATAATGTGTATATCTGGTTTGTTTATTTCTATATCTTACTTTTCTCAAAAAAATGAGAAAAGTAAGGTATAAAATTGTTTCCTCAAAAAATGTTTCCTCACAACAAACTTTGCAGATAGATTGAAGTGCAGAAGAGTCAGTCAGTGAGTTTTTACATCTGAAGATGTATTTGGACCTGGGGCCCTTAATACTACCAGTTGCTGATTTTCTATAATAGTTCAACAATCAGGGAACAATGAATATGCAAAGAAACGTGAGGAGACTGTGCAATTTCCTCTAAATTCAACAAATTATTTGTCCATGCAAGGTTTTACAGGTTCTCTTTAAACTCCTTACAGCAGAAGTAGTCATATCAGAAGGGTCCAATAAATCCAACAGTTCAGCTGAATTCTAAATCTCTCATATTTTGAACTGCAGTTTCTAGCAAGAAAGTTCAGCAATAAACTGACTTCATTTTTGCAGTTACTTTACTCTATCATCTCAGGGGAGAGTATTTCTGCCCTAATTTATTAAATCATCTATTTCTTTCTCTGTATCAATCTTCACTGTTTAGATTGATGGATTATTTTAGAAACAATGATTTTTTAAAAATAGCTTTCTTCAACCTGGTGCTCTCCCAAACAAGTTTAGAATTGAAATTTCCAGAACTTTGACTAATATATTTGAAGGTTTTAGGATGCATTGATTTTATTGTTCTAAGTAAATTGGGATTTTCTTCTAGACCAGCTGACAATTATTAAAGCTCATGCCAGTATTTACCCATCCATTGATATTGAACTATTGTTGTTCTGGCAGTATAAAGATGGTTTCTGATGCCTTTAGGTAGTCAATGCATGAATTAGTTTAATTTTTAAGATATTTCAATACATAGAATTGATAGGCTGGTTATAACATAGGCGTTTCCAATAAATACAGAAAATCCCAAACAAATTGCATTAGACTTGGTTTACCTAAACTCAAGGTTGTGCATGTTTGTATGCCTAGAAACACACATGTAATGTAAACATTTATGCTATGTGCATAAAAATACATGTTATATTAATTGCATTGCCACCTAAAAATTGGAGTATGCAAGCAGTGCTGGAATAGTTTGGTTACATAAGTGGATAACTACTTGTAACTACAAAAGTAATTGCTACAGAAGTGGCAAAAAGTGCCTCCTTTTCTAAATGGCAATCCAATTAGAAAAGTAATACACAAATTATATTTATAGAAAGCTTAGAATGAGTTCAGTTGCAACCTTCTTTGTTTAAATTCAATTCCTTGCCAAAATAATAGCCACTATTATGCAACACATTGCTTGTCAGTTGTTTTAGACTTCAACAATTATTCATCAAGGTCAGAGGCAAAGTATGTGTGACTTTTATTTCTAAATTATTAAGAGTAATAAAGTCTCTATGACTGTTATAGATTTTATAGATTCTATCAGCACATATCTGTGGGATACTGAAAAAGAACAACTGAAAATTAATGGTTAAAGGGCATAATTCACATTAGTGAGTTTGACAGAAGGGCAGTTCTGATGCAGTTCTGATGGTTTACAAGACTCTTTCTTCTGAGGAAGAATAGTCAGAACTAACATCGCTTAGAGAGATTACACACACACACACACACACACACACATATATCTGACAGGATATTTATTTTTATATTAATAAAAATATTTATTGTTAACTGCTTCAGAGGCTCATTTGTTAAAGTAGATCTTAATATAGATAAAGGTTTATGGTACATCGATTTATTTCTTCCATGATAGTGAGGCTCACAGAAGTGCCTTATTTTTAGTTATAAACAGGGTAAGAAATAATGAAATATAGATTATTTATTTATTTATTTATTTATTTATTTATTTATTTATTTATTTATTTGACTTACAGAGTGGCTAAAAACAATCCATAAAACCAGTTAAAAAAAAAAGGAGTCCTTCCCACTAGGCAGCAAATGAAACATCCTTGCAGCTCAAGCCCCATTTTAGTCCAACGATAGGGAGAAGAGCCAGATCTTCACAGTCCTCTGGAAGGCTAAAATTTGGGGCTTTACAATAATACAATGTTATTATGAATGCAACAATATACCATATTTTTTGCTCCATAAGACGCACTTTCCCCTCCCCCCAAAAAAGTGGGTGGAAATATCTGTGCGTTGGTGCCAGTCCTTTGCGGAATAGCAACTGGGCTGTGGCGGTGGGGTCCTTTCCCCGCCTCTTCTGTCTTTGTCATTGCCTGCCTCTTCAATCTCTTTTCGGCAGTGCAGGAGTCAATAGGCAGAGCTGCCACATGAGAGGACACCTATCTATGATCCTCTCGGGCACCACCTGATATTTTTTTTTCTTGTTTTCCTCCTCTAAACCTAGCTGCCTCTTATGGTCAGGTGCCTCTTATAGTGCGAAAAATATGGTAATTATAATCTTTGTTTATGTAGTACCTTGAACACTAAATTATTTGAAGCCTATTGTCTTCCAGCAATTCCATGAAATAGTTGGTGAAATGTTTCCAGCAATGAAGGTGGTACAGAAGAGAGGTGAGTCTAAAAGTGTCTTACAAATTCATAACAAATGCAATGGATATTAGCTAAACGTTTACTGGTTCATGGTGGGATTAAATTCAATCATTGGTGCTAAAGCCTAAGTAGCAAAAGAGATTGTTTGATCAAACAGCAGTAATATCACTTTTGGGAGAAGACATGGGAAAAAGTAGAGGAGGATCCCCTTCCTGAGATCTCAAATATTAGTGGTAGTCATATGTCCAACAAAGAAATGCTACCATGTGCTGCAGAACATGGGACTGATTCTGCATCCTGTATTCTGGTCTTACGATCACTATATTTCATTATCCTTCTGCATGTTGAAATGTAATACTTCCAAACAATGGATAAATAGTCATTCTGGGACTTTGGAATTGCTTAAAAGAATGGCCACAGGAATGCTGCTGATTGAATCATCCTAGAAATATGCTTATACTTCTTCATAGTTGAATTTGTGAATTCTGGGTTGCGACCAGGACTGAAAAATATGTTTATTTTCTGCATTTGTCCTGCCTTACTTGTAGACAATGAAATGGTTTGGATGTGCTGCCAAATCTGATCTAAGAGTCAATTTTATCTCAAGATCTGGGCAACAGCTATTGGATCAAATGAGCATGGCAGTTACTTTAAGGACTTGAGAACTTATTAATTCTGTGTTGCATAGGAAAAACTGAAATATATGTGGAATGGAAATAGGACAAGCTGATACCTCTGAGTATATTTTTCTAAGAATTTTTGCATACTGTTCCTTTGACTTTTCAGTACATTTACCTCTGCTCCATCAGATGATTAGCAACCTGTTGTTCCCAAGGCAGGTTGTGTGGCTGTCCAACTATAACACATAGATGTTGCCCCTAATTAAGATAGAACACTGTTTCCATCAACAGTTCCACCAGACTCCACTTGGCTGGGGCTTAGAATTTGCTAGAATCTGGAACAGAAATGTCCTTGGGATGCACCTACATTGAAACATAACTTGGTTTTAGATCGTCTGTACAAAAAAAATCTTGGGAAAAATTAACATTTCTGTAAATGACGGCTATTTGCTATTTCATTTAGGTTTTAAATGAGTGTTTGTACTGGCTCTAAAGGGGGCTGCCAGGTGCCTAAATGTGCCAAGTAAATTTGAGATGCAAGTGGCACTGAAGTTTCATTTTGTCTGCCAGTCCCTGAAGGCTGCTCGTTTCATATCTTCCACTGAAACAGAAAGAGGAAACAGGGCAGTCTCCTTTTGGTGATCCAAGCAATGTTAGTGCATAATTTGTCCAGGGATTCAATTTCGTGAAGTATTTCCCAGTCCGATCCGAAACGACACAAATGATCAAGTGACAGAAGCCATCAGCTTTCTCAGAGGGTTGGTGAAATTTGCTGTTTCTGTTGCCAATTCCTAGCCTGCCGTTATTGCTTCTCTTTCAAGTCTTTGCAGTCATCCGACTTACGTTTCAGAAATGGGTGACAAAGATTACAAGGCAGATCAAAATAAGAGAGAAAACAATCTTTTTAAAGACTGCTGTAGCTAAGGAAGACTCAAGGCTATTTCACTCATGGACTGGGAATGAGATGAAAGCAGTTTCACCATGGGGAAACATGTTGTCAAAACATATGGTTAAATGGAAAATGAGGAAAGGTCATTTGGTAATGACCTGTCAACACTCTTCCTTGCCTATCTCCCGTTACGTTACTTGGTAACAAAGAGCAGTGGAAAAGATTATCCAATCCAGAACTCTAAATACTAGTCTGTTAAACTTGGGACTCACCCTTTTGTGCTACTAATGGCAGAGAAAAGAGATCTCAGACACTCTTTTAAAGGACACATTTTTACTGGTTTGCTTTTGTCTCATTTCCAGCTCAAGGCAATGACAGCATGCATTTAGCTGTTTCACTATAGAAGTAGTGTGTTCCCTCTTTTGCCAACACAAATATTACCATTTAAATAATCTACAATAATTTTTCTCAGTGGTTCTTCATAACCATCAGGATTTGCAATTGGTCCATTGTCTTTTAGCTTTTTTTAGGCCATGATGGGTATTCCCCTTCTCTTCTGGGTCCTGACTACTGTTTTCCAGGACCATTCTGCTGGGAGAGTTTGGTCCAAGGAGCTGATTTGTAAGATCAGAGGCCTGAACAGTAAATAAACCATTTCTCCTTATTTCTTCGGCTAGCCTGAGGATGGAATAGCATGAGAAGCTTGGGCGGGATGCAGGAACCAACTCTTTCCCCTTGGATATGAAATTAAGAAATCATATGACATCTTTTGTTCAGTGTGATAGTTAGGAAGTCATCTTATTCTGCTTGTCAAACAGCTCATTTCCATTTAATCAATTTCCTCTCTTTTTCCAATTATGATCATGCTAACCTAAGGTTTGAAAATGGACCATATAGGCCCTTGTTTGGTCGTAGTTGTGATCAAGAAGGTCTTTGTAACTAATGTAACATGTGCAATTAGTACTGGGGTTGTGCCTTTTCCTGGGCCGGGAGACCCTTCAAAGAGTTACTCATGCCCTGGCCACCTCACAATTGTACTACTGAAATGCATTCTGCGTAGAGCTGCCCTTGAAAACTATCCAGAAACAACAACTGGTTCAGAAAGCAGAGTGCAGAGAGAGTTGGGATCAATGTATTATATTCATATGACCCCACTGCTTTGTGAGTTCCACTGATTACAAGTTAGCTTCTGGGTATAGTTCAAAGTACCAGTTATTACTTTTAAAGAACTGCCTCTGAAGGGCTGCTTATCTCCAATTTTTTCTGTCTGCCTGCTAAATCAAGCCAGGCAGGTGTGTTCCAGATCAAAAAGTGTGAACTGGGAGGACTGAGGAAGTGGTGCTATCTGTTTTGAAGTGCCTGCCTTCTGGAATAATATCTCCCCAGAGATTCATGTAATTCCCACCCTTATGATGCTTAGGAAGAAGTTTGAAAACATGGTTGTTCTCCCAGGCTTTGGGATACAGTGGTTGTGGTCCCCCTTTAGTTATATTTAGTTGTGTTGGCCTATGGCTGGGTATACTTTTCTTCCATTCAGCCCGGATGTTTTTTTACTCATATTTATTGTTTTTCTTATTTATATGTAAACTGTGCAGAACTGTGATGCTATCAGGCAGCCTCAAAACTGGATGAAAGAGATACATTTCTCCAACTTTGCATTATGGAGTGTAGGCAAATTTCACATTTTCTGCAAAGTGCAACTATTCTCATTTTCCTCATAGCCAATGTTTTTCTGTCTGCCTTTCTGACTGGCACTTCAAAAATTGAAGCAGTAGTTCCAGACAAACCCTTGGCATTATACTTTGGAAAAAAACTATTAACAGCGCCCTGCCTGCCTTGAATACAGAAGAGCCTTGACTCAATTTCTAACATTTTTAGGTGGTCTAAAAATTTTTTCATTGCAGAGTTGCTGCTAGTTACTGCAGACAATAATAAGCTATATAAAACAATGGTCTAGGTTGGTATGTTATGGGAGTTTATTTTTTTCCCACCATCAGTATTTCTAAGAAGGTGCTACATAAAAGCTTTGATTGTGTTATATCTTTTCATTCCATGGCTGGATTCTTATATCACTTTTAGCTTCATGTTGTAATGTTAATGGCAATATTTTTAGTGAGTTCTCAGGAATAGGGTTATTTTTTTGCAAATATCCTTATAGGGCAAGTTCATTTTTTTCAAAGGAAAAATATACTAGGGGAATTCAAAATTAGGATTTGAAAAGATCCTGAAAAGGAATTGGATCCACCTGCTATATAATCCTGGGTACTTTTGAGGCATTGCTCTGGGCTGAGTATGTGGTGATACATACTCAGTGATGCATACTCAGTGATACATACTCAAGTGATTCTATCACTTGAGGTGATAGAAGAGATTGCAAGTATCTGCAGTCAAGCCTTCTTAGTAATAGTTCTATTCTGTGGAAGTGCTTGTTTCATGATACCCAGATCAATCTTTCTACTTAGGAGATACTTTGTCAGAGCGTTTGCAGTGTGATTACTTTTAGGAGACAATCCAGGAACAAAACACAGCACACAGAGACTTAGACAATTAACAGTGGTTTATATACAAGATATATACAGAAACATACATGGTAGAAAATACCTGACAAGCACTCAATCTTCTTCTTAACGGAGAATTTAGCAAAGGATACCGGAGACACGGAGAGATATATCAAAGAAGGGAGAGATATGTCCTCTCATGGCCGCCTTTATATAGACACCTCTTAAAGTGATAAAAGACTTGTGTTGACCCCTTCAGAGTCTTAAACTGGCTATACCAATGCTGATTCATTCTCATTGCATCAGCCTTACATTTCATCAGCTTTACAGTTGCATCAGCCTTACATTGGCTGGTCTGCGTTAAATCATCATTACCCTGACATACTTTGTTCTCAGATTATCCTGTACAGATAGTCCTCGATTTACCAACCACAATGGAGCCCAAATTTCTGTTGTTAAGTGAGACATTTGTTAAATGAGTTTTGCTCCATTTTACAACCTTTCTTGCCACCATTGTTAAGTGAATCACTTGAACATTGGGCGCTAACTAACAAAATGAAATTCAATGGTGAAAAAAGTAAGGTTCTACATTTATGCAAGAAAAACAAAATGCACAGGTACAAAATATGTGGTACCTTGCTCAATAGTAGTAACTGTGAGAGCAATCTTGGAGACCTAGTGGACAACCATTTAAATATGAGCCAGCAGTGTGCAACAGCTGCCAAAAAAGCCAATGCAGTTCTAGGCTGCATAAACAGAGGGATAGAATCAAGATCATGTGAAGTGTTAATACCACTTTATAATGCCTTGGTAAGGCCACACTTGGAATACTGCATCCAGTTTTGGTCGCCACAATGAAAAAAGATATGGAGACTCTAGAAAGAGTGCAGAGAAGAACAACAAAGATGATTAGGGGACTGGAGGCTAAAATATGAAGAATGGTTGCAGGAACTGGATATGTCTAGTTTAATGAAAATAAGGACTAGGGGAGACATGATAGCAGTGTTCCAATATCTCAGGGACTGCCACAAAGAAGAGAGGGAGTCAAGATATTCTCCAAAGCACCTGAGGGTAGGACAAACAGCTATGGGTGGAAATTAATCAAGGAGAGAAGCAACTTAGAACTAAGGAGAAATTTCCTGACATTTAGAACAATTGATCAGTGGAACAACTTGCCTTCAGAAGTTGTGAATGTTCCAACACTGGAAGGTTTTAAGAAGATGTTGGATAACCATTTGTCTGAAATGGTGTAGGCAAGTGGCCTAAGCAGGGGGTTGGACTAGAAGACCTCCAAGGTCCCTTCCAACTCTGTTATTCCATTCCATTCCATTCCATTGCAGTGGATAAGTTAGTAATCCAGATGTTAAATGAATTTGGTTTCCCCACTGACTTTGCTGATCAGAAGGTCACAAAAGTGGATCACACGACCTTGGGACACAGCAACAATCATAAATATGAACCAATTGCCAAGCATCTGCATTTTGATCACATGATTATGAGGATGCTGCAAAGGTCGTAACTGTGAAAAACAGTATAAGTCGCTTTTTTCAGTGTCATTGTAACCTTGAATGGTCACTAAGTGAACTGTTGTAAGTCGAGGATTACCTGTATTACCCTTTTAATTCTGCTTTGCTTGATATCAGCCACTCAAAGCTGTTGGGAATTGTGTGGTATACAAGCCTAAACAAATAAATACATTTCTCTGCCTTAATTATTTAGTTCTAAATAGGTTTAGAGACCCAGCATCTGGCTCTATCCTGAAGTTACTTTATCATAGGTTTCGGATTAGTTTCTCTTTGGCTTCTGAGATTGGACCATATTTGGTTGGAGCCTTTTTAGAAAAAAAACGTGTTTGATTCAGTTATAACTTGCTCTGTTTCCCACTCATTTATAGTTTAAACAAATATACTCATGGGAAAGTCAGTTTTGTACAACATTGAATACTGGAGTTGGGCTTTGGGGAAATTATATGTGGAAAAGAACTAGGAGATTAATTCATTTCAGATATTTCTCTTCAAATTTGTTCCCAACAGTATATTTTCCAGGGATTTGTCCAGAATGGTCCTTGGTTTTAATGACTCACCCAACAGGTTTTCTTGTGTTCCATTGGAGAATGGATGCATCTAAAAAAGAAATGATTTAAAAAAAAGTATTAAGTATCTTGTTTCTTCACGGTCTTCCTAGCATCTGCCCAGAACATTTTAGAGTGATTTGAACTAAATATGACATTGCCAGCAAAATCAGCCAGTGTCTCTGAAAGATTGTATTCTACATTAGTTATATATTCTCCTAAACATAAAATATCATGTAGAATAAATGGGTGTCTGTTCACAGGGATGGGGAAAGGTTTATATGAGATTGTTGCCAGTAATTTCTAGGTTTAAAATTTACAATATACCTCTAGAAACAGATTGCTGATGGAATGTATAATTTTAGGAGTATGGTTGTGGAGGATTTTGTAGGACGAAAGTAATCCTTGAAGTTGTCAAGAACCCTCTCCTGATAAACCCCCTTCTTTCAATCCTGAGGGAGATGGGTGGTTTTAAAAATTTGGACAAGAAGTGTTAATCTAATTGGAAAGAAGGAACTAAAAATACATTTAGGTGAGTCAAAAGGAAAGTAGTTTGAAAAAAATTAGTAATTTTTGGCTGTCATTTAAAAATGTTTATTATAAGGAATACATATAATTCTAAGACAATTTACATGAAGCAAACTAAAAAATATAGATTTGTTTTTTCAGAATGTTCGCACACCTTTTAAAGCACTCTAGATTTCTATTTAATGTCAAATACTTTAAAATATTTCCTTGATTGTCACTTTCAGAATGGTTACTGAAAACACAAGAAAGAATTTAGACAAGAACAAGTTTAGGACAATTCCGTTGCATACAGGTTCATAAAAGGCTGTGTTAATTGTTTTTACAAGTGTCTCAAGCAGCATTGAAAAGAAATTCTGTACCTAGTATCCCATGCAGGATTTTATTTTATTTTATTTTACTTTATTTTAGCATTTTTGAGCCAATGTTGACTCCTAGTGACTGCCTGGACAAGTCTCTGAAGTTTTCTTAGCAGAGTTTTTTAGCAGTGATTTGCCATTGCCTGCTTCCCAGGGCTGAGGGAGAGTGACTGTCTCAAGGTCACCTTGCCTATGGCAAAAGCAGAACTTAGTCTCCTGGTTTCTAACCTTAAACACTTCACCAAACAGAATGCTGGTACTTAATTTCAGTTGTGCTTCAATAGAATTGGTAATGTCTTTCTTAGCTAGTGCTATCCAATCGGCAAGGATAATAATAATAAAAAAAAAGGATTTATGTTTTAGCCATTTAGGCATCGCTTTTGGATAAAAAGCATATAACACTGCCATCACAAATGACTTTTTAAAAATCATTTTCTTTATGGCAATGATAATTCTAGACCAGTGATGGCGAACCTTTTAGGGACCGAGTGCCCAAACTACAACCCCAAACCCACTTATTTATTGCAAAGTGCCAACATGGCAATTTAACCTGAATAATAAGATTTTACTACCAGTGGTGGGATTCAAATAATTTAACAACCGGTTCTTCCTAATGACCTGGTGGGCGTGCCTGGGGTGGTGGTCATGTGACTGAGTAGGTATGGCCAACTCTATATCACTCATGTGGGTTGTGCCTGTATGAGACAGGGAGGGTTGGGGAGGGGATCCAAGGATCTCTGGTGGGTGGGACAGAAGAGGGTGGTGGGAGAAAAGAAAGATCCAACCTGTTTGTGTGTGTGCGCGCAGGTGTGTATGTGTGTGTGAGAGAGTGTGAGAGGAGCGAGAGAGAGCACACTGCCACCAGCGAAGTAACTCTCTGAGATTGGATCAGATCTCTCTCTCTCTCTCTCTCTCTCTCTCTCTCTCTCTCTCTCTCTCTCTCTCTCTCTCTCCCTCTCCCTCTCCCTCTCCCTCTCCCTCTCCCTTTCCCCCTCCCTCCCTCCCCCCTCTCTCTCTCTCTCTCACACACACACACACACACACACACACACTCTTACACAGAGGTTAGATCAGATCCCTCCCTCCCTCCCTGCTTTAGGCAGGCTTAGCAAGTTTGCCAGGCCTGGCATTCTACAGACACCCCTCGCTCTCCCCTTTGCCTGGCTTCCCTCCTCCACAGTCTCTTTGGTGCTCACTCACATTCTCCCTACCCAGTCTAGCTTGACTCAGGTGGCAATGCGCCCTTTGCAAGCCCACTGTCAGTGAAACTGGGTACAGTGAGGGCTGGGTTTTTGTCTAGCTTTGTCCAGCTGTTGGAGGGGCTGATGGACAGGGGCCTGGAGAGGAAGCCTGCGTCAAGCTAGACTGGGAAAGCTGGCTGCGAGAGGAACAGAAGCTGGGTGACACAGATCCAGGTGCTTCCCAAATCCCCAAGTCCCAGAAGCAGCAACCTCTCACTCTCCCCTCTCTGCTAGCCCCCTTCTTCACACGGCAGCGGGAATGGAGAGGGAGGAGGGGGCGGCATTCCTGCGTGCTGCCGTTTCTGTGTGCTAACGCTGCTGCTCCCTTCTTCATACAGGATCACCCAGCAGCGGGAATGGAGAGGGAGAAGGGGGCAGCAACGGCCGCTAGCATTGAGGGGAGAGTGCCACACACACCCTCCCTTTTCGGCACTCGATACTATAATCTATTGTCAGCTCTTTTCAGGAGGCAATTGCTTATTTATTAGCCTGCATGGGGCTGTGGGCATGAGAATGCAGAATTTTCAGCAAATGGAAAATGTTTTCATTCCCCTCCTGTAATTTCCTTCAGTTAGTTTTACATTTTTCAATGACTCATTTTTCTCTGCTGGGGGAATGCGCTTGTCTGGAAGAGAAGCTGCCCGGGGGGCATGTGTGCACCGGAAAATGAATTTCTGGTTTCCGGCACGTGCATGTGCACCGGCCCACTAGTCTTCCAGTTTCTGGCATGCATGTGCACACGATGGTCAACTGGCCGGCGTGCATGCTCACGCCAGAAAATGGAAGGCCAGCTCTTCCAGTTTCCAGCACTGCTGCATGCATGAAGACCAGCTGATTGTTGCACACACATGCACACCAGAAACCCAGAAGACGAACAGGTGATGCCGCGCATGCCAGGCAACATGGCTCCACTTGCCACTTTGGGCACATGTGCCATAGGTTCACCATCAGGGTTCTAGACCATTCCAAATGTGAACAAATTGAACTATCTTAAATCCACATATTTTAGATTAACTGGAATGAGCATTGGAGAGAATTTTCACCCATTGTCCCTCTTAGCCGCACTCCAATTTCCATAATATTTCAAAGGATTGCTCATTTTTTAATTCAGTATGCAGTGCCTGTGAGACAAAAAAAAGGTGGGATTTGAAGGAATTCTTTCATTTATACATAAATATGCTTTTAAAATCCCTGCAATTTATTTATTTGTTTGTTTGTTTATTTATCAAATTTATATGGCTACCTATTTCACAAGAAGTTCTTTATGAAATCACTTCCATTCATGTTTTTTTCCCACTGTATGCAACCAGTTTCTGAGGAAAACCATCACCACTGAATCTGTGAGGAAAGAATCTGTGAGGTTTTGTGTTGTTTATTGTGATTTGTTATTTTAATCCCTGACTCTGCCTTCAATTAGCTGTTCTGTTGTCTTTTCTACCAAGGTTATATGATAATGACACCAGAGGCAGAGGTGGGTTTCAGCAGGTTCTGACCAGTTCTGGAGAACTGGTAGCGGAAGTTTTGAGTAGTTCGGAGAACCGGTAGTATAAATTCTGACTGGCCCCGCCCCATCTATTCTCTGCCTCCCAAGTTCCAGGTGATTGGGAGGGAATGGAGATTTTACAGGATCCTTCCCCTGGAGTGGGGAGGGAATGGAGATTTTAGTATCCTTCCCCTGCCACGCCCACCAAGCCATGCCACACCCACCAAGCCACACCTACAGAACCAGTAATAAAAAAATTTGAAACCCACCACTGACCAGAGGATACTGGATACTGTGGACAATCTATCTTATGTTGTTCCTATTCCCATCATAGCTTCCATCAGATCATCCAGCATGAAAACTGCTGGACAATTCTGAGGATTGTTATATATAGCAATATATTTTATATTACACAGCAAAAACAAAGGAAACATACAGGGCCAGGTTCTGAGATAGCATTCATCTCAGCAAAGGAACAGTACTGGTTAATTAATTTCAAGGCATGACATGTTCATCTGACTCTGAAGAACATTATATGAAGGTGTTTTGACCATTTGTGAGTGAGAATGTCTTGCCTTGAGTTGTAAATATTACATATGGAAACAACAAGAACTGACCTGTGTTTTTTGATGGATGTTCTGTGTTTTCATTCTGTATGTGGTTCTGAAGAGTTGCTTGATTCAGGATGCGTTTGAACTTTTGTCTCGCTTTATTCTTCCTGCGCAATAGCTGAATTTTTAGCTCAATAGATATTATCTAATTCTAGGAAAAGGAAAATAAAGCACATGTCAAAGCTTTTCTCAGATTCCATCAATTTCTCCTGATTATGAAGTTTACCAGTCTTGTCCTGTATTATCCTTGGGAACAGACCATCATTTCAAATTGAAGTATGGCTCTTTCACAGCAAAAGCTTGTGTGCTAGCCATCATTGTTTGCTGTGTCTGGTGGAAAAAAGACAAACCACTTTTAAAATGGACATTGAACAAGTCGGTTTCATCTTGATATTATTTCTTATTAAATTGGGTTTCTTGGGAACTAGCAACAAACATTTATGTGTAAATTCTCATCTGTTGCTATTGGAGTTTCTCTGGAAGTGAAAAATCTCTTTCTTCTCAGATTCTGTATTTTAGAAACTAAGGCTGAGACAACAATGCAATCCGTTCTCAATTAAACTGAAGTCCTATTTTTTCACTGTTCTGTTTTTAATACATTGTGTGCTAAAAGCAGACAAGTTGTTTTCTATAAATGATGCCATTGTTTTTTTTTCCCTTTTCCTAAAACTATTTGTTTTAGAATTGCACAAGTTCCAGAGAAACAGGATTTATTGACATACTTCTAACAGGTTTTTGTATTTAATTTCTGTCATGTTATCAGCACCAACTTTTGTAATGAATTTGACTCATGGAAAGCAATGATTAATAACCCTTTGTTGTAGTGTTAGTGTTCATCCATGTCTCCTTTGTATTATTTTAACTATTGGAAAAGATCCATGAAATAATAAGTTGAATTCTATCACAGAATAGTGTAGAAGAATAGTAATCACTTTAGATTTTGGATACAATGCAGTTTGAAAAATGAGAATATATTGACTAAATGGAGCCAAACCCTTAATTTTCTGGATTAACTTTGCTAGATAGCATATTACTCCTATATCTGTTCTTGGTGATGAAGTGGACAGGATCCTCGATGCTATCAGTGCTACCACCTGCCAGTTAGACCCTTGTCCCTCCTGGATGGTGAAAGCCTCCAGGACAGTGACTAGCAGGTAGGGTTAAGCAATGATTAATATATCCCTTCAAGAGAAGACATTTCCAGCACCTTTTAAAGAGGCCCTGGTTCGCCTCCTCCTCAAAACAACATTGCTTGATCCCATCTGCTTTCACAACTTCCATCCAGTTTCCAAACCTTCCTTTTTAGGGAAGATTTTGGAAAAGGTTTTATCGCAGCTTCATAGAGTCCTGGATGAAACAGATTATCTGGACCCTTTCAGTCAGGATTCAGGCCCTGTTAGGGGACAGAAATAGTATTGGTTATACCTATTGATGACCTCTGGCAAGAGCGGGATGGGAGTAGTGCAACAATTCTAGCTCTCCTTGACCTCTCAGCAGCCTTCGGTACCATCGACCATGGTATCCTTTTGGACTGGCTATGAGGATTGGGACTGAATGGCACAATTCTGTGCTGGTTTGGCTCCTTTTTCCAAGGCTGGTCCCAATTGGTGTTAATGGGGAGTGAGAGGCCCAGCCCTCAGCCGCTATCCTGTGACATGCCACAGGGCTCAGTACTCTCTTCACTCCTCTTTAACATATACATGAAACCGTTGGATTAGATCATCCATCTCTATGGGTTGAAGCATCATCAGTATGCTGATTATACTCAATAGCTCCATAGCTCCATCCCTGGTGATTAAGTGATGCTGTGGCTGTCCTCCCATGGTGCGTGGTGGTTGTGGGAGTCTGCATGGGGGACAACAGGCTTTGGCTGAACCCTGCCAAGACCGAGTGGCTTTGGGTGCATGGAACTCCAAAATCCAAGAATTCAACATTTTTAGTTCTGGATGGAATTGCATTATCCCAGGCAGACCCAGTCTGCAATTTAGGGGTTCTCCTGGACTTCCGACTCCTGCAATTGGTCATCACCTTTAAAGCACTGCTTGGCATTGGAACAGGCTTCTTGAGGAACCATCTCACCCTGATGGGACTGGCCCACACCACCCATGCCGATAGAGGAGGCATGCTCTGGATCCTATTAGCCAAATAATTTCAGCTTGGTGGGCTCCAGGAAAAGACCCTCCTGTCATTTTGAAAGAACCTCAAGACTTGGCTCTACCAGATGGCTCAGGGACCCATCCTTTGTGTGTCCAGTTTCTGCCTTTCTCAACTGGTTTTAATAGTTTGTAATTGTCAATGATTTTATCTGCTGTGTGTCATGACTGTTGAGCTTAATGTCTTTTCTTGTTTAATGTTTTATGCTGTAAACCGCCTAGAGTCGTTGGATATGAGATGGGTGGCAAATAAATTTTCTAAATAAATAAATAAATAAATAAATAAAATGCCTAGATCTTTTCTCACATTCTCTAACTATTGTAAAACTCTGTGATATGGAGGATCGGGGTGAAGTGTTCCCGGTTCAGACCGGATCACCCGATCTGGTAGCGATGAAGGCGGGTGGTTCGGAGAACCGGTAGCAAAAATCTCTGCCCCCCCACATGCCCAGCTGAGCCACACAATCATCAGAAGCTTTTTTTTTACTTTTAAAACCATTTTTTCTACAACCTCTTCAGCCAAAAAATGCTTTTAAAAGTAAAAAAAAAAAGCCTCTGATGATCGTGCGGCTCAGCTGGGATCGTCAAAGGCTTTTAAAAGAAAAAAATGCATCACTGAGTATGTATCACCACATACTCAGCCCAGTAACAAATTTTAGATTTCACCATTGTGGAGGATGATTTTTAATGGTTAATTGGTTATGTGCCATTAAATTAGTGTTGACCACAAAGATAGACCTTCTTCAGGATGATTGGTGCCCAGTCTGATCTTTTAGGTCTTCCAACAGTGTACCCATCACTGCTGTAAATGATGCCTGCTGCTGGTCAGCTTATTTTTCTCTTTTCTTCCAACTTTCCCAGAATTATAAACTTCTCAAGAAAACTAAGTTTTCATATGTTTCATCTTTTCATGTGTCCAAAATGTGGTAATTCGAGCCTGGGCATTTGTGCCTTGAGTCAGAATTTGGATTGTTCAATGATTCATTTGTTTATTTTCTGGGCTATCCAAGTTATTCTCAGGTGTTTTACCAATATCAAAATTTAAAAGCCTCAATTCTCCTTCTCTCCTGCTTCTTCAAAGTCCAGCTAGTG
The DNA here is from genome assembly GCA_022577455.1 of Arizona elegans. Taxonomy (NCBI): domain Eukaryota; kingdom Metazoa; phylum Chordata; class Lepidosauria; order Squamata; family Colubridae; genus Arizona; species Arizona elegans. The sequence continues at coordinate 192,902,976 of JAKOOJ010000001.1, forward strand.
GTCATGTGAATTTGCACATGCAAAGCTGAATCCAGAAGCACACTTAGACCTCGAAGTTTCATTCACCATCCATATCAGGTTGAAATCTATTTCAAAAAAATTTTCTGGACCAGGAACACTCTCTCTTATCTGGATTAAGTCTGAAGTTTTAGACCATAACTACTTTCATATGCTAATCCATATAATAGTGGGTCATCAGAAGCTACAACTGAAACAGTGGTGGGTTCTCCCGGTTCCTCCCAGTTCCGCTGAGCGGTGACGATACGATGTCACCGAACCGGTTCTCTTTTTTTGGGAGCTGGGCCCTCCCGCCCCCCTCCTGCCCCCCTCCTGCCCCCCTCCTGCCCCCCACCCCCACATTATTCTTACCTTTTATTTGGCCCCACCCCCAATCTATTGCTGCCTCCTGAGTCCCATCTGATCAGCTAGAAGGAAAAAAACTATTTAAACTCTTGGCGTGGGGCTTCAAAGGGCCGCCCTACTGCTGATCAGTGTTAAAAGGCAGTCTGGTGGTAGACCATGCCTCCAAAAACAAATGAGTAGACCGGTGCCTTCAAAAATAAATGGGTAGGCCAGTGCCTCCAAAAACAAATGAGTAGACTGGTACAGCTCTGCAAGCAGTTAAAAGCCTGGTAGACCAGTACCTCTGCTAAATCTTAAAGAATTGTCACATGACCATCAAGCCATGCCCACAAAATAAGCCACGCCCACAGGACTGGTAGTAAAAAAATTTAGAACCCACCCCTGAACAAAAACTTCATGTTTCCAATCCATACATGAAGCCAGATGATATGGGTTTAGATAATACATATCCTCTAAGGAATCTATAGCTTTGAAGCAATCAAATAATAAAATGGAGATTGGCTATCCAGTACATTAGGATGTAGAGAAGAGATCTTTATTAGAAATTTCCTAAAAGTTATTTTAAGATTGGATGGTACAGTTCCCTTCTCCAGTGATACATTAATCTTATGTCCCCCGACTGCTTAATTAATCTTGAAGGCAAGGATCAAGGGCCTTCTGTTATCAAGTATCTTGACCTGTAACTAAGAGATGAATAAGAGCAATTTTTTATCTGCCAAATACCTAGCAAAAAGTAGGAAAATTGTTTTCCTTAGCTTTCGTGGATCATTGATGAAATGGACAGGGAATAACAGGGAATATCTTGACACATTTCCCATCACCCTCCCCAAACTGAATGCCAATACCATATAGTAATATATTTAGACAATTTATATTCACTCTTTTTGAATTCTCACTAAATATATCTAAATTAAGGTGACGGGCCTTCATCATAAAATATAATTCCTAATTTGCATTCATAAAGATATGTATATATTCATATAAACTTCTTATCAAAAAGAGAGTAATATAAGTTTGAAAATGACCGCACTCTAATTTCACAGCTAAAGAAGATATAATTACTTTTCTATCAGTAATTATGCAAAAATATAATCTATTGAATACTATTTATGTACATTTGAAAAATATGTGAATTCTTGTTAGACCTAATAGTCTCCAGACACAATCGGTTCCATCTAATGTATGTTCAGGAAAATGCCCCATGCTCCTTTAGGCATACTAATTTATCTATCCATCTGTAGAATCATAATAAAGTACACAAAGGCATTAAAAATAATCTGAAATTATTTTTATAACATTTGATTAGGTTGGAAGGCATAAACAGAATATGAATGTTACTAAGTGAACATGTTGCCCTATTTTACTTTGCAGAAATTATGAATTATTTAGCAACTGAACCCATGACTGAAAAAAACCAACATTTTATGCAATTATTTGCTCATTTAGTCTTAACCAAGCACTGATTAAATATCTAGTTCTTAACTTAAATTTCTTGAAGTGTTTATATTTATCCATGATGAGAATTTCTTCAACAACTTAATGTAATAGTTATGTTGAAAGATTCCTCATTTCAGAGACCTTTTATTCAGTGAAATAATTCAGTTTCCATTGTATTAATAACTATTAAGATAAATATTAACTCAGAACAAGGATTTGTGCCTCCACAAGAATTTTTGCTTCAACAGTCTCTTTTTCTTTTAAATTCTGTCTACTTAGAGCTGATAGTTTCTACTAGCAGTAAGATCCAGGTTACCTTGCTTAATAAAGGCTTTCAGCACTTTGAAAGGTCTAAATAAAATTCTTTGAATCTGAATTTTAGGATAACCAGCAGCAAAGAATTATTGCTAAAATGCATCTTCATTATAAATGAAGCTATCTTTGTTTATAAGACTATAACAGCAAATAATTCCAAATGGTATCTCAAATGGGTATCTCAATGGTATCTCAAACTAGCTTAGTTACTATTTCTCTTAATAATTTAATCTTGGTCATCATGTTAAACAGCTGCAAAATTAGTTTGGATATTCTCAACAATATTGAATTCTTATAACCCTAAATTCCTTTAGATAAAATTGCTTGAGATACACATCTCAACTACTTCCTCCCCAAGTTTTTATACAGCCTTTTCCAAAATTTCAATTTGGTCTTCTTGGCTTCTTAGTATTTTGGTTTTCTTCTATATTCACTAATATCCCTTGTTATCAAAGCCATTAAAATTTTACAGTGGTTGAATATCTAATCATGATTTCTCAAAAACACTCATGATTATTTGTTTATTTATATTATCTATTTAGGTGTCCAACCTAAAGTTGGATGCCTAAAGTTTAGTTGTCCAACTCAGGGGCTAAAATAATTAAATAGTACACATAGAACAGAACAGAACAGAACAGAACAGAACAGAACAGAATAGAATAGAATAGAATAGAATTTTTTATTGGCCAAGTGTGATTGGACACACAAGGAATTTGTCTTGATGCAATGTTCTCAGTGTACATAAAAGAAAAGATATGTTCATCAAGAATCATAAGGTACAGACTTCCGGTTTGCTGTTTGTCCCCGCCGGACGCTCCTTCGGGATCGTCGAACCCACTGCCTGTGAAGAGCCGCCTTTATAGCGGAATGGCGGCTCGAAAAAACTCCATTTCCATTAGGAAACGGAGATAGAGCCGGCTGGGGTGGGTAGAGTCCTCTGCCTAATCCCAAAAGTTTTTTATTTACTTTTGGGACGGAGTGGAAGAGACTCCCCGTATCCCCAGCCGATGCTCCGGGCTCTGGGAGATCTCTGCTACACGCAGAGCTAGGTGGCAAAAGCAAGCCTGTAAATTTGTTAAATTAATTAAAGAAGACGTGAGCTGGACCTCTGATCCTGAAGTGCAAGTATTTTTTTTTATTTTAGAAAAGTTACTGAAGTTGTTTAAGAAGTGAAAGGAAAAAAGATTTTTAAAATGGCGATTGCTGAGGCTTGAAGAGAGGCTGAAAGGGAAAGTCCTTCCGTTTTCTATTACAAAGTAGCGGAATGAATACTTCTGGCTGTAATTGAAAGCAAAACCTCACTCTCACTCTTGTTTTTTTTTCTTTTTTTTTCCTGAGGATCTGATATTGATCTTGGTTGGAAACAAGCTTTTTTTTTTCTCTTTTCCACTAAATCTTGTCTGTGTGGAAAATGGCACCGGGACTTATACAGTTAGACAAACAGGCAGCGGGGGGAAATTCCCCCATTAACAAATTACATGAACAAGTTCTAACTCTCCAGTCTCAGAAACCTGACTTTAATATAATAGAATTTCTTCTTGAAGAGATTGTAAGAAGGGATGAGATTGTGAACCAGCAACTTGAAAAATTTAAGCAGGAAATTAAAGAAATTGGTGAATTCGTGAAATCAAAGTTTGACTTTTTGGATCGAAAGATTTTAAAAACAGCTAATGGTTTATCAGACTTTCTGATTCAGTTGGATGTAAAGACTAAACTATTAGAGTCTAAAATGAAAGAAACTGAGGAGAATTTGGATGACAAGATCCAAAAAATTAAAAAGGATTTGGCAAACACTCAGGATAATAGTTCAGAAGACAAACCTAAAATGGAGGTTGACCAAAAGACTGGTAATGAAGAAAATGTGCAACAGAGGATTGAAAGAGAAGTTTTAATGATTCAATATAACTTTACAGAATATGCAATTAGACTGAGAGGTCTGCAGGAAAATAACAGAGATGATTTAAGGAAAATATCTTCTGAAATTCTGGCTGGGATTTTAAAGGTTCAACCTGATGAAGTGTTTTGCAGGATTGACAGAATTTATAGAATAAACTCCTGGTTGGCAAAGCAAAGGCAATTGCCTAGAGATGTGGTGATTTATTTTACAGATAAAGAAATTAGGAATAATATTGTGCAGAACTCTTTTAATTCTACATTGCAATTTCATGGAAGAAAGATTTGGATTTTTAAGGAGCTTCCGCCTAAGATGTTAATGGAGAGGAAGAAATTTGGCTTTCTAGTGACTGAGTTAAAAAAAAGAAATATTCTATTTAGGTGGGATGTCCCAGTTGGTTTAATATTGAGACACCAAGGAGTAAGATACCAACTGAACACTGTTGAAAAAGCGGAAGAATTTTATCAAAAAAATTTAAAAATGAATTTAACATCTTTAGGCACAATACAGGACAAGCAAAAGGAGTTGGAAACAAAAGGAAAATATCAAATTACAGAGGCTGTGGTAGATAAATTGTCTTTGGACTCCCTGGATACCCCAGCTGGACTGTCTATAAATATGAGAGCAGTGTCATCCGACTCCAATGTGATGAATCATCAAGTGCGTTGATTTACGCACTTTACAGACAAGTGCGTAAATCAACCAGTTGATATACAAGTGATGGAAAAGAAAGATGAGATAATAAAACAAAACCAACAAGATCAACTTATAAAGCAGAATGAAAATCGATCAGCTGATACACAGTTTGTAGGAAGGAAACCAGGATGGAAATTCAACCCGCAAAAGAAAAAGAAAAGAAATAGATCTCATAGAAATAGCAGTTTCTAAACCAAGCAACAGTGAAGCCAGGGACTTTAAAAAAATGAATGAATATGTGAAAAGATAGTGGAGGCGAACAATTGTTTAATACTATCTTGAGGATAGTGGCAGATCTCTGCAATGCCGTGATTTTGGGGTGTGAAAAGAGCCTTACATTCTTGGATTTGAATTATCTACTTTGGATTTTTTTTTACTGGTAAATATATTATAACTATTTCGAGTTACAAGGCAAGAGAATCACGCTGGGGCATGCAGAAGATCTGGATGTTACCCACTAGGATGATGGGAATTAATAATCCTGATGAAAACCACAATTACAACTATATGGAATATAATTATAATGTCACTCGGGTGGTTGTTTTTACTTTCATATATATTTGAGGATATCTATTACTGATGGGGGCAGAAGATGATTGAAGATCTTGAACAAACTGTTGCACTAGTATGTTATCTTACCCTATTATGGATGATGGATTTAACAATCCAGTGGAAAGACATCAAAAAAGATATTATATGGATTATAAATTTAAAGTTATTGTCTTTTTTCTTTTTATAAAATGGAATGCATATATAGATATATGTATATTTTAGCAGAGTGGGCAGTGGATTATATTTAGAGTTGTATTGCATGGTAATTTTGCAGGAATTTGGGTTGAAATAGGTTAGTTTACTGATTGATTAGTTTAAGAAAAAGGATTTTTAAGTCATATATTTAGGGGAGTGGAGGAATTGGATAGAACTGAATAAATGTTAAATTTGGATGTAGGGAGAAGGCTGCTTTGAAATGTTATATTAATATATATAAAAGATTAAATGTTAAATTGTTGTAATAATATACTATAAGTTTGGGGGAGGAGAAAAAGGGTAGATTATTGTGAAAATGGGAGTTATAAGAATATTATGCTAAGGGTCAGTATTTTGAGGAGGGATTAAGGGAATGGTAAAATATTATGTAATTAGTTATGAATTAGCTTATTGTTGTGAAGAAGTCACAGGGGGGATGGGTGGTGAGGGGGGGTTAGGGAAGGGGGGGAAAGGGGGAAAAACTTGTATTTGAAAACTTTTTCAATAAAAAAAAAAGAATCATAAGGTACAACACTTAATGATAGCACCTACAGCCAGGATAAAAACAAACTAACCAATATCAAATCAATACGGTCATTGCATGGATTCAACCATACCTCCAGATCGCCATGCCCAGTGCAGTAGCATGTCTTTTAAGCCCTTGCAAGAGCCTGAGGGGATCAGGAAGGCTCTAATCTCTGTGGGAGAGATATTCCAAAGGGTGGGCATCAAGAGAGAAAAGGTTCCACAAGATTGGACCAGGAGTATGCCTCTTCTGCCAGACGTAATGAGACAGGTAATTGGGAAGAAGCAGCATCTTGAATGATACAACTACTGGTAATAGTTTAAAATGGCTAATTTTAACTATTGTGTCCTTTTTCTATTCCATCTTCTTAAACTGTTTCTATTTCCGATCAATTAATTTTTGAAACTCTTCACAGTTTCTAAATGAGTATGCAAGCTTTCCTCAAAGCTAGTAAATGGATTCTGTAACAAATGGTATGTTAGTCTCAATTATTGACTTTTCCAAATCCTTTTGTAGCACTTGTAGCTTTTTTTAAAAAAATCGTTAACAGTTCTTCTTATTCTTGGTTATAATCCTAAATAGTTTTCTGAGCCACCTGTTTTCCCCAGGTTTGCCTTTGATTATAATCTATTAATTTTTAATGTGAGCAACTTGCTCCATGTCTGTTGAAAGCACCTGAAGTGACTATCACTGGACAACACAGAAGTTTGGGTAGCTTTTAATATACCCTTCGGTTATTCTTTGAATTAGACTAATATCCCCAAAGATTCCTGGATTACACCAAATATTTAAATCCTTTCCAGTAAGTTTTGGCAGTCTCATCCTCATTTTACATGACTTCTGGCAAAAGACCAGTTTAAACTTTTAGCAAGAGCAATCTCGTGTTTTTTTTCCCCCTAGCAAGCATACAAAATGGTGCTAGAAAGAGATTAAAGAAGCATGCTTCTCTGTTTGGTTTTAGAATGTATTAACACATCATTTTCATTTGCTGTGTAATTTTTAGCTCATTGGCCCATTTCTCACTTTCTGAATTAATATACTAGCTAAGCAAAACAAAGTTATCCATCTCACTAAGGACCTCTTTGCATTTTGCATTGCAGGTCTGAGCTAGCAAAATATGTATGCTACAAAGAAGTATATATAAAAATGGATCAGGTGCACATAAATAACAGTGAGATATAAGTCAAGTAAGATTGTATAATATGAAATCATGCACAAATAAAAGTGTATACAATAGTGTATAAAAGTCATTGCATATGTTCTTTTTATTGTAGTATGTGTGTTTTGAATTATGACTGAGTGCATGCCAAACGCATATTACTCAGTTATAGCTCTTCTATCATGCAGTTCCCAACACACTGAAGCCAGGGAAATGCAGAGCTGATGAAAAAAAAAACCCATCCATATGCTGCAGTTTGGCATTTGGCTCTGTCAATGCTGGTTGCTGGCTAGAGGAAATATTTTCTTGACAGTTTTGTTGGAATGCTGGACCTCTGATTGTTGCATCCTTAGAGATAGGTGGAGCAAATGAGCATTGGAGAAACAGTTACAACTGCTTTCATCCTTCCTAGATGGCAGGTTTCAGGTGACATTGGGAGAGTCCACTTTGTCCCCAGGGGCAGAAGCATTGGGGGAATCCCAGAATTTCCCACATTGTCACCCTTGTTATTCAATAGCTTCCAAAGAAATGCCAAGCTAAGTGGCAGCACTTGGACAAACTCAGAAATCTAAGATTCTTGGCTAGACTAGGAAATTAAAAGAAAAAAAATCAGAAGAAAGCAATAGCAAACTGCTTCTCTAGTAAAGCAATACAAAATATATGCCTGTATCTGCGAAGTTCACAGAAGCCGACTTTACTGTTTTGTAACAATAATCAGGAGACAAACAGTGCCACTGATAGGAAAATAAGACCAGCCTCTTTTTCTCTTTTCCATATGGGCAAAGAGATGCCGTAGAACTTCTGAGTCAAGGTCTGGGGGGACTGAAGAGAAGCTGGCAAAGTAAAGCTTAAATTTGCCCCGTTAGAAGTATGATAGCACTAATGACTCTTCAGTGTCTCATAATTTGCTGCCTACTAGGAACAATGGAGTATTGTAGGGAGTTTTGGCTTTACTTTATAGCCCTCCTTGTCTTTCATTCTAGTTTCTTAGCAATATAGGGGTTTCCCTTTTTCTTTTTAAAGAAAAAGTATTATCTTTAAAAAGGAACTCATTGAAGGAACAATAATACTGCAAAAAAGGTCTCAATGCTTTTTTTTCTTCACAAAAAGCTGTAACCCATTTGGCAGAAGGAATTTTGTATCTACCAGAAGCCACATAAAAAGAATATTAAAAAAAAGAAAAACAGACAACCCCCCCCCACCCCACCCCAAAAAACAAAAAAACCCCGGACTTTTGAAATGTGACCTCTGATATACTGTGTGAAGTCTGCCACACTCTAGCTAATGAAAGGTATACCCCTTTGCATTAGGGTTATCAGCCTTATGAAAAGTAATCACCAATTGTGTTTGTGACGTATATCATGAATGGCATCATTACAATTGTCAGTTCAGTCCTTTGACTCTAAATTCATTACATTCAAACCTAAGCAGTAAATATTGCTGACCCTACTGTAATATTTCAGCAAATGTATTAAAAAGTCAAACAAGAAAGCAACCTGCAAATAACCAGTTTTGAACAACAAAGAAAGGATGCTTTTACCTCAACAGAATCCTGTTGCTTTCTAACCACTTCCCTGAAACAACCCCATGGGCCATCCAGTTCACTACTTGAAAGGCTGCATTAAATGTGATAAAATGAGTGTCAGAGACTATGTCAAAACTGGATTCTTAGAAATGAGTCCAGTGCAGCTCGGCAAGATCCTATTGTTTTTCTAATTCCCTTGGAGAGGATGGTTCTTGAGGTTACACCGAGCTGCCAACAAGACTGATAATTTTTGAGAGTCCGTCCCCCAAAAGGGGGGGTTACGTTCATTGCCTCCTCACCAACAGGTCTTGTCATTTTTCTTGCATTCTATTTGTAACTTCTAGGAGGAGAGCATAGCCATATGAAAGAGAGAATGTGTGAAGCCACAAACCTGGTTCAGAGGCTAGTCAGCCACTCTGGTGAGCATTCCATATATATACAGACCTTTTCACCCAAGAACCTAAGGCACAGTCAGATCTCTATGAGAATAATTGCACATGACAGTAAATCCACATTAACATTCAGTAGTGCAAATAGAAGAAAATAAATACGTGACTCAAAAATCAGTTTCAGGCAGAACAATTTTATACATGGTTGGTAGGGAAACATGCTCTCGACATTTTTATATTCTCAGTGTTACAGACTGGCTCAGCTTAAATGATTTAAACATTTTGTTCACTGTAAAGAGAGTATCACAGCTGCAGAACTAAGCAAATTTTTAAAGAGCTGAATTTATGTTTTGATGAAAGAATCTATTTGTAGCAGAAGTGGCTTATTTTCTTTAAGCAACCTGCTGGAGCATAGGTATATTAGTTTTATAGAATTGCTTTTCAAAATTACTTCATTTCAACATAAGTTGTACAAAATGGACACTGTCTGAATGTAAGGTAAGCAAATAATAGCACTACAAAAAATTGATTATAGACTAAGATTTCAATCTTTATTGAACTCCATGGGACTTGATTATGATTAGACATATATAGGATTGTAATGTGAGTAAAGTTTACAGTATGGATGCTGATTTGGAAAATATTTGATGTGAAGAATTTATTTACCTATCATAAATTCCATAAAGTATATAATTGGAAAAGTAGAGTAGAGTAGAATAGAGATAATAGATAATAGATAATATAATAATATATATGGCTTTCCATCTCACAGCAGTGACTCTGGGTATTTTATAAATTCAACATATGCATATAACCCATGATGCTTGAGGTCAAAATAAAAAACTCAATCAGAAAAACCAGTTTTTGATGCTAGTGTACAGTAAGTGGTATGCCATATAATAATGAATCTGCCAAGTAACATATTATATACCTGGGGTTCCTACAAGCCTCTCTTTCATACTAGATATTCTTAATTATCAATTCTTCTGTCACTGGTGCTTTATTATGAATGCCAGTACCTAAATTATATATTTAGGAATCCACTTGAGATTGTGATTTCATCAACCATTGCAGAATATATTTGTCAGACTTTCAAAAATATTCATAAAATTTCAATTTTCAGTTTCTTGACTTGAAAACTATCTTGCAAAAATTAAAAGAATCAGAGTTTCATGTACATACATAATAGTAACCTCATATTACAATAGGCTACTGTTGACAAACTGCTTGATAGGAACTATTGTAGAATCTTTGGGGACAATAGGGATCATAATTTTCAATGATATCCATCAACATACTCAGGTTTAGTTCTAGGTGTCACTATCTAAAAGGATCCAGGTAAGCTTGTGGTATGAAAAATCTTTGCTGGAGATCCTGGAAAGTCACTACTTGTATTAACTGGTTATGTACAGAGCATCTTCCATCATTTATAAGGTTGTAAAAGCCATTCTCGATCATTTTACAAAGCTAACTTGTCCTAATTGTTTTTGAGAAGAGCATGTTAGATTTTTGATGAGGTCTGGCAAGGCAAGATCTTGAAGTGTTATAAGCAGACTGTCATACTGTTCATTTCCTGACAAGATGCTTCTGCTATATTTAATAGTGGAGCAAAAATATGATTCATATGCCTAGCATGTCAAGTATATGAACACCATTATGAAGTGATGATGTGTTTACATACCCTTTGTAAGAAGATTAAAGCATTTCTAATTGTCCCTTTTTTGAACCTAACCTAATGTTTTTGGTGTGTCCCATAGAATAATATTGAAAGAATGAACAAATCAGTGGTGGAACCATCTGAGATTTGCCTAATTAGAACTCAAATTGTTCCCATATTGGAAGTTACATGCGTATAATGCCTTTTGGAGCAAAGAATAGAAGAAATATGTAAAGGTCAGCCAACAATACACTGCAATGATGTCTATTTCCATATTTTTCAAGAAAAGGACCTTTCCGTGCAATAAGGCACATTTGATTTTACTAGAAACAGATTTCAGAATAGTCTTATCTGGTTTGAAGGGGATCAATTCTGCAAACTATTGCAGATTCATATTAACAAGATTTTTTTGATTATGATGTATTTCAATTTACTTTATGAGATAAAATGCCTGTCCAGTATGGAATATTATGATATTGTAATAGGACTATATTATTATAATGGAATTATATATAGCAATGATACATGATAGTCTAATGATATTTTCTGACATAAGATTTTATAAGCAGATAAAAAATAGCTTTTCCCCATCCCAGTATCAATGTCTGTGATGTTCCCAGTCAAACTCCAAATACTGAATTGGATGGAAATAATGCTGTATTCCAAGGAGACTGATCCAAATTATTAACAGTCTTTACCATTGTTATTAACAGAAGAGCAGTCTTCCTTCCTTCCTTCCTTCCTTCTTCCCTCCCTCTCTCCCTCTCTCCCTCCCCCCCCACCCCCTTCCTTGCTATATCAAAATACTGCTTTTTACTCCATATTATGATCGTGCATGTATGTAACTGGGCCAGAAGGAAGCATTATTTTGAGTATAGGAACATTTGTCATCTTTTAGACTGCTTTGTTCACAGCAAATTTCAACTTCATGCATTCTAATGGATTTGAGATAGCTGGGCAAAGTCCATTGTGGGATAAAATAGCAATTCTCACATGTATGCACTTTTGAATCTCTGTAGGATTGGTGGGGTTTTGCCAAAAAAATGTTCACAGGACTCCCTCTTGATGAGAAAAATTATTAGTAAACTTGGGAGCACATTCACTCCTGGAAACCATATAAAAACCAATACATGGTGTTTTTCTTCTGCTAATGATGGCAGTTTGGCAATATTATCTGCTGAGATAATCAGCTTTGGTAGCAAAAATATTTCTCATCACTCCTTTTTTGGCTCAGTTCTCTACGAGAAAAAAAAGAGCAATGTAAATAGAGCCCGTGTGAGTGGGCTGTTAATGGAAGAGTTGCCAAGTCTATATGCAAGTTGCTATGTACAATGGCAATTATGGAAATTTCTCCCCAGCTTTTTAATCGGTAGAGGCTTACAGACTTTTTAAATTAAGATGTTGTCAAAAATGTGTTGCTGGCTATTCCTACCCTTATTGCCAAAGGAGCTTCTAAAACAACAACATTATTACTGTAAGAATCCCATGGCAGCTTCTTGCAGATATATACCTAAACATTGTTCTATAGAGCTCCATTGTCTTTCTGCCTAAAATAATGAAGATATAATTTAAATAGCTGGGCTGCTGCAGATTTTTTTTTAAAATTGCTGATACATTTGAGTGACATTTCTATAGTCTTTCCCTCCCCTGATATTAAGTGGTGATTTGTTTCATCATAGATGATGAAGTTACACATAGATCTATGAGTAACTTTGCCATCTGTTCATTATTTTAAAACGAAACTATTTACCATTTCAACAATGTAACAAGAATTTAGCATGGCTTTTATATCTGTGGGGTGAACTGGAAAGGGATGCTATGGATAAATTCACAAAGGTATAATAATATGATAATTTTGATTTATTAATTATTAATTTATTAATCAAAATTAGATATCGCTCACCTAATTGACTCTGGGCAGTTTACAGATAAAACCATACAGTGTAAAAGATAAGAGATGAAACAATGAAAACTGAATGAGGCCAAGGGAGTGCTTTCAGGCTCACACCAGCCACTCCCAAAGTGGCATGTTGCTCTTTGATCCATACATGAATTGGCAGAGCCTGGTTTTCATGCTCTTTGGAAAGCTGAGAGAATGGCGGACAACATCTTGCTCTGGAGCCAAGATGTTCCATGGGTTGGGGGACAATGACAGAGAATGGTGTCTTCTTAGATCCCACCAGTAGGAATTCTTTAACTGACAGGGTCTGTAACATACCTTATCTACCACGGGTGAAATCCAACAGGTTCTGACAGGTTCTGGAGAACCGGTAGCAGAAATTTTGAGCAATTCGGAGAACCAGTAGTGGTAATTTTGAGTAGCTTGGAGAACTGGCAAATACCACCTCTGGCTGGCCCCAGAGTGGGGTGGGAATGGAGATTTTGCAATATCCTTCCCCAGGAGTGGGGAGGGAATGGGGATTTTGCAGTATCCTTCCCCTGCCCGCCCACCAAGCCACACCATGCCCACCAAACCACAGAACCAGTAGTAAGAAAAATTGGATTTCACCTCTGCTCTCTATCTAACTGGGTGGGACGAGTTGGGACAAGATGCTTCCTTATGTAAACAGAACCCATTACATGAAGGATTTTAAAGGTGATAACCAACACATTGAACTGGACCTGGAAACAAACTGGCACCCCCAATGCAATTCATATTTTACTATTTTATGAATTAAATAATGGCATCATTATGACATAGCTTATCTATGAATGCTTTCTGTTTAAATGCTCAATACACAGATGCTTCCTAGACATAATAGATTTTCTGTCATTTATTCTAATCATCCAAAAGGCTCTGCTGTGGACAGAAAAACAGTAAGAAAAGTGCACTGTATCACAGCAATAATGGCCATGCAACATATTGCAGTATGTATATCAAACAGCTCAGGCAGAAAATAAAGGGCTGTTGTTGAATTAAATTTGAATAATGTCTTTGTCTTGAAGTTTGTTTTTTTCCCAAGAGTAAAAGGCAAGTACAGGATGGTGGATTAAGAGCCATGCTGTAGTTACTCTGCCAAGCACAGAAATCTCTCCAATTCTTTCCTCTGTACCATCTTTCCTTCTAAATTGTGCATATTTCTCCACAGATCTCCCTGCTTCTTCAGTGGCACTAATTTTTCAATGGCATTTTTGTTGTTAGCTAATCCTCTGATTCTATCAAACTCATCTACAGGATTTTCTACTGATATTTTACCAATATTGAAAAATATTGAAATATTGAAAAACAAATAAAACTCTGAGTAACCTTCATTCAGCCCATGAGTTTGCTTTGCTTTTCATTTGTGAGGTGATGCTTCATAATGGTGCTGAGAGGTAGATGAGCTCACAAAGGGGAGGTATATAAAATCTTTGGGTGGGCTGAATAAAAGTTGCTCACTGACGAGTTTTACTCTGTGTGTGCATTGACTAGTGGTAGCTTAGATCAGATTTTGACTTTCTTTAACTTTTCATTACTTATTTGTTTATTTGCTTATTATTTATTTAATATACTTGTTTACTTAGATTACTTTACACACAATATTTATTAATTTATTTCTTATATTTACTTATATTTATTTATTATATTTACTTATATTTATTTATTTATTATATTTATATTTATTATATTTAATTTATTTAGTTTAGGATTAGTATCGTTAAATTCAGGGCATTAGGAATGGAGACTTTCCTCTATTATGGGGGGAAACTCCTCTTTGAGGTAAGAGATACTTTGTTTTATTTATTTATTTACTTGCCAACTTGTATGTGTAACTCTAGGATTAGTTCAGGATTTGAAATTCTATCTGTTTCTTTGGCAATTTCTTTAGGGAAATTGTTGAAAAAGTGATGAGGCTCAAGACTTTGGCAGAAACAGCACTGGTTGCCCCTGGTGGATGGTTGGGGAAGGGCACCTTTCTTGGGTCTTTTACATTTCTAGAGGCTTCGGTATTATTCACCAAAACATCCTGGACTGCTTACAAGGGTAGAAAGTTGAGAGCAACTTGTAGTGATTCTATTACTTTCTGAGTGGGTTATAGCAGTTATTGGAAATAAGGGAGGAGAGGAGAATTCATCCAGTGGCTGCTCATTTGAGTACATGAAGCTGCTGAGGAAAGGTCATCCCTCACTTTTGGATGTAGGATCACTGATATACTGAGGAAAACCAAGTGCCTATCCCAGGGATGTGCCATGGATATGGTGAAAGTCCTGATCAAGTGTTTGGGGGCTGTTAGGTTCTAAATCAGGAGTGTCAAACTCGCAGCCCACGAGCTGGATGCGTAACACGTTGGCCCCACCCCAACCCAGTTTAGTGAAGGGGGAAAAAGTCCTGATACATCACGTGACGCCGCCGTTATGGCACGAGTTTGACATCTCGGCTCTAAATGAAGAAACTGAGATTTAATCTTACTGTACGTTGTCAATTTAACTATATGCAACACTGGAACCAGAACAGTAGATGTAGCAATGTCTTCTCTGATAACTGTATCGGAGAAAAGATGGATAGAAGCTGGCTCAGGCTGTATGATTTAATAATACATAGTATTTTTATACTGCTGGGTCCATAGGAAGTCTTGACAGTTTACATACAACTGCATAACATCCATACAACTAGTAGTCACGAGGTCTATAATCACTTTACACTAAACTAGAGATGGGAGAAACCTAGCTTCAGACCATGTTGTCATCAACACTGCCTTGGAGGCCCTGTCAATTGTTTGTACCACAAGGTTTATCTTGGAAGAGGAGGGCCATTAAAATATTTTAACAGCAGAGCAACTAAAGGCAGCTTCAGCTGTCCCTGCAGCTGGCTAGAGGTGAAATTCAGGTGATGTCATGCGGATTGTTGCTTAACAATGGTTAATGAGGGTCTTCATGCTATGGTTAGAGGGACATGAGGATGAACTAGCTGAGTTGATTCACTCTAACTTTATAAATAAGATTAGCATATGGGATCCAATGGAACTTTTGTTCCTGTTAATCTTTTTTCCATAATTGGGAAATTCAACCATATGTATATTTTTAAAAATCCAAGTGACCTTCTGTGTCCAGAAACTTATCTTTCAAAATTGAGTTGACTTGCTTTGACCCCAGTAGCAAAAAACCATCTGAAGAAAAGCCTTGGAAGTATAATTTCCCAGAATTGTTTTATTTCTCAGTTTTAAAACAAAAAATCTGAAAGAAGACATTTGCCCACCATTGATTTGTGCTGCCACAAAAATTAATGAAATGTAGTCAGTAGAGGGTCTCACTCTCTCTCTCTCCCCCTCCCCATCTCCACTAACTAGGATAGTGTATCTCAACCTTGACCTCTTGAAGATGTCTGGATTTCAACTCCCAGAATCCCATTCACTAGTTTCTAGGCTTTATCAGACATCAAACCAGCATTTTGCTGTCTATTGTGAGATTTAAGGGAGACTGAGATAGATCTATTTCTGACTAATTTGTCTTCTTCAGTTAGCCACATCCCATTCACTAGTTTCTAGGCTTCACTGAACTATGGCTGTATAAAAATCTTGATTTACGTAGGAAAAAACCTGGCTGAGAGAATAATACACATAAAGGCCTACGAAAAGAGAAGAAAATAAATATTTGACCTTTACAGGGAAGAGACATGAGATGAGGGAACACACACACATACATACACACACATTTAGAGCTAAAGGATTCTTTACAGATTTTTAGAAGTAGAGGGAAGGACAACAAAATAATTATTCTCAGCAGCTTCATCTGTATTCAGCCTGTTTAAGAATTGCTGCTAAAAAGCTAAATCTACCATATTTTGTTCGCACTGCAAGTATTAACATTTTCTTTAGAGGAGGCATATATAAATTCATATGAAAACATGAAGATGCTACAATGTAAGATTGACAATAGATTGATGTAGTTACCTTGCTTTTCAAAAGGTGGCTTTTTGGTCCAAGCATTTTGCCAGAACTACTGCAAAGTGTTTTAGAAAAAACGGCCAGAGTACAACCAAAGGACATTGCAACTAGATAAGACTCCAGCCACTATGATTGTATCCAGACTATGGTTTATAATACTTAGTAAATTCGCCTCCTCCAGTTGGCTTGTCCTCAGGTATTGAAAATGTCTTCTTTTGGCAGGTGTGTCTGAAGAAATATAAAGAGTACCAAAGAGACCAAAGTAAGTAACCAACTATTTTGTTTCTGTGAAAACCTGTAGCAGGAGTGGGGGTACAAAAGCAATCCTCCCTCTGCCTCACACCTGACCCTTCCTATTTAATGGCCAGGCTTAACTTTCATTGTTGCTGGTGGGGTAATATGTAATGTCTTTTGTGAAAGCCGCCCTGAGTCTCCGGAGAAAGGCGGCATATAAATTGAACTAATAAATAATATTATTTAATAGCACAAGTCTTTTTCCATAAAAATACAGAAATAAAACGCATAGAAGAACTTGTGTTGCTGCAAAGGAGAGAGCTGGCTGAAAAAGATGCGACTATTAGAACTGTAAGTCATTCATTTCCCTCACCATGCTGTTTTTGTCCACGTATTTATATTACATGACTGATGTTTGCTTCTTGTAATTTCTGCATCTTAGTTGGAAGAGGAGAACAGCCGTTTAGCCAGCAAAGTGGCTGTTCTAATAAGGGAGAATGAGGAGCTGGAGAAGAAAATAAAAGATGATCCAGAAAGTGAGTATCATTATAATTTAATATTTTAATTGTTTTCATTCTAAAAAGAAAAGTGATTTATTTCATCTTAAGTTTGACTGTACAAGTTCTAGTTCTTTTGTTATTTTTTTGCCAGGAGATGCTGATAGAGATATGCCTAAGGAGTACGAGGTGCTAAAGGAGAAATATGAAATGTACCAGAAAGTCATCAGAAGAGCAAAGACTGTAAGTATCGTACATGATAGTAAGAAATTAGAACAACCTTGTTAATCGAGATTTCATCATGCATTAAAAGTTAATTTTAATTATTCAAAATATCTTTTTAAAAAATTTGATAGATTTGTGGAATAAATGGAGATATCGGCCAATGCCAGGAATTCCTCCTTTAACACTGGTGGTGGAAATGGAGAAATTCCCTAAGATTGAATTGAAAGAATGGATTTGTAAACCAAAAGAAAATCAGATATATAAATGGGAAGACTGGAAGAACAAGATAAAGAATGTAACACAACTAAAAAACGTTTTAGCAGATATTAAATTAAATTGGTTGAATTTAATACAATTAGAGAAATGAATCAAAGTGGAAGAAAGATTTGAGGAGAAAGATAGACAGTTAACAAAATTTGAAATGATTATAAAAGAATGTGAGGTGAATGAAGAATATATAGGTAAAGGAAAAATTGGGGAAATATATAGAATATTAACTGAATTAGAAGAGCAAAAGGTTTAAAATTAATTTGGGAATCAGATTTAGGATAAATAAATGATAATGATTGGAAAAATATTTGGAATAGAAGTGTATATAAGAATATGTCAATTAGAGTTAAGGAAAATGAATATACAGTGATATGGAGGTGATACCTAACACCCCGTAAATTAAATCAAATAGATGGTAAATATACAAATATTTGTTGGCAGTGCAAGAAAGAGGTTGGAACACATAAATATATGTGGTGGGATTGTGATAGTGCACAAAAAATACGGGACATGATGCTTAGAGAAATTAGAGCACTTCTGAATGTAAATTTAGATACGTCATTGAGAATTGCATTACTGTTGCAAAAACAGGATATAAATGAAACAAAAAAGGAATTGATCGTAAATTTGATAATGGCAGCTAGATTAGTGATGGCTAAATATTGGGGACGAATTTGGGATATTCAAAGAAATGAGTGGTATAATGAAACTTGGAGGATGGCAACAAATGATAAATTAACAACAGAAATTGAATTTTAAAAAGGGATGATCAAAGCAAACAATTATAATGAAATATGCGGGGATTTTATAAAATCAGTGTTGGTAGAAGGCAAAGGGAATAAACCTACTCAAAAATATATGTTGTTTTGGAGGGGATAAGGGCACAGTTAGAATATATTGTATATCTTTTATAGTTGTTATAGAAGAAAAAATAAAAGGAAAAAAAAGGTCTCTGGGGTGGGGGTGGACTGTAATATTCGTATTCCCCCCCCTTTTTGTATTTAGATATGTACTATGTTTGCATTGTTTGTATTTGTATTTAAAATATATATATGTTTTTCTTCTAGCCAGGTTTTCCCTACGTAGCCAAGGTTTTTTTGT
This sequence comes from Arizona elegans, assembly GCA_022577455.1. Lineage (NCBI taxonomy): Eukaryota > Metazoa > Chordata > Lepidosauria > Squamata > Colubridae > Arizona > Arizona elegans. The sequence continues at coordinate 192,921,875 of JAKOOJ010000001.1, forward strand.
AGCTCCAGCTCAGTAGAATCTCATCTACTCGGTTCTGGGCTTTTTTCCTTTCTAACACCTAGCAAGCTCTAACTGCTAGGTGGGAGACCTAAATAGATCCATTTCTAGCTCTATATAGTTAATTTTAATTGTACTTCACCAATTTCTTTTCACAGGAGGTTTCAAAAGAAATGGAAAAAGCCAGAGAACTGGTAAGGGCTCGGGATCAGGCAATTGATGACATCTGCTCCGAAATTGTATCCCTACCAGTCCAGGGAAGACCAAGACGGTAAGATTTGTCCTTCCATTTCTTGGAAAGAAATAGACATGTTTCAGTTGATGATTCTCTACTTTGTTCTAAAATATTTGTTTAACATTTTTCAGTCTCTGCCAGAGAAGAGTCCACAGAAACACCTGATTGTGTTCAAAAGGTAAATGATACAGTTTTTAAGACATTACATATTTTTATTCTGTAGAAAAGTTGTTATGCAACATTTAGAAATAAAAATAAAATCAATTTTGTAACACAGTGTTTATTCTTTTACAGAATCTAGGCATCAGGCTGTCGGCCGCCAGCCCCTCCAGCAACTGAATCAGAGGAGGAAGTGGCGTGGGATATTTTATGAACAGAGTATTGGCTATATCATAACTTATACAATTTAACAAATTCAAATACATTTTACTCAGTTACAATTTTTGCCAAGATTTCCTTTTTCCATTTTTTAATCATGTCTTAAAATTTCTATGCTTATTTATATAAACAACATCTAGAACGTGATTGCAAGAGTAGCGGGGAGAACAAAGACTGAAATTGGAATGGCTCAAAGGAACATTTGAATTGGACACAAAACTGGACTTATGGGGGGGGGGGGCGCGTACAATTTGGTTCGGATCAGGGCTAGAGATGAGTGGAAGGCAATGTTTCACACCCGGTATGTGCATTTTGAGTATACAGTCATGCCTTTTGGCCTGACCAATTCCAACACTTCATGAATGAAAACTTCCATGACTTGTTGGACCGGTTTGTTGTTATTTACCTTGACAACATTTTGATTTACTCCCCCTCCCAGGAGAGCCATCAACAGCATCTTCATTTAGTTCTGCAACGGCTCTGGGAGCACCAGTTATATGCCAAGCTGGAGAAATGCTACTTCTACCAGTCGACTGTGGAGTTTCTGGGTCACCACATATCCCCTGAGGCATAGCCATGGAACCTAGCAAGGTTGAGGCGTTGCATAACTGGCAGGCCCCACATCGGCCAAGGATGTTCAAAGACTCCAGGCCTTTGTGAATTACTACCAGACTTTTATCCCTGGCTTTGCTTCCTTGACCATGCCTCTCACTTGGCTCCTTCCGAAAAAAATTCCCTTCCAGTGGAGTGCCCTGGAGCAACGAGTGTTCAAGAGACTGAAGCAAGCCTTCATGACAGCATCAACCCATCCTGAAGCATCAAGACTTGCACCATCCATTTGTCGTGGAGGCCGATGCATCTGACATCACTGTGGGGGCAGTGTTACTCCAGGAGCATGCACCCGGCGGTACCCTCTTCCCTTGTGCCTATTATTCCCAGAAGCTCAATCTGGCGGAGTGCAACTACGCCATATGGCCATAAAGGTGGCCTTTGAGACCTGGAGACATCACCTGGAAGGGCATCAGGTTGAGATGCGTAAAGACCATAAAAACTTAGGAGTTCCCCCAGAATGGGAGATATATTACCAAGCATCTTGTATAACCTGGCTGAAAGAGTGGATGGAGTTAAGGGATAAAAGAACATTAGTGATTGAAGGGCACGATTTGCAAGCGGGATGGCATGCATTCCTTTCGGACGAAAAATATAAAACACATAGTTACTTTAGAAGACACATACTAAGGAATGCATTGCTACTAATTTGGGTAACATTAAAAAAACGACATTACACACAAATATCGATTTGAATTTCACCTACAGAAACACTAAAACATCCAAATTTAACTGAATGGGACAAGATAATAAGATATAGAGATATATTAAAAGAACAAGGAAATTTGAAATCAAAACAAGAATTGGAAGAAGATCTAAATAGAGAAATTGATTGGTGGACATATACGCAAATTCGGTCGAAATATAAAGAAGACACAAAATCAAATGCAATACAGTTGGAATAAAATGAATTGGATAAAATTATACAAGGGACAGAGGAGAAATTAATTGGTAGAATATACAAATTTTTGCTGCAATATAAAATGGAAGAAGAAATAGTTAAAGATACAATGATTAAATGGGCAAAAAATTTTAACCACACAATAGAATTGGAAAAATGGGAAAAAATGTGGCAAATAAATACAAAATTAACTATGTCCACGGCGTACAAGGAAAACCAGTTGAAGATGTTTCATAGATGGCATCTACGTCCGGCTAGACTTGCGAAGATGTTTCCAAGTAAATCTCCAGTGTGTTGGAAATGGAACAAGAGCTACGGAACATATTACCATCTCTGCTGGACGTGCCCAGCTGCAAAGAAGTTCTGGGCTAAGATTAAAAAATGGTTAGAGAAAATAATAGAACACCTGATAAGTGGAAAACCAGAGACCTTTTTATTAGGGATATTTACTGAAAAATACACTAAGGAAGTAAAATATTTGATTTTACATATTATAACAGCTGCCCATATAGTATACACACAAAATTGGAAAAAAAGAAAATATACCAACAGAAGAAGAGTTGATAAAAAATTTTTTAGAATGTGCCGAGATGGATAAATTAACAAAAGAGCTTAAAGAAAAGTTACTTATTTAATATATTTATTACTTTTACTTATTATATTTATTTATTATATTTAATATGTTTAGTTTAGGATTAGTATCGTTAAGTTCAGGGCATTAGGGATGTAGACATTCCTCTATTATAGGGGGAAACTCCTCTTTGAGGTAAGAGATCGTCCATTTTATTTATTTATTTACTTGCCAGCTTGAATGTGTAAGTCTAGGATTAGTTCAGGATTCAAAACTCTATCTGCTTATTTAGCAATTTCTTTAGGGAAATTGTTGAAAAAGTGGTGGGCCTCAAGACTTTGGCAGAAACAGCATTGATTGCTCCTGGTGGATGATAGGCTCAGGACCTGGTTGAGGAAGTGCACCTTTCTTGGGTCTTTTACATTTCTAGTGACTTCAGTATTATTCACCAAAACATCCTGGACTGCTTACAAGGGCAGAAAGTTGAGAGCAACTTGTAGTGATTCTACTACTTTCTGAGTGGGTTATACCAGTTATTGGAAATAAGGGAGAAGAGGAGAAGTCATCCAGTGGCTGCTCACTTAAGTACATGAAGCGGCTGAGGGGAGATCATCCCTCAGTTTTGGATGTAGGATCACTGATACACTGAGGAAAACCAAGTGCATATCCCAGGGATGTGCCATGGATATGGTGAAAGTCCTGACCAAGCGTTTGGGGCTGTTAGGCTCTAAAATGAAGAAGCTGAGATTGAATCTTATGTTGTTTGTCAATTTAACTTCACTATACACAACAGTGGAACCTGAACAGTAGATGTAGCAATGTCTTCTCTGATAACTTTATCGGAGGAAAGATGGATAGAAGCTGGCTCAGGCTGTATGATTTAATAATACATAGTATTTTTATACTGCTGGCTCCATAGGAAGTCTTGACAGTTTACATACAACTGCATAACATCCATACAACTAGTAGTCACTAGGCCCAGAATCACCTTACACTAAACTAGAGATGGGAGGATCCTAGCTTCAGACCATGTTGTCATCAACACTACCTTGGAGGCCCTGTCAATTGTTTGTACAGCAAGGTTTATCTTGGAAGAAGAGTGCCATTAAAACATCACTTTAACAGCAGAGCAACTAAAGGCAGCTTCAGCTGTCCCTGCAGCTGGCTAGAGGTGAAATTCAGGTGATGTCATGCGGATTGTTGCTTAACAATGGTTAATGAGGGTCTTCATGCTATGGTTAGAGGGACATGAGGATGAACTAGCTGAGTTGATTCACTCTAACTTTATAAATAAGATTAGCATATGGGATCCAATGGAAGTTTTGTTCCTGTTAATCTTTTTTCCATAATTGGGAAATTCTACCATATGTGTATTTTAAAAAATCCAAGTGACCTTCTGTGTCCAGAAACTTATCTTTCAAAATTGAGTTGACTTGTTTTGACCATAATAGCAAAAAGCCATCTGAAGAAAAGCCTTGGAAATATAATTTCCCAGAATTATATTTCTCAGTTTAAAAAAAAAATCTGAAAGAAGACATTTGCCAACCATTAATTTGTGCTACCACAAAAATTAATGAAAGCATGGATGTAATCACTAGGGGGGCTCACTCTCTCTCCCGCTCCCCATCTCCACTAACTAGGACAGTGTATCTCAACCTTGACCTCTTGAAGATGTCTGGATTTCTCAGAATTCTCTCACCAGCATGGATTTTGGGAGTTGAAGTCTACACACCTTCAGGCGGCCAAGGTTGAGAAACTCTGATCTAGTGGTGCTAAATTTGGCCCTAATTATGACATAGGTTTTTATAAGAAAAAGAAAGATTATGAGGCAATGCTTGGTTTTCTGCCCTAGAAATGTTGCACAATCTTATTGGGCATAACAGAGTTTGCTTTTATGCATCTATATTATTGACCATCTTAGACCAATCCAAAAACAGGAGAGAATTTCTGGAAGCCTAGCATTCTAACAAAGTGGTCCTCATGAGATACATAGACATAAACAATAACTACATATTGTGCACCGCCCTGAGTCCACTAGGAGAAGGGCGGGATATAAATTGAATAAAATAAATAAATAAATGTTGTGCAAAAGAGACAGTCAACAAGACAAAAAGGGAACAAAAAGACTAAAATACTTCCCATCAGAATCAACACTTAGATGAGCATAGACTAACACTGAGATTAACATCCTACCAACAATCAAGAAATAAACAATACCCCAATCAAGGAAGTACCAAACAACCTAATGTAAATAGTGCAACAAAAAAGTCTCCAAGACCACTCCCTCCAACAGTGACAGGGCAAGCTACTAGAAAATAAATTGAGAACAAACCCCACTCCTTCCTAGCACTGATGATGTTACGTAGTTCGGGATATGAAACATCCAGTGGTGGGTTTCAAAATTTTTTACTACCGGTCCTGTCGGTGTGGCTTGGTGGGCGTGGTATGGTTTGGTGGGCGTGGCTTGGTGGGCGTGGCAGGGGAAGGATACTGTAAAATCTCCATTTCCTCCCAATCAGCTGGGACTCGGGAGGCAGAGGATAGATGAGTGCGGGGCCAGTCAGAATTTTTACTACAAGTTCTCCGAACTACTCAAAATTTCCGCTACCGGTTCTCCAGAACTGGTCAGAACCTGCTGAAACCCACCTCTGGAAACATCTGCAAGAAAGGAACCAGGCTCAGAGAGCAACAAGTACCCCTCATTTCTCATGATTGTCCTTTCTGCTCAAGCATGTTTCTGATGTGACTTTCAGCAGCAGTGTGGATGTTCATAAAGAAATAGGATTGGGAGTGTACTTAGAGTGACGCAAGCGTCTCATGATGCATCTTTGGAAAACTGGGTTGCCTGAGCACATTTTGTATTGCCTCAGAAGTACAGGCCAGAGGCAGAAGGTGCGCTACTTCTCCTTGTTCAGTTATACAGAAATAGCCCCCTATATTCACATCAGAAACTTTTTGTTCAACATAAATAAGGAATTATGTTGATTTTGACTTCTGGAAAGATGGCAAGCAAGTAAGCAAAGATGATCGTCTTGAAACCAATCCCAGCGTCAAAATCTAATCCCAGGACATTAATCCTATAACATGTGGACCAGGGGTGAAATGCTTCCGGTTCGGACCCGCTCAGGCGAGTAGGTAGCGATGGCAGCAGGCAGTTTGGAAAACTGGTAGCAAAAATTCCTGCCCCCGCCCATGCCCAGCTGAGCCCCGTGATCATCAGAGCCTTTTTTTCTTTTAAATGGCTCTGACCAGCCAAGCTCTGACATCCCAGCTGAGTTGCCTGCAGGCAACTCAGCTTGGATCGCCAGAGCCATGTAAAAGAAAAAAAGTTTCTTTTTTTCTCTCTCCCCCCCCCAGCCTCCAGCTTGCTTACCTTAGCTACTGATCACATGACGATCGCAATCCATGCATCAGCAAGCAACTGGATCTCCCTGCCTGCAATCAAGCTAATTGGTGAGCAGCTCTATCTGCAACTTTAAGACTTGTGGACTTCAACTCCCAGCAAAGCTGGCTGAGGAATTCTGGGAGTTGAAGTCCACAAGTCTTAAAGTTGCCAAGGTTGGAGACTCCTGTTCTATTGGGTAAGTTTTTTTCCCCTTTGGGAGCTTTTAAAAAAAAAGTTAATTGGGGTTTTTTTTAGTTGTTCTTTTTTTAGACTCAGCCATTTAAAGTTTAGGAATTTTAAAATTTAGCTGTTTATATAAAAATAAAATAAAATAATATTTGTGCAGCTTTCTGAGATTTAGTGTGTTTCCGTAGTGTTTCACTCTAACTACACAAACACACAAAATCTCAGAAAGCTGTATATGGAATTTTGTGTGTGTAAAGTGTGAAAAGTTGTTTTTTTGGGGGGGGCTTTTTGTGGCTGTGTGAGGTTCCTGCTTGTTGCAGGGCCGTTTTTTTAAAAATTTGATTTATATGCCGCCCTTCTCCGGAGACTCAGGGCGGCTTACAATGCGCTAAGCAATAGCCTTCATCCTTTTGTATATTTATACAAAGTCAGCTTATTGCCCCCACAACTGGGTCCTCAATTTACCTACCTTAGAAAGGATGGAAGGCTGAGTCAACCTTGAGCCTTGGCGAGATTTGAACCTGCAGTAATTGCAGGCAGCTGTTCTTAATAACAGGGTGCTTTAGACCACTGTACTACCAAGGCTCATTTTGAGTCTAGCACTGCTGCTTTTACATTGTGGGTGAGCCAGTTGTGTTGTGTTGTGTTTTGTAGGTTTAAAAAGGGCAAAGAAGTGACATTGACTTGGCCACGCCACCCAGTCACCTTACCACCAAGCCCCGCCCACTAATTAAGCCACGCCCATAGAACCGGTAGCAAAAAAATTTAGATTTCACCCCTGGTCCGCGGTCCGCGGTCGTGCCTCATCAGAAGCTGCATCATTAGCCCCTTTAACCCCTCCAATTCATACATGAAGCAGACTGACACCCACCATGAAGAGGTAGCACGGCCACGAACACGAAGCCAAACAACAGCAACACAGCTCACCAGCTCAAATCCCCCTGCTACTCAGACTAACCCGAGCACAACCAAGCCCCCACCTAAACAGAACACATACCCAGCCTATCAGAGCACAGCCAACCCCCCATCCAATCAGAGCACAGCCAAACCCCCAACCAATCAGAACACACCTCCACCCAATCAGAACACAGCCAAGCTCCCACCCAATCAGTTCACACCCCCACTGGCAGTTAAAAGGAAGAAACAGTTGCGATCACACACATTGCTCCTAGAGGCACGAAGCCGAAAACACCAGCCTGAAGATGATGAATGAGACTTTGTCGAAACGTTGCCAAGAAACCTCCAATTTTATCCGGGAGAAAACCCGAATAACCAAAGACCTACATACAAACACCCGCAAGAGGAGAACAACCATTTAGCCAGCAAAATGGCTCACCTTATGAGGGAGAATAAGGAGCTGCAGAAGAAAATAAAAGGCAATCCAGAAAGTGAGTATCATTTTAACATAACATTTAATTGTTTTCATTCGAAAAAGAAAAGTGATGTATTTCATCTTAAGCATGTTTGTACAAGTTCTAGTTCTTTTGTTATTTTTTTGCCAGGAGATGCTGACAAGAGAGGAAACATATGAAGAACTAAGAAGAAAATATGAAAAGTAGCAGAAAGCCATCAGCAGAGTGAAGACTGTAAGTATCGTACATGATAGTAAGAAATTAGAACAACCTTTTTAAGTGAGATTTTATAATGCATTAAAAGTTAATTTTGATTGTACTTTATCAATTTCTTTTTACAGGAGGTCTCAAAAGAAGCTGAGAAAAAGAAAGAACTGGTAAGGGCTCGGGAGTAGGCAATTGATGACATCTGCTCCCAACTTGTATCTCTATCCATCCAGGGAAGATCAAGATGGTAAGAATTGTCCTTCCATTTCTTGGAGAGAAATAGACATTTTTCAATTGGTGACTCTCTATTTTGTTCTAAAATATTTGTTTAACACTTTTCAGTCTCTGCCAGAGAAGAGTCCAAAGAAACACCTGATTGCATACAAAACACAAATGATACAGTTTTTAAGAAATTACATATTTTTATTCTGCAGTTATCTTGGCACCATGATTTTTATATGCCAAGTGTTTAATATTTGCTGCTGTTAAAACAAGGGGACTAAAGTATGAGTCCCAACATTTCTTTGCCATTTTAAAATAGGGATTGATTTCGGCATGAGTAGGCCTCAGCAGTCATGAGATTAGATTTGCACTACACATTAAGAGTTTTCCTTGCAGTTTGATGGACTGGGGGAAAATCCATTTGAATGACAGCTAAATTATAAGTGAATGGATCCCTACTTTCAGAAAGCTTTAAAAATCAAATCAAAGAGCACCACTGAAATTCATATTTAAAGTCCCAGAGGAGATCTAGTGAATTAAATGGGAAAACTTCTTGAAATGTTGCTAAATTAAGACTTCATATTGGAGTGTTTCATGGTTAACTTACATTTTTGTTACTATCTGCATTTCTGCTACAACAGCAAAATCTTCCATGTTCGTGAAGAGAGAGAAACACGAGAGCAATTAGTCTAAGAATATTCCCAGGATTTCCCAGTTATATCTATCCAAAAATGTTTAACTCAAATACAACATAGAGAAAGATGAGATGCCATGTTAATTGAACAAACCTGAAATAATCATATTGGGCAAAAGTTGTTTCATATGAGAGTTACATAGGAGTCATTCAAAAAAAGTGAAGAAAAAAAAATTCTCTCTTAATTTTTCCATGAATTTTTCTGAGATTTTCAAATTCTTCAGAATTCTATACCAGGGATGTGGCAAAGCCAAGGATGGCCCATAATTAGGCTATAAATTCAGTTATGAAATAAGAGATTTTAGATAGAATGCATTCTCTCCCGGCATTGGAAATAGAATTTAGATGATTTGACTTGATATGTTTGGCTGAATTGTTCCAAAGGCCAATGTGATGAAAATTTTTGCTAATATTCTGCCTGCTAAATTTTGCCAAGAAGTTATTCATCATCTTAAATTATTGTCTCTTTCAACTTGGCTAGTTCTCATTGGATAAAAATGCTGTTGATATATAGTTTAATGTTACTTGTTTTTTCATTGAAATAGTTATATTTTTTTCAAAATAGGAAGATCTGGTTTCTCTTCAAATACAGTCTTCAAATGCAAGATTGTACTAAGATGCTTCTATACTAACCTACTTCTTTTTACTCTATTTCAGTGAATTCAAAGACACCTATACTCCTTTTTGGAACTCCCTCTGCTTATGGCTTAACCCAAACAGGGACAACCAGGTCCAGCTGGATTGCTATGGCAAAGAGATGCAGTCATGTGGCATCACATTTTACACCTCTTCACTTAACTGTAACAGTGGTAACTGGTCGAAATTTGATACCACTTGAAGTTGTAACATGATGACTACCTTTATTATGAAAATTCTCTACCACCAATTATGCTCCTGAAGAAATTGCTTTTGGCAACCCCTTCTTGTCTAGAGGTCAAAGTGAGGAAAAGGCTTCCAGCAATTTGAATGTCATGCAGGTGGTTGTGCCCTGCAAGTTTCTATTCTGAGTACCTGGGATGTTAAGAAAGAAGAACTCAAGAACACCCAATAGGAAGGCGTCAAGCAAGCTTTGGCCAACAGCCTTGCCAGCCAAGTTAATAAGTTCCATCTGGCCAAATGTCCAACCTCCTCCTCACTAGAGGAGCTAGACAAACAGTGTCTCTGCCATAAAAATATAGTGAGACATAATTAAAAGAGATGCATACCAGCTTGGTCATTGCCCGGGTTACAGGAACTGTGTTAGGTTTTGGAGTTCCTGGACATTTGGTGGAAAATGTCCAGGACTCATGGCTTCTGAGTGGGTAACCAGGGTCAGCAGCCTTGGCAGAAGTAAGTTAAATTGTAAAGGCAAACCAGGGGGAATTGTCAGTAGAAGAAGCCAGCACAGCTATTGAATTGTTAATATTCGGAAACTAGGAACCTATTCTTTGCCTCAGAAACAACAAAGCTCTGTAATGAAAGAAGTAGAAGAATTGAAACAAAGAATCATTGAGCATCTAGAACAGTATAAAAACACAGCATAAGGTGCCTGCATTGAAGCTTGTTCCAAGGAAACAACTAGCGCAATGATTGAAAGATGCCAATTGTCAGCTGGATCTCCAGCATGGGTTTTACCTTTGATGCTTGCTTGCTATTGGCTCCCATAGTAATGGGGAGGGGGGGCATGGCATTGGGGTTTGGGAAGAGAACTGGTGTGAAGATGGTCCATGTGCATAAAAAGGGAGTTTGCGCTCACGAATTACTACGCTGCCGAATTGAGTTGTTTACATCCAGTCAAGGCCAACCATCCTGGAACTCCAGATGGATGAAAACACCTGATGATGTGCCCCAAATGACACAATGTGGGACAGGGCTTGGACATTCAGCCCGGGTCCCTCTGGGGAGGGATTATCCTCTACATGGACAATCTGAAGCGGTGTGGAAAAACACCATCTGAAACAGAATCACTGCTCAATGCAGAAATAACATCAAGAGTCTGGATGAAGATGATCACTACAAATACCTGAGCATACTTCAAGCTGACAACATCAAGCACACTGAAGTCAAGAAAAAGGTTGGAAGTGAATACATCAAGAGAATGAAGAAGTCCAAACTCAGTGCAGGTAATACCATCAAGGCAATCAGTGCCTGGGCAATTCTACTCATTCAGTACAAAGCTGGAATAGTGGACTGAACTCAAGCAGAAGTAAAGACCCTGGATAGGAAGACTAGAAAAATAATGACAATGAAGCATCTATGCAGCAATGGTAAGACTCTACTTACCAAGAAAATGGCTGGGGGTGGATTGTTGCAAGTAGCTCAGAGAACTGAAGAAGAAAAAAGGGCATTGGAAGAATATCTGAAGTGTAGTGAAGATGATGCATTGAAGCTAGTATATCAGGAAAGCCTACTGAGTATTGGAGAGGCCAAACTGGTCTACAAGAAAGACCAAATGAAAACAGAAAAGAGATATGGAAAGACAAAGTATTACATGGCCGTTATATTTAAAAAGTTGGCAGGGAAAGCAATAACTAAAAGCAGGAAAGTTAAAGAAAGAGACCGAGAGATTAATTCTGGCCAACAAGACCAAGCCTTAAGAAAAAATGCCTACAAGGCCAGAATTGAGAAGACAGCAATTGATAGTAAGTGCCACCTTTGCAAAGAAGCTGAAGAAACAGTGGCTCATCTGGTTAGCTGCTGCAAGGAAATCACACATACCAATGGATGTGTCTTAATGTTTGAACAGTACTGCTTATCAAGTGTTTGGCAATTTTAGAAAGCCAAGTTTGATTGGTAATAAGTGTAAATAAAGCTTATGGTCCGCATTGCATCCTGTGACCATTTTAGCCAAGTTTTCTTTCCTTTATTAATTTCAATGGCATATTGAAACAGTTTTATTGAGATTACAATAAATCCCCATATTTATATCTATACTGTAGAGTTACATTTCTTTAATATAATATTCTGTTTTATGGGAAATATTGAAACTAATTCTGACATATCTGACCAAGAGTTATTAACATCTACATCCAACACAATTTTTTAAACTTTCTTGCTAGCAGTCAAGACTGACATGAAGGTACACACAACCCGATCAGCTTGCTTTTTGCCACGATTTGTGATGTTAATTATAGAAGCGATAGTGTTGCCCTCTCTGCTAATAATTCAACTACTTAGGATGCTTTTGGAAATGTGAAAAGAAAAGCAGCATACCGTAGTCATAATAGCCAATGAATACATTCAGTGGTGGGATTCAAGTAATTTAACAACCAGTTCTCTGCCCTAATGATTTCTTCCAACAACCAGTTTGCCAAACTGCTCAGAAAGTTAACAACCGGTTCTCCCGAAGTGGTGAGAACTGGCTGAATCCCACCACTGAATACATTCATGTCGGGGGTGAAATCCAGCAGGTTCTGACAGGTTCTGGAGAACCGGTAGTGGAAATTTTGTGTAGTTCGGAGAACTGGCAAATACCACCACTGGCTGGCCCCAGAGTGGGGTGGGAATGGAGATTTTGCAGTATCCTTCCCCCTGGAGTAGGGAGGGAATGGGGATTTTGCAGCATCCTTCCCCTGGAGTGGGGTTGGGAATGGAGATTTTGCAGTATCCTTCCCCTGCCATGCCCACCAAGCCACGCCCACCAAGCCACACCAGGCCCACCAAGCCACACCCACAGAACCGGTAGAAAAAAAAAATTGAATTTCACCACTGAGTCATGTTTCTAGAACTGATGAAATGATCTATTAAGCATAGGAAAGTTGGATATCACACAGGCAGATCTTTCAGGTTCTGCTTCCTGAGATGGCATCTCAAGAAGTAAACTACCCCGCATCCCATAGCAGAGACCTTTTCTAAAAGCAGCAAAAAATGTATTCATTTTATGCAATTATATTAACCACAGTAAATTGGATGAACATAATTTTAAAAGTTAATAAATTTTATACAATTGGTATATGCATCATGTTATAGAATCTTCATGCAGAGATGCATGGTGTGACAGGCAATATACTGTATAATATAAATATTTATCCTTTTGATTTCTGTGGCTTCTCACTCCTACAAAACTTTGGGCATTTTACAAAGGTTAAAATTAGCAAAATGAACTATTTAAAACAACAATAGAGATGGTGCTGCCAGAGGATAAAACCAGCCAATTCGTAACAAGCTATTCAAATGCTGTAGTGGGATCATATGAGCTCCTGGCTCAAAGCCCATGGAAAAAGAGCCTTGCAAGATGACAGGATTGGGGCTGTATGGATCTCAGGGGTAATGCATTTTAAAATCTAATAATGACTAATAATAGTATTGACCCTATGCTCAATCAACCAAAAAATTCTTAATAAGTGTATCTCATCAGCTAAAAATGTGTTGTAGGCCCATGTTTTATATCTAATGCCAAAATACCCAAAGAAGAGATGTTTGTGTATATCATGAGCTTTGTGTAAGTAAGAAGGAAGTAGGAAAAAAAAGATTTTTTTAAGATTTGACTAAGGAGAACAAACAATCAAAATATTCTACTAAAGATACAGCATCTTGAAAGAGAATGATAGGCAAAGTAAGGCAGAATAAGAAAGGTAGTTCAGAATTTGTACCTAAGTTTGCATGCTTTCTTGCAGCACCGCTCTCTAAAGAGACATGCATTTCCCCTTATCTCTAAACCATGGAGACTGTTAGTGATGGATTTTTGTTTACGTTCTTTGCATTCCTGCATTTCTGCTGAGATAAATCTCCCAATTTAGGATGGAATTTTCCAGCCACAAACTAAACCTTGACACAAGCCCATTGCCCCAAATCCTTGGCAGTGCTGAAACTAGTAAGGTAAATTTGACAAGGAAAGTATAGACGGATGCACACTTAGATTTTATTATGGTTTTCTATCCTGTTTGCTCAATTGTACAGCATTTCTTTGGATCCTATTCTCTTTCCTTGTCTGCTCAATTTGTTTATGGATTAATTATTAGCTACCTTTGGTTTGCAAAGTTCATTTCATGTAACTTGGTGCAACTACTCTTATTTCCCAGTTTTTTTAAAAATAAAATCCTTTATTTTCACTTAGTTTTAGGGTATCTATTAGCCATATACTCACAACCTATTGGACTTGCTAACACTGGCTAAAATGGAAATGTTCATCTATCTATTTAAAAACAAATTTTGGGAAACCTGAAGTGTTTTGCCTCGTCCAGATTTCAGTGTTGGAGAGATCTCTCAGTCAAGAAATGGGGACAATACAATGATTTACCCAAATGAATGCTTCCAGGTGAAGGACAGATACACCAAAAACTTCCATAACTCAACTAAGGGAGTGTAAGGGAGATAATGCCAACAAGGGGTTTGCTTTGTGGGCGTTTGAGACACATACCCATGCGAACAAGTTCACACATCAAGGAGAAGAATGCTATCAAACTTTTGACAGCAGACCTATGTAATAAAATAAGATTATGAACAGTATGATGGCTGAAATAATGATTATTTTATGGGTTTATCATTGTACAGTTTGGGGATCTTTCCTCTGTCAAATAGGTTTTTAAAAGTTCTAGTCTTTTAAATTTTGCAATATTTTTATATTGCTTAACTGTCTTATGACTTAGGCAATTTACACACAAAACTAAGTACCGTATTTTTCAGACTATAAGACGCTCCGGACTATAAGACACACCTAGCTTTTGGGGAGGAAAACAAGAAAAATCTGCCTCTGCATTTGCCTCCTTGCAGCAAACAGCAAACAGCCTGGTCAACTTCAGCACAGCCTGATTTAGCACGAGCAGCTGATTGGTGTTGGATCTGCCTCCTGGAATACTGCCTATCAGCTGTTCCAGGCTGCGGGGATCACCACCGCTCATCGCTGCCCATTGCCATTGCCACTGCCGCCTATCGCCATCTCAGTGTGCTCCGTTTTTGGCCTCTGTGCATCCTGTTTTCAGGCTCCACATGCCCCATTTTTGGCCTCCACGTTTTGGGCTGTTCCAGGCGGCGTGGATAGGCGGTGGCAGCAGTGCTCCCTGCTGCCTAGAATGGGCCAAAAATGGGACATGCAGAGGTCAAAAACGGAAAACAGAAGATTTAACAACAGAAATGGTTAAAATGGGAATGAAATGAATTAAAAACTGGACATTTTCTGGAAGTAATCAATTGTATGGCTTTTGGTTCAAATATCTAACTAGCTTACATCCCAATTATAGCTAAACAGCTTAATGATGTATAAAGGGGACATGAACAACTGGTTAATAATAGTGGCCAAACTAATCTGATTCAAAAAGACTCAGCAAAAGGGACAGTATCAAGAAACTAGTATGATAACATACTTGGCTACAATGTTGAAATTATTTATCAGCATAATAGTAGACAATATTCAAGGTAATTGTTGGAAAATCCCTTCTGGTAGAACAGGAGAAAATAAAAGGAAAAGCAGAGGTACAAAAAATCAATTTCTGATTGATAAAATGGTTCTGGAGAATTGCAAAAGCTGAAAAATCAATTTACATATGGTCTGGATTGATTATAAAAAGGCGTTTGATTCATTGCCACCAAAGTTGGATCATCAACAGTTTGGAAACAACTCGTGTCAGTAAAAACTTTAGAGTCTTTATAGAAAAAATAATGAAGCAGTGGAAAATAGAATTAGTGGTTGGCAGCGAAAAATATGGGCTTGTCAACATCAGCAGAGGCATCTTCCACAGTGACTCATTATCACCCTTATTATTTGTCATTGTCATGATCCTACTTTTAGTGATTTTGAGGAAAAGAAATCTTGGCTATCAAATAACAAGAAATGCTAATAAAATCTCACATTTGCTTGAAATGGATGCTGAAGCTTTTAAAATCAGAAATCAAAATCCAGTCACTGACAAACATGGTAAGAATTTTTAGCACAGAAATGGCAATGAAATTTAGCCTGGAGAAATGTGCTATGATAAATAAAGCAGAGTAACATCATGACTCCCGGCCCTCTCAATTTCTGGCAAATAGATGGGGAAGAAATGGAGGTAGTGACAAATTTTATTTTCCTGTGCTCCAAGATCACTACAGCCAAGAAATTAAAAAATGCTCCTTGGTGTGGAAAGCTATGGCAAAGTTAGACAGCAGCTGCTAAGCGAATGCTAAGGTATTTGAAACAAACAAAAAGTAGGGACATCACCCTGCCCACAAAAGTGTGTATAATCAAGGCTATGGTTTTCCCAGTTGCAATGTATGGTTGTGAAAGTTGGACCATAAGGAAGGCTGAGCGTCAAAGAATTGAGGCCTTTGAACTATGGTGCTGGAGAAGACTCTTACAAATCCCTTGGACTGCAAGGTGATCAAACCAGTCAGTCCTAGAGGAGATCAACCCTGACTGCTCTTTAGAAGGCCAGATCCTGAATATGAAACTGAAATACTTTGGCCACTTAATGAGAAGGAAGGACTCACTGGAGAAGAGACTAATGCTAGGAGTGATTGAGGGCAAAAGAAGAAGGGGATGGCAGAGAATGAGGTGGCTGGATGGAGTCACTGAAACAGTTGGCATGAGTTTAAATGGCTTCCCAGGGATGGTAGAGGACAGGAAGGCTTGGAGGAAGGTTGCCCATGGGGTCGCGATGGGTTGGACATGACTTCGCAACTAACAACAACAACAAAAATTAGAAACTAATGGAATTGAAATACCAAAATTGCCAAACCATCATGGGCCGTCAGGATGAGACCTAAAAGTATCTGAGCATTTTACAATTGGATAACATCAAGGATGGACATGTTAAAACTATGATTAGTAAAGAACACATCCAAAGAGTCAGAAAATTGCCAATGACAAAATTGAATGGTGGAAATATTATCAAAGTTACCAATACATGGGCCAAACCTATGATATAATAATACACTGCTGGAATTATAAAGTGGACATGCTGAACTGGACAGTTTGGACTGAAAAATAAAACTGATAATTATTCACTATGCATTACATCCCCATAGTGATATTGATAGATTATACCTGCCCTGAAGAAATAGAGGCAGAGATTTACTTCAGGTCAAACAATTAAAGAAGAAAAACATATGTTAGCTGCTTATGTAAAAGATAATCAATTTGATACAATTAAAAACTGGAACTTATTGAATGTACAGGAAACAAAACATAAATATCAAACTAATGTAATATAAACCAAGCAAAATGCTGGCATGATCAATTTCTACAAAAGATTGTAGGGGAAAGTGGATAAAGATAAAACCTGGCAATAGCTTACAACTGGAACATTAAAAATAATAGAAGCTGATGCTTGATTTTAACTGTGCAAAAGGAAGCTGTTTGAATTAATGCAATCTGGGCCAGAATTGAAACATTGTCAAATGGTTTTAAGTGCAAAAATGAATCAAGAAACTGTGGCTCAGGAAGAGTTAGAAGATCACACAAGCTGATTATGAATGGCATAACTTTATTAATTAATTAATTAAATTGTTATGCCACCTATATTCCCTATAAGGTCTCTGTGGGCATATTTGCAATGGAACATTTGTAAAAATTACCATGTCAAGATTTGGTAGGTAGACAGAGTTGAAAAAAGTAATTAAAAATGAGCAGGTTAAAATATTGTGGGGTTTCTATATGGGAAATCTCAATGGGAAACCATACCCATGGCAGCAGAAGAGGCATGCTGTGGACCTCATCGATCAAGGAATTTTGGTTGCCAGGATCCAGAAGAGTCTTTTCCACTGTGGCTCCCAACCTCTAGAAAATTGAGCCTCCTGAAGCAAGATCCATTGTCTTAAAACCTGGCTTTGCCAATTTGCCTGTGGCCCTGATGGAGGCAGGTCATCCTGGAGGTGATTAATGGACTGAGGCAAGCTTCTACCTCCACCTCCCTTCCTTGCCATCTTGGTTAATTTTAATGTTTATGATCTTAATGTTTTACCTTGTTTTTCTCTATTGTTAACTACGTAGAGTCGCCTCTAGGCAAAATGGATGGCATATAAATTTAATAAATAAATAAATACAAAGTGATAAAGTGTTGGCTCATAATAACCAGATGTAACTATGGCTGAAAAGAAGAAAGTGTGCATAACTGATGTGGCAATTCCAGAAGATAGAATAGAAGACAAAGAATTGGAACAGATCACAAAATATTAACATCCAAAAATCAAAGTTGAAAGATTAAGGGCATAAATTGGCCATTGTGGCCCCAGTTGTTGACACACTGGATACCATACCAAAAAAACCCTTCAACAGCACTTAAAAAAATAGACACATTGTGCAATTACAAAAGGCCACACTGCTTGGATCCACACATATACTATGCCTATACAGTACAATACTAGGTTTAAGGGAACAACTTGATGGTATGAAGGCCAACATCAGTTGAAGAATTGGCAGCAACATTGTCTTCAACAGATAATAATTCTGCTTATTTGGGAAAGACTCAATTAGTGGAAAAAAATGCCAAATCCAGTCTAAACATCTGGCTGATTATGCAACCAACTATAATAATAATGATTTAACATATTATGCATTATGACATCCTGGATTCTTGGGAAGAACTCAATGTGTCGGAAGGCCAATACCAGCTGCAGAACTGGTAGTTGTGTTTCACATTTTTATATCTATATAATAATAGTAATAATAAACTAGCAACAATGGTGCATTGGAACATCAAGAAATACTACTGGCCTACAAGCAAGAACTGGTGGGACTATAAAGTAGATAAAG
Source organism: Arizona elegans (assembly GCA_022577455.1). NCBI lineage: Eukaryota > Metazoa > Chordata > Lepidosauria > Squamata > Colubridae > Arizona > Arizona elegans. Next base: position 192,940,258 of record JAKOOJ010000001.1, read on the forward strand.
TAATAGAAAATGAAGAAGCTAAAGTTCTCTAGGACTTCAGAATTCAACAGACAAATATCTGCCACACAATAATCAACCTTAATTATTGTCAAAGAAGAAAGATGAAAAAGTCTGGATAGGTGAGATTCCAATATCTAGAGACAGTGGAATAGAAGAGGAAGAACTGGAGAAAATCACAAAATATGAAGACTTGCGATAGCGGTACAACAACTGTAGCAAAAGAAAGGTCAGATAGCATCAATGGTAATAGATACCAAACCATCTGAAGCACCACTTGAACTCCATCAGCACAGGTAAAATCACATCAATCAATTGCAAAAAACAGCTTTATTGGAACAGCTTACACCCCCATGATAAAACATTTAACACATCAGCATCTGCCTATCCTAGGTCCTTGTGAAAAACTCAAAAGGTGGATAAAAATGCCAAATCCAGTTTAAACAACTGCCTGACTCTGTGACCAAACATCATCACCATCACCATCATCATCCAATCTTGCTGGGATTTAATTGAACTTGTTTTGACCCATCCAGTTTATAAAACCTTCTTACCATTAAGTGCTCATACCACCACTGTGTAATAAAAATGTTGCTTTTCATTTGAATCTTGCATATTTGGCTGGTTTGCTTTCCATTTTCTTATGTTTCTGTCTTGAATGGAAAGTAGCCAACTTTTCCTGCTCCATCAGTATTACATACTATGCAGATGTCTGAAAAGATTAAAGATGAACATTTTTAAAAAAATAAAAAATAAAAGCTTTAGGAGCAAAGAAAGTTCTTTCCGGTTTAAATGTTGTAGTCTTTTATCGATACCAATTGTACTGGGCATGGGAGACACATGATGACACAAATTGCTAATAGGATGTATCAGAATTAATTCCTGCTTGGTCTCTTTCCTACTCTTTCTTTAAAATTCTTGCCAGTTGAAGTACAAGATATTTTCTCTTGGACTTGATGTTATAAGCTGGCTGAAATAAAATAGGAAAATTGGGGTAATTAGAAGTATTAATACTAAAATATGTATAATAAAACACTAAATGCAAGAAGGGCAGGGAAAAACAGTGGGGTTGTCTCTTTTGTCCAAAGCAATAAAGTTATGGTCTGAATTTTGTAGCTGAGATTCCAGTGACTCTTCCTGTTGGCTTTAATTGTCTTACTAGGAAGCTAGGGAAGAGTTTCTATACAATTGGGACCCGCAACTTGATTGTTAAGCAAAATGGTCACTAAGCCAGTTTGGTCTAGTGGTTAAGGCACCAGGCTGCAGACCAGGAGACTATGAGTTCTAGTCCCACCTTAGGTGAAACTTTGTGTCAGTCCCTTTCTCTCAGCCCAACTCACCATACAGGATTGTTGTTGTATGTTATTGTTATTGTTATTATGTATGTTTGTTGCCTTTAGTTATTTAGAAAAATAATAAAGGTGGAATAAAAATGAAGAAAGAAAAAGAACTCTACTTACAATCTTATTTCACCTTTCCTCTTCTTTATAGACTTACGAAGATCATAAATGTGAGAATTGGTTACAAAGTTACTTTTTCATTATTGTAATTGTGATGATTTTTTTCCCCTAGCTGAATCATTTTTATCTGTCAGATAGGATTTCCCAAAGGAAATTCATCAATTTCTTGGGAGCTTCAACCAATCCAAAATCCCTCATAAATACTTGATTTGTGGATCCTGTTTGCAATACTCACAATATGCCTTTCCTGTTAAAGCTTTTGTAGTTAAAACACCAAATAAGGTGGGTAACATGCTAGGCTGATTCACAGATTTGCAGAGGATTGTATTTGTAGGTTACATTTCTTCATATGGGAGCTAAGAATCATTGTAATGGTTGCCCTTAACAGCTTACATCCTATTTCATGTTATAATGGACTGTAGTGACAAAATGGCATAAATTTGCCTTAACCATTGATTCCTTGAAATGTGATAGATAGGAATACGAATACCAATAAAGGAAAGTATTTGTAAGTCAGGGTTGAAATGAAGGGTCTTACTAGCACTGATGATGTTACCTAGTTTGGGTAATGAAACATCTTCAAGAAAACAAGCAAGCTCAGAGAGCACCAAGGATCCCTCAGGAATATGAATGTAATGCAAAGAGTATTCTACTTAATTTCATTAGATTATATTTTAAGTCCCATCATGGCTTCTAAACTAGAATTACATTTCTCAGAAGATAAGGAGTGTAATTGTGTAGTTCTACGTTTACTTGAAGCCAGGTACCCCAATCCCCATCCCCCACATTTTTAGTGTTTATTGTAATAGCAGTAATCATGATGAACTCACTTGGCATTAATAAGGCTGTCATATCTGCTTGTATAAGAAAATTCTCTATAGTTAATCATTAATTAACTGGGCTATTATATTAAAGTATTACCAGACTTGGTATGTAGAAATGGTTTACGTTATAATCTCCTAGCATTGAAACCATGTAAGATCTTTTCAACATGGTTTCAGCATGAGAAAAATGGCAACTTAAAAAAAAGCAATGGATTTATGGTCAATCTGCAAGTGTGGCAAACATCACAGCCACTTATAGATCTAAGATACACAAATACAATGTCATGTCAGCAGGAGTAGGTAGGATTGTATGTTTCAAAGGAATGTGAAAAAATATAAATAGGAAATTTTAGAATAATTAATCTGAAAGGAAATTACTTAACACCTGTCACCCTGATCTCAGACTGATAAACGTCTGGGAATTATAAATTAAGTGTAAGTGTCTTTTAATTTTTCCCAGCTTGGATGAAAAATAGAACAATATGGGCTTATCTCTCTTTCTTCTCTCTCTCTCTCACACATATCCACACTCCTGATTGTGATATCCTTTAGAATTTAACTAAAGCCTTTTTGGGTTCTTTGTAGTTTCTGTCTTTTCCTTGTATCTCTGCTGATGACATGCAAATTACATGATCTTCCTTTGAATCAGCTCTGAGAAAATAAATCAACCATTTTCATGAACTTTTTTATCTGGCTCATTTCTATGATTAAAAAAATAGTTTATCTTCCTGAGCGAAATCTGAACTAATATTGCTAGGAACACAGTATTGTGTTCCTATGCTACAGTATTGATCTCTAATTGATTTGCACAAGGAAATGAACATTTTGAACAAAAGTTTATTAGAAAACATTGTTTCAAAGTTGTATTGTCTATGAAGATCTGCACACACAAAGGGGGTTGGATAATTTGCTGAGAAAGATGTCGCTTTGGGAGGGGTTGTGTATAAGAACCATTTAGCTGGTTTTGAATATTGTTCCATATAGAATCAGAAGTTTAGTGTGTATCTGAAATGAGTAAAATCAGGAACATAAAATAAGAAAGAAAAACGCTAGTGTGCTTGTTATTAAATCTTCCCATGGCAATTTTTGACTCCATCTATAACAATGGAAATGAGCCAGAAAAAACAGCCACTTGCTAGCAATAACCAGCAGATAACCAGGGATAACCGGCAGATCTCTCATGTGTCCTTTACCATGATGGGTGAGATTTCGCTTGATGGCCTCCTCTTTATGACAGCCATGGCGTCAGCGGTCAACTTAATCAGAATATTTACAGCCTGATGAGGCTACCTATCCAGGATGACCTTTTAGGCATTGGAGTGGCAGTTTTACAGCATTATTGTGCTGCAAATTGAAATCCTCATAATTATCTGAACAAAATCCTCATAATTATCTGAACAAAATGAAAAGGTATAAGATTTTATTTTTTTAAACTAATATGTATGGGTTTTTAATAGAGATTCTGTTAAAGATTCAATACAATTTTAAAATGCCTTTAAAAAGCTTCGGCATTTTTAGCCAGACTTTATAGACTTTCTACTAATCAGTGCTGATCTGATCCCCCCCCGCCCCCCGATCGCTTTTTATTGTATTGTACCTCTGGTCACGAATGCTTTTGACTACGACCAGTTCAGGTTCCGACCAAAAAAAATCACAATTTTTTTTTTGTGGCCGATTTTTTTCTTCCGTGCCATTTTTTTTTTTTTTTGTAAGTGCCAAATTTCCAAAATTAGATTCGGGTCACGACCAAATCAGTTTACGACCAAAGTTATGGAATGAATTATGGTCGTGACCAGAGGTTCTACTGTATAAACAAATGCTGAAAATCAAATGTGAATTCACAAAGGGGTACAGGTAGTCCTTGCGATCACATTTGAACCCAAAATTTATGTTGCTAAGTGAAACATTTGTTAAGTGAGTTTGCCCCATTTTATGACTTTTCTTGCCACAGCTGTTAAGCAAATCATTGCGTTTGTTAAGTTAGTAATATGGTTATTAAGTTGAATCTGCATTCCCCATGGAGAAGCTGCAACGGTTGTGTGACAAACGGTCATTGGTCACTTTTTTCAATGCCGTCGTAACTTTGAACGGTCACGAAATGAACGGTTGTAAGTCGAGGATTACCTTATTGCCTAACACACCAAGTTTATAGCATCAGTTAACATGGATTCTTCAATGATTCTGGAAACAAAAAGAGCTTTCTTACCAAGCTCTGGGTTTGATAAGTTGTTTTTTTGAAGGAATTTAAAATGCATCTTATAAGAAAAACATAATTCCAAATTTTGGATATCCATTGAATTTCATCCCCTCTATATCTAAGATAAAAATTATTGCACCCCAGGAAGTTTTGCTTCCCTGTTCTCATTTCCTAAAAGGATATGTAAAAGAAAACGATAAAATAACATCAGAAACAATAGCTTTGTGAGAAATGAAAGTATTTCTCACAACTCACAACCCTCATGTACATATATGTATGATACAGAGTCGAAATGCAATGGAAGAAATCTAGTCTTCTTCCCTAAATGTTTAAGTAACAGAGTGACAACACATGGTTGGAGTATGAAATAGTAAAATAGATAGTGATCTGCCTTCAGGGTTTATTTTTTCCTAGTAGACATTTTCCTTGACAAATGGAAATGTCCAGAAGGAGTACTTCACCTTCACCTTGAACTCATGTTTTACTTTCAACTCCTTCCCAGTTAGTTAATCAGATGAAAGTGCGAAGTTCCACAGCAAGATAATTCACCTTGTATGGATTCAGCCAGTCTTTTTTTTTTTTTTTAAGCAAGAATTGTGCTCTCTGCCCCTTTCTCATATTTCTCATCTGGAAATGGATCTAATTCAGTTTGCTTGGAAAAAATGAAAGTTTTTCTTTTTTTTAACTGTGCTTCAAACATGGCTTAGGACCGGGGTATCTACGAGACCGCCTTCTGCCACCAGTAGCCTCTCACCGACCAGTAAGTTCCCATAGAGAGGGGCTTCTTAGGGTGCCGTCGGTCAAACAGTGTCGACTGGCGGCCCCGAGGGGGAGAGCCTTCTCTGTGGGGGCACCCGCCATCTGGAACGAGCTCCCCCCAGAGATACGGAGGATCCCAGATCTGCGCACTTTCCGCCGTGCCCTCAAAACATTCCTATTCCAGCAGGCCGGCCTGGCCTAACCTCTCTTTTAAACTGTTTTTAAATTTTTAAAATTTTAAATTTGTCTTATAAATTTGGGGTGTTTTAAATTTTGTTCTCTGGGCCAATTTATTTAATTGTATTTTAATGGTTTTTTTTAACATTTGTATTATATGTATTTTATCTTTTGGCTGTTCACCATTCTGAGTCCTTCGGGAATAGGGTGGTATACAAATTCAATAAATAATAATAAAATAATAATAATGTTGCAACATGTTAAAAATATATTGTATTTTCTCCAAATCAAGAAATTCTACTTAGCAATTATACATCAGCATATCATTAATAAGATATTGAATTCTGATACTTGCTTGAACAGCATTGTAATTGGTGACATACATTTCCAAGCTTATTTCTGGATTGAGAGCGAAACAGGATGAAGAAGGTTAAAAACAATATGAGAAACATTTGCAGAACAGAATCAGTAGACAAAACAGGTTCGAGCTAGCCAAATCATCCCTGCAAACCACATATCTGCCTGTTCTTCATTAGAAGGTAGTTGTGGATTTGGATATCCTTTCCATTCTCAAATGGATACGTAGAGGATGTGATCCTGAGTTGTTTAAGTTGGAAGGAAGTCCTACTAAAATGAATAAGATGGGCTTCCAAAAGATGTGCATTTAAGCGCTGCACTTTCTGTTCAATTCATATTATAATACTTGTATTCAGATAGTAGATAGGGATGAAGCCTATAGAACTGTGCAATTAATTATGACATCTACTTTTGTCACACATTTATGCTGTGTTCATTCTGCACATACAATAGGGAGACCATTTTCATATATCCTCATATATATTGGACATTATATTGTTTTATTTATACATACATATACATACACACGTATGTATGTATGTATGTATGTATGTATGTATGTATGTATCTGGTGCGGTGGCCTAGAGATGGAGCTCTCGCCTCACAATCAGGAGACTGTGAGTTTGATCCTAGGTAGAGGCAGATATTTCTCTCTCTGGGCACAATGAGTAAATATCAGCTACAAACTCTGCATTGGCAACAGGAAGGGCATCCGGCCAGTAAACACTCAGCTCTATCCAGTTGCCTGGACTCCACCCCTCAAGGGATTACGGGGTCAATTATGGAATCATTAAAAGGTATATGTATATGTATATATAATTTTATTATATAATACATATATTGGACATTACTTTTAGGGATACAAAATTTTTGTTGCTAAGTGGGACATTTGTTAAGTAAATTTTGCCCCATTTTACGACCTTTCTTGCGAGAGTTGTTAAGTGAATCACTACAGTAACACATTTGTTAAGTGAATCTGGCTACCCCATTGACTTGGTTTGTCAGAAGGTCGCAAAAAAGGATTCTCATAATCCCGGGACACTGCAACCATCATAAATGTGAGTCATTTGCCAAGGGTCTGAATTTTGATCATGTGACCGTAGGGATGCTGCAACAGTCATAAGTTGTGAAAAACAGTCATAAATATTTTTTTTTTCAGTGCTGTTGCAACTTCCAACAGTCATTAAACGAACTGCACTTGCATTCCTCCAATTGCTGGAACGCAAAGTAGCGTTCTTACATTAATATGTCTGAATCGTATAGTTGGTCCTTGACTTACGATCACAATGGAGCCCACAATTTCGGTTGCTAAGCGAGATGGTTCTTAAGTGAATGTTGCCTCACTTTACGACCTTTCTTGCCATCATTGTTAAGTGAGTCACTGCAGTTGTTAAGTTAGTAGCATGGTTGGGAAGCGAATCTGACGCCCCCCATGGACTTTTATTGTCAGAAGGTCACACAACAAGACGATCACGTGATGCAGGGACATGGCAACCGTCGTAGCAATGAGTCGGTTGCCAAAAGCTTCTGAATTTTGATCCCATGACCATGGTCGCATCGGTCATAAGTATGAAAAATGGTCCTAAATCATTTTTTAGTGCCGTTGTAACTTTGAATGGTCACTAAATGAACTGTTGTAAGTCGAGAACTGCCTGCATTTCTGACAAGGTAGCACTTATGTGACTTATCTCTTGTTCCCTCTTCCATGCTTCTGAGCTTCTCTGTTTTCTAGGTTTACATTCCCATGTTCTATTCCCATCTTTTTGAATGTTTTTCAACCTCATGTCACAGAGCTGCTGAAAGAACTATACAGTCTGGTCTTTAAATTAAGCCACTCATATGCAGTTTTGGTAGACAAACTTTCAATTCTTTAGCTGCTTCTTCTTATATGTTCATTACTTGCCAATCTGCCATAGATACAGTTATGAAAGTTTTTATTTGCCTGTTTCTCTTGCCCAAAGCTCCAGCATTTTTACCACCCTTGACTTTAGTCATCATTCAAACTTATAACGGCCCTGAGAAAAGAGACCTAGCACTGTTTTTCACATTTACAAGCGTTGTAGCATTCCCATGGTCATGTGATCAAAATTTGGACATTTGGCAACCGACTCACATTTATGATGGTTGCAGTCTCCCGGGATCATGTGAGTCCTTTTTGCGACTTTTTGACAAGCCAAGTCAATGGGGGAAGCCAGATTCACTTAACAACCGTTATTGCTTAATGCATTGTAAGCCGCCCTGAGTCTCCGGAGAAGGACGGCATATAAATCAAATTAAAAAAAAAAAATTAAAAAAAAAAACGTGTTGCTAATTTAGTGAGTCACTTAAGAACTGTGGCAAGAAATGGGGGAAAATTTCACTTAACAAATGTCTCACTTAGCAACCAAAATTTTGGGTTGAATTGTGGTCGTACATCGAGGATTATCTGTAGTACACATAGAAGTTATGTCCTCCATCGTATATGGCAGTCACAGTGAGGTGGAGCAATCACTAGGATTTATAGATTCAGAAGGGCAGATCTTGGTCTCATCCATCTCCTTTTCTTGCTCCAGTCCCAGGATGATCCATTTCCTGATTGTCAAGGACTTTTCTTCATATATCAGAGTCTCCATCATGTTTTCCTGATCTATGGCTGGGGTAGACTGAAGCCAGGTCAAGGTCATTTAGCAGAAAATAATGTTTTCTGATGAAAAATGGAAAGCCCCTCTTATTTGAATGCTGTAATTTATGTTCAAGAAGGGTGTTTCAAGGTTCAGAGACCTGCTCAGTTCTGATGGGCATGTTGACCCTCTTTTCTGGCTGAAGAAGTTTAGGTCTGCATTGTACTGTGGATACTGTAGGAAAAAACCCAACATGATATTTTCCTTGGGAAGAAAAAGAAAGAAACTATGTCAGCAGCATAGAGTAAAGGAATGGAAATGGTGACAGATGAAGGGTGAACCTTCCCTTCTTTTTATACCCAGGTCTATTGAAGGAAATACCTGTGGCTGCTTTGCATGGAGCCTGAAGGCAATCAAGATGCTGAAACGTAGTATTTGGCTCTCGGGGAAATATGTCAGTGCAATTCAATTGTTCTGCAATCTAAAATTGTGGATGACAATCAAGTGAATGGCTAGAGGGGAGTGAAAGACAGGCTAGATGAGGTAGGTCACCGTTCTGCCATCCCACTCTGCTCCACAGTGGGTTTTATTTCAAATCTAAGCAAAAATCTATATCTATCTATCTATCTATCTATCTATCTATCTATCTATCTATCTATCTATCTATCTATCTATTTTGTCAAGCATATATAAGATAACAGGTAAAAGTATAAACATAATTACATAAATCATTCCCTCCTCAGGCTGGACTTTCTCTCCGTCATCCCCCGCTGCTGGGAGGCAGAACCAACAAGACTGTTCCGCCCCAGGCACCTGATGGATCCAGAAGGGTTCCTGACGGAGCTTGGGCCATTTCCCGCCTCCTTAAACCCACAATTCGTCCGAGGCCCTAGTCGCGGCCTGGGATCAGGCCGCGGTGGGGGCCTTGGATCGAATTGTGCCTTTGCGGCCTCTGACCCTACGCAGATCCCAGGTGGCTCCATGGTTTACCGCGGAGCTCAGGGAAATGAAGTGTCAGAGAAAATGCCTGGAGGGCGGTTGGAGATCCTCCCAATCCGAATCTGACCGAACACAGTTAAGAACCCATATTAGGTCTTATCTTGTGGCAATGGAAGTGGCAAAATGCCAATATTTTGCCGCTCTCATTGCATCTGCAGAAAACCGCCCAGCTGCTCTGTTTAGAGTGACCCGCTCTCTTCTCAACCATGGAGCAAGGGAGGACCCTTTGCAGGGCAGAGCTGAGGATTTTGTACAGTTTCTGCAAGATAAAATCGCTCAGATTTGGACTGGGTTGGACTCTGAGTGGGCAGAGTCTGGCGAGGTGACAGGGGCCTGTCCTGATGGTAACATCTGGGTTGGGTTTGAGCCTATTTCGATGGATGAAGTGGACAGGATCATGGGTCAACTGGGTGCCTCCACATGTTTATTGGACCCTTGTCCCTCCTGGCTTGTTTCTGCAGCCAGAGAGGTGACTGGAGGCTGGATTCAAGCGGTTGTCAATGCTTCTCTGAGGGAAGGGGTCTTCCCCGCCACACTTAAAGAGGCGGTGGTTTATCCCCTCCTCAAGAAGCCCACCCTTGATCCAGACTCCCTTAACAACTATCGTCCAGTCTCCAACCTTCACTTTATAGCGAAGGTTGTTGAGTCCGTGGTGGCACAGCAGCTCCTGCAGTTCCTGGAGGAAATTGACTTCCTAGACCCATACCAATCGGGTTTCAGGCGCAGTTACAGCACGGAAACAGTATTGGTCGCCCTAGTGAATGATCTCTGGTGGGCCAGGGATGGGGGTTGCTCCTCCATCCTGGTCCTTCTTGACCTTTCAGCGGCTTTCGATACCATCAACCATGGTATCCTACTGCAGCAACTCGGGGGGTTGGGGGTAGGAGGCACTGTTTTACGGTGGGTCTCCTCCTACCTCTTGGGCCACTCGCAGTTTGTATGGACGGGGGGAGAGAGATCCACCCCAAGGCCCCTCACATGTGGGGTGCCTCTGGGGTCGGTTCTCTCCCCCCTGCTCTTTAACATCTATATGAAGCCGCTGGGTGAGACCATTCGTAGTTTTGGGGTGAGGTACCACCAATATGCTGATGACACTCAGCATTATATCTCCACCCCGGATCACCCTGGGGATGCCCTTTCTGTGATGTCCCACTGCCTGGAAGCGGTGCGGGCCTGGATGGGAAGAAACAGACTCAGACTCAACCCATCCAAGACTGAGTGGCTGTGGATACCGGCATCTCATGATCTAGTGGCCCCACTACTTGTGATGGGAGGGGAGGTCCTTACTCCCTCAGAAAGCGTCCGCAATCTGGGGGTCCTCCTGGATTCATGGCTATCTTTAGAAGACCATTTGACAACCATGACCAGGGGGGCCTTCGCACAAGTACGCCTGGTGCACCAGTTGCGCCCTTTCCTAGATCGGGATGCCCTTGCCACAGTCACTCATGCCGTTGTTATGTCTCGGTTAGACTACTGTAACACCCTCTATATGGGGCTGTACTTGGGATGCACCCGAAGGCTACAGTTAGTCCAGAATGAGTTGCACTGGCTACCTGTGGTTCTTCGGGTTCGTTTCAAGGTGCTGGTGCTCACCTATAAAGCCCTACATGGCTTAGGCCCGGGATACCTTCAGGATCATCTCCTGCCATCCTCCCATCATCCGGTGCGCTCACACAGAGTGGGCCTCCTCACAGTGCCATCAGCCAGACAATTTCGGCTGGTGGCCCCCAGGGGGAGAGCATTCTCTGTGGGAGCACCGACCCTCTGGAATGGGCTGCCCACCAGCCTCAGGACAGCCCCTGACCTCCTCTCCTCCCACCGCGAATTGAAGACGTGGCTTTTTCACCAAATGGGCTGAATCCATAGGGGTGATTTTTAATAATTTTAATTAATTTTTTAATTAATTTTAACTAATTTTAAATTGACTTTGATGTTTATGTAATTTTTTTTGTCTCCTTCTTGTAAGCCACCCTGAGTCCTTCGGGAGAAGGGTGGCATATAAAATAAATAAATAAATAAATAAATAATTTGAATACATGAAAAGAGTAAGTAAAAAGGAATATTAGGACAGGGACGGTAGGCACACTGGTGCACTTATGGGATACCCTCCTTGCTGTGTTTAACCAAGCCACTAAGCTAGAGGAGAAAGAAGTTCCAACCTCCATCTCCCCATTGAATTGTCCCTGGGAAGTGATACACACTGCGGAGTCTACAGTAGGTCATCTCTGCAAAAGGACTCAGCGAGTCTTTGGTTGAGCTGCCTGCTGTAATCTGTAGAACATCCTTCCTTGCTTTCTGGCTCTTTGCCACCCCTTTCAGGTTTACATAGCAGTAGCATGTCTGGAAAAGCACAGAAAAGGGACACATTTTCCAGAGAATAGAAACTTTTGTTCTAAGCTGGATTTCTGGAATAAGAGGAAGTCAAGTTTAAATTTACTTCTCTACCTCCTGGTCAGGCTTACATAGAAGTGGTGCTGGACAAGAACCTTTGGAATCATCTGTTGTATCATACATAAATAACAACAACCAGAAAAACCTTTTCGGAGAGAAGGGAACCAGACCAGGGGTGGGTTCTACTTACCTTTACTACTGGTTCTCATCGCACCCACACGCTCTTCTGCACATGCGCAGATCACTTATGATGACGTCCGGGTCAGTGGGCGGAGCCTCCTGCCGGTTTCACTACTTCTTGCGAACCGGTCTGAACTGGGGGCAACCCACCACTGAACCAGACACAGCTCTCCAATACAGAGTTCCCAGAAATTAATGTGTTTCGCGGTCGCACAGTGGTTAGAACACACTACTGCAGGCTACTTCTGCCGACTGCTGGCTGCCAGCAGTTTGGCAGTTCAGGTCTCACCAGGCTCAAGGTTGACTCAGTTTTCCATCCTTCCAAGGTGGGTAAAATGAGGACCCAGATTGTGGGGGCAATATGCTGACTCTGTAAACTACTTAGAGAGGACTGTAAAGCACTATGAGTCTAAGTGCTATTGCTATTCCTTTCTATTTGGGCAGCAATTTTATTCTGGGGTTGCAGTGGCATGTATCCAAAGCATTATGAAGATTGGGAGTTTTGAGTGCATCATATTTTCTTCCCATCTCAATAAGGTAGATCTCAAGGATGGCAGAATTTCAAAATGAAACCTCAAAAAGAGCATTTGTGGACTAAAGTAGGTGGCCAATAGCTGGAATAAGGATGTTAAGTATTTACAGCAGCAATTTTTCCCCCCAAGAATTAAAGCAGATCTATGCCTATGCAACAAAACAATAGATGGAAAAATAATTTAAACCTTGATAACTCACAGAACATGTGTTGATATGTAATGGGCAAGGAGATAAAGGAGACAAGATCTCCAAGAAACTCAGTGAATGCTTTGAGATTAAAGTCCACAATCACACCTTATCTTAGAATCCAAATAGAAAGAGGATTATAATCACTGAAGATCAGTGAAAAGCTGAGCTACTACAGAAGATAAGAAGCCAAGAAAGTAAATGCGATGGGCTATTAAAAGTGTAACATAATGGGACAGGATATTGACATACTGCAGAACTGTTGCAAATTGCAAGCCTCATGAGACCAGATGAAAACCTATGTTAGGAATATCTCTATACAGTCCCAATTAATTTGGAGTACATATAAAAGTCTTTGAAATCTTACCAAAAAATAAAATATTTAAAATATACGTAGGCACTATTAGTAATCAGATAGTATTTGTGTAGATTTCTTAGAGCTGAGAGCTGATATAGAGGTTAAACACTTGAATTTAAAAGCGTGTATTAAAATATATCTGTATAAAAAAGTAATAAAGATTAGTCTAACATTTTTCGAAGATGAATTTTAGAAAAACCTGTTACTCAGGCCAACAAGTCAACTTTCTGAATAAAAGAAGAAGAAAAAATTTAATGGATAATATCCATATACATTGGAAAGGGTAAAGACGTGAATCAAGCAGCATTTTCATTATTATTTCGGTAATGGTGCATTGGTCTTCCATGGATTAAAAAAAATACTTCGCTTTAAAGATTGAAATTGGAGAAGAGAATAGACTGCACTTCGCTTCTGCCGTTATTGTCCAGATTTTTATTTTGGCTAGCCATACTTCTTTTCTATGGTAACTTTAAAAGAATGAAAATATCGAAGTCTTGAAGTACTTTGGAACTATTCAGGGACTGACACTTGTACATTCCATTGCTTTTACCCTTTTAATATCTATTTTTTAAGGTTCCATTATCCAAAGTATGACATTTTACTTTTTTCTTTCTCCATTTCCATAACCCTCATACTTTCTCATCATCTGTTTTCATCAATGAAGAATCCATCCCCCCCCCCCCCCCCGCCGATTGATGTGAACTTCAGCTATATTTTAGCTCTGCTGAATTCCCTGTGCATTTTGCCAGAATATCCCTGGTCTACTTTTCTGACTCTTGGAGCATTTCTAAGAGCATGTTCATATTTTCTTAGGTTATAAATGAGGGGAAAAAAAAATCAAAATTAACATAATCGGCAAACTTCTGATTATATAAAAATTGGGTTGTTTAAAATTGTTGTTAATCAGAGTCATGATTCCGTGCATTTGTATATACACACACAGTATATATAAACATACATTTAGCCAGGACTCAGATTAATGACTGGTTTAAACAACCTTATTAAAACTCAATTTTTATGGAGTCACTTTTTAAAAACAAATCTCACATAACCCTAACTCTACCTTTACAATAGAAAGAATGTTGTTCGAACATAATGGGACACAGCTGTACGAATGAAAAAATGGTAGAATTAAAACATTCTGATGAATGTTTGTAATCAAGGAATGTGATTGTTTTAGAATGGTGTGATTGAGAATTACTGTTGAGACACTACGGAAAACCCAACCTTCTCTTCCCCAACCTTTAAAACTTGTGATAAATAGACCACATAAACAATTGTTATTTTCTTGAGAAGTAATAACAATAACTCAACAAGATGTGTTGGACACATGGATTTCTGCTATACCGGATGTGTTTCGATATTGTATTTTACAGTGCAGGGGAATGAGCCTAACAGGGATCTGGGCTATTGACTGCATTCTATTCCTCTGATGGACCTATTGTCTACATTTTTGTGTAACACCCAAACCTGAAATTATTGCAATTTAAAGATCCCTTCCTTCAAGCATAGTTACGATAAACCATTCTTTGTTCGCTTCCCCACCAGCTTCCAAATAGATAAAACAATAACAACCAAAATGCAACAAAAAACAGTATATCATTTCAATAGTAAATAATTACAATTCTTTATATACTTATCTAATACAAATAGAGCCTGGTGGCTCAGGAGACTGATAGACTGATAGCATAGTATTGTGATTAACACCAGCTGTCTGCAATTACTGTAAGTTCGAATCTCACCAGGCTCAAGGTTGACTCAGCCTTCCATCCTTTCTAAAGTAGGGAAATTGAGGACCCAGTTTGTGGGGGCAATAAGCTGACTTTGTATAAATATACAAAAGTATGAAGGCTATTGTAAGCCACCCTGAGTCTCTGGAGAAGGGCGGCATATAAATCAAATTAAAAAAAAATAGTATTAAGTATATATTTCCAATAAACTTATATAACTATTATGTTTTAATCTATTGTGTTGTGTATAAATGAGTTGTATATTTCACTGTACTTGTCCATGCAAGATCTATGTCGATAGACAATCCACTCATAGGTGGCAAGTGTAATTGGGTCTTCAATCTGTTGAGTGAAAGACTGCTACCATTTATTAGTTTTGCCTTACCAAGCAGAAACAGAAAAACTGTGTAGAAATGCAGCCATTTTTTAAACAGACACCCACCAAACTAGCTCTTAGCACTGAAGGCTCATCCTTGTAAATTCAGAAGTGTCATGAATGTGCCCTGCTAACATTTTTTTAAGATGACATGTCCTCAAGACACAGCTTGTATCTTATCTCCAGCTCATAGGTGAGCTAGTTCAAAGTTGTTTTTAGTTGTTTCTAAAATAATAGTCAAAAATCTTACAGATAAACAACAACAAAAAAAAAATGAACTGGCAAAAAAGACAAATCTTCAGATAGTTAAAAAAGTTAAATATATCTAATAGCAAGACGCGCAACAATAAAAGAAGATAACTACACTAAGCTATAAAATCAAATGAAACTAGACTTGGAAAAATGGAAAAATTTGCAATTATCAATGTTAGGAAGGATAGCGACTATAAAAATGAATATTCTACTGAAACTACTTTTCTTGTTTCAAACAATGCCTATAAAAATAGAGAGAGAGAGATTTTTTATGAGCTAAATACAATAATTTTGAAATTTATTTGGCAAGGGAAAAAAGCTAGAATTAGATTGAATATATTGCAAGTATCTAAAAATAGTGGAGGTTTTGGATCAACAGATATGGAGTTATATTACCAAGCATGTGTATTAACATGGGTGAAAGAATGGATAACTCTTAGACATAAAAGATTATTGTATTTAGAAGGTCATGATCTGCAACTAGGATGGCATGCTTTCTTATGGTATGGTAAGAAGAAAATTAACAGATATTTCCAAAATCACTATGTAAGAAATGCGTTATTTTTAGTATGGGAAAAGGTAAATGCTAAAATTCTGTATATATGAAAATACCAGGATGGCTTTCAACAATGGAAGCATTTGTTCACCCAAACCTAGTAAATTTTGAAAAAATTCTAACATATAAAGATATTTTAAATACAGAAGGGAAACTAAAAACCAAACAAGAACTACAAGAACAGGGTGTTGATTTATCGTGGTGGCCACAAATGCAAATGGATTTGAGGTACGATAAAGATATATGGCTTTTATAAAGAGCAAACAACATTTGACGAAATATTGTTAACGGCAGGTGAAAAGTTAATTAAGAAATGATATAACTTTTTACTAAGCCTAAAAATGGAAGAAGGACAAGTGAAAGTAACAATGATAGTATGGGCAAATATTTTTGGATATAATGTAGAACTAGATAACTGGCAAAAACTCTGGGAAAGAAACTATAAATTGACAATAGCAACCACTTATAAATAAAACTTGTATAAAATGTTTTATAGGTGGCACTTACCACCAGTGAGGTTAGCAAAAATGTCTAAAAATATATGTACCAAATGTTGAAATTGTAATAAAAAACCGGGCAGTGTAGTGGATGTGCCCAAAAGCAAAAAAAATTTGGACGAAAATGCATACTTGATTAGAAAAAAATATTAAGACAGCATATAGACTTTAAGTCAGAACTATTTTTGTTAGGCATAATACCAGAAAAATATGATAAAGGGAATGTATATTTGATATTGCATGTTTTAACAGCAGCAAGAATTGTATTTGCACAACATTGGAAAAGCGAGGAAACACCTACAGAAGAAGATATAATTAAAAAAAATATTGAACTGTGCAGAAATGGACAGATTAACACTGAAGATAAAATAAAAAGAAGACACTGAATATTTTTGAACTTGGGTCTTGTTTTATCAATGGTTGGATAAACGGGGTAGAAATTAGGAATATATATAGATAGATAGATAGATAGATAGATAGATAGATAGATAGATAGATAGATAGTTGTTTCTGGTTTTAATATTTTCTATCTCAGTTTTTGTGAGGAATATGATCTAATATTATTCAGTGATGTTGCTCCATGGTCTATATTAGGCTTTCCCTAAATCTTATTTGCTGTTTTATGCTGTTGCAAGCAGGCCCACTCATCTCTCTAGGCACTCCGTTTTATGGCCATTTGTTCCCATTTCTATATTTATTGTAGACTGCCTAAAATCATATTTTGTACAATGGGTGGCTAAACAAATATGATGAAACAAATAAATATATTCCTGGTTGGACTACATGGGATGGTCCTTGAAGAGCATTTGGAAGCTTCAGTTTGGGGCACACCACAGTATAACTACATAATACCATTACTACACGAATTGCGCTTGCTTTGGGTAGGCTTCCAGGTGCAATCCAAGGCGCCCATTGTCAGTTTTAAGACCTCACATGTTTTGGGGTCAGGTTACCTGCAGGACTGCTTATCCCCAATGCTTTCCACTCATCCCACCAAATCTGGTAGAGGCAGCATGCTCCGGGGGTCTTGGGGACATTTCATGGGTCCCCTTGGGGAAGTGGTGTCATGTGGTGGGCCCTAAAAAGCAGTCATGTTCTCTGCCCTCAGAAACAATCTCCCCCTCATTGGATTCAGGTTGTTAATTATTGGAGCCATTTCTAAATAACATGTTTAATGTTGTTTTGAAAGTGTTAGATTCATATCCCAAAATAGGTTAGTTGACAGCTTGCAAGGATGGAGGAGGATGTGGGATGAAGTACGGGGAGCAAAACATCAATCACACCACAGATGTGAGGACTGGAGGACTTGTGAGCAGTGGCATTGTTAGCACTGACATTGATACCATTGAGGTCAACAGTGCGAGATAGATCAGAAATTCCTTCAGTGGTGCCTTCTGAGATGAAATTTAAAAACTTGGGCTGGCTGAGCAAACTTAGCATAATTTTTAATGAGCTAAATTTTTCTCTACTTGTCATCACTTTACAGTCACTGATGTATATTTTAGCCTTCTAATTATTCACAGTTACTGCCTATTTTCCCAGTAATAATTCCCAGTCCTCCTTGTATTTTAAAACATTGCATTTAGGTTTACTGCATACAATGTATATGAAGTTTTGACATCCTTGTGTGACCACAATAACCTCTGTTACCCCCCTCACCCCACCTC
Source organism: Arizona elegans (assembly GCA_022577455.1). NCBI lineage: Eukaryota > Metazoa > Chordata > Lepidosauria > Squamata > Colubridae > Arizona > Arizona elegans. The sequence continues at coordinate 192,958,355 of JAKOOJ010000001.1, forward strand.
AGTTGTTTATATGGAACCAGGATGAATGTCAGTTACGGCCTCTCACTCTGGATTTTAAATAACACCCCTCTCCCATTCAATTTATTTTATTCTGTAAAATTCTAATCGAAATTCCTTGGGGCTATTTGGCATGCTTTCTCAGTCGGCTTTCCTAAGGCAGAGTCTTTGTGCATTTTGACTTGTGTAAGTTCTACCCCTTTATGAACCTTTGGAAAATCAAACGTTATAATTAGAATGTTGTGAGCTCAGCACTTATATTTCTCAGGAGTTCCTGCAAACATTTGCTTTGGTTTCGGGCCATGATGGGGTCACTTCCCCGGAATTTTTGTTGTTGTGGTTAATGCTTTCAGTGAAATGTTTCACAAATGGCATAATTTCAGCGTGTTCTGTTTTTGCTGTGGCAAACAGGACTGTGCCTAGCTTAGGTGGTTATTGGGACATGTATTTGTTGCTACCAGTGACTTGCAACAGATAAAATCTGCAGCTTAAAATTTCTGTGTTGCAAGAAGGCTGGTACACAACTCCTTGGGTGTGTAGTGCAGCTGCTAGATGTTTCACAGGTAAATTTTTGTTGTAAAATAAAAGTAATGCCTTTTCCTAAGATTTAATGCATATTAATGCATATTTTAAACTGAAACTGACACTCATACTGACATTGTTCAAAAAGTATGCATATATTGATGTAGCGCTAATTAAGTGTTATTATTGTTTGCAATTTATGTCGACTGGTGGCCCCTAGGAGGAAGGCCTTCTCTATGGGGGCACCTACTATCTGGAACGAGCTCCCCCCGGAGATACGGAGGATCCCGGATCTGCGCACTTTCCGCTGTGCTTTGAAGACACTCCTATTCCAGCAGGCCGGCCTGGCCTAATTTTCTCCCCTTCTTTTAAATTTTTAAATTGAAATTTTAATTTGTTTTAAATTATTGGGAATTTTAATTGTCTTGGGCAAAAATTATTTAATTTGGTTTTAATTATGTTTTTTAACTTTTGTATTTATGTGTTTTATTTTGTGCCTGTTCACCGCCCTGAGTCCTTTGGGAGTAGGGCAGTATACAAATTTAATAAAACGAAAATGAAAAATGAAATTCTTTGGCAGGCTACACCAGCAGGCTTTTCTGCTTTTATAAGTGTAAGTTCTTTATTGCTCTCTGATTAACCTGAGAACAAGACTGTATAAAGGAGAATTAAACTAAAACAATACCACTCTCTCTTTCTACTAATGGAGCCAACCCTACAATTTGACAAAGAAAGGTGATTACCACAATTAACTGATTTAATTTGCCATGAAAGGACATGAGAGACCATTTAGATATTATTGTGCCACTTTCTTGCCAGCAAAAGAGGCAGGCCCTTTGGAGATTTTCTTTCTTAGGTATTAGAAAAACTCAATTCCTTTACTGCGTTATCTATATTTATTTAGAAATGGGATGGGGACTATTATGCTGGCCATTTATTTGATAGCCATGACTTATTTAAATAGATTCTTGAGATTTCTAATATTATACAGCAGAACTGGTAGCATTGGAAGCTTCCAGCTCCAGTTATACAATGGTGTACATTAGAAAATGCCAAGGTCCATAATGAATGTTATTGACTGAACGGTTTGGGTTTCTCTGTTTCTTGGTTCCTATAATTTCAGAATTTTGGATGCGTATGTGTTAAACTTTGAAAGCATAGGAATGTGCACTTAGGATGGACACCTAAGCAAATCTGTTACTTTGGGAATGTGTGTGTAACTCAAAAAAGCTTTTCAAATGAGTTTATAATGGTCAACCTCTTTGGATTAATGAGATTTTCTTGTCTCATTTGCTGAAGGCTGTAAAAAAGAAAAATATAGAGGGACATTTTTTTAATGTCACCTTAATTTTTCAGAAGAATACAGCCAACACTGATTCTACAGAGAATATTTCTGAACTGATCAACTGGTTGATCAACTGACTTGGTTGATTAGCAGATCTCCAATGTGAGCTACGTGCAGAGATGGACTTGTTTAGCTTCTCCATAGCGTTGTTTTCAGAAAGTCACAGAAACAGCCATTGCCCAGAAGAGGGCACTGTAGCCCTGCTTATCCAACCTCCACCTGCTCTTCTGAATGACCTCCCTTTGGACTCCATAGCTTTTAAAACGTTTACATTTCCATGCTCCTGTTAGTTCTCTCAAGGGCTGCTTTAAAGAGCCAGCTCTCTAAGGCTCCTTGAGTCTTGTATCGCCTTTTATATTATGTGTGCTTTCTGTAGGCCATGATGTCATATTACAAAATATGATCCATCTGCATCACATGGGCAAGGCTGAGTACAGCTGGGCTTTGTGGGTTTGGCTGATGTAATCTCAAGGAATTTCATTTTCCATTTTAAATGGCACCTGTAAAAATAATCTTCAATTTTGTAACTTAAACACTAATATTTAAATTAGAAAAACTGTCCGGAAATATCTCAATGGTTTTGGAAAACAATTCCTCTCCTGCTCCTCTTAATTGATCCTTTGATAGATTTTCTATCAGGCACAACAGACTAAAACTTTCAAATTGAATAAACAAAATCAAAATACCTTATTGTATTGTTAATTACTAGATGTATAAACATGAGGATCTCTCTGTTTCTATGTTTGTATCTATTTACATAAGGAGATATAGAGATAAAACTTGACATAGGCAACAGCAAATACATACATAAAGCATTTCACTTGAATGAAAATGAAATTGCTCCTAATTAGTGATGGACTTTGCAATGCAGCAAAAGGGAGCTAAAAGTCAGTAAATTCGGCTTGCTTGATTATGTGTCCTGTTTCTGTGTTGTATATGGCCAGGGGTGGGTTCTAAATTTTTTTACTAATTTTTGTGGGCGTGGCTTATTTTGTGGGTGTGACTTGATGATCATGTGACAATTATTTAGGATTTAGCAGAGGTACTGATCTACCAGGCTGTACTGATCTACCCATTTATTTTTGCAGGCACTGGTCTACCCATTTATTTTTGCAGGCACTGGTCTACCCATCTATTTTTGCAGGCACCGATCTACTCATTTGTTTTCTTTTAACACTGATCACTTGTAGGGCGGCCCTTTGAACCCCGTGGCAAGAGTTTAAACAGTTTTTTTCCCTCTAGCCATCAGCTGGGACTCAGGAGGCAGCAATAGATTGGGGGTGGGGCCAAATAAAAGGTAAGAATAACGCGAGGGGTGGGGGGGGGCGGGAGGGCGGGGAGGCAGAACCGGTTCGGTGATATCATATCGTCACCACTACTGGCTCGGCAGAACTGGGCGGAACCGGGAGGAACCCTTCACTGTATATGGCCAGGATCTTTTTGAACTGAAGCAGTATGAAAATGTTATAAATAAACAAGTGGACATATTTCCAAATTACAAAGAGGGAAGATGTATGAGTATTTTCCTCTCAGCTTCAAATCACATCAGACTGCAGATTCTACCAACAATTCTATTATGAGAGATTTGCAAATTAGTCACAATGCTCATGGGGAAATTTTTCTTGATTTACCCAGTCAGCTTTGGAAATCTGTAATTGAATATTTGGTGTGTTTGCAAGGGTGTAAGATTTACCAAGCATTCAAGTTCTATAGGGTTGGTTTATTTGTTTTGCATTTCTTGGAAATTCAGTGTGAATCCCCTTAAATTGTGTTGTTCAAACCTTTTTTTAAAAACTATCCAGAAGATTCATCCATGGAATGTATATTCACCACAACTTCTGCAGCACTTTGATAGACTCCATTCAAACAAATCCCGTTCTCTCAAAGTAGCCACTTGAAACTTGAAACCTCGCAATAAATGCTAATAAGTTTCCTGCTGGGTAGTGCTCTTTAGACAGCTTATTTTTCATCCCTCCTTTCATGTGTGTCCTTATTGATGACTTTGTCAGTACCACAAGTATTCTTAGAGAAGACAAAAAGTAAACACAAGTCAAAGATGCAGGTCTGATAAGGTTGTGGAAGGTACACAGGAAACGCTCTCTCTGAAGAACTGCTCCCAGTCTCCCCTCTTCGCACTTTGAAAGTTTTAAATTGCCAGGAGGCTGCTGTTTATAATTAGCTCGAATGGAAAACACCATATTTCTTCATTAAATTATCATTTACAGCACTACTATCACTTACACGAGACATAGATGCAGTTCTGGGAAAATAATAACCTTTCCCTCCCTCTCCCCACCACAACCTCTGAAAAAGTTAACAACATTCAAATATTTCCGTGGAAGTCATATGGAAAAGGGGAAACAATGGATCATGGGGCCTTGTGCTGAAAGTTGGACAGGAAGTATAGCTTGGGGGTGGGAGGGAGAAAAGACCATGTGTCCATGCAACTCAAACACAATGCCCCCTCCCCAAATAGTAATGGCAGACTAGGGTATACAAAGTGAACTCTGCCAGTGATGTCCTAGAAAAGAGGAACAAGCCCATTAAGACCTTAGAACAGTGCTTTCTCAATCTTGGCAGCTTTAAGATGGGTAGACTTCAATATCCAGAATCCCTCAGTCAGCAAGGAAGCTTGCTGGCTGAGGGATTCTGGATATTGAAGTCTACCCATCTTAAAGCTGCCAAAGTTTGAAAGGGCTGCCTTAGAGCCAGGCTACAGTAGCTTCATTCAAGACCCACACAAACTTTTGTTAAACTTCAAAAGTCCACCACATCTGGTTCATTTAGGTAGCCTGGAAAAAACAAGCTGATCCTTCTCATTTGTGCTGTTAGGTGGGAAACAAGGCAAAGAAAAATGGGTGTTAAAAAAAGAAAAAAAAATTGTGCCAGAAATATTAATAGGTGGTCCCATCTAATTGTGACTCTGTTTCCATCCATAACCTAATTCATCCCTATACAGGACATTGATATCATTCCAATGGATCATATGTTTGTGTTTACAAGGTTCTAGGCAGAAAAAAGTTTGATCATTTACATTTTGATCTCCAGGTTAGTAAACACAGTGTACAGATGCAAGGGGAAGAGGAGATACAATTTTTGAATAATCTGGATTCTTAATACAACACCAGGATAAATCTGATGATTAGAAAGGGATCATTTTCTCTTCAGTGTCTTTCTGGTTAAAGTCCAGTTTGAGATTTTGGTGTTGATTCTCGCCAGCTGTTATTGTTTTATTTTGGAATGCTTGCATTATTATTTTTTCAAAAATATAACTGAATTGAAGCTAGCTGTAAATAAATAATATCCTTAGTATCCTGATATTTGCTATACATAATGAATAAATAATACTCTTCAATAATAAAAGAATAATCTTTAATAAATACATGAATAAAATGAATGTTCTGCATGTATCTGCAGACCATAATTGGCTTTTTATGCAAAATTTACAGTTTCTAATCTTAGTTATTGTAACATTTTTGTTAAAATAATGATGGTTATTATTTACAACTTTGATTTTTACTATTTTTCAATGACAAAAAGGGCTCTGTTTGCTTGCTAGCATTTCTTCCTGCTCCAAAGATTTGTTTAAAAATCTAAAGTTGCAGTACTTTTGCAACACCATAAAACTGAACATATGGATTAATTTTTTTAAAAAAATTATACACCAATTTTTATTTCAAAAATTTCAAAGCAGTTTACATTAAAATGAAAATTGCAGATGCATTTTTAATTATATTTTTACTAAATTTTGGTAGAAATAATACTCAGTTGTTAACCCAGGAGAAAAAGTACATTCCTGTGCAGAGATCTGCATTAAGAAAGAGATCTAAAATTTTGCTCCTTGGGAGCATAGATGAAGAACAGGGCAAGCAAACCTCTTTGCCACATTCCATAACATTCTGGAACTTTTAGGTGATTCAAGAACTCACCAGAAAAAGGAGACATTAGTGAGAGATGTGTTGAAATTAGATCGTTGCCTACAAATGTAAGAGCTTCTGTCTCTTGAGTTACATATTACAGTTTCTGTTTTGATAAAACATATATTTAACTCGCCCAAACAGAAAAGAATCTTGGATAAAGGGAATGCTTTAAAGCTAGGTAAATATAACCTCCCAGAGGCTATGCACCTGTGCACTTTATAATATTTGTACTCAACATGTCAGCTGCAAATGCATTGTTTGTATATGCATGTTTGCTTAGCATTTCAAGAACACAATTAACGTTACATCCCAGTGCTGTACTGAATACCTGTTTGTTTTCACTTTTCTTTTTCCTCGTGAAATAGTGCTTTGTGTGGTTGACACGAAAGACACCCGTTCTTTTGGTATTGGGAACAGATGTGTCCATTGACTATCATAGTCTACTGAAGAATGGATAGGTTATAGAAGGTCAACTTCAGGCATACCTTTCAATCTTGAATATTATTTCCTCTTCCTGGTTACCACATCTGCAAGAGTGTAGCCTTTGAGTACAGACCTGCCCAACTTTTAAAAGCATATTATTTAAATTGATATTGCTTCCTGATTGCTTATTCGTACCCTATGATTATCATTAAGTGTTGTACGTTATGATTCTTGATGAACATATCTTTTCTTTTATGTACTCCGAGAGCGTATGCACCAAGACAAATTCCTTGTGTGTCCAATCACACTTGGCCAATAAAGAATTCTATTCTATTCTATTCTATTCTATTCTATTCTATTCTATTCTATTCTATTGCCAGTCTTTACTTCTCTACAGTTGTCCATGCACTTTTGAGTTGATGTTTGGTATGGAGAAATCAATCTAATGCTAATTTTCAGACATATTTGCAGAGAGTTCTCCATGTACTTGGTCAAAATGTGTTTGTAAGGCTAAATCATGGACAACATTTAGGATCTCAACGAACTACTGCTGCTGCTCACAATTGACTGGTGCTAGCAATGTGCAATGAAATGCTATCTTCTATACAATGAGTACATATAAACTATATTAAGCAAAGTAGGAAGGATCAAAATTGGGTCAGTTTCACAAAAGATGGTGGTTTGGGGGAGTGATAAATGGATGGGGCAATGAATAGATAGGTGCATATTCTGATGGAATAATTATCAAGGAGAATGATGAATGTATTCTACGTGATTTAGAATTTGCATGAAAATTAATACGAGTGTTCTATAAACACGTTCTGTTTCAAAGATGGAGACTCCTGTGGATCTAGAAGGATCCCAAATATTTATCCCCATAAGTTCTAGGATCTTTCAATAGTAAGTAAATATGTAGAAACATTGGCAGAAATCACATCACCCCTTCGACTTTTTTTGTACCCACTGATAAACTTCTAGGGAAGACAGTAAAGAAGAATAGAAGGGGTGGGGGGAGAACCAAGGGTATTGTTCCTCTCTTTTCATACTGTGGCCTCTCAATATAAGTTATCATAGATAACGTATTTAAATTGTTTCTCTTTGTGCTGGCGGCTTCTGGCTTTGTTCCTTCCCTTCCCTTCCCTTAGAATGATAGTAGGTGCCCAACTGTCAAGATAACACCTCTGCTATTGGTCGCAGCCTTCTCTATTGCAACAGATGGCCCCCAGATTCATAAAGATCCAAGAGAATGCTAGGTAAACTTGCCTATTATCAGCAAAGAGAACCACTTCCCTCACAACTCACAGCAAAACTGTAAGAAAGAGAATCAAAAAATCCCTGATGTATTATGGGAATATACTGGTTATAAATTATTTTACTTGCTGGAATTCCTCTACCCCTTTCACTTAAAAAAAAAACTGCTGAAGAATTTTTTTTGAGAATAATGCTTGGAAAAGAATCATTTTGGGCAAAGTAATTGCTAAGAAACTCTTTGTTTCCGCTCCTCCTGCTCTTTCTTCTTCTTCCTCCACTTAGCTAACCTTGCTACAACTAAGAGAAAAACCGAGGAGCCTTCTCAATAATGGAATGAATGGTTTTAGAAGGTGATGAACTGTTTTTTTCCCCTCTGGGAATATTTAGGCAGAGGCTGCCAACCATCAGGGTTTTACAGTATAGGGATTTTTCAAAATGTACAGAGAAATGGACAAGATCTCTTCATTATGATGAAACCAGCTGTGGCATCTGCCGCTATTCAGGGCATGGAATTGGAGCTAATATTGCTGCTACTGTCCAGGTCATTCTCCATCCATTCTTCTGAATATTTAGATCATCTGAGAAGAATTCACATCACTATAAATGTTGTCCTTTTCAACAAAGCCAATTTACACATTTGTATCTCTGACAACAAGCAAGTGTATGTATGTGTGAATCAGCCCAATGTTTCAGACTACAAATTAGGGACATATACTAGACGTATATTTTTTGTCCAAATTTACCTTTAGGTTTAGCTGCTGTAAGCAATGTATTGTACAATGGAGTAGGTTAATGGTACTGTGGGCTTTGGTAAGGTGACAACTGATACATTATAACAGCTTCTTCTGATTAAAAGATGATATTGATCATTAGGTGACCCACCCACCTACCTCTTCCTTTCCTTTCCTTTCCTTTCCTTTCCTTTCCTTTCCTTTCCTTTCCTTTCCTTTCCTTTCCTTTCCTTTCCTTTCCTTTCCTTTCCTTTCCTCTCCTCTCCTCTCCTCTCCTCTCCTCTCCTCTCCTCTCCTACCCTTTCTCCTTCCTTCCTTCCTTCCTTCCTTCCTTCCTTCCTTCCTTCCTTCCCTGCCTCCCTCCCTCCCTCCCTCCCTCCCTCCTTTCCTTTTTCTTTCTTCTTCATCAGAAATTATTCAAAGAAGTCCCAGATGCCCATGAGACTTGTGGGTTACCTGAACATAAAACATATATTTATAAAAGAACATCAGTGTTAATGAATAATATAAAAATGTGCCAGATACCATTGCTGGACCTTTTCATTTTGATGGATGGACGGCAGTGGGGGAGTTGATGGCATTTTGATGGCTTGATTATTGATGGCAAGAAAATATATGCTTTCCAGATTGAACCCAAAGCATTTCCAAATTCAGAATCCAGGTCCCCTCAAGCTGCAGTGAAACAAGAATAAATTGCATAGTATTTGTTACTCACTTGGGATTAATTATTGTGGTTGAGAGGTAAGTGGCTGCACTATTGAAGGTTACCAATTTCATTCTTTAATGTGCGATTTAGAATTCTGAATGGGAAGGGGGATGGCTGGGAGCAACTAATAGAAATATCTCTGTCTAAGGAAGATTGGACAACAGTAAATGAAGTCAAGACTTCACCTGTGAAAATAATAAGTTATTTTTGCTCATTTGTAACAGTATACGTTAGGAATTAGACTCAAATTAAAGAGCTGAGTTCAGAGAGCAAGAAGATTTCTTTTTTGTTGTTTTGTTGCTATTGGAATTTTAGTTTACCTGTAGCTGGTAATGTCTAGAAATAAATAGTATTGTTCTGTGGAGAATTTTGGTCACCTCTGAGTTTTAGAGTCATGAATAATGAATCTTCCATCTGTTATAAAGAATAGAGTTATAGCATCCTATTCTCTGAGGCATTTTGACTAGGTGATGATATTTTAAGGAAACTAGCATAAGTTGTGGAATTGCCATTTTTATTCACCTTGAGAATTTGGGATATATAACATTTCATAAGGTGAATAAATAATGAATCAAAGTGTGATTAGAAAGAAATTAGAATCTTTCTAATCCCAAATTCCCGCTTCTTATCATGATTTAGAGTTGTGTTCCAAACACTTTTGAATGAATTTTCGTCATGTTGCCACTGAACTAACAACAGCTAATGCAATTTGACCTGATAGCAAATGGATCTATTGTCGCTTATTGGAAACTATAATATTTTGAGGTAAAATCATATAATCTCACTCCTGGCAAAACACTTCTGTATCCGACAACAGGCCTTTGCCGTAACAGTGCTACATGTATAGCAGTCTATTATGAATTGTCATTTCAATAATCCACATTAACAGGAAGGTTTTATGAACTTAAAGGTACAGATTTCCCCTTTCTAGTTGTGTCTGACTCTAGAGAGCGGTGCTTTCCTTCATTTCTTACCTGAGGGAGCCAGTATTGTCTGAAGACATTTCTATGGTCATGTGACCAGCATGACTATATTCTGAGGTGCATGGAACACTGTTACCTTCCCACCGAAGTGGTACCTATTTATCTACTCACATTTCTCATTCTTTCAAATTGCTAGGTGGGCAGGATTGGAGCAAATAATGGGAGCTCACCCCATCACGCAGTGCTGGGGTCTTGAACCCAAACGGTCAGCTTTCTAGCTGACAAGCTCAGCGTTTTTAACCCCTGAGCCATTGCACCTCCTTATGAACTTAACTAAAAATTCACAGAAGATTTGGTTCTACCTGCCTGCCAATCCTTACTGTGGAATTAAATAATTGGCTTTGTTCCTGTACTTATAAGATGTTTGAAAGAGTTTTAGATGGTTTCTAAAGAACTTTTAATTCCATATAATAGTTGCTCTGCATTTTTGATCACTGAGGCTTTCTTTTACTTGGCCATATCATCTTAAAATAATATGTTAGATGTTTATTGTTTTATGATTGAGTTGTGTCATAACTATAATTGTGAGTTACTTGGAGAGAACCTGGGACAAGAGAGGTCAGGAAAGAATAAAACACTCATCCTGTAAATATCTATTCAGAAGCCTGCCCTGTTGAAATTGGTGGATTTCATCCTACAAAAGCATATGTAGAATTCCATCCTGAAATACAGTTGGGTGTATATTTATGGGCAGTATGAATAACACTAAATGGTTTTATGGAAACAATTGAAAGCAAATATACTGTTTTCTTAAAATACATTTTTCAGACCATAAAACTCAAATTCAGGATTCAACAAACCTGAAAAATCTGAAAGATTCTTCATAATGAACTTATGTTTATAACTTTGCTTTGCCTTACAGAAGACAATATAAGAACAAAATTAAATTAATTAATTAAATTGAAAGGACACTTTTTTTGAATAAAGGATGTATGGAAATATAATTCATGTAGTATTTACTGGTATGTATTCAAATCAGTATTCATTTCCTGATCAATTTCTCATAGTGTTGTAACTGGGATTCCCCCACCACCACCACTGTAAGTGTATATAAATATGCATTGGAATATAAATAAAGTTCTGGAAGAAAACAAAGTAATTAAGACTGTCCCATTATAAAATGATCTTATAATTACTGTCTTAGGCAATAAGGGCTTAGCCAAGCAATCAATGGATATTAACAGGCATTCCTTAGATCCGAATTGAAAGTTAGCTACATGAGGACCGAAAAGTCTCACTTCCATCTAAACTTCATCTTGAAGAGAAGAAGGCACGAGAGAAGAGAGGTGCGGGAGGGGTGGGATTTCCCTCTTGTTTCTTAAACATTCAGTTCTCTGTTAGTCAGCTAGGTGAGAAATAGACTCTGGGACACCAAGTGAAGACCCTTCCTCTCCTTTATCTCTTGCCATTTGCCTTAATGCTCATATCGGCTCAGGACACAGTCTCCAGGGGATGCTCCCTTCCAGGTTTATAGCAAAGAAAAACAACGTGACCTAGTATTGTATTTTTATGATGTCTACCTCTTGCTATTCCACCATAGGCTCTTGATTACAGTTGGTTTCCAAAGGCAGTTTTTAATTATAGCATGTTGCAGCTGCAGACTTACCTTTAGAAGGATGATGGTATCCTTTGCCTTAAGAGCTTTGGACTCAAACCAGGACATTTCTGATGCAATGATGATTATGTGAGAGAATAAAAACAGGGCTAGAGTGCTCTCTTCTCTTATAACTGAGCCGAGGTGGTGCAGTAGTTAGAGTGCGGTACTGCAGCTACTTCAGCTGACTGCTAGTTCAGCAGATCAGTGGATCAAATTTCACCGTCTCAAGGTTGACTCAGCCTTCCATCCTTCCGAGGTGGGTAAAATGAGGACCCAGATTGTTGGGGGCAATATGCTTTTTAGTACACTGTCTTTGGTGTAAGCTGCCCAGAGTCCTCGGACAGTGGGCGGCATAGAAATATGACAAACAAACAAACAAACAAATTTAAGCTTCCATTTGGCTTCTTTCCTTCATTTCAAAACACTCTCCAGGTTGTCTGTTCCCAGGGAGAAAATGCTAGGTAAAGTTGTATGTGTGCATCCTCAGTATTCTGATTACTCTTTAGCCTGGAGCATTGTGTGATAATGCCTACTATGTATGTTATTAATAATGAAAGCCTAATGGCTGCTAAGGGAGTACAATGGCTCAGGGATTAAAGATGCTGAGCTTGTCACTTTGGCAATTGATAGCCCGCCTTCAAAACCTGAATGACATGAGATGGGGTGAGCTCCAGTGGTGGGTTACACTTACCTTTGCTGCCAGTTCACAACTGTGACTGTGCACCCGCGCAGCGCTTCTGAGCATGTGCAGAACCTTCTGCGCCTGTGCAGACCGTCTGTGATGACGTCCAGGCAGGTGGGCGGAGCCTCCCACCCCCGCTACTGTTTCGTGGGAACCGGGGTGAACCGGTAGAAACCCACCATTGGTGAGCTCCCCTTACTTGCTCCAGTCCCTGTCCTCTTAGCAGTTCAAAAGCATGCAAATGCAAGTAGATAAATAGCTACCACTTCAATGGGAAGGTAACAGCATTCCGTGCACCTTGGCGTTTAGCCATGCTGGCTACATGACCATGAAACCATCTTCAGACAATGCTGGTTCCCTCAGCTAAGAAATGGAATTGAATACCGCCCCCTAGCATTGGACATGACTGGACAGGGGAATTCTTTAATTTTAACGCTGCTTAATTTTGCAAAAATTAATATAACGTTATTAAACAGTTAATAACTTTTGATATTTGATTTGATGCCGGTTCCATTAATTTCATTCTCTACTCTTTGAAATGGAGCCTCCAGTACACTGTTCCAGAGCTAAATGCAGCTTCTGGACTGAATTAGGTTGCACATCTCTGCTCCAAACAGGATTACATTTTGCTATTATGTTAAAATTGAATACCATTTGAGTATGCTTCTACCTGCATAGTGAAGAGTGCCATCTGGATAGCAAATATGCAATTAATATCATACATTTCCCCTCCCTTTGGTCTTTGTTATGTCCTTATAAGGACATCCGCCCGGATTGGCTGCCAGCCATCGGGCGGGAAAGTTTGAATCCCTGTCAGGGGGCGATGCGACTGCCGGAGCGAATATAAGGAGAGCTCCGGCAGCGCGCAGCCAGTCTTACTACTGTTTCTATTCTTAATAAAAGTTACTCATGTAACGAGCTGGTCACGTCTTCCATTCCTGCGCCGATCTAACACTGGCGATGAAGGACTAGAGAGAAGAAACGAACCTCACGGCACCAAGCCAACAAGACCAAGACTCCGGCACCTGGAACTACAGTAGGCATTTCCAACGGCATGGCATCCGCTGAAGTCACTTTGCCAGCCCTTGCTCCTTTCCGCCCAGGGAAGGACAAGTGGAAATCCTACGTAGTGAAATTCCGGCAATACCTGAGAGGCAACAACATCAGGGATGCCGATGATGACCGAAAAAAGGGCATCTTCCTGGCCAACTGCGGCTCCGAGGTCCTCGACATGGCAATCGATCTCGTAGCACCACGAGACATCGAAGAAGTGCCATGGGCAGACCTGCTGCAAATCCTGGAAGACCACTATGCCCCAACAGGAACACCAGTGGCGAACCATTTCACCTTCCATCAGAGGGACCAGAAGGAAGGTGAGACCATCAAGGAATTCGTGGCCGCCCTACGCCAGATCGCAGCCAGCTGTGAGTTTGACCACGTGGACAATGCCATCGCTGACCGCGTGGTTTTCGGCATGAGGGACAGAGGCCTGCAGAAGAAATTCCTGAGCAGGAAGAAACTCGTGCTCAAGGATGTGGTGGAGGAAGCCACCGCATCCGAAATCTCGGAGAAAGCAGCTGCCGCAGTAAGCAGAGCAAAGGGAATTCACAAGATTCGCTCCACAGCGCAATCATCAACAGAGGATTCCACAGCTGGATCCGAGTCGGAGGGGGAGTCCACCGTACACAAAGTATCCAGACCCCCAAGGCGGGAAACCGCCCAACGGAGCTACAAGGGGGAGCGCTGCGCCAGCTGCAGAGGGGACAATGCCAGGGCGACCTGCAAGTGGAGAGATGCGACCTGCCGACGCTGCAACAGAAGGGGTCACATCGCCGAAGCTTGCAGAGCCGAGGAACCAGCCCCAGAGCCCTCCAGCCACCGTCCCCGCGAGAATCGGAAGGAGTACCAGAGATCATCCAAACGGCCCTCTGGCCCTTCCAGACGCAGAGACGACGAGTTTCCCCGGAGCGGAGCGGTCCACCAGATGACCAATGCACACACGACTTCGGACAACGCCACCAAGTTCCACGTGACCATCCATGTGGAAGGAGCACCCTGCAACATGGAGGTAGACTCGGGCTCAGTCTACTCCATCATGGATTGGCAGCAGCTGAAGCGCCTGCATCCCAGCATCACCAAGCGAGAGCTGAAGCCACTACACTCCAAGCTCATCGACTTTGGGGGAAACCCCATCGGGGTGTTGGGAAGAGCCTACATCCGAGTTACCTACAAAGAGTTCGAAGGCAAGCTCCCCATCACCGTCGTGAAGGACAGCCGACCGAACCTGCTAGGAGTGGAGTGGTTCAAGCCGCTGGGGCTTTCAATCGAAGGCATCAACCAAATTCGCAGGGACGAACTCGACAACCTCATCGAAGAGTTCAAGGAAGTCTTCGATGGTAAGCTGGGGAAATTTGTGGGGAGGCCAATCTCTTTCAATCTGGACAAGGGAATCACCCCAATTAGGCTCAAGCCCCGCCGAGTTCCGTTTGCCCTGCGGCCCAAAGTAGACGAGCAGCTGGATAAGCTGATCGCCCAGGGCGTCCTGGAACCGATCGATCATGCTTCATGGGAGACCCCCATTGTGACCCCACTGAAGCATGATGGGTCTGTGTGCATCTGCGCTGACTACCGTTGTACCATCAACAAGGCGTTGGCACAGAGCGCATACCCAGTCCCAGTGGTGCAACACCTGCTGCATTCCCTGGGATCTGGATCAATTTTCACGAAACTGGACCTGGCCCAGGCTTACCAGCAACTGCCAGTAGACGAAAAAACGGCGGAGGCTCAAACAATTGTCACGCACAGGGGGGGCATTCAAATGTAACCGCCTCCAATTTGGAGTCAGCGCTGCCCCCGGCATCTTCCAATCCATGATGGAACGCCTTCTCCAAGGCGTTCCAGGGGTGGTGCCTTACTTCGACGATGTGCTCATCTCCGGTGACTCAAGAGCTCAACTCCTGGAAAGGCTCAGGCTTGTCCTGCAGCGATTCAAGGCCAAGGGCTTGAGGGTCAGGCGGGACAAGTGCATCATAGGAGTACAGGAAGTCGAGTTCCTGGGCTACCTCATTGATAGCACAGGCATCCACCCCACCAAATCAAAAGTGGAAGCAATCCATGAAGCTCCAAGCCCAAAAAACAAAACGGAGCTTCAGGCTTTCCTTGGGTTGCTCAACTTCTACGCCATTTTCTTAAAACAGAAAGCCACAGTTGCTGAGCCGCTCCACCGCCTGCTGGGGAAATCGGCTTCCTGGAAGTGGGGCCAGGAAGAGGAAGCAGCGTTCCGGGCCATCAAAGGACTATTGACGTCCAAAAGCGTCCTCATCCAATACAGCGAGACGCTGCCCATCAAGCTGACTTGTGATGCGTCTCCATACGGGGTGGGGGCAGTCCTCAGCCATGAACTGCCCAACGGCACGGAAGCCCCAATTGCCTACTTCTCGAAGACAATGTCCGGCGCGGAGCGCAACTACAGCCAGCTGGACAAAGAAGCCCTGGCCATCGTGGCTGGAGTGAAGCGCTACCACAAATACCTCTACGGAAGACGCTTCAACATAGTCACCGACCACAAGCCACTCCTGGGACTCCTCGCAGGCGACCAACCCACCCCGACCTTCATGTCCCCACGGATGACGAGATGGGCCATCTTCCTAGCCGGCTACTCCTATAGGCTCGTGCACCAGCCAGGCACAGCCATAGGAAACGCCGACGCGCTCAGCAGATGCCCATCAAAGAATCCAGTCGAAGACCCAGCCCCCACGCTCCATCTACTCCATATAGATGACGATGCCAGCTGTCCTGTGTCATCCGCAGATGTGGCCGTCCACACCCAAAAGGACCCCACACTCCGCCAAGTGAAGTCCTGGATCCTCAGAGGGTGGCCATCGGAAAAGCCAGAGGAGAAATTCAGCCCGTTCACCAGGAAACAGAAGGAGCTGTCCACCATAAAAGGCTGTCTGCTATGGGGAGACAGGGTGCTGATCCCAAGCACTCTGCAACGGCGGACGCTAGAAACGCTGCACAAAGGGCATCCGGGCATCGTCCGCATGAAGGCCCTGGCATGGAGTTACGTCTGGTGGCCCTCCATGGACAAAGACATTGAGCAATGGGTCTCCAGATGCGACCCGTGCCAAGAAGTCCGCCCAGCGCCGCCGCAATCCGAAGTCGCGAAGTGGGAGACCCCCAGCAACCCCTGGTCGAGGATACACATCGACTTCGCGGGCCCGATGAAAGGGCGACACCTCCTCATCGTGGTAGATGCCTTCTCCAAGTGGCTCGAGGTGGTGCCCATGGCATCTACCACAACTGAAGCGACGATCCGAGCCCTGCGCCGTCTGTTCGCCACACATGGACTACCGGACGTGCTGGTCTCGGACAACGGCCCCCAGCTCACATCCCTGACCATGGAGTCCTTCCTGGCAGGACTGGGCATCCGCCACGCCCTGTCCGCCCCCTACAGGCCGGCCGGAAACGGACAAGCAGAACGCATGGTCAGACTGACCAAAGAAGCCCTCACCAAGATGGGCCCGGGAGACTGGCAAGAACGCATAGACAACTTCCTCCTCACCCAGCACATCACGCCACATGCCACCACCCACAAGAGCCCGGCCGAACTGCTGATGGGCAGAAGGTTGAGGTCACCCTTGGACCGGCTGCACCCCCAATACAGCCCGGAAGTGACCGCAACCGCCAGCCGCCCGCTTCGCGCCTTCAGCAACGGAGATTCAGTTTTCGCGCTGAATTTCAACGGCTCTCCCAAGTGGCTGAAGGGGAAGATTGCCAGCACAACCGGCCCCAAATCCTACACCGTCGAGTTGGAAGATGGACAGGTCTGTAGACGGCACATCGACCAACTCCGAAAAAGGTGGGGGGGGCACACGAAAACCAGCCGGACGAGGGAGGCCTACAACACCCCGACGAGGTAGGCCTCCAACACCCCGGCGAGGTAGGCCTAGGACACCCCGACGAGGTAGGCCTACCACACCCCTGCGAGGCAGAACAGCGCCATCCCGACGAGGTCGGCCCAGCCCACTACCAGGTACTGTCACGTCGGCAGCCCAGCGAGGTAGACCGGGGCCAACCGCACGGGGGATGGCAACACCAACCCAGCCAGGTGGGCACCCGGCACAACAGGGCCAGGGAACACCAACCCAGCCCGCAAGTAGACCGGGACATGCCCAGAGGAGGAGCAGCGCACCCAACCAATGACGGCAGCCATCACCAGCCCAGCCAGGGAGACCGCAGTTCCAGGCGAGTAGACCGGGACCCAGCCAAGACGGGCACCCCACTACCCAGGGGCGAGGGTGGCACACGACTCCTCGGCGAGGGGGACCCCCGCCCATCGCAGAAGACAACCGGGAAACAACAACCCAACCAGGAGGACCCCAGGCACCACCTGACGGTAGACCAGGGACTAGGGGGAAGGGAAAGCCGACAACAACCCGGCGAGGTAGACCTACACCACCCCGGCAGGGGAGACCTCCGCCGCCCCGCAGAGGTAGCCCCACAACAACATCCCGACCAGGTCGACCACCACCAACCAGACGGAGTAGACCAATGCCAGCCCGACCGAGGGGACCAACGCCACCCCTGCGAGGTCAGACAGCACAACGCAAGCCAGCACCACCCGCAGCCGGCGGACCGGACCCGAGAGCACCGAGCGGAACCACCGCCCAACCAGCAGCAAACCGGACCGCAACCGAACCGCAGCGCCTGGGAGGCCAGGGAGGAGCAAGCAACAAACCTACCGAGACTCAGACGCTCTTCCCGGGTTGGAACCGAGCAGCCGAGACGAGGCAATAGATCCACAGGCCAGGAGGAAGACCACCCGAACCAGCCATCCAAGGTCTGCGGTCCGGCCGGAGGCGCTGGGGGTGACCCCGCACACTCGCCAGCCGAACCGAGCCCGGTTCCGGGGAGGGAACCAGGAGACACAGGAGCCCCGTCCGTCCAGGTCGGGGGCGAAGAAGAAGTGAGACTGCGCAGGTCAGCTAGGGTGCCGAGGCGTCCTACGTACCTGCGGGACTACGTAACGTTATAAATGAACTTGAAGTTTTTTCCGGACTAAGGGGGGAGGAGTGTTATGTCCTTATAAGGACATCCGCCTGGATTGGCTGCCAGCCATCGGGCGGGAAAGTTTGAATCCCTGTCAGGGGGCGGTGCGACTGCCGGAGCGAATATAAGGAGAGCTCCGGCAGCGCGCAGCCAGTCTTACTACTGTTTCTATTCTTAATAAAAGTTACTCATGTAACGAGCTGGTCACGTCTTCCATTCCTGCGCCGATCTAACAGTCTTATTATCAGTTTTGTTCCCAGAAGGTAAATGCAAAATGAATGTAACAGGAAATGCCAATCTGGCTCTGTGTTACCTCTAAAACAGCATTGCTGGCTTCTAAATGAGAAGTGGCAAATATTGCTAATGTAAAATGAAAGTAAAAGTGAAAAGAAATGAGCCACGTAACTTTTGGAATATGGTTAATTTACTATGGTAATGCCTTGGTTTTGGCTCTGATCCCTTGCTTGAAAATCAGATCCAGACAGCCAAACTTCACCTGCCAGAGTCGATCTGCCTCATGATTCTGTCTGCAGAGCTGTTTTTGTTTACCTCTCTTGGCACAATCACAGTTGCTCCTGCTCTGTGACAGGGTGCAAAAAGGAACTTAAGTTTTAGGGGGAAATTTGGTGGCCAGCTACCTGTTTTCTACTTTTGAAAACGGTCAGTGATTAATGAGTTCAGCCTCCTGATGCTGGAAGAAAAGGAAAGATAGGATTGTGCTGTCAAAGTGGTTTTCTTGAGACTTGATTGCAGCTTTTGCCTTGTTCCTTCTTAAAGCAAAGACAGCTGTGAAAGAGTTGGAAATGACTGTGTGAGAACTGATTGCTATAAAGGACTTTTGTGCGTCACTTCAGTGTGTGACTGCAACTGACAGTATAGTATCTTGCACAGCAGCTTCTCCTTTTCAAAAATGGTTGGGAAAGTCCAGTCAAAATCATAATGTCTGCTTGTTCGAAATTATAGGGGGAAAAAAAGCAGACATAGGGGTCAACTTATTTTCCAAAGCACCAAAAGGCAACACAAGAAATAACGGATGGAAACTAATCAAGGAGGGAAGCAACCTGGAATTAAGGAGAAACAGTGAGGACAATTAACCGATGGAACAGCTTTGCTGTCAGAAGTTGTGGGTGCTCTAACACTGGAAGTTTTTAAGAAAAGACCGAACAGCCACTTGTCTGGAATGGAATAGGGTCTCCTGCTTGAGTAGGGGATTCAATAGAAGACCTCCAAAGTCCCTTTCAACTCTGTTACTGTTGCTGTTACATATTCTGTACAGGTAGTCCTTAACGTCCTTTAGTGTTTGCTTGAAGTTACAACAGCACTGAAAAAATGACTTATGACCTTTTTCCACAGTTAAGACTATTGCAGCATCTCCATGGTCATGTGATCAAAATTCGGATGCTTGGCAACTGGTTCATATTTATGATGGTTCCACTGTCCTGGGGTCATGTGATCCCCTTTTAAGACCTTCTGACAAGCCCAGTCAATGGGGAAGCTAGATTCACTTAACAACCGGGTTATTAACTTAACTGAAGTGAAGACGTAATGTGGGGCAAAACTCACCTAATAAATGTCTCACTTAGGAACATAAACTTTGGGCTCAATTATGGTTGAGGACTTACTGTACTGTAGATGTGCCTTGTATTCTTCCCTGCCCTTTCTCCCATTCTCACCTCTGATGTAAATGCAATTTTTTTCCCCGGGAAGTTGAAACTGCAAGTTTTCACACTATCAGTCAGAAACTGATTATGTTCCAATGAAGCCTGATTTAATACTGGCAATTTTACGAATAGTCTGCAGCTGCAGCATTTTTAATTTCTTGCCTCTGAACACATTTGTCGGCGAGCGCAAGAGAACATACGAAAAGGGACTGTTATCAGCATCTTAGTTTCGTGCATGAAAACAAAAGAAAAGAAACGTTCTCAGAGTGCAATTATGTTTCATATTACTTCACCTCTGGCAGCTTTCCTTCGCTTGAGAAGCGACGGCATGAGGGAATATTCCCTTCCTAGGGGTGGTGATAAATCTGAAATCAACAATTGTTACTATGATTGGTAAGTTGCTGTTTTGTTGTATGCTTTGTGTGGTATCTTGTCCAAGATTCAATCAGGCTGCAAACCAAAACATTCCAAGCAGACGGTTCTCATGGATTTTTCATAAAGAATGGGCAAAATGGGAATGGGATGGGTGGGGAAAATATTTCTTCAGGGTCTCTAAGGCTTTTGAATTTTATAATCCTTTTCTGAGTACATTTTGTTGATACGAGGATGTGGCTGAGTACCTGAATTGTTTCTCTGGGTTTGCTTTATTTTCCTTGCTTGGTATTTATCTGTCATGTGAAAGTATAATCTTAAAAGTCTGTGACTGTTAAAAGTTATATCTTCGGCTAGTGCACACACTCTCCATTTGTTGCGTAAACAGTGGAATGAATGTAGTCATTCAATAGATCGTATTTCTTTTCACGTTGATTTGACATCGTTTCACACAAAATGTTCCTGTATTCCTAGGTTTCCAGTGCAGTTCTCAAAATGAATTAACAGAGATAGTACAGATAGGTTGTGGGTGCTCCATCACTGGACTATCTAAAAAGGTTTAAATCATGGCAACTGGACCGAAGTTTATTAAAGTTTTAATAAGCTTTGGCCCAGTTGCCATGATTTAACCTTTTTAGATATTTTTTGGGCCTGGATGATTGAGTCTTCATTTACATCCATCACTAGTGGTTTTCAGGAAGAGATTTGTTTGTTTGTTTGTCTGTCTGTCTGTCTGTCTGTCTGTCTGTCTGTCTGCCTGCCTGCCTGCCTGCCTGCCTATCTATCTATCTATCTATCTATCTATCTATCTATCTATCTATCTATCTATCTATCTATCTAATCAAGCATGTATTTTATGACAGATACAAGTGTAAACCTAATTATAAACACATGAAAATAAAAGAAAACATTAGGACAGGGATGGTAGGCACGCTGGTGCGCTTATGCATGCCCCTTATGCACATCACTTGGACAAACATTTGTCCAGAATGGTATAGGGTTTCCTGCCTGACCAGAGGGTTGGATTAGAAGACCTCCAAGGTCCTTTCCAATTCTGATATTCTGTTATTCATGCAAACCCCTTTTGAAGAACATTTGGATGGTACTTTATACTTAATGTAACACTTTTTGGCACTTAGTACATGTAGTCCTCAATTTACAACTACAATGGGGACCAGAATTTCAGTAAGTTGTTGCGGTCATGAGTCGAGGCATCATTTGACCAAACTCAATTTTATGTCTGTGCTTACAACAGTTGTAAAGCAAGTTGCCACAGCTGTAAAACTAATCCCCTGTGGTCATTATGTGAGTCTATTTTTCCAAAGAGGTGATTTTTTGCCACAGAATGGCCAAAAAGTTGCAAATCACTGTCCTGTAACCATGAGACACTGCATCTGGTCATAAATGTATGTTGGTTGCCAAGGGACCTTAAATGTGATCATATTATTGGAGGGTGCTGTATGACTGATGTTGATGTATGACTGATCTTGGTTTAGGAGCAAATTCTAATATCCTGGGTTGTCTGAAGCCTGTCACCCAGGAGTGAAATGCTCCCAGTTCAGACCAGTTCGGCCGAATCGGTAGCGATGGCGGCCGGTGGTTCAGAGAACTGGTAGCAATGGCGGCACGAGGCTCTGCCCACCCGCCCAGTCATGTTTTTTACCCTCTGCACATGCGCAGAAGGGTTTGTGCATGCACAGAGGATTCGCACGTGCATGTGACACACACTTCCGAACTGGTTGGGAAGGTAAGTAGATTTCACTCCTGCTGTCTCTGCCTAGCTATGCTTGCCAGTAAGCCAGGCCTAAATGTTTCTTCTGATTGAGAATTTCTGAAGACAACTGTCTCTAGTAGCCTCTTTCGGTCTGACCTACTGGGGCAACTGCAGAAGGGATTCTAACAACCCTAAGAGAGATGGGGGAGTCGGGGCCTAGTGATAGTCCTTCTTGGTGGCTGGACCATGCTTGGGAAAAATCTTTCCTCTTGATGTATCTTGTGCCTTCAGAGGTGATTCCTAAGACAGGCACCTTTATATGGGCACAAAGGGTGATAACATTGCCTGTTAGATAGGTTAGCATTTACTTTGTTTACTACATAACTCTATTTTTGTTACTGTGGTACTGTAAACTACCATGAGTGTTTAAAGTTAATGGTACTGACCCTTTGTATAAATACAGGTAGTCTTTGACTTACAATAGTTCATTGAAGCCACAATGACACTGAAAAAGCGACACGACCGTTTCCCCCCACTTACGACCATGGCAGCATCCCCATGGTCACATGATCAAAATCCAGATGCTTGGCGACTGAGTCATATTTATGATGGTTGAGTTGTCCTGTGTTCACCTTTTGCGAACCTCTGACAAGCAAAGTCAATGGAGAAGCCAGATTCACTTAACCATGGCAGTGATTCACCTAACAACTGTGGCAACAAAGGTTGTAATATAGGGCAAAACTCACTTGACAACTGTCTTCCTTAACAACATAAATTTTAGAATAGAATAGAGTAGAGTAGAGTAGAATAACAGAGTTGGAAAGGACCTTTGAGGTCTTCTAGTCCAAACCCCTGCTCAGGCAGGAAACCTTATACCATTTCAGACAAATGGTTATCCAATCTCTTTTTATAAACTTCCAGTGCCAGAGTGTTCACAACTTCTGGAGGCAAGTTATTCCTCTGGTTAATTGTTCTAACTGTCAGGAAATTTCTCCTTGGTTCTCTGCCCCAGTTGTTCAGACTTTAGAAGGAAGTACAATCTTGAACCTAGATTCAGAGTGTTGAGAGTTATGTTGAATTTCCATCACACAGAGGTTTATCATTTTATTAGCGCAACAGCAAGCTAACAATTTAAAGCTTGTGGCCACATTAAAAACGTTGAGAGTTGAGAAGGTGAAGGAAGCCCGGTGTAGGTAGCTTCATGAGTAATTAAATTAATAGACTGGTTACTCACTTCAGCATCAGTATTGCATTACTTAATGCAATACAGCCACCCCTACATTCATTCTCCCTGTGACATGGAAACTGTCCGGAGCAACTCAGAAGCAGTAAAGCAACCATGTAATTTATAATAATCTATAATTTAAACTATCCCCCTCCCTGGATTTGCTGCTTCGAAGGTCACTGTTTTGATTTGCTTTGATGAATGATTTGATGGGAGAGTTATTGAACTGAGGTGTTGAAGCCCATTTGATCCTAAAATCTAGTTGCAGGAGTTGGGATTTTGTAGCAATCATCACTGTAAAACTGACATTGTACACTCAGGGTATAAAATAATAAATTGTACTACAAGGAAAAGGGGCAGAGAGATTTTGGGGATGTGAATTTGGACCGTTTGCAACCAAGTCATTTTGTTAATCAGTACATATTCCTCATAATTAATTTATGTTATAAAATAAATGAATTTTATTGGTAGAATGGGCTTCACTTTTTATTATAAATATGTTTTTAGTAATTAATTATTTTTATAAAGAACATTTACAAATGCAACAATGAATATTTATAATTAGATTACTATCAGTAGCAGAAACAGTAGAATTGTTATATATTCCTATTAGAAATGCCATAAGCATTGGATTGTTTTCTTTTAATGGCTTTAAAGCAATTTACAAAATATAAAATATTGTAAAAATACCATTAAATAGACAACTATAAGAAGTAATACTAATGTAATTTTTTTTGTTATTTTCTCATTCATTATTGTCATAAAATGGGCAGAGTAAAATTGTCCATTTTACCTTTTCTGTTATATTGTTCCTTTCTTCAGAGAAGCGTTTAGGCATTTTCCTTTTGCAAATCAGTTAAGAAAAGTTAATTTAATTACTGTAAGTCGAACTCAATATTTTTAAAAATACCATGTATTAATGGAAAAATTGAGTACTTTCCAGTATCAAAGTGTCACCAATTGTATACTTTGAAACACATTCTGTTGTTTTAAACAATATTTAGGAACAAAGAGCAGAGCTAGGCAAGGAAAATGAACTGAGTTAGGTGGGTTATATATGGAAATGGTCCTTAGTCAGGTAGTTTAGCTCATTTTAGTACAATCTGTTTTGAAGAGGTTGATAAAGTCACTTAAGCCTAGAGAAATAATCCAGGAGAAAAATGCTGGGTGTGTGGATAAAAAGTGCTTTAGAGAATTAGCTACAATATTATAACCCCTGACTTCATAAATTATTGGGTCAGATTTAAATTTGAAAAAGATGCCTGTTTTCATTCTGAGTGGTATGTGATTTTGACTGAGTTCATCATATTTAAGGTTATAAACTAACACAATCAGAGGAGATAAAATCTCAGTATTGGCAAGATAATTGTTATTTCTTTTCACTCAGTAGGGTCTGATTTTCTAATCACCCCCAATATATAAAGTTAAACAATATAGGTGATGTTAGTGTTGTTTTATTAAGTCAATAAGAGTGAGTACAATTGTTTGCTTTTTATCCTGTTAATAGAATGATTAACTTTGCTTTTTATCCTGTTAATGAGCATGATTTATCAATAGGTGCTCATGGATATGATTTGTTTCTGAGAAAAGATTTTGAACATCGGTCTTTTGATTTATCTCATTACTTCACTTACTTATTTCAACTTTAGCTTTCTCAAAAACAGAAACTTTCTGGGGTGATTACACAAATCAAACGCAGTTCACAATAAATACCAATCATTAATAATTACAGAAAAAAGGCAGTATGAAATATGGAATTGTTTCTAATTTGAATATTAATATCACAATGGATTATCTTTCAAAATCTAATAAGGATCCATAAAGTAAAGATGCACACAATACAAGAACTGCAGAAAAATTGAGATCCCTTGACAACTAGCAAAAGAGGACATATTTGATAACAAAAGGACTTAATCCACAGTGACAAATATAAAAATAATTTATAGAAGAACAATTAGTTTTTCTATTTGTTTATAGAGGATTTTAAAACCAGGTTTGTTTTCTTAGGAAAGAAGAAAAGAAAAATATACTATTATCACAATGCTTTGATTGCAGGGTGAATTGGGAGTAGAAGTAATTAGGAAGAAAAATATTAAATAACTTTCTTTACCCTTAATGAACTTTTACTCAAAAAGATTTCTGCGTGTATAGCATCATTAAGCTCCAACAGAAATTACAATACAGGTAATATTAACCTGTTAGTCTATCCTTTATACTTCCATTAGGTGGGTTTAGGTTTTAGATATATAGATTATAGGGGGGAAATGCTATTTACAATTTACTATTTTAGCCAACTGATGGTAATTAAAGACATCTCTACCTTTATACAAGATATAAAAGTTGTCATTTTGGTTCGAAAACCGCAGAAAACATCTTTCTCTTTATGTTTTTCTTCTCCTGGAATAAATCCATTGCCACACTATCTTAATGTAGTTTGCACACTAATGAACTCAAAATGACCCTTAGCAATCCGGGAATATTTTACTCCCAATTTAACATACAATGGTTGTCTTTCTCTCCTTTTCTAGCCTTACGAACTTTTGAAAATTTCAAGGAATTTATTTGATGTAGCGACTTCTAGAATAACTTTGTTCTCTTCTCTTTTTCCTTCCCGTGACAATCCAGTACAGCGGCGTACTGTACCATGCTTTTCTAGCCTTCTGCAGAAAGGCTCATGTGAAAATGTCTGCAAATGAGCAGTTAAGGGAGATGAACTAATTCCCTATAATCCTTCAGCGTTTGCTTTCACCCCACCCAGCTTGCATTCAGATGCAATAAGTAAGGATGGAACCGCAGAAGCCTTTCTTTCTCCCTTTTCCAGAGCTAACTCCCATGACAGTTCTTTGCAAACCAATAAACAAGCAAGAACTCCACTCAGGCTAGGGCCCATTATCTATTAACTTTTTTTTTTTAAAAGATTTCCATTCTTCATTTTGTTCAGATGCTACTTTGAGAAGTTGGGGGGGGGGGGGGGGGGGAACAGTGAGAAAATTTCCTTCCACTTGTGGCTGGGGAAAACCTGAAACTTTCTGTAGATAAGGCTCATCTGATTTTTATTTATTTCTTGCAGTGTTTTCTATTGCGTCATGCTGGTTTATATATTTTACTTTAAGCAATACGGTTAAGATCTCATGCAACAAACAGCAATTATAATTCACTTCTAGCACCAGCGTGCCTACTGTCCCTGTCCTAATACAGTATTCCTTTTTACTTACTCTTTTCATGTATTCAAATTATGTTTATACTTTTACCTGTTATCTTAAATATGCTTGACAAATACACTTATGATTATGATTATGAAAGTAGACAGGCTTGTGAACATTCTTTTTTTCTTGGTTGTTGTTTTCACATTGTGATTCTTATCCTGTTTTAAATAACATTCGAACTCATAGGCTAGTAAAATCCGGGGGATACCAGCGTGGAAAATAATCCTGATCTATCCATCATGTGAATCTGGTTGTTAAAATATTATGAAAATGAAGTGAGATGATACTAGTAACTCTACTGCTGTGGTAATAAAAACAAAACTCCTGACTCCCTAAAACATGTATGAATATTTTATTATGCTTTTGTAAACCATCCGGAGTCACTTAGGTGAGATGGATGGTGCAGAAATTTAATAAAGAAAAATAAATAAGTAAAAGTTTTAAACAACCAACATCAACAATAATAACTGTTAACTCCTTGTCGTTTTTAGCAAAGAGAAACACTTCACTATGGATTTATTTTTTCCTTGAGTGGAATGATGTGAATTGCTATTTAGGTAAAAGGAACAAATTCATTTTATAATGAAGGATTGGATACAATATATTTCTGTGAGTTAGTATATAAGAACTCTTAATTTACCCAAGCCTTTTCTTTCATTTTTTTCTTTACCATTTTAATTTTAGCAGCAAATGAAATTATTTAGCAGTAAATAAAGTTGCTTTTTATTTGCTCGTAACGAAAAGTTTTAATTATATCAAATTAAACCAGAACAGGCACCATTTTATAAAATGGTTTGAATAAGGATTCATGATATAACTTTTCCTGACAACTACTTGTTTTATCGTTGTAGCCAACTTGAACAAAATAGCTGCAGTTCCTGTAATAGTACATGGTGGCTGACTATCCATGATTAAATATGAAATTTCAGTTCATATTGAACTCCCTACTTTAATTATTGCAAGGTAATGATGCAGAAATGGTTTTGGGGGAGTTTTAAACAAGTCAATCATGGAGAGGAAAATGTATTTTTGATTCTCTCTAGAGATCCCTTTATTAAGAAGACAGAGATATACTCAGTTTAGCTCTCCCATTCCTCCCTAAGTATGTTGCTCAAAAAAGAAAAAAAAAAACAACCCACTGTTAATGCCAGTTCTAAAAGCTCACTAATATCTCACAATGTTAGGATTTTAAGAGATAAATCAGTGGAGCCAAGAGCAAATAAGACCTCAGTTTAGGACTGTTGCACGAAAGATAGGATACATGCTTTGTAAGTCTATGATTTATGCTGCCTCATGATTGTTTTTAGTAGTAAAACATATAGTTTCCTTTTGGAAGTGGTTTCTACAGAGATTAGAGATCAGGTGACAGTACAATGAACCACTCTTTTTTTTTTTTTTTTTGCAAACATTTTCTGAGGTTTGGTTTCTTCTAGCCATTGCATAGAAATACAACATTTCTACAAGCAGTGGGGCTCCTGTTACCGTTTTAGCAAAACAATCATTATCAGATAGCAGTAGCATTTAGACTTATAGGCCACTTCACAGTGCTTTACAGCCCTCTCGAAGTGGTTTACAGAGTCAGCATATTGCACCCAACAATCTGTGTCCTATTTTACCCACTTTGGAAGGATGGAAGGCTTAGTCAACCTTGATATTTCACAAACAAATACATATTCAAGGAATAAGGTTACTGAATACAGATACACAAATTCATACTAAGTATGAGGGTAGTGAAGTGAAGGATAACAGCTAAAGCTCTCCAACTAAATACTAAACAAGGCATTTACTTCAAGTTAACAATTTTCAGTCAATGGGTCTAAATGTAAATATGTCTAAAGGATTATTTATTTATTAAAAAAAATTATATGGCTGCCAAACTCAAACCAACTCTGAGCAGCTTGCAACATTAAAAGTCCACAACATAAAAATCTGTAAAACCCCACTCCAACCCAACTCCCACAATTTTTATCTGCTGCTTTGACAGTATTTACATCTCTTGATGCCTAACATTCTCAGAAGGAAATTAAGAACGTTTCCAATTGGGACATCAGCTAATACACATCAGTTTTCCTAGTGAAAAGTATTATTTCCAAGCTTAAAATAGAAATTACATCAGTAATTTTCTGTCCCTCTAAATTTCTAAGGGTCCTCATTTTGCCAAGAAAGAAAATGACTCATAAACTACTTTGCACAAACAGTGAAAACATACAGTAATATATTATAAATATGTACATCTACTGCATAAAGGGTTTACTGGCCATACAGTGCTACATTCAGGGTTCCCCCCCCCCCGCTATGTATTCAGCATCAATTTCTCCTTGCAACTTGAACAAATGGATTTGTGCTTAAATATTAACAGTGCAGACACATGTATGTTGGTTTAGAAATGCTGTATATTTAGCAGACTTTACTTTAGCAATTATTGAGCCTAAATCTGCAATCCTACAGATGTATTTCCTTGGGAGAAAGCTCTATTAGGTCCAGCAAAGCCAACTTCTGAGAAAGGATTCATAAACGGGGGCGTTAAAACATGTCTGAAACTTATACACGAAGGCAATTTGAGGGTGAGGTTATTCTTACAAATATCAAATTATATATGGGATGCCCTTAATATGTTCTGCAGAAAGCTGAAACACATAGTACATGTACTTAGAGATGTCCTAGGTTGAATGTATGAACATATTATCCAGCAGTTCAAAAATATTATTTTTTTTTTCTGCAACTGCTCAAGGGAGTATCTTATTTAAACAGTTCCATCCTGTTGGCGGCTTCACCGACTGGCTATGGCTGTGCTGTCCTTAGATGTTTTAATTTTAAAGTGATGCCTGGTCACAACCATGAGATTCCCTTTCACATGTTGAGACTACACTCGACTAGACTGAGCATATTCAAGACATGACGATGTTGGCATTGGGATCAAGATACAGAAATAGATGTCAGACAAAAAAAACGCCCCACATTTGTTTTATTAAAACAAAGGCACCCAATTATATCCAATTTGTCTTTAGCGAAATCCTCATCAGTATTCACTTTAAAAACAGTGCAAACACACACCTACACATA
Organism: Arizona elegans; assembly: GCA_022577455.1. Classification (NCBI taxonomy): domain Eukaryota; kingdom Metazoa; phylum Chordata; class Lepidosauria; order Squamata; family Colubridae; genus Arizona; species Arizona elegans. The sequence goes on from JAKOOJ010000001.1 coordinate 192,987,804, forward strand.
CCTACACACACACCACTGTGGCAATGCAAGGAAAATTAATAGGCCAGTCTTCTGCACTGAGATTCTGCTGTTGATGCAAGGTGGGTCTCAAAGTTCTTCCCAATTCTAGAGATAGATCTCAAACAGGTGCTGTTATTCTGAAAGAGTTACCTTCTCCACGTTATTTTTCAAGAATCTGTTTGGCTTGTCCTATCTAATTTATACAGGGACGTGGTGGCTCAGTGGCTAAAACACTAAGCTTGTCAATCGAAAGGTCGGCAGTTCAGCGGTTCGAATCCCTAGTGTAACAGGGTGAGCTCCCGTTACTTGTCCCAGCTCCTGCCAACGTAGCAATTCGAAAGCACGTAAAAAAATGCAAGTATAAAAATAGGGACCACCTTTGATGGGAACATAACAATGTTCCGTGTGCCTTTGGCATTTAGTCATGCCAGCCACATGACCATGGAGACGTTTTTGGACAGCACTGGCTCTTCAGCTTTGAAACGGAGATGAGCACCGCCCCCTAGAGTCAGGAACAACTAGCATGTATGTGCGAGGGGAACCTTTACCTTTACCTTTATCTAATTCATGAAGTAGAAAATGAGATTGATGAGCAGGGGAGAGAAATGCTGAACTCTTGATGTTTTAACTCTTAGTAGTTGTGGGTCCTCAATTGTTGTCAAAAGTGTTTCGTGTTGGTGAGTGGTTCAGTTTCTTACCTCATGGTCTCACTGACCACCTCCCAAACTAAGATAATGCAGAAGAAGAAATATGTGACAAGCTGAATGTGAGAAAGCACAGGCAAATGAATCACTTATTAATATTCTGACATGCTTGTGTTGTTACTGAAAGCAAACAAAATTCAATCAAAGATGTAAGGAAGCCGTGGAGTGCAAGTGGAAAGAAATTATGACATCCTTCCTTCCTTCCTTTGCGTTGGGAGGGATATCTTAGCCAATTCCTGATTGAATCTGCACTCTGCTGATACTTTCTGCAGCCCCATTAAAGATAGAATAATAAAAATAGGCAGATGCAACAAATATAACAAGGAGTTGAATAAGTGTTCGATTAACAGCAGCTGAAATGTTCCTTACAAGTAACAAACAGTAGGCAGTGATTTTAAATCCTATTTGGGAAAAAAATCCAAGGATAATTCTATGGTGGGATTGTCAAAGGTGTTTTTCCTGTAAAAAGCAACATAGTGACTCAGGGATTTAGGGCAGTTTATTAACGGTGGCAATGAGTGAACCACCGGGAGACTTGGAAGAATAGTTTAAAGCAGCAGCCCCCAACCTTTGGGGCATTAGGGACTGGTTCTGTGGAGAGAGATTTTTCCATGGACCGGAGGGGGCATGATTTCACATGCTGCCTGCATCCTGCAGATGGGGCTTCGCTTCTTTGCATGGCCCGATTTTGAATGAAAGCCACCAAGGCTGTGTCCAAAGATGACTCAAAGAATGGGTGGTCTTCAGGACCTCTTTTATCCCCCAAAGCAGGGGTGAAATCCAGCTGGTTCTGACAAGTTCTGGAGAACCGGGAGCGGAAATTTTGAGTAGTTTGGAGAACCAGCAAATACCACCTCTGGCTGGCCCCAGAGTGGGGTGGGAATGGACATTTTGCAATATCCTCCCCCCCTGGAGTGGGGTGGGAATGGAGATTTTGCAGTATCCGTCCCCTGCCATGTCCACCAAGCCACACCCACCAAGCCATGCCCACAGAACTGGTAGTAAAAAAAATTGAATTTCACCACTGCCCTAAAGTCCTTGCTTTGTTGGAGAACTTGGGGAGAGGCTTCCCATGTGGTCAGGCCCAACTTCTTCTGTCCTTTGTTCACTTAATGACTTGGTTTGTTCCTTGCTTCTATTTACATGCCTGCTTTATCTTTGGGTATGGCATTTTAGGCCTAATTCTCACAAAACAACCACATGCCACATCATTCATCCATTGATCACTTTCTTCGTGTGCCTTGTATTAATCGAAGGAACATGATATACTGCCACTATTTGGTCCCTGGTTTTACACACATATTAGGTGGCATACTTGTTGACGTGCACACCAACCCCACTGAAGTTACCCTTGAATATCAATGAAATACTGCATTGTTCGCTGGAACGGTTGTTGAAAGAGTCTTTTGAAGAGGTGGACAGCTGGAGTGAGGACTTGCACTCCAAAATGGAAATATGCATCAGAAATTGGAACACCTTAGTACTACGGCATTGCTTCCAAAGAGGAAAAAGACTGACAAAACAAATGTACTCTCTATTTAAAATCAGTTTAAGAGTAGTTAATACAGTACATTATAAAGCTCTGTGACTGAGATTTCAAGGCTCTGGTTTCAGCAAAGTTGCTTCCTTGCTTCTCACTTGGGGACTACTTCTGCAACTGCCATCCAATTTTCATCGTTCATATCTTCTGATCTTGCACCGACTGCCATCTCCTCTTTCAGATGGTTTCCACCTTCTCTTTCTAAGAATTCAGATACACATAACGAGAGAGGCTTTGGCTCTGGAACCTTCCCACTTTTATGTTTTTTCCCCTTTTTTCCTATTATTTTCTGATGAGACAACTCTGAAACATGTCATAAGTAGCAAGGAAAACCGTTAACACTTATTTATTTATTTGTTTGTTTGTTTATTTAGTCTTTATGTCTTAATTTGATTTATAGGACTGCCCATCCCAGGGAGGACAGACAACTTTTATGTAGGCTTTCTCCTCCAAGACTCAAATCCGCTACTATGCGTGCAGTGGCAAAATTCTGTGTCACAACAATGTCCACAAGAAAAAAATTAGTTAGAGAATTATAGATGTCAACTGGTGCCAATTTTTTGGAGATATCTATAACAATTATTGGAAAAATACATTTACTCGCATACTTATGTAAACTAGGGAGTGACCCTAACAGTTTGAGATCATGTATTTTCATAACAGGGATGCTATTATTCACGATTAATGTCAGTATTATTTTTAATTTATGGTATGTCTATTGCTGGTCGATGACCGTAATACAGTTTTTTATTTATTATAGGACTGCCCATCTGTATGATTTACTGAGCAATAAAATAAGTGAAAGCATTTACATCTACAAATATAGCTATATTCTATGTTTATAGTCTTTGCCTGAAAAGAACTTCCTGAGCATAAAGTGCAAGCTTGCATTCATAATTATTGTCCCATTTCATAATCAATCGCCTAGTTTATGCATGGCGCAGTCACTTAGAATCTCAGAAGATGTTGGGAAATGCCAAAGCTGAATCCTTGCTCAGGTATAGAACTCAATGGGGAGTTTGAGCTCAATTGCTCATGCTATCAGCTTAATCTACCTCAGAGTTTCTGCATGGATTCTTTCCTAAACGGGAGGGGGTAACCAAATATTCTGCATGGTGAAAATAATGTAGTAAGATAGACAAATTGACAGCTTTCTTGGAGGCTGCTGTAATGGTAAAAGTAATTTCTCCATGTGCTCTGTGAGCAAGTTCCCTTGCCACAGATATTTTTCCTACATCTCTTTTGCCATCCAGCTGGTAATTTGTGTGCTAGCAGTGTCTGCCAGGAACCCAAATTTGGCCACAGGTCTCCAGTTACTGAATTCTAAGTAGCATTAAATACGTTTCTAGTACCCCTTAGTTTCAACATTTTTCTGGAAGAATGACTGGATTAGCAAATTCATATGAATAAAACACCATAGGTTGCTTTCCTTTCAACAGTTCTGTAAAGTGAAACTGAGCAGATCTGGAAGAATATGGAACATGCACAAGTACATCAAAGTTGAAAAGACACAGTACAGCATTTTTATAAGACCCTACCCTGCTCACAAGGGTTTACATATGTGGAGTAGCATTTCTGCGAAGATGGTCAAATAGACTTTCATGAACTGAACAAAACACAAAGGACAGTTACTGTCTGTTGATTTAACCTGGCTTCCAGTGGCCCAAATCCAGATATGATGTCCTCTTATTATGTGCAGCCCATTGCAGAGGGAGTTTTGAACTTTATTGAAAAAAAGAAGCTACTTTGCCACATAGTAAACTTCCCTCCTTTCCCTCAAATTCCACCAGAAGTACAAAACCTGGCAAATACAAAATGTGCTAATTTTTTAAAAAAATTGTTGATATTATTAAACAGAGATTGGTGTTGTTGTAGCAGCACAAATCATCAGGTTACAATTCTTGCGAAGTGATAGAATGTGAGTCAAGAGAACTCAATGTAAACCTGATAGGTTGCCAAAGAACCTGGAAGAAAGGAATAGGAAAACGCAAACAAAAATCATAAACCTGTACTTTTAAAATTAGCATGAATCATTAATGGCTCTCTGAATATCTTAAGCAGCCTTTTGTAACAAGTTTTGAAGGGAATATGTGTAATGGATAGAGAAAACTTAGAAAGAGCAATAATTAAGAAGAGCTTCCTTAGATTCTAGACGCATCATTGCTAAATTTTTGCTGGAGACATCCTTCTCAGAAGTGGTATTCAGCAGGTTCTGACCAGTTCTGGAGAACCGGTAAATACCACCTCTGACTGGCCCTGCCCCCATCTATTCTCTGCCTCCCGAGTCCCAGCTGATCGGGAGGAAATGGGGATTTTGCAATAACCTTCCCCTGGAGTGGGGTGGGAATGGAGATTTTACAGTATCCTTCCCCTGCCACATCCACCAAGCCACGCCCACCAAGCCACAGCCACAGAACCAGTAGTAAAAAAATTTGAATCCCACCACTGATCCTTCTCCATGGTGGTCCTAGCTGACCAAAGGGATCTCATTGGTAGTTGTACATTGCGACACACTTCATACTAAGAGATTACTTGAACCTCTTCTTTATTGACCTTTTTCCATGTGGTGAAAACTCCCTTAGAGATCACGCAACACCTTATTGTAGCTCCTGTTTCTATGTTTACTGTGTTTCTTTGGAATATTGCGTCTTGCTCAGGTCGATTGATATGAAAGTGCATGAAAAGTGATATGTATATATATATATATATATATATATATATATATATATATATATATATATATATATATATATATATATATATATATATATATATATATATATTTACACCCAGGTGATACTTAAGTTGAATTTTCCATCAGATGTATATAGCAGAATAAAGCATGGGTTGCTGCTAACCAATTTTTGAACCCTTGTCTTTGCAATGGAGCCTCTGTCTAAGTGCTGCTGGGACAGGAGGAAGCCAATTGCAAGGGATCTAGCAGGAAGGTGATGTTTTTATTGGGAATGCAGTGCAACCTGCTATATAGACATTCTTATTTACACAGAGGAGGAACTTGAGCGAGGTTAGTGATCTGCAGGGCTCTGTGTGATCTGCAGAAGTGCATCCTCCTCCCATGCAAGCATGGGACTGTGTTTCCATGACAACATTTAATTTGGTTGGCTAGGAGGACACCAACCAAAGTTTCTTCCTTTTTCTTTTGTCGTAAGCTCGTGAAAGTATTCAACAAGGATGCTAATCCAATTTGTAACCTTGCTGCTACTACCTTCTTCTGAGAATCCTTGTGTCTGTATATTAATGCTTGTTAAAGAGGAGCAAAATGGATATACTGGAAAGGAGACAGGTCTAGGGAGACAAGGATTTCTTATCTTCTCTGCTAATCGTCTCTTTACTGAACCTGCCCTACCTCAACATCCATGCTTCCCTTTCCAGCAGCCCCCAACACCCATAGTAAAAGACTTCATGTTGTGTTCCTGGCTTTGTTTTGGAGGGACAACAAAAGGAACAGGGCAGCAGCATGTTGTGAAAACAAACGGATAGAACCTTGTTAATGGTGTGAGGGGAAAAAACCCTCAAAGTTTGCAGACTTACAATAGCAAAGTACTTTGTATTTTATAATCCTACTGTGTGTTTAGAAGTCATAAACTTCCAAAGCTATCCATAAAATGGCTGGTTCTGTATCTCACGTCAAAGAAGGCGATTTCTAAGAACGAAAGGATTGCCTCTGATTAATGTTAAATGCGATGCATTTTGGGAAATCTCAAATTATTTCTCTATATTGGGAAAGGGCAACTCTATGTTATATCCTTCAATAAATTATTGTCCCCTTGGGTTTACGTTGTTTCCCTAGGCCAAGTAGCAATTAATCAGATTTGTACGGCCTCACACAGCTTCTTTTGTGAGTTTTCCAGCTGGTTCTGTATGGTTTTTGGTTCAGTCTCCCCTCCCTACCAATAAATACCAAATAGCTGTGTTTGGAATCTTTCCAAGGACCATTGACTTTGGGTTCTTGGAGTTCATGGACTTAGAGAATTTCAAAGCATACTAGTGGACCATCTCATTCTAAGGCAGGATATCCAACACCTAGTACCATTTTCCCCTGAGAACAAATGGTTCCATTAAACCAGAAATCCAAGGAACAGAGCATCAAGAGCCTGAAGAATAGAATAGAATAGAATAGAATAGAATAGAATAGAATAGAATAGAATAGAATAGAATAGAATAGAATAGAATAGAATAGAATAACAGAGTTGGTAGGGACCTTGGAAGTCTTCTAGTCCAACCCCTTGCTCAGGCAAGAAACCCTATACCATTTCAGACAAATGGTTGTCCAATCTCTTCTTAAAAACGTCCAGTGTTGGAACATTCACAACTTCTGGAGGCAAGTTGTTCCACTGATTAATTGTTCTAATTGTCAGGAAATTTATCCTTAGTTCTAAGTTGCTTCTCTCCTTGATTAGTTTCCATCTATTGCTTCTTGTCCTACCCTCAGGTGCTTTGGAGAATAGCTTCACTCCCTCTTCTTTGTGGCACCCCCTGAGAAACAAATAGAAAAGCATATCATCTATTAACTTCCCCCCTTAATCATGTTTCTGGTGCTCCACTGAATCCTTCTCTCTCTCTCTCTCTCTCTCTCTCTCTCTCTCTCTCTCTCTCTCTCTCTCTCTCTCTGTGTGTGTGTGTGTGTGAGTGAACTGGTCACATTATGAGGAACATAGATTGTAGAATTTCTAGTAATTCTAGGTAAAATTATACCTTTAGTTTTTGAAGCTATATCACAATTAGTGGTGTTTTAAATTTTCTGTAAAAGGTACTTTGTTCATTCTTATCATTGCATTTATGGATGAACATGCCTAATAATACTTCCTGCTCAGATTATCCCAAGAACAACAACCCTATGAGGTAGGTTGGATTGTGAGAGACTGGTCCAAAGTCACCCAGCTGGCTTTCATGCCTAAGGCAAAGCTAGAAGTCACTGTTTCTTGGTTTCTAGGCCAGTGCTTTACCCCAAACGGGTCATATGCTTGCATTCTATTTTCTGCCCATAAGAAGCTGACTTAGGACCTAAGAGAGTCCCCTCTTTTTTCTTGAATCATCTCATGCTAGCTCAAGTCTTGTCTTCCTTCTAAGTGAACTTTTGCATAAGCTCCTGGCCTCTCTTCTCTGTCCTTACCTTTCCCCTCCCCCACCCCATGTTCTCCAGTCTTCTGTTTTGTCTTGCTGATATTATATCCCCCTTACAAAACTTTACAGCGTGTTTTTGATAACTTGATTGTGGTTATTTGATTAATATTCAGTAATATTCTTGTTTGGGATAAATCTGTTCAGGGGTCCTTGATGATCTCTGAGCTTGCTTGTTTTGTTGCAGATGTTTCACTACCCTAACTAGGTAACATCATCAGTGCTAGTAAGGCATGGTGTTTGCCATCAGTTTATATTCTAGTGTCTCTGCCTGTCTGTGTGAGTGGGGGCAGTCTTAGAGATTTTTTAGTTGGGTTGGATTCTTTGGCAGTTTCTTGATTGGGGTATTGTTTACTTGATTGTTGATCTGAAGTTAACCTTGGAGTTACTCTATGCTAATCTGGTTGCTGATTACTGATGGAGAAATGCTGGAGTCTTTTTTGTTTTCTTTTGGGCTAGTTGATAGCCTCTTTTGCAAAATCTATTCATCTTTCTTTCTTTCTTTCTCTTTCTTTCTTTCTTTCTTTCTTTCTTTCTTTCTCTATTCAGTTTTCCTTCAAAAACCCTTTGGCAAGTTCTGGACTAGCTGTACTAGACTAGTGACATGAATCAGTGGTGGGATTTAAAATTTTTTACTACTCGTTCTGTGGGAGTGGCTTGGTGGGCATGGCATGGTTTGGTGGGTGTGGCAGGGGAAGGATATTGTAAAATCTCCATTCCCTCCCCACTCCAGGGAAAAGATACTGTAAAATCTCCATTCCCTCCCCACTTCAGGGGAAGGATACTGTAAAATCCCCATTTCCTCCTGATCAGCTGGGACTCGGGAGGCAGAGAATAGATGTGGGAGGGGCCAGTCAGAGGTGGTATTTACTGCTTCTCCGAACTACTTAAAATTTCCGCTACCGGTTCCCCAGAACTGGTCAGAACCTCCTGAATACCACCTCTGACATGAATAGTGAGAAAGGTTGAACAACACTAAAATTTGGAACTTTTTTCTAAATGTCTACCTCCCACTCCACACCCCTGCTTTCATATCTATGCTGGAAGAAAAGTTTCATACTAGTAAGGTTTGTGCCAGGAAGCCCAAAGGAAAACAGTTCCCTTAGCTTCAGGCTACATTCTCCAGTCATCTGATCTCCCAGAGTGTTTACTTCCCAAATGAGAAGTTAGATTTCTTTTGGTCTGAAGGAGAATCAGGTATTTGCCTTGAACAAGCGATGTGGTTCTCATGTGATTCTCGGTTTTGTTCACACAAACCAAATCCACTAAGCAGCCTTTAACAATAAAAGTCAGTACTTTAAACTTGTTTATTATTTTAGAAAAATAGTATAAAACTTAATTTAATACATTACAACCATCCAGCAACAAAAACCCTTCAGATGCCATCTTAAATAAACAACTTTGGTCATGCATTTAGTAACATGGAACTTGGTAGGTCTGGCCAAAGGAGGAATTCCAAGAGCAGGTACAAGCCATGAAAAGGGTTGGGTTGTTCCAAGCAACTCTTGGAGGAAACCCATAATGGGAATAATTCAGTGATCTAAACATGTGTATAATGTAGACTCCTGGGAAACTATATTTGGCATATCATTTGCATATACACTTGCCAACCAATTGCATGTGAATCCAGTGCCAATACCTCTTTTACACTTTTCATCTGGCATTTGGGGATGGGAAGCAGAATCAAGAGGGAGTTAGACAAAACGTCTAGGAATAAGTCATTCTTTTGAAGTGGTTGGTTCTATTATGGAATGCCCATATTATTAGGAGAGCTGGAGACCATGTCAGTTCTGCTTTTTCTTCTGCTTCTCTCCCTCTTTGACTGCCACCCTGAAAAGAGTGGGGAATCAGATCTTTTGAGAGCCAGATCAGGGATGAAATCCAGCAGGTTCTGACAGGTTCTGGAGAACGGTAGCGGAAATTTTGAGCAGTTCGGAGAACTGGCAGCGGAAATTTTGAGTAGTTTGGAGAACCGGCAAATACCACCTCTGGCCCCAGAGTGGGGTGGGAATGGGGATTTTGCAGTATCCTTCCCCTGCCACGCCCACCAAACCATCCCCACCAAGCCACACCACACCCACCAAGCCACACCCACAGAACCCGTAGTAAAAAAATTGGATTTCACCACTGGGCCAGATCTTGAAGCACTTTCTCCTCCATGTATTCCCCACCCTATGGTTTGCCTTAGACATGGGGAGCCATTTATATATCTGCTCAGCAATCTACCGCTAAAAATGGTTAGCCAGAAGTCATATTGATACATGTCGGTGGTCTACCATTAGATTTCTGATATAGGTCACAAATGCCTCATGCATCTTCAATGCTGTGGTGCTAAAGCTATGAGCATTTTAAACTGGGAGAGAGGCCTGTACTGGCTGCACATCTGTGAGAGCATGCAGTCAATACAGCTGCTTTGCCTGTGTGCAACCTACCCTGGGAAAAGATCTGTGCCGCCTACACCTGAGGGAAAGGGTGAGAAGAGCCACTTTTCTTCCTGTGTGTATGTATGCCTTCAAATCATTCTTGACTCCTGGTGTTTTCTTGGCAAGATTTACCATTGCCTTCTTCCTACAGTTGAGAGGAAATGACAGGTACAAAATATGATGGGTGACCTTGGGCCAAAATTGGGTCTAGAACTCACAGTCCCCTAGTTTTTAGCCTGGTGCCTTAACCACTAGACCAAAGGGGCTTTCACCATTTATTCTAGTATCCCTTATTTGTTGCACTGTCTATTTATTTATTTATTTAAAGCAAATTTAAAGGCAGCCAACGTTCAGGCAGATGCTAATCAAATATTAAAAAACATAAAGTTAAAATCACTTTAACATTTTTGAAAAACAATCAGTTAAAACATAAAACGTTGAAAACAACAAAAAAAAAAACTAGTGCCAATCCATGCTAACATATCATCATCTAATCTCCCAACACATGGGGGAAAGCGTCTGTCTTGATAAATAGTGCACAATCCTGTGGATTATTTTTTAATGTCACTAATCCTGACAATAAACCAATTCAAATATTATTCACCTCAGGTAAAAATGCTTTTGTTAAAGAGAATTTGTATAAAATGTTTTATAGACGGCATATGTCACCGGAAAGATTAGCAAAAATATTTAAAGATAGATCAACTAAATGTTGGAAATGTCACCTGACACCGGGATTGTATTATCATATGTGGTGTACATGTGGAGAAGTAAGAAACTATTGGGCAAGAATTCAGACATGGTTAGAGAAAACGACTGAGTAACGTATTGATTTAAAACCGGAGCTATTTCTGTTGGATATCTTATCTGAGAAATATAGTAAAGAAAATGCATATTTGATTATTCATGTAATAAAAGCAGTGAGAATTGTATTTGCACAAAATTGGAAAGTGGAAAAAATCCCTACAGAGGGAGAGGTAATTAAGAAAATATTAGAATGTGCAGAAATGAATAGATTAACATTGGCAATTAAAAGGAAGGAAGAATCGGAGTATTATAACATATGGGGGCAATTTTATCATTGGATAGAAAATGAATATGGACAAAAAGTGGTATAAAATTAAATAAATCCGGAAGAAAAAATGTTTTTAACAGGAGATATATTAAATTGAAATGTAAAAGCAAAGAAATAAATATATTAAGAAAATGATGGTAAGTGTTAAATATGATAACACAAAAATTTGTACCCAGATGACACAGTGATTAATTAATGATGTAATGTTTGTTTGAAAAGAAAAAATAAAAAACATTTTATAAAAAAAAGAGATAAAAATGTTTATGCCTTGGTTTGGGAATAGCTTTGCAAGTCAGCCCAATTACATGGGAATTTCTCTACATCAGCTCTTACTCCCACCAAGATGTTGCTGTGGAACCAGGAACATAGAGATTTTCCACAGGAATGGATGGATTGGAGATCTTGCCCAATATAAACATGGTCTGTACTGGGGGAATTACTATTGGGAACAGGGTGAGTAGCATTTTAATTAACTCACAGTTTGTGTCTACAACAGCATTTCCTCTCCCCCTCCCTCCTCCTAAAGATTGAATTTGATATTTCAGGAGTAAAATCTGAGGGGTCAAAAGGGAAGAATTAATACAGGGTGAAGAGTGAAAGAGGTATAGCCGTATTTTTTTAGCATATGGCATTCATAGCCAGGGAAGTCTACACTGTTTTTTTTACCGTAGAGTAGTTCTGGCAGCCTGCTAGCCTCATTTTATTTATGCAGGCTCGCTATCCATGCTACACCACAGGGGTGAATTAGCTTTGCATCAGATGGCTATTAGATGCCATCTGCCACGTTACCCAAGTTTTCTTCTGCCGACCTCGCTTCGCATCAGGACAGGTCCACACTGCCTCTTGCTTCCACACGGATTGCTGCTAGATTTTCCTGTGGAACTGGTACCTATTTATCTACTTGCATTTTTACATGCTTTCGAACTGCTGGGTGGGCAGGAGCTAGGGGTAGATGACAGGAGCTCACTCCATCACACAATACCATGGGCTCAAACTTCCAAAGCAAAAACCACCACCGTGTCTTTAAGTTGCTGTGCCATCACGCCCTCTAGGGATGGCCACAATGGAACTTAAAAAGAACTCCGGGCAGACTCTGTTCAGCCACAGGAGTCTATTACCTTTTCAGACCACACCTCCATTTTTTAAAATTTTGTGCTAGGGTTGATAGTGAAGGCATGTAAGCCTGTTGTGGAACTATACTATTACTCAGAATAATATTTTGAACTGTAACTTACATTATTCCTCTATAAACAGCGGTTTTCATTGGTAAAATGTTCTTAAAAGTCACATACAGAATTGGATATTTTTCACTGAGACCAAAATCTTGGCCTATGGAAGCTGGGTTCAGCTTTGACGCCACAGGCCTTCTCAGTTTTTAGCTACACTTGTCACTTCTAATTAAAATCCGAAGTAGCACAATAACGTGAGAGAAGAGTTCATGACTCAAACAGTTGAATTCCAAACTTTCTTCTCTCCAGAAATTTACTTGGAACTGACCAGAAAATTAAAAAAAAAAAAAAGTTACACTGATTGCCACTTTGTTTTTACAAGTCATATCGATTCATATTCTGGAAACAAGGAATGGAATCGGCAACTGGAATTCTATTTCAGTTCTTTCCCTTGGTTTAAAGAACAGCTTTCCATGGAATCAGTTTGGTCCTTCAAGTCTTGGATGATCGAATCACTGATGCTGTGATTCCTTCAATAATGTCAGTTGCTCATTTCAGTTAACATCTTAAGTGTTTTCACTTGCCTATTTCTTCTGTGGTCTCTCTAGGTTTCTAATGTCAATTCACATGCACACACAGTGTGTTTTGCTTGGCTCTATGAAAAGGATTTGTTGTGAGAGGGCTACAGTCCAAATATGTCATGGGCTATAGATAGCCTCTAGCTTTTTGCTGCCATACATGAAGATAACTTGAATATAGCCTTTCCAAACTTCAGTTGCAAGACTAATGAATCCATGTATCTTAATTGTGGTCTTCCAGATATATTGACATGAAATCCCCCAAATTCACAACCACCACAATACTCACAGGGCCAACATATTGTGGACATATTAGAGAAGGTTGGTGCTTTTATTTTGGCTCTGTACTTAACTGTACTGTGTTCTTTTGCAGGTAGATAACTCATTAGACATTTTTTTGGTCTGCAGAAAATTATATAATAAAAAAGCTTCCTCTTCTCTGTTTCCGTTTCCAGCAATTCTACAGCATTATAATAGAGTAACACAGTTGGAAGGGACCTTGGAGGTCTTACAAACCAATCCCTGCTCAAGCAGGACACCCTATGCCATTTCAGACAAGTGGCTGTCCAGTGTCTTGTTAAAGACATCCGTTGATGAAGAACCCATAACTTCTGAAGGCCAGCTAGTTAGTTGTCCTCACTGTTAGGAAATTTCTCCTTAATTCCAAGGTTGCTTCTCTCATTGATTAGTTTCCATCCATTTTTTCTTGTCCTACCCTCAGCTGCTTTGGAGTATAGGTTGACCCTCTGTTAAGGATATAGTTGTGAGGTAATCAGGACTGGTTATGAAGCAGAACGTAGAGTTTTGCGTACGGAAATGGTGCTGAGAGTAATTGTGAATAAACTGCACACAAACTGGGTTTTAAAGTATTTTACTTATAGAGCAAAGCAAATCATAGTCTTTTACCAATCCAAGTCTTAGCCATGCATAATCAATCTAGAGATACAAAACTTCTTACCAGTTCGTAGAACAATACATGAATCATTCAGGAACAATATTAAAACAGTTCATAAAATAATAAATAATTATTTATTATTTATATAATTATAAGTAATAAATAAACCATGATCAAATTGACCATGTAAAGAGATCAAAGATATCTACAACATAGCAGCAGGTAACAATATGGTGTAATGTCCACACTGACCACAAGCTTAAGCTCTCCTTAAATACAGTTGCTACAGAGCTCATCCAATCAGGATGCAGAATGACTCAGCAATACTCTTAAAGCTATATTATGCATATTCATACTATAAACATATAATGTTGGCATATATATTACCTGGCCAACTAGTTAGGCAATGACCATTTCCTAACACCCCCTCCCCCACATTCTTTGTTGCAGCCCCTCAAAAATTGGAACACTGCTGTATTTTGGTTCTGGCCCATAAATGTGCTTACCATAGTTTAAAACCATTTTTATTTAAAAGAATACCCATTTCTTCTGACAAAAATAAAACTCAGGCAGCCCCATCAGTTTCTCTCATCATCCATAATGAGCATGGAAGGTTTTTTTCTCCTCTCCTTCCTCACTGAACGATGGACACTAAGCAGCTCTATCAGCAGCTCCATAAAACAGCCCCATCCTTTCCCCAATTCTCCAGCAGGAATCTTTCATTTGTATGCTCTGAAGACCCAACTCTCAGATCATCTGTGAGAAATTGATGCTGCAAGTTCAGAAATAGGGAGGGATCTGCATATTAATTCATAGTTTATCCTCTTGGAGCAATTGTGCTGTCTGTGAGAGCAGATACTACAAACTTTGGAACAACTGAAACAGGAATCTCTATTTTAAAAAAAAGCATTTAAAATATACTGGGTTTTTAAAAATTGTAATTGCTCCCACATAGGTAATGAGCTAAAATGCCATCACCGCTAAATGGCCTGTTAACACTTCAGAGCGATCAAGCTGGATGGGAATTTTTACCAAGAAAGTCTGTAAACTTTGCATTATTTCCTCTGGGAACCATCTATTGCTATTCTCTTTTCTACACTGCTTTTTCTGGGCTCCCTTAACTGCTCTAATGATAAAAGCATGTTCAACCGTTTCTAGCTTGTTTCAACTTATTGCCATGGTCACATGAGTCCACAGATTGGCTGGGTTTGATGGTAATCATTTTTTGGGGGGTTTGCTTTGCTGGTCTGCTTGATGCTTTTATTTGATTTTTCTTTAGATGTAAATTTTAGAACTGTCTTTTGACCGTCTTCCCATCGATATTGATGGCCTCTTTCAAAGATATTTCAGTGACAGTTGCTCAGATTTATAACTGCATTTCTTTTTCAATTCTGCACTGGTAGCCCATGGACAGTGGCTTCTTGAAACACTGTGAAGGCCAGAAATACTACTAGCAAAGAAGGGGTAAAACGTTCACATTTGTCAGGCATCTTTGAAAAAGAATAGCACTAGTTACTTCTTAATTGCTTTGAGGATGTTAATATAGAACTGTGGGATTCCAATTTTTGTCTGGGTCAGTTTTCTTTCTCGGCTGCCATTACTTCATGCAGCTGAAGCCCTGCTGAAACTTGGCTGGAAGACTTCTACCTCCCTGCTTTAAAAATCTTCATACGGAAGAGAAAACTGCGAAATGAGAATATACTCTATAACCTCTATGCTTGGATTGCATTTCTTGTCCAAAGAGAGAAAGGATGTGCAGACAATAATCATACTTTTTTTTTTTAATGGTCTTTTTCCTACACTTTGGTGACAGGCAGGGGAGAAACCAGCAGCAAAAGTTAACAGATTACTTCGAGATCAAGGCTGCTGCCCTTGCTGCCAATCCATGCTCAGCTCCTAGTTTAGCTGTCCATCACCAAAGCCTTAGAAGTCCTTGTTATTTTTCTTCCTTCTACTACCTACTAACTTGACATATCTAATCAGGCCTGTAAATTGTCCTTAACTGAAAAGAACATTTCTGGCAATAGGCATACAACTTACTCTTTTCGTTTTACATACAATTGCTTATGTTTTTGTGATAAAGTTATAAAAAGGTTTGTCCTTTACCATTCTTATAAATCCTATCAGCTTGCACAGTAAATAGTGGTACTGTTTTCTATTGGTATATTGAAGGACATATGTTTTATAAATGTCGGAAGAGATAGGACCGTGATAGTGAACCTATGGCATGTGTGCCAGAAGTGGCATGTAGAACCATCTCTCCAGGCATGCCAGCCATTGCCCATTGCTCTTCTGGGTTGCAGTGCACATGCGGGTGGGTTCTACTTACCTTTACTACCGGTTCGCAATGGAGCCATGTGCACTCTCTTCTGCGCATGCACAGAAGCGTTCTGATGATGTCGGGGTCAGTGGGCGGAGCCTCCCGCCGGTTTTACTACCGGTTCTATAGAACCGGTGTGAACCGGGGGCAATCCACCACTGGCATACCGGCCAGCTGGTCTTCACGTGCACAGGAGTGCTGGAAACTGGAAGACCAGGTAACCAGCATGCATGCACACGCCGAAAACTGGAAGCTCAGCTTCCCGGGATGCACATTTGCACCAGGAAGTTGCTCTTCTGGTTTCCAGTGCTCCTGCATGTACACACTAAGGAGCTGCTCTTCCGGTTTCCAGTGCTCCTGCATGTACACACTAAGGAGCTGCTCTTCCGGTTTCCAGTGCTCCTGCATGTACGCACTAAGGAGCTGATCTTCCGGTTTCCAGTGCTCCTGCATGTACGCACTAAGGAGCTGCTCTTCTGGTTTCCAGTGCTCCTGCATATACGCACTAAGGAGCTGCTCTTCCGGTTTCCAGTGCTCCTGCATGTACACACTAAGGAGCTGATCTTCCGGTTTCCAGTGCTCCTGCATGTACGCACTAAGGAGCTGCTCTTCCGGTTTCCAGTGCTCCTGCATATACGCACTAAGGAGCTGCTCTTCCGGTTTCCAGTGCTCCTGCATATACACACTAAGGAGCTGCTCTTCCGGTTTCCAGTGCTCCTGCATGTACGCACTAAGGAGCTGATCTTCCGGTTTCCAGTGCTCCTGCATATACGCACTAAGGAGCTGCTCTTCTGGTTTCCAGTGCTCCTGCATGTACGCACTAAGGAGCTGATCTTCCGGTTTCCAGTGCTCCTGCATGTACGCACTAAGGAGCTGCTCTTCCGGTTTCCAGTGCTCCTGCATATACGCACTAAGGAGCTGCTCTTCCGGTTTCCAGTGCTCCTGCATGTACGCACTAAGGAGCTGATCTTCCGGTTTCCAGTGCTCCTGCATGTACGCACTAAGGAGCTGCTCTTCCGGTTTCCAGTGCTCCTGCATATACGCACTAAGGAGCTGCTCTTCCGGTTTCCAGTGCTCCTGCATATACACACTAAGGAGCTGCTCTTCCGGTTTCCAGTGCTCCTGCATGTACGCACTAAGGAGCTGATCTTCCGGTTTCCAGTGCTCCTGCATATACGCACTAAGGAGCTGCTCTTCTGGTTTCCAGTGCTCCTGCATGTACGCACTAAGGAGCTGATCTTCCGGTTTCCAGTGCTCCTGCATGTACGCACTAAGGAGCTGCTCTTCCGGTTTCCAGTGCTCCTGCATATACGCACTAAGGAGCTGCTCTTCCGGTTTCCAGTGCTCCTGCATGTACGCACTAAGGAGCTGATCTTCCGGTTTCCAGTGCTCCTGCATGTGCGCACTAAGGAGCTGCTCTTCCGGTTTCCAGTGCTCCTGCATATACGCACTAAGGAGCTGCTTTTCCGGTTTCGGGCGCTCCCATGCACACTCCCGTTTCAGCACTTGGTACCAAAAAGGTTCACCAAACTGACATAGGATAAGTTTCATATTTTGAATTATCCATTAGTTGTCACATATGCCTCCATGTTTAAAAGGACCTCATCATTTTCCATATCCCCCTACCCGAAACTTAACTTAAATTACAGATAGTCCTTGATTTTCAACAAAGTTTGAAGTTATAACAGTACAGAAAAAAGTGACTTATGACCATCCTCGTGGTCATATGTTTGCAATTCAGGTGCTTGGCATCTGGGAGGTACAGGTATTCCTCAGCTTTCAACAGTTCATTTAGTGGCCGTTCAAAGTTACAACGGCACAGAAAAAAAAGTGATTTATGACCATTTTTTGCACTTATGACCGTTGCACCATCCCCATGGTCACGTGATCAAAATTCGGACAGCTAGCAACTAACTCATATTTGTGACAATTGCAGCGTTTCAGGGTCATAGGATCATCTTTTGCGACCTTCTGACAAGCAAAGTCAATGGGGAAACCAGATTCACTTAACAACCGTGTTACTTACATAATGATTGCAGTGATTCACTTAACAACCGTGGCAAGAAAAGTCTTCCAATGGGGCAAAACTCACTTAACAAATGTCTTGCTTTAGCAACATACATTTGGGGCTCAAGTGTGGTCGTACATTGAGGACTACCTGTATTTACAAGGGTTGCAGCATCCCAGAATCATATGTTCATCATTCACAACCTTAGTCAGAGAAACTTCTGACAAGCCAAATCAATAGGGGAAGCCTGATTCGCTTCATGACTGGGGCAAATATGGTCATAAAATTGGGTGCACTCACTTAAGTCGCTTAGCCATGGAAATTCCAGTCCAGTCGTAAGTTGAGGACTACCTGCAATCTGTCCTGGAAAGCTATAGGAACAACTGGTGATTATATTTTAAGTTCCCACAACGCTGGAATGATGCTATTTCAAAAATGCCAAATCATTATGGGAACTTTCAATGGCAAATTTTACTTGCTTGTTTCTTGGGGAGGCACGGAAAGAGGGGAAGGATAGATCTAGGTGCTCTGGAGGTTTTGGAGGTTTCTTATCTGTGCTTGATGCTGACATTGGCCCTCAATTTAGTTAACTAATATTTTCACTTCATGAATTACATCATTTTTATATCTCCCTTGATTGGGTGCCATCCATTTTGATTCATGCCGAAGCTATGTCAATATATTTTATCTTGGAGAATTAACATCTTGTGTTTCTCAGGTCCAATGCCAATGCTTATATACTTCTGGGGAGGAAACGACTTCTCCAATAACTGCTGTAGACCTGAAGAACCAACAACAGAATCCAGAGGGCTTACCGCAGTCCCACCAACATCTCTAGTAGCCACAACCCTAAAAATTCCCAGAATTAATAAAAATGACAAAACTGCAAGAACACCCTAATCTATGAAAAAGAGGGAAAGAGTGGCCAAAGCTAGCATTGTAATGTTTTCATAGTTCCCAATTTTACCATATAAATATTTTCCGTGTTGTGGGAAAATGTGCAAATATTAAACTTAAGACAAGGTATTTGCATCCAGAATAAATATAATGCATGTGTTTATTCTGGATAAACTTCAGACTAGTGCCCTACAGTTTTCTAAGGGTCTGGTAATCAGACTACCAGGCATAATGAATGTCAGTGATTTAAGAGGGCCAGCAACAATGGAGGGAGGAGAAAATGCAAGGAAGCTTAGTTAAGCCAAGTTATCTGGGAGTTTGGCCTATATATATATATCATTTCTAAGGGGCCCTATGAGATCTCTTTGGACATCCTCTTATCTGAAATCAGTGTTATATATCAGGACATGTGTAATGCATGAAATCAGGCCAAGCTGTCTAATCATGGAGACCGACATGGCTAATTATTCTCAAATACTATCATCAGGTTGCCTTAGACTAAGAGAGCCAAAAGGGGAGATGGTAACAGCCTGTTATTGATTTAATCTTCAAAATCAGGAGAGATCCTAGAGTGATTAAAGAGCAATTTCCATCTTCATCTCAAGATATAAGCTGTTTTCAGGTCAAGAATGAGACAATTTGATGGGCAGTCAAACATGCCATGACTGGCAGCCTAGCTGGTAAAAAAAAATATCTTCTGTTTCTTATAAAATACCCTAGGGGTGTTTTTCAGTTAATATATGCATCTCTCATCTAATTGTCCTTTCCTATTGCATTTCATTCATTACAACCTATATTATATGTTCAGTCTGCACAGATAGTCTGAAATCAAAAGCAAAGATTTTTGACTTCCACAACTAGCAAATTGCTTAGCAAATATAGGGTCACTAGAGAATCAGCTTTATTTTGAGAAAAATAGCCAATGGAAACTATCTTTGAGACTTAAGTTAACATTCTTAATGTTTAGTATTACAATCACTTTGGGCCACATATTTGGGCTGGCTGTCCAAAGAGTAATAATTTCTTAGTTGTAGCTTGCTATAGGGTCCCTTCATTTAGGGTTTATATCAGGGGTGAAATTCAGCCGGTTCTATCTGGATCGTGCGATCCAGTAGGGCTGACTGAGCAAAGCCCCGCCCACCCACGCGAACGTCATGATGTCCCCTTTTTGTGATGATTTTCAGCTTCTGCGCATGTGTGGAAGGCTTTGAGTATGCGCAGACGATGGCGTGCGCACATTTGTGAACTGGTAGGGAAGGTAAGTGAATTTTACCCCGGTTTATATACATTGTCATTTGTAATTAAGAAACGCTCCTCCTCCTAACATCCTGTTTTTCTTTTTGAAGGATCTAATGTTAAAGGGAAGAAATAGGATGCATTTGAAAATTAAATATATTTCAAAAATGTACTTAATGAGGCTTTTTTGTTATGTTATCACTACTTAATAGAATCCCATCTTACTCTGCTTATGGTGGGTCGGATAAATGCATAATATAAACAATGTGGCCAAGAGATGGAATCTTGGCTGACAATTTAGACCTTGGCAACTTTCAGATGTTTGGAGTTCAACTCCCAGAATTCTCCAGCCAGCATACTGCATACAGGTCAATATTTTCCTCATCTATGTATTATATTATAAAAGTTAGAAAAGTGTAAAAAACAAATGATATTCTAACCCTGAATTGGGTCAACATGTTTAAAATTATATCCATCCTAACATGATATATCAAATTGGCAGGGGAACCAATGTTCTTCAATCTCCACTAGGCTGTAGCGCTCTGTCTAATATCACAATATTGGACTTGGGTTCATACAAAATAAATCCTCCCTCCCTCCTTCCCTCCCTCTCTCTCTCTTCCCCCTCCCGTTTTCACATTCTTTAGAGCAAATTTAGGAGTATAAGAATAGCTATGGAAGGAAATCTATTCCACCAGGAACTTGCATTCCAATGGCAGACGTAACCCCAGCCTTGAAAATGTTTTGAAACCATCCTACATAAAGCATCTGTAGTGTACTGTATACTGCTCACCAGAGAGACATATAATGCAATATTAGTGCAGCAGTTAATCAGTGTTTTGATTTTGTTTTGTTTTTAATTACTGAACCAATTCCTGAGGTGGGATGAAAGGAGGTTGTAACCTTGGGGTAAATTCAAAAAAAAAAAAAGTCGTTCCAGCTAATCTTATTGTCTTATAGTACCATTCCAAGAAGATATGCCTTCTAGTTATTTACATCCTTCGGCCAAAAGCTAGTCCAACAATATCAAAGAATATGTTTTACAAAATATCAGAAAGCACGTTATCTGAACGGGAGAAGTGGTAGTGGAGGAATAGCTGATATATTGTGAGCCTAGAAAAACAAAGCTTTGCCAATATAAGTTACGGGCATGTAGTGAAGCAAGAGACGCAGAATGGGAGGCTTTGTCCTCTGGAATAATATGGGAATCATGTTAAAGCCAAGTGATGGTTATTTAATTGATATCACAAGACAATATTGGTAATTTTAAAAGAACTGTGTAGTAAATGGATGCTCGGTGGAGAGCAGCGATTGTGACAACCTGGCAAATTTTGATCTGAGGTGAATATTTGCAAAGAAGGAATTTACTACTGTCACAAAATTGCATTTTGAGGTGTTATTTCTCTATGTAGCTTGAGCCTTTATTGTAGTGTTTTAACAACCAGAGCTAATTCTCTTAAAAAGAGTGTTGGATTTATGACAGTTCTCTAGAGAGGAACGTTGGACAGCAGTTTCTCTGGGATTTTATGCAGAAATGATGTTGTCAGCACCATCTTTCAACTTCTTTTTCCTTTTTCTTACAGCTGAAAACAAGAGAAACTGTAGGTGGGACATCAGACGTTTAAACACACAAAATGTGCAGATTTTGCATCAACTCTTATGAACAAGTAATTTCAGGGGGATAAAAAAGGTCAAAAATATTGAAATGCTGAATCCTATTCTACAAGGGAGGAGGGCCTTGTGTCCCTAATCCTTTTATTGCAACCATTTCGTTGTAATTATCTGAGTCCAACTGTGATAGTTGAGCCAGGGTTTGAAATTAGCAGATACAGAGCTACTGTGGAAAGTACTACTACTTGGCTTACCCCAAGCCAATTGTGTAGCTGTTCTGTTACTGAGAAACATCAGCTGCCTGCAATTTGATTCAGCCTTCCATCCTTTCTAAGGTAGGTGAAATGAGGACCCAGTTTGTGGGGGCAATAAGATGACTTTGTATAAATATACAAAAGTATGAAGGCTATTGCTTAACGCATTGTAAGCCGCCCTGAGTCTCCGGAGAAGGGCGGCATATAAATCAAATTAAAAAAAATTACTGCAAGTTCAAATCTCACCAGGCTCAAGGTTGACTCAGCCTTCCATCCTTTCTAAGGTAGGTAAAATGAGGACCCAGATTGTGGGGGCAATAAGCTGACTTTGTATAAAATATACAAAAGTACGAAGGCTATTGCTTAACACATTGTAAGCCGCCCTGAGTCTCTGGAGAAGGGCGGCATATAAATCAAATAAAAACAAAAAACAAAAAAACATGGCTGAGTCAACTTGATCCAGGTAGGAGGAGAAAAGGTTTGTTACTTCATTACCTTCAGTTGAATGAATTAATGCTCAGTCCTCCATGGTGATGCAGTGGTTAGAATGCAACACTGCAAGCTACCTCTGCTGACTGCTGGCTGCCAGCAGTTCGGCAGTTCGATTCTGACTGGCTCAAGGTTGACTCATCCTTCTGAGATCACTAAAATGAGGACCCAGATTGTTGGGGGCAACATGCTGACTCTGTAAACCGCTTAGAGAGGGCTGTAAAGCACTGTAAAGCGGTATATAAATCTATTGCTATTTACATATAGCTGTCAAACCAACAGCAGTTGTTTTGCAGGGCTGATGGGTTTCTTCACAAATGAGAACCCAATTTATCTTTTGCAGCTTGCAGTTCAATTTTACTTAATGCCCAAGTGACTCAGTCTGTTCCCATTGTGAGACATCTATCTCCTCAACAGTCCTTGCTTTTACCACATTCACTTGTTAAATGCATCCCACTCCCTTTTTGAGGGGAAAGACCACTATTTGGCAGCCCCCATTTTAGGAGGAGATAATAGAAGTAAAATATTTTAAGATATAAAGAACAAGAAAAGGATGCTGGGATGTTTATCCTGATGAAAAAACATGCACAGTCAAACATGCTCTTACTTATGGGAAAGGCAAAGGGATATTTTTAGTAACAGGCTTAGGAAAATGTTCTGTGTAACAGAAGTAGTGCTAAATATATTGGGCTGATACTCCCATTAGCCCCAGCTGTGATGTACAGGATCTAATTTCTATGATAGCAGGCACTTGTTCATAAACTGGAGTATTCTGGCAATTATGGCTATTAATTTTTAAGAGACCTCTTGTTTTTCTGTTTACATGTATCTCAGATATTCTTTGTTTCTCTACCAATAGTCAATTAATTGCCCTGGGATTTCCATCTGGTCATATTCAAGTTGGGTTTGTCTTTTAGCTCAGCATGGGCTGCACCACAGCTCTGACAATGGTGTGAAGAACTCTTCAGGGTGATGAAGAAATACATTTGCTTCCATTTAATTCAATGGGATTTATTCCAAACTAAGTGCAGATGGGACGTCTGCAACTTCTTAACCAGCTAAGAATAACTTTTAAGAGGCAACAAGCACTTAAACCAAACAAAATGGTTCAGTGAATTGGTAGGGTTAGAAGGAGACCAGAACTTAAGTACTATTTAGTTTCCTTTTCTAGAAAGCTGTAGGAAAATGGATGATTTAAGTAAAAGAATGGGGGAAATTGGAACATAAAATGAATTAATTTAATTAAACCAGAGGTGGGTTTCAGCAGGTTCTGACCAGTTCTGGATAACCAATAGCAGAAATTTGAATAGTTCGGAGAACCGGTAGTAAAAATTCTGACTGGCCCCGCCACCATCTATTCTCTGCCTCCCAAGTCCCAGCTGATCAGGAGGAAATGGGGATTTTGCAGTATCCTTCTCCTGGTGTGGGATGGGAATGGGGATTTTGCAGTAACTTTCCCCTGGAGTGGGGTAGGAATGGAGATTTTGCAGTAACCTTCCCCCAGCAGTGGGGAGGGAATAGGGATTTTGCGGTATCCTTCCTCTGCCATGCCCACCAAGTCACGCCCACAGAACCAGTAGTAAAAAATTTTGAAACCCACCACTGAATTAAACTCTCCAGACCACTTTTATTTTTTAAGACTTGTCAGGAGATCTAAACCAGGCCAATGCCCCTACTCGATCTCACCTAAATACATATCACTTAATTCTTTTCCTTGGGTGTGGAGCCCTTCATGTAGGGTACCCTGGATAGCGCACAAGCATGAACTGAACGAACTAGCAATCTTAGGCAGCCGAATTACTATTCTGCAATAATATTGTAGACTCCTGGCTTAATGGACCATTCCATACACTAAATAAAAACAAAATTTCTTTCTCTAAGATATAGCTGTAAAACATAGAATGGCAAGGCTGGGAAAGAATTTTCCATTGCCTGCTTTTCAAGCAGAGAAATACATATTAAAAGGGAGTGCTGAAGGAATCTTACATGTGAAATTACCTAGCTGTACTGCAATATCCATGTTCCTTCTTCTCGTTCTCTTAATTTATTTCTTTGTGTTTCTAAATCTATACAGTGGTTAAATCTATGTAGTAGTTGCCAAGTTTTGTATGGTCTTACAATGAGCATTCGTTTATGTCCCTCCAATCACTTCATGTATTTTGAACATAACCCTTTAACAAGCGGGTTGAACTGTGAAGAGAGCACTTGGCCAATTAGAAGTTCCTTCTTGTTTTTCATTCTTTTTCCATGCAGTTTGTCCTGTTCCCAAACTCATTTGATTTTTCATCAAAGTTCACATTTATCTGTATGTGTATTTCTTTAGCAACATACTTTGGTTTACAGTTTTGCCTACAAGTTTATTTGAGTTGCAGAGAATTCATCTTATAATGCATTGTGCACATTATTTTCTTGTATATGTTTTCTTATAAGGAATGTTTCTGAAATACTTTGGGGTGGGTTTTGTTTTTGTTTTTTTGCAAAATTCTGGGCAATGCAGATTTGAAGGAAGATTTTCAGTTAATGTAAAATATGAGATCGAGTCAGGTTTTCATTCAAGTGAGAACAAACACAGTTCGTCTTGATCTCTGCATTAGTAGAACTTACGTTGTTGGTATGACAAAAAGGTTAAACAAAATGTGTCTGCCAGAAAGTGATCTTTCAGTATAAACTTGCTGAAAGAATGAGTGACATCTCACGGAAAGCAAAAATGATCATCTCTGGAAATATATTTGTCCTGTTCAGAAGGCGAGTAGATGCTGTTGGACTTGCTAATGCTTGTGCAACATTGTCCCTATAGCAAGAATGTTTTAGTAAAACATTTATCTCGCTGCTGCTCCTGCTATCATAGCAGCCAACCCAAAGAAAGCTTTCAAATGAAGATTGATACCATGCTATGGGATTACTTCCAGCAGCCATTTATCTACACGAAAACTCCAAAATGTACTATGAAAATAAGAGGAGAAATTACAAGGGTACTGTTTCTAAGCAAATATTTAATATGCTATTAATTTTGTTCTCCCACGTCTGTGTGCATATGTGGAAGTGTTGAGGGACCCGGAGAAATAATTCAATCTTCCCTTCGGATGACTTCAGCAAGCGATAAGAAACTTTTCAAAAAGCAAATTTTTCCACAGAGGAACTGAATTAGATATGAAATATGGATATGTATGGCAACATTCCCAAAAGAAAATATTGTAGGTGTATGTGTGCGTGTGTGAGAGAGAGAAAGAGAGAGAGAGAGAGAATCTACACATCAGCTTTCCTATTGTTAAGCATTGATGGACAATTTGTGGTTCTTCAAAGGTTCTAGGACCATGATGGCGAATCTATGGCACGTATGCCGGAAGTGGCATGTAGAGCCATCTCTCCGGACATGCCAGCCATCGCCCGTTGCTCTTCTGGATTCCAGTGGTGGGTTCCGCCCAGTTCCGTCCGGTTCTGCCGAGCCAGTAGAGGTGACTATATGACATCACCAAACCGGTTCTGGCCCCCCTGCCCCCCCCACCCCCGTGTTATTCTTACCTTTTATTTGGCCCCACCCCCAATCTATTGCTGCCTCCTGAGTCCCAGCTGATGGCTAGAGGGAAAAAAACTGTTTAAACTCTTGCCGTGGGGCTTCAAAGGGCTACCCTACAGCTGATCAGTGTTAAAAGAAAACAAATGAGTAGACCGGTGCATGCAAAAATACATGAGTAGATCAGTGCCTGCAAAATACATGAGTAGATCAGTGCCTGCAAAATACATGAGTAGATCAGTGCCTGCAAAAATAAATGGGTAGCTCGGTACTGCTCTGCAAGCAGTTAAAAGCCTGGTAGACCAGTACCTCTGCTAAATCCTAAATAATTGTCACATGACCATCAAGCCACGCCCACAAAATAAGCCACACCCACAAAATAAGCCACACCCATAGAACCGGTAGTAAAAAAATTTAGAACCCACCCCTGCTGGATTCCATGCATGTTGGTCAGCTGATCTTCACATGCACATGCGTGCCAGAAACCAGAAGACCAGGTGACCAGCATGCATGCGGGAAACTGGAAGCTCAGCTTCCCGGCACATGTATGAGTGCCAGGGAGCTATTCTTTCGGTCTCCAGTGTTCCCGTGCATGCGCACCAGGGAGCTGCTCTTCCGGTTTCCGTAGCTCCCCCCTGCACGCGCTCTCTCATTTCGGCACTCAGTGCCAAAAAGGTTTGCCAACATTGTTCTAGAACATTGGCCTCAGCAATCAAGGTGATGAATAGTGCAAGATGGTGGGAGATGTAGCTTAATAATTTCTGGAGATTGTTTACCCTGGATCTAAGTATACTGAAATTCTAAGAACACGTTGCATTTGGTTCTTTGTAGAGTCAATGGAAGTTGGCTGGTGCCCATGACAAGAATTGATATGTTCTTTGCCAACAAAGCCTTGCAGATGTTTAGGCAATTAAATTATTTAATTTAAAATTATTTGCAATACAAAAATAAAAAAGGTTTATATATTTCAACATTTTATTCAGAGCATTACTTGCTGCTCCTGCTTGCTGAAGAAGGGCTAAAATGAACTTATCTAGAACACTGTACTCACTGATTTAGTCTGATAAAGAAGCCAGCTTTAATATCGAGAGGTGGGCACTCTTCCATTAAACAGGATGGCAAAATTCCCACTGACCTTAATAAAGTTGATTTTGCCCTGGGAAAGGGAGCTTATCTCATAAACGTGTAGCTAATGACTATCAAATGGAATAATCAATTCCATTGTCATCAGCCACAATTGGAGAGGAGGCTGTCAGCTTGTCTCAGGAGAGCCACTGATGGTTTGATAATCATTTCCAACAAAAACATATATTTTAAAGTGTGTAATAGGCTTTAATTGATAAGCAGTGGTTCAAGTTATGTTCTTTGGCCAGATATTAATGCTAGTCACTGAGGTGGTTGGAATGCCACAAAAATATCACATAGGAGCCAGATTCTCTGCCCCACCCCACTTTCTACTTCTAGGGAGTGCTATTTTCACTCAGGATCCTGGGTGTTTTGGCTGACATTATGCAGCACACAAGAGGAAGCTAAAGGGGTGAGGGCAGAGGCAAGTCTAGCTGAGACTTGAGTTACAGAGGTTAAGAAAACAGCTTTGACAGTATGCCCAGCCTTCTTCACTCTTCCTCTGTCCTGTGATTCTAAAGGACAATTTGCAATTCTCAGTTCTTCCCCCAGATGTTGTCAGCTAATATTTTTAATACTCCCCCAATTTATAATAAGCAACCTATATCTAAGATTCTTTCCACACAAATGAACACAGCAAGAATGGCTAGGCGCATGAAGTGGCTGGTTCTGAATTATGAATGGCTGTATCATTTTGTGAGGTGGTAGTCTTAAAACGTACTCATACATGCAGACACGTGTGTTCATGTTTTCCCAAATGTAATTCTTCATTTTATTTATGCAATTATTTATAATTGCTCAAAACTGGTCCTGCAAAGCAGTTCGTCCCTAAAATGTATAAAAATCAATAAAATAATGACCAGGGAGACTATGGCAGTAAAAGCATTCAAATATTACTTTGCTGATGTACAGCAATATTTCTTAGTGCATTCCAGTCTGACAGTGGTGATCGCATGACCAGAAAGATCATTAATCTGTTCAGTGTTGCAGAACTACTTCCCACATAAAGAACCTAGATGGAAGATATGGACTGTTTCCATGTTCTTCCTGCTGCTTATATATTATTTCAAAAGTTTTCTGAGTCCTTTGGGCTGTCTAAATCATTAATTGATTCATAAACAGAAAATAATTGATTTTGGCCGTTAATAATTTTGTGCAGATGTTCTAGGAGAGATAGATTGCCTTAATATGTGGTGCACAGTTATTATATCTGATTCCACAGTGTGGAATCTTGCCAAGATCTACGATATTGCTTAAATAACCTGTGGCCCTACAGATGTTGGTGAACTACAACTCCCAGCATGCTCCATCCTGGTAACAAGGCTGATGGTGTAGCATCTAAGGCAGGGATCTCCAACCTTGGCAACTTTAGGCCTGGTGGACTTCAACTCCCAGAAGCTTTGCTGGCTGGGGAATTCTGGGAGTTGAAATCCGCCAGGCTTAAAGTTGCCAAGGTTGGAGTCCCCTGATCTAAGGGACCATTGGTAACTCAGTCTGTAGAATCAGAAGTCTTGTACTGCAGATGATCTTAATGTCAGTAGTTAAATTTGAGGTAAGAATTAAATGTTAACATTCAGAATACAGTCCCAATAAACAGTGTTTACCACACCGGTTTATAATTTCAGGCCTAAGGGGTTTGGATTTAATTATTTATTTACTTACTTATTAAAAAAAACCAAAATTATTTTCTCTAGTAAAGGTAGTCCTCAAGTTACAATCATTTGTTCAGTAACTGTTTAAAGTTACAATAGCACTGTATAAAAAAAAAAATGTTTTTTTTTTCATGATTCCAAATTCTTTAAACAAAAATTATAGGGCCAGAAGTAGGCAGGGAGAAAAGTTTTTAAGAATTTCACCTCAGTTAAATTTTATTAGAAAATTGCAAAAGAGGAAAGTCGGGCTTATAGTAGAAGAAGACAGGAACCTGTGAATTCCTAAAGAAGGAAATATGAAGTTGTCAGTATGCTCAGTAAACTATAATTTCCAACACTCTTTGGGGGATGAGAAATTATAATTGTGGTATAAAATCATATATTTGGATCTTGCAGTATGGAGGCTTACAAAAAGTTTTTCTCATTTCTCCTGCCTCCGATTTGTTCTTACAGGTAGTCTTCACTTAACAAGCCTAATTGGGGCCAGAATTTCCATCTTTAAGTGAAGCAATTGTTAGACAAAACATCACATGACCACAATACGTAGGGACAGCACAGCAGTTCTGCATGTTTCAATTCATCCCTTCCTGTGTAAGTTCTGTTTTGGCTTATAAAATTTATATGGACACCCATCTCAAGTGATTCTGTGAATTACAAATACCAATCTGAAAAGAAGAAAGTGAATGCTTGAAAACACATTATAGGTGTACACAGTCACTCCTTGTTTAATGACTACATTGTTTAGTGACCACAAATAGGAAGGTCATTTTAAAAAAATCATTTTCTGACCAATGCACGCATTTACCACCAACTTGGGTGCAGCTGCACAAGAGAATTTTGAGTATGATAGCAGCAGTTCATGATCTTTCCAACCTCCCTCCCTCCCTCTCCCTCCCTCTCTCTCTCTCTCTCTCTCTCTCTCTCACACACACACACACACACACATACACACAGAGCACATACATTAATTGAACAAAATCATAGCAAAAAAAATTGATCTGGGAAAATTCAGGTTGCCGCTCAGCCAATTTTTAAAAGTATTGCTCTGCTCCCCTTTCATTATTTTATGTTATTTCTTTAATATAAATTGGGCACACGCTGCCAGCATTCCTGATGTTTGTCTGGTTTTTTAGCCAAATGGCATCCCATTACTGTTGCTAGAGTTCCTACTAGAGCATACTGCAAAGGTCTCTAACAGACCTTTCTCAAATGGAGTTTCTGCAAATGATTTGCAAATAAGGTATTTTTTTACAGGATATGTTTCCTTCCGCCCCATACTGAGGTGCATGTGTAAAGGAGGAGATGACAAGCTTTCTCAGTTTAGGATTACAAGCCAAACCCCAACAGCCACTTACCATGGTGGTTTCGAAACCTTGTCCAAATCTTAGTCTGACAGTTTGAATGTAACAGTAAGCTAGTTTGATCAAACCATGAACATATCCATTAAATTCTGGCTATGACGAGAGCAGCTCAGGAGGGAATTGTAAAACAAAATAAAGCCTTTGAATAAATAAATAAATAAATAAAACTTTGAGGAACTTCTAGCCTCATAGTCTTCCTTCGTTGGGGGTGTTACTTGGAATCCTGAGAGTATAAAGCTATCAAAGGACATTGGTTTATGAGGTTATGTACATACAATATAGCAGAAACATTTTTCGTGGATTAGTAGGATATTTTAAATCTTGGCACTGTAGTATAGTCTTATACTTTGCTAACCAAACTATTTATATCTCCCATATTAGAAGAGAAATGTTTGTTGAAACATGCAAACTGTAATTCAGAGAGATCTTCTGTATTTTAAACTGCTAGACCTTTCTCCTGTATTAAACAACCCTCACGAGAATTAAGAGTTTAATTATTACAACCTAAAAGCATATCAAGTGAAGAGCACTCACTTAAGACATTATTCAATTGCATTCTTACAAACTCAATAATAAGAAATAATAAGAAATAGCAATAGCACTTAGACTTATATACCGCTTCATAGTGCTTTTACAGCCCTCTCTAACAGGGGTGGGTTCTACTTATCTTTACTACAGGATTTTGCAACGGGGCATGCGCAGAAGCGTCCTGATGATGTTGGGGTCGGTGGGTGGAGCCTCCCGCCGGTTTTACTGCTGGTTCTATAGAACTGGTCTGAACCAGGGGCAACCCACCACTGCTTTCTAAGCGGTTTACAGAGTCAGCCTATTGCCCCCAACAATCTGGGTCCTCATTTTACCCACATCGGAAGGATGGAAGGCTGAGTCAACCTTGTGTGATTTGAACTGCCAAACTGCAGCTAGCAGTCAGCTGAAGTAGCCTGCAGTGCTGCACTCTAACCTCGCCTCTTAAATGTATAGAGAAAATCACCAAACCAAGTGGATTCAAATAATAGATAGCTCTGTAAAATAGTTTTCTGGAGTTTATCATTTTAAGAAAGTACGCATATATTTATGACTTGAATGACAAAAGTTTATTTCTTTTTTATGATATACATATAAATAAGTACTGCTTTTTGAGATGTGATGTTTTGTAAACATGTACAAAATATATATACTTGGAGAATTTTAATGATCTGTACTTTTAAATTTAATCAGAATTTTAAGCTTAATTTGTATTCGGATAAATGGAATTGGCAAGACGCAGAACATAATTTATACTAGTTTTGAATAAAAGTCTCCTAGAATATCTTGGATGAATAGTTTATTCTAGATCAGGGGTGGAGAACTATGGTCATGCTGGTTCAGGAATTCTGGGAGTTGAAGTCCACAAGTCATAAAGTGGGCCATAGTTCTCCACCTCTGTTCCAGACACAAGGATGAACATAAGGAAGCTCTTATGTGGTTCTAATTATGCCATGCCTTAAAAGTGATACTTTAGTTGGTATTTCTAACTATATAAAATATTCAGCTGCATTTTCAGTCTCCTAGAAAATCTGCACCAAATAAAACAAACAGAATGTGGGAAAAAAATAAACAATATATTTTCTATTGTATATGCTTTGAAAAAAACCCTGAACAACAAAATGAATTCTAGTTAAAATTCTTAGTTGGAAAAATAGTTTGGATGGTTTATTGTTATGGCCTAATCTTTGGTAAATTTAAATGAATGCTTTGTTGTTGTTTTTTTTTAAAAAAACGATTAGAGAAGAACTTAACATTTGAGATTAAACGAATGTCATATATTTCATATATAAATGTTACTCTTGATAAAAGGATTATGTATATATCACATCTATGAAAAATATAGTTTTTTTTTTCCACATTCTGCTTGTTTAACTTTGGTGCAGATTCTCTAGGAGATTGAAAATACAACTGAATATTTTAATTCACACTGATGAGACCGGAAGTTAAAGCTTTAGAAAACCGATTTCATATTATTAAAACATTTCAAGGTTGATAGCATGAGGCCTCATGGTAACAGTGTGTCCATGGGCATTTTTTCTGCCCTTTACCAGGTATTTTGCTACATCTGATTTTTTAAAATTATTTAAACTAAAAGACTTTTTCTTCAAAACATGTTCCAACTCTAGGATTCTTCTTCAATAAGCTATGCCATTTCCCAAACTTAAAAGGTACATTTACTTTACAAGTTGTTTTTCTTCCTTTTTTGAATAACTGAGTATCCGTACATTAGCACTGAATCACCTTGTGGGAGAAAGTAGGGGCTTGGTTTACAAGTATTTTAAATATGACATTAATTCCTTTTTTAACAATATTCTTCATGGATTATAAGTGTTTGTCAAAACAACATGCCATCGTATGAAATACCATCTAATGAAGCTGCCAGACTTACCTGACAAATCCCAAATTCATGGGTTAATTAGAACCAAAATGAAGATGCCAATAGGGATTCCATCCAGTTGCATTAAGCAAGGTTACTGAAACAAAGAAATTTATCATTCTGAAAGTTGCTAATTGCGCCTGCTTTTCTGTTTGGAAAAGGGAGTCTGTAGGTCTGGGCCAGCTGCCCTTGGGGACCGATCTGTTAACTTACTGTCACCTTCTCCTGAGATACCATCTTCTTGTAACACTGAGCAATAAAATTGCAATTGTAAGTCTTTTGAAGCATACGGCTAAGGACACTCTGTTTGTTTACACTGAAAGAATTCACAAGAAAACTAAATTAAGTAGAACATGAGGATGCTTTAGGTACAAAGAATAAGATGGGTCAGTTACTTGTTTTATTAAATTCACTTTCTCTTCCTTTATTGCTGACTTCCTCAAGCTGGTGCCTGACCCATTTGGTGGGCACCAATTTGGGTAGCCTGTGTTTTTTTTAAAAAATAGGATCACTGAAGCATTATAAAACTAAAGAGTCCTGCGGCACATCTTAAAAGGCAAACCAACTTTGTTCTAAGTCTCCACCTCCATTGTATCAGGTGGGTGCAGCAAAACCCTGTTGCAGAGGTTTTACAGTATATGTACGCAAAGTTGGAGGATAAGGGGAAAGGTAAGGAAATAGGCAGATTCGCTACGTGGGTCAGGGTCAAAAGACTAGCCCTATTAACTGTTTAAGAATCATTATGTTACCTCCAGATAATGTGTTGGACCTGGTCTTTGGGTGTTAAGTGAATTTCGTTGTATGGGTATACTGTGTATACACGTACAATGACAATAACGTTATTATTATTATTATTATTATTATTATTATTATTATTATTATTATTGGAGCAACGTACTTTAATATCAGAGAATATTATTTTTTCCCCTTTGTTATGGAGATTTGTCTAAAGATCTGGTGTTGCTTTAGATTCTTCAGGCCAACTCCTTCCCCACTGTGCCAGCTCGAACCACATTGGTTTCAATATCACTATAGGAGTCACTTTGAAGTGAGATAGGCAGCAAATAAATTTAATAAATAAATAAGTAGGCCCCTTAATGCATGTACATTTGGAGCACAAACTTAAATAATAACATGGATTGAAATTCTGGAACCAGTGAGACTTTAATGTATTTAGAGTGACATGTAGGATGATGATCGAAAATACTCCATATCATAGGAACAGGCAATGTAGTACTCACATACACCAATAACTTCCTTTGTGCTCAATGTCTGTATTTTTAATTAAAAATATTAAATAGAAATCTTGTATCCTCCAAATCAGAATATCAGACCCTAGAATTATATTTATTCACAGCAATGACTTCGGATCCCATAAGTATACAAAACTCACCAATTCTACAGAGGAACATTTCCCCTCCTGACCATGTAATAATTCAGCGGTTTCCAGAAATAAATTTTCTGAACTGGTAATGGTTCAGGGTGTCCTGGAATACTCTTACAAGTATTATATTTATGAGAGTTTACTTAGAGAGTTTACTGTAAAACTACCCTAAGAATGGTCTAGAGAGAAATCAAAACGTTCAAGAGATCTCTAACTTTTCATTTCCAAATTGGTAAACTTTGATCATCCCTAATGGAAACCATTTTTGAGACTTACGTTGCCTTCTGGTCAATGGGTGTGTAATTACTGACATGCTCACCATTTTGTGAATAGGCTGTTCCTTCCGGTAGCCATTTTATGAATGCCCATGGCTACCCTATGCTCTCAGCATTCCAGTTCTTCCCTCAAAAGCTGCTTATCACTGCCATGGAGGTAGAATGTAGATTCAAGGACACACACAGGTAGTCTTCAATTTATGACTATGGTTGGGACCAGAATTTCCATTGCAAAGC
This sequence comes from Arizona elegans, assembly GCA_022577455.1. Classification (NCBI taxonomy): domain Eukaryota; kingdom Metazoa; phylum Chordata; class Lepidosauria; order Squamata; family Colubridae; genus Arizona; species Arizona elegans. Next base: position 193,022,097 of record JAKOOJ010000001.1, read on the forward strand.
AACGGAAGTGGTTGGTTGGTTGTTAAGTGATCTAAATTTACAAACTTTTTTTGCAGCAATTGGTAAGTGAATCACATCAAATCTGGTTTCCCCCATTGACTTTGTTTGTTGGAAGTTTGTTGAAATGGTGATTATGTGACCCCCCCCCCCCATAAATGCATACCAGTTGCCTAGCACTCAAATTTTGATCTCATGACTGCAGGAATGCTGTGACAATTGTAAATGCGAGAAACAATCATAAGTCTTTTTTTTTCAGTGTCGTCGTAACTTTGAATGGATGTTATATAAAAAAAAAGTTGTAATTTGAAAACTACCTGTAAATACTGTCTTTTCCAGCATGTTATCTTTCAAATATGCATTCAGTACATAAAACCTTCAACAAAACCTCCTAAAACCACAAGTGATTAAAATTCCACTTTTGGTCCAAGATCACCCACAGTGTGAAGAAACTGAGCTTGCAATAAAATATATTAGGCTCTAAACTTCTTATTTGATGGTAAGTACGTGTGCGTGCAAAGCTCTTGCACTTTAAAAATAGATTTTCACCCCAAAGTTTAGCAAATGCTTGCCACTTTTTGTATTTATCTCAAGGCCAAAAAATGCACTATCAATGATATTTTTGGTTATGCAACTAAAAAGCACAAGAAACCTTGCAAATTGAGAACAAAAGTCCAAGTCCCCCCCCCATTTTTAAATTTTTTTTTGTTAAGCCTATAGGAGAAAGACACCAGAATCAATATAATTTTTACCTTTCACATTTTTATATATTTGAAGCTTTATGCTATCCAAAAATTCCATTCTCTGTGGATTAGCCTGCATTTTTTCTCAAATGAATGAAATACTGGATTGTTCCTATTCATATCCTGAACAGCATTCTGGCAAACACATAATTTAAGAATATTTGTGCTAGAACAGGTTTGGCAGTCACATCTCCACCAAACCATAAATTACAAGATAACAACACACTTATATATTGCATTTACTTAACAATGGCTTAAATGATAATTATCTGTTATGAATAGATAGGAACCTGGAAGCATTGTATGAAAATGTTGGGATGAACCCTGTCTGAAGAATTATTATTATTATTATTATTATTATTATTATTATTATTATTATTATTATTTAATCTTTAGTGAGATTCACAGCCTTTGAGGCTGGTTAATAGCTCAGCAGCTTGAGTCCTAACCAAGGACCTAGGAAATGTTAAGGTATCGTCGGAGGATGTAAATTGTTCTGAGTAAGGTGGTTTTTTGTAGAGTCAAAATGTTCAAGTCCGGCAAATTTAGAATTTCTAAATAGTGGGGTAGCCCTTTGGGTATTGCTCCAAGGGTTCCAATTACAATCGGGACAACACACAATTTCTTTTTCCACAGTTGCTCAACTTCAATTTGCAAGCCCCAGTACTTTGTGATTTTTTTCTTGCTGCTTATCTTCAATCCGTGCATCACCAGGTATTATTATTATTATTATTATTAGTAGTAGTAGTAGTAGTATTAGTATCTATCTCGAGATAGAAAAACGCCCACACAGCATGAACAAACGAGACGATACCTCCCGCCTACCAGCCATTTGGAAACCCGCCCTTATTGACAAACGAGTCCCTAACATGACGAATGACATCAGACCCACACTCACAAGAGCCACACAGGATGTCACCACCACACATCCACACAGAAAGCAGACTCAAACCCACACTGATAATGAGCCACCACCAAGGACCAGAAGCCAGACCGCAGCTGCATCATTAGCCACTTTAAACCCCTCCAATCCATACATGAAGCAGACTGACACCCACCATGAAGAGCTCGCATGGCCACAAACACGAAGCCAAACAACAATAACGCAGCTCACCAGCTCAAATCCCCCTGCAACTCAGACTAAGCTGAGCACAACCAAGCCCCCACCCAAACAGAACACATCCCCAGCCAATCAGAGCACAACCAACCCCCCATCCAATCAGAGCACAGCCAAGCCCCTAACCCAGCGGTTCTCAACCTGGGGGTCGCGACCCCTTTGGGGGTCGAACGGCCATTTCACAGGGGTTGCCAAAGCCCTCTCTCGCCCCCCCCCACGCCTTCACTCACCCTCACCCTCTGCCTCTGTTGGATCGCCCGGTCACCGTTCGCTTACCCCGCCCACTCCCAATCTATTGCTGTCTCCGGAGTCCCAGCTGATGGCTAGAGGGAAAAAAAACTTTAAATTCTTGCCGCGGGGCTTCAAAGAGCTAGCTGCAAAGAGGTAAATTCCTGGAGCAGATTTTTTTCCCTCTAGCTATGCTGAAAAAGGGAAATTGAAAGTAAGCAGGCTGCAACGTGACAAAATGAGGCAGAGAGATTTCTTTTTCCTCACCAAAAAAGGTAGGTGCAAAACTGCAAACAATGGGAAATTTAGGGCAAAAGAGGAGAGTTCCAAGATTTTAAAACACAGAAGAAAAAAAGCTCTATTTAACTAGGGAATTGTAATAATTGAGATACTATTAATTGGTTAAGTTGTGGTTTGGAGGAATATATGGGGGAAATTATTTGGTTTATTATTATTGGTAAATATAATTAATTGATTTGTAAGAAATTGGATTGCATGGAAATAATTGGAATATTCATGTTCATATTGATTAATATACAAAAAAGATAGTTATATAACTAATTGATTTATATTAAAATGTTGAATTTGTATTAAACAACTGTATTACATAATTAACCAATGTGAGGATGGATATAAAAATAGATGACAATGCGAAGGGGTATAATATAGAATAGAAGGGAAAAATTGAATTTGATTAAGATTAGAGATGAGGATGAAGGGTAATATTGTTTTTTTTAAAAAAATAGATGAGGAATAAATATGGTAAAAAGGAAATATAGAAATTGTAAATTTAATTGAAATGACTAAATACTGTGTTGGAAGAAATATCCTTCTGGGTTCTGCTCCAAGTGGGGAAAAAGACACTGGAAACATGGAGACTGCTTGGAAAGATGGTTTAATGGTGGACAGGATCACATGGCTTGATGGGGCCCATTGTGTTAGTTTCTGTTGCTATTGTGTTGCAAATGTCCTTTGACAAAGGATTGACTTTCTGCCTCTGGCCCATTAACAAAGGGTGTGGGGCAGGAAGGTGGGAGCTGCTTTGTCTGTAAAATATGCTTCTCCATTTCTCATCCAGGTAGGGAAATATAATATTCTGCCTTTTTAATATTTCCCAAAATATTTCATTCTTCTAGGAAAGGGGTGGGTGCTAACCTCCTACAACTATTTAAATTTGTGAACTGGCCAAATACTCTGTTCAAAGAAAATACGTTGTATGTTTGTATGTGTGTTTCTAATTATTGCTATTTATTGCTATTTGTTCTCTTTTATTCTTTAAAGTTTAACAATTCATTCTTTATCTTAATATCTTAATATTTGTTTGGGGTTGGCTTTCTTCCCTTTCATCTTTTTTATTGTACAGCAATCTTTCTCCTCAAACCTACCACCTCTGTCTTTTCTTTCTTTCTTACTTTCTCTCCCCCCGCCCTCTTCTTTTCCCTACTTCCTCTTTCTTTCTCTTTCTCCTTCTCTCTTCCTCCCAGTCTTACCTTCACTCCTACTCTAATTTCCCTTCCCTTCCTTCATCCCTCTCTATTACTGTATCCTTTTATGCATATGGACTACTCAGAGGGCTGAAAAAGTTATTTTTGACTGGTCCTCGCACGTTTGACCAGTCCTCGAACTTACGACTGTCCTCACAATTTACATATTTGCGCTATCTTGTCACCATGGTGAAGAGAAGCAGTTGTGAAATGAGTGACACGGTTGTTAAGAATGCTACAATGGGCATAAATGATGACCAGTCATAACTGCGAAGAGCGGTCAAAAGTGCAAGGACCTGTCAGAAATCACATTTTTCAGCCCTCTGGGTAGTCCTTTTGTGCACAGGGACTACTCAGAGGGCTGAAAAAGTTATTTTTGACTGGTCCTCGCACTTTTGACCAGTCCTCGAATTTACGACTGTCCTCACATTTTACGTTTTTTGCCCTATCTTATACCATGTTGAAGAGAAGCAGTTGTGAAATGAGTGACATGGTTGTTAAGAATGCTGCACAGGCATAAATGTGAGGATGGTCATAAGTGTGAGGACCAGTCAAAAGTGCGAGGACCTGTCAGAAATGACTTTTTTCAGCCCTCTGAGTAGTTCTTATACATATAGCCATGGCCACCCGGTCACATGACCAGCTAGCCACGCCCACCCAGTCACATGACCTCCAAGCCACACCCACAAAATAAGCCACGCCCACAGAACCCGTAGTAAAAAAATTTAGAACCCACCCTTGGTTGGGGGTCACCACAACATGAGGAACTGTATTAAAGGGTCACGGCATTAGGAAGGTTGAGAACCACTGCCCTAACCAATCAGAACACACCTCCACCCAATCAGAACACAGCCAAGTTCCCACCCAATCAGCTCACACCTCCACGAGCAGTTAAAAGGAAGAGACAGCTGCGATCTCACATTGCTCCTGGAAGAACGAAGCCGAGAACATCAGCCTGAAGATGACGAATGAGACTTCATCGAAACGTCGCCAAGACACTTCCAATTTTACGTGGGAGAAGACCCGAATAACCAAAGACCTACATACAAACACCCGCGAAAACCTGAGAAAACAAATATATACATACATACATACATACATACATACATACATACATACATACATACATTAGCCTGGTATTTTGCTCATTTGCTGAGAAATGAAATTCTATTGACATTAAGTGTCCATAAAGCTGAATTCATAGATATAAATCTAGTTCAAGAAGGTTAAAAATCAGGGCTGTGCATACTTTGAAAATGCTTTTGAATAAGTACTGTGGTTGGTTTATGAGTGGGCTCAGCACTTTTCTGCTACTCATTAAAGTGGCCGTTCTTTTTCCAGGCTTCACCAGTGCCTAAAAAAGAAGCTATTCCTATTGAGGAATTAAAGTTAATTAATGAGTCTGCGAGTTAAAATCAATGCATATGTGAAAGCAATGGCATTTTTTTTCCAGGCTCCCAGGGGAAAAAAAAAAAAGGAAGAACCTTGAAAGCTCTACTCAAGACATCCAATGCTTCTTTGAATCACTTCTGAAGTTTTCAGGTATTCTAGTCTATAGTCAGTCCAAAAGGTATGACATAGCAGCTTCATACTGGCCATAGATTATGGTAGAAAAGCAGAGTCTCCTTTGATCAATATTGGGATTTTAGATGGGCCTATTTGGGGGAAATAAAATCAGAAGATATCATGCCATTTATCAATTTATTTAACTTCCAAGCAAACAGTATTGGAGTAGATGCAAATTCTTATGAATGTCTTAGCTGGGCAGAACAAAGGGAGATGAAGGATAGAAGGTGCGAAATTGTGGAAAGCTAAATTTAGATATATAGGCAGTGGGAGTGCCCTTATATCCTTTGTTTGAAAAACAATATCAGAAAAATACCTATTCTGCCTATTCTTCATCCCCAGAGGTCAATTACACAAATGAAGATGCCAGGAGCAGCTGCAGATTTGTTCTGAATCAAATTCCAACTTTTTAAAAAGTTAAGAAAAACTTCATGCGCAAGGATCCCTTATTCCTAAAAATATCAGAGTTAAGTGTTTTCAGACATAAAGTACAACCCAACTCTCAACTAGGTCTCAAGAATAGAGGAATACTTAAGCACAGCCTTTTCAAAACACTTTCAGCATATTTCCTAAGTTTCAATCAAGAAATACATTCCTGATTTAAAGTTCTACAACATAGTTTTCCCATTATTGACGATAAAGTAATAGGACTCTAATTACAAAGCATACTTCAATCATCTTTCTTAAGGATTGAAATTGTAATAACCTGATTTCTCTAGCTTTTAAAAGTTAGAGGAATGAAAAATCCTGTCATATCAAAAGTGTTTTCTTTTATTTTTGAAAAGGCAACTGAACTGATTTTTTGAGGAAGAAGGAAAAAAAAGATGTTTCACTTCCTATTCTGGAAGCTTCATCCATGTTTACAATCTTTTTTTCCCTTTCTCCTCAAAAAAAATAAGTCCAGTTGCCTTTTCAAAAATTAAAAAAAAACACTTTTGATACAACTATAACCTGGATAACTGACAATCTTCATAGAAAAATCCTGTCAATTCATTTCCCCAGTAACAGGTATATACCTAGGAGTTCCATCAATTATATTTTATCAGAAGAGGCCTTCAGGTCCACCTATTCAGCAAGGATGTCTGCATTGGGAAAGAATTGTCTTCCATGCAAGCTGACATCCTAAATCATCGGATCAGAGCCTGCATGGAAGCAAAACACATACAATTGTATACATGCAGGTTGTATATTCAGAGAGTAAGGTGTCCCCAATCTTGTTAGCCTTTTGCAAGACATTACCGGCAGGGGTGGGTTCTACTTACCTTTACTACCGGTTCGCAGGGGGCCGCACACAAGCACAAGCGCATTTTGATGATATCACGGTCAGTGGGCGGAGCCTCCCGCCGGTTTTACTACCAGTTCTATATAACCGGTGAAAACCGGCGGCAACCCACCATTGATTACCAGGCATTTGGGTCAGGGGGTAGATTAGTTTTGCTGATCTTGATGGTGAGTGGGGTTAATGGTTTTCTGGATGCCGAGGATGGTTTGTTTGTTTTTATATTGCAGGTTGCAGGTTGCCTGAAGTCACATGTGTGAGATGGGTAGCAATATAAATGATATAAATAAATAAACAAATAAAATTTCAGACTGCTGACCTGCATGGCCACTCGTTTGATGAAACATCATAGCTATAACTTAACGAGGCAGAGACTATCCGGGCCATGCACTTGGTTCACAAACTATTGTGTGTAATACCCATGTAATATAATTTCCAAAGGAGTTATTTGGATTGCTGTATGGAAGGAGGGAGAAGCAACGTTTTCCTCTTTTAGTCTTATCTTTTTACTCTATTCCCATAAAATGCTCCAGAGGTTTTTTTTTTCCAAACAGCAAAAAGGGCAACAAAAATCCTTGCCATAGTGTCCTATAAAGCATATAACAAAGTATTTGTCATTCTTTTAGATTACACAAGGTCTTCCAGACCATGGAAAGATACTACTTCATAACTTGCTGCTTTGCTTTTTGTTTTTAATCATCATGCCATTGATCCAAAAGTGCTCTGTTAAGTCAGTAAACTATCTTCAACTCTAGAGGATCATGTTCCATTCAACCTTTATATCTCCTAGTGGAATTTTTGGTTTTTGCCCAATCTCAGTGAAACATGTTTTTCATGCTTTCCCACCCTCTGTTCACAGTACTGCAAACCCGTCCTTTCCTTTCCTTTCCTTTCCTTTCCTTTCCTTTCCTTTCCTTTCCTTTCCTTTCCTTTCCTTTCCTTTCCTTTCCTTTCCTTTCCTTTCCTTTCCCCTCCCCTCCCCTCCCCTCCCCTCTCCTCTCCTCTCCTCTCCATTCATTCCATTCCATTAAAAAAACTTTGTTGAAATTTAGGAAACTTGCTCTGTTTTCATGTAGCTAAATTATCAGTTTTTCCCTGTTACAGAGTTTCCATGAATTTCAAGAGAGAAGAGAAAGAACAATCTGTTCCCTATTGCTTTGATTATTGTACCATCACAGCTATAATAATATTATAAGCAGAATAAAGGGAGCAGGGTCTGCGCTAGTGTCAAAGGGTATAATGTGGAAAGGAGGTATGAAGGCATCCACATGAGCAAAAATCTCTGGAAAAGGAAAGGAAAGGAAAACAAAACAAGAAAGACAAGGCAAGTTGGAAGGGACTTTGGAGGTCTTCTAGTCCAACTCACTGCTCAAACAGGAGATCCTAAACCCTATACCACCATATAGGAGCCCGCTACCAAGGCTTACCTTCCCTGCCTGATGGCAAAAGCAAGAAACAGAAGAATAACCAATCAGGTCTCACATGTTACATAATCTGTATGAGTACCAGCCTGGATCCCATGGGAACCTATTATAATCCAGACTGGAATTTCTGGGTCAGTTTAAGAAATAGCCATGCACAGTATGGGAGACACAGAACTTAATCTGCAATGCATAATTACACGTGTTTCTGAATCGCCAACATTCCCCCCTCCTCCCAAAAAAACCCTTTCTGCTTTCAATCTGGTCCTTTCCTTTCTGTTAATGTCTGGGTCAGTAGATGGCTGGGGTTAATAAATGCTTACATCCTTCAAACTCACAGAAGCATCCGAGCTCACAGCATGCCATTTACAAGGGCAATAAAGTTTTACATGCATTTAGAGGAGAAGTGGTGTGAGCAAAGCAAAATACAAGAACCATCAAGGTAAATGGGTGGGAAGGAAATTGCCTAAATTTGGTATGATCTGAATTACTCTGTGGGATAAATTCATTACATTATCAACAAACACTTTTTAGCACACGACAGTGGTGCTTTGGTGCTGTCCCTAATCTGGGCTGCTGAATATAAGGTCTTTTTATGCTACAGGATGCCCAATGTCAAGATTAGGAATAGGCAAAATAGTTGACATCAATTACAGCATTACACACAACATAAAATTTAACAACTCGAAATGGCTTTTTGTGACTGTTTCAAACAACCTGGGAGGAATTTCTAACCTCTTAAAAATTACAAGCTTTTAACAGGAGAGCAAGAACTGATGCTCAATTTTAAAGTATTTAGCTTTCAGCCTTTAACTCCATGGTGGCATGTATGTATGCATGCATGCATGATGGTATAAATAAATATACGTAAATTGAATTATCCTGAAATAGGAAAATCCTCATTCTGGGCTGAGTGGGGAGGATTTCATCCCTGAGCACCTGTACCATCCTTCAGATTGGCTAAGTAGATGCTTATCAAACATTAGGTGTTATTGTGATATGTTATGTGATAGAACCAGGGATAAAATGGCCATCTGGATAAGTCTACTGGTAACTTCTCTGAAAGAAATAGGGTTAAGTTACATGAGGAGGAGACCAGTTTCTTGACTTCTCTCTTTTTGCCACTACATCCTTCCCCAACTCCATTGAGCAAGATGGATGGTGAAAGTGAAGTCTCGATGTGGCCATTGTTCTCTACTGAAGGGTGTAAAACAGAGACCTTTGGGGGCACCAGATAAAATCCAGGCCTTCTGTCTGATGTGTCTGCTTAGTGGAGGCCCAGACAAAGCAAGAGCCAACAATGAGTTACTCTCACTCTATTACCGTAGCAGTGGTCCTTGCCAGTCAAAGCTGAGGTCATAGGAAGGGCAGCCTGAGGGAGCTTCCTTGTCTTGCAGCTGTGACTTTAGGGGGCTCTGGAAAAGTAAATGGTTCAGTTTCTAATCCTTTATCTAAATAATCTGATAACCTAGATTTGCACTGAAAGTGCTTTCCTTTTTAAATTGTCAGTGACAGGTTGGCTTGCCGTTCCTGGTATACAGGAGGACAGTTCAAGAGTTCTGTTTACGTCAAAGCCAATGACTTAACAGGCTGATCTTTTAATGAACAACAACAAACTTTGTGGTTGTTTCTTTCTCAATGGAGTTTGTGTTAGGAGAGGTATCTGTGTCTATGCAAATAGGGACAGCAGTGGAGAATTTCAGTTGAAAAGACACAGATTTGTGTGTTTAACCCTATTCCCTGGTAGGTACAGTGTCTTGACACTGAACTTGTTAGGGCACTTTCAATTCCAGTTGAAAAATAGATATTTAATTTCCTGGCTTTATGGAACACAAAATGAAAGCTGGATCAAATAAGTTCTTCAAGAGAATTTAAAAAGTTCTATTTTATAAAGGCACATATTTGTTATAAAGACCACTATGAAAAATAACAGTACAATTTCTATTTACTCCAGGAGTTTGATCCTGACTGGCTCAAGGTTGACTCAGCCTTCCATCCTTCTGAGGTCAGTAAAATGAGGAGCCAGATTGTTGGGGGCAATAGGCTGACTGTGTAAACTACTTAGAGAGGGCTGTAAAGCACTTTGAAGCGGTATATAAGTCTAAGTGCTATTGCTATTGCTATTCACATACATATCCAGACTTGTAAAGTGGCTTTTCTCCTTACTGCTGATAATTGAAGATGCGGGGAGATAAAAGTGAAAAGTTGGTCTTAAAGCTACTAGGCCTTAGCTACTAAGCTAAGGCCTAAAATGTGACTTGAACCTGGAATTTCTGCATTTATTGCTTGCAATTAGAACAAACTCTTATCATTCAAGCAGCTTTGCTTTCTTATCTAAGAAATGTTTTGTGTAGGATTATGGCACATTGTAAATTATGTGTAACCTTAAAAAATCTCCAAATGCTGAACTATAGCTCTTTTGGATATCCTTTTCTCTTGCACATTCCACCTAAGCAGATATCCTTGTAAGTACTTGCCAAATATGTTTAACACAAGCAGTAGGGTAGTACACTTATTTGATCGAAAGGAATGTCTGAATACAAATTATCTTATTTTTTCCTACAATTACCAAAATTAACCCAGACTTCAGCAATTGGTTGATTTTGTAAAGCAACATTATCATAAATGTTTTAAATGATGTTATCCTAAAAAATTACATGACACTATGTTACATGATTATGTATATATCTATCCTACATATACAAGTCTCAATTTCTGAGTGCTTCTGGCAATGAAAATCTCTCTTGGGTCACAAAAATAGTTTTGTGTGCTTTGGATATTAACAAGGGAATAGAAGTTCTGAAAATTAAAAGTGGTCCCTAGGGTTGGATTGGGCTCAGATGCTCTGTTTAAGCTGAAGATAAACTCTCTGAAAGTATGGATGCACTATAATTTCAGTTTCTGTTAAATGTTTGGTGGATGATAGCTATGATAATTTCATTCTACTTTCCAGTTTTTTACAAAGAATCTGAACACTTGAGTTGATTTGTTTATTTCATTCATTGCTGCTTACATCATTGACAAATCAAACAGGAGTTCTGGAACTTCAGAGTATGAAAATACTGTATTTTCATTTTTGAAATGGAGTAACTATGTAATTGAACCCTACCTCTCTGTTTTTGCTTAGACTTTGCCATGGCTCATGTCCTGTACAATGACAGTCCTCCTGAAATGTAGCGGGCTCTCCTTCTGACACCATTTTGGAGGGTCTTGAAGACCTGGCTCTTCTCCCAGATATTAGGCTAAGGTGGATAAAGCCCCTCATGAATTCTGCTGTTCACTGGATTTGACATCTTGTTTTTTATCTGATTTTATTTAATTGTGAACCAGTAGTTCTCAACTTATGATCACAATTGATCCCAAAATTTCTGTTTCTAAGCAAGACAGTTTTTAAGTGAGTTTTACCCCCATTTTATGACCTTTCTTGCCACAGTTGTTAAGTGAATCATTGCAGTTGTTAAGTTAGTAAGATGATTCTGGCTTCCTCATTCACCAGAACAACTAGACACAAGAACAGTTTTTTCCCGAACGCCATCACTCTGCTAAACAAATAATTTCCCCAACACCGTCAAACTATTTACTAAGTCTGCACTACTATTAATCTTCTCATTGTTCCAACCACCCATCTCCTTCCACTTATGATTGTATGACTGTAATTTTGTTGCTTGTATCCTTATGATTTATATTGATATTGTTTCCTGATTGCTATTTGTACCTATGACTATCATTAAGTGTTGTATCTTATGATTCTTGATGAACGTATCTTTTCTTTTATGTACACTGAGACCATATGCACCAAGACAAATTCTTTGTGTGTCCAATCACACTTGGCCAATAAAAAATTTATCCTATCCTATCCTATCCTATCCTATCCTATCCTATCCTATCCTATCCTATTCTCATTGACTTTGCTTATCAGAAGGTCACAAAAGTTGATCACCTGACCCTGGGACATGTCAACCATCATAAATATGAGTCAATTGTCAAGCATCTGAATTTTGATCACATGGCAATGGGGATGCTATAACAGCTGTAATTGTGAAAAATTGTCATAAGTCACTTTTTTCACTGCCTTTGTACCTTTGAACAGTCACTAAATGAACTGTTGTAAGTTGTAAGTCAAGGACTACCTATATAATTTTTTTCAAGGGGATGGTGGTTGTGTTTTTGAATTGTGTTTCATTTTCTTTGTTATATTGTGAGCTGCTCAGAGTCACTTGGAGTCGGTGATGTTACTTATACAGGTATTTTGAAATGCAAGCAAAGAAAAAGGGAATAGAGTGACCTGTGTAAAACATTTGTGTATGCATGCTTATCCTCATAATCATGGCCTTCTCTGTGAGGGCTCCAACCCTTTGGAATGAACTGCCCCCGGAGATACGGAATATCCCTGATCTCCGTGCTTTCCGCTGTGCCCTCAAGACCCTGATGTTCCAACAGGCGGGGCTAAACATATGAACATGTGAATGATTTTTTAAATGTGATCTAATTCTGGGTTTTATTTAATTGACCAAACTAAGTAGTAATTTTAATTAGCAATTTTATGATGTTTGTGTGTCTATATTTTTCTTGACTGTACACCGCCTTGAGTCCTACGGGAGAAAGACGGTATAGAAATATAATAAATAAATAAATAAATAAATAAATAAATAAATAAATAAATAAATTAAATAATCATGTCTGTATTGATCTTTTTTTTTCTCCTAAAAGAAGAAAGAGAACCAAGGGTATCTCTCAGAGGCCATCTACTTTGTTGGAAGGCTACTATAGTACATTTGGAATAAATATAAACATTAAAACGTATTTGTTTCACATGTTGCAAGAAAGACAGGCATAAGAATATTCACAGGAGAGATGGAGATTTGCCTTTTTAAAGAAACGTGGGATAAAAATGCTGCAAAAATAATAATGTGTCCTTTGTTAAATACATTTTTTGGGGGGTCTTCATGTTTCTGTCAATTAGAAGTATGCTAATACAGTAGTAAGTCTGAGGCTTAAATTCACAAGCGTCGGGAAATTTAAAAGTGAAATCTCCCTTGGTAAACCTAATTTTGCCCCCACTGGGCATATTACTTTTTATGGTGCAGGGGAGTCTTTCATGATGGGATCATGTAACCAGTGGCATTCTGTGAGTGGCATGAAATAGGTGTGAGACTTGCCGCAGAGGTTAAAGAAATGTCAGGGTTCCAAGGCACTCTTCATTCGGCGTTGCAAAATGGGTGATTTTAATTGCAAGCTGAGGAGCATTATTCAAAGCTGATGTCAGGCAGATGGAGGTTTGACAACTGATCACATTGCATGGCTGAAATGAATACTGTGTTCCCACAGGGGTTTTCTTTTAAAACAATTTTTAATTTTTTCCCCTTTTCTTTAGGCATCTTTGGTCTTTTCACCTAAAGTAGCAATTGACAACTGCAGGAGAAATATGCCCTGCTAGCTTCTTTTCTAGGCCCTCCGGAGCCTTCCAAGATCACACTATTAAAACTCAACAGCAAAAGGCAAAATGATCCAAAGTAAACCTTCCCTCCAGTCGAGCTCTGTGCATGGTGACAACCTGAACACAACCGTGTAGTTCTCCCAGTAGGGATGCAGAAGAGGTTTGACATGGCCTCCTTCCAAGATATTGTTCAATAACCCAATTTGGCCTGCAATTTGGGCTTTGTGGGGGCCTCCCATCAAAGTACAAAACCAGGTCTGACACCTTTGCTTTCTCCCAATCACTCCAAGAAACTGACAGCCACTGATGGGGTGAGGGGTAGGGGAGAACTCCTTGTGATTAAGACCTCTTCACAAACAATGAGGAAATTTATTAAGGGGCATTAGAACTATAACCCTGATTTCATAGCTTGTATCTTTTGTTCGTGCGTTATACGATATGTGGTAGTAGGGGAAAGAGTTTAGTTGTTGTTCCCCCAGGAAATATAACAAATAACTGCTATTTGTTATATTTCCTTGTTGATTTTACACTTCTTCCATATATCGAGCTACCCAGAGTCATTTGGAGTTGGGTGATCTCAGAATTTGATAAAGCTTCCATGAGAATGACTTCCATGAATGGTAATTTTAAATGAATGAATGAATGAATGAATGAATGAATGAATGAATACGATTTTTGTCAGGCTGCATGATATTTTGAGGGCAGGTTTCCAAAACAGAGCAGTGGCAACACCCAAATCAAACTATTTGGGGATGGAGTTAGGTTTTTGAAAACTCTCTCTTAAACCTTCCAAAATGGAAAGTAAAACACAAACAAAAATAAAACCAGGCTGATTGGGTACAGCTCTGGGGGCTATAAAAAGAGAGGTTAATGGACTTTGTTTAGCTCATGGGCCACAACTTTTCACCATCATTGTCTAAATAAAAATCTTTATGCCTGTGAATATTTGGCTTTATACGATTTGATTTACATAATGGTGGTAATTCTGTGCATTGCAGAAACCCTCCCCTATCCTGAAGAAGAGCCTGTGAAACATCTCAGTATTAGGTGTTTTCATACTGAACAACAAGCCACCTTTAAACTTTATTTGCGATTATTTTGCAATTAAATCCACTTCTAGGGGATATCAGATCATTGTCACCAAAGCCATGTTTTTTTCCTTCTAGATGATAGATAGGGTACCAGTAATTTATAGTGCTTAAATTTCAGGTTTCTCTGGGACCTCTTAAAACGTATTTCCTTCTATAAAAGTGAATATGAACCAAAACAACATGGCAAACTTATTTTATGAATGTAGGTGTTAAAAAGTCCATAGTCCTTGGTTTATTTGTCTCCATTCTTTGGGACTACTAATTCTGAAACTCTTCAGTGTAGCAGTTCTAATATGAAATGTGTACAGGTGGTGGTTCTTTTTCATTAATCTAAAACAAGAGGGGGAAGAAATTACTGTAGGAGGCCGCTTGAAAGCTATATGTCTACAAAACTCTTCTAACTTATAGGAAGGCTTTCATCTGTAGACCACGGCCTGATTATATCTGAATTATGTTGTGATGTACATAATTCCCACCCCCATCTTCCAAGGGTGGTATTCATTTACCTTCGCTACCAGTTCGTAAATGTGAGCTTGCACACCACATCTATGCATACGCAGTGCATCAAAAATGAGACATGATGACATCCAGGCAAGTGGGCAGAGCCTCCCACAGCCGCCGCTACTGGTTCACCCAAACCAGATAGAACTGGCTGAATACCACCACTGATGTCTTCTCGCTTATTGTAGAATATATTGATCTGTTGTCAGATTTGATGGAAGATTCAAACTTTAGACTCCTCTGTTTCTCTGTGTAGTATGGTAGAAAATTACTTAGTCCTTCACCCCAAACAGGAGAACATCTTTGGACTGTTTTGGCAATATTACTTTCTATGTAGATATTCTTGAACAATACAGTATTGCGTATACTGGATCTCTGGATCCAGCTAGAGTCTAGAGAAGCTGGACCTGATTTCTGGGACCTTCTGCTTTAAGGTCACAAAGAGCCAAAATGCAAATTAACTTAAGCAGGTGATTTGAGGAAAAAATAGTTTTCATAGTAATTTGAGCCAGATCCCTGCTTCTGACTCAGTGATTCACTCCCTACTGAATTGGGACTTATTGGCTCAAGCAGGCTTACTTTGAAATTGTAGTATTTGCTCCATCCCCTTCCTTAAGAGTTGAGCGTAGGAGGAGAGAGAGGGAGGGAGAGGGAGAGAGAAAGAGAAAGAGAGACACATATTGCAAAGCAAAACTTATTTATTACTAATTCTCCTTGTCATACTCTTCTCCCAATCTGTATTCTTTGCACATTCCCTAAGGGAGCATCAAGCAGAGGGCTAGATTTTATGTTTCAACATTGCTTCATTAAATTTTTCTGCCTTAAAGGAAGTGGTGGACTGAGTCTAATATATTACCTATGATGGATATATGCTATATCCTTCTGTTCCCATTTGGAACAGCCATGGCACAGACAAAATAGGCAGTCTTAAGAAACATTAAGATCTGACCTATTTAAAATCCTGAAAAGCCAATCATATGCATATTTACAGAGGTCAAGGTCTGCTGTGGTAAATCAAGCCTATTTCTAATACGCGTTGGAATAGCAGTGGATTTACCAGGAAGCAAATTGTAGCATTGCAAATGGACCTATACATTTCCTTAGAAAATACAAAAGATGGGTAGCTGCAGTCTAGCGTGTTGCTTAGAAGTGTGGCTACCTACTCAAGAAAAGGTAAAGTAAGTTAGTAAGAAAAGGATGAGATAGAAGTACATACATACAGTATATATGTATGCGTAGTCATTATGCGATTCTCTTTTGGGATAAACATACAGAAAAAGAATTAGTATAACAGTCTGTAGAGATTCTCAGTCATCCAGGTCATGGTTGTCCCAAAGGGCTTTTTCAGGAGGCAACTGGACTTTCTTGTTTTTTCTTTGAGGACGTTTCACTTCTCATTGAAGAAGCTTCTTCAGCTCTGACAGCATAGCGGGGAATGGAAGGATTTCTATTTCTTGCAGACAGCTGGTCATTTGCATCCTTTTAGAGGGTTCTTGAAGCACTTGGAGGCTTATCTGTGTCCTCAGGGTCACCTGAGTAGTGCTCCTGGTTCCTGTAGTCTGCAATTTTTTCTCTGGAAATCCATTCCTACTCCCACACCATTCAGTAACCTCTAAGTGCTTCAATGACCCTCTAAAAGGATGCAAATGAACAGCTGTCTGCAAGGAATCCTTGTCCTTCCATTCCCCACTATTCTGTCAGAGCTGAAGAAGCTTCTTCGATGAGAAGCAAACCGTCCTCAAAGAAAAAAACACGAAAGTCCAGTTGCCTCCTGAAAAGGCACAAATTTAAGAAAAAGGGGGATGGAGTATAAAATAGTATACACCAATGCTTTTGTCATACCTCTCCATATTTTCCTTTACTTGGTGGTCATCCTTTTCCTTACCATGCCTATACATTTCTTCACACATTGCTTTTTGTTCTTTAAATTTCTTACTCTCTGTGTTGTTAGGATCTCATCAGTGTAATTTAGCCATATTCTTTCAATTTTCCTCTGCAGTATGACTGCTGTCATATGGGTCACTTTTATGTCATGTCCACGTACTTTTAGCATCTACACTTTTTGTTTTACCAAATGCACTTCTTAAATATTTTGTTTGCATTGCATTCAACCTATTTTTGTTTTTCTCACTTATATCCAACTATCACTTCCATGTAACAAAGTGGGTAAGATACACAGTCTTCTACAAGCTCTTACTCCTTTTGACAGACATTTGTTTCTCAAAATAGACCATATATACTATTTACTACCTTTCTATCAGCACTTACAAATCTTTTTTTCCCCATCTATTGCCCAACCTCCGGTGAACATTTTACCAAAGTACATACATTCATATACTTGATGTAGTTTTTTAATACCATGTATTATAATTTTCAATTGCTCACTCTATTTTCCCTGGCAAACACAACTACTTTGGTCTTTGATACATTAATCCTGAAATCCATACATTTTATTGCAGCAGACAACCTATCTAATGGCCAGTAAAAATTAATTCAGTTCTCAATTACAATAATAACACATCATCCACATGCAGAAGTGCAAGCACATTCATGTCTCCCAGCCATATACTTCTTCTGTCACTTCAAACATTACTTATCTTTTTCTCCATAAATACATTAAACCACTAAGCAAGTTCTATGCTTCCTTTTCTTGTTTCTAGCTCAGTGTTGAACTATTTACTAAGCTTTCTATTTTTCTTAAACATGATTTATTCCACCATATCCTACTCTTACTGTATTCAGCAACCAACCTTCAACTCCCCATTCCTGCAAAATATGACATAATTGACATTTTGTCATATGCTTTCACTGAATCAAAAAATGTACAATAAACTTGTTTTCTCACATTCACATATATCTCAGTGACCCACTAAAGAACAGAAATCAAATCTGCTCCTCTATCCCATCAAAATGTTAACTGCATTTCTCAAATTTTACTCACTTTCACTTTTGTAAACTTTCAAAAAGAATTCCATGGAATAATTTCCCAAGCATGTTTAACACCAATTCCATGCAAACTAGGGTCTCTATCCTAGAGACAGTCTTGAAAGCCCAGATCTCACAACTAGTAGGTACACCAATATTCATTGAGGGCCAGAGTTAAAAGTTTCTTAATGTCCTCTATTGGAACTGTTTTTGTGCATAAGCAAATATTCCACAACTGTCATTTTGCAAACATTTCAGCATTTCAAAGTGCCTATCAATCAAAAAAAGGTTTAAGACATTGTTATGATTCTCTGGGGTAATCAAAGCATAGGAAAATAAACTGTGTAGTCTCTGAAAATATAAATTTGTGAAAACTCAGTTTTGATGAGTGGCACACACAGTATTATAATAAATTCAAATAAATAATATTTCTCATAGAACTTCTCTGAGAAGTTCTATGAGAAATGATTCTCATAGAATCATTTCATAGTATGTCAGTGACATGATCCATTTATTTATGTAAATTGTTCAAATGTTGTTTTTTTAATCTGGCAGTTTAGATACTTATTTACTAACAAAGTGGAAATGAAGAGTGTTGGAGAAACATCCACATTACCCAAAAGTAATGTCCAGTAAAAGCTAGATCAAACATTCACTGAACAGAAGTGTTGGCCAAACGGAAGGATAGCATGGAGCAAAATTGGTTAACCATTTTTGTTACTTCCTTGTCTTTTGTTCTTTATTTTATACCACCAACTGTAGGAGATGACCAGACTGAGCCTGAGGGAGGAGTCAAATGCATCATCAGTCTTGAGTCCCTGCCCACCCATAAGAGATCTAAGTCCACCCCATCTTGAATGCCTTCTTAACTCTCTCTAATTTCCCTCAACTGTTAGTTTCATAAGTTTCATAAGTTTATTTGTCAAGCGTATATAAGATAACAGGTAAAAGTATAAACATAATTTGAATACATGAAAAGAGTAAGTAAAAAGGAATATTAGGAATATTAGGGATGGTAGGCACGCTGGTGCACTTATGCATGCCCCTTACAGACTTCTTAGGAATGGGGTGAGGTCAACAGTAGAAAGTTTAAGGTTGGGGGTTTGGGGAAGAAACTATAGTCAGTTAGTGGCTCAGAGTTTTGTAGAGAGCTTAAGCTTGCAATAAATCTTTATACTTATTTGAACTGCCTGAATCTCCTGATTTCCCCAGCCCTTGATACCATCCCTGCTTAGACAATCATCATTTTATTTCCCAAATATTTCCTGAGATGATAAAATGTGGGGAAATAATAGCAATAGCAATAGCACTTAGACTTATATACTGTTTCACAGTGCTTTAAAGCCCTCTCTAGGCAGTTTACAGAGTCAGCCTATTGCCCCCAACAATCTGGCTCCTCATTTTACTGACCTCAGAAGGATGGGAGGCTGAGTCAACCTTGAGCCACTCAGAATTGAACTCCTGGAATGAGCAGTGAGTTAGCCCTGCAGTAATGCATTCTAACCACTGCATCACCATGGCTCTTCAATAAACATCACCCAACAAAAGAAACTCTACAGCCCTTCAGGTAAATGTCACTAGAAGGTATACCAACATTATTATTAAAAAAATTCATTGGTAAATGGAGCAGGAAAAGGAAGAACTGGGATTTCAGGTCAGAGCCATGAACAGCCACTATTCCCATCTTTCCAACCTCACAATCACAGTTGTGAGAAGTGTCCCCTCCCTCTGCCACAATGATACAATGCACAAATATGGCACTGTAGTCTTTTCCCTGATCCACATATTTATTTATTTATTTTTGTTACCTTGCAGCATTTGTGTTTGTAATGTGGAAAATAAACACGAATGGCCACTCCAAGGAAAAATGGGAGCTGGATTAAGAAAGATTGGGCTGTTAATTGTAGCATTTTAGCATTTTTAGTTATGGCATTTTGGATTAGCCTATGTGTGTGTAAGGAATGCTATGCCAGGAAGGTAAAGTTCTCAACAATGAAAAAGTGAAAGAAGAGCAACAAAGATGATGAGGGGACTGATGACTAAAACATATGAGGAACAATTGCAGGAATTGGGTATGTCTAATTTAATGAAAAGAAGGACTAAGAGTGACATGATTAGTGGTGTTCCAATATCTAAGGGGCTGCCACAAAGAAGAAGGGGATCAACTTATTCTCCAAAATACCTGAAGGCAGGACAAGAGGCAATGGATCAAAGAGAGAACCAATATAAAACTAAGGAGAATTTCCTGACAGTAAGAAAAATTAACCAGTAAAATGACTTGCCTCCAGAAGTCATGGGTGCCTCCAGAAGAAGAGTTTGGACAACTATTTGTCTGAAATGTTATAAGGTTTCCTGCTCGAGTAGGGGATTGGACTAGAAGACCTCCAAAGACCCTTCCAACTCTGTTATTCTGAATAATTTGCATGCTTAGAAACTCCGGAGATTTTTTCTAATGTAGCAGGTGAGCTTTTTGATTTTCTAAGGTAATCAGCTCTCTTGCAAAGACCTACGGGAGTTTCACAGCATCCTGGAGAAGAGCATGGTACCAACTGCAGGTAGAATAGCTCTGCATGTGGAACAGGCCAAAGTCTTAGGATGTTCATAGCTCTGGGTGAATGCTCTGATTCCAGTCGAATATAATGCTAAATTAGTTCTGTGCATGTTTGCTATTTTACATCTGAGAGATATATACTATCATCATCTAGCACATACTGAGCCTATGCAGGAGGAGCAAATGTAAAATTACATTACATTACAGTTACATTAAATTATATATTAACTGCATGACTAGTAAATGCATTACTATTTTTATGATTATTTTAATTACTTTGTTATAAGTATTACTATTAAACTACATTAACTAGAGGAAATTCACCCAAGATCATGTTTTCTGTCACATTCCTGCAGCAACTTGAAAAAAATACAGCTGTTGATTTTATCTTGCAATTCAGGAAAATCTTTCTGGAACAGATGATGGCTATCGTAAGGGGGGGTGGAAGCAAAATATAGTAAAACACATTTATTCCAATATACTTATCTTGGAATTGTTTTTTCCAGTGCAGGAGGTTGGATTCCGCACCATCAATACCTTTCTCAAAAGGTTAGAGCAGGAGCAAGCCTTGTATCTAAATCAAGTAAACGAATCCAACCAACCTCCATTTTACCTCTTCGTAAAGTCTTTCAGGCTAAACTTGTTCCGATCATGCTCTATGGTGCTGAAATTTGGGGTCTTACAGAGGCCCCCATATTAGAGAGAACTCAAAATAATCTGTTAAGGAGGATGCTTGGGGTAAACAATTCCACTTCAGCTGCAGCCGTCAGAGCTGAATTGGGACATTTCTCACTGTACATCTATACAATCACTAGGGCGGTAGCCTACTGGCTAAAAATGACCCAGATGGATGCCAGCAGGCTCCCTAAAATATGTCTAGAGGAACAGCAGATTTCAAATCCTCAAAGGTATTCCTGGCTAACCCGGCTGTCAGAAATATTGAACCGATATGGTGTAGGGTTCCCGTTGTGTGACACACTGAACCAAGTTAAACAACGGATTAAAGATATACATGGGCAAATGGATATGGCAACCCTTTCAACTAATCATTCCCTTAAACTGCTGACAGCAGTTAAAACAACTTTCACCCTGGAAAAGTATTTATATTTAGAAATGCCATCAGTGGAGAGACAGTTATTTGTTAAGTTTAGATTCAAACTTCTAGATACTAAGGTTAGATTCGGCCATTATCGGAAAATCCCGTATGACAAAAGAATATGCATATGTGGGGTAAACGTCGTGGAGGACACGGCGCATATAATATTCGAATGTAGTCTCTATCAGGAAGTTAAAAATCAATATCTGTCCCCAATTATAAATAAATTTCCCCACTGGAATATAAGCCAAAAATTAGCATTTCTGTTGAGGGCTGACTCTCCTCCCCTGGTAAGAGCGATCACTCGATACCTTAAAAGGTTGACGGCAATACGAGCCAGTTATATCAAGGAAAATTTTATCGATTGTAAGAAAGATGAGCTCAGTTAGAGAGGAGCCATCCTATTTGGGTTATCTAGTCTTCTAGTCTTGGCAATTTAGCTATTGAAATTTGATATGGTAAAATTTTAATGTCATCTATCATATATTTTTAGATTGCTATTTTTGTAACTGTTTTATCTTTTCCCCTTTTTCTTTTCTGTTTTGTTTGAAAAGGCCTTTGGGCTATTCAATAAACTATACTATACTGTGAATACTACATTTATATACTATGTTGAAGTCCCCAGATCACAGTCACGCAGGATGTGCCCAACCACTGAAACATCACTTGATGACTTAAGAAAACTCACAATTTCTTGCCTAACCTATCTCCCAGCATTTTTTACAGATGTAAATTTTTTCACTAAAAAATAGCGATAG
This sequence comes from Arizona elegans, assembly GCA_022577455.1. NCBI lineage: Eukaryota > Metazoa > Chordata > Lepidosauria > Squamata > Colubridae > Arizona > Arizona elegans. Next base: position 193,044,291 of record JAKOOJ010000001.1, read on the forward strand.
ATCTGCTACATCATCAGGAAAGGAAACTAAGAATTCTACATTGAAGCCACTTGAATCTCAATCTTAGGACTTCAGTCAATCAGAATAGAACTGGAAGGGACCTTGGAGGTCTTCTAGTCCAACTCCATGCTCAAGCAGAAGAACCTACCATTTCAGACAAGTGGCTATCTGGTCTCTTAAAAGCCTCCAGTGATGAAGCACCCACTTCTGAAGGCAAGTTGTTCCACTGGTTAATTTTTTTCCTCACTGTTAGGAAGTTTCTCCTTAATTCCAGGTTGCTTCTCTCCTTGATTAGTTTCCATCCATTGTTTCTTGCCTTGCCTTCTGGTGCTTTGAAAAATATGTTGACCCCCCCCTCTTCTTTGTGACAGCCCCTTCCAAATCCTGGAATGCTGCTATTATGTCACCCCTAGTCCTTCTTTTCTCCAGACTAGCCATACCCAATTCCTGTAACCAGTCTTCATATGTTTTAGTCTCCAGGCCCTTAATCATCTTAGTTGTTCTTCTCTGCACCTTTTCCAAAGTCTAACATCTATTTTGTAATGTGGTGACCAAAACTGGATGCAATATTCCAGGTGTGGTGCAGTATTCCAGGTGTACTACTTCTTTACACATTACACCTAATTGTACAAGCAGCATGGATTGACATATGCGTACATGTTACAGAACTGTTCTTCGAGGTGATTGATTTTATTAGTGCACATGAGTTTGCCCTACATCATGTGCAAAATAATAAATGAATGTCTGACAATTCCTGAAAATAAATAGCATGGGAGGAATACATGGTTGTATCTCCTGGTGCTATACAGGTTCTTTTTTCTTGAGTTTTGACAAGTATTAGGCCATGTGGAACCATTACCTACCTCCCCCAACTCATCCTCTTAATTCTGCATACACTTGTCTATTTTAATACAGATCAAGAGGATTTTTAGCTAGCTTGTTTACACAGCTATCAAAACTTTCAGAGGATCCCAGGCTGCCAGAGTAAAAGCTTGAGGATGGGGGAAGGCGGACAGGAATAGCAATTTTCCCTCATGTAGGATTCATCATTTTTTCTTTCTTTCTTTACCCATCAGCCCAAACATTAAGTAATTACACTTTTTAGACTTCTGCAATGAATGTAATGAACACAGTGGAACTGAAAAATAAGCAATAGGGCTTGATGCTTGCCAATTTCCTTCCATCTCCATCTCTCTCATAATTTGTTCCTTTGCATGGGTTCCAATAGCCACACTCCCTGGTAGCAGAAATACTGCAGCATTGATGTCTGTCAGCTACTCTATCCCCCCCCCCCCCCCATACACAAAACAATCGCCTTCAACAATCCTCAAGTTCTATTACCTACTCCTCCTTCTCCAAATGGCAAACACTCCAAGGAGCAGTCTCTTGCTTAACATGTCAAAATGTGAGTTCTGGCTGTTGATTGCTTCAGCTTGTATCCCTTGAGGACTGCCAGTGCCAGAAATCCAAGTATAATTTTGCAGATGTTAGGATCCTGTGAGCCCCTAAGTTGCAAGGCTAAACCATTGAGCCAGTTGGCAACCTCCTCTAGTGTGAAGAATGTAAAAGTATACATTTTTAGTTTTCAACCAACAATGACCGACTGCTGATAACTCCAACAAACAAGATCTTTCTTTCTTTCTTTCTTTCTTTCTTTCTTTTTCTTTCTTTCTTTCTTTCTTTCTCTTCCTTCCTTCCTTCCTCCTCCTTCTCTCTCTCTCCCTCCCTCCCTCCCTCCCTCCCTATCTCTCCTCTGAACACTCTGCTCCAGTACTGAGGCTATTTTGAAAAATGCTGTTCAAAATGACAAAATGTTCATCTGCTCTTCCAACCATCTGCTATTCTTTAAGGGGATACTATTCTTTGAGGGTAGCAATACCTCATGGCAGAAAATGTTAGATGTTATTTCAGCAAACTTTCACCTTGTCAGGTTCAAAAACCTTTTAAAGGCCCCCTCTGGTGGAAATTCATCAGAAAAGAGAAGAGAAGAGGGTGGAGTAAGAGAGATAACCAAGGTGGGGCAAAGCCCCACTGAAGACAATAGTCTTAAGATGGTAGTGTGATATATGTCTTATGAGCATTCATTTGTCTTCTAAATAAGTAAAGCAAATAAACCAGCAGGAAAATTTATTTTCTGTGGTGGCATTCTCTGTCTGGAATTCCTTCTGAAATTAAATGAATGCCAAATCCTTGGATGTTTGCCTTGATGTCTGCTTGAATTTGTTTTATTTTTAAAACATTTTTAATACATAAAAAATGAATGCAAAACATCTCCTCTGTTTACAAGACTGCCTCAGGCCTCTTACATGTATATGAAAATGGTGGCTAACTACAGCCAAGTGCTTTGTTTGAGAAGGTGCCCATGCTTCCCAAAACAAGATAATTTGGGATAGTAGAAGTGTGACAGAGAAGTAAAGAGTATGCAAGATCCAATATGGGTTCGTCACCAGGACCAGAAGTTTTGTCTTCTGAGCTTTCGAATTCATGCTGGAGCCCATGTAGCTTGACAGAAGTTCCCTGAAGACGGGCTTCAGCATGAGTCTGAAAACTCAGACAACAAACCCAGATTGGATCCTGCAACATTATCCTGGGATACATATATTCACTTCCATTAGTAAAGAGTATGTCAGGGATCAAGCTCATTATGTCTTATGGGTAGATATATAGTTTGATTGGCCAAACCCACATAATAGCTATTTTGAAAATGTGCCCATCATTTCCTTTCTACATTCAAAATTGGTCCATGGTGCTAAAAATATTGTCTCCTCCTTTTAGAGCTGAATCCATGCTCCTGTGGTTTCATTTTCCATCATTAAGGGAACCAGATGTAGAGGATAGTTTCCTTCCTTCCTTCCTTCCTTCCTTCCTTCCTTCCTTCCTTCCTTCCTTCCTTCCTTCCTTCCTTCTTCTCTTCCACTGTATTTTTTCCTCTTTTTTTTAAGAAAAAAAGAAACTCACTTTTGTCAGAGAAAGCAAGTCATTTATTACAGTTTACATCCAAGCGTTCTCTATAAAATTTAATATTCAACTGTACCCCAGAAAACTATATAACATCATTAGCTTGCAGAAATGAAACAAGAATCATTATTTTTATGGACACCACTTAGTGTTCAGAAAATGCACATTTTCAGAGAAAAAAAAACATGGAACAAATATTAGGTCCAAATGTTAAATTTTAAATTATTTTACTGCACAACCTTTCTTTCGTATCTTGGCAGTAGCGATTTCCATTTTTATTCCTTCAGCATCCATAATCTCGTCAGAATCAAAAACAGATGGTTTGAGATCATTGGACAGCTTCCTTGTTGCCCCCTTCCCTAGTTTGAAAAGAAAAGGTCCTAAACTCGTATACTAAAGTACCAAGAATAATGTAACCGGTACAGGACAGAATTAAATGGATTGTTTTAGGAAGAATGGGAAAAATGATTCAAAAGGTACTGTTAATTTTTAATACTTTTCTTTTGCTAGTCATTACACTACAAAAGCCTGAGTCACCTGCTGGCAACCATTCAGAATCCTCCATAACCAAAGATGCTTGAACAACAACTTCGGATTTATTTCATGAAGAAAGCTCAAGGGATTTTGAGCTAACTCTTACAAGGATATTACACTTCCTGAAATCCGTAAGACACTTATCAGGGGACTGATATGCAAGATCATTGCTGCAGATTAATGGCTACCCTTTCCTATCAACAGAGTGATGATCAGTCTCATCTCTGGAGCCCATCAGCTCCAGAAGGGGCATCTTCAAGATGTATTTCTTAGGCTGTGTACAAAGCGAGATCTTATTGAAAGCTGGAGGAGAAATGAAAAAACTACCAATTCCTATGGCATATGTATTCATTCTTCTTGCTTCCTTTCATGAATTATTGCCCAAAAGTACTTTTGTGGGTTTCTAAGGTACCACAAGCAGGAGCAGCTTTGTGCAAAGTAATAATGGAGCATTGTTCCAGCAGATGTGTGAAATACCAGTTAGCAGCATCACTTCTCACATTCTGCCACATCAGCACCATTTCTAATGCTCATGAGTTAATCTTGATTAAGGTTAAATTAAAGTTTTAATGCTCACTAGTTAATCCCATGTATTTTCTCTAGGGACAATCCTCCTGACTACAGTAGAAATTCAATTCTGATAAAAATGCAAAAGGTTTTGTTTCGTTTTAAAGAAGTAAATGAATAAAGGTTTGGTTAATTCCCTCATGAATCCCTTAGAAATAAAAGAATGTTCAAAGCAAACCTCTGTTTTGAAATGAAATAGACTAGATCAGACCTTTATTTGGATCTGGCTCATTTCATTTCAAAACAAATGTTTTGAACAATGAAGTTCCTTCTGTATCAGCAAGCTACTTCTTAAGTAATGAATTACACAATAATTCATTCTGTGTTTACTGATGCTTGATTGATTCAATTGACTTTTTCTTCTTCTTCTTTTCACTTTTTGCCAAGGTTTCATTTCAGCTATCTTTGAAATACATATCACCTTTTTTAATCTGTTAGTGCGAGCAAAAGCAAATGTAAGATATTCATAATTCCATTGACAATTCTCAGTTGTCTTAAGTGAATTTTTTTCTATAATGGTGGTGAGCGAGATGAATACCAGCTGAAATACAGAAATGTAAAATCTTGAATGTGACAAATTCTTCCTAAATGGTTCTGTTTGAAAATTTTAGAAACGAATCTCACTTCTCTTTGCTACATTTGAAAATGAAAAATCCATTTCTAATTCTTAATGGGTTTCTCTGGATTTCTTTTCCCGCCATAAAAGTGTTATTCCATTTAGTATGTTGCCTTTTGTTGAACAAGCTGCTCTCCTGGAGTGGGAGGTAATAACAACATAACAGCAGTCAACATCCACATTGCCTGCTCATAAGGATGCTTTTCTACCAAATAAAATAGCCAAGAATATTTGTTGCCAAAATCATGTTGGTTGTTTAATCTTGACCCAAGGAAACTGAATTGCGCTGAATATGTAGCTTAGGCTAGCCAAGGTTAAAAGCCTCATTAAAGTCACGAGTCTAACTTTTCCTAAAGTTTCTTTTTTTATTAGTAGTAACAACAGTACCTTACATTTACATAATTTTTCTCAGACAAAATTCCATCATATTGCTGCTGTTAAGATCAACTGCACTGACTCACAGTAACTTAAAATAGATGTGAGCAAATATTTCAGGGGTGTGGAAAACGTGGGGATGCTGGCTTGCAGTAAGTTCTTAAATTACATGTGTCTGCACACGCACGGCACCCACAGAGACACTCACACCTCCTTCTTTCTCTTCTCCTTTAAAGGGATAATAGAACAACAGAGTTGGAAAGGACCTCTTGGAGGTCTTTTAGTCCAACCCGTTGCTCAAGCAAGAGACATTATACCATTCCAGACAAGTGGCTGTCCAGTCTCTCCTTAAAAACCTTCAACTATGAAGCACCCACAACTTCTGAAGGAGAGCTGTTCCACTGGTTGATTGTTCTCTCTGATAGGATGTTAAGATGGAAAAACAGCCCTTACATAATTATCCCAGGGAGAAAAAGAGAAGCAACAAGAACATAAGCAGACAAATGCTGTGACATACATACTTAAGTCAGATTACATCATCGTGCGTCTGTTTTCATTTTGGTTTCTCTGCAGTATTTTTCTGCAAATGCAGCTGAGGACTTGGCTATGTATTTTACACAATGTTTAAGGAACTTCTAACCAAGAATTTAATGCATCCAGGCTGTTACATTATCCTGTTGAAGACAGTGGAGCATATTAGTGTAAACAAATGAACATTACATTCACAATAATTTACATAAGATATGTAAGACAAGCCAGCCTGCTCTCCCAAATTTGTTGGTCAAGAATGGTAGAGGCAATCTGAGAAAGAGGGTTGGTTCAAATACTCAATATTTGGGCACAGATTAATGGCTTACTACTTAAACCTCAAATACAATATCCAATGTTCAGCTGTTGCGCTTTGTAGGGTTACATGTCAACTTGACAATAGCCAGCTGATTACTTGTCTTCCCCTTCCCCTCCCCCCTCCTTCTTTTTTGAATGAGAGAAGGGAAGCCACCTTTTTGCAAGAGAGAGAGAAAGAGAGAGAGGGTGGGGGGAGAGAGTGCAAACTGTGCTTTTTATTAGTGAGAACTATGGTAAATCATGGTAAATTGCAACATTGACCTATGGATTTTTATCCATAGTATACTTTATTTACTTTACAGGTAGTCAACAATGTACTGCATGACTATGATTGATTGGTTGATTGGTTGCTGCTGTAGGCTCAAATCTGTTATATTGTTTTCTGGTGCAGAAAATTGTGAGTCAGTTCTAGAATATCTTTGTTCCAAAGTAGATCACCTCATGATCAGTGTAGCAAACTTATTTCTAAGCAAGCATGTTTAGGATTACAGCCCCTGCCTGTTACTTTATTTCTTGACCCTAGATTATACAACATTTGTTATTTTGATTGAATTATGATGGGCAATTCTGCATAGCAGTCAAAGCTATGTATATCCCATGTTGCTCCTCATTGCTCCTGAAACCGACTGAACCACTTCAGTCTGGGTATCACTGATTTGGCAATAGGCTGGGTTGATACATAGCCCATAAAGATAGAAACAGACCTGAGAACTATCAAACCCATCTCTCTGTTCCTATCATTGAGTTGAACTTGATTTTTTGTGTGTGACTCTTAGCCTTTTTGTCAAGTTGATTTCCAGGTCTAGTTTCCTTAGAAAAGTTGACATATCTACTGACATCAAAACAAAAGGTAAAAAGAGCAAAATATATATATTGTTTTACTCTGAGCTGCCATAGGTTTTATAATAATAAGAATCACCTCATTGAGCAAATGACAAATACTGGCAGCTGTTGTGGCCTACCAGTGGCCTGCGTGGATCGTGGCTGATCCCGATGAAGAGGAGGCTGGTGTGGTGTCGCGCCAACAGCCTGCACAGCCAGCGCTTATGTCGGACAGCAAGGAAGCTGAAGAGGATGTGATGCCAGAGGCAGAGACTCAGCCAGAGCCTTCAGAACCTCCAGAGGCTCCTTCCAGTGGAGAGAGTGAAGTGGAGGAGCCTCTCCTCAATGCTCGGGCATGCAGAGCTGCCAAAAGGCAGGAGTGGCTACTCAGGAGGAGGAGGTCTACTCGAGAGTAGGGCTTGAGGATAATTGGCCACTCCCTTAGCCTATTTAAATCACACGCAGCTAGTGCGTTCTTGCTGGAAACAACTTGTATTATTATCAGAGTATTTTGGCTTATCATATCTTGTTTTCTGGGCTGGTTGCCAACCTTTGCAGGTCTTGTTTATTCTTGTTACTTAATAAATTTGATAAGGACCGTTGGTGTGTGTCAATATCCTCGGAAATCTGGAGCTGGGGCAGAACAGCAGCAGACACTGTAACACAAGAAGGTAATTTTAGTTTGCACATGCTTTTAATGGATCTTTACTTAGCTGTCATCCAAATAAAAGGAAATAAGTTGCTTACTCATCTGAATCCTCATCCTTATCTCTGATAAATATCTGGGATATTTATTTATCTAGTTACATGCAAAAAAAAAAAAAAATTCAAGGAGCATCTGCAAGGAGATGCTGAATAGATATCAAACCACTTTTCTCCTTGAAAAATTTGGAGCCTAGGAGCTGGGAGATACAGTAAAGAAGGTATTCCTACAAAAAGGAAAATTGTCTGTCTACATAGGTATTTCTTTCTTCCTTTTTAAGATAGACCTTGCTCCCATTTCAAATGCATTGAGGCTGAGCAAACAAAAATATTAAGTCATGGTATTACGAATGTCCGGATTGGCACCAAGTCCTGCTCTGAAAGTACTCTGATTCCTGTAAAGCTTTTCATTTTCTGCTTCATCAAGTTTTTCAGAGTTGCAATAAATCAGGAATCCAACAGCACTTTTTTTCTGACTAAACATATTTCATTAATTATGAATCATTTATTTATGACAGAAGAAAAAAGCGCTACCAGACTTCTTCAGGTTGTTAGCCTGCCATAAACTAACGAAACCTCTCCTTTTACAAAGTTGCAATAGAGGAACACAAACGTGATAACCAGAGGTGGGGTTCAGCAGGTTCTGACCAGTTCTGAAGAACCGGTAGCAGAAATTTTGAGTAGTTCAGAGAACCAGTAGTAAAAATTCTGACTGGCCCCACCCCCATCTATTCTCTGCCTCTCAAGTCCCAGCTGATCGGGAGGAAATCGGGATTTTGCAGTATCTTTCCTCCGGAGTGGGGAGGGAATGGAGATTTTACAGTATCTTTCCCCTGGAGTGGGGAGGGAATGGAGATTTTACAGTAGCCTTCCCCTGCCATGCCCACCAAGCCACGACTACAGAACCAGTAGTAAAAAAAATTTAAAACCCACCACTGGTGATAACCCTCTTGCCAGACTTTTCACAAAAATATCCAGCCAGATAGTACTGTACATAAGAAGTTTATTGAAGACTCTTTATATGAGCAGACTGAAATTTAGAGCGGACAGATCACAGGGGAAGTTGCAATCTTCCCCTCTTTCCCCTGCCAATTCCTGAATATAATTCTCTTATACCAATGTTTGTATTGATTTGAGGGGAAAAAAATGAAAAAAGTTCAGGGGGAAAAGAAAGAGGGAAAAAAGAGCCGAGGTGGAGCAGTGGTTAGAGTGCAGTACTGCAGCTACTTCAGCTGACTGCTAGTTCAGCAGATCAGCGGATCAAATTTCACCGGCTCAAGATTGACTCAACTTTCCATCCTTCCGAGGTGGGTAAAATGAGGACCCAGATTGTTAGGGGGCAATATGCTATTTAGTGTACTGTCTTTGGTGTAAGCCGCCCAGAGTCCTCGGAGAGTTGACGGCATAGAAATATGACAAATAATAAATAAATGGCAAGCATAGGTTTTATTCTTTTTGCCAAAGAGGTATGTCTTGGCTTTCTGCTTATCAAAACTTAGTAACAGCATTTTTACAAGAGCAATTTTGTTCACAGGATCTCAGAATTCACGCATAGTTTTGCCATTATTTGGTTTAACCCCACTTACTAATGATTTGAAATTGCTTATTTTCTGTCTCTCCTTGCTAGGTTTAGATTTCCTGTGTAAATTTGTGATTGGCAGATACCAAATACAGTTTTGTAAGCCTCCCATCGTGTTAACAATTAGGCAGCAAAGGACATTTCAGAAAAAAATGTAGCCACCATCTTAGCTCTGATTACTATCTTTGTACATTTTTGGTACTCCATCTCCTCTTTAGTATGGACACCCAAAGTCTCTCTCAGTCCTCAACCATCTTATTCATTTCTCCACACACACACCATTTTTTTTTAAACAAAGAAAAGAAATTCTACTCAAGAAAGAAAATAGTTTCAAGAAAACTCCAAACCGGAAATTCCAAAGGTTAAGGTTAGGCAAGTAAAAATAATGTTGATATCCTTGTGCATATGCCTTAAAAATATGGTCTTTACTTATGTCATTAGGTTGCATGTAATCTGACACATAATGAAATGCAAACTGGCTTTTCAGGTTGGATGAAGCAGTCAGTTTAACTTTGGAATTTCCTGGCTATAACGTGAATGAGAATGTGAATATCAAGGGCTGAAACAGAGAGTGTTGTCCAATCTGGTTTTCTCAGGCAGTATTAAAAATACTTATATAGCAAGAAGTGTCTTGGGTTAAAAGTTTTTAAAACTAAACCTTTTCTAGTATCCCTCAGTTCTGAACATATGGACAGTGGGTCACAGATTGCCCATCCCATTGTGCATATTTTGTCTGAAGAGAACCACATGTAGAGTTTCTTCCATTGATTTGTTCATTAAATATTCCATTATCTCCCCCCCCAAAAAAGGGGGGGGGGTTAAAAGCAATGGTCTGTGTGCTTACCAAGATTACACAGTTGGTGTTCATTCATACTTTCCCAATATTTCTAAATTTTTTGATAATTGTGTCAGACAATAAAGCTAATTGATGTCAATGGAATCATCTTCATTACTCTTAGGCTTTTGCCTGTGTTATTGCTATTGGATGTACATGTTATTTAAGTCTTAATGTTACGTGACAGTATTAAATGTTGTTGATATTCTGAGATATATTTGAGGTATATTTTCTGATATACAACTGAAGTGTATTATTTCTTACTGAATATGGAAGGAAGGAAAGGGGAAGGTAGCAAGGTAGCAAGGAAACCAAAGGGAAGGGGAGGGGAGGAATGGAATGGAAAGATAAGGTAAGGTAAGGTAAGGTAAGGTAAGGTAAGGTAAGGTAAGGTAGGGTAGGGTAGGGTAGGGTAGGGTAGGGTAGGGAAGGGAAGGGAAGGGAAGGGAAGGGAAGGGAAGGGAAGGGAAGGGAAGGGAAGGAAAGGAAAGGAAAGGAAAGGAAAGGAAAGGAAAGGAAAGGAAAGGAAAGGAAAGGAAAGGAAAGGAAAGGAAAGGAAAGGAAAGGAAAGGAAAGCAAAGCAAAGCAAAGCAAAGCAAAATATCAGCAGGCAAAACAATTTCATCATAGATAAAAATGAAATGCTTTATAAAATGGTGTCATGCAGAAAACTGTAGAGAGTGGCCAGGCAGTTGTCAGAAATCAACACTGACTTGAGGGCATAGAAAACAAACATGCCAAAAGGATATGAAAATAAAACCAAAAGATATCCATACGAACTGAATTTCCAAATATTTTCTAACTGCATAAGTGTAGGGTATGTCAAATTTTTAAATTTTCAATTTCCAAACATTAGGGTTACTCAAAAGTTGTGACACACCTTGGGGATTGTAAAAATACTTTTGGTTACTTTAATATAATTTAGATGTGCTTGGTAAGTAACTACATAAATATCATAACTTTTTAACATTTTGTTTGTTTCATCAGCATCACCTCATGAATTATAGGCTACACTGTGAGGAAAAGAGAATAGAGCAAACCACATAAAAACTCTATGACTTTCTTCTCTGAGTTCTTTATCATAGTTTAAATGACTACCTTGATGTTTTCTGCTGGTTTCAATAAAGGAATCTGTTGTCACAATACACTGTATTTTCATTGATTATGTGCCATCAAATCAGTATCAACTAAATCTATGTTAGGCATTCCAAGTGGCCTTGGGGATATCTAAAATGTTTAAATAACCTGATTGGTAAGAGGCTGGTCTAAAGGAATAGGGTAGGGTAGAGGAATAGAATAGAATAGAATAGAATAGAATAGAATAGAATAGAATAGAATAGAATAGAATAGAATAGAATAGAATCCAGAGAAGAGCCAGGTCTTCAGGTCCTTTGAAACCAGAAATGGGTAGGGACAGAACTGATCATACGTAAATAGTAGTTAAATAAGCCTTTAAAGAGAAGTGAGAGACCGTAGTCTCTCAAGGTGAACAGCAGAAAGCATTGATGAAATTACATAATTTTCCATGGCATTTTCCATGTGAACATTTAAACTCATAATGTAGCTGGAGATATTTGGTTGAAAATCTAGTGTCCAGAAGCCTCCGAAATTCAAATAAATTAACCAGACCCTTTGCACCCATGAAACTGGGCAGGTTTTGTCTATAATTAGAAATGTTGGAGTAGAGCAGGTGAAGTCCAGCAGGTTCTGACAGGTTCTGGAAAACCGGTAGTGGAAATTTTGAATAGTTCAGAGAATCAGCAAATACCACCTCTGGCTGGCCCCAGAGTGGGATGGGAATGGAGATTTTACAATATCCTTCCCCCAGGAGTGGGGAGGGAATGGGGATTTTGCAGTATCCTTCCCCTGCCACGCCCACCAAGCCACACCCACCAAGCCACACCACACCCACCAAGCCACGCCCACAGAACCAGTAGTAAAACAATTTGGATTTCACCACTGGAACAGAGGCCTATTAGCAAGTGTTGAATTGAATCTTAAGAGGTGCTCTTTCATAATAGTTAGAAATGCAGCTCATTCACTTCATGGCTTCAGAGACAACAAATGATAACCTAGTTTAGTACTCTGCCAATTACAACTAAAATCTAGGATTCATCAGGGCCCATTCCAAACACAAAACTAACATTACAACTTAGACACTAACAATACAATCCTAAACTCTACTGAGTAGAGCTTAGTCATAAGGAATGAAGTACTGTATATAAAACTGAAGTCTCAGCCATACTTTCCTGTGCAACATCCCTTAATTGCTTCTTCTTTATACAGGTAGTCCTCAACTTACAACAGTTCATAGAGTGACCATTCGAAGTTACAACAGCACTGAAAAAAAGTGGCTTATGACCGTTTTTCACACTTACTGCCATTGTGGCGTCCCCATGGTCATGTGATTAAAATTCAGATGCTTGGCAACTGACTCATATTTATGACGATCGCTGTGTCTCAGGGTCATGTGATCACTTTATGGTGAACTTCTGACAAGCAAAGTCAACGAGGAAGCCAGATTCACTTAACAACTGGGTGACTAACTTAACACCTGCAGTGATTCCCTTAACAACTGTGGCAAGAAAAGTCATAAAATGGGGCAAAACTCACTTAACAAATGTCTCACTTAGCAACAGAAATGTAGGGCTCAATTATGGTTGTAAGTCAAGGAATACCTCTATTTATTTTGGCAGACTCTGGGCTGCTTACAAAATAGAATGCTAAATGTTTCTTGCCTAATCTGTGTGGAAAGAACATAACAGGTCAATATGTTTTTGCTTTATACTTAGTCCTTAGAAGGACATACTAAAATAAGATTGGCATTTTGGGGCAGCCTTGCCCTCTGTGGAAAACCTGAACTCATTACAGGAGAGCTTTTTTTCCCTTTTCGGTTTTGATTTTTTTGTAAGCTGAGTCCTCATTCCTCAATTATTTTCTTCATAAAATCTATATATGTAATGGAACTCGAGCTAAAATCTGCCTCCGCAGTCCTAGTGTCAGAGGAAAAAAACATAAAATAAAAATATTAGGATAAGGCAAGAATTAGTAGGCAGAACTACCCTCAAATTCACACAGCTGTGCTGTGCTGCAACATTATAGGTGCTCATCATTTTTTTTTCATAATCCTCCTAGGTCTCATTCATGTGACATGGAAACAATTACATTAAAATGCAGATGCAGATTCCAGCAATCTCCTTGGAATAGACAAATATACTTCGAAATAATTTACAAATGATGCACAAAAAACTGTGTGCCATCTGGTCACTGCTGGGGAAAAGAACACTTTTCTCCCCATAGGCTTTTTATGTACGATGTTTCTGTTTTCACAGAGAACAGAGAAAAAACAATGGAGAGTTAGCTGGAAAAGTGGATTTTAACTCGTCCAGAAACAAGCTGTTTCCCAAGGCTAAATGCAGATAGATAGAGGGAAGAAATATTTATATCTGCAGAGAGAATTCTACATTCCTCTCTAGGGCTGAAAATATTTATTTATTTATTATTTATTTATTAATTAAATTTCTATACCGCCCTTCTCCAAATAAGACTCAGGGCAGTGCGCAGCCAAGGTAAAAACAGAGCATACAAAATTTAAAAACAGTATTAAAATAATTAAATATAAACATTAAAGAATAATTAGGATGGTAGAGTCCCCAATAGAATGGATTCCCAAACTAATATGTCACCCAACTTAATTCTTACATTGTCAGCTCATTTGATTGATACTTTTTTGGATTAGTCAGAGTTGTTCCTACTTTACACAGCTATCCCCACCCCCACCCTCACCCCCACCCCTCCGCTTTTTCATTGATTGATTCAGAATCAGGCACAATGATATCATTAATGTGACTTTTAAATAAAAAATCAATAGTCAGCTTTAACAGCAACTTGTAACTATTGACTTCTGCCCGGCTGCCAAAACAGTTGAGTATCAGCGTTCCGAGTAATGCCTCCGCCGAAACCAGAACTCCGAGGCAGGTAGATTCCTCAAAGAACATGTTTATTGGATACATCATATTGGCACAGCTAGTGAAAACCAACTCTAATAGTTCCGGCAATTTTAGCCTAATTAAAAAAGCAAATATTCCCCACCTCCCAGATGTCACCTGCTTCTTCAATGCTGAGTGGTATTTATAGATGCACAGAAGCCTATAAAAGATTTTACCCAGTGCTTCCAAAGTTCAGTAAGCCAATGTCCATTAAATTAAGAGGGTTTTTTTGTAATAATGTTGGCAAACCACAACTAGTCTTTGCCTAGTTCTGCCACATTCAGTTTGAAAGTCAGAATCAAAGAGGAAGAGAGAAAGAGAGAGATGCTCTAAGAAAATGTCCATCCTTGGCATTATAAACAGACATAGTGGCTACTGTCACAGTGATGTGAAAGTAAAATGGCTTGCCATTTGTCAGAGAGTAGACCTTGTTCTTTCAGCAGTCTGGGTTACTCTATTCTGGTGGATAATATAGAAAGCTGATGTATAAAGTAATAATATTACCTAATAATAAGCAGCATCCAGAAATCATGAGTCACTGACCAGCAATGAAATTAAAATAATAACTGTGGGGTTATTTTTAGGTTTGGTTTCTGAGGTTTTAGATGGCACTGAAGACACATTTTCCAGCTGTTGTTTGCAAACTTGGGATTCAAGATTGCAGCTGCAAACTGCACACCCATCTCCTCAGACTAGTTTAGCTTTAGCCTTAAGAAGCAAAAGAATGCATAGAAGTCTATGGAGATTCTCCAGGTCATGGTTGTCCCAAAGGTACTTTTTCAGAAGGAAACTCAAGTTTCTCATTTTTCTTTGAAGATGCTTCACTTCTCATCCAAGAAACTTCTTCAGCTCTGACTAGATGGTGGGAACTGGAAGGATTTATATTCCTTGCAGACAAGACTTTCTCCACACCCATTTACACTACTCAGGTGACCCTGAGGACACAGATAAACCTTCAAGTGTCCTCAATGACTCACTAAAAGAATGCAAATGACCAGCTATCTGCAAGGAGTATAAAGGACCCAGTTTGTGGGGGCAATAAACTGACTTTGTATAAATATACAAAAGTATGAAGGCTATTGCTTAACGCATTGTAAGCCGCCCTGAGTCTCTGGAGAAGGGCGGCATATAAATCAAATTTTTAAAAAAATCCTTCCATTCCCCACCATCCAGTCAGAGCTGAAGAAACTTCTTGGATAAGAAGTGAAACGGCTTCAAAGAAAAACGAGAAAGTCCAGTTGCCTCCTGAAAAAGCTCCCTTGGGACAACACATAGAAGGCAGAACTGAAATACTGACACAGTTAAAGGTATTGAACAATTGTTTGAAAACTTGTTTTCAGGTTTTCCTTTCCATTTATTTATTTAGTCAGCACTTTCTATCAGTTTCATGTCTATAGACTTCATGCACCACCTCTAGAGAAGTAGAGCATCAAACAAGCTTTCTGGTAAATGATTCCTCTTCTGATCTGCCTAAATGGTGACAGTTACAGACAGCCATTTTATTTTCCCATGATACTCCAAATTCTGTGGGAACATATATCAGATGTTCTGCTGGAAAATTACAGGACCATCTGCTAGAGCTAAGAAGGCTTCTAGGATAGCCAGAAAGTTTAGGGCTGAAACCCTTATCGTACTTGAGTTTGATCCAGATAAACGTGGATTGTCTTTTCTGTACAACAGCCTCAGGTCTTCCTTATTTCCATCAAGATTTTAGCAGATACCTGCAGATTCTATTTTTTTTCTAACATGGTTCATTACCTAACACAAGAGCATCTCCTTGCATTGTAAACTACTGCTACATAATTGGTAGTCCATCTATGAATGTTCAACTGATTTGCAAGAATCTGTTAATGTAGCCTTACAATAAAGTAAAATTTGCTCATCTGATTATATTTCTTGTCTGGTCTATCAGGGAAGGCTGACATCAATCTTGCATGTTTGATAATATAAATATCCTACCATCTCTTTTACAGGCTGAGAAGGTAGAAAGGTTCCTTTCTTAGTCTTTTTCTCTGCCCATTATGCAACTATAGGCTATGCTCTCTCTTATCTGATCATTCCCTAAGTAGCACCTCTCCCCTCATCCATCTCCCATTTTCACATACAATTTTCTTCAACCATGCTCAACTTCTGGCACTACATCTATGCAGTTTTATAGGCAGCACTGCAATAGAGATTTCTTTCTTCTTCCAATATTTTTATTTTTCAACTTTTCAGACTACTTTAGGCCCTGAAATTGCCAGGGCCAAAGTTATGCAGCTTCTGACATGAACCAAGGTTAGGCAGGTACTGCCACATTTTGAGTTGCCAGGCCAAACACTTGATTAAACATTGAGCTCTTCAACTGATATATTTATAAAAACAAAATAATTTTATCTTCAAAAGCAAAACTTTCTTCAATGCCTACAGCAAGTAAAAATTGTCCATGGCTGGGTGGGGAATTCTGGGAGTTGAAGTCCATACATCTTAAATAGAATAGAATTCTTTATTGGGCAAATGTGATTGGACACATGAGGAATTTGTCTTTGCTGCATATGCTCCCAGTGGACATAAAAGAAAAAAAAAACATTCATCAAGAATCATAAGATACAACACTTAGTTGTAGTTGTAGTCATAGGTTACTAAATAAGTCATAAGTTACTACCATATTTTTCAGAGTATAAGATGCACCTTTTTCCCCCAAAAAAGAGGGTGAAAATCTGGGTGCGTCTTATACTCCGAATGTAGCCCTGCCCAGCTTCTCAAATGGAAGTTTCAGAGGCTGAAAAAAGCATCAGAAAAGAAGCTTCAGAAAAGAAGCCCCCAAACAGAGCTTCAGAAAAGAAGCCCCTAAACAGAGCTTCAGAGGCTTTTTTTCTGAAGCTGTTTCAAAGGCTTTCAGAGGCAGAAAACAAAGTTTTTTCAGAAATGGATTTTCAGAAGTTTCAGAGGCAGAAAAAAAGGCTAAAAAAAGCAAGGCACAGAGCTCACAACCAAGGAACCTGTTGCCAAATTTCACCTCTGGAAACAGCTGATTGGGGGCTGATCCACCTGCCAATCAGCTTTTTTCTTATTTTCCTCCCCAAAAACGGTGCATCTTATACTCCGGTGCGTCTTATACTCCGAAAAATACGTCAAACAAGCAATCAAATCATACTAGGAACAAATAAAACAATATAAATTGTAGAGATATAAACAACAAGGTTATGGTCATAAGTGGGAGGAGATAGGTAGTTTAAAGTTGCCAAGGTTGAAAAACACTGCTCTAAGGGCTGGATGACAAAAAAGTATTTTTTAAAAAAATTTGATTTATATGCCGCCCTTCTCCGGAGACTCAGGGCGGCTTACAATGCGTTAAGCAATAGCCTTCATCCTTTTGTATATTTATACAAAGTCAGTTTATTGCCCCCACAAACTGGGTCCTCATTTCACCTACCTTAGAAAGGATGGAAGGCTGAGACAACCTTGAGCCTTGGAGAGATTCGAACCAGCAGAAATTGCAGGCAGCTGTGTTAATAACAGGGTGCATTAAACCACTGTACTATCAAGGCTCTTCTATTGACTCATATTAATTTTGAATTGACACTGAATTAGCTCCAAACTACAATACTTTATTCTTTTATGTGTCTTATTCTTTTTCAAACCTAGAACTACACAGCCAAGCACATACCTTGTCTGGTAGCTGCCCAACATTGCTCTGTGCTCAGGTCACCTTGATGAATTGGTGAATCCCACAAATATTCCATTGGCATGTTAAAATTCATGCACTATAACTACATGGTTGTTTATTCAGAGTACTGCTTACAGGTATGTAAATTTGTCCCTAAGAGGGAAACATTAAGCAGCACTGATTATTTTCAGAAGCAGAGCAAAGTGGAAAATAATAAAAATAAAAAACAGATGTAAAATCCCAAATATAAACAGAGAACAAAGGAACTGGTCCCAAAGACAGCTTCCAACACCTGTTTAAAATTCACCCGTTGCTTATGTTGGTGGACTATGTTAAATTCTGTTATTTTTAATTATTTATTGATATGCCTTTTTATGGCTCTCTCTCTCTCTCTCTCTCTCTCTCTCTCTCTCTCTCTCTCTCTCTCTCTCTCTCTGTTTTCTTGCTTTCTTTCTGGTACGAATAATTCATACACGGGGCATGCATTAAAAACGACAGAGCCAAGATCTGCTGAGAGGAAGAGAAGTGCAAAACTCAGCATGTTCAGTGGTGCAGTTCAAGGCCCATCCCCCTTGATCTGCTAATCAAGGAGCTTTCTATTGAAAGCCACTCAACAGGTCTTGCTTGTTAATGGCACCCCTGCTTTTATCCTGTTAGCAAATCAAGCTACACTCCAGCTTTTTTCCTCCTGCTCTTAGAATACTCCGCTCCATTTGGCTTCTATCACCGTGTGAAAATATAAACTTCCAAATAACTTTTAGAGTGCTGGTCCAAAACTTTTGCTACCTGAAAATGGACAAAATCTCTCCCACCCTATTAAGGACCAACAATCAGTCACACAAGTGATACGTGAATGAGACAGCCGGTCTTTCAGCTTTGAAAGACTGAATGAAAGTAAGAAGTGGTGTGCGGAGGAGGTAGCCAGACTTTCAGCTTTGAAAGAGTGGCTACTTCATTCCCATACCACTTCTTACTTTCATTCGGCTTCCTCGTGATGTGATCTGAGCAAGGTCAATGTGCCAGGGAGTGTGCTTTGCATCACTTCAATAGTCTTCTGCCTGTCTGCGTGCCTATTTGCTGTTGGTATGGTTGACTTTCACATGAGAGAAAGATGGAGCTGTCTTATTTTTCTTCACATTTACCCTAGTTTTTTCTTCATTTCGTCATTTACCCTACCTTTTCTCTATCCAGAAGTCTCTCATTATGCTGGAGTTGAAGCCCAGCTATGTCCCAAGGAAATCTTCTTCATCTCGGTTGGTTCCTGAATAGGACGACTCTTCTTTTTGCCATCCATCCAATCTTATTCTATTTTTCCCCCTTTCTTATTTGCTTTTTATTTAGGTTAATTTAATTATTATATTTGTAGACCACCCCAAAACATTTAGACTGAAGCCGTGGCCCACTACCAGGCCATGGCCTATTTGCAACTGGATCATGGGCTGGCAGACACATGCGCATGCAGCTTGATTCGTGTGAGTAACGGGCCACCCGTTGCGCCCACCCATGCACACACAGTTCAACTTGCAGCCGAGCTGCATGTGTATTCATGTGCATGCTGGCCTGCTGCTCACACAATTCAAGCTGCGTGCACATCAGCCCACCACTCATACGGCCCAGTTCCCCTCTCCCCCACAGCAGGTCCGCCAAGCCGACTATAGATCAGGTTTCTCAAGCTTGGCAACTTTGTCATACTGCCTGAAGAATTCTGGGAGTTGAAGTCCACATATCACTTATTTATGAAATTTACCTGCCGCCCACCTCACCAACGCTTAACATTGCTAAGGTTGAAAAACTGCTGTGGGATGGTCAACGAAGTAATGATAATTCTCAGAGCAAGAACAAACCATTCCTTCTCTCAAAAACCCTCCAGTGAAACGTGGCTACTGAATCTGCATTGCTTATAAGGATTAATCATTTTAGTTATCTGTGTTTAGAGTTAATGTTATGCTTTGGAACAAATGATTTGGAGAAGGACTAAGATTTTAATCATGGCCATTTTTAAACCAACTTCTTTTTACTTTTAGAATGGCTTGATAACATCTGAAATAACATTTATGTTGGCCCGTTATGAGAAGAAAACATGAATAGTTCCAGCAGGGACCATGTTTACTTTCCAAATTCTCTTAAGCTAGCCAATTTCTGCACTATTCTAGGAAGCTCCACAGTATTCTTAAGAGCATATCCCATCAGTGTCACCAGGAAGTTTCTATTCCTTGTGAAATAAATTCTTATTCTCTGTCTGTTGTATACATTGGCTAAATGTTTGACCATCTTTAAAAAAAAACCACACACACACACCACACCTTAGAATCTTTGAAAAAGAATATTGCTGAGTCATTGCCCTGGAGCAAAGGATAACTAGAGAGAGGGTCCTTCCACTTATTGTATTACATCATACCTATACAATAGGTAGATAAACCAAAAGTAAAATTATCAAGCTAGGTTTCCACACTGCTAATACGCCTTGCCTAATTTTATAAGCAGGCATGTGAGCATACACCAGGATGTATTATTTCTTAAAAAAAAAAAAAGTATTTGTCATTTTTTGGGGGGTAAGAATCTGTCAAATGTTAGGTACATTCCACATGCAATTCCCCTTCAAAGCAATGTGGTTTGCAACTCTATTGGGAAGTCAAGTCAGTTAGCTCAGGAAGTATCACTGTAAATTTCTCAGGAGCTGCTGATCAAGGATGGTCTCCATTGATAGAAACACCTGCCTTGTTCCTGTCAGCCATTTCTGGGTTTCTTTCTCCCCTGGAACCATTGGCTTATTTTCATTGTTCCCTATTCAGTTTGTTTTCTGCCCACCACCCTTAAATTTTACTGATAGCTCTGATATTCATGCATTGGCTTGTTGAAACAATCCTATATGAGGAGTTCTTGTTGCTTTCAGAGCTTGGTTGTTTTCTTGCAGATGTTCCATTTCCCAAAGTAGATAACATCATCAGTACTAGCAGTGATGATGTTACCTAGTTTGATAATGAAATATCTGCAAGAAAACAACTGAGCTCCGAAAGCACCAAGGACACTTCAGTTCAACTCTGAGCTACATATATTGTCAATGTCCTTCATTGACAATCCTATACATATTTCAGAACTAAGCCACATTTAATTTATTGGAACTGACTGTTAAATAAAAACTTCTTTAAATGTCAAGGAAGGAAATTCCCTTCATGATTTCTCTTCTCTCCATCTCATATTATTCAGTGCACACAGAGTTTGAATTTTCAGAAATTGCTTTTCAGATTCAGGACAGTTGGTGAGAAAAAAGTCGGGTCTGAGAATTTTGATTGTCGAAATCTATTTGAAGATCTAAGGAATTAGATTCTTACAATAAGACTTCTTCCTGTCTCATTGTTTTCCTTTCTGTGATAGTTGTATGGCTCCACATTAACCTTACATTAATGTTATTACTTACTGTATTCTAAAAGAATAGAATGTTTTTGCCTTCATTTATTTCAGAATCACCTCAGATCATTGTCAGTTTCAAAAGACAGGCAACACAGGGCAGGTGCAGGTAGGAAAAATCTAAATCTTGTTAGCTTCACAAAAAACAAAACAAAACAAAAAGAATTAAACCTAAGGCAGAGTTAGTAGGGAAACAGAAATTAGTTAGTATCATAGGAATGAATTAAGCTCAGCATTGGGGGAAAGAGGTGAATCTAAGGCTCTTCCAGATGGCTGCATTAACATAAAGTCCTCCAGTCCTTGAGTTGGCAGGAAAATATACTGGCATAAATTCCTCTGCCCTGACAGACAAGTCTTAATCTGTTTTAGTAACAAGGTAGTGAATGATGCTGTTTTTACCACTTTAATGCCCAGTGTGTTTTGGATGGATTCCCTGGCTTCCTTTCCTCTCCTCTCCGGCATCACCTACCAGTCATCTTCCTTAATCTGTGATAGAGCAGGGTTGAAGAAAATGCTTGGATCACAAGGGTTTTTTTATTTTTTTTTATTTTTTTAGACAAACAAACATTTAATACATCAGTCATTCATTTCATGTGACATCTCGGTGTTGTCTCCAAAAATTCCTCTTTTTGTTGTTTCTTCTATCTTCATTCTCATCCAATCCATTACAACAATTCATCACTAACACAATATTCTAATTATAGCCCTTTTTATACATAACTATTAATTTAGTTATTTATATCTCTTTTCTAACCAATGGTAAAATTGATTCCATATCTTAAAGTATTCTGAAACTTCTCTTTCTTTAATCATTCAAAGTCAATCTATTCATTTCTACACAGTCTAATTTTTTTTTTAATTACTTCTCCTTCCAACATATCTTCCCTGCTTTCCAATTTTGTGCATAAACAGTCCTTGCAGCTGTTATTACATGTATAACCAAATAAATATTTTCTTTACTAATCTTTTCTGGGAGGCTACCCAGTAGGAACAGCTCTGATTTAAAATCAATACGTTGCTGTATCATTTCTTCCAGCCATATCTTAATATTATTCCAATAGTTTTTAGCTTCTGAACATGTCCACCACATATGGTAATATGAACCTGGTAGCTGGTACATTTCCAACATTTAGCTGATTTATCTTTAAACATTTTTGCCAGTTTCTCAGGTGGCATGTGCATCACAAGATTTATCTACTTTTCAAACTGACAGAATAACTGGTTGATGGGGGGAGTGCTCTGTCTCCTGTCACTTGCGCTATTTCTAAAGACAGATCTATTGCTTTTCTGAAAGATCACTAAGCCAAACTCCAAAGCCCATTTGATAGACATAGAGAAGAGATACTGGATAGAGCCACTGATGTGCTGACGTTGAGTAGCTGTATCCAGCAGCACCTGGAAGTAGCCACAGAGCAGGCAAAATGGCAGTGTCTCCTCCCATACCTCAAGTTACAATAAAATGAAACCCTTTGTCAAAAAACCTGTACAAGTAGTCCTCGATTGGCAGTCGGTCCCTTAACAACTGTTCAAAGTCACAACAGATATCAAAAAGGCCACTTATGATCGATCCTTGAAGGTACAACTACTGCACACATGCATTCCACGGTAACATGGCTGCATTTTGGCGTTTGGCAACTGGTTCACATCTACGACTGGTTGCAGTGTCCCACAGTTATTGTGATTTGCAACCTTTTTTCAATTTTCCAGCAAAAAATAGCAAAAAAAAAAAAAAAAGCCCCCATCCATTGGATATGCTGGATTTGCTTAACAACCATGTGGTTTGCTTAATGATCTCATGATTTGTTTAACGACCAGGGTAACTTGCTTTACAATTGTAAAAATGGTTGTAAAATCAAGTCTGGCCACATGGTTCCTTGACTTGAACTCACAATGATTTACAACCAAAATTCTATGCTGCATTGTGGTCATAATTTGAGGATTACCTGTAATGCATGCACTCACCGCTGACAAATCCAGCTGACAGGACATGGCTGTCCTTCTCGATATAAACCAGTCCCATGTATGGTTCAGAACCACTACTTTTCTGTGGGACAATGCTAGTCCTATCTTTTAAAATACAAGTCTAGCAACCTTTTGAACATGCGGGTAGTTCTTGTTGCACAGCCATATGCTCAGTGACCATTCAAAGTCACGACAGTGCTGAACAAGAGGGATTTATGACAGGCCCTTATAGTTGCAGTTGTTCCATCATCCCTGCAGTCATGTGACTGGGATTCAGGTGCTTGACAACCCGCTTACAATGGTTGCAGCGTCCCACAGTCACATGATCACCATTTGCAACCTTCCCTGCTGACTTCCACCAAGCAAAGTCAAGAACCAGCAGAAAGTTGCAATGGAAGATTGAGAATGCATGCGATTCACCTAACGATGGTAACTAGGACTGCCACAACTGCTGTCATAAGTTAGTGAGGTCACATGACATTGCACTTTATAACTAACTAACTTAGCAATGGAGTTACCCGTTCCAATTAGTACTCTTAAGCAAGTTATATCAGAATCGTATTGTAAAAACAGATCTAACCTCTGTCAAAAGAACCTAAACCTGTGGATATAAATAGCTGATGTAATACCTATTGTGCTTTCCAGTCCCTTTTACAGCCCAAGCCAAAAGGGCCTAGTGGTCAGAAGTCAGAGTGTGTGTCCACAAGCAGCCAAATGTAGCCAATAAATGAGCAGATTCCAATCCTTGAGCATGTCATCTCCAAGATCATAAACGAGGTGACATAGATTGTGTCCACACCAAGACTTGTGTTGGTTGGGAAAAGAGCTACTTTCAACCAATGTCAATCAAAGATGACATTGAAATGACTTTGTGGTAGACTGGAAATGAGACAAAGGCAATGTCATATGAAGGACATATCCTTTCAAAATTGTAAGTTGGGCATCCTCAACTACACAACAGCTAGTAGGACATGATGAACACCTGTCTGTTTTATACTACCAATTAATATCCCCAATGAAAAATTAAAATCAAGTAAAGCAAGATGTATTTATTAGCAGATTTAGGAAGGCCTACTTTAAACATTACAAAGGCTTCTGGGTTGACAAAGAATCTATCTTTTCTCAAATATCATTCTATACCATGAGAGCATTTGTCAGTTTGGGATTAGTTATCTGAATACATATTTAATCATTCCCACTGAAATAAATGAGATTTAAGTTATTCAGAATTAATTTGACTGTCGCTGATTTCAGTTGATCTCCTCCAAGTATGATGAGTCTTTGATTAGTTATGTGACATTAAATCATTTTCAACTGTTAACAATAGCATAGATCAATTTTCTTCATAATGAACAATTCCTAACCTGTTTTTTCATGTTTCCCAATGGTGCATTCATTGCCTCTATTCTGAATCCATATCTTGCTGCTGGATGGATCCTCTTCTTATTTTCCTTCTACCATTCCAGCATTAGAGTCTTTTACCAGAGAGCTGGGTCTTTGTAGAATTTGCCCAAAGTAAGATAATTTGAGCCTGTAATCCTTTCTAAGTGAGAATTCAGGATTGATTTGTTCAATTATCTATTTATTCATTTTCTTGGCTGCTCATAGTATTCTCAGGAGTCTTCTCCAACACCAAAATTCAGAGACATCAATACATTTCCTATCCTGCTTCTCCAAGTATGATGAAGTATGGGTCACATCACAAGGTATGTGCCCTGTTCCATCCACTTCAAAGGGGTGGTTTAGAGAACCGGAAGGAGTACAAAATAGGTAGTTAATATGCTTTCCATACAGGGCACAATGGCTCAGCAGTTAAAGTTGCTGAACTTGGCTTCTGGAAAGCTGACAGCCTGGGTTTGAGATCCGGGTGCTGCATGACAGGTGAGTTCCAGCCCCAGCTCCTGACCATCAACAGTTCAAAATCATACAAATGCAAGTAGATAAATAGATACCACTTCAGTGGGAAGGTAACAGCGTTTCATGCACTTTGGCGTATAGCCATGCTGCTCACATGGCAACAGAAGTGTCTTTGGACAATGCTAGCTCCCTCAGCTAAAAAACAGAGATGAGCACTGTCCTCTAGAGTTGGAGACAACTAAACAGGGACAATCTTTATCTTTACCTTTACGCTTTCCCTATGAAGAACAGATTTCTAGAACTAAGTGGATATGATAGGAGTAGCATGATTCTTCTAAAACTTCATAGGATAGAGGAAATGGATAGTAAGACATTTTTCCGCTCTCCTGTCCTCAAGGGAGACTCAAGGGTCCTGAGAACCCTTGAGTCCTTTATAAGAGATGCCTGCTTAGAATCAGCTTCAGATTGATCTACAAACCAGCCAACATTTTCTATCCTGGTGGCCTGCATGGCACATCTGTCTGGGAATTCTGGGACCTGCAACCCTAACATATCTGGAGACTGTCAGGCACAGGAAGGCTGTCATAATACATGACATCATTCATGTCAAACTATGTAAGCCATTCTTGAAGAGTCTGGTGGTATAATGAAGGTCTGGTTCAAGTACTTCTTGCTCCTGCTTCTTTGGTACCTTTGCTCAGCTCTGTTGAAAACTGTCCATGTTTTCTGTTCTTAATGATGGGCCAAAGAGGTGCTTTCTCTGGCTGGATATAGTCAGTGATATTTTTTCTTTACAATTTCAGAAACAATGTAAGATGTGTATTGTGTGCCTAATATAATAACTTGGGTCAAATAAATAGTTAGAAATTCAGTATTTTGTTCCTCTCAAAGCAGAGAGGCACTTTATGTTACCAGTAAAATTAAATATTAAAACTTTTGCTAGGCTGTAGGCAGGTGCTAGTTATGTGCCTGTCTGTGGGATAGGCAGGAATAATCATATATTTTATGGAAAAAGTATGTTCTCTTGAGACAAAAATGTCTGGAAATACAGTTTGGCCAATTCATCTCCTTAAAGTTCTAATGCAGTGTTAATTTTGTAGTATATACTATTATTGCTAAGGGAAGCTTTCTACTCCCACATGCGCAGTGCAGCTGTATAGTGCAGGAAAAGTGATCTTCAGCAGAATTCATAACCGCACATAGAAAATGTTTCCCCCCTCTATGAAACAAGCACAGGTGTGGAGATTCTGTGTCCCTCTTTATATTGTTGTACTCCAACCTCCAGTGTCCTAGACGGGTCTAGGACAACTCTGTATGGCCAACTCGCCTCTCCCAATTCACCACCGCCAACTTGCCACAGTTAAACTTGCTGTGGGGACAACTCGCCATAGCCAACTTGCCTCAGGACAACTCATGAGTTACTGTATTTTTCGGAGTATAAGATGCATCTTTTCCCCCACTAAAAGAAGGTGAAAATTTAGGTGCATCTTATACACTGAATATAGCCCCACCCATCCACTGGCCTCCACTCTTTGGCCTTTGCCTCCCAGCAGTTACCTCCTTGCAACAAGCAGCAAGAAAAAACAGTTCCTTTCAGCTTCAGCACAGCCTAATTAGCACAAGTTGATTGGATCGGCCTCCCGACTCTCAGCTGTTTTGCGCAGGGCTCTGCTGTTTGCTTAAGGTGACCAGATTTTAACATTGGTAAAGAGGGACATTGTGGGCGTGGCTTATTGTGTGGGCGTGGCTTGGAGGCCATGTGACTGGGTGGGCGTGGCTAGCTGGTCATGTGACCGGGTGGCCATGGCTATGTGTATAGGGACTACTCAGAGGGCTGAAAAGTCATTTCTGACAGGTCCTCACACTTTTGACTGGTCCTCACACTTATGACCATCCTCACATTTATGCCCGTGCAGTATTCTTAACAACCATGTCACTCATTTCACAACTGCTTCTCTTCACCATGGTGACAAGATAGGGCAAAAACGTAAAATGTGAGGACAGTCGTAAGTTCGAGGACTGGTCAAAAGTGTGAGGACCAGTCAAAAATAACTTTTTCAGCCCTCTGAGTAGTCCATATGCACAAAAGGACTAACCAGAGGGCTGAAAAAAGTCATTTCTGACAGGTCCTCGCACTTTTGACTGGTCCTCACACTTATGACCATCCTCACATTTATGCCCGTGCAGCATTCTTAACAACCATGTCACTCATTTCACAACTGCTTCTCTTCACCATGATGACAAGATAGGGCAAAAATGTAAAATGTGAGGACAGTCATAAATTCGAGGACTGGTCAAAAGTGTGAGGACCAGTCAAAAATAACTTTTTCAGCCCTCTGAGTAGTCCATATGCATTAAAGGATACAGCAATAGAGAGGGATGAAGGAATGGAAATTAGAGTAGGAGTGAGGGTAAGAGAGGGAGGAAGAGAGGAGGAGAAGGAGAAAGGAAGAGGAAGTAGGGAGGAGAAAAAGAGGGTGGGGGGAAGAGAAAGTAAGAAGAAAAGAAAAGAGAGTGGTGGTAGGTTTGAGGAGAAAGATTGCTGTACAATAAAAAAGATGAAAGGGAAGAAAGCCAACCCCAAGCAAATATAAAGATATTAAGATTAAGAATGAATTGTTAAACTTTAAAGAATAAAAGAGAACAAATATGAATAAATAGCAATAATTAGAAACACACATACAAACATGCAATGTATTTTCTTTGAACAGAATATTTGGCTGGTTCACAAATTTAAACAGCGTTTAGTCATTTCAATTAAATTTACAATTTCTATATTTCCTTTTTGCCATATTTATTCCTCATCTATTTTTTTAAAAAAACAATATTACCCTTCATCCTCATCTCTAATCTTAATCAAATTCAATTTTTCCCTTCTATTCTATATTATACCCCTTCCCATTGTCATCTATTTTTATATCCATCCTCACATTGGTTAATTATGTAATTATGTAATACAGTTGTTTAATACAAATTCAACATTTTAATATAAATCAATTAGTTATATAACTATCTTTTTTGTATATTAATCAATATGAACATGAATATTCCAATTATTTCCATGCAATCCAATTTCTTACAAATCAATTAATTATATTTACCAATAATAATAAACCAAATAATTTCCCCCATATATTCCTCCAAACCACAACTTAACCATTTCTGCTTTCAACACAATATACAATTATTAATAGTATCTCAATTATTACAATTCCCTAGTTAAATAGAGCTTTTTTTCTTTTGTGTTTTAAAATCTTGAACTCTCCTCTTTTGCCCAAAATTTCCCATTGTTTGCAGTTTTGTACCTACCTTTTTTGGTGAGGAAAAAGAAAAAGAAAAAGAAAGAAATCTCTCTCTGCCTCATTTTGTCATGTTGCAGGTTTAGTTTCGCTTTCGCCTTTGTTTTCAGTATAGCTGGGGGGGCGGGAAGCTGCTCCAGGAACTTTTTGCAGCTTTTTGCAGCTAATTAACCTAGCGGAAGCTGTTAACAGGGGCTGTTTTTTCTATTTTTGCAGGCATGGGTCTATTCATTTTTTTTTTAACACTGATCAGCTGTAGGTAGGCCCTTTGAAGCCCCGCGGCAAGAGTTTAAAGAGTTTTTTTTCCCTCTAGCCATCAGCGGAGATTCAGGAGGCAGAATGAAAAATCGGGACTTTTTTAAAACGCCGCGGGACGCGGGACAAATTGCTCAAAAGCGGGACTGTCCCGCCAAAAGCGGGACGTCTGGTCACCTTATGTTTGCTGCAAGGAAGTAAATTTCTGGAGCAGATTTTTTTCCCCTTGTGCTAATCAAGCTATGCTGAAAACGAAAATGAAAGTAAAGCAGGCTCTTTGCTGTTTGCTGCAATGAGGCAAAATTGCTGGGAGGCAGAAGCAGATTTCTTTTTCCTGTTTTCCTCACCAATAAAGGTAGGTGCGTTTTATAATCCAAATAATATGATATACTAATATTGAAGAAATGGTGGAACAGAATCATTAAAGAAAGAGGGACAGAATGGAATGTGAATGACAAAAATTAAAATATTTTTAAAATTATTTAAAATATTTAAACTGAATTGTTGAATTGTCCTGCAGTGAGTTGTCCCATAGTGAGTTGGCCATGGCAAGTTGGCTGCAGTGAGTTGGCCTCACCAAGATGTACCATTCTGGTCCTAGACATATTGGACAATGCTTAGGAATCAACCCACTATGGATTGTAATCGAAGAAGCTGGGGGTGGGGGAGACAAAATCCCCACCCCCATCTTAGGTCACTTGGGGTGGAATTTACTTTGATACAAATATATTCTGCAGGAATACTCTTTTTTCGGTTATGTTTCACATAAAACCATTTGCAGTGTAAAATCAGAATGTCAGGGGGAAAAAACAGCATCACTTTTCCTGTTGTGTTATTAGTCTTGTTTGCAGTCCAATATGGTTTTATCTAGTCTACTACTGTAGGTTTCGTCCACCCTGCACTGGGTCACTTTCAGTATAGTTGAAACCAACAAACCTACATTCAGAGCCTAGATACTCTCCATTTATCAGATGTCCTTAAACAAACTATTCTTTGCAAAGACTTATCTACATTGTTAGGTAGCTGCTTTGCCAATATGGCCCATCAACCATTTTTGGGGAGGAGCAGGATGAGACAATATTACCCTGGATTGTAATATATGTGGGAATGACTTTGCGGGACAGGAGAGAGAGCTGCAAACTAAACAACTGACATGTAAAAGATCCACAGAAAGAGCGAGTATGAGAAACATTTCAGAAGGGAACCTCCCAAATTTTTTGAAGCATACAGACAGTCCTCATTTAACAACTCTAATTGGGACCAGAATTCCCATAGCTAAGAGAAGCGGTTGTTACGCAAATATACCACATAATGAATCATGCTTCTCCTGTCCTGCCACGCTGCCTCTACTTCAACTTCTCCCAACCTCCTACCACCCCCACCTTCTCTGTCCTTTTGGCTGCTCTGCACTCCACTCCCACTGCCCATCTTTGTCTCCTCCAGCTGACCATCTTCTTCTTACTCCTGTCATTGTGGTGCGCCAGGCTGAGGCATCTGCTGGCCCTTTGCAAGGTCTCTCGAGGACTCCACACAGCCCTGTGAGGCCTCAGTGACTCCCTGTGGATGCGTAAAGGGTTACATAAATTTCCAAAGATCTCACAATGATCCAGCAGTTGCCTCAGCCTGGCATACATCAGCAGCAAAAGGAAGATGATGATGGTGAAAGTCAGCTGGGGGAAGTAAAGTCAATGGGAAAGTGAGCAGGAAGTTGGAAGTTGCTCCTGTGACTTTTTTTTTTTTTTTGCCAATCCACACTCCATATTGCCTGCTTGCAGCACCCTATCCCACCTCCCATGCACCTATTGCACCTGCCCATGGCACCAAAATACTCATGTACTGGCCTGCTTTCCTAAGACCCCCAACTCTTCTCACTTAATGACCTACATGGTTCTAGGGTTATGACAGTAACAGGATTGATGGAATTGATCTTGTTAAGTGATGCTGTCACATGACATTGTGCCTTATGACCACATAGTTTAGCAATGGAAATTCCCAGTCCCAATTGCTGTCCCAGTCACAAATTGCCATTGTAACCTGAGGACTCCTTGGAACATATTGTAAACTAAATATAATAGTTTTTGTTACAGGGTTCCCTGAAACCTGATATTTATTTCAAGGGTTCCTACAGATGAAAAAAGGTTGACTAAGGCTTGTCAAGAAGCTATGAGGGCCTATTGGGGGGAGGGGGGACAGGTTTAACCTCAACCCTTCCAAGAAGCTGTGAGGTTTAATGCCACTCCCAGTACCCCTTATCTGGGCACTTTCCATCACGTGTTCTGGAGAGGGTAATGTTCCCTCAGATAGAACTGGCACACAGCTGAAGGTCCCCATGGACCTTCTTGACTGTTGCCTGAAGAAGAGGTGATGGCTGCGACTAGGAGGGCTTTTGCACAGATCCATCTTGTGCATCAATTGTGCCCCTTCTTAGGTCCTTCTCATGATCATTCACACATTGGTCACCTCACATTTGGATTAGTGCAATCTACTGTCCATGAGGCTATTCTTTCAAATCACTCATAAGGAGCAGCACAGTTGAGCAAAAAGATATAGTCATATAACCCCCATGCTACATGAATTGCCCTGGCTCTCAGTAGTCTTCCAAGTGCAATTCAAGGTCTTGGTTATCACCTACCAAACCCTTCACGGCGCAGGCCCAGTTATTTGCAGATTTTGGCCCATAAGATTCAACCAGGTAAGCAGGCTTCTGCTGCTATTTAACCATGTTATCTGATGGGATTTAGGACACATGATATCTTTGCTGTGAAACAATGCACCTCTTAAATCTTGATGGCCCCACCTCTGCTGGCCTTTTACAAGGCACCCAAGAGCTAGCTTTTAACCTGGGCAGTGAGCCAGGCTTTAAGTGAGCCTGTCTTTACAGGGCTTGTTTAACCACTATGTGGCTGCTCTTAGATGTGATGTGCTTTTTAGATTCTTGCTCTGATATTTTTGTGTGTTGTTTTTAATCCTGATGTCAGCTACCCAAAGTTGCCTTTATGAGTCGGGCAGACACATACTTTGAACAAATAAACTAAAAAATAAAAATAGTAGGTCTCTCTTACTAGACTAATGGTTGTGCTGTTTATGTTACGTGCAGAATGTCCCCAGAGTCATCAGATTTTATTTTTTAATAGCTATTTTTCTTTGCCTGCTCTACCTACTTTTTTCACGGGGGTCTTTGGTTGTTTTTTTTTTTTAACAAATCTGTTGGTGCACCATTTCATAATTTTTCCAAGCAACTGGCTGGAAAAAAAACATAGTACACTGATGAACTTGTTAAAAAAAGAAAAGCCGAGTGGAAAAATAAGTAGCTATAGGAAAGAAAAATAATTTAAAACCCAACAAGTTTCAAACTAGGGATATTCTTTATATAACGTAAATGCTACAATCATTATGGTAGAACAGGTAATTCTCATTTAGCGACTGCCTGGAATAGTGATTGTTCATATTTACAACGGTGATGAAAAAGTAACTTTGCTACAAATCCTCGCATTTACGACCTTTGAAGATCTGTAAAGCAAAGGAAAACTGAAATAAAATCATAATAACAGTCAGTTTCACTTGTTAACTATATCACTTAACAACCAAGTTACGGTCCAAATTGTGCTCACTAAACGAGGACTACGTATTAAAAAATCCTATTGCAACAAAACCTGTAGTAAGGCTTAGTCAGGGAAAACAGGATTTTCTTAAATCGGCTTAGAGTCAAACTGCCCTCAGTGCAGGACACAAACACGTTAAGGGCATAGGATGTGGTCCAGATATGACCTAAATCTCCTCAAGCAAACTGACATGGAGCAGAAGCAGCAGTTACACTTCATAATCCAAATTCATAATTTTTGATATGGTTTCATTTCTGGAAGGTCAGCTAAAGAGGATCCTTTGTGATCTAGTTTGTTCCAGAAGCTTTCTTCTGATCCTGCTTGATGCAATGTATAAGATAATCCTGCAGATTAATATCCATTTATTAAACATTGCATTTTCAAATGGTATGGAAATCATAAAAATTCCCCTTAAAATGATTTGTTTAAATTGATAGACTAGCATTACCCTTAAACCAAAGTGTCTAAATGCACCTGTTTAAGTCAGTTTCTTGTTCTCATAGGTATTATTTAGGCATTGAATTTTCCCCATTAGTGGAGTGATTGACACTGTGGTCCTTACAATAACACATGATTATAACTCCTGAAAATAGCAATTACCTAAAATGGAAACCAGATGCTATGAGAAATTTGACTCTCTTGGTTTCTGGTGGAGTAGGTGAATTTGTAAAGCAGAAAACCACAATCATTATTCAGATAGGTTGTACATGAATCGTACATGAATTAATGACATAATAGCTAAATCATATATGGTCAAAAGTAATGCTTAACTTCACTTATCAAAATAACCTAATGCAAAACAGATTCTTTTTTAAAAAATAAATATATATGGGTTTTTAAAAAAACCTATATATTAACTTTTTAATACGAATACTAGACTTACATGGAAGGCTTCTTCGTGTGTACAAACCATTGTTTTTAAAAACAGAAGAGCTGTATATGAAGAACTCATGCAACAAAGTATAACATGACAATACTTGATGGAGATGTAGTGTGGATTTTTTGGGACAAAAATCCCAAATATTCCCTCTACAAATGTTCAGTCTGAAGAAAGGACTGTACAGCAAAAAATCCCTGAGGGGATTTTGTTACTGCTGCATTGTGTTCTTGCGAGTTGCTTTTCCAAATCCACCGTGTGGATGATAAGACTTCATTCCTGGCATGGCTTGGCTAGAGAGATGCATCTGAAGTGGTTAAAATGGAGGCTCAGCAGCCGCTGCCATTTTCAGTGTCATACGTTTCCCCCATGTGACATCATTGCTGTAAAATTAGGGCCGTTCTTTGCTCCCTTTTCCTGCAGATGTGGAAGCCTAAGTCACATTCCATGGTCCCGTGCCACATTTCATCAGTGTTTTTCCTTTGCTTTCTCCAAAGCCTGTCCACATGTGGTGTGTAGATTGCCGGAGCTGTTTGGGGTCTCCCTCTCAAATGCTGCTACCTAATCCCAGGCAGGTTCTGCCGGGCCCACACCTGCAGCTGATTGAATCCTCCTGGAGTACAAAGGCTTGATTTACCGCTTCAAGGAGACAAGGCCTAGTTGCAGCTGGACTTCAGCAGGAAAAGGAAGTTGTTTATCATCTTGTGTGCATTTCATTAGCAATTGTGTACCCGATATATGCGGCTTGTACAATAATTTCTAATCACTGACAGAGAGCTTTATGGTATCTGGCATGGTTTGGAGAAAGTGCTTCGGAACGGGCAAATTACACGCAAGAACGTCTTCGCTCTTCTCCCTCCCAGACATTTTCTGTTTTGGTGACCCAGTGAAGTGAAAACAGCTAGTGCTTAAAAAATCCAGATAGGTACTGAAATTGGATTTTTTTTGTGTGTGCTTTTTTTTTCTCTTCATTTTACTTATTTGGACAGTTTTGGCTTTTTATTTTGGGTGTCTTTGAAGTCTGCCAGTAGCAAATTGGATACCAGTTCTTCATCGCTTTCACTTTGCATGCAGAATCAGCCATGCTGTTTATTGCTTCACCTAGATTTAAAGAATGCCTGACTCCAAGTGACTCTGGGTGATTTTTATTTTAAAAAGCCAGACCGATAAAATAGAAAGACAGATGACAGGTGTCCAGAGAGAGAGGGGGAAAAAAATAGAACATCACAAAATGTTATTGGGACTCATCAACCATTTTACTCCAAGGCCTGGAAAAATACCAAGTTTTTAGTGCCGTCCAGAACTCTGTCATGATGGGAATAATACAAATCTTTAGAGCAAGGTTACTGCTACAATAGAAAAGGCATGCCTTAGATAGCTTTTCTTAATTTTAATTGTTTTTAATCTTTTTGCTATTTACTATTGCTATTGGTAAGCTGCCTTATTGGTTTATTTATTTATTTAGCGTATGGCTGGTCACACACAGTATTATACGCTAAATAAATAAATAAACCAATAAGGCAACTTACCAATAGCCTTATTGGTGAGATGATGGCATATAAATTATTTATTTATTTATAAATAAATACATGCCTCTGAGGAATTTGCCAAAAGGCATTGTTTCTTTGAGGGAACTTGAAATGCCCTCATTGCCAGATTTAATCAGCCAATCAGCAACTATTGGAGTTAAATGGCCCCTCAAATAATCAGGGTTTAGTCTATGAAGAGCTTTATGTGGTAGCTAGCACCTTGAATTGCACCTGGAAGCCATCTAGAAGAAACAGTACTTACTCCTTACTGCCATGTATGAGTTGCAGTTGTCATTTGAGACAGAACTTCAAAAGATTTTCAGTGTTTCTGCAAATACAAGTCATATTAATTTAACCTACAGTTGAATTTTGGAATGGAATGCAGTCAGCGGCTGTCGATGGAACTCTGCAAATGATCTGATCAAAAAATGCCACCAGCTTTTTCAAAAACCTTGGAATGGTTCTTAAAAGAGCCTTCTGGAATTCATTAATCAGGATTTTTCCTGGCTCTTTGACAACCTCTTTTTTGGGAACCAGAACTGCTGCTCCTGGTAACCCAATTCAACAAGCCCATTGGACAGTCTCCTCCCTCACCTAACTTCTAAATTAAAAAAAGTTCTCAATAAAGTGGACCTATGAGAAAGAGTTAATCTCAAAAGGCTGAGAAGACTGCCACCTCTACCCTCTGAAAACAGTTTTTAGTGGTGATCCAGGGTGGAAAGAAAAAAAAAAAAACCCAGCAAGGAACCCATAATTGATGCCCTAAAAGTATCTTGTGTTATATTCTACGGGGCCAGCACCACTGACCAGCCTGACTGTCAAGCCATAGTAAAGGTAGGCTATAGTAGAATGAGAAGAAAGCACATTAATACTGCTGTGTGGATAAACCCTTTGATTTTTCATGTTTTTTTTAATAAAAAAAATCTATTTTGAACTTTTGAAAGCGCTATTAATGCAATCCCAATCTTAAACTAATTTAGAGCCAAAAGTATTTCCAGTGGTGTCTTCAGACAGCTGTTTGGCCCATAAAGAGTACATTATTGATGTTGAATTCAAAGCCAGAGAAAAAAGCATGGTTGCTCCTGAAATCTAGAAAACAAGATTTTATTTAATATGAACTGCAATGAAGCAGCTTTTTCATATCACTGAGGGGGGAAATTACAGGGTACCTAAGAGTCCAGAAAAGATTCTTATTCATTCAAATTTATTCAAATTATCTCCCACCTTTTTGCTCAGTAATAGGATTATAATTCTCAACAAGTTTCTTTTGGAAAAAAAAAGAGGGGTATATTCTCTTTCTCCAGTTTTTCTTTACAGTGATTAACCAATATAAGACAAAAATAACACAAAATAATAACACATAATGGGAGCTTGTTGTATGCTTGGACAGGAATAGGAGAGCAGGTACGGCCCTCTAAAGAGTCAGGCCTTTCCTCAATTTCTCTGTTAGGGTTATTTCCAACTTGATTATTTCTTGTCTCAGTAAATTAAAGTTAAAATTACTGCAAAGGCCACATAGCTGGATAATCAGTGTGCACTAAAATAGTACCGTTTGTGCATGGAGTGAGAATTGAGCCAAACCTTGGGTTTTAATTTTAGCAAAATCTTTTTAATTCCGTCATCCATCATTTGATTATTGGAGTATTAGAGAGATTAACAGAACATTGTGTTTACAAGTGAGAGGAGCTCCTTAAATGTTTATTTATTTAATATTGCCCATCTCACTCTCCAGGTGAGCAATTTAACTGCTCCCTGAACATTCCACTAAATGACATTTACATTCATATGTTTATCCTGATGTGCTATTATGCAACAGATGTGCTGTTGTGCAGCTGCTGTGAACCCAATGTAACCCAGCAATTCACTTCAGAACAGGGAGTACTGAAATAGTACAAGTCAGAATGTGCAGTTTAATGTCCCTTGTGACACAACTAGTGCAGCACTAGAACTTCAAAGTGAAGGCAGTGTATTTCTCCTTATATTCATTGATGACATCAATAGCCCGAACTTGATTGGCTCTGTGATGTTGCATTTATTATGTATTTATTATATTTATTATACAATTAACCAGTGGAATGGCTTGCCTCAAGAAATTGTGGGTGCTTCATCACTGGAGATATTATAAGAAGAGATTGGACAGCCATTTGTCTGAAATGGCATAGGGCCATGATGGCAAACCTATGGCACGCGTGCCACCTGTGGCACGTGGAGCCATATTAGTGGGCACGGGAGGATTGCCCTAGCTGAGCTCCAGCGTGCATGCGCCCGCTGGCCAGCTGGTTTTCGGACCTTCTGGGCCCACCAGAAGTCAGGAAACAGGCCATTTCCGGCCTCCGGGGGGGGGGGTTGGGGAAGGCCGTTTTTCACCCTTCCCAGGCTCCTAGAAAGCCTCTGGAGCCTGGGAGGGTGAGAAACGGGCCCACTGTGCCATCAAATGCCAAAAGCAGGGGGAGCGCGGGGGGATCACATGTGCGGGGGGGATGGGGCACATTGAATTATGGGTGTGGGCACACAACATGCGACACACCCCCGTGCAACCCCCGCTTTTGGCACACAATGGCAAAAAGGTTAGCCATCACTGGCATAGGGTCTCCTGCTTGAGCAGGAGGCTGGAATAGAAGACCTCCAATATTCCTTCCAACTCTGTTACTCTATTTTGTAATGCCTGATTGGCTGAACTATCTCAATGAAGAAAACAGAAGCATTTAACAATAAAGCAGTAGCAGCAGTAAATAAGGGAACTGGGTTCTAACGTACAAATTAAGTTGCAACGCTACACATCTTTAAAATGCAATTTTTGTATTTCTGAATAAAAATTGTCCAAAACTGTATATGTTGCAGAGTGACTAAAAGGTCCTTCTGCCCATGTGAATTCTCATGAGCCTACGTTTAGGTTGAGGCAGGAATGTTCAAGGTTTTCCTTTGCTCATATTTTTAGACATTTTCTGAATTAACATAAGGGAAATGTGAGTTTTGTTTAGGAGGTTTTGTTTTTTCAAAATTCACAAAGCAGTTTTCAGCTCAAAAATGTATTTTTGTATGAATTTGTATAAAATAATTTATAAATTGAAGAAGAATCATCATTCAGCAGATTTATCAATTAATACATATGTAACTAACATGATTGGCAAGATCCATCCATCCTCAATATAGATTTCCCAAGCTACTCATGCTCCATTGACTTAAAAAATTCACATAGTCTTTGAATGATATCCATGATAGCCAAACCTTTATATGTAGTTATCCTCCCTTCCATTTGAATGGCTATCATATCAACCAGAGAAAGAGATTTGTGTTCAGGTTCTCTGCTCTTTTGTTGATATTCCCAGTTTACATGTTAAAGCACATCTATGGAATAATTCAGTAACATTGTCTTTCAATGTGAAATAGCCTGTCTCCGCATCAAAATCAGCATAGCTTGTATATAGTATCTGGAAATTTAATACAGGGAATGGTTATAACTGCAAAAACTATAACATCTGGAATGCCATCCTGGAAACTTTCCAGGACATTTCCACAAGGAACACTTTGTAAAAGTTGTTACCCTTCTAGGCATTTCAAAATTTTGTAAGTGGAATACGTTCCCAGCTCTGCCTAGGAGCAAAGATTGGATTATAAAGTGCTAAATGTTTTTTACAACTGTGTGAGCCATGATAGTACATGGATAATCATTCAAGGAAAATTATTTTTACAGGCAGTTTTAATGGATTTCTTCCAGCACTCAATTATACTCATATTTCAGGAATCCAACAATACAGGACAATTTCTCTTCAGCTCATCTCCTGCCCGGAACCCTGAGATCCCATCCGAGGATGGAATGCTATTATAGCAGCTCTATTGCCTATAACTCAGGGACAATGATTGTTCCGGAGAAAATAGACATCTGGGGGAAGAAAGACGGGATGATTACCCAATAATCAGCTAAACTTGGGCTAAGCTGCTTCCAAGATGCATTGTAATGCTTTCAGAAGCATTTAAGTAACATGGTTATATGTGTAAAAGAGTAAGCCAATGGTAATTTGCCAGACAAGCAAGTCATTCTACTGCTATGTCCCAATGATTGTTATAGAAGGGATATATATATATTTCACGTCTCTCTCTTTTCCATTAAAACCGATTTATGGGTCTCTCAAATGAATTCTAGATAAATTTTATAATAAAGCTCTTTAATATAAGCTACACTGGTGTTCCAAAGCCTTCACCCTGCAAAGGTTTTAGATTTTCAATCTCATTGCAGATTATGGGACTCAATGAGTCTTTTTGGAAGGCACCATCAGGGAAGGTTAAGCTTCACATTGAACTTTTCATTTGATTCCTCTGCTTTGTCTTATAGCCAGATTTCATCTCCAGCAAAAGATGCATCCTATAGAAAATGATAATTCTTATCATGTAGTTAAATATGTGTCTCGCATTGGAACTGTTGCTTCACTTGTTAAGTGGTTATTTTAGGTTTTCAAGGGCATCCAGGGAATATGTGAATAAATTCAAAAGGCTTCAAATCTTATTACCTACTCTGAAGAAATGCGGGCATTGCCTTCATTCTATTGGATGAAATAAAATAAAATAGAAACATGATTTCTGGTCCACAATAAATCTCCTTAAAACATATAGAGTTCCCTAGGTGTGCTAAGTTTAAACCAAGAATAATAAGTTAGTACATAGTACTGGCAAGTGTAAATAATTAAATAATTTTTTGTCTCTGTTAAGCCAATACATGCAATAACTATTTCAAGATGTGTCAGGAGTCAATGTATAAGTTGTACGTTGTACTCTGAAATGGAGTGAAGTAAACTAATTATGAAAGTGCCCACATTGCCATTTTCCTCCTATGCTTCTCACTGCTGCCACCATGTGAGCAAAACTTTGAGATTCCTTGTAGACTTTCATGCTGATTCCAGTGAGCTTCACAATATTGTGGAGACAAGGAAAGAATTTAAATATGTAGTGACACTAAAGTGTTCAGATTAACTGTACAATTAATAGTTGATTTTAATATTATTGTAATTTGATTTCTAAAACCACAAAACTATAAACAAAACATTACGTAAGGCAAAATTAAAGTAGTTTTGGTAATGATCTATAACAGCAACTTACATGTGAACAATACATAGAAAAACATACTATTTTAAGTTTGTTTAGAACTTTTCCCAGTTTTAGACACGAGCTTGCCAAGAAGCCATTTTGAGGGGCTGCACGCAGAAAAGGAGGTTAACTTATTTTCCAAAGGACTAGAAGACAAAACCAGAAACAATGGTTGAAAACTAATCAATGAAAGAAGCAACCTGGAACTAAGGAGAAACCTCCTAACACTAAGAACAATTAACCAGTGGAACAGCTTGCCTTCAGAAGTTGTAGGTGCTTCATCACTGGAGGTTTTAAAAAAAGATTGGATTGAAATGGTATAGGACAGTGATGGCTAACCTTTTCCAGACCAAGTGCTCAAACCAGGGGTGAAATCCAGCAGGTTCTGACAGATTCTGGAGAACTGGTAGCGGAAATTTTGAGTAGCTCGGAAAACCAGCAAATACCATCTCTGGCTGGCCCCAGAGTGGGGTGGGAATGGAGATTTTGCAGTATTCTTCCCCTGGAGTGGGAATGGAGTGGGAATGGAGATTTTGCAATATGGTGGGAATGGAGATTTTGCAATATCCTTCCCCTGCCATGCCCACTAAGCCACACCCACAAACCCCCAAAATGCAATGTGCGCACAGCACCCACGCATGCGCCCTGCCTCCTGTGCATGCACTGTGACCCCTCGCATGTGCCCCACCCCCCATGCATGTGTGTGCCCCCATATGCCCCCCACCCCCCACGCATGCATGGCAGAGACCCAAAGACCAGCTGGCCAGCAGGAGGCATGTGCCATTGTGCAGCGGAGCTGAACTGGAGCGACGGCTCATTTGCCATCACAGAGGGTGCTGCGTGCCACCTCTGGCACGTGTGCCATAGGTTTGCCATCACGGGTATAAGGTCTCCTTCTTGAGCAGGGGGTTGGACTAGAAGACCTCCAAGGTCCCTTCCCACTCTATTCTGATTCCATTTCAGCTTATCCTTGATGGATAGACAAAAGACTCTGGGAACAGTTTACTGTGAAGATGATCCAACATCATTCTGAAGCAATCTAGCAAATCAAGAGTTCCATGAGAAATATTAATTGTCCCTGGTCACATTGTAGGTTTCTTTGTGTAAACTTTTGTTTCCTTAGGAATTCAATCTAAACATGAGATGTTTCTGCAAATTTGAGTGCATACTTAGTATTTATGTGCAGTACTATTTACAGCTTCTTATTAAAATCACTGAATATGCCATATGCAAACATGTGGATACCTTTTTAGGCATACTTTTTAATACCTCTTCTGACAAAAAGGAGTAATAGCTTCCAAATGTTTTCTATTTTTGCTTTTGGACTTTTTCCAACATTGCCTTGTAGAACTCTTCTAACTAAGAAATTTGGATGCCTGTTTTAGATGGTTGTCCTGCTGAAATATGCATCCTCTTTTCAGTTTCAATTTCTTTACTGATGATGTGACATTAACTTCTAGAATAAATTAAAATTAAGTTGAAATCATTCTTCCTCCACCTGCACAATATTTCTTGTGGCATTGGTTGCCACAGTTGCCAAGGTATTATTTTCTTCCAATGCCTCAATCTTTTTTTCTCCAAATATATATTTTTGTGGCAGTTGTTGAACAGTTCAGTTTTGTTTTATCAATTAAATATTTGTTAGGTTCACAGCCTCAAAAACACAATGTTTATAATGGAAAAATATTTGGGTAGAGAACTAAAAGTTCTAATTTTATAAATCAGTGGCCTCAGGTCTTAAAAATGTTAGATATGTTTTTATAACTTTAAAATAAGATTAATTTATCAAAAATTTATGGCTGTTTAAAAAGGCTTGATTATCTATTTTTCTGTGTTGGAGATTTAATCAGTTTGAAAGTATATAAATAAATATCATTTGGTGATATCCTTTAGTTACCCTATATTCATAATATTTTGAATAATTTTGTTGAGACAGAGTTACAATTTTAAAATGTTAATATTTTTCAATTGCATTGCTAAAATTTGGAATCTATTGCAACCATGGCTAATAGCCAGTGTCAAATTATTGCATCAGACCAGGCCTCATCCATCTCCTGGGAAAATATGCTTTCTTTCTTGACCAGAATGAATTCCTTCTGAATGCCTTCTTTCTTACACTTTACACTTTTCTTTTCTTTTCTTTTCTTTTCTTTTCTTTTCTTTTCTTTTCTTTTCTTTTCTTTTCTTTTCTTTTCTTTTCTTCAAAATCCTGCTGAAGTATTTTGGTCAATTTTGATGGCTGAGACAGCCTTGATTTTTGCCTCTCTTCTCCAGACCAGAACTCAACAGGACCTCCTCTATACTAATAAGTATTGATAATGTCCTCCATGCTCATAATGAATTCACTACTCAGATCTGAAATCCTTTCAGTTCACTTCTTGTCTCATGGAGACAAATCATTCTTAAGGAATGTATCTCATGTATTTCAACGGCTTTTATATGTCAGGAGTCATTTAGAAGTGAGATGGGTGGCATATACATTTAATAAATAAATAAATAAATAAATAAATAAATAAATAAATAAATTTTGGAAAATGCCTGTTGCTGGTAATTATTTAGTTCCTCCTGCATCTCATATGACAAGATCTTTGCCTATTCCAACAGAAATTATAAGTATTGATACAAGTTCAATGTTTTTCATCCGTTCACTAGGCAATTGTGGGATGTCATAAGTCGCCACACTGCCAGTGCCCATATACTCCTCCAAATGATTGAGAGGTATAAAATCATATAAATAAATATGTCCCTTCTACCTTTGAATGCATGGCCAAAAACAAGACTACTTCTGTAGGGAGATATCACTATAGAGGACCAGAGAGCAGTCTTTACTTTATTTTCCCTATGTAGCATAGGCAATCTCTATCTATTTTTATTTCATAAAAATTACATTGGATTATCAATGCTTTTCAACTAGCATGTATTATTGCAGTTGTAATGTCCTGGGGCCATGTGATCACCTTTGTGATCCTCTGACAAGCAAAGTCAACGGGGAAGCCAGTTTAACAATTGTTATTAATTTAATACCTGCAGGAATTAACAATTGTGGCAAAAAAGATCATAAAATGGGGCAAAACTCACTTAACTATTGTTTTGGTTAGCAACAGAAATTTTGGGCTAAATTGTGGTCTTAAGTCAAGGACTACCTGTAGAATAAATGTGACCTAATGCAATATCTCCAAATTCCATATTGCATTCTAGGAGTGCCTAATCCCAGGCAGTTAGTGGTGGGTTTCAAAAATTTTTACTACCAGATCTGTGGGTGTGTCTTGGTGGGCGTGTTATGGCTTGGTGGGCATGGCAGGAGAAGGATACTACAAAATCTCCATTCCCTCACCACTCCAAGGGAAGGTTACTGCAAAATCCCTATTTCCTCCCGATCAGCTGGGACTCGGGAGGCAGAGAATAGATGGGGGCGGGGCCAGTCAGAATTTTTACTACCGGTTCTCCGAACTACTCAAAATTTCCACTACCGGTTCTCCAGAACTGGTCAGAACCTGCTGAAACCCACCTCTGCAGGCAGTGTAATGTTTCCATTGATTTCAGTGTTGTGTTTTGTGTACAAAAGAATTTACACAGGAACAGGAATAGTTTTACATGGGTGCATGTAACAAAGTCTGGAATCTTTTGAACTCTTGGAGAACATTCTTTCTTCTGCGCTATGTGATTCTGCTGAAATACGAAGTCTATTTTCTTTTGATTTTGCATGCCTTTTAACACCAGCTGCTGTAAAAATCCTCCTAGAACTCCTGTGTAATGGAGTAAAGCTGAAAAATTATTTATGTTATACACTGTTGTGTGTTCCAAACTGACATTCCGAAGCCACTGGGAGAACACCATGCCATGGACTCAATCAGTCTGTTTCTAATACTTCAATTGTAGGGTTTACCGTTTAGGGTATAGATATCCTGGCAATAGAGTTGATGAAGTGCTTATATGAAACTGGATTTACTGACTTTTTTTGGAAGAATATGTGTTTTAAAAATAAACATAAAAGTTAAGAAAACACATCCGGATTAATAATTACTTATGAAGTCAGAGAGACAAAAACTTTAGCAGCTGTTGACCCAGCCAGTACTTCTATATATTTTATATTATTGCTTAGTATAACATTGGAAGTTGCATCACCGTCTCTTTTCAAGAAGTATATATGAGGGGGGAAAAAAAGAAGGCAGATATATTTTACCTTGGTATCACACCATTACAAAATTAGATTTGTTTATAAATACAGAACCAGTAAGCCACCTAGAAGTTGGAAGAGGCCAGTAAGTCTCTTCTGAATATTCAAAATATCTGCATCCCATTTCTAGTAGATATTCTATCAGGTGCACAAATTCATTGATTTGCTGTCATTTTTAGCCATTTGTGCCAACTTGGTTTTGTTGGCTCCAGTTTCGCTCTAAAAAACAAGTATCTTTTTTGAAGCCGTTCGGTGGTTCGAATCCGTAGTACAGGTCTCCTGCATGAGTGGGGGGTTGGACTAGATGACCTCCAAGGTCCCTTCCAACTCTTACAGTTTGTGTTACAATTTTCAGATCCCTGTTCTTCATAATCAACTTGGTTACAGAGGTGATGAGTGCACCGTTGGGAGACTTCAAAGACCAAGTTAAGGATAAATTGTCATGGAGAAGATCTTTTG
The DNA here is from genome assembly GCA_022577455.1 of Arizona elegans. NCBI lineage: Eukaryota > Metazoa > Chordata > Lepidosauria > Squamata > Colubridae > Arizona > Arizona elegans. Next base: position 193,088,270 of record JAKOOJ010000001.1, read on the forward strand.
ATGTGGTCACTAGGAGTTAAAAAATCATTATAGACTTCTCAAGAAAGCTAGGTCTTCAAATAATGTGCTCATAATATGAAAATTTGACCCTGGTTATTTGTGCTTCAGATGAGAACTTCAGATTCATTTGTTCTGTGGTGCATTTTGGGTGCTTCTTAATTATTCATGACATTCTCAGGAGTCTTCTCCAACTTCAGAGTTTGAAAACACCAATAAATGTTCTATCCTGCTTCTTCAGAGTTGATTGTCTGCAAAATTCTGACCTTTGTAGGTACTGTTTCATACATTGCAGCATCTGAATATATCGCTGCTATTCTAAGTGTTAGTTTGCGGTTTATTTCTTGTCTGCTGATTCTTTTATTTTTGATAGTTGCTCATAAAAGAAAGATGCTATCCACCACTGCAGTATCTTCATCATCAATTGTGAGGCTGGCTGCCGTACCTGCTGTCTTTATTATTATGTTGTCTTGAGATTCAATCTTAGTCCCATATTTTCCTTATACTTCTTGACTTTCATTGTTAGAACCTGCAGATCACTTGCATTTTGGGCTATCAGAGTAATGTCATCAGTATAGTAATTGAAATTTCTTTTTCCAGTTTTAAGACCATGCTCATCTTCTAAACCAATTTCCCACACTACATAGTCAGTATAAGGGCCGAATATATTAAGGAAGAATATATCACTTTGTCTCATTCCTTTGCTGTTCACCATGCTCTGTCTGAATTGTGGCTCCCTGATCTGTGAATAGGTGTTACATGAGGACAGTGAGATGTTATGCAATTTCCATCTTCCTAAGCACATCTATCAGCATTGGAATTCTATTTCACCGATAAAACATTGATAAGAAATTCAACAGAAGGATGTTAATACAGAAATCTAGTTGTTTACCAAGTCAGACATCAAGAAGAAAACTACTGTCACTCCAAAAATAGATAATATACTAGCTGTCATACATGGTTCTATATTTGGTACAGAACCAAATTTGCTGCAGGTAGTCCTTGATTTATGACCATGATTAAGCCCAAAATTTCTGTTGTTACATGAGACATTTGTTAACTGAATTTTGCCCCATATTAAGGCCTTTCGTTCCACAGCTGTTAAGTGAATCACTCCAGTTGTTAAGTTAGTAACATGGTTGTTAAGTGAATCTGGCTTCCCCATCGACTTTGCTTGTCAGAAGGTTGCAAAAGGCGATCACATGACCATGGGACACTGCAACCGTCACAAATATGAGGAGTCAGTTGCCAAGCATCTGAAGTTTGATCATGTGACCATGAGGATGCAGCAACAGTCATAAATGTGAAAAGCGGTCATCAGTCATTTTTTTTCAATGCTGTTGTAACTTTGAATGGTGACTAAACAGGCTGTTGTAAGTTGAGGAGTACCTGTATGTTCTATTAAATCTATTTTGCACTGTGTACTTTGATCCTCCTCCTGTCTGGTGGCTTCTTAACATTATATGGGCTATTGGATTTGGAAAGACCTCACTTCTCTCCATGTGCTTCATGCTCCCCTCCTGTTCATCTTTTAATGGCATTTATTTATTGTTTTACTATTTTAACATGTAATACTTATAATGTTTGTAAGCCACCCAGTGTTGTGGCCCGTCAGCAGCCAGTGCAGCTAGTAGCTGATTCTGAAAGCGAGGAGGCTGGTGTGGTGCTGCGCCAGCAGCCTGTTGTGCTGACACTTGAGTCGGACAATGAGGAGGCTGGAGAAGATGTGGTGCCGGGGCGGGGATTCAGCCAGGGCCTTCAGAACCTCCAGAAGCTCCCTTAAGTGAAGAGGACAAAGAGGAGGAGCCTCTTCTCCATGCACAGGTGCGCAGAGCTGCCAAAAGGCAGGAGTGGCTCCTCAGGAGGCGGTCTCCTCGAGAGTAAGGCTTGGGGCTAATTGGCCACTCCCTTAGCCTATTTAAGGAGGAACGCCGATTGAAGCAAATTGCAGGGAACAACTCCGCTCACATACCTTCATGTCTTGTCTTGCTTATCTTATCAGCTTCCTGCAAATTGTTTCTGGGCAGTAAGCTTTCAGTATTATTCTTTGAATTCTTGGCAGCTGTTAATGCAGTTAATTAACATCCATTGTTGTAAAAAACTGGTTTATTTAGTAAATGAAGGTTTGAACAGACTTTGTATGTGCTGCATTCTTTGGGGTCCGTAGCTGGGGCAGAACACCCAGAGTTGTCTCTGGTGAATAAATAAAATAAATGAATATATAAAGTAAATAAATAAATATTGGTATACATATGGGTTGTTCATATACATAACAATCTGCAGAAGGTTAAGGCTGATTCATATGCGATACATGTTTTCTTATCACTTGATTTTCAATTTTTTAAAACTTGCCAGTTGCTTCTTAAGTTGATTTTTTCCATTTTAAAAAGTGTTAAGAAACAACAGTAGATGGTATGAAAGCGATCAATTCAATCTGTGATTTTTCAAGCATGTGTGTGCATTGGCCTACAATTCCAAGTCATTTTGAAAAATGATTGAGATTTTTAAATAATTATGAGTAATTAATGAATAAAATAATTGTGAGCAATTACAATCATTTTGATTAAAACTAGCTTTTCCTTCCAAAATGGAACATAACTAGACAAATATATTTTTATGTAGAATGAAATTCCTGACATTTACAGTTAAATTTACAGTGTCCCTTGGGAGTTGGGCGGCATAGAAATATGATTAATTAAATTAAATTAAATTAAATTAATCTAATGGTTAAGGCACATTTATAGTTAAAGAGAGTCAGTTTGATCTAATGGTTAAGACCAGAGGTGGTATTCAGCCGGTTCGTATCAGTTCGGGTGAATCTGTAGCAGAATTTTTGAGTAGTTTGGAGAACCAGCAAATACCACCTCTGGCTGGCTCCACCCCTGCCCGCCTGCTTACATTTTCGGCAAATCAATGGTGGGATTATTTGAAACCCACCAGTGGTTAAGACACCAGGCTAGAAAGCCAGAGACCCTGAGTTCTAGTCTAACCTTAGCCATGAAAGCCAGCTGAGTGACTTTGGGCCAGTCAATATCTCTCAGCCAACCCACCTTCATAGGATTATTGTGGTGGAGAAAAAAGGAGACAGGAGATGGGTTGGATATGTTCACTGCCATGAGTTAAGGAATAAAGGAAGAACTCAAGTAACAGATGATGAAAAAGACCTATGCTTTATATACCCTAGTACGGGTCATCACAAGTAGTACAAAAATGTTGGTATCAAGCAGTTGCCTTTATATTTATGTAAAGGTTGCTTTTATAGATCAGGAGCTGCTTTTCTATAAGTTTCTTGAACTCATAGGTTTCTTACATGCTCCTGTAACATTGAAGATTTCAAAATATATTTGATAATGCAAAATCTCAACGTTCTATTTCAAATCCTTACTAATTGATGGCATGATTGGGTAGTATAGAAGCACGAACCTTTGTCTCCCCTGTACATTTAAAAAGCATGGTCGTAGTTGAACAGGGGTAGGAAATCAAAAGTAGATGCCTTATTACAGCGATCCCCAGCCTTTTGGGCACTGGGGACCGGTTCCATAGAGAGAGGTTTTTCTGCATATTGGAGAGGGTTGGTTTCTTGTGCTGCCTGCATCCCATGGATGGGGCTTTGCTTGTTTGCCGCACCATGGTTTCTGACATGACACAGATCTGTGCTGGTCCATGGACCCCTGCCCTATGACATCTACGGTAGGGAATGACATTTCAAATTTATCCTAGTAAGTATGATAATTTGGTGAGCAATAGAGTAAAATCCTTTGCTTCTTTGTGCTTTGATGAGTCTTGGATTAATTTATTTACAGAAGTAGTCTCATAAGATTTAGGTATACCTGCTTCTCTGGATTTGATCCTTCCGGAGGATTTTGGCTCATTATTGCTTATTTGAATTTCCTGTGTGCTTTACTTTTGCTCCAGAATAAAAATGTTGATTATGAATCTCTTTATGCCTTGTTGAAAGCATTCTGGGCAGTACATCACGGGCCCAGCTTTTCCCAAAGAGAGTTACAAATCCACGTAGAACCTCCAACTGCTGGATTTTGTATTTGTATTTTGGAACTTGCTGAAAGACATACAAGGTCATATGCAGCAAGGAAGTTCCCCGTTGATTGTACATTGGAGAAAGGCTATGAGTATGGAAAATCTTACCCTAAGAAAACATGCACCAAGTACAGCCACTTAGGTTGGTAGGATATGAATAATTAGAACAGAGGACTGGCCCTCTTTCTTCTCTGTCCAAGTTTGTTCCCCTCCAGGAATTTACTCTAGTGAACAGATGTTGATGAATGCTAAACTACACTGCAGGTGTTGTGCGATGCCAGAGAATAAGAGTTAAAACTGGCTAATGCATAGTGTGGTTCTGGTTCCATTGCATCTGTTGCCAACTGACCCTCTTGGGAAAGATAACCAGTCTGATAAAAAATCAAAAATTGCATTTGCTATAAGCATCCATTTTTGTTTTACAACTTTTACCATAGCAAATGCTGGGAAGGCAGGTCTAGAACAAAGAAATGAGTGGAGTCATAATTAAAAGTCGCACTATATGCAACTAATGTTCTTGCTACTGCCCATGCATTTACGAATGGTTCACCTCTGCAGCAAGAATTACCACAGCAGCAAGAATAATCTATATGCTCAGAATTGGAAAAATGATAATATACCATCAGAAGATAATCTGATCGGAAAAGTTTTGGAATGTGCGGAGATGGACAAATTAACAAAGCAGATACAAGAAAAAGAGGAAACAGAATACTTGCCTTTACTACCGGTTCGCAGTGGGAGCGTGCACGCTTCTGCGCATGCACAGATCACCCATGATGACATCGTGGCAGGTGGGTAGAGCCTCCCGCCGGTTTTACTACTGGTTCTATAGAACCAGACGGAAGCGGGAGCAACCCACCACTGGTACTAACGTACAGTGGAAACCGTGGGGCATACCATTTGACATTCAAGAGCCTCACCGCTTTCGATCAAGGGTTCCAGGAATTTTGTCTTTCATGAACAAGTTCCACATCCTCAAAAGGTATGAAAACCTCTGCTCCAAGGGATAAAGAAGAACTCAAAGTTTTCTCCCACAATTCATAATAAAAGGGAAATCCAGGAAGGAAAGGTTTGTCTGAACCCTTCCACCTGCTCCCCAGCTGGGAGTATAAGAGACCACCTGCTGCCACCGACGACCTCCCATCGACCCGTGCGCTCCCACAGAGAGGGCCTCCTCGGGGTGCCATCAGCCAAACAGTGTAGGCTGGTGACCCCCAGGGGGAGGGCCTTCTCTGTGGGGGCACCTACCCTCTGGAACCAACTGCCTCCAGAGATAAGGAGAATCCAAGACCTCAGTGCCTTCCGCTGTGCCCTTAAAACCTTCCTTTTCCAGCAAGCCGGGCTGGCCTAATTTTTTTAAAGTGTTTTTAAGTGTTTTGTTTATTGTTTTTAATTAACGGGGCCAAATTTATATATGTATATTTTTAACTGTATTTTAATATTTGTACTTGATGTTTTTACTTGGCTGTTCACCGCCCTGAGTCCTCAGGGAGAAGGGCGGTATACAAATTCAAAATAAAATAAAATAAATAAAATAAGAGAGAGCTATCTATATGAGATTCCCTTGGTATGTCCCTACCCAACTTTTACCATATCCTATTTTGAGGGTGGCAACATCAGAGTTTCCCGATCTTGGGGAAAGCCACTCTCCATGCTGGATTGCCTTATTTCTCTTGTTGAGGTCAGAATCTGGGATCTTCTATAAGAAAATCCAATTGCTCCTAGGTTGATCTTTCAATGGGCCTAAGACTGGTGGAGCTAAACAGTCAAACACATTATAATGCAATAGTTCTTAAACTGCAGGTTTTGGAGCTCTTTGTAATTGCTTGTTTGTGTGTTGAGGGTTCAGTTTTGAGCTGATACTGCTGAGATGCTTGTGTAAAACAACAGAGTCTCGCAAGGTTGTGGAAGGGGAGAGATTGTGTGGGAAATCACATTATTTGAGATTGGGAAAAAGGATAACAGTTATGTTATAACAGTCTTACAACACTGGTTCCTAGAGCACATTCCTTTTGTGATACTATATCCCACCCTCCCAAAAAACTTAAAAATGATTCATTTGAACTACATTATGAACATGTTAAGTAATCTTAGCATTGAATGATCCCTACAGCCAAAATAGAGTTTCTAGTCTGCCTCCCTCACCATGGTAAAATGTTTTGAGGGAATAAATTTTGGACAATGGCTCTTAGATTTACGGGGAGTGTAGTAACAAGTTTATAACCGCATGAATCATCTGGACTGCTCAGTTCACCACATGCCTTAATAAAACTTTCATTTTAATAAAACAAAGTTAAGGCAAATATTCCCAGAGTCTGCCTTGACATTCCTTATACATTACCCTGACTCAGGAAATTATTCCTATATATTTTACAGCAGCTATAGTGGATTTGGGATCAGGATTAGAAAATACTGACTACTGTGACATTGAGCAGAACTCCTTTGGGTATGGGGATTAACTCTTGAGCGGGCCAAATGAGATAAGACCCCAAGATGCACAATGTTTATGTGTCCTGTATTCTCGGCTGGTTCTTATCCTCCTCATGCACTTAATGTGCATAGCTCTGCAAGCAGAAGAATGCTTCCATACCTTTAGGAAACTGCTGTCTGTTGATTTTTCATTCATCTTCATTCTGCATTAACGCTCTCTGATGTGCTGGAGTTCTCCAGCGATTGAGACAGGAATCTAGTCCAACATGGGGAACCTGGGACTTTTTGCAGATAAGCTTGGGCTCTTGAAGCTGCTGCTGGAGATGCTTTGTGAGGAACCTCAAGGAGATAAGGGAGAACACACTGTGATGTCTAATTTTACATATATTACATATATTGTTAGAATAACAGAGTTGGAAGAGAACTTGGAGGTCTTCTAGTCAAATCCCCTGTTCAAGCAGGAAACATTATAGCATTTCAGACAAATGGTTGTCCAATCTCTTCTTAAAAACCTCTAGTGTTGACACACCCACAACTTCTGGAGGCAAGTTGTTCCACTGATTAATTGTTCTAGCTGTCAGGAAATTTCTCCTTAGTTTTAGTTTGCTTCTCTCCTTGATTACATCCATTGTTTCTCGTCCTGCCTTCAGGTGCTTTGGAAAATAGGTTGACTCCCTCGTCTTTGTGGAAGTCTTTTAGACATTGGAATACTGCTATCATGTCCCTCCTAGTCCTTCTTTTCATTAAACTAGATATATCAATTAATACACATGTATCTACTCTCAAATACAAAGTTTTATTGAGTATCAAATAAACCCATCCAACTTTCAGTGGAAGGACCAGAGAATAGTCAGTATCAGCATTCGTAAAACAGAAGTTGGAAGCAATATGGTTTCATTTCTGCAGCTTTCATGGATATGGTTTTAAAATGGCAGGTGCTGATAACACCTCATCCTAGAGGAGCCTTGGTAGTACAGTGGTTTAATGCACCCTGTTATTAACACAGCTGCCTGCAATTTCTGCAGGTTCGAATCTTACTAGGCTCAAGGTTGACTCAGCCTTCCATCCTTTCTAAGGTAGGTTAAATAAGGACCCAGTTTTGTGGGGGCAATAAGCTGACTTTGTGTAAATATACAAAAGGATGAAGGCTATTGCTTAACGCATTGTAAGCCGCCCTGAGTCTCCGGAGAAGGGTGGCATATAAATCAAAAAATTAATTTAAAAAAATTAATTAAATTAAAATTAATTAAAAATCTCACTTTATTGGAGCATCACCAGACCAAGTCCATATGGTGTAGTGGTTAAAATACTGTTTCATTAAGACAGGAAATACCATTCTCAACCATGGAAACTTAACATGGGAGGAGGGATTGCTAAGTACATCACTTTGAGATCTTATAGGAAAAAAATGGAATGTGAATCTAATAAATGAGCAATCAGACAAAGAGATGATGGCCATTCCTTCCGTCAATTTGTCTAACGGAAGTAGAAATTCCAAAGAGTAAAGTATTTAAGTCCTAAATCCTTAAGTACAATTTTACATTTGTCCAAACTCATTAGGTAGCCTTGGTAGCTGGATGCGTCTGCCTAATTCATTTCTGGATCTCATGTGTTTAATTTTAAAAAATCCATTATTCCTGTTGTACATTAAATTAAATTTGTATCTAAATGCATATATGAATATATATTTGAAAATATCATTCTTATAAAATGCACATTTCTAAATATTGCTTTTGTTCTGCTTCTTTGTGATTTAAGGGATATTGTTTTTCTACTACTGTCACTAATTGCTTCATCAAGTTTTTTTGCTATCATGCTTGTGTTGTTAGCAATCGGGTCAGGCACATTTTTTTTAATTGCCTTCAATTTTCCAACTACTGAGGTCTTCTCCAATGATTCTTGCTGTTATATTACTGAGTTTTATGATTAGTTATTCCATTAAGCAGTCTATCTTTCCTCTATTTAATATTATTTGTTCTTATGCTTGCTTTCTGATCATGATGCATATTCTTTAATAGGTAGATAAGGTGACTTGGTGCATTCATTTTAATTTTTTTTAATTAACCCTCAATTTATTGTGGTATACACAGTCAAAAGCTTAATATAAAATAATATGAAAGGTTGACTCCGCCTTCCATCCCTCTAAGGTCGATAAAATGAGGACCCAGATTGCTGGGGGCAATATGCTGACTCTGTAAACCGGTTAGAGAGGGGTGAAAAGCACTTTGAAGCAGTATATAAGTCTAAGTGCTATTGCTATAATCAATAACGTTAAAATAAATATTTTGGGGGGGAAATGTTTTATTTTCCAACATGATGTCAATTTTTTTCTGAATTCAGCTTGCACATCTGGCAGTTTTGCTTCCCTGTCTTGATGAAGTACAAAATCCTGAGCATTATCTTTTTAGCATGTGAGATAAGTGCAGTTGTTTGCAGTTTGAGCATTCCTTAGCATTGCCGTTTTTTTTTTATATTGGAAAATAAAACTATCTCTTTCAATCTCTTGGCCACTGCTGTATTTTCCACAGCTGCTTTCAGTCAGCAAGTGGCACTTTCACTGCATAAACTAAGCTGTTTGGCTGGTATTTCATCATTTCCTGCAGCTTTGTTGTGAGTATTATAGTATATTCTAGGGTCTGTTTAACAAAATGCCTGGCTGTAATTCAATGATTAAATCTTTATACTGTACATGTCATTGATTTTGGAGGGGTTTTGTACAGTTCTTCCATATATTCACACCCTCTCCTTGCATGTCTTCTTTCTCCAGTAGAATTTTGCCTTCTCTATCTTTCAGCATGGCCACCTTTGCATTAAAAAAGTCCCTTGATTTCTTTAACTGTCTTAAGCAAATCTCTTGCCTTTCCCATTTGATTCTGATCTTCAGTTTCTTTGCATTACATATTTAGATATAATGCCTCGTATTTTGCTCTTCTCTACAGCTTAGTGTTTATTCAGGTAAATTCCTGTCACTGTTGCCTTTCCTTTGTTCAGCTACTTTTAACATATTGGCAGACTGTCATTAATCTTCCTTTGCATTTTGGGATATTTTTGTTTGCTTCCTCTGTTCCTTCAATCACCAATATTAATTCAGTGTTCCTCAGGCACTCTATTTAGAATAGAATAGAATAGAATAGAATAGAATAGAATAGAATAGAATAGAATAGAATAGAATAGAATAATAGCATAGCTTTATTGGCCAAGTGTGATTGGACACACAAGGAATTTGTCTTGATGCATTTATTAGTCAAATCCATTTAACCTAGTCTTTAGTTTCACCACATAATCATATTAAACACTGCTGAGTTCTCAGCTTGATTTTTTAATTTATTTTGTTTCATTGTTTGGTTTAAATTGCAAGCAGAAAATTATGATTTGGGCCTAAGTCAGCCCAAGTCTTGCTTTGCCAATTGATCAGAACTCTTCCATCTTTGCTTGGGTAGAATATACTGAATTTGATTTTGGTGTTACCCATCTCCATGAATAGAGGTATCTTTTAGTCCTTTGTGAAAAGGTATTCCCTATAAACAATGAAATTGGGGGGAGGGGAGTCTACGGAGTATCTTCCACTTCCTTTTGTGCACCAAATATTCCCATTATTTCAGATTCTACTTTACTTCCCACTTTAGTATGAAGTCTTTGATTTTTGATATTGTGTCAGCAAGATACCATATATCAGAATAGAACTCTTAAGTTCTTCCTCTGTATTTTAATTGGAACATAGTTTTGGAGCCCTGTAATATTGATTAGACATTCTGCGTTAGAGATCAGTCTGCCTCCTGTTCTCCGTCACTGGAGAGTGTCAAGAAAAAAAGTTTGACATCCATTGATCTGGTATTGTATGACTTGTATCCATTCATTGCCTTTGCCATCTTTTCTTTAAAGGTCACTCCATTTCTAGGATTTTCCTGTCCACATTAGATCTGTGAAGTAACCCAGTCCAGTCTAGCCCAGTTCACTGATTTTCAGGATGTCAGTCTTGATGTTTCTGTTCTGATAACATCATTTGCCTTGATTCAAAGTTCTAATAGTCCACATTCCAACTGTATTCATATTTTCACAAAACTGAACAAGTGAACACAGCTGGGTGTTTTTTTTCCCAGCTTTAATTCAGCAACATCATAGGCAACAATCTATTCACATGCTGTTTGCATTTTCCTAGTATCTTGTGAGATTTTTATTTCTCTCTTTGTAAAGCTAAGAATTAAACAACTATGTAAAAGGTTGCACGTTACTGCTTTCCAGAAATGCTGCAGAAATAACTCTCAATTATTTGAAGCCAAAAGGAAGAAAAAGATCAAAGGGAACAAATAAAAATCCAGTGGTAGATCCCAGTCATAGGCTTCAGGGCAATCCTGGATGAGATGAAGTTCTCTAGAACAAATGCGGGCATAAAAAATTATTCAGGTATTTTCAACTATCATTAACCACAATTTTAACAAAGCCAGTGTCAAAAGAGCATGGGCATTGGCGCCCAAAACTTCTGGAAGGTACCAGATAGTTCACTGTTGCAACAAAAATCATGCAGGGTAGTTTCAACTTTGTCACCTGTTTCTTGATCTTTTCTGTCAGTAAAAATATTATTACTGGCCTCTAAAAATATACCATAATATCACCCTTCCCATTCTCCAAGATTATTTTCTGCAATCCTGAGAGAAATATGGTTTTACCTAAATATGTTTGGTAATGTAGTTCAAATATCATAAGCTATGGCATATTTCATTGTTTGTTCCCTATCAGAAAGAAGCTTAACATTCACCAAAACCTATGGAATAAGTGTGCCATTGTGAATGATAGCCATTTGCCTGGGCCTTGCATCACATTGCTTAATCTGGCCTACTGCCTAGGTAAAGACGCACGAATTATAAAGAAAACACTTCTCTAAGAATGCAGTGTGAAAAGCTGTAAAACATAATCTTTGTCCACAGATCGTGTATTTGTTAAGGAATGTTAAACAAGCGTGGTAACATTTTAATTGCTTTTCTGCCCTGTCTTACTTTCTCTTTCTTTATGCAAACTGTGATCCATGTACAAAAAATGTATTTTCCTGAGTACTGTAATAGGAAGAGAATAAAGATTATAAAGAAGCCTCAGTGATGCTTGTGAATGCTATGTAGTAGTGGTTAAGGCGCCACCAGGCTAGAAACTGGGAGACTGGGAGTTCTAGTCCCGCCTTATGTGTGAAAGCCGGCTAGATGACTTTAGACCGGTCATTTTTTTCTCTCAGCCTAGCTCACCTCACAAGGTTGTTGTTGTGGGGAAAGTAGGAGAAGAAGGATTAGGTATATTCGCTGCTTTAAGTTGCTTATAAAATAATAAAGGTGGGATTTTAAAAAATCTTAAGCAAAAGGTACTGAAGCCAACAACCTTGCTCAGGTGGACACAATCAAATGTCCAGAATTAGGAACTGATCAACTATTAGGTTGGTCAGACAGGCCTTAATTTTGTCCATCCACTCCTACTGATGACATCATCCAGCTAGACTCCTGAGCGCAAAGTTTGCTATTTGGCTTCCATTTCTAATTCTGGAATGTAACCTAGACATTTTTTCTCTGTCATTTGTTCCACCAGACAAATGGAGGGAACAAAGGTCCCTCCTGAAGGTCTGCTGAAACCATCAAGTCTTAATTGTTTTCCATAGGGCTAACAAAGTTGGGACCCACCTGATAATTGGGGAATGTGGTTTCAGAGTAATGGGGTAGCAACAGAACATGTGTGTGACCTATCAGAATAGATTAAATTGAAAATTGTTGTGGTGAAGCATTTAGATAGCCTGTTCTTTAACTTTTACTTTCTTAGTTCAGGCAATCATTCCCTTGCTGTTTCTACAAATTTGCTGACCTCTGGTTTAATTCCAAATGCTAAAGCCATCCTGGAAATCTTAAGTTGTTTCCTTCTCTTCTCATTCTGATTCACATCATAGATCTAAACAGTAGAGACTAACCTCCAGAGGGGTTGCATTCTTCTACGGTTTAGGTGGCACTCATCCATGTTTAGGGAGGTTAAAGCTGGTCACTGTTCTTGCAGTTATTTCTAGAACCATTTCAGGAGAGCAAGGCTGCGCAGCCTGTGTTTTTTTGGTATACGGTTTGTTTCCTTTACCCCTGGCTTTTCAAAGGGAAAAACTGAGGCTCTCCTTCTTCTGACTCCTGTTACTTTTTAACAGGCTATAATCTCCTTTTATAATTTCCCTCTAGCTTCCCCTTACCACAAAATTTGACAAGTGCATCTTTTACTCCCCTCTTCTGGTAGTGCTTACTATGACCTCAGTTCCTTCTTCTTATTTTCCCACCTGACTTGGCACCTGTTTCTGATTCATAAATAAGCAACATTATTTTTGGACAGACTGGTCCTTGGTTGGCACAGGTTGGAAAACATTTTGTTCTTTTGTGAATAACCTATCAGGGTTTTTGATTTTTGAAGCAAAAATGCATGTCCTTCATATTTATTATGGGGGCTTGGGTGCTGCTCTAATCCAGAATGGTTTCCATTGTTGCTTCCCTAATGCAAATGCCAGCAGCAGTCAAACAACCATGTAGTGAGGAAAGGATAGAATGGAAAGTCAGAGAGACTTAAGGAAAATTGTGCGTGTGAGAGAGAAGGTGGGGGGGGGGGTAGTATGACAGAGTGCATGAGCCTGAAGTGGTGTATATACAGGTGAGCAGATGTATGTGCATAATTGCCTGTGACCAGACAATCTGTATGGCTTCTAGGTCTGTAAATTAAAATGTACCTTATAGATCTACACATAAATCAGTAATACTGCTGGTTTTCTGACCAGTTACTGGATTGGAGCCAGTGCTAGAAGCAATCTTGTGAGATGGAGCTTTTGATTGGCATCCAAGGTTACTGGATTGGGCTCATAAAAGCTTAATGGCCCATAACACTCTGCAGCAATGATTGCTGGAGAAGATGTTCTTTCTAAATTCCCAAACCTTCTCCCAAGGAAGCTTCTGTTTAAACATGGAGAATCCACTACATAATCCTCTTCCCAGCAGACGCAATGATGTGTGGGAAAGAACCTACAGCCTGCCTTCCCCCATGCTACCCCTCTCAGTGGTTGATTGATGTCAGCCTTTTGGGGTGAATCAGACAAGAATCACAACCAGATGAGCTAATTCTACTTTACTGCAAAGCTACATCTGAAAGTACAATCCTTCCCCACCCAGCACCATCTCCTTTGCAATCCTGAGAAACTAGGGAGGGTCTTTTCTGAATGTCTTGCCCCTTCCCACTCTCCAGCTGTAGGCCATGCTGTCTCTTATTTGGTGGTTGTCTTGGCACTGTCCCTTTGCCCAGTCTCCCAAGGCCTTTCCCCCATATCATTACACCAGAGGCCCTTTGCCATTGCCAACATATGGCATGCAGGCCTGCGTGAGACTTTCCTCTGGGTTTCCTCCCACTGAAAAATCCTTTGAAGGCCTCTATTGGCAAAACAGATTCATCACCTGGCACAACAAAAAATGGAAACTTGAAGTCAGGATTCCTACCACTGGCCAAGCATCAGACCACAGAGTTTTGGCAGAGGTGGACCAAGTGGGTGAAGAAAATTTGCTGTCTTTGTTGCACCAGTGCAAAGATCGTCATATTTATGGATGGAAACTTTGCTTGTTATGTTGGTACATTTGCTAGTGATGTAAGTTTTGAATGAATCTCTAGCTATTTTAAATAATAGGATTACAATATTTTTAATGCTTTAATACATATGGCTGCATCTTGCACATTTATTAAGTAGTGAATTTAATTGATATTTAGATATATTATCCACTTCCAACTGGAAGTCAGGTCAGGTGGAAAAAAAGTCAGATTTGAGCAATCCAGGAGATAGGTAATAAATAAAAACACGTTTTCCCAGGGATGGTTGCTCACTTCATCTGACTGTGTAGCTTGAGAAGGAAAACGTATGGAGCAGTGGGAAGGAAGGAGGATAACAATCTAGCCAGCCAGATTAATTAAATCAATCCCACAATCACTTGGTTGGCAGATATGACAGCCAGAAAAGTAGAGTGGAGCAAGGAATGGGTAGAAAGCAAAGCACACCAGTGTGGCATTATGACACAAGCCCTCCCCTTTTGTACAAAAATTGTGATGTTACACCATTGATGTCACTTTTGGCTTTCTGATGAAAGCACAATATCTTGCAAACACTGATGCAGCCAGATTACTCTATATCTGGAAGATAAATACATTCATAGATACCTCCATGTCTTGCTCTATCAGAAGATGCTCTGATGGATGGAAGAGCAGAACAGCTTAATTGTATGCTCACTGATGAAATTGAGGGCATCTTGGACTGCATGAAAAAACAAATTTATAGAGTTCAACAAAATTCTATAGAGGTCCATCAAAAAAACCTGTTGTAGATTGACTACCCACTATTATGTGGCAAGTTTCAGGTTAGTTCCTTCCTTCCTTCCTGTTTCATTAAATTTCTTGAAGCCTAATTATAATCCTGGAATATAATAAAAGAGCATGCTATTAATTAATAAATAAAGGCCATATTTCTGATGCCTTGTCTTGCCTTCCCTCCCCACCCCTACCCCAACAAAAGGCCACGTGTTACTTATACATCTTGATTCTCTGTCACCACATCACCCATCCTTCCAAATATCAGGACTCAGATCATGGAAAATAAATAATCTTCTTCAGAAAAAGAAATGAATGTCCAATACATCAGAAAGTCATAGCATTGTTCTACTACGTATTGTAATGCTTTTGTGAACCTTGGTTCTGTTTATTTTTTGCAGATGGGTTACAATAAATGTGTTGTGATTCATGCTTTTATAGACGGCTTGTGATTTCATCCTTTTGAACATTTCTGTTAGCATTTCGTTTGACTTTCCCACTGCTCTTACTTCAATTTCAGATGATTTCATGATTATTGACACTCATTTCAAGATTATTTGGGCGTATGTCAGAACTGACCATAAGAGCAATGTGGTTTTCATTCTGAGCTGTGACTTGCCAGCTTTCATGTTTTCCTGTGAATGTGGTGCCAACTTTGTAGAAGTATCTCCAAAAATTAGAAAGGTGTCATTCATCAAAATGTCTGCAATTGTAGTGCTTGCTTCCATGGCAATCTGACATACAATTTTTTAAAATGATGCACTACAATCTTCTCTTAAACTAATGTTCTCAAGATGATGACACAGAATTGTGCATTTCAACAAATCCTGGAAGGAGGCAAGTTGGAGAAATTTGGTCTACTGAATGCCTGCTATCCCACATGACTTCTTCTAAAATTTGTTTAAGAGTTAATTTAGATCTTCTTCTAAACTTGTAAAACTGAGTATAACCAAAAATAAAGTGTAATTTCAACCCCCTTTTCAACTGTGGAAAGAGCGATCAATAGGAAAATAAGCAAAACTGCCCATGTGTTAAACCGCATTACTGTTGCGTAAGTGATCATGGGATTTCCTAAGTTAAGACATGAACATGCATTTCCAAAAGTTTCCACTGGCACTGAAGTCATCAACCAGTTACAGTTTTTCAAAGCAAAGACGACTTCCTGCCCACACAAGATGGTTGTCTTCCAGACTGTGTAGGTGATGAGCAAGTCTACTTCCTAGACACCACAGGTGGTTTTAGGTCAGTTCCTGTCTACCCGCTTATACTGCTTAGTCAGTTATGTTTACTGCATACTATTCAGAAGAATTCAGACTTCCCTTTGGCAATACTGTAGCATGACAACCTTTTACCAAAGGAAAATTTTACACAATTGTTGCTAATAGAAAAAAATATCTGTAGCTCGGGTTGAACTGTAGAGCACAGGTGCTCTCTGAGGTTGATTGTTTGCTTCTAGACATTTCATTACATTGTCAGTGCACCAAGCTCAGAGAGTGATAAGGAGTGTAAGAACAGAAGAGCTGTTGTGAACAGACTAAAAGTGAACACAGGAGGGAATCCCCCTGAAAGAATTAAGATGCCAGTCTGTCAGCTGATAGTCAGCACCATAATCATCTTCTCATCCAGTGAAAGATATGAGCCAGATCTTTTCAAATAACATGTCTTTTAAGAATATACACTCCTCTCTCCTAATCCCTCCAGGAAAAAAAAGGTTTGAAATATGATTGCCAATTGTAGACAATACCTTATTTGTTTAAAACACTTTATCCTCATCTTAGCCAAACTGGTTCCTTGAGTGCCTCGTTCATCTCTAAAATTTCCTGTTGGCAAGATGAATTTTGCAAGCTATGGCAGAGGGGGGAAATTCAGATTACAAATGAGAATAAAATTGTAATAGAGCTGTGCCTTTTATTTTATGAGAGATATTCTTTTTTTTTTTTGGTTAAGAGGGGGTGTTTAAGTACACATATTGTTTTGAAAAAAAAAATTAAAAAGAGGGCTAAGCAGTCTGCAGTCTTTACCATTTCTTATTACAAAAACGGCAATATTACATAATGGAAAGTTTGCCAGCTAAGTGTTTTGGGGGAAGACTCCGCAAGTAGCTTGCTTCTCTCTCCTCCTCTATATTGCCCGTTTCTGTTCTCCTCCTACATTTTGCAACCTATTTCCTACAATATTGGCTTTCGAGATTAAATGTCAGCATTCTGAGCCAATTCAGAATTTCATATCCTGGGAAGGAAGACAGCAGTGGAGATTCTGATTCTGACATTCAAGACTTCTGCATAAAGCATAATAAGACTTCTTACTATGTAGTAAGTATGGCCAAGACTTCTGCATTAAACATAGTAACATAGTTCATGACTATTGATTGAGTAGAGGAAAGCAGAAGACTGTTTGGGACTTCCTCATAAAACTATGATTAATGGAACAAATAGGATTAAAACAAGAACAACAACAATGACTTCTTAGGAAAAAAAATAATCTTATTCTTGAAATAGCCAGAAGTAGAGAGTGATATAAATGCCTGTTGAGTTCAGTTAATTCCTTGCTCAAAAAATTTATATCAGAAGTTTTGACTGGTGGTTTCTAAGTTTCTATGAAAAAGGAAAAAAAAACAACCAATAGATCCAACAAATATAAAATTTGATTTTTTCATATAATTATAATATAATGCCTTATTTTTTTAATCCAAAATACAGCAGTTTGTAACCTCCATGGAAAAAAAACCGGCAAATTTTATATTGGGGATCATTAGAGAAAGAACTGAAAATAAAACTATCACTGCTATTAAACAGGCATAGAAATCTGTAATATGTCCACTTTGAGATTACTGCATGTTAGGAAGAAGCATTGAGAGTATGTTGTCCCTATTCTCATAAAATGAAATTCGGAATCTCTAGTGGGTAAAAATATTTATTAATAAACAAACAAGCACTACACCAAAATGACACACTGAAAATGTTCATCTTTAATACACAAACATCTTATTAATTATTGACACTTATTCCTTACACCTCCTTCCTCCTTACACCTGCAACTCTTCTCCTTCTCCTTCTCCTTCTCCTTCTCCTTCTCCTTCTCCTTCTCCTTCTCCTTCTCCTTCTCCTCCCCCTCCCAAGCAAAGAGCCATGGGGGTTTCACACTTTTGCAATGTATTTTCTAATATTGTCTATGTTAGAGGTTTTCTTACTAATAGTGCAGTGTTTCTCAACCTTGAAAGCTTGAAGATGGGTGGCCTTCAACTCCCAGAATCCCCCAGCCAGTGCTGCTGAAAACTGGCTACATTTCAATTTTTTGTTTTTTGTTTGCTTTGCTTTGTTTTGCTCTTAGTCTCTTGTAGAACTTCTTCAAGCCCAGGATTCCATTGTTGCTTTGTTTCCAGCATGCCAAATGCTCGTTTATCTATTTTACTAAGTTTTAAAATAGCTAGGTTTAGCAGGGAACAAAGTGAATAATTGGCTAAGTGTGTTAGGGGTGTTTGACTCCTATTAGATATCAATGCGCCCTCAATTTGCCATTGTTTGATTAACTGATTGATTGTGTGCCATCAAGTCGGTGTTGACTCTCAACAACCACAGGCCCCCATTTTCCCCCTCCGGCAAAAGAGCTGCATTCACAGAGGAAGAAGCTGCAGAAATATTTTCAGAGGCAAGAAGTAGAAAACAATTCCAGATTTTGCCTTTAGGTTAGAGCCCTTTCTCAGAAAGACATTTCAGTGCATATAGTGGTCCCTGGAACTGGTATGGAATTGTATTATAAAAATATAAAATATTATATTCTATTATAAAAATAACAAAATGGTTTGTGTATAGCCAAATACCTCAATCATTTAATTTTTTTACAATGAACATTAATTAAGCTACAACTAATGCATGCTTAAGATTCCTAGCTGGAGTTTTCTTCTGCTGGAAATAAACAATATTATAAGATTTAGCGGTGTGTTTAAAATTATATTGTGCATTAAAAGAGTCCTTTGATTAGTCATATTTTTACTTGATCTCACCAAGTTTATCTTTGACTTTGTTACACAGCATTACAAGCGGAGGAGTGAACAAATGTCTGCCATCTGCTCCATGTTACTTAAGGATGATTTCTCTAATTAGGTCAAATTGACTTGCTGTCAATGATTAAATGTAATAGATAATAATAACATGGCTTAATCATTGGCCACCATTATTGTTAGTTCATTGATTGCAATAATTTCAGAAATTACCCAGCAGAATAAAATATGTTTAGCACCTGGTTTGTCCTTTTTGGAGGAACATCTGTGGTAAATATGTAATAGATGTGGAATTTTATGTCTCTTGATCTGGAAGGAAGTAAATAATCTTCAGTTTTAAGTGTGTGAATGGGCATGGATTTATTATTGGACAAGGAAGAGGATCAAATAAAAATCAGTGTAAAATTTATGGTTGGGACTTATAGAACTGTCAAACAGAATGAATCATGTTTACCATATTGAGGAGTTTTGACAGTGTCTCCGAGCTTCAGTTTTGTAGAAATTTATGGCTCTTTTGGTGATAAGAGCTGTTGCACGTGGACAGATTAATAGTAGCCTCTCAGATGCTGGGGACGTGGGTTCAACCTTGAGAAGGTAACCCATCACTAACCAAAGAAGTTTATTGCTCTTGTGGCTTTCCTTAATGGGTCCATATAAAGAGTTCTTTGCTAATCCAAGCTTCAGTGTGGAGGTTTACATGAAAATGGGATAGATGGCCATTTCATTCTTTAACCAAATCAAATTTTATCAGGATTTAACTGAACAAACTCTTTCCATTGCATTTGTGTGACCAGGTCAGAGGCATCCAGTTCAATTAACTTATGGCATGTCCGCACTTCCACTTATTTTGTATTGACATACTTATTTCTTAAATAACTCTAAAGGTTATGAAATAATCACAATAAAATAGACAAAAATAAATTTGTTTAAGTATAAGTTAGGGGTTGATCACTTCCACACTGGCAAATTTATAGCAGCCATCTCTGTATCAATGCAGAGTATCAATAATCAAGACAGGCTTTATATTGCCACAGAGATGTCTGGGTGACACAATAAAACACAGAATACAGAATAATAGGATTGGAAGGGACCTTGGAGGTCTTGTATTTAAGCAGGAGACCTTATACCATTCCAGACAAATGGCTGTCCAGTCTCTTCTTGAAAACCTCCAGTGTTGGAGCACCCACAATTTCCGGAGGTAAGCCCTTTCACTGATTAAATGTTCTGACTGTCAGGAAATTTCTCGTATGTTCCATAAATTACAAGCATGGAAATAGCAAGTAATAGCATTTGTGTAGCTATATTTGTATAAATAACAAGAAATGATGATCAGATGCCAACGGGTGAATCAGATGGTATACTGATTTTATACTACTGATAGAGGAGAATATTTGTAGCTCAGGGTTAAAATGAGGGGCCCTTGGTGCTCTCTGAGCTTGGTGGTTTTCTTGCAGACATTTCACTTCCCAAATTAGGTGACATCATCAGTGCTAATGAGCCTGGTGGTGCAGTGGACTAAACTACTGTAAAAGTAGTATTTAGCTGCCAGCTGCCTACAATTACTGCGAGTTCAATTCTCACAAGACTCAAGGTTGACTCAGCCTTCCATCCTTCCGAGGTAGGTAAAATGAGGACCCGGTTTGTGGGGGCAATAAGCTGATTTTGTATAAAATAGAACACCGCTTGGGGGGTCCAAAAGCCCTACTAAGCAGGTATATACAAAAGTATGAAGGCTATTGCTTAATGCATTGTAAACCGCTCTGAGTCTCCGGAGAAGAGCAGCATATAAATCGAACTAATAATAATAAATAATAAATAAATAATAATGAAATGTCTGCAAGAAAAAACAACGAAATTCAGAAAGCACCAAGGACTTTCCCCTGATTTTATACTTCTTATTCTGAGCTCAGTGACAACAAAAGTACTCATTACTGTTTCAAATTGTGTTTGGAAACAGTCAAGCTGAGGTTATTTTTACCAAGAATGGCTTCATCCTGACCTGGCTCAAGTTTGACTCAGGTAAAATGTGGTCCCGAATTGTTGGGGGCAATAGGCTGACTCTGTAAACAGCTCAGAGAGGGCTGTACAGCACTGTAGAATGGTATATAAGTCTAAGTGCTATTGCTGTCTTTTTTCATATTACATACATTATTTCAGTGATGTAGCTGCATAGTAACTGTCCTGCCTTTCCTGAGTGTTCCTGATATGTCAGCTGACCAGATTTACCTCTCTAATTCCATATGCATTGTTAGAGCAATCATTTTCCTGGTTGATTTTGGCTGCTGCAATTAATTTAATTTGCCTCCTTTTGATATTTTGAAGTGTCTGTCAAAAGTGAGATTACTTGTAATAAATGCTCAAGTCAAAGGTTTTTTATAAGCATATGGAAATATCAGGGAAAATATACAGTCAGAGTTTCTTTCTTTCTTTCTTTCTTTCTTTCTTTCTTTCTTTCTTTCTTTCTTTCTTTCTTTCTTTTTTAAAGAGATAGTTCAGACATCTAATGATTTCCAGCTTCCAGCTAGCCTCCTGAATCCCAGTCAAGCAGTCTTGAGCAATGTTAAAACACCAATAAACCCCGAGTATAATTTGCCCCCATCCCACAGAAGGGATGTCTAAATTAAGGGTAGATAATAGTTAAATGTTTTGCCCTTTTAAATTTCCCCTTAAGCACATTTGTGTTGAAGTTGAATTTTATTTACAACTCAGTCGTTTTTAAAAGACTGGTTCTTACAAATCCAGAGACAACTGGTTAAGCATGTCCATATTATTTATCCATATAAGTTCTCTTTTGACTTGCCAGATTTAGCAAACATTCATTTTAGTTGTGTATTTCTGTGGCTACAAGAGCCCAAAGTCCCTTTCTTAAAATAATAATAATAATAATACAGCCTTGGAAAAATGAGTACATTTTTGATTGGGCTCAACCTTTGTTGATCACTTTGCTGCCCATTTTCTTCAGATTTCTGACATCTGGAATGTACATTGTATTATAATAATAGTCCCATGTTATCAAATGTCCATTTAACTCTTGCTCATACAGTCCAATAAAGCTATGCTTATTCTCTATTATTTACTTGGAACATTGTATACATTTTTAGGAAACATAATAGTCTAATTTCAAACTTCTGGTTGCTCATTCTTATAAAGTGTTGAAACTTTTAGATGTTTGCTGCCCGCTGGCTATTTTACAAGGATATTTTTTAAAACTACAAAATGTATGTGTCTGATTTCTGTAGGGCCACGGTAGGGTCATGAAAATTTGTCACCTTTCTTTACTAAAAGGAAAGGCTTGGCAATAAAATTTGAGGACTTACCCAATGAGTCAGTATTAGCTCACCCACCATGATCTCAAAATATAGAGGATGCATAATATTATGGCAGCTTTGCAGACCATCACCAAGTGGATTAATGAACCCGTTAGTAAAATAGATAATACTATAGCCCAGAGCCCTGCAATCTAGTCCCTTCCATATGTTTTTGATCACAGCTCCCATACATTCCATCCGTAATGAATATTGCTATATTATGTTGAAAACTATAATCCAAACCATGTAGAGGAGCCTTGAGTGATGAGATCGATTGAGGGGGACTATTTTTGTATCAGATAGAGAGACAGAGGGAAAGAGAAAGCAAAGGATACACGTTTAGTATGGGATTTATGTAGCTCCACTCAGTATTTCTATCATTACACCCCCTCCCTTAAAGCATCCACATATATATCCACATATATATCCAAGTATAAATGAACAGAAGCTCCCACATGAAATGAAACATGAAACCTCAAGAGTTCAGGGTTCCTGTTCGCTTCATAGCTTCCACATGTTCATACAAAGCTCCCTCCCATTGAAATCTGCACCATACGGATGGACAACTGGAGGAGGAACTTCTCTATATGCTCAGTGTTGGTGTTGGATTGCCTTCGGGTAATGAAGCATGAAGCGGCCTGTAGATGGAGAAAGATAATATCGGAGCTCTCTTTCAGATGGGAGAAGCTATAAAGGATCTCTGCTCTAATTTATGGAGGATTTTTCCCTAGGGATTGCCGGAGTGGGGATTCTCTGTTGAAAAAGTACCCTGAGTAAATTTTTGTTAACACACTCCTATAAAAGCCCTCTATCCAGAGAGCAGCAAGCACAAACACAACAATTTAGCTCAGTTAACAAAAATTCATTGTTGATTAGACATCAGCAAACATCGAAACCATTTCACTGGCCAAAAAAAAAAAAAAGAATAAAAGGCAGGGTAAAAACAGGGAGGGACAGAGAGATAGACATTAATAACAGACCAGAATATACATTATCGATATATTTATGTGCCTCTATGAAAAGAACAGAACTTTTCAGAGATTTCAATGACTAGCATGGACAGTCCCAAAGAGAGGGGCTGTTGGTTATTCCAGCTTTAATCCTTTTGGGTATATAATAGCAGCAGAATAGTGATGAAAAGTGAGACACCAGGTGATCTCTCCTTTATCCTGCACCATTAAAGAAACAATGTGGTGGATGGGATTGATGCATCCAATATTTTCAATACAATATTTGCAACATAAAGATTTTAACCGGAGAAGAGGACTCCCTGATGACCATGAAATAATTTGAATATATGTGCTGTAGAAATTTATGATCATAACTATCTTCCATCCAAGAAGCACAGAAGAGTGGGGCTCAATCTATTCTTCAAAGCACCAGAAGCAGGACAAGAAGCAATGGATGGAAACTAATCAAGGAGAGAAGCAACCTAGAACTAAGGATAAATTTCCTGACAGAACAATCAATCAGGGGAACGACTGGCCTCCAGAAATTGTGGATGCTCCAACACTGGAGGTTTTTAAGAAGGGATTGGACAATTTACGAGACCGCCTTCTGCTGCCAGTAGCCTTCCACCGACCAGTAGGCTCCCACAGAGAGGGGCTCCTCAGGGTTCCGTCAACCAAACAATGTCGGCTGGCAGCCTCCAGGGGGAGAGCCTTCTCTGTGGACCCTCTGGAACAAGTTGCCCCCGGAGATACGGAGGATCCCGGATCTGCGCACTTTCCGCTGTGCCTTAAAGACATTTTTGTTTCATCAAGCTGGGCTGACCTGACCATATTTTTAAATTATTTTAATTTTAAATTGCTAAATTATGGATTTTTAATATGGGGGTGTTTTAACTGTGGGCCAAATTAATTTAATTGGTTTTTAATATTGTTTTAATTTTTGTATTTTCTGTATTTTATCTGCTGGCTGTTCACCGCCCCAAATCCTTCGGGAGGATTAACCATTTGTCTGAAATGGTATAGGGTTTCCTGCCTGAGCAAGGAATTGGACCAGAAGACCTCCAAGGTCCCTTCCAACTCTGTTATTCAATTATTCTGTTACTTATGTAAAATAATGATTTGTAAATAAGGTTAAGACAAACGTATTAACTATTAGTCATGCTTATTTTGGCAGCATTAAAACATATTCTCATTTTGGGGAAACACCACAAATTATATGCTGTAACTGTTTTGAAATTGTTTTTTCTATTTTGTCTGAAAAATGTACTGCACTAAGCAGTTTGCAAGCAAATTCTCTTCATGCCATGCCATTCCTAAGGTCTCCTGCTCACCCAATGACTCCAGCTAGCTTACAGAAGGTTGAAAACAACACATAGTGATAACAAATTCAATGTCACAACAGTACCTGCAACAGTACCAGGGCAAAAGACAGAATTAAAATGCACAATTTTTAGTAGGTTTGCACATCATGGGAAGAATTGGGATTTTAAGACCCTTCTGAATGACAGCTGGCTTGCAGCATATGGATCTCATACTAGAGCTGCAGCCATGTGTTTTCTGGACTCTATATGGTTTCAGGTTTGTCCGCTTTAATTTAATATGTTTGCAATGCTAATTAGAACTTTTGTTCGCTTTCCAATCACGCCTACCCCAAAGTTGTTTTCAAATTTGTCCTTTAAACATAAACAAGGTCAGTTAAAGTTTTTAAAGCTGAAATGTGTTTTTCTTTTTCCAAATATTTGCATGGTTTCCAAAGCCACAAGTGTATAACTTTTAATAAATTATTCCTGCTGCTGAAAGAAGATTAAAGCAGAAATTAAGATAATTTAATTTGTGGAGAAATAATAAATATTTCAAGAGTGGCTTTTGCTCCAGAGATCATTTCAGCAACATTAGACTGAGCAAAAAACTGCTAGGAAGTTGTCTATGAAACAAGCAGTTGGTGCTTTTGAGGTAAGTAAAAATGAGCAAATGAGAATAACACGACAAAAATAGTTTTCACCAACACTTAGGTAATTTTATCCAGGAGCTCATTGCTTCTGTATCCCCTATCTAACCTAATCAGATTCTGCACCGTTTGAAGAAATTCTGCAGCTAATTTGGATATTTGCTATGTGATTTTGCAGGAATACAGATAATGCTGAGGATTCAGTATTTTAAAACTCTCGAGCTCTGATTTAAATTAAATCAGTCTTCCTGTCCCTGACTTAAAGGACACATAACAATATGGACAATATTTAATAATATTTCAGAACTGAAAATAATTAACTGAATAACTTTTGGTCAAGAACAGACTTTCATTAACACAGCTGATATTTTGGATGTGTAACTGCTGCCAAGTCATTCAGGACTTGATTTTGTACCAACAAATCAATGGCCATTCTTAGGGACCAAATTCTCCAAAATGATC
The DNA here is from genome assembly GCA_022577455.1 of Arizona elegans. NCBI lineage: Eukaryota > Metazoa > Chordata > Lepidosauria > Squamata > Colubridae > Arizona > Arizona elegans. The sequence goes on from JAKOOJ010000001.1 coordinate 193,113,746, forward strand.
TATCTCCAGTCTGGTCTTTCAGGCATCCAATATGACACCCTTCACCTCTGTAATTGTGTCTAGTCACATTGCTGCTGATTGTCCTTTTTCTTCCTTTCCACCTTTCCCAGTTTTATAGACTTGTCCAGAAAGAAAGGGGTTTGAATCACCAAAGTATTAATCAGAGTCTTGTCATTTATGCTTTGAGTGAGAAGTCTGAGTTGATTTTTTTTAATGATCCATTTGTTTCTTTTCTTGGCTTTCCATAAAGTCTTCAGGACTCTGCCAACTTTCAAAAGCATCCATCTTCTTTCTATCCATCTTCTCCATCTTCTTCAAAATCCAACTTTTTCTTCCAGAGACACAAACATTGTCTGCATGATTCTAATATTTGTAAGTTACCTCATGCCTTTGAATATACTTTTCCAAGGGCCTCATTGCTACTCTTCCAGAGGCTACTCTGCAGGGTATATCTTAACTGCTAGCTTCTTTTATACCCTTAGTCAATCTTAAAAGACAGAAACTCAATGCCATTGCAATATCTATCTATCTATCTATCTATCTATCTATCTATCTATCTATCTATCTATCTATCGCAGTGTTTCCCAAACTTGGGAACTTCAAGATGTATGGACTTCAACTCCCAAAATCCCACAGCCAGCCATGCTGGATGGGGAATTCTGGGAGTTGAAGTCCACACTTCTTAAAGTTCCCAAGTTTGGGAAACACTGATGTATCTGAATAGAGCTAAAAAGGGACCTTGGAGGTCTTCTAGTCCAATCCCCTGCTCTAGCAGAAAACTCTATACCATTTCAGACAAGTGACTGTCCAGCTTCTTCTTAAAAACCTCAAGTGATGAAGCAACCACAACTTCTGAAAGCAAACTGGTTCAACTGGTTAATTGTTCTCTCTGTTAGGAAGTCTCTCCTTAGTTCCAGGTTGCTTCTCTTCTTGATTATTTTCCATCCCTTGTTTCTTGTCCTGCCTAAAGGTGCTTTGGTAAATAAGTTGCCCTCCTTCTCTTTGTGGCAACCTCTCAAATACTGGAATACAGCTTATCATGTCACCCCAGTCCTTCTTTTCTCTAGACTAGCCAAATCCAAATCCTGCAGCCATTCTTCATATCTTTTAGTCTTCAGGTCTTTAATCATCTTGTTGCTGTACCTGTTGTCATTAATTTTTTTCTTCTTTAGACCTGAGTTTCATTTTTTCATTGTGCTGCTTGTTTTTCATTACTAGGGTTGCAGATTTTTTGCATTTCCAGCTATCAAGGTGGTATCATCAGGTTACCATTGCCACCTTTCATATTGTGTGAAATACCTTTGCCTTCATCATCAAAATAGTCATCTACATTCAATCTCTTCCTATGTCTCTGCTGCTAGATACAGGTGCCTGCTTTGTTACGGCATTCAGGATAGACTGTGTTATAATTTTAATTAAATGTAACTTTCTCTTTCCTGTACTGAAAATTCAGCTGCAAAAGGCCCCAATTTAAATAGTCTTCAGCCTTTAAAGACAGCGTTTCAAATCAAATTACTGCCATACCATTTTAATGATCCAAATTGCTCCTCCTCAGCAGTGGGTTATCCAGTCATACTCTGGTTACAAAAGACACAAACTTTAAATTAAGAAGTGTGCAGCTGCTCTTGTGATTTTTATTTATATTAAAGCTAGGGTCATCTTCTTCTTTTGACCAGGAAGAACATTTTTCCTTTTCATTCTTATTTCTTAGTAGCTGACTCAATGACACAATTGGAAGAGGCACAGATGGAATTTTCAGATCTCTTTTCTTGGTAAAAAAAAAAAAAAAAAAAAGCAGAATTTTACGTATGTAGATACATTGAGGCTGTTGGGGGACAAAATAATTTGTTCTTCTGGACACAGGTGGGAAACTGTCTCACCAAGGATTAGAATCAGGCTTTATCTGTAGATTCAATAGGTGTCTCCAGAGAGACATATAAGGACCTGAAAAGCTATATGCAGGATATGTGGTGCCTACCTCTACTGGTAAAATGAAAAGAAAACCACCATTCCCAGCAGGAGGAGAAAGCTTACAAATTAAGTGGTCTGGGGGAGGAAGAGTTGTATTTCTCTTTCTTGTATGCATAGTGATTGTACATTTAAAAATACAAGACCAGCTTTAAGGAAAGTTCAAGGGAATGTAGTAAGTAGCAGATCCTTTTTCACAAACTAGCCACTGAGATCCATATTTCCTTTTGAATGTAAGACTGTAAGGTAAAAGCTAAGTCTCTGATAGAAGAACTTCTCTTCTTCATGCAGTTCTGAGTATTTTCCTCTTAGTTCTTGCCTCAGCCTAGTTCCTTCAAGATTGTCCCTTTAACCTCATTTCCTGGTAGTGTCATCATTTCCTTTAAGTGTGTTACAGAGGAAAGTTGCTTGTACTCCTTGCATTTCTATTTCTCTAAAGGGCTTTTAATAGAGAAGAAAGCCAGAAGTGGGAGGGCAAGAACTTTTGCTGAAAAGAGAGTTGGTATGAACTAGTAGTTAAGAAGTTGGAGTTGGATCTAGGAGACCTGGGTTCAAGCTTACCTTCAGTCACAGGATAGTCTTGGACCAAGAGGTCTTTCTTAGCCTTATACTAACTTGTGATGAAAATTAGAGTAAATACCTAGAACACACCATGCCTTGGCAGAATAATTCACCCCAACCAAAGTTGGCAGTTTTTGAGTATGGGTCTTTTCCAGTTCAGTACTGTAATGATCAACAGTGGCTAGGTAGCTCACCGTGAAGCAATGATGTAAACACAACTAGATAGGAATAATTTATCCTTTATTTGTCACAAGATTTTGCTACTATTGTGCCTATAGACATCTGCTACTGACTGCAATGGTGACAAATAACAATACATATAGTAAGTTGTGATATCACAATGCAAACCCAATGTCAGATGCAAGTAAATACCAGTCGCCTTTGATTGATGAACCACAACAATTTTCCAAAGCACCTGAAGGCCAGACAAGGAATAATGGATGGAAACTGAACAAGGAGAGATTCAACCTGGAAATAAGGAGAAATTTTCTGATAGTGAGAACAATCAACCAATGGAACAGCTTGCCTTTAGAGATTATGGGAGCTTCATCACTGGAGGCTTTCAAGAGGAGATTAGACTGCCATTTGTTGGATGGTGTAGGGCAGTGATGGCAAACCTTTTTGCCATCGTGTGCCAGAAAGAGGGGGGGGCGGGGGAGGTTCGTGCACATGCCCACACCCATAATTCTGTGTGCCCCGCTCTGCACATCCTCGTGCAACCCCCTCCCCCCTCCCCCACTCCTGGCACGTGATGGCCCAGTAGGCCCGTTTTTCTTTCTTACCTGGCTCCAGATCCTCTCTATGCATCTGGGGAGGGCGAAAACAGCCTTCCCCACCCCATTGGAGGCCCTCCAGAGGCCCGAAACAGCCCATTTTCCAACTTTCGGTTGGACAGGAAATAACATTTTTTGCTGTCCCCAGCTTCCAGAGACTCCTAGAGAGAGCTGAGCTGGCGTGCCAGGCGACATGGCTCCGTGTGCCACAGGTGGCACGCGTGCCATAGGTTCGCCATCATGGGTGTAGGGTATCCTGCTTGGGCAGGGGGTTGGACTAGGTGACCTACAAGGCAGTGGTGGGTTTCAAAATGTTTTACTGCTGGTTCTGTATGTGTGCCTTGGTGGTGTCATGGCTTGGTGGGCGTGGCTTGGGCATAGCAAGGGAAGGATACTGTAAAATCTTCATTCCCACCCCACTCCAGGGGAAGGATACTGTAAAATCTCCATTCCCTCTCCAATCCAGGGGAAGGTTACTGCAAAATCCCCATTTCCTCCCAATCAACTGGGACTTGGGAGGCAGAGAATAGATGGGGTGGGGCCAGTCAGAATTTTTACTACCGGTTCTCTGAACTACTCAAAATTTCCGCTATCGGTTCTCCAGAACTGGTCAGAACCTGCTGAAACCCACCCCTGCTACAAGGTCCCTTCCAACTCTGTTAATCTGTTAAACTGAGGTCAGAATTTCCATTGCTAAGCAATTTTATGACCTTTTTGCCATGGTTGTGCCATGGTCGCTGCAGTTGGTAAATGAATCATGCTGTTGGTAAGCAAAACTGATATCCTCCATTGATTTAGCTTGTTGGAAGTTGGCCGTGTAAGTCACAAATGGTGATCATATGACCCTAGACACTGCAACCTTCATAATTCATGCTGGTTGCCCGAGTTTTGATTACGTGACCATTGGGATGTTGCAGCAGTTGTAAGTACAAGGTCTTTTTTCAGTGCTATTGTAACTTCAAACAATTGCAAAATTAATGTTTGTTAAATTGAGGACTACCTCTACATAAATTATAGGATTTGTTCTTTAAGATTACAATGTATACTTTCTACTTGGGCCCTTGTACTCCCTTCCCCCTTGTGTCTGTATGTTTATGCTTTCTTCTGTACATAACTCTCAACTATTACAAATTAGGGATGTGCAGCACTTCAGATTCAAAGGCAAAAAGATGTTTCAAACTTCATGGGAATGTGAGTGTGGTACAATACCTGCTTTCAACTTCTTACATTCCATACATCTTTGCATGTCAAAATAAGGGAGCCGTAGAAGGCAGCTACGTGATCTTGGGACAGGATGCTGCAGCTTTAAAGAGTTTTAAACAAGGTCTATACTCATCCCCCACATACTTCAAAATATTTTTGTGCCTTCAAATCTGAAGTGATGCGCAAGTTTATTAGAGATGACAATCCTCTTATTCCCGTTTTCCTGAATTGTAGAGGTCAGAGTAGAAACCATTTTTTCCTGCCTTTTCTTTGGCTTGTGCTGTATTTGAGATTTTTGAAGTACGTTTAAGGGTAAAATTTTCAGTCTATTTAAAAAGAAAAAAACATAGGTGTTTTCTTTTCACTTCCATTCAGATATGACTTTACACATAAGGACAGCATCGTTTTTATGTTGTGTCCTAGGACACTTCATCAGTGTACACCATGGCTGTACCATTGTTAAAGTACTATTGATTATTTGCCATCAAGTCAGAATTGAATTTTAGTGACTACTTAGACAGATTTTCTCCATGATGATCTGTTCCTAACCTGATCCTTCAGGTCTTCCAACAGGGCATCCAATCTCCCTACAGTTGGGTTTATCCAACTTGCTGCTGGTCATCCTCTTTTCTCTCTCCTTCTACCTTTCCCCAAATTAGAGCTAGGTTTTCACTTAATGTGTTTGAAGCAGAATATTTTGAACCTGGTCATTTGTGCCTTTAGTGAGAACTTTGGGTTGGTTTGATTATTCAGTAGTTTGTTTTCTTGGCTGTCCACAGAATTCTCAGGAATTTTTCCATCATCAAAAATTCAAATGAGTCAGTACTCTTCCTTTGCTATTTCTTCAGAATCCACCTTTCACTTCTGTAGCATCACAGGGAATTCCAAGGCTTACATAATTCTGATCTTTGTAAATATAGATAGATCATGGCATCTGAATGTGTTTTCCAGGGCCTTCACGACTGCTCTACCAACTGCTAAATCTTTCATTATTCTGACCCCATCCAAGGGCAAACTCAAGATGTATAAAATCAGTTCATGGAAGAAGTCAGGGGACTAGACACACTTGAAATTGAATCAAAGCAGGCAAGATAGGGATGGGCATGCAGGAAAGCAAATGTTGTGCTGAGTCAAGGATAGGTAGATAGAACGTCAGCTCAGCAGTGAGGCTACAGAGCAAGTATCTTTAGGGAAAATATAGCATATCCAAAAGGAGCACAAAGAAAAATAAAGTGGCTTGCCCCGTCTTCTACACGGCAGCCTTTTATATACTTGAAGGCAACATTATGTCTCCCTGCAGTCTTCTCCAGACTCAACGTATGGAACTCTTCCCCATAAATTTTGCCTTCCAAATGCCTTTTCATCTTGGATGCTCTCTTGTGGTCATCCTCTAAATTGCCAATGTCCTTCCTGAAACACATTCCTAAAAAAAAATCTTTATTAGGAGATCCATACTAAAAAGATAATGTTTACCTTCTCAAAAATAAATTTTGCCAAAGTCTTACATTGCACAGAGGAAGGTTATGGGTGAGATCACATCTCTGTCTCTGCTCATCCCACTAGATCCAGTAAGACCAAGCACACTCTGGGTCTCTTCTGTGAAGCAATGTGACTCCCGGGGGGGGGGGGGGGGAGATATGCCTTCTCTATCACAGTACCTGCCCTCTGGAACAAGTTTCCCCAAAGATTTGGATGGAAACCTTAATAACCTGATTCTTCTCCTAGATGCCAGGAAGCTGGGGAGCCTGACCTGTATGACTCAATGAGATAATAAAATATTTGTGTGGGCTTCAGCATACTGCATATACTAGGGGCTTTCCATTTTTTTTCAGATGACAGAAGGTGTTTGCTAAAAAAGAAAAAGAAAAAAATCCCAGGGGGTGGGGCTTTTAGATAGGTAGATAGAATTCTTTATTGGCCAAGTGTGATTGGACACACAAGGAATTTGTCTTGGTGCATATACTCTCAGTGTACATAAAAAGAGAAGATACATTCATCAAGAATCATAAGGTACAACACTTAATGATAGTCATAGGGTACAAATAAGCAATCCGGAAACAATATCAATATAAATCGTAAGGATACAGCAACAAGTTACAGTCATACAGTCATAAATAGGAGGAGATGGGTGATGGGAACGATGAGAAGATTAATAGTAATAGTAATTTTGAAATCTCATCCACTGTACACTAGTGACTAAGAGGGCAGTGCGGGGAGCTTTCTTCCAGGGAAAACTCTCTATACCTTGCTAAGAATTTTTCCTCATTTAGTTTCTGCAGAGAGCTTTTGGTTGGGACTAATGGGAAAAAACATTCTTCAAGAGCCTGTGGGAGAAATAAAACCTGCCCCTGAGGGAGAATTTTTCTTCCTTGGTCCCTTCCAGTGAGTTTTTACTTAGGGGCCATGGGGGGAAAGATAAGACCCATTTCCATCCCTTGTGAGGAGTTCAGTTTTGTTTTTTTTTTCCTTTAGGGCCTAGCAGAGACTGGTCTCCAGTTAATCCTGCAGTCATTCATGCTGGAGAACCAGTATGGTGTAGTGCGGGTTTCAGCAACCTGCGGCTCTGAAGCCCCATGAGACTCTTTGGGTCCTCTGCTGTGGCTCCCTGTCGGGTGATCCCACCACTGGCTGGCCCCATTCCTCACCCTTCCTCCTAGTCACTCCTCGCCTGGCCTGAGAAGGTAAGGGTGACGGCGGGGGGATGGAGAAGCAGCCAGGGCAGAGACAGAGAGATACAGAGTAAGGGGGAGAGAGAGAGACATAGAGAGATACAGAGAGAGGGGTGGGGGAAGAGAGGGGAGGGAGGGAGGGAGGGAGAGAGATATGTCAAAAGGGTTTTGTAGTTCCCAGTGTTTTTTAACAGCTGGTTCTCTGCCCTAATGACCGGCTGGATAGGCGTGACTAGGGGGAGGTCATGTGACTGGGTGGGTGACGTCGAGTTGGTCATGCCTAGCCAGGTTTTGTGGCTCCCGGTGTTTTGTTTTGTTTTTTCTGTGGGAAATGGGTACAAATGGTTCTTTGAGTGTTTACGGTTGCAGACCCCTGGTATAATGATTGTTGTGCTGGCCAAGAAACCAGGAGACTGTGAGTTCTAGTCCCACCTTAGGCATGAAAGCCAACTGGGTGACTTTGGCTCATCACTTTCTCTCAGTCCAATCCACCTCACAGGTTGTTGTTGTGGGAAAAATAGGAGGAGGAAGGAGTATTGTGAAAGTTCACCACCCTGAGTTTAAAGGTAGGATTAAAAAAAATGTCCTTGTAGAATCTTAGGGCTCCACTGAACCCAAATTGAAAAGTTCATCTAGATCAGGGGCCGCCAACCTTTCGGACCTCAGGGACCACTAAATTCATAATTTTAAATCCCGCAGGACCACTAATATCAATTTTTAAAAAAGATAAATAGTATTTAGTGCAATATAAAAAAATGCAAATAATTTTTCTGCGGACCATCAAAATTTTCTCATGGACCACCAGTGGTCAGCGGACCACCAGTTGGTGACCACTGGTCTAGATGGCTTTGTTGTCATTCTAGTTTCTAAAATTTTTCTTGTGACTTTCTGTGTTGCCTTTTAAATGAGCTGTAAGCTGCCCAAAGTTGAACAAAATAAGCAGACATATAAATTGTTAAACACACACACAGGGAGGAAGGGAGGGAGAGGGGGGGAGGGAGAGAGAGAAAGAAAGAGAGAATATTCCTTTAACTTAGTCTGCTTAGGTGGAACCCATCGAATTGCTGCACTTGTATAGACTGGTTGCTCAACCTAAAGGAAGATGGTGCCAGTGATGCAGAAGACTATTCAAATATGCCCTGCTTAACAAAATAGCACATGTGTTTTCAGATGGAATAGCTCTTCACCAAAGGAATGTTAACTCTAAACCCACTTCCTTTGATGTATTCCAAAGGGTCTCTAACATCCTTTTACTGCTCTGGAGATCCCTGCTTGGAAGAAAAAGGTGTAACTATAAAGCTCTTTTGAGGCATGAAAAAGGATATTTTTCAATCAAGCCAGCACTCCCCTGGTAGAGATCTATTTCAGCTCAACAGGGTTTGACTGAAGAAACCTTGTTTCAATCAAGCACCTGTCTGGCTAGTCTACTGCTTTATGCTAAGGCTACAGTCTGGGAAGGATTCATTCATACAAATGCATTTTTGTGAGAGTGGGTAGACTCTATCTAGTCCTAACACATCTGGAGCACACTAGGTTGTGGAAGGTTGCTTTAGAATGCTTGCTTAAAAGCTGGGAGCATACCTCTGCTGACCAAGGGCACAATTAGCATTTGGGGGAGAATTAAAGAACTCAATAGTGGAGAAATGCAACTGTGTGCATTGGCAGCATTGAGACTTTCCATTTTTCCCTGGGGCTGGGAAAAGGAGTTAAGGGAGATTTGTGTTTAGACTAATGTGAGAGTTTACACTACCTTTTTATATGATTAGTACCTCAAGGAGTTGCTAGAACCTGAGGCCACTGGGGCTCTGCTATTGAACCTTACCAAGTATGAAGCCCCACATAGTTTGTCAAGTTCAAGGACCTGCACAGATTTCAATCAGGCATCTTTAATGCTCGGAGTACATGCAGAATCTTGGAAACTGGAAGAGGAATTTCTCACCCCCTTTTCTAGTGAGGTTTTTTTTTTCTGAATAATTTCATAGAATCATGGGGCTGGAAGGGACCTTGGAGGACTTCTACCCCAACCCCCTGCCCAAGGCAGGAGTCCTCATAATATTCCAGACAATTGAATGTCCAGTCTTTTCTTGAAAACCTCCAGAGATGGTGCACCCACAATTTTGGGAGGCAAGCTGTTCCATTGATTTTTCATTCTCACTGTCAGAAAATTCCTCCTTATTTCCAGGTTGGATCTCCCTCTATCGAGCTTCCACCCATTTTGCCCTAAGATGCTATGGAGAATAAATCAATCCCCTCTTCTTTATGATAGCTCTTGTGATAATCTCCCAACATTGCTATAAGGTCCCCTCTCCCCAGCCTTCTCTTCATTAGGCTAAACATACCTAATTCCCTTAGCCATTCGTCATATGATTTAGCCTCCAGACTCCTTTTCGCCTCTGTTGCTCTTTTCTGCAACTTTCCAGGGTCTCAGCACCTTTTTTTGTGTTATAGTAACCAGAACTGGATGCAGTATTCCAAAGTGGCCTCACTAGTGCAGTATAGAGCAGTACTATCACTTCCCGTAATCTTCTGCTGATGCAGCCTAGGACTTCTTTCTGCCTGTACATACCTGGTAATGGACTGACAGTCTCTAATTCCTCAGCAGGAGGTGTGTCAGTGTATGAGGGTTCATGACTTGGCAGAGACATGGCAACAAGGTCAGCCAATGGGGACTGTTTGCTGATTCAGACAGCAAGGAGCCTGGGCGTGGCTTAGCTCAAGTGTTCTGTATATAGGAGAAGTCTTGCGTCTGCTGAGCTCGGCCTGTGTTTGTACCTACTATCTTCTCCTCTCTATCACGTTGGAAAAACCTACAAGGGTATTGTATGCCTTATTATGTATATAAAGAAGTTTTGAATCCTGCTGAATTGTCTGATTGTGTGTGCTGCAACAAATTCTGACTGTTAGATATGTTCGAGGATCGTGCCCAATAATTCCAACAAGCAGTTCTGATTTAAATCGTTTATTGTTTATTGACTGGACATCTAATCAATACAGGTACATCTCCGGAACTGGAGCAGGACTGCATGGCTGACCCTTAAGTACCCCCTGGGCGTGGCTAAGGTAAGGAGGGGCTATTGGGTTAGGGTGTACCTTGTGGGCTGGCCTGTCCAGCCCCCCTACCTCTAGCTCTGGGTCAGAGGCAAGGCATTTATTCCTGACAAAACCCCCTCTAAATGCCTGGCCGGGATATTCCTGAGTGGTGTACACTTGAGGTGTTATTTTTAGGAGGACACCTAATTTTGATGTGAGGTATGTGTGTTGCTTGTTTTGCAATGGCTTTGTTAGAATGTCCGCTGTTTGCTCCTCTGTGTCACAATGTATAACCCTTATGAATCCTATGTTTGCGAACTGCCTAACATGTTTATATTTTATGTCAATGTGTCTTGACCTTTGGCCAACCGCTTCAGCCTTTGATATTTCCATAGCTGCCTTATTGTCTTCATGCATAGTGATGGGGTAGTTTGGTTCGGCCCATATGTCCGTGAGCAGGTCGTCAAACCAGATCAAGTTATTGGTGGCCTTGGACAAACAAATATATTCGGCTTCTGTGGTAGATGTGGCTACCAGATCCTGTTTCCCTGTGTACCAATGCACTGGGCTGTTGTTGAGGAAGAACACGTAACCTGAGGTGCTCCTCCTACTTTTCACATCCCCAGCCCAGTCAGCATCTGCGTAGCACGTGAGCGTGGGAGTTGTGGCGTTCTCGGGTTCTAGTGACAGGCAGGCGTCAGAACTGTGTTTTAGGTATCTCAGTACCCTTTTTATGGCTTCCCAATGGTACACGGTGGGTTTCCCTACGTGTCTAGACAGCAGGTTGACAGGTAGGGCGATATCTGGCCTGGTCCAGTTTGCAATGTACAATAGGGAACCTATGGTGGATCTGTACAGCGTGTTGTCTTTGAATGGTTCAGCCTCATTGTGCATGTCCTTCAAAAAGTCTGGTTGCATTGGTGTTTCACACCCCTTGGCATCTGTCATATTGCACTTATGTACCAGTTCCAAAATTTTATCTTTCTGTGACAGTTGGAAACCTTTGTCTGTTTTTGTGATTTGCACCCCTAGGTACTTGTCTACCTTACCCAAAATCTTCAGGGAGAAATGCTTTCCTAGTTCATTGGCAAAGTCACTGCATTTGCTGGTCTGATTACCGATATATAGTATATCGTCCACGTATATTAAGACATACTCGAGGGAATCACCTGACTTCTTGGTGAAGAAGCAGTTGTCGGCTGAGGTGGCTGCAAAACCCATGGATTTCAATGTCTTAGACAAACACTCGTACCAGCGTTTCCCTGATTGCTTGAGCCCATACAAGCTTCGGTTTAGAATCCATGTTTCTCCCTTCCTAGTTGTTTGACTGGGGGGTGCTCTTACATAAATCTCTTTGTCAAGCTCAGCGTGCAGGTAGGCGGTTTGTACGTCGAATTGGTGTACCTCCAGCCCTAGTAGTGATGCAATGACTAACGCACATTTTACGCTTTCAGCCCTGACTGTGGGGGAGTATGTTTCTGTGTAATCATCAGGGTATCTTTGAGCAAACCCCTGCGCTACCAGTCTAGCCTTGTAGAGAGTTTTGTTTTCCTCTAGTGTCTTGATTTTGTAGACCCATCTGGTGCCTATTGTCGTTTTTCCTGCTGGGACTTCAGAGGGAGTGTATACGTTTAGTTCCCTCAGGCTATCCATTTCCTTCTCCATGGCCTGCTCCCATTTTGCCCTTTCCTCATCTGGTAATTTTAGCACATCTTCATATGTGTTGGGGGTTAGTTGGTTAGTGTGGATAGATAATACGTAATCCCCTAACCTCTGTGGCACCTTGCCCCTGTTTGCTCTGATTGGCCTGTCAGGGGGCGTCTCTGTGTCGTGCATGTACCTGGCTTCTTTCTCAGTGAGTGAGTCCACTTTGATGTGTGGGTGGTTCTCCTTCCACTCCTTCACTAGTATTTCCTGCCTCTTGTTTTTGATTCTTTCCTGTTCTGTACTCTTTCCTGTATTAGGTGTTACTCCCCTTTGCGTGTTCCCCGGTCCGTCCTTGCTAAGGGACACCTCGTTGAGGTGTATCTTGGACCAGTTGGCATTTTCGTGAAAAACTGCTGTTCGAGAGATTACGAAGTTGTTGTTGCTGTCTATGAACCTATATCCCTTTGTTCCTGGTTCATATCCCATGAACCTCAGCCTTCGGGATACCCTGTCCCCCTTTTGCCTCAATTGCCTGGGAATGTGTACATCTGCTGTGACCCCGAATATGTGTAAATGCGATACTTGTGGCTTCCTTTGGTACATTAACTCATATGGAGTTTTGTTTAGTACGCTGGACCATAACCTGTTCAGAGTATAGTTTGAATAAATAAGTGCTTCCGACCAGAAGTGTTGTCCCAAGCCTGCATCCTCTAATGCGCACTTCATCATGGTCTGCAGCATTCCGTTTTTTCGTTCCGCCACTCCGTTTTGGAAGGCCGAAAATGGGGAAGACGTGTAGTGGACTACCCCGCGTGCCTTTAGCCATTGCGAGAAGTCGCTCGATAAAAATTCAGACCCCCGGTCTGTCATTATTTGCCTGATTTTGGTATTGTGTTGTGTCTCTACCCTTGCGTAGAATTCCTTGAATTTTTGGAATACTTCGCTCTTTTGTTTTAGTGTGTACACGAAGCCATAGCGGCTGAAATCATCCACTATGGTCAGGAAGTACCTTTTCCTGTATTTAATGGAGGGCCTTAGTGGTCCCACTAGATCCATATGTATGAGTTGAAAGGTTGAGTCTGTAGTGCGTACTGACTTTTTGGGCCTAGGTTTGGTTTTTAATTTGGAGCTCTTACAAACGGAACACTCGAGATAGTTCTCACAATTCTTTATTTTTACACCTTCAGAGCACTCCATCATCTTCTGCACCACGGGGAAGCTAATGTGTCCTAGCTTTCTGTGTAATAGGTGAGCGCAATTGTCGTGTATGGGCTTCCCTATCGCTGGCCTTTCTTTTCTGGTTGCCTCCTGCTCACTTGTTTCATTGTTGTCGTGTGTGTGGCTAACCCCCTCTATTTCCCTACTTGTGTTATCGGGGCTGGCCTTATGGTGGTTGTTTACTCTGGGTTGTTTGTCCCAGACTGGGTGGTAGAAGGGAAGTTCTCCGCTGATTACTATTTTCCCTACGTTTTTGCCCCCTCTAGTTACCTGCACCTTTCCTCCCTTGAAGGTGACTTCAACATTGTTGTCCTTGCTTAACTTTAGTGTAGCGAGGATGTTATAGGGTATATTGGGTACCAGTAACACTCCTTGTACCTCCCCTATCCCCGGCACGTGTGCATTGCCCTTGCCTGTTACTTGCACATTATTCTGGTTAGCCACCTTTATTATGAAACTCTCCTCTGTGAATGATGTTAGTAGATTACGGTCATATGTGGTATGGTTTGTGGCTCCTGAATCCAGCAGCCATGTACCTTCCATCCTGTCCTGGTTTGTGTGTTGCCCCTGGTCTCCTATGCCATACAGAGAACCCGTTTGACTTTCCCTGGAGCTGTCCCTGTGGTTTCTCCTGTCCCTGGGGCTAGGTGAATCCCTACGTCTGTGCCTGTCCTCAGGTGAGTGTCTGCTTGTGTATCTCGTCCTTGATTCTGATCTGTCCCTCCTACGTTGCCTGTCCCTGTCCCCTGTGTTCCTAGGGCAGTCCCTTTTGTAGTGGTTCCTTGACCCACACAAGTAACATTCTGCGTTGCTGTGGTTCCTGCTCTGTGGCTCGACCTTCTTACTGGGCCTTTGCTCCCTGCGGCTTAGTGAGCGATCTTTTCTGATGCTATCCTCAGCTATTAGTTTGCTCGTTAGTAACTCTAGTGAGAGCTTTCCTGTCCCTAGGTTGTCTATTTGCGTAATGAAGGTGTCCCAGCTGGGGTCCAGGGAGTTCACAATGATACTTATCATGGTCCTTTCGCTTATGACCTCCCCCCTTTGTGTTAGCTGGGCTCTGGTGGCGTTTAGGGATAATAGATGTTCACTCATTGGGTTCCTGCTTTGTGTTTGGTGGCATAGAATTCCCTGGATAGCCTGGTGGTGCTTGCCACGCTCTGGCAGTAAAATAGTTTGTGCATCCTCTGTATTACTTCTAGAGCAGTCAGATGATGCCTGATGCTGGGGTAAATACTGGGGGTGATACTAGCTATAACAATGCAGTATGCTTTATGATGGGTACAATCTAGCTCAAAGGTCCAGGGCTTTTTGGGGGGATCAGTGACTATGGATAGTAGGTCTTCTTTGAGTAGGGTGACCTGGAGCTCTTGGTTCCAGTCCAGGAAATTCTCCCCATCTAGCCTTAGTTTGGGGAAGTCACTTGGCAAAGCCCCTGAGTTATAGTTTAAGTTACTCACATTATGTCACTGTCCATGGTTCCTCACGTAAGGGAACTCACAATAAGGTAGGGGAACGACTGTGGCGAGTCTGAACTGACTTGTCTCTGTGTGCATGCGTCGGTGTAGCTCTATGTCTTCTTCCGTTTCTCCTGCAGGGGCGCATTGCGCGTGCGCGAAGTTCATTTCTTCCCAGCCGCCGTGGAGTGAGGAGCTTGTCCCCGTAGCTCCCTGGTATAGGCCCCAATCCTCCGGATGGGCCTTCGGTTCCTCCTTGGTCGGCCTTGCTCGTCGGGGATCGTCGTGGTTCGTCGTCTGGAGCCTCGGGAAGCGGTGAGGATCGTCGTCGAGGGTCTGGAGTCCGGTTGGGGCCGCGGATGGTCCTGGATGGCCCGGCCTCGTGCGGGTGTCGCCTCCGGGCGTCGGGCCGAGTCCCCTGCCTGCCGATGGACGTCCCCTGCCGGTGGATGGCCCCGCGGGCCATGGGTCTGGTCCAGTTCGTAGGTCCGGTGAGTAGTCCCATCGCCTCCGGTGTTCCGTTTTTAAGGGGAGGCTTCTTGGGGGCCCTGGGTGGCTCTGGATCCACGCGGCGGTGATCGGTCCCTCGGGATGGGTGTCGGTGTCGGGCCTCCTCGCGTTAGGGTCCCCTTTGCGCTTGGGCCTGGCACCGGGGTGCGTGTCCGGTAGCTTCATCTTGTCCCCCAGGGCCGCGGCGATCAATTCAATTGCCTTGTTGAGTTCGGGCTCGGTGGGCGAGCCTGTGGCTTTGGGCCTTGGGTTTCCTCTTTGTTTGTGGCATTCTTGGGGGGTTACCTTGGGGTAGGCCCCGATTCCCGCCATGAGATTTAAATCTCGGGAATCTATTGGTGGGTGGTCGGCCATTTTTGATGACGCCGCCTCCCAAGATGGCCGCCGTGAAAAAGGCGCGAAAACCCCTTCGGCTCCCTTGGCGGGTTTTTGGTGGGGGGTTCTCTCCCTTACCGCTTCTCCGCCTCTGTATTCGGATTCATCCTCATCTTCCTCACTCGCTGCTTCGCAGCCTTCGATTAGGCTCCGTAGTTCCGCGATGAGGTCGGTGTTGCTTTGCGATGAATCTGTCAGGTCCAGGAGTTTTCCTTTTAGGTCGTGCATTTCCCCTTTTGGGGTCTCGTGTTCGTCCCACTCCTCTCCGCGTCTGGCAGGGGTGCGTGGGTGGTGGAGTAGGCCACTTGCTTCAGATGCCTCTCCTCGGGTGGCTTCGGGTTGGGCAGGTCGTTCTGCCATCTCCTTGGTGAACGCTCTGGTGTTCATCCTTTCCGTCTTGGTCCTTTGCATGCTTGTGGAATGTTTGGGTTGGGCTGCCGAACCATCCTCTGCTACCATTTTGTTAGATATGTTCGAGGATCGTGCCCAATAATTCCAACAAGCAGTTCTGATTTAAATCGTTTATTGTTTATTGACTGGACATCTAATCAATACAGGTACATCTCCGGAACTGGAGCAGGACCGCATGGCTGACCCTTAAGTACCCCCTGGGCGTGGCTAAGGTAAGGAGGGGCTATTGGGTTAGGGTGTACCTTGTGGGCTGGCCTGTCCAGCCCCCCTACCTCTAGCTCTGGGTCAGAGGCAAGGCATTTATTCCTGACACTGACAAAGTTACATTGACATCTCTGCATCATTCTTGCAATGAACCTTATGCTTCAGGTCTTTTTTTGCTTCAGCTCTGGCCCTTTCTAATCCTTCCCAGAGTTCATTTAGAGAGATTTGGCAATTAGGATACCATTAAATGAAGCGTGGTCTTTTATCCCTATTTCTCTATAGGTATTAACCGAGTCTTGCTTTCTAACAAGAAAGCTAACCAGAAACGCTGGAGTCCAGTGATAGATGGCCTTGATTCACAACCACTATTATGCTGTAATTATTGCAACAATTTTCCCCCGTGTAGGAAATGAAAAATGTTTGGATACAGCAGACTCAGTTGACTCGACCCATTATTGTGCTCAGGTGTTGGAGGAATAATGGCACCCTGGGGAAAGGCAATGGTCAGCATGTTTGCAGTCTTTGACACTCTTCCCACTTCCTTACTCCATGAATTCAGTTCAACTAATCTCTTAACTTTTCAGGGGTTGCAGAGAGATCACGAAAAGTACAGATCAGATTTAGCAGATATATTGATTTATTTGCGTGTTCCTAAATAGGGATGTATTTTCTTTCTTCAGCATGGTTGTGTGAGCTAAACCAGCCAGCAATTTAATAAAGTAAAATTTTGGAAAACAGCACGGCAACAATAATAAATACAACAACGGAGCCACAAACACTAAATAGGCAATGAGGAAAAAGAAAAAAAAATGTGAAAGAAATGTGAACCACTGTCAAAAACAATTTAACCAGAGCAATTAAAGCCCCTTCAGAAAGATGAAACCATTTGTAAGTCAACATACCTTCAAATGGAAAGTTTTGACCGTTATGTAATTAGAGAACAGACTAAAGAAATAGGGCCAGCTCTCCCATTAGGCAGATGAGGTAGTTGCCTCACAGTCAAAGGGGAGTTGCTGGAAAGCAATGGATGACAAGGTGTGGGAGTACAGAATGAAGTGTGCCATGTACACTCTCTCAATTGGCCTGATGTCTTCCAGTGGAATGGAGAATATAACCTTATTGTTGCTTGAAGTAAGATTCAAGTGTCTAATTCAAGGCATGTCCAACATTTTGGCTTGCCTGGGCCACACCGAGTGAAGAGAAATTGTCTTCCACCACATATTACAGTATACACATACATATGAGCCGTGGTGGCACAGTGGTTAGAATGCAGTACTGCAAGCTACTTCTGCTGATCACCAGCTGCCAGCAGTTTGGCAGTTCGGGACTCACTGGCTCAAGCTTGACTCAGCTTTCCATCCTTTCCAGGTCGGTAAAATGAGGACCCAGATTGTTGGGGGCAATAGGCTGACTCTGTAAAGTGCTTAGAGAGAGCTGTAAAAGCACTGTAAAGTGGTATATAAGTCTAAGTGCTATTGTTATTGCTATGTATGCATGTATATATGTATGTATGTATGTACCCTGTTTTCCCCAAAATAAGACATACCCTGATAATAAGCCCAATCAGGCTTTTGAATGCATGGCAATAAGGCCAAGTGCTTATTTCAGGGTTCAAAAAAATATAGGACAGGGTCTTATTTTCAGGGAAACACAGTATAAATAATATTAAAAGAGGAGGCACGATGGCTCAGCAGTTAAAGATGCTGAGCTTGTCATCTGGAAAGTTGGCAGCCAGGGTTTGAGACCGAAGTACTAAACAATGGGGTGAGCTCCCATTCCTGCCCCAGCTCCTGTCCACCTGGTAGTTTGTAAACATGCATATGTGTGTAGATAAATAGGTACCACTTCAGTAGGAAGGTAACAGAATTCTGTGCACCTTTGGCATATAGCTATACTGGCCACATGACCACAGAAAATGTCTTTGCACAACACTGGCTCCCTTGACCAAGAAATGGAGATGAGCACCATGCCCTAGAGTCGGATATGACTGGACAGGGAAACCTTTACCTTTTAATATTAAAAGTTTACAATCTTGTGGGGAATTACTAGCTAGTAATGGTTTAATCCATTACTGTGCCTGGAATAGTGAACTTGGGGATCTATCTTGGCTTTACCTGGAAAGATATACCTAGCATACCTAGAATGCTACCTGTTTGGGTTAAGATAGATAGATAGATAGATAGATAGATAGATAGATAGATAGATAGATATAATTCTTTATTATAGCCAAGTGTGATTGGACACACAAGGTGCATATGCTCTCAGTGTACATAAAAAGTAACCCACTTCTCCAGAGGGTGTTCCAATATCTGAAATGATAAGTTTGGGTAACTGTTTTGTTTTGTTTTTTTCTTAATAATAGAAATTCAGTAGTGCCTGCAGACTTTTTCATTGCAAGTAGAGAAGGGAAGACCTTTACTCCTCCTCTTCTTTTTCTTCTTTCCTTGAGTGCAGTTTCTGCTTTGATGACACGGGGGAAGGAAGTCACAGCGGAGAAGAAAGAAAACAGTACCTGTTACAATCTCCACAAAAGGAGATTAGGAAAATGTATAAGGTGGTGAAGGAAATGGCATGGTGGATTTTCAGAAGTATTCTACAGCACTTCACAAACGGAGATTTCTCACCGGGGACAAATCATATCTCTCTTCTTATAATCAAACGATTCTCAAAAAGAAAAAAATAAATTGCAGTTGAAAATAACTACATTCTATTTCAGCAAATGTCACTCCATTTCTTTAGTTGATATCATTAAACAGGGAATAAAAGACCTGGAAATATATGACTGGCCATTAGTGGTCAATATAAGTTATTTCTATTTTAAACTGCATCCTACGTTATAGAGGTAGACAGGATACCTACAGCAAGCCATGATTTTGTCAAAATAAAGAAATATGTATCTTAATATCATGGGAGAAGCTTTGCATCTTAGTATTTGCTTGCAACAGCTTGACACAAATCCAAAAAGGACAGCGTTTGTGTCAAAATATTGTGACAAATGCTTTGTTGTTTGCGCGCACACACACACACACACACACTCCTCCCACTGTGGATGTCCATGGTGGTGGAAAACCAGAAAAAGCTCTAAGTAATGATGGAACTTGCAATTTATTAACATTGGGAGGTCTACAGTTTCCCCAACCTTTCTATGCCTGTTGGATAAATTCCATTGAGTTTATTACAAAAAAGATACACATACTGTAAAAATGCAGTATTGATCATGTAAGTCAGGGGTGTCAAACTCAATTTCATTGAGGGCCTCATTAGGGTTGTGTTTGGGGAGCCAGGGTGGGCGTGGCCAGCTTCATGTCACTCATGTCAGGGGCACCTGTGGCCCAAGTGCTCTACCAGTGAAAACCGGCTCCCGAACTCCGTTTTCAGCTGCAACCAGTAGTGGGTTTCAAAAAATTTTACTACCGGTTCTGTGGGTGTGGCTTCGTGGGCGTGGCATGGCTTGGTTGGCATGGCTTGGTGGGCATGGCAGGGGAAGGCTACTGTAAAATCTCCATTCCCTCCCCAATCCAGGGGAAGGATACTGCAAAATCTCCATTTCCTCTCAATCAGCTGGGACTTGGGAGGTGGAGAATAGATGGGGGCAGGGCCAGTCAGAATTTTTACTACCGGTTCTCCAGAACTGGTCAGAACCTGCTGAAACCCACCTCTGGCTGCAACAGCCTCCTGCATCCCTCTGCCAGCGAAAACGGACCTTGCGAGGGCCGCTTTGCTGTTTCCAGGGTGGGTCTGAGGGCCAGATCTAAGCACCCTCTGGGCTGGATCTGGCCCGCGGGGCCTTGAGTTTGACACCCTTGATGTAAGTTGAAACATTATGCATAATTGCCTAGGACTTGGCTCCACAAAATAGTTTTATTCTAAATAAATGAATATCAATTTGATTTTCGGGGGGGGGATGGTAAACATGGGAGCAAATGCTTTTGAGTCCGAAGTGATTTCCTACAGCAAGACGATCAGAAGCAAGCAAGGCAGATCATTGAAGCTTGCTAAAGGGATGTGAATATGTGTAATCATTTCCATCTATTTCGTTCAAATACATAATTTACAATTGTGAAATAGAGCGTCTCCACATTTATAAATGGCTTCCTTCCCTCCCCCTTCAAATGTATGTAGCTGGCAACCTCTGGTTAAAGGAGCCTATTTGTTCGTCTACTGAAGAGTTTTGAAAGATCCCTGAGCCAGAGTCTTTAAGAAATCTAGCTGCCATCATGTACTTTCTTGACCTTTTCATTAAACAAAGCTGTGATACTAATTTCTTGGCATCAACGCAAGCTTCCCTTCAGCATCCCTGAGGATATCCCTCCAACAAAAAAAGATTTTATAATATATGGGGATCATGCCATTTCTGGAAATATTTATCATTACTTAGTGACAACAAAATAAATTTTATTGGTTAAAGCTCTGCATATTTTTACTCTGAGAAAACAGATTTGTTTTTTAACCATCTGAAGGCCCTTGAGCTGCTGAGAAGAGAAGCCCCCTCTGCAGTGGCTGCCTTTTCATTAGGTATCTCACATCCCAATCCACTGGGAGAAGTGGAAGTTAGAGACGGCCACGTGGCTTATTGAATGTGCTGAATTGCAAGAATGGATATGAAATGGGGGGAAAAAAACCCCATAGCGCAAGCAGCTTGTCCTGTATGATTCCCCCAGAGATGTGTGGGTGGGTTGACTTTGAAAGCCCTAGCGAGAGGCCAACGGCAACTGCAGCTGCTTGTCATAGTAGCAGCGTGCCGAGTATGAGCAAATGGCTTGCAGATCCCATTCCTTAAAACAAGTCAACACTGACTTATACTGCCAATAGCTGGAGAAAGTAGCAGGCTTAATATAATTATTTTTCTTACTAGACTTATTAGACTCTCCCTTCCCCCGCCCCCCTGCCCCCAGTCACATTTGTAATCCGTTGGGTTTTGGATGATGAAGAGTCTGTTCTAGGCTTGGTCAGTCAAGATTAATTGAGTATTGGCACAGTTCCACTGTTCTAAGATTTCTTCTTGCAAAAGGTCATGATTGGTCACAGAGGTTCAGCTATAGTTCTCCCTGTCTCATGGGGATCTGAACAGCAAAAGATGGGACAGATAATGGTAAACTGATAAAGTAATTTCTTAGGAGATCTGAGATGTTACCTCAAGTTCTTGATCTATCTGGTTTAATAGATAGATCAAGAGCTGTCTTTCCTAAAATGATACTCCTTTGGTATATTGACTGAGAGGTATGTCACTTGAAATCCATGACACTGGAGCTCCAGTTGGGGAACAGACCGTTGACAGCAATTTCCCCAAATTTCTGGCAGGAATTTTTCTAGCTTATCTGAAATGGATTTAGGGCATAGTGCATTTTAAACATCTGCTGATTAAGCCTTTGTTGGCCCACTCATGAATACAAGGGAGCTGCAGATGTAGAGGGTTCAGTTTTACATCTTACATCTTTATTTTACCTCATCAAAGAAAAAAGCTGTGAATAACAACAGAGTGTAAACATTTTGGGAAGTTGGGAATGGGATATGGAAAGAGAACATCAGACATATGTGACAGGCCTATTACCATTTTCTAGTTCTTTTACCTTTTACCTGTAGACTGTACTGCTGAGCTGTAAGAAGGAGCTAGTTTAGTGATAGAAAATTCATATGTTGAGTAGTCAACCATATTGTGTTCTGTTGGCATAGACAGCAAAAAAAATTCATTACTTTATGCTTTAGGTAACGGCACCAAACCAATTTTGCCACTGCCATCTAAGCATCTAAGATGCTTAGCATGGGCATACCTTAGATGGCAGAAAGCACAGGGTTGTTGATTAGATTGGGAAATTGGGGGGGGAGGGGGCAGAAAAAGGCTATGGACACATCTCAGCAATTGAGTGCAATCTGAGAAAGACTTTACCACTGAGTTGTCCTGCTACTCTAAGTGCTGGTAGAAGCAGTGTCAGACCTGGAAACCATCTTTTACCTTGCAGGTGATTGGTGGCAGCTGGACCTGAGAGAAACATCCAGTCTATCTCTCCAATCTCTGTTGATGGAGAGTAAGTCCTTGTTCTATATGAGTTTATTTATATAGAGAGGCCGTGTTGGATTATTCATCTCCATGAGTAACAGGAGATAGAGATGTCATGGCCCCGTCGGAGCCTGGGTCTGAGGAAGAGGACGAGACAGAGCTAGGGCCAATGGAGGAAGATGGCATGGCCTCTCTGGCCCCGGAGGAATAACTGGAGGAGCAGGACAAGGAAGTCCTGGGTCCCTCGGACCTGGGAAGGATCGCCAGCGAAGGAGAGAGGGTGCAGGATGACTAAGTGAGGGAGAAGGAGAGAGCAGGCAGCAGAGCAGAGGAGAGATGGAGCTCTTGCGATGAGCCTTCCCCCCGCACAAATCCCTAAGCACAGAGAATGGAGAGGAGGCAGGATCAGTGCAGGGTGACCCGATGACTCAGGAGGAGGGCGCCCTGCCCCTCTTCACAAGGCTCACCTGGGGAATGAAATTTAAAGAGCTGCTGTTGGGAGGGGTGCTTGTTGGGAACAGCCTCATGTGCTGTTACCAACGTCTGGATACTTTGCTGTGCCTTGCCCTGTTTGCCTTGCCCCCTTGCTTGCCTTGCTTGCCTGGCCTGGCTATGAGTGACACAGTTCTGCTCCGGGTTGTGCTGCAGTCCCAGTGAACTCTTCCTGTGACAAGAATTCCCCAGGACCAAATTCTCTGAACTGTGGCTGCTCTCAGAACTGTGCTGGTCCTCTGGACTAATAGCAGCCAGAATAGCAGCCATGGAGATGCATGTTTAGAGCTTTGCTCCTGGACTTGCAGTGAACGGTGGGACTTTTGGGGGAAAGTTGGAGCAACAAAAGGGAGTTAAGCCTTCATTCCAGCGTTGCTTCCATGCCCAGCACTGGGTCACCACAGAGGAGAAGTTAAATAAGTGTAGTGGCTAACAGAGGAGATTTGGTATCCACTCAATACAACAGACACCAGATTGAGGACAGGTGTCATCCAAGTTGCCTGTGTGCACTCAAGCCACAGAATTGTCATGTCATTGTCCTGTATGGGTTAGCCCTGCTGTGGCTTAAACCCAACCACATTAACAAAATGCCTGGTGAGTTTCAGGCTGTTGGTTCTTGTAAAGCTATACTTCACACGTTTGTAAGATGCAATCAAAACAGAGTGGCACTTTTGATCGAGCGTTGCTTCGTACAATGTTTTCATGTCGAAAAAGTTGAGCCTGCTTTTTGAATAACCAAAAACAGGGGCTGATGTTCATTTTGCTGACTTCATATCCCTTCTGTATCTCGAGAACATTGTGCATATGTGATGCTTGGCTGTATTTCAAATGATTGTGGGTTAAAGGCTCTGTCTTCCTTATTATCACAGAAGATTTTATAGCTCTGGTTTAAAGCTTCCCCCCCACCCCCTATTTAGGCCCCTTTGGCTTCTGCCCTACCAAACAGAACAGGTGATGTACACCCAACTATCTAGTGCATCCCTAACAGGCTGATATGTTTGGACATATTGAACACAGATGGGAAATCAAAGACAGATCAATGCTTGGCAACACTACAAGGGAATATAACTGGTTTCCCCTTTGGGGTTTTGTGATGTCAAGACAATAACAAATGTGGATGTCAAGTGGTGTTTAATATATTTATATTT
Organism: Arizona elegans; assembly: GCA_022577455.1. Taxonomy (NCBI): domain Eukaryota; kingdom Metazoa; phylum Chordata; class Lepidosauria; order Squamata; family Colubridae; genus Arizona; species Arizona elegans. The sequence goes on from JAKOOJ010000001.1 coordinate 193,137,407, forward strand.
GCAGTAAGATAATATAAATAATATTTTTAGCTATGAAAGTATGCCAACATCGTCTTTTCTGGAATGTGTGTGGGATCTTACTGGGGGGAAAAGCCTCCACATAAAACTATATGCCAATCTGTGAAAACCCCCGACAGGGAAAGCCAACTATCACTGTAGGTAGAAAGGAGCAAGAGTGCACACACATGGTTAGCATATAAATTGTTACACAAAACAATCTTCAGGGCAGTTCTCTTTTGAATATTAAGCTCCATCTCCATAAGTGAAGCTGCATATATTCAGAGGTGGGATTCAGCCGGTTTGTCTGGTTTGGGAGAACCGGTAGTGGCAACTGCGGGGGGCTCTGCCCACCCGCCCAGACGTAATGCACGAGCAAAGAGCATGGACGCGCACTCACATTTGCGAACCGGTAGGGAAGGTAAGTGAATCCCACCTCTGCATATATTGTCCTGCTTGGTGAGGTTCCTCTGAATGCCTCTAGCTGCTCAGCGATACGCAGTGAGAGGTAATAATAACAATAATAAAAATACTTTATTGATTGGCTATTAGGCTGTATCTGAATACAAAATATAAGATACAGAATAGTAAAAACCATGTGTTACCAAATAGAGTAAAACGGCATAAACAAAAGAAAATGCAAATCATATTTCTGAGTCACTCCTACAATTTACTCCAATCAGATTCACATATGCCGTTCACGATGGTACTGTTTTGCTCAGATAAAGGGTTGTGTTATGTGTAATTTTGAGGTTCTGACCTCACAGGAGTTGTTTTAATGTAAAGATATGAACAGGGCGTTCATCTAATGTGCAGTCCAAGAGTTGATCTCTTTCTTATACAGCTGGCATTCAAATCATATATGGGCTCTGTCCTCCATTTCTAGGGCTCTTCAAATATATTTCTATAAGAAACTCAGTTAAATCTTCTGTATTTAACCATTGTGTCACACAGCATGGGGGATAGAGGGAACTGAAGCAGTGGTGAAATCCAAATTTTTTTACTACTGGTTGTGTGGGCATGGCTTTGTGGGTGTGGTGTGGCTTGGTGGGAGTGGCAGGGGAAGGATACTGCAAAATCTCCATTTCCACTCCACTCCAGGGGAAAGATATTGCAAAATCTCCATTTCCACCCCACTCCTGGGGCCAGCCAGAGGGGGTATTTGCCGGTTCTCTGAACTACTCAAAATTTCCGCTACCGGTTCTCCAGAACCTGTCAGAACCTGCTGAATTTCATCCTTGAACTGAAGATAGACAGAACTGGATGTATTCTCCAAATAGTTGGTTTAGTGAAATTATAAAGCCGATTCTTTTTTTTTTCCCCCCAAGGGACAATTACTTCACCCATTCTAGAAAGGAGCTTGAAGTAGGTACTTAGATTAGCTCTTCTTTGAGCTAAGCTTTAAAGATTTAGAATACTGAAACTTGTACTTTTTGATAGCTTCCTGACAAAAGCTTTTCTAAAACCAGCAATTCCAACCGATGACCTGTAAGTCTACTGCAGCATTATTACGGGAAGTGTCCCATAAAAATAAATTTCTGATTGGTTATGGATAGCCATCTGCAGGATCTATACCTTGAGATATAATCCCTAAGAGCCAATTTTCAAATATACGTTGGTCATGTCATGCCTGCAATGTCAGATTATGATCTGCCTGTATAAATATTTAACTGTGTGGCGAGAGAGAAGTTCCCTGAGGATGGGCTCCAGCATGAGTCCGAAAGCTTGGAAAACTAAACCTCTGGTCCCGTTGATCAACCCTGAATGAATCCTGTCGATATTTGCAGCGTCTCACAGTCACGTGACCACATTTTGTGATAACTTTTGTTGAAACTTCCAGCTTTTGGCAAATCTGCACCATGGCAAACAATGGATTCACTGAACGACCATGGTATTCATTGAACAATCCCTGCATTCCCCTTAACATCTGCTACACAAAAGGTAATAAAATCAGGTCAAGTGATTTGCAACCCCTGTGACATGTGACTATAACGGGCAGGCTCCATTACAGTTGTATGTTAAGGACTACCTATACATCTTCCATTTACCATCCTACCTTTGGGCAGATTCCTTTCGTGCAAAAGTTCCTCCATTATTCTGTTTGATTTTTTTCCCCCCAGATTGGCCAACATGGGAGAAAGTACTGAGTCTGCAAATGTCATTTAGTTCTCTCAAAAGAAAAACAAACTACAACTACCTTACTTTTTTTTTTTAATAGAATATAAGGAATGGCCGCATAAGTCTTGTATTCACGGCTGTGTTTCAATCCCAAATTCCTGTTTCTTTTTCAGTGTTGCCTTCTGTTTGTCTTTCAATCGAAGCTGGCTGCTATTTTTTCCACAGCTCTTGATGTTCATGGCTAAGTACAGGTCTGTTTCCCTCAGCCTAACCAGGATGGCAATCTCATACTTAGAATGTGTTTTCTTAGACTGCTACTAGTTTGAGTGATATTTGGTGAAAATAGACTCTCAGAAACTTATTTCTGGAGTTTTGTATTTATTGAGCACAATGTCTCTCAATGTCACAGTAATTTACAGGAAAAACTTGTCTTTGATTGTTTGATTGAATCATAACCTATCACGAAGCATTTCAACCTCCAATGCCACCATCCTGGGCTGCTATTTTAAGTTGTCAAAAGTTTTCTTTTTAATGAGAGTAATTAAAGGGACACCTGTTTGGACTGAGATAGCCAGTGCTATGTCAATATTTCCATTGATTCAATTTATTACCCAGCTGTGAAAACTCATTTTAGCCCAAAATGTTGTGTAAAATAGCTAAAATTCAAAAAGAGGGATGGAGAGAAAAGCCAGTTGGAGTCTGACATCGTAAGATACCAAAGGGCAAAAGGAGTTAGATGAAATGAGTTAATTCTGCTAACTTCATTCTGTTCTGCAATATACCGTATTTTTCGGAGTATAAGATGCACCTTCCCCCCCCCCCCAAAAGGGGGTAAAAATTTAGGTGTGTCTTATACACCGAATGTAGCCCCGCCCATCCACAGGCTCCTCCCCTTGGCCTTTGCCTCTCAGCAGTTACCTCCTTGCAAGCAAACAGCAAGAAAAAACAGTTCCTTTCAGCTTCAGCACAGCCTAATTAGCACAAGTTGATTGGATGGCTTCCCGACTCTCAGCTGATTTGCTCTCAGCTGTTTTGCACAGGGCTCTGTTGCTTGCTGCAAAGAGGTAAATAGCTGGAGCAGATTTTTTTTCCCCTTGTGCTAATCAAGCTATGCTGAAAATGAAAATGAAAATAAAGCAGGCTGTTTGCTGTTTGCTGCAACGAGGCAAAATTGCTCAGAGGCAGATGGAGATTTCTTTTTCTTCTTTTCCTCACCAAAAAAGGTAGGTGCGTCTTATACTCCGGTGCGTCTTATACTCCAAAAAATACGGTAATTGTTATATATATTCTCTATCAGACCCCTGACCTGATGTTCTAGGACTTCAACTGCAACAGATGGAAATGTTCGGAAATGCAATTTGCCACTGATGTAGAAAAGGGATGGTGGGGAGAGAGAAACTCTCTCACAGAGGAAAATGTCTTTGGGGAATTAGAATTTCAATTTCAACATTCTGTTGGAAGGAAAAACTGTTTTCCTTTTGGTTTTGGACTAATGATTTTGGCTTCCCTTAAAGATTATAGCCTTGTGCCCACCCCAACCCCCAGCAAGGACCACAAGAGTGGTTTACCAACAAGATAAACAGAAAACCTGAATCCAGCTCTTTCTGTTTCCGGTTCTGAATAATTTGTTAGTGGCTATCTAGGATCTAAGGATATCATGGGTTTGGGAATATATACTGTATATATTATTGGACTGGCACTATAAATGTGTCTATTTGGACTGGGCATAGATGCTTGTTTTGAACAAAGTTTGCAGTTCAAGAAGAAGTCAAGGACTGCAAGGATGGTGTGCCCTTCTATTCTATATTTAATAAGGCCCAATTCAGTCTGAATTTAGCTCAGGTATTAATGATAGCTCTTTTGGAAGTAAATTGCATATTTGAATACCGTATCTAACTTGCAGTTTTATTCTTTGGGATGAATCTATTCCTGCCCTGGTGCTCTATTATTTTTGATATTATTTTTATGATATTTAGTATTCAAGACATTGTTTTTCTGGTCACTTCCTACAGTGTGATAGCACTATCATTTTGCTATCTATTATGTGCAGAAAACAAATTTGGATAAATAACGCAGGATGAATTTTAAGCACTTCCCTGAGAATTGAGGTGTTTTATACAGGGGAAATGTCCATATTTTCTGACTGTAATGCTCAACACAAAATGGGTGAAATAGGGCAACCTGTTTCATCTGGAGTCAAAAAATATAAGATATATGAAAAGTGTGATCCATAACTTTTCAAATGAATAATAATACGGTTATTCAGCAGAGATGCCTGAAGCTGAGTATCATGCATTTAGCACAAAAATGAAAAGCATTTTTTTTGGGAAAAAAAAGAATTATTCACTGATTTGTTTTCTGCATGTAATAGATAGCAACCTGATAGTGCTACTGCACTATAGGAAGTGACCAGAAAAACAATGTCTTGAATACTAAATATCATAAAAATATGGTGCTCTTTAAAGGCATTTATTTAACTATATTTATGTGAATTTTTTTAAAAAAATGTTTTGCTGGATCAAACAAAGGTTCTTTCATTGTCCTCCTACCCAGAGTCTGTTTGGAGTTCTGCAGCAGCAAAATTCAATCAATCAATCAATCAATCAATCAATTCTAGATGCCATCAACTCTGAGGTATTACCTTATTTCCTGCTGGAAGAAAAGGAAGAGCAAAGGAGTCCTACAGATGGCCTGGAATATGGCATCCATCATCCATCTTGGGCCGAGGCATACAGTGACATTGAAGGGTGTCCATAACAAACCGCAAAGGCTCCAAACTGATGACATCCATAAAATGATTTATTTATTTATTTATTTAGCATATGGCATAAAATGTCAGGGAAATGTACATGCTAGACACACAATGCAATCCTGCTGGCCTAAATCGCTAGTTCATTCTGTTCAGTGCTTGCACGCCAGCCTTGGTGCATTGTGAGAGGGGTGAACTAGACTATACCAGCTGACATCAGCGATGGCTCTTCCAGGCTCCTCTGACAGCCTGGCCTCACGTCACATTTAGCCACGTCCAGTTCCGGCTTCCGCTCTCCATGCACACAAACTCAGAAAATGATGTCATCCTAACAAATACCTACCATTGTATACAGTGGTGGGTTTCAAAAACTTTTACTACCAATTCTGTGGGTGTGGCTTGGTGGGCGTGGCATGGCTTGGTGGGTATGGCTTGGTGGGCATTGCAGGGAAAGGATACTGTAAAATCTCCATTCCCACGCCCCTCCAGGGGAAGGTTACTGCAAAATCCCCATTTCCTACCGATCAGCTGGGACTTGGGAGGCAGAGAATAGATGGGGGTGGGGCCAGTCAGAATTTTTACTACCAGTTCTCCGAACTACTCAAAATTTCCGCTACCGGTTCTTCAGAACTGGTCAGAACCTGATGAAACCCACCTCTGATTGTATATCTATGTAAACTATGACATTTGCGTGAAGATGATATCGTGCATTTATGATCACTTGCCATTTCTGTCACCTCCATGGAAACCCATGATGAAATCTTTGATGCTGTGTGGGCTCCTTTTATATGGTGTAGCTATCACTAACACAGTTCCGACTACTGGAAATGGAAAGGAAGTATTTCCCCCTCTCCTTCCCCAAGAATAGTTTGTTGCTATCAAGCAAATTTTCAATAAAAGCGAAGAAGGAAGGGAGGGAGGGAGAGTTTTTTCAGCTCAATTGTAAAACACAAGAAACCATTCCAAAATATTACATCTCTCTCCAAATGTATCATGTTATGATGAAGGTACTCTTAAGGACCAATTTGGACATTTACACACACAGAATCCTAGAATGATACCAGATCTCATGGGACATTACCATTAAAACGTAGAACTTAAATTGAGCTCAGAAACTTATGAATAAATACTCTTCCCTTGGAATTGCTAATATTACAGAGAGGTGGGGTGGCTTACTAATGTAAAGAAAAGTTCAAAAATCTGATTTCACCATGATGTACTGTCAAAAGGTAGTGTCTAAGAATGTGAACTGAATGTGTGGTTTAGCTTTGATCTCAAATTGGGGGGAACGAATGAGTAGGTTAGACATGCTAAAAACCTACCAAACAATTTTGAAGGCGGCTTCATTCCGGGTTTTTCTCAGCTGCAACTTGTTAACCTTTTCAAGGGAGTTTACTAAAATGTGATTGCCAGACTGCAAATCTCTGGTGATCGCCTTTCGAGCCGTTCTTATTTCCAGTAGTATATTCTTTTAATGATATTGGGATTGTAAATTATACTGACCATGAAGAAGGTAACGAGAGAGAAGGAAACATTAACATTTGAACATCATTTTTTGGCTATGCATACTGAGTAAGCTTTCTTATGTCTAATTATTTTGTGACCACCAACTCATCAGCCTGAAGATTCCAGATGAAATGAGGAATGTCAACACAATTTGCATAATCCCACATTTTATTGGCTTGGCTGATGTTCAGGAAATTGTGCAGCACTTGTGATCTTTCATTTGGTTATGTTTTGCTGCTATCATTCCCAAATTATATTTCAGTTCATGATGACATCTGGAATTTCTGGCTCAAAGCAAGATAGAAGTGACCTAAAGTTGAACCAAATATTTTTGATTATATTTGAAATAAATAAGCAAGCACCTAACTCACGACGATACTTCTATGCCCAGTTTCTTGGCAATGAGCCTCACTGACTTATATAGGACTCATCTTTCAATAGATTAGATTGTACAATCCATGCAGGACATTTCAATTGTTTTGCTCTAATAATAGCTGCTGATAGAGAGGAGACTGAGTGATCTAATCAATTAAAGATAATCAATAAATTTTCTTCTCCAGGTAGACTCTTTGGATAAAAATTCAGAAAGTGACATTCAATTATGGCTTAAAGGCCCTTTTCCTGAACTCTCCCTCTTTTTCCCTCAGCATAATTTTCTTATTTTTGTTTATTAACTGCCAAGTAATAATATGCTGTCTTCTTTAGAATGCAAAGAAGTGAACAAAACAGACTGCAGTGGAAAACAGCTTTAAATCTGCTTGAAGTGAGTCCCAAGAGTATCTTGTTATTTTCATCCTTGTTTCTAAATGGATGTCATTAAGTCCAAATAAAAAAATTCTAATATACTACCTTTCATATCATAAATTTATGTATTTTCTACTTCTTAATTTATTTTTAAACAGTATTCATGGCTTCTGCCCTCACTTCAAACTATTTTCTACACCACAGCTCTAAGTACTATTTTTATTTATTTCTGTGCAACTTTTCCAAACTCCAGAACAAAAAAAAAAACTCAAATGTATACTTGACATTTATTTAATTATACATTTTACTATCCACCCCAATCGAGAAGGAGACTGAGTAGTGTACAATATATAAAACATCTTAATAAAGTAGTATAAAGAAAGGAGGAGAAGGAGAAGAATATAACAATATTAAGATTAAGTTTAGGGTCCGGATGGAGGGAAGTTGATCAAAAATATACATGAGATTTTCTGACATTTTTGTCAGGGAAGGGAAAGGAAGGGAAGGGAAGGGAAGGGAAGGGAAGGGAAGGGAAGGGAAGGGAAGGGAAGGAAAGGAAAGGAAAGGAAAGGAAAGGAAAGGAAAGGAAAGGAAAGGAAAGGAAAGGAAAGGAAAGGAAAGGAAAGGAGAAGGCGGATGATGGAAGACGGAAGGCGGAAGGCGGAAAGGAAGTTTCCACTCTATTCTTCATTTCAGCCTTGCAGCAAAACAGACATTCAAATCTCTCTTCTCAATACAATGAGATTCTCTGGGAAGCAAGAATCTTAGGCTGTTGGTTTGAGCTCCGAGCTTGGCAATTTGGTTGCAAATGTTTCGTCACCATTCGAGGAGTCATTTTCAGTGCATTTTGAATGGTGCGTTTTGAATTGACAACCAGGAATTTTGTCAGTGACAACCAGTATGGCTTAGCTTTCAAAGCATCTTCCTGCCAGTGGAGGAAAAGGTAAGATCTCCCTCTGCCTGGTGACTCAGTGGCTAAGATACCAAGCTTGTCGATCAGAAAGGTCGGCAGTTTGGCAGTTTGAATCCCTAGTATAGGTCTCCTGCATGAGCAGGGGGTGGGACTAGATGACCTCCAAGGTCCCTTCCAACTCTGTTACTTACTGATTCAGCAGGAAGAGATCCCCATCTCCTCCACTGGACAAACAGCTGTCTGGCAGGCTGGGAGCAGCCCAATTATTTGGGGAGGAAGATAGGCATGGAACTCTTTTCCCAATGTCCCTTTCCTTCCATCCGTGGGGGCTTTGGGGCTGAGAGTTCCTTGGGCACCTATGTGGACCTCACGGACCCCAAGGCCTGTGATTTGCACATATACACTCTAGCCCATGGTTTCATGTTCTCTCAACAAGCAATCGGTGTTAAACACTTTTGAGTAGTCCTGCTGGGATGCATTGTATTCATGTGAGCTGTTTTTTGAATCTTTTGCTCGGTTTCCCAGCGGCAAATAATATGGAAGGAATCAATCTTCCATGTTCCTAGTGGAAAATAAGCTGTTTTGATACAAAAGAAACCAAACTGAAACACCTGCTCGTGCGCACATACCAAACACGCCTGTATGTTCCTCCGTTGTGTGCAGATGCACACAAATAGAGTGTCTTCCATTTATCATTGCTGTCTAAGGCATTCCAAATCCGTTGCTGCTCTGGAATGCAGCTATTCTTCATGATGTCTTTTAAAGCATAAAACATTTTAAAGCTGAAAGTCTTTCACAGCATACTTTACCTCATCCGTCATCACCCCAAACATTTTCAGAGTCTCCAGTCTTTCTGATTGTGAGTGACTTCTTGTATAACAAAAGCCGGAAGGTAAAATAACTCTTGAGTCTTTGTTCTCCTTTGACATAATTAGATGCTACTGTGCCTCCTTTCTTAGCACACTTCTCAGAAGATTTATGAAGTATTTAGAAAACCTCTCTCATTTCTTCATGGCTCCTGAACTAAGTGGCTCCTCAGCCAAAAAGTGACTTTCAATCTAACCTACTGTTACCTCACAGGATGATTGCGTGATCAAAATTACCACAGCACAGTTGCAAACCAGTGGCACCTGTTCAACTTCCACATTGAACATCATAGTCTCCAGCTAAGAGAGAGGAGTAAATTTTAATTCTCCTTTCTCCTTCAAAATATCTTTATAGGTGACAGCTCCCCCTCGTTTGTCCTTATAACTACATCCAAAAATCTCTCCACTAGTCTCCCAGCTAACAAAACCAACAAGAATACTGGGCATCTGGAAAAGCTGAAACATTATACATTGGTGTGTGGGAACTGGATATATCATTCCTCTTAAATCCCAGCAGAAACCTACATGTGGGTATTGTAAAAGATAGAATGGCCCATATGTGGGTAGGACAAATTGAGGAAATAAGAGTGATCACAGCAAAATGTGAACTGGCCCACAAGAAACCCATCTGGATATACTAATCTCCTTTGTTCCCACTATCATTTCCCCAAATTCTCATCCCTTAGAGTCACTTAAATGTAATGTGAAGTTACCGGAAATCACCAGCAACTCAGGAGAGCTTGGGGCGATCCTAAAAGCGTTTGGAGTTTACTGGATGTGCTTTAGAAACATCCCCTTAATATACAAAAATACCATTGTATATAATACAAATTAGCTCAATAAGGTTTGGACTGTGGTTTGCTAGTTTCGCCTTCAGAAGAGTCACATTAGACAGATATCTTAAAGCTAACAATTTATTTTTTTAGCCTTCCAAAAAAAAAAATCAAAATGGAGAGAGAATGGTGACGACCATAAACATAAGCCTACTGAATTTACCGATAAAGATTTTGTCTAAGAATGTTGTGCAACATTGGAAAGTGTTATAGCCTGCAAAGTAGGGGTGAAATCCAGCAGGTTCTAACAGGTTCTGGAGAACTGGTAGTGGAAATTTTGAGTAGTTCGAAGAACTGGCAAATACCATCTCTGGCTGGCCCCAGAGTGGGATGGGAAGGAGATTTTGCAATATCCTTCCCCTGCCACACCCACCAAGCCACGCCCACAGAACTGGTAGGAAAAAAAAAATGAATTTCACCCCCGCTGCAAAGTAAAGCAAAAGCTGTTTGGAGATTTTATGAGATGATGACACCCCTCTGCCCCTCCCTCTATTTGTCAAGAGAAAAAAGAAAGTGGGGAAAAACAGGTGGATAGTTAGACACAAACATTGCTGTATATCTAGTGCAAGGTTTCCCAACCCTGGCAACTTTTTAGACTTGTAGACGTCAACTCCCAGAATTTCCCAGCCAGCTGGGGAAACCATGATCTAGTGGAATAACTGATTTTTTGAATAGGATGACTACAACTTCTGTTTGAATATGTCCTGAAAGATGATCCAATTCAAGTCCAGTTTATACAACGAGCAAAATAAAGAGCAAAATAGGCCCTTAGCTTGTACCTCAATGACATTCAGTATGAACTACGGAAGTCACCCTAAATTACGTTGCATTAAACCTAGAGTAGTTCTTTCTAATTTTATATCTACGTCTATGCACATATTATGCAAATCTGCATTTTTCCAGAAGTAATATGTTCCTTTCATATTGGCACATCTTAACATCTGGGCTGAGACCTCCCACTGCTCTAATTTGAGGCAAGCCTTCCCTCATCCAACCCTCCAGATGTGTTGGGATTGCAGGCTTCAGCCTTCTAGCCAAATATACAGGCTTCCAGTTGCAAAATTTACTAGGACTAAAAATCAGAGGGTTGACTTTACTAAGTTTATTTGCCCCTTGAGCTCTCATCTGGATATCTAAGCAAATCATGGAGAACTCAACAATGACTGTTTGGGGTGTCTGCCAAGATCCTTTTCAGATTTCATGCCCCCCCCCCCCCAATAGTGTGGCCTAGCCCCTCCAACCAGTTGTCTGAACACAGGACTTACATATGAATTCTTGCTTGACATGAAAGAGTCCAGTTTACAGTGAAGATAGACTCCCTGAAGCAGAGTTTCTAACATGTTTAAACTGGTGTGCTGAGGGCTTTGCAGATATCAAAAAGATGCCCATGAGAGCATTTGTTTTAAACCGTTTCAGAAGAGGCATTTTCTCACAACCATTTTTAGGACATGTTCTGAGACAAATGTTTTTTTCTGCACACAAGGAGAAAGAAACAGTGAGAAAGTAAAAATGCAACAATGATATTTAGATTTAGAGTTGTGAGATGAACAGGTTCCAAGCAGATCTTGGCTTTGCTGTCAAATTCCTGATAGGTTTGCCCATAATGTAGCCAACTTAAAAAAAATAGTTTAGGCAGAAAAGAGAAAGAAATCAGTATGAATGGAACATTGAGGCCTGATCTAAGAAAAGTCCAAAACTTGCAAGACCTGTTTGTTTCTGTGCCTGAAAAATTAAGATCAGGTTTATCTGAAGATTGTTAGAATCTCCTTTTTCCTGTGTGATCCTAGCCCAGCATTGTGTAAAATCTGGCAGATTTATATGCCACATTCTCCCATGATTTTGACACGAAACCAGATAAAAGTTGGCTGTTTTTCCAGTGTGCCTCACCGTGGGATTTTGCCTTTATTTGGACCTGAATCTTAGAACATAACTCATGGTCTGGGAAAAGAAATTTTGCTACACAAAAGGAAGCAGTTGCCACAGAAATGAGGGCTTTGCCTGCCATGGTTGATCTTTAAAGTCTTCAAATGATTTTTAAAAATGTTTTAAGGAACCCATGGTAAATACCATCCCTGACTGGCCCCGCCCCCATCTATTCTCTGCCTCCCGAGTTCCAGCTGATTGGGAGGAAATGGGGATTTTGCAGTAACCTTCCCCTGGAGCGGGGTGGGAATGGAGATTTTACAGTATCCTTCCCCTGCCATGCCCACCAAGCCGCGTCCACCAAACCATGCCACGCCCACCAAGCCACACCCACAGAACCGGTAGTAAAAAAATTTGAAACCCACCATTGAGGTGCTGGCCTAGAAATCAAGAGATGGTGAGTTTTTCTCCTGTTTTAGGTATGAAAGCCACTGAGTGACTTTAGGCCAGCCATTCCTTAGCTCAGCCTACCTCTCAGAGGAGTTGTCACTGTGGGGAAATTAGGAGGAGGGAGGAGCATTAGGTATTGTTGCTGCCTTGAGTTACTTATAAAGTAATAAAGGTGGAATAAAAATCTACAAAATGAATAAAAAACAAAAGCAAGAGGGGAAAAAATGGCAGCTACATAACACGGATAGAGAGCAGACTCAGGAAGACTGGTGAATAAGGATATGGATGGCTCTGAGAAACTCTGTAGAGATTGGGCGCCAAACATAAGGATATTGCAACAAGCAGGAAAATTTCAAGGGGCATAAAAGGAGTCAATGAGGTAATAAGATTTAGCTTTCTGGAGCAAGGGACTCAGCAGTTTTAAATAATAAAATGAGTAAGGATTTGGAGTCCAGAAGACCTAGAATTGTAACAGGAAAGTGTTTATTCAGATATCAAAGTGTGGTGATGCAAACTGGAGGCAAAGGGGAATTTGATCTCTGGAAAGAATGTATGCCTTTTAGAAGCAGGAAAAAAAACCTAGCATAAAATCACATTGTCATAAAGAAATCTCTAAAACAATGAAACAATTTCATAAATTATACAAAAAAAAAACAAAAAACTGAAACCACACCAAGCAGTGGTGGGTTGCTACTGGTTTGCCCCGGATCAGGCGAATCAATAGCAATGGCGGCAGGAGGCTCCGCCCACCGCCCAGATGCTTCGGTGCATGCGCAGAAGTGTTGCGAGCATGTGCAAGTGCGCACATGGACAAGTGAACCAGTAGCAAACTAAATTGAAACCCACTACTGACACCAAGTCATATCAACATGTTGCACCCACCCCACAATGGAAGGAAAATAAAGGCTTTTTAATGTTTGTTAGATGATGAAGAGAATTTTGAATTGTGAGCTGCCCAGAGCCCTTTGCAGAGGTGGCAGCTATAGAAATTAATAAATAAAATTAGAGAGGTTAATTACTACCAGAGGTGGAGGACAGACATCAAACCTCTCTCTGAATTGATACTTTGGGTGTCTTAGTGACAACAATTGAATTCTAAACCTTATTGATCAATGGAAGATTAAAAAAAATAAATCACCTCTTTCTGTTCTCAGGTTTCTTGATTTGTTGATTTTAAATTGCTTGTTTCATAATCAAAACTTGGCTCATGTCTGGAATAAAGGCCAGAGGACTGGTAAGTATCCAATTTACACTAATTTCCAGAAGGCATCCAGAGAATTCAGGAAACTGCAGGCTGCCCTTTCTTACAAAACATTGCATTCTTTGAGAATATCATTTTTTTTAAAAAAATATTGCAACTTTCCTTTAGAAGATCTAGGCAGGATCTCTGCAGTTCAAGCAGAGAAAAGAATAACTTCTTATTTTCCTAGCAGAAATAGGAAAACCAGACAATTAGCTTGATTTTGAACTCCACTCTCTGAGACACCTGTAGGCCTAGACATGGTAGATTGAATGAGTGTAACTGCTCCAAAGTACTTTTGCATGCTCTTAAGAGGTAGGAGTTGTTGAATCTGAATACTCTAACCACTATCCAGTATGTAGATAAGGATGGTCTACTGTTTACTTGAACATTCAAAAGGGCTTTTAACTAAGGCTCTGAGCAAACTCAGCAATCATGAAAAAAGACACAAAACTTCACATAGGTGGGAAACTGGTTAATGAACACAAGCAGAGAATAGTACTAAACGAAAAGGTCTCAGAAAGTTAGAAAGAGAGAATAAACACTGGGCTCAGTCATTAAGATGGAGCTTTGTCAACCTGATAATAAATGATTTAAAATCAAAGGTGGGCTGATGGTCAGGTTTGTTTATATAGGAAGGCCAAATTATAAGGGTGGATCAAATACAAGAGATAGAGAAAAGCCCTTAATAAGCAGGTGAATTAATGATTAAATTACAAATGTAGCTCAGTGTAACTAGGCTACTGCACACTACGGCAAAAATATCCTTAACATTGTATGTACCCTGGTTCAGTGGTGGGTTCCTCCCAGTTCGTTCCAGTTTGGCAGAGCCAGTAGTGGTGACAATATGATGTCACCGAACCGGTTCTCCCCCCCCCCCCGCCCTCCCACCCACATTATTCTTACCTTTTATTTGGTCCCACCCCCACCCCTGAAGCGCCGGAAAAGTAGTTTTCCGGCGCTAGAGAGCCTAGAGAGCCTAGAGAGTAGTTGGAGGGCCAGTCGTACTGAATCTGACCGGACACTGGTAAGATCTCATATTAAGAATTACCTAGTGGCAATAAAAGCAGCAAAATGCACTTATCTTGCTGCTCTTATTGCGTCATCAGATAACCGCCCGGCCGCCCTGTTTAGGGTGACCCGCTTCCTGCTCTACCAGGAAGCGCGGGAGGACCCCTTGGAGGGAAGAGCCGAGGATTTTGTTCAGTATCTGTATGACAAAATCACTCAGATTCGGGAAGATCTGGACTCCGACTGGGTAGATCCAGCGGGGATGACGGGGGCAGGTCCTGAGAATGTTATCTGGGCTGAGTTTGATTCTGTGACCCCTGAGGACGTGGACAGGATTCTGGGTAGACTGAATGCGACCACATGTTTGTTGGACCCGTGCCCCTCCTGGTTAGTGCTGGCTTCCCGGGAGGTGACGCGAGGCTGGCTCCAGGGGATTATAAATGCTTCATTGGGCGAGGGTGTCTTTCCCGCCACCTTGAAAGAGGCGGTGGTGAGACCTCTCCTCAAGAAGCCTTCCCTGGACCCGGCAACATTGGCTAACTATCGTCCAGTCTCCAACCTTCGCTTTGTGGCGAAGGTTGTTGAGAGTGTGGTTGCACGACAGCTTCCCTAGTACCTGGATGAAACGACGTATCTAGATCCATTCCAGTCGGGCTTCAGGCCTGGGTACAGCACGGAAACGGCATTGGTCGCGTTGGTGGATGATCTCTGGAGGGCTCGGGACAGAGGCTGTTCCTCTGTCCTGGTCCTATTAGATCTCTCAGCGGCTTTTGATACCATCGACCATGGTATCATGCTGCACCGGTTGGAAGAGTTGGGGGTGGGAGGCACCTTATTACGGTGGTTCTCCTCCTTTCTCTCCGACCGGTCGCAGTCTGTGTTGACAGGGGGGCAGAGGTCGACCCCGAGGCCCCTTATATGTGGGGTGCCACAAGGATCGGTCCTCTCGCCCCTTCTGTTCAACATTTATGTGAAGCCGCTGGGCGAGATCATCCGTGGTTTCGGGGTGGAGTACCATCAGTACGCTGATGACACCCAGCTGTACATCTCCACCCCAGACCACCCCAACGATGCCCTTGAAGTGATGTCCCGGTGCCTGGAGGCCGTACGGATCTGGATGGGGAGGAACAGGCTCAGGCTCAACCCATCCAAGACCGAGTGGCTGTGGTTTCCGACGTCCCGATATAGTCAGCTGGTGCCATCGCTGACTATTGGGGGCGAAGCACTGGCCCCCACGGAGAGGGTTCGCAACTTGGGCGTCCTCCTGGATTCACGGCTGTCTTTAGAAGAGCACTTGACGGCCGTGACCGGGAGGATTTTTCATCAGGTCCGCCTGATTCGCCAGTTGCGTCCCTTTCTGGATCGGGACTCGTTACGCACGGTCACTCATGCCCTCGTCACCTCCCATCTGGACTATTGTAACGCTCTCTACATGGGGCTCCCCTTGAGGAGCACTCGGAGGCTCCAACTGGCGCAGAGTGCGGCCGCGCGGGTGGTGATGGGAGCGACGTGGCGCTCCCATGTAACGCCTCTCCTGCGCGAGCTGCACTGGCTCCCGGTGGTCTTCCGAGTGCGCTTCAAGGTTATGGTTATCACCTTCAGAGCGCTCCATGGCTTAGGACCTGGCTATTTACGGGACCGCCTGCTGCCACCAATAGCCTCCCACCGACCAGTACGCTCCCATAGAGAGGGGCTCCTCCGGGTGCCGTCGGCCAAACAATGTCGACTGGCGGCCCCCAGGGGGAGAGCCTTCTCTGTGGGGGCACCTACGATCTGGAACGAGCTCCCCCCGGAGATACGGAGAATTCCGGATCTGCGTACCTTCCGTCGCGCGCTTAAGACGTTCTTATTCCATCAAGCTGGCCTGACCTAAACTTTTCCTCTTTTTAAAATGGAATTTTAAATTTTAAATTTGGTTTTAAATTTATTGGGGTTTTAAAATGTTTCAGCCAAATTTATTTAATTAGTTTTATCTCCATTTTAAATTTTGTATCTATATGTTTTATTTTATGGCTGTTCACCGCCCTGAGTCCTTCGGGAGTAGGGCGGTATACAAACTTAATAAAATGAAAAAAAAAAAAATCTATTGCTGCCTCCTGAGTCTCAGCTGATGACTAGAGGAAAAAAAACTGTTTAAACTCTTGCCGCGGGGCTTCAAAGGGCCGTCCTACAGCTGATCAGTGTTAAAAGCAAACAAATGAGTCGGGTCGTAAGTGGGAGGACTGGTTGTAAGTGCGAGGACCTTCCAGAAATGACTCTGACCAGCTAGCCATGCCCACCTAGTCACATGATCTCCAAGCCACACCCATAAAATAAGCCACACCCACAGAACCGGTAGTAAAAAAATTTAGAACCCTGCCCTGGTTAGAGGACTATTGGAGATGCAATAGACAACTCCATGAAAATCAAATGATGTGATGATGTGAAAAGACATTAAGAAAGAAATAAAAGAATGAAACTGACATGACTATTGTACAATATCATTTTTTAAAAATAACTGTAGTGGACCTGATTAAACCCTGTATAGGACACCACTAAGAGTTCAGAGTTGTAGAAGAGAGTGGGAAATCATAAAATTGAGAAGCAGTTTGGTTTAAATGGTTAAAGCACCAGACAGTAAACCAAGAGTTCTAGTCCTACCTCAGGCATGAAAGTTGGCCAGGTGACTTAAGCCAGTCACTTTCTCTCAGCCCAGCCCACCTCACAGGGTTGTTGTTATGGGAAAAATAGGAGGAAAAAGGAGTATTAGGTTTGTTTGCTACCTTATTAATTTCACACATGGTTTCTCCATTTTCGCTTTCTGTTTGTAAAATAAATGATGACATGATATAATATGTCATGTGTTGTTGTTCATCTGAGATTGTATTTACCTACTTTTAAGAACTGCTAAGGACCAAATGATTTTTACTATGTCCTGATATGTATAACCATAGAATGTGAACTGCTATCTAATGAATGAATACTATATTGAATACTATATTCACTGAGTCTCAAAATGTATACAGGTGGTCCATGTTTAACAACCACTCAGTTAGTGACCCTTCAAATTTCTGATAGCACTGAATGAGTGGTAGTTACAACTGACTCACTAAGTTCTGGACGGTGCAACACCTCTGCAGTCACATGATTGCAATCCAGGCCCTTGGCAACTGGCCCAGATTTCCGACAGTTGCAGTGTCCCACTGCAACCTTACCTGCTGACTTCCCACAAGCACCAGAGTAAAAACCAGGAGTCCATGAATTCTAGTTCTGCCTTAGTCATGAGAGGCAGCTGGGTGACTTTGAGCCAGTCCCTCTCTCTCAGTCCAACCTACCTCACAAAGCTGTTGTTGTGGGGAAAATAGGAAGAGAAAGGAGTATTTGGGGCTTCACCAGCTTGAGTTATTTATAAAAACAGGATAAAAATAAATAAAATCAATAAATAAATCACGGCCTCTATATTTTGCCCTCTTTGGAAATCAGATTCCATGCACCACTTGGGTAAAGTAGTTAACTGCCAGCACATGCTCATTCTCCTGGCAAAAGAAACATTTCAAAATTTAGAAGGCAAGAAGAAATTCTTTATCTATCTTGCTCTGTTATGAGATATATTTTTTTTAAAGAAAAGATTTTAGTCTGCTTGTTTCTTCTTTAAAGCAGGACTCATCCAACGCTGGGGGTTGCAGGGAGAGGAGGGGAGAAATGTCAGGAATATGTGTTGTCTGGAAATCAAGCATTATCAAAAACACAACAAAACAAGGACAAGTGGTATTTTTGCTTTTCACCCACTAGCAGCTCAATATAGGCATTGCAAAGTTTAAAAAAAAATCTTCTTAACAGAAAGGCTGGGTAGAGGCATAATGTGCCAAATGGAAGGCCCCCGAGTGCTATCAAGATTTTATCTTCATTTTCCTTCACTAGTGCCATCAAGTGCTCTGAGCTCAGGACTCCCTGGCGGCATCATCCTGAGTGTCTCTGGCAAGACTCTTGACTATGATGGAGTATCCTCATCTTCTAGCCCAAGCTAGAGTATCACATTCACCTCAATTTTTGCCGCAACAATTAATATTCATTAACTAAAAGAAAAGGTGTTTCCATTGTATTTGGCAGTCTAATAAGCAGAGACATGAAGGCCTTCGACTACAGCAGAGCTGGGATTGGTCAGACTGGAGAAATGTAATCTATTGTACTCTATTTTTCTTGGCATCGAGGCTTATTTTTAGTATGCAGACAATTCCAATTTTTTAAAAAAAAAAAAATTCTGGGCATTGCAATTTGTAGTTTATATATTCTGACATGTCAGGACCAAATATCAGTGACTGTGAATCTATGCGCAACTATATCTAAATGCCCTTTATCTTGTGGGCCTTGCATCATGGCTGGCTATGTCCCTTTCTCAGCTGTCTTCCAAATATGACCTCTTCTGATCATCTGAGACTCTTTAGAGCTTTCTCTACAGGTTTTTAAATAAACGTGATACGGAATGAATGGAGTGCAGACTTTCTAAATGCAGACATTGTGTTACTTCTTTCCCTATATATTCCTACTCTGTTATTATTCTGTACATGGAATTCCTATTGTGTGTGGGTCTGTGAGTGAGAGAAATATTAAAAAAAAAATGTTTTCAAACAATTTCTGAAAATATTGCCAAGGAAACTGCAGGGACTTCTCCAGGCAATCTTCAAGAATCAGATATAACTGAATGGAAGAATATATAACAAAAATCCTTTCTTACCCCTATGGCTTGTTTGTGTCACCCTCAGTCTCAGATCTGGAAGTTTGAGAGTTCTGCACAGTATCTTAGCTATTTCTAGCATTGCACTCTTCTGGGAGTCCCATAGGATCTTAGCCCTCTTGTTCTCCATGACTTTCTGTGGAATCTCCCATCTGGGCTTGGGAGGATCTAGTCCATACATTGTGCAAATGTTCTTGTACATGAAGCCAGCTACTTGGTTGTGCCATTCAGTGTATGCTGTTCCTGCCTGCATCTTATACCCTGCCGCTATGCGTTGAACTGTCTGAGGCAGTGGTGAAATCCAATTTTTTTTTTACTACCAGTTCTGTGGGCATGGTTTGGTGGGCGTGGTAGGGGAAGGATACTACAAAATCTCCATTCCCACCCTACTGGGACCGCCGGTTCTCTAAACTACTCAAAATTTCCACTACTGGTTCTCCAGAGCCTGTCAGGACCTGCTGGATTTCACCCCCGGTCTGAGGCCTCTACATAGTCTTATCTAGTGTGAAAGACCCCTGGTTTTATATATTTGGTGTTTGCTGCCTGTTTTTGTGCTGCTAAGATCAGTGCTTCATTGCTGCCTTTTAGTCAAGCCCTTTCCAGCCATTGGTAGGATTCCCCAATGTCAGCCACCCCTGTCAATGGTACATCCCATGGAAAGTCTTGTCTTGCCATGGCCTTTCTCCCATGTCTGCTACTGCCTCAGACATTCTCTCAGCAGCTCATTGGGTACATTTACTGATGTACTAGCAGGGGTGTCAAACTAGCGGCCCGCGGGCCAGATGCATCACACGTAGGCCACACCCACCCCAGCTCCGCAAAGGGGGAAAACATCACAATACGTCACGTGACAGCAATGTGATGCCACATATTTGACACCCGTGGATTAAGGGATGCTCTGGGTTTCATTTAGGACTATAGCTTTAACACTCACCAGACTCTTTCTGCCCACCCTCTTTCCACTGGTGTTCATTCCACAATTTCAAGCTTGGGCGATAAGATGCTCTGTAAATTCCTGTTACAATCAATGGATCAACACTCAGTTACTATATAAATTCTGCAAAATTTCTGGACAACCTCCTTTCACCCCGCTAATCCCTAGTGAGGGAACATTCATGCTTTATACCAGGACATCCCATATGTCCATGTAAGGACTGTTCTGCATGGCAGCACAAAAGAGATATCATCCAGTATGGGAGCCAGCAGAAAATGAGCTGGCATAAAAATTGTGCTGTGTTTCCCAACTCAGCAGCCAAGCAGAACAGGGCTTCAATCTGTATCCAGAGTTCTTGTTCCATGCTTAATGTACATTAGACAGAGGCTTGTTCTTCAGTCAATGGAGAAAAACATCTATTAAGCAATAAATAGTTTGGATATACTCTAAATCGAAAATTAGGCTTACATATGTGCTGATCAAGAGCCCCTCTTCTGAAACACAATTGATCCTTTGAAAGGAAAAAAAAAGAACAAATGATATTCATCACAATGAATATCGCCTAATAGCCCAATTTTTAAAATTTTGAGCTATGCGGTTTTGTTTTCTTTTGGTTTTCTTTTTTTAAAAAAAAATCCTGCTGGAGCTTTATCTGGTTTAGTTTCACCATCACTCCTCCTGACATGCTTTTCTTATGCTAACTTGCTGGTTTTGTGATGGTGGCATAGTAAATTATACTCCCGGCTGGGCTAAGGAACCTTTAGGTCCCTGTCCCATTGGTGTTGCTAATGATTACACAGCTGCCCACTAGGCTTCTCTAATGTAGACTCCTGGGTCCTGCTGCTTTGGAAAGATGCAATGAAGTTTATTTTCTTTTGAAACAAAATATATTGAGATCATTGTCAAGAGCAATCTCAGAGGTTTACAGAAGGGGCCTACTAACCTTAGCAGAATATTAGAAGCCTCCAGGCTGTTTGTACTGCCAGAGGTGTAATTTACCTATTCTGTTTCTCTGCTTTGGAGGAAAGAAATCAAGTGAAGAGGTCAAAAGGACCACTGGAGCAATACAAGGCAGGCATAAGGCCTAAAAAGAATCAAATTCTCAGCTAGGATAAATAAGTAGATAGGATTGCTTCCGTGGTTTGCAATAACTAAGGATGGAAGCTGAAGATTGTCAGCCTTTGTCAGGGTGAGCCATTCCAAATTGAAAAATGCAAAAGTTAAGAACTCCTTTAATTAATTGCAAAATTAGGCAGCTCCTCCAGCAGAATAGTCCTCAGAATGGACACGAAGCACAAAGGAGATAGGCCCCTGCATGGGTCTTTTCTCGCTTGTTTTGCTCTTGGGCATCCATCCCATCTGTTTCAGATGGATTGGAATAATTCCTAGAAATCTCCACAAATATGCCTTAAGCCATGCACAATAAGAGTTATAACTTATAGCACAACAAGGAGAGCTAGGCCCCAAAAGCTGCTCTTTGATATAGTGAGGCGGTGCTTGTAAACCACAAAACTGAGTTAGTGCATGCTGGGAGATGTAGTCAAGAGGAAGAAATGGGAATAGAGGTAGCCTTGGTCTATAACAGTGTTGGCAAACCTTTTCAACACTGAGTGTCAAAATGGGAACATGTGCATGTGCATGTGCCAGAAACCGGAATGCATGTGCCACCTGTGCTCATGCACGCACTGGGTGGCTGCTCTTTTGGTTTCCAGCGCTCCCACACGTGTGAAGACCAGCTGGCTGGCGCACCGGAACCCAAAAGAGCAACAGGCGATGGTTTGCATGCCCAGAGAGATGGCTCTCTGTGCCACTTCTGGCACGCGTGCCATAGGTTCGCCATCATGGGTCTGTAATAACATGCAGAAAGGCCATGGTGATGGTTGCATATGTTTTTCATGAACTTCCAAGCAAGTACTTTGCCTTTGTGATTTACCTAAAACTCAAAATGTTCAGTATTTTTGTTACTATAGCATTATTACCACCTGTGGTTAACCTGTAGGAATGCATTCCTTCCATGTTCTATATTATTTAATAGATAGCCTGTGACTCATTGGATCATCCTTTCAGAGATATTTTTTAACTCTGCACAGAAATAAAAGTACCAAGGGTAGGCAAAAAAAAGGCATTGGGAGTGGGAGAAATTTTCAACTTTCTGCTGGCTTCCTCATTAACTTTGCACAGTGAGTCGCTTTGCTATTCCTGTTTAGCCACAGATCTTTCAACCTCTGGCCAAGATAAAAACACTTTGCTGTACATTCGCCATGTGTTCCTGTACTGTCAACATGTTGTTATTTTTTGCAGACAAAAATACTGTCATCAGCAATGAGATCTTTCGGAACGGAGATCGGTGTCCAGCGCTGTTGAATGAGACTTGAGCAAATGAATTAATGTGGGAGAAATTACCTTTGGCTTTTCACTTGAAAGGCAGGTAACGAAATTTTTATTGGTCTGTTCCCTGCATTCCAAGAGGAAACGAGACTCTGATAGGTGAAATCTTTTCAAGTTAATTTCCCTGATCCAGAAATGAAGTCTCCCATCACCAACAGAAAGGCCAAGCCCCATCCAGTTGTCCATTGACCTTTCACCTCTCCGTGGCCAAGTGCCATCTGGCTCCCTATTGGCTACTAACACGCATTAGGAAACCAGGAGTCTCCTGGGCGAGAGCATCCCTTATTTTTAGCCTGATCATAAACATCAGTCTCAACACACCTTTCCTCCAATGCCCATTTTATCCCAAAAAGGATATTCTTCCCACAGGTGGCTTTTGAACTTTTGGCCTTGAATGGTAATTTGCAGCCAAATACCACAAGGGTCACATTGCCATAAAAATAAATTCCCTCCCTTGCAAAAAAAAAATCATCTTTTCTAAGTCTTGTCCTGTAAATGAACTACAAAAACATAAACACGGAGAGTGGTGAATTGAGGTGGGATGCGCAAAATAATGACATCTGGTCAAACGGAAGAGGAAATAAACTATTATGGGCATGTTCTCTCAGACACACAAAAGGTTGTGTGTTGTGTTTCTTGTTGCTGCACCTCCCAAATGCTGAGGGTCTCAAAAATGGATATCCATTCTTCTTGGTGATTTCAAGCAAATGGTTTCTGTGGATTTTTCATTAAATGCTTTGACACCAAATCTCCCTTTCCAGGAGCCCTGGGTCATGCTTTAGAAGGAGGCATGTTGCTGTTTCTATAATTACTATGAGAGGTGAAGCCAAAGCCTACTACAGTGCTGCCTCTAACTTCAATCCTTTACATCCACATCTATTTAATCCTGGAAAGAAGGAGCAATAGAAACATTGCTCCCGAAATTGTATTTTCATTTTTTAAAATGATGTTCTGCCTTTTAGGGTAGACCTGTGATGGCGAATCTATGGCACGGGTGCCAGAGTTGGCTTGCAGAAGTTGTTAAGTTAGTAACCCGGTTGTTAAGTGAATCTGGCTTCCCCATTGTCTTTGCTTGTGGGAAGGTCACAAAAGGTGATCACATCACCTTAGGACACCGCAACAGTCATAAATATGAACCAGTTGCCAAGCATCTGAATTTTGATCGCATGACCATGGGGATGCTGCAAAGGTCGTAACAGTGAAAAATGGTCATAAGTCACATTTTTTCAGTGCTGTAGTAACTCTGGGCAGTCACTAAATGAACTGTTGTAAATTGAGGACTATCTACATATCTTTTTAAGAACAGGCAACAATAGTTTATTTTTTTTTCTAGGTATACTGTTTTCAGGAAACTCTATGGCTTGCAGTAAAAAAAAGTATCTATGTCTATCACATTTCTTGCTCTTTGGTGCATTTAATAAGAAAATTAATGTCGCGACCCCATGGACAATGTTCCTCCAGGCCTTCCTGTCCTCTACCATCCTCTGGAGTCCATTTAAGCTCATGCCTACTACTTCAGTGACTCCATCCAGCCAGCTCATCCTCTGTCGTCCCCTTCTTCTTTTGCCCTCAATCTTTCCCAGCATTAGGCTCTTCTCCAGGGAGTCCTTCCTTCTCATTAGGTGGCCAAAGTATTTGAGTTTCATCTTCAGGATCTGGCCTTCTAAAGAGCAGTCAGTGTTGATCTCCTCTAGGACTGACCGGTTTGATCACCTTGCAGTCCAAGGGACTTGCAGGAGTCTTCTCCAGCACCATAGTTCAAGGGCCTCAATTCTTTGGTGCTCAGCCTTTCTTATGGTCCATACATTGCAACTGAGAACACCATCATCTTGACTATACGAACTTTTGTTGCCAGGGTGATGTCTCTTCTTTTTAGTATGCTGTCTAGATTTGCCATCTAGATCTGCTGTTACTAGAGGGTAAGTCATCAATAGTCAATACTGCATTATAGCTTAATTTCTAAAGAAATCTTCCTGACAAATCATAAAAACAATAATGAGGGGAGGGGAGGGAGGGAGGGAGGGAGGGAGGAAGGGAGGAAGGACAACAGAAATAACAATAGTACTTAGACAGCACTCTCTGAGCAGTTTACAAATGTCAGCCTACTGCCCCCAACAATCTGAGTCCTCATTTTACCAATCTCGGAAGGACAGACAGTTGAGCCAACCTTGAGCCCTATCAGGATCGAACTCCAAACTGTGGACAGAGTTTGCCTGCAATACTTCATTCTAATCACTGCACCATCAGGGAGGGAGGGAGGGAGGGAGGGAGGAAGGGAGGGAGGGAGGGAGGAGGAAGGAAGGAAGGAAGGAAGGAAGGAAGGAAGGAAGGAAGGAAGGAAGGAAGGAAGAAAGGAAGGAAGGAAGGAAGGTTAATGAAATAACTTTTTCAAATATCTGCAAGATAAAACAGAAATATAATTCATGCTAGCAGCAATAAATCTTAGGCAAAGCAGTTGAAGTTGGAGAAAGTAGTCCTGTCCATCAAAACCATAGTGGTGATAAAACCAGACAAATTTGTCCCATTGCTCCTGCATTTGGTAGGCACCCTGAGCAATGTACTCTGACAGCAAAAGCAAGTTAAAGAGATGCCTTAAAAATATATTTCAGAATGTTTTAACAGACTCACACAGAAAGAGGCTTTTTTTTAATGTTTACATATTTTGGGCAAACTCAAAGTACTTTTACCGAATATGATGCTATGTATGTTAAGATAAAAGCATATGTATATTAGCTATGATAAACTTCAAAGCAGGGGCAGGGAGGGGAGAGTATAAATATGGATTAGGAATGTAATACGATAAAAACACAAAAGAAAGAAAATTCAAAAACACCACAGTAAACATGCAATGCAACTACACCAGTCCAGAGACCACAGGGTTGTTTCTGTTTTGAAAAACTTTGGAATTAAATTGTTTATTTTCTTCCAGGTCATTTACTATAGCAGAAGATGTTTAAAAGCCATACAACTACAAATGAACCACTTTTAAAATTATTATTTTAGGATGACAGATTGCTAATGACCACCAGTTCTTGAATGCCACAAGGTCCTCCATCCCCACCCCAATCCTCCTGCATTATTTATTAAGGTTAATTTTTCTCTTATGATCCTTGTTGTTACCCTAATAAGGTGAAATAGACTAAGAACCTAATGCAGGGATGAAATCTAAGCAAGTTCTAACAGGTTCTGGAGAACCGGTAGCGGAAATTTTGAGTAGTTCATAGAACCGGCAAATACCACCTCTGGCTGGCCCCAGAGTGGAGTGGGAATGGAGATTTTGCAGTATCCTTCCCCTGGAGTGAGGTAGGAATGGAGATTTTGCAATATCCTATCCCTGCAAGTCCACCAAGCCATGCCCACAGAACCTGTAGGGAAAAAAATTGGATTTCACCCCTGACCCAATGCCGTATAAATTGAGATTACTTTTATTGTAACAGCAAGTAAGAGAATTTTTAGTCTGAATGTCTTCTCTCCACCCTCATTTTATTGTCATAGGAGTTCAGGAAGACATTTTTGGAATTATTTTCCTGGAATGGATTCAGCTTGAACTTGTTTTGCTCTTCCATCTGTCCTTCAAGGCCATTCCCAATGTCCTCAATGTGATCTTCAAGGATCACTGCCGTCATTGGGAAGATATCAGTCCCAGAGAATTATTTCAACTGATCTCCTTGCTTTGCACAAAGCTGTAACTAATGTAATCCCCCGGGATGGATGAAAGTGACATTTCGTTTATAAAAACGTAGGAGTCATATTAAAAATACAGGCATAAATCTTTTCTCAAGACCTGTTAATCATGTAGTCAACCAGATATTTAGGATATGAGGGCAGCATCCTGCTTTTGTTGCTGTTTCCCTGAAGTCAATATTCACAGACATACATCTGATCACTAGGATCTGTTAAGAACAGTTAAGAGTCACTGATTGCCTTTACAGTCCACAAAGTTATTTGATTCTTTTCAAGATACGTGATCTTTGCCTTCACTGCATTTGGTGACAATACAGTTTGGGTGTGAATTGTGTGAACTCATAATTTTCTTTAATCTGCCCTGGATCTTCATAAATTGCTTCATTATATGAGCAAAGCTTCTCTTTCTCTGTTCCTTTCTCTCTCTGTTCCGTTCACCTCTAGTGTAATCAGAATTTTTTTTGACATCTTTTTTTTTTAAAATGTGATTTTCCTCACCAAAAAATCTGCAAACACCATAACACTTTCTAACCAGGGATGAGTAGCTGTTTCCTCTTGATCACTTTCTGGCACCTTCTCCAACTCTCTGGCATCCTCTTTTTAAATGTGGTTGTCAGAACTAGACCTTGTCTACCATGAATGTTCCATGCCATTGAGCTATATAATGGCATTAAGTAACAGACAGTTTGAGTTTCAACATCTAGATAATCATTGATAGGAACTGGTTTTTGGTTGTTTTTTTTTTCATTGTAGCCATCATGGAATATCACCTCTATGAACCTATATACAACCTGAGCCTACACTTTTCTTTTCTTGATCTTATCCCCCACAAAATAATGAAAAGTTGTAATTTTCTATGTTCAATTTGGAAACTAAATTATTGTATTTAAAAAATCTGTAACATTTGCAGTGGTGCAGTAAAGGAAGGACCTTAAAACTGATTGGCCCAAAGTATTCAGTGGATATCCTGGTTCTGGCACCATAAAACCTCCAAAAATTCCTATCATTTTTTTTTTAAATATTCTGGTTTTACTAGTTATAATGAGTACTGTAAATCCTATGATTCTCTCCCCATTTACTGAGTGCCAGAAAATTACACATCTCCAGTGATCAGGCTCCAATCTAAGGACACTCTTTCAAAGGCCGTAAAAATCACATTCTATTTCCTGCTTTGCTTAGATATTTTAATCTCTAAAGCAGGCAGGGAAGAAGAAAGCAGAAGACTTGAGGAGACGAAACTCTTGATATGTATCATATGCATAGGCACCATACAAATCTTTGCAGTAAATAAACAGCTGGGGTAGATTAAGGAAGAATCAGAGAATCAGAATCAGAAAAATCACAGAATCAGAGCCTGTGGATTAAAGTCTCTTAGATCACTACCCAGAAAGCAGTAGATGATGGGACACCAGCACCTGAGCAGGTATATGCACACTATTTCAAGGTTATTTTCATTTTCAGGTCTCTACCTGTTTCTGCGGAAGGGATGCGGTTGCTCAGTGGCTAAGTCGTTGAGCTTATCGATCGAAAGGTTGGCAGTTCAGCGGTTCAAATTCCTAGTGCCGGGTAACAGGGTGAGCTCTCATTACTTGTCCCAGCTTCTGCCAACCTAGCAGTTTGAAAGCACGTTAAAAATGCAAGTAGAAAAATAGGGACCACCTTTGGTGGGAAGGTAACAGTGTTCCATGCACCTTTGACCTTTAGTCATGCTGGCCACATGACCACAGAGATGTCTTCAGACAGTTTACTCTTCGGCTTTGAAACGGAGATGAGCACCGCCCCCTAGAGTCGGGAACAACTAGCACATATTTGCGAGGGGAATTACCTTTACCTTTACCTGTTTCTGCAACAAAATTGTACTGGGAGAAAGGATATAATCCAAGGAACCATGTCATAGCAGTAGTAGCAGTAGCAGTAGTAGTAGTAGTCCTAACATATTAAATGTATATGCTATCTAACTTCCAAACCCTGGAGAAAAGTACAGATTTCCAATTATGTTTCCCCAAGATCCCCAGAGCTTACATGATGTTACAGTAGTGACCACTGCCATTGTCTGTCACTGTCCATGTTAGATCTGAGATATTTGCTGACTATACGGAGCCAGGGATAATACTGTGTGCACTGAGTAGAAAGAATCCTCCGCTGGTTTTTCACATTAGGGTTGGTTCACATGCACCTGTTTCTGTGCCTCCTAAACAGATCCAGAGAAGAGCAAGTTATTCCAGACAGAACTATGTTTTCGCCCATTATTAATATTTTCCAGAGAGCCAGTTGAAACGTTTTAAAGCTGGAAAACATCAAGAGTTGAGCAATTAAGTGTAGAGCTACAATATGATGTACCCACATCTGTGAAGGAGGGCTTGATGTGGGAACAGATTTCTTGAGCAAGCTATTTCTTTGAGTAACTGCTCAACAGTTGTACTCTTCATGGGCACTTTCACATTTTTATGGCTAATAAACCAATTGTTTGTATGGAGATGTTTAGTGCTGGAGGAATAAGCCAGAGAACGATGGATGTGAACCTATGCCAACAAGATCAAGAAGAACAAGTGATGTTTCCTTTTATGAAGTGCACAGACAGCCTTTAAGACACTGAGAACAAAGAACAGGAAATTACAAAAATATAAAGGATTCATGAGAGATTTGAGTGACTGAAGTATATTAGCAGCAATCATATAGCTAGTATTCAATATTATATAGCCAGTTTGGTTTAGTGCTTAAGGCACCAGGCTAGAAACCAGGATACTGTGGATTTAAATCCCACTTTAGCCATGAAAGGCAGCAGGGTGACTTTGGGCCAGTCACTCCCTCTCAGCCCAACCCTCCTCACAGGGTTGTTGTTGTGAGGAAATTATTTGTAAAAATGTAAAAATGTAAAAATGAGAGGCAGGCACAAATCTATATATATAAAAGCAAAAACCACTCATGCCCTAATCACGAAATCTCCAGAACCATAAAGCCTACAAACTTGAAGTTTGCCATGTATGTTCCTCTTGGCTTCTAGGTGCTCACTAAGAAAGAATTTTTCGAAATGACCATCAGAGCATTAGTATTTCTTACATTATTATTAACACGCTCTAATGCTAAGGAGTTCTACTCTCCCTTCCCACCTGAAAAGAAATCTATTCCAAATGCAAAACACAAACAGAGGAGTTTCATTTTCAGTTTTACTTTCACAACAGGAAGCAGCTTTAATACAGAACACTTGAGCTAAGCCACGGCCAGGCTCCTTCCTGTCTCCTTCTTGTTCACACAGCAAATACTGTTTCATTTTCCAAACAGCCCTCTGATGCTAAGGAGTTCTACTCCCCCTCCCCACTTGCAAAGAAATCTGTTCCAAATGCAAAACACAAGCAGAGGAGAGGAGTTTCACTTTCAGTTTCACTTTCACGGCAGCAACCAGGGGATAGGATAGGGGAAGCTTCTGTGGGGCAAGGCTGAGGGAGAGAAAGGGATAGGATAGGGGAGGCTTCTGTGTGGCAAGGCTGAGGGAGAGAAGGGGATAGGATAGGGGAGGCTTCTGTGGGGCAAGCCTGAGGGAGAGAAGGAGATAGGATAGGAGATGTTTCTGTGGAGCAAGCCTGAGGGAGAGAAGGGGAGACAAGAGGCCAATTGTAACTACTCATTAATTGCCAAGCTGTAAATGTCGATTTATCAACCCCATCACATAGTTTCGTAGCAAAGCACTGGTATCCAGCTAGTAAATAGATAAATAAATAATTTAAAAAACTATGCAGGAACAGTTCCACAAAATATCACTCAACACTTTTATATTATTTATAAAAAACTAGCTACAATTAACTATGTTTTTTTAAAAAAACACAAGGTGAAACTTTTTAAAAGAGCAAATGGACATAAATCCAACTTTTTTTTTTTACAGGTGAGCTCTGAAATATTAATGCAAAATAAAATGGTGAAAAATAATAAAAACTCATTGTACTAATAATATCTAAAGAGATTAATCAATCATGATGTTAACTACCAGTTGCAAACCTGTGAATGCCACTTGGAAATGTTAGTCGATTACACTATATGTTGTGTTTGCTGCTCAAAGCCAAGCACAGAAAGGAATTTTTGTTTGTTGGTTTGTTTTTTCCAGAAGGACTAAACATGTTTTTCTTTTTAAGAAAACTGCGCCATTTTAAAAGAAATCATGTTAGATTGTCCTCAAAAGATACAAGAGGTGAATGACGTGGGACTCTGTGTGGTATCTAGTGCTATAAAATAAGATATGCCAAATAGGTCATAGTCTTCACCAAATCAGCATCTAACCCAGCACTGATTACCTTACTGAACCTGAGATCTGCTCCTTACACAGTTGAGGAACAGAACTCCTCAGTGTCCTCCTATCAGTATGTGCAGTTCCATTGCTTACACTATAATTACAATTTATGGTATGACAAGACTAGCAGTGTCCAATTTAAAGCTGGTCTCTTCACTGAAGTGAATGAAGACACTGACCTGACTATGAAATATTTGCAGGCATGTACAGTACTGAAATCCAGGGCAAAGAATCCAAGAAACTTTTCAGCATCACCTTTCAAAGGAATTTTGCTTAACCATCAACCATTAAGATCTAGGAATCTAACAAATACTAGACATGGGGCGGTTATCATTTCTCCTCCTATTTTGAACAGTGCACTTGCTATTGATGCATGATGCAATAAAGGGTTTGTTTATCAGCCAGCTTATTCCAGAGCCTGCTGTTGATTTGGGCTGAATGGGAGCGATTTGCCCAAGGGAGAACTAGAACTTTGGTCTCTCTGCTCCTAGTGCCACACCTTAAACCATTACATCAGCTCAGCTCTATTAACAGTTAGTGCATACTGCAAATGCAATATGGTTGCTGCAAATAGTTTATGGAGGCAGGAGGCTTAATTGAAGATTTATTTCAGATCTATTTCTTGATCTCGCTTTACATGCTCCTAGTAATGATAACTCCAGAAATTAAGGCTCCCTTCCTTGATGCGGATACTGTAACTATAGCTCTTTTTTTTTTTTTTGTGACCCTGTAATTCCTTGCTTCAGGGTGAAGTCAGGACAACTGAATGGAGCTGAGCATTTACTGGCCAGATGCCCTTCCTGACACCTACATGGAGTTCACAGCAGAGGTTTTTTCGCGCCCTTGGAGAGAAACATCTGCCACTACCTAGGACTGAACTCTCAACCTTCTGAGTGGGAGGTAGTATCTCCACTTCTAGGCCACTGCACCACTTACTATACTCTATATACTTATACTTATACATGATATAAGGCTCTATACTTCCTTTAAATTTTGCTCACTTGAGAAAAGTAATAGAATACTGGTTTTCATCTACCATAGGGGTATGACTGATAGGGAAAATACTTCTGCACGAACTAGAATAGCATTATATGAAATGAGGGGAGACTCCAATTTAAATCTCATGGCCCATGAAGGCTTTAAGGAAGTCACCATGTCTCAGATCCACCCGAGTTATCCATCTGTAGTAGGAACTAATGGTATTGCTCTAGCCTATAGAACTGCTGCATTAGAAACAATTGAGACCATCAGTAAAACGTTCAACTGTAGAGCATCCACAAAAGGGCATCAGAGCACTTTTTGGAATTCCCCACATCTGTCTGAAACTTCCATCTAAAATAATAAAGAACGGGAATTCTACTCCAGTCCAACGGCTAAGTTGCTCCTGTGCTTTGTAGGGTTGGCTGATATTAGTAATATTGGTGGAGAAGATTCTACCCTGGCTTTATAGGAACTCCTGCACTTTGAGCAACTCATCTTTCATTGTTTCTCTCTTTGGTGAAGGGGAAGCTGCTTAAGGGGTTGAGGGTTGAAGCAATACTGGACAAAATAAATGAAAACTTTGGGTCAATATAACTAATATAACTTTATTTGGAAAATAAAAACTAGTCAGAGAAAGTTGGACATTCTACAGCCTCGCTAAGAAGATCAAAGGCATCAATTTATCTCCGTGGTTTCTTTCTGAGTATCACCCATGACAAATGCCTAAATCAACAAGACTGGAGTGGGGCTTGGTTGCCATGCAACATGAGTAAGCCTATTCGAATATGACCTTAAAAATATGTTGTTTCATGCTCGGGATAGTTAAATTTTCATACATACAATTGTGGGATGAAGTAGCAGAATATGCACACAAAATCTCTAGTTAGCTCTCTGCCCAGAAGCCAACATGTGCTCATGGAGTTACAAGGGTTCCAGTTATGAAAAACATTTAAATGTTTCTGTTACATATTTTGGTTGCCATGTTAACTTGGCTCATGTTGCCCTGAAACAAACCCAAAACACCTCCTTACATAGTTGCTTTATGACGGTTTCTTACAGGCCAACAGAATCATTTAGTAGTGATTGTAGGATATGGCAGGAGACTAAAATAACACCGGATTTACTGAGCGCTTTAATCTAGGTTTAATAATTTTATGATTTTTAGACATTTGTAACAACCGGTGGACACAATCTAGTGCTTATGGCACTCAGGAAAAGGAATTATGAGTAGCGCACACTGAGATTATACTGGATCAAATAACGTAGGGGTTCCAAGGGAAACTAAATCTTTTTAAAACCCTCAAACATCAGTTTAAGCTGTTAACTTTAATTTTATTTTAAATTCTTGTCAGAGTAATTGCATCAAGCTGGAATTATGGTACATTTTCTCCCTTTTTGGTCTAACAACACTTCTTCCAATTTTTAACTGTTTCATGGAATTGCAGTTCAGCTGCTTACTTGTCAAAAGTAATATCTCCTTCTTTCTTGGCAATTTATACTATACGCCAGTATTGGAAACTTCAGCCAAGAATGACATGACCACAAAAGTGACTGGTATTATCATACTTTGGACACAACTTGCTGGCTGTGTTTATCATCATCCTGTTCTTCCATCCAATGTCTGATGCATACCTCGGTAAAGAGTAGAGCTGGTGCTGCAGCCAATGCATAGGATCGGGGTGAAATGCTACCGGTTCGGGCTGGTTCACCCGAACCAGTAATAAAAAATTCTACTGGTTTGCCGAACCGGTAGTAAAAAAATGTTTTTAAAAAGTTCCAACGATCAGCTGAGCAACGCACGATCGTCGGAACTTATTTTTTTACTTTTTAAGCATTTTTTTACTACCAGTTCTCTGGTAGTAAAAATGCTTTAATAAGTAAAAAAAAAAAAAGTTCCGACGATCACGTGTCGCTAGCTGATTGTCGGAACTTTTCTTTTACATTTTAAGCATTTTTTTTACTACCGGTTCAGGCGAATAGGTAGTAAAAAAAATGCTTTTAAAAAGCAAAGAGTTTCTGACAATTGCGTGGCAGAGCTGTGATCGTCAGAACCTTTTTTTTTTTTTTACTTTTTTAAAGCATTTTTTACTACCTATTCGCCCGAACCGGTAGTAAAAAATGCTTTTAAAAGTTTTTTAAAAGATTCCCAAGATCGTGCGCCACAGCTGATCCCTCCCCACTGTTCTACTTACATTCCCAAGCCTCCTTTTGGTGTGTATTGTGCATGAGTGCGCAGCGTGTGCTTGGTGCCAACTGTGCATGCGCAACTTGCGCTTGGCGCTTGGCGCGGCCAGCGAACTGATAGTAAACCAATTCAGATTTCACCACTGCATAGGATGTCCCAAAGGTGCTTTTTCAAAAGGCAAACTGGACTTTGTTTTTTTCTTCAAGATGTTTCGTTTGTCATCCAAGAAGCATCTTCAGTTCTGACTTCTTGGATGAAGCTTCTTGGATGAGAAACAAAACATCTACAAGGAAAACCAGAAAGTCTAGTTGCCTTTTGAAAAACACAATAATGACCTGGATGACTGATAATCTCCATAGACAATGCATAGGACCCATCTTGTGTTTTTCTTTGTCGTTTTTAATCATAAAACTTTATGGTTAGTGATGTATCAAATCAAATCAATAGGTGTACAACCTGCTGATTTCACTTCCAGTTAACTCCATCCTGAAATTTGTATATCCAACTATTTATTCTGCAAAATGAAAGAATGGACATCCATTTCCAAACATCTATGTATCATTCGTTTCTTCTTTGCTCATTGACCTAAAGCTAGATCCTGGCTTATCCATGTAGAAGAACTGAGTTGAATAATGCAGTAAAATGGACTACAGGTGGGAGGGACCATATATTTTAAATCTCCCTCTCTCTTGTTTGTTTTCCCTTTCCTTCTAGAACATTCACTCAGCGGGAAGCAGATGGAACTACATTCTCCTCCGTTGGAATGTGTGTTGTGTTCAAATTATTACTTGCAAGAACTTTTATTTGAATGTTGCAAAAACAAACATCTTTAACTTCCAGAGACAGAGCTCATTTAGGTACTAATAGAGTGATTCTACCAAAACATTACATTTGAGGGGATGTGATCATTCATTACATGTTCCAATATGCAATTTAGGTCAATTACATAGTAAGCATGTATATGGAAAAGCATAGATCCATCACTGGACAAGGGCCCTGTGTCTATCTGTGATCAGTTTTAATTTGATAGGATTAAAAAAGTGGATCATCCACGAAGATGCTGGAAGGGATCTGAATGAACACCTCTTCCACATGGTTGATATAGTCTACTTAAATAATATCCATATTTTGTTTTGAGTTATAACTATAGGCTATTAAATGCAGGTTGCTAGCTCCATCTGTTTCCTTAAGCAGATGTTTTCTAACGGGTCAGTATTTAGTGATACAAAAATCTTGATGATCCTGCATAGGAATATGTATGCAGTTTTAAGTATTCTGCATATAAATTTTGGGATTTGAGCCAGAAAATATAGAGAAATCCTCAAGGTGATTGTTGCTTGTTTTTTTCAAGACAGCTTTGGCACTTCTGTTAATGACTAAAAAGGGAGAGGGCAGTTCGTGATGTCCAGATGTTTTGAAACTTAACTTCCATTTCCCCTTGCCATTTAGCCCTGTTAAGGGGAGCTGATGGGAACTGAAGTCCAAAATGTCAGATCACTAAATTAACTACTCTGACCTAAATCAAGCAACATTCATTAACACCAAAGGCTAAAGTTTTAGAGAAATTTAATAGGTAGATATCTTATGACAAAAAGTATTTAAAAGAAAAAAAAATAAACTCAAAGCTATTCCAATAATGTGAAACTGCAAGTGACTGCAACAGATTGAGAACAGTAATAGCACTTAGACTTATATACTGCTTCATAGTGCTTTACAACCCTCTTTAAGCAGTTTACAGACTCAGCATATTTTCCCCAACATTCTGGGTCCTCATTTTACCGACCTCGGAAAGATGTAAGGCTGAGTCAACCTTGAGCCAGTCAGAATCGAACTGTTGAACTGCTGGCAGCCTGTAGACAGCAGAAGTAGCCTGCAGTACTGCATTCTAACCACTGCACCACCACCATCAGTTTAAGAGAAATTCTAAATTTGCTGGAAAAAGAAAAAAAGTAGTCATGCATGTCTTCCCCACCCCCCCACCCCCAATAAATCTGCACATATTCAGGTCATCACCAACAGCCTTAGAATCAATGAGGCAAGGACTACATACTTGTCTTTAGGAAACCTATACTGGCTTGTAAATGGTCCAGTAAGATCAGGTGTTTTCTTCCTTTGGATGACCATAATGGAGAAAAGTGCACCTCTCTTTTGAAAGTTATATTGAAGAAAGAAACTGGACATGGCTACCCAGCTGTTTTTCCTTTCTAAAGAATAAATCAAGCATGTAAATATTGTCATCCGGCTAATTATGGTAGCTCTATTTTCAGGCTGAAATAATGGTCAGGGCCATTCAGGCCAAGAGAATTTTTTTTTCCACAATGATTAATCATCAATAAAGTTGCTGGAATGCATCTTCCTAATCCAGGTGACTTTGGCTGCTTGAGGTGGAACAAGAAACAATGGCCCCTTACTCACCCAAGTCAAGGTACATGATATCCACACAGCCAGCCAAATTATTTTAGCACATGAGACAGAAACACCTAGAAACACTTTCCCATTCCCTGGCAATAAAATAGTACAATAACAATGGAACACTGCCTATTTCCATGGCATCCTAAACAATGCCTAATTTTCAGACCATTACTTTTTGGACAAATAATTCTTCCATAATCAAGTTAATTGATTATGGGATTGCACAGCCAGGAATAGACTATATGCACTTTAAGAGACCTCCAGGCCTCATGACTCCTGCTTGAGGAGCACATGGCAGTCATGGCTAGGAGGGCCTTTGCACCACTCTATATTTTGCACCAAAGGTGCCCATTCCTAGGCCAAGCAGTCCTTGCCCTAATCACCTCCTGGTTGGACTATTGCAATGCACTATATATGGGGCTGCCCTTGAAGAGTATCTGAAAACTTCAGATGGAGCAAAACGCAGCAGTATGAGTAGTTATGGTTTCTGATAAGAGGACATGTTGCACCTCTGCTGCATGAATTTATTTCCAGGCCCAATGTTGGTGTTGACCCTTAAAGTCCTACATGGCAAAGGCCAGGTTATTTGAAGGACTACCTTTCCCTGATTTCATCCACCCATTCCACCGGATCTCACAGAATGGGTACATTTTGTGTGCTGACAACTAGAGAGATACGTCTGACGGGGCCTAAGTGACAGACCTTTTGTTCTGTGGAACCTTCTCCCTCCAGAGAGAAGACTGACCTCATCACTCCTGAGCTCCTCTCAAGAACTGGTTATGCCAGAAAGCCTGGGGACTCCAGGGGGATGGGCGAACCTATGAAGTGGCTTCCTTATTAACACCTCCCCATCTGTTATTCTTTTTTCCTAATTTAGTTTTGCTTTTATAACTTTAATTCTTTTCAATAATTATATAATGGCTTTAAGTATTGATTGTTTTATTTATTTACTGTTTTTACTGGATTGTTGTACACCGACAAGGGCCATTTCCCCCCGGAATGGACAGCCATTTAAATTAGAGAGATAGGTACGTAAATAAGTAGATAGGTAGCAGTGGTGGTATTCAGCTGGTTATATCCGGTTTGGGCAAACTAGTAGCAGCGGCTAGAGGCTCCACCCACCCATCCAGATGTAATAAGTCCCGTTTTTGATGCTCTGCATGTCAAAACCGATAGCGAAGGTAAGTGAATACCACCCCTGGTAGGTAGATAGATGAGAGAGAGGGAGGGAGGGATGGAGGGAGGGAGAGACTGACTGACTTAAAGCAGAGATAATTTACAGCTAATCAGTATTTTAAAGGCCTGTCTCAAACTTTGCCAACCTACTGCTCCCTAGAAGATTTGGGTTTTAACTCCCATTATCCCTTCCCAGGTGTCACACAATAGGGGACAAGATTAGGATGGTTAATCTATGTGCTCTAGAATTTGTTCTACATCAACGAATGATTCTTTTTCAAAGGAAATTCCAAGGCAAGAGAGCTGTGATTAAGCATTCCTTTCTTATGCCTGGCATCTTAACCAAGAGTGGTCTTCTGCCTTGACGTGCTTACAATTTAATAAAGAAAGAGAACATGAGAAATGGGAATGAAGTCAGAATGGAAACAGTTTTGCATTTCATGCATGTTCAGGAGGAAACCATGTTAAGTGGCAGGCAATTAACCTCTTTGCTGGCAAATGCCAAAAATAAATAAACAAAACGGTTTTGAATAAAAGTCCTCCTATGACTTATTTCTGGGTATTGTTGGTTACTTTGGGCCAACTCAAACTCATCAGTGTACATTTCTGGTCGTATGTCTTTGGATTCTTCAACTATGAAGAAAGACAGTCTGGTGATGAACACGGTCAGGTTCTCCACCAGCCATGGAGACACTAAAGAACGGCCAAAGCAATTTGATCTCAGCTGGCTGAGCACACGTAACATATGATAACTTGCATTCCCGAATTAAACTATAAGGCTCTTTATTCAGTTATTGAGCATTTGATCCATTTTTGCTTGGGTGGAACGCTTAACAGAGTTTCTGACATTTTCAAGATAGTGAAAAATAAACATAGAGTGTTTAAAGGCAGATTAAAATGGACATATAATAGAGGCATAACAAAATACCTTGGAGCCAGGTCTTTAGTCCATCTTACCTTTTAATTTTTGAGCCAGATCTTTGTTCCTCAGTCCAAGGGTTGAACATGAGACCTCCTGACTGAATGTTTGGCCCCTGAATGATGCTGTCTCCTGATTAAGAGTTGTACCAGTGACAGCTTTGCCTCTGCGGGAAGAATTCCTTTTTACACAAGTCCAACTGCCTGATTTGTGTTTATTTCCCCTTAGCAACTATAGTAATAAAGAAAAGGTATGGTTGGGTAACACAAGAATCACCGAAAATTAACCTTACCTGACTGACAAGTATCCATCAACATTGATCAAGTATAAATAACAGCCCAAGTCTATACAAGAGTTTAACTGATCCTACTGTGTTCAATATTCCGAAGTAATTTATGCATAACTGTGTAAAAGGATAAGGTTGAGAAAGCAATTGGGAATAATTTACTGAGGAGTAAATTCTACTGGATTTCATGGGAATTACAAAATATGTTTTTGATAGTCCAGCTAACGTCTTGGTGGCGCAGTGGTTAGAATGCAGTATTGCAGACTAATTCAGCTCACTGCCAGTAGTTTGATCCTGACCAGCTCAAGGTTGACTCAGCCTTCCATTCTTCCGAGGTGGGTAAAATGAGGACCCAGATTGTTGGGGGTGATATGCTGACTCTGTAAACAGCTTAGAGATGGCTGTGAAGTACTATGAAGTGGTATATAAGTCTAAGTGCTATTGCTATATTTTGCCCCATTCCTGTTCTGACCTAGGCTTCCTGAGACAGTAAAAAGCACACAATTAGTCCCCCAAACCCTCTTTTTATTTCAACAGCTGTGAATTATGTTCATTCACAGCCTGTAATGAGTCACAAATAGTTTGTAAAGAGTCCAACAGAAGTCTGCCACAGTCCTTTGGGATAAGGCTGATAAGCATCCACCTTTATCTCCCTTGACACGCTGCCAAAGACCTAATTGGCAATTAGCTTTGCAAGAGCAGAGAGTCAAAATGGAGCTTCAGAATTTAAACCAACCAGAACGAACAAAGTTGCTTCCTGCAAAGGCTCACGTGCCTTTGCTCCTCCTTTATGTCTTATGCGAGGGGCCAATCATCTCCAAGCCCTACTCCTGAGTTATCCCTTTTGTTTGAACTGTTCTTGCCTTCTGGCAACTCTGTGCATGCACGCACTGGGAACAAGCTTCCCCTGTTCCTCTGCCTTGCTGATGTCAAACTCTGGAGGTTCCGGACGCAGCACATAACTCCCAGATGGCTCTGGCCCCCTCTCTGCCTCTGACGCAGAGCCCTTGTCTGAGCCTTCCCCAGACTCCAGGACTGGCCCATGTTCCTCCTCAACCTCCTCACTGTCCGACTGCTGCCAGCTCTGCAGGCCACCGGCAGACCACAACAGTTCCTGGACCTGGAAGCCTTGTTCATGGTTGCTTACACCTTCATCATTTCTCATCTGGATTTCTGCAATGTTCTCTACATTCAAGGGTTACATTCAAGGGCTGCCCTTGAAGATCTTCTAAAAGCTACATCTGATCCGGAATACAGTGGCATATATAGTGCTGAGCATCCCTACTTCACCCATATTACACCCTTAGCAAACTGCACTGCTTCCAGTTTACTTCTAGATGCGATTCAGGATGCTGGTTATTATCTTTAAAGCCCTACATGGCATTGGACCTATCTGTGGGACTGTATTTCCCTGAGGGTATCTGCCCATCCCACCAGAGCAGATGGGTAGGCATACTCCAGGTCCCTTCCTTGTGGATCTTTGGAGTTGTGCTTTCTCCATTGCAGACCCTGCCCTGTGAAAAATTACCACCACCCCCGTGATAAAAGAGCGCCCCACCATTTAAATTTAAGGAAAGCACTTAAAAGCTGGCTCTTTCCTCAAAGCATTGGGACAGGGTGAGATTAGAATGTAACAGAAAATGGGGGTTGTCTCATGTCAGTGTGGCTGTGATGCCATGTTCTGTTTTTCGATTACTGGATTTATTGTATTTGGTTTTTTATTGTGTTACTGGTTTTATTTTTGATTATAAGGAACCCAGAGTTCAGTTTAAGCTAGGCAGCTAGACAAATATTTTTAATTAATTAATTAAGTTCAATGGAACTTTGGAATACTCTATAGGCCCACTTCTTTTGAAGGCAGTTCTATTGAATTCTATGAATTTTCATCTATGGTAACAGGATAGGGTAGCACGGTGAAGGCTGGATTTCCATTCTCTTTTACCATATAATCCAGAAAGTGTGTTTCAGACTAGGCTACTATCTCCAAGGGAAATCAGTGGGACCTAAAAATATTCAGTCTTGAGTGGATCATACCCATAGTGGGATAAGTGAGCCAACTTGATGGAACAAGGGAACAGAATCACTGGAACTAAATGCTTTGGAAATGGGTAAAGGAAAAATGTTCGGAATAAAGCTATACTGCATAGTGTTGAGTATCTCAGCAGAAACCAAGACAACTTGCTTTGCGGTTGGAGCTGCCGTTGTACTTCCAGAAGGGCAAATTAGAGAACTCCTGGAAAATGTGATCAGATCACGTGGGACTTATCCACAAACCCTGAACTGGAGATCCTTGTGGTCTGGATCTCAGTTTCAGCAAAAGCAAGTAAAGAATTATCAGCACCATCATTGCCTTTGCAGATTCCTCCCTTGACTGCCTTTCCAAGGCAAACAGGCACCTCCAAACAGCCAAGACAAGAAAAGGTTGGAGGGGGAAACTTTGGAACTCAAAGCAGATGGTCTTGCATATCACCAAATGGGCCTCCTCTGTGATGTAGACTTAATGAACTGTTTGGGAATGGTTCATTAGATCTAGAATTGTTTAACTAAGTAAAACTCTGTATGCCCACAAGCCCGCCAAGAATTATATTGTTTTGTAAGTAGCATGGCATTGCTTGAAAGATTGTGTTCCAGTACCGTATTTCATTCAGCATGTTGCACATGTTTACCTGCAAGACTAAATGAACATAAAAGAAGTGAAAGGCAAGGATGAGTAGGCCTTGTGGTTGGCAAACTCAACAACCAAATTCAATGATTTCAGATCCTACACTGATCTTCTCTACTGTTCTGTGCAAGACTGTTTCAAAGATGGTATCCATCCATCTGCCTTGAATCTGCCAGGCCTGTTTTCTTTGTTTATGCATATATGTCTTGCCAACATTTCTGCTCACAGGATTTTGCCTATTCCTGCTATTATTTGCTTATTCAGACTGTCTACTAACAATGTCATCGGTTCAGCTTCTACACAATTTCGACAAATTGAAAAAAGCATCATTGGCTGCCATTTGATGATGTGCCCAAAGACGTATAGGGAAACCATTGGTTCACAGGTGTTCCTAGTTCCTTTGGTTTTATTAAAGTGAAGAATGACTTCAGACTTGGAAGTCTGGGTTGAGTTGGCTACATCAATATGCATCGTAGAAAGAATTGCTGTCCTTTTGGCACAGAAATGTATAAATGTCAAATCTTGGTAAAGACCAAAAATGTTGCTGTGGGTTTGTGGGTGAAGAACATGGGTGAAATTACTGGTTTGCTCGTTCTTCAATGTGCTAACCAGAATGAAGTTTTTCTTTGCTAAATCTCTTGCCAATAGCATACAATAAAGAAGATATCAGTTGTTCCATCCAGACTCCTTAAACTTATTAGTTTCTCAGTAACTGTCTGGCCTTAATTTTGTGCTGCTGGGGCTCCTTCTTCATGCCCTACATATTAGTCTCAGTCATACAATGTTTTAGAACCGTCTCATGTCCAGAATTTAAAACCATGCCTAATTGGACATCTTCTTTCAAGGGCACGAATTGTTCATCAGCTATTACTTCCATGCAGTCTTGTATGGTAGTGTATATGTGTGTTTTTCTATAAAATGAGGTATAGTGACCAACATGTCTCTCACCCTGGCAATTTAACTATCATCCACTTTCACTTATTATTTTTAAGATAGAGACACTCTGCTTCTGAAGCATTAATGGTAACCTGAACAGTGCCCAATTTTTCCTCACATTTCTGCACAAGAGGAGAAAAAATGTCATGTAAAGTTTGACTGGCTCCTGCTGTTAGGTCTGTCCATCTGCTCAGGCAGTGATAGGCAATATGTGAGTCTGCAGAAGTTGAACCAAAACCAGGGGTGAAATGCTCCCGGTTCGGACCAGATTGCCTGATCCGGTAGCAATGGCGGCGGGTGGTTTAGAGAACTGGTAGCAAAAACTCTGCCCTCCTCCCCCACCCCGCCCATTCCCAGCTGAGCTGCGTGATCATCAGAGGCTTTTTTTTTATTTTTAAAAGCATTTTTTCTACAACCTCTTCAGCCGAAGAGATTGTAAAAAAAATGCTTTTAAAAGGCTCTGACGATCCCAGCTGAGTTGCCTGATCATCAGAGGCTTTTTTTTTTACTTTTAAAAGCAATGCTTTTAAAAGTAAAAAAAAAAGATTGCGTGCCACAGTTGATCACTCCCCCTCATGTGCTGTTCTACTTACTGCATGCCTCCTTTTGGCATGCACTGCGCGCACACACCTCACATTTGGTGCATGGTGCGAACTGCGCAGCCAGCAAACCGGTAGTAAACCGGTTCAGATTTCACCACTGACCAAAACCTTTCCAAGACAACCCAACAGGACAATACCCATGGTGAGGGACACAGAGTTTCCTACAACACCTATTAAGTTTAGAGCTAAGTTGGAAATGATTCATCTATTCTTTAGCAATATATAGCTAATATGCCTGGGATGGAAAGGTAGTTGACCTTGCCCTCTTTGGGGAAAGCCAGGTGATTAGGCAATGAGATAAGGAGGCTGAGGCTGAATCATAGATATGGAGACTGTGATTTTGGGAAATGATGTGGACATTTTAATGAGTCATGGAAAGGGGCCGTATTCCAAAGTATCTCTTCCAAATCAAATCCAAAGCACCGTGCAGATCATTAGTTCTGGAATTTTCTCTTCGTATCAGCTTGTTTTCAGGATGGTCATTTTTAGAGAAAAAAATGTGTTAACTTTGTTTTAGACTATACGCTACAGTTTTTGGTGCATTTCTCTCAATGGTAGGAAAATTGTACAAATTATTTTCATTAAGAGAGCTGAAGGCTGGAAAAAATGAGGTTGTACTTGCACATGGTGCTGGATCAACAGGTTGCCTATCCCTGCCTTTCATGGACAGGAAGAGGTTATCAGTAACTCTTATCTGTAACTGTGACTTCTCTACTGCTTATCACCCCCATATATTTGGAAAGAGAATCTCAAGAGTGATATGAAAAAAAAATGGTCTTCAATTTAGATTCCAAATCTTTCAGGAAACTTTCACAACTACAGAAGGCAATTTCCACTACAGAAATCTGCTTTCCTAATAAGAGAGTAGTGACAAACGTGTTCTAAAGATACATTTATTTATTTGTTTTTTTAAAAATGTATTAATTGCACATATCAATTGAACTGAGATAAATTTGAGTATTTGAAACAGCAATTTAACATTGGAATAATTCAGCCCAAGTCCAAGCAGCAGAAGAAGGGCTAATAGGAAGGACCCATAGGAAAGCTCTCATCCAGTCAGATCTGAGCAAATGAGAATGCTTGTAGAGCCATGGGGGTGTGGTGGTTAGAATGCAGTATTGCAGGCTAACTCTGCCCATTGCCAGGAGTTCGATCCTGACCAGCTCAAGGTTGACTCAGCTTTCCATCTTTCTAAGGTCGGTAAAATGAGGACCCAGACTGTTGGGGGCACTATGCTGACTCTGTAAACCACTCAAAAGCACTATGGCGTGGTATATAAGTATAAATTGCTACTGCATGTAAAGTACAGGGAGAAATATTGGGGAAATGTCATTTCTTCACATATTATTTATAGGTGAATGCCCTAACATGCTGGCGCAGCAGACTAAAGTGCTGTTAAGTAGCACTAGCTGCCTGCAATTACTGCAAGTTCAAATCTCACCAGGCTCAAGGTTGACTCAGCCTTCCATCCTTTCGAGGTAGGTAAAATGATGACCCGGATTGTGGGGCCAATAAGCTGACTAAAAAAGAACACCGCTTGGGGGGGCCGA
Source organism: Arizona elegans (assembly GCA_022577455.1). Classification (NCBI taxonomy): domain Eukaryota; kingdom Metazoa; phylum Chordata; class Lepidosauria; order Squamata; family Colubridae; genus Arizona; species Arizona elegans. The sequence goes on from JAKOOJ010000001.1 coordinate 193,181,408, forward strand.
AAGCCCTCCTAAGCAGGTATATACAAAAGTATGAAGGCTATTGCTTAAAGCATTGTAAGCCGCCCTGAGTCTCCGGAGAAGGGTGGCATAATAAATCGAACCAATCAATCAATCAATCAATCAATCAATCAATAACATAGGAGCCAGAAGCAAAAGGAGTGTGGATGGGTTAAGAAAAGCTTGATTCAAGTTCTTACACTTCCCCACAATTCACATTTCAGCTTTTCAGCCTCATACATTTCCATGACATGCCACACGGAAGAGATAAACCAGGCTTTTCTTCAAGAGAATTGTTTTTCAAAAAGAATAAACATCGTGTTCATTTGATAAGCCTGAAAAACATTTTTTTAAAAAATCCTAAATGAACTGGTTGTTTTCTGTAAAGCTAGTCCTATTTCATAACTTAGTAGCTGTCTCCTACAAGCAGATAAGCTTTAGGAAGTTCACCAGGAACTTCAGATGCATAGTTTTTCCTTTGCCTCATAAGTACACTGTTGACACATGGTGAATTTGGCCAAGCAACTGGATTCTGTGGAAGCGCTCTAGCCACAAGGCTGTGCCTTTATTGGACAACAGTGACTCAGAGACTATTTCATAGTGATTAATGTGGCTTATCACTCTATTAATAACTGCTGTGTTTTCTGTGGTGACCTTAGACTGATGTAATAATTCTCACATAATTGAATAATATTACAATGGATAACGCTGGCTGGATAACGTGTTAGTCAGGTCAATTGTGTTAGTTACTATGTCACAAGAGGAGCCAAAGAATGTCCCCGGCTTTCCGTTTTTTGTTGTCTCTGCAAAATGAGGAATTTTTGAGGAATTTTGCACCTGCTTCCAAGGAGCAGGTGTTGTATTTGCTCGGTGTTTTTATAAAAGAGTAACATTATACAAACACAAAGAAAAAGAAAATGCATGTATTTGTGTTTGCAACTAGATTTAGATGAAACAGAAGTAATACATAGGGAGGTGCTTGGATTCTTCACTAAAAGTGTTTTCTGATTCATTGGAAAGTTTGTTTCCTTCCACTCCTCCCCTAATTAAATATCTGTAAATGAAACCAATATTTTGAAGGTATCTTAAATCTCTGATATGCTTTTGTCCAAAAGTTCCATAGTTTTGTACTGCAGATTGTTGGTAATTGGGCAGCATATAAATTTAAATAATAATAATATCACTTGAACACCATCAACATTGATAAAATCACCATCAATCAATTGCAAAAGGCAATTTTAACTTGGTAAACAGCTTACATCCTGTGATGATACATTTAACACGATCAAACAACAACTGTGTGAGAGAAAAATTCCCTCACAGTTGCTGTGCCTATTAATGGCCTTTGGCTTAGACAATTAAATAAGCCAATCAGAGAGCAGCTCCTGGCTTTGAATCTCCCGGGCTTTTCTATGCCCTCCCCTAACTGCCACTGTGACAGTATAAAAGGAGATGCTTGCCAGCAGACATTTTGGCTTCGGGATCAGAGGCAGAGCTGAAGTCACTAAAGCCTCTTCCTTCTGAGGAATAAAAGCCCGAACTCCAATCACATAGAGTGATTGCACCAGAGAGCTGACAGGACACTTAAGAAAGAGAATGACATCTAATTTTCTTTTTGAATAGACCTTGTTTTATTTTATGTAAATAAAAACAGTTTAGTGTAAACTGTTTGTGAGGCTCATTTGTTCTAGTAGATTGAAAGAGATAAGCTTACAGTCCATCGAGGCCCCCTCCATCATAAACTGCCTATTCCAGGTCCTTGGGAAGGACTCAACAGATGTACAAAAATGCCTAATCCACACTAAGCATCTGGCCGACTGTGGAACAAACTACAAGAACAACAAGAACTGTAATTCTCTCTCCGGAATGATCCCACTTCTCATAAGGAAATTTTTTATTAAATCACCAAAATAAAGCATATTTATCTGCCATAGATTTTACTTCCCAGTATAAATAGAGTTTTCAAGAAACCAGAATGCATTTTATGATTGGCTTAATGTATCTCTGGGCCCCCACATACCAGTTCATTCAAGACATTTTTAAAAATGGCATGTTGCAATATCCAAATAAAAAATCTCTTATCAAAAGTACCCAAACCTTCTTGACTTTGATGGCCAGTTGTGAATTGGCTTTCAGATAATGTCATGACAACAATAGTCACTAAGCTCAGTAGCTCACCAATAGCTTTTATAAATGCTAGTCTTCTGATGTGAAATCTGGATTCATTATGGAATTATGTTTATTTATCCTAAAGCTACAGTTGTTTTAAGACTGAGCCCTAATGGTTCTCTGATTCTCACTCACCTGCATTCAGTTCCTAAGCTGCAAAATGTACCTAGATTTCAGTCAGGAAGCTTCAGTGACTCCATCCAGCCACCTCATTCTCTGTCGTCCCCTTCTTCTTTTTCCCTCAGTTTTTCCCAGCATTAGGCTCTTCTCCAGTGAGTCCTTCCTTCTCATTAGGTGGCCAAAGTATTTGAGTTTCATCTTCAGGATCTGGCCTTCTAAAGAGCAGTCAGGGTTGATCTCCTCTAGGACTGACCGGTTTGATCACCTTGCAGTCCAAGGGACTTGCAGGAGTCTTCTCCAGCACCATAGTTCAAAGGCCTCAATTCTTTGGTGCTCAGCCTTTCTTATGGTCCATACATTGCAAATGAGAACACCATCATCTTGACTATACGAACTTTTGTTGCCAGGGTAATGTCTCTTCTTTTTAGTATGCTGTCTAGATTTGCCATCTAGATCTGCTGTTACTAGAGGGTAAGTCAGCAATAGTCAATACTGCATTATAGCTTAATTTCTAAAGAAATCTTCCTGACAAATCATAAAAACAATAATGAGGGAGGGAGGGAGGGGAGGGAGGAAGGAAAATTTTGGCTCCATGTTAAAAATAACTGACATCGGATAGGTGGGAATGGTATAAATGTGACTCTGGATGGAAATGTATACAAGAAAACAAAAGGATTGTGCTGAAATTTCAGGAAAGAAATTAGCTAACTGAAAATGTATCCTAAAGGTTTCCCTCAGAAGGGAAGATAGAACTTAATGGTATAGGTGTAATGTAGATGTCTAATAGAGAGGTGGGGGAGAGAGAGAGAGAGAGAGATGAACATCAACCCATTTATATGTGTGCATAGTTGTTGCTTTAAGTGAAAATTAAAGGTTTAAAGGAAGCAACAATATTCTGGCATGTAGTAACTGAACCCTCTATGACCAGCAGATGGCGCACATTCTTAAAGATTGTGATACTTGTCTCACCTCTCCCCCCCCCCCCCCCCCCCACTTCCTTTTTTCCTTTTACAGTATGCAAATGTTCTTCTAGGGTAAATTTCTACACAACTGGTATCTTAAAGCAACCCTGAGAAAATAAATTGAAACTGCAGATATGAAGCGTTTAGGCCAAGGCATTTCCTATGACTGATCACCTGGGGTCAGAGGCTAGAGGAACAAACTCTGGTAGATGACCTTTATAGGCACCGCTTCAAACATACATGGCTATATTAAGAGTCAACTTCCTCTGCTTTTATGTGTTTCAGCTGGGATCCTAATATTATAGCCATGACTGTATCGGTGCATTTATTTTTATACTTTTGAAAAAGAATTTTCCTAGGACTCCATCAAAAAACAGGAAATATGAAGTGATGTTACTAGGTAAATTTAGTCATGGCCTTGTTCAAATGCCTATCATTTTCAGCTCCTGGAATGCTAGTAGAACCTCATTCAATCTCTTATACTCAATGGCTCCATCAGGTAAAGTATGTAGGACCAAACTCCACGGCATCACTTGGCAGACTGGGCAAGAGGGCACCTAAACAATGATGATTTGGCCTACTAGATTTTGAAATAAAATTAGAACCATCAGCATTTATACCAGGGTTGAGAATGGCTAAAGTCCCAAAACATCTACCATTGTTTACACTGTACTGTGGAAAGCACAGCAGGCAAGGAAGACTCAGCAGTTTCCAGGATGAGACCGGGGTGAAATCCAACAGGTTCGGGAGAACCAGTAGCGGAAATTTTGAATAGTTTGGAGAACTGGCAAATACCACCTCTGGCTGGCCCCAGAGTGGGGTGGGAATGGAGATTTTGCAATATCCTTTCCCCAGGAGTGGGGAGGGAATGGGGATTCCCCCAGGAGTGGGGAGGGAATGGGGATTTTACAGTATCCTTCCCCTGCCATGCCCACCAAGACATACCCACAGAACCGGTAGTAAAAAAATTTGGATTTCACCACTGGATGAGACCCTGGAAATGGCTGCTTGCACATCAGAGAAAATGAAAGTCTGTGGAAGCTTTTCAATGATTGTCCACTTGATACAATGTACAGTCAGAGAGTTCCCAAATTGTCCTTTGCTTTTTAAGCAGAATAAATATTCCTGTATAATTACTCCCTGGTATACAACCTATGAGCCATTTTGTTAAAATGTCAGGATTTAAAAACACAGGATTTCTCCCCGGAACAGTGGCCTGAAAGACTTCTTTCATTATTCTAAATGAGGGTTGCTCTATACATACTCTGATGCCTGCTGCTTTTAGCTCTTTAAAAAACAGCCTGATATAGCAATAGCACTTAGACTTATATATCGCTTCACAGTTCTTTACAGCCCTCTCTCAGTCGTTTACAGAGTCAGTATATTGCCCCCAACAATCTGGGTCCTCATTTTACCCACCCCGGAAGGATGGAAGGCTGAGTCAACCTTGAGCCTGGTGAGATTCTAACTTCCAAACTGCAGGCAGCAGGTAGTCAGCAGAAGTAGCCTGCAGTACTGCACTTTAACCACTGCGCCACTGTGGCTCATATAAATATAATAAATAAATGAGAGAGTGAACCAATGGTGGATTTCAAATTTTTTTACTACCGGTTCTGTGGGTGTGGCTTGGTGGGCGTGTCATGCTTTGGTATGCGTGGTTTGTTGGGCGTGGCAGGGGAAGGATACTGAAAAATCTCCATTCCCACCCCACTCCAAGGGAAGGTTACTGCAAAATCCCCATTTCCTCCCGATCAGCTGGGACTCGTTAGGCAGAGAATAGGTGGGGGTGGGGCCAGTCAGAGGTGATATTTACCAGTTCTCCAAACTACTCAAAATTTCTGCTACCGGTTCTCCAGAACTGACCAGAACCTGCTGAAACCCACCTATGGAGTGAACGTATAACTTTCACCCATCAACCCATTAACTTTTCACTTTCTTGTTCTACTTTGAGATACAGAAATAGATTTTGTCCATCTGTGTGAAGAAGGCAAGAGTGCTTATTCTCTGTATTAGTTGTATCTGAAGATAGAAAAAAGCACTAAGTCCTAGGGAGGCATGGGACATTTAGGAAAAACAAGTCCCCTTAAGCCACTTGAGAAGAAGACTGAAAGCTTTGAGACCTTCCAGAAAACCAGAGAGCTCACCTTCGATAGCAACTCTTTAATGGATTTATATTTCATGCTAAGCAGTTTAAATAAGAAGTCCTCTTTGCAAGATAGTCTAAATTTCTAATTAGCATTACCCTTATTAAGGTAAATGATTTTAAATGTGCATGCTGCTGGATCTTTTGTACTCAGTGCAACTTGCAAGGACACTAACCCCAATTAAATGCCCATAGGAAACCACATTGTGCAAAATAATTTCCCTAATCAATAAAAGAAGTAAGAAATAAAGTATAATGCAACAAGAGTATAAAATCTAGCTGCAGAACCTCTTTGAAAGAAGGGGCTTCTTACTGCCTTCGAGAAAGCTACCACTGAGAAGTACAGTGAAAAAAGAAAGAAAGAAGGAGAAAGGTTGCTCTACAGAACAGACTAGAAAGCAGTGTGGGTTATGATCAGGGGTGAAATCCAGCAGGTTCTGACAGGTTCTGGAGAACCAGTAGTGGAAATTTTGAGAAGTTTGGAGAACCAGCAAATACCACTTCTGGCTGGTCCCAGAGCGGGGTGGGAATGGAGATTTTGTAATATCCTTATCCCAGGAGTGGGAAGAGAATGGGGATTTTGCAATATCCTTCCCCTGGAGTGGAGTGGGATAGGAGATTTTGAATATCCTTCCCCCAGGAGTGGGGTGGGAATGGAGATTTTGCAGTATCCTTCCCCTGCCACGCACACCAAGCCACACCACGCACACCAAGCCATGCCCACAGAACTGGTAGTAAAAAAAAATTGGATTTCATCACTGGTTATGTCATCTCTACTTCACCTATTGGGGTTCTGCAAATGGCAAATTGTTGTGTTTCAGATGGTTGGAAAGAAGTTTGTTTTTAAAGCTTATTGTATTATAGACACAATAAGGACTTAGTACCACCAGAGCTTTAGCATTCCAAACATGTATGTTCAATCTGGATAATAACCAGGGCATTTTTTTTTTTTACCCATTGCTTTGGAGTGCTTCTACTTCAGAATGTACAGAAAAGTCACAGTTATTTCAATATGCTGGCTGGCAGCACCTCCTCCCAACTCACTGAATTTTGGAACTCTAAGCAGTATCTTTATGCCACAGTATAAAGAAAAGCCCAATACATCAGGTATTTCTTGTGGCTAATTACTAGATAAGTTAGTAAAGTTCAGAGACTAAATTGACAGATAAGATTTAAAAAAAACATAAACTGGTTATAATAGTTAACTTTTCATCCAGTTATGATTTTTCTGTTCCTTGATGAGCTCCCTGATAAATGCAGCCTGGGAAGGGGAAAGTGAACGAGTCCAATTTCTTCTTCCTACCCAGAAAGATGTCAGGATTTAAGCCCACAAAGGGGTTGCACCCTAAATGCAGGTTTAAATCACAGACAGAGGGTTCACCAGTGCCAATTCATACCCCACAGCTGTGACTGACATGGGAAAACCACCACCGAGGGTTTCCGATTATGGCATTAGGAAGGGTAGCTTTGTAAGATGGGAAGGTTTTGGTGGAGCTTGAAATTAAATTCTGCATAGTAGTTTTTTAAATTATTTGGTGCAACTTCCAAAGTCCCAGTGGTGGCTCTGAAGGCATTTAAAAACATTTTTTAACTTTTGTGGTTAAAGGTTAAACCAACACTGTTAAGCAAAATTTGCTAAATATAGTATTTAAAAACAATGTGGGAGATTCAGCTTAGTTATGCTTAGACCACAACCACTGGTACTAAGTAAGGCCGTGTCTCACACCAGCATCAAACCAACCAAACTCTGTATCAGGGAGACTATTTCAGATCTGTTAAGCTGCCTTCTGATATAGGAAAGCTACTTTCTTATAGTTAATGCTGAAATTTCACTTTTAATTCGACTGCCAGTCCCTTGCCAAAAAATAAGTAGGATTCCAATTTCACTTGTTTTTGTCAGCAAAGTATTTTGGCCCAGTATTAAAATCGATTGCTTTCAGGGAATTCCTCAGGAGTCAGAATCCCATTCTAGAATCAATAATCCAATGGTGCCCTAAATTGGGATATATTTTTCCCTCATTTTTTTTCTTCCATTCAATCATGTCCAATTCTCAGAAAATGCCTGGACGAGTCCTTGCAGTTTTCTTGTCAAGGTTTTTCAGAATTAATTTGCCATTGCCTTTTTTCCTGGGTTGAGAGAGAAGGACTGGCCCAAGGTCACCCAGCTGGCTTTATATCTCAAGTGGGACTAGAACTCACAGTCTCCTGGTTTCTAGCCTGATGCCTTAATCATTACATCAAACTGGCTCTGTTCCTCATTTAGAATAAGAAAAGTATACATTTGGATTTATGTAAATTCATTTGGCCTCAGCAAATCTTTCTTCTCTGCGATCTGCCATAAAATATAAGGAAGAGCTGTCTTACATTGCCATCCTACGTTCAAAAGAAAAATAGGGTTTGCTGACAGTTTGTTATCATTCGTCAAACTAATACAACTCTTTTCTGCGACTTGGAATAATATTACTATATGGATCTTTGATATGCGTGACTAGGAAATGAAAACTAGATATGTTTACCTTTTTTGCTAAGCAATGAACAGATTTCAAGCCAGCTTCCAGGAGCACATTCATTCCTTTCTACTCAGTTAATCTCTCTTTAGAATTAAGGAGATTAATTCTTTTAAAAATAAAGTTGTATCTTATCTTTCTACTTTGGCAAACATTCCGGATGGCTAACAACAACCAGAACAGAATGTGAAAAGTTAAATTAATTAAATTTAAACTTAACATTTAAATTAATGCTAACCTTAATGAATACACTTAAAAGCATGGCAAAAGGGCAATTTTCCCTCCCAGGTTTTCTAAACACTGAGAGAGGAGGAGCAATAGACAATCTCAAGAGAGCACATTCCACAGCTTGAGAGCAATCTAGGAGGAACCTTTTTTCAATGTGCTGTAAATGTAAGTTTCCAACAGTAAGGCTATCTTCAGAAGAACATTGAGTGCAGATCTTAATAGCTGGTAAGACTTGTCATGAAATACCCTTCAATGATTAAGTCCCAAGTTCTTTAGGGTTCAAAAGTCAGTATCAAAAACGTTACATTTTGCCCAGTGCACAACTAGTAGATTTTTCAATGTTGTATGGGCACTGTGATTTCACAGCCTAGCTGTTGCATTTTGTACTAGTTAGTACTTTTCATGGTATCATTGATTCCATTCTACTAACCAAGACATAATACAGGCAGTCCTTGACTTACAACAGTTCTGTTAGTGACCACCACAGCATCTGGTTCACATTTATGGTGGTTGCAGTGTCTCGGGGGTCAGGTGATTGCCTTTTGCAAACTTCTGACAAGCAAAGTCAATGGGGAAACCAGATTCACTTAACAACCGTGTTACTAATTTAACAACTGCAGGGATTCACTTAACAAATGTAGCAACAAAGGTCATAAGATGGGGCAAAACTCACTTAACAAATTTCTTCCTTAGCAACATAAATTTTGGGATCAATTGTGGTTGTAAGTTGAAGATTACCTGTACCCTCAAGTCAGGGGTGAAATCAAGCAGGTTCTGACAGGTTCTAGAGAACTGGTAGTGGAAATTTTGAGTAGTTTGGAGAAGCGGCAAATACTACCTCTGGCTGGCCACAGAGTGGGGTGGGAATGGAGATTTTATTTATTTATTTATTTATTTATTTATTTATTTATTTATTTATTTATTTATTTATTTATTTTTCAATTTATATACTGCCCTTCTCCCTGAGGATTCAGGGCGGTGCACAGCCAGAATTAAAAACATGAAATGCAAATATTAAAAACAATTAATATATATATAAATTTGGCCCAAAAATTTAAAAATCACAAACCAATTAAAACATTTAAAAAGTTTAGAAATTTCTTCCTAAGAAATTTTGCAGTATCCTTCCCCTGGAGTGGGGTGGGAATGGAGATTTTGCAGATCCTTCCCCTGCCATGCCCACCAAGCCATGCCCACAGAACCAGTAGTAAAAAAAAATTGGATTTCACCATTGTCTCAAGTATAACTTGCACTGTTTTTAAGAGCCTTAATACAGTATGTGGCTACTAAGACAACATTAATGATCTCTCTTTTTGCTGGATCTGTTAAGGAAATGACTGAAAGAGCCATTCAGCTGTATCTTGCCCAATAGGAGAACCTCCAACTGAACACTTCATGGAAGCCATTAAACAAGCAAACACTGGCTCAATGGAAGAGTGAGGCATGGGAGGTGAGTGGGTGGGAGGATCTTGGATCATTTGCATCTATAGTTCCTCCCGTTACTATAGCTCTTGTCTAACAACCCCTTTGGGGTATTTCTAAAGTTGGAAAACACCAGAACAGAGGCTGGTAAGAGACCATTTACTAAATTTCCTCAAGATTGGAAATAAAGGCCTAATTAGTTCTATGGTAGTTGAGTTATCTGGCTGCAATCTAAGGTGGCAATTTTGTACATATTCACCTGGCTCAACTGAACTCAGTGTAAAGTAATTTAGCCACTGGGGAAAGTTGTGCTCTTAAACTGATTTGATCCCATAAAAGCTTTACACAGCTAACTGGATGTGGTGAATTCAGCAACAATTTAAAATGCATCATTGCTGCCCTTTGGTTTAAAGGCATTTTGAAAAGCTGGTATTTGACCTGATCAACCATAATGGCTCCAGAGAAACTACAGAGTCATTACAATCCATCATATAAATGGCTGCTTTGGGACATCTAAATCCTCAGATTATTTGACAGCTGTACAAGAACTTGGAGAAAAGAACCCCAAATCAGTATGCAAAGCATCTGCAGTCTTAAAGAAAAAAAATCTCATGCATATTCATACTATTGCACAGCCGCCTGATAGTACAGCCATTTTGATCTCAAAGGGATCCTGTTCATATTATGGATGATTTATTAGCAAACAAGAATTATTAGCAAAGGAACTCTTTAAAGAAAACAATTAGACAAAAGTGAGGTTTATAGACTGAATCTTGGGAAAAAGAAAACTTCAGATTTAATACACACTGATAGATTTTTGTCTTTTATTATTTCTTCGTTGTCGTTTATATTTTATATCCATTAAACCAAGAACTCTAAAATATACTGCACGTCGTTCCAATCACAGCATAGGCTTCTTGTAATATATAAGCAAAGGCAGAGAGGAAGGAAGGAAGATAGATTTTTGGACCCTAAGTTTGAATGTAATATTGTAGTTGACATACATTTCCAAATATATAGTATTGAACAGGAGCCATGTGAGGCATTACAGTACTGCCATTGTAACCGCAGTTAGAACAATGTAGTAGCAAAATGAAAAACTCAAATCTGTTATCCTAAAGCAATGTCCAAGGTTTTGAGGATAAAGTATCTAAGGAGTAAGTCTTAAACATTTCTGCAAGAACTTGTCTCCCTGAGTTCAATAAGCATTTGCTCCTAATTTTCAGCCTGTTTGTAGTGGCTGAGAATTCTGGGAATTGCAGTCCAAAAATAGCACGAAAACACCATGTTAAAGAAGATTGTTCTTTCTTGATAGATGATGCTAATTAACCAGAACTATTTGTATGAAAGATTCAAGGTATCTAGTCAGGCTTTACAACTCTGCTTATTTCCCTTTCTTGATTTCCCATTCTCCCTATCACAATGAACTCATATACTGTTCGAGGTTCTCTGTAGGCTTTTTCTCTCAGCCAGATGGTGACTCCTAACTGATTTTGAGCAGCTTAGTTGGGTCAGATCTGGTTAGTATTTGGGTGGGACATCACCAGCAAATCTACAACTACAATACATCATGAATAAATAAAACCTACATAATAAACAAAAGAGCCTTGGTGGCGCAGCAGACTAAAGTGCTATTAAGTAGCACTAGCTGGCTGCAATTACTGCAAGTTCAAATCTCACCAGGCTCAAGGTTGACTCAGCCTTCCAACCTTTCGAGGTAGGTAAAATGAGGACCTGGATTGTGGGGGCAATAAGCTGACTTCGTATAAAAAAGAACACCACTTGGGGGGGGGGGGGCGAAAGCCCTACTAAGCAGGTATATACAAAAGTATGAAGGCTATTGCTTAACACATTGTAAGCCGCCCTGAGTCTCCAGAGAAGGGCGGCATATAAATTGAACCAATCAATCAATCAATCAATCAATAAAAAATAGATAAAACATTTTCCAAATGCCGTATTTTTCAGAGTATAAGATGCACTTCCCCCCCCCAAAAGAGAGTGAAAATTTAGGTGCATCTTATACACCAAATGTAGCCCCGCCCACCCACCAGCCCCCACCCTTTGGCCTCTGCCTCCCAGCAATTTACCTCCTTGCGGCAAACAGCAAACAGCCCGTTTCAACTTCAGTACAGCCTGATTAGCACAAGTAGTTGATTGTCAGTTGGATCGGCCTCCCAATCCTTGGCTGTTTCAGGCTGCAAGGATTGCCATTGCCTATTGCCGTAGGGATCTCCTCTGTTTGCTGCAAGGAGGCAAACTGCTGGGAGGCGGATTTTTTTTTTCTTGTGCTAATCAGGCTGTGCTGAAAATGAAAATGAAATTAAAGTAGGCTGTTTGCTGTTTGCTGCAAGGAGGCAAATTGCTGGGAGGCAGAAGCAGATTTTTTTTTCTTGTTTTCCGCCCCAACAAAGGTATAATCTAGAGCATCTTATACTTCGAAAAATACAGTAGTTTTGAACCTAAGTAATAAAGTGCCAGTCATGAAGGGGAGAATAGCGTATAAACATTGATTTTCAGACTTTGCTTAAATTCAGCAAGGATAACATTTCAAAGGGATTCAGCTTCAGGTACCATAATTCTAACTAGAATAATTTCTATTTCTCCTTCTTTGGCAGCACCCAAGATGAGTGTGCAGAGAAATAGAGCTTCCAGTTGGTGACATAATGACTAAGTCATTCCTTTAGAATGAGTATTTCTATGCAATAAAGGGGCTTGTAAATTAAAACTAACACTTTGCATTTGTAGAACAATGGGAGGGACAGTGCAGCTGAGCAAAACAGTAGTGTCACATGAAACACCCAGCAGAAGTCTAGCCAACATCTGGATATTCTGCTGCTTCTGAGTGTTCAAATCCACACAAAGCCCATTACAATAATATATTTGGAATTATTGGGAGGCAATCAGTGTGTAGTTCAGAGGCCAGGTCAGACCTACCCAGAAAGGAATGAAGTTGGCAAATGAAATGAGGATGACCAAAGAATGGCTGAGAACTCTGGACATGCACAGAGTTGAGAAGTCTCCATAAATTGCAAGCCCCTTCTTGGGGAGGGGAGCCTGTTCTAATTGAACTTGACTGGATTCTGCTTTTGTTTGTCATACCTTATCCAGACTGCAATATATCCAAAACCAGAAGACCAGAGACCCAGCATATCTGAGGTGATAAAAATGGGATGGAGATCTGAGCATTATCTGCATAAAAGTGGCATGCAGCACCTCATTCCTATATGGTTTCTCTGAGTAGCTTCACATAGATATTAAAGTATTTGTATTGTCCAGCAATTATTCCCGTGGTCACCTAAAATGAAAGCACTTAGTTAATACATTAAATACACTGCTCAAAAAAATAAAGGGAACACAAGCAGAAGACATCTGAGATCTGAATGAATGAAATAGTCTTATTAAATACTTTGTTCGTTACATACAGTAGTATGTACATACAGTACAGATCAGTTTGATCTGAGAACAAATGTTTAAAAAACAAACATTTTTATTTATTTATTTTTAAACAAAGATTTAAAAAATAAACATTTTCCTAATTGTTGTTTTTTTTTTTTTTTTACAAATATGAGGGTTTAACATTTTATTTCATCAGTAACAATGACATTGTGAAGAAGTTTTGCAATGGGAAAATGAAGGACTTACGGCTTTAAATTGTTATTTACTGTATCAGTACCACAAACTGAGCAAAGTTTGTTGCAGATTTAGGGATAAGATGAATATGCATGTTTAATACTGCAATAATAATGAAAAGAGGAGGAGATGGAAGAAGCAATCCTTCATTCATGGATATATATTCAGCCTTATTTATTTTACTGGTTGCATTTAAAAGACGTAAAAAACCACACTGTGGCCTATGGGCGAAGGAGTTAAATTAGGGACATCCAAATACAAGCTCATCTGAGCCCTCAAAGCTCCCTTGGTGATTTCTACCCTTCGCCATCTCTCAGCCCAGCTATTTCACAGGGTTGCTGTTGAGACAAAAACATCAGGAGGACTTGCTTCTCCAGGTTACAATGGCCTTAATGAAAATCTATGAGAGCCAGTTTGGTATAATGGTTAAGGCATCAGGTTAGAAATCAACTTGAAGTTCTAGTCCAGCCGTAGGTTCAGAAACCAGCTGGGTGACCCTGGGCCAGTCACTTTCTCTCAGCCCTAGGAAGGAGGCAATGGCAAAACTATTTTTGTAAAACCTTGCCAAGAAAAATGCAGGGATTTGTCCTCTGAGAATCGGATATGACTCTTTTAGAAAGAGACGCCATAGTCATACTCCACTCGGTATCAAGGATACAGCTGTAGAGATGGTCAACAGTATTAAGTATTTAAGGGCAGATAACCAACAATCTGAATTGGTCTCTCCACACATCATCCTTAGTGAAACATGCAAACCAGTGTCTGCATTTCCTGCGTAGGATGAGGAGAAGCAAATCTTTCTCCTTCTCTCCTGGTCACTTTCTAACAGAGGCACAATTGAGAGTGTTTTAACAAACTGCATCACTGTTTGATTTGGTGACAGCAGTGCCTCAGATAGAAAGTCCATTGAGAGAGCGGTAAGGACAGCAGAGAAAATTATAGGAAGCTTGCTTCCTGTCATTCAGGATACGGCTTATAAAGCACTATGTGCTTAGAGCTCAAAGCATTGTTAAGAGATCCCACACACCCACTTCATGGTCTGTTTCTGGGAGGAGGTTTCGAAGTATTTCTAGCAGGACTACCAGATTCTGTAACAGCTTTGTTGCCTATGCCATTCGCCTGGTAAACTCGCAAGATTCGTTTTTCTTGCCATGTACATGTATACATCTGGACTGGTGTGTTGTTTCTCTGTGTCATATAATATATGTGGGTATAGAAATAATTTTGTATTCTTTCTTCTTTCTTTCTTTCTCTTTCTTTCTTCCTTTCTTTTCTTCCTTCCTTCTTTCTTTCTTCCTTCTTTTTCTATTCTTTCTTTCTTTCTTTCTTTCTTTCTTTCTTTCTTTCTTGGTTATGTAATATATATTGGAGGTGGTGACCCTTTGAGAGCTGTATGCAACGAAATTCCATTACCCCGATTAGTGTACATTCAACATGACAATAATGTTATTCTAAATCTAAGACTGAGCGGGAGGGGAGAGAAAATAAAAAGCCTGGTTAACATTTTCCAAAGAGCTCCAAACGGCAACCGTCTGCCTTACTCTGTAACAAATAATTACCGTCTGTCCTACTCTCCCCAATCTCTCTAACTCTTAACAAATACGACAGGTAGTAGCGGATCCAGGATCACCTCCGGAGGGTCGCGGCTTAGTGGGGATTTGGGCGCCGATGGCCCTTAGAGACCGTCCGCCTGTCCGACGGTCGCCACAAATAAAGGCAGCCTCTTCTTCTCCGAAAAGACAAGAGGAGACTGCGGGGGAGCGGGAGGGCGTAAATGGGCCGAGAGCCGAAAGGAAAGCAAGCGAGGGGGGCTCCGAAAACACGGAGGTTCCCGCTTTTCCAGATTTAAGGAGCGCCTCGGTTTAAGGGGCGCTGCCAACTCCGCCAAGGAACTCCGGCAAACTGCTTTCATTTTTGCAAGGGCACCCGTTAAAGCGTGGAAGGAGAAAACGCGCTCCTTCGTGGACGGCGCCCGCCCGTCTCTCTCTGCCGCTGGGGTTTTCTCGTCGTTGGTCCCAAAGCTCACGCAGCAAAGGCTATGGACTCAGCGGCTTCCCAAGGACCACAACTCCCAGGGGCAGAACTTCAGATTGGTAAAGTTAAAAGGTCATCCGTGAAGACTGCTGGGTAAGCAACCCGGGAGTTTGGCCTCGTTTGAGGTCTTCCCGGGGTTGTTCTGAGACCCCCCGCGTGGTTTTGTTTCGCCTGCTCTGCCTTTCCTTTGGAGCAGGGTTTCCCAACCTTGGCAAGTTAATGGTGAATGAACTTCAACTCCCAGAATTCTCAGCAACTATGGAATTCTAGAAGTTAAAATCCATATATATTTGTAAATTGCCAAGGTTGGGAATCGCTGCTTTGGAGTGTCTGTATATGCTCATCATCAGCATATGCAGTTTCCTCACATCCCTTATTAATAGCAATAGCACGTAGGCTTATATGTCACTTCACAGTGCTTTACAGCCCTCTCTAATTTAATATAATTATTTAGTATACTCTAATTTAGTATAACTTTATAATCTAATTTAGTATGATTAAATAATCTAGTTTACAGAATCAACATATTGCCCCCAACAATCTGGGTCCTCATTTTACCGACCTTGGAAAGCTGGAAGGCTGAGTCAACCTTGAGCTGGTCAGGATCAAACTCCTGGCTGTGGGCAGAGTTAGCCTGCAGTACTGCATTCTAACCACTGCGCCACCAGGGCTCTCCTTTTCGTATATGCCATGTTCTCATGATGTTGCCTTTCAATTTTTCTGCAGGGGTGGGTTCTATTTACCTTTACTACCGGTTCGCAGCAGGGCTGTGCACTCTTCTACGCATGCGCAGAAGCATTTTAGTGACGTCGGGGTCAGTGGGAGGAGCCTCCTGCCGGTTTTACTACCGGTTCTATAGAACCGGTCCGAACCAGGGGCAACCCACGACTGTTTTTCTGCACTGTCTTCAACCTTAAAACCAACTTAAGAAATCCATTCCCGGATTTCAAGGGCTTCCTCCACTTTGGTCATGGTAATGGCCCCTTTCTGTCTGAGTCAGTATTTCTTTTTTAAGTCTTCATTGCTGACTGGGGTATTCTGGGCATTGAAGTCTATGCTGAGAAACACTGGTCTAGATCATGTCTATGGATTCCTCTGTTGAGGCAATAGATCAGCCTTTTCTCTCATTTCTTACATCAATCAATAATATGCTTCCTTGTAATTCTAACCGTCAGCTGCTATCATGCCATCTGTGCAACAGGAAATAATGTAACAAGATTTTAGTTATTTGAACACACCTATCCTCTTTTCCCTCAGTTGCCTTTGTGTTGGCTATAATACCTAGTTTCTAAGTGTTCTAAATTTCAGATTCCTCGTTATTTTGATAGTTCGCCTCTGAGATCACTTTAATTTGCTATCCTTTTTGAACAGTGATGCCCAGAACTAGAATAGAATAGATTTCTTTATTGGCCAAGTGTGATACGACACACAAGGAATTTGTCTCCGGAGAATAAGCTCTCAGTGTACATACAAATATACAGTGCACATACAAACATAAACTCTCAGTGTACATACAAAGTGATAAATCATAAATCATAAGATACAAACAACAAAGTGATAAATCATAAGATACCAATAAGAGAAGGTAATAGGAAATGTGAGAAGACAAGAACGATGAGAAGATTAGAAAGATAATAGAAATATCGACCTATTACATGGGTAAATATCCTTAGGTATATTTACTAATATCCTGTAAGACAGTGCTGGGGGAATTAGGTGTTTAGCAGAGTGATGGCATGGAAGGAAAGAACTACCCCGTGTCTAGTTGTTTTTTCTGCAGTCCTAATTATCTGTTGGAGTCTGTACCTGTCCTGTTTGGACACAATATTCAAAGTTATTCAAACAGGAGAGATTCAAATGGAGCAATTTTTCCCATAAGCAGGAGTCTATGCTTCCAAGGTAACAGTTGACTTTTTAGTAGTAGTTTCACACTGTTGATTCATGTTAAACATGTTCAACAAGTTTACCTAGATCTTTTACACACAATGCTGCCAAGCCAGGTTTTTTTTCCCCCATTCTATAAAAGTGTCTGATTTTTTTTCTACTTAGGTGCAATTTTGTACATTTCTCCCTGTTTTATTCTATCCTGTTCATTTTAGACCATGGCTCAAGCCTGCTTAGATTTTTTTGCCTACAAAATATTAGCAAGTCCTCTCAACTTTGTGTCTTTTCAACTCCCTGATCCAAGTCATTGATAAAATGTTCACTTAGCAAAAGGCTAAGACTATGACTGTTCCTTCAATACAATCAATACAATACAGCCCCTCAATCTTTACATGTGGTCATTCAGCCACCATCAGCCCATCCCACAGTATTATAATCTAGATCAGATTTTACCATTTTAGGAAAGGGAATAATGTAAGGCTTTCTATCAAAGGCTTTCTATTCTGCTAAACCTTTTGCCAAGGTTTAGCAGAACAGTTGTACATACTGTAAGTACCATATTTTTCGGAGTATAAGACGCACCTTTTTCCCTCCTAAAAGGGGGTGAAAATTTAGGTGCGTCTTATACACCGAATGTAGCCCCGCCCATCCACAGGCCCCCACCCTTTGGCCTCTGCCTCGCAGCAGTTATCTCCTTGCAAGCAAACAGCAAGAAAAAACAGTTCCTTTCAGCTTCAGCACATCCTAATTAGTACAAGTTGATTGGATCGGCCTCCCGACTCTCAGCTGATTTGCTCTCAGCTGTTTTGCGCAGGGCTCTGCTGCTTGCTGCAAAGAGGTAAATTGCTGGAGCAGATTTTTTTTTCCTTGTGCTAATCAAGCTATGCTGAAAACGAAAATGAAAGTAAAGCAGGCTGTTTGCTGCAAGAAGGCAAAATTGCTCAGAGGCAGATGGAGATTTCTTTTTCTTCTTTTCCTCACCAAAAAAGGTAGGTGCGTGTTATACTCCGATGCGTCTTATACTCTGAAAAATATGGTATGTATGCTTTTTGAGAATATTGTAGAAAAACAGAAGCCTATTTGCAAGGAAAGAAAACTTTCAGAAATTTAGAAGATACTTCTGTATGCTTAGAAACCTGGAAAGGAATGCTGCCTCTGCTGCACAGATCAGCAATGTATTGTATTATTTAGATAATGTTCAGTTCTAATTTACCCCCTATCAAAGGCTTTCCTTGCTTCTGAGTTAAAGTATCCACCCATCCTTAAGTCATCACAAAACAATGCTGGTATGACATTTGATGTCCTGATTGCCAATTCCTATCCTATCTCTATTGTCACTGTTCTGAGTCACTGGGCTCCCTGTTCCTCATGGCCAGATATCCTCTAGTCTTTGGGCTGACAGAAAAATATGCAGATATAAAATTTATTGCTCCGATAACCAAGTCCGCTTCTGACTCAGGAACAAGTCTGGAAAAAGTGCTCTATTATCATTTTAATGCAGGACAATTTGCATTAACAAGTTTTAAACAAGACAACTAACAACTGATAGGTTCTTTTAGCCTTGTTCCCTTTCCAACCAAACATACATATCTCCAGGAGAAAAAAGCTAACATTTGCTTTCCTTAATGTATGTTGCATGCAGCAAGTCTAGCAAATGCAGGGTGATATCTTGAATGGCCTGGATAACAGGACACATTTTTTAACATTGCTAGCATGTGTGTCCAAAAGTAGCTAAGCTGACCAGTTGCAGACATGAGAGAGAACATGGGGTAAAATAGAGAAATATCTGATTATTGGTATTATTAGTGACAGCAGTAATAATTTTGCAGAAGGTAATAAGTACAATAAGTAAAAAGGCAGTCATATAGCTGGGAGAGCCTTGGTAGTACAGTGGTCTAAAGCACCCTGTTATTAAGAACAGCTGCCTGCAATTACTGCAGGTTCGAATCTCGCCAAGGCTCAAGGTTGACTCAGCCTTCCATCCTTTCTAAGGTAGGTAAATTGAGGACCCAGTTGTGGGGGCAATAAGCTGACTTTGTATAAATATACAAAAGAATGAAGGCTATTGCTTAGCGCATTGTAAGCCGCCCTGAGTCTCCGGAGAAGGGCGGCATATAAATCAATTTTTTTTAAAAAAAGAGCCACCTATTCATCAAAGACACCTGGTCCCGGGCAATGTTGACTCTGCCTCCTTAAAATTCCTTCCACCTGCCAGGATTTGTCTTCCCGCCTGCCAGGAATCCACTAGGCAGCTGCCTCACCACCTTGGCCTTGCCATCATAGTGACTTACTCTGCTCTGTGCTCCTAGATGCTTGGATTCCTCAGCTGAGTTCCCCGCTTCTTCCCTCCCCACAAAGCCCCAACGTAGTTGGTATCTTATCAGCTAAGGAGCAGTCAGTCCACACCCATTCGCAGGGCTGTCTTAATGCATGGGCCTGATAGGCACTTGCCCGTGGGCCCCAGGAGCATAGGAGCCCCATACTAATCTGTGTATATTAACCCTTCAATGCACCTTGTATCATATAAATACAGCAACATATTTATTACGTTTAATTTTATCAATCATTTACATTTTTATTCCTGTGAGTAGTTGTCGTAGGGGCCCCAATACACTGATTTGCCCGAGGGCCCATAATGCTGTTAAAATGGCCCTGCCATTCTGCTTCCATCCTCACTAGCAACAGGGAGAAAAATACAGTCCTTGCAGAAGAGAGAAACCAATCCTACCCAGAATCAAGCACTTGGGTCAAAAGAACCAGGACTGAGAGAAGGATCCAGGCAGAACAAAAAAAAAAAAAAATGCCATGGAGGCTACAGCAAAACATGAAGAGGTTGTTCAGAATTTCTGGAGACCAGATAACTAAAATCCGCAAGATTTCTTCCCTGCTCTGTGTGGGGGTCTTGCTTTCTCACTCACTTTCTTGTTTTGATGGTCTCGGTGACTTTTTAAAATAATTACCAACCCATATCTAGCACCATTTTTTTTTGGGGGGGGGGAGATAAATCCTTGTTTTAAAACATGTTTAGTGAGCGATAAATCTAATCTATAAGGAGTCAACAAGAGCTGAGAAGTACTTCAGAACACATTGGTGAGGCATTATGCAGGCAGTTATCTCAAACAGGAGAGATGCCTAGAGGAATGAGAAAATGGGAGGACTTAGGTATAGATTCCCTCTAACGGGCTGGATAGAAATACCCCTCAAAAAGCAGGCATCAGCTCTCCAGGTTCTCTTGCAGCCCAAGCCACAGTTGGTGCAGAGGTCCCTGCCCAGTGACTGGAAAGGAAGGAAGAACTTAACACTTGTTGACGAAAGGTCCTGGGTCATGTCCGTGGCAAAAATAGCACTGAGAGAAGAGAAAAATATGACTTTAAAAGTTAAATCAACTTTAAACTGCTTCTGAAGTGGGCTGAAGAAGGACACATCACAAGGACCTATGATTTTAAAACAGCTACTGTGGCATGGCCATGCAGCAATTAGAGGGATTTAAGGATAAAATTACTCCAACTACTATGATGTGTATTTATTATGGCTGGCAAAGGTGGCTGGTTTTCTTTTCTGTCTTTGCTGCTACTTTTTTCAGTATATCACCAAGCATTCACCAGGCAGATCATTTGCCGCAGAAATGCAGAAAGTGGTGACTTCTTAGTTCCTATTCTGAGCTGAGTTGGCTGCCTGGTCTTCTACATCCCATTTGGGCATCTCTCGAACTAAATTCATATAAGAAAATCCAGGACAGAAATTGCCTCAGTTGGGACGATAGACCTTACTATGATGGTGCTACTAGCTTGGACCTGGAAAGACTGGGAATTAAAAGTCTATGGAGATTCTCAGTCATCCAGGTTATGGTTGTCCCAAAGGTGCTTTTTTCAAGAGGCAACTGGACTTTCTGGTTTTTCTTAGAAGACGTTTCACTTCTCATCCAAGAAGCTTCTTCAGCTCTGAAGAATTAAAGCCGACTGGCCACTTTCCGAGAGGAAAGTGACTGAGCCTGACAACCCCAGGAAAACTGACAAAGAAGCAACAAAAGCCCTAGTCAACCTTCCTGCTTAGCGCCAGTGTGGTTCATTTCAGGAGAATGGTTGTCATGAACTGGACTGTCATACATGTTAGAGCTAAGCCAAAGCTGTCATGTTTCCTACTCTGCTTGGACAAGGTGGTTTATTCAGTCACAACATGAAGGAAAGCCCAGAGCCCAGCCAAGAGGAATTGGGCTTTTCATGCAGAGGCAAATACAGAGCCTTGACAGAGCCTTGATCGGCTTTTTGAACAGCTTATCCAGGGAAGATGAGAGGGCTTGTGTGTGTGCATAAACTGAGTTTCTGTCTTAGCTCTAATTGGACTGAAAATACTGGGTTGTAAACATCTAATGAAGACTTTATTGATTCCCTTTTAATAGAACTTAATGTATGCAACCGTGGTTTCCTCCAAATGTCGGTACAGTATGCACCTGTGCATATTTACTTCTGTAGGACTTCGCTTAACTGTATTACATTTTCTTGGTTCTAAACAGAAGTATGGCCTGTGAGTTTAAGATTCCAGCTGGTGCCCCTTAACAAGTAAAACCTTTAAAATTATTTGCCATGTAATTGTAAAATATAATTTGTGTATTACTGACAATATCAAACAAGCACTTATTTTTTCCATGTTCACTCAAGAGGGATATCAAGTTCTATCTTGTTATATTTTTAGTTCTCTGAGTAAAAGAACCAGAGCTAAATTTTCTAACTTTTTATTATCGTGAAATACCAGCCAGCTCAAAGGGAATACTTTACATAGAATTTCTTTTTCTATCTGTCCTACATTCCAAATCTGCTGCATTTTGCAAGGGTTTCAAGTTAACTTGCATTGTTTTATTTAGAGCAGATTCCCAAATTTGTGGATACCAAGACAATGAGAAAAGTCAGTCTTGTAGAAAGGCTTGGGATTTGTAGTAGCACAGAGTTTGAGTTCTCCTGTTATATTCCCATTGTTGTGTATCACTGTGTTTTGTTTATCTTTCTTCAAGTAACTCAGTTTTTATAAAGAGGCAATTGTACATGCTTGTGTTTGATATTTCTCATTTTAAGGGCTAATTATGTCAAATTTTGACAGCCATTTTTGACAGGTAATTTAAAGCTCTGCTTTGTAATTTTCTGGACATTGCAAGGAGGAAACACGAGGCTGATATATCTACAGGTGACAGTCAGTTTGGTGTATGGTTAAGGAGAAAATGGGAGACTGTGAGTTCTAGTCCTGTCTTGAGCATAAAGCCAAATGGTTGACTTTGGGCCAATCCTTCTCTCTTAGCCCTAGGAAGTAGGCAATGGCAAATCACTTCTGAAATCCTGCAAAAAATATTGCAAGGACTAATTTGGGCATCAAAAACTTGAGCTGAAGGCAGTTGCCTGTGTGCACGTACACACACAAAACTACAATCTAAAAATGAAGAAAAACAGTGCTCCTGTTTCTCCAAATAAAATGGTGGTAGTCTTGTCTTTTCAAAATAACTCTGAAGAAGAATTTTAACATGGCCTCTCCCCCCTCCCACACCAAAATAATAACATACCCTCTTCCTTCCCATCTGGAAGGCTGAAGAGAAGTCAGTGTCAGAAACGGGGAGGGAAAAGGTAATGGGTAGAGCAGGAACTCTGGGAAGACACTAAAAGTGATATGGCTGTGACAGCAATGGGAAGAGAAGAAGGAAAGGAATTCACTTCTGGCTTCAGCCATTCCCCTCTGGTTACACCCACACTAGATTGGCTAACTGTCTTTCCAAGTTATTGAGATAATAAGTTACAGGTTTTATACACCTGGCTTGCAATCTAGTCGAGTTGAAGGGGGAAATTCTTACAAATCTGATATCCCTAATGACAAGAGAAGGCTGCTTCTGGTCCTGGACTGGGGAGGAAAGAAGGCAGCCCCATGGGTGAAGAGCAACTTCCTTCCCCGCCCCCCCCCAAAGTGTTACTAAAAGAGTTCTTTTATAAGAGTCTTGGAGGGTTCCTGCTCCATGAAAACTTTTGAGGCTCATCTTCTGGGAGAGATATGGGGGGGGGGGGGGAAGGATAGAGATGGCAAGGGATCCTTGATGCTCTCTGAGCTTGCACTACCCAAACTAGATCTGCAAACGTCTGCAAGAAAACCATCAAGCTCAGAGAATCCCTCATTTCAGCCCTGAGCTACAAATATACCTTTATCAATTATGGCTGTGCCTGGCTAGGACCCTCCTAGGTCACTTATCCAAGAAAGCAAAACACTCCCTGGAATTGTGTCCCCCTGCCACCCCCACTACCCCGTGAATTCCCAGAACAATCGCAATCTCCAGATTGACAGTCACCAGGACAAGCCTCCTCAAGTCCTGAAAACCCAGGGAAAAGATGCCTCTCCCCAATGGCCTTTAAAGAGGGAGAGTTGTACCCCTGGGTAGTTTGGGCTGGTGCAGGGTTGACAAGGGTTAATTAACCCACACACCCTCTCCTCCGATGGGACTGTGTCAAAAGTCTGGGTCGGAGGTACCAAGATTCCCTACATACATAGTTTACACTCTACGAGGCAGCTGAGGATAAAAGCGCCAGGAGGGAAGGCTCGTGATAAACGCTGAATCTTGATTTATTTTTTTTTAAAAAAATTGATTTATATGCCGCCCTTCTCCGGAGACTCAGGGCGGCTTACAATGCGTTAAGCAATAGCCTTCATACTTTTGTATATTTATACAAAGTCAGCTTATTGCCCCCACAAACTGGGTCCTCATTTAACCTACCTTAGAAAGGATGGAAGGCTGAGTCAACCTTGAGCTCGGTGAGATTCGAACTTACAGTAATTGCAGACAGCTGGTGTTAATTACAATGCTTTTAGTCTGCTGAACTACCAGGCCCAATTGAGCGCGGTGGTCCCCAATGCTGTTCCTGTTACCTCGCGTCCATCAATACGAATCTTCTCCAGGGCTGGAGGAAGGAGAAGTATCCATTGATCTGAACAGACGTTCTAATAAAAAAATCTAATAATCTTGAAATCCCGCAGAATGAAATGAGCTGGCTTTGGGATGGGGGGCGTGGGGGGGAGATGTCATGGACCCTTCCCGATCCGGATCCAGGGTGAGAAGGAAAAAGTGGGGAGAAGCTAATGGGACGGGATCTTGTCCCCCTGCGGACAGATCCCCTGGGGAAAAAAAAAATCTCTTCCATGATCCACAGCGCTCGGGCGAAACCGCCTTCGCAGCGGCTATTCAATTCAAATTCAATTCAAACTTTTATTGTCAATGCACAACGTGTGTATAATGAGATTGGATAAGCCTGAAGGCCGGGCTGTGCCAAAGGACCCCCCTGCCCCCTCGGTGGCTTTTCCGGGAATTCCGGTCACCCTCTTGGCAGTTCCAGGCAGTTGATTGACGGGAGGGGTCCCAAATTGTACAGCCCAGGTTGGATCAGCTGCCGACGCTTCCAGGGAGTTAATGGTTCCCACCGCTTACGAGGTAGCTCTGATTGAATTCTCCATCAACCTGTTGCTGCTAAAGTCTCCAGACTGCTACAGACGCACCGGATGCGTAATGTGTGTTGCTTGCTTCCTAAACGCCGCTCCGCTTGCGGTCTTATGCCCCACAGATCCATGCCTTGTTGCAACGCCTGATCTTGAGGCTCTAAATGCTTACATCCAGTCCCTGGTTTCAATCTGGGATGAGGGCTAAAATAAATGATTATTTCCCAAGGTGCGGGACAAATCTTTTGGGGCTAAAGAATGCATTCCGTTGGGAGGTGGGGGGTTTTTTTTTTCTTATTCTTTTCTTTCCCTGTTGCATTTGGGAAGGCCGGCGTAGTAGCCCAACACTTAAATCTCTTGGGTTCTTGGGGCCCGTTTACAGTTTTCACTGAACGGAGTATTGGCGCTTACTGCGATGCCAACGTTTCAGGTACCAGGCTGCCGGCCATGTCTTTCTCCGGCTCAGTCTAAACAGGTGGCTTTTCAATCGGCGATCCGATTTGCCCGCGAATTCGGACGATATTAATCACGAAAGAAAGCCCCCCCCCCTCAATTAATTCAGGCCGCTCGTTATTGTCCCGGACAAAGATTGCGCCGCCTATCTGGGACACGGTATTTCTCAAAGAGCCAGGGAAGGATGTTGGAGGACTAAAAGACCGTCCACATCGGGAGGGGAGGGGTCGTTTTTTCCAAATGTATGGCGCGGTGGCTTGTCGATCGAAAGGTTGACAGTTCAACGGTTCGAATCCCTAGTGGCCCGTAAGGGGGTGAGCTCCTGTTACTTGTCCCAGCTTCTGCCAACCTAGCAGTTCGAAAGCACGTAAAAATTGCAAGTTGAAAAATAGGGACCACCTTTGGTGGGAAGGTAAGAGTGTTCCGTGCACGTTTGGCACTTAGTCATGCCAGCCACATGACCACCGAGACGTCTTCGGACAGCGCTGGCTCTTCGGCTTTGAAACGGAGATGAGCACCGCCCCCTAGAGTCGGGAACGACTAGCACATATGTGCGAGGGGAACCTATACCTTTACCCTATCACCCTCCACTCCCAAATCCACGTTTGAGCAGAACGAACCTGCCTGCCTTTCCACCCATCCCAAAGTTATACCCAATAGAGACAACACGACCCCCCATCATCCGTGACATATGCTCGCCTAGCCCAGCCTTGCCGCCCCTTGTTCCCCCTCTCAAAACTCTTTATCCGAGACCATCAAGGTAGAAAAACACTACAGAGTTGTTGTTGTTTTTTTTTAATCCTCGCTGCTCTCAAGAGGACGAGCTTCAATTCGCCCCGAGGGGCCCGGACCCTTATAACGTAACCGGAGGGGCTTTGAGGCCGCTCCGCTGCGTTTTCTTAAAGACCCGCCACTTCAAAGCAGAGAAGAGAGCGCAACGCGGTCTTTGCCCACTCCGGCTTCTCTTTCGGCCTTCTGTTTTCGCACGCGCCGGCTGGAGAACTTCAGGCGTCACCCTATTTGTGCCCCCGGGAGAAATCCCTTATGCCACTCAAACGCCCTTAGTTCGGGTGGGTGGGAGACCTCAATACCCAGAAAGTCATGCTGCTTAATCGGCCGTCCAGAATACCAGAGGAGGTGTTGTAAGGCCCCGTTTGCTTCTGTCCCAGATTCTAAACAACAATTTTCATACATTTCCGCCGCGGTACGTATAACATCTAAGCAAATAATGGTTAGCCTCCCTGTCTGTGTGTGTGTGTAGCTTTATTTTTCCTTTATGGTTCTTTAAATACAAGTTCTTTCTTTTTCTTTTTCTTTTTCTTTTTCTTTTTCTTTTTCTTTCCCTTCCTTCCTTCTTTCCTTCCTTCCTTCCTTCCTTCCTTCCTTCCTTCCTCTCTCGCTCTCTTTTAATTTCCCCTTTTCTAACTTTCCATTTTTTCCTTTTGCACTTCTCTCTCTTTTTATTCTCCTTCCTTCCTTCCTTCCTTCCTTCCTTCCTTCCTTCCTCTCACATTTCCCTTTTCGTTTTTTTCTTCTTCTTTCTCTTCCTTCCCTATTTTTACTTTTTCTCTCCCCCCCCCCCTTCCCCTCTATCTTTCTTCTCTTGTGTCAGGAAGGAGAAAAGATGGTCCCGTCGTCTTCCTGGAGGCAAGCCACCGAAGTGAACCCAGTCCGAAGCCTCCTAAAACTCCTGGAAGAGTAGGAGCTTCACAGAGCAACTTTCGATTCCTTTACGACTCGGAAAGGAATTCACTCGGAATTCCTACCTAAGACTAAGCCCCACTAAATTCAGCGCGAGGGGACTGCAGCCTGCCACAGATAGTTCCCTTCCATCCTCCGGTTACAAGCATTGCGGGCAATCCGAAGGTTTATTTTTTAAACACTTTGGCAAGTTTCTTGTATCTCCGACTTACTAGCCATACAAGCCGCGAAGATTCCTCCGCTCTCCTTCTCCAAACTGGGGACCGATTCGGTTAGGTGGGAAAGAACGAAAAAACACTGCTCTTGATTCAGTCTGGGTTTCCGAAATTTGAAAAATTTGCCTTTTTGTAAAAAAAAAAAAAAAAGGGGGGGGGAGTAAATTCGGTGACAAAAACGGGCTCCAAATAAATGCGTTTTAGGATCAGTGCCTGTATAGATAAAGCAGGAAGTGAGGGAGTCCCTGGTGCTCTCTGAGCTTGCTTGTTTTTTTGCAGACGTTTCATTACCCAAACTAGGTAACATCATCAGTGCTAGTTAAGGAGTGCAGTTTGCTGTCATTTTTTATTCTAGTGGCTTGCTCTGTCAGTGTTGGTGAGAGCAGGAGGTTCACCCGTACTTCCAATCTTAAACGCTTTTCAAATAATTCGCAGTGCAATCCTATTCAGATTTATTCAAAAGTAAATTTCCCCCCTCCCCCTCGATTCAATGGGGCTTATTTTCTAGTAAATTGGATAGGAGTGCAGGCTCAGGTATTTGGGAGGTATTTTCCTTTAGGCTGTATCCATAAGGATACGTCACTAAAAATGAATCGAATTGAACGCAGACTTCAAACCAATTTTCACACACGGAAATTTGAATTCAGCTGGGTTATAAAGTTTAGTGCTAGTTTTAAATCTATATTAAAGTTATAGTCTAACAGCCGATCCTATGCAGACCTCCTCAGAAGTAAACAGGTATTCGATTGGCTAAATGAATTTCAGTGGCCTTTTCTTCCAAAATACTCTTTTCTTTTTATCTGTATATTAGGATCTCACTATAAATCATCCTCATAAAGCATAATCTAATCTGCGTTTTTTAAAAAATGCAAACGGCAAAATTATATGTTTGCGTTTAAAACACGTACATTATTTTAAAATAGGTTTTAGAGAGGAATCCAGGACGAAACAGGGAAATGAACACCAGCAGGTTGCAGGAGCCCCAGGTGTCTTCAGTGTGCGCAGCTCCTTCAAAGTGTTGGCATTTGCTTCTTAACAGAACAGGATAGCGGAGTTGGAAGGGATCTTTGAGGTCTTCTAGTCCAACCCCCTGCTCAGGCAGAAAGCATTATAGCAAACGTTGCGTTTCCGACTTATTATTATTTATTTATAAATAATCATATTTATTATTAATATTATTGCGCTGGAGGAGGGAATTAAAAGTGGGGTGATTACGGCGCAGGCCAAAACTGGAGGGAAACTGGAAGTAAAACTCCTCACCCTTCCCTTTTACAATATATTAGTACATATTGACAATTCCTGGTCAAATCCAACCTGCACGAAACTAATTTCAACTTTCATAGCGCCGTCCTTCCGCCTCCCCGGCCGCGAGAGCGAAGGGAAAACTTGAAGCCTTCTCCCTTTGAAAAGTTCTCGCTGGCTCCAGATTAGTGTCAACTCGTGGATTATTCAAGAGACGGCCAATCCAGCCACGGGTAGCGGGTAGCTTTCAGGCAGAGAGGGAAGGAAACGCTGCTATGTGATTCCCACCACTTTGGAGTTTCCCCGCGGCCCGTTTTTTCTAGAGAAGCCTCTTAGGAGAAGGGACTTTTGAAAGCGGCCGGCGACTCGCTCCTCGGATGCTTTTTTGCCAATAAGGCTTCAAAGTAAACGGGCAACCGCGAGCCCCTATCTCAGGTAAGACTCTTGGCCAGGTACGTCCCCACGGAGATGTTTCCTGGGTCGGGGATTTAAGAGAGCGAGATCTGTGCCTAACTCTCTAGAACAGAAACAAACTGTTTGAGCCCGATAATACAGTGGACTAAAGCACTGTTATTAACATCTGCTGCTTGCAATTACTGCAAGTTCAAATCTCCCCAGGCTCAAGGTTGACTCAGCCTTCCATCCTTTCAAAGGTAGGTAAAATGAGGACCCCGATTGTGGGGGCAATAAGCTGACTTTGTATAAATATACAAAAGTATGAAGGCTAATGCTTAACGCATAAGCCGCCCTGAGTCTCCGGAGAAGGCGGCTTATAAATTAAAGCAAAAAAAAAAAAAAAAAGCGCTACTCCGGACTCTTGGTCGGTTGTGTTCAATGTTCCGGACAGGGTGGGAAGGGTTTCGGGAGACAACAACCCCCCCCCCAAATACACACACTCCTCGCTTTTCGCCCCACTCCAAGGTCGGAATGTGTCATTTCGGAGCAGTTGTCAAACAGGCGACAAGGATTTGCAAAACAATAACCAGAGAACTTCGTTGAGGCTGGAGCCCTCCTGTTATCAGAAGCGATCCGTCGTCACCTCCCGCTTTTAAGTAGACGTTACCTTGTTCCGAGCGGTACCATCAAGGCAGAGGAGAGCGCCTTTCGCCCGCTCTTGACGGTGAGGAACAAACAAACCGGCTGGGGGTGGGGGAGGAGGGACGGAGGTTCTTGGCTCTCCCTCCCTCTCTCTCTCCCTCTCTCTCTCCCTCTCTCTCTCCCTCTCTCTCTCCCTCCAGCTTAGCTTCACCTGAAAAGAAAAGAGAACATCCTTGAACCGGCGACTTCAGCGGGGGAAGAGGACACGTGGGCTGAGATACTGGAATATATCCCGATTTCCAGTCTTGGGGAAAATCCAGATTCCAGTCCGAAGGAATAGCGGAAGGGCAAATCCGGGGCCCACCGCCGGTAAAAGAGCAACGCTGCTGAGTTAGGGTGAGGATGGAAGGATGGAATCGCACCTCAGAAGGGAGTAACGCAGAGCGGGGTCGCTTTCTCTCCATTCGCCCACCCTAAATCTTTCTTTTTTTTTCTTTTTTTAAGCTCTAGTGGATGGAAAGGATCTCGCTCAAAAGAAACGCGACCCACTCGATTGTAGGTAGAGGGACAATCCCGAAAACGTCAAAAAGCAGAACAGAAAAGCTTTTCCTGGGGTGCGGGGTGGTTTAGTTTTTCGAAGAGCAGAAACGGGATCTTTATTTTAGAAAGATCCGATTCCAACTTGCAGCTCCGCTTCCTCGGCATTAACGGCCGGAGGTGTGCCACGGCGATCCTTTGGGAGAGAGCATCCAATTCCAGCGGGGGGGGGGGGGGTAAAAAAAAGGTGAGTGATGCGAAAAAAGCGGTTTTTCCATTTCCAGGAGATACGGGAAGAGCCAGGATAGCTTCCGGGATCCTCTCGGGGATAGGAGGGACCCCCCTTGCTTGTCGGAGAAGGTGCTCTTGACTTTCGCCCCCCCCCCCCCACTCCCCTGCGGTCTTTGATCCCCCTCGGGGCCTCGGCGGAGGCGGAGTCGGGAGCGCTGCCACCCGAGCGAGGTCAGGCGGGGCGGGCCGCCACCGCGATCTGAGCCGCAAAAGTGAGCGAAACTTTTTCCTCCCGCCAGTGCGCATGCCCAAGGGTGGGGAAGGCGAGCTGGGAGGGGGGGGAAGAGGGAGGGAGTCCGGCAGGCAGGGGATTGAAATAAGGAGGCGGCCGAGGGAAGGGATCCGCTCAGTCGGCGCTCGCGTGCTCAGAGGCGCCTTCGCTCTCGCCTGGCCCTGGCGAGAGGGGGGGAGAAAAGCGACCTCTTCGGCACCTGGCGCGTCCTTTTCCCCGCTGGTCCCGACTCTCTTTCTCCCTCCCTCCCGCCCTTCCCACCCGCCTGCCTGCCTTAGGATCTTCTGCCCAGTCGGGGCAGCTCCACAGTTGAGTCCCAGGAAGATCTTTGTACTTGTCTGCGGACCGGGGGGAGATCAAAGATCAAAGATTAGGTAAATATACATCCAGACATCCTTATCCTCTCTCCCACGCACCCTCCCCCCCCTCTCCGGCTCATCTGTTGGGGGAAATGGGCGCAGCGCATCTCTAACCGGCCTCTTGGCGGGTTGAGTCTCCCTCCCCGATCCCGTTGTCGGGATGCTCTCTGATCCTTGCTGCTTGGAAGGACAGCGGTTGAGCGGCCCCCCGAGGCAGCAGGCGTCCCGTAACATAGCCCCTTTCTCCTGGTTCCTCCCGCTCGGCTCTCGGACCCGCGCTCTCCTCCGTAGCCCTTCTCATCCTTGAGATCAATGGGGGTTTGCTCTCCAAAAAATGGCGAGGAGGGGTGGTGGGGGGAAAAGAGAAGGAATGATCCCAAGGGAAACTTGCAAGGGAAAGTACCGCGGAGTGCGTTAAGCTTGGCCTTTGCAGTTCGCCAGCAGGGAAGGAGAAGGGGGGGGGGGGCGGGGAAAGGCGCAACGAGTGAGCGCTGATCCAAACCCGGCGCTCTCTTTTGAAAGGCGCCCGTTGCCAGAACTTCGTCCCTTGAGATTAGTCTCGCATGCTTCGGCCTCTCTGGGTGGTTTTCCTGGTTGGCAGAACTACAGTCGCTCGCAGCCAGGCGGGTTTTTGCTCCTGAAATGCCGCCTGATGTTGAAGGGCGTCCCCAGAAAGGAGAACAGCAAAGACCTTTTTCCAGGTTTCTTTCGAGCTGCTTGAAATGCCCGCCGGGAGAAGGCGGACACTGTTCCTTCCCCTGGCCAAAGGGATTGCCCGAATATCTAGCCAGGCAACCCCACATTCTAGCCCGGTGGTTCTATGAGGGGGAGGGAGGGTGAAGCAGGAGGCCGGATCCTAAAAATCTGGGAGCGGGAGATCTCTTTCGAAATATCTGCGAGGGTCTTCCAAGTGTAATAGAAAGCGGGGTGATGTGCCCGGGGAACTGGTATGTTATTTGTTATTCGCGGGGTCTGGGTTTGCAAAGGGTTAAGGTGGAAATTGCTCCGATTTCAGGACGGTTATTTAGACAGTCCTAAGTTTTAAGCCCACTTATAGATCTACCTTGATTTTGTTTTCAGGTGGGAGGACCAGGAGTCTATTAAGATCTTTCTTTCTTTCTTTCTTTCTTTCTTTCTTTCTTTCTTTCTTTCTTTCTTTCTTTCTTTCTTTCTTTCTTTCTTTCTTTCTTTCTTTCTTTCTTTCTTTCTTTCTTTCTTTCTTTCTTTCTTTCTTTCTTTCTTTCTTTCTTTCTTTCTTTCTTTCTTTCTTTCTTTCTTTCTTTCTTTCTTTCTTTCTTTCTTTTTGCAATAAGAGGGCCAGCGCTTGGTTTAACTTCTCCACAGGGGGTCTTCCAAGAGGGCTCCAGTTCTGGTATTTACAAGATGTTTCTGTCCGATGGTGGTGATGATGATGACGATGATTGCTCTCCAATGGCTTGATTTTGCTAGGCCTGAACATATCAGAGATGTCAGAATGTCAGATCTGCGGAGCTGAAAAGCTAGGCCTTCCGTTTAGCCGCTTGCATGATTAAACGGGTCAGCTATTCTTTGGGAGGCTTCCGACTTGACTTTGGGCTACTCCGGCAGATATCTTAGCCCTTCATGGGCCCGAATCCAAGCAGGTGCATCCTCGGTACGCCTTAAATCTTCGCCTTGTCGCTTCTCTCTCTGGTGTTTTTGGCGTCTCCCTTAGTTTGCAAACGATACGGCTGGGTCTCGGTTTGCAAATAAGATTTAATGCGGGTGAAGGACTCTCAAATCCTCCAGAATGTGTCTGTGGCTTCGCGGAGGAATGAAAACTCGCGTGGGCACATTAAGAAATAAAAAAAGATGGGCGGGCACAGCCGCAAGTTGACTCTGCGATTTAGCTTCCTTCGGTTTTGAACTGTTTTTCCCTCCGACTGCTCCATTCCCTTGCCGCCCTCTCAAATCAGAAACTCTCGTGTGCGGCGACTTCCTATTGTTCGACCGTTTCTTCCAAAGTTGCTTTGACCTCGAACCTCTCTGGGTCGACGAGAGATAAAAAAGTGACCGTCTGCATAAGCAGAAGGGAGGGGAGGGAGGCAATCGATGAAAAACGTACGACTTCATCGACGAAATATATTCCACCGAGTGGGTAAGATTAAATAACCAATTGGCCCTTTTGATTTCTAACCGTGTGTAAAATTCGGTCCCGACCACGATTCCGAGGCGAACGAAAAGGGATCCGGGCAATTCGAGTGGATCTTGACCCGGCCTAATTTTGCTGCCTTTCCTTGGTCTCTTCGCAAATCCCCTGGTTGCGTTTAGGAAGCCAAGTTACGGGCCTTGTTGTCTGGAGCCATCGCGCCGCCCCGCGTTGCCTTCCCGGGGCTTTCGGAGAGCAGCTCGGGTCGCCTTGGAGAATAAGGTCAGCGCCCTTTCCTTTCGGAGGAAATGGGAGCAGGTTTCAGGTAGACGTGTGTGTGAGAGTGTGTGCAGGCACTCAGACGGCGCGCCTCTTCTCAAATGGGAAAAGGCCCATTTGCCGGGAGATGCTGCGATGGATTCCGTGTGGCAGCCTTTCTCAAGAATAAGTGGCTTTTTCGAGATACGGCGGAGGCCTTAAGTGCGAGGCTCCCACATAGTCTCCTCCTCGCCAGGTTTACTCACAGGTAGATCTAAAACTGATCTGAAATTTGGGCTGCTTCTCCTCCTTGGGTCCCCATTTCTCTGCTGCTGCAAAGCTGCTGTAAAAACAGCTTCCAGTCAAACTCCAGGGTTTTTTTTTCCCAGCAAACAGGCGAGTAGAGAGAAAAAAAAACATTCCCCCTCTTCTGCCCCGCAGCCACTTTCTCTCAGAGCCCTAGGGGAACGAAAGGGGAAAAAAAAACCCAACAACACCGCAAACCCCTATTCAGGAATGGGGTTGCCCGGAAAATGGGGTACAATTCGTCCCCGTCCCCCACTCGTTTACTTTGAAGAGAGGTGCATTTTTCATTGCTAGGCGGGCTTTCATTGCTAGGAAAGCCAGCAAAATCAGGTCGATCAACGAGAACTTTTAGGAACTTAAACTCAGGGTGTGTGTAATGGGTTACTTTTATAAACGGCGCTGCCCACTTAGTAATTCCACCATTTCTAGGTCCATGTTTCCCTCACTTAAAGTAATTTCCACTTCGGCTGTTAATTTTTATTTATTTTTTTTTACTGAAAAGGGAAGTTCTTCAGCTTGAGGAAAACTTAGATTTCTTGCTCACTTGCTTTCCCTCTCCCCCTCCTCTCTTTCACGCTCCCCATCCCCACAGGCGTAGACACGTGTGTCGTGGGCAGGTTTCGAATGGGCTCTTCCTCTCTCTTGTCTTTCGCCTCCTTGTCCCCATTGGTGACTCCTCCAAAGGAGGCCTTCAGATTTGAGAGGCCCTTGACTATTTCCCGCGTGGAAGATACTTTCTCTCGGGGGTGTTTGTGAAGTCTAGGAGGGAAAGAGCGCGCCCTCCCCCCTCGTTACTTATTCGGGAGCGACCTTCCTTTGGAGCGTTGGGGGCCCCGCGGCAGTTTGCACCGGGGAGCTGGGCGAGGTGAGGGCGCTGTTGGGCTGGACTAGAGGGAGGGAGCCAGCCTTGCCCCTTCCCGGCTGAGCTCCGGAAAAGTGAGACGGCGGAGCCGTTGGACTCCTTCCAGCCGCTTCTCCGGCCGCGCAATTAACTACTCCACGCTCAATTAGAGCCATCCCTGACTTCCTTTGAGGCGATCCGCTTCTTTCCATTTCTCGCAAGCCGCTCGCTCCGAGTTGGAGCGCCGGCCGGCCGGCCACGCCAATTCCTTTTCCTGTTTGGCTTCCCGAAGGCAGGTAGGGGCTCGGCTCGACTTCCTCCTGGGCAGCCCAAAGCCCGAGAGACCTCTCCCCCCAAAAAACCCCGCCGCTGCTTGTTCAGTCTGCTTTCCCTGCTGGAAAGGCAGGGAGCCGAGCGCAGAGGAGCTGCGGCTCTTTGGATCCCGCAGGAGATCCGCGCAGGTTGCTTACAAAGGGGCGGAGACCCTGCCCCGAGGACCTTACATCTGCTGTTGAAGCTGGCGGATGCCCAGAAGAGGAAAAAGCGTGAGGAAGGGAAACCTCGGATAGTAACTTAAACGCCCGCAGTTGTCATTATTATTCCACCTGACAAGGCGAATAAACGTTCGAGATCGATGGCTCGATCGCTGGCTAGGTCTGCTTCCGGAGCTTGGCGCCAACCAAGTGGCGATCGAAATAACGGTGGTAGAACCGAAAATTACTCACCTGGAGCTTAACAGTAAATCCCTGGCTCTATTTACTGGCAGGTAAGTATGGAGCTGGGTGTGATCCTACACTTCCCTAGGATTTGGGGTCGGTAGCATTCTCCTGCCCCCACTTTAATTTTTTTTTGGGGGGGGAAAGACATGGCCGTGTTTTGGCTACCAATCTAGCGAAGCGATTCGGCGAATGGATAAAGTTAACTCGCGCAGCCCCCTCACCCCTCCCAACATTTCAATCGCTTATGCCTCGAGCACCACATGGAGATAGACGCGCGAAGTGGGGTGGGGGGGACTTTCTACTCTGCCCTGCGTTTCCCACCCCCACCCCCTTCGAATCCAGAGGAGACCGCTGTACGCCTCGCTCCTCTTTCAATGGACCAGGTTCAGCAAATCCCTTCTGTTCAGGTGGAACCGATTGAGAATAAAGGAGGATTCGTTCGAGGTTCTCTGTGGGTCCAGGTTTGCATCGGCGAAGGCCTGCTTGGCCGTTCCCACTTCGAGAACCCAACTCCACGGATCGTTGGAACCGGAGAGAAAAAAACCAGATCTCCCCACCTCCCACCCCCGGAGCAGCAGCCGAAACCGGCTATTGCAAAGGGGAGCAGGAAGAGAAGTACCCTCCCTCGCCGTATCGGGCGTGGGGGGGGGGTTGTTTTTTAAAAAATTTGATTTATATGCCACCCTTCTCCGGAGACTCAGGGCGGCTTACAATGTGCTAAGCAATAGCCTTCATCCTTTTGTATATTTATACAAAGTCAACTTATTGCCCCCACAAACTGGGTCCTCAATTTACCTACCTTAGAAAGGATGGATTGCTGAGTCAACCTTGAGCCTGGCGAGATTCGAACCTGCAGGCAGGCAACTGGTCTTAATAACAGGGTGCTTTAGACCACTGTACTACCAAGGCTGTTGTTAGTTTAGGAGACAGGAAGTATCATTTTCCTGAAGGGGTTCCCCTTCAACGACCGGCGTGTTTTACCCGCAGACCTGCACCTCGAAGTCTGCGATGGGGGAGCGGATCCGGAGGGAGAAGAGCAGGCCAGAAGGGCTTTCCCCCAAATTCCTTCCATTCTGAAGACCGCCACCAACACCTTCGCGTCCGGGAGGACCCCTTTTATTTTCTGCCCCAGTGGTTTTTGCGGGCCACCTTAACTCCCCAGGTGTCTTCTCAGAGAAGGTGTAAAGGCTGCCTCGGGAATTCCCTTCCTGGCTGATTAGCTCAACGACGGGGGGGGGGGACACAGCTTCCTCCCGAAGTCTTGGTCTGGTTTGCTGAGTTTGGGCTTAGGGTGCTGTATGAATCCAGTTCACGCACAGAGAAGTAAACCCCAACTGGCTAAAAGTTGCGGGAGCATCCAGGGTGCGTAACTTCGCGAGCGTGGCCTTATTCTAACCACGGTTTAACTGAGACCACAATGCTGGGGCGGGGGGATTGGGAGTGACGCGGTGGGCGCGAGAGCAGCTCCTGTTCTTCCTAACTCCCAGCTGGGAGTTGCAGTTCAGCGATGTTTAAAGGGCCACCAATCTTCACTTCCCTCATTCTTGGGCTATGAGATAGATAGATAGATAGATAGATAGATAGATAGATAGATAGATAGATAGATAGATAAGTTTTGCTTGCCCCTGTTTATTTGTATCCCAGAGCAGGTTTGCTTGTCCGTGGTTGACAATACAAGGAAGGCGCAGAGTTCCATTGCAACTCTGCCTGTTGTGCCAACTCAGCTCATGTGATGAGTTTATGATTCAGGCTGTCCTTCCAGAAAATTGGGTTAATTGAGCAAACCTTTATGGGTCAGTTAACCATGGATATGGCATGTCATGGGAATGCAGTCAGCCTGCTAAGCTCATTCCCTTAAAGCAAAACCAGAAGGAAGACGGATGACTTTGGAGTATGTTTTCCAGTCCAACAGGCGGAGGGGTAGCTATTCTGCGGGTGGGGAGGGGGGACACCAGCTTCTAGCTCCCAGGAAGGGGCGCCTATGTCTCCAAGCATTTTTCCAAGCTTGTGGGCAATATTGTTGGAAGTGCTGCCTAGCGGTCGAAGCAGAAAAAAATGGGTCAGTGGAACAAGAACGCTCATGGAATCGCATCCACGGGCCGACCAGAACCAGAACTCTGGAAGGAGAAAACAACTTGCTGAAGCTCTCTCTGAATGCTTCCTCTCCATCTTCCCAACCAAAAAGGGACTTTGAGGCCTGTTTGAATTTAAAAGTGAAAGCTGCAGACTTGGGCAAGATTCAGTCCTTGAGCATCCGGAAAGTAGATGTCTGTCTTTCCCCAATCCCTTCCCTTTCCCAAATTCTTAAGTTGTTTCAGCAGCCTTTGTGCTTTCCCCAAACTAGTAGAACTTAACCTGAGCAATGCGGGGAAAGGAGAAAGAAATAGCTCCATTTCCAGATACTTGCAGCCTAGATGTTACAACACAGCTAATAATCAACTGCAACTCAGCCCTGACCTGGGCTAAGCTCCAAACG
Organism: Arizona elegans; assembly: GCA_022577455.1. Taxonomy (NCBI): domain Eukaryota; kingdom Metazoa; phylum Chordata; class Lepidosauria; order Squamata; family Colubridae; genus Arizona; species Arizona elegans. The sequence continues at coordinate 193,218,737 of JAKOOJ010000001.1, forward strand.
TAGGCAAGCCCTTTCTTGGCAGTGTCTGCTTTAGAAAGTGCCTAAGGTATGCTTAAAGTGGGCCTAGGACCAAGATGTAAATAGGCTGTAACCAGAGGTGGGTTTCAGCAGGTTCTGACCAGTTGTGGAGAACCGGTAGCAGAAATTCTGACTGGCCCCACCCCCATCTATTCTCTGCCTCCTGAGTCCCAGCTGATCGGGAGGAAATGGGGATTTTGCAGTAACCTTCCCCTGCCACGCCCACCAAGCCATGCCACGCCCACCGAGCCACTCCCACAGAACCGGTAGTAAAAAAATTGAAATCCACCACTGGCTGTAACCTCACATTAATCTAGCTAGATTGAACACTTCCCCCCACCCCAACAGTTTTTTAAAGATGGATTCCTTTCCCCATCCCACCCTGTAATTCATAGAGAGAGCTCTGTATCTTTTTTTTTCCAGAAAGATGAGAAATATATTAAAAGAAATATTCATTCTCACCAAACTGTCCTCATAACAATATTATCAAGTAAGTTGATCAGAGCATAGCTGTGTTGGCACGCTGTGTTTCACCCATTATGAAGTTAACCGTGGCTTATTCTATTACATCAATGTTTTGGATGGGCAGTGAATGGTCAGTTGACCATGGTACTGTAGGTGGATTTCCACCACATCTTAGACAGAAGCCTGATCAAAACCAGAATGTGAGTGGTTAAAAAATCAAATTTAGTAGTGAAATTACATTTTCAATCCGAATCTCTACGAATGGAATGGAATGGAATGGAATGGAATGGAATGGAATGGAATGGAATGGAATAGAATAGAATAGAATAGAATAGAATAGAATAGAATAGAATAGAATAGAATAGAATAGAATAGAATAGAATAGAATAGAATTGAATTGAATTGAATTGAATTGAATTGAATTGAATTCTTTATTGGCCAAGTGTGATTGGACACACAATCCTGGTACTGTAAAAGGGTAATTCGTTTAGAAACAAAGTGTAACTAATTAAATAAAGCGATTCGACTCCCTCAATCTTCCGTATCTCAATTTCTGGGAATGGGCACTTCAGATGTCATAAACTCCCAGTATGCCTCACCATTGTCCATCCAGGTGAGGCTGATGGGAATTATCTTCAGGGTGTCTCCAAAAGTTAGTTACCTTCCCCTGGACTGGGTTGCATAGAAAATACAATTTGGGATATAGGATTGCAACCTTAAAACTGGACAGTGAAGGAAAGGGGGTGGGTGAGATAATCCTGAGACAAGGCAGTCTTGGCTACAAGCAAATTATGGCTATAGAGATATAATCCTGTCCTGGTTCATGAAATATTGATACAACAGTAAAGCTGTATTTTTGATACAGTAGTCGTGCAGAAACATTTAGGTGCAAAATTTCCAGTAAGAATGTAGGCTTTTAGACTAAGGTGAATTTTGCAGAGATCAAATGGGGCCAAATTAAGTCAGAGTGGATGGCTTCATGAATGTTGAATGGAACTTCTAATATTAAGAATGTTTAGGAGGGTGCCACAATCTCAGCCTTTCTTTTACTCCTATTTTCAATGTTGTTGGCTCTGTTGCCCATTCTAGAGTAGCCTGCAGTCTGTATGTCCCCTATTTATTCCTTTATTTCTCCATTCAACCAATCAATCAAGTTTATGCATTCCAGAGTTGGTTGACTCAGAGTTGTTTGTTTGTTTGTTTTCGCGATCCGTGTGTTTAATTTTATTTTTTCGAGAGGATTTTGCTTTATTGCCTTTGAGGGTAATGGGAATAGTAAGGGGCTGCAAACCCCCAGACTCGTTTCCTAAAAGAAAAAAAAAAGGAGAGACAAATCTCTTGCTGATAAAGATCTGTTGACACGAAACAGAATTTAAAGGTGTAGGTGACACTGAAATAAAAGAAACAGCTGCCCCTGTGTCAGGAAAGTGCGGAGACAGGCAACGAGTGTTGATTGTCCCCCGTGGCTTTGATGTCCTAACAGAGTCCCTGACGCTGCTTCTACCTCGGGGTATAACGGAGAGAAAGGGAAACCTACCGATTTGGACCCCAGCCAGTAAATCTATAGCCATGGCCCGAACAAACTCTTTCTGGTCCCCTCTTCGCCTTTCTTTCTTTCTTTCTCTTTCTTTCTTTCTCTTTCTTTCTCTCTCTTTCTTTTCTCTCTCTCTTTTTTCTCTCTTTCTTTTTTCTCTTTCTTTCTCTTTCTTTTCTCTCTCTTTCTTTCTCTTTCTTTTCTCTCTTTCTTTCTTTTACTTTCTTTCTTTCTCTCTCTCTTTCTTTTCTTTCTTTCTTTCTCTCTCTTTCTTCTCTCTCTCTCTCTTTCTCTCTTTCTTTTCTCTCTTTCTCTCTCTTTCTTTCTCTTTTCTCTCTTTCTTTCTCTCTTTTCTTTCTTTCTTTCTTTCTTTCTTTCTCTCTCTCTCTCTTTTCTCTTTCTCTCTCTCTCTCTCTTTCTTTCTTTCTTTCAAACTAAACTGCTTTTATAGCACCCAAAAGCTTTCCTGCCACACCGGAACTTTCCTTCTCTTTCGGCTTGAAAAAAATCGGTTGAAAAGAATTTCTCTAATTTCTCGTTCTGCTGCCTCTTCGCGTTTTAAAAGCGGAGTCATGGGATTAAAACGGCAGCCCTTGGATTGAATCCCGAAATCGGTTTCTCCAGTTTCCCGAAGTCGAGCGTACTTCCTTAAACAGGCTTGTCAGTTGGGAATAAAGTTGTCCTAATGTGGGGTTAATCTGACTGAATCGTAGCGCGTTATTCAGGGGGCATTCCCCCCCCCCAAAAACAAAATTTCACTGGAATTTGTTACTTCATTAAATAGAGCGGCGAATTCCTTTTTTCAAAAGGAGCCGGGTTTATACACGTGTTTAGATAACCTAACGACTTTTAAGGAAAGTGAATTGGGCAGGTAAATAACTATGCGATATATATTTTGATTCCGCGAGGATTGAAGTGAAGGGGAGCATACCTTAATGTGTCTGGGTTTTTTTGTTTTGGCTGAGATTTCTTTTTCTCTGCAATTAACGCTTTCAAGGCTCGCCTAAGTATCAGGCTTTCGGACGAAAGTCGCCTATTGCTGCGATTCCAGTTGCCACACGAAATCTTAAGTAGCCCGCGGATAATTTCTTGGAACCTAACAGTGTTTGCTCTGGAACCAAATAAGCACAGGAATAAACCTGCGAATTCCTAAATAATTGTTTATTGCTGTATATTCCTAAATGCTTACACCATCAGGGCATTCTTAAAAGCATTTTTTTTTTTTTTACTATCGGTTGCTCGTCTGCCTCCTGGGCTACTAGATGTGAGTTCCAAAAATCCGAACAAACACCAGATCCGTTCTCCACCCGCCTCCCCCTTTCCCCTGCCAGATTTAAAAGAAGGCATTTTTTTCCCTCGGCCAGATCCAAATCAAGAGAATTCATAAAGGCTCTCTGAAAAATGAAAAGAGAAATACCCCACGACTGATCGGCTCTCAAATAGTTAACAGAGGCGGTGGGGGTGGAGTGGGGAGGAATCTGGCTTACTAATGCGTGTGCATGTGCTTTAATCGAAGGCTACTCTGAATTTATCCAATTAGAAAAGGCAGATCTTGGCGAAATGTCACATTCGCTTATTCTGGGTCAACGCGATGGAATTCTAGGATTCACAACTCTCCTTTTTTTGAGGCCGATTTAGTAAAGCGTGGTGGAAAAAGTGGCCCTCATCAGAGACCCTCAAGCCAACCCCGCAGCTGCCGAGCAGGTCTCCGCCTTTACGTCGGGGCTGGGCAACGCTTTCCTTGGGCCAGCCTGTGCCACAGAGACCCCTACGCTGGTCCACGGATGACTCTCAAGTCATCCCTGTAAGCTTGCCTCCTCGTTCTCCTTTTGAAACTTTGCCTGGGTATCAGGGGTGAAATCCAGCAGATCCTGACAGGTTCTGAAGAACCGGTAGCGGAAATTTTGAGCAGTTCGGAGAATCGGCAAATACCACCTCTGGCTGGCCCCAGAGTGGGGTGGGAATGGAGATTTTGCAATATCCTTCCCCCAGGAGTGGGGAGGGAATGGGGATTTTGCAGTATCCTTCCCCTGCCACGCCCACCAAGTCAGGCCCACAGAACCTATAGTTAAAAAAAAAAAAGGATTTTACCACTGCTGCGTATCTTGGCTGCTGATATGATGTCCTGAGCCCTGTTGGGAAAACGGGGACACGAAAAAAAAGAGGGGGGGGGAGTTATATCCCAAGAAAAAGTCCCCGTCGTTCCGTTTATCTCCAGGCCAGTAGATAGCCGCCGACTCTCCTTATCAGGCAAAAACCATGTTTATATCTTCTAACCTAAAGCGGACGCGTGTCAACCCAGTTTAGAGCTCGCTGTATAAGCGCAAGAAGCGAATTCAGGAGCCGCTGCCCAAATGGTGAGATCGGAATCTCACTTGCTGCAGCCGCCGCTCTCTTGGTGTCAAAAGACCGTCTTGGACGTGGGCAGGCGGTCATCCGTACGGTCTTCCGTAACAGGCAGGGATCCTATCTCCGGGGAAAGAGCCTGACTGAGTGCCGAGCCGAGATTGAAGGGCAAAAGTTTTAGGGCAGAGGTGGGCAACTGTGGCCCTTTTACAACCTGTGGACTTCAATTCCCAGAATTCCTGAGCCAGCCAAGCAGGCTCAGGAATTCTGGGAGTTGAAGTCCACAGGTTGTAAAAGGGCACAATTGCCCACCCGTTTTAGGGGATTCCAGTATGCGAAGAGATGGCGCGTGTGCAAAACAAACCAGGCCCAAACACAGTTCAATCTGAGATCTGTGGGTCTGTTCTGTTTCGTTATACACCGTTTCCCCCATTTCTGCTATTTCTTTTTGAAACGAGACTGCCTCCCTCAGATGCAATCTTAAAAGTTCATTTTGGCTGGTTTTGGTAGTCGTCTGAACAGGCTTTTCCATCCTTCTTTGCCACCAGGAGTTATTTGAGAAAGTGGGGGGGGGGGAGAGACCACGTTTAACACCCCCCCCCCCCCGCGAGTCTGTGCCGTCACTTCGCTCTGCTTATTTAACCCGAAAGCACCGAGGCTGCGTCGCTTTATTCTCAGCCTAGAATTAACTTCAGGCAGCTGATGGACTACAACTCCCAGAACTGCTGGTTAGCGATTTGAATGCGGGTAATCTCGTCAAGGAAGGCTCCGCCATTGGAGGAAACTGGTGTTTATCTCTTCTATTTCCTTTGAAGGGAATGGTAAATTAGTGCCATTCAAACCGGTGGCAGTTTTGTTCATTGCCTGACTCCGAAAGTTGTAATCCCTTTGCTTCTTGAGATGCTGATAGTAGTTTCCTGAACTTGAGGGTTTAGACACAGAGGTCTTCAAACTTGGCAGCTTTAAGACTTGTGGACTTCAACTCCCAGCCAGCATAGAGAATTCTGGGAGTTGAAGTCCACAAGTCTTAAAGCTGCCAAGTTTGGGGACCCCTGCGTTCAGGACTTGCTCAGTCCTTCTGAATTTTAGGCTTGCTGTGCCATTTCCCACCTCTGATTGGAGATGGGATTGAAAAACGCTTGAAATAAATTTCTACCCTTCCACCCTACCATTAAAGGTTTAGCCTCAACTTCGGTTCAATTTCTGGAGACTTCAATCCCGAGTGATTTTTCAATACAATTTTTCCTCAAACAACAGATAAAAGATTTGCCTTTGTCGTCTTCCAGATTCCCCACCCCCCAATCAAGGTTACATCTTTGGAATCTCCTAGTGGTGATCTCATCCAAGTTTTAACCTTGGATCCTCTTCTTTCATAACTGATTGGAAGAAGATAGAGGGCACTGGCTCTTTCCATATACAGTGGACAGTAAGAAAGAAAAGTGGGGTGGAGGGCGAGAGGCTGGGTCTTATTTTCTAGTCGTTCCCTATGGATTAAATTTGTGGCTCATAGCTGGACCCGGTTTGTGGGGGCAATAAGCTGACTTTGTATAAAATAGAACACCGTTCAGGGGAGCCCAAAAAGCCCTACTAAGCAGGTATATACAAAAGTATGAAGGCTATTGCTTAATGCATTGTAAGCCGCTCAGAGTCTCCGGAGAAGGGCGGCATATATAAATCGAACTAATAAATAAAAATAAAAATAAATAGCTGGCAGTAGATCTCATTAAATTCCAAGCCCTTGTTTCATTGCAGAGTAGGTCAGCAAGGAATATCACACCTATTTGGTTCCTGCCCCATGGTGGAGGAAAGCATAAGGGAAATGACAGCATGGCATATGAAGCAGCGCCTTGAAAAAACTTTCTGAAGGAAATTGGAGGTCAGAGTTGAAGCACAGTGATGGGAGGGAGAGAAAAGAAACAAGAAAGCTACTTAAAATGAAGGACCATCCAGGTGTTTGGGGAGCAACTTGAGTCTTGAGTCCCACGACTGCAGATTGCAGCCTGCCTTCCTTGAGCTCCAGAAAAATTGAAAGGTGTGGTTTTTTTCCCCAAAAGGCAACTGGACTTTGTTTCCCCCCCCCCTTGAAAACATTTTGCCTCTCATCCAGGAAGCTTCTTCAGTTCACAGTTCGAAGCTTTTTGGATGAGAAGCAAAATGTTTTCAAAAGAAAAAACAAAGTCCAGTTGCCTTTTGGGAAAAAAGCACCTTTGGGATAACCATGACTTGGGTGATTGAGGATCTCCATAGACATGCCTGGAAAAAAAAAAGAACGCCCAGGAATTCTGCCACATTGCTTGGAGCAGGGCTTTCCAACCTTGGCAACTTTAAGACTTGTGGACTTCAATTCCCAGAATTCCTTGGCCATCATGGCTGGCTGGGGAATTCTGGGAGTTGAAGTCTACAAGTCTTAAAGTTGCCAAGGTTGGAGACCCCTGGCTTAGAATGCAAGAGGTTTGCTTACCAGTTTGAAGTGTGAAATAATTCCCATTGGCTGTATCTTGAGGGCCTGAGAGCAAATGGGGAAAAAAAGATCTGTGAGACTCTGCATTGCCTAGGTGGGGCAAAAAAATAAAATGTGAACCATGAAGCCACTTCATTTTTAATAAATATTTTTTATTTTTATAAAAAAATAATTTTAATTTTTAAAGTGGCTTCATTTTACCTCTCTATTCTGGTCCTGTTGGGTAAAGAAGCAGTCTTGATTTTGTTATGCTCCTAAATTCCTGTTATGCAATTTAGGGGAAATCTGGGGTGCGGGTGAACATCACCAAGCACCCTTTTCTAAAAAAAAGAATGGCAAGGGATGTGGCTAATCTGCTCACCCTGAGCTGACAAACCAGGTGTGTGTCTGTCTAAATTTGCCAAAGGTAAGTTTTTTTATTAAATATCCCAAACACCCACTGAATGTGTTTTGCTTTTTCCATGAAACTCAGTGCCTCTCCATTATTGTGGCAAAGGCAGTAAAAGGAAGCTTTGAGCTGGAAGTTGCATCTCTGCTGTTCAGGCAGAACCTCCTCATCAGCTTGCCTGTTTTCGTCCCCTCCTCCCTCTCGCAAGTTTATAAAAGTCAGTGGTACAACAAGCTTAGCCTCCAGCTTTAACACAATGTGGTGTGTGTGTGTGTGTGTGTGTGAATATGCACATCCTCAAATCAGTGTTGACTCCTGACTGCTGTCTCAATTAATCCCTGCAGTTTTCTTAGCAAGATTTCAGAAGTGGTTAGCCATTGCTTGCTTCCTAGGGGTGAGGGAGAATGACTGGCTCAAGGTCACCCACCCAGCTGGCTTTGTGCCTCAGGCAGAACTAGAACTCACAATCTCCCAGTTTCTAACCCGGTGCTTTTAACACTATACCAAACCGAATCTCCCATTTTGGGATAGGAGTTAACTATTATAGTTAACTAATAATTAAGTTAGTTGTTATTGTACTGACAACGTTTATTGTACTGTTATTGTATTGTTAGTTGTAAAGGAACTGACACACCTTTGTCTTTCTTCACTAGTTGACAACTTTGTCATTCCAGTTCTGCCCTGGAAGCCTTATCCTCTGTCTGGGAACATATAATTTAAGCTACTTTTCTATTCAACCCATCAGTCCCTGGGTTAAGAATGAGTTCAGTTCCTAAGTCTGTCTTTAACTCAAATTTGTATGTAAGACAAGTTACCTATTACTCATCCTTTCTCCTTCCTCATGTCAATGAACCATTGAAGCGGCATGGTGTTTTCATGAACCACTGAAACGGGCTGAATTTTAAAAAAACATGCAACTTCAGCAGTTCCTGAAAACTTTGTGAAGCTTCAGTAGTTTGTCAGCTCGAGGAAGGAGAAAGCTTTGTACCATTTTTAGCAATAAGCTAAAATTGTTTGTAAGTATGAATTGTCTGTAAGTCGGAACTTCTTAACCTGGGGACTGTCTATATTGCATTCTGTTTCTAGTCCTTTTATAACCCAGTGAATCAAAATGACATTGGTATAGTGCAGCTATCCCTACCTTGATGTCTCTAGGATACCAAGGTCTATATCACACTGGGGGAAAGTTCAGAAAGTTTCACGCAGGATTGTACAGAGATGTTTTGTTGTACGAAGCAAAGAAGATGATGTGGACAGAAGCTCTCTGAAGCGGTAGCTGAATCTTATTCCACACTGCCATCAGGAAGAAGATTAGCTCTGGGATAATGGCCAGGCCTCAGAAGGAAAAACTAGAGGGGCTTTTGCTGTTGCCTTTCAGGATTTCTAATAGCTGCTTAAGATTTTCCTAGTGGTTAGGTTACTCAGTTTCATATTTATTGTGAAGGTAAAGCTGTTAAAACAATCTGTCGGGGAAGTCGTATTATGAAATGAGACTGATGCTGCAAGGTACCTTTTTTCATGTAGGATGGCTTTGCCCAGAAATCAAAAGTGCCTTGGTGGCATAGCAGACTAAGTGCTGTTAAATAGCACTAGCTGCCTGCAATTACTGCAAGTTCAAATCTCACCAGGCTCAAGGTTGACTCAGCCTTCCAACCTTTTGAGGTAGGTAAAATGAGGACCTGGTTTGTGGGGGCAATAAGATGACTCTGTATAAAAAAGAACACCGCTGGGGGGGGTCGAAAGCCCTACTAAGCAGATATATACAAAAGTATGAAGGCTATTGCTTAATGCATTGTAAGCCACCCTGAGTCTCCGGAGAAGGGCGGCATATAAATCAAACCAAATAAATAAATAAAATAAAAAAAGTAAAAAATACTGGATTAAAATACAAAAATGGTTAAATGAAATTACGCATTGCCAAATAGAATTGAAACCTGAACTGTTTCTCCTGGGGATCGTTAAAGGAAAATATCCTAAAAAGATTAAATATTTGATCATTCATATTACTACAGCAGCGAGAATTATACTCGCACGAGCTTGGAAAATGTCCACTATACTGACAGATTGTGTAATAATCTGGAAAATTTTTGAATGTGCAGAAATGGACAAACTTACTATAGAATTAAATAATAAGGAAGACTCGGAATATTACTCAACTTGGGAAAACTGGTATCAATGGATAGAAAATAAAAATAGGAATATATAGATCAAAATAAGACAAAAATTGTGTTTACATATATTTGATCAAGTAGGAATATCTGGGAATATATGAATAGAGTTAAGATTTGTGTACTGTCAGAATGACGTTGAAGTGTACAACAAAATACAAATTTGTATTTTAATATTTTAAACTAATAAAGGTTTTTTTGGGAAAAAGAGACTGATTCTGAGCTTACAATTGATGCCGTACTTATAATTTCTGTACTTATAATTTCTTCATTCAGTATCTTAACATTCTCTGAACATTATTCTATGCCTGTTCTTTTTGGTTCAGTGTCTTTGTGTCATCTTATTTCTGTTTAGGGATAATTATGTTAAATAGCTGCCTTGTTCCACACTTCATTTACTGAGCCCATTTTATTTTTCTCCCCTTCCTTCCTTTCTTGCAGGCACTTGCCTTCTCTTTCAGACTTCTCTGCCAGTATGGGGAGCAAGACCTTGCCTGCCCCAGTACCCATCCATCCTTCCCTGCAGCTGACCAATTACTCCTTTCTGCAAGCATTCAATGGCCTCCCTGCAGTGCCTTCAGACCATCTGCCCAACCTCTACGGTTTCAGTGCCCTCCATGCTGTTCACCTTCACCAATGGACTTTGGGCTACCCTGCCATGCATTTGCCCCGCTCGTCTTTCTCCAAAGTGCCTGGTGTGACCAGCCTCGTGGATGCCAGATTCCAATTGCCTGCCTTCCCATTGTTCCCACACGTCATCCATCCCAAGCACGAAGCCACAAATATGCCGCTCAAAGCCAAGCCTAGATTTGATTTTGCAAACCTTGCTGTGGCTGCCACCCAAGAAGATCATTCAAAATTGGGACAGATAGACAACCAAGGCTCTTCTGCAGGCCTGGGCCCATTGCTTGAAGTGACCAAACTTTCCCCTGAGAAGAAACCCACCCGTGGGAGGCTACCCTCCAAAACCAAGAAGGAGTTTGTGTGCAAATTCTGTGGCAGACACTTCACCAAGTCCTACAACCTTTTGATTCATGAAAGAACCCATACAGATGAGCGGCCATACACATGCGACATTTGTCATAAGGCCTTCAGAAGGCAAGATCATCTGAGAGATCACAGGTAATTGAATACGTTTATTTAACAAAACTCAGGTTTATTATAAAGGATTTTAGGGTGCATTGTTCAGAAAATTTATCACAATATTGCTTGTTCCGGTTGTATCATAAATCTAAATCACACTGCTTTGATTTAAATATAATACACCCATTTAAGTGATGGATATCCATTTTTTGCAGATAATGTGATGTTGACAATGTAGGGCTTGAACATTTGCAAACAATTCTTAAAGCTCAGAAAAATGAAAATCTCTTATGGGCATTGGTCATGCAGTTCTAGAAATTGCTTTTCATGGTCTTATGTTCCCATTCAACATATAGGAAATATTACTTAATATTTAATCATTTAATTCAAAATGGGGTCAACTGGAATGGTACTCCAGGATGCTCCTCATTTTCCTGAGTAGAGGCTATGTACATTCATATCCTTCTCTGATGGCATCACTGATAATTTGAAATGTCCCAGTCTCTCCTGTTCCATCCACCTTGCTATTATCATGCAAAAAATGGTAATGATCTTTGTTAAAGATCTCTCACATTAATTACCATTAATGTGAGAGATCATTAACAAAGATCATTACCATTGGTACCACTGTACCACATATCCATGGCACAGTGATTAGAATGCAGTACCACAGGCTACTTCTGCTGCCTGCCGGCTGCCTGCAATTCAGCAGTTCGATTCTCACTGGCTCAAGGTTGACTCAGCCTTCCACCCTTCCAAGGTCAGTAAAATGAGGACCCAGATTATTGAGGGCAATATGCTGACTCTGTAAACCGCTTACAGAGGGTTGTAAAGCACTGTGAAGCAGTATATAAGTCTAAGTGCTATTGTTAACTCCATGAGTCCAGATTCTCCTTTGAGAAGGTGCCCAGGGATTGAATCTGCATGCTTCTCCTTATTCTCCTAATCCATTGTTGATTGCCAATGCTTCTTAATTTGAGCATTGATGACCATTTGATGATGACAATTTGATGATGACCATTTCAGTCTTGTATGCCTACTTTCTCCATACTCATGCCCGCTAGATATCTCCCTGCTTACTTCAAAATGTTATGTTCTTTGAGGATTTTACAGATTGTAGTTGAACACATCTGGAGGGAGGATACGGTTTCAGAGTAAACCTCACTGAATTTTCAGCTACTTAAGCTTTATGGAATAAATATGCAGATGAACTTGTTTTTTAAGAGCAAGTTGGAATCACAACAAAGAAACAATTTTATCGGTAAAAATCCTATTATGCTTTTATTACTGTCTGGGAGAAACACCCTGTGCTTCTCTAGGGCTTGCTGAAATACAACTCTCATTGGTCTAGGCAACTAAAGTTCAGCAACATCTGGAGAAGCACAGGTTTCTCATTCTGGAATGATGTTTAGATCATCGGTTCCAGAGCTTTATCTCTGGCAACTTTAATTTACTAAATGGCTAGTAATTTATGCCAGGCAGAACAGATACCATGCGAATAACAATGGCAAAGCTAATCAAAACTGAATCATCTGTATGTAAAGAGTATACTTTTAACTGTATCCTCCCTTAAATAATTACCAATTCAAAGTATAACTGCATATTTCAAAAAGACAAAGTTTACATATATTGGTTTCAAGATAGTGCAGATCAGGAGTTTGCTTTGTATTTTTAAACTCTTGTTTAGAGAGTATATCACTATTCTCTCTCTCCCCGCCCCCCAATTTTTTAAAATTATTTTTTACATTATGGTCTGCTCTAAATAATAGTTCCCAACAGTCCAATCAATGAACTCTGCTTTAAATCACTAAGCTTGGTAATCGAATGCCAAAACTGGATACAATTTCTGATTACAAAATCAACATTTCCCCCCAAGAGACTTTATGTGGCTTTTTGTGCACTCTTTCCTTGACATGTACACAAATAGAAAAAAAAAACCATTACATTTTATTGTAATGGTTCTTCATTTGGTTTGCATTTCCATATTTTTACTGGTATGATAAATACATGTCTACTAGACACACTTAAATCAGTTTCAATGTGTAGCATTGGATTATTAAAACTATGCTAAAATCTAATAGAGAATTCTCAGCATGCTAATAAAATCAATACATAAACCATTATACCAGTAGTTAAGCCAATTGCAACCACTTTAAAGTTGTGGACAAAGGCCTGTTAATATCGCGTAAAGCTCCTTTGTGAATTATCTTTTTTCATTGTTTGTTCTGGTTTTATGATTTCTGGGCTTTTTCTATCTGTCTTATATTGGAATAGGGAGGCCAAGTGAATGTTAAAGGATTTAGAAAAACAATGAGGAACCTATAAATAATTAGGATCCTTTGGTTATTTAATTTATAGACTAGCATACTACCTTGACAATGTAACATTAGTATTATTTCCAATGTTAGAGATGGGAAATAAGAAAGGCTTCTATATTCTATATCTCCCATTCTCTTTTTAATGTAAATTTTAATGTAAATTTTAATTTGTTCTTAACTTGGGGTTTTAAATTTGTCTTGGGCTAAATTGATTTAATTCGATTTTACTTCTGCTCTTAAATTTTTGTATTCTATGTGTTTTATCCTGTGCCTGTTCACCGCCCCTCCTTCGGGAGTAGGGCGGTATACAAATTAAATAAAATGAAAATGAAAATGAAAATTGTCTCCTGCAGGGCAATAGCAATTCTGAGAGACAGATTTAAAGATAGCAGAAGTGTTAAAAAAATTCTTCCTCCAGGATTCTTCTGATTAAAGTTGGATACTTCCTTGGTCACTTATTTTAAACAACTGAAAAAAAGTTTGAGTCTTTGGATCCTTCTCTTTTTATCCAAAAGTCAGTTATAAATTAAGGATACCCTGTGGTGTAATCTGCTAAAAGTCCAAATGACCACCAGATGACTATAAATATATTCTTAACTCTTTGCTGCTATCTGAGGTTCCCCGCCCCCCCACCAGCCTAGATATGGTAATACTAATAGAAAGAGGACAGTACTATGCATTTAGAATTTAATCCTTTCTACTTTTCACTACCAAACATAATGGGAGTTGAAAATATGATTTCAGAATTGCCTGAAAACAGTGGGATATACTGATACACAACCGCTTTATAAGTTCTACTGATATTATTAACATAGAACTGGATATTAAACTTTCTAATTCAATTATTTCTGGGGATGGTGGGATCTTTGATTTTTGTATTTTTCTATCCAATTCAAAGGGATGCTCTAAATATATCTTTTTGTGTTCAGTTTTGGATGGAACTTCATTCTGATATTAACAAAAATATTGCATGGCTATTTTTGTACTTGCCCGAGTTCTTGCAGAGTAGGCCAGGGAGAGCCAATGGTGATGCATGTGATGATATAATCCCAAAAAGTGCTGCAATTTATGCCCTTGAGTTAGGTATCCTGATACGAGCTCTTAATCATGGCCAGTTGCATCATGACATATTCATGTGTACATGGTGGTGCAGTGGTTAGAATACAGCATTGCAGGCTGACTGCCCACTGCCAGGAGTTCGATCCTGACTGGTTCAAGGTTGACTTAGCCTTCCATCCTTCTGAGGTCGGTCAAATAAGGACCCAGATTGTTGGTGGCAATAGGCTGATTCTGTAAACCGCTTAGAGAGGGCTGTAAAGCACCATGAAGCGGTATATAAGTCTAAGTGCTATTGCTAAAAGTGCCACTGTTTAAACCAGTGCTTCTCAACTGACTGAGGAATTCTGAGAGATGAAGTCCCCACACCTTAAAGTTGCTGAGATTGAGATACATTGGTCTAAACAGTAAATTGCAGCAGGATCAACATTAATTCTACATCCAAATCCAGAATGATTACCATTTTCTTTAGTTGAATAAAGCACCCTTTACTCCCCCCACCAGCAAATGTTTGTATTCCAGCAAGTTGAAACAGAATTGTATTTCCCTAGAGAGGTTAAACATCCATTTTAAAAAAAAAAAATTTTCTCTCTTTCTCTTATTTTCTCTTCCCAGATATATCCACTCAAAAGAAAAACCTTTTAAGTGTCAAGAATGCGGAAAAGGATTTTGCCAATCCAGGACTCTGGCTGTTCACAAGACACTACACACACAAGTAAAGGAACTCAGACCTTCCAAAATGAAATGCTAAAGATTTTAACCCCAACGAACTTCATCTCTCTGCTTCACTCTTCATTTTAGATCAAATTCTTCACAGAGACAATGGGGAACACTCAACGTAATTAATTTAATACTAAAAAAAAAAATACATCAAGAAAACTCACAACCCGACATGCACAAAAATGCAGTCAGCCTTTCCGAAACCTGGGTACTTCCAAGTGTAAATCCTGCGTGACTTCACTAAACTTTACGTCAAAAGGTGGTGCTCATGTATTAGAGAGGAATTTTTGTCCACAGTTCAAACACAAACAACAAATAACTTTCTACCTCCCCGATTAAGTTTATTCTTTGTGAGTGATTTGTTTAAAAGTGTCTCCTTTATAAACTTTGGAAAAGATCATCTAGAAGGGTATTATCCTAACTAATTCTACATTTGAGGGCACAGTGAGATGGCAAGGAAGATCACTAATAAAACTGCTTGGAAAGAGGCAACATTCTGAAGGAGATTAGTGCTGTAACGGGGGTCTGCCATCTTCTTCAGAAACTACCACTTCTGTCTTTGGTGGACAGGGTTTTTTGTGTGTGTGTGTGGGGGGGGAATCTCTTCTGCATGCTATAGTGAGCATTCTGTCGTTTCTGTTTATTCGTGATCTGTTGCCTTGGGAGGTAGTTTGTAATTTGAAAGAAAAATGGAAAGAAAAACCAAGCAAACCAAATCAAGCAACCAACCAATGAAAAATAACCCAAGTGACAAAAGGGAAACTCGATCATAATAAATCAAAGTGACTGCTGTGCATGGTGTGGCCTTGGTGGTACTTTCAAGTGAGCGGGTGCCCAGGTGATGGTGAACTGAGTTTTGTAAAAGGGTGGGTGGGAGAGTTTGCTGACAAATCTCAACATGAGCATTTTATCCAGAATCATCTTTATTTTTTTTCCCTAAACAGTGTAAACTAAAATAAAAAAAAAAAAGACAAGACAAGACATTCCAATATGTTTTTGGTTTAAACTTATTGCTATTTGGCACTTTATGCTGATTCTTGATAATGAACATTTATCACTGGATTTATTATTATTTTTTAAGTATTAAAATAAATTGGTATTTTACAGGCAAATGTTCCTGAGTGACATTTAAATCTCTTGGTTAAAGCTGTTTTTGCAAAACTCTATGCTATCTGTCATGTTCTTATATCATTACTTGATGGTTTTATTTTCCAGAAATGGAATGAATTAATAATCGAGTTATAAAATATAACAATATTTTAAGTAATGTTGTTTAACAATTGATTTATTAACTATCACTGCTGTCCTATGTATTTACTGAGAAGTATAAATTTCACTGACTTCAGCAAGGCTGGAACTGATATTTTGGAGCCTGAGTCCATAATTCTAGATAAAACTGGAATTTTTTAAACTGGGTGCAAGAAATTGAATTCATAGGATTGGGCTGAAAGGAACACGATGGAATTTATTAAAATACTCAGTGAGGTATTTTTGATTTTTTTTTTCTAGGAAAAGATAGAGAAAAAAATACTTCCAGTGTTAAATAAAGTAGGAATAAGGATCAGTCTCATAAAAAGGTAGGGTGGATTAGGTGAGCTTGTTATAATATAAGAAGTGATTAAAATTCTACAATATCTGTGTACAGGTAGCCCTCCACAATTGAACCCAAAATATCTGTTGTTAAGTGAGACATTTGTTAAGTGATTTTACTACCTTTCTTGGCACAGTTGTTAAGTTAGTAACACAGTTAAGTGAATCTGGCTTCCCTATTGACTTTGCTTGTCAGAAGGTCACAAAAGGGGATCACATGACCCAGGGACACTGCAACCATCATAGATATGAACCAGTTGCCAAGCATCCGAATTTTGATCATGTGGCCACAGGGATGCTACAACAGTAATAAATGTGAAAAACATAAGTCACTATTTTAACTGCTGTTGTAACTTTGAATGGTCACTAAGCAAAAATCAAGAGCTGTTATCTATATCTATCTATCTATCTATCTATCTATCTATCTATCTATCTATCTATCTATCTATCTATCATCTATCATATATCCATATTTATCTATCTATCTATCTATCTATCTATCTATCTATCTATCTATCTATCTATCAATCATCTATCTATCATTTACGACTCAAGTAGAAAATGGTGGTCTGGAGTGTTCAAGTCAATTCTTCTATTTTTCTTCTAAATATTGATTAGGAGTCTTCTTTTGATGTTATTTCTTGGGGGAAACTATCTTTTAATGCTTCATGGAATTACACATCTACATGTGAAGATATGGACGCAGGCCCAAGAAAAATGACACAAAAATAAATAATGTTGAATTCTTCAGGCTGAATGCAAAATCAAATAGGAAAAGTGAAAGGTAAAAAAAAAATGGACCAGATGTTGAAATACAAACACCTGCACTTCGGAAGAAGAAGTTGAGATGTCAAAAAGAATGGGCAGCAATAGCACTCAGACTTATATACGACTCCATCCATAATCCTTTTCAGCACTGCCTGAGCAGTCTACAAAGTCAGCATATTTCCCCCCAACAATCTGGGTCCTCATTTTACTGACCTCAGAAGGATGGAAAACTGAATCAACCTCGAGCCAGTCAGGATTGAACTTCAGGCTGTGACTAGAGTTTGCCTGCAATACTGCATTTTTACCACTCCACCACCACAGCTCCTAGTGAGATAGATCTCATTCAGTACTGTATAAACAGATTTCATCCAGCAGGTGAATGACTAAACCGGTAACAGTGCTATTCCTTTAAAAAAAATTAAAAATATATATTGCAGTAACAGGAAAGGTAGGAAATCTCTCCAGAAAGTGTTATATTTTCTTTTATTATCATATTCTCATCAGGATGAGAGTCATCAAATAGCAGATACTACCAGATTCTTTTTATCGTATTCTCAGTGAATCTTAAGACAATTTTCTAATCTTAAACATACATTATTTGGGAATATAACCTAGTTTTACTTTCAGGGCATTTAATTAGAAAGTTCATTTCTTTACACATTTGGAAATTTTTTTAAATGAACTAATTGATTAAAAAAAAGGTCAATTATCATCAATTGACACTGTTAGCTAACAGTTGGAGGATATGTAATTTTCCCTCCTCCCCAAATTAAGCATTTTGGCTGTAAGATACCTTGTATACAACACTGATATATGAAAAAGGTATTGCCAGATAAGGTATTTGTCATGCTATCACTCTAATTCTGTAAAAGAATTGTACAGGATGACCAGTTATTTTGTTCTAGATCTAATTGTTTTCTCACCGGGCTTTCCATCTCTTTTCACTCAAAATATTGAAGAAGGAAGAGAGGAAAACTGCATATTGTCTTTTGAATAGCAACACCATGTGCCTCGTCTCAAAAAGCACCATTAAACTCAGTAGGTCCACAAGCAGGAATTCCAGGACTTATTCATTCAAAACCACAATTTTCAGGTTATTTGACTTATGGAAGGAGGGACAATCAAAGCATTTCCTACATAGGCTGGTTTGAAAATAAAATTCAGTAACTGTTCTCACAATATATTTAACTCATTAATGGATAGTTAATGCGTTTATGGGAACACCAAGAAAATGCAAATTGATCCAATCACCTAGCTCCAGTGGATTAAATTTAGCCTTAAACAGACCTGTAATGCACAGGGTTAACCACATTCCACCTAGTCAGTTGTGCTGTGGGACAAACTACAATAAGTCAACCGACCCATTTTGCTCACCTAGTCCTCCAAGAAAAAGAGGTGGAGAGAAAGAGTGGGTGAAAAAGTCTATCAGTTATAGAACTTTATTGGCAAGATGATGTGTTGCCAGTTCCGAACAATTGGTCCGAAACGTAATTGTGTTGACTATCCATGGCTGCCTGACCAATAGGGAAGGTGATTAGTGAGGTCATGAAGCTTTGCTAATCACCTATCATGACAACACAAAACACACCAGACACTCCTAGAGAAAAGGAGAATTGTGACTTTTTGACCCAGTTAGTGTGATTATGAGCTGCCAGACTACAAATAACTATTTTACAGTATTATGTTTTACTGGGTTTGTGATAACTAAATGTGTTGTAGAAATAGGGGTATTGTGTTTAATTAACTTTAATTCTTGGGTGCATACATATGATTACAATTTCAGGTACTTGACTATTTATGTCAAAACAATCAGTGTGCTAAGGTTGATATCTTGCAGAATTGAGATGAAGTTTATACTATTTAAATCCTATCTTTTTCCAAGGAACTTACTGTCAAGGCAGATGTTAAATTCCTAATTCCAGGTGTATTTTTAGCATCTAGTAAACATGTATGAATTATCCTATCATTGCTATATCTTCTATTTTTAGGTTTAACTTCATGTAATCTGTAGAAGAACAGTCATTTTAGTTCTTTGGAGAGCTGTGAAGAGTGGGAGAGAAAGGAATTATTTTTGATTTAAATAAAGTTTCCCCTACCCCTATCATTTTTGTTTTACCTGGACAGCTGGACTTTTAAAAAATTGCCATGAAAAACACTTTGTTTCAGAATAATGAATAAAATATTTACAAGGAGGTTGAAATTGTTCCTCCCACCACCATTGTTAGAAAATAGGCAGGGAAAAGTCATTTTTGTATATATGCAGTAATCATTATAATTGCTGCATGGAGGTCAAGCTATATCTGCAAAAATAATGTGCATTTCTGTCTCCAAGAGACACTGTCATTTTTACAAGAGAATGAAAAAGATTCAGTGCCTACTTTCTTTCTGGGCTAACTTGCTCACATTTTAAGAGTTTCTTCCTTTTGCCTTGCCAGCTGAAAAGGTAATAGAGGACCAAGAGGGCAATGGAGGAGGTAAAATCCATATATTGTTAGATGCTATACAGTCAGTCTCTATTATGATCTTACAACACCAATATATCAGGGGTGAAATCCAGCAGGTTCTGACAGGTTCTGGAGAACCAGTAGCGGAAATTTTGAGCAGTTCAGAGATCCGGTAGCAAAAATTTTGAGTTTAGCAAAAATTTTGAGTTCGGAGAACCAGCAAATACCACCTCTGGCTCGCCCCAGAGTGGGATGGAAATGGGGATTTTGCAGTATTCTTCCCCTGGAGTGGGCTGGGAATGGAGATTTTGCAGTATCTTTCCCCTGCCACGCCCACCAAGCCACACCATGTCCACCAAGCCACGCCCACAGAACCAGTAGTAAAAAAATTTGGATTTCACCATTGCAATATATCCACTACTATCTCCCTTATGCCTACCAGGATTTTGACTCTGCAACATGCCAGCTCCTTTTTTTAATGATTTTAACTAAAAATAAATGGAAGGGTGAAATTTAGCTATGCTCAAGTGCCAGTTGCCCACAAACCGGTACATGTATCTATTTGCCTTCTAATAGGTATTTTGTGACTGGCTTCCTACCTAGATCAAGATCAATGTTTTTCCAACCTTAGCAACTTTTAACGTGTGTGAACTTCCCAGAATTGCCCAGCCAACACAGGAAGTCGAAATCCAATGTCTTAAAGTTGCCAAGGTTGAAAAACACTGCACTAGATGAATGATCATGACAATACTTTTTGAAAGCATTCATTACACTTTTTCAAAATTCAAGATTGTTCTGGCTAAAATAGCTATAGAGATTAGAAACAAGGAACTGGTTGTGATAGGGAATATTAAGACTGTTGTTCAGACTAGAAATAATTTTTCTTCCTGTGCTCAAATCTATAAACAACTAGACCAGCTGAAAGGAACAGAAAGAAAGGTTTCCATAATTTTGTACTAAAAATTCCAAATTCAGTGTATCAAACTCTTATTAGCGCTACATTTATTTATCAGATTTATATTTTGCCATAATCAAAAAGACACTCAGTGGTACATATTTTCACATTCTTACTAATCTGATATATTATGACAAAATCAATTACTTAAGTGTCCTTTTAAAAGAATCAACTATACTTTTAAGTTTATTATATGATAAAATATAACAACAAGCAAACCAAGTTATGTATTAGGTATGTTTGGAATAGTAAAAAGTGCCTCATAAACGGCTTTCAATTTTCCCTAATATTATTTTTCTCAGAGCAAACTTTTAGTCCATTTCCTCAACATTTCTGGAGATTTTATACCTCAGAGTTAATTTCCGTAGAGGTAGTTCTCAACCTACGACCACAATTGAGCCCCAAATTTCTGTTGTTAAGTGAAACATTTATTAAGTGAGTTTTGCCCCATTTTACTATCTTTCTTGTCACCATTGTTAAGTGAATCGCTGTGGTTGTTACGTTAGTAACATGATTATTAAGTGAATTGGATTTTCCCATTGACTTTGCTTATCAGGATGTTGCAAAAGGCAATGACATAACCCTGGGACACTGCAACTGCCATAAATATTGGGATCAATTGTGGTCATAAGTCGAGGACTAACCTGTAGCATCTATTTCCTGGTGAGGGGGTTCTTAGGTGGCTGCCTGCATCTCCTTGTACTCCTGAACCAATCCCACTGAATTCAGCAAACTCTGACTCTTAACACCAGCCTTTGCACTGGACTAACATTTTATCTGTGCCTCTTTTCTCAAGCAAATTGTTATGCTGTGCAGCTCCAGGGTACTCCAGCCGACAGCAGAACCAAAACACTTTTAAAAAAATGACTCAATCTTTCTTCCTTGATTAAAATTAGTTCAATAAAGGAGACTCATTTACGGGAGCATGGTGCCCAGAAAGAGATGCAGAAAAAGAAAGAATAACAGAGTTGGAAGGGACCTTGGAGGTCTTCTAGTCCAACCCCCTGCTCAGGCAGGAAACCCTATAGCATTTCAGACAAACGTTTGTTCAACATCTTCTTAAAAACTTCCAGTGTTGGAGCATTCACAACTTCTGGAGGCAAGTTGTTCCACTGATCAATTGTTCTAACTGTCAGGAAATTTCTCCTTAGTTCTAAGTTGCTTCTCTCCTTGATTAGTTTCCACCCATTGCTTCTTGTCCTACCCTCAGGTGCTTTGGAGAATAGCTTGACTCCCTCTCTTCTTTGTGGCAGCCCCTGAGATATTGGAACACTGCTATCATGTCACCCCCTAGTCTTTCTTTTCATCAGACTAGACACACCCAGTTCCTGCAACTGTTCTTTATATGTTTTAGCCTCCAGTTCCCTAATCATTTTTGCTGCTCTTCTCTGCACTTTTTCTAGAGTCTCCACATCTTTCTTTTTAAAAGAAAGGGTGGGAAGCACACATTTCCCAAAGTGCAAGAGAATATGGAGGGAAACCAGGAGAGTTTGGAGTCTGTGAAGAGGGAGCGCCCCGCCCCCCTCCGACTTGGGTGCAAAAACTGACCCTAAGGCCACCTCCCTGGTTGCTCATTTGTTAGGAAGCCAACTTTGCCGCCTTTCGACAGATCCGCTTCCTCAGTGGAACAGGGGCCTGTCTCCAAAAAGCGAGCATCCCGGCCCCGCACTCAGGTTACGCAGAAAGCCCTTGAAGAAGAAAACTCAGCTCTTCAAAAAGCCGGCAAAGTGGTGGCGCGAGTGGACAAGGGTGGAAATGTTGCCCCTGACTCAAGAAGAAGAAAAATGCACGAATAAATAGCACATAAAAGGTTGCCTTTTAGCCATCTCTAATGGGTTTGACTGTGAACGGCGAGGCCAGATTTTACTTAGCAAGCTCTAATCTTTTTTTTTTTTTAAAGGAAATTGGCTCTCTTTTGCGCTCCCTTTTTTAGGTCTGAAACATGCCTACCTTATCATTTGGCTCATGTACAAATGTTTGGTGATTTATCTGTTTGATGAAAAGGTAAGACGATTAATCAGTTACACTTTTCTTAGGCCATTCAATTCAGTGAGACTTGTGAATATACAAGAGTGCTAGAGTCATATTTAACTAGTAAATTACATTAATGAGGTTAATAACAATAACTAATTATCCTTATGATTTCCTTTCCTTTCCTCCCCATAACTTTTATTTATTTTGAAATGAAGAATGAAACCACAAGGAAATAAACAGCAAAGAATCTTGTAATAACTTAAACTTCAATAAATTTATTTTGTTTTTCAGATAAACGTTATTTAATAATAATTTTGTTTAACCTTTTAATTGCTCTAGAATGTACTTTTAGGCTACTTCCTTTAATATGTGCTGGATGTACCCGTATTTTGAAAACTGATAGCAAAACAGTTTACAGTAACTGTTAGCTTAAGGTGATAAAAACCTGGTTATTTACATTAAATAGGATATGATTTAAACACATATCAGTAAAATCCAGACATCTATACTTGACTAGAATTATTTGATTAGAATTTTGAAAACCTTCTGCAGAGGAAATATTTCTAAGCCCAAACCAAGTAGTATCCATATAAACAAGAATGCTTTACTTGCTATACCTGTTGAATGTTGGACACAATCATTGTCCCTCTTGGCGAGAAGTTCCTAATGCTGCCAGACTGGAAGCATTCCCCCTTATTTGAAAATGAGGATTAGATTCTCACTGAAACAGTCCAACAAAACAAAACTTTGATCAGATTACAGCTCTTTCTGAAATTTCTCTGGGGAACAGATTAGAGTAAAGCTCATTTGCAAATGCTCCAGCACACAACCTTGGGGAAGAAGGTCCAAGGATTGTTGTCTAGCTAGCTTGTTCTGAGCCTTGTTTAGGCTAGTTACCTTTTTAAAAGTAAAGTAAAGGCAAAACAAACCCAAATATCTTGATTGCTCAAATTCAGAAATGGATAACATGGCTTAGGTGAACTGCCCTTGATATTATACTTTTAGTAATCTCAAACAGCAAAATGGAAAATATTATAGGTTCCCCTTTAGCTTTCAGTTTGTTTACTCAGTGTATTTTATCTAACATTATGAGGCTTTTACATCTTTGATTTGTTGAAATGAAATTTAAAGTTTTACAGTATGGGGACAGGAAGGAAGAGGAAGGGGAAGGAGGGGAAGGAGGGCAAAAGGAAGGAGGAAGGAGAGGAAGGGCAAGGGCAAGGGCAAGGGGAAGGGGAAGAAGAAGAAGAAGAAGAAGAAGAAGAAGAAGAAGAAGAAGAAGAAGAAGAAGAAGAAGAAGAAGAAGAAGAAGAAGAAGAAGAAGAAGAAGAAGAAGAAGAAGAAGAAGAAGAAGAAGAAGAAGAAGAAGAAGAAGAAGAAGAAGAAGAAGAAGTAGTAGTAGTAGTAGTAGTAGTTCTGTGTTCTGGAATGTTACAGAGAAACACAGGGATAGCAGAAGCATAGCATAAGCTAGAACAAGAAGGCTGGAAGTTTGTAGATACCACACATTTGCTTAAATATAAGAAAAATCTTGAGAATAAGAGCTGCATAACAGTGGAACAGTCTGCTTAAGGATGTTGTAGAATTTCCATCTTTGTGGACAAACTGTAGCTCACAGGGAGCATTCTGAGTATTTCCAGCTAAAATAACCGGAAAAAAAATTCTATGATTTTTAATATTGCATTTTATACAGAACTTACAAAGCTCAAATTCTCTGACAGTTGCTTTGCAGCCATTTGCAAAGGATTGGTACATAGATATCCTAAGCTCTTAAATCAATCTTTGGAAAAAGTATTCTCTGGAAATTTCCTGGTGTTATGTATTGATACTTTTAAGCGGGAGTTTCAAACCTGCCTATGTTTCTGATTGGCTGACAGTCCCTCCTGGATTGTATATAAGGAGGACTGCAGCCCCTGAGTTTTCGCTGAAGTCTCACTGTATATTAAAGAGCTGTTGTCACTTGCTTGCTTGTGCCTCTCGTTATTCCCGAACCACTTCATTGGCGACGAGGATGGGATAGAGGCCACAAGAAGCTAACCAGTGATACCACGAGCTTCAGCTAGGCGACGAGGCGAACCACAGGAGACATACCGAACATGTCTGCCTACGTTCCGCCCAAGCCTTTTGATCCGACCCGCGAAAAATGGGTCTCGTACCTAACGAGGTTTGAATGCTCGCTTGAAGCCAGCGATATGCAGGGCCTCTCGGCTAATCGAAAGAGAGCCCTCTTCCTAAGCCACTGCGGACCGGACGTGTTCGAGATGGCCGAGTCACTGTGTGAGCCAACGCCGGTTCAAACCGTCTCCTGGGACACCCTGATGGCAACTCTCCGGGCTCACTACGCTCCCGTCCCCTCCAAGTTCGTGAAGCGATACCAACTGAGGCAGCGCGTTCAACGAGAGGGAGAGCCGGTCAGCGCGTACATGGCCAGCCTGAGAAAAGCCGCAACCCATTGCGACTATAGAGATTTGGACGATGCGTTGCTTGAGCAACTGATCTGTGGTGTTCGGGACATTAGGCTGCAACGGCGTCTGCTCGCCAAGCCTGATTTGACGCTTGCTGGAGCCCTAGACGAGGCTAGGGCTCATGAAGCCTCCACAAAGGCCGCTGAAATGCTGCAGCGTCCGCTGACCAGCAAAGACAGCCCCAAGTCTGCCCCGGTGCACAGAGAAGACGCCGGATCCAGCTCGGAGTCCGAGTCGGATGAGGACGTCTTCCGAACGGAGCACCAGAGAAAAGACACTGGCAGCCCCCGGCAAAGCTGTCCCAGCTGTGGTGGGCACCATGATAGACTGTCCTGCAAATACAGAGAGGCTATTTGCAGGCGCTGCGAGAAAAAAGGGCACTTGGCGTGAGTCTGTAGAGCCATTCTGCCCAGAAGACACAAACCACGTGAGCGCCGCAGCCAACCGGAATCAGCGCGCCATAAGCAGCCAATGAGAGAAGGCGGCGCGAAAAAACGGCGCGAATTTGAACCGCGAGATGGCCGCAGCATACACATCGACCAGGCCAGCACGGCGATCGAAGACAAAGTCAGCACGGTGGTCGAGATCAACGGAAAGCCGTGCTCGATGGAGATCGACACCGGATCAGCTCTCTCCATAATGTTGTGGGCGACCCTAAAGACCCTCCTGCCGTCGTTCCGGAAGGATCAACTCTCCAAACAGAGACTGCGCATCCTAGACTACCAGGGGAACCGAGTCCCCCTCGAAGGCGTGGGAACGTTCCGGGTCACCTACGGAGACTACGAAAGAGACCTGCCGCTGACCATCGTCACGAAGCAGCTCCCTAGCCTCCTGGGCATGGGGTGGTTCCGAGCCCTTGGCATGGGCTTCACCGGCGTCCACCTGATGTCCAGATCAACCCTGAAAGACAGCCTCCTGTCCGAGTTCCAGGACGTCTTCGGGGACACGTTGGGCAAGTATGTGGGGACCCCTATTTCACTAAACTTAGACCCCAACGTAGCCCAAGTGAGACTGAAGGCCAGACGAGTGCCGTTCGCATTGAAACCGAAGATCGATGCGGAACTAGACAAACTGATTAAGCAAGGGGTGTTGGTTCCCGTTGACCATGCTAAGTGGGAGACCCCCATAGTGACCCCAGTTAAATCCGACGGCTCAATAAGAATTTGCGCCGACTACAAGTGCACGATCAACAAGGCTTTGCAGCCGAGCGCCTATCCGGTGCCGATCGTGCACCATCTACTACACTCCCTGGGCCCCGGAAAATTTTTTGCCAAATTAGACCTGGCCCAAGCCTACCAACAGTTACCGGTCGACGACGCCACGGCAGAGGCGCAAACGATCGTGACTCATAGGGGTGCATTTAAATGCACCAGGCTCCAATTTGGGGTGAGCGTCGCACCCGGCTTATTTCAAAGCACCATGGAGCGCCTGTTGCAAGGACTCCCAGGAGTGGTGCCCTATTTCGATGACGTCTTAGTCAGCGCCCAAGACGAACACCAGCTGGGGGACAGGGTACGGAACGTCCTATCCAGATTCAGAGAAGCGGGACTAAGACTTAAAAGGAACAAGTGCAGGATAGCGGTCCCCTCTGTAGAATTTCTGGGGTACAGGGTGGACGGCACAGGCATCCACCCTACCGAAAGCAAGGTGAGAGCTATTAAGAGCGCACCAGCCCCCAAATCCAAAGCAGAGCTCCAAGCCTTCCTTGGACTGCTCAA
Source organism: Arizona elegans (assembly GCA_022577455.1). Taxonomy (NCBI): domain Eukaryota; kingdom Metazoa; phylum Chordata; class Lepidosauria; order Squamata; family Colubridae; genus Arizona; species Arizona elegans. The sequence goes on from JAKOOJ010000001.1 coordinate 193,245,208, forward strand.
TTTCTACTCAATGTTCCTAAAAGATAAAGCCACGGTTGCAGATCCCCTTCACAAACTTTTAGGGAAGAAGGTACCATGGGTCTGGGGGAAACCGCAATCAGCCGCTTTTGAGGCAGTGAAAAGGCTCCTATCTGAGGACAGTTTCCTGATCCAGTACAATGCAGAGCTGCCGCTCGTCTTAGTTTGTGACGCCTCCCCCGTAGGAGTTGGTGCCGTCCTAGGCCATAGACTGCCGAACGGCCTAGAGGCGCCCATTGCATTTTATTCCCGCACCCTGTCCAGCACAGAGCGGAACTATAGCCAGTTGGACAGAGAGGCTCTGGCTGTGATTGCGGGGGTTAAAAAATTCCACGAATACCTCTATGGCCGAAAATTCGAACTTGTGACTGATCATAGACCCTTGCTAGGACTGCTGGCGGGCGACAGGCCAACCCCCGCTGCCCTCTCCCCTCGCTTGACCAGATGGGCCATTTTTTTGTCGGCCTACTCATATCAACTCGTCCATCGACCTGGGCGGACCCTGGGTCATGCGGATGCCCTTAGCCGTTGCCCCCTTCCCGACCTGCTGGACAATCCAACGCCGGAAGCCTCCGTCCTTTTGTTGGACACGTTAACTTTGGGCCCCATCTCCTCCGGCGAGGTGGCGAAAGCCTCAAATAGAGACCCAGTTATCCGGACTGTTATGGGTTGGGTTCTGAAAGGGTGGCCGGACAAGGTGGTCGGAGAGGAGTACCAAGGGTTTGCCAACAAACGAAACGAACTGTTTATGCAAGGGGGGTGCTTGCTATGGGGTGACAGAGTGGTAATTCCAACGAAACTACAGGATAGGGTTTTGGAGTTGCTGCACGAAGGGCATCCGGGCATTGTTAGGATGAAGTGTTTAGCCCGCAGCTATGTCTGGTGGCCCAACATGGACCAGGTCATTTCCGAGTGGGTGGGGAAGTGCAGACCCTGCCAGGAGTCTCGCCCCGATCCCCCAGTAGCGCCCATCCGAGAGTGGGAGAAACCAAAAGGCCCATGGGGGAGGATCCACATTGATTTTGCCGGCCCGTTCCATGGCCAAACGTTTTTAATAGTTGTGGATGCCTACTCAAAATGGCTCGAAATTATATTAATGCCATCTACAACGGCCGAGGCCGTTATCAAGGTCCTAGGGAAGTTATTTGCCACCCACGGCCTGCCGGATACCTTGGTATCGGATAACGGCCCTCAATTTACAGCAACCCTCTTTGAAAGTTACTTGGCCGGCCTGGGAATCCGCCATGCCCTATCAGCTCCATTTCACCCGGCTTCCAACGGATTGGCTGAACGTTTTGTCAGGACAGCCAAGGAAGCACTGTCCAGATTAGACAATGGGGACTGGCAGGCCAGGATAGATCAATTCCTAGCAGTTCAGCATGCATCACCATGCACAGCAACAGGGAGAAGCCCAGCAGAGCTCCTCATGGGGAGGAAGCTCCAGTGCGTGTTAGACAGGCTTCACCCTAACTACTCGCACGAAAACTTTAAGGGAGAGACCTGTGGTTTAAGGCAGTTTCAGGTCGGGTCCCCGGTGTTCGCTCGCAATTATGCCAGCGGTCCTCTATGGGTTGCAGGAACCATAGTGGGAATAACAGGCCCAAAATCGTACACGGTGGACGTTGGGGTAGATAGACTCTGGAGGCGCCACATAGACCAACTTAGGAAAAGGGTGGTTGGCGAGGCGAACATTAACTTAGACATCTCCGAGCCTAACTATGACCACGTCTCCAAAACAGCTAACTCAAGCCCGGGGTCGCGAGAATACTTAGCTGACAAGCCCTGGTTCCAGCGCCGCCCCAGCGAGTCGCCACTCCCTGCCGGGGATAACCACGCCCCGGACAAAATCCAGGAGGTTCCATTGGCGGAGCCGGGAGAGACAAAGAGTCCCTCCGACCAGCTCGACGCCCCACCAGACTCTGAACTGCGCAGGTCAACTAGGGCGAGAACTCGTCCTAAGCACCTGCGAGATTTTGTTTGTACATATGTTAATTGTTGAGTATTAGTGCCTTCTGGGAAGGGAGGGGTGTTATGTATTGATACTTTTAAGCGGGAGTTTCAAACCTGCCTAGGTTTCTGATTGGCTGACAGTCCCTCCTGGATTGTATATAAGGAGGACTGCAGCCCCTGAGTTTTCGCTGAAGTCTCACTGTATATTAAAGAGCTGTTGTCACTTGCTTGCTTGTGCCTCTCGTTATTCCCGAACCACTTCACCTGGATCTAATCCTATGGTTTCCTTGTTGTATATTCAGTCATCCAATTTTACAGCATGATCTGTGTACTGAGATAATCTTTCAAGGATAACTCTGACATGTCCTCTCCAGAAGTTGTAAATGTTCCACCCTGGAAGTTTTTAAGAAGAGATTGGATAACTATTTGTCTGAAGTGGTGTAGGGTTTCCTGCCTAAGCAGGGGGTTGGACCAGTGGTGGGATTCAGCCAGTTTACACCACTTCGGGAGAACCGGTTGTTAACTTTCTGAGCAGTTTGGTGAACTGGTTGTTGGAAGAAATCATTAGGGCAGAGAACCGGCTGTTAAATTATTTGAATCCCACTACTGAGTTAGACTAGAAGGCCTCCAAGTTCCCTTCCAACTCTGTTATTCTAATATCCATATCCAGCTTGCAAAATGAATATTTAACAGCTACAAAAGTCATTACAGGTTAAAATGACTATCATAGCCTCTGCTTCTAAGAGGCACACTGTGAATATCACTGCTTGTATTTTCAATATGGAAGTATCATCAGTTTTGCAGAAATTTCATTGGGTGCGAAAGATGAGAAATATTCAGGGAAACAAAGATAAGTTGACCACACATTATGGGCTTTTCTCTGTTGTGGTTGTATAAGTTTATCCATCTATCCATGGGTCAGCATGTGGGTGGGTGGGTGGGGGGTTAAGAAGTTCTGCTAACAGAATACCATCTAAGCATGAAGTTGCTGATCTTTGTCTTGCTTCATTGCTACTGTTCCCAGCCACTGCCGGCCAAGGTGACGAGTGAGAAAGCCTAACAAATTTTATAAACGCCGAGGCTGCCCTTGAGGGATGTTAGAGACAAGGTGAAAAACTACCCTAACAACTACAGCTAAGGACAACTTCAGCCTGCTTTACCGATGGGCCAAATGGGGATGAAGGACGATGGATAGTTGTGGAATGCTGATTGTTGGGTATAGAGCAAAACGAAGAAAGAGAAAGAAACACTGGATAAATCTGCAGGGGGGTGGAATTCTAGAAATCCCTGTAGCAACATTTGATTGTACGGTCTGCTTATGGAAACAGTGAAGGGAAAGACATGAATTGGGAGGGAGCCCACAAACTATCTGTATGCCTGAAAGCATTTAAAAATAGGGAGACCAAGTAGATATTTCTACCTTCAATAAACTATGCCAAATATCTGGGAGCGGACTGCATTCAAGCGCCGTGGGCTGTGTCCTATATATCTAACTCTATGAAAGGAAGGAAGAGTTACAAATTTCAGAGGTGTCATGAAAAGACAGGAATACACACCTACCTACATAATGCTTTTCTTCTTTTTCCCAGTCATTCCAAAAGGGAAATATATGAGTGGGAAGGTTTTCCCTGTAGTTCACACCTGGTGGGGCCAAACAAGAAGACAAGATATCTTCCAGTGTTCTGTCATCTTTTTATCTTAGTCATAAATATTTTTTTTTCCTGATTCAGATCCAAGGAGGTGATCAGTCAGATACAGCTTCCCCCAGATCACCGCCTCACGATCTTCTCAGAAACGATTAGGACTCTTTTCCTTTGAAAATAGATTTCAGAGCAAGTTATTCTGTTATTTATAAGTCCACCAAGGGATGTTAATCCTGGGTTGCGGGGGTGGGGAGGGCAAGGCAAATGATGGGTATGGTGCAACTGTGGGGGAGAGCAGTGAATGCAGACCAGAATAAACTTTGCAAAGACAAAATGTGGAAATCGAACATCTTGAGCTGGGTTATTTGACTGAACGTTTGACGCTGCCAAGAATTTTTGTTGTATACCATCCAGAGTTTCTTGTTTGTGAGATGGGCGGATACACAAACTGGTTTAAAAAATAAAATAAATAAAAAATAATCTCTGTTATTGCATTTTTATGTGCTGCAATAAAAGAAAAGAGAAATAACTCCAGGATTAACTATTTATGTTTATTTAAAGTTCTATCAGCCCAAATTAATCCAAGGCAAAGTAATGGCCCTTCATTGAAATCTACCACTTAATTGATAATCTATCACTCATGGTTAAGGCTACATCCTGGATTTCCCTTCTCCTGGCTGTATATAAGAGCCAATGTTAGTCTGATGCAATGGTAGAATTCAGCTAGTTCGCACCACTTCGGGAGAACTGGTTGTTAACTTTCTGAGCAGTTTGGTGAGCTGGTTGTTGGAAGAAATCATTAGGGCAGAGAACCAGTTGTTAAATTATTTCAATCCCACCACTGGTCTGATGTAATCATGAATTTGCTGGACTAAGGCTGGAGCGACCCAGGTTCTACTCTTAGCATGGGAACTGGCTGGATACTTTGGCCAGTCACTATCTCAGTCCTAGCCTGGGAAGTCAAAAAGCATCTATCTGGCAATGTACCGGTATATAGGACCAGCATACTGTATAGATAACTACACATAACCTTCAATTAAGAGGTTTTCATTCTGCAGTGGATTGATTTGAATTGATAATAACTACTCACACGTATATCCACACTTGGATGCCCTTGCACAAGCACCTTTCTACATTCATGCTTATAGTGACAGAGATTCAGGAAAAATGCTAGAGAATCATTTCTAACAAGTTCCTTTTGGAACCATTCCTAGTTTGTTTCTGGGTTGTCCATGTCCATATGGACTTTTAGAGCAAGGTTTAGTTGAGTCCAGAAGACTCAACTCACAGTTAAAGAATATGGTCTGGATGTTTTAGATTCAGTCTTGGGCATCTTTAGACATGCCTTGGTGACTATTCCTTGTCACAGAAGATAACGTGGGATTAGATGGACCAATAATTTCTCACATCCATATGTGTAATTCAGAGTTGATAAACCTATTGCCTTGTAGGTGTTCCGGAATACAGTTCCCAGTAGCGTTTGCTAGCATGGCCAATGATGATAAATGCAGGGAGTTGGAATTCAGCAACATATGGAGATCTGCAGAGTCTCCATTTTAGGTATGACTAGTCTGAGGACTTGGGTCAGAATCTGGCAAAGGTAAAAATGAGCAAGACAAGACACTGAACCTAAGGGAGAATCTGTGCATTTAACAGCTTTGTGCATTAGGGGGAAAGGCCTCGACTTACAAGTCAACCTATTTCCCACATGCTTCTCTCAATCAGCATGGGTAGCATATCTGGAGACATCTGGTTAGGGAAAGTTATGTAAAAGTAAAAACCCTTAAAATATAAAGTACTTTTCACAAACACAGCAAGCGCTAAAATATTTTCTTCAGTTATCTGTCTTTTTTTGTGGGGAAATGAATATGATGTAATATCCATTTATTTGTAGATGTTTTGCTTTCTGAATTGAACATTGTTGCAGAAATATCTTGATAAAACTCTCTTCCTTCCAAGGCAGCTTCAGGATGTTTTGCACAAATACTAAGTCTGTCCATCCATCCATCCATCCATCCTCCATCTAACCTTTTTTAAATAGTGGGTTTTTTTTTACTAAATAAGGGACACAATCTAATTAAAGTTAACCTGTTTAATTTATGCTTAACAACAACATGACTTTACCAAGTTATGGCCCAGTGTTACGTAACTCCATGCAATAAAATTAGTTCACAGATTTTTAACAGCCAAACTTGTAAACAATTATTTGCAACCAAACCCAAAACCCATACATATTTAAAACAATGCCTTGTAATATGACCGAGTGCTCCTACATTGACAAGTAAAAGAAAACAGGCATTACCCTAGGAGAGTAAGATGGAATAGTGAGGTTGAGCACTAACCTATTAGTCAAATAACAAAGTAGTTAAACCCATTTCAAAGGCCATCAGGCTGACAGAGACAAAGAAAGGAGGGAGCCTTGAAAAAGATCTCTTCCAACTCTGTTAATCTGTTAAATCCAGGGGTGAATTCCAGCAGGGTTTGGAGAACTGGTAGTGGAAATTTTGAGTAGTTCGGAGAACTGGCCCCAGAGTGGGTTGGGAATGGAGATTTTGCAATATCCTTCCCCCAGGAGTGGGGAGGGAATGGGGATTTTGCAGTACCCTTCCCCTGCCATGCCCACCAAGCCACACCCACCAAGCCACACCATACCCACCAAGCCACGCCCATAGAACTGGAATTTAAAAAAAAATGGATTTCACCACTGGCTAAATCTGTTAATCTGTCTAGAATGAGGAGCCTTTAGCCTTGGAGTGAGTAGCAAGAAAAAAAGGTCCTGCTTAGCAAGGCTGTCTTAATGCATGGGCCTGATGGGCACTTGCCCATGGGCCCCACGAGCATAGGAGCCCCATACTAATCTGTGTACATTAACCCTTCAATGCACCTTGTATCATATAAATACAGCAACATAATTATTTCATTTTACTGCTTTTTAAAATTAATACTAACATGCAAATATATGTTTAATTTTATCGACCATTTACATTTTTATTCCTGTGAGTAGTTGTCGTAGGGGCCCCAGTACACTGCTTTGCCCGGGGGCCCATAATGCTGTTAAGATGGCCCTGCTGCTTAGATCAAACAGAACTGTAAGGAAAAACAATCTGCAGTGTTTATGCTGAAAGGGTGTAGAAGAGAGGAGATAAATGTACTACTAACATTCTCCTGCTCTAATCAGCGGGATGGTAGCATGCTTATCCTTGGATAGGAATATACTCCCAATTTTTGGAAATGGAGCATTACATTTTTATATGGTATTCTAATAGAAAAAAAAGTTGTGGTTTTACAGGACATGGCTAATCTCCTTCACTAAATCCCCATTCTATTGATTCCCATGATTTGAGCTGCAGCTGGATAGACTATTCTTGTCCACTGTAATGAATGGAGGATCAGTTGTTTCTTCCACAAACAGATTCACTTGCTGAGCATGGAGTCTACTTTGACAAATGAAAAATAGCATTTAAGACGCATTAATGGCATTTCATAGAGATGCAAGCATTATTATGCCAGAAATATGCAATCTGATGCTCTCTCTCAATGTTTTGATTCTACTTCGCACAATTCCTTGTCACTAGCAAGGCTGAGTTCAGTGATAGGAAGCAGCTGAAAAGTACCAAGCTGCTTATTCCAAATGTATTTTTAAGTAGAAGTAGTTTTCCTATTTGCTGAAAATTAGCATAGAGTGTACACATGAGCACATGCCCACACAATCAGAAAGGGTTTTGATTTATAATGATCTATATAGGAGTTAGGAGGATGGATGGATGGATGGATGATGGATGGATGGATGGATGGATGGATAGATAGATAGATAAGATAGATAGATAGATCAATAGAGATGGAGATAGACTTATGAACTTTAAAGCCATGGTCCACTTGGGATGGAGATCCCCCCCCTCTCTCTGTCTCTCTCTCTGTCTCTGTCTCTGTCTCTCTCTATCATCTCTTATCTAGCTCTTATATCCAAGTGGACCATGGCTTTAAAGTCTCTTGGGAAAAGTCAGGATCTGTGTTAGAATTTAGAGGCCATCTGAATTCTTTTTCATTTACTTTTCAAACATTAACTCTACAATCCTGATTAATTAGTATTATTAATTTATGAGAAGCATTTCCTGTATGTGTATATCTGTGTGAGAGTGTGTGGGTACAGGATTGTGCAAACAGGTTTAAATTCAGAGGGATTAGTAGTGTCTGAAATAGAAAGCTGTATAACATTGATTTCTAGTCTAAGTCAGCATTAGGAAATCTTGGTCAATGGGGAATTCCACTCAGATTTCTAGTATACTTTTGGGTCATAACCAAATGTATTGTGGTTAGAAATGGATTGAGTATTGTGAGCCAAATTCATTCTTGGAGAAACCTAATTGAACTCAATAGTTTCTGCAGGAGGTTTTTGTATTGAAGTCCGTTGGCTCACTTTAGGCAAATGTATGCTGCTTTCACTTGTTCGTTTGTCTTGCTGTTAAAACAAAAGATAGTCTTTTCCTTTCATATGAAAAATCTCTGTGAGTGAGGTTGACGTGGAAGAGCTCCTCCATCTGAAGAGAGATTAAGTTTGTTTTAAAGTTTGCTCTGTTCTCCGGTTGAAGTTCCTTTAGAGTGAGGCCAGATAAAAGACACACCAGCAAATCCAGCATCTTATATTTGACATCTGTAGGATGAGATTTCTTCTTGCGTTGGCTGAGGTCCATAAAACTGTTAAACCTAAACATGATTTGGATTTCAGCCAATTTAATCTGACAACGGGATTTACATTCCAATTCTAATCATTTGACCTGATGGATGTGGCCCGATATTTTTTTTGCAAAATGAGTACAACATAGCATCTGGCAAAGCACTGGATCTTCTGATCAAGCCATTAAGAGGCCTAAATCCAAATGCCATGACTAATTAATTCATTTGTAGCAAGGATATACTCAAGATGTTTGAAAGCAAATCTATTTCTCAGTGAGGCATGGCGCTGGATCCATATCATTTCTATCCATTAAGGAGTTTGGCATCCTCTCTCCCCTTTTTCTTTTATCTCTGTAGAAGCTTTGCAAGATGGACTTAAATAAGAGCCAAACTGGATCAAGCTTCGTGGATGAGCAGGAATTTAGACTTTGCTATCTGAGAAATTAGGGTGGTACAGGAAATGAAGAAAATCTATAACTTTGAGCTGTTCTATTACTTTTCTGGGTATTTTAAATAAAATGTGTGAACATGTATAGCATTGATTATTGAGAAATGAATGTTGTTGGAGAGAGAGAGGGAGGGAGGGGGCAGAGAGAGAGAGAGAGAGAGAGAGAGAGAGAGAGAGGGAGAGAGGGAGAGAGAGAGAGAGAGATCTCACTGATTAGTTCATTACATTTTCTCTTGTCCTGCTTGTGTGGTCTTCTTAGATGTATGTGGTTGGCCACTGTATGTTGGCCTAGATAAGTCTTTGGCTTGATCCAGTTGACATCTTCTCATGTTCTCATTATGCAACACATTAGCTTATCACTGATCTACACCATCAATTCTGTGTTTTGGGAGCCTCTCTCCAGTCAGGCAGAAAGCATTCCCACGTCTCTCCTGCTCTAATGAGTGTTTTTTAAAAATGGGTAGAAATATAACACAAACACAGAGGCAATGTCGTGCTGGATCAGACCCTGCCCATCTGGTCCAGCAATCTGTTCTCACAGTGGCCAACCAACTGCCCCAGGAAGCCAGCTAGTCCTCCAGCAGATAGCCTTCAGAGGCAGTTACTCTGATTATCCATGGATCTTCCATGAATTGATTCAAACTTTCATGGTATGTAATTTCCTTGAAATTCAAGAAAGATTACTTCTGAGTAGACATGCACAAAGTTTATGTGAGAAACTGTCTTTTCCTGGAAATTGTTCTTCTCTCTTTCACTCTGGGCTTATCCTAAGACTTTCTAAAGTTCTGATAGTCCTAGGACAAAATGTTAGAAAAAAGTTTTGGTCCATTAGATGAAGCTCTAACTGTTTGATGGGTCTGGACTGGACACAATATTTCTCTTTGAAAAAGGTCCTGCACCTACATATAATAGCTATTATATAATACTTACATAATTATAGAAGTGCTATTGTGTTGAAAAAAATGAATAATGTGTATCTGACAGCACCAAAAGCACCTAGTCTGACCTTCTCCTTCCATGCAGATGACTGTATTTTCTCCAGGCAGCTTTCCATAGAAAAGAACCACTTTTCTTTTTCAAAAGCAAATTAATATTATTGAGTCCAACACTGGTGCTTAAAGTAGAGCATATCTTTCAGAAAGTCATCCAGTCTTAATTTCAAGATTGTAAAGTGATGATGAATGTACTATTTCCTTTGTTGGGCTGCTCCAGCAGTTACTTATTCTTGTGGTCCAGACAGTTGTTGTCCTTTTTCCAGTTTCAATTTTTCTAACGTCAGACGCCAGCCATTATCTGTGAGTGTGTACCTTGTTGCTTTGCTTTGCTTTGCTCCCAGGCTTTTAAATAGCAACACTCCTTTGGCTTTAAATTTGCGTCTGGCTACATTTCAGGCTTGTCTTAAAAGTAATTCCTAAGGAGGAGGAGGAGAGAGAGAGAGAGAAAAAAAGAGGGAAAATATTCTGACTCGGCACTCATCAATCCTGCCTTGTAAATTTTCCCTTGGCTTTTTCCATGGGAAGATCAATCTCCACATCCTCCCAAACTTCAAAAGCCCATCCTACCTTTTACTTGTATCGATATACAATCATAACACTTTGAGTTTTAGATAGAGGAGAATGTATTTCATTAGGGAGAGGAGAGAAGGATTCACCAGTGTCCAAAGCCTGTGATAGAATATGCTAAACTAACAATACCAAGCTGAGAATTTTAGGACATTGGTGATTCTTTTCCCCTTGGAAAAAATAAAATAAAATCTAGCGATGTTATCTTTACAAAGACAAACAGGCAGGCTCTAGCATGCCTTCCTCTGCTAATAAAACACAGTCTGATTAAATCATTTGAAATTCCAGAAAAAGTAAAGTTATACATTGGCTTCATTTTGTCCCACTGTAACCACACGGAAATGTTGGAGTGTTTGGAATGTGCCCTTAGGGTGCACGAATATAATGTCCCTTCTGGATGTGTTAGATTAAAATGTGGACTATTGTAAGAAACCTTTAGCTATAAAGCTGAGGTTGATGCAATTTAAAATTTAATGTACCTGCAAGGCATTGGGAGAAGGTGCTTTTTTCAAGAGGCAACTGGACTTTCTTGTTTTTCTTTGAAGGCGTTTCACTTCTCATCCAAGAAGCTTCTTCAGCTCTGACTGGATGGTGGGGAATGGAAGGATTTATATTCCTTGCAGACAGCTGGTCATTTGCATTCTTTTAGAGAGTCGTTGAGGCCACTTGGAGGTTTATCTGTGTCCTCAGGGTCACCTGAGTAGTGCAAACATCCTGCAGGAAACACAGTTGCACAATACAGTTCTTTCAGCAGTTTGAAGAAGGCTCCACACCCATTGCATGACTCAGGTAACCCTGAGGACACAGACAAACCTCCAAGTGGCCTCAACAACTCTCTAAAAGGATGCAAATGACCAGCTGTCTGCAAGGAATATAAATCCTTCCATTCCCCACCATCCAGTCAGAGCTGAAGAAGCTTCTTGGATGAGAAGCAAAACGTCTTCAAAGAAAAACAAGAAAGTCCAGTTGTCTCTTGAAAAAGCACCTTTGGGACAACCATGACCTGGATGACTGAGTATTGGGAGAAGGCTGTTCTAAAAAAATAATAAGGAAAGGAATTCATCACTGTTCCTTTACATGCTTTCCCAATTTCTTGAACAAATAATCCCTCTGAAAAGAAACAACATAATTTTTACTAATTATTGTAGATGAATGTTGGAGAGTGGAAGTTGCCATTTATCTAATTGTACAAGTCAATTGAGGAAAGTCCATATTTTTTTGTTTAAAAAAATCTTGCTGTCTGGCTTTCTCATTTCAAGTCTTATGCCCTTGTATGGAGTGTATGGTTTCTTTTGCAGCCTCTTCATTGCTGCGTTTCCTAGAAGGCTTTCCTGAAAAGCAAAAATCCTGGAAACCTTCATTGCATTCGAAGTTTCAAGAAGAGCAGTGGTAGTTCTTCACATGAAGTTTTGGGGGGGGGGGATATCTTGTTTTGCTCCCTGAATCTTTGGGTTGCCTAACTCCTAATCCCAAGAACAACTGAAAAAAGTAATTTTGAAATTTTGGCCCAGCCACAATTCATTCTGCCTTAACTTTTTTCTCCTTGTGAGTATTCTTTCTAGAATGAATGGGATTATCATTCTATTATTGTTGCCAAATAATTTTTCAAATTGAGTTTGACTGCTGGTGATGACTACGTCAACACATCCGTAAAGGTTTCCTGGATACTTTCTTCTAGGATGGTTTTCCAACTTCCCAATCTAGCCTCCAATACTGGATTTTCCAACAGTCTTCCATTCAAATACTAACCAAGTCTCAGTCTGCTTAGCTTTTTCAAAACCAGCCTAATTTGTTTAGTGCTGCCATATGTGGAGGCTTATATTTCTAGGTCTTTCTAAATGAGGACGTCTGAATAGAAGATAAATTTATCTGAAAATTACCAATACTTCCATGTTGGTAATGAAAGGATACTAATGTGTAGTCCAGTGTTTCTGTGGTGAAATGTAATTTGGAGTCTCAGTAGGGAGGGGCTGCCTTCCAGAGGGCAAAGAGGCAGCAAAGCTTGGTAGGTAAAAAGAGGTCGAAGATGACTCCTTTCTAGCAGTTCACAGAGCATATCTATAGTGATACAGATAGTTGCTTTAGTCTGGCAAGATTCTGTTCCTAGGCAAACAACAATAAAGCAACTACTCAGAAGTAACTTCATGTATTCATTCTCAGCCTTGGCTGTTTTAAGATGTCTGGACTTCAACTGTCCCAGCAAGAGTAGCTGAGAAATTCTGGGAGTTGAAATTCTGGAACATCTTAAAGTTGCTGAGCTTGAGAAACACTGGTGTAGTCTGTCATAATAAGGCCACGTGCCTTTATGTTTATGTGCACACAAACTGGGAAAGCAACTGAAGTCTTGGTTTGCCTTAATATGTATATAGATTTAATTATTACATATAAATTTGGTGGTGGATTTTACCTGAGCCATCCTTCTGTGTAGTAGGCATTGTGAAATAACTTCATGAAGTTGGATAAGAAGAACAGTAAGCAGAAAGGCCTGATTCAGGAGAAGCTGAATGTGCTGATGGGATGGAAGAATTGGAAAAAGGAGCTTAAAATTAGAATAGAATAGAATAGAATAGAATAGAATAGAATAGAATAGAATAATACTTCATTTGGCCAAGTTGATTACACACAATGAATTTGTCTCCAGTACAGAAGCTCTCAATGCACATGCAAAATTAAGATTATGATGACTTGAGAGAAATGCTGTTAAATAATCAGACTTTATTCTGGGAGCTGAAGAAAAAGAGAAGTTGAAAAAAAGTGAACAGAGTAAGAGACTGGAGATATTTCCAAGACAACAAGCAACAGTGAACATCTCATGTCATGTCCTAATAATCAGAAGTAGACGAGACATATTTATAGTATAATAGTACCATACATATCCCTTATTAGATTTTCTCAACTTGATGCTCCTAGATACTATATGTTGAGTTCTATATCACAAGGCATGTTCAAGGGAAAAAAATGCACAGGTATAAACAAGGAGTTTTAATGCAAGAATTAAATGTAAGGCAATATACGGTATTACAAACTGCAATAGGAACCTCCAGTCCTCTTTTATGAATGTGTTCATAAAGTGGAGTTTCCTTGAATGTTTTGCATTTATTTTTTGCAAACTGGGATGAGCTGCCATTTGTGTCATCAACTAAAAACAAACTTCTCACCCAGTCTGTTGACGGTTATATCTAGAGTTCATCTTATTTCTTTATTGGCCTCATAATCTCTCTTTGGCAATATAAATTCCAGAATTCACAGCTTGTATGGACATTGGATGCATATACAATACATGTACATATACATATACATATACATATACATATACATATACATACACATATACATATACATATACATATACATACACATATACATATACATATACATATACATACACATACACATACACATACACATACACATATACATATACATATACATATACATATACATATACATATACATATACATATACATACACATACACATACACATACACATATACATACATCCAATCCCAGAAAGTTATGGCTAGCTGATGAGAGCTAAATAGCTTGAAATAGATCTATACTAGTCTTCCTTTATATATATATTCCTCAATTTACAACAGTTTAGTGATCATTCAAAGTTACAATGGCACTGAGAAAAGTGACTTCTCACCGTTTTTCACACTTATGACCGTTGCATGGTCATGTGATCAGAATTCAGTCGCTTGGCAATTGGCATGTACTTATGACGGTTGCAGTGTCCCAGGGTCATGTGAATACCTTTTGCGATCTTCTTAGAAGCAAAGTCAATGGGAAGTCAGATTCATTCAAGAACCATGTTACTAACTTAACAACTGTAGTGATTCACTTAACAACTGGGTCAAGAAAGGTCATAAAATGGGGCAAAATTCATTTAACTATCTTGCTTAGCAATAGAAATTTTGGGTTTAATAGTGGTTGTAAATTGAAGCCTACCTGTACCAGCTTCACTCCTTTAACTCAACTTCCTTTGTGTCATGAGTGAACATCTGCAAGCTGTTTTTTGTTTGAAAGCAGTAATAATCCTTCAAGGAGTTGGAAACCATCATAATCAAGGTTTCTGATCCCATGAAGGATTGTATTTGTTTTAGAGCTTCCACAGGCCCACAATATATTGCTGATTTAAACTTCTACTATCTCAATAGTATAGTAATATAATATATAGTAGTAGAATACTCATGGAATTGTAGTTCTGTAACATATGGAAGGTCAAAAGTTGCCTGCTCTCGATGTAGATTTCCTTCATCGAAAATGGGTGGAGAAGAAATAGTTGAGTTCTCCTTTCATGCTTCCTATATTATTTATAATGCTTTCAGAATCTTTTACATATATGAGCATCTAGTCAAATGATCTTGTTTTGGCCCAGAGGCAAAATTCTATAAATATTCTTGGTAGATGCGCCTGTAGAAGTGAAGGAATGTTCCCTACTCATGTGCTACGAAAAGCGAGGCTCAATATGCCAAATTGAAAGAAATATTAGGTCCTAACAAGCCAGTTCAGCTTCAGTGGAAGGCCAAATCCTGTCCCATATAACTGCTAATTTGATTTTTGAGAAGGTTCTTTTCCACTTTCAGATTTAGTTGCCAGATAAATTTGTCTGCCGAGTTTTTAAAATACACACTCTTGGAAGAGTTCACACTGTCTCCTCTTCAATCATGCCTATCTGATGGCTCAGGGAAAGAAATACAGTTCCAAATGAAAGAAAGTAAGTAAGTAAGTAAGAAAAGTCTCATGCTACAGATACTTAAGACACAGATGAACAATAGGCAACAGGTTGGGGGGTTTTTTCGCATGTGTAAATTGTTGAGTGGCTATCTTGAGTTATCAAAATGTATCCAGTGATGCAAGTGCGTAGATATGGACAATAGTACATTAAATCCTTGCAGTCAAAATGGGAATCCTCCTAGTTCATACTGAAAAGATAATCTAGGCCTATGTTATGTTTCACCAGTAGACAATCAGAGATCTCTGAAATATTTATAGTACAAGCAGGATGTCAAGCCCGGTCTCCTGCTCAACAACGCATATGGGAGGTGGAGAGGAGGCTGTGGGAACGCGAATTGAAGATACCTGGAAGCTAACATGGGGAAACTCTTCACAGAGATTGGTGATGGTGGCACAGAGTGTTAGGTGGCTGGATGCATTGAGGAAAGAATCAACAGTGAGTGGAAGTAGTGGAGGATCACAGACAAATGGAGGCGACGGCAGCATTTGATGACGTCACGGGCCGGCGCAGGGATAATTGGCAGCCCATTTGAAAGCCTCAATCAGCTGGAAATAGCTCAGCTGTTCATTATGTGTATAGGATGGGTGGAGCCTGTGCGGACATATAAAAAGCGTTGAGAGGCTTTAAACTAATGTAACTTAGCATTGCCTCCGATCTACCTTGCAGCTGCAATAAACCATTTGCCAACTCTGGTTTCAGCATGGATTGTTTGGGGCTGTCAAGGTTTGTTTAGGAATGCTGAGACAGGATATGACAGTGCTAGCATCCTTCTGCTTTTGTTCCTCAACAAGTGTATTGGAAGTCCTATAGCACCAGCATGCTACAGTATAGTTGGGCTTTTATAAGAGGCAAAGAGAGAAGGTTATATATAAATGTGACTTAGGTGTTAGGTTCAGACTAAAAAAAATATAGTGCAGTGGGCCATATAACCTTAAACATACTTACTTAGAAATAAACCTTCTGATATAGTGGTGGCAGGGGTTATTCCCACATGAGTGCCTAGAAAATTGCAGTTCTTAACCACACAGTACTATGGAAATGGTTGAGGGAAAGAGATCTGGAGAAATTTAATCTTACTTGTTGTTGTTTTTTTTATCACCCTTTCCTTAAATGTCTTAGTTTTTGCACTCATTTACAAGGTTTGGGAGGGGAAAGAATACTGGCGATTTCTGACATTCTTGGAATATGAATGTATTTGCTCTAGAAGCAGAGGAAAATTGAACTAGAGATACAAAGGTAAAAAAGATCAAAGTTTCTTCTGTCCAATCATGTCTGACTCTGGGGCGGTGCTCATCTCCGTTTCTTAGCTGAGGGAACCAGCGTTGTCCAAAGACATTTCTATGGTTATGTAGTCAGCATAACTATATGCCAAAGGCACATGAAATGCTGTTACCTTCCCACCGAAGTGGTACCTATTTATCTACTCACATTTGCATGCTTTCAAACTGCTAGGTAGGCAGAAGCTGGGGAGTAGCTTTTCAATGAAGCTTGTCAGTCTGTTCCAGCTGACAAGCTCATTGAGGCAGTGCTAATTGGTAAGCAGCCTATAGCTACTTCCTGAAAACAATTCCTTCCCCACAATCAAAATAGTTTTCTTAAAATGCTTAGAGATGGTTGTGTTTCCCTTAGTGTTGGCTACTTGGAACAAAATCTAACTACTGTCCCAACTCTTAGGCCTCTTAAAGCGGGGTGGTGGTGGTTTTCATTTAATTCCAAAAATGCTTACATGGATGCTAGCCTTCCCTCCCTTTCTGCATCTACCTGAAGAAGGTTTTGTCTTATCCGAAGGGCTGATTGAGATCAGACCAAGGCTTAAAGATTTTCTCCAAAGCACCTGAAGGCAGGATATGAAGTAATAGATGGAAACTTATCAAAGAGAACACCAGTATAGAACTAAGGAGAAAGTACCTGTCAGTGATAGCAATTAATCGGTGGAACGGCTTGCCTCTATGAGTTGTGGATGCTCCATCACTGGAGGTTTTCAAGAAGAGATTGTTAAGTAGAGACAACCATTTGTCTGGAATGGTATAGAGTCTTCTACTTGAACAGGGGGTTGGACTAGAAGGCCTCCATTCTGTTATTCTATTAAGGAAAGACCCACTTTGCATATCCATAGAACAGATTTACACTGACTGTTTCACCCAGCTGGGCTGCCTGCAAGCTTTAAGAAGCCCAGAGGAGCAGAGAGCATGGGTGATATGAGGAGACCAGACAAGGCCTCTTCTGCTTCCTGTCTAGGGCCTCCTTGCAGGCATTCCTGTCTGCCCTGCTGGAAGGCTCAGCTCAGAAGAGAGTTCTGCTTCTATCTCAAAGCTGAGACTCCAGAAGTACTTAGCCTATACATCCTTCAAGATAGTTTGTCTTAGTTGAACTATCAATTTGGCCAGACAGCATGAAGAGGATGATTCAGACTAGGGTCATTTGTTGAACTCTTCATGAGCCCAGGCAGAGGCCCAGGCAAAGGAATAGCTCTGCTTTCTGCCTGAGTGCAGATGACATCTGGGGCAGGACACATGCAGCTTTGGTCCAGCATGTGGGGAATGTTGACTTCCAGCTGTTTACTCTCCTCCATAGATTAATAATGTGGTTATGAAATGCTGTTGAAGTGGAAATGAGGGGAGGGGGAGGAACTGGGAGACATAGTTAAAAGTTTGATGAGTGTTCATTCAAAGATGGAGAGCAAGCATTTACAGCGAGTGGTTGTGAACATTCTTCCATATGAGATATACGTATACAACTGGGAACCATTGATTCTCATGTCTGACAAATAGAAAAAGCAGTCAACATTATCTACAGTTACTGAAGTTACTACATTTTTCGCCAAAAGTGCATTGTAGTGACAAATGTCTTCTCAAACTTGTGTTTGTAAATTAATGTGGGAAGGGTAGTACAGTAACAGAGAGTTCAAATCTAAGACCTCTGAGCTGAGCTAGAAAAAATACCCAAATCAGAAAATCAGAAGAGCCAAATGACTAAGGCTGTGTTGAGAACAGCCAGCCAGCATCCTTTCAGCAACTTCTACTTCTTTTCTGCAATTGCCTCTTATCCATTTTCTTTAAGAAGGATTATTTCCCTATCTACAGCTTTTCCACAATGCAGCTTTAAGCTACTGTCTGTTGGGCCGAAACGTTTTGGAAATGAAGCTTGCCTGAGAAACTTCTTCCCAGATTTCAACCCCTTTGTCTACTTTGGCCATGGTGAAAGCCCAATGTTCTGTCCAGATGGTGTTTATCATGGCCTCTAATTGGTAGATTTTCCTTTTTATGTCCTCCCATCTATCCATGCCAGGAAAGCAAGCATCAGTGGGTAGGTTTTGAAGGACACCTGTTTTCCACTGACTGGTTACATATGAGATCCCCTTCCTTGTATCCGCTTTGAACTTGGTACTTTCCTATCTGGTATGTCTGCTGATGCAGTGGTCAAAAACAGAAGAAAATAGTGTTTTTCCAGTGTCTTGGACTGTGAGGAGCAACTGGAAGAAATATTTCCACCTAGTTTTCAAAGAGAAGAAAGATTCGCTTTTTACTCTTTCATCAGTGAACTTGTAAAAAGAAGAAGAAAGGGAAGAGGAAAAGGAAAAGGAAAAAGAGAAGAGAAGAGAAGAGAAAAGAGAACCTAATTTACCACCCACCCATCCCTCATTTGAGTTGGCAGGAGAAATTGGCAGAACTTTTGTTAATTCCACTTGGTTGACATGACAAGACAAGACAAGAGGTTCCACATTTTTTCAGTTATTAAGGAATGTCCCTGGAATCAACAAAACAAAACAAAACAAAACAAAACAAAACAAAACAAAACAAAACAAAACAAAACAAAACAAAAAACAAAACAACCAAGGCTCTTGTCACAAGCTGTTGCAGGTAAAATGGATGGGAATTGGGGAAGGGGAATGTGGCCATAGGCAAATGCACATCCCATCCCTACATGCTTTTATTGGAATTAAGGTAGGGAAAAATCTTCAGAGCTTTGCAGGATTTAAACGTCCCCCCCACCCATTCCTAAATCAAAAGCTCTTGTCTGAAAGGAGGGGGCTTGGAACAGAGTAGTCAGTAACATTTCCTCTCAGGAATGGACTACTAGGGGATAAATTTCTGGATTTTTTAATCTTTGCAAGCCTTGGTCAGATCAAGCCCATTTTTGAATGCAAACTTTATTTGGTGGATTTCTCCACTCCAACCCCAAATTTGTTCCAGTTCTTTTCAACTTCCAGAGAGTTAATCCAGTTGATAGACTGAGAGACGTGTAAGGTCCCAATCCCCGACATTCTATTGCGTTGGAAAAGGATGCTTTGCATTAACTACAGGTATTCTAATGCAGTGGCCCCCAACCTTTTGAGTGCCAGGGACCAGTTCCATGGAGAGAGGTTTTTCTGCAGACTGGAGGGGGTGTGGTTTCGCGTGCTGCCTGCAACTCACACATGCACGGATAGGGCTTGTTTGTTTGCATGGCCAGTTTCTGGCTTGCCGTGGACCGCTGTCAGTCCGTAGCCCAAGGGTTGGGGACTCCTGTTCTAATGAATACAAATACAGTAGGCAACAGTAGAACTGGTTGCTGTATTTGCAACCAGTTTATCCTTTTCATTTTTGTTTGACCTTTCTCAAACAAAAATGATTGGTAATCAACAGCCCTCCTCAGTGTTGCTGGATAAAAAATCCCATCATCATTTACTATCGGCTATGCTGGTAACAGCATAAGGGATTTGAAGTTCCAAAAACATCTGGAGGGAAACACATTGCCCATCCCTGCCATTTCAAACATCCAGGTCTGAAAACATTTCCATCTGGAAATGCCCATATGTTTATACAATTGCAACTTCCTTACAAATCTCCTCTATTAAATCTTTATAAACAATTCATACAGAATGGGTAATTTGGGTTTATTGCATAAATTCTACAAAAAAAAAAAAAATCAAGAAAACATACCCCATTTTCTACAAATGTACATTCTTTTTGTCTCTTTTCTGAAATGAATTTTACTGTACCATAAGATGAAATTTTCATATTTTATTTACCCATTCAGCTTAAAAGATATTGTTTCCATACAATATTTTTTGGGACAACCAACATATCTATTCTGTTAGTTCTTTGGTTTTGTTTTGGATTGAAATCTAATTTCATGGAATCAAGAAGGAACATTTTATCTATAATGTGAAGATAATAAATTCTGGCTAAAGGACATCTCTAGTAATGGTTGTGTGGTTAACATTCTAGAGGAATTTCATATAAAATTTCTAAAAAAAGAATCTTCAGTAATAGTGTCAGAAATAAGTTTAACTAAATGACCATTTGAGTCTAACTTTCCTCAGAATATACCCAGGATTTTTCCAAGGGCAAGTTTTAAAGAAAAGTATCATCTGCAAGAGGAAGAAAAAGGAACGATTCATTTTTCACCTGGCTAGTTGCATTTTAGAAATGGCAGATATATTACTTGATAACTCATCACGGATTGACTCAACTTGCAGGAGCGTAGAGCTGAACATGTCTTATTTGCCAGCATTGAAACATGTAGTGGATGAAGTGATGTCATCGCTAAATTGTTCCACATTTGTAAGCGCAACATTCTGCCTCTGGCTTCCACTGTCTGCTTCCAGAAGAAAGAAGACAGTGAGAAGAAAAGCACACTTTGGTAACATCTTCCTTACTTCTAGTATATTAATAGCAAAAGGGCTGTGCACACTTTCTGATTAAGAGGCAAAAAGGAATTTTGGAGCAGCAGGAGGTACTAATTAAGCAATTGCTTACAGGTCATCCATCAAAGCAGTTGTGTCTTTTTTTTTCAGGATTGCACAGCTACTGTTGCACCAACCCAGGAAAAGACTTCTTTCATTTCAAGAGCTGTAGAAAATTGCAGCATTTGTGCCCTAACTGCTCTTTTGGCCTTGATCCTAAAGTGCTGCACCATCCTCTATGTGAACGCTCCACATGAATAAATGTAATAATTTGCTCAAATATAGCTACAGTATGTACTCATAATGGTAACTGATCTTACACGTAAGAGATTTGTACCCATTCCTCTGCTCCAGGTATAAAGGGAAACCAAGCTCGGTATTTTGCAAGGCCCAGAATCTTTGTGGAGCTAATTAATTCCATTTTTCATGCTCTCTTCTAAGGTCAAATGCAGGGATGTCTGGTAATGTGCTATTTTTAAATGACTCTATTTATAAAGTGGAATGGGTTTCAACCACAAAGTTGCAGCCCCACCATCTTGATTTTCCCCTTCCTGGTGTATACCCTGCAGTTTGCAGTAATTGAGTTGACACTTTCAAGAATTATGCATTATACTTCAGGAGTTTTATTTATGGCGGGAGAAGCATAGTTTTTGTTGGGGAACAAAACTAATACTTGTGATGGTTTGTCAAGTTGGGCACTGTTCTTCTTGTCATAGTATGCAAGGAGCAGATGTTATGAACTTTCAGCAGCAAGTATGACAATCCCACCTCTTTTTAAGTCAAGTGGAATTTTTGAAGCCTAACCAGTTGAGAACTCAATAGTCAATGAGCTATCAATAGTCAATAATCAATAGTCAATGAGCTATCATGAACAGAATCACCATAAGGATTTTGATAGCTCATTTATATGAGGCAAAACCTGGTATGCACAGAGTGAATTCCAGTGAATTAACTGGAAGTCACCTGAACAGCCTTAGGTCAAACTTCTGTAAGGACCATGTGCTTGATTTTTCCAGCAGCTTCCTTGTTGTAATAGGTGGCATATTAGGCCCAGTTTTGCAACTGCTACTCATAATATCTGAATCAATTGGGAATTTTAATTTCAGTTTCTTTTGAAGCAGCAATTTCAATAGCTTCAATTTCAAAGTATTCTAAAACCATCCATTCAATTAGTCTTCACCATTTGAAAAAGAAAGAGTTAAACATTCCATCATCTTTGGAAGGTGGAACAGATAAACAGGGTAGAATAGTCTTGGTTTGTCTGAATTATACCTTCTCTAGGCCTTACGATGAGCAATTTATGGAGCTGGAAAAATTCAGGATCTAAGTGTGGATCATTTTCAATTGCCAAGTAACTAAGACAATCACCTTGAATATTCTGACAAGGCAGATATACTTTGGGGGGCGGAGAGGATATATGTTTGATTAGGTGCACAACATTAGTTTGGGTGTGACTATGCAATTATTCTTAAGCAAAACATTCTATGCAATATTCCTTTAACTGGTAGTAAGAATAGCAGAAGTCTACAACATAAGACAGATTTGGGCAAACCTATGTCTCTCTACACATGACATGCTTAACATGCATAGGAAATATGCATGCAATTTGGTAAATATATAATTATGACAATAATGAACACATTTTATGAAGAACAAATTAAATAGCATAAGATTCATCTTGTTGCTATCATGGAATAATACTGAAAACTATCTTTGACAGGGATTTATTCAGCCATCTGTAAAAATTGTGCAGTTCAATCTTCAATATTTCAGAGCATCGATATAGGGCAAAGCTTTAGGTTATCACATTCTGTCATTTCATACGTTACATCACTAGAAAGTAGAAGCAAATCAAAAGATTGAGTGCTAACACTGATGGAGCATCCATGAAGGCCTTGGAAAATATATTCAAATACTGTCATGATGTGTCATTCCTGCAAAGATCAGAACTGCGCAAGCCATGGTACTCCCTCTGATGCTCTATTGAAGTGAAAGTTGGACTTTAAAAAAAGCAGGATAGAAAGCGTATTGATATTTTTGAACTTTGGTGTTGGAGAAGACTCCTGAGAATACATGGATAACTAAGAAAGCAAATCAATGGATCATCGAACAAATCAACTCAGAGTTGTGGCACAAATGACCAGGCTCAAATGATCACATTTTGAACATGTTATGTCAAGATCTACCTCTCTGAAAAAGGCTCTTGGGAAAAGTAGAAGAAAAGAAGAGAACAACTAGCAACAAGGTGGACAGAGTCAATTACAATGGCGATTGGATCAGTGATGGGTTGCCCCGGTTCGCATCGGTTCTATAGAACCAGTAGTAAAACCGGTGGGAAGCTCCGCCCACCGACTCTGACATCATTAAAATACTTCTGTGCATGTGCAGAAGCTTCTGCACTTGCGCAGAAGAGCACACATGTGTGCTTGCTTCACTCATGTGTGACCGCAGCTCCGCTGTGAACCTGTAGTAAAGGTAAGTAGAACCCACCCCTGGATTGGATGCATCATTGGTAGATATGAAAGAACAGACTAGGCCCGTGATGGTGAACCTATGGCACACGTGCCACAAGTGACACGCGGAGCCATATCGGTGGGCACACAAGAGTTGCCCTAGCTCAGCTCCAGCACCCATGCGTGCACCAGTCAGCTGATTTTTGGGCCTTCCGGGCCCACCAGAAGCCAGGAAATGGCCATTTCCGGCCTCCGGAGGGCCTCTGGTTAGGTGGAGAAAGCAGTTTTTGCCCTCCCCAGGCTCCAAGAAAGCCTCTGTAGCCTGGGGAGAGTGAAAAACAGGCCTACCGGGCCCACCAGTAACCTTTTTGCCGTTGTGTGCCAAAAGGGGGGAGGTCACGCACGTATATGTGTGGGGGGGGCATAGGGGGCATTGAATTATGGGTGTCAGCACGTGCGTGCGCAACCCCCCCCCACGTTCCCCCCACTTTTGTCACATGATGGCAAAAAGGTTAGCCATCACTGGACTAGGCAGACATTGTCATGTGAAAAATCTAGCTATGTGGTTTCTATGAGTCAAAAACAAGTTGATGGCACATAATCAGTCGATAATCTCCTAATCTAAAGGCAGTAACCTTAATATATCTATAGCCATGTGCAATGAACACACAAACTTTAGCCACATGTGGGAATGATGATCAAATGCACAAAGAGAGGATTAAATGGAGCAGCCTTTGCAGAGGATCCAGAATAGACTATGTACCTGAATCTCCTTTAATTTTGCAGATGAAAAGCTATTTCCATTTGAAGATTTCCATTTTTTAATCTGAGGCTGCTCAATGGAAGTATGTCTAACCAATTTTCATGGGACTTTCTACTTCCAATGGACATTTAATCACTGTTCCAACAAAGGGAAAAACAAGGACAAGTTTAAAACTTCTTTCCAAGTTTGTATGCATGAATATTGTGTAATTAATTATTGGCGACATGAGACAGAGTGGAAGCATGGGAGAGAGAATTTTATTTGTTAGAAGTAATCATTTTTTTTTGTTTCTCCCACAATTTATTCTGAATCATATATTTATTGTTTATGAGTATCTGAGGCACAAAAATATTTTATTCCTCCAATGGGCTATGAAAAAGTTGTATGTTTCAGAGAGTTTATTTATTTTTTTGGGTAATATTTGTCATTTAAACAAAAAAATAAGAGAGAAAAAATAATGACAGTCCTGCAACAAACATGTCTCTGAAGGAGGAAGAAATCTTCTGAAGTAAGTTGGGTGTTTGTTTTCAGGCCTCCTATGAAAGCTCATCTCCTTTTTTTATGTGGGTCATGGAAAATTGTAACAGACAGGGAATACCACCTCTGGCTGGTAGAGTGGGGTGGGAATGGAGAGTTTGCAATATCCTTCCCCTGCCATGCCCACCAAGCCACGCCCACCGTTGGCAGGGAAAAAAAATTGGATTTCACCCCTGCTTTGATGTCAAATTCATGTTCACTAATTGAACATGATACATGATAAAATTATTCTGCTAAGTGAGATGAATGTATGGGTGGAAATGAGAGAAGAGAGTACAGAAAAAAGTTACTGGTTCATCCAGAGATCTAAGAATGAATGGGAATGGGAATTGGTGTGTATCTACTTTAGAAAGTCTGGTAATTTCAAGTGTGTGGCATAAAATGGGTTTTATGCACATATGGCAAATGCATATAGATATGAAGGGTTTGTTTAGTATGAAAGAATGAGATAATTAGTGAAGGCTATAATACATGTAAAAGATGTGATTGAAAAAATGGATACAAGTTACTGTCTAATGTATACATAGAGCTAATGATAAAGAATGATAAAGCTAATGATAAAGAATGTTGTTAAAGAGAGTAAGTTAATGTTGGGTAATGTAAAAAAGGTGAAGTGAATAGCATGTGATGAAATGATTGAAAATAAAACTGAAGTGAGGGAATGCTAAAATGAGCATTTTTGATATTTGTATAGAAATTCTAGAGACAAATTGTAGGATAGAAGTGAAACAAATACTAAAATGTTAGTGCCCAAGTCAAAACTGATGAGAAAGAAGTTATAAAAGTTGTGAGAATATTAAATAATAAGACCGCATGTGTATGCGGCATAACTGGAAAGGCTTATAAAATAACTTAACGTGAGGGAGAAGACTACACCAAGGCTTGATGGTTAGAAGAATGCTACTATTGTTCCCCTATCAAAGAAAAAGGTAGTAAGAATGAATATAAAACTCTGAGGGGATTAATTTGCTAAGAATGGCTGAAAGATAGAAAATCCTGATTTAAACATTGAAGAAGTGAAAATGAAGCTGAGGTGATTTTGAAAAAGAAGATGAGAAGCTTAAAGAATAAAAGACAACATATGGTTGTGGTAAAGTAGAAGTACTTGCAAAGCTATAAAGATATGAAGTGTAAGGAAAGTCTTGGTGTAAACTAGTTTTAGCTCTTTTTTTAAAAAAAAGTCTGCCTTTAATTTCTTTGAATATCATTTCTGCTTCCTTTTCTGCTTTCTGTATAACATTGCTTATCTCAGATGTAATGTATGTATGCAGATGACATAAAAATATTACTGTTTATAAAGGCTAATAAATACTGAATATTCAAGTACAGTTGGGAGTTAAGTATAAAATACCAAAGCTAGGCTGTTTTTGCAATAACCTCACTCCTATGCTTCTGTTTAATTCCAGGCAGGAAGAATCGCATCAGGAGAGAGCTAATCTTTTGGCTCCAATAAAGTACAGGTAACCACTTTTGATTTATATGTGGTTCGGACTGAAAATGTTTTCCTGATATACATACCTTGAAATGAAATTTATTTTTCAAGCACAAATACTGGTAGTTGCCCTTCATATACCTTTCCCATTTTATTTGCTATAGTAACCCTGCATTCCTAGGAGAATCAGTTTCTATGAATCTGCTAAAATGACTTATCTTTTGAAGATATCCTGGAAAAGGCAAAGATCCTTAAAGTTCTCTATCTTGTGTTCAAAAGATCCTGGGCAAACATTTAGGCCAATGATCACATGTGTTTTAGATGTGAGTTCTAGGTCATTTTAAAACCAATTGCTTGCCAGAAAATGTAGTGTTCCATGGTTATTATGGAACCATGCTCTGGATCTGGCCTCCTTGAACAACTTTTGTCCCGTCTCCAATCTTCGCTTTATAGCGAAGGTTGTTGAGTTTGTGGCGGCATACCAACTTCCACAATTCCTGGAGGAAACTGATTATCTGGACCCATACCAATCGGGCTTCAGGCGTGGGCACAGCACGGAAACGGCATTGGTTGCCCTGGTGAATGATCTCTGGCAGGCCCAGGATGGGATTTTTTCCTCCATTCTGGTGCTACTTGACCTCTCAGCGGCTTTTGATACCATTGACCATGGTATCCTGCTGTGACGGCTCTGGGGGTTGGGGGTGGGAGGCACTGTTTTACGGTGGTTCTCCTCCTATCTCTCGGGCCGTACACAGTTTGTTTGGGCGGGGGGGTCAGAGATCCTCCCCGAGGCCCCTCACCTGTGGGGTGCTGCAGGGGTCGGTTCTCTCCCCCTTGCTCTTTAACATCTACATGAAACCGCTGGGTGAGATTATTCGTAGTTTTGGGGTGGGGTATCATCAGTATGCTGATGATACCCAGCTCTATATCTCCACCCCAGACCAACCCGGGGATGCCCTTTCCATGATGTCCCAGTGCCTGGAGGCGGTATGGGTCTGGATGGGTAGAAACAGGCTCAGACTCAACCCCTCCAAGACTGAGTGACTGTGGATGCCGGCATCTCCCGATCTAGCTGCCCCATCACTTCAGATGGGAGGGGAGGGGAGTCTCTCACTCCCTCTGGAAGGGTTCGTAATCTTGGCGTCCTCCTTGATTCTCGGCTGTCCTTGGTGGAACATCTCAGCTGTGACAAGGGGGGCTTTTGCACAGGTTCGCCTGGTGCGCCAGTTACACCCTTTCCTAGACAGGGATGCCCTCTGTACAGTCACTCATGCTCTCATTATTTCTCGCCTGGATTACTGCAATGCCCTCTACATGGGGCTGCCCTTGGGGTGCACCCGGAGGCTCCAGCTGGTCCAGAATGCGGCCGCGTGGATTGTTACAGTAGCTTCTCATTACTCCCATGTGACACCTCTCCTGCACGAGCTGCACTGGCTGCTGGTTGTTTTTCGGATCTACTTCAAGGTGCTGGTTCTTACCTATAAAGCCCTTCATGGCATGGGCCCGAGATACTTGCAGCACCACCTCCTACCGGCCTCCCACCGCCCTGTGCGGTCACATAGGGCTGTCCTCCTCTGGGTACCATTGGCCAGACAATGTTGGCTGGTGGCCCCCAGGATGAGGGCATTCTCAGTGGCCGCACCAACCCTCTGGAATGAGTTACCCATCGGGCTCCGGACGGCCCCCGACCTCCGCACTTTCTGCACCGACCTGAAGACATGGTTGTTTCAGTGAATTCCCTGATCTGCTACGAGATTTTATTTTGTTTGGGGTTTTATATTGGCTGCTTTTAGGGTTTCTATTGTTATATGTTTTAATTCTGTATGCCACCTCGAGTCCTACGGGAAGAGGGCGGCATATAAATTTAATAAAAATAAATAAATAAATAAATTATATTTTTAATACAAATATGCTTCTTTTTTGCATAGCCATCATCCTGCGTGGAACAATCAATAGTTTGTGGGAAACTCAGTAAATATAATTGTAGATGATAAGTTGGAAACTCTTAAGAAACCATCCAGTGCTGCTGACTTAAGCGGTCATTTAACACCCCCCCCCAAAAAAAAACCCCACAGGAAGAAAAACTTGATATATAAAGTTGGAATGGACAAAACTGGAAAGGACAAGTCCATTTATCAGAACAGTTTGGAAGATAGCTAATTTTTCGAAGCCCTGCAGATGGTGGGACTTGGAGATTTAAAAGTTTAAAAGGCACATTACCAATAGGCGCATCCATAGGGCGTTTGGGGTCAAAAATCAAGATGGTAGCCATGACTGTGCAATCAAAGTCCTTCTTTTTTAATGCATCTCCTGCTCAACTTTTTGATTTCTCTCTGCAGGTGCTCCTTATCTCTAAGTCGCATCAATATAAAATCTGCTTGCTGTACATTCTGCTTTAAGATGAGGCATCTAGACAATGGCTGCACACAAAACTATGGGAAGGGACCATAACAGCTGATGAGTTCCAAGGATTAATTAGTCTCATCATCTTGTTCAACCAGTTGCCTGCATGGGCACAACAACCCCTGAGTGTCTGTGTCTCCCAGCCACTGGCACTGAGGGCATAATACAGAGGCAGAAAAGGCAACTGATAGCTATCTTGACCAGTAGCCGGCACTGTTATTCATAAATTTCTCCTTTTCTGAAGCTAATTTGGCAATCGTGACCCTGTCTTTCATTACCCAAGTCCATATTTCAGTGATTCTCTGCAAAAGATACAATGCAGCTGCCATCATATTTAATGTATTCTCTGCTGCCCTTAGCCCAGTCTCTCTAGTGGACAGGCCACTCTGTTCTGGTTTTATATTTAATTGGAATGTCATCTATTGAAACTGCTTTAAACTGGAGCTTGGATTACTATCATAAATTCCATTTTCATCCACCGGTTCATATTCAGCCTATTGAACAATTGGTGGAAATCGCTAATAAAAAACATTAAAAACCTTCTCCTTCATGTTATATTTTACAGAGATCTGTCCAGCTTTCGAGGTCAAGTCTGAGACCTTATGCAGAATCTTGGTTGTGGAAGATGAAGTTTTTCACTGTTATTTTGCTCACCTTGGTTGATTTGTGATCTTTAATAGAGTTATTATACTTTTGACTCTGAGCTTTTCATTTGCAGGTAAAGACAATTTATTGAGTTTTTCTTACTGCTTATCTTATTATAACTTACCATTACTACCAGTACCTCTGTAAACTCAAAAGTCACTTGCTTGAGATGAGCAGCTATTAAAATTGGATAGACAAATAAATAGTTTCCCTTTTCTTAAGATTTAGCTTTTTTAAAAAAATCTTACAGTAGTTTTCCTTTTTTACTATTTTTTTACTTTATGAATGTGAGAACTTTAAGCCACTTGCTGTGGTTTGTCAATATCTGGCAATAAGTTACAGAAATGGTTAAGGAATCAATGAAATATTATTGCTGGTCCAAATGACATTTCATGAGTGTCCAAATATAGTATTGATTTTATGTTCAATGTTGATTTTTTGTTCTGATCAGATTATGATTGGTGGTAGCCCTCCATAAATTGGCCAACCTCTCTCATACTTCTGACTTGATTGTCCTTTCTATATAAATCCAGTTTGATCATTAAAATAATCAGTTTTGGTCTGTGGTAATCCATGCAGTTTCTAGATGGCAGCAAACAGATAAAGAACATCTCTTTGTGGTTTACCTTATGATTTTCCAGATTTTCACAGACTGGAACTGATATTCCTAGTCTAAATTCCCAATGTTAGGGTTCCAAGTAACACCCCCAGCGAAAGAAGACTCCAAGACTAGAAGTTCCTCAAAGTTCTATTTTATTAGAGATGTCATATTGGCATATCTGGGAAAACCCGAAATCTGAAAGCTTCCAGGTTTTCCCAACCCAAAAGAAAGTCCAAGTCCCTTCCCCCTACACCCACATGTCCATCATGTGGTCCAATCAATCCACCGTCCCAACTGGTGCAGGGCAGCATGTCCTTGACTCTCAGAGAAAAGTATGTTATTATGGCTAGATATCCCTGCAACTCCATGCAACCCCCCCCCCTCCCAAGTTCCCACACCACTAAGTGTGGCAGCCCTGAAGATCCAAAGAAAAAGATGGCCTCCAGGGCTGACACCTATTGAGAGATGGTCCCTAAAGCAAATAAAGGATGCTCTTCTACTATTGTCTCTGGATTGCTTGTATGCTTGGTGGGAGTATAGTCTCTTTAAGAGTATCCCAAAGATGCTTTTTCAAAAGGCAAGTGGACTTCCTTCTTTTTTTCCTTGAAGATGCTTCACTTCTCATCTAAGAAGCCTCTTCAATTCTAAACTCCAAGGAAAAAACAAGAAAGACCACTTGCCTTTTGAAAAAGCACCTTTGGGACAGCCATTATCTGGGCAGCTGAGAATCTCCATAGACATCTCCTTAAGAGTGATAGCAAGGAGACCAGAGAGTTTGGATGGTTGGTCAAAAACAGATTCTTGATACTACTGTCCTGGCCATGTCCCACTCAAACCAAAGGAAAGCCGCAAAAAGGTTAACTTTTTATCTCAGCCCTGGATAAAAAAAAAAAAAGAGGGGGGAGGGGGTTAAGGAAGAAAATTAGTTTTATGGATTTTATGAAGAAAACTGAAATAATCTGGAAGCAATCATGCTGTTGAACAGAGAAAGCTAGAAAAGGAAACAAAGGCTCACGGTTCTTGCTGTTTTGCAAAAAAAAAAAAAAGAGAGAGAAAAGGTGGGGGGGGGAATGAAAAAGGGCTCATGGAAAGGATTTATGAACATGGACTTTCTATCCATTCAATCTGACCTAAATCACAAAAGCCCAGGGAAAGTGTTTCATGTGGTTAGGAAGTCAGTGCCAAACTATGCTGGCTCGATTGTGTTGGAGGAAGGAAAGGAGGAAGAGTATCGCTGCAGAAACAACAAGAGAGAGGAAACTTAATGATGATCTATTTCAGTTTTCCAAAGACAGTCTAAAAGATTTTTTTAAAAAAAATAAAAGTGCTACTAAAGAAGCGTTACTGTCTTAGAACATGCAAGGCTCAACAATTCATCTGCAGTTCACCTTGGGGTTTCTCTTTCCCGGTGCTTCTGAATGGTCACAGGGAGAAATTGAAATGCTGGGGGAGTGTTTTTGGCGGGGGGGGGGGTCCCTGAAATCCCTCTATAAACATAAACCAGGTATTGATGATACCAGCCGTTTCAGCAGCTATAAGGCCTGAAACAGTTCTGAGATTCTATCTTCCGGTTCAAATCTATCCAATCAGCTTCCTCATTTAGCTGCTTCAGTTTTTCAAAGCTTGTGCACCTTGAAGTGCTTTGGGGTAGCCATTCCCTATCCTGATCAAATCATACTAACTAGGCTGTGGTTTGCCAGTATCTGGAAATAATTCACAGAAATGGTTAAGGAATCAATGAAGCATTATTGCTATCCCAAATGACATTTCATGGACGTTCAAATATAGTATTGATTTTATGTTCAATGTTGATTTTTTCCCCCCATTCTGATCAGTTTATGGTTGGTGGCAGCCCTCCATAAGTTAATTGGCCAACCTCTCTCAATTTGTGACTTCCAAAATCCAGATCTTTCTTTACTATATTTTCTTTCTTTCTTTCTCTCTTTTAAACAGCTTCTTCTCCTTTCTTAGTTTGTATTAGTTTTTTTTTCATCTTTGAATCTGTAAATGTTTATAAAAAATATTATAAAATAATCCAGATGTCTATAGCTGGCAGCCAAAAATATATTTAAAAACTGTTGTTGTCATTTACTGGATGTCTGTATTTTTGCACCCTAGTAATGATAGTCTTAATGATACTTATGTTTCATGGTTTCATCAAGTTTCAATTAAAGTGTGCCAGTGCTGGGCCAGCTGTATTTAACAGGCTGTGAACACCCCATATATACTTCAACTAATTTTCCCTAGCCATTCATGTTCCAGATTGTGCTTCCAGTCCTATGTCTATGTGCTGGGTAAGCCTAAACATAGGCCTAGGACATTTGTCGGCTTAATTAATGTTGAGTTTGTTGTCCCATCAATAAGAAATACAAGATTGTTGTCTTGCAACATTCAGAAATAAATAGCAATCTCCTGATTACTTTGACCAGCATCTTAACATGCAATCTGAAGTTTGAAGTTAACTATTAGGATATTCAGAATTATTTCTTCCTTTTTAAAAGCAGAGACATGCTTAATTTCCTATCCTGCTGCTTCTATGTTCCTGCCTAAAGCCTGCTTTGGATGTCACTTGCAACAGTTGTAAATCACTTATGTATTTGGAGCCAAACATGCAGAGCTGGTGTAAGTGAGATGTGAAAGAATAAAATATTCAGACTCATTCATTTCTTTCTTTCCCTACTAATCTATAAAGAGACAGTCTATATTGACCTCTGGCTACCAACCAAACTGGAAAGCACTGAACAGATCAAAGAGCTACCATGGCATTTCTGTACTTTGCAGAATAGTATGTATTTGGCTCAGAAATGTTTCTCTGATAAGCATGAAAATATCTTTTTAATGGATATTTTATTCTTTTGACAAAGGCTACATGAGATTAGAAAGTGACACGAACCTAATTTACTGTAGCACATTAAAAATAGACATACTCGATAGGGAACAAGCATGTTCTTTTTAAAAATTCATCTGTGCTACACTTTCCAGACTAATCTTTACATCTAACCCTCTTGGAGCTTGTTCAAAAACAGAAATAAACTGACTTAGAATGAGGTGGGAAAGGAATCATGAACTAAATGTTCAAGGACCAGGCTGGCTTCCCCCAATTCCATCCCAATTGATCGATTGATTTCCAGTTCTACAAGAAGGCATTTCCCCCCCCTTTTTAAAAACAGGGTTTTTATTTTGTTTTAAGTCCATTGTCCATTCCATGTCTCCTCTTTCGCTTGGTTTCCTCAAAACATTCCCATGTTATACAGCTCTTCGGGAACAGAAGACATTAGATTGCAGAAGAAGCAATCTATGCATTGCCCAAACAAAACTCTCTGTATGCAGAAAGTTGGATACCACCAAGGAAAAGGTTTGTTCAGTCTTCTCGTTGGCTAAGCCTATGTTATTTATCAATAAAGTATAATGCAAAGAACCCATATCTACTGAAATTTGCAACAACAGCCATTCTACTTACTCCAGCCATTGTTAGCTAAATTTGAAGACCAGTGTAAAGTGGGCAATTTTGTGAACATCAGGTCTGGAAGGCATCAGACTTGAACTGAATATAAATTGAACCCAAACTTCAGAGAAATTGGTTCTTAATCTGAGGAATTCACGCAGCACACATTTCTTGATCAATTCTGAACTTTAGTTGAGATAGTGACTATAAACCTCTTAGTAGTTTTTCGGTTGGAAAACCAGAGCTTGCTGTTTTTATTTATGCTCTTATTACAGCTTAGAAGTATGTCAAAAAGATTTGATAAATTTTCTCTATGTTCATTTAAAACATAGAACAAATTGGCAATTAGCATCTACTTTTATAAGTAAATCTGTACCTAAAATGATATGTATTCTCCATGGTTTCAAAATTTCTTTTTCATTGCTCTTTTCAAAAATAATCTTTTCTCACATTTGCTATAAAACCATGCGGAGAAAAGCAGATCTGCAATAATTGCCTCGATGTGGAAGGAATGAAGCTACTAACCCATGCAGCAAATTTGGACAGCTGCACAAACAACAATGGCCGCAAACAAAGCAGAAAAGACGGCAGTGAAGCAGGTGGATAAATAGACTCACCTGAGTATGTGGTTGTTCCTGGCTCGGGAGGCAATTGATCATAGCAACAGAGTGAAAAAGAAGGGGGGGGGGAATCCAACATCAACACGGTTTTTTATATGGCAAGTTGGATTTCTCTCTCCCCCTTATGGAATGAGCTTCAGGGCAGTTGAGGTCAGAAAATGAAAGCCTATTTTCACTGTGGTGCCCAAATGATTACCAGGGAGTGGTAGGCAATGGGAGCAACATCAAAGAGGCGATAGCAACTTGTCATAGTATTTGACCCTTCCTTCCTTCCTTCCTTCCTTCCTTCCTTCCTTCCTTCCTTCCTTCCTTCCTTCCTCCCTCCCTCCCTCCCTCCCTCCCTCCCTCCCTCTCCCTTCCCGTCCTTCCCTTCCACAGTGCTTTTTCTGAAGTTGGAGCCATGGATATGTAAAACCATGCCCTGGTGCTAGTCAATCTCAAATGGAACCATGACACACACAATTCACTTGATCTGCAAGCTTTTATAAGATGCCGTATGCTAACCAGTGGTGAAATCCAATTTTTTTTACTACTGGTTCAGTGGGCATGGCTTGGTGGGCATGGTGTGGCTTGGTGGGCATGGCTTGGTGGGTGTGGCAGGGGAAGGATACTGCAAAATCTCCATTCCCACCCCACTCCAGGGCAAAATCCCCATTCCCTGCCCACTCCTGGGGAAAGGATACTGCAAAATCTCTATTCCCACCCCAATCTGGGGCCAGCCAGAGGTGGTATTTGCCGGTTCTCCAATCTGCTCAAAATTTTCGCTACCGGTTCTCCAGAACCTGTCAGAACCTGCTGGATTTCACCCCTGATGCTAACCCTCGTAGCCTCCCTCTTGTCTCATGAAGTTTGCTTTCAGGAGAGAGCGACTGCTGGCTAAAGACCAAGCTAGGAGGGTAGGGGACAGCTGGCAATCAGCTTCTCCAATCAAGAAGCAAAGCCTTGGAGTGGTCTTACCAGAAGCACATTTCTCTTGCAATGCAGATGAAGAAAAGAAGCTGGTTTCCAGTGTTGGATAGCTAGGTCTTTTGCCAACTTGTGTAATTCCACTGCTGATTACTGAAACTGTCATAGGGACACAAGAGATTTTTTTTTTTTTTTTTTAGAAAGAAACACTGAGTTTTCTCCATCTGTATACCAAGATATACACATATCACTGTCTGGGCAGTCATATTTTGTATCAGCTGTAGCTTCTGAATATTCTTTGTGGGGAGATCCCTTGTATTATACTGATCCGATGTAATGGAATATGTGGACGACCTTGGGGAAAGGGGAAGATATAATATTTAGGAAACAAACAAAAAGACAAGAGCCCCCAGTGGCTTAATATCAGAGAAAGAAACTCACTCTAATGGATCAAGCAATTAAAAGTGGTGCTGGGAAGTTTGCAAGGTTCTGTTAATGTATTGTAGAATTAGTTCATCTCGTCTCATTTCTTATCTAGTTTGCCTGAGAGGAATGACATCCAAACAGAAGTGACTAGGACACGAGTAACTGTAAGTAGGGTCTCTTAATGCGATTGGTAAAAATACATTAGTTTGAAAGCCCTTTATCCCCAGCTGTTCATTGAGCAGGAACTCAATCTACGAGGATCCCCAAATTGCAAACCAGTCCTGAGCAGAGGGTTAGGGCCACAAATCCAAAGCCTTGGAACTTGGAGGGACTTAATCTGTGTTTGTTTCTCCCCATTCAGATCCCGACGTCTTCCAGGTAGTGGCTCCACATTTCTACCACATTACCTGTTCGGTCCAGGGCTAGGATATATAGCTGGATACTATCAGGCTATTGATAGTATCAGTTTCCATGCCAATGGAAGACTTCTGCAGTGGTTTCATGTAGATAATAAAAAGAACTGAAAAGTAGAAACCTTTAGGTAATATTCTCTCTCCCCCCAGCCCATGGAATGATATCTTCAGAAAGGTGGAGAATCCCTGCAAAACAGTGTCCCTCCCCTTCAATGACTTACAGGCAGCCCAGAAGAATGCCATGTTAGCAATATCAAAAGCCAATGCTTAAGCAATAGCAATAGCACTTAGACTTATATACCACTTCATAGTGCTTTACATCCCTCTCTAAGTGGTTTACAGAGTCAGCCTATTGCCCCCAACAATCTGGGTCCTCATTTTACCCACCTCGGAAGGATGGAAGGCTGAGTCCACCTTGAGCCAGTGAGACTTGAACTGCTGGTAGTCACCAGAATTAGCCTGAAATACTGCATTTTAACCACAGCGCCACCATGGCTGTACTTAACAAAAACTTTAACGAAAATGTATGACCTAAAGTCATTTTACTCCTTGCAATGAAACGCAAGTTTTCTATTTCGTGTATAAAAGTTGACTGCACTGGATGTTGAATTGCACTTAAATATAGGGCAAAGCCCTGTTTTTCCAGCAAAGCTGGGGAGGAAAAGCTAGTTTAAAGAGTACAAGTCAATTCACATTCCATGCATAATTCCTTCCTGCAGCTTCCTCCGCTCTTCCAAAATCTGTTGCCTCAGATGGATACCTAATTCTGACTAAGGATGGCCCTAAGAAGAGTGAACAATGGATATTTGTGTCATATTCTTTTCTTTCTCTCTGCTAAGACTGTTGGTTCACTTCTCATTTCTTTCCCGCCGTAATAAATTGAATAGACAACCCTGAACATGCCTAATAAGAGCTTAATCCCTTCAGGATTAATATGAAATTTGAGTTTATAAAACGCTGTTTTATTTTCCCAATGCAGAAATGGTCCTCCGGCATGAGCTTCTTGACTAGAGATTAATAGACAACTGGGATATTGCCCAGTCGCCTCTGCCACTGCCAGCACAGGAGTCATTCCAAGAGGCAAGTTAGTCTCCAACTAACTTGGTAAGATTTCAATATTTTTCAATTTTCCATTTGTAGGTTACAATTTTTCCAACCCATGGCTCTTTGGTAATACATAGGGCCTACTGGAAAATGGAATCTGTAGCGGTTTCCCATGTCAGTTCATCCACTGAGCTGGCAGCACCTAAATGTCCCCTCAGGGCTTGGAGGAAAGATAAATCATCCCAATTGAATGACTGTATGTGGTAATTAAGAACTTGTTCTTTGCATCAATCCAGCTGAGAAAGCTAGAATCAGTCCTGATTGGCTGAAATAAACCCTTCCTCGTGCGGTTATTGTTCTAATGCAATGTTCCAAATGCACATGCTGCATAATTCAAAAGATTTTAATAGATTTCACTAGAGCAAACTTCTAAGGCACATGTGGGCCCACTGGCATGCAGCACATAAGTTATCCTTCCCCAACCTGTCATCTTGCAATCATGGGGAATTATATCTCTCTGAGTGCCAGCCAGAGAGTTGTAATCCAAGAATATCAACAGGCTGAGGAAAATAGTACAGATCCCACAGGTAGATATGGGTAGTTCTCAGCATACAACAGT
Source organism: Arizona elegans (assembly GCA_022577455.1). Taxonomy (NCBI): domain Eukaryota; kingdom Metazoa; phylum Chordata; class Lepidosauria; order Squamata; family Colubridae; genus Arizona; species Arizona elegans. The sequence goes on from JAKOOJ010000001.1 coordinate 193,282,221, forward strand.
CCATTTAGTGACGGTTCAAAGTTACAACAGCCCTGAAAAAAGTGACTGATGACCGTTTTTCACACTTATGATTATTGCGGCATTCCTATGGTTGCCTGATCAAAATTCGGATGCTTGACAACTGGTTCCATATTTATGACAGTTGTGGTGTCCCAGGATCATGTGATTGGCTTTTGCAACCTTCTGACAAGCAAAGTCAATGGGGAAGCCAGATTCACTTAACAACCATGTTATTAATTTAACACCTGCAATGATTTGCTTAACAACTGCGGCAATAAAGGTTGTAAAATGGGGCAAAACTCGCTTAGCAAATGTCTCACTTGGCAACATAAATGTTGGGCTCAATTGTGGATGTAAGTCGAGAACTACCTGCCGCCCTGAATCTTTGGAGAGGGGCGGCATATAAGTTGAATTAATTAAATTAAATTAAATTAAATTAAATTAAATTAAATTAGCAAGGCAGTAGTTATTGCTTACTCATTTATTTACTTTCTCCATTTTGAGGAAGTGATGGACAGCCATGACATTCTACACCCTCCCTAGTGCTATGGTTGAATGATGAATATATAGTACATTTCATTTCATTTCATTTCATTTCATTTCAGAATCAAGTACTATTTTGACATATACGAGTAAGTGCCAATAATCAGAATGGCTCCATTTCCATCTTCTGGCACCTTCCCTGGTTTCATGTTGCTCTTGATTCTAAAGGACTGGAAGCAGCTACTGGGGGGATTTGCCCCAGAAGGAGAGATCAAATAGGCGACAGTGAAAAAGATTGTTCCCATTGACAGCATTTTTCCTAAGAATCTGCCAGACATAAAATCAGCAACATTTATTTTAATGCTTCTGAGAGATTCCTGATTTTCTCCTCTTCTTTTTTTATATGACCATGTGATCATTATCCCTACTTTCTGGTTGGGCCACAAACCACATAAACATAACTTTCCTTTAGCTTCTCCCTCCCCCCCCCCCCAAATAAACTCAATTACTTTGGACTTTTTTAAAGAAATATGAGAGCAATAAATATGAAATATTAGTGAGATGCACAGGCAAGCTTCTGAGGGCTAGAATCAATATCCAGCAACTCAGAACAGCTGCCTCATTGTAGACTCCCAGTACGACCCATCACATATTTCCTAAAAGGACCCCCCCCCTTGAAATAAATTTCCTTTTTCCCTCTCTATTGAATATAATATAAATTCATCACAGGATGTAAGCTGTTCCAAGCAAAGCAATTGCCTTTTGAAATTGATTGATGGTGAATTTGTCAATGCTGGTAATGCATAATGACTGTAATACTGAATATAAAGATAAGCAAAGATAGCACCGATAGTGATAGATGCCTTGGGTGCAATCCAGTAGTGGGTTTCAATTTTCTTCACTACCGGTTTGCTATTGGGAGCGTGTGGGTGCGCATGCGCACTTTGTGAGCGTGCAGCACTTCTGCACATGCGCAGAGCATCTGGGCGGGTGGGCAGAGACTCCCGCCACCGCCGCTACCAGTTTGCCCGAACTGGGGCGAACCAGTAGCAACCCACCACTGGTGCAATCCCAATTTGAGCACCACTTGAACACCATCGACATTGACAAATTTGCCATCAGTCAATTGCAAAAGGCAGCTTTGCTTGGAACAGCTTACTTCCTGTGATGATTTCTTTAATAAAATTAAATATCCACATCTGCCTATCCCCTTGGAGAAGGACACGATAGGTGGATAAAAATGCCAAATCTAGTCTGAACATCTGGCTGACTGTGTGATCAACAATAATGAATAATAAATGGAGAAACAGCATCCTAGAGACCATTGAAACTTTGTTATGAATGTGAATGCTCTTCTCTAAGAAGAGATTGGACAACCATTTGTCTGAAATAGGGCTTCCTGCCTGAGCAGGAGGTTGGACTAGAAGACCACCAAGGTCCCTTCCAACTCTGTTATTTTGTATTCTTTAATTCTTGGGAAGAAAGATTGGGACAATTGGCATGCCAGCTCTCATCAGTTCCTCCTGGGAAATAATCATTAATCCAATCCCAGTCAGAATCGTAGTTAGGCTTTCCCTCTGAGAAAATGGCTTCTATGCATGCAGTTTTTTTTTAAAAAAAATATTGGAAATAATTTTCTTTAAAAATGATACAGCATATATAAATATACTTACAAAGATAGATAGATGGATGGAGATATATATTAATTTTCCTCTTTTAAGAAATGCCTCAGCAATATTCTCTGCTTGTTTTATTATTATTATCTTTTATTCATTAAACATGAAACTCAATCAACTGAACATTTAAAGGTGCATCACAAATATGGGCGCGGATGGTTGATACGGGGTGCTGCCAGCATCCTAGGTATCAACCAGGTATCTTCTTAAAATGTATGATGTTCCGAGTAGTGCAATTTTTTGCAATTCTGCTGGCCAGGTCGAGATATTTTGTGATTTTTTTTCAGTTCTTTTTCTTCGACTCTGGCGTCTCCTGGTACAGCAATATCAATAAATTGTATGCTTTGACAACTGTGATATCTGGCGTGTTGTGTTCCAAATGACAATCCCTCTGTATTTGAAAGTTGTTGTTGTTGTTGTTGTTGTTGTTGTTGTTGTTGTTGTTGTTATTGTCATCATCATCTTTTACTTGTTTAAAATGAGAGTATATTTTATTGTGCAGTGTGCAATATATCAATAAAATTAAACATTAAAATTAGAATAATTTAGGATTAAAAGTTTTTAATTTATAAAAGCAACATTATAAACATGTCAGAAGGTGAAGAATTCCAAGATGGGGGATTGGGATTGTAAATACAGGCAGTGGGGTTGGGGTGGGGAGGTTCATGAGGTCAGCCAGCTTGGCTGTTTGGGCCTCTGTGTCCCCCATGCAAGATAACACAGTCACGTTTTGATCTCTTTGGGGAAGGCCAAGAGAGTTGGGTTTTTCCTCAACTCTGTGGGCAAGATGTTCCACGATTTCAAGAAATATTCAGAAAAATATATTATCTATGAATAAAGATGCATAGAAGCTCATTCCTGTGAGCAAGATGAACGAACTATTGCTCTACTCCACTTTATAGAAGTAGGAGCTCCTTTAGCTCACGAAGGCTTTGTTTGAAATTTAATTGAAGTGAATCCCACCCCCCCCACCCCCCAAATTACCACCACCATCAATATTGGGTTAGGATGACAATGACCAATACTTTCAATATGATCACTACTCCTCTGTTTAGTAATTAGAGAAAAAAAAGAGGCAATTCTTTTATCCCCAAAAGGACCAGATTGCCAATATGATGAGCCTGGGATATCTGGGACAGTTGAAAGATAGGATTATGAACCTACCAATCTAAATTTAAAAACAACAATGACAGCAAAAATGTATTAATAAAACATTTTCCACAAAGCTGTGTAAATACACCGGAGGGCTCTAAACCATTTGCAAAGGGAATGTTTGTGAATGGGAGGGTGGGGGTGGGTGGGGGGTGGAGAGCAATGCTAAAATGACCTTGTGATTTTCATGGACTCCCTGCCTGTTTAAGAATGTTTCCTAAAAAACATCGGAAGAAGCAGAATGTTCACAGGGTGCAAGAAACCGAGGTCAGCCTCTGATTCCCATGCTGCCATTTATTGTCTCTGGGTGTGAAAAGAAACAATGGAAAAATGGAAGTCTTCATCAGGAGAGAAAGAAACAGAAGAAAAGGAAAGCAAAACCTAATTTCTGAAATATATGCTCAGCTTTTTAAGTAGTCCAAGTGAGGGCCTTAGCTGTGGTTAATGAACCTTTGGCCCTGGCCCATCTCCCAGTGATTCTTCCTTTTGTACTCACATCCTACTGCTGTGTCTCTGCCGGAGACACTTGGATCTTCAGAAGCGACAACACTCCTTATGATCAAACGTATAGGAAGGAGGAGGTGGAGGTTGACGGGGGAGGAGGGGGATAGGATCTCATGCTGGCTATAATGGATACATCTGGCCTTGCGGTGTTTGTCCATCATAACCAGTGTTTGCTCTGAGCAGCACGGTGGAGAATTTGGAGCAGCATGTGTGAGCCGGAGTACGTGGGAGAAGAGCCCAAGTGGCAGTGTGCTTGCAAGGACTTGCCTAAATCCCTGCTAAGTAAAAGCTTTCTCCCCTTCCCCACAACTCCTTTTACCATGTTTATCACAATTCACTTTGTAGTCGGATGAATGAAATCATTGGGAAAAGGAATGTTATTCCCGATGAGTGTTGTTTTTACAACATCATAAATCTACTGGCCGTTTGTTGAGTTTTTTGGGAGGGAAGAGGAACCGTGCAGACAACTCCTGGTGTGACTTATTTAGCCACAGAGGTGTGCGTTACTCTTCTCCCATCTACTGTAAACTGTAAATGCTAGCATTGAAAAATCCTATAGATCCATGCATAGGATTCCCATTGTACCATCGATATCTGCCAATAATTCCACATCGATAAGTTTGCTTTCACTAAGAGCAATTCCAAATAATAGTCTTAAGCTGATACTTGCTAGAAACCTGGTTAAGAAATTCCTAGATTTCAAATCTTGCAGCAATGCTGATCAGATGGTCTATCTTGATGGACAGATAAGTCTTCATTGGGATGATATAGAAGGAGTATAGTAAGAGGCTATGACTGGGAATTGGCAGATGAGCGGGGCCCAGAATTAGTAGATTAAAGCCTTCACTTCAGGCTCTAAACACACACAGCTCAGACAGGCATAATAGAATAAGAGTTGGAAGGGACCTTGGAGATCTTCGAGCCCAATCTTCTGCTCAAGCAGGAAACCCTACATCATTCTGGACAAATGGCTGTCCAATCTCTTCTTAGAAACCTCACAAGTCGTTCCACCGATTAATTGTTCCGTCGGGAAATTTCTCCTTATTTCTGGGTTGATTTTCTTCTTGATTAGTTTCCATCCATTGCTTCCTGTTCTGCATTCAGATGCTTTGGAGAATAGGTTGATGCCCTCTTCTGTGTGACAGCCCTTCAAATATTGGAACACATTCATTCTGGAAGTCCCCTTGTTCAGATACACTAGTCCCTTTCCTCACAAATGGATAAACTTAATAGAAAAGCCAGTTTGGTGGGTCTGTAAGAGCTTCAGAGATGGAGCAAGTGCACTGATTCTTAGCTACTGAAAATGAAAGCTGAGGAAGAAATGAACAAATCTCTTGAGAAGCAGGGTAACCGAGCTAGCAATATGGTGCTATAAAATGAATATGAAATGACAGTAATAGAAGAAGTGACTGCAACTTGCCCTTAGCCTTTTATAGATTTCAGCTGTGTTTCGCTACTGCATTTTTCAGTTTTATTTTCATTCTCTGTAACTTTGGTAAATAACCATGCACGGGTAACAGAGTCCAAAGCATCTGAACCCTTGGAGGCTCTGAAGCGGCTGGGGCTGCTGTTCTCTGCAAGACCACCCTGTGACCAAGAAAGAAATTAGAAATGTGGAGGGCTGCTGAGCACTACATTTTCACAGCAGATCAACACACAAAGTTATTGAAGCACAGATGTTTCTGTAATTGTGATACACTGGGAAAGTTGGAGGCTCAGCTTTTGGACTTCAATGGCTCCCAGATTCACACTTCCACCTGCATTTTGTGGTGGTCTAAAAAAACGTTCATGCACAGTAATGTAAACCATGTGCTAAGATGCGTTTGGCTCAGAATCTTGCTAACACTCCCCCACCCCCACACACATATACTTCTCCCAGCATTTTCTGCACATCTTAAAGGTTACTTTGTTGTTTTCATTTTTAAGTTTGGCAACTTGCAATAAAATGCAATGAAACAAAATGCAATCAAAGAACAGAAGTCCGAGGTATCTCTTGAGTTAGGTTGTATGGGGGCATGCTGAAGAAGGGAGCAAGTGGAGATAGGTACTTCAGTGATGGATGTTCTGGGCTCAGTGAGAAATGCGTACTTTAATCCCAATTAGGCCTTGAGGACCTCTCTATGGAAACCAAATAATCTAATGGATTTAGCATCCGGCTTCCCTTAACTAAGTATTTGTGTTGCCACAAATGTGTTTGTGATCATAATAAATGGTCCTTGCCATTGGAACATTGGTCTGTGCACAGCAGGTTGTGTGTTAAATTGGGGATTCCTTGTCATTCATTTTCCTGTAATTCATGGCTGATGAGCAGACTGGATATGATTGATTCTGATGGTTTAGCCTTCGAACATCTAGCGTACCATTCTGGGAGAGCTTCCATCAATCCAGTAGGATTCCCCTTCTCAAGTGTTTTAATCCAAATTTATTATTTTGACCACCAAATGTTTGCATTCTACTGTTTGAATCGTGGACTCTCATTTAACAGGAATTAAGGGAGGTCTCAAAAGCTGTCGCCATCATGCTCTTATCTAAAAAGCAATGTATTGTATTTATTACCAAAACAACTTTTTTTTTTACTCTTTCTGCCTCCTTTTTTCTCTCTCCTCTCCCCCCCCCCCCCCCAATTAAACTTTATTATGGAGCTGCATAAGGATCTGGACTTTATGAGACAAGAAGTCAAACCCAGTTGGCAATGGTTTAAACCTATTTTTATGTCTAATCTAAAGTAGGAAGTTTAACCTATAATCTATTGGTGAACTTGAAGATCATCTTTATTCACTTCATTGCGATTCCTATCCCTTCCCTGGGTGCAGGGGAAAAAAATACAACAGTAAAGAGAGAGAAATCCTAATTTAAGCATTACTAGCTGGTCTCTACTAATAGGGATTCAGTTGTTGGAGAAATTTCACACACACAAAAATAGAGAAGGAGATTATACTTAAGGCTGTATACGTTCACCATGTAAAAGGAAATTGCCTCTGATAAGGAAATCAAGAACCCTAAGATACTATAATTTTAACAATGATCCATCAAATTATAATCTAAACCTTAATAATACATTATATGTCAATATTACTTAAAGCATAAATCTCTATGAAAATAAATGAACAGTTCCATGAATCTTTCTCTTTTTTCTTTTAACAAATGTTGCTTACATTTACCAAGCTATTTCAAATCTCCCTTTTGCTGAGAGGAACACTCATAAAATTAGCATTCTTTCTAGATGAAACATGCCGAAGTTTACATGGCTGGTCTTTGCCAACTAGCCATTATTCTTGGGACACCTTTGAAAGTATTCAAGATTGTCTCTTGAACTGCCAGTTTATAATTCTTTGGTATCACACCTTTACTAGATGGTTCAGATTACTTTTATTCAAAATTTAGCAGAATCTGGAATCTGACCTTACTGCCTTTTCTTTCCCTTACTTTTTCCTTCCATTCACAGTTGCCAAGAGGAGCACCAGGAGTAGAATAAGTCTTATAAAAGCCACAGCATATTTGTAAAGTGAATCTCTTTCATTAGCTTCATTTTGGCACTGTCTCTTTGAATGAAAAAAGTAACTCACAATGCTTCAAGAGTGGTTTTCATAACACTATTCTATACAATGTTGTGGAATAAATACCCATACCTGGGGCTGAACCCTTTCTATTCAGGCTTCTTATCTATCATGTTTTGAGGCTGATGTGAGAGAAAGACATAGTGGCCTCTTTCTGGTTGGCTACTAGTGCACTTTATATATCAGACCTGGGCATTTTATAGCCCTTGGACCACATCTGGCCCTTTGGCTGTCCCTGTCCAGCCCATATGAAGTCAACCAGAAATTACAAATCAGATATAAATAAGTATATGCCATGCATGCAATACACCTACATCCCTCTTATTTTGAAGGCAACTGTCATTTTTTTTTCAATTTATGTATATATACTTGTGTCATTCCTGTGCACTTTCAGAGCCCTCCACAACACTGCTATTTTCTCATATGGCCCCTTAGGAAAATTAATTGCCCACCCATGCCGTATATATAAATTGGGTTGGGTGATATCATGGAATCAGTCAGCCAGGATCTTGCACTAATTGAGATGCTCAATACAGGTTGTTGTATATGTTATTATTGCCTGAAACTGTAATTTTGGATGGTGGTGGAATTTCCAGGAAGGTGGGAGAAATTATTCTATAATTTCTACTATACTCGGAGAGAGAAGAAAAGAAAAAGGCAATTTATTTATTATAAAATTTATACAGTTGCTTATCTCATCAAAGGCAACTCTGGGACACATATAACAAGCAGGTAAAACTACGTACAAAAAACAAAAATATAAAAAATATAAACCATATATGCAGTGGTTAGAGTGCAATACTACAGGCTACTTCGGCTGGCTGCCAGCAATTTGGTAGTTCAAATCTCACCAGGCTCAAGGTTGACTCTGCCCTCCATCCTTCCGAGGTGGGTAAAATGAGGAGCCAAATTGTGGGAGCAATATGATGACTCTGTAAACCCCTTAGAGAGGGCTGTAAAGCACTATAAAGTGGTATATAAGTCTAAGTGCTGTTGCTGTATTAAAAAGCAAATACGATAGAACAGAGATATAAAATAAACCCTAGGCAAAGAGAGGATAAAATTAGGCAGCTCAGCAATGGAGCCGTCTAAGCATGTCTTTGCTTCCCAGAGAGACCCAGACCTGATAACAAAATCAGGTCTTGAGGTCCTTCTGAATATCAAAAGGGATAGAGCTAATTTAATTTTTTGGAGGGGAGGGGAAATGTTCATAATGTGGGGGCGACAGCAGAGAAGAGATGTCTCTTGGGACTCTCAAAATATAGGTTCCTAGCAATCCCTCTGATAGATCTAATGGGACAGGCCAATGTAATTGGGGAGAGGTACTCTTTCATAGCCTGGTCCCATGTTATGAAGTCTTAAAAGGTCAAAACATCTTGAACTGAACCCAGAAACAAACTGGTGCCCATTGCAGCTCAGGGAACAAAGATATAGCATATGCTATTTTTTGAGTGCACATAACTACCCACAACACTGCATTCTGCACCAGCTGAAGCTTCCAGATACTCTTCAAGGCAGCCCCATATAGAGCACATTGCAACAGTCCAATGTGGAGGACACTAGAATATGAGTGATTATGAGTAGGGCTTGCAGATCCAGGAATGAATGCAATTGCTTCACAAGATGAGCATTTGTAGGATGACCAGTATACAAACCATATATAGGCAATATATATGTCAGGCAATATATCTGCATCACAATACTGTTTTAAGCATGTTGATGTGTCCTAGTTTTGAAGCTTCATATATTTCTTATGTCTTCCTGCTTCTACTAATTCTCTCTTTGTTTTTACACAGTACATGGGAGCATCTCTTAAATTTACAAGAGACCTGTGTGCTATTTTCCTACCCAAGAGGGAAATGCTCTCGTCTGTATCATCAGAATCATACAGGCCTATGATTACTTATATACTTTTATCTGTAGCATGGTCAAACATTCATGATGTTGAATAAAAAATATTCAAGAGATCCCTATTGTTTTTAGCTTATTGCCCCAGAAAAATAAACTTGAAATCTATTTCACAAAAGTTGTTGACAAATTTCTCATAAAGCTTTTAAAATCCATATATGTTTTCAAACAAATATTATTGCTGCATGTTGTTTTCATTTTCTGCTCCACCTTTAAAAATATTTATTATCCATTTCCTGCTTTTATAGTTGTACATAGTTGTCTTCAAACAATTATAGCACTTTTGTTCATTAATGGTTAAAATTGGTTCATTTATTTCTTCAGTAAAGTTCAGTAAAGCTCCACAAAGTGCAGAATTTGTGTAGCAAATTTCTTTTGGAGGAAAGGATTTGGAATCTGAAACTAGGATTATTTTTCTCAGTGTGATTAAGGCAGAAATGAAGAAGAGAAAGGATGTGCTACAACAGATCCAACTGTATCAAGTGTCTCATTCATGGAGAGAATGTCTGTGTGTTTAGTGGGAACATTCTCTATTCAATCAGAATAATCAATCGATCAGAATAGATCTGAAAGGGACCTTGGAGGTCTCCTAGTTCAGCTCCCTGCTCAAGCAGGAGACCTTATACCATTTTAGACAAGTGATTGTTCAGTCTCTTCTTAAAAACCTCCAGTGATGGAGCACCCATAACATCTGAAGGAAAGCTGTTCCATTTGTTAATTGTCCATAATTAATCTGTACATCTTTTGTCTCCATACAGTCTCAACTGCATGAAAATAATAGCATCCCAATAGGGCTTCAATTAGAATTGGATAGCTTGAGAATAGGTTTTTTTTTTTAAATTTGATTTATATGCTTACAATGCGTTAAGCAATAGCCTTCATATTTTTGTATATTTATACAAAGTCAGCTTATTGCCCCCACAATCCGGGTCCTCATTTTACCTACCTTAGAAAGGATGGAAGGCTGAGTCAACCTTGAGCCTGGTGAGATTTGAACTTGCAGTAATTGCAGGCAGCTGATGTTAATAACAGTGCTTTAGTCTGCTGCGCCACCAGGCGCAGTTGTAGGAAAACAGCAACAAGAATAGATATATGAAGTCCAAGAATGGCAAGCTTCCCAATGCTGTCATTAGGAAAGGATTTGGGGGGTAGATATTGAGGGCTCCACTCCACACAATGAAGAGAATCCTCAAACATAGCTGTTAGCTGGCTTGCTACACTGTTGAAGTAAGAGACATTATAGGCATTATCATCAAAAAACACCCGATAAGATCTTGAAACCAGAGTCTAAGATTATCAAATTGTACCACTGAATGTCATTCCCCAGAGCATATCCAAGTTTCTGAATGTTCTCATAACTTATTGGAGAGATCCTCCACTTTTGAATAGTCAGAATGACATGTACACGACAGTTTTGATTAAAATGCTTGTAAGATGAATGCAAAAACACAGCAGGAAATCCTGGCTGGGTTGCAAATTTGCCAGAGGCCTCACCAGTTTTGTTCTGATGGATTTGTTACAAATGACTGCCTGGAGAATATAAGATAATTTATAATTTAAGGAGATTCTCCTACTTGAGAAAGTAATCAACTATTTTGTAAAAATTGAGTATCTGTGGACAGACCCTAAGGTCACATGGGATTTTGGAAGCCTTATACTGTTGCACAAACTGTTGACTGATTCTGCAGATGGAAATATATGTCTGATGTCCATAGAGTCATTAAGAATACAGAAAAGAGTCTAAGAAGTATGGATGAAAGTTACCTAAACAAAAAATCCTATGGATTGGCTTCATCTCCAATATGGCAGACAGTAATGAAAGCTTTGTTCCCAAGTCAACATTTTATTGGAAGCCACCAAGAGTTGTAGGAATGAGATGGGAAAGCGAAAATAGATAGATAGATAGATAGATAGATAGATAGATAGATAGATAGATAGATAAATAAATAAATATCAAACAAGCAAACAAACAAATAGTTAAATTTCAACAGCAACTTCAAATGCAATTCAGACAACCTATGTGATTTTTGAAGATCAATCTAAACATCATAAAAATGGATGATAAATGCAAAAAATGCAAGAGCAATTTTTAGAGTGAGCATAATACCTATTGGATCTACCCATATCCATCATGCAGTTTTTCTAGCTTCCTTGGGAAGAGTTTGCTTTTGGAGCAGAATCAATGTATGAAGAGAAATGTGATAAAGTTTCTGCGGAAGGCCTATATATCAATGTTGGATAACACGCAACCATGTTGTTGAAGTTTTTCTGCCACTCCAGAACCTCAGAATTTTGTAGGTAGAATTTAGTGGCAGATGGATGGATGGATGAATGATGCGCGCACACATACAAACATAGGGTATGATAGAAATGTAAGTCCATCCCATTAGGGAAAAGGCAGAAAAGAGTCCCCAGCTCATTTTACACCTTTAATCTGTCACTATCAGATCCTCTTCACCCTCTGCATCATCACCATCATCACCATCACCATCATCTCCCTGATTAAAAAAAAAGCTCCCAGTCTCTGATTTGTATCATGGGACTTTTGTCTGGAAACATGTTATTGAGACAAACCATAGTATTAAATGAAATAAGACAGTGTAAATATAGTCATAAGCAGTACAATTATTATAAAGCCCTGTTTAGCATTATTAGCAAGGTAAGCATTTCTTGACTGAGAAGATAAATGATACTTGTACTCTGCCCCCAATGATTTTTTTGCCCATTAATGTTTTTGTTTTTCCCATTTGGGATCTACCAAGGAATATTATTTGATAGTTTTACATATGTGTAAAGCTATTTCTCATGGGCCAAGGATGCTGCACAGTGCAGTTAAAGGAAACTTAGTATCTAGTCTGAAGGTCTTGTATGTTTACTCAGAAGTAAGCCTCACAAATGTCCAGCAAAAATGGTTAGGATTGCATTTCCTACAGCAGAAGTTTTTGATCTAAAAAAAATCAGCTGTCTTAAAAAACAAACACACAAACGTTTGACGCACAATTCCTTCTAATAATTTTCTTAAAAAGCAGTTCAGAAAATTAGGCCACATTACCCATTTTTTACAAGTACGAGTGGTATGGTACCATAACCAATGAAAACTTTTCATTGTCATGTTTTCCATGAAATAATTTAATTTCACTCGGCCACGTATTTCAAAGTGCAATGACTTAAAAAACGTTCTTCTCTGTTTCTGCGGCTACGTTTTCTCTGCTTTATTTCTGGCTTGCCTTCTCATGCATTTTCCTGAAGCAGCATCAGCTATGTTTAAAGCTTTTTATTTCTTTAAGAATGCATTTACCTTCAGGATACATTCATAATAAAATTTGGAAACAATGTTCATTTTATAATTAAAGCTTCACCTACTCCTTCCCCACAAATATGTGGACAGTCAAGCCCAATCTAAACTCTCAAGAGGCATTTACTTAATTGTGATTTGCTGTAGTGTTATTTAAAAGGGGTCACTAGGTTAAAGCTATTTAAGCCTATTTGCATTGAACAGAATAGTCTTTTGTGCTGGCTTATATCAAAATTGTGCTGCTCATTACATGAGGCTAACAGAGAAATGCTCACGGTATATTTTAATAATTTAGTCTCCTTTAGTTCCTCAGGGAGACGAGGTTTATATTATGAGGCAAAACATATGATTGTTATCTGTTGCTGTGCTGAGAACAAGAAGAACAGCAAGATATCTGGTCCCAAGGGGGTAAGGTTGTGAGTACAAACAGTCCCTGAGACAATCAGCTCTACCTCTAAGCAGAGTGATGTATGGAGGTGTCAGGGACCCCAGAAGCTGTTTTTTGTTTTGTTTTTTTAATTTGATTTATATGCCGCCCTTCTCCGGAGACTCAGGGCGGTTTACAATGCGTTAAGCAATAGCCTTCATTCTTTTGTATATTTTATACAAAGTCAGCTTATTGTCCCCACAAACTGAGTCCTCATTTCACCTACCTTAGAAAGGATGGAAGGCTGAGTCAACCTTGAGCCTTGGAGAGATTCGAACCAGCAGAAATTGCAGGCAGCTGTGTTAATAACAGGGTGCATTAAACCACTGTACCATCAAGGCCCTGTTGAAGAAGAGAGCTATGTGTGCTGTGCAATTGCCCAGTTTTCCTCACCCAGCTTGTTGCTCTTCCGTATGAGGGAACATGGCATCTGATAGCGCTGAAGTATATTTAAGGAATCTATTGGATTGGCCTCTTCATGCAGAATGGGTTGGGGTATTCTTATGTTCTTTTATTCCATCGTTTATTCTATTATTTAGTGTACTAATGTGTACACTAACACAAGTAAATTGTGTGTGTGTGAGAGAGAGAGAGAGTCCCTTGAATCATTCTTGACTCTTAAGTGGCTGCCATGATTAGTCCATGCAGTTCTCTCTTTCTCTTTTTAAATATACTTTATTAACTCTCGTCAAAAGATTTTAAAAAATGGGAAAAAAGAATTAAGAAGGAAAAAATAGGAGAAGGGAAAGTGAAAAGAAATAAAAAAATAAACAAATAAAAAAAGCAACTTCCAACTTTCCTTAATATCGTTACAGCTATAAAATACATTAATCTTTTGAACTAAAATTAAATACACTGTATCCCTATAATCATAAACATTTCTGTACAAATAGAAACATTTCTGATCATCAAATCCCCAAATTAATGTGGTATTTCTTTTGGATTCTACCAAAACGTCCAAAAGTGGTGTCCATGCAGAAATAAAGCTAGACAATTAATTTCAACATCCCAGCCAGTTCCATTAACTTCACCATCCATTCTTCCATTATGAGAATGATGAGTTTTTCCATCTCTGGCTGCAATCCCAGTGCAATTTTCTTGACAAGATTTTGGAAGCGATTTGCCATTGCCTGCTTCCTAGGGCTGATAGAGAGGGAATAGCCAAAGGTCACCCAGATGACTTTGTGCCTACAGCAGGACTAGTACACAAGGTTTCTTGATTTCTAGCCTAGTGTCTCAATCACTACACCAACTTGGTTTTCCTAGCAGGATAAATAAAAAAGAAAGCAGAACTGAGTTTAATGCTCTGTTTAAAAATCTCGTATATTATAATTTAAAACCCCAAAAGGAAGAAGGACTAGGTTTCCTCTGTCTGCACAAAAATCCAGCTTGGATCAGGTTGCAGTGTGCTTACAATTAAATATAGTAAATCAGGAAATGAAACAAGCTATTAATGCCATTTACATATCTTCTAATTTAGCCCTTGGTCTGCAGTGATTTTATCCAGCTCCTCTGGCATTAGAGTAGCTATAGATAGAAACAACCAAAAGAAAAGTCAATGGATTTGGAAGCTACCTTATTGATTTCAACTATAAAGTGAAGAAGATTTTTACTGCTCCACTTGTTCCTTATTAGATGGGCTTTGATATAGAAAAACAGGCTGAGGCAAGCATATAATCTCATTTGCCTTGACATCTGCACCTTCTGACAAAATAAAAGATGTGGGGCTCGCCTAAACTTACATGCCATGAGATGAAGGGCTCAATTAATTAAACATAGGCCAACCTAGTTTTCACTTGTCACTGCATTCTGCTAGACTGAAGCAATTTTAAGTATCAAAGCCTGTCTTTGGGGGGGCAGGAAGCTTACCTGAGTGCAGTGCAGTAATCTAGGACGAGAGACATTCATTTCATTGTTTCTCACTTTTATAGATCTCTTCCATTTGATGTACTTTACAAATAAATGGAGACCCTGCTACTGTACCAGCTAAATCCTGCAGATTTAGCTGGTCAAGATCTCTGTTTGCATGGGTGACGTGGTCTCATTCTCTCTGTGGCCTTCACCTGCTTTTATATAACTTAACAATATCAACATTTTCTTGTTACATGGACTTGGGCTACAGCAGTGGTGGGTTTCAATTTTTTTTACTACCGGTTCTGTGGGTGTGGCTTGGTGGGCATGACAGGGCTTGGTGGGCACGGCAGGGGAAGGATACTGTAAAATCTCCATTCCCTCCCCACTCCAGGGGAAGGTTACTGCAAAATCACCATTTCCTCCCAATCAGCTGGAACTCAGTAGGCAGAGAATAGATGGGGGTGGGCCAGTCAGAATTTTTACTACCGGTTCTCCGAACTACTCAAAATTTCCGCTACGGATTCTCAAGAACTGGTCAGAACCTGCTGAAACCCACCTCTGGGCGACAGTGTAAATGCATATTTTATCCTGTTTTTTGACTGTGTCTTAAGAAATTCAGTATTATTCTGAATACCCAAAAAGTTGTTTCTCATTTTTATTCAAAAGAGAAATGCCTCTTTGCTGACTGCAAATAATTTTGGCAGGGTAACTTTTTCTCCAAGGGGTAGATGGCACCTTAGACAAATTTTTATTTTTTTCTAACTTTCTGTAGCTCGTGGCAGACACTTTTGTTAGATGGCAACTGCCCTTTGGTCTGGATGGTTGAAGGAAGATGGATTGGCGAATTTCCAAGGAGAAACAGAGCAAGATGAATGACCTCCTCCACCTCAGCATGACACCTGGAACAATGTCTTATCTTTAAGGTAAATGGGTCACAATGTTGCTGCCTGCTTATTTTTTTTTTTCCACCTTCTGTTTGAAGAGTTCCTCTGATTAATTGCTGTCTAGTAAATGCTGCTGTTAACGAATGTCAGGTCTAATTAACCTGGGAGGCCTTCATCTAATACTTCAGTCATCTTCCTGCCAAGAAAGAGAAGGCTGTTGGTTTGGAGAGTTGTGAAGATGGCCACGTTTTGACCACTAGTTTATTTGTTTTGGGCCCGGTTTGCTATTCCTGTTGCAAAGCCTGGCGACAGCTTTCTAGCCTTTCCCAGACTATCTCATTGGCCTGCTGCTTCAGCAGCAGCAATCCCATGAATTCAGAAGTGTTTTCTTTGAAAACTTCTGGTCATTCAGACACTTGGAGATCAGATTTCATGTTGCTGAAGTATCATACAGTTCTCTGAGGGTTTTAAATTTTTTTAAAAAAAATCTCTTTCTGAGAAATCCGGGAACAACATATTGAAAAAAGAAAATACTTTTGTATTGTACAGAAGGACCAGTATCCAGGAGAGGGGGGAGGAGATGGAGAGAAAGCTTGGGGAGAAGTAGAAGAGTGGGTGGCAATGATAGTAACATAGCAAGTCATCTATAGAATCTCTTTGCATTGCCAAAATTAACACACACAAGGTATTGGGTATCAAAGTCCTCTGCATTTGGCTCCACAAACACAATATCAATTGCAAAAACAAAACTAAGGAGTTCATGCTGATTAGTTCAATAAAATCTGTTTCATTACAAGCATCGGGGAAAAGAAGCTCTGAACGACCAATTGATGTTCCTGTGGCTTCCTAGTGTTGAGACAAGACTGTGAACACTCGCACCAGCATCCTACTGTTCCATGGGTTGGGGGTGCTGTGGCAAACACACCGCAGGCTTAATGAAGGAAACTGTGCTCAGACATGAAATGTTGCCTTAGCTTTTAACGTTAAACAGCTGTTGCTAAGCATTTTCACACAGTTATTAACAACCCTTTGAACAATATTTCTGGTGGACTTTTAGGTTGTTGATGAGACCCCACTATTGCTTACTTCTTTGTTATATTTTTCCGCGTGCTGACTTTAGTCCTCAGGCAACTCTGATGTGTGCAACTATCACAGTCCCAGCGCATGTGCTCTCTGACAGACGCACTAATAACTGTAACACTCTATTACAAAAACTTGAAAAGCTTAGATATTTCTATTTCAAAGTAAACTAAAAAATATCTAACTTCTTCTTGATACTCTGTCAGAAAACTGGTTTTAAAACCGAACTCTTAGAAGTCTGCATCTAGAGATCAGATAGTGTCTTCATTTTAGGAAAATTGTGTAGTTGTTGCTAATCAAAGTACATATTTAGCAACCAATTATGTTAGATGGTGGGAAAATCTGTAGCAAGAAGTATGTCTGCACCACATTCACAAAAATATAAATGAGAAAACTAATTACTGTTTTTTCCTAGACTGAAAAGTTGTAGATTTACTTCCCTGTTCCTTATGGAACAATTGCCCTCAGTCATGATTGGATGATCTTCTGTTAGAGATGCTGTAGTAATGGATTCCTGCATTGGGCAGAGAGTTGAATTAGAGCTCTCCCAAGTCCCCATCTACCTTTATAGTCACCAGGGGTGAAATGCTCCCGGTTCAGACTGGATCACCTGATCTGGTAGCGATGGCAGTGAGTGGTTCGGAGAACTGGTAGCAAAAATTCCTGCCCCCCCCCCCGCCCCAAGCCCAGCTGAGCCGTGCGATCATCAGAGGCTTTTTAATTTATTTTTAAAAGCATTTTTTCTACAACCTCTTCAGCCAAAAAATGCTTTTAAAAGTAAAAAAAAAAGCCTCTGATGAGCGTGTGGCTCAGCTGGGATCGTCAGAGGCTTTTAAAAGCATTTTTTACAACGTCTTCAGCCAAAGAGGTTGTAGAAAAAATGCTTTTAAAAGGCTTTGACGATTCCAGCTGAGTTGCCTGATCATCAGAGGCTTTTAAAAGCATTTTTTACAACCTCTTCAGCCGAAGAGGTTGTAGAAAAAATGTTTTTAAAAGTAAAAAAAAAAAGTTGATGCCCACTCAGTCACATTACCCCCAAGCCACGCCCACAGAACCAGTAGTAACAAATTTTACATTTCACCACTGCTATGATCTATAAATTACCTTCTCTCTCTCAAGATTATGGTTTTCTGTTAGAAAATTATCCCACTTGGAAGACCAAACTCAGTCTAGCAAGCATCTCTGAAATTCCATGTAATCCTTGTCATTTGCACAATGATATCACACAATACATGTGATTTCATCTGCCGCCCTCTGCATATTTCCCTGAATTGCCCATTGAACCTTAAGCTTTAGAAGTTTAGAAGAACATCTTTGCAATTCAGGTAGTCCTCGACTTGCAACATTTCATTTAGTGACTGTTCAAAGTTACAACATCACTAAAAAAAACGACTTAAGACAGTTTTTCACACTTACAATCGTTGTGACCCTCTGACAACCAAAGTCAATGGGGAAACCAGATTCACTTAACAACTGTGTTACTAACTTAACAACTACAGTGATTCACTTAGCAACTATAGCAAGAAAGGTCGTAATAGGTGGCAAAAATCACTTAACAAATGTCTCGCTTAGTAACAGTGATTTGGGGCTCAATTGTTGTTGTAAGTCGAGAGCTACCTGTACAAAAGATCCCTAAACTCTTATGCATAATAATCCTGGCTTTATACCCAATTGCTACTTTGCTGATTGCCCAGCTGTTATTCACCAAAACAAATTTATGTAATCCTCTGTCAGACACACTCCGGCCTTTTTCACATTTACCTTGATATTTTTCCCTGGGAGACTCTTCAAAACAATCAGTGTATCATTCAGAAGCAGAACAAGACATTTTTATTCTTCCTTGGCTTTTTGTAGAAGTCAGAATGAATTGGGCCAGAGCTGAATCCTTGTCATTGAACATTTAATTTTGCTCCTAACTAGGAGCAAATGTAACCCCAGTGTCTTGGCCAATCGGTGCCACTGTCTCCTGGAGAGAGACACGTAGAGAAAGTAATTCCTTTTAATAAAAATCTATGGCTTGATAGACACGCTCTCCACTTCATGCAGTGGAACTAGGAAGAGGAAATTGCTTTTTTGGTTTTATCATCTCTGCGTTGGAACAATGAGTTGTGTTGTACTGAGGACAGAGTGCAGGCAAAGGCTCACTGTGAGCCTTTGTCTGACTTCAGTCAGAGCCTAAGGGTACATGTGGCTGCCAAGCAATTCCACACTAGTATTACCTTTACAAATGAATATATCATTTGTGTTGTCTTTTTATTCTCTCTTTGTGTTATTTGATACCGTTGATTTTTCTTGACTTTCCCTACTGAAGGATCCTACCTTTAGTGAAGCTGAACTCCTCCTTTTACAGTATTTACAATTTGCTTCTGTTTGTTGGTCTTCACGTTCCTGAATGCAGATCTCGTATAGATATCTGAATCCCCCATGGATATGGAAAAAACAGTTCTGTAAAACCCAAATTTGAAACATGGAGTGGAGTGAACAACAAGGATCAGTTTGCATCAATATACCTCAAGGTATTTTCATGTAACTTCATATGGCATGGAAGGGATTGTCCCTCTCTCTCTGTAAACTGTGACAATATTGAATAGTATATAACAGGCATTGCCAGGCAGTGCTACTGTTATTGGTGGCATACATGGGATGGTTTTTCATAGTAAACTCTCAACGAAGATTTGTTAACACTGATGAAAGGAAATGATGCAAGGAAACAATCAAGCTCAGAGACCCCTCATTTCAAACCTTGAGCTACAAATACTGTCCTCTATTGGTACCACATATGGGCATCAAGCACTTCAGAAAGCATGCAAATGGGAACAATTTGCCTGCAAATACTAGCACTGATGATGTTACTTAGTTTGGGTAATGAAACATCTGCAAGAAAACATCCAAGCTCAGAGAGCACCAATGATCTCTCAAAGATACAGTATGTTGGCCCAGCTTCTCTTTAGATTTGAGCCGTCATTTGGTGGGGACAAGGCCACTGCATGCTAGGATTTCATTTATTTTATCATCAGTGTCCACCAAGGAGAATTTTCCCTAGGGCCCTACTGCATACAATGAGGTTGGGCTTTACTTTTAGGAACAGTCCTATTTAAAGCGACAACTACCCTAGTCTGGGAAAAGCAATACAATCTAAGATATCAGGGCTAATCCAGAGTTCTCTAAATTCCTACATCTCAAGTTTAGGCTTTTAAATCTACCATTTATTCTATATACCAAAGCCATTTTTATGAACAAGCAGCTGCTACAAAAGCAATACGTGAGCTACAATGCAATGAAACTCTGCATATACATTAGCTACACTCTAAAGAGAAGCTGGCCCAATATATCTTTGAGGGGTTCTTGGTGCTCTCTAAGCTTGGCTGTTTTCTTGCAGACATTTCATTACTCCAACTAATGTCTCAAAGCTTCACCAATGTTTATTGCTGAATATTGGCAGAACAATTTCCTGCCATTTTGAATGAGAAAACACAAAAGGTCATAAAAATGACCTCATTCCAGGCTTCCTCCTCCGTGGTTGTTGGTTGGCCCAAAATGGAACCCTGTAAGTCTGAATAGCTGAAAGCAAGTTCTATGAATACATTTCTCTGTATGCACAAGCATACAGCCACATTGTATTGTACCTAATATATTGCTTTTATACCAGCAGCTTGTTTATATAAATGGCATTGGGTACATGGAAGAAATGGTAGATTTAAAACCCTAAACTTGAGATGTATTGTAAAGAAGACAAAGTCACAAGAAAGATCTTAGAAAAAATAACATTTCTGGATTATTGGAGCATTTGGAATAAAAAACAAACCCTCAAACCATAAAGTTGGGGACATAATCCTGGCTACAGTAGTACTAGGATCAAAATAAATTATTTTTCATTTAAAACTGTTACTAGTCCTTACTAAGAAACACTTCTAAATCTTTAAAACAAGGTAACAGATCTAACAAAAGGCATGTGGCAATAGTTTTACTACATGTCTAGGAAAGAGAATTTTAGATGATGAAATAGAATTGTTGCCACATTATTAAAGGTACAGGGTACTTCTCTTCTTAAAAAATATCCAGTTGTCCTGGAATAGAAGAAGCATGGCAATTTTTTAAAGGCAGATGATAACGGGTCTCTTCAAACATGTTGGCATTGGAATAACAATGTCAGCAGCCATTGTTTAGAGAAAGAGAATGAACATAAGGACTAAGTTCTAGAAACAAGGTTATCTGTCTAGATGCATTAGTAGATAAAGAGCCATAAAAAACAGAGGTGGGCAATCTGTTGCTAACTGAGGTAGTGGTAAAACATGGTGACAATTATAGTCTAAATGGAAGACCCCTCTTTGATCATAAGAAGAATGAAGCAAGAGCAAGAGAGGACTCTTAAAGATGTACATCATTAATTATCACTTGGATAAATGGAGAGAACATCACACGTAAGTTACTTGTACATTTTTAGGTTGGGATGTGTTTTTCTTCCATTTAACTTTTGTAATTATTTCTAAATTATGCATATAGGGTCTGTGTCAGAGAAATGTAGATTTTAATATTTCCTGGTGAAAAGATGATACAATATATTTCATTTAAAAGTTGAGATAGCCACTAGGAAATGTTTATTATTTTAGCTATGTGTCATCCCTTTGAGATAGTCTAGACAAGAAAATCAACCATGAGTCATAGCACTACCTTTATTGTAAGATTACAGTAACAGAATTTTGCAAGTCTAAAAGTATGTCTCTCCCCCCCCACTTACTTTTACTTACCTGAAAACCTCTGAGACACTTTCTCCACCCTGCTCCTCTTTCAGACTCAGATTTTATTTTATCAGATCATTGTCTAGGTTGTGGCTTTTCCTCCTGTGTTCCAAGGTCATTTCCATATACCAATATGCTATCTTTTAAAGATAGGTTTATAAAGCCAAATTATCAAGCTGGTAATATTAAAAGATATTGATAATATTTATGATATATATACATATACATACACACACACACACACACACACACACACATATATATAATGTCATTAGTTTTTAATTTAACAGGTAAGGATGTATTGTATATACAGAAATGAATTGAATATTTACGTGATGTGTATTTATCTGATAAAATGAGGCAAAGACTTTGTTTATTTATATCCCATCTTTATTATTTTTTTAAATTAATTCCAAGTTGACAACATACATAATATTCCTTCCTCTTCCTATTTTCCCATAACAACAACAACCCCTGTAAGTGGGTTAGATTGAGAGAGAATGACTGCCCTGCCACCCTCCCTCCCTCCCTCCCCTCTCTCTCCTCTATCTATGTAATCAATTCACATGACCACCCATCTCATAAATGTAATTCTGACAAAGATTAAAAATAAATTTCACACTCAACTAAAACATAAAATGAAGACTTCTGCTGAAGACACTATACTTCAACAGTGTAGGCTCAATTGCTCTCCTGGCCTTTGTGCCTGGAAAAACAGCCAGATCTTCAAGGCATTTCAAAATGTGAGCAGTCAAGGTCAACTGAATCTTAAGCAGTTTGATATATCACAGAGTGGGTGCACCTATCTAAAAGTCATACTTTCTGGGTCCCACTAGACAATAATCCCTTATCTACAAGATCTGCCCCTCCAGCCAGAGGTGGCATTTGCCAGTTCTCTGAACTGCTCAAAATTTCCGCTACCAGTTCTCCAGAACCTGTCAGAACTTGCTGGATTTCACCCCTGAAATAGTCCTTGCTTACTGACCACTCGTTCAGTGACCAACGTTGCAATGGCATTGAATGTATGGTAATTTTATCCAGCCTTCAAAGTTCTAACCAATGGTACTACCTGTGCAGTCATGTGATTGTAACTTGGGCAATTGGTAACAAGCTTGCATGACGGTTGCCATCATGTGATTGGCATTTGTAACCTTCCCTGCTGGCTTTCCACAAACAAGGTCAATGGGGAAGCTGGCAGAGAAGGCCACAAGTCACTCTAATGAGTCCTCCTAGCTTCCCTGCACTTGCATGGCACAGTGCCTTGCTTCTCCTGGCCTCCGTTTGCTCTCACGGTGCTGCCCCCTGCTTCCTCTGGCTTCCCTACTCTTGTGCACAGCCTGCACTAGGGCCCCCCCATAAGCCTCCCCCACACTCCATGGTACCCTCCCCCCCTCCATGGCAGTCCAGTCTCTTTACCTGGGTCTCCTGCTGTTTCTCACTTAATGACCCATGCATCTTGGGATTATGACAGCAATCAGGATGGCCAGGATTGTTGTTGCTAAATGTTGTGATCACATGATGTTGCACTTTACAACTGCAGCACTTAGCAACCACGATCATGGAAGCTCTGGTTGCTGTTGTAACCTGAGGCCTACCTGTAGTATAGTTCAGAAAGTCAGAGCTAATCTACACGTTATTATAGTTAAAAGAAATGGTCTTGTTAATACACTATTTTCTGGAACAAATATGTCGGCGTGGATGTAAGGATACATCAACAGAGCTACCAGCTTCTCCTCCTAAACTCAGATATCCAGTTAAGTACTTTCACAGGGCCAGGCTGTGCCAGGAAGTGACCAACATTCCCTCCATGAAATCAACTTCCTTTTCCTGCCTCTATCATTGCCTTGCTGCATTTGTTTTCACAGCCAGAAAATAATTGGGTAACTTAATTTAAAGCATGGTGAAATAATATCAGGAACCTTGGTAGAGATGGAGAACAGTCCAGGAGAGAGGAGGAGGTATCAGCCCTCTTTTTCTATTCTTTTACAGCCATGGCAATAAAGAGTTGAAGTGGATTGTGTATCGCTAAGGCTCTTTATAAACTGTTCTACGTTTAAAAAGATTGAAGACCTGTTTTTGCTTCGTTGTTTATCTAATCTAGCCATATTCTACTTCCCTTCTTTTGAAGCAAAGAACCATATTTTTTAAAAAGATTGTTCACCTAGGGAAAGATAAAGGGAAAGAGAGGGTTACTTTTTTAAAGAATGTACCTGAGAAACCAGAAAAAAAAAAACAATCTTGCCTTGAAAAATGGGAGAAAATTCTAAAATGTATATGAATACGTTTTGGGATTTTCTCCCTTAATGAACTATGATATGGTGTGTGATTTGGTGTGGTGTGATGTGGTGTGGTTGATATGATATGGTATGGTAGGAAAAAAAAGTTAGTTTGGTGTAGTGGTTAAGGCAACAAGCTAGAAACCTGAGCTCTGGTCCTATGTTAGGCACAAAGCCAGCTGGGTGACTTTGGACCAGTCACTTTCTCTCAGCCCTAGGGAAGAAGCAACGGCAAACCATTTCTGAAATCTTGCCAAGAAAATTGCAGGGATTTTAAAACTGACTTGAAGTCTTCCCCCAAAATTGTATAGCATAATTATTTCTTCTTTTCTTTCTGTGCCAAATTTAGTACATTGTTCACAAAGGCATTGTGTAATGATTATGGTTTTCTTTTCTTTTTTTTTCCCCCTCAAGGAAGATATTGTCATCTGGAACCCCAGCAAAAATCAATGAATAAGGTAGGAAGGTTGCAGCTTAAAGGCTCCCTTTGGAAATATTTGTTATAGCCAATTGTTTTCTTACTGCCTAAAATAACAGCACTTATTGAGGGGGAAAAAAACCTTTTGAAGAACTCCATTGCAAGCACTTTTAAGCAAACAGGCCTAGAACTGCATCTTACTCTTTCCATTTGCACAGTACTCTTCCTATTGAGGATACTTTCCCTGCATTCTATCAGATAAAATATATCCTTTATCATGTTTCTAAAAGTGCAGGAGTTTTTTGGAAGTATTTTTAGTATCTCTGAAGAGTTAGGAAGAGTTAGGAAGCCAGATGTTCTCATTGCTATCCAAATATGTTCTTCTGAAATAGAGAAAAAATGATAAAAGCAATTTATGGGATACCCTCTCCCTCTCCCTCTCTCCCTGCCTCTCTCTTTCTGTCTCTCTCACACACACACCTGAATTATAGATCTAATGAATTTTTAAGTTATTTATTTGAAGTTTTTTAACATTCATTCTTTAGATTGTCCTGCAGAACAGTATTGTTTCTACTTGGCTTAGAAACATGACAAATGGAATTATGATTCCAATAAAATCTAAGGTTCAGATTACAGACACTGAAATATCAAAGAAGCCAGCCAATAAAAATATTTAAAATATGTTCAACCCAATATAAGCAAAATGAAGTCTAGCAGTTAACATTCTAAATGAATATTTGAAAAGGCTCATCTTTATGCATCACCCTTCATATTTACTTATTTATATTTATTTAGTTGTATCTTGCCTTTATTATTTTTACAAATAACTCAAGGTGGCAAACATGCACTGCACAACTTCTTTCTTCTATTTTCCACACAACAACCATGTGAGGTGGGTTGGGCTGAGAGAAAGTAACTGGTCCAATCCAGTTGGCTTTCATGGCTAAGGTGGGACTTGAACTCACAATTTTTTGCTTTCTAGCTTGGTGCCTTAATCACTAGACGAAACTGGCTCTTTTTCCATATGGCTACTCTTAGAAGGTCCTGATCACCAGTCACCCTTGTTATTATCTTACATCATTTGCAATAACAATGCAAGTTCAGATAACTACCAGAAAAGATTATAAAGAAATTCTCAATCATTTTGAGACAAGCTTTTTTGGGGCGTATGGGGAGGGGGCAAAAGAACATTTGAGGAACTGGATCACAGTTTTTAGTCTGGTATTAATATTTGTATGGATTGTTGTGGAACCATTGACCAGGAATATAGGCTATAAAACCACGACTGTCTTTTTGTTCCATTTCTGTTTTGCCTGCCAGTTGTAAGTTTTCATTTCCTTTCTCTTTTTTTACCATATGAGTTAAACCACAAACCTATCTTCATCTGGTAAAATATTCCCTTTATGACCAGATCCTTACATACCTTTGTTATTGTATGTATTTATCTAACTGCCCTCTCTTCCAGAAATCCAGACCTCTTCTTTACAGTAATGACATTTCCAAACATCTCCACTTGTCATCTCTTTTCTGTCTTTCGTAATACCACTATCGGCAATCAAGAACAACCCGAGAATTAGTTTATCTCAGGAGAATCAGTGAAATGTAGGTTCTACTATTTTTTTGGACGAGAGCCTACTGTGAATCTGACTGCTTCCTTCTTCTCTTTGCCTTCTCCTCAGGTGGCTGAGAGGACCCATCCTGTCTTGGCTCTGATATTTCCTCTTTTGCTACTGTTGTTGATGTTGCCGCTGGCTTTCCATTGACTTGATTGATTTCTTGCTGACAGGCACATAAATCATGTCCATTCATAATAGTAATGTCAGACTTAGCCTTGTACTGACTATGCCTTGGCCATGACACACTTAATGTTGTGTGTGCTCTGGTAGAATGTTAACTTTTTTGAGTAGCAATGGCAGTGGCATTGGGGGTAGTAGGAGGGTGGTACAATTTTGATGAAGGTATCTTGTTTGAGTTAATTTTTATGAGTAGAAATTGTGGTGATCTATAGAATAGATGTGGGAGGAAAAATACCTTGCTGCCTTTGGGACGTGGAAGGGTACATTAATGAAAGATGTTTTATGATTTTCTCTTTGATATCTTTCTTATGGTTCAGTATTGTACACAAACCGTTTTAATAACTGAAAAATGGGGAAAAATTCAGAATATAGTTGCTTTTGTGAAAAATATGTGAGAAATCCATTTTTTTTTCTTTTCATACACATACCAGAGAAAGGAAAAAAATATTTTTGTATACATTAATAATGACATTTAGGTGCATTATCATTTATAAATAAATCATGATAAAACTTTTCAGGAATGTATTGGTCCACGTGGGATACTGTATGAGCCATATCTCTGCTAAGAAAGCAAAGAGTCCTTCTCAGCATAATGGAGTTTTCTAGGCTATAGGAATTGTCTTCATAGGAGAAGCAACCTGCAATTACACTTCAACAGCCACAGGATTAGTTTTTTGTGTAGTTCAGGTCTCGTTATTTTTGTCTTAGATTCTATGTTTTCTCTATCTTCCTTCTGTCTTCCCACACAAGTATTTTTTATTAAATGTTTTAATTTGTTATTCAATTATTGTTCATGATACACTTGATAAATGCATTTGATTTCTGTAGACAAGCAAGATTTACAGTTTACACATGAGTTGGGTTGCCTAAACAGATACACTATCCAATGCATGTTGAAGCTTAAACACAGAAGCTGCCTACTTATTTTAATGAATGCTTTTCATTAAACAAATAAGTTAATGAATCCTAGCAAGTGATGATAGATTAGAAAAAAAAGATATATAGAAGAATCATACAATTAAGATTAAAATTATATACGATAATCTTCCATCCTCTCAGAAGCCCAGGAAATAATACAAGATTTTCCTTCCTTCCTTGAATTTTTCCCAAGTGTCAGTGATTGTCATTTCATTTTATCATAGATTAATGAAAGGACTGGCTTGAGGATTGGAAACAATCAAGGAAAAGGGGAAAAAAAACCATAAACATTTTACTTGACTCCTTGGTTGGCTACCTCAAATATGAAGGTAATAGTTCTTCCACATGCTCATAAGACGATGTAAGGAGCTAGGCTATATAAATTGCTTCTAGATGGTTGAGTATGCAAGGTGGGATATAAATATTTTAACAAATGAATAGTTTTGTCATCTTTCTTTCTTTGGTGTGAGAGTTCGGTACATCGGTACATTTTCATGGCAATGAGAATTGCACTGAAAAAATCCATTTAATGTTAGAGGAAATGTAAGGGGTAGTTGGTTGTCTTTACCTAATGAATATATTTAAGATATTTCCAAGTGTAATTCTTTACAGTAATATTTGTTGACTTTTTCTTAAAAAGTGGCCTGTGACCTTCCCTATTGGGGAATGGCTGTTAATTTAGGTAACCTATTTGTAGCTGAAAGTGCTGAATGCTGAATGTGTTCCAACAGCTTTGAAATGGGGGACATAAACAATATAATTTAAAGAGTTTTTGTTTGTTTTGTAAGAAACACATTTTTTTTGGTAATCTATGGTCTATCAACATCAATGCCAAATTTTCTGTTGACTTTAATAAGAAAACCATAAAATGTTAGGATCACTGCCTAACATTTATTATCCAAGTGCCTGATACTTCATTTTTGTACAAATGGAATTATTCAGAAATGAAGTAATCAAACATAATAATAGAGCAATATAATTAATAAGGCCAAATAAGAATTAGTTACTGGCTATCATTTTACAGTGATTACAGATAATAGAAGATTCCAAAACAGGGTAATTCCAGGACAAAGCCTGAGGGATTACCGATATATATAGTTTTGTTAATTTCCTTTCTCCAATACTTGTAGGAATCCTTTCAATGAAAGACTTGCCACAGTCTAATAGAGAAGAGGCACAAGTCAGTGGAGGAATATACACTCTGCATGAAGAACATTTTATGTTTTATCCCTTAGGAACATCAGTTAATGGGCAAAGTCTTTTTCTGTGAAATTTTGGAGAGTTGTTGCTTAGGCAGTGTAGAAAATATTGAACAGTCTGACTTGGTATAACACAGTGTCTTCCTGTGTTCCTACGGAAGAGAACGGGCACTGCACTCACTATAATAATATTTTCTGAACAAACTTTTCAACTGTTCAGTTAAACTGGAAATATAGGGAGATGCACTTGTAGAACTCTGCTGAGATTGATCCTAAATATGGCTTCGATCCCTGGTCACCCCAATCATTGAGGAGCCATGTTTGTTCCTACTCTTTCAGTTACATAACTACATGTTGGGTCTCAGTATTAGGTCAATTACAGCAGTCTCCTCAAAACTGGTTCCCTCCAAATGTGTTGAGAAAGTAATTCTCAGAATTACAAGAGTTTGACAAATATGAATTGTATGTTGTTTCAAAATAATTATGATAAGACTTGGGAAAAAAATGTAAGAACCATATATTCAGATGGAGAAAAATATACAATTATCATTGTTGGAAAATTTCCATGATTTAGATAACTGTCGTGTTTGAATGTCAGTCTTGACATCTGATGTACTAGTTAAACAATGGCAGAAAAGACACATCTAAATTTGTGCGCCGGGGGGAAAACCCACAAATTAAATATTTGGCATTACAAGATGCAAAAGAAAGAGGAGGATTGAGATTATCTGATTTTAAACTATATTTTGCAGACTGCTGTTTGGTCTGGATGAAAGAATTGATGTTGCTGAGAAACAGAAGCCTTTTGGCATTAGAAGGGCATAATTTAAGATTTGGTGGTACAGATATCTGTGGTACGGTTAATGTGGGTTTTAAAAATAATTGTGTTAGATGTGCCATACTGAGAATATGGGACAGATATAAAGTTGTGCCCAAAAATACTTGTGGCTTTTAGCACAAGAAGCATTTTATAGAAGAGAGATGATTACTAAATGTATACTTACTATGATATATTAGGATTTTGTCAAGAAGAACATAGAATAACGAGACTTCCGGTTTGCTCTTCGTAGCCACCAGACGGTCCCTCGGGACCGCCAGCCCCTTCGCCTGTAAAGAGCCGCCTGTACAGCGGAAAGGCAGCTCGAAAAACTCCATTTCCAGGAGGAAATGTGAGACAGAGCAGGTGAGTGTAGGTAGAGCTCTCCGTAGCACCCAGAGTTTTTTTTTTATTCCTGGGGCGAGCGGAAGATGCTCCCTATAGCACTCGCCGTTTGCTCCGGGCGTTGGGAGACCTCTGCTTTTTGCAGAGCAAGGCTACGAAGACAAGCTTTCCAAGATAATTAACAGATTAATCAAAGAGGATGAGATCTGGATCTGGACCTGGACCCTAAATTGCAAGTATTAATATTGATTTCGCAAAGGATATTCAATAAAGTAAAAAAGATCTTTTAAAATGGCGACTGCCGAAACTGGAGCAGGGAACCTGAAAAGGGAAAGTCCTTCCGTTTCTTATTAAGCCACAAAGTAGCGGAATAAATGCTCCTGGCTACATTTGAAGAAAAAGCTACACTTTTGTGTTTTCTCCTTCCTGGAGATTTGATTTGATACTGATCCTGTTTGGAAAGAGGCTTGGGTTTTGTTTTGTTTTTTTCTTTTCTAAAAGTTTGCTTGTGTGGAAATATGGCGTTTAGGCTTATAAAGCTGGACAAACAAGCAGGAGGGGGGATTCCCCCATCCACAAATTATATGAACAAGTTCTTAACTTACAATCTCAGAAAACTGATTTTAATATAATTGAATTTCTTTTGGAGGAGATTGTAAGAAGGGATGAGATTATGAATCAGAACTTTGAGAAATTTAAGCAGGAAACTAAAGAATTGGTGCAATTAAAGTTTGATATTTTGCATCAAAAGATTTCAAAAATGGCTAATGGTTTCTCAGAATTTATGATCAGGCTGGATACAAATACTAATCTATTAGAGTCTAAAGTGAAGGAAATTGAAGACAATTTGGAAAATAAAATAGAAAAAAAATTGAGAATGATTTGATAAATACTCAAGACAATAGTTTAGAAGAAAAACCTGAAATGGAAGCTGATTGTAATGTAGAAAATATACAGCAACACATTGAAAGGGAAGTTTTATTGATGCAACATAATTTTACTGAATATGCGATTAGACTGAGAGGATTACAGGAAAATAACAGAGAGGATTTAAGAAAAATATCTTCTGAAGTTTTGGCTGGGATTTTAAAGGTTCAGCCTGAGGAGGTACTTTGTAGGATCGATAGAGTTTATAGAATAAACTCCTGGACTGCAAAGCAAAGGCAATTGCCTAGAGATGTGGTGATTTATTTTACAGATAAAAATATAAGAAATAATATTGTGCAGAAATCCTTTAAGTCTACTTTGCAATTTTTTGGAAGAAAGATTTGGATTTATAAAGAGCTCCCACCTAAGATATTATTGGAAAGAAAGAAATTTGGCTTCTTGGTGGCTGAGCTTAAAAAAAGAAATATCTTATTCAGATGGAATATTCCAGTTGGTATAATATTGAGATATCAAGGAGAAAGATATCAATTAAATACTGTTGAAAAAGCGGAAGAATTTTATCAAAAATTTTTAAAAATGAACTTAACATCTTTATGCACAACACAAGACAAGCAGAAGGAGCTAGAAATAAAGGAAAAATATCGAGTTACAGAGACCTTTGTAGATGAATTGCCTTTGGATTTTTCAGATACCTCAGATGGATTATTTATAAATAAGAGAGAAGTGGCATCGGATTCTAACGTGATGACTCACCAAGTTACAGATAACCATGGAAACCAACCAATTGATATACAATTTACAGAAAAGAAATATGAGTTACAAAAACAAAACCAACAGGATCAAGTTATAAAACAGAATGAAAATCGACCAGTTGATACACAACTGGCAGGAAGGAAATCAGGATAGAGAACCAACTCACAAAAAGAAAGGAAAAAGAAAAAGAAACAGGTCTCACAAAAATAAAAATTTCTAAACTAAGCAACAGTAAAGCCAGTTACTTTGAAAAAATACATGACTGAATATATGAAAAGATGGATGAGGCGAAGTAGTTGTTGATATCATCCTGAGGAGAGTGACAGACCTCTGCAATGCTGTAATTTTGGGGTGTGAAAAGGGCCTATGAATTGTTGGATTGGAATTATCTACTTTTGGTTTGTTTTTGTTTTTTTTATTGATTAACGTATTATATCTATGCGGAACTATAAGGCAAGAGAGTTATGCTGGGGCATGCAGAAGATCTGGATGTTACCCCATTAGGAGAATGGGAATTAATAATCCTGAAGAAAGCCACTATTACAGATATGGATTACAATTATAAAGTCACTCGGGTGGTTGTTTTCCTTTTTTTTAAATATATATATGTGAAGATATTCATTATTGATGGGGGCAGATGATAACTGAGGATTTTGAATACTCTGTTGCAACTGGGATGTTATGTTGCCCTAATCCAGATGATGGAGTCAGCAATCCAGTGGAAAGACATCAAAGAAGATATTATATGGATTATAAGTTTAAAGTCATTGATTTTGTTTATATAAGGGAATATTTTTTTAGTAGGATGGGCAGAAGAATAAAGATATTAAGAATTGTTGTGCATGGTAATCTTGTAGGAAAGTGGGTGGAGACAGGCTAGTGTATTGATTGTATAGATTTAAAAAAGGGATGCTTAAGAGACATATATATGGGAGTGGAGGAAATGGATAGAGTAGAATAAATGTAAAACTAGAATTCATGGGGAAGGCTGCTTTGAAATGTTATATTAATATACGCAAAAGATTAAATGTTAAAGTAGGATTTATTATATAGTTTTAAAGTGGAAGGTTGTTTTGAAATGTTATATTAATATACAGATATAAGTAAGGGGAAGGGGGAAAAAAAGGGCAGACTATCGATGAATTGGGAGTTATAATAATATTACTGTGTTAAATCAGAAGTTATCATTTAGTGTTATAATGGAATGTTATTTTGAAGTGTTTGGTAAGAGGGGGAAGTAATAATATTAATAATATCACTAGAAGTAAGGGTCAGTACTTGGAGGGGGGAGTAAGGAGATGATAAAATATTATATAATCTGTTATGTATTAGGTTTTTATTTTGAAGAAGTCACAGGGGGTGGTGAGGGGGGGTTAGGGAGGAGGGGGGGAAAAGGGGGAAAAAACTTGTACTTGAAAACTTTTTCAATTAAAAAAAAGAAGAACATAGAATAACAACAATAATATCTATCTATAGTATCTATCTATCTACAGTATATACCTATCCATCCATCCATCCATCCATCCAGGTAAGCTAAGCTGAAGAGAAAAATATGTCTTTCAATTTTCTAAATAAACTCCTCAGATCTCCTCTGTAGAGTTCCAAATTGATCTATTTATTTTCCTCATGTGCTTCAACAAATCCCAGTGGCTTTATATTAACAGCTTGCTGGTTGTCCTGGAATGAAGGAAGAAATGTTAGAGTTTATTTAGAGAAATTCTCTATTTGCCTGTTTCAGTACATGCATGGTCTGTTGATGATTACAACAAATATGTATTCATTTACATTTTACATCTGGACACTTCAGCACCACCATTATTTCTGTTACCCAGTCACTCCAATGAAGTCTGGAGATGATTTGTGATTGACTGCAAACTCATTGAGTGCAAAACAAAAAGGTTGAAGTATAAAATTACTGATCTGCCATGGACTGATTGTACAATAACAAAAATCCTGTCTTTGACCATAGAAAAGAGGAATAAAACAAATTATTTTGGCCCTTTGTTTTCATCCTTATTTCCTGTTGTTCATGTGAATGGGAGATGGAAAGGTGTAAAACACCTTTCCCCTTAATAGGCCTGAAATTCAAGTGGCAGGAGTTTCTGCAAATGAACACGTGAATCATTTACATGCTGTACAAAACCGTAGCATTTCAAAGAAATAAGTAAGCATCCCATAGCTTTAAATATACTAAAGTTGACCTGAAAATCAATCAGATCATCTCTTGGATGCAGCAAGCCACATATGATCATAGATATGAACATCAGCTTGTCAAGTTCTAGAGGGGCAGATGGGCTATAGTCTAGTAATTGTTATCCAAAAAACCCTTTGTATAATAGGTGAAAATACAAACCAGAAATGTATCCCCCAAAGATATCTATTTATCATATTTTTTTCTCCTGTGTTGGGGGTGGAGGACAGAGGACCTATATCTGTATCACGCTAAATGTATTTTGCACAAGGGATGTTCTCTATGATTCTTTCTCAATATGCCCATGGCTACTGACCCTCTGACAGGCTAGTTATCAAAATGATATTAAGATGCTGTTCTAGAGCCTTGCATTTTGGCTCTGCCATCCGAAACAAAGAACCAAATGCTTAACTCAGAACTACTAGCTGCTATGAATAACTTCATGTATAATTTTAAAGTATAAAATTATACATGAAGTTATAAGTTAAAATTATATAAAGTATGATTTTGGTGGCTCTTAAATGTCTAGCATTTATTGTTAGTTTGGTGTTAATCTTGGAGTTAAACTATGTTCATCTGGATACTGATTGCAGGTGGGGAAGTGTTTTGTTCTTTTTGTTTTGGCTTGTTGATTGTCTCTTTTGCATTAAGCCAACAATAAAGTAAACAATACCCCAATCAAGGAATTGCCAAACAAGCCAACAGTAAACAGTCCAACCAAAGAACCTCTAAGATCATCCCCACCAACATTATCAGGCAAGGCACTGGAATATAAACTGAGAGCAAACTCCACTCCTTACTAGGACTGATGATATTTAGGTAATAACTAGGTACTAGTTTAGGTAATAAAACATCTGCAAGAAAACAACCAAGCTCAGAGAGCACCAAGTACCCCTCATTTCTACCCTGAGTTACAAATATTCTCCTTTATTCATATGACATGTGACCCCTTCCCTGGTTTATAAATATGACCACAAAGCTCTGATGGTGCTTGCAAACCAGTGGTGAAATGTAAAATTTGTTACTATTGATTCTGTGGGCGTGGCTTGGTGGAGGGGAGTAATGTGATTGGGTGGACGTGGCCAACTTTTTTTTTTTACTTTTAAAAGCATTTTTTCTACAACCTTAAGAGGTTGCAGAAAAAAATGCTTTTAAACGCCTCTGCCGATCATCAGAGGCTTTTTTTTTTTTACTTTTAAAAGCATTTTTTCGGCTGAAGAGGTTGTAGAAAAAATGCTTTGAAAAGTAAAAACAAAAAAAATTGACTATTTTTATTTAATCATTTGATTTGATTTGAGGAAATTCCCATTTCCTGTATGGGCAGTTTGCATGTCAGTCTAAACTTTTTACACAAGTCCTGCCCTGCCTATTTTGCTGGGTGAAAGGAATCTTGGATTGGAGTTCCCCACTTTTATCCAAAGATTTTGAGACTATTGCGTCCCAATTGTTTGTTTTGACCTTATGTAATTAAATGATGATAAACTTCAGTTCCTTTGAAACTGCAGCATTTATAATCCCAGCGTAGCTACTGTTGCTGAGCAATACTGAGCAGTAGTAATACTGCTGGGAAGTAAAATGGGAGCAGCTGTATCCTGTAATAGGGAAGCTAAACAGAAACCTGAGTCAACCTCTATCACAGAGTAAGCAATTTGGACTTTCTCCAGATATTTGGATTCCATTTGCACAATGATGAGATGATATTTATAGGGTACCTGGTTCCTTCCTTATGAGTTAGAAATTCTCCATGGGTTTAAATAATGCACTGCAATGAGCAAGAGATACATAGTCTCAGTGCATCCTCTTTTTTTAACCCTTTGAAAGAGTCATTTGTCCAGATAGTATCTATAGGAGAAATAGAAGCAAAAGACTTGATCTGGTGATGCTTGCCAAGCAGCTACACTTTGCTGACAATTGTGTTCGATTGGGGTGCGATTTGTCAACATTTCCTGTTTTGTTTGACTATGTAGTTATGCAGATGATTTTTAAAATTATTTTATCTTAATAACATTTTTCAGGATTTGTAACATACAGCAGGTGATTTTTTTTTTTTGATATACTCCAGAAAGTGGCCATTTTCAATTATGTGTTTAAAAAGAGCACATGCTGGAATCAGTGAAATTAATAGCCCAAGGACAGACATGTAGTTCATTTTTGTTGAAACCTCCCCGCCCCACCCCAAAAATCTTTTAAATACTTGCTGCCTCCTTTATTGTAAAATATAGTCCAACTTGCTTAAATGAATCATCTTTATTCTCTAACAGGAATTACGGCTTAAGCGAGAGACTACTTACTCAAGCAGGAATCCAGAAATGTTTCAGTTTAATTTTCTTGGCAAACCTGGAGAACTTTTTAGACTGAAATGATATTGTATAAACCTGAATGAACAGTCTGGCTAAAATGGAAAGTATTTCTCTCCCTTAGATCTGTCTGTCTGGATCAGGTTTTTTTTTAGAGAGGTTGCTGAGTAACATCATTCAAAACTAATGTTTTTATTGTCGCCTGATTTGGATGCTCCACAAATACAAAAGCTTGAAATCAGAGGCAAACTGACCTTCCCATGTTGGCAGTGAAAGCCAAGCATGGGAGTTGTCTTGTCATGTGATCTGGTAGAAAAATGGCTAGTTTGCTACTACTGTGAAATATTTTCTTTGAGTTCCAGGAGTCAATTTTGCAATGATATAATCACAATCTGTAATAGTAGTCTTCAAAGTACTTAATGCTTTGTAATCATAGGTTGTTCTGTTAAGGCCTGCTTCTAAAATCAAAGTACATGTGATCGTAAAGTTGATATAAATGATGACGGATGAAGGAAATGTAATTAGTGATCAATAAAATATTTTCCATAAATGAATGTTCTTTGCAAAAACCATTATTGTGCTGTCTAGTTATTTAAAAGAAAAGAGTGCTAAAAGCCATCTGTAACACTGTTTGTCCCCATAAACGGCACCGGCAGACATATGTTCAGCATCATTTTGGGCGCTGTTTCTGTGGCATTGGACCAAGATAAACACATTCTTTCTGATGTAATTGTTGATGTTAGTTGAATAGAGCAATGCAGTTATAGTTGTGTGGAGCATTTGGATTGGACTTGTTCTTCATAGAGTTGGGACAACTTTGGATATTCACCTGGCAGATCAACTAAAGTACCATGTTTTTACAGTGCGGTCCAGTCCCTCTAATGTTTTGGCTAAAAACATATTATGCATTCAAAATGTTTTCATTTGTCTGGAGAACATAACAAAGACGAATTACACATGTTATGCATAAGAAAGAACCAAATGTGGAAATGTAGGAGGAATAATATTCATAATATAAAAGTTCAGAATAGAATTACTTTGAAGCAGGTTTTTTCAACTTGGGATCTTCCAAATATGTGTGGGGAGAACCATCATTATTCTCACCCAGTGCAGCTGGTATTTTTGAGGGGGAATTGAGAGTTTAACACAGCCTGGGGGTACCAGTGAGGCATATTCTGCTTCAGTGTAATAACATGGTGATGCCCTGCATTCATTTCAATTAATATGTTTGATTCAAGACAAATGACAAAAATGTGAGCAGTCAAAAGAATGTTTTATGTTCTAGATCATTTCCACTTCAATCTTATGTTTTTCTTTTCAGGGACTGTAACTAAAATTTTGAAGACAATCACTGGCTCTCTGCCTATAGTGTTTAGTAATCAATATCTAATGTAATTAAGTGTATTTAATTATGTATCAGTGTAATTAGATAATGTAAATATAAATATCACTAAAATATTAACAATGACTCAAGAAATCCATAATTCACATAATTCACATTTTTCTAAATCTCTAAACTTTCTAGGTGGTATTAAGCAAACTATTGTCCCCTCAACTTTCGA
This sequence comes from Arizona elegans, assembly GCA_022577455.1. Taxonomy (NCBI): domain Eukaryota; kingdom Metazoa; phylum Chordata; class Lepidosauria; order Squamata; family Colubridae; genus Arizona; species Arizona elegans. The sequence goes on from JAKOOJ010000001.1 coordinate 193,319,240, forward strand.
TTCTTTCTGAGGGAATGGAAGAATGATTATTTACACACAGTTGTTACAATTACTAAAATAATGCTGGAGAAACAGTTAATGTTATCTATTATTTTAATACAGGCAGGGATCATATGTTTCATTGTGCAATCATACAGCCTATGTTACTAAAAATAATACTTATTAGATTATTGATAGAAAAAGAAAAATTCTTTGAATTAAGTAACTCAAGTCCCACCTTAGCCGTGAAAGCCATCTTTGGCCTACCACCCTTTTTCAGTCCAACCCTTCCTTACAGGGTGGTTGTTGTGGGGAAAATAGGAAGAGGATGGTGTGCTGGATGCAAAGTTAATCATGGTTTTCCATTATGGAAAATGAGAAGTGGTGAGTCCAACTTTCATGTCAGAAATTGAGACTGTTGACATTAAATATTAATGTTGAAGTATCTCCTGTATCCCATGACATCTGAATGTAGGTTATTGGTTTCAGGATGGTTTGATTTTGAATCCACAAGACATAATTTAAGCACATCATGATTTCCCCTCTTGGGATGTCATGTAGTATGATTAATGTCAGACAATGAAAATGAAACCTTTTAACTTTGTGCTGGCTACAAAGGAAGAGAGGTAAAGGAACATCTGAGTATAAGATGGGGAGGCATAAAATGAATGTCTGATCTTCTGAATCAAATTCATTTTACATAAGCAGAAAGAGTATTTTTCTGTTTTTGACTAAAGTTTTCCTTGTCCCTAAGAGGGCACATTTTTATATCAGGCACATTTTGATTGGTTGCCAGTTTTCTGTGTAGGCTGTACACTATTACAGAAGTAAAGAAGTGTTGTTTGGTAGCTTTCTGGCAGTCTTAAATAGTCAGAAAAGCCTATATTGATTTTATTGTAAAAACACTTGATTTGGATAACCAAAAAGCTGATCAGCTATAATTGTCTGGGGGAGGGGGAGTGGGACATTGTAAAGCAATAACCTTAAATCAGATTTGTAAATTACAAAATTTGTACATGATTTTTTTTCTTTCCAAGAATTCCTAATAGTTGTGCTTTGGGGGAGGTAAACTAAAATTTTATAACTAAAACTCTGAATGTTGTTGTGAGAAGACAAGTTTCTGAACAGACATAAACATAATTTAAAACTAATATAGATTTGCTCAGGTGAATTAAGCTAAGCACAAACCTCAATCTGAGTTTTCTATTTATAAAAATGAAATCATATCTAAATGAAAGGATTTTTTTCATTTAATCTTGTAATATTTGATTTACACCAAATAATTAATTTACTCAGTTACTACACTTGCTGATTTTGCAATAGACATACAGAAAACCATGTATGTTATTCAGAAAACAGAGTTATTTGATTATAGATCATATTTGCTTTCTATCTTTTTTTTCCAACTATCTTGGAGATTCTTTCATTTTGGCCTTATAACAAACATAAAAATTAGTTAAGTTTTTAAAAAAACAGAAATAGCAAATCCAACTATATAATCTTTATGGTTGACTTGATGAATGAATCCAGATGTTCTCAATCAAATAATTTATTTCCAATTTTTGCACTATTTTATTCCTTTGATATCAGTGAAAATTGAAGAAATCACTGAAAACTTTTCATGTTGTGACTTGCTAAGAATATCACAAAATAAGCCAGTTTTTCTTGTTTGTTTCATCTATTACTATCTCATGATAAATCTTAATATGAAATTAATCTGCAAAGATGCATTTCCTTATGATCATCCCTTCATGTTTTCATTCTGTGTGCACTAGATGGTAGGTATTTTTATTAAATGCCACTTGCAGTGACATTCCTCCAATTGTTTTCTTCCTAAATTTTGCATATCAGTCTTTATTAATGGGAAGGAAAAGGGAAATTGCATAAAAAGACTTACTATAAATTTGACTTCAGTTTTAAATTGGTTAACTAGGTTCAGCTGCATGACTTTTTCTTACCCATGAATGTATAAACTGATGTTTTTTTAGAATCTAGTCTTCACTATTACAGTATAACCCTCTTTCATTTCAACACTCATTTCATCTGAGATTGGACTTTCCTTTCACTTCCTGTTGTGGAGATCCACATTTAGCTCTGGCCATCCTGCAGGAAACCTGTGCAACAGTGGAATGTCCTACCTGCTGAATTTAATGGGACTTTATATAGTGCAGCTGTTTAATGAGCCCTCAAGATGGTCATATAGTTGGCCTATCACCTGTTTCCTGATAGTTTGGTGTGAATCTGCTACATTATCCTTTGTAGGGTTGTGGATTTAAAAAAAAACCCATACCAATGATGTAGTATAGGTACTTGGTACATATCAAACAGCTTACTGTTCTATCATGCATCTGCTTTAGATATAATTGTGCACATTTTGATTGCTATCTGAAGTGCTATCATGAAATAATTATGAGATAATTCTCTTCATACAAATACTCATCAAAGGAGAGCTTCCTTCTCAGATTGCTTCTGTTTCTACTATAATTCCAATCAAAGGGGGGGACATTAAAATCCTGGTTTGCTGGTAGTAAGTGGGTGGAATAAACCTCAAGCCACCTCAGAGAAACATCAGCTTCAGCCTTATATTAAATATTCTTATCTTGTTTCCCGTTTCAAACGTCCAAAGCTGTAGAGAGTATAGTCTCTTGGGTTATATCTTTGCTTTGTCCTGACTTTTTCAACAAATCACAATCCAGAAACCAGGATGTAGTACATACAGTCTAATGTGCAGCTTTTTGTTTCTCCTCTCCAGCATACATACTGTCTGTTAGACACGTTCCAACAAAAACAAGACAATCACTGGTGCCGAAACAATGATTGGCATTATGGAGCAGTCTTTGCTGAAGCCTAAACCATGCATCAGAATTATGAATAAGAGCTATCTGAAACTCAGAATCAGAGTTTGGCAGTGTGTGAATGCTTTTTCCTAACCCAAAGCAATCTGTATGTTTGTTTAAATCAGTGGTTCTCAACCTTCCTAATGCCACGACCCTTTAATACAGTTCCTGATGTTGTGGTGACCCCCAACTAGGGGTGGGTTCTAAATTTTTTTACTACCGGTTCTGTGGGCATGGCTTGTTTTGTGGGCGTGGCTTGGAGGTCATGTGACTGGGTGGGCATGGCTAGCTGGTCATGTGACCGGATGGCCATGGCTATGTGTATAGGGACTACTCAGAGGGCTGAAAAAAGTCATTTCTGTCAGGTCCTCGCACTTTTGAGTGCTCCTCACACTTATGACCATCCTCACATTTATGCCCGTGCAGTATTCTTAACAATCGTGTCACTCATTTCACAACTGCTTCTCTTCACCATGGTGACAAGATAGGGCAAAAACGTAAAATGTGAGGACAGTTGTAAGTTTGAGGACTGGTCAAAAGTACGAGGACCAGTCAAAAATAACTTTTTCAGCCCTCTGAGTAGTCCATATGCACAAAAGGACTCCCCAGAGGGCTGAAAAAAGTGATTTCTGACAGGTCCTCACACTTTTGACCGGTCTTCGCACTTATGACTGGTCATCATTTATGCCCATTGTAGCATTCTTAACAACCATGTCACTCATTTCACAACTGCTTCTCTTCACCATGGTGACAAGATAGGGCAAAAACGTAAAACGTGAGGACAGTCGTAAGTTCGAGGACTGGTCAAAAGTGCGAGGACCAGTCAGAAATAACTTTTTCAGCCCTCTGAGTAATCCATATGCATAAAAGGATACAGCAATAGAGAGGGATGAAGGAAGGGAAGGGAAATTATAGTAGGAGGGAGGGTAAGAGAGGGAGGAAGAGAGGAGGAGAAGGAGAAAGGAAGAGGAAATAGGGAGGAGAAGAGGGGGAGGAAGAGAAAGTAAGAAGGAAAGAAAAGAGAGAGGTGGTAGGTTTGAGGAGAAAGATTGCTGTACAATAAAAAAGATGAAAGGGAAGAAAGCCAACCCCAAACAAATATAAAGATATTAAGATAAAGAATGAATTGTTAAACTTTAAAGAATAAAAGAGAACAAATATGAATAAATAACAATAATTAGAAACACACATACAAACATACAATGTATTTTCTTTGAACAGAGTATTTGGCCGGTTCACAAATTTAAACAGTGTTTAGTCATTTCAATTAAATTTACAATTTCTATATTTCCTTTTTGCCATATTTATTCCTCATCTATTTTTGTAAAAAACCAATATTACCCTTCATCTTCATCTCTAATCTTAATCAAATTCAATTTTTCCCTTCTATTCTATATTATACCCTTTCTCATTGTCATCTATTTTTATATCCATCCTCACATTGGTTAATTATGTAATATTACAGTTGTTTAATATAAATTCAACATTTTAATATAAATCAATTAGTTATATAACTATCTTTTTTGTATATTAATCAATATGAACATGAATATTCCAATTATTTCCATGCCATCCAATTTCTTACAATCAATTAATTATATTTACCAATAATAATAAACCAAATAATTTCCCCCATATATTCCTCCAAACCACAACTTAACCATTTCTGCTTTCAGAAATATACAATTAATAGTATCTCAATTATTACAATTCCCTAGTTAAATAGAGCCGTTACAGCAACAGTAAAACAGTTTCAGTTTCGTTTTTCAGCATAGGAAAAAAAATCTGCTCCAGCAAGCAGCAGAGCCCTGAGCAAAACAGCTGAGAGCAAATCAGCTGAGAGTCAGGAGCTGATCTAATCAAGGGCTAATTTGCCTATGCTGAAGCTCCGCGGGCCAATAAAATTACAAAAAAACACCGAACCATTTGTTAAATTGCTGACTCGCTCGCCCCTCACCCACCACTATTTATTGGCAATAAATAGTGGTGCGGAGTGGCAGGGCAAGGGGCGGGGCGAGGCGGAACCGGCAGAATGCCACCACTGGCTATAGGGCAGCACTTTGAAGCCCCGTGGCAAGAATTTGAACAGGTTTTTTTTCCTCTAGCCATCAGCTGGGACTCAGGAGGCAGCAATAGATTGGGAGTGGGTGGGGTAAATGAACGGCCGGTGATCCAACAAAGCAGAGAGTGAGGGTGAGTGAAGGCGTGGGGGGGGCGAGAGAGGGCTTTGGTGACCCCTGTGAAATAGCTGTTTGACCCCCAAAGGGGTCGCAACCCCCAGGTTGAGAACCGCTGGTTTAAATCACCAGATTTACTTTGTCAGTACTGGCCTTTAGTTTGCATTTATGCCTTGTTTTCTAATGGATGAGTTATTACTTTTTCGTGCGACTTCATGACCATCTCTTTGTTATTTCACTGTCTAAATACCCTGTTTACCCCAAAATAAGACATCCCCTGATAATAAGCCTAATCGGGCTTTTGAGTGCATGGCAATAAGGCCAAGTGCTTATTTCAGGTTTCAAAAAAATGTAAGACAGGGTCTTATTTTCAGGGAAACACGGTACATTCTGCATTTTGCATTCCCATCAATGGTAAATTGGGTAAAGGAAACTGACAAAACTAGTTCTGAATTCATTGGTCTGTGACTGACTTTATGAACTGGTCAAAGTCCATCAGTGCTCTGGAGAATTTTAAAGTCTTTCCCCACATTTGTCCTACCCTTGACCTACTGGTATATATCTCTTTATATCCTGAATCCCCTCATGGGATGTTGGGACGGCTCAGAGACATATTTTGCACAAGTTATATGTGTTTCTTTTTCAACTTTATAAATGTCCTACCCCCTTCAAAATAAAAGAAAGGAATCTCGTTTCAGGATACTTTCGCTTGGGTTACTATGGGGGCTTAGTGGAACAATAAAACTCTGGCTTAAGTAAGGATTCAAGCGGTTTCTGAGAATAAAATACTGTAAGCAAAGAGTGGAACAGCTTAAACAGTTTCTGAAAATAGATTATTGTTTTGAATTGAAAACACTCATTGGAACTCTTGAGCCGTCTTTTTGAAAGTACAAAATTGTTTTCAGAAATTTTACTTATTGGGAGTAAAATAAAGGAATGATAAGTAAATCAAGTTGATCAAGTGACTATCAGGCCCGCTCAACGGTTGTTCCATCAGACTTAATTCTAGCCATCCTTTTCTCCTCCCCTGGGTAACTCTATACCATGAGTGCAGCATACCCAGTTAGCTAGAGAATATTTTTATTCCCCCCCTCCCCCTATTTTTGTTGTTGTTGTTGTTGTTTGAAGCAACTCTGAGCTGTAGCCTGGTGCAGGAAACTTCAAAAACATCTTTTCTGGGGTCATCTTTTTCATTGAAAATCAAAATTACTCAGGTTGGAGTTTTCCAGTGGGATGACATCCCCCCGCCCCTCTACTCCCAGCTGTGCATCTGAGGAAAAAGTCTACCTGTTTGATTATTATTATTATTATTTTGTATTTTAGACTGCTGCTTAAAACATAGGTACAATATTCATGAAAACATGATAGCCATAAACTGACTGTTCTCCTAATAAAAACAATCGGCTCTAATTGAAGATAGCACAGAATTCTACATTACTCGTGTTGATGAACCTTCGCACCAGATCCTGTGGGACATTCTGCATGAACCTTTTGACTGAATTAGATGTAGACTCTTTTCTGAATAGAACTTGATGCTCCCAGTAATTAAATCTTATTTCAGTGACACAAATTCAGTGGTACTTTGGGGAAACACTTGTAATCTTTTCTTTTTAAAAAGAGCTGTTGTCATAATAAGACTAGCCAGAGCTTTCTCTTTCTGAAATCACAAATCCTATTGACTCCAGCTTTTACTTATGAAAAATTCCCAGTGAGTCCATAATACTTTTTATTACACATGCAAATGTAATATTTTTGCAATTATATAGTATATCATGAGGAAATTGCCTGTAAAATGCATTTTATGGTTTTTCTGAAAGTATTGGTGCTGTAGGGATAAGGATGTCGCTGTATCATAACACATAGGACATATGTTATAAAATATAGGCTTACTGAATAGTAAATTTATTGCAGTTGTACATTTTATGCATAGATTTAATTCTAACATAACCTTTTCTTTATGAAAATATGGTATATATATTTTTTAATATAAAATGTTATTTGTGATACTATTTTATCCAGCGATTTTCAAGTGGTGGTCTTTGAAGTTTTTTACATTTTTGTTGGAGATGCAGTTCTCTCAGGCTGAGTTTTATGCAGCTTTCAAAATGATCCAAGCAAACTGGATGGGGATTTTCAGAATTATAGGTAACAATCACAAAAATATACCAGGGAGAACTAGTCAGTAGCTTGTCAATCCAGAATGTGTATGAAACTTTGTAAAAATAAAAAAATGATTTTTGTTTGTTTGTTAAAGATTTCAATTTCACAAGGCAGAAGGAAACCAGTGAACATGATCATTTGAATGGAAAGGAATTGAATTTTCATTACTATATCAGTGGCAATAGGAAACTATTCATATCAGCTTTATGCTATTCATACCCGTGTTTCCCTGAAAATAAGACCCTGTTTTATATTTTTTGAACCCCGAAATAAGCGCTTGGCCTTATTTTCGAGGAGGTCTTATTATTTTGGGGTGTGTGGAGCAAGATGGGGCTCCTCTTGCCATCTTACCTGATTTCCAGGTCTGCGTTTAAATATTTTTGGGGAGGGCTTATTTTCGGGGGGAGGCTTATTTTAGTGCATGTGCCCAAAAGTCCGATTGGGCTTATTATCAAGGGATGTCTTAAGGGATGATATTCAGTAAAAGTTTTCCCATATCAAAGAACTAATAACTTCTAAGCAAGAGTGTGGAAAATTTTCTTCAGTAACAATTTTGTCTTTAGTAGTAAATAGGAGCTATGATTTCAGTTAGAAAAACAACTTTCATAGACTCCTGCTATGACACAAAAAATTGCATTATTACATATGAATAGGTGTATATAGTATGGCTTTTGTGTGAAGTGTGCATAACTGGATCTGCATCTAGCCTTCATAGGCCTTCAGGCCCAAGATTACTTATGCCTCCTTTAAGATATATTTAATTCATGAAAGGAAATGCAATAATGCTTGTTAGACCACATATTATTTCTACTTTATTTTACAAATGTGTTAAACATTTAATTATCCAAATAATATGATTTTTAGTCAGTTTACGTTAAATAAATATTATAAACAATGAATAAAATTCAAAGTAACCCTAGCTGTAATATTTACCGTCATGGCATTACTCCTACTCTATTGCCAAATTACATGCCAATTATAAATTACAACAAAAAATCCAGATTGAAAGTACCATCACAACATCAAAATACAGGTTAATGACATGGATTCCTTTGAGTATTTTAAGTTTTGTTTGTTTGTTATGTATGAGAACCCATACTGCTCCCCTATAAAAAGGTCCTGGGCTCTATGATGTAATTTTGAATGAGACTCTGGAGGTCCCAAATGCTAAAATCTTGTTAAAATACCAGAATCCAAAATTTGTGATGTCCTATGTAAGACAGACAAAACAGTATATAATGTTGGCATTCTTACACACTTTTGGCATTCTTTAATACATGAATTTAATTTGATACTGCAGAGTTTGAGAAGACAGAAGAAAAAATTATTCCTATATTCCTGTATTACCTTTGTTTTGTTTTTTTTAAATTGCTGGACATGATTAATAGATGGATTTTTTTTCTTTCTTCTACTAATTTATGCAAATATAGTTTATGTCTATGCGCAGCATACTTTACACATTATTTTAATATTTCATTCAGAACTAGTAGTCAATCTTCGAGACCGCCTGCTGCTACCAATGGCCTCCCACCGACCTGTGCGCTCCCACAGAGAGGGCCTCCTCAGGGTGCCATCAGCCAAGCAATGTAGACTGGTGCCCCCCAGGGGGAGGGCCTTTTCTGTGGGGGCACCTGCCCTCTGGAATCAGCTGCCCCCAGAGATATGAAGAATCCAAGACCTCGGTGCCTTCTGCCGTGCCCTTAAGACCTTTCTTTTTCAGCAAGCCGGGCTGGCTTTAAACTTTTTAAAATGTTTTTAATAGGTTTGTTATTGGGTTGGGTTTTTTTTTAACTATGGGGTCAAACGCATATATATCTTTTTAACTGTATTTTAATGTTTGTATTTATGTTTTTACTTTGTCTGGCACTACCCTGAGTCCTTCGGGAGAAGGGCAGTATATAAATCTGATAATAAATAAATAAAATAAATAAATCTTTGAGGAAAGAACAAAAGTAAACAAGAAGTAGCAGATTCCCCATTTTTGTATGGAAACAAAATCAAGATTGAAACTTCTGGAAAATAGGGATATTTGACAGCATATTGACCTTTGAAGAGGTCAGCATTCATAGGTCTGGTCTGATTGCAGGTTTGTGCTTGCATATGACTATAGGTGAAGACATTTTGTCAAGCAAGACAGGTGAAACAATGTGGATTTTAATTCAAATCATATCCTAAGCATTTTAGTTTTCAGAAATGGTTAGCGTGATAGAGGTTACCTTTTCTGAGTGACTACTATTATTATTGTCAGATTGTCTGCTCCAAGTAAGGGCTGAAGGTTACATATGGGATGGAGGAATATAAAGGGGTGTTTGGGAGGGGTGAGTGTGTCAGATTGGAGTCTTGGAACACTCTTGTTGGCGAAGGTTCTGCAGCTGTCATGTCTACAGCTGTGCAAAAGACCCCATAGGACTTGCTGAATTGCCCTTGACAGTGACTGCAATGCTATAAACTGCAGGTGGCTCCAGGTGCTGTCCAAACTGCCTTCCTGAGCAGTGTGTGTATTTATCATTGTAACTTGTTCCTTGCCAAGGAAAACAGCAGTGATAACTTAGAGGGTTAGTGTGACTTTGTTGTCTTAGAATCTACATTTGAAATTAATCCTTAAGATTAATATAGTGGGACATGATGTATATCCTAATTTGAGAGGTACAAGTATATTCAGCCATATTTCAGTAATTCTTGAAAGCTAATCAGAAGACAGATGAGCATATACTTAGGGTGTTGTTTCCCTTGATTAAAGAGAGTTACGGTATATTTAGTGCTAGATACACAATAAAACTAGAAGGCATTTACAAGAGATACACCAAGCCTAGGGATAGGAGCCTTGGTAGTACAGTGGTTTAATGCACCCTGTAATTAACACAGCTGCCTGCAATTTCTGCAGGTTCGAATCTCGCCAAGGCTCAAGGTTGACTCAGCCTTCCATCCTTTCTAAGGTAGGTAAATTGAGGACCCAGTTGTGGGGGCAATAAGCTGACTTTGTATAAAATATACAAAAGTATGAAGGCTATTGCTTAACACATTGTAAGCCGCCCTGAGTCTCCGGAGAAGGGCGGCATATAAATCAAATAAAAATAAAAATAAAAATAAATATAGGAAAATATAGCTTTTTAAAGCAATCTGAACTCATTTGCATTTTTGCATTTCTCAGACTACTATATATTTAATACCCACATTTTGTACTTGTTGGTATTCTGTGATGCAACTTTTAAGAAAAAAAAGACAGCATAGGAAAAAAAGGATGTATTACACAAAAATATCAGAAAAACATTTCTTGATAGTATACGAAAGCTCTATGCAAACAGGCATGCTTGTGAAAACTGCTTTCCAAAAACAGATTCATTTGGGAAACTTCTGGACAAAAACAAATGTAAAATTCTTTAGTAGTTTTTAATGAAAACATTTGATATGGGGAACAGGCTTATGATTTGAGCACATGCTATGTTGAATTGGCTGGATTTGGATTTGGATTTGTACATCCTAAATTCAAGGCATTCTACTAGCAAGAGGAAGAAAAGAATAATAGTACATTAGAAATTTAGTTATCTCCCTAACTTAGAACACTGCAGCAGAAAATAGTTATTAAATAAAGGTTACAGTTAGAAATATATATCTCAAATATATACAAAAACTTTGGATACAGTGCGTTGAAATGATTGAACAGTGAAGGTTTAAAGAACATAACACAATACTTGCAGATGTTCTTTTGCATAACATACCTTTCTCAGAATCTACTCATCACTAGTCTCTATTTTTTCTTCTCTCTCTATCCCTTCTTTTGGCTTCGAGTGTGTTTGTTTATTCTTTTAGATTTCTGTCTCTCTCCCTGTCTTCCTGAGTTTCTGTACACAACCTTTCAAGTCAGGAGTGATTAGAAGAAATATTTGTAAAGTTAAGTTGTGAAAGGGAGGAAACGTTAGCTTTTGAGCTTCAATTTATATCATCTGGAGCCTATTGGTTAATCTTAAACTTTATGAAATTACAGCGCTTAAGGTTCCATAGGCAATTTAGAATTTTTAAATAAGTTTTGAACCTCTACAACTGAAACTGTTGCTTCACTAATTCAGTAATTATTTGTTTTACATTGCGTTTGTTCTTTTAAATTTGGCTGGTCATTGATCAAATAAAAATGATTGAATTGTACTGTAGCTTATCTTTGCTGTTGTTCCTGTTGCTATTCCAGAGAAGCATTTGGAACTTGAGAATTAACATTTGAGCACTTCCTGCTTATGACTGCCACATTTTTTTTTTAATTTGATTTATATGCCGCCCTTCTCCGGAGACTCAGGGCGGCTTACAATGCGTTAAGCAATAGCCTTCATTCTTTTGTATATTTTATACAAAGTCAGCTTATTGCCCCCACAAACTGGGTCCTCATTTCACCTACCTTAGAAAGGATGGAAGGCTGAGTCAACCTTGAGCCTTGGAGAGATTCGAACCAGCAGAAATTGCAGGCAGCTGTGTTAATGTCAGGGTGCACCAAACCACTGTACTATCAAGGCTCTTGATTTTTATAGGGCATGTCAAATTTTTCAACTCTCAATTTCCAAATATTAGGGGTGCTCAAAAGGTGAGATGCGCCTTGTTGATTGTAAATATGTTTTGGTATATTACTTTAATATAATTCAGATGTGCTTGGTAAGTAACTATATAAATATCATAATTTTTTAACATTTTGTTTGTTTCATTTACCACAAGCTCAAGCATACATGGGCAGAAATCATGGCAGAAAAGAATCCAGAAGGCAATGAAAAAGTTCTGGGGGTATGATGAACCATAACAATCTGGAATTATGTTTTTCTTCTTAGAAGAGGAACAAAGTATTCCATTCATTTTCTGTGCGAACAATTTCCCTATTTTCAGCTTGTTTTTGATAGCCTGGGGGCAATGAGATCTCAATGGAACTATATCAGAAGTAGTGATAACAGGATGCCAAGCCTTCCTTTTGAATATGCAGTGGTGGAATTCAATTTTTTTTACTACCGGTTCTGTGGGCATGGTTTGGTGGGCATGGTGTGGCTTGGTGGGCATGGCTTGGTGGGTGTGGCAGGGGAAGGATACTATAGAATCTCCATTCCCACCCCACTCCAGGGGAAGGATACTGCAAAATCGCCATTCCCATCCCACTCTGGGGCCAGCCAGAGGTGGTATTTGCCGGTTCTCCGAACTACTCAAAATTTCCACTACCGATTCTCTAGAACTGGTGAGGAACTGCTGAATTTCATCCCTGAATATATGCAGAATTTAAGAAAAGGATATATTTTACATGCCGTTGCTGTTCTGATTAAAAAAAAAAAAAGATGTACTAATCAAGGTTTGCTGCTCTTGAAAAATAATCTGGGCTATGCATGATTTGTAACATGGGTAATGAATTTCTGGCACAAAGGATCTCAAATGGGCCTTTTCATAATCAACCTGGAAAGGAAAGACAGCAATGCAGCAATTTGACCCTTTGGCTGCAGTCACACTCCGCCCAGTCTTCGGTATGATGAGGGATTTATCCGCAGGAACCATGGCTCCACAAAGGAGCAGATATTTATATAAAAGGTGAGTGAAAGTTAAGAAATTTGGGTAAGAAAAACAATTATTTCATCCTTTGAAACTTCACTTTGGAATGTGTTTCAGCAGTTATCAGATTAAAAACCCTGAGAACTCGATGGAATGGCAAAAGTGTATATCGGAATGAGTCATCTTTCTATTTTAATGGATCTTTTGGAACATATCTGAGTGGGCTCTGAGTCGTGGCTTTTCTGTTGCGCTCTCGTGTAAATATTTAAAATCTAAAATAGGCTTTTAATAATATTAAGAAAATATTAATCTAGAAAGTTATAACATTTAATGGACTGCGTGGCAGTAAACTTTAAAAAGTATGTAATTTTTGTCTCCTTAACTTGCCCCTCTTGATACAGTAATATATATATATATATATATATATATATATATATATATATATATATATATATATATATATATATATATATATATATATATATATTGTTATGAGTTAGAAAAACGAGTGTTCTTTCCTCCCCGTCCTCCAACCAAAAGCAAAACTTGGCAGGTGTGTAATGTGACTCCTGATAGCAGGATGGCAGATTATGTTCTCCTCTAAAACCATTTCCAAGGGACTTGGCTTCAAAACTGTTATTGCATGTCTGCAGGTGTTTAGTAATGGGATTAATGCAGAACAGAAGGAATGTCTGCAGCTCAAATGCCAAGCAAGCACCAAGGAAAGCCACGTTCATTTTGAAGACCAACCTGGAATGCACAATGACAGGGCTGTTTGCATACACAATGGCTGATCTAAGCCTATGTGTTCAAAATTACTGTAATTTTCCAGAGAAGAATCTACCCAATCTCAATATCATAGCAGCCATGCCATCAAGTGAAGATAGGAGAAGGTTTCAAAATCTTCTGATCCAATTCCAGAAGCAACTTGAGTAATTTTCGTGGAAGTCTTCATATCACTTATCTTTAAAATCTTAGGTAGATCGTAAAAATGTCCTGAATGAATATTGTAAATTCATGGGAACACTGAAATAAGTGTACAAGTAGGTGTACATTTTTTTTTGATTCTGGGATCAAGAACCTTCATACTCATTGATGTTCTTTTAAATGCTTTAATCATACCACAGATACAGCTTTTTGTGTGATAAAAAAAATCATATTGTCTCATTAACAAAATCTTTGAATGGAAAGTTCCTTTTAATCCTCTCTGCACTTTTCTCTCTCTGTCTCTAACTTTTTTTCTGTATTATTTATCCTACAATGGAACTTAATGAAATTTATTTTTTTTAAAAAGTTCCTTTTAATCATGTAACCAGTAATAGCCATATTTTCAATTGCGTCTGTGCCTAATGTCCATTATAAGCAACAGTATGGAGTTTATTTTGGTGGATATGAAAATACTTTTTTTGTGTAAATATTGGAAATGTTGGCTTTTAAATAGAAATAAACTAGTACTTTCCAATGTTTAATGGTTCTTTTCTGAGATTCATTTAGATTTGATCGATTGGATATCTCTGTGTAATAAGAGAGAAAACTCCAGGAAAAAATGTTGAAATACAAATCACAATAAAATAGCATGAACTGTCATCTTCCATTGTTTCTTAAGAATAGCAGTCATCTGATATTCATTCTGCATGGAGGTTGACCAGGAGAACTGGATTCAATATAGAATTCCCATATCATTACAGATTTTATCTATTTGTAGAAATAGGTATTATATGCCTGCAGGGGCATCCATAGCAGGGTTAGAGTTATAACACAAATGATTGACATCCCAGTGCAAGCTCTGCCCTCTATTATTTTCTTCAAGAAGAATGAATAATATAGTAAATGAATTCTATATTATACTATATACTATATTATATTATACTATATATACTATACTTTATTAAATGAATAATATAGTAAATCACTCAGCTTAAATGGAAGGTGGTTATAACCCAAATAATTTCTGCTACCTGTAATACAGTAATGGCAAACATTTTGCTGGCTTTCTTTTTTTCATTTAAGTCAGCCAATAATTGTGGAGTGTTACAGGATTTTATAAGTTTTGTATTAAACAGTAAATACATATCCACCAGTCTTCCTACTCCCTCCTCCTGTTCCTGACTAGAGGTCAACTTGCATAAGCATTGTAATATTTTTTTGATTGGGAAGTCACATTATTTCCATTATTTCAATGTCTGAGACTTCAATTTAATTAAATATACATGCAAAATATCTAGTTTTGAACCTGGCCCTAGTATTCCAAATCTAACTTAGAATAAGATTTCTGGCTGATTCTGCTACTCAAAAGTCAAATGTATTCTTACTTAAGAGTTACATTAAGATTCACCAAATTCTCCAACCTTTTCATTCTCTCCTCTTGGAACCAAATATTTGGTAATGGAAAAAGCGGAGGAGGGGATCACTATCTTTTGGATTAATCTATTTATGATGTACATTGCTACAATTCTCCAAATGCTGTCACATCCATTGCACGTGAAGGGAAAGTTCAATTTGGAGAATTGATATGATTCAGGTAAGTAAGGAATCTTTCCAGGAGATTGGTCAAGCAATCTTTTTTTCCTCTGGAGCTTCCATTTTCTTAATCATCCCTTGGAGACCCAGTGATGCTGCTCAGGCCCAGGGCTTTGAGGAAAACGGTGTTTCCATGGAAACATTGGGGGCATTTGAGCATGAACCAAAATGAAAATGAAACTAAAAAGATTATGGGCTAAAAATAATACACCATCAATTTTGCGTGTATGTGTGTGTGTGAGAGAGAGAGAGGGAGGGAGATAGATAGATAGATAGATAGATAGATAGATAGATAGATAGATAGATAGATAGATAGATAGACAGACAGACAGACAGACAGACAGACAGACAGACAGACAGATAGGGTCATTTCTTATTTTGTTCCCTCCTTTTGGATTTTGGATTCCTTTTTCCACATTTGAACAAGCTTGTATAGCTCTTTGGATCCCTTTCCTTTTCATAACAGTGCCCCCTGTTTCCTTTCTTCAGTTAACCTTGAATAAGAAATCTGTAGGCTTATAGCGAAGCCCATAAAGGTAGACTCCAAAATCATTGATATTTGTCTCTGGATAGAGTCTGATGGTTGTGTTAGTCTCAGGAAAATAAAGACAGTACTGTAGATAAAGCATGCCTTGATGGGTTTTTAGCCTCGGTCCTTTTGCCATCTGTTGTTGGCTTGTTTTTGTTTCTCATGATAGTGGAAACATAATGTCCTGGATAAAAGCTCCCAGTAAAACAATGTGGATATTTTTAGTAGCTGAGTTGTACCCATAAACTCCAGAATTGTTTGTTCACATTGGACTTGGTGCACTTTTATAGACAAGATGAGCCCAAATGCTGATCTTTTAAAAAGTGTGTGCGCACACACACACACGTATATATAGACACACACTTGGAAGAAAAGCTTTCTAAGTTATCCCAAGAAGAAAATAATACAGGATTCTTTTTCTTATTCACACAGTGAATGGGAAAATACAATGGAAAATACACAGTTTTCTGCACAATAATAATGTTGGATTGTTGTTTAGAGCTTTTTGGATGCTTGAGTTATGTATGTATGTATGTATGTATGTATTGATTGATTGATTGATTGATTGATTGTTAGTTAGGAGCATTAGCTGTGCTTAGGAATGTGCCTATAAATCATTTTTTGAAAACCCAACTGTGCATTTGTTTGCTTTTTCTTTTTCTTTTCACACACACACACACACACACACACACACCCCTATTAAATAAAGAGAATTGTTGACCAGGAACAGAGATAAGTTCAGGCCTGTAATCTTACAGATTTCATAAAGACTTCAAAGTGGAAACTAGTGGGATCTGATTACATTTCATCTGAAAGAAAAAAGCAAATTTATGCCTCTAAGACATAACCTTTAGTTGCACTTTTTCTCTTCTAACTACCAACCAAAATGTGAGCTGTGTTTTCCTTTATCATATAGTCTTTCTTGATAATTATCCACCTCTTTCTTCATGGATGCAGGCAGAGAGGCTGGCTTTCTCTTGTTTGTATTCCCATTTTCTAAAACATGCATATCCTAACCAGCTTTGGCTAACATTCTGATTATCACAATGAAGCAAGTATTCTGTTGCCATTTTTTAAGATGGTCCTATTTCCAAAGGCTTAGAAGTCTGAACTAAGCATCATTTACAGCAACATTAAATTAGAATAGATTTTCCACTTATGGAAATATTATGACAGAAAAAGGCAGCATACATTTTACACTCGTTAAAGTTTACTGTCTCACCAAACCTCTAGATAAGCCATATCTCTGGCACAATGTATATAATTTGTTAAATGATGGTGTGCTCTGTTGTTGTTAAAATACGTTTCTCTACATCCTTTTTATAGTCATGGATGCTACTGTAGAAAAAGAAGGAAGCTATGGGTAAATCCTGATATTGGATTCTAACTGATAGGCTACATAATCTGGGATGTTTCCAGATAAATTGAACTTTTCACGACATTATAGCATTGGCTATGTTAACTGCAATTTTGAAAATTCAAAGTTTCAAACATCTAACGAGTTCATGCCTCTGGTACAAAGATCACCTAGAGGGAGTGTGATGGCTCAGTGGTTTAAAATGCTGAGCTTATTACTTGCCCCAACTCATGTCCACTGAGCAGTTTGAAAGCATGCAAATGTGAGTAGATAAATATCACTTTGATAGGAAAGTAACAATGTTCCATGGCTCCCTGGGCTAAGAAATGGAGATAAGCACCGTCCCCTAGAATCAGACCCGACTAGACAGGGAAAACTTTTACCTTTACCTTTAAAGATCACTTATCATGGGCACGCCATTTCAGTGCTACTACATATTGAATTAAATGTCTCAGCTCTAGGGTTTACTTTCAATTTGGTGATTTAAAAATTGCAGTTGATTGGTATCTGTTCTTTAGAATCTTTAGGTTTGTGATTTACTTCATTGACAATTTAAATGTGAATAACGTGGATTCTTTGTAATATCAAAATGAATCCAAATGTAGCACATTTTATGTAGAATAACGTTTGGAGGGACTATATAAATGAGAAAATACAGGATATTATGACACGAGTCTCAATTAAAATCCTAAAGAAATGAATATGGTCTTCTAACCTCAACATGGGAAAAAAACTGGATGCAGAATCACAGCTGATATTACTGATGATGCACAAATACAACTAAAATTCCCCAGACTCTCATTTCCATGTCATTTTACACTTTCTATATTATATCTGTATCAGCTGAATTCTTCCATGCAGCTTGTGCTGGTTTCATGCACCTTTCAATTCAAACATTCCATGGTTCACAGGAAATTTATGATTAAAAGATGTTCTAGAGATGAGAAACCTCCTGCCATTAGAAATAAAGATGAACACATGTACAAATCTATTGCAGAATTGCATATACTGTCTGATGCTTCCAGAACTCGTTAAAAAAAGGCTGAAAAAATTACAAAAAGATGGCTAACTTTTGTTTTCAATTATATACAATAAAACCCAGAGTGGCATGACATCATTTCAGTTGATGTTGTTAAATATATATATAAAATATTTAATATTTTTAGAGTTCTTTTTTAAAAAAACATTTTAAAAAAAATAAGGCTAAACAATAGTATGTTTAAGTTAAACTTAGTGGAAAAGGAAAAAACAACAGTTTCATATATTGTGCCAGGGCTCCAGAATTTTTTGAAGCTGATGGGCACATTTAGAATTTTGAGATGAGATGAATTTTGATATACAGGTAGTCCTCGATTTACGACCACAATTGAGCCCAAAATTTATTTTGCTAAGGGAAACATTTGTTAAGTGAGATTTGCCCCTGTTTAAGACCTTTTTGCCACAGTTGTTAAGTGAATCATTGCAGATGTTAAGTTAGTAACATGGTTGTTAAGTGAATCTGACTTCCCCATTGACTTAGCTTGTCAGAAACTCACAAAAGTTGACCACATGACCCCGGGACATTGCAACTGTCATAATATGAATCAGTTGCCAAGCATCCGAATTTTGATCATGTGACCAAGGTGGTGCTGCAATGGTCATAAGTGTAAAAAATGGTAATAAATCACTTTTTTCAATGCCGTTGTAACTTTGTACAGTCACTAAATGAACTGTTGGAAGCTGAAGACTACCTGTACTTTCAAAATGACTGCCAGTGTAGCCATGGGCATGATCAGTTATAAAGCATTCATTTACCAAAAGGCCAAATTGGTTAAGTTGTTTCTGACTATATTTTCTGACATTTTACAATGCTTTGTGTCCATTTCTGGAACAAGTGAACATATTCCCAAATAGATGGGACAGCAATCCATTATTATTATTATTATTATTATTATTATTATTATTATTATTATTATTAAACTTTTATTCATTAAACATGAAACTCAGTCAATTGAACACTTAAAAACATGTCACAAATACAATTGACTGGTGCTAATGGTTGACAGGGGTTGCTGCCAGTGTCCTAGGCATCAACCAAGTACCTTCTTAAGATGTACGATGGTCTAAGTAGCACAATTTTTTGCAGTTCCCCTGGTGTTATTGCAGGAAGCTGCAATTTGTTGATGTATCTTATAAAATTTTTGGACATGGTACCAAGTGCCCTGATGACAATGGGTATCACTGTTACATGTTTCATCCATAGCCGTGTAGTTTCGATGGCCAGGTCGCGATATTTCATGATTTTTTTCCAGTTCTTTTTCTTCGACTCTGGCATCTCCTGGTACCACGATGTCAATAAATTGTATGTTTCGGTTTTCAACAACTGTGATATCTGGTGTGTTGTGTTCCAAGTGACGATCCATCTATATTCAAAAGTCCCACAAGATCTTCACCTTCTCATTTTCTATAACTTTTTCCACTTTATGTCCCCATGACTTTTTGGATACAGGTTGTTGTTATTATTATTATTATCATCATCATCATCATCATCATCATCATCATCATCATCATCATTGGAGGTATACAATCAGCCAAATGTTTAGATTGGATTTGACAGTTTTGTCCCCTTATTAAATCCCTCCCAACAACTTGGGATAGGCAGAATTTGTTTATTATTAAAACTGGGGTGACTCTGAGGCAGGGGAAGATTCTGCCATCATCTTTGCTCCTAATTGTGAGCCTTGTGATGAGGTAAACGTTCAGAAAACTGGCCTGACAGAATTGTTAACTGAGAGCTGATTTCCTTGGAGAATAGCCTAATGCATTGGGAACTTGTATGGAGGCCTATTTATCTGAAGGGAACAAAAGTATTTTTTTTGCGGGGGAGCACTTTATTCTTTTATATAAATACTCAGGATTAAGCTTTACATTATGTTTTCAAACCATCTTATCTATTGTACGAATTATTTAATGTCTCTCTTGAACTGAAGATCTTTAAGGGACAACAGTTCATGATTTTCTAGTTAAGACACCATTTTATCTGAGGTCTGAGTGAAACATTTTTTAAAACTGCGGCCAGGTTTTTACCTAAATGTTTACCTCAAACATTTAACAAGAAACCAGGGACAGGGGAAAAATTCATTTGCTTTGCCCAAACACTGCATTCAAGTATTACGCCAAGAAACAAGAAGTAACCAAAATAGAGTTCTTTTCAGTTCTGTGTTGGGGAAAAAAAGGGTTCAACATCCTTTATTTTTTAATTTATTAAATTTTTATGCTGCCCATCTTCCCTGTAAGGTGACTCAGTATGGCTGGTTCATGGTTTAATTCCTCAAATCTCCTCTCAGTCATTTTTGGCCATGGCTTTCTTCATACATATATATATATATTTATCTCTTCATAGTCTTGTAGTTCATTCTTTTGACCTTGGGACTCCCCTGGAGTCTCCTCTTGAATCCCATCTCCCTTTGCTCAGAAATTTTTCTTGAATAACATTGAATCCAGAAACAACAACTGAGATGGAGTCATTTTCCAGAGTGGAAAAGCCAAGAATGTGTAAACTGTTTTTGGCTACTGCAGAGGAAGATTATCTCTATGATTAATGCTCCTTTAGCGGTCTCCTCTGTTTTACATGATAAGCTGGTTTTGAGAATGGACAAGTGGAGGAGACTGCCCTTCTAATTTAGGGCAGAAATATCAATGTTTTATAGAACAATCTTATACAGGTTTGCACAAAAGCAAGCTTGCTTATGTTCAGTGGAAGTTATTCCCATGCAAATGTGCATCGCATTGGAGTTTCGAGACTTTATTGACCCACACTGATGTTAAAGTATATCTGTTTAAACAGCTCAATAGTAGCAAATTAACAACTCCTTGAGTCTGTTTTCATCTATCCTTGTCTTGCAGATTTCCAGTTTAGAATTAGTTACATCCTTACTTACAAATATTTAATACTGCTAATACAGAAATTATGAATAATTCTCTTTGAATATGGGAAGTTCTAAAATAGTTTTAAATTAGCTTCAGTAATTTGTTTAATTTTTTGGTGAGCGAGGTTTATGAATAGCTTTTCTAAGTAATCGGATCATATATTATACTTTAGCTAAGGAGATGAAAACTTGTTTGCAATTCAGAATTGTACATATCTTATTACACTGAATAGCACTGTGAAAAGTCCTCTTAATTGATGGAGTTAACAGGCCAAGCATAGCATTTTTTATAGCCTATTTGTTTACTGTAGTGAAAAACAGCCACTGCCAATATGTAATAACTTTTAACTTTTTAAAACCATTTAGATGCATTCTGAATCCATCTAATCTTAACTGGTTAGATAATTGTGAGCTAGAAATCTCTTGTGATGGGTGATCTATTTAATGTGTGATTCCAGTTAGTGGTAAAGGATCCCAGTCTCCAAGAGAGATCTATTATATATGGATTTACTTTACTTTTTAGATACTTTTTTCATTATGGCTGATTCTAAATATCTTCAGAATGGCGACAAACTATGGAAATTAGTATCAGTTGATTGTGCCTCAGATTGTTGTGTTTCAAATGTTAAATTTGCATTTTACTTCTTGTGGGATGCTTCAGTTTCTGCAAGTAGATGGAATATGCATTGAATGTGTACGTATTTTTTATTCAATGCACACTGGATGGTAATGTTCCATTATTTATTCTTTTCAAAATAGACTGCTGCATTTGGGTTGAAATGAGGATATAGGTTTATGTAATCTAGATTTAGTAATTTGGTCTAGATCTGAAGAAGTGATATAAATGAAATGATAGCTCACAACTGAGCACAAATAGCAACCACCATATTGAAGGAAGATCAGATAGTGTAAAGTCAAACTTCTGGTCAAGCTTATTTGCTGTTTTTGTTCAACTATTAGTCTTATGTTTTATTATGGATTTTTCATTCTGCCTATAACATCTCCAAAGTGAATCCTTAGATATATTGTTTCATAAGACACATTTATTATAGATATGACAATTTTGTCCAATTTTTGAAAATGTGCTATACCCTAATACTTAATCAACAATCACTTTAAGAGGTTGGCAATATGTCATATTGTGTTCAAAAATTGGAATGCAGACATATAGTTAACTGATGTTCCTTTCCTCCCTTGACTACTCTGGATTTCAATCAGGTCTAAATATGATCGACACAATGTCATTCAAATTCTGCCTTGACCTCACATTCAACACAAGGCTACATTCTTTCAACCTTCATTTTAAAGTGCTTCTTGCATTTAAAAAATTGATCTAAAATTACCTGTTTTATAAATAAATAGTATCTTCCTCATTTTGCCAAAAATTTCCCAATTCAGCCTCTATTTAAAACAAAGCGTTCAATAAAAATTGGAAAATCACCTTTAAAATAAGATATAGGACCTGATGTTTTAATCCCAGGACGATGAAAATAATAAAGCCTTCTACATAATATACACATCTCTGCAAATTTTCACTAACTGTAATTAGCCAGTAAATGTAACTGCTTTCCCATTTTGCGCCCTAGGTTAAATTATTGTTATTTTTCTCCATGGCAAGTATAGAAGTTTTTGAAATGTACTGTAGAGCATGCAACAAAATTGATAAAATAAAACTGCTGATTGCACTGTAATGAACTCTCATCAAAGCCAGAGCACTAAAATACACAGCCTATTCTTATTGAGGAAGTCCAAGTTCAGAATGTGTTGGTTTGATTTGCCTTTATTGTGCAATAATACCAGACTGTGAACAACATGAACCAAAATAGTATTATTGTATCAGAAGTATTTTCTGTTAAGAGACCACTATGGAGATCTTAGCCTTAGCTTTATTTTTCTAACCTGTTTTTCAACCTAATACTATACCAGCTTTAGCATCCCTGCAAGCAGCAAAAGAGAGATAGCATGGGTGTGCATGTCAATCAAGGATAGTACCTTGGCATTTGGCCAAGGCTAGAAAAAGGGACAAGACCCTGTCTGCATCTCTGAATTGCTGTTGTTTGGGCTACAAAAATAGGGCTTCAGTAAGTTGGGTCTACTCCACCCTTCTCTCAGAATAGAAATGCAGCCTGGTTGGTCATTGTTATGCCACATAGGAAGGAAGGAATTGCACTTTAGGATAGACAAGAAGAAGATAAAAGAGATTTTAATTTTAGTTAATTGAAATGATTACATGACTGCAAGGTTATGACACTTTGGCAAGCACGCTACAATTAACAGGAGTTTCTCACATGCATATCATGCCAGACTAAACTTTGCTTTCTTTTCTAGAGCAACTATAAAGGAATGCTGTAGATATAATATATCCAGATTTCAGAAAAGCTTTTGATAGAGTGCCCCATGAGATTCTTAACAAAATAAGTCCCAATGATCTGTCATAGCACCGCTTCAGCCTTACTTCGCTTTGATGGCAGCCTGCCATAAAGGAATGGGGAGGAAGAGAGAAATAGGGAAGAGGACGACAGGAACCAGAAGTGCCAATCAGAGACAACAGTCAAATGATCCAAGGACAAAGGCATGGCAATGTAATATGACTACCAAAGAGCCTAAAAACTGTAGAACTATTACCAAAACAACTAATTCAAACTTTATTGGACATTAGCAAGATGACTGGGGGACGGGGAGGGCCAGGGAAAGGGGAAAAAGTAATGATTTTTTTGTGGGAATCTTCAGATCTGGCTTTCCTTATGCTGTAACCACATGGCTTTAGTAAAAGTATACCTTTCACTGCAAAATAGAGTTGAGGGTCTTTCTTTCCTAAATGCCCAAGCTGGGACACGTCCCATATATACCTAGTTTTCAGAAAAGCTTTTGATAGACTTCCCCATGTTTATTCTTAACAAAATAAAAAGAAATGGGCTACAGGTAGTCCATGAGTTATGGACATTGTAGTCAACACATGATAAAAATTCAGGCCTATCGGATTTAATACTGTCCCCAACTATAGGCCCCAAGCTGACTTCTGTTGTTTTGTTCAATAGAGAAGAGGCAGGAGTCCCAGGCAGGAAGCAGACAGTAAGAGCTATGAGTGGGGTGGGGTGTGCTGTGGGTGGGTGCTAGGGAGCTGTTAGGCCCAAGCCCTGAGATGACACTGTGAAGTCCAATTGAGTTTAATCCTTTAATGGCTTAACTCTAATGGACAGAATATTGCCAAACAACTAGACACAGGAATAGTTTTTTCCAGAACGCCATCAGTCTGCTAAACAAATAATTCCCTCAACACTGTCAAACTAGTTACTAATTTTGCACTACTATTAATCTTCTCATCTTCTCATTGTTCCCATTACCCATCTCCTCCCACTTATGACTGTATGACTGTAACCTTGTTGCTGGTATCCTTACGATTTATATTGATATTGTTTCCTGATTGCTTATTTGTAACCTATGACTATCATTAAGTGTTGTACCTTATGATTCTTGATGAACATATCTTTTATTTTATGTACACTGAGAGTGTATGCACCAAGACAAATTCCTTGTGTGTCCAATCACACTTGGCCAATTCTATTCTATTCTATTCTATTCTATTCTATTCTATTCTATTCTATTCTATTCTATTCTATTCTATTCTATTCTATTCTAAAGCTTAATCTTCTAACCTAACAGATATGTTCTGAAAGATTTTAGAGTGTGGCTACCCTGAACCTCTTCCAGACATTTTAAGTTACAGTCCTTCTTGGTTTTTACAGTGGCCATAACTTTTAGAGGATACTGTATCTGATTTCTTGCTGCTCAAGCCACCAAACTCAGTATTTTCTACAGAAATTCTGCAAAGGTGAGCCTTTCACAGAAAATACACCTCTGAAAAGTAGTAAATAGATTGTACATTTTTAAAATAGCAGGCATGTACATGTTTTCAATATTCCCATATTTACTTAAAATGGTGTTCCTGAATTTCATCAAAAAAAGGAAATACCAAAATGCTCATTGCATCCATGCAATTTTCCTAGCAAATCTAAGTTTACCCTTCCAGTTTAACAGTAAAGTGTTTACTTTCCAAACAAATGCTGAACTTTGTAAGAAGACTGTGGTTTGATTGATAGGGGTCTGAATCTGAGAGAATATAGCTTGCTGCAAAGCCATAGCAGGCTAGAGAAGAAATGATTTCTGAACCAGGCTCTTCCTATCATTCTTATGTCTCCTCTGCCCATGATACATCTCCAATACAGTACTACAGCTGACAATGGTAGACTTTCCTTTTTACATGAAATTAGAATTCAGGGGATTCAGAACAGCCCATTTTGCACTAAAGGAACATGGCTTTCTTTTGGCTTCGTTGCAATCTGGATTGATCTTTTTCTATTTCAGCATCTGAAGGAAACTGTGGCTGTGAATGCTCAGATGATATTTATTAAAAAATGCTCCAGTGGATATAAACTCAACTAGGTCATGTGTATTCCTCCCTTGTTCCGTTTTACACACACAATCAACTTATAATGTTTCAATAAGGAAGCTGAGATAAATCAACAAACCACAATTTTTGTAAACTATGCCTTCTTCAGAACTTTTGGAAATGAACTTTAAATAGCTTACATACCTCTAGATGAACTAAAACAACCATTTGATTAAAATTAATTAATCAGTATTTGACTGTAAGGGGCAGAGAGGGAAAAGAGCAACAATTTTGTGTTAGTTTTCAAAATGCTTGGGATTTATTCTGTCAGTCTTTCTATGATATAAATGCTGACTTTAGGAGGCAATAAACCCAATGAATCCTGTAAAATAATCTGAAACAAATAGAAAAGGTAGTTTGATAGCACTGTGCCATCTACATTTGGTTAACATGTCTTAATTTAAAGTTCTCTTTCATCTTCCTAAAAAGACTTCAGGTTTAAAAATGTGATTAATAAATTATCCAACATAAATCTTATGATAACAATGATAGTCTTTGGAGAATTATGAAGCCACATCTGGAAAACGTATATTACTGCCTGTAAAGAGCATGCTTTGCATTTCATTAATGGACACAGTTAAAGTGGAAATAGCGCATGCTTTTTCATTTCATTGTGTGAGTGTAGATCTTTTCCCTCACCCTACCAATCCTTAGTTTATTTCACATTAAAAGACTGTGTTACAAAGATTACAAGAAACTTTTCTGAAAGTAAGTCATCTGTAGGTTTTGTGTGGGGCTTTTGTTTTTGGTATTATGAACTTTCACAGGCTTAAGAGCAAATGTATACATAGGAATAGAGATAAGCAGATAAATTGTAATAAGCTTCATCTGTTATTATTATAGCAGCATTAATTAAAGACAATAAAGATTCTAACAAAAAATTCTAACATTTTTTTAAAAAAAGCCAAAGCAAAAAAAATCAGCATCTATAAACATAACCAATCAATGAAGTATTTTTTAAACATAGTTTTAGATTTTCATTTTCATTAGCAGCTATCAGAACAGATATATTTACATATGTTATATATATTTAAGATGAGTAGCTATAATGTTTCTGGAGCAAAGAAACCCAGTTGTGCTTAAGTAATTAGTTAAGTAAAGTAACTTAAGTAATTATTTAAGTAAATAACCCAAGAAAGAGTAATTTGAGCAAAATCTTTCCCTTTGTAAATAAAATAAAATAATAATAATAATGTCCAAACAGATGTTTGTAATAAGAAATGACTGCAGAATGAAAAAGAATATACTGAGTTAAAGTAACTCCCCAGATACTTCTTAATTTTGATCACTGATTCATATTACAAACATAGTTGTGATGCTCCTAGTATTATTTGTGTGCCTGTAGATCATAAATACTGTTATTTGGAAGTGATGCCAGTGGTTGCAAAAAAAGCCTCCTCCAAATGACTGTGCTTGGGAGCATAACATAAGCAACTAAAATTTGGGGTCTTAAGAGAACCTTCCAGAATTGCCAGCACTTAGACTTCTTATGTTGGTAGAAAAATCTAGGAGTTGGTATCCAACACATATGTGTGATTTGATTCAAAAACATTGAATTGTCATTTTCATATAGTAGCAGCAATAGAGTTTCTAGCAGCTTTTCAATATAAATGGAAGAGATTAGTACAATCTAGAAAAAACACCCAGACCTTTGATAACCAAAGCTAGGTTTTTTTGGCAACATGGATTAAAAGCATTAAAATATAATTTATAACAAAGTAGATAATCTGGTATCCTCCAGGAGTTTCGACTTCAGTTCTCTTTAGCCATAATCAGTATGACAAGTGGTATGGGACTGTGGGAAATGTGTTCCAAACTATCTGATGCAAACTAGATTTCTCACTCCTGAAATAGTGATACCTATAATGAAAGATATCCTTTGGTGATATATAATTTCCCTAACCTGAAGCTAGTACTGAGTAGATTTCTAGCTTTGCCAGTGCCAACTAATGGTATGTAGCAAGCCAGCAAATTTCCTTTTGAAATCATAACACAAAATTTAGAGTAAGTTGAATGACAATGATGAGGAAGAACAGATTTGATTGACACCTAATAGACTAATGCAACTCTTTCAGGCTAGTATCCTTCAGTTGTTGGACTTCAATTCTCAGAATCCTATATTGACCTGGCTAAAAGCAGTGTGGACTGACATGTTATATGGGATAACATTCAAGAACATCCACATTGTAGCACAAGTTGGAGAAAGCTAGATTAATATGCGGATTGGAGTGCTTCATGTTTCTTTAATGTGACATTCTTTGATCCAAAAAGGGATTTAAAAAAGCAGTTTAGACATATCATTTGAAAGAAAATATAAAGAAATGCATATTTAAAGAGGAGAATTTGCTTTAAAATATCTTTGTTTATATATTTAGATATGAAATTTTTTGTAGATATAAAGGAGATGATATGGTTGAAGAGTAAAAGCAGACTAATTGTAATTAGAACTTTGGGGGCAGGTGTTACTATTACAGCCAAAATGACAATGTATACATACTTTCATCTGAAATACTATAATTATTTGGGTCTTGTCAAAAATATGTTGAAATGTTAATTTCTCTATTTATGTATGTATGTATGTATGTATGTATGTATGTATGTATCATACATTATAATTACACTCAAATGCAGCTATCCACTACTGGGGAATAAGCATGTGTTCTGTGTGTAAGAAATAAGTTATTAAAAAGCATGACTGTGAATTCCTACTGGACAAAATATGTAAGAAATGAAATAGTTATTATAATATTGCATTTATTTGTTTGGGTTGTTGGTCCATAAGAGATTTCGATTGTATGAATTCAATTCTTCTTGGCAATGACAACCAAAAACAATGGAGAAGATTGTTTATTTAACCACACTGAAGAATAATGTAGATATTGCATCCAGAAAAGATGCCCTCGGTGCTGTGCTTAAGGGAACTGTCAAATTTTATTAAGCTGAACATCATCACTATATATGTATTAAATATACTAAAATCTACATCTGCAAACAAAGAGAGGATGGCATTAATTTACTTCATATTACTGAACATTTTAACACATTTTCTTTTGGTCTCCTTCTCTTAGGAGGAATATTGTAGTTGAATAAGACTGAGGCTAACTTCAGTAACTTTAAATTGTAGTTTCTTTAGGAAACAGAGTAAGGTGAAAAGAATGGGTAACTCTTTTAGTGAAACTTGCCTAGAATAGTTCAGAAGAGAGTGTGTGCTTGAAACACCCTGAAGATTGACTGCATAGTTTTTAACTGTTCAAGGAAGAAGGAAAAGATCCAAAGCAATTTTAATTTATTTCATTATCTTCTTCCCATTTTGCTGGAATAAGCCGGTTTCAGTTCTGCAACAGAAACAAAACATAAGTGTGATGGGAGGTACAGGCATGACAAGTATTAGTGGTTTCCTCTCTTTCTTCCCTAGTCATTTTTAAAAGTATAGCATCAATTTCCAAATTACAATCTGCATCACACCCAAACCTCAGCTTTCTCCAGTTTATTATAATACTGCATTGTGACAAATGGAATGAATGCCTTGGGTTTACTTATACCTGGTACCTTAATGAATCATTCAATGAATTACCACACAACAATCTGCAATAGTCCCACAAAAAGCACTTTTACGATACAATGAATGAAAGGGGGAATTTTGTTGATCTGGCTGCTTGCTTGTGCAATATTTTATTTCATCCTTGCTGCTATTATTAAGCTAAATGGATGATTATGTGCCAGCAAATCCACGTTGCTTCTTGATGATGACATAGATGTTCTCCAGGAGAATTTGATCAGAAGATATCCAATACTTCAGTGTTTTCATTATCAGTTCTATGGCTGATTGCTATATTTGTTGCCATTAGTTTGGTCTAGAATTACTAGAATTTCCGTATCCTTTGCAGTTTCAGCTATCACCTATATGTCTTTCTTTGGTTACATTAGAGTAGATGAAGCAAATCAGGATAATGAAAAGTTTTGAATTAATAAATGTATTTCCTTGACTTTCTTTGTTTGGACTTGTTAGGAATATTCTGGATACTCAGGCCAAGGAAATAATGAAGAAATATACATACTGCTCAAAAAATATGCAGGTTTACCTAAGAGTTATGAATTATTAATAACTGATAAGGAGTAGCATCCATGTATCCTTCATAACCGCATCTATCTCTTGCAAGTAAATTAGAAACAAAAGTCAAAGATATATAGAATAAGACTTTAAACAATACTGTTTCTTTGAAAACTTTGGAACCCAGACCTTTATCTGATGAGGTATATGGACCATGTGTTTTCCTGAGCCTGTGATCATGAACATAAGGTTTTGAGTGAATTTGTATGTTCTATCATTAGAGTCTTGATCTATGACTTATAGAAACAGCTTTGTCCTAATTTGGGAGTGGTATGTACATCTTCTCTATCAATGCTTGCAATCTTTCCCCATATTTCAGAGGAGTTATAATGCTATAGTTATAGCATTATAATATAATAGTTAACATAATATAATAGTTATAATACTATTAATAGATTATAAAGCATTATAACTCAGTTTTCAGTTTTGGATAATATTGAAATATACAGCAGCAAGTCAATTTCTGTTTTTTTCCCTTTCAGTGTAGATCAATAATCTATGCAAAAGTTAGAGAAGCTTTGGGAAAGAAATTCATCTTTGCATTGTATAAGGAACAATTTTGCTAGAACCTAGACTTTTGATCTACTTTCTGCGGCCAGTTCTTCAATGATACTTAATGTTGTGCGGCTAGCCACTAGAGGGCATAATTATTACCTTGGAGTCTTGCAGTAATAAAAAAAGAAATTGAAATAACAAAATTAATTATTATTAAATGAGGCTGACATATGTCAAACAAAGCAAGCAAGCTGTTCCATGCCAGTGCGTACATATGTCCGGAATTAAAGCAATGCCTTGGGATCTAAACAGGAAAACTCTGGGACCGATCACAAAACCCACGCTCATTTCTTAGTAATGAAGTAATCCCATTCAATAAAATCCCGAGGACTCTACATTTTAACACTCCATATTTACAGAGGTATGTGCAGAAGGTTGACTGGACAGTGCTTGAGGGAAGCGAAAAAATGCTCAAATGACAAGCAGTAGGTAGAAACTTACTCTTTATATATTAAGTACTATTTACTACTTACTGATCTATTTCCCATCCTGTCTATCTCTTCATAAAGTCATTTTTTGTTTGTTTGCAAACTAAGCTAGAAATTAGCAGCCCCAAAATACTAAATGCTAACTCTGCTTTATTATTAGAGCTTCTGATTGACTCAAATGAAAAAATAGCCAAGCCACCTAATGTCCATTGTGAAGGACAATTAATTAACTGCAAAGGAGGGGATGAACATGTCATATGTTCCCAAATAAGTCCATAATGGCTGATAGAACTGGCAATAAAACTCTAACAAATTATATTATTATGAGAGAGCAAGGTAACCTTCAAAACGTCAGCAGCTATTTCAAGATGTATGTTTTGCTGTTGATTTTATAACTAGAGTAGCCTTCAGCAATGTATGTGGCTGAACTACAAAAATTCAGTACCTTTGTCAAAATTCTTATTAACAAGAGAGAAACCGGCAAAAGGAAGGGAAGGGAAAGAAGCACTATAAAAACCCACAAATTATGAAGCCACTAGATTTCAGATGGGAGCATTCCCAGAACTGTTAAAGGTTGCATGCTTTGTCTTCATGCCACACTTTTTTCTTCCATGAACAACATGAAGTGGCACACATAGCCTTCTTTTTTTCCCTTTGAACTCTGTGTGTTTGGATAGGCCAAGACAGAATGGTTGGCTAAGGAGCCATGCGAGCTTCATGTCTAAGTGAAGATCTGAACCGGTCTGTTTTCTAACTTATTTTTAATAGAATAGAATAGAATAGAATAGAATAGAATAGAATAGAATAGAATAGAATTCTTTATTGGCCAAGGATTGGACACACAAGGAATTTGTCTTGGTGCATATGCTCTCAGTGTACATAAAAGAAAAGATGCTATAATAAAGATAATATTCATAATTCATTATAAACCATTTAGGAGATGTCAAGTTTTTCGTCTGTTTTTAAATTTTATTTTAGGAAAAATAATCTGTAGTAGTAACCTCCAAAGGTATGGGATTTTCATAGCATCTGCCATGAAAGCAGGACTGAAATTCTCTTGTAGAGATTTGAAACTTGGCTTCACTCCTCTTTCAACTCTCCCATCTGAAGGTCAGGAATCCAGGAAGAGTGGTGGGGGATGCAGACACTGTCCCATTCTCTACCTTGTTTCAAGCTCTCCATGTTTTTACAAAACAAAAAAAGCTCGGAGGGGTTGTGACAATTGACTCAAAATCACCCAGTAAGCTTCATAACTGAATAGAAGTTTTACTCCAGCTCTCTTTGTGTTGTATACTTCAACCATTATGGTGCACTGGCATTGTAAAGTGCTATGGTAATAGAAATAGTCCAGTTTTGACTCCAAATCAAGATGCATTAAGAACAGATGGGAAATATGAAAAAAAGTCTGGCTGTACCCTTAGCAATTTCCCCTGTGGCTAAATTCCTTATAGTGTAGGGCAGAATTATATATTTTGTATAACTTTTTCTGAGCTCTAACTTCAGTCTAATGACTCAGATATAATGAAGGACAGTTTTTAATCAGCAATTTTGAAATAAGGTTCAACAGAGAAAGATGCCATCGGCGTCAGGTAGCAAATTCTCATTGATCGTGGGTCCGACTGATCGCAGGCTAGCGTTGGAATCGGAGCGGCTAGTTTCACGCCTTGAGCAAGCGCGCTTCGGTTTCGGAGCCTCCCAGCACTGCTGGTCTCCATGGGACATCAGACTCAGCAGCGAGTGATCTCGCTGCTCTGCGACGGCTTAATTTCTCTGTGGGACATCGCTGCTGGTGGCTTGGCAATTGCTGCAGAGTGGTTCGCCCCTCTGCTTGTCCCAAAACTGCGAGGCGGAGTGGTTTAACGGCCGGTGGAGCAGGGGCGCTGTTCGGGCTTTCCTGCGGTCTCCCACATCCTCAGTCGGATCGGAGTAGCAACACCGGATCCCTGTGGCGGAGAGGCAGCGTTCAGTAAGTTATCCCCACGTGGTTTGGGAGGCCCTCGTGCTGTTGAGCAACATTCTCCAGGGGGCCATTTTAGTTCAGGCCTTACCTCGTGGGCGGCCGCCATTTTAAATATCTGTCTCTTTGGCCCTTTCCTCTTCTGTCCGCCATTTTGTATTTCTGTTAAAAAGTGCTGTTAAAAAGAGCATTTCTCCTACCAAGATGGCTTCCACCAGGCAGGCCAAATCTAAGAAACATGGCCTTCCGGACAGTGAGCAACCAGGGCCTTCTTCCTCCATGCCTGCCAAGAAGGCCAAGAAATCCTCATCTAAGTCTTCTGATTCCAGGTCTAAGGAAGAATTGAGGCTGCACCAAGCCATAGAGCGCTCGATTCAGAAGGCCATCAAGGAAGCCTCCATCAAGGAGGTGGATCCTCCAGTCCACAATTTGGGGCAGAGTCCCACCCCAACCAGACAGGATCCCCCAATTCAGACTCCAGCACTATCCCCGGATGGGGATGGCGCCGGGCCACAGGATCAGGGGCAGGTTAATGAGACTCTGTTTGGGGCTCAAGGGAAGAGCAACACCCCTGAGGGGCGGTCCCCTCCTTCTGAAGTGATTCCCTTAGAGAAGGATCCTCCTCAGTCTGGGGAGGATAGTTCCAAGCCTTTGATATCCCCTGATCTGGCGGCATATATACATCAAGCCATTTTACAGGGCATAGCGGCCGACCGTCAGCGCCGCACAGCATCCTGGGTCTCGGAGTCTCCTTCGCAGATAGACGTGGAGGACTCTTGTTTTTCTGTTGATAGGAACCAACCTCCCTTGTGGGCCCATTCTTCCACTGCTTCTGCTCAAGGTTCTATTTCTGGGGAGGACTTGAGGGAACCTGACCTATCGGACGATGAGGACTTATCCCCTGACCAACCATCTTTTGTGGGTCTCTTCAAGCCACAGTTGTTCCGATCCCTCTTGCACAAGGCTAAGATTACCACAGGCTTAGGCCTTCCTCCACCAGCCCCCCCTACAGGCGAGGGATCTTCTCGATCTGTTCCTCTCTTTGAAGAACCCACTATAGAAACGGAGGAAATCCCGGGTCCTAAACTTTTCCGGGATGTTCTCACTAAACAATGGTCAGCGCCTGCTTCGGGTCCTAACCCTAATGTCTTAGACAGGCACATATATAATATGGCCCCGGAGATTTCTTCTCTCCTACAGGTGCCGTCTATTGACCCTCCAGTGGCCTCCCTGTCTGCGTCATCAAACCTGGCTGGGCCCCCTGAGGAGAGCCTTCGTCCTGAGGAGCATCGATTCGAACACGTCCTAGTCAAAACTCACCAAGGTACGGCCTGGTCGGTGAAGTCGGCGCTGGCGGCTTCTTTCTTCACCCGCGCATCCATTCTGTGGCTACGGCAACTCCAAGCCCGGTTACCTGTGGCCGACACTCGTTCCCATCAGGATATTAATAAGGTACTCGGGGCATTAGAATTCTCAGCAGACGCTACTTTGAATTCCTCTCACTTTGTGGCGAAGGCCATGGGGGCGTCCATCACAGCCCGTAGGTTACTTTGGCTGTGGCAATGGCAAGCCGATGTTAAGTCGAAATGGCGCCTGGCCACCTCACCCTTCGAAGGCCCTCAATTATTTGGAGCTTCCCTGGATCCTCTTTTAGTAGAGTCCAAGGACAAATGTAAATTTCTCCCAGCTGTGTCCCGCAGGTCTGGCCATCGATCTCCCCAGCCCTTTCGTTCCTTTCGGGGGGGCGGAGGGCTCTTATGTTGGATCTAGGAACCAACGACCCTTCTCGTCCCGGCAGCCTCGCCCCGGGGATCGACAAGGCTTCCAACCACAAAGAGGTCAGTTTAAACGTCCCTTTCGGGGGGAAGGGGGCGTTCCTCCCGCAGGTCCCGCTGACATTCTTTCCAGTCCTCCTATTGGGGGCCGCCTGGCCTCGTTTGCCAGCCAGTGGGAGGCCACGTCTTCGGACGAGTGGGTCAGGGAGACGGTCAGGGTGGGCCTCTCCCTCGAATTCCTCTCCACTCCCCCGGCTCGATTTCTGCGCTGCCCTATCTCTTGGGATCGGGCAGCTCGGCTCCTGATGGTGTCGGCCATCCAACATCTCATCGATATTCAGGCCATAGAACCGATACCTCAGGGGCAGCACGGACAAGGCTTTTACTCCCGCCTGTTCATGATCCAGAAGTCGTTGGGGGGTGGAGAGCAATTCTAGTCCTGAAATCCCTGAACCGACGGGTAGTCTACCATCGGTTCAAGATGCAGTCCCTCCAGTCCATCTTGGAGGGCATCAGGGTAGGAGATTACCTCACATCCATAGATCTAACAGAGGCTTATCTTCACGTTCCCATCCACCCCAGCTTCCGCAAATACCTTCGATTCTGCTATGCGAGCCGTCATTACCAATATCGAGCCCTACCATTCGGTCTGTCATCGGCTCCTCGAGGCTTCACGAAATTGATGGCCGCGCTGGTGGGCCACCTCCGGACCATTCCCATAAGGATCCAATTTTATCTGGATGACCTACTGGTCCAATCCAGCTCGGAGGTATCAGCACGCCGGGACCTGGACAACACCCTCCAGGTCCTGGAGAGCCACGGTTTTTCCGTCAATGTGGCAAAGTGCCACTTGGTACCCATGACTCGCATACAACATCTGGGGCCATCATAGACTCTGTGCAGTGCATGGTTTATCTTTCCCAGGACCGCCTGTCCAGCCTGCGGTCACTGGCCAGGTCAGTCTCATCGGGGAGACCTGTCTCTCTGGCGTCACTGTCTCAGCTCCTGGGAAAGATGGTCTCCTGTATAGGAATCATTCCCTGGGCGCGTCTCCACTGCTGAGACCTGCAGTGGTTTCTGCTGCCATATCAGAGGAAGCGGTTGGGCTCTTCCAACCTCAAGGTCTCCCCTCCCCGCAAGGTCCTCCTCTCCCTTCGGTGGTGGACGTCAGCAGCAGTCCTCAAGGGGAGGGAATTCAAAGACACACCTTGTGTGATCCTGACTACGGATGCCAGCCTTCAGGGCTGGGGGGCTCACCTGGCATCCTACATGGCCCAAGGCCTTTGGACCCAGACCGACCTGGGCCACAACATCAATTGGCTAGAGCTCCGGGCCGCCCACCTAGCCCTTTGAGTCTTTTGGGACAAAGTTCAGGATCAACATGTACTCATTCGAACAGACAACATAGCCGCCAAGGTGCACATAAACCGCCTAGGGGGGACCCGCTCTCGCTTCCTCATGGAAGAAGCGGAGAGGTTGGGTGCCTGGGCGGAGGCACATCTGAGGTCTCTTTGGGCCTCCCACATATCGGGGGTGGCAAACACCCAAGCGGACTGGCTCAGCCGAGCGGTGGTGGACCAGGGGGAGTGGTCCTTGGATCCCGACCTGTTCCATTCGATCGTGGCTCGGTTGGGTTTTCCGGTCATAGACTTGTTTGCCACCCAGGCCAATCGACAGACGAGGAGGTTTTTCTCTCACTACCCAGAACTGGGCGCAGAGGTGGTGGACGCTCTGTACAGCGCCTGGCCTCCCGGTCTCCTCTATGCTTTCCTGCCACTGCCTCTGATTCCCAGAGTCATCAGGAGGATGCTGAGCCTTCGGGCAGAACTCATCTTAATCGCCCCGTATTGGCCACGCCGGCGCTGGTTCGCGGACCTGCAGGCTCTGTCAACTCAGCCTCCATGGCGTCTTCCTCCGAACAAGGTGATCCTCCATCAAGGATCTCTCATCCATCCGGATCCGGCCTGGCTTCAACTAACCGCCTGGCGATTGAGCGGTGACTACTAAGGGCATCCAACCTCCCTAACCGGGTTGTCACCACCATCCAAGCAGTGCGCCAGCCATCGACCACGCGCATCTACAACTCCACCTGGAAAGCCTTTGCTTCCTGGTGTTACAGTCGGTCCATTGTGGCTTCCTCTGCTTTGACAGAGCAGGTACTAGTATTTCTCCAGGACGGTTTGGAATCAGGTTTGGCCCCAAACACTTTACGTAGGCAGGTCTCTGCCTCTCTACCATTTTGTGTTGTGGGTCTCGGGCTTCCCTTTCAGGTCGTCCTCTCATCCGGCCCTTTCTTCGGGGGGCCTCCAACCTGCGCCCTGGCCCTATCCACAGGTACCCTTCCTGGGATCTGCCCCGCGTTCTGGATGCCTTAACACAGGCCCCCTTTGAACCCCTCAGGGAAGTGGGACTCCGGTTCCTGTCATACAAAGTGGCATTTTTGCTGGCCATCACCTCGGCCAGACGTGTTTCAGAACTGGAAGCCTTGTCCACCAGAGCTGACCTTTGCATCTTCCACCCCAACCGGGTAGTCCTCCGATTGGACCCAACATTTCTGCCAAAATTGAATACTCCCTTCCATCGGACTCAGGAACTCGTCCTTCCCAATTTCTGCCCAAATCCATCCCACCCCTTAGAACGGGCCTGGCATACACTCGATGTGAGGAGGTCCCTCCGGATCTACCTCCATCGGACTTCTAGCTTTCGGCGTACAGAATCCCTGTTGGTTTCCTTTCAACCATCCACAATGGGCCAGAAGGTGTCCTCGGTTACGGTGGGGTGCTGGATTCGGGCCACCATAGCCACAGCCTATGAGTCACAGGCCTTACCTGTCCCTCCGCGGATCACGGCCCATTCCACACGTAGTGCGGCCACTTTGGCCGCTTGGGCTACCCAGGCTTTACTGGAAGAGATTTGCCGGGCGGCTGCCTGGGCGTCTCCTACTCCGTTTATCCGCCATTACAGGTTGGATCAGTTCGCATCGGCTGATGCCGCCTTTGGGCACAGGGTTTTACAACAGGTCCACTGGGGGTCCACTCCTTCAGCCCGGGCGGGTCCCTCCCTATAAGTATTGGCTTTGGTATGTCCCATACCTGATCGCCGGACCCACGATCAATGAGAATGGGCTTTGGCTTACCTGAAAGCCCTTTCTGATTGTGGTGGGTCCGGCGGTCAGCCCCACCCTGCAGTTGCCCGTGCCTCATTGTGTGGTCCTGGTGTTCTCTCTTTCCTCTCTTTCAGCTCACCGTGTGGTCTGCTACAAATCGTCTCTTCAGAAAGCTGGAAGGCAACAGGAGGAGGCGGAGCTTTTCAACTAGGCAGACCAATCCTACATCATCGGATGGGCATTAACCCATACTTGACCGCTGGACCCACCACAATCAGAAAGGGCTTTCAGGTAAGCCAAAGCCCATTTTCATGATACTATATATTATATATTTTATTTATTTGTATCCCGCCTTTTTATTTTTACAAATAACTCAACACGGGGAACATATCTAATACTCCTTCTTCCTCCTATTTACCCACAACAATATCCCTGCAAAGTAGTTTGGGCTGAGAAAGAGTGACTGGCCCAGAGTCACCCAGCTGGCTTTCATGGCAGAACCCAGATCTTCTGTTTTCTAGCTTGGTGCCTTAATCATTCGACCAAACTGGCTCTGTATGACATGGCAGGATAATACATTTTTAAAAATAGATACATGCCCACTAACAGTTCCTGATGCTGTTATATATGCTCTGCAATAAAAAAGCCTAATTTTGTGATTGGGGAAGAATTTCTTTGGCATTCACAGGTGTTGTGTATTACTTACTGATTCTTAAAAAGCAGCTAACTTGTCTCCTTAGGCAAATATCACAACATTGTATTGACTCAAAATGTAGTATGATTCTTTAATGTTTCCCCTAAAAGGGAGGCAGAAACTCAGCCCCCCCTTTTGTTAATGGGCCATTAAGGCCTGAGACAGTCCATTCTACATAACAAAGATCTACCTCTTCCAGGCAGAGCCATTTAATTGCCCTTCATTGCATCACCCAACAAGATTGAACCAAACTTAACACAGAGACAACCTATAAAGCTAGCCATGACCTCTGAGAGCAACCAATCAGGATACTCTTCCTGTGCCCCAAGTAGTTCAAAGTCAGAGAGGGTATAAAACCCAAGGACTCTCAGCATCTCTTCCCTTTTTTCGCCCAAGATCTCCAAGGCATGTGATCCTGTTCATCAATAAACTTTCTTTCCAAGCAACTTCCATGAATCCAATGTCTTTTTCCACACTTGGAACTGAACACAGAAGGATATTTCTTCCAACACTATCCTACTTACTATCTGGCAAAAAGACTGTACTTTATTTCAGATACTCAGTTGCTGCAATACCAAGAGAGAAATAGCCATCATTCCTGGATATTATCTTCTTGGATCAGGAATTGACAACCTCATCTCTCTCAGGAAATAGAGTCAATATGTGTTTATAGCCTGTTATGCATTGGAATGATGATCCAGTCCTGTTGTGCAATAAGGTTTTATTGGAACAAACTATCCCCCAAAGTATACTAATGTTTTATTTAATAATTAAAGCCACTGAACTATTTTTAAAATACTATCTGAATCTGTGATTCTAATACTCCCCACTCCCCCTGTACAATAAGATGGTTTTATAACAAGTGATCCTCCATTATTTTAGTAATCATGGTTTTGTTTTGTTTTGTTTTGTTTTGTTTTGTTTTGTTTTGTTTTTTGGGGTAGTGTTACTTGTATTTCAAAACAAAATCCATGTTGACAACAACAAAAAGAGAACATTGAAACTTTATTTACATTCAAAATCAAATCAGAACCGAACCCTGAAGCTCTGAAAAGTTTGGGATAAACTTTTTTTTTTGGTTTATTACTTTTCTTATGCTTCCACTCTCCCCTTAAGGCTGGCACTATAATTTCACAAAGAAATGTTTCTGGCTTGGATCCTGAAAGTCAAGACCCCAGCAGGAATCTCCATGCCTGTTTTTAGGAAGATGCCAGCCCATTTCAAAGCTCTGGAGGACTCAATGTATCTGAGCATCTAACATGATATCATGTTAGGGCTGTTTTAAAAGCAGTTTTCTGAGCACAAGCAATCTGTACGATTAGGACTGCACAACTCATGGGTAAAGGGCTACATTGTTAAATAAAAGTTAATTGTGTGATGATCAGTTGTGCGGTGCAGGTTTTGGAGGTGTCCAGCAGCATGTTGAAGATCCTGTTATTCCAGTAAGCCGCTCTGATGGGATAAATGATTTTAATTTGGTTTTAATGGGGTTTTAAAATTGGTTTTAAAATGAGAGTTTTAAATTCGTCCTATGATTTAATTATTTTAATCTGCTTTTAAATTCTATTTTGTACATTGTTTTTATTATGGCTGTTCACCGCCCTGAGTCCTTCGAGAGAAGGGCAGTATATAAATTAAATAAAATAAATAAAAATAAATGTTTTCTGGTAGCAGCAGATCCTTCCTGGTGGGTGGTGCTTTCGGTGGCAGTGGATTTACTGAGTTTTTTTTTTTTAAAAAAATGCTTATGGGTCACACAAGGTTACTTGGTGAGCCTTAGGTGACTTTTGTTTTGCAAGCCTGTGATAGACTATGATTACATTATCCAGTAAAACGTAGCTATTCCAGTGGTGGTTTTCAAATTTTTTTACTACTGGTTCTGTGGGTGTGGCTTGGTGGGTGTAGCTTGGTGGGCATGGCAGGGGAAGGATACTGTAAAATCTCCATTCCCACCCCATTCCGGGGGAAGGATACCGCAAAATCCCCATTTCATCCTGATCAGCTGGGACTCGGAAGGCAGAGAATAGATGGGGGCGAGGCCAGTCAGAATTTTTACTACCAGTTCTCCGAACTACTCAAAATTTCTGCTACCGGTTCCCCAGAACTGATCAGAACCTGCTGAAACCCACCTCTGAGCTATTCAGCTGATCATGATGCTGGATTTTGTCAGATAGCAAGATGTCTTACAAACTAAGATTCCCCCCCACTCCACCATGCTATGGTTTTTCCCCTTATAAAGCTAAATAAAATGGCAATTTAAAAAACAGACTTTGAAAATATTTTGTATAGTCTCAGTGGTATTTCAGGAATTAATAAGCAGATCTCTGGAATAACTTTGCACATCACAGATTTCTGCTTTGCTGTTATGTTCCAACGGTTCAGATTTATTTAAACAAATGTTGCACCTGTACAGCTAGCAACTTTTAGTGCCCAAGGTAATGGGGTTGCCCCAAAGGAAGCAGGCCTTATAAATCACTTGAATGTGCATGCTGTGGCAACCAGCAGATGAGGGGACCTAGCATACTTAATTTTACTTAAAATGAAATAGTATTGCCCACCCACATGAAGAGCAGTAAAAACAGCCCAGCTTTAAACTGCATTAAAAGTTCAAAGTAAATGATTTTGGGCACAAGCCAGAACCAGCCAAGCCACTTGAAACCTTAAGACAAATATAAGAGTATGCTCAGATCTTCTTCTAAAATTAATGAGGCTTACAAGTAATTAGATAAAACTGGATTATGTCCATTAGATATAAAGGAAAGAATTCTATTTTAGTGGTAAAGCATATAATCTGTGTACCACAGATCCAGACTCCATAGTTTCTAGATGGGACTGAGAAAGGCAGTACAATATTGAAAGAGATGGACTGATTATCTATTTTGTTTGGTTAGGAATTTTCCCCAGTAACATTTGCTGTGGAAATGTGGAATTTGAAAATGTGAAATTGTTTGTGGAATTTGTAAACACATTTCTGCATAATAGGGTAAATCACTGTAAATAATCCAGAATAGACCATAGTCAATAAAGAAGGGATGTAGTTTGGGATATAATTTTTAATAGCATAGAAAACTGTCACTTTCTATAAAAAAATTCACATTACAGTTTTATGTGTATATATTTAGAAATAAATGTAGATTCCAATAGGACATATGAAAAAACAAATGAATATATGAGTAGACCTTTAATCATCAGTTATTGGATTGCACTTATCACAATTGGAGAACTTTTGTGGTAAACAGATTCAGGTGTTGGATTACAACAAAGTTAAACCAAGTTTAAAAGTCATAGAAGTTTGTTGGATACTTTCAATCCACTACCTCACAAGGTTGTTATGTGAGGGAAAGTGGTGCTGCTTTGAGCTCTTGGAGGTAAAATGGAATATAAATCTATTAACTGATGTTTTTTATGCAGGTGCTGGTTTGCATGTTTAGATATTCTGTAATAATCCAGTTTCTTGTCACTTAGGAGGCATTCATTTACCAATTATAGTCAAGATTTATTATGAGTTAAACAGATTCTCTTGCCCAGAGCAGGGACACTCTTACATTCTCAAGTACAATAAATAAGGTTAAGGACAAGAATTTTTTCTGATAAAAAGTAGGGCTCAGAATTAAGGAACTATTTTAAATGAAATTTATGTGGTAGATGATGGACGAGACTAACTAAAAAAACATAAATATTAGATCAGGAAAAAAAACCCAGGTATAATAAAAGTTATGCCAACAACACTACCGTATATTCAATCCTGGAGTGAATAAAAAAAATAGTTATACTATGCTTATATGTATGGAGAACATACAGAGTTAGACATCCCTGAAGGAATAAAAATGGCATTATGATGAAGATTGGCAGATCCTGCCCCATGATTTTTTTCTGGAGAAAGAAGAGATCATGAGATCACCCATATGTAATCTGGACAGCTGCTCCTCATGAGTAGACTGCACAAACCAAGATTTTTGGAGTTGGCTGATGAGTCAAGAAGCTGGGAGTCAAGTGATTCCAACTAAGATTACAGTTGTATGCTTTTAAGCTAATACAATTGTAATATAGCCTATATCAGTGGTTCTCAACCTTCCTAATGCCGCGACCCTTTAATACAGTTCCTCATGTTGTGGTGACCCCCAACTAGGGGTGGGTTCTAAATTTTTTTACTACCGGATCTGTGGGCGTGGCTTATTTTGTGGGCATGGCTTGGAGGTCATGTGACTGGGTGGGCGTGGCTAGCTGGTCATGTGACCGGGTGGCCATGGCTATATGTATAGGGACTACTCAGAGGGCTGAAAAAAGTCATTTCTGACAGGTCCTCGCACTTTTGACTGGTCATCACACTTATGACCATCCTCACATTTATGCCTGTGCAGCATTCTTAACAACCATGTCACTCATTTCACAACTGCTTCTCTTCAACATAGTATAAGATAGGGCAAAAAACGTAAAATGTGAGGACAGTCGTAAATTCAAGGACTGGTCAAAAGTGCGAGGACCAGTCAAAAATAACTTTTTCAGCCCTCTGAGTAGTCCCTGTGCACAAAAGGACTACCCAGAGGGCTGAAAAATGTGATTTCTGACAGGTCCTCGCACTTATGACCAGTTTTCGCAGTTATGACTGGTCATCATTTATGCCCATTGTAGCATTCTTAACAACCGTGTCACTCATTTCACAACTGCTTCTCTTCACCATGGTGACAAGATAGCGCAAATACGTAAATTGTGAGGACAGTTGTAAGTTCGAGGACTGGTCAAAAATAACTTTTTCAGCCCTCTGAGTAGTCCATATGCATAAAAGGATACAGCAACAGAGAGAGATGAAGGAAGGGAAGGGAAATTAGAGTAGGAGTGAAGGTAAGAGAGGGAGGAAGAGAGGAGGAGAAAGAGAAAGAGGAAGTAGGGAGAAGAAGAGTGGGGGAAGAGAAAGTAAGAAAGAAAGAAAAGACAGAGGTGATAGGTTTGAGGAGAAAGATTGCTGTACAATAAAAAAGATGAAAGGAAAGAAAGCCAAACAAATATTAAGATATTAAGATAAAGAATGCATTGTTAAACTTTAAAGAATAAAAGAGAACAAATAGGAATAAATAGCAATAATTAGAAACACACATACAAACATACAACATATTTTCTTTGAACAGAGTATTTGGCCGGTTCACAAATTTAAACAGTTGTAGGAGGTTAGCACCCACCCCTTTCCTAGAAGAATGAAATATTTTGGGAAATATTAAAAAGGCAGAATATTATATTTCCCTACCTGTATGAGA
This sequence comes from Arizona elegans, assembly GCA_022577455.1. Lineage (NCBI taxonomy): Eukaryota > Metazoa > Chordata > Lepidosauria > Squamata > Colubridae > Arizona > Arizona elegans. The sequence goes on from JAKOOJ010000001.1 coordinate 193,362,543, forward strand.
AATGGAGAAGCATATTTTACAGACAAAGCAGCTCCCATCTTCCTGCCCCCCACCCTTTGTTAATGGGCCAGAGGCAGAAACTCAATCCTTTGTCAAAGGACATTTGCAACACAATAGCAACAGAAACTAACACAATGGGCCCCATCAAGCCATGTGATCCTGTCCACCATTAAACCATCTTTCCAAGCAGTCTCCATGTTTCCAGTGTCTTTTTCCCCGCTTGGAGCAGAATCCAGAAGGATATTTCTTCCAACACAGTATTTAGTCATTTCAATTAAATTTACAATTTCTATATTTCCTTTTTACCATATTTATTCCTCATCTATTTTTTTAAAAAAACAATATTACCCTTCATCCTCATCTCTAATCTTAATCAAATTCAATTTTTCCCTTCTATTCTATATTATACCCCTTCGCATTGTCATCTATTTTTATATCCATCCTCACATTGGTTAATTATGTAATACAGTTGTTTAATACAAATTCAACATTTTAATATAAATCAATTAGTTATATAACTATCTTTTTTGTATATTAATCAATATGAACATGAATATTCCAATTATTTCCATGCAATCCAATTTCTTACAAATCAATTAATTATATTTACCAATAATAATAAACTAAATAATTTCCCCCATATATTCCTCCAAACCACAACTTAACCAATTAATAGTATCTCAATTATTACAATTCCCTAGTTAAATAGAGCTTTTTTTCTTTTGTGTTTTAAAATCTTGGAACTCTCCTCTTTTGCCCTAAATTTCCCATTGTTTGCAGTGTTGCACTTACCTTTTTTGGTGAGGAAAAAGAAAAAGAAATCTCTCTGCCTCATTTTGTCACGTTGCAGCCTGCTTAGTTTCAATTTCGCTTTTTCAGCATAGATAGGGGGAAAAAAACTTGCTCCAGGAATTTACCTCTTTGCAGCTAGCTCTTTGAAGCCCTGCGGCAAGAATTTAAAGTTTTTTTCTCCTCTAGCCATCAGCTGGGACTCCGGAGGCAGCAATAGATTGGGAGTGGGCAGGGTAAGCGAACGGCGACCGGGCGATCTAACAGAGGCAGAGGGGGAGGGGGAGGGAAGGCGTGAGGGGGGGCGAGAGAGGGCTTTGGCGACCCCTGTGAAATGGCCGTTCGACCCCCAAAGGGGTCGCGACCCCCAGGTTGAGAACCGCTGGCCTATATGGACAAAGATTGGCCATGCCTCATTTCTTAATCCCTTTTGGAATTTTTCACTGCTTTTTAAATACTAAGAACCTTTGAAATAGCAAGTTTTATGACATTCATGGGGTGATTTTGTTTTAATCCTTAGCAAAAGAAGGTTTAAGTATGAGTTTAAGGATATAGAAAACTCTTTTCAGGGGAATAGATGGTAAAAGTGTGATTAGACTGTTTCTTTCAGAAATTTATGAATGGATAAAGGCTTCAGATAGATTTGAACTAAGGTTTTGAAATAAATTATAAGAATCCTTCTTATGGAAAACAGCTGTAGTTTTGAATTTGGAAAAGAACATGATAGGATGGGACTTAAAGATTAATCAATGAGAGGAATCCAGAGGAACTAAAGATTACAATTAAAGGAAAAGAACTGTTAAATCTGACTTGCTAACACAAGATAGAGTAAAATACTTTAACACTGGATGTATTGAAGGTCATTTGTGAACAATGGGCCCAGAACTTAATTTTAAGAGTGTCTGCCATTATAGATAGACTGTGCAAATGATGTTATGAAAGAGGAATAAGTTTTACCAGACAACACTGAAAATGATTTGAATTTGGATTTTAAAATGACTTATGCCCATTTCAAAAATGATCTGAAAAAGGTGATATATTGGTTATACAAATGAAACTATCAGATGTCTCATTAATAAAAAGGAATATACAAATAACAAACCAGAAAAGTGACTTGGATAACTTTCTTATATTGGATTTACAAAATAGATCTGTTAAACTTTAAGGAATTTGTGAGACAGGACAGAGAAAAACAGAAAAGAAATCAAGTTCTAGGACATTATTTAGAGAGATTAAAAATCAAGATGGTTAAACATGAAGGGAAGGAATATATAAAATTGGTTTATTTGATCAAGATTAAAATAGATATGTTGCTACCTCTGGTAACCTTTAATGGATTTTTGTTGACTGAGATAGAATGATGAGACTTTAAAGTTTTGTTTATAGATAAGAGATAAAATGTAGGAAGAAGAGATTATTTGTTGCATTTTAAGAGAAAGTGATATGTTTCTAAAATTGTTTTATATTTATTGTGATGAAGGGGAAGTTACTTCTTTCTTTTTCTTTTTCTTTATTCTTATCTATTTTTCTTTTCTGCATTTTTTTCCTTTTTATTCTTTTCTTTTTTTTTTAGTTTATATTAGCTTTTATCTTTTTTGTTGTAACATTTAATAAACATCATATAGTATATTATGCAACTTTATGGGTGTGAAAGAATAACAGTAATATGTTTCCAATAGTAATAAGTATTTCAATAGTAATAAGTATCAAATCCACCACCCTGACTTCTTAAGGTAGGCTAAGAGATTTTATTTACATCTTCTTTCTCTTCCTCCTGATCCTCCAGAGGAGGAACAGTCTCCCTCTTAATAGATACCACCTCAAATCCAGATCATTTTCTTACATGCACAGATAACATGTATTAACCTCTGGCATTTTTTTCCAGTCTTTCTTTTCCAGTCTTACATTTGGAGGAGGAGGAAGCATAATCAGCCATGAGTCTCTGGTAATAGTCATCCAGCTAAAAACCAGTGTGTTTGCTGATGGATGTTTGCTTTGTTATTCATTCTATTTTCATGTATGCATTCACAAATTTTATTGCCACATAAAAAATGTGTAAACTGGTGCTGAGTATCATTCTTTGGAAAAGTCTGTATTCAATGCAAGCTGCAAAAGATTTTTTTTTTTTTTACCATTCATCATTTCCAACTTGAACTTTCTGAGCATACTATGTACAGAAAAGTATTCTGTTTGGCTTATTCCTTTTCCTCAATGCTCTTCTTCTTTTCACTAAGGAATCATATTTTTGATTGATTGCACTGCCACTATTCTGTTTTTATTTCTAGCATTCCATCTTATTCCATTGTTTATTCCCAAAACATCCATTGACTGACCCACCTGTTGTATACCGAAAGAGTCAAGGCTGATGAAGACCAGTTCCATAAAGCTTCTCAAAAGACGCAAATTACAGGGCCATTATGAGGCTGTGGGGTGAAAATCCTTAAGTAAACACTGGTTGTAAGTCAAGGAACAGGACCCCTAAAGTTAGCAAGCTTTTCACTTTAGGTAATGGATAACCTGATGTGTGACTCTAGAGTGTTACTCTTATGAACTAATAATGAGGAGGAAGCAAAGATCATACTTGGATTTTAGTACAGCCAAGAGTGAGGGCATGGATATTATTAAAGGAGTACAAACAGAAAGGGCAGGCTCAATCTAGAAGTTATGCCTAAGGATTTAAATTCAGTTTCCTGTAGAAATATGGAGTATCTGCCAAGGGAGAAATTGGTTTCCAGGGCAACAAGTAAAAAGAGTAATCACATATCCCTGAGAGTAAAAGTATGTAACAATAGCGTAGTTGATATTCTTCAGTATGCCTTTATGCAGATATCCAAGGTATTTGTATTGGAATCTGTGGTCCCAATGATACATATAGAGAAACTATATATGTATAGTTCCTTCCTTCCTTCCTTCCTTCCTTCCTTCCTTCCTTCCTTCCTTCCTTCCTTCCTTTCCTCCTTTCCCTTCCCTTCCTCCCTTCCTCTTTTAAAAAGATAGGTCCCATTCTTCTCTACATGTCTCAAAAGTCATCTCTCTTGAATCAGATACTTAATTGACAGAACACAGCATATTCCTCTAACAATCTTCTAGCAATTCAAGGCATTGGTTTATTTAATAAAGAGACCCTCCCGAAGTTTCCTCCCATTTCATTTTAGCTAGTGACTTGCCTCCATTTTGGACTTGTGCATCTCTCATTTTGCTAGGAATTGGTGTTTGCAACTCTGCAACTCTGACAAATTATATTCTGTCAGAATATTACTGTCAGATTGCGGACTTAGTCTCCCTCTCTGTCGCTCCCTCCTGACAGATTATATTCTGTCAGAATATTACTGTCAGATTATACTGTGACAGTAATTTAATATTAATTGTAGGGTAAAATAATTAATGTGTGCATTCCTCTTTCCTGAGATCTAGGTCCTTGGTGTGAATATTAATAATTAAACCAGTGACAGGAGACTAGGCTTGTAGGGAGGAAATAATAGTAGTGAGCCATTTTAGGCCTTTCTAATAAAAAGGATTTATATATATAGTTGTTGGACTTAGTTAACTTACTACAGACACTATAAACTTTTATCAGTGGAGGGCCACATTATCACAAGCAGATAAGTGTCTGGACCTTGCAGGCCTACTATGGCTGGATCTTAAAAAAGCACTGGCTGGGGCCACAGACAGAAATAGTGAAGCCAATCCTTCCCTTTCTTTTTGTTCTCCCTTCCCTCCATACTGTCTTCCCTAGCAGGCATGGAGGTCAGAAGTCAGAACCAATCATTTGCAATACACCTTGGGAATGTAGTGAAGAGCTGCATACCATTATGCAACAAACCACATGTGATCCTAGGGTTCCAAGGCATACCTATGCTCTAGTATGTCTCCCTATCCCATCAAAAGTAGGTATTGCTAATGAATAATTTGAGATGATTGATTATGTTTGCGTTTGAGTTTATTGTATTGGTACATCTGTCTGTCTGTCTGTCTGTCTATCATCACCATCATCACCACCATCTTTGTTTAGTTGCTTTTCCAAAACTCTCTTAATCATTGACAGAAAATTGTATAAACAAAGTAATTTTATATTCAATTACTGCCTAGATTCAAAACTCTCTCACTCCAGAAGCAGATCTAAGCTGGGTGTCTCCAGGCCATTATCTGAAGAGAAATGAAGCTAATAAAGAGTGGGTACTATTAATTTCAAACCCTTCCCCAATCTGGAATCCAGATTTCTTCTGCACATTTACAAACTGACATCAAGCAAAAGATTGTGGAATCCTTTTGTTTCCAGCCAAACATAAAAAGTTTCTTGAAGTGCTAGCTGGGAGTGAGGCTGTACTCTCCATGATTCAGATTTGGCAAATGGCTAAACATTTAGGTGCCAAAAAGACCAGATATTTCTGGCCAAGAAGAAATTGTCAAACATGTAGTCCTTTTTTCGGTTAATACCAGCTTTTTCCTTTGCATCCCCCCTTCCCCATCTGTTCTAAGAAACAAAATGTTAGAATGATCTAAGCATAACAGGTATAGAATCGTCTGCTATAATCATGGAAACGAATATTATATTTGTGATAACTAATTATTTATTTTTCCTGTCAACTAAATGCTGACATTGGTTGAATACTGTTGTAGAGCTGCCCTGTCTCTTATGTGTGCTATGGGTGTGTATGTGTTACAGTTGTTTGGCTCTGGAGCAAGCGGCATCTGTTAGCAATGTAGAAAAAATGTAAGCATAAAATATGTTTTTTCTCTCATAACACTTAAAAGTCTGGGCCACTAAAAGGTGAATATTTTCACTAGACCTCTCCCAAATACTCTAATTTATAATCACTGAACAAGTGACTCCGTAAAACAGATACAAAATTATGGTTGGAAACAGGGAAGTCCTAATGCTTGCCAGATGATATTTCTGCACGTTTATATGCTCAGAATTCAGACCATTGACCCCTGTTACCTTTCTCTGCATCACAAGATGGAAGGGTACAATACACTTATTTCACTGTTAAATATACCAAGTGGGTTTGAATGAATATCTTGGACTTTTGATCTCAGGTTATACCTGTGATATTTACTGAAAATATGGGTCAGAGGCAACATCTCTATAAAATAGTGGTAGAGAACCTATTGCCCTCCAGATGTTGCTCATCTCTTAGCAGTCCCAACCAATACAGTCCACATATTAACATCTGAAATTCTCTGGCACTAATATAGAAGAAAGAAAAAAAGCAAATCTTAGGTTTGCTGAATCTATGTTACTTTTCACTAGATTCCCAAAGCTCCTAGGCAAAATCAGCTGCAAAAAATTGCTCAGAAAAGAAGACGTGGAATTGGAGATCAATATCTTAGATGTATTTGCTCATTAGTCTTAAGTCTTTCTTAATTGCAAGAGGGAGTAGGATTTTTAATGTCTTTATTATTTAATTATTGGGAATTGGAATATTCGCTAATTGCTCAGAATGTTCTGCCATTATCTCCCCCTACTTCTTATACCTGATATAAAATACTAATGATAATAATATATATTGCAACTCCCATATAAATTTAATAAATTGTTACAAGCCATTCCTGTTAACATCCTTTACAATGGAAGTGCATAACTTGATACTCCATGGTCCATGGCCCATGAAGGCCTTTTGTGAAGCCATTGGAGATCTTCAAAAGTTATTACTGAATTTTATTTTTAATGGGACAATAATGGGATATATACATGACTGGAGCTCAATCCTATTAAAATTTCATAAAATGAAATTACATTTCATTTTAATTACATTTAGATGAAATGAAATTTAGCTTTATCTCTGCCCACTACTTTACAGTGTACAATTATAATTCAGAGACCCAGTTTGGTCTAGTACTTAAGGAACCAGGCTAGAAAGTGAGACACCGTGAGTTCAAGTTGCACCTTAGCTATGAAAGCCAGCCTGGTGAGTTGCTATGTCAGGCCAAGTTGCCTCACAGGGTTGTCATGTGGAAAATAAGAGGAGGATCTTGTGTTGGATATGTTCACCATCTTGAGTTAGTTGTAAAGATAATAAAAGTGGAATGAGCCTTGGTAGTACAGTGGTCTAAAGCACCCTGTTATTAAGACCAGCTGCCTGCAATTACTGCAGGTTCGAATCTCGCCAGGCTGAAGGTTGACTCAGCCTTCCATCCTTTCTAAGGTAGGTAAATTGAGGACCCAGTTATGGGGGCAATAAGCTGACTTTGTATAAATATACAAAACGATGAAGGCTATTGCTTAGCACATTGTAAGCTGCCCTGAGTCTCCAGAGAAGGGCGGCATATAAATCAAATTAAAACAAAAAATACAAATCAACTAATCAATCAATCAATCAATCAATCAAATTCAAAGGAAAGCATGGCCTTGTATGCCTGCTGTACAAAGTAGAGTATATGATTTGGAGTGTAGAATTTCAGATAAGATAGCTTTATTTTGGAATAATGAACTGACTGTAGTTGTCTTCGTGTGTCAAATTAAAACTTTCTCTCCTATTCTGCTAAGGAGGTTTCAGATGTTGTAGAACACATAAGAGAAGGATTAGACAATGGAATCAGAGCAGATGGCACTAATTTAGATTCTGGTTTAGATCCCATGTTATAAATTATGCATTGTATATTACACTACCTTTCAGTTAAATTAGAGTATTAGTTCATCGTTCATGAAAAGAAAACGTAAAATCGGCAGTTCAGTAAAATACATCATAAACCAGATGAGTAGATAAACAAAGTATTGAATTAAAGGCTACAAGATGTTAGAACACCTTTCCCCAGCTTCTACGCTATCTTCTTTGCTTTGTGTTTTCAGGAAGTTTTGAGGCCTATGGAAGAGACAAGTCTAGTGTCACTGTGATGAATTTTGGGGGTAATGTTAGGAAGGCCAAACTATTATTTGGGGTGAGGTTAATGAGAAATGGGGGGGGGGACCCAGTTTCAGTGGCATTATAGATCAAGGATTAAGTTTTGCCTCTTTCTCTTTGTTCTTCTATCAACCTCTATCCCAAGCATCAAGTTGTGCAAAGGGCAGAACTATCTCAGGTGACACTTCTGGCATTATGAGGCTTTTAAATTAAGCCCATTTACATAGTCTTAGCTGTACAAAAGGCCCTCTCTTCTATACATGCTTAGTATCTAGTAAGTCCTATTGAATGTATTACAAGACCTATTTATGAGCACTCCACTGCTTGGTTTTCTTTTTGTATCTTTATTTCAGAAAGAAAAAGGAAATAGAATACACACACACATATACAGTAGTGGCCACAATTGTGGAAACCTTTTGGGAAAAGTGTATTTTTGAGGTTTGATGGCTTTTTTTTTTTAGTTTCAAGATAATCATATTCCACTGCTAGAATGGCCTGGGAATAGCCCAGACCTTAACCCAATTGAAAATCTATGGAGCCGACTAAAGAAACTTGTTAATCAGAAGCGACTCAGCAATAAAACCCAGTTAATAGAAGCAATAATTCAAACTTGGTTTCACATTATAACAGCTGCAGAACTAAAAGACTTGGTTCACTCCATGGGAAGAGGTTGTAAGGCCGTAATTCATGATAAAGGTTACCCAACTAAGTATTAACTGACGTGATAATTTTTGTATATCTCATTTTTTCTACATGTTTAACTTTTCTTCTTTATACTGTAACTGCGATTCTAATAGCAAATCCTTCATAAAAGTTTTTGCATTACATTCTTGATTAAATTATCTTTCCATTGATATATAATTTTATGGTACTACAATTTTGGTACTATTTTGTAGTAGCATAAAAACCACAATTTTGGCCACTGCTGTGTGTGTATATGTATATGTATATGTATATGTATATGTATATGTATATGTATATGTATATGTATATGTATATGTATGTACCATGTTTCCCTGAAAATAAGACCCTGTCTTATATTTTTTGAAACCTGAAATAAGTGCTTGGCCTTATTGCCATGAGCTCAAAAATCCAATTGGGCTTATTATTAGGGGATGTCTTATTTTGAGAGAAACAGGGTATGTATAAAAACACAATAAACTCTGCAGCTTTTGTAAAGATCATTCTCAACCAATGGGTCCAATTTACAGTGCTTGTGAATAAATGTGCAGGGCTTGTTCTTTAATTTGAGAGATGGCTCCTGATTTGGTGCTGTGGTTGAAGGAACCCAAACAGGAATAGGCACTAACCCTAGGAGTACTGATAAAATGAGACCCTGCAACAGAACCATTAGAGGCTCCTACACTCGTGAGGTTTCCTTACATATTGTGAACATATTGGAGAATTATACGTATATGTACCTGACAATCTCGAGTGTATTTATATTCTTGGCATGTGGCTTATTGTGGCATGTTATGTTATTTGAGTATGTTGTAATGACATTGAGTAACTAGAGATGGGTGAAACAGTTCAGTCTAAATAAGAACCAGCCCAACCTTTGCCCACCCAAGTGACCTCAACCTACCCTTTATTTTTTGCAGTCAGGATTGGTTCAGAGAGGTCAGCTGTTGAATTGTCAGCTGGTGGCCAGACAGGAGAGCAGACAAACCCAATTAGGGTTTTCCTCCTAAATCTAGTAGTTAAATACATTCTGTATGTCTCTTCCATGTTGCTGCATGCACTTGAGTTGTAGTGAACAGGTTAGTTACTGATCAGGCTCACGTGATGGTTTTTCATCAAATCTGTGTTGCTTCATCTTTCCAAATTTATTCTCTGACTTGGCTAACATATTGTAATGGCTATCTTGTTCTGTCTTTACTACTGGGCAAATGCAGTCATTTCTATTTCCAACTCTTGCTTCTAAATGACAAATTTCTGCAGGAAACCGAGCTGCCTGTTTACACATCCATTTGTTGGCAAGCTGACCTGAAGCTTCCTCTGCTAGCAGATTTGCTGCACTGGGAGGCTTTAACTTAATAGTTCACTTCTGCAGCTGCTTTTGGGACCTTCTGGGACCTCCCTCTGTATGGATAGAGGATATTTAGCAGAGAGCTCACCCCCATCCCAATATCTTGTCCCAGCTTTTGAGTCTCCAGCCATGCTGTTCAGAACAATAAGATCTACAGTAAATGACATTAACTCACAGTTAATGTCAATTCAAGTCTCCAGATGTTCAGAAAGGGCTATTTAAATTTGAATGAGAATCAACAGAATTACAACTCTCCTCAGAATTTGCTAGTAAGCACAGCTATGGATGGAGAAGATATCTTTAATTATCTTGTCCTGGATTTCTTCATCAAGCAGATCAACAAAAAATAATCAGGATTAAAATATTCCACAGACTCTGTGCCAAGACCTTCCCCACATTTAGAATCACAAGGGAGCAAGGGAGAAACTTGCTGTGTGATATGATTTGAATTGTTGTGTAAAGCAGCTGGACACAGTCCTCCAAATCAGGAGGTCTTCTGGCAATTTTCCTTGCTTCTGGCCAAAGTGAGGTGTTCACTCTCAAGCAATTCCTCTTTGGAAATGTAGTGTGTGCAAAAAAATAGCTCAGGGATTTTTAGTCAAACAAATATATGTTTATATTTATTTAACTTTGTTACCATAGGGGTAGAGAATTTGGTTGCGATAAATATGAATAAAACATGGAAGTTTCCAGGTATATAATGATTCAGCCTAACTTTTTCTGAAATTACAAGCACTTTTGATATATCTTCTTTCCATTTTTGGATAATTTTAAACATGTTTGTTCCAAACCAGTTGTACTCTTGCTTCTTACTCTTAGCATAGCAGAACAGAACCACAAAGAACCTTCTGTTTTTCCTATGGATGTACATCTTCTCTTTGAGAAATAGAGGCAATTGAAAGATAAACAAAAACCTGCACCAAAAACAAAAAACGGCAAGAGCTCTGCTGAGTTGCACTAGAACCTATGGATTGCTGAACATTTGCCCTCTGCTATTCCACTTCTCTATATTCAGATAAATTATTATTTCTAAGAATATCCCAGAGTTGCTTAGACATTGTTATCAAAGAAAAAGAGTGATTGCAATCCACTGCTTCATTTGGAAGTGTCCTCATCTGTTCAGGAAAAAAAAAAAGTCATAGAGAGCTGCATCATTGTGAGTGCTGAAAGAATAGGTGAATATGAAAGAATATGGAGAAAATCTATGTTGTCTCTAGGAGTCAAAACAATTTGATGTTACATAGTCAATCATAGAGAGCATATAAACAGGCTAGAAGATTAACAGATTAACAGAGTTGGAAGGGACCTTGTAGGTCATCTAGTCCAACCCCCTTCCAAGCAGGAGACCCTACACCATTTCTGGCAGATGGCTGTCCAGTCTCTTCTTGATGAAGTTTCCATAACTTCTGAAGGCAAGCTGTTCCATTGGTTGATTGATTAGTGGGAGCTTAGGAATCTTTTGATAAATACAGCAAGTCCCCCATTGTGACCCATTTGGTAAGAGTGCTTATGAAAGCCTCAAATTATGATGTCCCAAATTTGCTCTTGCATCTCAGAGGGTTACCTATCCCTGCTGTGTATGCTGGAGCCAGCTTCTCTTCCACTAGCAGAAGAATTCCTCTAGTAGAGATATTCTCCAAGTAGAGTCACGGAGTCTGTAAAAAATTAATCCTTTCTTTTCTGATGGATAAATACTTCTGAGAAAGCTACATAGGCACTTGCATGAGATACATGCAACAGGGATTCCCCATAAGACAAAGTTGCAGCAGTGATATGTAAAATGGATGAAAGCTGACCAACCGTCATCCATTTCATTCGGTATTATACCTTGTGTGTTTAACCACATCAGGTTTTCCCTAACTTTCACCAGCCCTTTCCAGATCCATTTGCAATCACTGAAGATGAAAATAGAAATTTATTTGTCTGGCTAATTGCGGTCTTAAGGTTAAGGACAATAGTGTACTTGGCTTTAATTAGCTAATCATGGCAAGGAACGATTTTCAGTTTAACCCCTCCAATCTTCTGGCACACAGGGACTGCTCTTCATAAAAGAGGTACAAAAATAATTTCCATTAAATGCTATTAAAATTAAATGCATAATTATTTCCCGTCCATACATTTAATAATACCTTATTTCCTATTGAAAATAGTATCTTGGCAGGCCATTGGAGGTCCTGCAGAAAGCCACACCCAAGACCTTGAGAATGGAAAGTCTTTAAAAAATCCTGGTACAACAGGTATGCTCTCATGCAATACTCAGGTTCCTATCAGATTGGGACTCCTCCCCCTTTTAAATAGTCATATTTATTTCCTTCCTCTTACAGAGGCTCTCAGAGTGGTCAACAAAATCCCACAGGTATTTAAACTCAGACTAATCTACAGAACTGAACATTCTTCAGATGCATGGACTTCAGTTCCCAGAATTCTTAACAGTCTTACTGGTTGGAGAATTCTGGGGTTTGAGATTCATTCAGCTGGAAAATGCAAGGTTTGGGATAGGTTGATTCACATAATTAAAAATGACATTTGTAAAATAACATTTTTTTAAATAAAATGGCATAAGAAAACACTTAGAAAGCCAGTCCATGAATAATACATCATTAGCAGGTGATTTAAAAGCTGGTTGAAAGAGCAAATCAATTATAATCATATGAATGAAGGCAAATATACATGTCTCAGGATAATGTTGCAAGATCCAATCTGAGTTGGTCACCAGGACAAGAGGTTTCTGAGATTTTGGACTTGTGATGAAGCTCATCCTCAGGGAAATTCTCTCGACCGGAAAATAGTGACGTGACTCAAAAATGTGTAAACTGAGTTAAACATTTGTCACATTAATATTTATTAATAATATTTATTTATTTATTTATTTATTTATTTATTTATTTATTTATTTATTTAGTCCCATTCCCAAGGGACTCTGGGCGGCTTACAACAGAGAATAAAACAATGCAACAATATCCCATACAAAAATTAAAAGAAGACATTAAAACATTAAAACGTTATATACTCCAATTTGTGGCCGGGACTCGCAAGATCACTATAACGAGATCAACGGCCCCAGGCCTGCCGGAAGAGCCAGGTCCTCACCTCTTTGCGGAAGGCCAATAGGATGGGGTGGTCCGGACTTCAGGAGGTAATTGGTTCCAGAGAACCAGGGCAGCCACAGAGAAGGCCTTCCCCCGCCAGCCGACATTGTTTAACTGTTTAATATTAATTTAAATTAAAACAATTTAAAACAATATTAATTGTTTAATATTACATAATAAACAATGATTAATTATGCCAGTTCACTTAATCTGGCATAATACTTAACACCAATATAATGCTATGTGTTTTCTTTATTTTTTCTCAGATAGCCTAACCACTGTTCGATGATTAGCATCTAATTAAGATTTAAGCACAAATAATAGATTCTTCAGTCAAACTCAATTTCTGGTGACCTACTCAGCCATGTGGTTTTCTTGACAACCAATGCCTTCTTTCAGGACTTATTTTTCAGTTTCTACAATCACCATATTTTCTGATAGTTTACCTCTCCAAATGATCCAGGGTCCCACTTTCTGAACTTGGATAATATTTTCAGGAATTTGAAAGCCACATCCCCCTCCTCCATATCATGTGCTTTATCATTCTCCAAACTTACATGCATGTACATAGACGGATGCACTGGGCTGCATGGCTGTCAAAATGTCTTCTTCCAGGGTATAAACCGCTGTCACCTTTATGCTAGTGTGACACTGTGTTTTTGTAATCAGATGTTTTGTTTTGTTTTCAGTATCCTTGATTGGTGTATCTCTGAAGGTGTGTCTTTGGAGAGAGGCTTACTTGAGCCCAAAGGCTGGAAAATGGAGCACAGTAAGCATTTACTGCATTCGGCTTATATGGAGAAAATAAATCTGGGTAGGGGTGTGTTGTTTTTTTTACACAGAAACTATAAAATCATGGTTACAAACTGATTAGAAGGTTTAAGGTAGGCTTCACTGATAAAACTGCGTATGAAATCAAGTAGCAACTTTGGGGTTTAGGCAGTGGGATATGACATAAAGCAAATTGGAAAATGACTTCTGAACAGGTTCACACAACTTTGTTATTTTGGCAATTGACAGGGTGGAACCTTTGTGATTTATGTTAAGAGCAATGCAGGCAGAGCTTATGCAATGATACTTTTTCTTTTTTTCTTCTTTAAGGGGCCAAAGACCATTCCAGTGGAAGCTCCTGTTATTTAAGGGCAAGTTCATGCAGCCAAGTTTTCCCACACGAGGACGGCCAATTAATTGTTTCAGAAAACATGTCTGAATCTCATGGTCCACCCACAGTTGAGGGTGGCTTTGGGTGATGCACCTGGAAGTGTCGTTCCCCCCTCTTCTCTCACCTTTGTGTGCTGAATGTGAATAATATAGGCTGCACAGATGCTCCTGGAGAGGGCAGTGTAAATAGGTCCAATTTATTTTTCCAGTTTCCAGGAAGATTAGCCCCTTCTATCTAGTTCCTGCCCCTCGATTTATATTTGGTTTTGAGGGAGATTCGACTCTGGCTTCTGCAAACCCCCTCTCCCTGCCACCTTTTTTTAAAAAAAAAATTGCAAGCATGCAAGTCAATAGTGCTGCAAGATTTAAAGCACCATGATTTCTTGCCAGTCTGATCTATAGTGACAAGAGCCAATAATCTGTCCAAGGACTCTCAATGCTCTCTAATGTGGCACTATCTCTACAAGTTGCATTTAGATCATTTCCTAAGCAATTTTATATGAAATTCATTTCTATAAATACTGTAGATAGAGTAGTCAAATTCCTCTCTCCTAATCCTTTCTCCTCAATTGTGTTATTATGGCATTTTTGAGATCTGTCCCACATTTATTACATTCTTAGTTAATGTAGGCACTGCATTCCTAACTTGATGTTTGCCATGTGTTGGGCCTTACTTGAAATAAATAATTCTCTTTCCTTCCCTCCTAGTTACCAGACCCTTGCTTCCTATCTTCTGCAGTCTAATCCTGTGCATCTTTCCTTGAAAATAAGTTCCACTTATACCTAGCGAATCTTTAGTCAATGTATACTTCTTCATAAGCAGCATCTCAAACTGCCACCGATAATGCTAACTTTTAAAACTGCAGTTACATAATTATATCTTTTATTGAGGATACTAATTGATTTTGTTTTTGTTTGATTTGCAATTGAAAACATGTTAGATGCAATGCTTAAATAACCTAGCAGTGGGTGGGTGGGTGTGTGTATGTCTCATTTTGTTGTTCTCAGTTCTGGAAGGAGTGGTTTTTAGAAAGTTTGCAGGTTTATATGTTTCATTATCTACTTCTGTTCAACATTAGAGGGATTTCATGTTGAACCATGGAATGTATTACAACATAGTAGTGGTGTGCGCAAAATGCTATGCTAAGGAAACCCAGTAGTCCATTTTGTTTGAGATCCATCTTTCAGAATTATCCTCCAACAAGAGAGTGGCACATACCAAAATAGAAAAACTGAAACAATTTTCCTCTTTCTTGAATTTTGTCATGAAATAATTTCCAGATCAAATATTCTGTTTTACCCCCCATTGATATTGGATTACAGAGTAATTCACATGTAGCAAACATTCATTTCGATTCAGTATGTGATGGAACTGAATTATATATCAGAGTTTTAAAACTTCCACTCTTAGGGTTTTCAGTATATTTTCTAATTAGCTGAAAAAGAAATATTGTACTTTGTAAAGGATTCGGAGTCACATTCTGAAGTTCCTGTTTGGTTCATATGGAATGATACATTAGATTTCATCAGTATGTACTGTAAATGTATATCTAAAACATTTCATGTGTGTGTGTGTGTGTGTGTGTGTGTGTGTGTGTGTATTATAATAATAATAATTCTACATTATAAAAGCGTTGCTTCAAGGGTTATTTTACCGTCTAGTGAATTACAACATAACCATTTAGATTAACTGTTTTAGTGCATGGCTGCTGTGAAATATTAGGGACAGTGAGTTGAAAGGCCTTTAAACAAATATTTGATTAAATAGCCGAGGCAGTAGAAATGTTGGGATTTTTCTTTCTTATTGCGAAAATAAACAAAATTACCCTGACCAAAATGTGCTGTTACAAGCAAGCAGTCTTTTTATAAATGTAGGAAAGATGTTTAAAATGTTTTTTTCCCATGCAGGGAACAATTATTTATGCATCCCACTGATTTCAATGGGAGACTGTGCACATAAATCTCTACCACTGGAACCAACAGGGCTTTCAGAAAGAAGCATGGCCCATCCCTTAGCCATCAAAATAGCTCACACCTGCCTGAGGAGAGGGATCAGTAGTGGGATAAATTGGTCCCCTGACTGTCAAATATTGAATGTATTTCCCTGGTCCAAATGTTCTCAGAGAACACCTGCAAACCTATGCTGTTTTATGTCTGCAGTTTGAAAGCAGACCTGTTCAACATCCAAACAGGTAGAATGAAGAATTGTCTCGCTGTCTGTTTGAAAGGCAGTAGGTAGAAAGCTGACAGAAAGCAGGCATCCTGTTGCACCTGATGGGTGTCTGCTTCATGTCTCTAGTCCTCATACATTTCACTGAGGCATGCCTGGGGATCTGCTTCCCTTTTATGGTGGGGAGGGAGCTCAGATTCCAGTAAGGACAAGATCATGATCGAAATATTAAGGTTGTTGCCAAAGAGGCCTAATAAATACAGCTGCAACGTGCCAAATTCAGATAGGTTTTGAGAAGCCATGCAAGTATTAAACGAGGCTTTAAACCCATCAAACTAATGACACAGATATAGTTGCTTCATTTGATTGGTGCTTAAATATATAACATTAATGACATAGCAGATATTTCATACACGATGACAGCGCATTGCTCTGCTTAAAGGCTGAACTCTTTTCTCCATATGTACTTTTAAGAAACCTGGGAATGAAGTACATCTTCTAGGAGTTAGTGGAAAAAGAAGTTATCTGTAGTACGTTGATCTCTTTGTTTGTGCTGGGCTAAATTGTGCTGTGATGCAAAATTTGGATTTTGAAATTTTCAAAAGCTCTGACCCTAAACATTCTCCATATACAATTGCAGACATAACCCAACAGTATGTAGCATATTATAGGAATAACATTGGTTTAAAACAAGAGAGTCCAGTTAAAAACACCATCCATTATCCAATATTACTCAGTTAGTCTTGGAAATAAAAACACTGCTATAGCTCAGCTCACTGGTATGCAAGAGACCAACTTTCAAGTTTAAAAAGGACTTGAAACAACTCTAAATGAATAAATAAAATAACACAGCAGGAAGTCAAGTAGTTGCTAAGGAAGGCTCCATGAGCACAGTCATGCCAGAATTGTCAACCAAGCCTGATACTTTTGTATTTTGAAAATTCTGAATAAGCTTGGATTTGCTTAATTTTCAGTATTAACTAATTATACCCCGCACATCCACCTTCAACTTTCTACCAGCAGAATCTAGAAAGAAATGCTTTACTTAATTGGTCTGTTGGTTTTCCACAGCTCACTCAGAGAAACACAAATCCTTTCCCACACAATGTTTCATAATAAGTTTTGGAAGCATAGGAACAGAGCATGCAATAGGTAAAACCACTGAAGTTTTAATTTAGTGGATATCTTTCATGTTTTTTCAAAGTGCATAATTTGGAAAGACAGATTATATCTGCTTCAGATAAAGGACAATTAGATGAGTGTGTGTGTGGGGGGGGTGTCATTTGCTTTAGTGTTCTGTCTCATCATTTGCTCAAGGGAAACACATTTCTTGGCAGGGAAATATTTGATCTTTCTTATGATAATTATTTCTTCAAAGTTTTTTCCTAGAATATATAGTTCAGTCAGTGCAATCTATGTTGGTACAGGATATATCAATCTATTTGCTTTCAAGGACAAACAGAACAAAACAGGTTCTGGCTTTTATACATACAATGCTCAGCCCAATAAGACTTTAAATTTTAATACAACACAGAAACTGAACCTTCCTTCCTTCCTTCCTTCCTTCCTTCCTTCCTTCCTTCCTTCCTTCCTTCCTTCCTTCCTTCCCACATTTAAAATATATTTTATATCAAATGTATTATCTGTTGTATGTCATGTGCTATTGTTCTTTTTTTAAAGATTTTATGAAATAGTTATGAATTCCAGAACATTAAAAAAAAACTTCCAACTTGAATTAATATAATCTTTGGCAGCACATTTCACTTTAGGGTTATATCAATTTTAAAATTATGATTATGATTATCTGGTATTTCTTCCTCCAACAATTATGGAATAGAACAATTCAATTGTGCTGGCTAAGGTATATCAATATGGACTTAGTTTTCACAGTGTTGCTATAATCACATTGACATTCATAACATGAATGATATCATTCTAAGCAAGTTATCTGGTTTTTCTGGGAATGACCTTAAACAACATCTGGAGTTTAAAGGAAAATTACAAGCATAGGATTATAAAGTTGAATAGGATCATAGAAGTCCTCAAGTCCAACTCCTTAGTCAGTTGCAGGACTCACCCCAGCATTTCTGATGGATGACAATTAAGTCTATGTTTGAAGACCACTAGTAAAGAACTCATCAGATCAGGTGGTGACCTATTTCAGGGGCTGACAGCTTGTACAATCAGGAAGTTGCTTTGATGGCTAGTCTGAACTTCCTTGTTTTTGTTAACCCACTGGTTCCAATCCTGCTGTTTGGGGTAATAAAGAAATAACCTACACTACTTCCTCTTCTTCTCTTCTTAGTCATATTTTCTATAGGTTAAACATACTCAGATCCAGTGGTGGGATTCAGCCGGTTCTGGCCGATTCGAGTGAACCAGTTGTTGCCCTTCCCCCTGCCCCTTCTAGGAGTCCCGCCATGCCCCATTTTTGCTCCCAGGAGATTGCAGGGAGGCCTACTAGGCCCAAAACGGGGCGCGGGGAGGGCAGTGTCCCCCACAGCCCATTTTTGCTCCCAGGGGGGTGCAAGAGGCCAAGTGCTGCCTGTCACACCCCGTGGCCACACCCACCATGACCACCCCCACCCACCCCCATGTCATTAGGGCAGAGAACCGGTTGTTAAATTATTTGAATCCCACCACTGCTCAGATACTTTCACTGTTCCCACAATACTTGGTTTCCAGATCCTTCATCATTCAATAACTTTCTTCCAATCCTGTTTCAATTAATTATTGTTCTTTTCATCTTCTTATTGTTCTTTTTCATCTGTTTACTCACATGTACTGCTGTGAAGTCAGATCTCCCCTCCCTATATTTGTGTCTTACTTTTTTCCCTATCCAGATGTCGAACTTTAAATTTCTCCCTATTCAGTTCCATCCTATTCATTTCAACCCACTACTCAAGCTTACCTAAACCTTTATTTATCTTCTTCCTTTCTAGAATATTAGCTGTCCTATTAGCCCTTCCAAGTATGTTAGGTTATGAAATAAATACCACAAGTACTACTGGAGCTTTATTGTTACTGTATATTGTATAATTTAATCTTAAACACATTCTTCTCTTTCATATCAAAGAAAGTCAAAATAGAGCAATATTGAATTTCTTCCTTACCGACTCCTGTCTTTCCCTGCTAAGTTAATAATTTTGTAATAGCTGTTGCATATCTTCTTAAAGACTTATTTCCACATTCCTCCACACATCTCTCCAGCTTTGTGTCACTGGCAGATTTCGTAAGTGTGCCCTCAACTCCTTCATCTATGTCATTGTTAAAATGTCCAACACCACAAGACCCAAGACAGGGTCCTGTGTTAATTCTCTCAATACTTTTCTTCAAGTTGGACCCTGAATTAACATCCACTCATTGGGAGTCCAGTGAGGACAAATAAGCAGTGGAATAGCTTGCCTTCAGAAATTATAGGTGCTTTCTCACTGGAGGTTTTTAAGAAGAGACTGGACTGTCACTTGTCTCAAATTGTATAGGGTTTCCTGCTCGAGCAGGGGGTTGGATTAGAAGACCCCCAAGATCCCTTCCAGCTCTATTCTGATTGATTGATCTAATAGAAGCATCCTCTAACCCAGGGGTCTCCAACCTTGGCAACTTTAAGACTTGTGGACTTCAACTCCCAAACGAAGCTGTCTGAGGAACTCTGGGAGTTGAAGTCCACAAGTCTTAAAATTGCCAAGGTTGGAGACCCCTACTCTAACCCATATTTTTAAGGTTATGAAGAGGAATATCATGAGGCAATTTTGTCAAAGGCTTTGTTTTAGATTGTTCTATGTGTCCCAGATAATAGTTATCACCATGGGTATCTAGGAAAATATATGGAAAAGGCAAGGCTTAGAAGTTTGAAGTACTGACAGCAGAAGTAGAAGGAAGTCCTCAACATGCTTAAAATAGAGAACCTATTTTGAGGGGAGGGAGACATTCATGAGCATTAACTATAAGGAGGAAAAATCTCCACTATGTACTATTTAATATTTAAAAATGAAAGAAGAAACCCATTAACTGTTTGAAACTCTTTGAAAAGCTACTATATTGCAGGGAGTATTTACTCCTGAATACGTTGCAACATCATTTTTAGTCCGTTTAGAGTGGGTCTAAATTTGATGTGGGAGAGAAACTAGAAAGAAAGCTTGCTTTTGAAAATGGGGCTTATCTGGCTGGCTGGGAGTTGCAGAGAAAAATAATCCTTCTGCTCCCATCTCCTAATGCAGCTCTCTGGTGCTGCTGTTAAGGAATTAGGGTTAGGGAATTCTGGAAGCCATGCCCTGCAGGCTTCCTCTACTCTGCTTTGTTTCCACCTGCCTGGTTTCCCTGCCCCCCCCCCTTTCAGTCAATCATCTCTGATTCTTGAAGACTGCCTGGACAAATCCCTATAGTTTTCTTGGGAAGGTTTTTCAGAAGTGGTTTGCCCTTGCCTGTTTCCTAGGGATGAGAAAAAGTGACTGACTCAAGGTTAGCCAGCATTTGTTAGCTGCATTTGTGCAGGACTAGAACTCATGATCTCCCATTTCTAGCCCAATGCCTTACCTACTGCATCAAACTGGCTCTCATACCTACCTGTAGCGATGGACAAAATCCTAAACTATCTACTTTTTTAATCAAATAGTATAATATATATATGCAGTCTTTTACTTTAGCATCAACTATATTATCCACCTGAATCATTAGCTTTTCAAGTTTGCTTGACTGACCCGTTTTTGAATGCCAAAGAAATAATACTTGAACAACCCCAAAACAGTCAGTCATCAGTCAGTCTGTCTGTCTGTCTGTCTGTCTGTCTGTCTACCTCTACCTCTACCTCTACCTCAGTGGTGAAATGTAAAATTTGTTACTACTGATTCATGGGCATGGCTTGGTGGTGGGGGTAATGTGACTGAGTGGGCGTGGCCAACTTTTTTTTTAAAACTTTTAAAACCATTTTTTCAGCTGAAGAGGTTGTAGAAAAAATGCTTTTAAATTTTTTTAAAAAAAGCCTCTGATTATTGCACCGCTGGGCATGGGGGGGGGCAGGGATTTTTGCTACTGGTTCTCCGAACCACACGCATCCATCACTACCGGATCGGGTGATCTGGTCCGAACCAGGAGCATTTCACCCCTGCTCTACCGCTACCTCTACATCCATCCATCCACCCAGTACATAAAAATAAACATAGAAAATATGCACTGTAACCATTCCTCTGTTTAAATATTCCGCAACATTTGGAGATCATGATTATTTTAAAGAATTATTTCTGGGCCCCAGAGCTAAGTTTGTAAAAATAATCTTTTGCCTGTTTTCATTTACATTCACATATAATTTATAAAATAATAAAGGTATTTCCATTAAAACAACCATTTTGAATGTGTTCTGGATTTTCCCTTCCTTTTTGAAACAGAAGAAAATTTACATTCGATATTTTCTTTTTATCTCTCCGCATTCAACAGCTTAAAAAAATGTTATGGACTTTGATGAAAAAGAAAAAGAGCGGATGTTAGGATGATAGTTATAAAAATAGTTTCAGTGTCTTACTATGTTCTTTTATAGTATGATGACCTGCAGAGATTTAGTCTGATGCTTGCCAGAAAATGTAAGGGTAAAGAATTATGGAGGCCTCACTGATCCTTTGCCTGAACTAGAGACACACTATTTGAATTCACTAAGAACCAAATAAAATATACAACAGAAGCAGATTATAATCTGAATTTTGTGTATGTGTTTCATGCCTTCCTAATTGAAAAAGGCAAGTCCAATTACCATTAAAAATTTTAACCTGCAACTTGACCTGTTCCTCTTTAAATCTCAATAAACCTTCCATTATACAGATTCAGGGGAAATATATATAAAGGACTTCTGTGATTTCTGAGGCACTTATTAAATACACACACACTTCTTCTGAGGAGGAAGATTATAGCTGGCTTCCTGAGATGTGAATTCACACCCCATCTCCTCCATTCCCTAGAGCACTATTAAAAGAGAAATACTTCTTATTTTATTTTAAAAGAAGAAGAAAGAAAAGAAAAACAGAAGACAAAAAAGAGGTAAAAATCCCATCACAATATGCATTATTTTTTTCAATGGACAGACACTTTCTTTCAGCATCTTGGTTCTTCCACAATTACTGCCAATGTGGCCAACAGGGAAAGAATTTTAATACCAAACATCTGAGAGACACCAAATTGTCTATTGGTGGTATAGTACAAAGACAATGTAAAGCTGATGCTGCAACACTGTTTTATTTACTAGCACCTTGGCACAGAATGAAATAATATGTTTCTGCATTTATTCTGCACATAAGTAACAAGAGCAATGATACTCTTGTCTAGTTTCATAGATGGCATGTTTTTTGAGCTTTTCAAAGTAACTAGCAGATATACTGATGTTATAAACTGTATCTGTTTGCTTCTCTTTCCTATTGCCCCTTTCTTATCTTTTAACAAGAGCATGATATTTTCCCTCTAGTCAGGGCAAAGCTATTCACTAGCAATTACATTTTTCAGTATTGGAAAAAATACCCAAACTTGGCTATTATTGTTCAGTTTATCCTTTCTTTTATTCAAATCCTCAGCTTGAGTTATAAAGAGAATGATCTATTCTCATCATTTGCTTCTACCATAATGTCTATGGTAGACGTATGATCCTCAGTCATCCAGGTCATGATTGTCCCAAAGGTGCTTTTTCAAGAGGCAACTGAACTTTTTGTTTTTTTAAAAAAAGATGTTTTGCTTCTCATCAAAGAAGCTTCTTCAGCTCTAGCTGGAAAGTGGGGAATGGAAGGATTTATATCCCTTGCAGACAGCTAGTCATTTGCATTATTTCAGAGAGTCATTGAGGCCACTTGGAGGTTTATTTGTGCCCGCAGGGTCACCTGGGTAGTGCAAATGGATGTGGCGCCTTCTTGGAACTGCCGAAAGGACTGTCTACAACACATTTATTCTTGGTGTCCATGGTACTCAGGAGTTTTCTTCAAAATGAAACCCAACTCGTTTTTAATGTATAGATCATGTTTAGTTATTCATAAGATTTCTGCAAACCAACTAACAGTTGTGAGTTCCTTTGGAGAATTCACAATAGTTGTTAAAGTTGAACGCACATTTTGTAAGAATGCTAACAAAACTCTGATCGCAGGTTGACGTCATAGCGGGAATGGCTGGAAAATAGTGAAGCTCTGCCAGGCTCATTGAAATGCAGCTGGCAACTGCTTGCTGGGAGACCCTACAGGGTCAAGCTGCCCTGGAGAGGTGGTGATGAAAGGAGAGGCGCTTCGTCGATCACGAAGAAACCGCAATTTATGGGTTGGGAATTTATAGTCCTCCACCTCACTCTAACAAATATTTACTAATACGATCCTAGGATTGAGTGGCTAAATGGCTACTTGATCCACCTGATGCAATCCTTCATATGGCTTAAGAGAGAAAAGGTTTGTCAATGGAAAGGCATTGGGGCACCCAGCTCATTTGCAAAAAGCCTGTGGACCATGTAATAGGAAGAATGGATTCTATTGCATTCTCAGTTCAGCTCTTCCAGGGGATCATGCTTCTGGTAAGAAAATAAAAACCATATTATATAAATGCGATCACATGTTGGTTTGTTTTATTTACTGTTACCATCAAAATAGCACAATTAACTTGAGGGAATGCAATCCTCAACAAGGGAGGGAATTAACTAGCCACAAATTGTTTGTTAACCATAAAGTTTTCCAAGAGAAGCCTCTAAGGTATATCTGTAGCAAGGGAATTGTATTAGAACTCTTAATACCACATGTTTCCATTTGAACAGATGGAAGGGAAAAGTTTGACTGCAATGTGTTATTACTTAAAGGGGGGGCGGAATCTTACTGATATAGATCAAGGGTGTTGTTTAAATTTACTTAGCGGAATGATGGTTTCATAATCCATTCATGCTTGCAAGCATAATTACTTTATAACTAGATGTAAGTTATTCAAGAACTTGAAGATGCTTTTGCTGTTCTGGCTCTGAGGAGTTGGATTCATCTGTAGTCAACATTTTCCCTTATGTGTTAAAATATGTATTTTTATACTATATCTAGCTACTGCTTATGTAATTAGGCAGTATTTTAAAATAACTGTAGATAACATGTAACATTATGCCTTACAACATGATTGTTATTCAGATCTATTTAGACATCAGAAATAGAAAATTTGCTTGAGTTTGATCTAGTGATGCTTTCTTGATTATGGAAGGATATTTGGTCAAACTTAGACTTCCATTACGTTAAAGGGGTCAAACCGTTTTACTAATTCACCATGTTTCAGGTGTTCAGAGTGCTCTAGGAGAATAATAGGCATCTGCAAAATTTACCACTTCCCTTCCATTACTGAGTTTTTTGTTTGATCTTACATATCAGCAAATTGCCATGGTTGAGAAACACTCTATTATGAAAATCAATAGGTAAGGATTATTAACTGTACGTAATTATTTAAAATTAATTTTATTCATGTTTAAATCTCAGTAAATTTAAATCCCATGAGTCTGGGGTCTGGCTCCTACCACCTCTTTGCCCTGCTCTGTCCTGCTCCTATGGCTCCTGACATGCGTGTCAAATGTTATATGCAAGTCTCAGCCCCTTAATTGTTAGTCACCTCTGGTTTAAAATACAGTGAAATCCTTCTTCATCCAGTGTCTAATTGCCACAGAATTAACATCTCAATGCCTCCAAGCCTGGCACTCTTGTTCTCCAGGGTAGGTCACTCCTGGCCCCAGTGGCATAAGCTGGCTCTTCTTTCCAAAGCATGACTAGACTTAATTATATAATCTTCATCTGAAATTAATATGTTTTCTAGCATATTTCAGCAGGCATTACAGAAAATATGGAATGCAAAGCCTAACACTGAATTTCAATCTAAAAACAACAGCAGTAAGACGTTTTATTAAAATTACATTTAAAAAAAAAAAAGTCCAGTGGTTAAGTACATGCCTCATGTTGTCTAGTCTGCAAAGAGCATTAGTCCCTCTGCCCCAAGAATGTGCCAGTTGTTGTACAAAGCATTGGTATGAATCATTCTCACACTGTAATATGCCAAAAAGCCTTTGGTATTTTGAAATTATTATGGTTTAATATAATTTGGTTCCTTCTTGATTTAAAATTTATTCTAAGCATGTAATGTTTTAGAAAATATTTGGATTCGGCTCTGCTATTCTTTGTGGCTCATTATTCAAACATGTGGTGCCTCTGGAGCATTTCCCAGAGCTTCCTTGTACCCAGAAAATTGCTGTTAAAGGAATTCTAAGTTTTAGAAGAGGGAGAATTGAGGCCATGGGATAGAGGCAAAGGTATCCTAAAACAGGGAGAGGCTTGCTGAATTTGTAAAACAAGTTGTCTTGCATATACATACATTTAGAGGCAGCCAGGAAGAGCTTTCAACCTTAAAACAACTTTAAAAATGACTCACAAAAGAGGGGTCTTATGCTTCTGCTGACATTTCTACTGAAGCGTTTGCAAAGCCCTAAATTCTATGCTGTTGTTCATCATTCTCATTCTTTCCTCTTTCGAGCGAGAATTAAATTAAATTAAATATTCTCATCCATTAAACTGTTAACAAAGGTTTGGCTACAGGTAGATTCTGGATTGAAGGGGGCAAGTTTGTTCTTCGACTCAATAGCTCAAGAATAGAAGAAGTGGGCTTGCAGCCCAAGATCAAAAACAGGGTTTTAGTTCAAACAAGTCCTGTTTCAGAAGGAATAACCAAAACGAACGTTGTCTTACCTGAACGTTCCTTCTCTGCGCGCTGATGGAGAATCCAAATGATGGGTAGTTCCTCAGCTTCATTGCTGGACTGGGTGACTGTTTCTTTAAGAAACATCCTTGGCCACTCCTCCTTTGCCTGGCTAAGCCCCAGTTCATTCGCGAAGTCAATAGAGGATGGTAGTCCTGAAACAACAAAGGAGACAGAAAACAAGGCAGTCCTGGCCAGAAGCAGCCATGGGATGGGTTGGATTCTCCATCAGCGCGCAGAGAAGGAACTTTCAGGTAAGACAACGTTCGTTCTCCAGCGCGCTGCCTGGAGAATCCAAATGATGGGATATACCCAAGCTAGTTAGAAGAAGGGTGGGAGGCTGCGTCACCCCGGGAAGGGGCAGCCAGGACAGACTGCAGCACTCGATGTCCAAAAGAAGCTTCAGCCGAGGCAAAGGAGTCAATTTTGTAATGTCTAACAAAGGTAGTCAAGGTAGTCCATGTGGCAGCCCTACAGACATCAAGGATGGAAGCCTGGGTAGCCCAAGCCGCTGAGGTGGCTGCGCTCCGTGTAGAGTGTGGAAGTATCCTCTCCGGCAGAGGAGCCCGTCTGGTGCGAAACGCCATGACGATACAGGCCCTGATCCAACGTCCTATCGTGGATGAAGAAACCTTCATGCCTAAGGTAGCAGGATTGAAGGACAGGAACAAGGCTTCGGATTTACGGAAGGCCGCAGTCCATTTGATGTAGCGGCGGAGAGCTCGTTTGACATCCAAGGTATGCCATTGCTGTTCAAGGTGATGGCTAGGAGCCGGGCAGAAGTCGGGCAGGATTAACTCCTGGGCACGGTGGTATAGAGAATTTATCTTCGGCAGGAAGGAAGGATCTGTACGAAGAACCACCTTGTTGGGATGGAACACGCAAAGGTCCGGCCGTACCGAAAGAGCCGCTAGCTCGGACACTCGTCTTGCCGAAGTAATTGCTACTAAGAAGGCAACCTTGAGAGTTAGACATCGTAGAGATATAGAAGCCAGAGGTTCAAATGGAGGTGACATTAGAGCTGATAGAACCAGTGGCAAATCCCAAGTTGGGTATCTATGAACTGTAGGAGGACGGAGATTGGATGCGCCCTGTAAAAATGTCCGTATACTGGAATTCTGGGTCAAAGGACGGTCGGTCCCAGATGACAGAACCGTGCTAAGGGCGGCCACTTGTCGCCTCAGGGTGTTAGGAGCAAGGCCACGGTCCAAACCGTCCTGTAGAAAAACAAGCACGTCCGAAGGAGAAGCAGTAGTAGGATCCCGATGAGACTTGGAACACCAAGAGCAAAAGGCATGCCAGGTGGCGTCATATATACGGTTAGTGGATGCACGCCTGGCAGACTGCATAGTGTGGATCACACAGGCCGGGATGTTGTCCTTCCTCAATCTGATCCTCTCAAACACTAGACGGTCAACTGCAGCCATTGAGGATCTGGGTGCAGCACGACCCCCTGGCTGAGAGATATCCGGTCGTTGGGAATGTGCCAAGGACGGTCCACCGAGAGGTTCCGAAGGTCCGCGTACCAAGGGCGACGAGGCCAATTGGGGGCGACCAGGATGAGGTCCGCTTTCTCCTCCAACAACTTGCGAATTACACGGGGAATGAGAGGCAGAGGAGGAAAGGCATAGAGAAGGCCTCGAGGCCACCTGCTCCGAAGAGCGTCGCACCCTTCTGCTCCTGGACAGGGAAACCGGGAGAAGAATCGGGGAAGATGGGAGTTCAGCTGGGTTGCGAACAAATCGACCGTTGGAAGGCCGAACCGCCTCGATAGCTCCTCGAACAGAGACGGAGCTAGACGCCACTCCCCCTGATCTATTTGAGTCCGGCTGAGCCAATCTGCCGCGATGTTCTCGACCCCGGATATGTGTTCGGCTGTTAGGGAGAGGACGTTCTTCTCTGCCCAAAGGAGCATTCTCGTCGCTTCATCCATCAGCTGTTTGGAGCGAGTTCCCCCCTCTCTGTTGATGTGGGCTTTGGTTGTCGTATTGTCCGTTAGGACTAGAACATGATGCCCTCTCACGGAAGCCTTGAAGTGACGGAGAGCGAGGTGGACTGTTCGTAGTTCCAGCCAATTTATGTCGTGCTGTAAGTCCCGAATGGACCAGCGGCCCTGGACAACTGACGATTGCATATGGGCACCCCAGCCGAATTGACTCGCATCTGTCGTCAGGGTTAAGCGAATGGGTTCCAGAAAGAAGGAGCCTTTCCGTATGGACGGGGAGATCCACCACCTCAGAAAAAGCCGTACTGAAGCCAGAAGGACAACGGTGATGTTCGAACAGGCCCGGTGGGATCTCTGATAGGGCAGGAGGAACCATTGGAGGGGGCGAGTGTGCAAACGAGCCCACGGGACGATGGAGATGCACAAAATTAGCTTTCCAAGTAATTGGGACAAAGTGATCAGGGACACGGACCTGCGTGAAAGGACCTTGGACACCGATGACTGAATGCTGTGAATCCTGTCAGGGGATAGGAAAACCCGGCAGCTGATGGAGTCGATGAGAGCACCCAAATGGAGGATGCGAGTGGTAGGCGAGAGTTGACTTTTGTTGAGGTTCAGAGAGAACCCGTGTTGTCGCAGGACACGCGAAACGACATCCAGATCGACGACAGCCTGATGACGAGAGGCAGAAAGGATAATGATGTCGTCCAGATAGCACATAATCCTGATGGGGACCTGACGCAGGGATGCTGCTAAGGTAGCCAGCAGTTTCGTGAAGGTCCGAGGGGCGGACGAGAGGCCGAAAGGCATGGCCCAATACTGGAAGTGCCTGTTGGCATAGGCAAATCGAAGAAACCGTCGATGACAGGGACGGATCGGGACATGCAAGTAAGCCTCCTTGAGATCGATTGATGTCATAAAGTCACCTCGTCGGACGCCCTGCAGGATCGATTTTAGCGAGTGCATCTTGAAATGATGGTATTTGATGAACTTGTTCAATGCCTTTAGGTCTAAGATCCCTCTCCAGTCCCCGGAGGATTTGGGGATGAGAAATAGGCGCGAGTAGAACCCGGAGCCCCGTTGTTCTACTGGTACGGGTTCGATAGCGCAGATATCGAGCAGGTGTTGTACCTCTGCGTCCATTAACGCCCTCTTCGCCGGATTGTTTGAAAGAGGGCACCCAGGAAGCGGTTCGGAGGGCTGGAGAGGAATTCCAAGGTGAGACTGAAGCATACAGTCTGAAGAACCCAGGCATCTGTTGTGGAAGAAGTCCATTGCGGAAAGAAATGGAGGAGATGGCCCCCGATAGGAAACTGAGCGGGATAGTCACTTGCCCCTCCGGAAGGGTCGGCTGGATGCTCCGCGGTACTGACGTCTGGAGGAGGGTTGGCCTCTGCCACGATCACGGTAGGAAGGCCGATCGAAGGCCCGATCTCCCCCGTAGGAGTACGGTTGTCTGGAAAAATAGGACCTCCTGGGCCCAGAGTCAATCCGAAATGGCTGGCGCTGACCATAAGGGGCAAACCTCCTATCGTGGCGCCTGTAGGAGGATGGCATGATTTTTCGCTTATCCTTGTCCTCCACAAGTATCGGGTCTAAAGCGTCACCGAAGAGGAGGGAACCCTTGTATGGAGCAGATGCCAGCTTCCATTTTGATTTGAGATCCGCTTTCCAGTGGCGAAGCCAGAGAAGACGTCGGGTGGTGACATTGGAGACAAGGGCCCGGGAGGAAAACTTAGCTGCATTTAAAGAGGCGTCCGCACAGTACTCAGTGGCCGCAATGATTTTATTAATGTCATGATGCAGCCTGCTGTCCTCAGGTGACAACCGCTCCTGTAACTGGCGCATCCAGATCAGCGACGCGCGGGCAAAGAAGGAAGTTGCAGTAGAAGACCTGATGGCCCACGCGGCGGCTTGATGAGTCTTGCGGAGAGACAGCTCAGACTTCCTGTCCTCGGCTTTTAGTCCATCAAGGACATCGTTAGATATCACTGAGGAAGACGTAAGGTGGGCCACAGGGGGATCCACAGCGGGTAGTTGGATCAGGTCCTGGAATGAAGGATCAGAACAATACAAGCGTTTGTCGAGACTAGACGGAGCAGAAACATAGGCCGGCTGGGACCAGGGCCTTTAAACCACATCAGTGAATAATTCCGGACATGGAATAAAATCCTGGTCCGGTTTCTGCAGGAGAAATAAGTCACCATGAGGATTGGGATCCGAAGCCTGAGATGATTGAGGTGGAGCAATCCCCATGTTGGTTGTAACCTTGGCCTTGTGAAGCAAGGACTTGAACATGGAAGGTCGGAAAAGCCCGGTAAAGGATGGCCTTTCTGGAGCTAGGTCTTCATCCTCCGATAATTCCCCTTCTTCAAGCTCCTCCTCCTCCCAAGGAGAGTCCTCCATGTAGAGGGGATCAGGACGATAAGAATATGCAAGTCGCGGATCATCACACACATGAGCCAAGGGCTGAGCCAGAGCAGGAGCGTGAGGCACATGGTGAGGATAAGAAGATAGGATACGAGACACGGTCTGAGACACGAGATCCTGGATGTCCCGCGACAGAGCAGGCTGGAGGCCCTCAGAGGGACGGAGACCGGCTGCAGTTGGGGTAAAAGTAGCCTCTGGGGGTGCCTTTCCCGGAGGATGGGTGACAGGTGCACAGGGCCCCGGGACCACCGACGGAAAAGCTGCAGCTCTCAAAAGCTGGACATCAGAAGAGCCTTGCGCCAATCCAGATGGAGCTTGAGGTACAGGGAGTGGCCTGTCAGGAGAAAGATGGCGCTGGGAAGGTTGAGCCCTTTGTTGGGCAAGAAGATATTGCCTTTCAAAGGCTTTACGCTTTCTTTCCTCCGCTCTGTCAGCAGCGGAGGGACGTGTAGTAGGATGAGGACTAGCAGACCTAGCCCTGACCTCACGATTTTTGGAACCTTTGGAGGAGGCTTTAGATCTCTTCCTGGACTCAGGAGGACTGTAGGCCTGCTCGATTTCAGAAGACATGTCCGAATCCGCGATAGCGAAGAAGCAGACAAGGTAAGCAGCTGAAACAATTTAGAGAAGAATGAATTAATTAATTTTATATTATCACGGTCATTGTGAATGTCTTGAAATCACATGTTGTTGTTGTTGTTGTTTTAATTTATTTATTTATTTATTTATTTATTTCCTCTCTCCCCCCCCCCCCTTTTTTTTTTTTTTTTTTGTAGAAACAGGACAACAGAATCACAAGGAATGGGAGGAAAAAACACAACCCAGAATCCATCAACTAGTCCAGAGAGGTGTCAAAACACCCAAAGCCTATTAGCCCCTCAAAAGGAAACCAAGGTTGCCTAGAAGATCAGGACACAGCTGAATGGTTATTATTATTTCATTGCAAGTAATAACCTAGATACAGGGCAGCCTGAAATCCGCTCAATAAAGAATAAACCTCAACGCTAATTCCGCTGTGTCAGCGGTAACCGTCCCAATCAATGGCGGGAAACTGAAGGAACTTAAAATGGCGTGGGACTGAAATGAGCCCCGAACGCTGAAAACTGCAAGCGTCGGAAAGGGCACACTGAGGGAAGCTGTGAGGCAAAAGGACTCTTGGCGCGGCTTGCCTTTAGCTGCCTAAAACGCCGAAACAGCAAGGCGCTCTAAACGACAAGCAAGGCTGAAGGCAGTTCATATTGGCGCGCGGTTTGAATTTCGCCGCCTCGCCATGACCATTGAACATTTGAGGGAGCTGTCAATCACGGCAGAAAATGGCGGGCGCGAGGCTGAGCTCAAGCCTCTCAGTGCTGCGAACAACTATCAGAGCCCAGCGCCGTGCAAGTTAGAGCCCCATTATTAAGGGGGGGGTTTTGCAGGGCATTGTAGGGACCCCTGGCCGCCACAGCAAATGGTTGGAGCGGTGTGGGAGGCGAAGGTGGGAATCCGGATCCCCAATGCAGCACCTGGCGGCAAACTTAATCACTCGGAGTTGCCATGGGTAGAGCTCCGAGGAATAAAGGACTAAGAAAATATAAGGAACGGAGGGGAGTCCCCTGGAAAGAACCCCAGGCTAACTCACCCTCCGCAGAAACAACAGGATAGTCCTTTAACAAACGGCTGTCACAGTCTGATAACTCCACACCACTCAGGAAACAGCTAAATGTTTTAATCAGTTGAAAAAATTCCAAATATTGAGATAGTTCATCAGCCAAATTGCTGGAGCCAAGGAAAAACCCAGTCTCTCACTTGACTGAGTGAATGAACTGGGGCTTAGCCAGGCAAAGGAGGAGTGGCCAAGGATGTTTCTTAAAGAAACAGTCACCCAGTCCAGCAATGAAGCTGAGGAACTACCCATCATTTGGATTCTCCAGGCAGCGCGCTGGAGAACATTAATTTAACCCTGGCTTAGTGCTGGCTTCCCGGGAGGTGATGCAAGGCTGGCTCCAGGGGATTATAAATGCTTCGTTGGGTGAGGGTGTCTTCCCCGCCGCCCTGAAAGAGGCAGTGGTAAGGCCCCTCCTCAAGAAGCCTTCCCTGGACCCGGCAGTATTGGCTAATTATCGTCCAGTCTCCAACCTTTGCTTCGTTGCGAAGGTTGTTGAGAGTGTGGTTGCGCGACAGCTTCCCCAGTACCTGGATGAAGCATCGTATCTGGATCCATTCCAGTCGGGCTTCAGGCCTGGGTACAGCATGGAAACGGCATTGGTCGCGTTGGTTGATGATCTCTGGAGGGCTCGGGACAGGGGTTGTTCCTCTGTCCTGGTCCTGTTAGATTTCTCAGCGGCTTTTGATACCATCGACCATGGTATCATGCTGCACCGGCTGGAAGGGTTGGGGGTGGGAGGCACCGTTTTACGGTGGTTCTCCTCCTTTCTCTCTGACCGGTCGCAGTCTGTGTTGACAGGGGGGCAGAGATCGACCCTGAGGCCCCTTATATGTGCGGTGCCGCAGGGATCGGTTCTCTTGCCCCTTTTGTTCAACATTTATGTGAAGCCGCTGGGCGAGATCATCCGTGGTTTCGGGGTGAAGTACCATCAGTATGCTGACGACACCCAGCTGTACATCTCCACCCTGGACCACCCCAACGATGCCCTTGAAGTGATGTCCCAGTGCCTGGAGGCCGTAAGGATCTGGATGGGGAGAAACGGGCTCAGGCTCAACCCATCCAAGACCGAGTGGCTGTGGTTTCCGACGTCCCGATATAGTCAGCTGGTGCCATCGCTGGCTATTGGGGGCGAATCATTGGCCCCCACGAAAGGGGCTCGTAACTTGGGCGTCCTCCTGGATTCACGGCTGTCTTTAGAAGAGCACTTGACGGCCGTGACCGGGAGGATTTTTCATCAGGTTTGCCTGATTCGCCAGTTGCATCCCTTTCTAGATCGGGACTCGCTACGCACAGTCACTCATGCCCTCGTCACCTCTCATCTGGACTATTGTAATGCTCTGTACATGGGGCTCCCCTTGAGGTGCACCTGGAGGCTCCAACTGGCGCAGAGTGCGGCCGCACAGGTGGTTATGGGAGCGGCGTGGAGCTCCCATGTAACACCTCTCCTGCGCGAGCTGCACTGGCTCCCGGTGGTCTTCCGGGTACGCTTCAAGGTTCTGGTTACCACCTTTAAAGCGCTCCATGGCTTAGGACCTGGTTACTTACGGGACCGCCTGCTACCACCAATAGCCTCCCACCGACCAGTACGCTCCCACAGAGAGGGGCTCCTCCAGGTGCCGTCGGCCAAACAATGTCGGCTGTCAGCCCCTAGGAGGAGAGCCTTCTCTGTGGGGGCACTGACAATCTGGAACGAGCTCCCTCCAGAGATACGGAGGATTCCGGATCTGCGCACCTTCCACCACGAGCTGAAGACTCTTTTATTTCATCAAGCTGGCCTTGCCTAAATTTTCTCTCTTTTAAGTGCAAATTTTAAATTTTAATGTGTTTTAAAATATGGGTATTTTAAATTATGGGTATTAATTCAGCCAAATTTATTTAATTCATTTTATTCAATTTTAAATTTTGTATATGTATGTGTTTTATTTCATGGCTGTTCACCGCCCTGAGTCCTTCGGGAGTAGGGCGGTATAGAAATTCAATAAAATAAATAAATAAATAATAAATAAACCCTAGAGATAATTTAATCCAAACACTCAGTGAATATTATGTCCTCAAAATGGAGTCAGCTTTCTCATTAGGGGAAGTGCCCATGGTAGGGGTGGATACTTGTAGCATTATGAAGGAGGCCAAGCTAGCAATATCTAGGCCAGTTTTAATAGATGAAATAAAAGGTGGTTTTTTATATGGACTCAGATGAAAACCTGTCCACGGAAATCTTATCTATGGACACCGAATTCAGTTTTCCCAACGTGCAATGCAGAGGTGAGTTTCAGCAGGTTCTGACCAGTTCTGGAGAACCGGAAATTTTGAGTAGTTCGGAGAACTGGTAGTAAAAATTCTGACTGGCCCCGCCCCCATTTATTCTCTACCTCCCAATTCCCAGCTGATTGGGAGGAAATGGGGATTTTGCATTAACCTTTCCCTGGAGTGAGGTGGGAATGGAGATTTTACAGTATTCTTCCCCTGCCACACCCACCAAGTCACACCCACCAAGCCATGCCACACCTACCAAGCCACACCCACAGAACCGGTAGTAAAAATTTTTGAAACCCACCACTGGTGCAATGGCAATAATTCATGAGGCTACAAGACAGCCCTAGTTCAAATTATCTCTTTCACACCAGCTCCATTTACAGTACTCGCAGCCTCAGTTTTTTCTAGTCATGATAGTGTAAGAACTTGAAATATTCAAATAATCAGCTTTTTTTAAAAAAAATTAAAATTCTAGATTTCTTAATTCACTCTGATGATGAATGTCTAGTAATCTAATATTAAATTCTATGCTTCTGTATTAGGTTCTGGTGCAGCACCAAGGAGGTAGCACCCTATCAATGGACTGTTTTGTTTGCTATTGCTGTGCCTCACGTAACCAGCTATGTTGCAGAGATGCTGTTTTGCTTTTTGTATCATCTCAGGGGGCACAGGCAGCTGCGGGTTCCAAGAGAAACTTGTTCTTCTGTCATTGTTGAACACATAGCAGTAAAAGCTGGAGCAACATTTCATCCCAGGAAAGGAATGGCATTTCTCAGTTTTTTTCCAAATAGTTGTGTGTTGTTTCTTTTGGGACCGTTCACTCAGTTGCATGAACTCTTTTCTGTGCTTGAGGCATATTATTTTTAGCAAAATCAAAGATGACCTGTGTTAAGCGGGCAAATTAGGTGGGCTTTCTTCATAGCTTGTGAATTTCTGGGCCAGCATGGATATCCCTCCGCTTACACAGCTGTGACGTTCTAATGCCTACAGGCACATTCTGCACTATACCATGTACCACCTCAAAATGTTAAAACATCAAGAACTGAAGTGTTCTTTTGTTTCCATTGCTCCTTGCATATGTTTTAGTCAGTAGCTTTGTTTGTTTTTTTTTAAAAAAAAACATTTCCTTTTTGTTTGCATTTCTTGGCAAAGGCCTCTTCTCCCTTTTGCTTTCCCCCTTTTTTAAAAATATAGGCTCTTCTTTTGGTCCTTCTGCCAGCAATATTGCTGTAGCTTAACCACAAGTGAGTTCTTAGGGCTTCCATTTCTCTGTAGCTCCAGGGGTGTTACTGCAGAACCAAAAATAGTTTTATTATTTTGTATTCAGTTCTTAATTGCTTTGCCGGGATATATTGCCAAAGAAGAAGGGAAAAAAATTTTTTTCTTCTCTTCTCTTCAGCAAAAGCTATCCATTAAAGTTCTACCAAGACATCCTGAATATCAGGTAGGAAACCCAACAAATATAAATATGGATGGTGTCCATCCATGTCTATTACAATGAAAAGAGCAATGAGCATGGAATTATCCATCAATTCTCATTAAAACTATCTTATGTGATTTGAGCTGCAAGTTAAAAATTTGCTTAAGGTCATCTGATGACTCAAGGCAGAGCAGTGATATGCTCTCAGTATTTACATCTGGCTGTGCGTTCACAGCATGGTTACCCATGATCAATTGAACTACGATTTACTCAATTTTCTGGGTTCACATAATTCAAAAACTATAGATGAATCACATAGGCTGAATGCATACAACACTTGATGGTCAAATGTAGTTGAATAATCTCTGATCAGTGTACAGTGGGGAAGCATCTTCTATCAAATCTATTGGACTGAAATTTGCCATTCCAACTGGTGTTATCCAGAAATGTTAGCATTTCATCCACTGACTCCATCACCAGCATAGCTGTTGGCTAATAATTCTACGAACTGGAATCTCAACATAACAGGAAGACAACAGATTAGTGGTGGCTGGTTCAAACATTTTGGCTATCTGAAATATGGGTGCAAAATGGAGCTCCTAAATCCTGACTAATATCTAGTTAGATCTGTGAACTCAGAACATTACCAAAACTTTATTAACATAATGTTGACATACAGGAGACCGAATGGACTCAGATTTTTCAGTTCATTACCAATAAACAAGCTGAGAGACATCATACATAAGAGAGGTTCTTATTAATATAATACAGAGTTTACGCTTTAACCTAAGAATATATTTGATATTGTATAACATAACTTTTAACATTGAATTTTAGTCATCCTTGTCTCTTAAAATTTATACACAGGTTTTTTTTATGTTTTAATATTATATTTTTACACCACTCAGAATTCCTCTGTGAGGGAGATGGGTAGTTTCAAAATTTAATAAAAAAATAAATAACAATTTGATTCTGGTTCCTGTTTTCCCATAGCTAAATAAGATTCATATTTTTCATTGTCTCTCCTTGGCTGTGGCACTAATATTTTTCATGTTTAATGTAAGGTAGAGTTCTCTCTTGTTTATTTCTCCTACTTTACTATTCAGGTTGAGAAAATATATTACTCTAGGATTAATATTGCTCTTTGTCCCTTGTTTGACAGTATAGGGTTTGGTAATAAAGGAGTGCTGATCTGCCAACTACCTGAAAGCATGGGTCATATATTAATTGTACAAGTACAATACCATCTGTGTGTGTGTGTGTGTGTGTGTGTGTGTGTGTGTGTGTGTGTATGTTTGGTAAAGGCTATGTGGGAAAAAAACTGACAAGTCTAATTTTGGTAGAAAAGATCTACTTAGTCTCATGAGAAGTTGGAATTTGTTATCTCTTGTTTAATACTAAATTATTTGATTAGGTTGCTTTTATTACACATCTGTTTAAATAATTTGCACTGTTCTGCAATCAGCTTTCATGCCACATGATCCCATGGTCTTCTGCTCAGAGTACAAGAGAAAAGCCAGACCTTTTTTTTGCCCCCTCAGGTGATGTAGTGCTTCCAAGCAATGAATCTCCCATCTTGTACGAGTGCTTTACATTTTACTTCCTTAAACATAATACCTTACATTTTGACAAGGACAATTTGTTCCACTTAGCTCCATCTTCCAGGCTGTTTGACCAGACTTCAATGTTATCCAGTTATTTAGGAGGCTGACCAGATGCCTAATGTTGTGTCATCAGTAAATTGGATAAACAACCCACCAATCCCTTATCTGGATCACTGAAATCAAGATCTTTGCAGTACCTCACCAGTTACTATCCCCAAATTGAAGTAGAACCATTCATGTTGACTTCCCGAATATGGTTAATCAGCCAATTGAGGACCCTCTTTATTGTAGTGCCATTTCAACTTCGCATGAACAGTTTGTCAATGTGAATATTAGGTGGAACCTTGTTAAAATTTTTGGTGAAATCAAGGGTAGCTTATACCCAAAGTATTCCTCTTGTCCACTGGAATAATTTTCCTGTCAGAGAAAGAAACAATATTTGCCTCATATGACCACTTTATGACAAAGCCATGTTGACTTTCCCTAGTCATGGCATTGTCTTTAAGATGATTACAAATGACTGCTGTATTATCTGCTCTAGTACCTTTCCTTTCACTGGTTGATAATTATTGAGATCTTTTCTTTCTTAAAAAGAGGGATCACATATGCTCATTTTCATCTTCCATGCCCCCACTGTTCAGGACTTCTTGAAGGTGATTGACAGAGATCCTAACACTCTTTTGCCAATTCCTTCAGGGTGCATGTCTTCAGAGCCTAGGAACATGGGCATTCAAATTATCTAGAAGTTCCTTTACAACTTGCTAGTGATCTTTAACCCCCCCCCCACCCTGTTTGTTTATTATCAGTTAGTGCTACCGAAATCACTCTTTTTTTGGGATGGAAAGACAGAATTAAATAGGAGTTGAGTTCCTCTTCTTTCCCTTGGTCATCTGCTAGGATTTTTCAATTCCCCAAAGTAAACAATGAATCTACAGTCTCCTTTGTTTTCTCTCGCTTTTGGTATATTTGAAGAAACCCTTTATCCTAGATTTTCCTTCCCTTATAAGCCTTTATTCATTTTCCACCTATGCCTTCCTGACTTCATTTACTTAATTTTGATCTATAATTTTGTGGAGGTCCTTTGATCCTTAGCCCTTCCTTCATTTTGAATAAGCATCCTGTTCTAAGGGAGCGAGGGGCCAGTGGTCATGAGAGGGTTAAGTGCCCTGATCTTGCTGGATCGAGTCAGACAGTTGAGAAGCACCTCCTCCTGTTGCTGTTTCCCAGCTTTCTGACTCGATCTGCTCTGGATCAGACGCACTCAGCCATTACTCTGCCATTTGGCACATTTCTGCTGACTTTATTTGAGAATTTACTTTTAAAAAGTTTCCTGTTGATTCTTGAGGTGCTCCCCGAGTGTTTACGAAATTGATGGCCGCTCTTGCGGCACACCTCCGAGCTTGACCGGTCTGAATCCAGTGCTACCTAGACAATCTTCTCATCCAGTCGAGCTCGGAAGCTCTGGCGCATCAGGATCTGGACTCCACCCTCCAGGTCCTGACGGCTCACGGCTTCTTGATCAACCGAGCCAAGAGCCATCTGGTACCCACGACCCGCATCCAACACCTCGGGACTGTTATCGATACGGTCGAGACAGGGTCTATCTTTCCAAGGAGCGTCTGTCCAGCCTGAGATCTCTGGTCAGATCTGTCGTTCAGGGGACTCCAGTCTCCCTGGCAACACTTTCTCACCTCCTGGGAAAGATGGTATCATGCATCGGCATAGTGCCATGGGCCCGTCTCCACTGCAGGGCCCTGCAGTGGTTTCTTCTCCCGTATCAGAAGTCTCGGATTTTGGCCTCCAACCAAATTGTTCGCCTTACCCCAGCAGTTCTTCAGTCCCTTCAATGGTGGTCTTCCCAGGCCCTTCTCAAGGGGAGGGAATTCAGGGAGCCCAATCAGATTATTCTAACAACGGATGCCAGCATTCACGGCTGGGGGCCCCACATTCAATCTTACATGGCCCAGGGTCGTTGGACTCCAGAGGACCTGGGCCACAACATAAACTGGTTGGAGCTCCGAGCCATCCACCTGGCTCTCCGGGTCTTCAAGGACATAGTCAAGGACCGACACATGATTGTCCGAATGGACAATGTGGCTGCCAAGGCCCATGTAAACTGCCTGGTGGGGACCCGCTCTCACCACCTCATGGAGGAGGCCGAGAGACTGGGAGCCTGGGCAGAGACCAATCTGAGATCCCTGCAGACGTCTCACATTTCCGGACTTGTCAACACTCAAGCCGATTGGCTGAGCCGCACCACAGTGGACCACAGCGAATGGCAGCTCAACCCGAAACTGTTTCTACGGATAACACGCTGATTTGGGACACTGACAGTGGACCTATTTGCAATGTGGGACAATCGCCAGACAGACCGATTCTTTTTCAGGTTCCCAGATCCGGTGGCAGAGGCCATCGATGCCCTCCACTGCAGGTGGCCCTCGGGTCTCCTCTATGCCTTCCCTCCCCTTCCTCTTCTATCCAGGGTCATCCGGAAGCTTCTGGAGGAGCGGGCGGAGCTGATCCTCGTCGCACCCCACTGACCTTGCCGGCCTTGGTTTGCCGATCTTCAGGCTCTGTCGATTCATCCTCCTTGGCGTCTTCCTCCCGCCGACGTCATCCTTCTTCAGGGATTGCTTCGCCATCCAGACACTACCTGGCTCCAGCTGACCACCTGGCAACTCCTAACAAGCTCTCAACTGCTGGGTTGTGTGGTCGATACCATCCTGGCGGCTCACCACCCTGCCACGATTCAGATCTACGGGGCTACCTGGCGCTCCTTCGTGAGATGGTGCGCGTTGCAAGGTCTGGACCCGCGCTTGGCTTCCACCGAACAGGTACTGGTTTTCCTCCAGAAGGGGTTGGACATGGGGCTTGCCCCCAACACTTTACGCAGGCAAGTATCTGCTTTATCTTCCA
Organism: Arizona elegans; assembly: GCA_022577455.1. Classification (NCBI taxonomy): domain Eukaryota; kingdom Metazoa; phylum Chordata; class Lepidosauria; order Squamata; family Colubridae; genus Arizona; species Arizona elegans. The sequence goes on from JAKOOJ010000001.1 coordinate 193,402,562, forward strand.
TCCTTTGTTGGGGATCTCGGCGCTCCCTGGCCCATCATCCTCTGATACGGCTGTTCCTTAGGGGGGCTTCAAATCTTCAACCCCCAACAATCCACCGATACCCCACTTAGAATCTGCCGAAGGTGTTAGATGCTCTTACATGAGCCCCCTTCGAGCCTCTCCATACGGTGGGCCGAAGATTCCTCTCTTATAAGGTCTCCTTTTTAATTGCCATTACCTCCGCTTGGCGAATTTCAGAGTTGGCGGCCCTCTCCATGAGAGCAGACCTTTGCGTGTTCCATCCAGATAGGGTGATCCTATGCTTGGACCCGACCTTTATTCTCAAAATTAACACACCGTTCCATCGATCCCAGGAACTGGTACTACCTGATTTTTGCCCCCACCCTTCCCACCCCAGCGAATGAGTTTGGCACTCCCTGGATGTTTGCCGGGCTCTACGCATTTACCTATGTTGAATATCTTGCTTCTATAGGTTGGAGGCCCTTTTCGTTTCCTTTCAGCCTTCCACTCTGGGTCTCAAGGTTTCTTCCCCCACGGTGGGACGTTGGTTGCGGGCGACTATCGCCTCGGCCTACGAGGCCCAGTCCCTACTGGCCCCTAAACGCATCACGGCCCATTCCACGTGGAGTGCGGCGACTTCGGCGGCATGGGCCTCCCTGCAAGACTTTTGCTGGGCGGCCACTTGAGCGTCTCCGATGCCGTTCATCCGCCATTATAAGATCGATCACTTCGCTTCGGTGGAGGCGGCCTTTGGCCATCGAGTGCTCCAGCAGGTCTGTGCGGCCCACGCCTCCACGTCCCGGGCGGATCCCACCCTATAGGTCTCGGGCTTTGGCATGTCCCTCTCATGACCACTGGCCCATCGCTCCCTTAGAAAGGGCGTTGACCTACCTGAACGCCCGTTCTGTGGCTCGAGGGGCCAGTGGTCATCCCCACCCTCTCTGTCCTCCGGTCCATTTCGTCCAGGGCACTCCTTTCTTTTTCTCTGGTTTCAGGTCGGTGGGTGTGTCGTCAGTCATCTCATCCCTTGTCCGAAAGCTGGGAAGCAGCAACAGGAGGAGGAGCTTCTCAACTATCTGACTCGATCCAGCAAGATCAGAGCACTTAACCCTCTCATGACCACTGGCCCCTCGTTCAGGTAGGTCAACGCCCTTTTTATCTCGGCTCCTTCATAACAGTGGTGGGTTCCTCCCGGTTCCGCCCAGTTCTCCCGAGCCGGTAGCGGTGACAATATGACGTCACCGAACCAGTTCTGCCTCCGTGCCCCCCGTGCCCCCCCCCACGTTATTCTTACCTTTTATTTGGCCCCACCCAATCTATTGCTGCCTCCTGAGTCCCAGCTGATGGCTAGAAGGAAAAAAAATATTTAAACTCTTGCCACTGGGCTTCAAAGGGCCACTCTACAGTTGATCAGTGTTAAAAGAAAACAAATGAGTAGAGTGGTGCCTGCAAAAATACATGAGTAGAACAGTGCCTGCAAAAATAAATGGGTAGACCAGTGCCTGCAAAAAATAAATGGGTAGATCGGTACAGCTCTGCAAGCAGTTAAAAGCCTGGTAGACCAGTACCTCTGCTAAATCCTAAATAATTGTCACATGACCATCAAGCCACACCCACAAAATAAGTCATGCCCACAGAACTGGTAGTAAAAAAATTTAGAACCCATCCCTGCTTCATAAGATATATTTTCAACTATATTAGCTTCTTTGGATATTTCCTACTTTTCTTTCTTATTGCACTATCCATAAAATAAGACTTTTTGAAAGCATGGATTTTGTTTTGCTGCTTATTAAACATGTTTTAGAGTCAAAAACTCTAATAAGGCATGGCCACTTGCCCCTAACACGACCATGACTCTAATATCTTCAATCACTCCTCCCTGTTAATAAGGATTAAAATCAAGGTAGCAAATCCCCAGTACTCCCTTCAACCTTGTGAAATCTTTGTATCTGCATCTCAAGGAAAGCTTCAATGATACCAATGGAAACTCTTATTGCATTGCAGATAGCAGCTTTAGCTATGCTCCTTTATTTGGCACCAGGGCAGAGAAGACATTACACTTCCTTCCTCCACTCCTTCCCCCCCCCCAAAGGTTTCTCAGCTCCCTCTTTTTTGTAGAACCCAACATGTACATAATAGTGACACACAACTGCCTTCATATCAAGCATGTCCTACTCCGCACTGTGTTTACTTTTTGAATAAATAACATTCAATCTTGTAAACAATGCATATCTGATTTAAAAAAATTAAATGTCTGGCAAATGAGCATTAATTTTTAAGACCCAGTTAAACTGCATCGGTTAGGAAATGTCCATATACTGTATGCCAGACAGCTTCAGGCAGAGCCAGCAGGGAACTGTAAGAGTTGAGTTTGATCCATGCCTCCTTTCCAAACAACAGCAGCCGAACCTCCTGTATTTGGAAAGTATATTCACACATGCATACATCAGTAAACTTGAAGTGGCTGGCCTATCATAAGACTCTTTCAAAAACCTGAATACCAGCACCTCCTGAACTATCAATAAGACGTGTTTTACTAGTAGTGAAGAAACATATTCTATAAACACTCCCTACCTTACTAGCCGTCCTTTTCCCAGGATTGATTCACCGCTGAAATATTTGTCTCGCTGGAGTTCAGCTACATGAAACCAAACCTTCTATTGCTGGAACTTGTACAAGCGCCACTAAAAGCAGTGCACACTTTCTCGCAGCGAGTGAATTAAATAAGCAAAAGCACCCTAATGGTCTCTGCGAGACCAGCACAGCTGACCTTAGCAAAGAGAATGATAATAAAGTGAAGAAGACAAACACTCGAGAGAACAGTGTGCCTTTTTATGGAACATATCAATAGAGCATGCTGGGATTAATGTTACATGCTGGAGTTGTCAGCCCCTCCAAATGCATCAGATCGGACTTAACCATAATATATGCCTGCTGAGGCTAACAACAATTAAATATCCAGGCTCTGATTGATTAAGGAGAACTGCCAAGGATCTGGTGAGGCAATATTTGGCCCTCCAAAGCTCTCGGATCTTGCAAATGATTCATCCTTTAATGCTAGGCCTTTTTTCTCTCTCTAGTATTCAGGTGTTGGAAAAACAGAAATAGGGAATTAGAGGGAGAGAAAATGACGGAGTAAGTGGCAGAACAATAGATTAGGCAGAAGATAGTTCTTATTCATTCATAGTTCTTATTTGATGAGCAGGTGATAGTTATGTCCAGGAGATCTTTGCACAAATTCATCAAGTGCACTGATGCCTTTTCCTGGACCAAGAGGCCCTTTTCAAAGTCTTTCACATCTTAGCCCTCTCATATGTGGACTACTGTAATGCCTTCTACATGGGACTGCCCTTGGAAGCTACAGCTGGTCCAGTAATCAATGTCATCTGATGGGATGTAGACACAATATCTTTTCTGTCAGGATACCTGCGTTTTAAAATACTATCCCCTGGAGGTCTGGACCCCTCCCCTCCTTGGAAGCTTTCTGACCTTTCCCTAGATTATATCAGCCAAGTGCTCATGTGATGTGTTTTGCGGGTTTGAATTGCAATATGGGTTTCCTCTCATTGATATGAGGTTTCTTTTTTCTGTTTCTTTTGTATTGTATTGATTTTGGTTGTGTACTACACTGCGTTGGTCTTAATTTTGGCAGTCTGAAAAATTGAAATAAAACAAACAAACAAATAAATAAAGCAAAAACATCTTGCAACATCATCCCTGTGTCAACTATATCTAGGAACCATTCCAAGTGCAAAGCTCACAAAATAGAATGAAGAAAAGAAAATGTGACACATTCCCTAAATTACTATTCATTTTACTTTCACCTTTGTGAGGATTTTTTTCCACACAAATTACTATTCATTTTACTTTCACCTTTGTGAGGATTTTTTTCCCCTAGCTTGAGAAAGTACTGAAGGTAGACCACTCAGAGTAGTGAGGCTGACAATCTGTCCCATTACACTATACTGAATTTTTAAAAAATGTTAAATCATTTGAAATACTGACATAACTGATTTGCTGCAACTTCAAATGTAGAAGTTTGAGATGTTTTGTCTTGATGAAAGCAAATGTCAACAACCCAGGTATTTTGGCACAGGCAACGTTAGTGGTAATAGTTTACATTCAGCTGAAGGAAGAAAAGAGCAATCCTTGAAGTTGGCTTCAATATAACGTTTCAGCAGGCCTGCCTTCTCCTTTATCCCCACTCCAGCAAAAAGGAAATAAAAAACAATTGCTCGTAAACTTCATGCTGCATGTACTGTATTTGCCTCCTCTTATTTAAAGAGGAGGGTACTCTAAGCAGTTCCAGGGAAGTGAGGCTACCATGTTATTGAATCACTGTCCACTTGGGGCAACTAAAGTTCAAGAACTGGGAGTGAGGTGAGGTAAAGGTTAGCACGCATGGGGAAATGGGCTATCCACAAAACTGCAACATTTAAACATGATGATTACCAGTAATTTTACTGTAAAATAACCGCAGAAGTAAATTGGCTGAGCTCTTGAATGCAGATGATTCTATAGAATATTATGATACTATAGAATCCAAGATGCTCAGAACCGCTTCCATGAAATCCTCTAGCAGAAGTGTCCCCAAATTATGCTTTAGAGCTGTGGCTCTCAACTTGGCAACTTTAAAGTGTGTGAATTTCAACTCCCAGAGTTCTCCAGCCAGCCATGTGGCTGAGGAATTCTGGGAATTGAAGTCCACACACCTTCTTTAGGGCACAAAAGGTTTACTGAACATGAACTGCCACAATCTCACCATGATTTATGATGAAGTTCAGGTAAGGATTTGTCTGAAGTTGTCTAATGAGGGACACAGCACACATAGAGAAAGAGAGGAGGAAGCAGTGAAACTGCATCAGCTGATAGATTGACAAGCATTGGATTCTCCTCTCCTGTAGTTTACCCCCTCTGAAGTCTAATATTAAACTGAAGTGGAAAAATGTCAAGGGCCTACCTGTAACTTTGACATCTGCACATGCACAGAAGTTCTAAGTTTTCGAACAATGGAAAAATCAGGGAAGACACTGAGAAGATGGGGGGCAAGCAAATCAGAGGTGGGTTGCAGCAGGTTCTGACCAGTTCTGGAGAACCGGTAGCAGAAATTTTGAATAATTCGGAGAACTGGTAGTAAAAATTCTGACTGGGCCCAGCCCCATCTATTCTCTGCCTCCCGAGTCCCAGCTGATCGGGAGGAAATGGGGATTATGCAGTCCCCTGGATTGGGGAGGGAATGGAGATTTTACAGTATCCTTCCCTGCCACACCCACCAAGCCATGCCACGCCCACCAAGCCACACCCACAGAACCGGTAATAAAAAAAATTGAAACCCATCACTGAAGTGAATGGGAATATTAGTGGCGGCTGTTGAAAAACACTAGGAATATTGGGAAGGGATGCAACACTAGGGATGTTGCCTAATTCAGCTAAAGTCCCTGTATCCAGACACCCGCACAGAGCAAAGATCCAATTATCCATTATATTGAACACTCATCACATAGGCTGTGTTTTGCTTTGCTTTTAATCAGGCTAAAGAGAAAAGTTCACCCAGGCCAGGAAAGCAGAGCAGTGGAATAGACCTTTAACCCTTCTCTTTCCCATCCAGAGTCTGTCTCTCTATATCCTCCTCTCAGCCAAAAAAATTAGGCATTTTCTAATACTAATAAACAAAATAGCATCTTTTACTAGCACCCATCAAAATCTTTGTTCCTGCATTTCTTTTAACCATGTTTTAATTCTAATCCAATAATTTCTCGCTTCCGAACATACTGATTTAAAACCTGAGCTGTTCCTATTAGGTATCCTTCCAGAGAAAATTAGCAAAGAAAAGGTATATTTGATTATACATGTAATAACTGCAGCGAGGATAGTATTTGTGCAAAGATGGAAAGTAGAGAAAAATCCCTTCAGAAGACAGAGTAATTAAGAAAATATTAGATTGTGCAGAAATGAATAGACTGACTTTGATAATTAAAGAAAGAGAGGATTCGGAATATTATAAGGCATAGACAATTTTACAATTGGTTAGAGAAGAGCCTTGGTGGCACAGCAGACTAAAGTGCTGTTAACTAGCACCAGCTGCCTGCAATTACTGCAAGTTCGAATCTCACCAGGCTCAAGGTTGACTCAGCCTTCCATCCTTTCGAGGTAGGTAAAATGAGGACCCAGATTGTGGGGGCAATAAACTGACTTTGTATAAAAAAGAACACCGCTTGGGGGGGGGGAACGAAAGCCCTACTAAGCAGGTATATACAAAAGTATGAAGGCTATTGCTTAATGCATTGTAAGCCACCCTGAATCTCCGGAGAAGGGCGGCATATAAATTGAACTAATAAATAAATAAAGATAGATAGATAGATAGATAGATAGATCGATAGATAGATAGATAGATTAATAGTAAACAAGAAAATGTTATAATAAATGAAGTATGGGGAGAATATTATAATAAAGAAATGGGAAAAATAAAGAAATGATGAATATCAGAGGAGTAAGAAGAAGAAGAAGACACAATAGAAACATCTAGATGATACACTGAATGATTGATTATGTATTGTATGTTTGTTTGTTTATAAAATTATATATATATATATATATATATATATATAACAAAATCTTTGTTCCTTTGTGTTAGGAACTGCCACAGAGATGCTAATGTAGTTTTAGGAGTGATGGTGGTGATGGAAGAGAATTAACAGCTACAAAATAAAAGAATGCACTTCCATCCTCAAACTTCTGGAATTCTCCTCTTCTTTCTTTCAAACAAAAGAAAGCAGAAGTATTTGCAGAAGTATGTTTTACATTAAAGATAACATGGTACAGAATCTTACATTTGCTTATGTTCTTATCCCCATCCCTTTTCTTTAGTTCATTTCATCTGTTTGTAAGAATGTTATTTTTAAAAACATTGTGTATAGATCCCAGAAAGAAAAAAAGAAAAGAAACCTGCAAGTGCTATTGTTGCTGTAACTGCTTTTGCAAAGAAACATTTCTGATAAAATGACTCTCTCTGCTTGCATATTGGAGAAGGTTCTTATACATCTACCCCTTTGCCCCGAAAAAAAAGCCCCAAAGATTGAGACTTTTTTTTAAGGCACCTCCTTTGCAAAAGTGCCTAGAGTGGCAAGCCGTGCCTGAAGACTAAAACCATACTACCTTCACTGAGTGAATTAGAGGGAGGGGAAACCCTTAGACCCTAGGAGCTAGCAATGCACACATCTGTTTAATGTACATGTAAACCAATGCCTCTTTGAACACCATGATTAAATGATAAATTGCTCCTAGTTACACTGTATGGATGCAGCCAATAAAACTGCCCAATAAAGCAGGAGGTTAAAAAGTAGCTGGTGTAGCCTTCTAACTACTGTTTCTTTCAAGCAATCCCACACTCTATTGTGCAAGGTCAGTAAGTCAGTCTCAGACCACCCTGGTTGGCTTTGTGTGTATGTGTGTGTGTGTGTGTGTGTGTGTGTAAGTGTAATAAGCAGGATGCTATACTTGTGACACCGAGTTGTGCAGAATCCTTCGGCTGAGAAATGTCATCTAACACCTTTCATATATATATATATATATGGTATGGTGACTCATAAACAGGAAGCCCAGTCCTGTCCATGACACTGCGGCTTTTTCCTATCCCAGATCTCGTTATGAAGGTGAGGAGTGGGGAGAAAGAAATTTTTCCTCCCCCAAACAAAACAAAACAAAGGACCCCACAGTACATTGAGAGCAGCTGCCCTCAGCAATCCTTGCCAAAATAAATATTACCAAATTAGTAAGCCATGCTGAACAATTTAAGCGCTAAGCACAAATTTATCAACTGAAATAAAATGGTAGAATAGCAATGGAGACAGCCATGGAATAGTTCATCTTTTGTAAGCAGATGTTTGTATTGGCCTGTGGTTACAAAGTGACATGGGAACAGAAACTTTAAAAAAAAAGAAAAGAAAGTATGTCTGTGATAAAGAGCTTGTGCTACAGAACCTGAGCACTGGCCCTTTCACATATGCTCACACATTCAAAATCTCTCCTGCTATTTGGACAGAAGAGCACGTGATTAAAATGTACTTTTCTAAAAGATATATTTAAATCTGACAAATTTGGAACTTTCTTAAGTAGCTTCACATGCAGCCACAAGTCAGCTTTCCCACCTGATATTGTCTAGATCAGTGGTGAAATCCAATTTTTTTTTACTACCAGTTCTGTGGACATGGCTTGATGGGCGTGGTGTGGCTTGGTAGGCATAGCAGGGGAAGGATACTGCAAAATCTCCATTCCCCGCCACTCCAGGGGGAAGGTTATTGCAAAATCTCCATTCCCACCCCACTCTGGGGCCAGCCAGAGAGGGTATTTGCCAGTTCTCCAAACACCTCAAAATTTCCGTTACCGGTTCTCCAGAACCTGTCAGAACCTGCTGGATTTCACCCCGGTCTAGATGGATTGGACCACGTCTAAGTCTCATCTGAGTGGGGAAAAAAATGGATTTAGTAGCATCTATTAATAGACTGAAATTCTGTTTGGAGGAAGGTGACAAGCTTCTGTTTTATTAATGAGCATGGGTGTATATATGTGTGTGCGTGTGTGCGTGCACATATGTTTGCTTTGAGTCAGTGTTAATTCCTGGTGACTGCCTGGACCAGTTCCTGCAGTTTCACTGACAAGATTTTAAAAATGGAAACCTTTTCTTATTACTTTTTTTGGCAGAGTTTTACCAATGGATGGCATATTGATTATTGATGGAGGATGAAGGTCAAAATAATAAAAATAAACCTGAATGTCCCATAAATAATTACTCAGATCACTTATACAATATTTATAATAACGAAAAATGGAACAAAACACGTAGTGTATTACAGTGGTGAAATTCAAAAATTTCTCCTACTGGTTCTGTGGGCGTGGCTTGGTGCTTATGTGACTAGGTGGGCGTGGCTTGGTGCTCATGTGACCGGGAAAAACAACTATCACACTTTACACAAAAATAACACAAAAGTTACACAACTGACTTGCACACAATGCAAAAGCAGCTGGACTTCACACAAAATGGCCCCTGCAACAAGCAGGAACCTCACAGAGTCACAGAGCATTTTACACAAAAATACTGGTTCAGGCAATAGGTAGTAAAAAATGCTTTAAAAAGGAAAAAAATAGTTCCAACCATCGCACGGCAGAGCTGATTGTCATAGCTGTTTGTCGGAAACTTTTTTTTTTTTTTTACTTTTTAAAAGCATTTTAATAACTACCTATTGCCTGAACCAGTAGCAAAAAAATGCTATAAAAAGTTTTTTAAAAGTTCCGAGAATCAGCTGTGCCACACGATCATTGGAACTTTTTTTTAATTTTTCAAAGCATTTTTTTACTACCGGTTTGGGCGAACTAGTAGGAATTTCACTACCGGTTCGGGCGAACTGCCCCAAACCAGTAGCATTTCACCCAGTGGTGAAATCTGAACCAGTTTACTACCTTTGCTGCGCAGCCAGCAAACTACAGTTGCGCAGTGCATGCCAGAAGGAGGCATGGGGTAAGTAGAACAGCACACGTGTGGGGGGGGGGGGGAGGATGGTGATCAGCTGGGGCACACAATCTTTTTTTTAATTTTTAAAAGGATTTTTTTTTTACAACCTGTTCGGGCAAATAGGTTGTTTTAAAAAATGCTTTTAAAAGTAACAAAAAAGGCTCTGATGATTGTACAGCTCAGCTGTGATCGTCAGAGCCTCTTTTTAAACCTTTTTTTAAAAGAAGCGGCAAGCAGGTGATCGGGCGATTGGGTGGGCATGGGCGGGGGGGAAGGGATTTTTGCTACCGGTTCTCCGAACCACCCGCCGCCATCGCTACCGGATTGGCCGATCTGGTCCGAACTGGGAGCATTTCACTCCTGATTTCACCCCTGGTATAGTATTAGCATAGTTTAGTATTTTATCTTACATTGTACCTGGTTCGATCAAATCAACAGTCAAAATAGCAATATTCCTAATGTACATTATTTCTACATCACATACATCTTTACTTGGGTTTCTAAAATCTAGAGGCAGAAAGGGAGAGTTTTACAAGTATCTCTAGATGGAAACTTTATAATCTATCAATCACATATGGACTGAAACTCTCTGCAACTTGGCAGATGGCAGCAAAGAGTTAGTATGTCTTTTTGCTACTGTGTAGAGTTGCCCAGATTTCTGCAATCCAGCTGGAAGCTCTAATTTAAAAAGACTTCAGAACAAAAAACAAAAACAAAACCCTCTTCCTTGATTATAAGTGGAATGGGATAAATTCAGAACTTGACCATTCCTAAATCTCAACTGTTGATTTGGTTCATTAGAGTTCAAAAATGGGAAAAAACTTCTTTTAGTTCTAGGAAGGCCCAAAGGCAGTATTTTATATTTCTGGTAAATTACTCAGGCACAAGGAAGTCAGAGAAGAAGATTCGTATTTCTAAATAATTCCTCAAACATTAAGTAGATGGTCAATCCCAAATTCGGGTTGGTTGGTTGATTCTTCTCCCTGACCTGCTCATATAGACTTGAAAGAACTTGAACTGTGTTGCTGAACTTAGAAAAATAGTCTTATATCATCTGATTTACTATTTGCATGGCAGTGCAGCGGTTAGAGTGCAGTATTTAGCAATTTAGCAGTTCAAATCTCAAAGTCGACTCAGCCTTCCATTCTTCTGGACCCAGAAGGGTAAAATGAGGACCCAGATTGTTGGCAGCAATATGCTGACTCTGTAAACTGCTTAGAGAGGGCTGTAAAACACTGTAAAGTGGTATATAAGTCTAAGTGCTATTGCTGTTTTATATCAATATTATAACTTGTACTGTCATAAGGAAGAAATCTGGTGAAGGTGATTTGGAAGATCATATCCAATAGACCAGCCAGATTCATTTGGAAATGGCTTCCTCGTGTAAGGTATTGATTCTGCTTCTCTGGAGCCCCTTACTCACCCTAAAGCTCCTAAAGATAATTGGAGAAAAAATTCCAACTTCCAAACTTTTTGTAGCACTTGCTTTATGGATCTAGTTGGAGTGGGGAAGGCGTAATCTTTGTTCATAATAGAAGTCTGGATTTTCAGAAGAAGTCGCTAATCTTGTTTTTCTTACATTTACCCATGTTTATCTTCTTCACTGATGTAAGCGAATCCAGCTTTCCTTTAAATAATACGAAGTACATGGGAAAGGGCCACGTTAAGTTATAAGATGACATGAACTAAAACCTTTTGGTGATCCTTCCCACTTCATTTACTGCTGTAGAATCTATACAGTTGTCTCTGAATCTTTATACTGGCAAACAGGAATACTGGATATGTTTTAGGTAGTTTCTCAATTGATTTAGAAATAAGTGATGCTGTGGTAAGCACAGGACCTGTGACAGAAATATCATGTGCCTTTGATATTTCTTTTGGAGAAAGTATTTTCCACGGAATGTCATGTGGAAAATCCCATTCTTTGTCCAAGTCACACTCATCTGAGTGTCTAGCAACTAAAAATGAAGCAAAAAAAAAAAAAAACAAAAACCCAGAAGATCAACACATCTGGACTTATGAATATTCAGTATCCATCATTACGAATTCTTTTGTGCAGCAAAGCAAACATGGAGCCATCACAGGATATTCTATGATATATTAAATTATGTAGTTGTAAGTGTAATAAAATGTGTGTGTGTGTGTGTGTGTGTTTCAGAGTGTCTGTGGGGGGGTATTCATATGTACAGATGTGCACAAACACATTTCATTTAATGGCAAGTGGTGTATGAATATATCTTACATAGCTGAAGATGATGGTGGGACAATTATTGCTTGTCGCTCCTTCCCGCCATTTTAGAGAATCCCTGTGCAACCTCACATAACTTCTGTACATGATTTCTAGGAATTCAGATCCTTTTAAAATGGAGTTCCCATGTGGTGGGCAAATCTCCTTTGTTTCAATGAAACTTACTCTTGCTTGGAACTAGCATCTTTCAGGTAATATTGGTAGAAACTGCATATGCTTATTAAGAGTTGAAGTAGAAAAGAGGGTAGGAACTGTATTTAAGCATGTATCAAGAGCATGTCAGATGGAAGGTATGGGAGTTTTGTTACTCCATCACCAATGATATGTAACCTTTATAGGACTGGTTTGTGAGAATTTAGAAAGGCCTTTTGAGCAGCAACAATGGGAAGATGTGGAGGAAACAACCAAATGTTTGGAGATGAAGTTGCTAAGCCAAATTCCTGCCTCAGCCTCAGCCATATAGGTTATCTTGGCAAATGGCATTTCCCCAGCCTATCCGCTCTGCCAAAAAATAAACTAAACATGTAATTAGTACTTCAGTCATTTTCCTCAGTATATTTCTGAGCTGTACCATTTTTAATTGACTTTATGCCATATTATTATGATAGTAAAACTGTGAACATTTGGAAATACACATATAATACATAATATTAGCATTTTGCTGAACACTACTTTTGTATTTTTGATGTAAAATAAGGTCTTTTTAAAAAAAAAAATCAAAGGAGAAAATATTGGCTACCTTCTCATGACTGTAATAAGTGTGAGTGACTTGTCTTTCATTGCCTGCAGATAACCTGTCCATGATCTGTGGTTTCCCTGACTTCTGACACTTCCCTTAAAGTCTTAAGACATCGAGGGAGGAAACATTCAGAAGCTATTTTTGCTAGGAAAGCTAAACTTCAAAAATTAGTTTTCAATACAATATGAAGAGAAAGAGAAATGTGAAATTAAATAATGGTTTTCCTACACTGAGAAACATTCTTCACAAAAGATCTCATCTGAAAAATGACACTGGAAAGAGATAGAATGGCAACAGCACGTAGACTTATATACCTTTTCCTAGTGTTTTACAGCCCTCTCTAAGCTGTTTACAGAGTCAGCCTATTGCCCCCAACAATCCAGGTCCCAATTTTACCAACCTTGCAAGGATGAAAGGCTCAGTCAACCTTGAGCCTGGGAGAATCGAACTGCTGGCAGTCAGCAGAGTTAGCCTGCAATACTGAATTTTAACTAGTGTGTGAAGTGGTTCGGGAATAATGAGAGGCACAAGCATGCAAGTGACAACAGCTCTTTAATATACAGTGAGACTTCAGCAAAAACTCAGGGGCTGCAGTCCTCCTTATATACAATCCAGGAGGGACTGTCAGCCAATCAGGAACGATTGCAGGTTTGAATCTCCCGCTCAAAAGTATCAATACATAACAGTGTGCCACCACCGCTCAATAATCATTGAGATCAATAATTCATTGAAAGGAAATTTAACCAACTCTTCGGACTGTTTTTAAAGATCTCCTTTTCCACAAAACTTCTGCCTTCAGAATCTCAAGATCAGATCTTTTGAGGTGGAGCAACATTATGTCTCATGCCGGTAATGCCCTCCTAATATTTCCATACTATGCAACATGAGAAGAAAATATATCTAGGTTCCCACCCAAGAATGTTTAATGCTATGGGAGAAGTATTTATTCCATATCCATTCCAGTAGGTCCTATGTCACTGAAATAATGTAAGGAGGAGATCTTAGTATCATGTTGTAGAAAATTTTAAATGTGTATTGAGAATGATTGGAACATTCTTGTCATTATTGGACTCAGTAGGAGTTTTGCTGCTGGCACTGGTTTGTGTGTTTGTTCTGTATGGCTATGGTTAGGTTGGAATCATATTCTTTGGAGAACTGAGCTCAAAAGAAAGCCACGGACATGAGGGACACTAGGCTGGGAGAAGTTCAGCCTGTCCCTTCAAAAGGACAGTTTTGAGCAGAGTTTCATCTTAAATTTTCCAGAGCCACTTATGTTTTATGAATCTCTTCCTGCATTATCTCATGTCTTATCACCAAACTCTGGACTTGGAAAAACTTAGCACTGCTACATAGAGACATCCTTTGGGGAAGAAAAAAAGAATAATATTTTCAAAGAGCGCCTTCCCATTAATAATAGCATATGGTTCTGTTTTATTTAATTGTTCCTCTCAGTACGGAGACAGGAGATAAAAGTGAGTTTCTGCAATGTCACAGCTGTATTACCAGCTGCAGTATTGGCCAAAGCAGTGATTTAACTCTGACGGGGGTTTCCCCCCCCCTTTTTATAGGCATGATGTATAGCACTGAACCCTGTGGTAGCCATTCACATGTAATGTGAAAGCACCCTTTAGCATCCATTCACGAAGGAAATTCCCATCAGAGAAATGGCTGAAGAGAGAAAGTCACCACAACGAGTTATGCCTATTTTTACTTGACTGCAGCCGCCCAAATTAGCTAATCAGGTGAAATAATTTTCCTTTTTAAAAAAAATCACAGAGCTCTTTGGCTGACAGCCTCCCTTTTCTTTTCTTTTTTTACTTCTCTTCATACCGTGTTGTGAGCCAGCTTGACTGACAATGTCTAATTGTGTGAGGGACAATTTGAAGAATAGCTGATCCCCTGACAATATTTCAGGATTAGTCTCTTCAACAACTGGAAACAATCTTGCCATTGTCCGCCCAAGCTCTCTGTCGTGGATTTACCTTAAAGGAAGTTTATAGCTAGATAGCTATCTTACTCTCTTACATGAGATTGAAAATGGAGAGGTTGACAGCCACTAAATAGAAACCTGAGCTTGTCCTTTATAGGCAAGTCCTCTTTGGGTCAACAAAGACTTCTGCTGACCTTGTTGATTGGCTGCTACATTTGGCAGCTTCTCCTTTTCTAGTTTTTGAGATGAAAAGTCATACATTGTTCCTCCAATCTGCATGGGAGCTAAAATTCAGAGATAATGAAGCTGGCTTAAGACGGCAGGTTTCAAAGAGGGATAGATGAGGTGTTTTTTCTTCCAATCCCATATTGGTTTGCCTCATAAGAAATAACAACATAAAAAATAGCTGTGCAAATTTTACTTGTTTTGATTCTTATTTTTTTTTCCTTTTTGCCAAAGTATGCATACTTGGTTGTGATATTGCTTAATATACATGTTTCTTATAAGCCGTTTTGCATCAAATATTACTTTTGCATAATTGCATGGTGGCTTAGTGGCTAAGACGCTGAGCTTCTCCATCAGAAAGGTTGGCAGTTTGGCGGTTCGAATCCCTAGAGAACAAAAATCTGTTCTCATAGTTATGTACAGCATTTTTATTTATTTATTTATTTTACTTTCCTAAGTAGAAAACCACCACTGGAATATTGTTGCATGGTTTAAAACTAGTGCATATTATTTCCTGCATCAGTTATCTCCTTTGCATGACAGAGAAACAGATAAATAGCTTGCTCTCTATCATCAACATAATATCACATTGGCATTCTTTCAAAAACTCCTTCTCAGGTGAGTCTGATAATTTGGTTTTATGAGTTGGAGAGCCATGAATTGGACCTTTCTTGCAGCATTTCTGTGCACCATGGCAAAGATGGACATACATTTGATTCTACCACGATGGAAAGACTATCAGATGGGATTTTCTGACTTTAGCATGGTCTGACGAGGCCAGTTTATTGAAGCTTGGGAGCCTTGTTTCATCCCTTTCATTTAGGTATAATATTAGTGCATGTTACCTAACAATTATAGCTGTATAGGTGGTGAGAGCATTAAAATATTGATTGCACTAAGGTGTGCATAACATTTTTTTAAAACACTGGGAACATGTGCAATTTTAACACCATTCACAAATGCTTTCACCATGTGGTTGCCATGGAGAGGCTTACCTGTTCGCATTTTGGATGCCTGGAAATGCACGATCAATCACAAAATACCCATTTCCCAGAAGACCAAAGAGAAAAAATAATTCCCTGTCAGGACCTTGAGGCCACAAGATAACTTCTGTCACTTCAGTTTACCTTTGACATTTTTTTCTGGGCCTTGCTGTAACTCAACACTATTTTTACTTCATACGAATTCCCATAGTAGTAATGGCTAGCCTTTTCTGGACCGAGCACCCAAAGCATGTGTGCGTGCATGAGTGCGTGCATGAGTGTGTGCATGCCCAAACCCCTAAAATGCAATGTGCACACGGGCCCCAGACATGTACCCCCCCATGCATGTGGGGCCACCTGCATGTGCCCCAACCCCTGCGCATGCGTGGCAGAGACCCGAAGACCAGCTGGCCAGCAGGAGTTGCGTGCACATGCACAGCAGAGCTGAACTAGGACGACAGCTTGTGTGCCATCGAGAGGGCACTGCATGCCACCTCTGGCACACATGCCATAGGTTCGCCATCATGGGCCTATAGGGTCAGAAGTTGTGGCATCTGCAGGAGCTGACACTTTTGTCAAAATTAAAAAAGAAGCAATGATGCCAACTTCTCCCCTTACATATGTTTGTGTGATATCATGACATACATACAAAAGGAGTGGAATCTCCATCTTGACACTGTGGTGTTGCATGTATCACTTGTCCCCTTTGACCTCTGGCCAGAAGAGCTCTTGGAAATAAAGATGATGAAAGAGATGACTTTCCAGATCTACTTTCCAGATTTCTAGTCTTCTATTTATATTTTTGAAAATTAAAACAATCCTCAAAAAAAAGTTTGGCTGCACAGATAGCCTAATGGGCTTCATGTGTATGAAGTTGCCTATACAGTATCTCTGGCAGAAAAGGAACATGACTGAAGATCAAAACATACCCTTTTCCCTACAAATACCACTTTTATTTTGCAAGAAACCATTGACATTTGGTTCTCTTTTGGAAAATTCGCCTTTTTTGTTGCTCTGATAAACAGCAAATCAAAACTTAATTCATGAATACATTTGAACCTTAGACTTGGACAGGTTGTTTAAACATTTATGTTTATTGTTTCAAGACTTGATCTGTAGTATCTTCACACACCTTCCTCTTTCTGTTGTCTAAAAGTATAACCACATAACTTCATGACAAGTTCCTATCCTGGAAGTGTTATTCCCCAGATACGTTCCAGGATTTCAGTCAGTTGAAAAAAGGAAAGCTATTTTTATTTGATCACTAGCTGTCTTCAGTGTATATTAAGTAATAATATACACTTCTCCCTGAAATGACAGTGCTTCGATTTTAACTTTTGGCAGCTTGATTAGAAGGATCCATGTTGGAAATTCAATAACCCTTTCTCATTAAAAAGCAATTCAGCAGGGTGCAGTTTTGTCCTGCAGACATGTTGATGCAATCCTCCTTATTCAAAGCTTTTTTAAAAAATACATCTCAAATATACAATGAAATAACATCTGTTCTAGCACAATAGCTCTCTATCTTCCTTCTAGCAATGTTACTGTAACTTACCGTTATGCATTTTTTTTCTTTAAAAAAAGCAACAGTACAATGAGTGTTACCTAACCTATAAAGACTCAGTGGCCTCCAGCAATAAATACCTCTTAAAGATTGCCTTCTCCCAAAACCTCATTTTTCCTGTTGAGAAATGTGTTACAATAATCATATTATGGTTCCACTCGGTAAGCAGGGAGTATTGCTGGCATGAAAACATTGACCTAAGACTTGGAGCTGGACTTTCCAGGAATGCACTGGAGAGAACAGTGCCTTCGTATTTAAGAGTAACAGGTGAAACCCAAGTGCTATATAGTTAACTGAAATTTTAAATGGAATAATTATATCTTCCCTTCTGTTATATAAAGATCTATTTCACAGACAAAAGACTGGAAAAGCACCAGGCCCAGACAGAGTAACTCCTTCTTGCTTGAAAATCTGTGCTGATCAACTGGCCCCCATCTACACCTGCATCTTCAATAAATCACTGGAGATTTGTTATGTCCGCTTTTGCTTCAAATGCTCTACTATCATCCCAGTGCACAAGAAACCCTCCATCAAGGAGCTGAATGACTTATAGGCTGGTTGTTCCAACATCTGTAGTGATGAAAACCTTCAAAAGGTTAGTGCTGGCCCACCTGAAAATCATCACGGACCCACTGCTAGACCCCTGGCCTACTGTGCAAACAGATCAGCAATTGATGCTGTTAATATGGCACTGCACTACATCTTACAATGTCTTTGAATACCCAAGGACCTATGTTAGGGTCCTTTATGTAGACTCTAGGTCAGCATTTAATATCATCATCCCAGAAAAAAATGCTGTAAACTCTAAGCGGTCTTTGGCCACTGAAGCTACCTGGATGGTACCCAACTATCCAGTTGTAAGAAAGGTTGGAGTGTGACCCTTGAGTAGGCAGAAGCATCTTTCAAGCCAGTTTTATAGCTCTGTGAAGTGAAACATTTTGGGTGGATGGTTAGATGCCAAACATTTTGGCATACATTTTTCCAGTTATGTCCTCAAGTGGGATTCAACAGGAACTTGTTTTGGTTTCAGTGCCACAGGTGGCTGTCATATCTGATCTTATTTTTAATGGGAGATTACAGACTTTGTGCCTGTGACCTTTTGCATGCAAACATGTGCCCTAACCAGTTTTTAAGATGCAGAAATCAGTGGAGGCGTTGCTTTTTCATTAGCCAGCGACCAAGGAACACATTTTTCCTTTGGTAAGGGCTAGTGGATTTTATTAAGGCCTTCAATTGTGTCACCTCATTGTTCAAGCTTTACTAAGCTAAAATGAAATACTGAAGTAATTCAGTGTTCTTCTACCAAACAAAAATATTCTTGTCTCCCAAAGGCCTTACAGTCTAAAAAGGTATTTATCCAAAAGAAGATCAGCCAGAGTTCATTTCAATGAGTATAACTTTGCACATGCAGAAAGGAGATAGATCAAAATGGTTAGATTGGATCCATCTATGTCGCATTATTTTCCCATTCCTTGCCTTAAATCACATCTAAAAGAATACCACAAGTCACCGTAGAGGCATTCTGGACGTGCAGCAAGAAAGAATGATCTCCAAAATTGAGTTTTATTTCTTGCACTGTCTTTTGAGAACAGCTAAGTTAAACACAGTACATACTGTTTGACAAAAGCAAGAATGTGACTGGTGGCTTTTCTCATCTCCAGATTTTATCATTAACTTGTAAAGATAATTATGGGCCAAGGCCAGTAATTCTTTTACTGATGATATTAATGAAAAGCAGGAAACAGGGAGATAATTGCTTCTTTCCTTCTGGAACAAAGGGTCCCTAAAGAAATACCATGTAATATTACTCAATTCCAAAGTGAGTAATTCAAGTAGTTTGAGAAAGGAAGCTGTTTATATTTTTAGGAGAATAAAACTTTAATGAAATAAAAAGTATATTTCAATAAATAATAGGCACCTCACAGCGCCTCAGAAAAATCAAATCATTTTATACATGTCCTCCTTATTCCATCTTTAATGTTTTTTTTATTCTTCAACATGATTTTGTTTTGCTTTTCACCGAGTTTTGTAGCAAAAACTATATGTGTTCTGGACAAAAGTTACAAACATTCCTTAATTTTCCTCTCTATGGATGAATAAAAGAATATCATAATAATAACTGCAAATATTCAAAAAATTATATCAAGAAACTGAAACTATAGAAAATCCCTGTGAAATTCTGATTATTTGCAAAACTAAAAAAAAAAAAGCTTGCTGAAATAGTTTACACCTAGCCTTTACATTCCAAACTTTTATATACTGTAAAAATTGCATGGAAATATGATATTTTAAATAAAACCAGAATCGTCAAAAGATTCAAGAAGATCAATTATTCTAATCCTTTTGGGAACTAATTGAATCATACTGAAGTTGTGCATTCATTCAATTTGAAAACTTAATATTATTCATAATAATAAGCTTACCTGGAACATCATAATAAACTTAATCATAATAAACTTAAACTCTACAGTTCTGCCTTCTTTGTTTTATAACCTATACTTGTAAACATAATTTATAAGTGTTGTTGTTGGCTTCAAAATGGTGGCCATGATTGGATGATCAAAGCTATGGTCTTTTTTATGTATCTGCAATGAATGTGATGCATGTTAAAAAGAAGTGGGTTTTGATTGCTCACTTGTGTTTGCATTGTTGCAAACATCGCTGTTTACAAATGAGACTATTTCTACTTTGGACATAAGGGTGATTGCATTTTGGTTAGATTATTCTTGCTCAGTTTGGAGAACTCCTTAATGCTTTATACCATTTCTCTGTATAGAAATGGTATAAAGAAAAGAAACATAATTACAAGCTGTATTATAAATGTGAGATAAGAATCCTCCTGCTATATAAATTGTGCTATTACAAATCCAGCAGCAATGATAATTAAATTCTAATCTAGGCAAAGAAGCTTTTTTTTTCCGCAAAAGAAAAAAAAAATCAAAGTCTAAATGGCAGATTGAACCATATTTCATCTATACAGCAAACATCTGGATGTGAATACTGAAAAATCTGGATCTGGGGCAGTAGAAGGGGGGATTTGCCCCTTGAAAGTCTGCATCATTTAGCAGTTTTTCCAATATGCAGTCATGGCTTGATTTTCAAAGATTCCCACATGTCAAGGATATTGTGTTCAAGGCTTTCAGCTCTCCCTTTAATTTAGGATGTTCTTTGCCTTCAACAACAACAAAAAATAGCCCAGCTTGTGAAACTGATACTCTCCTTGGTGTAAAATCAAATTCAGCACACAGATCTGGATTTTTTTTTCCTTCTTCTTGCAAGTACTTTTGCAAATGTCTGCTTCAGAACAGGTTCAGTAGAATAGAAACGGCCCGGTGTTGTGACTGCTGGTAAGTGCTTCACTGACAGAGGTGATGGGACAATGTTTAGTAGCAGCAGCTCCAATGAGACATTTTAATGGGTGTCTTTTAGTTGGAACTGAAGGAGGGAAAAGGTTAACACCCTGTTCTCATACCATGTTGAATAATATGATGTCCTGTAACCTTGAGAACTGTCCAGCTTTGAAAGATTTATGGGTGGCTCATGTTCTGAGATAGGACAGTCTTGAAACCTCAGAAGGGTTCACTTAACTTTGTTTCAATTGTGGTCAATGGATTAACACAGGTCAAGTGTTAATATTTTTTAATAAGATATTTTTAGTGCTCTACAGTTTGAAACTGATGGCAAGGATTCCTTCACAAACTCATAATTCGATATTATCTTAGCGTGTAAAAGTATGGTCATCTATGAATTAAAGATGAATAACTAGGTTCAACTTCTAGAGATTAACAGAAAACGTAAACCTCCCTAGACTTTGTAAATGATGAAGGATTGAGCTCTCAAACAATATAGTCCTATGCCCTGAAGTTGACTCAGCTGGTTTCAGTGTATATGCCTTGCAGGTTCCCGTCTGGAAAAATTAATATTGTTAAAATGAGTGCAAACCCACAAAACACACCACTGAAAAATGCTTCTATATCAAGGTTTTACCCCATATTGACTCTGAAATCTCCTCTTTTCCTACTGCTCCTTCCTTGCAAACATTATCTTGCTGTAAGTAATCTGCCTACTCATGCAAAATTCAGAAGTGTGTTAAGGTGGAGGCTGGGAGAAGCCTCTACAAGGTTAATATCTCTGCATTGGAGGAGTTCTGAATGCTTGTTTGGCTGATTGTATCTTGAACTTTCCTTCTGACTGCAATGCTAAATAAGTTCATTAGAGAATCTTACATGACCATAAAGCTGGGAATGGGTTTTGCAGCCTGTCCTAGAACCTTCACCATTGCTGTCTTGGGGGAAGTTTTAAAACCCACTCACTGAGTTAGGATGGGTGCTGCTGAGTTTGGATGGTACTACTCCAGTCATCTCTAACCTCCTCTACTCCTAAAACCCTCACAGCTTCAACCTTAAACTGTCTACCGTGGACCTCACCCAGTGGTGGGATTCAAGTAATTTAACAACTGGTTTTCTCCCCTAATGATTTCTTCCAACAACCAGTTTGCCAAATTGCTCAGAAAGTTAACAACCGGTTCTCCCAAAGTGGTGCGAACTGGCTGAATACCACCACTGACCTCACCCCATTAAAGGGGGCATGCATAAGCGCGCCAACGTGCCTACCGTCCCTGTCCTACTATCCCCATTTATTTGTATTCATTTCCCTCATTAATGTCCATGTTCATATTCATATCTACTATCTTGTACATGTTTGACAAAATAAAATAAAATAATAAAATAAATAAAATAAAATAAAATAAAATAATAAAATAAAATAATAAAATAAAATAAAATAAAATAATAAAATAAAATAAAATAAAATAAAATAAAATAAAATAAAATAAAATAAAATAAAATAAAATAATAAAATAAAATAAAATAAAATAAAATAAAATAAAATAAATAAAATAAAATAAACCTTCTATGAAAACAAATGGAAAATAAAATGGCTCCGCTTGAGCTGTATTTTACTCATTATTTCCATCTCTCAGTGCAGAAAGGCTATCCTTTACTTTTGTCTCTTTTCATTTAGTTTGACTATTCAGGTAGGACAAGAAACAGGATAGCCGGGTGCTTTTCTACAACCAACTGCCAGATATTCTCTTCCATGCCTCAGGCTATGAAACGTCATTCTCCTCTCTATGAGTGCCTTAGCACTCGGCCATATCCACATTCTTGGGCTTAGAAGACAGTGAGCAAAGTTTCCTCACTGGAGGCCAAGGTCCTCTCCTGCCAAGTCTGTGGAGAAATAGGTCAAATGGACCAAGCTAAGAAAAGAACTGTCTCTCCGGACATGTGCTGAGCTGTAAAATATCCCAGAGTTCATCTTTAGGGCTAGGTCTGTATTATCAAAAGATAGCTATTTCACATTTAATGCACACCTCTTGCCACTTAAAGAGAAAATTTGTTTATCTAGTCTCTGTAATATGCCAGGCTAGTATATACACTACTGCAGCTAACACGTTGCAAGGAATGCGAGAGAAAATATGTGGAAAATGACATCACTTTGCATGGCCACCATTATTTATTTAATTCTCAGTAGGCCCACATCTGTTTTTCCATTTCTGATCTTACTCCCCTCGCCCCATTTGTGTGTGTGTGTGTGTTTGCATCTCCTAATTTCCTGCTACTGGGGTCCTAAAGTTACCTGGCATATATTACCATCAGTGGGACTATGGCATATCTAAATTTATCAGTGACTGGGTCCGCTTTGCCTAGACTGGTAAGTTATCAGGAGAGTGGCCGGTGACATTTTTATAGCTTTCTGTATTTGCTGGGATGTTTCAAAACCTATAAAAACAACAGTAAATGTCCCTCTTTACAAATCTCTTTGGAAGCTCTGAAAAGATTAGAATCTCTTCTGCATTCCTTTGCACTATCCCACACTCGAGCCTAACCGTCTTACAAACTATGCTGTGCTTGCACAAGCAAAAAAAAAAAAATCTCTTTGACCACCCACATCTGTTGGGGACATTCAGAAAACTTTGCCAAAAGAGGCTTCTGAATGGACCAGGGGAGAGGAGCGGTTAGATGAGCCTCCTTAGTTTCTATCTATCAGGACCACCTTCTGATAAGACCAGTCTGTTAGAGGCCCTACAAGGGATAGATGGTGAAGCCAGAGAGTAAACTGAAGTGATCCATTCATTCACTTGCAGTGACATCCTCCTTTTTCTGGCACTCCCATTTTTTTCTGGTATTGTTTTTTTAAGTTAGTCCTCTAACTTGAGAAATATTTACCCAAAGTGTCATGACTTTCTAGGGACCACAGAGGATTTTTTTTATGTGGCCAATGGCTAAGACACTGAGCTTGTTGATCGAAAGGTCGGCAGTTCAGCGGTTCGAATCCCTACTGTCGCATAACGGGGGTGAGCTCCTGTTACTTGTTCCAGCTTCTGCCAACCTAGCAGTTCGAAAGCATGTAAAAAATACAAGTAGGAAAATAGGGACCACCTTTGGTAGGAAGGTAACAGCGTTCCATGCATCTTTGCCATTTAGTCATGCACGCCACATGACCACGTAGGTGTCTTCGGACAGCGCTGGCTCTTTGGCTTTGTAATGGAGATGAGCACTGCCCCCTAGAGTTGGGAATGGCTAGCACATATGTGCGAGGGGAACTCTTACCTTTACTTTTAATTTGGCTACTAGATTTGGGCACAAATATCTGAATAACCATGATATGATATAAAGAATACAGAAGGCCTATTCTGAAGTTTGAAGCCCAGTTTGGTAGCCCTACTAAGAGGTAGAAAATGACAAGTATTGCAATTTGGAGGACACCAATGAGGAAGAGAACTGGGCAGCAGGAGACCCATTTCCACCTTTTTAGTAATAAGATAAAAATGAAATGTACGGTATATGAAAGAAATAACTGAACAAAGAACAGATTTTTGAGAGACTTTACTACTCATAAATACTGTTTGGATAATTTGGGCTGCTGTTTCAGTCCAATTAAACATAGATTTGGGAATGGGGGAAACTAGGATGAATTTGCTCTGTGTACACCAACTACAGTAGATGAAAGACCAGATACAAAATAACCAGACAGGAGACAGAGAGACAGACACATGCTTTAAAAAAGGTACTCACAATATAAACAAAGTACATTTGTACTGATCCATATTTTCTCTTGAAAAAGACATTCTTTCAATTTTTAAAAAACGTCTGTCTATCTATCTATCTATCTATCTATCTATCTATCTATCTATCTATCTATCATCGTCTGTCCATTCGTCTGTCTCTATGTCTCTCTGTCTGTCTATCATTGTATCTGGCCAACCATCTCACTGTAGTAATTCTGGGCAACCAACATCACATTAAAAGCACAGTATAGCACTACGCATAAAAACACATTAGAAAAATAAAACTTATAATGGCAGCCAAGGACAAACTTGATCAACAATAAAATAACAGCATGTCATGAGTTCCCATTAACCTGACAACTGTCATGTCCAGGAATATAGTCAGTTCTTTAAAAAAAAAAATTCAAAAATCAGCAGTCAGATATGTATTGTGTGTGTGTGTGTGTTTGTGTGTAAGATTGATTGATTGATTGATGTGGCAAGACTGCTTTCTGAGTCTCTCCAGACAATGTTCTTTTATTAAAGCATGTCTCTCCAGTATGACTTAGTGAGGTAGGTATGAAATGTGTCAAAGTCAGCAAAAAAACAAAACAAACAAAAACAAACAAAAACAAAACAAAAACAAAACAAAAACAAAAAACTATAAGTGGACCTCCTAGCTTTATCTGAGGTCTTGGTTGCATGATTTTATATATATCCTATGGTGACCATACAAAAATACAGATGACACTAGATGATAGAAAGGAGATGCAGAATATTCTCACCTGTTCTTGCCATCTGGTAGCTGATAGCCTTATCTTCTATCTTCTCTTTGCATGAATGAAAATCTTGCTTATTTAGGCTGTAGTCCTAAATATACCTTACTAGGAATAAGATAGTATGCAAATGAGTGGAATTTCACAGGACTCCGTTGGGCCAAAATGTTCACTCCCTGTTCCCAAACCATACATCTGTGCAATTTCTAATACTGGAAGATCTTTGATTCCAGTCAAAATGAAATTACTGAGATTATATGCTGAAATTGGGGATGAATAAACAGGTAGGCAGGCAGGAGGCAGTTTGAGGTATCCACTGGTGCGCTGATGATGTTACCTAGTTTGGGTAATGAAACGTCTGCAAGAAAATAAGCGAGCATCAAGAGAGCATCAAGGATCCCTCATGTCAACCCTGAGCTACACATATTCCCCTTTATTGGGAGGCAGCTTTATTTTGAAATCTCATAATTGAAACTTAGCTCAACATACTCGCCAAATGGTTGAAGGGAAGCCATTTTTTTCAGATTGATCTCTTTCTCTTGCAAATCTACCACAGGGGCCTCCAAATTTGTACAGGAAATAGTTGCATGGATAAGGAAGAACAGACATCCCACTATCATTTCTCTATGATCAAATTCTCTTTTATGTGTAAAAGTTATCACGCACCAACAGGACAACTTCTTCCCAAGATGCAATTTCGCACCTGCAATCTATATATGGATGAAGACCTTTCCTTCTGGTTATTGCCTATATTTATAGGAGTCTAAAGTTTTGTATACAAGAGCCCAACACAACTAATCACAGCTTTTGCCATTTTTAAGCTAAAGATATCCTGCCCCACCACCCCTATGTCTTCTTTGCTAATAATTTTCTAGGAGAGAAAAATGTTTCACATTATTTTAAAAAAATGCTTAAGTGTTACAATTTCTCACTGAATTAACTACAAATGATATGAGGTATCTCTTGACGTTTCCCTCTCATCCACACTAACTTCTGCCAGCAAAGCACTCCATAAACAATAGTATAAGCCCCTTTCTTGGGAAAACAAGGCAAGGAATAAATTGCCCTGATTGATGATCTCACCCCACCCCCCCAATGAATGACTGTAAATCTTCAGAAAATACATAAGTGTGAATGTATACCTCAGGAGCTGCTAGGTTTCACATCACTGTCTTCAATGCTCGGAAAGTTAAAATGAGAGGACTTGAAGCCTTTTCAAAATAAACCCTGAGGTATCCCAACATTAGAAAATAGAACGGACTCTCAAAGTAAAATAAAAGAGAACTCTTCTCCAAAATGATTTTATATTAGTTGTCCATGTTATTTCACTCTACTAGGTCACTGATATCTTTGGTTATTTTTCTCCACAGTTGATGCAGGGAGCTTCGCTGAAGAAGGGCAAAAATATGTAAGTGAATGTTAACAGACTGCTAATGCCATTTGAACAGGATAATTCAGATTACTATATCCAAAGCTTTTTAAAAAACTATCCCAAGTTTCTATATTGCCAGTTAGCAATAAGGTGGAAAATTCCCCTCACTGCATTGGCAAGAGGAGACAGTTTTGCGCTGATGAGGGTAGTTTGTGTTGCTAACAAGATAAGCAGGAAAAAAGTTTGCATTAATCAAACAGCTTCATGCTTCTGAGAGCAATTTATTTCACTTACCAATAGCTATTTTTAATAAAAATAAATAACTGAGGCGTAACCAGACACCTTTAGATAGCTTGAAAGGAGATTCTCCAGCTGTATGGCCCGCACTTTGTTCTGTTTTCCCTCCAACTCAGGTCACAGTCACAAAAAATTCTCGCTGGAGATATGCCCGAGCTACCAAGCCTTAGATCCTTGTCCAACTTCCCTAAAAATACAGATGTTTGAACCAGTGAATTTTATTTAAGTTTGTTTTATGTGCTCTGCCTGTGAGCCCTGTGCAGTTTCCTGCTGTGGCTGGACAGCGCAAACGTCAAGCATGTGATGGCAGAGATTTCAACCATTCCTTCATCCATGATAGTCTGAAAACTGAGCCCTTTTGTTTAGGACAGGGGTGGGGAACGATGGCCCTTTTATGACTTGTAGGCATCAACTCCCAGAATTCCTGAGTCATGCTGGCTCAGGAATTCTGGGAGTTGAAGTCCATAAGTCACAAAGGAGCCCTCATTCCCTATCCCTCATTTAGGAGAACATGGGCATCTGTTTGTAATTATAGGGTAACTTTTTCTTCCTAACAACAATACCCCACTCGTTCCTCAAGAAACAAAGCCCAAATGGTTTACTAAATCTGCTTATAATGCAACTGCTTTCAATCCAGGATATTTTCAATAGGACAAGGATTATCATAATAAATGTTACTCCAAAGTGAGAGAGATTGGAGAAAAACCAGTGAATTATATTAGCAGTGAATACATTTCCTTCTTGTGTTTACAAGTATGCACTTTTACATGTTCATGTTCTATTTTATGTATGTTTCCATCAGCCATTCACATTATGTATTATCACCAGTCAGTCAGCTATAGTACTATATCACTTTGCAGGGCTTTCCCTCCTGTTTTTTCCCACAATATCACTGTTGCGCTATTGTTAATTAAACATTTGCTACCCCTCTTTCTACCCCACTTTCTAATTCTTTTTTATGTTTGCTAACTTCATTATCATGGATGTCATTTTCTCATCCATGGGATACCAATGTTTCTACTGACACATGGTTATAAAGAAGTAACTCTGAAATAAAGGAAAGATCATTTCCTTATCTCAAGATTGCTTGTTCTTCACCTCTCTAAAACCCAAGGATGAATGGGCCCTTAATCTGTTTTGAAGCTACAGACATCCCAGCAGTGGGGAAATTCAGCTGGTATCCGGCTCTGTCCACCTACCCGGACATCATCACGTCCCATTTTGACCCTCTGCGCATGCGCAAAAGGCTCTGTGCATGTGTGGAGGAGGCGCGCAAGCTCACATTGTGAACTGGTAGCGAAGGTAAGTGAATTTCACCCCTGCATCCCAGTCCATGCTTAGGAACAGGTAATGATGTAAAGACTGGAGCTTTGTAGTCTTTCCTCCCCCTCTCTTCATTTTCCCAATTTGTGTAGGGATATTGAAATAATGTTCTGAGGGAGGTCTTTGTGGACAGGGATTATAATCTCTTCTCTGTTGGAAGGACAAGGATAAGGAGGCAGGGCAAGCCCACACAGGCAGCTCTGAAGTTCTTCAGGGCGAAGCCCACACTTTCTGAACATAGACAATCCATCTAGTTCCTCTGTTGAAATACTTTTCATCCTGTTTTTGTTTCTCTATTCCTTTATAGTATTCTTGAGTCAGACAGCAAAAGGAGGGAAAAACGGGGGGGGGAACCATGGTTTGTTTTGAATAACCAGAGCCTTGACTGGCATTCTTTTGCTTCTGTTACTTCCTTTTGCATAACTTCTTTACATTTCAGGATGCCTGATTTATACTGACAGCCAGATGTGACAGTCACAAATATTTTTGGTTCGTAAATCCTACTAAAGCACTTCTAGCCATTGCCCTTGAGAACATTGCCTGGATTCTGGTGGTTCCTGGATCCATCTTGCTTCTGCCCAAGGCAGGTCAGGACTGAGCTTTTGATATACAATTAAAAATAAATCAAGACTATCTTGTCTGGATTCTTTTCCTTATGGTAATAAGGTTGTATACTTAGAGCCCCCTGTTTCTTTGGATTGCCCTAAAACCAAGCTGTTTTTTATTCATGCTTGAGCTCTTGTAATGGAATTACATCATTACACTGTAAATTTTCTCGTGCAATTATTTAAAAATAACACCATTTTGGAAACAGTCCAGCTGAGGTTAAGCATGTTTACACAACAACACTGATTGAAATGGAAAGAGTTTAACATATGCATAGCCTGAATTTGGGATTAAGAATATTGCTTCGTATAGACTGGCAGATAGTTAAGTTTTTATTTATTTCCTTTATAAGATGAAGTTCCTTGTCATACTAAACATGTTGTTTTGATATTTAACTTATTAATAATGATTCTGCTAATAACTTGCTGCTGAATTTGGCATCAGACAGGAATACCCGGCATTTAATATCATATGCACTCTCTTTCTGTGGCAGGAGGGCAGGAACCTGCATCTTGAAGGCAGGAATGACAACTTCCTCCATATCTGGGAAGGCAACCTCCTCTCATTTTCTTCTGGTGTATCCTGAAGAATGTCTACAAAAAAGGCAAGGCTTCAATTACATGGTTATGGCCACCATGGACTTTTTAATGCATGTTCAAAGATGTGGGACTTTGGTTGTAGAGTGAAGAGGGATAGGGATGGGTTGGTGGGGTTTGCAGGGGTTCAGGAGAATCTCTAGCTAAGATTCTGTGCAGTTTGGAGAACCCCCAAATCCCACTCCCGGCTGGCCCCTGCCCCTCCCCTCCCAGGAATTCCCACGCAGCCCGTTTTGGAGGCAGGTAAGTGCAGGGCATGTGCAGAGGCTCAGGGAGGGCGAAAAACAGGCTTACCGGAAGTTTGGGGACTCAGAAACAGGGCTGTTTCTGGCCTCCAGAGGGCCTCCGGAGCCTGAGGAGGCCGTTTTTGCCCTCCCGGAGGTTTGAAGAAAGCCTCCGGAGCCTGGGGAGGGCAAAAATGCCCCCCACACACATGGTGCACAAGGCCAACTAGGCCATGCCCACCATGGCTACAGCCACCCAGCAACCAGGCAGAGAACCCCTTGCTAAAATTTTTGAAGCTCACCCCTGAAGAGGGACGATTGGGCTGTGTAACAGGATGACATTGTGAAGCTTGTGACTTTGTTAAATATCCATTTTGCTTCTTTCTCTTTCTCTTCCTCACCACCACCACCATTTAATAATTTCATGAGAAAAATACATTTGGGAGAACAATACGTATTAAAACAAGCAAAAAAAACCCACACCCCATTCTTATTCTGGAAAAAATAGGGATGTATTCTTCACCATCTCCTGATTCATCTCTGCCAGGTTTCAATATGGCAGTTCTTCAAAAGCAACACAAGATAAGAAGCTAAGATGCTTTCTCTAGCCAGAATGCAAGGTGATGCTATAAAATCTGTTACAGGTCAGTGCCATCACATTAAATAGGCTTGATCCCTAGTATGTTGGGTGCCTTATTCCTTGAGCCCTTTGTATTTTTAGGAAAGTATTTTAAAGTGATACTTTTATGCCATTTGGCTCTTGTTTTTCATTCATGGTCCATGGACAACTGTCTGGTGAGCATGACTTCATCAGAGGTTACCTTCATGCCTTTTCTCTCTCTCTTTCTCTCTCTTTTTCTAAAAAATCCCCTTCAGCTCCTTTAAAACTATTTATAATCTTATGACTTCTAATGAAGTCTGGTATAGGTAGATAATTAACTGTGTAAGTGTAAATGGAGGTATAATTTAGAGGAAATGTGAACATATTAAAAGAATTGAGCCTGGGCAGAAAGGAGAAAAACACTTCCAAGGAAGGGGAGACAAATGAATCTGCCTTCTGACCTGCAGCACATATTTTATTTACTTAGAAAAGCTGATCTTAGAAAGTCAGTAATTCTATTTGCCATAACGGAAAAAAAAATTGATAAAAGACCTCGTCTGTTGGGTTGACCGGCACCAAATAAATGTGCAAAGCATATGTTAAGGATAAATAATAATAAGTCTTTTAAAAAGTGAATCATTATTATGCATAACTTAGGAAAACACGGCAAAGCAGGAACAAAAATTACTGGCTTTAATTAGGAGACGTCCCCATCGTTTGAGAGTCGGGTTTCATTTTAATTTGGTCAACCTTCTGAAGCCTAAACTTCTCAAGTACAACAATAATGTTGAGGGCGGGGGGGGGGGGGGACTGTAACAGGAAAGCCAATGATGAAATGTCCCTGTTCTTGCATTTGCTGTTGAATTATATGATTTATGGGCACCGTTAATGTTGGGAGGGACTTTAGTATATCAAATGAAGCTATAAAGAACTCATAGAGGCAAGCCCATCCAAAGAAAATCTGAACCTCTTTGTCCTTCTTTTTACTGAAGCTTTGACATCTTGTAAGCTCCTGGGTCTACGGTGTGAAAGGCAGAACAACTGAGTAAGTCACATCCTGCCCAATACTGGAGCCTGAGAAACACGAGGAGACTGTTATTTCTGAAAACAGAAAAGCGCTGTAAAATTTTTATTCTCTTCAATAAAACAAACAAAAAATTCCAGTTCTCTGTCAAACATTTCTGACAAAATATTTTCATGAGTCACTGCCCTCCTAGGCAGGTAGGGATTATGGTACTGCCCACATCTAGCTTCCTTCTGTATCTCTCCAAAAGTAGCATTTCGAACATATTTGCAAACACAGTCTCTGGTTAGCTGCCATGGGAGGTAATTTAGATCCCTTTAATAAAGAAAGTTTTAATGTTCCTGCTAATTGACGTATCATTCTCCAGGCTCCAAATATTTTGAAGTAAACCCAAGTCAGCTAGTTTCTTTGCTTAGTTCTGAGACCTTCTTCGTAATATAATGTGGCACTTTAGAACAAAGTTATACATATTACAAAAAATATTTCTGGCACATTATTGGCCCAAATGCAAAGGAACAGGCAAAGTACTTGTTAAAAGTACTAGTTGTTTTCGGGATTGCCACTTGATTAGAGAAGAATCTCTTAGAAAGTTTGTACCTTACTATTCACTCCCACTTCTTCCTGAAGCCTCATCTGCATATTTCTCTTGTGGATCTTTCTCCATCCAAGATTGCAAGTTGAATGGAAAATTGATCCACTAGTGGAACAAATTCCTTCTGGAGGGCAGCAGGAAGAATATTGTTGGATTCAAACAATTGGAATCAGTAGGATGTAAATGAGTCCTACCTCAGTTATCCTAAATAGTACTTAGATAACTATAAATGCCTCTGAATTTGAATTGGTATCCAAAGGAGTTCTTCTGCATGTAAATCCTTTGAAAAGAAATGCTTTTCGGCAGGCATTTATTGCATACAAAGTACCTCTTTCTAGATTGTTAAAGCAGCTGCTTCTAGGTTCATGGATACGGGTGTCTATGACTAAACTATTTAACAGAATCACAGAGGAGGAAAGTGCCTTACAGGTCTTCTAGACCAAACCCCCTGATCAAGCAGGAGACTCTGTGCCATTTCAGACAAGTGCCTGTCCTGCCTGTTCTTAAAATCCTCCAGTGATGGAGCACCCACAACTTCTGAAGGCAAGCTATTCCTCTAGTTAATTGTCCTCACCGTTAGGAAGTTTCTCCTTAATTCCAGGTTGCTTCTCTCCTTGATTAGTTTCCATCCATTGTTTCTTGTCTTGCCTTCTGGTGCTTTGGAAAATAAGTTGACCTTCTTTGTGGCAGCTCCTCAAATATTGGAACGCTCTAACATGTCACCCCTAGTCCTTCTTTTCCCTAGAATAGCCATACCCAATTCCTGCAACTGTTCTTCATATGTTTTAGTCTCCAGCCACCTAATCATCCTAGTTGCTCTTGTCTGCACTCTTCCCAAAGTCTCAACATCTTTTTTATAATGTGATGACCAAAATTGGATGCAGTATTCCAGGTGTGGTCTTACTAAGGATTTATAAAGTGTTCTAATACTTCACGTGATCTTGATTCTATCCCTCTGTTTATGCAACCAAGGATTGTATAGGCCTTTTTGGCTACTGCTGCATACTGCTGGCTCATATTTAAGTGATTGTACAGTAGGACTCCAAAATCCTCTCATAGTTACTGCTCTTGAGGCAGGTTTCACCTAATCTGTACTTGTACACTTGGTAGTATATGTACAGGGGGAGGGACACAGCTTTTTAAATGCACAGGTTTGGAAAAAGCATTCAAATTGCTTTAATAACCTGAAAAGAGGAGTTTGACACAAATTCCCAGATGTTTTGAAACTTTGCTTTTAAAGGATTTGCACCACTCAGTGATCTTCCACTTCCTGTGCTAGGGCATTTGGCACAAAGAATGTGAAGCCAAATCTAAATGTCTTCGGCTACTATTCAGCTTGTGCAAAGAAAGCAAGATTTGGTTGTAGAGCATTCTATTGTAGTATTATCAGTGGTGGGATTCAAGTAATTTAACAACCAGTTCTCTGCCCTAATGATTTCTTCCAGCAACCAGTTTGCCAAATTACTCAGAAAGTTAACAACCGGTTCTCCTGAAGTGGTGCGAATTGGCTGAATCCCACCACTGAGCATTATGCTCTATGTTTACATTAACTCCTTGCATGAGAATGTGCAGAAGAACGGCATAGGATAATTCCCCTTTTAGATACAAACCAGTATATGCATATTATTTGTTTGCATAAATAGCACACACCCAACATGGATTCCTGGAGGAGAGGTCAAATCTTTTCTTCTTGCCTGCCTCCAAACTCCTATCCTTCTTTACTTTGGTGCTGCTCTATAGGTCTGCTATGGTGTTAAAAGCAACAAAAGAGGAAGGAAAATGTGCAGATATCATTTAGCAGCAGAAGTTAAGCCTGCACATTATTTTCACATCCACTGTTGCAGTTTTGCTGCCCCACTGGGAAAAAAAAATCTCTTGACAGCATGACTTAAAATACAACCCTCTGCATATTAGTCAGAAATAAATCTGAGAATGTTCTACGGGGCTTACTTCAAATAAGAGGGCCAGTGTTGTGGCCCGCCAGCGGCCTGCACGGATTGTGGCTGATCCCGAGGAGGAGGAGGCTGGTGTGGTGTCGCGCCAGCAGCCTGTGCAGCCGGCACTTGAGTCGGACAGTGGGGAGGCTGAAGAGGATGTGGTGCCAGAGGCAGAGACTCAGCCAGGGCCTTCAGAACCTCCAGAGGCTCCTTCAAGTGAAGAGAGTGAAGTGGAGGAGCTTCTTCTCAATGCTCAAGCACGCTTGGCTGCCAAAAAGCAGGAGTGGCTACTCAGGAGGAGGTCTCCTCGAGAGTAAGGCTTGGGGCTAATTGGCCACTCCCTTAGCCTATTTAAGTTTGCTCACAGATAGCACACGCTGCTGGAAACAACGTTTAATTTCTACGCAGAGCATTTTGAGAGTAAGTTTCTTGTTATATCTTGGTTTCTTGGCTGGTTGCCAACCCTTGTTGGACTTTGTTTATTCTCTGTAATTCATAGCAGGCTGATGAGGACATTTGCACTGGAAGCCTGCATTTTGGAAGGGATCTGTTTGTATTAAACGGAGTTTTTGGAGCTTTGTGTGTGTCACACTCCTTGGGATCCGGAGCTGGGGCAGAACAGCCAGCTTTCTAATCTTCATTATCATGATATTTTGCCCCAAATGTCATACTGAAGATGAAAATAAATTATCCATTTTGAACATGGTGCAAAATATCACCACAGGTTGGATCCAGAATTAGCACTTAAAATACACCAGTTAGGCAGTTAGGAGCCCTCAGGCAGTCGCTAGTTGATGGCTAGCTGATGAGAGCTAAATAGCTTGAAATAGATCTATACTAGTCTCCCTTTATTTCTTTGTCAGTAAATATACATTTAACACAAAATAGTTTGTCGTGAAAGCGACTGCCTGAGGGCTCCTGGATTGGGGCTAAATGGTGAAAGGAAGCAGTATGCTTCTTCCCATATTTGGGTAGATCAGGTTGCTTCGATAGAAAACCCGTGTGTGTGTATGTGTGTGTGTGTGTGTGTGTGTGTGTGTGTGTAAGGAACCTCCCTCACTCTTACACAAAGTATTATCCATTTGGCTATGTTAGCTTCAGAAGAACTATCGTCATGCGATGGATTTTCAACAGACATCCCTGTACGATCTTTTTAATCTCCACAGAATGAAGTATGATGTGAATGGAAGCAACTCTGGGACTAATTAGCTTTTTATTGAATTTCTGTCATTAAATATGCTGTTAAATGCAACAATCAGGAACCCTGTGGGGAGAGTGGTTGAATAGAGAAGAATGTTGCTTATGTTGAAGAAGGAGGGCAGAGGACCACAGATTCCGCACGCTCCTCTGGGGTTCCTCTTTGAGTATAACATCAATGAACTCATTCAGAGTACAGCATGTGGTACACACTCAGTATTAAGGCTGGATGCCTGCCACTTTCCTGGTTGCACATTTTGTTCTGGTGACACACTGCAGCTGCAAATGTCCACATTACTAAGAGGAGAAGTCTTGATAATAGATGTGGTGGCAGATTGCAGATGGAATTGAAACAGACATAAGCACATGGAGATGGTTCCACTTCTTTCTTTGCGTCGCTTTATCAACAAGCTGACTCTCTGCGGTTTAACAGCATTTTATTGTTCACAGAATATTTGTTTTTCAGGGCCTCTTTAATTTTCCTAATCAGCCTTGATTTAGCTCTTTAATTTAGAAACATAGCAGTTCTCGCTTGGTGAGCAAGAAACCATCCAAAGAAGTCAGTATGCATCTGAAACACATCAGTTTAATAGAGCAGCTAGGGATAGCATAATGAATTACAGTTCTGATACACAACAAGATTTCTAAGTGCCACAATACTACTATGTGCCATACTGGGAGAAAAGTCTTTTTCTTTTTCGTAGGCTTTTATGTGCATAAAAGAAAAAGGCCCAGAAGCTTGTGAATGAGATTTCACAGAACCAGGGCTGCAGAACAACTTAGTTTACGTAGGTAAAACCTGGCTAGAAAGAATATGCACATAAAAGCCTACGAAAAAGAAAAAGACACATTGTACCTTTACAGGGAGGATATCTGAGAAGTGGGTGTAGCTCACTGACGATGCCTTAAAAGGCAGAAATAGCTATCTGAGTCTCCCAGAGAGCAACACAGAGTTGCAGTTTGTCAACAGAAAAAAAAGGCCCAGAAGCGTGGGAATGAGATTTCATAGAACCAGGGCTGCAGAACAACTTAGTTTACGTAGGTAAAACCTGGCTAGAAAGAAAATGCATATATATATATATATATATATATATATATATATATATATATATATATATATATATATATATATATATATATATATATATATATATATATGTCTTTTTCTGTTTTTCGTAGGCTTTTATGTGCATATTCTTTCTAGCCAGGTTTTACCTACGTAAGCTAGGTTGTTCTGCAGCTCTGACTGTGTGAAATCTCATTCACCAACCTCAGAGCTCCTCCTCTGCTGACAAACTGCAACTCTGCGTTGCTCTCTGGGAGCTTGGTGGGCGTGGCAGGGGAAGGATACTGTAAAATCTCCATTCCCTCCCCACTCCAGGGGAAGGTTACTGCAAAATTCCCATTTCCTCCCGATCAGCTGGGACTTGGGAGGCAAAGAATAGATGAGGGCGGGGCCAGACAGAGGTAGTATTTGTCGGTTCTCTGAACTACTCAAAATTTCTGCTACCGGTTCTCCAGAACTGGTCAGAACCTGCTGAAACCCACCTCTGATACACATACAATAGATACCCTTAGAACACTCATTACAGGTAGTCCTTGTCTTACAGCAGTTCATTTAATAACCGTTCAAACTTACAATGGCACTGAAAAAAAATGACTTAGGACCATTTGTCACACTTATGACCATTGCAACATTCCCATGCTCAAAATTCAGACGCTTGCCAACTGACTCATATTTATGATGGTTGTCCCGGGGTCATGTGATCCCCTTTTCTGACCTTCTGACAAGCGAAATCAATGGGGAAGCCCAATTCACTTAACAACCATCTTACTAATTTAACAACTGCAGTGATTCGTTTAACAACTGTGGCAAGAAAAGTTGTAATATGCAGCAAAACTCACTTCACAAATGTCTCACTTAGCAATTTTGGGTTCCTGTTGTAGTCGTAAGTCGAGGACTACCTGTATAGTAGTTCAGGGCTATAGCCCCTAGATGTTCCTTTAATAATGCTTATGAATTTTAGCAGCATAAATACCGTCCTAACAAAACAGGTAAAACATGGTAACCAAACACAGTTAATGCAGTCAAAACACAAATAAAAATTCCTTTCTTTCTCCCAAAAGGCGGGAGAAAAGGAAAATTCTGAGCTCTGTAGCCTGCAAAAATTTTAAGTATGTGTAGGTTTGGCCTTTAGCCACCAAAGGATTGCCAATCTCTGTTATAGATCATTGGGAAAAAATGTTGCTTTCGGTGCCAGGGATAATTAAAGATGGTGTATGAAGTAATATTAAAACTGAACTCCATATTTGATCATCGTCAATATAATCTTTTCAGTCACTATCCTTAGAGTGGCCAGGTTATCTTCCCTCATAACATTTTTGCTGGCATTGCTGCATGAGTCACAGGGAAGATAGCTATTTGTTTCATATTTTAAAATGGAACCATTCCTGATTCTCATTGCGTTCCCAAGCTTGGAATATACGTATCCTTCAGTGGTGAAATCCATTTTTTTTTACTACCGGTTCTGTGGGCGTGGCTTGGTGGGCGTGATGTGGCTTGCTGGGCATGGCAGGGGAAGGATACTGCAAAATCTCCATTCCCTCCCCACTCTGGGGCCAGCCAGAGGTGATATTTGCCAGTTCTCTGAACTACTCAAAATTTCCGCTGCCGATTCTCCGAACTGCTCAAAATTTCCACTACCAGTACTTCAGAACCTGTCAGAACCTGCTGGATTTCACCCCTGGTATCCTTACATATTTATGTTTCTCTGATATTTGGCTCTCTGATTAAAAACCAAAACGTATGAGGGAAAAATGCTGTTCTGAATGGAATTGCAAAAATGCCTAACTTTGGGGGGGGGAGGGGGTTTGGGGTTGCGGATGAGTATAACTTTTTTGTTTTTAGAAAAAACACACTGAGGTGGAAACAGAACTGGATAAATGTCTGTTTCCCAAAAAAAAAAAAAAAAAAAAAACCTGAAACCTTGTAGAAAGCAACTTAATTAGATTTGCTCATCCCCCCACCCCCCAAAAAAACCTATGGGCTATATCATTCATACCTATCGCAACCCCCGTTTTCAGCCAAGGCACACAAAAATCTCAGGACGACCCCTGCCAGTCACCCTCCCTTCCCAGTTTCATTGCTTTCTTTTGGATCTTAGCCTTTAATGTGCTACTACCACAGGGAAAATTCTTTCATAACATAATGGGTATGTTAAAACAAAATAAAGCAGTGGGCCACCAGCAGCCTGGCGAGAAAACAGTCCCACAGGTTGTTCTAGAGCTGGCCCAGAGGCAGGTATACTGCCTGCAGCCAAGTGCATGTACCAACTCATTTTCCAACTGCTGGAAATCTTCATTCCAGGCCTCACATGTGGGTGCTGCGGCTGCCAAACATGCTCTCTAAATGGGGCCAGAAGTAGAATCAACAGAGAAAGGAGAAACCAAAGGGGGCCGCCTTCATCCCGTATTGCATTAAAATCCTCCTGGGCCTGCCAGCTCAGTGACATCATCCATGGTTTATTAATGGCCCCGCAGTTGTTTATTTCAGCGCTTGGTGACACCAATCATCTATTTCAGCAGAGGACACCGAACGGGATTAAAAGGGTCATATTTTTTTGCCTTAGGAAAATTAATGTTGCGCTGCACACAATACAAACTGCTGAAAAGCAGTGGGGTCTCTTGATACAATCTTTGTTAACAGCAAGCTCAGTAATTAATTACAGAGAAGAGGCCGAGGTGAAAAGTCATTTTCTGCATACGGAAGTGCTCTTGAAATGTCCACCAAGCGCAATTAGGTTGAAATAAAGTTGGAACAAATGGGCCACAAACCCTGGTCCACCGTGATCCTTTAGAAATCAATCTATGCTTGGCCTCACTCATAATGAAAGACAAAATTCTGTAACCTTAGAACAGTTACTTTATTTTGAAAAAGAAAAGAAGGATTAGGGGTGACATAATAGCAGTGTTCCAATATTTGAGGGGCTGCCACAAAGAAGAAGGAGCCAACCTGTTCACCAAAGCACTTGAGGGCAGGACAAGAAGCTATGGATGGAAACTAATCAAGGAGAGAAGCAGCCTAGAACTAAGGAGAAATTTCTTAACAGTGAGGACAATTAACCAGTGGAACTGCTTGCCTTCAAGTTCAGACATTGTGGATGCTCCAACACTGGAAGAGACTGGAGAACCATTTGTCTGAAATGGTATCGGGTTTCCTACCTGAGCAGAGGTTGGAGTAGAAGACCTCCAAGGTTCCTTCCAACTCTGTTATTCTGTTCCGTTATTCTGTTATTTTAATATATTTGAGAATCTCCTTTTGTGGAGTGCCACTTTATGCATATTTACTTACAAGTACATCCCATAGTGCTCAAATAAGCTTATGCCCAGTTGAGAATCCTAAAAACTGTGGCATAAATCAAGGGATGTCTGTTTCTGTGTCAGCTTTTTGGAAAACTCTTATTGAGTCTTTCTCCCCTGGATTTTATTCTTTGCTGTGGGTAGAGAGAGGGTGGGAGGAAAAATCAGGCATGTGGAATCTTTCTTATAGAACTCTGTAATCTACCCAGCTAATCCAGGTACAAAATGATGGCTCCATTTCCTAATGTAAATCTTTACTTGAATTACAACAAAGGAAGGACTCCAATAGTTAAAACAATAACATAGAAGGTTAGACTGATAGGGAATGAAGACTTGAAGGTATACAAGGAATGCCATTGAGCCAGACCTGGGTATAGCTGAGTAAACACAATTCCCCTCTTTGTGCCAGTGAGGTTTCTTGGCAGCTGGCTGATGTTTGGAGTGGCTGATATGTGACTTATGGTATGTGTCTGAATCTTGGAGTTTGGCTGGAGAGATTAGAGCTCAAACCGTCTCTGGGCTAGGAAAAACCACAGGCTGGTCAGAATCGTTCAGCTTAAGCTGCTTCGTCAGGATCGAGAATGCATTTATAGTGTAATTAATGAAGAAAAAGCAAGGTGGCCACCATCATTATCCTGCTCCCAGGAGAAAGTTGAGATGGTATGTGTGGCAGCAAAGAAAAATAGAACTGTTCAACATTCTCTTGTTGTCAGAGGCTCATGTCCTGGTCCATCCAAGCAAATTTCCTCTTTTTTCAATGTGAAGGAAGCATGAGGAGGAGGAGGAGGAGGAAAAGGAGGAGGAGGAGGAGAAGGAGAGGAGGAGGAGGAGGGGGAAGAAGGAAAAGAAGGAGAAGGAGAAGGAGAAGAAGAAGGAGAAGAATTTTTATAATGTCTGGTGGTTATTAAAATCTCCAGGAGAGGCCCTTCTGTCACCTTGGAGATGACTATTCCTGGTCAACTTTTAGTCTATGCTATGCTATTTAGAATTTGAGAGTTAATATCTGTTGGAAATTTTAGTATTTTTCTAGTTTTGCTTCCTCTGATTTTAGCATGTTACTTTTGTTATTGTTTATAAATGGAGGTTGCATGTTGATTCATTTCACTTCTGTTTTGAACAGTTTTGCATCTATTTTAAATTACTAAGAGTATAAGGAAAAAAAAACATAGTTAAAAAAAACCCCTCTAATTTGCTGTAGGCAAAACTCCATAACTTTCTCAACTATTGTTGAACGATAGGAAGAAGCAAGGATTTTTCAGCCTGGCAATACACAAAGGCAAAATGACATCTGACAATTACTGGGGAGATAATGAAACCTAGATGATATAAGAGCTTAAAGCAAACACAATGGAAGATGGATTAAGAGAAAAAAATTGGAATGTACTGAACCTGTACGATGTCTGGAATCAGAATCAGATGGTGAGATGAGAAACCTGGTTAATGTAGGCATGCTGTAGATGCACTGACATATGCACAAGTATGATCTTGCTCTTTTTCATGTATGCATTACTAGGAAGGGGCCTTTGAGAGTGGTGACTGTTCCATGTGCAACATCATAGCTAGAACAGTTCCATGTGGGCACTGACTATGAGCCTCTCTTGACATGTACAGTGAAAGTAGCACCTGTAGACAGCTACACATTTGCCTGTTATTAATAAAGAGAGGACTTCAGCTGAAACAATGGAATGGATTAATAGCAATGTCAACTAATTTTCAAGGCCACCTAAAATATTTACAGCCAACTGGATTGCATGGCTGGGATTAGCAAAATTTAACTGTAGAGTTTCCAATAGTGAATTGTGAAACAGTAAACCGGTGCCCTGTGGTGGCAATGAAAATTAAAGAAGGAAAAGCTTCAATCTGTGTATTTTGTATTTTGATATTAAAACCATGTGGCAATATATGTACTTTATTTCTTTACAGGGGGTTGCTTCTTAATTGTGGTTCTGTCTTGTGGACAGAATCTAAAAGGATTTGAAGACTTACGAGTAAGGGATACTTGCTGAGAATTCGCTCAACTTTTAGAACTGGAAGGATTCCCTTCTTAATTTGGAGAATGAAAGAAGAACTAATTAACAAATAGATGGTTTTCTTTCAGTATTTGAAAACACATGGTTGAATGCTTTATATGGTATAGAAAGGGTAATACAAGAAGAAAAGCATTTGCATCTAAGCGTAGCAGGTTGAAATGGCCATAAAGTTCTTATGGAACATGTCTTCTCCTAAAGAGCCTTGGGCAGAACAATTCTTGAAAGTTTAATTTGGAGCTTATCTTGCTATGTCCTTTTCATGTGAAGAAGTGAAGAGAGAGAATTGTTAATGAATGCCTTCACATTTAGATGATTTATAATCCATAATTCACCGATATACGGTGGAACCTCTGTATTCATTAATTGGTTCTGGGAGGTACGGCAAGTACCAAAATTGACGAATATCAAACAATTTTTTCCTCCATAAGAAATCATGTAAATAAATTTAATGTGTTCTCAAACCACAGACAATGCACATTTGTAATGCAATATGTAAAAAGATAGAGTAAATATTAATAAATACTTAGATTAAATAAAATAAAAACTTCGCTTTACCTGTACTGACAAAAAAAAAAAAAAGCACAAAATACACAAAATGATATTTTCTGTGGCAAACCAGCCAGTTCCTAAGCAAACCACCACAGTGCTCCCAGTATGCTGTGAATTAATAACCTGCATTTCCAGGTTATGAAACTATTAATAAACACATAGAGAGACCACAATAGTTTCTGTTCACCATGG
Organism: Arizona elegans; assembly: GCA_022577455.1. Lineage (NCBI taxonomy): Eukaryota > Metazoa > Chordata > Lepidosauria > Squamata > Colubridae > Arizona > Arizona elegans. Next base: position 193,444,482 of record JAKOOJ010000001.1, read on the forward strand.
CTAACAAGATCTGCATGGTAGCTAGGATTTCATAAACCCTGTTGAGTGGGCCAATGTTTAAGATTGGCTGATTTTCTAGACTGCATCGAATGAACTTTTGATGTTTTCTGTCCCCAAATAGTGGGAAATGGTTACCTAATTTTCACAGCTGTGATCTGAGGAGGTTCTAGGTTTGCAGAACAGGTGTGTTGGGAGCTGCAGGTAGCCCTGGGGCTTTAGGCTGTCCACCCCACCCACCTTCTAAAGAGCAAGGCAGGTGGATTGACTCTTTTGAGGCATTTTGGGTATACTAAGAGTTGCCCTTCACATCATTTAGAAGTCCTTAGATTAATGGGGACCAAAGGACCATAGCCCAATCAGGGGTGTCTGCAGAGTGTAATCAAATGTATCAAGATGGGTGGCATGAAAGTACAATTAAACCTCCATCTTTTTTTTTTTTAGTTTATTGAGTGTGCAAGTGACATAAAAAATGTGGAGTTTCTACTGCACTGCTGCAGTCGCCATCTTGACTTTTTTGACCCAGCCTGTGGACCTGTCAATGGCAATCAGCACCTTACTCCAAACAAGTGTTTTCTTTTCTGCCTCTGCCATGATATTTCATTCAACTCCAGCCATTTGTTAACACAAACTTGCCTGAAAGCAAATAACTTTTTTTAAAAAATGTAAATATGGAGTGTTCTCCCACCCCAGCCCCGCTTTGTTCCATCTGCTGAAAATGTGCAGTAGTAGTTTTGACCCTTGTCTAAACCAGGCAAGCTCCTTTTCAGGCAAGTTTGGGAGGTAAATGAACTGTCTGGCTGCTTTTCTTGGCAACCTCGTCTATTAGTGGGAGGTGGCAGTAACGAGAACATGAGGAAGGCTGAAAGTGTTTACTTAAAACTTTCGCCAAATGGCTAGGGAGAGTTAAGATAAATCATAACTGTCAATGATGACAACTTTAGACTGCTACTAGTTCACTCCTGTTTATGCACTTTTCAAAAAGTTGCATTTGAAGGGAGCGGAATAGGAGATTCAGATTAGAAACAGGCGGCAGTTTTATTGACACATGCCATCCCATGCTCCAATGTAAATCATTTGGCCTCTGTTCCATAAACGACATGGAAGACTTGCAGGAAGCAGGCTGTGTAGCTTCACACAACACTTGAGAGCTAATATTTTTAAGTATGTCTCCAAAATATGTATCTCTGACTCATATTTCCCCAAAGAATAAAGTCCATACATCAGTGCAAACTTATTACTTTCTGTCTCCCTCCCTATTTCTCTACACACACACACACACAGAGAGAGAGAGAGAGAGAGAGAGTCTCTATCTCACACACACACACACACAGTCACACACACCAGAAGCAAGCCAAAAATGTTACAGCATTTGGCCATGTGGGATTGCTAAGCAGAATCCATCTTTTCCTTTTCCCATTCTTGTCTTGTTTGCCTGAAGAAAGGAAAAATCCAGGATCTAATGTGGTAATTTAACTTCTGCTCTGATCTCAGAGTTTCATATGGAAAAGAATGCAATCTCATTAACTAGCCTTAGAAACTTTTATCCTTGAAAGTTCGTGGTTAGGCTGGCAACCATTTTTTAAATTCAATGCTACATTAAGAAATTAAGCAATCTGATCCTTAATGGAGTTTTCTGCTTTTCATTGGGAAAGCTGCTGCAAATGTTGGGTTGTTTTGTTTTTTGTTTTGCTTTGTTTTTAAAGATGCAGGCACTGTACAACTAACCTTTTGTTAAAGCAGCTACATAGATTCTCGAGCATGTCTCTTATTTTGCTACCATCCTGAAGTATCCACTTCTTTGTGTTTCATCATGTGCAACAGGAAGCCTTAATTTGTCCCATCTCTTTTTGTGCAATCGTTTCATTTATTTATAGGGGCATATTTGTATATACTTGTCTGATGCTGAATAACAGTTCCTGGACATAAGTAAAAATATGGTGAGTGTTCATTTTCCTATCAAAATTTGAATGTTCAGTGAGTGAAAGCATTTGACCAAATATGGAAAATAGCTGCTCATCTGATTTATTTTTCAAACTCTAGACATTAATCATCACTCTGGCTGAAGATCTGCTAAAGCAAACGAAGATGAGGGACGGACAATCTACTGTCTCCAACTACATGCAGTAATAGTCCTTTTGCAATCTTAGATCATACCATGAAAGTTAGAAGACAAATCACCAAAGGTTAACAGCATTGTTTTTGTTTCAAAATAAAAATAAAAGATAATTTAAATCTATTAAATCTTTGTGAGTATTGAAACACATTTCACTCAAAAAAAAAAAAATCTCTTTACATCTGAACAAATCAACAATAGCAACAACAAAAGACCTGTTCACTCCATGACATCATACCCCTTGTGGCCTCCCATCATCTCTACAGTGAATGGCCCATTGCTCCAAAAATGATCTGCCTCCTGGATCATGTAATTTATACAAAGTTGAAACTTTAAATCAAAGCTTCAACTTAATGTGAATTCTAAGATCCAGTGGGAATATGATTCCATCTTTTTTAATGTGCCTGATCCAGCCTAGTAGGACCTACAGGTAAGTGACTGCTTGATGATCCAAGATCACATGTCTAAAAGAATGAAGGGTAGGCACAGTTATATCAGTGGGAGACAGAATTGATAGGATACCAGCCATCTTTGCATCTTGGTGGCTGTGCAGATTTTTTCCATGCCGGATATTACAGTAACACTCTCTGATACTACAACCTGGGTATCTTGTATATTTAGTTAAAAGAAGTATCCTTGCAAGAGAACAAGACAAAAGAGATAATAGATAATTTCATGAGATAAGTCTTGGTCTCAACATGACCTGGCACCTATCTATTAACTCCAGAAAGCTCCTGAATTATGAGAACAAAAATTCTTCATCTCTGAGCTTACTCATATAAAAAATTACAAGTGGGTCCTTGTATTTTGAAATTTAAATCAGAGATTCTTTGGAGCCTGAAACATAATTGAAGTATATTAAGTTATCAGTATCATTGGTTGATTAAGCATGCATGTGATCTTGTATTGTTCATTTACTATATATGTAAGACTCACAAAATATGGGGCACTTCTGAACTCTCAAGTTTGTTTATTTACATCTCACCTTTTAGTATTTTTATAAATAATCCAAGACAATGAATATACCTAATACTCCTTCCTTTTCCTAAATTAGCCCATTCTTTGCCACTACAGCTATCAACAATTTTTGGAGGGCAGGAATAGTCAACATCATACCCTCCTTACTCCGGCTGACTGTGAATACAGTAACTACCTGTATTTTTCTGCTTTGTGTTGAAAGTAGCACTTGCCAACTTGTGCCAGGTCAAGTACTGCTGTTTGGTTTACCCAATGTTTTTTTTTTCTTTTAGGCAAACCATCTTCACTTTTATTTACTTCTATACCTGGGAGCAGGAATGCCTCCTTGCCTTGGTCAATAGTCATCTCTGCAGCTCTTTAATCTCTCTATTTTAACTAATGTTAATAGTATTCCAGTGCCATATTTGTTATAATATATGCCTATGTACAGAGAATCATTGGTTCAAAATGTAATAGGATTTTGTTTTAGTTACTATTTTTATTTCTCAGAGCTAGTCACTTTGTTACTGGGCGCTTTTTTTTTTAAGTTTGCCCAAACACCATTGAATTGCAAGAGATTTTTTCTTCCCTATTTTCCCATGTCTCAAATAGTCAAAATCAAATGATCTCTACTGGAGAAGATTTGTCTAAGCAAGGGACACAATAGCTGATGGAATTTTCTTCAGCCAACTCAGAGTCCAGTAAGCATCAGCACAGGGCAGAAGTAACTCAAGAATGCAGTGCTATTATGCCCTTAGATTTTTCTAGATATTTCAATAAAGTGAGCAGTAGAAAAGACAAATCTAGGACTTTACTATCTTTAGTTGGATGACAACAATAAACCTTGGGTGTATTTATGCAGCTGGCATGCACTCAAGCTACAGGTTTACAATAAAAAAGAGGAACATGGTGGTGGGAGCACTTAGAATGTACTAATAAGTTGAATTCTTCTTGAAGATAACAAATGAAGAATGTTTTTATTTAGATTTTATTTAGATCTCTTGATCCCATCATACTGTGCTTTAATCCTCATCCTTCAGCAACTGTCAGGCAGCCTTTTATATGTACTGAGGATGATCAGTCTCCCTAGTAACCCCCTTCCCCAAATGCTGCTATGTGTTTCAGCATATTTTGAAGTTTCCTCACACCTGCTAATGCCTCACATTTGCATAACATGTATCTCTTGGATGCACCTTTGTAGAGGGATCAATCAACAGGTGTCAATAATAATCAAATGACCCTGAGATATCAGCTAATTAAAACAAACATACTGTATCACATACAATGCATTACCAGGCAGTTTTATGAATTAACAAGTATATCTACCTTCGGAACAAAGTCTGATCAAATAAATGCTACTTTCCAATAGGCAGCATTTTGTATGACTATCCCAGTTAAGGAGTCTGTGTTTCCCAAGAAACTAAAAAAAAACAAAACCCACATATAGATTATAGAATAAAAGCTACAACAGAAAGCTCTAGCATTTTGTGGGTTGAGACGTTTAGGTTTTTAGGAAAGAAATGCAAGGAAGAATCAGAGACGGAATCTCACCAGGCTCAAGGTGAACTCAGCCTTCCATCCTTCTGAGGTGGGTCAAAGGAGGACCCAGATTGTTGGGGGCAAGAGGCTGATTCTGCAAACTGCTTAGAGAGGACTGTAAAGCACTTTGAAGAAGTATATAAGTCTAAGTGCTATTGCTATCTTCCTTTCCTTTCCTTTCCTTTCCTTTCCTTTCCTTTCCTTTCCTTTCCTTTCCTTTCCTTTCCTTTCCTTTCCTTTCCTTTCCTTTCCTTCCTTCCTTCCTTCCTTCCTTCCTTCCTTTCTTCCCTTCCTCCCTCCCAGTGGTTAGAATGTGGTATTGCAGGCTAACTCTGCCCCACTGCCAGCAGTTCGATTCTGACCGGCTCAGGGTTGACACAGCCTTCCATCCTTCCAAGGTGGTACCCCAGCTTCCATCCATCCTTGTGGCACTTGTAGCTATCCAGTGGGCGAATGACAGAGGTGTCAGATGGGACTGCAGCTGAACATCCTTCCCATTCTGTTTCTTGAATGACATATGAAAGGCCAAAAAAATCAAGCATCCAGAGTCCAATTTCCTAGTTCTTCAACCAGGATGAAGACGGAGGAAAAAGAGCTATTTGAGCCTGTTTGATGATTTAAAGGAGAGTAAAAACAAAACAAAACCCATGACCCATTGGATCATCATTTCAAAGCTATTTCCTTACATGAACAGAGAAACAGAATGAGCATGGATGGATTAAAAAAAAAAAACTGTGGCAGAGACTGCTGAGTTCTTGCTGGTTTTCCCATTCACTTTCCTTGTAGGAAGCTAGCAAAGAGCCCTGGAAATTATTATCATGTCTGACTGTGGTGGCATGGCAGCAGAGCAGCACCAAAGTGGCCGCAACGTTCCCAAATTTTAATCCCAAAGGAGTCCTGGAGCCTGAATTTTGGACACATACTTCTAATTATCCCATCTGAGGTATGTTGATTCAGAAATTCTTGCCCTATGATACACCATTTCACTGAACTGAAGGCTACAAATAATCAAACAGACACAAGAGTTGTGCTAGTGTATAGCTATCTTCATTTACATTACCTACTTATCAGGAGGTATAATCCGGGAGATGGGGGGAGGTATTATTTTTATACTTTTTTCTATTTGGAATGGCCATATCAATCTTCTACATAAATAAATAATAAATAACATCATGGCATTAGAGCTGAAGTCCTGAGTGGTGTTATAACCATTGTTAAATTCTGCCTCGTCAGCACCAGCTCTATTTGATTTTTCCATATTACACTGCCAAAGCAATAGCACTTAGACTTACATCTTGCCCCCAACAATCTGAATCCTCATTTTACAGACCATGGAAGGATGGAGGGCTGAATTAACCTTAAGCCGGTCGGAATCGAAATGAATAGATTAACATTGAGAATAAAAGATAATAAGGAGTCGATGTATTTCAAGACATGGGATAAATTTTATGATTGGTTAGAAAAGAAATATGAATAAGGATATAGAGATAAAATAGATAGAGAATAGGTGGGAGAAAACAATTAGAAAAATAGATACCCAGATGATGTCAAGTAAAAAGAGAAAGGGGAGGGGGTGTAAAAGGGAAAAAAGTGAGATATCATAAAAATGTACGCAAATGATGTAATAAAATTAAATAATAATTGAATAAGAAATTGAAATGAGAATAAAGATAATTAGAAAATCGGGGCTGCTCGAATACCATTTTAGATTGAACTGAAAAGGGAAACAACAGGAGAGAGGGGAAGGAGTAGAGAGAGAGGAAAGGAGAAGAGAGGAGAGAAGAGGAGAGGAGAAAGAAGAAAGGGAAAAGGAGAGGAAGAAAAGGGAGGGGATAGAGGAGCAGAGGAGAAGGTTAGAAGGGGGGAAGATGAGAGGAGTGGGGGAAGAGAAGGGGAAGTAGGAAAGAGAAGGAGAGGAAGAACGAAGGAAGTAGGAGGAGAAACAGGAAGGAAGAGAAGGGGAGGAGTAGAAGAAAGGTTGGAGTAAAGGTAAAGGGTAAAAGAGCAGCCCCCAAAAAGTAAAAATGAAAGTTAAAAGAAAAGATGAATGAAAAATGATGGAAATGACTGTACATGTAAATGTGTTTATGAGAAATAAAAATAAAAACTTTAAATAAATTTTAAAAAAGAATCAAATTGCTGGCAGTTAGCAGTCAGCAGAAGTAGCCTGCAGTGTTGCATTCTAACCATTGTGCCACCACAGCTCTTATCTTTGAGACATAAAGCTCTCCTTTTTCAAAGGCTCAAGGTGGCTTTCAGCATATGGTTGAGCTAACTTCCTCTTCTGAAAACTCATACTCTGCTTAGACAAATGACACATTTCTTAACTGTTTTTTTTTTTTAAATGTCTATAAATCTCTCTATTATATTGAATCGGGGCAAACGCATTGTGAAATTTTAAGCCCCTGGATTTTGAAGAACTGTGAGTTTAGCCTCCAGCTTAGCATATGGTGCAGACAGCACTACGTTCACAGCTTCAGTGTATTTGTGACCACAAGCATTTTGTTCACAAAAGCAACGACAAGTCATAAAGGAGTGTTGATCTTCAGCAGAATACAAAGTATTAAAGCCTTGATGAAATCCTTGCGAAACTGAATCCCATTTCCTCCTAATCACGCCTCTGTGAATACTACGGCAGCTAAGTGACCACAAATGTGTGACAATACAGCTGCTGTATTTTTCACATACTACACTACAGGCTGTTAGTGTGTACCCTTCCAGCCTAAAGTTCAGCCACATCTAATGGGACAGTAAAGTTGGCTTCCTGTTATTGTAGGACCTCATTTGTTTTCTGTACATATGAAGTATAAAGAGAATATATCCAAACATTTTTTTTTAAAATCAAATTAGGTTAGAAGTAATTTAATCACTTCTCAGTTACCATTCAAGGAAAAGCATCTGCAGGGTGGGTAAATAAAAAAGTGAAAGTGGGTGAAGTTTTGCAAGAAGATTGTCATGACAATTGATTTTTTTTTTAAATCTATCCTTATGGAAGCTGCTGCTTTCAAGAGCAGGGAATGATCAGATAGTGTAGAGAAGTAAAGTATGACCAGAATAGATATTTCTATTTTGAGCTATGATCATAATTGGGACCGGAACTTCCACTGCTAATCAAGGCAGCCCGATTTTACAATCATTTTTGCCATAGTTATTAATTGAATCACCACAGTTGTTAAGTGAAGCATCTGGTCATTAATCCAACTTCCCACCTTGACTTTTCTTAGCAGATGCCAGTTAGAAAGTTTGCAGATGGCGATTGTGTGACCCAAGGATGCCGCAACAATCATAAATTCATTTTGATCATGTGACTTCAGGCCCACTGCAAGGGCTATGAAGTCCAAGGATGTAAGTCACGTTTTTTTAGCACTGCTGTAACTTCAACCAGTTGCCAGATGACTGGTTGTAAGCCGAAGACTGACTTTATTTAAATTTATCTACTGGTGATGCTAGGGTTGGATATAAGAGGGCCATTATGTTTTCTAACTGATATTTACAAATCAAGGGCAAAATGGTTGCCAGCCTTGAGAGACTGTTCCCACCCAGCCATTGATCTTCCCAATTACCATTTATGTTAGACCTTCTGGGGTTGTTGCTGATATTGTGGTAGTTGTAAGCACAAGGGGGAAAATAAAAATGAAGCAAGCATATCTTCTTCTTGGCAACCCCTGGCAAGTTGCTATCAGCATACTAGCTTTTAAGATTTGTCATAGTAGACGAAAAAAGTTACGTAGACATTATCATGAAAAACTTAGGGAGAAATTCCAAAGCGCTTTGATGTGAAAGCAATGTGCAGACAAGAAACATGTTCGTAACTGAAAAAGTCACGAACCTATTTGTACGGTTTTGTGTGTGTTTGTAGAAGTGAGTTGCAAAAACCAGTAAATCCAAACATTTTTTGAGTCTTTAATTTGTAATACGATATAGGAAAGATCATGATATACATACTAGAGACAAAATCTTTTAAATGAAATAGTTTGATGTTTTTGTCCTTGTCTCACCTACTTCTTTGTCCTAGTCAAGTCCATTTTTGGAACACAGGATTCTTTTCAAAGGTAATCGAACAGCAAATGTGCATCCTTGATGTGATTGGAATATTGCCCAAATCTTTGTGATTTGGAAAATAGATTATCATAGCAAAGAGGTTTTTGCCATGCCTGGCCACAAAACTATGGGATAAGAAAGGTGCATAAGTCCGATCTATCTTGCGGATACTATTCTGAGTTCCTTTTGAAGTGCATTATATAAATGTGAAAAAACATATCATGTAAGGCTTAGAAAGAAATAGCCCAAGAACATTTTGTTAGAAATCTAAACAGATAATTTCTCAGATTTATGAAGGAAGCTTTAATTAGTAATTGCTTTGGAAGAAAAATGTGTTCTATTTAAGCAGAATTTTGAAACAGATCCCAACCTGGGTGTATGAAGGCAGCTGGAATATCAATGGAAAAACTGTGCTGTTCTTCTAAGATACAAGATTCAAATCCATGACTCATTCGGCACAGCTATACTTCGAGGTGAAAAGGGCATTCTTGGGGAACTGTTTGGTAACTGTACCATCAGTTTGGTATGTCGAATGAACTACAATAAAAGGACATACTCTACAAGCAAATACATAGTGTTAAACTAACATGAGATAACGTGAATGATTTAGAAAGGCAAGGTCCTGGCTAACTGGATGATTCAAGTGGTTACAGACTAAGCTGATAAAAATTAGACATAATTTATTTGGATTTTCAGAAAATGTTGACAATGTTCCATACTACTGGTCTCTATTTAAGCTTCGGTTGACAAGATCCAAGAAACTCTAAGGGAGTGAATCAAGGGATTATGGGAAAAGGCATCTGGGGAGGGGGGGTTAGATGGGAGGAATGAGAGCAAATATGCTTTATTGCAGAGAGCCAGATTTACAAGGGCCTGATTGGGGTCAACATTTTATGTATCTACGATTCGTGATCTATAAAAATGATACAGGCTAGTAAAACCTGCTGACAGTACAAGCATTGGATGAGACTTGGACTGCAAATGTAGTACATAGAAAAGCCAAGATTTTTTTTCTTTCTCAATCTGTAGTCATATATTTTGTCTTGTTTAGAAAGCATAGAGAATTGCCTGTCTCTTTTATCACCTTCAGCTATCAGAGGCTAGCTTATGCTGTCTGAAGAACAGAATCAGAAAAACATATCTTACATTAAGATTAGTTAGGATGAGAAAATATCATGAAGGAAGGTGAATATATATCTCCCCGGATAATGTTGCAGGATCCAATATGGGTGGGTTACCAAGACCAGAGGTTTTGTCTTCCGAGCTTTCGGACTCATGCTGGAGTTTATCTTCAGGGAATTTCTCTCTAGCAAGAAAATATCAAATGGGATCCTCTAGTAAAACACTGGTTTTATTTTCCCAAGATCATATATAAGTAAAGGGAGTGGAGAGGCATTGACAACTCTTATAGTGGTTTGCAGCAAACCATGAGGATGCCCAAACAATTATCTCCTTGCAAGGACATCTTCATGTAAATGCTGCTATTACCCACTTGTGATCTAATATCTGATGAAAGTCCTTAAGACATGCTATTTGTGTGCTGATGTCATATATGTTGCCTTTTGTGTGGATGTGTGCTTTTTGGGGATGCCCATGCATTCATGCATTATAACCATCTAGACCAGAGTTTTTCAAACTTGGCAATTTTAAGATAGCAATAGTAATAGCAATAGCATTTAGATTTATATGCCACACCATAAGGCTTTACAGCACACTCTGAGCAGTTTACAAATGTCAGCACATTGTCCCCAACAAGCTGGGTCCTCATTTCACCGACCTCGGAAGGATGGAAGGCCTTGTGTCACAGTGTTTTTGTGTCAACTCTTTCTGGAGGTGGGGAGGAGAGTTAATTTTTTGTCAATCATTGAAGAAAAGATTAAACTTTTCTCCCCATAGATCAGGGGTCTGCAACCTTAAACACTCAGAGCCACTTGGACCCATTTCCCACAGAAAAGAAAACACGGTGAGCCACAAAACCTGGGTGGGAGTGGCCAACTCGATGTCATTCATTTCCACCAGTCACATGACCTCCTAGTCACACCTACCCAGCCGGTCATTAGGACAGAGAACCGGTTGTTAAAAAACACCGGGAACCACAAAACCCTTTTGACATCTCTCTCTCCCTATCTTCCTCTCTCTCTCCCCCCCACTCTCTCTGTAAGTCTCTGACTCTGCCCCAGCTGCTTCTCCATCTCCCGCTGTCACCCTTACCTTCTCAGCCCAGGTGAGGAGTGACTGGGAGGGGAGGAGAGGGCAAGGGGTGCAGCAAGCCAGTGGTGGGATCACCCGACAGGGAGCCGCAACAGAGGTCCCAAAGAGTCGCATGTGGCTCCAGAGCCGCATGTTGCTGACACCCGCCATAGATACTTTCAATCCTGATCTTTCTCTCCCTCTCTCTCTCTCTCTCTCTCTCCCTCTCTCTCTTAATTTTTGGTTACTGTTTTAAATTTTCCAACCAAACAAATTTCACATTTCACTACCTCGACCCGTAATACCCTATAAGATATCTTTAATTGAAATGTCTTGAATGGGAACAATTTTTGTCCCCTTGTCTTCTTTTTCTTTTGAAGGCCATGGTGTACTACTTGTAATATTTCTACTGAGCATGAAGAACCTAGGAAGGTTTAGGGGTAGGGGGGGAACGGTTTTTTCCCAAAACAAGCCAGGTTCACTCAGGAAATCAAATATGGTTCTAATTAAAATTTGCAGCAGCTGAATGTTGGCCAGGGACAAGTGAGGAAGCCATGGGAAATGCAGCCCTGAGGAAAGTGGGAGTCGGCAGTAGCCATCTTCAGGAGAGTGAAAAGTCTCGCAGCCCACACTCTCCAAGGGAACATCTGCCAGATCATTTGTGTTGGTTTAGCAAAAGAATTATATCCCTGAAAGTCTCCAGTTCAGCCTGATGAGGAAAGATGGATTATTTTTGTTGTTAACACAACATGGCTGGTTTTTTTTCCCCCTAAAAAAATCAGGTGGGGGAGTCTTCTATTGAAAGACTACAACTGCTTCGGGCAGCGCTGTTAGAATCATCTTTGCTTTATCTCTCACAAGCAGTTCACATTTTGTACTGATTTTAAACAGAGGCTGTTCCAAGGAATGACAGGGCAGAATGGAAAAATAGAACATCTGTCAAGGAAGGTATGAATTTGAAACACATTTTAAGCATCTGATAGTTCGAGGAGGATATGACAGGGACCCTCTTTCAAAACAGCCGTGGGAGTATCCAGTCACAAAATGGCTGCCTGAGATGATAATGCTAGTTCTAGAGCAACATACATGTGCCAAATGCTACCTGTCATTTATTTATTTATACCCCGCTTTTATTATTTTTTTATAAACAGTTCAAGATGGTGAACGTATTAATGTTCCTTCTTTCTCCTATTTTTCCCACAACAACAATCCTGGGAGGTGATTTGGACTGAGAGAGAATCACCTTAAGGCAGGACTAGAATTCAAAATCTCCTGGTTTTAATTTGGTGCCTTAACCACTAGGCCAAACTGGATCTTCTTCTAGATTTCCCCTTCTTGCTTGCCTCTGACCATTTTCCAGGCAAGTTGGACTTTGCATCCATCTTCCAAACAAAGCAATACTCTCCCTTGCTTTCCTTTGCGTTTTGTTTTATTTTTCCTGCTAAGAAACCTCAGGCACCAATTTGAGACTCAAAAACATTCTGGGAAATAAAGGCAAAGGCTATCATTTCTTTTAATTAAAATATTTAAAATGTGTTAAAAAACGGCCAGGGGCACGGACCCTGGGGAGGCCTGCAGGTGCAATGTTGGGTACCTCATGGATACATGATACACCCAGGAGTGAAGTTTTTAGAAAATATATTATGACAGATCTTTTAAATTTGGCCTTTTAAATTGTTTTTAAAGGTTTCTATGGTTGTCATAAATATTCTATGATGGTTATTGTTGGCCTGATCGGACGTCTTGTGGTTTTTGATTTGCAGCACAACGCCTTGGCAGTTTTACTAGAAAGGTGGCATAGGAACATATATTTGTTAAATCCTATAAATCATATTTATACTCATTTGCTGTAACTGGAGAGGAAAATTCCAAAAGTCTAATGATGCTATCTTCTTCTCATTATAGTTGTGTCCTGATGTGATCTTATTCTTTCATTGTCTACTTCATTTTCTGCTTTATTTTGTATGAAGCTTACATCCCTGGCTCCACACAATTGCTTTCATTATAAAGAAACCTACCACCTCTTGCTCATCTCCAGGGGGCTTTTTCAAAGGGGGTAAAAGAACCATCAAAATGACAGGTGTGAGTGAACCCCACTCCTTTTTAATGGGCATTGCATAAGTGGCACTTTTGTCAAAATAGGTGTGCCTCCCGTTGCATGGTCATGCTCACCATCTTGACTTTTTTGATTCCCTGCCCTTGCAGATGTCCATATGCACATCATTCCCATCTTTATTCACTTTCCTCAAAGAGAGTAGGCAGCAGTTCCAAAGCCAGATTTGCCAGGGAAAAAGTGCACCCTTGGCACTGTATAGTCTGCATTTGTTAAAGATGCATTTAAAGTGCTGTAGGGCCTCAATAGAGAATATTAGAAAACTTGGGGATGTTTGGAAATATATTTATCCTAATATTAGGATATTAGCATTGAAATGGAAATCAGTCCAACTCAATCTCTTGATCTGAAGTGCCAGAGATCCATAGGAACTTTGATTGAAGTTACTGAAGGCCTGACTATCCTACGATCACTAGATCATCAAATGAGGGATCATCACCCTTATGATTTTTTCCCCTAATATTCCATCTAATATTGTCCTTGTAATCTAAATATCCAATATTTTTAGATTACACAGTAACCTGTTCACACTGCACCCATCTCCAGAGATGTTCACCCCTGACTCCTATCACTATTTATTTTCATATGCGGTACTTCCATTTTTCTCAACATCCTTGATCTTTTTCACAGAATGAAACACACGAATAGGCCTTCTCTTTCTGATCACGTTCATTTGACTTTGCCAGAATGGGACCCTTCTACAGCTTCACCCAAAGACATGTACCCATGGCACTATCACTTCTTGATTCTACTCAACCGTATGTTTTTTGACTCAGCCAAAAAGAGCATTTACCATCTAGGTTAAATGCAGATACCTATTCCATATATCATCCATTATGATGCATTAATCTTCATCTAAAGTAGTGTTTCTCAACCTTGGAAGCTTGAAGATGGGTGGACTTCAACTCCCAGAATCCCCCAGCCAGTGCTGCTGGCTGGGGGATTCTGGGAGTTGATGTCCACCCATCCTCAAGCTACCAAGGTTGAGAAATACTGATCTAAAACGTTGCCCTCCATCTGCTTTATTTTTCATACAAGACAAACTGTTTTATTTTCCAATTATCCGGTCTGCTGGTCTGCTTTGTTATTTTATTTTATTTTATTAATGTAAGGAATGGAAAGATAGGGGAAGAAAAAGGAAAGAATAAAAGAGATTTGTGAAGAAAAAAAACAATTAATAAGAAAAAAGGCTCCTCTGAAGAGCAGAACATTGAGGAATAACTGGGCCATTCGCCAAGGATAGAGAACCCACTGGCAGCTCTGTTTATTCTCTCCACCCCCATTCTTCGTCCCTACCTTCCCACACTAAGCCACATTTTATTTTCCTTGACATGAAATAGGCTACATAACTCTTGTCATTTCTGCCAATGCCCAAGAGGTCTGATCCTGTTTATGGGCCCCCTTCTTCCAACTGAACACTTTTGGCTCCAGTTCTGGCGATGACGACAGGATATAACAAAAATGAATCTGTGTAGCCTGAAGGTTGATGGATCAGAAAGTATGCAGCTGCAGCACTTAAAACTTTAAATGGGAGAGACAAGGTCAACCCAAGTTATTATTTTAGCCCAGCATAGGTGATAACTCCCTCTTTTCTCCAAGGAAATGAAACAAAATCTACTTGGGGGAGACCGGGAGCTGTTGAAAAGCACATCTTAGAAAAACGAACTGCATCTACTAGATAACAGTGCTTACTGTTGCTTTAACCATTGATCCAGCAACATTCATAGCCATAGAATTTATGCCGAAAGTGTGGTTATTTAGGACTTGTTGACGCTATTGCTTATCCAGAGAAAGCTATCCTTTAACACACGTCAGCTGAAGACTGAATATGCTGCAATTAAGGAGTAAATCTCAGAGTCCCCGTTCCTCATAACCATGGTCAACATCACTTACAACGGTTTAATGAAGTTCACAAGTCATGGTAATTACAAAATGGCCAAAAGGTCACACTAGATAAACAAAAGGTTGATGAAGGCTCCCTGAAGCACAATTTTTGCCCTGGTAAACAAACCCCGGATGGTGACTATGTGGTATAATAAGGCAAGATGAATAGTCTCTTAAATTTCCCTGTTATCTCTGGTTCTATAGAATTGCCTTTCAAAGTGCCCTTCTACTGCAAGTTGAAGTGCCCAGTAATTCCATTCCATTTCAGTTAAATTATAAAGCTTATAAAATGGAAGGAATTAAAGGAGCGGACATAATGCATGATAAGATTAAAGTAGGACAAATTAAGAAAGACACTAGTTTGTGATTGGTCTGATGAATTCTGTCTTCCTGATTATTTAGGAAATCAGCAGCTATATCTAGAACTCAAATGTGTCTTTCCTAAGGGTCCTGATGTTCTGGTTAAACCAAACCTAAGAGCCTTGGTAGTACAGTGGTCTAAGGCACCCTGTTATTAAGCTGGTTATTAAGACCAGCTGCCTGCAATTACTGCAAGTTTGAATCTCGCCAAGGCTCAAGGTTGACTCAGCCTTCCATCCTTTCTAAGGTAGGTAAATTGAGGACCCAGTTGTGGGGGCAATAAGCTGACTTTGTATAAATATACAAAAGGATGAAGGCTATTGCTGAGCACATTGTAAGCCGCCCTGAGTCTCCGGAGAAGGGCGGCATATAAATCAAATTTTAAAAAAACAAACAAAAAAAAAAAACAAACCCTGATGATGATGGGGAAAAATGATTCACATGGATCTCCTCTAGTTCCCACTTCATCTTTATCTTCTCTATCCCTTTGAAAGATGTTTTTCAAATGTTATGACCAGGAGATCTTACCTAGAGACAGATGAATTCACTATTTCTAATCTGTATCAGGTTCATCTATGTTCACTCAGAACTTAATGATGTTTGGTTTGTATTTTAAGAATAACATCTATTCAAATGCTCATATTCAGATATTTTTAAAAATATTTTATTCGCAAATGTATAGAGTCTATATGAATTTTTTAAAAAAACATGCAGGTTTTCACTGCCTATCAATGCTCCCACATGAAAAATAGCACTGGGATTTCTAATAGCAATACGATAATATAGAAACCATTTTCTTACATAGAAAGGTGTGGTGGATAACTCAGTGTGGAGGCCAAACCTAGTGGCTGAGCAAAACACAGACAACTCCTTATATTCTCAGAAGCAGGAAACAAGGAACTTCTGGAGTTTGAATGACATGACCTGAGATTTGGGTGGCACAGGGAACTGTGGTACAACAAAATCAAGGTTAATGTGGATTCTAAAAATTATCAGGTTAGACATGCCATATTGAGAATTAGAAATAGATACAAGTCCAGGTTGTAACAAAAACAGCTTTGTGTTTTAGATGAGGAATAATAGGCAAAACAAATGGCTAATGTCATGAGACACTAGATTTTTGTCAAAGGAAATATAAAATAAAATGAAGAGAAAAATTGGTGGCAAAAGAACATAGTTGCCAATGTTTTTCTTTCTTATTTACAGTTATTAGAAAGATTTAAAGTACACAAAGAGTTTGGAATGCAAATATCTACAAAGGACGAACATAATTTTGAAGATTAATATACAATTGAGACCAGAGATCTTTTTTGGGGGACTGATGGACAGACAGTTGAAAAAAGATCATGGAAATTTGTTTTTGTAGATGATAATTAATGAGATAATGGTATATACAAAGAGAAAGATTTTGCAATACCTACAATGGAGAAATGAAACTGGGTCATAAGTATTCTTGGGAGGTCTCTTGTAACTTCATATGGCTGCAAAGTAAATGATTATAAGTCAAGGACTATAGAATAGAGACTTATTGTAACTTTAGAGAAAGAGTTAAATTTATAAGTACACTGATTACTACGGTAAAGAATATCGGAAGCCATTTCTTTATACCATTTTTCTCTGTTTTCTATTTTTCTTTTAGTTTCCTTTCTGTACTTTTAGTTTCCTCTGATTTCTTTCTTTTTCTTTTTTCTTCCCTACTTTCTGTTTTAATCTTTATTTAAAAAACTTTTAATAAAATTATTTGAAAAAGGAGGAGGAGGAGGAGAAAATAAGGAGTTATCTAAGACAACATGTAGAATTTCATCTTCTTGGCTATATGAATAAAAGTTTGCATCCTTCTGCCATGTATGTATATGTGTGCATATGTAGCAAAATAGATAAAACAGAAGTATGTTTTGGGGGTGGGGGCAGGGAGAGAGAACAATGTGAAGCATCCATTGGAATAAAATGCATAACTAACACTGCAAAAAATGGTGACCTGGGAAATCTAAGAAGAGATGGAAGAGCTCTCAGAAAGGGGAAAAGAGAGAATGATGTCCCTATCCACTTTAGGCTCTATTTCAACCCATTGTTTAGCTTTCAACTCCACCCACATGTGCCTCCTCAAGAAATTACTCCTGAAGGAATTTGGTTTTTGACAGAGAAAAGATTGCCCATTCTTGCTAAAAAGGATTCAGCTGGATTTATTTGAATTCTTTCTCTGACAGAAATCCCAATGTTGTTTTTCATTTGGGGACATTGATAGGCGGTGAAAACCTGCATTTTTTTTTTTAATTCATATAGACTCAACTGGTTTGAATATTGCAAGCTCACATATGAACTCTTTGCATTTCTCAGAACTGCACAACGGCTTTTAAAGATATATACTTGATAATTTATGTGTGTGTGTGTGTGTGTGTGTGTGTGTGTGTGTGTGTGTGTGTGTTGCCACCATTTCCAGCATAATTTATCCATTAACCCACATCCAAGCATCAGCACTTCCACCCAATCAAAATACAGCTACGTCATCAGCCAATCAGAATACAACAACACTATTGACCAATCAGAATACACCTTTGCCTCTTTTCATAGAAAAACGTCAGTTACATTCACACAGTTTGCCCATAAGCACCAAACTGAGAACTTCAGCCAGAAGATGATGAATGTGATTTCATCAAAACGTCGCTACTACCCTTTTAGGGATATGTTTACAATTACACGGGAAGAAACCTGAGATATTAACTGTACACACACACACACACACACACATATTGGAAATATGCCTCCAAAATGGGTACTGTCACAGGTAAATGCCTTATTCTCAAATATGGAAATGTATGTATATAGTACACCAAGGGTTAATTTATTCTCCCTTCCTTAATGTATTCATATGTAACCACTCCTACCCCTAACTCCGCCTTATTGATATAAAAGAGCATACATACTCCTCCTTCTCGCTTCTATCTGCAATCATCCAGAGAATATAGAATGCCTACTGTAAATAAATAATACTTTGTTTGAATACTACTTTTTCTGAATCCTTCATTGAGTCCAATCCTCGAATTATCGCAACAGGTACTTTAGACAAAATTGCATAAAAATGTATATAGATATTCAAAATTGCATATGAAAACCAACATATGAATAGAAAGCCAGTTTGATACAGTAGTTAATGTGTTAACTTAACTGAAGCAGCCTGAGTGGCGTAGGAGGCTAATGCCTCCTACTAAAGGCAGCATTTAACATCCAGCTGCCTGCAATTACTGCGAGTTCAATTCTCACCAGGCTCAAGGTCGACTCAGCCTTCCATCCTTTCTAAGGTGGGTAAAATGAGGACCTGGTTTGTGGGGGCAATAAGCTGACTTTGTATAAAATATACAAAAGTATGAAGGCTAATGCTTAACGCATTGTAAACCGCCCTGAGTCTCTGGAGAAGGGCGGCATATAAAAATAAATTTAAAAAAAATGTGTTAATGATACAGTAGTTAATGTTAACGGAATAGAAGCTAGGAGTGAAATGAATGAAATGAAAAAGAAAGAAGAAAGAAAGAAAAGAAAAGAAAGAAAGAAAAGAAAGAAAGAAAGAAAGAAAGGAAAAGAAAAGAAAAAATAAAGACAAAAGTGCAGAAATCAAAGAACAAGAAGAATGATAATTATATTGTGTCCAGCAAAAAATCAATAAAGGGTTTTCAATCATCATTAAATTTAGACAGACTAATTAACATCCACTTACATCTGCTGCCTGCAATTACTGCAAGTTCAAATCTCACCAGGTTCAAGGTTGACTCAGCCTTCCATCCTTTCTAAGGTAGGTAAAATGAGGACCCAGATTATGGGGGCAATAAGCTGACTTTGTATAAATATACAAAAGTATGAAGGCTATTGCTTAACACATTGTAAGCCACCCTGAGTCTCCGGAGAAGAGCGGCATATAAATCAAATTTAAAAAAACAAAACAATGTTCTATCTTTAATTAAAGCGCTCAGTTGGGCCATCTCAGCAAGTTCCATCTTCTTCACTAACCACAATAGCATTTATTAAGAGCTGCAGTGGCACAGTGGTTAAA
The DNA here is from genome assembly GCA_022577455.1 of Arizona elegans. NCBI lineage: Eukaryota > Metazoa > Chordata > Lepidosauria > Squamata > Colubridae > Arizona > Arizona elegans. The sequence continues at coordinate 193,463,724 of JAKOOJ010000001.1, forward strand.
ATGCAGGCTACTTCTGCTGATCACTGGCTGCTTCCAGTTTGGCAAATTGAATCTCACCAGGCTCGAGGTTGACTCAGCCTTCCATCCTTCCGAGGTCGGTAAAATGAGGACCCAGATTGTTGGGGGCAATATGCTGACTCTGTAAAGCACTGTGAAGTGGTATATAAGTCTAAGTGCTATTGCTATTACAAAGAAGAAATAGCAAACTAGCATGTGCATCATAATATAGACTCTGACTTCAGAACAAAGTTCATCAACCGAGAACAATTTCTTCATGTGGCCGTATTACCAAATTCTTGTCAGAAACTGTACTATTGCCTTCAGAATGTCTAAACATTGGGTTATTTGAATCAAAAATCAGCCCATTCATAAGGAAGTCCTTAACTCCCTTATTTATACCTATTTCTGACCTGAACACATAACTCATCTGAGTTGATTCTCCTAATGCTGGTCTTGCTTCATAGCAGCACAATAGTATGAAACTGAGTAAATATAGGCCATTTATAAGATAGCATTCAGGCTCCAAATCAGTATTTTTCCAATTTAAGATATCTGGGCTTCAACATTCAGCTGGTTAGGCAATTGTGGGAGTTGAAGTCCATACATCTTAAGGTTGTCACGTTTGAAAAACACTGATCTAAATGAATTTTCTTTGCTGAGACAACATCTCAACATCATATATGAGCCGCGGTGACGCAGTGGTTAGAGTGCATTACTGCAGGCTACTTCTGCTGATCACTGGCTGCCAACAGTTTGGCAGATCAAATCTCACCAGGCTCAAGGTTGATTCAGCCTTCCATCCTCCCGAGGTGGGTAAAATGAGGACCCAGATTGTTGGGGGCAATATACTGACTCTGTAAACCGCTTAGAGAGGGCTGTAAAGCACTGTGAAGTGGTATATAAGTCTAAGTGCTATTGCTATCTTTCTGTTGGGGCAGTTGGCAATGGGAATTATCCAAGGTCCTGATTGCTGCTCATCAAACCTTTCTAATTCAGCATGACTTAAAGACTAAATTTCTTTGATGTCGCTTACCTTAGTCTTCACCTGAGCAATTTTCTTCTGACTTATTCTTCTGAACCTGAATTATTGTAACTGAATACAATCCCAACTGATTATCTCAAGTGACTCACCTTGCCTTCTTTGTTGCCCTCCTACATCCCTATGACATCTGATAGTTTTCTGTCTTCATATGGCTTTGAACTTGAGTTTCTCTGCATGCAAGAAAGAACAGAGTGAATTTGGTGTTTTCAGAAAATAGGCATATTTTCAAATACAGTGCATATTAAAATTCTAACTTTTGGGGTACCCTAGCATGTGTGCTCTCTCTGTGTGTATGTATGTGTGTTTGTAATCCAACCTTAATTTCAATGCAGCCCAGAATATACGAATTGAATTTTTTAAAGCATAAATTAGGGACAGTTGTGTAAAGGCAAACTTTGATGTGGTGTAAAAAACATTTTTGTGGCCTTTTAAGAATCACTGGAAATTTGATAGAATAGCAAGTGAATCCATATGACACTATGATCTGTACAAACCTAATACTGTTCATATTCATTTCATTCGAAACAACAGGGTTTCCTACTATGTCATATTAATTCCTTACTTTGAATTCAATATTTTTTTAAATTCACTTCAAGAAGAGAATCCTTCATTCATGTTAATGTAAAAGAACTGCTTCTTTGCCAGCATACTCTAACAAGTATATAACTGGTTCCAATATTTGGAAATTTTGAAATTTTCCCAATTATAATAGAGATTATTAGTAAGTGCCTTCATTTTAGATCTCATGCATTTTCACTCCTTATTAATTATGTGTAAAAGTGAGTGTAAAGGATCAATTCCTTCTCATTTTATAGATATGCCAATTTCTTTCTATTGTTGTTATAATAGCAATTTTAATGGAAAATAAACTAAACAGTTCCACACATCTCAATTTAGTTAGTGAAGCTTCCATTCTTGATGCATATTAAGTAGAATATTTTTCAAATGCTAATAAACTAATAAACATACTATAAAAAGAAGCAAATATAAGGTCCAAGCCCACCTTCAGTTTATATGGCAAATATTTTTTAATTGATATATGGATATATCAAAGTAATATAAAAGCAAAAGTTGTGGAAACAATGCTGTGTGTACCATTATAACTGTATTTTTTAAAAAAAAATAAATAATCAAGCTCTGAAGCCTAAACACTTAGTGGGGAACTAATGCTAAAACATTACAAGTTGTTTCACACGATCATTTTTTTTTTTCAAAGTACGAGTGATTTGCCTCTTTACAAATGAAACAGAGTGTGAACAGGGTCTCTGAATTATGCTTATGAACACACGTTACTGTTTTGATAGAATTCCAGACCAGAATTTAAAGGAGAATGCAGATTGGTGGTATCTGCTTATATTGAATATTTTAGCTCTCATATATCTCTATGTATATCTCCCAGCATGTCATGAATCAACCTCGGTGAACATTATCACTTAACATTTAATAATAGTAATAATGACAACAATAACAACTGCCTATCCCAGGTCCTTCGGAAGGCCTCCGCAGATGGATAAAGGTAAAGGTAAAGGTTCCCCTCACACGTATATGCTAGTCGTTCCTGACTCTAGGGGCGGTGCTCATCTCCGTTTCAAAGCCAGAGCCAGTGCTGTCTGAAGACATCTCCGTGATCATGTGGCCAGCATGACTAAATGCCAAAGGTGCATGGTACGCTGTTACCTTCCCACCAAAAGGGGTCCCTATTTTTCTACTTGCATTTTTTACGTGCTTTCGAACTGCTAGGTTGACAGAAGCTGGGACAAGTAATGGGAGCTCATCCCATTATGCGGCACTAGGGATTTGAACCGCTGAACTGCTGACCTTTCGATCAACAAGCTCAGCGTCTTAGTCATTGAGCCACTGCGTCCCCTCCACAGGTGGATACAAATGCCAAATCTAGTCTAAAAATCTAGCTGAATTTGCAGTGAGCCATAATAATTATAATGCAGATGTGTAATATTTGCAAAAATGTTCATATGCATTGTCATGTGCGCTTTTCTCATAGCATTCATTATTCTATGGCTTTATTAAATATATTCATTTTTCAAATTGCATACAGTCTTTTCTTTGGGTACATGCTTTTATTGAATATATTTACAGTATGTTTTCCTTTAATGTATAAACTTTAGCATGGATTTTTTTAAAAATTACAAATTATTATAAAATTCAGAAAAATACAGATTTCAATGTGCATGATCATAATTAGTATTTTTCCCATAAAATGATGGGCAAACATCTTTTTAACGTGAAGATGATTTCTATTTACTAATAGAATGTAGAAACAATTTGTTGATTAGAAAGAGAAAACATCCATGGAAACTGCACCCTTATTTATATGAATTCCAGGATCCATGCAGAAAGCAAATTCCTGCTGACATTACCTCTATTTTTAATGCTATACCATATAAAATGGAAATCCTTTTCTGATTTTCACTGTTCATCAAGCGTAATATGAATCTTGAATTCTTAATTGATAATGCATTATGTAACAATTAGAAATCAAAGCGCTGACATTCCTGGAAAATGTATTTATGCATGAGTTCCTCTTATCCATGTTGAGACTCATGTTTCAGGCTCCTTTCCAATATTCTACAGTATTCATTTTTAAATTTCCAAGTCTTTGCTAAATGCCAAAACACAAGATAAAATAATTTTTATAATCTAACTTGCAAATTGCTTGACGTTCATTGGCTTTGGCAACAAAATTGTATTTACTTGGACTTTTATATGCAGCCTTTATTTTCAAGGTTTAAAAATCACTTGAGTATTTAATGCAGTAAACATTAAACCTTCATACAGCAAAACAATTTATTCCAGTCAAAATGAAATAGAAATAAATTGCATTGCAAAAATGCTCTCTATGTAGCTGTTTTGTATTGTTTTACTAGCTACATTGCATAAAGATATCACCAGAAATTGCTGAGTTTTGTATACATGTAGCTTCACCTTGTAACGGTGCTATTTGCACAAGTATAACTTTCCTCTGCTTAAAGCAGAACAAAACTTGCAAATGCACAGGAAGTACCATGAATCATATTTTTTAAAGGTTTGTGCCCACTTGCTTTTGGAGGCTAATGTATTTCATGTGATAAAAGTAACAGTTTCAGTTCTTAATAAAACTGAGTTTCTTTGCAAGTTACAATTATAAATTCAAACCAGAAAAATAATACAGAAGCAGAAGGATGAATTCCATAGCTGAATACAAGCTCTGTGTTAAATTTAATCAGCCCTGACTTCAACTGCTGCAAGCCATATGGAATTCCATGAGGTTTGGACTGGCACATGACTTTGAAAGTTTGGCTGTTTTAAGTAATTTTTTCTTTCAAATTTCTCCCTTGATTTGAATCTGGAACTACTTGATACTCTTTCCAAAATGGAACAGATGCAATCTGATGTATTATTTTAAAATTTGCATAAAGAACATATGCAATTCATGTACCTTTGTTTTTTCAGTTCCTTCACACACACACACACTTACTGTAACTAATAAACTTGTGTACAATGAAAAAACACCATAAAGAGGTGCATACTATATATATCTGGTCAGTGTCAAAGCCACTGTACTGGATGGAACCCAGAGCATCCAGGAATACATCAATAAGATGTTGTTGTTAGTTGTGAAGTTGTGTCTGACCCATCGCGACCCCATGGACAACATTCCTCCAGGCTTTCCTGTCCTCAGTAAGATGTATAACAGGAAAACAGTTGATGAAGTGCTCCTTACATTTTGATTATCCAATTAGTTATCTGAGGATTGGCTAACACCGACTCTTAAGTGAATATACAGCTAGTTCAAAAATTAGACTCAACAATGTTTCCTCGTTAAACTGAAGTGAGATATGGACTGGGCTGCTGCAAAACTCAATCTTGTATCTATACTCTTCAATGTTTTTGTTAATAATTTTAAAAAACTAATGACATTTTGAAAGCTAAACTATTAGCCTTAGTTGTACCCGCAGCAGTCCCTATTAAAGATAAGGATAGTACCAGATAGATTAGGCACATTTTGACCAATATGCCAAGAGCACAACCAAAGCCCAGTTTGATCTCAAGCATGTTCACACTATTTTACACAAACTAGGATCTCTAACCTAGCGACTATAAGCCAACATATCATTGTGTATATCCTACCAACCAGGTAGCCTATGCAGCATCATGGGACCTATTCATGTCTCATTATGAGGCAAAAAGGGTTCAAGGGGATGCTTAGCCTTAAGAAGGAAAGATTGAAGGGAGATATTTCATCACACTTTCCAACTATTGAAATTTAATTATTATTATTATTTATTGAATTTATATACCGCTTTACTCCCAAAGGACTCAGGGCGGTGGACAGCCAACAGATAAAACACATATATTACAAACATTAAAAAAAAACAGTTAAAAATACATTAAATGCTTTGGCCCACAGACAAATTTAAAACACCCCAATTTATAAGACAAATTTAAAACAATTTAAAAGGAAGGTTAGGCCAGACCAGCCTGCTGGTATAAGAATGTTTTGAGGGCACGGCGGAAAGTGCACAAATCCAGGATCCTCCATATCTCCGAGGGGAGCTCGTTCCAGATGGCAGGTGCCCCCACAGAGAAGGCTCTCCCCCTGGGGGCCGCCAGTTGACATTGTTTGGCCGACGGCACCCTGAGAAGACCCTTTCTATGGGAGCGTACTGGTCGGTGAGAGGCTACTGGTGGCAGAAGGCGGTCTCGTAGGTACCCCAGTCCTAAGCCATGGAGCACTCTAAAGCTGGTAACCAAAACCTTGAAGCACACCCGGAAGACCACCGGGAGCCAGTGCAGCTCGCGCAGGAGGGGAGTCACATGGGAGCGCCATGTCGCTCCCATAACCACCCACGCGGCCACATTCTGGACCAGCTGGAGCCTCCAGGTGCTCCTCAAGGGGAGCCCCATGTAGAGAGCATTGCAATAGTCCAGGCAGGAAGTGACGAGGGCATGAGTGACCGTACGTAACGAGTCCCAATCCAGAAAGGGACGCAACTGGCGAATCAGGCGAACCTGATAGAAAGTCCTCCCAGCCACAGCCATCAAGAGCTCTTCTAAAGACAGCCGTGAGTACAGAAGGACACCCAAGTTGCGAGCCCTCTCCATGGGGGCCAACGACTTGCCCCCAATAGTCAGTGACAGCACCAACTGACTATATCGGGACATCAGAAACCACAGCCACTCTGTCTTGGATGGGTTGAGCCTGATAGTGCAGAGGGAAAATTGTTAAAACCTCTTCTCCATTTTCTAGAAACCAGGCCACAGAGTAATGAATTTAAAGTATAGAAAGTCAAAATCCAATTGAATGTTTTTTTAAAAAAAATCTTATGCAAGCAGTCTGAAATTGGAATCGATTACAAGGAAGTGATGGATTCCCTTCAAATGAAGAAATAGCTGTCTGTTGGGGATGCTGTAATTGGAATTCCTGTGATAAAGGTGAGGCTTGATGGTCTCTTACAGTTCTACAGTTCCAAAACAGTCAAAACGATGGGCAAAAAACAAGTAGACTCACCAAAAACATTATTATTTCCCTACCTCTGGTCCTTTGAGATCATTCAATACAAACCTGCTCTAGTTCAATTGGCTAGCAAAAGAAGTCCCTAAGGTGCTTTTTCAGAAAGCAACTGGACTTTCTTGTTTTTTCTTTGAAGATGTTTTACCTCTCATCCAAGAAGCTTCTTTAGCTCTGACTGGATGGTGGGGAATGGAAGGATTTATAGTCCTTGCAGACAGCTGGTCATTTGCATCTTTTTAGACAGTGGTTGAGGCCACTTGGAGATTGGTCTGTGTCCTCAGGATCACCTGAGTCTTGCAAATGGACGTGAAGCCTTCTTGGACCTGCTGAAAGAACTGTGTTGTGGAGCTGTCCTTTCTGCGGGATGTTTTTCTGTGCCCTGTGTGCCTTCACTGTTGAACACAGGAGCAGGTTGTTGGCAGTGGTGGGTTGCTCCTGGTTCGGTCCAGTTCTATAGAACCAGTAGTAAAACCGGCGGGAGGCTCCACCCACCCACCACGACATCATCATGGGTGATCTGCGCATGCTCCCATTGCAAACTGGTAGTAAAGGTAAGTAGAACCCACCCTTGGTTGTTGGGGATGAGTCTGGGTTGTCTGCATCTCAAACTGAAGCACAAATGCGTTGTCTGCATTTTTTTTCTGGAAATCCATTCATATTCCCACACCAGTAGTGGGTTCTAATCAATTTTACCACCAGTTCGCATCGCACATGCACTTTGCGCACAATCGCCCGCTCTCCTAAACCGGGGAGAACCGGTAGCAACCCACCACTGTCCCACACCCACCATCCAGTCAGAGCTGAAGAAGCTTCTTGGATGAGAAGCGAAATGTCTTCTAAGAAAAAAACCCCAAAAGCCCAGTTGCCTCTTGAAAAAGGTTGTCCCTTTGGGACAACCATGACCTGGATGACTGAGAATCTCCATAGGCATCTAGCAAATGAAGGGTTGCAAGAAGCTGGTGAAGCCGAATTCAAGGCATTCAGGCTACTAGAAGTGTGTCTCATTTCAGAGCTGATTTGCATAAAATATGCCATTTCTTCAAAAACTGATCCTACGATTAGGCAGAGCGACACATGAATCCTAGAGGGACAGATTTTGAATTTTATAACAGAGCAGGAAATAATTAGCCATTTAATTTATTGTTCATGTTGTTTTGCTGGGCAGAAACCCATGGGGCTTTTTTTCTTCACGCAGCAAAGAAATTTGACAGGGTAGTTTGTATTTTAATGAAGTAGATCACTCTACCATAAGAGAAAACATATTTTGAGCCACCCCTCTACCCTTAATTCATAATCAAACCTGTTCCAGTTGGAACTACAATTCATGAAGATTTCAGTGGGACTGTAGAGGGACTCTGCTACATAAATTCCATGTATGGAATTGGCCAACATTTGTCATTTTCTGCTCAAAAATTTCCCACAGAGGCATAGTTTCCTGTGCACCAAAGTTGCATTTGTAGAAAGTTCCATGTATTTTTGGAAATATTTGAATGAGGATTTGACAGCAATGCATGTAGTCCTTGACTTACAACCGATCACTTAGTGACCATTCAAAGTTACAACGGCACTGAAAGAAGTGACTTATGACCTTTTTTTACACTTACAACAAATATAGGATCCCCATAGTCACATATCAAAATTCAGACGCTTGGCAACTGACTCAACTGAGTGTCCCAGAATCATGCAACCCCCTTTTGCGACCTTCTGACCAGCAAAGTCAATGGGGAAGTCAGGTTCACTTAACAACCGTGTCATTAACTTAACAGCTACAGTGATTCACTTAACAACTGTGGCAAGGGAGGTCATAAAATGGAACAAAGTTCGCTTAACAAATGTCTCACTTAGCAAGAGAAATTGTGGGTTCAATTGTGGTCGTAAGTCGAGGACTACCTGTACTTTTTGAAAAAAATTGCAAAACATTTAATGAAATGATGCAATCATTTGATAAAATGAGAGAAATGATGTCAGACCTGAAACTGGGATGGAGCTTCTTCCTTTACCACTTTATAATGCCTTGGTAAGGCCACACTTGGAATACTGCATCCAGTTTTGGTCACCATGATGTAAAAAAGATGTGGAGACTCTAGAAAGAGTACAGAGAAGAGCAATGAAGAGGATTAGGAGACTGGAGGCTTACACATATGAAGAACAGTTCCTGGAACTGGGTATTTCTAGTCTGATGAAAAGAAGGACTAGGAGTGACATGATAGCTGTGTTCCAATATCTCAGGGGCTGCCACAATCAGCTATTCTTGAAAGCACCTCAGGGCAGGACAAGAAGCAATGGGTGGAAACTAATCAAGGAGAGAAGCAACCTAAAACTAAGGAGAAGTTTCCTGATAGTTAGAACAATCGACCAGTGGAACAACTTGCCTCCAGAACAGTGGTGGGATAAAAAAAAATTACTACCGGTTATGGCTTAGTGGGTGTAGCAGGGGAAGGATACTGCAAAATCCCCATTCCCTCCCCACTCCAGGGGAAGGTTACTGCAAAATCCCCATTTCCTCCCAACGGGAGGCAGAGAATATATGGGGGCGGGGCCAGGTGGTATTTACCGGTTCTCCAAACTACTCAAAATTTCCACTACTGGTTCTCCAGAACTGGTCAGAACCTGTTGAAACCCACCTCTGCTCCAGAAGTTGTAAATGCTCCAACACTGGAAGTTTTTAAGAAGAGATTAGATAACCATTTGTCTGAAATGGTATAGGATTTCCTGCTTAAGCAGGGGGTTGGACTAGAAGACCTTCAAGGTCCCTTCCAACTCTGTAATTCTATTCTATTCTATTCTATTCTATTCTATTCTATTCTATTCTATTCTATTCTATTCTATTCTATTCTATTCTATTCCATTCCATTCCATTCTATTTCTTCACATCCTGTTGTGCACCATGTTCCCAGGTTTTGTAGGGCAGCATCAGTGCTCTGTTCAAGACAGTGCCCGATAAATAGCAATCTTTCGAGATAGATGGATGCTTGATTCCATATCTGCAAGGGCAGTCTAAAGCCGTTTTGCTTTCAGAGAGGAGAAAAAAGATTGTCAAGGAGCAAGTTAGCCTTTCCATTTACAGTAAATCAAATGCAGGGCCAGGGGCCTGCTTTTGGTGTATGGTGTGCCTACATGTGCATACTGTGTAGACAATGAAGCCAAGCTGGCTTCTGCATTATTACAGAAACCGGATGAGTTGAGCAGTTTATGCAGTTCTCTGCTTGCTAAGGGGAAAAAAAAAAGTAGCTGTCTTTTCTAAGCATAGTTCACTGGCTCCCAGTTCTGCATTAAAGCACCCAAGTGAGAACCCAGCAAGATGTTATCTGAAGAGGCTCTTAGACAGCAAGTAGTTAGAAATGAATTATCGATGTGTAACAGGATGTGCTTGCATCCCCTTGAAAATATGAGAAGCCATCTGTGTTGGTCAGGTTATATAAGCCGTTGCAGAGCCCTGTTTTTTCCATTCCATTCAGAACGTAAAAAAAAAAATTGCATGTTTAGGCAAACTATTATTCACGTGGGAGAGAAGTGAAAAGATCCTCTTAAAATTATTCTTTCTTTGATGTAAGAAATAAGGCTGTCGTGCAGTGATTAGGTTAACCTGCCAAATGACCACAGCTTTAAAGATGAGCTTCATGTTTAATGCCTACTGCGAGCCACTGACCTCATCGGATAAAAGAGTAGAACTGAATAGATTTAAGTTTGGGTCATTTGCTCAGCAAACAAAATGCAGAGCTTTGCTTGGGGTCTGTCTATTTCCAAAAAAAAAAAAAAAAAGACAATAAAGGCTCTCCATTGTAGATTTGCACCCTATGGTAGGTCAGCTAATTTTAGAGGAAATGAGCAATGCTGATAGAAAAGAAGCATGCTTAGGTCTGAAACCTTTGTGCTCAATCTCCAACTGAGCAGTAGAATGAAGTGCTTCTAATACTTGTCGATGAGAGCCAATTTAGCACAGAGTTAAAGTATTCCTGGGTTCTAGTCCTGCTCTAGTCTCTCTCTCTCTCTCTCTCTCTCTCTTTCTCTCTCTCTCTCACTCTCGCTCTCGCTCTCCCTCCCTCCCTCCATTGTCCTTGCTCTCACTGTACAGTTTGAATCCTGTTTCAATATTGTAGACATAGGTTTATTGTAAAAAGTTAAAGGTAAAAGTTCCTCTTGTACATATGACAAGGAACATCTGACGGCTGTTACCAGGGGGACCTTTTATCAGGTTCGCCTGATTCGCCAGTTGCGGCCCTTTCTCGATCGGGATTCCTTGTGCACAGTCACTCATGCCCTTGTCACCTCTCGCCTTGACTACTGCAACGCTCTCTACATGGGGCTCCCCTTGAAGAGCACCCAGAGGCTCCAGCTGGTCCAGAATGCAGCAGCGCGGGTAGTGATGGGAGCAACATGGCGCTCCCATGTAACACCACTCCTGCGCGAGCTGCACTGGCTCCCGGTGGTCTTCCGGGTGCGCTTCAAGGTGTTGGTTATCACCTTTAAAGCGCTCCATGGCATAGGGCCTAGCTATCTGCGAGACCGCCTGCTGCTATCGACGACCTCCCATCGACCCGTGTGCTCCCACAGAGAGGGCCTCCTCAGGGTGCCATCAGTCAAACAATGTAGGCTGGTGGCCCCCAGGGGGAGGGCCTTCTCTGTGGGGGCTCCCACCCTCTGGGATCAGTTGCCCCTGGAGATAAGGAGAATCCATGACCTCAATGCCTTCCGTCGTTCCCTGAAAACCCATCTTTTTCAGCAAGCCGGGTTGGCTTAAGAAGAAATTTTTAAATTCTTTTAATTAGTCTGTGATTTTTAACTTTCGGGCCAAAATTTATATATATTTTTAAATGTTTTAATATTTGTATTCGATGTTTTTTATCTTGGCTGTACACCGCCCTGAGTCCTCAGGGAGAAGGGCGGTATATAAATTGGAAATTAAATTAAATTAAAATTAAATATGTGCTAGTTGTTCCCGACTCTAGGGGGCGGTGCTCATCTCCATTTCAAAGCCAAAGAGCCAGTGCTGTCCGAAGATGTCTCCGTGGTCATGTGGCCAGCATGACTAAATGCCAAAGGCGCATGGAACGCTGTTACCTTCCCACCAGACAATCAGTAGGTGGCAGTAGAAAGCCAGATTTTACAGCCAGTTACAGTTACAGGTAGTCGTCGATTTACAACAGTTCATTTAGTGACCATTCAAAGCTACAACGACACGGAAATATGTGACTTATGACCATTTTTCACACTCATAACCATTGCAGCATCCCCGTGGTCATATGGATCAAAATTCATACAATTCATACTACATCATACAATCTAGTAGCCCAACATAGAGGAAGCCGTAATCAATGTGCATTTCCTAGAATATCTGACTGCATATAATGAATGGATAAGAATGGTCATGGTATTTGTGGTCGGCATGAATTATTGTCTTTGTTCCTTTTAAGATGTTTTATAATATTGTGGCTGTACCTGAAGACTGAATTAGGCACAACCAATGTTCCTACTAAATAGAATGCACTGTAGAATGAATAAGAACTATTCATAAATAATTATTTGGGATGTGTAACCCCAAAACTGGCTCCAATATCTGAAACCTACATCTTTCAAATAACTTCATTAAGGCTAGGAATCAGATTCAGCTTAATCTGAAATTCCAAACAGAAGTGAAAAGTTTTCAAGAGCTATTAAATCTGTGGTTTAACTGCACGGACCTGTCCAGGCAGTTACCAGGAGTCAACATTGACTCAAAGGTGACCAAAAAAAGATAGAATGCCTATGGATTTACAAAGAAACTCATAAATGTCTTGATTCTTTTGGATGTTTTAAAAGGGAGATGCTATATCTGCAGAAAAAAGAAAAAAAGACTATTTTCCTATAAAAGTACGAATGAGAATGGTGGAAAAATAGAGCTAAGTATGATTATTCAGAAAATGATTTTTCAGGAGACTTACAGAACAGGAGAGTTACAGAAAAAAAAGAGAGAAATATAAAGTTCAAGAGCCTGACAAGATTTTATTAAGAGCCTTGTTTCACATAGAGCTGTTGTACAGCAAACCAATCAATCGAAACATTATTGGGCTGATGAGGAATAGAATTTGACCAAAAAATGGTGAAATGTATTTGTTAATTGTGGAGAAAAGGTTTACTCAAACTTTTGATACAAATTCTTTATATTGATTAATCTGTAACCATAGTATATAATGGGATTCATTTAAAAGAATGTTGCTTTTGTTCCCCTAAATCAGGGGTGTCAAACTGGCGCCCTGCAGGCTGGATGCCTCACACACAGGCCACGCCCACCCCAGCTCTGTGAAGGGGAAAAACGTCAGGTAACGTCACATGATGGCAATATGACGCGGCAAGTTTGACACCAGTGCCCTAAATAAAATGGCATAGAGGGATATTTAGTTCTTTGATTTTGCTTTTGTAACACAGTTGCTGTATTTGTTAAACCCCAAAGAAACTCATCAAACCTTTACCAACCATAATCCTATTCATATTAACTCCCCTCTTCCTGTTTAAATCAGATGATTTTAGTTTCTTAATTTTGTAATCTCAAATATGGTTGTTTTGCTTCTTTGTTAATTTGAAACTTGCCTTGTGTTCATTTCTCCTAGTACACAGTTTTTAAATGTTGATTTCTTTAATATGTAGCTTGTGGATGGTCTTATCAAATATACATAATTTGGGGTATTATAACTATAACTAAAAATAAAAAATAGCTGGCCAGGGAAACATCCTGTGTTGTGCTCTGTGCTGCTAACTTTCTAATAAAGAGTTGCCTCGTGGCATCCTTATAAAAACATGGGAGTCAGGATAATGACTGCCCACCTTAAAAACAATAGTGGAGAACATTTGGAACATGTTTTGCAGAATGGACTTTCCTTTCCAGACTGAGAAAAGAAGCATAATGGAAAGATATTCAGAGATCAAATTGTGGTTCTACTTTTCTCCCAGCTTTGTTACTGTTGTGACCCAGGCCCAAGTAGGTAGTAATCGACACAAACAGTTCCAAACAGACTTTATTAGAACAGCTGAGAATTAACTCATTCTCAGCATAGTCCAAACTAAATTAAAACAAACTCTTTATAACACAAATTCTTCAGTCTAATCACCAACCTTGGTATAATTAGGCAAACTGCCAAAGGCTTCACTTGGCACAAGTTCAAAAGCAGAAGACGTCGACAAGAGATAAGTGCAGCAAGACTATCAATGTTGTTTTCTGACAAAGAGCCCAAGAGCCGTTGCTGGTCTTTTAAGTCTTATGGGAGGGGCCAATCATCTCTTGGCCCTACTCCCGAGTCATCCGCTTTGCTTGAGCTGCTCTTGCCTTCTGGCAGCTCTTCTCATGCGTGCACTAGGAACAGGCTCCTCCTGTTCCTCTGCCTCTCTGCTGTCAGCCTCTGGAGGCTCCAGAGTCTGCACATCACTCCCAGATGGCCCTGGCCCCATCTCTGCCTCCAATGCAGAGCCCTTATCCAGGCCTTCCCCAGCCTCCAGGACTGGCCCCTGTTCTACCTCAGCCTCCTCACTCCTCGCTCCGCAGGCTGCTGGCGAACAACAATAGGTACATTTAACTGAAGGTTTGAGAAGTGCACAAGCAAAATGTCTTTCTAACCAATTTTTTTACACTAGTTTGTCTCTGGCCCAGAGGAAGAATGGGAGAAATGTTCTAAATTCTTGGATGGGTATTGTTTAGCAGTTATTCCAAGTCTCACTAAACAACTGGGAATTGTTGTTGGGAGAGTACTTATATTTCTAGAGTTATTAGATTGGAGATGAGTTCCAGCCTAAAGAGAGATGAACGGCCCCAATTATAAGAACCTATGAAATTATTTATGTAAAGTGGCGTGTTCAGAATCCAGATGGAAGATGTAGTCTGAATCCTCATGAGCATGTGTCAAAAGGCATTTCGGGAATAGCCTATCACAGAATATAAGTAGAATGTACTTCAACAATCTAGCACAAATATGTGTGTTTGTGTATATGTGTGGGTATATTTTATGACTCCAGTCTATGGCTTTTGAGTATGTTGCAAAAATATGGCAATAAAGATAAGCAAAGACCTAATCCAGGATGGTGCAATCATTCTTATCATCCCTTCTAATAAATGTCCAGGGTTCTTCTCATTTTAACCACATTTCTTTTCACATAAATTCCTTTAACTTGTAATTGCTTCATAAAAAAAATGACTAATTGGTTTAGCTATTTGCTCTGTTGTTGGAAGCTGGTCTTTTCTGAGATGACGGCTGTACTGCCTAGTCCAATGGATGAATCTGTTGCTTCTGATGGACAGGAAGTAGTTAGAGCATTTTTTTTTTTTTTTTTACAAACTGGTGTTGCTCCTCCTTTGCCAAATCAACCAAATGTTCTCAACATGTGTGAATAGTTTTCACATGAATTCACTGCGTCACATTGTTCGGTCTGATCTATACCAGATATTTGGCTACTTGTGCAAAATGAGAATAGAGAAGTAAAGATGCAGGAGGGGGGGAACCATGCATGCCCTCTGCCTCTACAACAAAAGTGTGCAGAGGATTTAGAAAAAGATATGTGGGAACTGATCATGCCAATCATTGCTTCATTTTTTACAAGATGGTGGGGAAAATCATGCTCAGGCTAGGGAAAAAAAAGATTTTAGGAAATTGCCTTATGCCAGACCAAACATTCCTCCATTGAGCCCAGTTTTCTATTGAAAGTGCTTGCTAATTCATACCCTTGAGGTCCTTCACCCCTTCCCATCCAATTCTATGAGCTAGAGATGCTATTGTCAACTCTGAAGCTGACCTGGCCGAAGCCATCTTGGAGATTCAGTGCTGCCACACTGGAGTGAGGAATAGGGAGGGTGAGATTAGAGATAGCTGGGGTTGTGAAGTCAAACTAAAATACTTTCTCTTGGGAACCAAGGACGTTCTTGCAATTGGTTGGAGAAAAGAGGAATGATGTCATCAGACCAGTGCACGCTGCCTTGATTGGGTCATGTGACTGATTGTTTGGGGTTGAGGAAAAAACTTTTAATTAGGTGAAAACCAAGGGGCCCCTCAGAGTTGGTTTTCACCAGATATGTGTCAATATGATATTTTCAATAAAGCTCAGGAATTTATTGAGGATTTGAGGAATTCATCTGCCGTTACTAGATCTATTACTAGGAACCCTGACAACTATGATGAAAAGTCTTTCTACTTGGAAGGCAGCATGATGTATTTTTGGAAAAGGTTCCCTTGTGGGTATTCCTGAGTCCTGCATCATCCCCGCTTAACCTCATGTCATTTAACCATAAAAAAGAGGCATAATGTTCAAAGGCTGAAAGGTTCCAGAAAGCTTGTAAATGTAGAAACAGTGGGGAAAAGTCCATTTTGTCCTCAGTGATTTCCCCCCACCCTCAATAAATGGGAAGTTGGGAGAAACTCTGAAAAGCAAATATGAGCATAGGACCAATAGCTTCTCACTCCTTCTCCTAACATCTAGGTTCAGAAAGAATATTGCCTCTGATAGAGAGAGAAAATCTGGTCATTGTGACTAATAGTTATTGATGACCTTGACTCAGAAAGAAGCAATCAACTGTACAATGAATCCGTGACTTACAACAGTTCATTTAATGACCATTTGAAATTACAACAGCACTGGAAAAAAGTGACTTATGACTGTTTTTCACATGTTGCAACCATTTCAGCGTTTTGGTCATGTGATCAAAATTTGGATGCTTGGCAACTGGTTCATATTTATGATAGTTGCATGTCTCATAGTCATGTGATCCCCTTTTATGCCCTGCTGACAAGCACAGCCAACGGGGAAGCCAGATTTGTTCAACAACTGTGTTACTCACTTAACAATTGCAGTGATTCACTTATAAACTGGGGCAAGAAAGGTTGTAAATGAGACATAACTCACTTAACAAATATCTCGCTAAGCCACAGAAATTTTGGGATCAATTGTGGTCGTATGTTAATGATTACCTGTAATGTAGTACCTTTCTCTCAAAGTCCCCCCCCCCTTTTTTAAATTAACATAAAACCTGCCCAGGAAAAACTGATCAATTCTTCAAAGTAATCCAGGATTCGTGGCAATAGAAGAAGGTGGATTCCTGGAATGAATGAATAAAACTTTATTATTTATTTATTTTATTTATTTTATTTTATTGGATTTCTATACCGCCCTACTCCCGTAGGACTCAGGGAGGTAAACAGCCACAGAATAAAACACATAAATACAAAAATTTAAATAATTAATAACAAATTAAAATTTACATTTAAAAGGGGAGAAGATTTAGGTCAGGCCAGCTTGATGAAATAAAAAAGTCTTGAGTGCGCGACGGAAGATGCGCAGATCCGGGATCCTCCATATCTCCGGGGAGAGCTCGTTCCATATCATAGGTGCCCCCACAGAGAAGGCTCTCCCCCTAGGGGCTGCCAGTCTTCATTGTTTGGCCGACGGCACCCGAAGGAGCCCCTCTCTATGGGAGCGTACTGGCCGGTGGGAGGCTAGTACGGTCCTCGACCAGCAATAGATATACAATAAATTAAAAATAATACTGACATTAATCATGAATAGTAACATCCCTGTTATGTAAATACAAAATCTCAAATTGTTAGGGCCATTCCCTAATTTACATGAGTGGAGAGCCAATAAGTATGTGAGTAAATGTATTTTTCCAATAATTGTTATAGATATCTCCAAAAAATTGGCAGCAGTTGGCATCTATAATTCTGTAACCAGTTTTTTTCTGGTGGACATTGCAGCGACACAGAATTTTGCCACTGGGTGGATTCCTGGAATAGCCCTCCAGATCAAAGCAGCCAGATGCAAATGCATTGGTATTGGTTTGTTCTCTGCAAATATCTTTATAGGACCAGCTTTACTAATTGTACAAAGGAACCTCATATGTTACTGTAGGCGTTTACACAAATTATATGGTAGAAAATCACAAAATAATACTGTTCAATACTGTTTCAGCCATCTGTTTGATAGCCATACACACACCCTCCCCCCGCAGACACTTATAGGATCATCTTTCTTGGGCCATTTCCACAGCTCCTCCTTCCAAAACTTTGCATATGCACATGTGTGAACACCCACCCTCATTCAAACATGCATGTGAGTGCATAACTAACAAAATTTAGAGGGTCCATTTTTCAAGTTTCAAATAACTCATGGCAAAACAATCATGGGATTTCTCTTCCCCTACTCCTTCCAACTCCTTGTATTGTGACTTTGCCTCTACTTCTGAGAGCATATGCACCAAGACAAATTCCTTGTGTGTCCAATCACACTTGGCCAATAAAGAATTCTATTCTGTTCTGTTCTGTTCTGTTCTGTTCTGTTCTGTTCTACTCTACTCTACTCTACTCTACTCTACTCTACTCTACTCTACATTTAGGAGGTGGGGAAGAGAGAAAACAACAGTGGAGAAACATGTAAGTGTGAACACCAGAGGTGCCTGTGCAAAACATATTCAGTCTTAGGCAGTGGTGGGTTCCTCCCAGTTTGGCCCGGTTCCGCCGAGCTGGTAGTGGTGACAATATGATGTCACCAAACTGGTTCTGCCCCCCCCGCCCCCTCCGCATCATCCTTACTTTTTATTTGGGCCCACCCCCAATCTATTGCTGCCTCCTGAGTCCCAGTTGATCGGCTAGAAGAAAAAAAACTGTTTAAACTCTTGCCGTGGGGCTTCAAAGAGCCGCCCTATAGCTGATCAGTTTTAAAAGGCAGTGTGGTGGTAGACAGGTGCCTCCAAAAACAAATGAGTAGACCGGTGCCTGCAAAAACAAATGAGTAGACCGGTGCCTCCAAAAACAAATGAGTAGACAGGTGCCTCCAAAAACAAATGAGTAGACAGGTGCCTCCAAAAACAAATGAGTAGACCGGTGCCTGCAAAAACAAATGAGTAGACAGGTGCCTCCAAAAACAAATGAGTAGACCGGTGCCTGCAAAAACAAATGAGTAGACCGGTGCCTCCAAAAACAAATGGGTAGACTGGTGCCTCCAAAAACAAATGAGTAGACTGGTACAGCTCTGCAAGCAGTTAAAAGCCTGGTAGACCAGTGCCTCTGCTAAATCCTAAAGAATTGTCACATGACAACCAAGCCATGCCCACAAAATAAGCCACGCCCACAGAACCAGTAGTAAAAAAATTTAGAACCCACCCCTGGTCTTAGGTTGGAACAGTATCTTGTCTTACAGGCACACCCTGAAGTGCACAGCGTATATGTTTATCACAAGCCTACAGTATGTAAAAGCTATTGGACTTTTTCAATAAATGATTTCAATGTTTTTTTTTTTAAGGTCATATGGAAAGCATAACTTTTGCATTCCTGCATGTTTACTGTACTTTCCCTAACAGGCTGGCTGTCAGAGGAAGGAGAGGAGAGGGGAGGGGGGAACGCTGCAGAACCAGAAAACAGAATGTAAAATAAAAGGGCAAACCTTCCGTGAATGTCATCAGAGCCATGGGATCTCTCAGTTAATGGAATCAGGGAATAGCAAAGAGCAGCACCTCTGCTGAGAAGCCAAGCAAAAAGAATGCTTGCTTCTCAGAGCCTTCCAGGCTGACACTGAAGCTCCACCATGGCTTTGCCTGAGGACCTGCCTCCACCAGAAAAGACAAATAACTCTGAAAGTACCTAAGGAAGAGTCAGCTGGGCTCCATTTTGGCCTGGGGGCCAAAAAGCTATTCTCAGCTCCCCGTTTTTCATCTGCAACACAGGAATAACAACAGCAATAGCACTTAGACTTATGTATCACTTCATAGCCCTCTCTAAGCAGTTCACAGAGTCAGCATATTGTCGCCAACAATCTGGATCCTCATTTTACTCACCTCAGAAGGATGGAAGGCTGAGCCAACCTTGAGCCGGTCAGGATCGAACTCCTGGCAATGAGCTGAATTAGCCTTGCAATACTACAATACTACATTCTAACCACTGCGCCACCGTGGCTTCTAATGACCATAATGACAATGAAGGTGGTGATGACAGTTGCTCTATTTTGAGGGCCATTCTGAGAATTTTTGAAAGAATGTGTATTGAATAAATGTGTATGTCAAAGATAGGCATCTTGGTGTCCTTTGGCTGTCTGTCACTACAGATTCCATGGTTCTTTGCTCTTGGCTCTCCTAGTTGAAGTCGCAAGTGTCTTGAGTAGGAATCAGGTTGCTTCTCCCACTACAAAACATGGCTTGGGAAATGTTCCATTTTGTTCACAACCCAAAAAAGAGGCAGTGGGACCACTTCATCCACTTTTTCCAAGTAGAGGGGAATTGTTAGGTGTTTGCTTCTGCAATGGAGACCTTACCATTTTCAGAAGTAGTAGAGGTTAACCTTTCTCTCATACCTTAAACGTTTCATTTTAATTCCGCTATTAATTGCAACAATAAGTTGGCCATCTGACTCTCTATCTGCACCCTTCACAATGCTCTGTATCGGATACAGTCACGTTGAAGGTGATATAGGGAGGGGAAGGAAATGGGGACCACCAAGAAGATGAAAATAGGAATTCTACAAAATTCTACAAAGTGGCTTCTTTGTAGCCACCAAAAAATGAAACATTTCAGAGAATACCACAATAATTTCTGTTCATGTTTCTGAGAAATGCTAAATATAATGAATTTTTTGCCCTATATAAAACCATTGGATCTAGAAGCTATCAAATATATTTTATACAACAACTTGTACAGAAGAGCATCATTGGCTATCATTTTCAGATTCATATTAATATTAGCCAACCTTATCATCTGCAGATCACCCTATCTCTACTCCTAGCTCTAGATCTTTAATGAATTCACATGATTAATATTATTTCAGCAGGGAGGCAAAAGGTAATTAAATTGTTAACTCCAGGATTTCCATAATAATAATGTCAACTAAACAATTTTGAGATCTATGCTGGTGTGCAATTATTTCTAAAATGCTTATTGGTAAGGATGAGATTGATGGTGATAAACTACATAATCACAGGACTAAATAAATCTGCTAATATTTCAACATCAGTTAATTTCAGTGGGCCTCACATTGTGTAAATTAGTGGCTGTTTTAAGAAAGCTGCACATTAAAGTTATCATGCAGCTGCAAATATTTTCAGAGCCATTGGAAAATCATGGGCATCTTTAATGAACAGCTAAAAGATGGTAGGCTTGTTTTTGCCCAAGGTCTGAAATGTTTCCAAATCTTTTTGAAGCACTGATCATAGCCTAGTCACACACAGAGTCATAAAAGGTTGCTAACATAAAAAGTTCAAATAACTGATTAGAAATGGGGACTCTGTAGTTGTCCAGAAGTTGCTGAACTTCAGGTCTCAAAATCCCTCTCCAAAATTAGATATCAGTCTCTAAAGGGTTTAAAAAACAACAACACTAAGAAGATACTTTCCAAAAATACTTCAGTACTTAAGGAGCAAATGGAATGATTAAGATTAAAGCAGTTGTGACCAGCATTTTTTATTCATTATTTTTTTAGGGTGATGTAGTTAAAAAAAGTATTTTTGGAGAATCACAGATTGTTCATTAAGAAAGGAATTCAATCCATTTTAATATTTTGAGGCACGTTATTATTTTCAGAATTGAATTAGCATATAAGATTATATTAATCAATGACACAAGCAGTGCAACATTAAAATTAATGTGTATATTGACCTGGGTGTGACTAATAGGGGTAACTAATAGGGAAGACAAGATTTACTCCTTTAAAAAAAATTATGACTGTAAAATGAGCTTCACATTTAAGATATTGTCCTTTCCTTTATAATAATATGCTCTTCAATTTTACAAGCTCTGTATTATTTTTAAAGTTTTAAAAAAACACTATGAAGTTCATGTTTTATTGTTCCTTACAGTTACATAAATTACATTTGGCCAACATAAATGTAATTCCTACTGTGTGAACTGGGAACCCTGAATGTTGGTTTTCCTCAAGTTATAAACAATGTGAAGATATGTTATACTGGGTCACAATTTTCCACCGTACAGCAAAATATATAACTCACTTTTAATAACAAAACTGCATATATCATTAAAGTTTCCTGTTCAGGCGAGCTCATATTATGTTACACTGCACAGCAAGGAATATCCTTTCTCTACACCACTGTTTCTACAATATTGTTTAAGTGAATGAAAAATATTTCACTGTTCCATTAACAAAACAGTTGTCATTCTGAAAAATTATTCAAATATGTTGGTATTTTTATGAGATGTATTGTTAAGTATGGAGTTTTTCATAAGTAATTGTTTTTGTAGCTCCATCGGCACTCAAAACATTTTTTAACAAAATATGAAATGCATTTTTCTGCACCAAATCATTTACACTTTTCAAGTATATGATTTATTAATTTCTAGGAACTGATGATCAGATTTGAATGCACTAAATTTTTCCCATTGGTCATACTGATCAATTGAAACCTACTCTAAACGTACTGAAAATCTTACATATCTCTGGTTCTCATTCTGATTCAGATCACATCTCTGCATTTACCTTCTACCTCACATGTTGGCAATCCATCCCGTCGCTCTTTTTTTTTTTTTTTTGCACAGTGCAGAATTCAGTTGCAAAAATTAGATATAAATCCATCACTTTTCAATGACACAATTAGTTTACATTGTATAAATACAAACTGGATCTAAAATAAGCACATAGTATGTAGGGGGAAAGAGGGACGTGGTGGCTCAGTGGCTTAGACGCTGAGCTTGTCGATCAAAAGGTTGGCAGTTCAGTGGTTTGAATCCCTAGTGCCACATAATGGGGTGAGCTCCCATTACTTGTCCAAGCTTCTGCCAACCTAGCAGTTTGAAAGCATGTAAAAAATGCAAGTAGAAAAATAGGGACCACCTTTGGTGGGAAGATAACAGCGTTCTGTGCACCTTTGGTGTTTAGTGATGCCGGCCACATGACCACGGAGACGTCTTCGGACAGCGCTGGCTCTTTGGCTTTGAAACAGAGGTGAACACCGCCCCCTAGAGTCGGGAATGACTAGTGCGAGGGGAACCTTTACCTTTATGTAGGGGGAGCTTAAATTTACTGAGTAAAATTCGAGAACCACTTGCACCACTGACCAAAATCGGCCAAATTTAGTCCTAATTTGTTTGATGGCCATATTGCTACTGAAGATGTCTAAGACCCTTTTTTTTAAATGTAAGAAGCTCCCAAATATTGCCCACCTGACAAATCTTATCAATAATTTCTCTAGGTTATATATTATTTCAGAATGTATGGAAAAGTACATGACTCCCTGATTCTAGAAAAACAGGCCCTAGATGAACTATGAAAAATATTTGCTTGGAATTAGAAACATTCAATGCACAGCATTCAATTGTTCAATTACTGAAAAATATCAGTTTGATAAAAGGGATGGATCTGTAAGCAAAAACATTTGGGAAGAGAAAGGTCTATTCACCTGCCTCCTAGTTATGTCCAAGTTTAGTTGACGAGCTGGTATACTAGAAAGAATTAGATACCTCCGTGATAGATGTTCTCATATAAATCTTTTCAGTGAAGGAAGAAACATTGAAAATTAAATCTAAAGTGTTTTGAATTGAAGAATAGGTCATTGCTAGCAATGACTGAGGGGATGAAACAGGCATCGTTTTCCAAGTGTACAAGGAAAAGGAATGAGAGACCAAAGAACTGCAAACTCAGTATTGCTAAAGCCTCATTTTCTTGATGGGCTTCTTCCAACAGTGCATGGTTAAACTATAGAATTTGCTTCCGAAAGTTGGAATGAAAGTTTGAAAAATCAAATTAGAAAGCTGCTCTTAGCATGGGCATCTGACACTACCTCAGTCAGTTGTGTATGCATTCTTCTGAACATCTGTGCATTGTGCCTATGCTATACTGAACCTTGGTCTATAACTGCTATTTTCAAACTTCCCTCCATGTCTTATGGCTCGCAAAATTACTTTTCTGGCTTTTTTTTTTTTCCTTCGTGGTGTCCTCATTAAGAGATGTTTCATTGGAAGAATGTTAGCCTGGGACTCTTTCTCCAAGAGAAAGAGTATTCTTAATTTTTGGCTGCTTCATTAAAGAAATGCTCTGAAGTTGTTTGGCACTGTTGTTCTAGCTATTATGCACCTCGCATTACTTCCAAATCTTGGATTTGCAACAGGCAGTCACTGGGAAAGGTCAGCTAGTTCTACATTCAAAACCCGCTTAACTAATTGCCACAGCCTTCAACCAGACTCAGCAAAGGAACCCTCAGTGGAACCTCCATATTCCCAAATTTACAGAAGACTGGAATTATAATACAAAATGAGGGGTCTTTAATAGGTCAGACAGCTCCTCTAGAGAAGGTGGAGCTGGCTATTCTGTAGAACCCAGCCATCTTTCAGTGGCTTTCCATCTATTATTCTGGAATTATTTTAATAGGGGAGAAACTTAGCCATTTGGAGCTCTCCAGGGTCCTGTTTTTTGCAGCTCTTTCCACTAAGGGCCTGGGGTTTGGGTTTGGCCTGTTGTTCTCATTAGTGGAGACCCTGCTTCCCTCTTTCCAGTCATTTCTAACTTTCCCTGCCAGAACTAGCCAGGAACAAGGTAGTTGTGCGTGTTAGACTATATAGCTGGATGCCTAGTTGGAATCTGAACAAAAGATGCTTCAGTGACACAGAGAAAGAGTAGGAATGCATTACCTCCAATACTTAGCTGAGTGTCTCATAAGACCTCTTTCATTCCCCACTGAATGGGGAAAAAGTGAAGGAAATGCATCTGTCTCTTTATTTCTTTTTTGCTCTTTGAAAGAAAAAATCATCAGAAACCTTCTTCCATTAATTATTATCACAATTAAATAGAAGAAGGAATGTTTCCCTCGTCCCTTCTTTCTTGGCTCAGGACTGATCAGGAAGAAAGTTCCTTCCTTCCTTCCTTCCTTCCCTGTCATAGAATATAGGAGGATCATGACATACTCTATTTTTTTGAGTGCTTACTGGTTATTATTTTTCTCCATTTGATCTGTGTAAATATTTTTGCTGTCATTGATATAAACTTTATCTTATTTTCTTAAGATATGGTGCATTTTAGAAAAAAAAGGGATATGATGCTAAAAACGCTCAACATAATTCAGTGGCATTAATGTCACCCTTTACCCCCAGCTATCACTTCTGTACATAAAAGAGTTCTTCGACTCAGAACTGAAGTTGGATGTTGGAGAAAGTGCAGCAAAAGTGGACTATTAGTACCCAATTGTTAGAATGGAGCAAGGCATCACTAATTTTGTCTGTTTTGAGGAATTTCAATTCAGCTTTAATGCAAAGGATTCATGACATTGCACTGAAAAGGGACCCATTTTGTTTATTTAAGAAGTTCTATAGAATTTATATTAGGCTCTAACCAACCATAGGGAACTCAGAAGAAGCCCTCACCAGAGAAAGGAAATTAAAAATCCTATGTTATGCATTGTAATTTTCAAGCACCAGGAAAATCAGGAGATCCAGGCAGTTCAAATGGGTATAAAGATTTATTGGAAGCTTAAGTTCTCTACAAGAATCTGAGCTACTAACAGTTAAAGCAAATTGGCAGTAAATAAGAAATTCACCATGGACTGAACTTAGATCTCTTGTGGGCACGAAGTGACCTGTGACTGATGATGTGTTTGACCCCTCCATCAGGCTCATCTCCTGCACCAATCCTGAGACAGTTTCCTCCCACCCCACCCATATACTCCACAGTTACCATTTAGTTTAAAGTTAAATAAATGCAATATAGGAATGGCATGTATTGCACATAATATCATGTGTACAGTTTGACTCTATGTGTCCATTCACAGGAAAAAAATGGAGCAAAACAATTTTATGCATAGCCATAGTGGGAAATGAAACTTATATTACAGTATGGCAAGATTTTGCTCAGTCATCTGAACAATGGGAATATGTTCCCTTCCCACTTTCAGAATGGTCCCTTCTACTCGATTCTACAGTAGTTTTAAGTTAGTATGATGAACTGCCTATCTTTACTCACAGAGAAATTAGTATGAAACCAGTATATGATTCACTTAATCCTCCAAGGAAAAATTGAAGGCAAATGAGGTCCAGGCAAAAGAAGAACATCATGGATTCAAAATCTAAGGGACTGGTTTGGACAAAACTCAACAACACTTTTTAGTGCGGCTGTTGATAAAAATAGGATCGCCAACGTCCGATGATGGATATGGCACAAGAAGAAGAAGATATGATTCTGTTACGACATCATGTCCATACAGTCCCTGACTGTTTGGACATTTTTTCATTTCATGAAAATGTTTTGCCCCATTTTTTAAAAAAATGTGCTTAAAGTGCAAGTGCACAGGGGAAAATGGTTATAAACAGGAATAAAAAAAGTAAGACTGAGTGAAATGTAAGGACAGTTGTGTGTGGATTCTGCCTTCCTTCCCAGTAAACCTCCCTTCTAAAGCTTTAAGGATTTTTGATGTAGCACTACTTGGATGGACTTTTATAAGCTAAATTTAATATAATGGTTAAAGGTTTAATCTGGCTATAAACAATTCTTAGGCAAATAGATGGAAAGAGCTTCCAGGAAAATGCCTACTGAGGATTTCTGGATGGTTGGATTTCAGTTCCCAAAATTTCTATGAACAGTGCCAGTCAACATATGGGAATCTGGAATCAAATTCCAGCACATGTGGAGTATGTCAAGTTGGAAAAAAATATTTTAAACCTTTCAGCATTGCAATTACTTTTAAAAAAACCACATTAATTTAAAGTCAGAGCTGAAGAAGCTTCTTGAATGAGAAACAAAACATCTTCAAAGAAAAACAAGTAAGTCCAGTTACCTCTTGAAAAAGCACCTTTGGGACAACCATGACCTAGATGACTGAGAATCTTCATAGACATTAATTATTTTAAAGAGTTGTTTAGTGCCATCATTGACCCTGATTAAGATAAAGTGACTTGATTTTAAAATCAGAAGCAATATCATGTCAAAGCAGTGAACTACTGATGAAGAAGGAGCTAAAGAACGAGACACTTGCTTATGTACTTATTTTGAGGTGAAATAAAGTGCTAAGATAAAGCAGTATAGAATTATAGTTTAATGGTGGGATCGCAGATTATTTTGACCAACAATAAATAAAAATCCTTGGATACATTAATTGCAACACTGTGTTTTAAAAAAATGAAGTTATAAACATTTACAGAATATTTTTGTGTATGTTCATTTCTTAAAGCAGCAATCACCAGCCAGTGGTCCGCAGAAAAATTTGGTGGTCCGCAGAAAAATTATTTGCATTTTTTATATTGCACTAAATACTATTTATATTTTTTAAAAAATCATATTAGTGGTCTGCGGGATTTAAAATTATGAATTTAGTGGTCCCTGAGGTCCGAAAGGTTGGTGACCCCTGTCTTAAACAACATTATTGTAATCAATAAATGAACTAAACTGGGTTCTTAGGTTTTCCACTATTCTTTCTTTCCTTCCCCAGTCATTTCTGGATTTTTTAAAATAACTAAGACTACATTTAAAAGTATGCATTCCTTCAATGCAAATCTTTCTTGTCTGACTGTCTAGCAAATATATTCCAAATGATCTAAAGTTGGGCATGGACTTGCTCATGTGTGAACAATGAGTTTTCCAATTTCATTGTTATGGATTGTTACCTTCACCATCTTCTAACAATAATGCCTGACATATTTCTTTCTCTTAAACATGTAATGTTTTTATTCTCTTTAGAATGATAAGAGGTGAGGCCTTTGTATTCAGTGGCTGCTAAACTTACATTCTCTTCTCTTTATTTGAAAGGGGGCTAGCTCTGGAGAAAGACCCACCTCTTGTTCCACACTAACAGTCTATGCTAGATATCGAGATCTTCTTAACACTTCTAAATGTCCTCACTTAACTGGTGCTTTTGGAAGCTTCCCGGCTATCCACACATTCTTAGTAGATACCACACCCATTCTCCCTCTTCTACACACACATAAAGGACACAATGAGAATCTCAAGTTCTGTTATCCTGATTTTAACTCATAACAAAATCATGAAGTTATTCGTGGCATAAAACAAGTGTAATGAACTGTAAAATTCTGATGAAAAAGTTGATTGCGTGTTTTTCACAAACTTAATCAACTTCTCATCTAAATTGGCAAAAGTCTTTATCCAGCGTCCTGAGAAACTTGTGGAACCAAATGTCATGAAGCATGCCAATTCGTGCTATCTAATATTGTATAACAAATAATGCCTACCCTCAAATGTCAGTAAAGATTTGGATAATTGCTGGAAATGGTTGCTTGAAGTCAGTTGTTATAATAACCATCTGCTGGTTGCTATCTGATTCCCAGTGGAGGTGTTCATTTGCCATAAGCCACCACTTTGTTTATTAATCTTACTGTGTCAGAACATAGATAAAAATGGAATATTGGCTCATCTGACTCTTACATAACATTTTTGCAGTTTAATCAGAGGTGCTAAGAATTCCTTAGGGGAGGCAGGACTGTGCACAATTTAAAAGCAGTACATTTAAAGGGCAAAGAGTAGAATCCTACTTTGAAAATATGCCAGCTGAAGGAGGTTAGGATAAGACCCAACTCACTCCTGCCAACAGAAACTATCTCTTGGTTGGCTCCAAGATCTGCTAGCGACCAGTGATTTATGCTAATGGAACAGCCAAACAGGGGTGGTGGTGATAGTTGGAGAAGAGACAGACTAAGGGAGTTGCTGATTAAACATCACATTCAAACCTCAGCTTTGGGAGATACCCACAATGCTGACACAAAATCAGGCCAAGTTAAACACAGTCCTAAGTAATTTCCAACTTCAAATTCAGTAGAAACGCCAACAAATCCATTCTCTCCCTCTGGACTAGGATGGGCTTCAGTTGTGATCTAGGGTGGAAAAAGAATTCTGCAAGGAATTTTGCTCCTACTGTTCTTTGTGGTTTGTCTTTCCTTGATTAAAAAAATTACAAAAGGAAAAAAAAATATGTGTGTGTTTTTTTAAAAAAAGAATTACTGAAACTTGCATGGAAACAACTGCAGACTACCTCACCTGGGCTTTGGCCATTTTTGGTCACTTACAATTGGCCTCTGAGCAATTGCTTGTCAAATTGGGTTTACTTCTATACAAATACATAAGGCCATGGCATCCTCATGTTTCATTGGATTTCGATAACACATACCTACTGAAATGTGTCCAGAGGTGTTACAGAGAAAAATAGTATTGGCATACCAGTTTTGTGAAACTTGGTGTGGGTGTGTTATGTACGCATGGCTGTGCTAGTTTTCTTTTAACAATGCTAAGAAGAGTACATATAATCATGTATGCATCTAAGGATGTACTTTGGGTGGATAGCTTTATAGATCATTCCATCCTCCTATGACATGAATATCAAATCTACGTAAGTACCAGCATATAAATATATTTGCACCTTAACCAAACCAAATCCAAATGAGTGCCCTCCACCATTAATTGATATGTCTCATAATCCTCAACTTTTGAGGATTCAAAATTGTGATAGTAAAAACACTTATCTATTGCCTCATAGTACTTTACAACCCTCTCTAAGTGGTTTTCAGAGTCAGCATATTTCCCCCAACAATCTGGGCCGTTGTTTTACTGACATCGGAAGGATGGAAGGCTGAGTGAATCTTGAGCCCTTCAGGATCAGACTGCTGGCAGTTGGCAGAGTTAGCTTGCAATACTCCATTCTAACCACTGCGCCACCACGGCTCTTGATGGGAGAAAAGAACTTTTTTGGAGCTTAGTTATCAGCCTGTAGGATGCTTACAAATGAAGAGTAATCTGTGAGATAGGGAAAAATAAGTCATCCTTTAAATTCTCTGTAATTTTTGATTCCTAAAAGCATACAGATGCCGCTGATAAAGCCAATGACTATTTGCTAAACTGATGAATCAGTTTTTAGAAAGTACTTATGCTTTTGGTTATTAAGCCTTCTTGTGGTGAGAAGATTTGTTTTCTAGTGCTCCAGCAAAGAGGGAGGAATGGGTAGAAGTTTCAGCCAGAATAATTCGGCCAAATGTGGAAGACATTATTTAATGGTATAAAGCTGTTTGTCAGTGGTCCAGGTTGCTCTGGGCAATGAAGGGTGCATCTTCACTGATGCTTCTTATGCAAAGGTTGGGTGAGTTTCTGTCAGTGATAATTCTCCAAAGCACCTGAAGGCAGGACAAGAAGCAATGGATGAAAACTAATCAAGGAGAGAAGCAACCTAGAACCAAGGAGAAATTTCCTGAGAGTTGGAACAATTAATCAGTGGAATGACTTGCCATCAGAAGTTGTGGGTGCACCAACACTGGAAGATTTTAGAAAGAGATTGGACAACCATTTGTCTCAAATGGTATAGTGCAGTGATGGCTAACCTTTTTGCTACTGCGTGCCAAAAGCGAGGGGAGTGGGGGAGGTCACACACATGTGTGCCCACATCCATAATTTTATGTGCCCCCTCATGCTCCCCCTGCTTTTGGCACGCAATGGCATGGTGGGCCCGATAGGCCCATTTTTTGCTCTCCCCAGGCTCCAGAGCCTTTCTAGGAGCCTGGGGAGGGCAAAAACGGCCTTCCCCACCCCCTCAGAGGCCCTCTGGAGGCTGGAAACAGTGTGTTTCCTGGCTTCTGGTGGGCCCAGAAGGCCTGAAAATCAACTGCCCGGTACCTGCATGCATGCCGGAGCTGAGCTCGCATGCCCACCTATATGGCTCCACGTGCCACCTGTGGCACCCGTGCCATAGGTTCGCCATCAAGGATATAGGGTTTCCTACCTGAGCAAGGGGTTGAACTAGAAGACTTCCAAGGTCCCTTCCAACTCTGTTATTCTGTTCTATTATTCTGTTATAATGTATCTATATCCTCCATTGCACATGGCTTGAGAGAAATGATTCCAATTCTGTATGTTGATAATTCAGTGTGTTTTAATTGATCCATTGCCAGTCAATTTAATCGTATTGGAGGACCCCCAGGGCTAATGTTCTAAGGGTCAATGAACCTTCTCTTCCTCTTGCTTTCTCTCTCCATTCATTCTTTGATTCCAAAGTTTCTACCCTCCCTTATGGATGAATTCAGAATTTGGAGAAACAGTCAACTCTTGTTTCAATTTGCCCAAAGATGTCAGAATGCTCTGCAAGAAGGAAAAAGCAAAATAAATTGACCACCATGCTGTCATTTAAGTTTCTCAGTTGGAGCCTGTGCTCAGCTTCTCTCATGGAGAGGAACCAACTGTCACAGGCAGGAGGCATACAATGTGTAACAATAATCCTTAAGGCAACACAGCCTAATTTGCCTTCTTCTGTTTAATGCCATGTCAAACAGAAGGATTGCTACACGTTTCAGATGGTGTATGTGCTCCCTTTCCTTCACTTGAGTAAAATTTGATTTACTTCAGAGCTCCATGAGAGATGAAGGATATGACAGGTTCTGAGGATGCCTAGTCCTCTGTTCATGCCAAAAAAATTCCCAAAAGGATAAATCTCGTTTCCTGCCTTACTTCACAGACATTAATTTTTTAAACAAGTCATGTTCTGTGGTTTGGATACTATGTTTATATCAGTGTTTTGTTTCCAGTCTCAGGAATGATAACGGCATGCTAGCCTGTAATCCTCAAACCATTTCTTAAGGGAGAATTCACAGTGACTTAATCACACTTTTACTTTTTTTTTAAAAAAAAACATTATTTGCATGAATTTGCCTTTAAAGATAAGCGGCAGTGAGCTGCTGACATTTTCCAGGTATAACTAGGAAAGTATGTGAACTTGAGCTTTACCTCAATCTAAACTATATTTCCATGATTTTAGGTCACCCTTTGATATATTTATATTCAAAGACTTTATTTATTTTAGGAAATATGGAACTGGAAATTAAGGTTTAATTTTTAAAAGATGGTCTTCATTTAAAATGGCTTATGTAAAAAATTGTGTTATCCAATGGAAATTACACCATTCTTGTTTATAGTTCTGGGCATTAAATAGCCACTTTGTTCCACTGGATCTAATTTTATTGTAGTTTCCAGAGAAAAAATCCAGAGGGCGGGGGCAATCTGCAACAGACTATTTTAGTCTGTTGCAGATTAACAACACCTTAAGAATAATAATAATAAAAAAAAACCCCACACATTCTCGTGAACATTTCATAGACTATTATTCATTTCTCTGGTATATCCCTTTCTCTCCTTCTATCTACATTTGAATGCTGTTTATTTAGTAAGAATATCTAACTAAACTAGCTACCAATAAATATTTGAGTATCTGAGTATATTTGAGTATTGGTCTTGATTTTTAAATAATGAGTTAGGGAATCCTATAACATTTGGCTGTCTTAAGTAATTTTGTAATACCTAGATCAGTGATGGCTAACCTTTTTGGCACCGAGTACCCAAAGTGCGTGTGCATGTGTATGAATGCACGTGTGTGCGCACTCCCAAAATGCAATGTGAACATCCCCCACACATGTGCCCCGCCCACGCACATCTCCCGCGCATGCTCACATTCTCCCACACATACGTGAGCATCCCCGTGCATCCCCATGCTTGCACCCACCCACACATGCGCACACAATCCCCACATGTGTGTGCATCCTGTCCCCCCACGCATGTGCAGCAGAGACCCAAAGACCATCTGGCCGGTGGGAGGCATGCGTGCATGCGCGGTGGAGCTGGGCTGGGGCGACAGCTGGCGTGCCCACAGAGAGGTCTCTGCATGCCACCTGTGGCACGCGTGCCATAGGTTCACCACAATGGACCTAGATTTTTTCCCCCTTCATTTAGAACCGGGGTTCCCAACCTTTTCTATACCCCGCACCCCTACAATGCTTCTGATATATTCTCGCTATTCTCGCACCCCTTACAAAAGTAAATACCTGGTTTGAATTATGCACATACACTATAATTTTGAAACTTCTAAACCCAAGTTTTTACTACCCCTGGAATATTGTCACCCCATGCAAGCACTCCGGTTGGGAACCCTGACTTAGAATCTAAATCGTATCTGACATGGCATGGAATTATAAATGGACAAATTGCTATATCCAACAGGGAGAAGTTTGTAAAATGCAGTTTCTTCTGTTCTTTTATACCATTTGTTGGTCAGTACAAGCAAACCAACAAATACATTTTCTTCCACTGATTTCAACAGAGGGAAAAAGGTTAAGGACTAGTCCAAAGTCATATAAGTATATACAGTAGTATAATTTGATTTAAAAAAAAACCCTCATGCATGCTCTTTAAAATTATACATTTATTGTATATACATTTGCACACTAAATGCTTCGATGCTGATAGTTAGCTGCTCTACAGCCTTTCAAATATTAAAATAGATTAGTCAGTGGTTATTTGACTCTACTTATTCATTTAGTAAATATGTATCATTGATAGCTGAAGTCTCTTCACTCTTTAAAAGAAAACATAACAGCAGAATTAATATTATATTATTATATATCTGCAACTCCCATTAATACTTTAGGATGCAGTTAATGTCACCCCGAAGACCTGAATTTATTTAGAACATCTAGGTGGTCCCATACTATCCCTTTACAGTATATTTGTTTGGAATCCTTTCCAGTCATCATTTAATTGCTGTTGTTGTTTTGCCAAGATAAGCAGTTTCTTTTTCATAGAAAAGGTAGGAGTTGAGAACTTTCCCTTTCTCTTACTGACCCAGGGACACATCTTCTCTTCTCAGCAGACTTGCATTTTTTTTTTTTACCTTCCCCTTAAAAAGTTACTTCTACATTTCTCCTGGTTATTTTTAGTACCTTTCCCATACCTAAATTAATACAGATTTGAACCCAGCTTTCCTACAAAACACCATCTTTGTCTTTTATAAGAAACCCCTAATGTGGGTTCTTCATTGAAATATTATTCTTCAGAACAAACATACTGTACAAAAATGGACATATTTAGGAAGCAATATCTAGGATCTTTACAATCCTGTACACATGTTCAAACTAGTCACAGTAGATTTAAAAGAGAGAAAGGAATCCAATCGTCCTGATCGCCAAGACACAGGGAGCAAGGGATTCAGGAAGATTCTTAATTCAATGGAGGTGCCACTGAATTTTTAGGCTAATTATTTGGAGGCTTCCCAAACTTCATTCATCTGCACAAGCCTTCTACTATTTATCAATGACATACATTTTTACTGGGCTTTTTTGTTTTTGCTTTTTGGTCAACTGAGCTGAAAATCTCTTAAGTGATTTTAAGTCTCCTTCATCTGCTAAAATTATTTGTCTCATTTTGACTATTAGAAGATAATTGGGAGTGATTTCACAGCCTCTTAACATAAGCTGAATCAAACCTGGATTCAATATATACCAGTTTTCTTCTATTATTATTTCTGATACTTCCATTCCATCATGACCAAATTATTGAGAAATGTCCTCCTACAATCTGAGAAATTGCCACTGGGAAATGTTGACTTTATATATGGACAGTCAGGGTCAAATGCTATATTCTCTATGCAAACCTAGCCTGAGGGACAGTCAGGGCCCACTGCTTTTTGGAATGTCTCAAGCAGTCCTGGGAGACTGGCGTTGTTTGTTTCTAAAGATTTACAAGAATACTTTTGCAAGACAAGCAGCATTTGCCTCCATGTGTGTGACTCAGCCTGCAAATATCTGCCCAAGTTACATTGCCTTTACAGCTTTTTCTTCTCAAGGAGAAAACTTGCCCTTTCTCTATTAGACAGATCTCCAGCAACTAAATTATGCATCAAAATATTTACTACACAGTAGTCATGTTGCTGCTCAAAATATATCTCTGTATACACATACATAAGGGAAACAAAGTTGATTAATATGAAGCAGGAGAAGCAGTCTAATTTCTATTCCTCTAACATATTTCAGAGAGCTGGAAGGTGGTTCTTTATGCTGCTTGGCTCCAAGGAGTGAAGGTGACACAGAGCAGCTGTTTTTCAACCAGTGTGTCAGTTCAACACACAGTTGCTTGTTTCCATTCAACAAACAGAGCAGATGAGGGCTGTTTGTGGATACGTTTCATGGGAGCACACATAAATTTTGCCTTTGGAAGGAAAGCACTGATTTTCTACTTTTGTGCAGTAATCTTTGTGCTTCTAAAATCTGACGGTCCCCCATTATCTAGTCTCAACATTCAATACCTATCTTCCCCACCATCAAAACTGATGAACCTTCTTGGATGAGAAGTGAAACTTTTTCTTCTTCTTCCTCAAGGAAAGAACAGTCCAGTTGCCTTTTGGAAAAGCACCTTCGAAAACAACTATGATCTGGATGACTGAGAATTTCTATAGACATTGTTCTAGATGATGAATGCAATTTTTTTTTAAAAAAAACAGTCAACTATAATGTAAATGGCTTGCATCACACACACACCAGGGCAGCTGATTAAAGGTTGTCCCATAGAGGTGCACAAATGTTGACTCAAATGCTGGATGTTTCTGGCAAAAAGTAAGACTGTGTCTGCTGGCAGATCCCCAAATGTTGAATCCAGTTGTATTTATCTAGGCCATTTACTACTAATAATTTAGTAAAGAAATAATCAATGATGAATAGTGATTGGTATGATTGTGTTTCTTGTCTTGCATGGAGGTGTGAGCAGGGAGCTTATGGGTTTTGTATTGTGGATTTTAATTTTGAAAGCCACCAGGAATCACCATGTATATGTTGGGCAGCCATATAAATGTGCTAAACAAACAAACAAACAAATCAATAACCTAGGGCACATGTAGCACTTTAGCAAATGGAGAAATGATGATTAGGGGATAGAGGGCACAGTTTTTCTCCCATCTGCTTCCCCCCTATTCTAATGAACAAGGAAGGAACAAAAGAACAAAGATCTATGAGGTTCTTGAACTAATTCCATGATATTGGATAACAATATTGCACAAAAATATACTCTTGTCAAACATCTTGTTGATATCAGTATAAATGAGAGAGAAGGAGGAAAAAAATAAGGTTTTGTTGGTTTTTTAATGTAAATTATAAAATTGCAAAAGGTTGGGCATATTACAGTTGGATAACATCAAGCACGGACAGGTTAAAATGTGATTAATAAAGAATACATTGAAAGAAAGATAAAATTGGCATGTTGTGATTTCACCTTACTGTGTAAATAACAACAACAATAATAATAAATCATTGTATGTTATAAGCTGTTCCAAGCAAATGGAATCTTTACTTGGAACCGCTTATATACTGCAGCAATACTTTTAATATTATTAAACAATATCTGCCTTTCCTTGGGATGGTCTTCATAGGTGAACAAAAATATGAAATCCAGTCTAAACAACTGCTGAATGTATTATAATACAATACTGGAACTGCCTATGTTCTTAGATGCTAACTACACATAATATTATTTTTTGGAATTACAGCACTATCCTAATTTAATTTTCAGACAATGGAAAATTCAGAAATGGTTCCACCATTAGGCAATTTGAGACATTGGCATCAAGAAACTGTCCTATTGCTCATGTTGAAGTAAAACAAACAGAGATTGCTGATGCTGGAAGAACTGAGTTCAAGAAACTCCCTTCTTATTACAGTTTAGAAGAGATTTTAATAGCAATAGCAATAGCACTTAGACTTATATACCACTTCATAGGGCTTTTACAGCCCTCTCTAAGTGGTTTTACAGAGTCAGCATATTTCCCCCAACAATCTGGGTCCTCATTTTACTCATCTCAGAAGGATGGAAAGCTTGAGCCTGGTGAGATTTGAGATTCTATCTGCTGAACTGCGGCTAGCAGTCAGCTGAAGTAGCCTGCAGTACTGCACTCTAACCACTGTGCCATCTCGGCTCTTAATACTTTTTAAGAGTAGTATTACTTATAATACTACTAAAGTATTAAACTAGTATTTTATAAAGTACTACTTTAATACTTTAATAGTGCTACTATTAAAGTATTAAAGTAGTATTACTATATTACTATTAGTATTAAAGTATTAATACTTAATGCTTTAAATCATTTTATTCAGTCTTTCAGCGCTTTGATATTGGTTTCATATATTGTATATGTGTAAGAGACAGAGGTTTTGAAACTTCAAAATTGGGTAGCATTTGCAAATCAACCAACCAATTAATCAAGCAACTTCTACTCTACCTAAACTGCAGTTTGTATTTATGTGAGACTGATGTTTGCTGTGATCCATTTAATTATGGAATAACCGAATAGCAACATGCATGTGCAAATTCACCCTCCAACAAATAGAGTTAAAGTTTATTAAGACAAAGCTGCTTCCAAATGAGGAAGGAAGAGGATGTATGTTTTGAGGATGCATGTCGCAAAAAGGGGATTGAGGGGTTTTTTAAAGACTTTTTTAAATAGACTTTTAAGGGGTTCTGAGGGGGGGGAGGTTATGTGGGTTTGGGGGAAAACCCACGGGGGTTGGAGACCAGTCCAGCTGCTATTAATGGTGCCGTAGGGGGTGCGGACTCTGGGGGAAAGGGGACTGTTAGAATGCCCTCTAGTGAGGGCTTCTCTATTAACACGCTGAGTGGGAGGGGCAGATATGGCGGGAGCAGGGGGCCATATCATGTGGTGGGGGCACGTGCTCGCTATCTCCGAGCGATTGCGTGCCCTGTTCCCCTTAGCTCTTCCCGTTCCCCAGGCTGCTCAGAGTCTCAGCGCCCGAGTCTCCGGCTGATGTTGTGTAATGCCAGGTCCGAGTAAATAAAGCCCCCCTCATTTGTGATCTTATTCAGGAGGGGGGAGCGGACCTGGCAGGTATCACAGAGACCTGGTTGGGCCATGAGGGGGGAGTTCCCCTCGTGGAGATGTGCCCATCAGGCTTCCGTGCATTTCATCAGCCGAGAGCTCAGGGCAGGGGCGGGGGGGGGTGGCGGTCATTCTAAGAGAAGGTCTTGATCCGAGGGAGACCACTGTACCTCAGATAGCCGGATGTGAGTCCCTTTTTTGTGAAGTGGGGTCGTGGGGTGCAGATGAGTCTGTTGATCACATACCTGGCTCCCTGCCACGTGGCAACTCCTCAATGTTATAGCCAAGGTGGCGGCTGATACCCCCAGACTTGTGGTCATGGGGGTTTTCAACCTGCCATCCATCGGTGAAACATCTGAGGTAGCTCGGGAGTTCATGGCTTCCATGACGGCCATGGACCTGACCCAAGTAATTCACGGCCCTACTCATATGGGGGGACACACTCTGGACTTAGTTTTTATCTCTGGTCAGTGGTTGAGTGGCCTTGATATAGGGTATGTAGATATTGAACCCTTGTCATGGTCTGACCACTCGCTCCTTCGACTTGACTTTCTGACCACCATACCCCATCGCAGGGAGGTGGAGCCGACCAGATGGTTCCGCCCCAGGCGCCTGATGGCCCAAGCTCCATCTGGAACCTATCAGGGACCATTTCCTGAGACTCTAGCTCATGACTCGGCTGATGACCTGGTGGCTGCCTGGGATAGGGCAGCTGCCGGGGCTTTGGACCGGGTCATGCCTTTGCGGCCTCTGACCCGGCACCGAACTCACTTAGCTCCTTGGTTTTCCGAGAAGCTGAGGGAGATGAAGCACCGGAAAAGACGCCTAGAGAGCGTTTGGAGGGCCAGTCATTCCAAGTCTGACTTGACACTGGTAAAGTCTCATATTAAGACCTACCTAGTGGTGATAAAAGCGGCGAAATCTAGCTATTTTGCCGCTCTTATCGCGTCATCAGATAACCGCCCAGCCGCCCTGTTTAGGGTGACCCGCTCCCTCCTCCATCTGGGAGCGCGGGAGGACCCCTTGCATGGCCGAGCTGAGGATTTTGTACAGTATCTGGATGATAAAATAACTCAGATTTGGGAAGACTTGGCTGCCGACTGGGTTAGTTCAGACGAGATGACTGAGGCAGGCCTTGAGAGTGTTATCTGGGAGGAGTTCGATCCTGTGGCTCCCGAGGACGTGGACAGGATCTTGGGACGGCTGAACGCAACCACATGTTTATTGGACCCGTGTCCCTCCTGGTTGGTGCTGGCTTCCTGGGAGGTTACACGAGGCTGGCACAAGGGGTTTATTAATGCTTCTTTGAGTGAGGGTGTCCTGCCGGCCACCTTGAAAGAGGCGGTGGTGAGGCCTCTCCTCAAGAAGCCATCCCTGGATCCGGCTGTTTTGGCTAACTATCGTCCAGTCTCCAACCTTCGCTTTATTGCAAAGGTTGTTGAGAGTGTGGTGGCGTGACAGCTTCCCCAGTACCTGGATGAAACTGTATATTTGGATCCGCTCCAGTCCGGCTTCAGACCTGGGTACAGCACAGAAACGGCATTGGTCGCGTTGGTGGATGATCTCTGGAGGGCCTGGGATAGGGGTTATTCCTCTATCCTGGTCCTATTAGACCTCTCAGCGGCTTTTGATACCATCGACCATGGTATCATGTTGTGCCAGCTGGAGGGACTGGGAGTGGGGGGCACCGTTTTGCGGTGGTTCTCCTCCTATCTCTCTGACCGGTCGCAATCCGTGTTGACAGGGGGGCAGCGGTCGACCCCAAGGCGCCTTGTTTGTGGGGTGCCGCAAGGGTCGGTCCTCTCGCCCCTCCTGTTCAACATTTATGTGAAGCCGCTGGGTGAGATCATCCGTGGTTTTGGGGTGGAGTTCCATCAGTACGCTGATGATACTCAGCTGTACATTTCCACCCCAGACCATCCCAATGATGCCTTGGAAGTGATGTCCCAGTGCCTGGAGGCCGTGCAGATCTGGATGGGGAGAAACAGGCTTCGACTCAACCCTTCCAAGACCGAGTGGCTGTGGCTGCCGGCGTCCTGGTATAGCCAGCTGACGCCATCGCTGGTTATTGGGGGCGAATCATTGGCCCCCACGGAGAGGGCCTGCAACTTGGGTGTCCTCCTGGATGTGCGGCTGTCTTTAGAAGGGCATATGACAGCCGTGGCCAGGGGGACTTTTTGTCGGGTTCGCCTGATACGCCAGTTGCGCCCCTTTCTGGACCGGGACTCCCTATGCACGGTCACTCAAGCACTCGTCACTTCTCGTCTGGACTATTGTAACGCTCTCTACATGGGGCTCCCCTTGGGGTACACCCGGAGGCTCCAACTGGTGCAGAATGCGGCCGCGCGGGGGATTATGGGAGCGACGGGGCGCTCCCATGTGACTCCTCTCCTGCGCAAGCTGCATTGGCTTCAGGTGGACTTCCGGGTGCGCTTCAAGGTGTTGGTGATCACCTTTAAAGCGCTCCATGGCTTAGGGCCAGGGTACTTATGGGACCGCCTTCTGCCACCAATAGCCTCCCACCGGCCGGTTCGCTCCCACAGAGAGGGCCTCCTCAGGGTGCCGTCGGCCAGACAATGCCGGCTGGAGACCCCCAGGAGGAGAGCCTTCTCTGTGGTGGCACCTACCCTATGGAACAATCTACCCCCAGAGATACGAGTGATCTCCGACCTCCGGACTTTTCGTCGGGCCCTAAAAACTTATTTTTTTCAGTTAGCCGGTCTGTCTTGATTTTAGGATTAGTTTTAAAATTTTAATATTGATTTTAATTGACAAGTTTTAAATTATGGGCCAAATTTATAAATTATTTTAACTTTATTTTTAACTGTGATGTTATGTATAGATGTTTTTATCTTGGCTGTTCACCGCCCTGAGTCCGAAAGGAGAAGGGCGGTATAGAAATTTGAATAATAAATAATAAATAAAAACAGCATTTCTGTGCATGTATGATGAATAAGCAAACCCCAATAAAGAAAGTTTGACACAAGTTTTAAGTCAGCCTGGTTAGGATTGACTCCTAAAATTTGAACTGGTGGGTTTAGTCTAAAGCTCTTACATGTCCACAAATATATCTTTTTATTTGATGTGACATGCTGTCTCTCTTAGCCTGAGACTTCTGATTCCTCTGGCATAGAGAAATTACTATCGTCTTTTCATTCCCCTCTCTGACTGTAGCAAAAATCCTCTTGTTAGAAAGGATAACTGTTACTCCTTATTTACCAAGACAAAAAGCAAAACATGGGATCGTTGTGCAATATCTTTGGATTTGTTATGTTTATAGTCCAGGAGCTGAAAGAAGGATGAATGAGTCCTC
The DNA here is from genome assembly GCA_022577455.1 of Arizona elegans. NCBI lineage: Eukaryota > Metazoa > Chordata > Lepidosauria > Squamata > Colubridae > Arizona > Arizona elegans. The sequence continues at coordinate 193,504,161 of JAKOOJ010000001.1, forward strand.
CTTCCTCCATTTTCTTTTCCACAACAACTCAAAACAGCCCAAAGTCACAAAGTGAGCAACATGTCAAGGAGACTTAAAACAGGATCTTCATGTATCACCAGATCACTACACCACCCCATCTCTCTTTAACAGTCTAAGTGGGGTTTATTCTTTACTTTTTAACTGCTTGTTGCTTAATTGTAATGAGGTTGAGTAGATCAATCGCCACATTTGTAAGGTTCTCCCATGCCTCATTTTCTAGCAGAAGCATTCATTGGCTTGCAATCCATCCAAATGAGCTGCCAATTCTTTCATTAAGCAATTGGGTGATAAGTTGTTTCTTCCAAGTGTATTTCTGTGATCAGCAAAAGGAATGTTACACAACCTAGATAAGGGCATCCTATCTGTCTTCCCAGAAGACCAGAAAACTGCAGGTGCTTCTGTAGTTTTTGCTTTAATGCAAGCAAAGCTTATCTCTTCTTGCTACACCTCCAGGAATTAATCTGAGTCTTTGAGGATCACTTTTAAACTTCTACAGCTGCACACCATGGCCTAATGCAATGCACCGTAAATCTAGGTATGTGTGTGAGCAATGTGCTTCTTTCATTTAGCTGAGTCTTGCAAACTTCCATTCCTTGAAGGCTCCCTCTTTGATTAGACCCTGTAGCAAGCTGAGCATGAAGATAACTTTGTTCATAAGCTCCCTCCAGACCAGATGTGTTTATTCTCTCCCTGATAGGGATGGACAGATTGGTTTATCTGTGGACTGTGTCCATTTCACATGTGTACTAGTCATAAACCTGTCATATATTTCAGGTACAAACACACAAATCCCACATTGATGGCATTCTGTTTTAAAACAGACATATTGTAACTGAGACTAGCATAAGTGTGCAGTAGCACAGCAATAGGGCACTGAATGAAAGAAACAGCTGCCAATCCGGGGTGAAATTCAGCAGGTTCTGACAGGTTCTGGAGAACTGGTAGATTTTCAGTAGTTCAGAGAACCGGCAAATACCACCTCTGGCTGGCCCCAGAGTGGGTTGGGAATGGAGATTTTGCAATATCCTTAACCCAGGATTGGGGAGGGAATGGAGATTTTGCAATATCCTTCCCCCAGGAGTGGGGAGGGAATGGGGATTTTGCAGTATCCTTCCCCTGCCACACCCACCAAGCCATGCCCACAGAACCGGTAGGGAAAAATTTTGAATTTCACCCCTGTGCAAATCTCTATACAATCAGAGACCTTTCTCGATGCCTTTTGGCAAATCCCTTTCTTTCTCCAAAATCTAAATGATGCTCAAGAGTTGAAATTCCATGATGTAAATTACATACTTTGCTCTTCTCTGTAAAAAAAAACAAAAAAACCCACCATGTTTTTACAGAGAAGAGCAAAGTAAGTATATAATTTACATCATTTGGGGTGGAAGAGCTTTAGCTTCTATTGTTTTTAATACAAATATGGCAGAACAGTTATTCAACATAATTTCAATTGCAAAATTCTCAAGTACTCATTGTGGGAGTTCTCATTATTGTGACCAGAAGGGCTGGGGAAGCTATAGTCTTCTTGAGACTGCTGAACCACCATCTCACCACTGACAATATAAAAACATCATCTCTAGGCTAAAATATTACATGAAGTAATTCTTTTAACAACCAGAAAATGCTTCTACCACTGCTTTGTCAATGGTTCTCACAGTTGTGAAAAGGTGCTGAGCTTTTTCAACATTTTGCTGCTGCACCCGGTTTGATCATTAAGAGTGTATCACAAAGACTTTGCTTTGAGTGGGATCAGCAACAAAATGGCCACCCTCTGGTACTATTCATCTTCCAGCACCTGCAAATGTTGGGCTCTACTTTTAGCTCTTCTCTCTTTAATTTTTTTTCCTGAAATCTTTGTGCCCTGAGAGACCACAAAATTCTTTATAGAAGGAAGGAAAGTGGCCAAGCAGTTGAATATATTTCATAGACTAATTAAAATTTCTTTAAAAGATGGGGGGAAACAAAACTAGAAAACAGTTGAGTGAATTTGAGGTGATTTGTCTGGATTAGGATTTTTTATGTGTGAGTTAGTTTTTAGGTATTCAAAATGACCTCAAAATCATAAAGTACTGGCAAAGGTACTTCTTATGCAACCTTTAAATGTGCATATGTTTGACTGAGGGGGGTGGAATGATGGATCATTTGGCCTGCATTTGTGGCTTATATCCATAGCAATAGCATTTAGACTTATATTCTGCTTCACAGTGCTTTACAGCCCTAAGAGGTTTACAGAGTCAGCATATTGCCCCAACAATCTGGGCCCTCGTTTTCCTCCTTACTCAGAAGGATGGAAAGCTGAGTCAACCTTGAGCCTGGTGAGATTTGAACTGCCAAATTGCAGTCAGCTGGCAGTCAGCAGAAATAGCCTGCAGTATTACACTCTAACCCTGCATCACTGTGGCTCATACAGATACAGTGCATTTCATTTGTTTACAGAATTTATTTTCTGGTTCACCCAATCCATTAAATCATATTAACCAATCAGACTGTATTTATACTGCATACCAAACCATGAAAACATTCATCAAGGTAAATCCTGATCAACAGTTGAACAGAATTTGTAAAAGCAATGCCTGGCTTTATCTGACTGGTTAGCAGGCTATATGAACATGCATTTAAGCAGGTAGATGTTTGGCACATGTATGTTTGAATGGCACCTTCTGATGATTCGATCTTCCTATTTGTGTATTTTCTTGGAATGGGCACAATTCTTGGTGGATTGAGGATTGTGGTCCATATGTCCATATTGCTTTTATGGAGGGTAGAGATGGGATTAGACCCACACACTTGACTTTTGGAAAATTTAGGATTAAAAGCTCATCAGGAGATCATCCCAAAAACCCCACGAGTAAAAGCTAATCTGGAAGATCAAAATATTTTTAAAAGAAAATGATTCAAAGGTAAAGTATTTCTGTATTATTGCCTAGAAAAAAACATCATGACATGTGTTCATGAAGACCCCTAACCCTAACTGGAATGTAAAGTAAATTCTAAGAACAACTTGAGTAGCATTTGTTTTATTGTTGAGTATACTACATATAATATGCAGATATAAAAGATGTAAGATGTTTGCAAGTGTTAAAATGACTTTTTCCATAGTGTGCACTGCTGATGGCATATGTCTGATTCCCTTTGTCTTCAGGAATGTTAGGAACGGTTTAGCCCACTGACAGATTGCTCTGGAACAGCTATTTATTTGCAAAAACAAATAAACATTATTGGCATTTGTTGAAATAATTGGAAATACTTCTGACCACTTCAAACATTCATCCACCACATAAGACTGGGGGAAAAAACTAATAAGATGTTAGCACTGATTAGTGCTTAGTTGGAAATTACCAGCAAATCCATGACTTGGACTGGAAATTCAACATAAATTGTAGAAAGCAGTGGCAATGCATTTCTTTACTACATGGAGATGCCCAATTAGTCATCAACAGTCAAACTTAACCAATTTTACCCTCTAGAATTGATTTGTAAGGTACATGTCAGCATAAGAAGCACAAGGATTCCATTTAATTTATAAGTCAATATTGGTGGGGGACTATGTGGGAGGGGAGAAAATCTGTACCCTTAGTATAGATTTTGGAGGAAATTAAAACAATTTACTTAAATTGCAGAATTAGCTTGCATCCTAGAAAGTTGAATTTTAAACCTATGTCCCATGCTTCAGTGATAAAGCTATCCTTCCTGCTTTAGTTTGCCATGGCTTTTTTCCACTAAGTACACCAAGTTTCACTGTTCTCCCAGCCAAAAGTAGACAGTCTGGGATGAAGAAAAATCATTGCAAGAAGGCATTTGTTTATATCAATTTCAGTCTGGGTCACTTAAAAAAAAACACAAGCCAGTATTAACGATATGCAATTACTATGTTAACATTGACGGATTCTGAATTAAGCTAAATGTTTGGGCAAACTCTTTTGCAACACATATTTGTTGCCCTTAACTTAATACACTGGCGATCTTTATCTAGAAATGATGCATTCATTTACCAAATTTTTCCACAATTACAGAGAGGGTGTTTATGCAAATGTATATACCCATTCTGTCGAGTCCTTCATACTAACCTTATTTTTGTATGTTTATAAATGGCTCGTGAAGTTGAAAGCCAATAAACACCATCAACCTGATTTAGCCTCAAGTCATGCAGATTTAACCATCCATGCAATTAACATTTACAGCTGGAGATATGCAGAGACATTTATCTTAAAAGAAAAATACATCAGTTGGGAGTTGGGTCAGCATTAGGGTGCAGATTTGATTGAGCAAATCCAAAATTATTTCTGCATGAATCCTTTGCTTTAAGGCATCCTGCACTGGTTGCATTCTATTAACAATCCTCCGCATGTGATATTAGCCTAAGATATTAATATTAGGAAATTAGAAAAATCCTCCCTCCAGAGGTGAGGCAGTACTCCACTGAACAATGTTACTCTGAATTTCCTGAAACTTACCTGTAAGTATTCAAATGGAGCTACTGTCATTTCTACCTTCCTAATATTGAAGAGGGTTTTTATTATTAAACATTTCTTGCTTACAGTGTATGTGGAAAATGAGGAATATCTTTACATGGAAGACTTCTTTTTTAGTTTTCTCCAGCCAATTCTTTGAGAGCTAGTATTTTAGGTAAGTGTCAGCAAAAGGCTGGGAAGTATGCGTTCTCTCTAATAATTCATAATTAAAATCAGCATCAGAATTTCGGGGATTATGAAGGGGGGGAAAAAACCTTGTATCTTTCTTCTTCATCTGTAACCTTTTATGGGTTTCTTCCATTGTGCTATGGTAGAGAACCTCAAAGAGTAGCTTTGTTTTTTAAACCCAAAATACCATTCACAGATTCACATGTCTCTGTTCATAGTTGCCCTTGGCTGGTTTCAGAAAGTTAAGAAGACTCAGTCTGGTTAACATTTAGATGGAAGACCATTAACAGGGGCATAAACCAGTGGTGAAACCCAATTTTTTTTACTATCAGTTCTGTGGGCGTGGCTTGGTGGGCATGGCAGGGGAAGGATACTGCAAAATCTCCATTCCCACCCCACTCTGGGGCCAGCCGGAGGTAGTATTTGCCGGTTCTCCAAACTACTCAAAATTTCCACTACCGGTTCTCCAAACTGCTCAAAATTTCTGCTACCGGTTCTCCAGAACCTGTCTGAACCTGCTGGCATAGACTAGATCGGAGGTGTCAAACTCAAGGCCCATGAACTGGATCCAGCCCATGGGGTGCTTAGATACGGCCTGTGGGGCTCCCCTGGAAACAGTGAAGGACCAGCCTGCCATGCCTTTGCCAGCAAAAACGGAGCTCAAGAGGGCTGCATGCAGCTCTCACAAGCTCCGTTTTTGCTGGCAGAGGGTTGCAGGAAGCTGTCGCAGCTGGAAACAGGAGCTCAGGAGCCTGTTTTCACTGGCAGAGGGCTCGGGCCAGCACAGGCACCCCTGACATGAGTGATGTTGAGCTAGCCATGCCCCCATTCCCCCCCCCCACCCAGAGGTCAAACACAACCCTTATGTGGCCATCAATGAAATTGAGTTTGACGCCCCGGGCTAGATCTTCAGATTGAAAAATAATAGTGGAAGAAGGCAAAAATTTTACCCAGAACAACATGGATGTAAACTGGAGTCAAACTCAAGTTGATTTTACTTTTTAATTTAAAAAATACTCTAGAAGTAATCAGCCCAGATTGCTATCAATCTAATAGAAGAGAATATTTGTAGCTCAGGGTTGAACAGTGGAATCCTCTAAGCTTGATTGTTTTCTTGTAGACGTTTCATTATCAAACTAGTTAACATCATCAGTGCCCCTTTGGTTCATCTGTCCCTTTCCTAGCTGTGTGGTGCAGTAAAACAAAGACTCTGGGAGAAATCATATTCAGAAGGAAAACTCAGAGAAGAAAAAAAAAGACACAAAAAGAAAAAAAGGAGTGGCTTCACTTCTTTTGGTTCCGGATGGTTCCAGAAACACATTATCCCCTCCAAAGGATAAAATCCTAAAAAATGAGAGGAAAATAGTCTAATCTTATTTAAGAATATTATTTACTTTATGTAGTCTATTCTATAATATAGTTTTGTATCACTCTGCTAAGAAAACTCAGTATAACATTCTATCTGTTTGTCTATGCTGTGTATGTATTCTAAATGTGTGACTCCACAGAATAATTTTTAATCCAATTTTAAATGGGATAGGGACATTCATCCCAAGCAAAGTTTAGGGTAAGACTTTTGAAAACAGAAATTTTGAACGGAAAAGGTTAGGAAGGGCATTGGGTCCTTCCTTTCTAACACAGAGTGCAGCTAGAAGCCACAGACTGCAAGGTCAAAAGTAATAGAATGCTGGCTTGAGGCTCTAGTTTATCTTCTAGAAAGCGAACGCCTGCCAAGTCATATACACTTCGTATCCTTCTGCAGCAGAAAGTGTCTGATCCTTCTCCAGAACATTTATGAGGACTTCTGTTTTGAAGATAGTTTCTTAGGTAACAGAAGAATAACATAAGATGATCGTTACTCATTTATTTCACTTTTTGGCATTCTCTTTTTATTGTGCTACAGGGAATTTGATCCCTTCTTTCTTTGCCATGTTAATAATGAATATTTTAATGTCAGGGTTACTGCACACAGGAAGGAGAGCATCTTCTTTGATGAGGAGGAGGATTAAACCTAAGACAGAGGCCCTATGAACGTGCGAGGGCTTTAATTCAAGGATGGGCAGCCTACAGCCCTCCACCTAGTATCATGTCCTCTCCCTAGAAGCTGTGATAAAAGAGGGGAAAAGGAGAGTCCACAAAAAGGGAGGATATTGGAGGGCTTAGAAAAAGAGGAAAAAGGATAGAAAGATTAATCAAGAGTTGTCACAACTATGTTTATTTCCAGCCACAATTTCTGCTTGCTTCAGCCTGGCCTATCGCTGGCAGAGGACGTTGTTTCCATGATGAAATTCATGATGAAACAAGGTTCTCACTAGACATTATTCTTTTTTCAAGATCCCTTAGTATAATGTACAATATGGAATATGATAAATAGTAATTCAGATTTCCAGGAACAATGATGCACATAAATTTCAAGTGAATGAATGAGAGGAAGTTTTAGCAAGCTACAATTTAGAACCTATTCTTGGAACCTGGTAGAGGGAGATTTCATTTATTTAAATTTCTATACTGCCCTTCTCCAATATAGGACTCAGGGCGGTGCACAGCCAAAGTAAAAAACAGACATAGAAAATCTAAAAACTGATTAAAATAATTAAATAATTTGGCCATAATTAAAAAACAATTCCAGTTTAAAATAGTTTAAAAATTTGGCTCAAGCCAGCCCAGCTAGTTGGAATAAATGGGTTTTCAGGGCCCGACGAAAAATCTGGAGGTCTGTTATTGTACGTAACTCTGGGGGGAGGTTGTTCCAGAGGGTGGGCGCCTCCACAAAGAAGGCTCTCCCCCTGGGGGTCTCCAGCCGACATTGTCTGGCAGACGGCACCCTGAGGAGGCCCACTCTGTGCGAGCGTACTGGCCGGTGGGAGGCTATTGGTGGCAGAAGGCGGTCTCGTAAGTACCCCGGCCCTAAACCATGGAGCGCTTTAAAGGTGGTCACCAACACCTTGAAGCGCACCCGGAAGACCACCGGGAGCCAGTGCAGCTCGCGGAGGAGGGGTGTCACATGGGAGCGCCTCGTCGCCCCCATAATCCCCCGCGCGGCCGCGTTCTGGACCAGCTGGAGCCTCCGGGTGCACCCCAGGGGGAGCCCCATGTAGAAAGCGTTACAGTAGTCCAGGCGGGAGGTGACGAGTGCTTGAGTGACTGTGCGTAGGGAGTCCCGATCTAGAAAGGGGCGTAACTGGCGTATCAGGCGAACCTGATAAAAAGCCCCCCTGGCCACGGCCATCAAATGATCTTCTAAAGACAGCCGTGCGTCCAGGAGGATGCCCAAGTTACGAGCCCTCTCCGTGGGGGCGAGTGATTCACCCCCAATAGCCAGCGATGGCATCAGCTGGCTATATCGGGACGCCGGAAGCCACAGCCACTCGGTCTTGGAGGGGTTGAGTCGGAGCCTGTTTCTCCCCATCCAGGCCCGCACGGCCTCCAGGCACTGGGACATCACTTCAAGGGCATCATTGGGGTGGCCTGGGGTGGAGATGTACAGCTGGGTGTCATCAGCGTACTGATGGAACTCCACCCCAAAGCCACGGATGATCTCACCCAGCGGCTTTACATAAATGTTGAACAGAAGGGGCGAAAGGACCGACCCTTGTGGCACCCCACAAGCAAGGTGCCTCGGGGTCGACCGTTGCCCCCCTGTCAACACAGATTGCGACCGGTCAGAGAGGTAGGAGGAGAACCACCGCAGAACGGTGCCTCCCACCCCCAACCCAGCCAACCGGTGCAACATGATACCATGGTCGATGGTATCAAAAGCCGCTGAGAGGTCTAACAGGACCAGGATAGAGAAGCAGCCCCTATCCCGGGCCCTCCAGTGATCATCCACCAATGCGACCAATGCCGTTTCCGTGCTGTGCCCAGGCCGGAATCCGGACTGGAGCGGGTCCAGATAGACAGCTTCATCCAGGTACCGGGGAAGCTGTTGCGCCACCACACTCTCAACAACCCTCGCAATGAAGCGAAGGTTGGAGACTGGACGATAGTTAGCCAAAACAGCTGGATCCAGAGAGGGCTTCTTGAGGAGGGGCCTCACAACCGCTTCTTTCAAAGCGGCCAGCAGGACCCCCTCACTCAAAGAAGCGTTAACAATCTTCTGGAGTCAGCCTCGTGTCACCTCCCGGGAAGCCAGTACCAACCAGGAGGGACACGGGTCCAATAAACATGTGGTCGCGTTCAGCCATCCCAGGACCCTGTCCATGTCTTCGGGAGCCACAGGATCGAACTCCCCCCAGGTAACACTCTCAAGACCTGCCTCAGTCATCCCGTCGGGACATACCCAGTCAGAGGCCAGCCCTTCCCGAATCTGAGCGATTTTATCATCCAGATACTGTACAAAATCCTCAGCACGGCCCTGCAAGGGGTCATCCCGCACCTCCAGATGGAGGAGGGAGCGGGTCACCCTAAACAGGGCGGCTGGGCGATTATCTGATGACGCGATAAGAGCGGCAAAATAACTAGTTTTCGCCGCTTTTATCACCACTAGGTAGGTCTTAATATGAGACCTCACCAGTGTTCGGTCAGATTCGGAGCGGCTGGTCTCCAACTACTCTCCAGGCGTCTTTTCCGGCGCTTCATCTCCCTAAGCTCCTCGGAAAACCAAGGAGCTAGGTGAGTTCGGTGCCGGGTCAGAGGCCGCAAAGGCACGACTCGGTCCAAGGCCCCGGCAGCCGCACTATCCCAGGTGGCCACCAGGTCTTCAGCCGAGTCATGAGCTAGAGTCTCAGGAAATGGCCCAAGCTCCATCTGGAACCTATCGGGGTCCATCAGGCGCCTAGGGCGGAACCATCTGGTCGGCTCCACCTCCCTGCGATGGGGTACGGTGGTCAGAAAGTCAAGTCGAAGGAGCGAGTGGTCAGACCATGACAAGGGTTCGATGGCTATATCCCCTATATCAAGGCCACTCAACCACTGACCAGAGACAAAAACTAAGTCCAGAGTGTGTCCCCCCGTGTGAGTGGGGTCATGAACTAACTGAGTAAGGTCCATGGCCGTCATGGAAGCCATGAACTCCCGAGCCACCTCAGACGTTTCACCGATAGATGGGAGATTGAAATCCCCCATGATGACAAGTCTGGGGGTGTCCACCGCCACCTCGGCTATAACGTTAAGCAGCTCAGGCAGGGCCGTTGCCACGTGGCAGGGAGCCAGGTACATGATCAACAAGCCCATCTGTACTCTACGACCCCACTTCACAAAGAGGGACTCACATCCGGCTATCTGTGGAACAGTGGTCTCCCTTGGATCCAGACCTTCCTTTATAATAACCGCCACCCCCCCCGCCCCTGCCCTGAGCCCTCGGCTGATGAAATGCGCGGAAACCTGGTGGGCACATATCCACGAGGGGGACTCCCCCCCCCTGGCCCAACCAGGTCTCCGTAATACCCGCCAGGTCCACCTCCCCCTCCTGAATAAGATCGTGGATGAGGGGGGCTTTATTAACAACGGACCTGGCATTGCATAACATCAGCCGAAGGCTCTGGCCCTGAGAATCTGGACAACCTGGGGAACAAGAAAAGCATTGGGGACCGGAGTGTGCAATCGTTCTAAGATAACGAGTGCGCATTCCCCGAACATGATATGGTCCCCAGCTTCCGCCATATCTGCCCCTCCCACTCACTATGCTGATGGAACAGCCCTCTTCAAATCGAACTCCACCCCCCTCCCCGACCTCCGGTTCTATGTCCCTAATGTCGTAGCCCTTCGCTAAGGCTGGTCTTGAACCCGGTGGATTTCCCCCAGAACCCACCTTAATCCCCCCCGAACCCCTTAAAATTTTTGTTAAAAACCCACTAAAAACCCACTTAAAAACCCCCTCAAACTCTTCTTTGCTTCATGCCATCTCTCGGGGCTCCAACGCCCGTCATCAAGATAGCCCCTCGATAACGAAGAGGGCCAGACCTGCGAGAGGGGGGAATCTTGCAGGGCACGAAGGTCATTCACCGAGTACATCTGAACATCAGAGGGAGGTGATAGTCCATGGCCAATAACCAGGGGGCCAATTTGATGTTATCACAGTCAGAAGGAGTGAAATGCCGGACTTCAATAGAATTCCAATGGAGCATGTGGGACCTCATTGCCCTCTCACGACAATGGCGGGAGTAAAATGCTGCTTCGATCCGGCGGAGGGTGACCCAGCCCCCCTTTCACGGCGGCTGGTCAACCACGATCATCCAAAAAGCCGGAAATGAGACAGCAGCTATAGACCCACTCCGCCAAGACTTGAATCCCCAGATGTAAACCTCCATTCAACGGAGGGAAAGAATGGGATCAGGTCAGTCCACATAGTCAAAACAGGCTCAGACAGCGAAGATCATAACCGTCATTGCCTCCGGGGAGGTCAAGATAGCATCTAGACCCGGAGATGGTTGTTCAGCAGGCATACGCAGCATGGCATCACCATATTCAGGGGGATGGGGGTGAAAAAGGAGAGCAAAAGGCAACAAACGCCGCAGGGGGAAAACCCCTCAGTCATAGTCCAGCTCTCCCCAACCCCTCCCAGATCTTCCTTGCAACCATGCTGCTCGCCTCGCCCAGCCTCGCCCAGCCTCCATAAATCCTCATGGAGGTCTCTGGGGCGACCAAGGGGCCCAAATAACGCCCCACGGTCACCCAGGGGATCCAACACAGCAAGCGAGTAATTGCCAACCTCTCCGACGCTCCCACACATCAAACTGTGGCGGCTTCTTCCTTGTCCCGGCGGCCACCATTTCCATGCCGCCAGCAGCGCCGCCGCCGCCGCTGCCAGCCTCCCCGCCCTCACCTCGCCCCCCCTCTGCCCCTAGCACATGTCCAGGGCAGATTGGGCTGGCGAGGATCCCGGCGAGGGTGCTGCATCGCCGCCACCGCCGTGGCGCTGACGCCGTCATCCTGGCTCTGCCGCCTTCACCTCTTCCTCCTACGGGCCGCTCTCGCCATCCTATGATCTCCGCGAGCCTCAAGGACACTCTCAGAAGCCGGAGACCCCTCAACAGAGAGCCCCGACACTCCTCCAGCTGGGCCAGGGCTGCACCGATCGAAATTCAGCCCTCCAAAGGCCCCCTGGAGCCATAATCGCCCCCCCCAGATCACCGGGATCACAGAGAAGTCGCCATATTGCGCATGCGCAGAAGACCGAGCTTCCATCGTCACCCCTTCAGAATCTTTTTTTGAAAGGACAACAAGCAACTTTTCAATAGATATTCCTTTCTCAGGTTTGAAGAGAGTCTTATTTGTTTGGTATGTTAAGGAGTGGCTATCAGGGCCAGGCTATCTTCGAGACCGTCTTCTACCACATAGCTCCCAGCAACCGGTAAGATCCCACAGAGTCGGTCTCCTCCGGGTCCCGTCAGCTAAACAATGTCGGCTGGTGGGCCCGCAGGGGATGGCCTTCTCTGTAGTTGCCCCAGCTCTCTGGAACCAATTACCTCCTGAGATCTGGACCGCCCCCACCCTATTGGCCTTCTGCAAAGCGGTGAAGACCTGGCTCTTCTGGCAGGCCTGGGGCTGTTGATCTCGTTATAATGATCTTGTGAGACCCGGCCACAAATTGGAGTGCATGTGTTTTAACATTTTTAAAGTTTTTAATGTTTTAATGTTTTTCTTTTTAACATTTTTTATGGGATTGTTCGCATTGTTTTATTCTTTGTTGTAAGCCGCCCAGAGTCCCTTGGGAGTTGGGCGGCATAGAAATGCGACAAAATAAATAAATAAATAAATTATGTGTAAACCAAGGCAAAAGAAGCCAATGTTTGACCAGTTAGATGTTGCTGTTTATTCATCTGTGTGGTCAATCTGCGTGGGTAAATCAGGTCAGGATAAACTCTTCCATTATTATTAATATGGCTGGCTACAAGGTGATGGCTACTATAACCACAAGGTTCTGGGATATGCCACAAATTTGGTATATATGTTTGGTATGTATAATGAGGTGGGGTTAAATGGGTGGATAGTAAATTGTCATCTCTTTGTCCCTGAGATCTAAAGGGCCTCTGATAGCTGCAGTCCTTATTACTGAGTCCTGATCAGTATATTCAGTTTACCATGATTATACTGAGACTGCTCTGTTTGGAAAACAAGGCAGGTACAGAGGGAGGCTAGGCTAATTCAACTCAATACTTTATTGCTAACACCAACAGCTAACAAGATCAAGGCAACTCCGTGTGAGCTAACACACTGACAGAACTGTTGCCGTCTGACAGCTGCTTAAATAGAGGAGCTGTCAGACGGAGGAACCAATCGGAGGGCTGCGTTTTCCCGCTGTTTGGTTGGTCGTGTATTAGCCAATCAGGGACGATCTGCAGCCAGCTGGCTTGGGCAGAGTCGTAAGTGTGAGGACTTAACAGAGACCACCTCTTGATTGTAGTTCCCCTGATTAGAAGACTGACTTTGAAATGTTCTCTTTCTTTTCCCAATCTTTTGTACTGCTTAGTCTGACATAGAGGTCTGATGAAGTGGCACACAATTGATTTTGTTTAAATACAAAAGGTTTAAATTAGGGCCGTATGGAAAACCCAGAGAGATTGGGAGGAAATATAGCTTCCCCTTTAAAAAAAAATGGAAACAAGATTATAGAAGAGTCCCTTTCCAAGGGAGATGGGCAATTCAGAAGAATGAATGAATGAATGAATGAATCAATCAATCAATCAACAAACAAACTTTCAGGTTTGTAATCTCACATATTAACTAATTACATGTTACCTAAATGAATCCATGTAGGGCTGCATTACAGGCTACCTAAATTCAGTACTTCTAGATTTCACATAACTTCATGACATTTTACAAACTTCCCTTCCTCCCTTTGATTTAATCTACTTCTTCCCTGGTAGTTTGCATAAATTGGTTTTGAAAAACAAACCTACTTTTGTCACGTACTGCCTGTGTCTAAATATAAATATACTATGCATGCAGTGGTGGGTTTCTACTGGTTCACCCCGGTTTGGGAGAACTGGTAGTGGTGGCGGCGGGAGGCTCTGTTCACCCACCTGGACGTCATCACGGACGCTCTGCGCATGCGCAGAAGTGCCGTGCGTGAGCAAAGCAAGTGCACTCCCGATTCCGAACCGGTAGCAAAAGTAAATGGAACCCACTGCTGCATGCATGTATTATTGAGGAAGAAATTACAGTTTTGGTGCCATCACCCACCAAATTCATTTTAGTACAGAGATAAGAAGCAAAACTAGGGAGGTAAATCTGTCGATTTGTTCACCTGTTTATATTCTTTATTATATATTTTGTGCTTTAAGGTACATTTAAAACACGTAAGGCAAATTTACTTTCCCTGATCTACCTATCTCGTTGTGATGCTCTCTCTACTTTCTCCAGCATACAATATCCCTTTGCTCATCTTGTCCCTCTGGCCTGACCCAAAATGGCCACAGAAGGCTAAAGGGGCTAATGAGAAGACTGAGGTAAAGCAGGTCCCTCCAAATCTGCTTGTGAGAAGAGCTCTGTGGCCCCTTTAGCCTTCTGTGGCCATTTTGGGTGGGGACAGAAGGCCAGGAAGGGCTCTGTAATCCTTGCTAGGAGAACAAACTTTTTAATGAAAGGAATAAAGCAAAGGCAAAGGAGGACAGCTGATACTTCTCATCACAAACATCTAGTTGGCATATTGTATGTCAAACCAAGAGTGGAGAAAGAGAGAAGAGAAGCACACTTGGAAATCATTCCAATAATCTCAGGTGCACATACCAGGCCTTTCACTTTAATCAACACCCAGGATACAGGCAGGGCTCCCAAAAGCTTGTTTTTCTTTTGTGTTATCAAAGATTAGATCACAGGAGGAGGTATTTTTCCCCTCCTTTGGAGTATTTGAGAGCCTTGGTGGCACAGCAGACTAAAAGCACTGTTAAGTAACACCAGCTGCCTTCAATTACTGCAAGTTCAAATCTCACCAGGCTCAAGATTGACTCAGCCTTCCATCCTTTTGAGGTAGGTAAAATGAGGACCCGGTTTGGGGGAGCAATAAACTGACTTTATATAAAAAAGAACACCGCTTAGGGAGGGCCCGAAGCAGGTATATACAAAAGTATGAAGGCTATTGCTTAACGCATTGTAAGCCGCCCTGAGTCTCCGGAAAAGGGCGGCATATAAATCGAACCAATAAATAAATAAATAAATATTTGTGGTTGCAAGGGTGACAACTTTGGCAAGGATGGGACACCCCTGAACCAATCAACTTTGGAAATGTGGATTCAGTTGTTTTCAGGGAAGTGGCCCTGACTTCGGTAAAGGAGAACTTGGCTTTCACAGCTGCTTCCAAGTCTCAGCACTTCCTTTGGAGCACAGAATAGTGACAAATATTTGTGACTGAGTTATGGTGTTCATAAACCACAGTAAATTGGGGAAGGGGGTAGGGTTAGGGGGCCATTCTTCCAAAACAAACCTAGAAGAGCTTGAAGATAAAAATGTCTCTCTCTAAAATTCACAGCTGACTGGACTTAGGTGTTCTTAGGGTTGGGTGGGCCAATTGATAATTGGCCTTTCTAGCTTGCATTGGCTAACCATTATGTGGCGATAATGCTGTAGAACAGCATCTCTCAATCTGTGGTCTGGAGATCTCTGAGTGTCCTCAGAATCCTTTCCGGGGGTCCCCAAAGTCAAATAGAGACAGATTTTAAAAGGTCTCTATTTTAATTTCTGATACAATAAATATTGATAAAACCCACATACAGTAGTGGCCAAAATCGTGGAAACCTTTTGGGAAAAGTGTATTTTCTAAAATTAGCTAATAACACCACTTTTTTGGGGGGTGGTACTACCATAAAATTATATATCAATGGAAAGATAATTTAATCAAGAATGTAATGCAATAACTTTTATGAAGGCTTTGATATTAGAATAGCAGTTACATTATAAAGAAGAAAAGTGAAACGTAGAAAAAATGAGATATACTGTACAAGAATTATCACCATAGAAAAAACAAGATATACAAAAATTATCACATCAGTTAGTACTTAGTTGGGTAACCTTTAGCATGAATTACAGCCTTACAATGTCTTCCCATGGAGTGAACCATGTTCTGGAGCTGTTACAATGTGAAACCAAGATTGAATTCTATTAACTGGGTTTTATTGCTGGGTCGCTTCTGACTAACAAGTTTTTTTAGTCAGCTCCATAGATTTTCAATTGGGTTAAGGTCTGGGCTGTTTTCAGGCCATTCCAGCAGTGGAATATGATTATCTTGAAACTCAAAAAAAAAGTGGTGTTCTTAGCCATCAAACCTCAAAAATACACTTTTCCAAAAAGATTTCCACAATTGTGGCCACTACTATAAACCATAGAGTCCTCAGTCATTTTTATGAACGTAAAGGTGCCTTGAGACTAAAATGTTGGAGAACTGCTGCTGTAGAGAAAAGAAAGTATTAACTCAGGAACTAATGAACATTTTCCCAACAATGAATGTGTAGAGTGTGGAATGCTTTCAGTCACAACATTATCCCAAGGAGCTAAAAAGGATTTGCTGGAAGATGAGAGAACGATGAGTCAGTCTTGCTGCTCTGTCTTCATGCTCCATTTGCAGTGGTTATATTGTCTGAAGAAAAGTTTGAATTTGACAATCCATGGCCAGTTAGGAAGGCCTGTTTTTCAGTGGGCAATGCCTGATTTGAAAGGCTATCCAGGTCTACAATGAAGAGAAGAACTTTCCTTGCCCATCTGTACAGGTATTCCTTGATTTACGACTACAATTGAGTCCAAAATTTATGTTGTTAAGTGAGACGTTTGTTAAGTAAATTTTGCCCCATTTTACTACCTTTCTTGCCTCAGTCACTAAGTGAATCACTGCAGTTGATAAGTTAGTGAGCCAGTTGTTAAGTGAATCTGGCTTCCCCATTGACTTTGCTCATCAGAAGGTCGCAAAAGGTGATCACATGATCTTGGGACCCAGCAATGGTCATACATATGAGCAAGTTATCAAGCAGCCAAATTTTGGGGACAATCATGGGGATCATGGGGATGCTGGAAAGGTCATATCTGTGAAAAACAATCATAAGTCACTTTTCTTCAGTGCTGTTGCAACTTTAAACGGTCACTAAACGAACTGTTGTAAGTTGAGGACTACCGGTAAGTAACACCTGGAATGTAATTTGAGAACCAAGTTCCCCTGGTCAGCTCCTTTCTTTTTCTTTTGTCTTATAGCAATTATTTTCAAATTTGCCTCCCTGCATAAGGATATTTTCATAGCCATTTTTATGCAAATCGCTGTCTCGTTTCCTTCCTCTCATTGGGAATGATCTCCTCCACCCCTCCACCCCAGAAATGGATATCGGATTGTCTAGATAAGATTAGTGAAATGCAGACTAGCTGTTTTTTTTTTTTTTTTACCAGAGTAATTATTGTGGTTTGCTCTTCCCAATTCAAACAGGAGTTCCAAAAGACATTTGTAGTTGTCAAAGAAGATGCTAAAACTCAACGTTTTCCTTTCATTCTTAAAGAGCTTCCGAGCAGCCTTGGAAATAATTCTGTTGCTGTTTTGGAGCCTTGGCTAATGTCATGCTAAAAGGAGGATGGCATTGATGTCTTTTTTTAATGCATCTCAGTCTCTCTGCAGCTTCTGTGACTGCCTCGGTTTTCTAATCTGAGAAATTCCCACAAGTGGTCTTATGTGGGGATTTAACTGAAGCCTGGGAAGGCGGGGTAGATGTAAGATCTCTGAAGGGTTAGTGCAATGAAGTACAAGACACTCTCAAACGCACTTAGCCATCCTGTGGTTAATACATTTTTATTAAGTGAGTTCTGCCCCATTTTACGACCTTTCTGCCACAGTTGTTAAGTGAACCACTACATTTATTAAATGAGGAACATGGTTGTTAAGTGAATCTGGCTTCCCCATTGAGTTTGCTTGTCAGAAGAACTCAAGAGATGATCACATGACCCCAGGACACCACAATTGTCATAAGTAGGAGCCTGTTGCCAAGGGTCAGAATTTTGATCCTCATTACCATGAGGATGCTGCAATGGCTGTCAGTGTGGGGAAAAAAATCATAAGTCACTTTTTTCAGTGACGTTGTAACTTCAAATGGTCACTAAATGAACTTTCGTAAGTGTGAAGAAACATCATAGGTTACTTTTTCAGTGCCGTTGTAACTTCGAACGGTCACTAAATGAACTGTTGTAAGTCTAAGACTACCTGTATTTATTGTTTTATTTTATTGTTGTACAATGCCCAGAATCACTTTGTGCAGGATTGGTAGTACATAAATTTGACATATTTAGACAGACACATGTAAACGTAGGACTCTCATCTACACATTGGACTAAAAATAAGGGTTATGGAGGTGTCGCATTTTCTTCCTCGTGGAACTGAAGGTGAATGATTAGAGGGAAAACCGCTTTAGAATAACAGAGTTGGAAGGGACCTTGAAGGTCTTCTAGTCCAACTGCCTCCTTAGGCAGGAAACCCTATACCACTTCAGACCAGGGGTGGGTTCCACTTACCGTTACTACCGGTTTGCAATGGAAGCGCATGCATCTGCGCATGCACAGATTGCCAGTGATGACGTTGGGGCGGGTGGGCGGAGCCTCCTGCCGCCATTACTACCGGTTCGCAAGAACTGGACTGAACCGGGAGCAACCCACCACTGCTTCAGACAAATGGTCATCCAATCTCTTCTTAAAAGCTTCCAGTGTTGGAACATTCACAACTTCTGGAGGCAAGTTGTTTCACTGATTAATTGTTCTAATTGTCAGGAAATTTCTCCTTAGTTCTAAATTGCTTCTCTCCTTGATTAGTTTCCACCCATTGCTTCTTGTCCTGCCCTCAGGTGCTTTGGAGAATAGCTTGACTCCCTCTTCTTTGTGTCACCCCCTGAGATTTCTGGACATTGCTATCATGTCACTCCTAATTCTTCTTTTCATTAAACTAGACATACTCAGTTCCTGCAACCGCTCTTTATATGTTTTAGCCTCCAGTCCCCTAATCATCTTTGTTGTTTTTCTGTGCACTCAGTCTCAACATCTGAGTCTCCACATCTTTTTTTACATTGTGGCGATCAAAACTGGATGCAGTATTCCAAGTGTGGCCTTACCAAGGCATGATAAAGCGGTATTAACACTTTACGTAATCTTAATTCAACCTTGCTTTAAGGTTGTTTTTCTGCAAGAGGCCTTCAATTGCAAACCCACCAGCAAGGGTTAAGCCTGAAGTGGCTCTAAAAGCATCTACCTCCCCAAAGGGCATCACCATAACATCCCAAGCGCAGATGGTTACAGCGTCCATCAGTTCTATTAGCATACTTTTCCCTAGTGTAAACTTGGCACTCGGAGAATGTAGCGCTTGAAAGGAATAAAAGCCTCCACGCATGGCGATGGCCCAAAGGAACACTTTATCACTTGTATATAGGAAGGTATTTCATACTGGGTTAATTATACAAAATTCGTCTATTTATTTTCTATTGGTCTGCAAACTCCCTAATTGTAGATTATTTACCAATGGAATTACTTAGAGACTCCATTATTCTGTTACATTTAATGCCATCAAATCCTTCCAAAACATGGAAATATTTAATGGCAGACTTTAAATCTGTTGAGACTTTTATTGGTGCTCGAAAGGGGAAAATTACTGCAAATTGGCAAAAGAGTGGATGAAGCAGAGCCGGAGAGTTGTTGTCACAGAGAAACAAGCACACTGCTGGTTTCTTACTCTTTTTTTTTTCTTCCCCGTTTTCAAATAGAGATGTTTCAAAGCACACCGTCCATTTTTATCACCACGGTGTTGGGTTTTTAAGACTTCAAGGAATGGAAAAATCTATGGCTTCTCTGGATCGTATCTTCCGAAAAGGACTTATCTTAGGCTTATAAAGTAAAGCTTTTAAGCCAAAAGGCCAAGTATAAAGAGGAATGGAGGGCTTGTTTCTGACTCTGATTATCTGCTTGTTTGATGAAGCTACCATATGTAATAATATCACTGCAATAAATATACTGGTTGCTGCTGCTAGGACAGATGGTGAAAAATGGAGCTTGGGTGAAATGGGAGATCTTCCCATGCTCTGCAAAATTTAAAAGCAATGCACACATCTGGACAAATGAATGTCAGCGCATTTCTAATGCGCTAGGGTTGCCAGGTTGAATGCACCACTAAATATTTGAAGCCTGTGGGGAATGTCCAGACCTTGCTTTGCTGCTTGTTGTTCATTAGACCTCTTGTCCATGTTCCTCATTGCTGGCTAATGGCCAAGCTGAAGCATATGTAATGGAGTTAGTGAAATTTACCTGAATTCCTGGATTCTGTAAAATAGACTGATGGCAGAGATTTCCCTGTCTAATCAATGCAAAATGAGACCCCCTGTTCCTCTTAATCATGTTCTCCTTAGTAGTCTGGTCCTGGGGTGTCAAACCCAATCTCATCGCAGGCCGTATCGTGATGTATCGTGATGTTTTTTGCCTTTGCGGAGCTGGGGTGGGCGTGGCTTGTGTGGGCCATATCCGGCCCACGGGCCACCAGTTTGACAGGCCTGGTCTAGTCTGTTCAGATGGAAACACCTTCACATAAGGACAGTCGGGGGGGGGGGTGCGGGCGGTGGCAGGACAACTGATGTGATGTAGATAGAACATAAAATAACAGAGTTGGAAGGGACCTTAAAAGTCATCTAGTCCAACTCCCTCCATGAGCAGGAGACCCTATCCCATTTCAGACAAGTGGCTGTCCAATCTCTTCTTTAAAACCTCCACTGATGGAGCACCCACAACTCCTGAAGGCAATGCATTCCACTGATTGATTGGTCTCACTGCTAAGAAATTTCTCCTTAGTTTTTAGGTTGCCCCTCTCCTTGATTAGTTTCTGTCCATTGTTTCTTGTCTTGCCTTCTGGTGCTTTGGAAAATAGATTGACCCCCTTCGACTTTGTGACAGCCCTACTGCTATCATATCTCCTCTAGTCCTTCTCCCTAATCCAGTCTGAGCAATCAGACTGGAGATCAGCCAGAGCATATATCTATCCATTGAAGTAGAATGTAAAATAGAAATGCTTATCATAATCAACCCGCTATTCTGTTTGAGGCAGGTGAATACAGATAGTCCTTGACTTATGACCCCCATTGAGCCCAATATTTCTGCTGTCAAGTGAGACATTTCTTAAGTGAGTTTTGACTCATTTTGTGACTTTTCTTGTCACCGTTAAGTGAATCACTGCAGTTGTTAAATTAGTAACATGGTTGTTAAGCGAATCTGGCTTCCTCATTGACCTTGCTTATCAGAAGGTGACCCAGGGGCACCGCAATGGTCATAAATATGAGTCAGTTGCCAAGCGTCTGAACTTTGGTCATGTGATCATAGGGATGCCCCAATGGTCGTAAGTGTGAGAAACAGTCATAAGTCAGCTTTTTCAATGCTGTTGTAACTTCAAATGGTCACTAAACAAACTGTTGCAAGTCGAGATCATGGAATTAGTGGTAGTGGTGGAGCAATTCCTTTTTCCTTTTTTACTACTATTTATAAAATAAAAGTTAGTAAAAAAAAGTACAGTAGCTTTCTCATACTGATACAAAATGTATACATGTACAATGACAATAAAGTTATTATTATTTAAAATGCAAGGTGCATTTCAATCATAAATGCCCAGAGTTTCTGGGAGATGGGATGTAGTTTTAATAAGTTATTATTAACTGTAGTTTTAATAATTTATTATTATTAACTTATTATTAACTGTTCTTTGTAAGCAAGTAGGATTGTACACTGTATCAATAATTAAACCATTCTAATATAGTGTGCAGTTACAATACATGCACACCCATGTGTTTACACATATAGACATGGCAAATTATCTCTAAGGAATTTTTTTACAAACAAAGTGAAATGAAAACAAATCTTTACAATCTTCTCTTACACTACTTGCACTACTTTTGTGCCAAAGCTCTACAATATATTCTATTCTCGGTAAAGTATCACCCATCCACTCCATCTCTAGTGAAATGTTTTAAGTTTCTCTAGACTTTATTGCTGATGATTGAGTGAATAAAAACCCTAAACTGCCCCTCATTATAATTGTCTATGCCTACCCCTAACTGATCTTAGAAACATTGCTGTGATCGAAGTACGCCCCACAGAAATTTCTCCCCCAATCATGAAAAGGTTGTGCATGATATTAAAAATTCTTCTTTTATAAATTCCTTCAACTAACTCCATAACTCAGGTTTCTTTCCAAAGGGCACTTCTGCACTTGCATGTCTTCTTGATACAAATTGCCCATAATTTTCTGGGGCAGGGGAAACTGTCATCTTGCAAAATAATCCATATAGGAAATATACCCAAATGAACAAATTCTACTTCACTCCAAAATGCAGCAGCACCAATCTTCATGGGCCTATGCCATTATCCCTATGTAATACCACCACTCTGTGAGCTGCAGTGGCTTCCCATAGATTTCCCATAGACAAGGGTGCTTCAAAATTCTGGTTAATCAGCTTTAAAGCCTTACATGACATACAACCAGATTACTTGAGGGCCTGCCTTCTCCTAAGAATATCTTCCCACCACACATGGTCCCGTAGGCAGGGCATGCTTTGGGTTTGTTCTTTTAAACCTTGTCATCTTATAGGACCTAGGAAATGTGCCTTTTTCATGGTTTCTCTTGTTCTGTGGAACAATCTCCCCCCATCCTCACCCCCTTTAGGCGCCAACTCTGCTTACCTTTAGCCAAGCTTTTAAGACCATGCATTACATTCCCATGCCTGTTCCCAGGCATTAGGGAGCAGCGGAGGAAGAGTCTATGGAGATTCTCAGTCATTTAGATCATGGTTGTCCCATGGTTGTCTCTATCCAAGAAGCTTCTTCAGCTATGACTGGATTTATATCCTTTCATTTCCCACGATCCAGTCAGAACTGAAGAAGCTTTTTGGATGAGAAGCAAAATGTCTTCAAAAGAAAAAACAAGGAAGTCCAGTTGCCTCTTGAAAAAGCACCTTTGGGACACCTGAGGGAGAGTTTTGTAATGTTGTTTGGTTGCCATTTTATATTTAGATATTTTAACATTTGATGCTGTATCTGGGATGGGGTTGGAAGTTTATTATTTGCTTTTTACATGGCTGTCCAGAGTCACACGGTTTGTGTTATGTAAATAGGTTTGTTTGGCGGGAAGTTCGAATTAACTGACCCTCAGCTGATTGGCTGACCACCACAGCTGCAAGGTATATAAAGGGAGCTGGCTCCCCAGGTCAGTTGCTGGAGTCTCACCCTATAATAAAGAGCTGTTGTCACTTACTACTCTGGCTTGCTGCGTCCTCATTCACCCAACTTAACATTGGCGACGAAGGTGGGATTTTGAGGCCAGAAGCAGAGGAGAGCTGAAGCCACACGCAAAAGAGCTGAAGCCACACTTAAAGGAGCTGAAGCCACGTTCAGAGAAGGGGACCCGAGACCGCATCTGAATCCAGCCAGACGAGCGAGCGGAACACAGGAGGATCCCAAAACGATGTCTGCCTACACCCCGCCAGCGCCTTTTGACCCCAAGGAAGAGAAGTGGGGATCCTACATGTCCCGGTTCGAGTGCTTCATGGTGGCAAATGACATGCAAGGGCTACCGGACGTTCAGAAGAAAGCCCTGTTCCTGAGTCACTGCGGGCCAAGGGTCTTCGACACAGCCGAGGCATTGTCGGAGCCGAATTCGGTCCACAACATCTCCTGGTCGACGCTGCAGACCCTGCTGAAAGACCACTATGCGCCAACGCCATCGAAGTACGTCCAGCGCTACGACTTCAGGCAACGGCTACAGCAGGAGGGCGAATCGATCAGCGAGTACGTCACCGCCCTGCGTAAGGCCGCAACCCAATGTGAGTACCGAGACCTGGATGAGATGCTCCTAGAGCAACTAATTTGCGGAGTGAGAGATAGCTGGCTCCAGAGAAGACTGCTTGCGAGGTCAAACCTGACCCTACACATCGCGCTAGACGAGGCCAGGGCACAAGAATCGTCAGTAAAGGCCGCAGAGAAACTAAAGAGCTCCCGCCTCACCAGAACAACGCAGAAGACGGCGACTGTGCACAGAGAGGCCGTAAGCACCGCCAGCGAGGGGGAGTCTGAAGAAGAGGTCTACCGCACCGAGCAGCCCCGCACAGCCCGCAGAGAGCCCAGAGACGGATGCGCCAGCTGCGGAGGGTCCCACTCACGACAAAACTGTAAGTTCAGGGACGCCGTTTGCCGTTCCTGTGAGAAGAGGGGCCACATCGCTAGAGTCTGTAGGTCGAAAACACACCAGAGCTACAGACCACGTGGCCAAACGGCCCAATCCGAGACGGCGCCACACCGAAGGCCCAACAGGGATGGCGGAAACCAGAAGGGCGCGAAATTTGAAGACACTGGGGCCTACACCATTCGCATCACACGGACCTGCACCTCGCCCGGAGAAAAGACCTACACCACGGTCGAGATCGAGGGACGGGAGTGCCAGATGGAGATCGACACGGGATCGCCGATATCCATCATGTCTTGGGAAACCCTAAAGAGAGTCATCCCCAGCGCACACAAGCGACAGCTCCAGCCACAGCTTCGCAGACTGAAGGATTACCAAGGGAACCGCATACCTGTCGAAGGCAGAGGCGAGTTCCAAGTCCAGTACGGGGAGTTTATCGAGAAACTGCCCCTCACCATCGTCAGAGACAACCTTCCCAGCCTACTGGGCATGGACTGGTTTAGAGCCCTAGGCATGGAATTCACCGGAGTAAAGAATGTTCGAAGCACCCTGAAGGAAGACCTGATGCATGAGTTTCAGGACGTGTTCGACAAGAGGCTTGGCAAGTATGTGGGGACCCCGATTTCATTTAATCTAGACCCCAACATCGCATCCATCCGCTTAAAGCCCAGGCGTGTACCATTTGCCCTGAAGCCCAAAATAGACATTGAGCTGGATAAATTGATCAAACAAGGGGTGCTCATTCCAGTCGACCACGCCAAATGGGAGACCCCAATTGTGACACCGGATCAGTGCGCATATGCGCTGATTATAAATGCACAATCAATAAGGCCCTGCAGCAGAGCGCCTATCCAGTGCCAGTCGTTCACCACTTGTTGCATTCCCTGGGCCCCGGCAAGATATTCGCAAAACTCGATCTTGCGCAGGCGTACCAGCAGCTGCCAGTAGATGGCGCTACCGCAGAGGCACAGACTATCGTAACCCACAGAGGGGCCTTCAAGTGCACCCGTTTGCAATTCGGAGTAAGCGTGGCCCCCGGACTGTTCCAAAGTACCATGGAGCGGCTTCTACAAGGAATCCCCGGGGTGGTGCCCTATTTTGATGACGTGCTCATCACCGCGGACAATGACAGCAGCTAAGAGAAAGGCTGAGGGAGGTCCTAAGGAAATTCAGGGATGCGGGACTCAGAGTAAAACGCAATAAATGCATGATCGCAGTCCCCTCAGTCGAATTCCTGGGATACAGGGTAGATGGCACCGGCATACACCCCACAGAGAGCAAGATCAGGGCAATCAGAGAAGCACCCACCCCCAAGGACAAGGCAGAGTTACAGGCTTTCCTGGGACTATTAAATTTTTATGCCATCTTCCTCAAAGACAAGGCAACAGTGGCAGAACCCCTACACAGACTGTTAACCAAGAAAGCCATTTGGAAATGGGGGAAGGCTGAAGACAGGGCATTTGCCAGCATTAAAAAACTACTATCAGCTGAAAGCTTCTTAATTCAATACAACGCAACGCTCCCCCTTGTTCTAGCTTGTGACGCGTCCCCATTCGGGGTGGGAGCCGTCCTGAGCCATAGACTTCCGAATGGCCTGGAAGCGCCCATCGCATATTACTCCCGAACTCTATCAAGTGCCGAGCGAAATTACAGCCAGCTCGACAAGGAGGCCCTCGCCGCCGTTTCGGGAGTAAAGAAATTCCACGAGTACTTGTTCGGGAGGGATTTTGAGCTAATCACAGACCATTGACCACTCCTGGGTCTCCTCGCGGGAGATCGACCAACCCCGGCAGCACTGTCGCCCAGGATGACACGCTGGGCCATCTTCCTCGCAGCATACTCCTATCGCCTGGTACATCGACCAGGGGCGAACATGGGCAACGCAGATGCACTCAGCCGATGCCCACTACCCGACAGCCTAGAAGACCCCACACCCGGCATCCCCATCCTGCTGATAGACATTTTGGACTCTGGGCCCATAACATCAGCCGAGGTTGCAAGAGCCTCAACCAAGGACCACGTGATCCGGACAGTCGCAAGTTGGGTCATGAGGGGGTGGCCAGAAAAGATTGGGAGCGGGGAATTTAAACCGTTCGTGGGAAAACGAGACGAATTGACAATGCAAGGGGGTTGTTTACTATGGGGCGATCGGGTTGTTATTCCCTCACGCTTAAGGGAAAAGGTTTTAACGTTGTTGTGTGAGGGGCACCCGGGGATTGTGAGAATGAAGGGGCTAGCCAGGAGCTACGTCTGGTGGCCCAGCATGGATGCAGACATTACAGAGTGGGTGGGGAGATGTCAGCCCTGCCAAGAGTCCAGATCAGACCCGCCAACGGCACCCGTGAGGGAGTGGGAAAGGCCCCAGGGACCCTGGTCCAGAATACATATTGACTTTGCAGGCTCATTCCATGGACAGACCTTCATGGTCGTCGTAGACGCGTTCTCCAAATGGCTGGAGATCAAGCTAATGAAGGCCACTACCACCGACGCAACCATCAGAGAGCTAAGACAATTATTCGCCACACATGGGTTACCGGACATCCTAGTGTCAGATAACGGGCCACAGTTCACCGCAACACAGTTCGAGGGGTACTTAGCGGGACTTGGGATCAGACATGTCCTTTCTGCCCCGTTTCACCCGGCTAGTAACGGACAGGCGGAGAGATTTGTGAGGTCAGCAAAGGAGGCCCTCTCACGCTTAAGCCCCGGAGACTGGCAGGAAAGGGTAGACAAATTCTTAATAGCCCAGCCACAGGCCAAAGTCCGGCCGAACTACTAATGGGGCGGAAACTCCGAGGAGTTCTAGACAGACTAAACCCCAATTACTCCCCAGAGGTCTTCAAGGGGGGGGGGGAAGGAAACTTAGAGAGTTCACCATAGGAACACCGGTACACGCTAGAAACTATGGACAGGGCCCACTCTGAGAGGCCGGAACAATCACAGAAATCACAGGCCCCAAGTCATACAGGGTAGACATGGGGGACGGGAGAGCTTGGCGCAGGCACATTGACCAATTAAGAAAAAGAGTAACCACAGACACCGAAGACACACCAGACGACCCCATCTCCGACCACAACTACCAACCAGAAGCACAAACCACTAGCCCGAGTAGAGCGGAGGACTTAGCTGAGGACTCTGGTATCCAGCGCCGCCCCGTCGAGGTAGTCCCAACAGCAGGAGAAGTCGCCGCCCACGAGGAGGTCCTGGAGGCCTCATTGGCGGAGCAGGGAGAAACAGAAAGTCCCTCCGACCTGCTCGACGCCGCCCCTCCGACTGAACTGCGCAGGTCAGCTAGGACTCACACACGCCCTAGTCACCTGAGAGACTTTGTATGCTAATAACACCCCAAGTGACTTCTGGGAGGGGAGGAGTGTTATGTAAATAGGTTTGTTTGGCGGGAAGTTCGAATTAACTGACCCTCAGCTGATTGGCTGACCACCACAGCTGCAAGGTATATAAAGGGAGCTGGCTCCCCAGGTCAGTTGCTGGAGTCTCACCCTATAATAAAGAGCTGTTGTCACTTACTACTCTGGCTTGCTGCGTCCTCATTCACCCAACTTAACAGTTTGAATTGAGTGGCTTTATAAATCTTGGTAAAACAAACCGAACAAATAAAACTTGGAATGCTTCCTCTCTGTCCTCACATGAGAAATGCCCATCAAAATGGAGGCCCAACCCAATGGTACCAGGGACTAAGTAACTATACTTTAACTCAATGAAGAAAGCTGCTTTCAGAAAAAAAACTGGAGACTAGAGACCTTTTGTTTCTAGTCTAGGAAGAGAGTAGGTACAAATTTAGGTGCTGGTGAGTAATAACATATCTTGTTCCTTTCCGATCTCTAAAAACAAATTTGTCCCTATTTCCCTTAAGTATCGAGGACCATGTTCTCATGCTTCATATGTTCCAATCACATTTCTTATGTGTAATAGGCCATTAATCTTTCTCTTCCCCTCCTCCTTTAAATTTCTTTAAGAAATGGCAGACTCTAAAAGAACAATTAGCTATAAGTAATATCAGGAAAAGAGAAATTGAAGATGGTTCTGAAGAATGAGCATTTGCCTCCATTTTTTTTCCAAGCTGCCTCTCGTGAGGCAGCCAGCCATGTATTCACAAGTACTTTTCTAGCAGATATTATACTGTCCAGAAATAATATTTCAGGTTACAGCAGCTTCTGGTTTTCGGTGCCATATCATCTTACAATTGCCCCCAAATTGTTTTGGAATCACATTTCCTCTGGCAAGCAGAAAGAGCCCTCATTTCGGATTAGGGTGTACAATGCACAGCGCTCCCTCCCCGCATCAGTCGAGCAGCTTTAATGTCAGAATGAAAAATGATAAAGCTTAAATTAAATCGCAACCATATGTTTTCTGCAATAGATCTCCATGTTTCTTCGCTTAGGTAAACAAGAGCCTTATCTCTGAATGAAATCTGCACTTGGGGATCCCTGGGCTTGTCTCTCACAAACTGCCCTATGGAGCAAATGGCTTCAAAGGGAAACAAAGGGGTTTTATTACCACCACAATCAAACTATTCCTTTCCACCCACAATGTTTCCCAATGTCTGGTTTCCCAGATCAACTGGATGGTCATTTTCTCGATTTTCACACAAACTAAAGATTCCAGTAAGGGACGTGGTGGCTCAGTGGCTAAGATGCTAAGCTTGTCGATCGAAAGGTCGGCAGTTCAGCAGTTTGAATCAGGCTGAGTTATCGTTACTTGTCCCAGCTTCTCCCAACCTAGCAGTTCAAAAGCACATAAAAAATGCAAGTAGAAAAATAAGGACCATCTTTGGTGGGAAGATAACAGCGTTCCATGTGCCTTTGGCATTTAGTCATTCCGGCCACATGACCACGGAGATGTCTTCAGACAGAGCTGGCTCTTTGGCTTTGAAATGGAGATGAGCACCACACCCTAGAGTCAGGAACAACTAGCACATATGTGTGAAGGGAATCTTTATCTTTACCTAAAGATTCCAGACCATGTTACTCAGATTAAATACATAAGAAAGACTGGAGGCTAAACATATAAAGAATGGTAGCTGGGTTTGGGTATGTCTAGTTTAATGAAAAGAAGGATGACAGGGTGACATGATAGTAGTGTTCCAATATCTATGGGGTTGCCACAAAGAAGAGGAAATCAACCTTTCCTCCAAAGCACCTGAAAGCAGGACAAGAATCAGTGGATGGAAACTAATCAAGAAGAGAGCCAACCTAGAACTAAGAAGAAATTTCCTGATAATGAGAACAATTAATGAGTGGAACAACTTGCCACTAGAAGTTATAGGTTCTCCAACACTGGAGTTTTTTTAAAAAAAGATTGGACAACTATTTGTCTGAAATCATAAAGGGTTTCCTGCCTGAGCAGGGGGTTCAGGACCTCCAAGATCCCTTCCAACTCTGTTATTCTATTATCATTCTGTTAAATAGCACCAGTGAATTTTTCCGTTTCCACATGACGAGCTCAGGGAATTATCCCTGTGACTTGAACAAAGAAAGGCTACCAATGTTTGTTTGAAAATTGGGGGTGGGGGACGTGGGACAGTATTAAATATGAGGGGAAATCTGAAAATTTGAGAACTATCTAATTGGCATTGTTGTCACCTGCTTTTTTAAAAAAGTCTTTTTTCAATGAAATATATTTGCCACATAATAATCATTAACTACTTAAATGTTTCTCATTCTGAAGTGTTAACATGATTTATGGCTGGAACCAATTGTTGTCTCATTTAGATAACATTCTGGCACCATAAACTAAGAGCTACATTGTCTTATTCTGAATAAAACATTTAAGTATTATGACTGATCAGCATGATTCTAACCCTCATTTGTAAGTGTGTTTAAATCTCCCTGAAAAATCTCTAAACCAGTGACTGTCACCAAAACCTATAGCATGAATAGGAAACATACATATGGCTGTTTTTTATATTTGAAAAGTTTATCTAAGCCTTTCGCTGTGAGTTTGACTCTTGTCCCTAAATCAGGGTTGAGGAATCGATGGCCTTCCAGAGATTCCTAAGCTACTACTCCCAGAAGCCTCAGGCTGCTGAGATGGACCATACACTTTCTTCTGTTTGCTTTAATTTAAAAATCTCAGATAGAAACTGTTTGACAATTTTAGCTATATTCTGGGAAATCTCAACTTCTCACACGCTTCTGGGAGGATTTTGGGTGTGTAGACACAAAAAATGGTCAGTCCCGACTGGATTCCTGCTCAGCCTCCTGCCCCCATAATTAACTCCTGTTTTAAGCCAAGAGAATTTCACAGTGCCAAGTCACGTGATTGGACCATTACTCACATTGTTATGACAAAGGTCTTATTAAAAGGCTCTCGGCTCATTGTTCATAATGATAATAAGAGCAATCTCAGATTTCATGTTCTTAAAAACAACCACTTGGTCATGAAAAAACCTTGGAAGTGTGACCATGAAACTATCTGGAGACTCATAAACTGAAAGAAAGAATCCATTTTGATATTTGTTTTAAATAACATTCAGTGTAAACCAGTTTTCATTACATGTTTCTTTGCTTTAGGGTGTTCTCTTTTTTTCCTTCCTTTTATTGCAGAGAAGGAAGGAAGGAAGGAAGGAAGGAAGGAAGGAAGGAAGGAAGGAAGGAAGGAAGGAAGGAAGGAAGGAAGGAAGGGCTTCACTGATGAACTTTTAAAAAATGCCATTGGAGATATACTGGCACCATAAACTTTGCAATGCCATCTTCTAATTCTGATCAGAGTGAAAAATACTTAGCTTTTCTTAACATTTTGGCAGTACTCAATTTTTTTTTTAATGAAAGGTCCTACAAACATATTCATTCTGTCCTAATGTGGAAGAAGTCAGTGACACCACTGGCTGACCTTCTCTGATGACTAAAAATCAAAACAAATAGTTTTCTTTGAAAGCAATTAGGCCACTCATGTAACATAAGGATTGCTTAATTTATATTTTTTGGTGCTGATTAGCAAAGGAAAAAGTGCCTTGCAGTCTAAAAGACTGTTAGGATAAATCATTGTATGAAGCAAAATATATGACTAACTCCCATGTGCATGCGTGCATGTGTGTGTGTGTCTTTGTGTGCACCTGCCTATTAGCAAAGAAATTGAGAAGCATATTTGGTAATTTTTAATTTAATTGTGTATTCAGAAACATTCAGTTAATAAATTTATACAAAATTGGTATCGAGTCCCCTGGCTTAAAAAATAGAAAAGAAATAAAGGAAACAAGTTGACTAGTTGGCAACATCAAATAGTTGTGTTGAGAAGAGAATGATGATTCCAACTACTTTCTCACAAGTTGATATCAAAGGAAACCTTTTCATATCATATTGTGGCCCTTCCAAATGCCTCTAAATAATAGCATATTGGTTCAGCTGTATGTGACAAGTGCAAGAGTGCTTGCTTTTCAGGGTTGCTGTCTAGTCAGTTTATTATCATGCACGCATGCATTTGTTCATATTTATTTGATTTCTTCATGCTCTGTTTGACCATCCCTCCCCGCTCTCTTTCTCTTCATCCAAACATATATTATGGAAAATCCATAGCCCATTAATACAGCTATTTGCTTTCATATGAGATTCCCAGTTTTCCCCCTTGAACAATTGCTGGCTTTAAGTGCAGACAAAGGCTGAATGGATCAATTATCCTGATATAGTAAAAAGGCTACTTCTTATTAAGATTGAGTGGAATGCAGATATTGCCTACTTTCTGCTCAGTTCAACCTCCTTATATATAACTGTATTTCTTGCCCCTTGATTTCCATCTACCACTCTCAGCTGCCTTTGCTTGCCCTCAGAATCCTTTGACTACACACACTGGCTTTAGATGACATAGAATCATGGGGAAGGAAGAAACCTTGGAGATCTTCCAGTCCAGTATAAGAGCCTTGGTGGTGCAGCAGATTAAAGTGCTGTTAAAGTAGCACTTAGCTGCCAGCTGCCTGCAATTACTGTAAGTTCAAATCTCACCAGGCTCAAGGTTGACTCAGACTTCCATCCTTCCAAGGTAGGTAAAATGAGGACCAGGATTGTGGGGGCAATAAGCTGACTTTGTATAAAAAAGGAGGAGGGGCCAAAAGCCCTACTAAGCAGGTATATACAAAAGTATGAAGGCTATTGCTTAACGCATTGTAAGCCGCCGGAGAAGGGCGGCATATAAATCGAACCAATAAATAAATAAATAAAACCTCCTGCCTAAGACAGAAGACCCTATACCATTCCAGACAAATGGCTGTCTAACCTTTTCTTAAAAACCTCCAGTGATGGAGCCCCCACAACTCCAGGAGGAAAGCTTTTCCATTGATTAATTGTTATTGTCAGGAAATGTCTCCTTAGTTCCAGATTGGATCCATCTTTAATGAACTTTCATTTTTGCTTCTTGTCCTGCCCTCAGGTGCTTTGGAGAATAAGTTGACTGCCTATCATGTCACACCTAAACATACCTAGTTGATTGTATGATTTAGCCTCCAGACTCTTTGTCATCTTTGTTGTTCCTGTCTTTACTTTTTCTAGGGCCTTGGCATCTTTTCTATACTTTTCTATATCTTTTCTATACTGTGGAAACCAGAATTGGATGCAGTATTCCAAGTGTGGCCTCCTAATGTAGTATAAAGTGGTTACTATTGCTTTCTCATGTCATGGACTTGGGTTCTCATTCTCCCCCAAACTCATAAATTTGTTTCATGTCACCAAGTTTCTTTCACTGATATAATTCCTAGTCCTTGCACCTTGCAGGGTGATTGGGCCTTGCAGGGTATAACATAAATATTGATGACAATAAAGTCCAATTAACTCTTTTCATGGAAGGACTTTTCATGTTAAGAAAGACTTAGGGTAAGCTAGTTGGGGGAACTTTCAGAGAATGATGAGCTGATCAATACTCATGGTGGTTCTAAAATATTGCAACTGGAACAGGTAGGGTGAGGCTGAATGTTATTAACTGGGGGAAATTTATTATTTTCATAGCCAGTCAGAGGTTTTATCAAAGACATCTATGGCCATAATCAAAAACAAGGTCCTGGCTGGGAGAGGAACTTTTACTTAGATAATGAAGCTTGTCTCCACCACTTTTAACCACTGTTTCTTTCAAAGAGACAGTTTCTCTGGAGAAGCATGCTCAGAAAATACTGGTAATTTAGGATCAATTCAAGATTCATCTCAAAGTTTAAGAATTATTCAAATACCTCCATTGTAGTTCCAAGCAAAGGTGTTTTTCTTTTTTAAAAAAATCCAGTTCTTTGGACAATTCTACTGTTATGGTTTCTGGTGCTCCAATAATTATGGAGAATTTTTTTGCCAGTTTATTCCATAATTTCTGCATTTCAGTGGATAAATGCTGATATTTTCCAGTTCTACATTTGGATTTGCATTATTCTTGTTATTATCCTCATCCTCATTCTTGCAATCAATGAGATGTTGCAGATATTTTAACCATAATTACCAGAGCAATGCAACCTTGTAGGACTGAAGCTTTCTTTACAACACCTCCTTCATCAGACTCATAAGTCTCTTCAGAATATATAGATTAACATTTGTTCATGTTTCAGAAAACATTTCTTTAGCCACATTTCCTTAAGACATGCATGTTGTTTTATAAATTGAAAGGTTGGAAGAAGGAGACACTATGCTGCAAATGCCACTAAATATTTAAATTGGTTAAGCATTCCTTTTGGAACGTTTTTCTCTTAATTTGTTAACTTTTTGTTCCCTTTGATCTGGCTCAGCCTTCATGTTAAATCTCTGGAGTTTTCAAAGGGCAGCTTGCAGAAAGTTATATACACAAATAAGCCAAACATTTCAAATAAAGTCTGATGCATAAACCAGGGAACTGGAGAAATTTGACAACAGCTGTGAGATTTAACACTAATAGTTTTGAAAGATTTTGGCTTAAAGGTTAAGAGTGTCTTATGACAATAAGCAGACTTCATATATAATGTCAACAGTCCTGTTGCGACATGTCCACTTTTAATTTATTCTTGTTCGGTTCCATGAGACAAATAATATAATCATGAATGTCTAGCTTATGACAGTCAAGATTTAAAAAAAACAAAAAACCAAGCCCAATAAAATCATATCCATTGTATTTGTTTAGGAACAGGAACTTCTAATTCATTGGCTTGAATCCCTTATTCACATTGGAAGCCACTTGCTTTCAAGATTGATAACCTGAGCGGTTGCGAATGTGCCTTGTGATTCATTATAATTCTCTGCACCCTTATGCTCTCAAACAAACAAATGATAACTTATTGCAACCACAGTCCCTTTTTCTTTGCTTTTCATCGAAGAGCGTACTCTATTATAATATATTATTAGACTGTAAAAGTATTATAGATTCGCTTTTCATTTCCTCTGACTCCCGCCTAGCCTTGGCTTTTCTCTTACGTCCTTCATAATAATAATAATAATAATAATAATAATAATAATAATAATAATAATAATAATAATAATAATAATAATAATAATAATTTTATTTATATGCCACCCTTCTCCCGAAGGACTCGGGGCGGTGTACAGCCAAGATTAAAAACATAAATATACAATATCATAGTTAAAATTAATTAAAATCATTAAATAGTTTTGGCCAAATTTTAAAAACCCAATATTAAAACCCAATTTAGAATCATTCAGTTAGACAGCCCCGCCTGTTGGAACAGTAGGGTCTTGAGGGCACAACGAAAGATCCAGAGGTCAGAGATGTTACGAATATCCGGGGGCAATTCATTCCAAATTGAATGAAGCAGGAGCTCCGACAGAGAAGGCTCTGCTCCTAGGTATCGCCAGCCGACATAACTTGGCCAACAGTACCCTGAGGAGTCCCTCTCTGTGGGAGTGGACTGGTTGGTGGGAGGCCGTAGATATCCTGGTCCTATGCCATGGAGCGCTTTAAAGGTGGTGACCAACACCTTGAATTGCACCCGGAAGACACTGGGAGCCAGTGCAGCTTGCGCAGGAGAGGTGTTACATAGGCGTAATGAGGTGCGCCCATAACCACCCACGTGGCCGCATTCTGAACCAGTTGGAGCCTCCGAGTGATTTTCTTAAGATCAAAGTTGATGTCTTTAATTATGTAACATTTAATGAGCGCCCCAATTTTACCAGGTAATTTTTTTTCAAAATGAAAATTTAATTCAAAATGAGAATTTCAGTGTGGTTTTTTTTTTTTTTTATTTAACTTCCAAGTTTACTTCCAAGTTCAGTGCTATACATTTTCTAGTCCTTTCCCCTTGTTACAAAATGGCACATTTCAAATACAAATTCTTTTAAGCAGACATAACATTCAAATTAAGAATGATCATGCTACAACTATTTAAGAGCCCAAACCTGTTGCATGTCAACCTTCAAGCACGGCTGAAAATCAAACATTATTGCATGTCAGCGATTATATTTTTATTTTATTTTGCTGTATTATTTTAGTCCCAGGTGTCTCAAGCTGCTTTCTTTGAAAGTTTGTGAGAGATGGCTAATTGCCGTCAAAATTGGGGAATGGGAAGTCTCAACATTGTTCCATGGAACTGAATGTGTAGCTAGGATAAGTCCCTCCAACTATATACGGGGGGGGGGGGGAAGATGGTGTTGGAGAGAAATACAGAGATTGTTCAAAGATCTTTGAAGTTGAACATTTGGAAATCAGTCCAATTACTATCTCACTCTAAATGACATAGCATGTCAGCTATCCAATATATGACGAATGCTGGGCTGTATCTATATATACCAATACCTAGAGCAGCAGCCCCCAACCTTTTGGGTACCAGGACTGATTCCGTGGAGACTTTTTTCCATGGACAAGAGGGGTCATGGTTGCATCTCGTGGATGGGACTTCGCTTGTTTGCACCGTCCTGTTTCTGGCATGCCGCAGATCAATGTCGGTCAAACAGACCAGGGGTTGGGGACCCCTCGACCTAGAGCAATCCCCTTTGTCATCTTGATTAAATTAAGACTTCAAGATTTAAAACTTTACTAGGTAAGTAATAATAAACTTATAATATCAAATATGATTTACAAATCTGCACCATCAGATAATGGGGTAAATTTTGTCAAATACTCTAAGAAACGTAACATATTTGGGGAGTATATCTTTTTAATAGAGAGTATTTGAGATAATCTGGATGGAAGTGGGGCTTACATGTTTTAATTTCACTTCTACCTCAAAGTCTGCTTTCTCTCTATTTCAACTTGCATATAACATGTAGTTACTGTACATGAATTTCATTACACACTGTCTAGTGTTGCTCCGTATCCTTCATCAGTTAAAGCTATCTCATAGATCCAAATTCCCAAGGAGTTATCATGTTAATCTGCTGAAGCAAAAACAGCTGACTCTTATGGTACCTTAGGGACCAACAAATTATTATGGCATAAACTTTTGACAGTCACCCATTTGATGAAGTCTGTGAAAGAAGAGATGCATATGTAGGAAGGTTCTCTACAACTCAGACATCTACTGCTGAAAAAGATACACCTGTAAATGACATTTGCAAATAGTTTAGTCATCGGGCCAATTGCAGCTCATTAATCTCTGGGGTTCAATAAACATGGTTTGCTAATCTGCCCAAAGTGAAAAGCAACAGGATGGAGGGATTGGCAGACATCTGTTGGATCACAATATATGGCTGGTGGGCTGCATTTAGCTTAGCTGGTTACAGATTATGCAGAACAAGGGTCTTATAAAATGTAAAATTTCCCTGCAGTGGAAAGCTGTAGTAGAGAAGGAAAGCCAGGAAAATGATTTGAAGCCATTAGATTGCCCTTTAGTGAAACAGGATCTATTAAGTATCCCATGCAGTAGGTAATGAACAAGAAGTAAAATATTTAATGTTTACAGAGGCCATTGGCCAGAGAAGATGCATTATCCATTAAAAGTGAAGGTGGAACCTTCTCCTTGACAAGTGTGGTCTCCTATCTTTGAAGAGAAGGAATGGGGGTCAAGTCTATGTTTATTATAAGACAGAATATACTAGTGAAGGGTGTGCAATAACATAGAAAGAATGCCAAATTCCATTTCCAAGTCAACTGACATAAAGAGAAGGAGTAGATACAGGTAGTCTTCGATATACCACCATAACTGAGTCCAGAATTTATGTTGCTAAGCAAGGCAGTTGTTAAGTGAATTTTGCCTCAGTTTGCAACCTTTCTTGCCACAGTTGTTACATGAATCACTGCCGTTGTTAAGTTAGCAACTCGGTTGTTAAGTGAATCTGGCTTCCTGGATTGACTGCTTGTCAGAAGCTCACGAAAGGTGATCACGTGACCCCGGGACACTGTTATAAATACATGCCAGTCACCAAGCATCAAATTTTGATCACATAAGCACGGGGATGCTGCAGCGGTCGTATGTGTGAAGTTACTTTTTTCAGTGTCGTTGTAAACAAATGATTGTAAATTGAGGACATGGTTGTACTTTTAATGTGCATGGGATATGGCTGGGCTATTTCAATAAAGACCAGAGAAGCTTAATAGCTAATCAAACTGTTGGAAGAAATATCCTTCTAGGTTCAGTTCCAAGTGGGGAAAAAGACACTGGATTCATGGAAGTTGCTTGGAAAGAAGGTTTACTGATGAACAGGATCACATGCCTTGGAGATCTTGGGCAAAGAAAAAGGGAAGAGATGCTGAAGGTCCCTGGGTTTTATACCTTCTCTGGCTTTGAACTTCCTGGGGCACAGGAAGAGTATCCTGATTGGTTGCTGTCAGAGGTCATAGCTAGCATTTTAGGTTGTCTGTGTGTTAAGTTTAGGTTGTTTGTGTGTTAAGTTAAGTACCTACAAGACCGCCTTCTACCTCCAATAGCCTCCCATCGACCAGTACGCTCCCACAGAGAGGATCTCCCCAGGGTGCTGTCGGTTAGACAGTGTCAACTGGCGACCCCCAGGGAGAGAGCCTTCTCTGTGGGGGCACCTGCCCTCTGGAACGAGCTACCCCCGGAGATTCGTCAGATTCCTGACCTTCGTACCTTTCGCCGCACCCTTAAAACACTATTATTCCATCAAGCAGGGCTGGCCTAAAATATTATTTTAATGGGTTATTTTATTTTAGATTATTGGCCAAACTATTTAATAATTTTAAATTGTTTTTAACTTTTATATTGTTGGTTTTTATCTTGGCTGTACACCGCCCTGAGTCCTTCGGGAGAAGGGCGGTATAAAAATTTAATAAATAAATAAATAAAATAAATAAGTTTGGTTGAATCTTGCTGGGTGATGCAATGAAGGGCAATTCAATGGCTCTGCCTGAAAGAGGTAGATCTTTGTTATGTAGAATAGTCTGGCCCAGGCCTTAATGGCCCATTGACAAAGGTGGGGGGAGGGCTGAGTTTTTGCCTCCCTTTTAGGGGAAGTATTCTGCCCTTTTAATATTTCCTAAAATATCTCATTTTCTAGGAGAGGGGTGGATTTTAACTTCCTACAATACCATGGATCCACTGCTCTTCTTCTGCCTCTCACCATAATTTAATTTTTGTGCTCTCCTTTATCTTACAAGACCAACCCTTTGTTGTCATCCTCCTTGTTTTAATAGCCCACTATAATACTTTTTAAAACTGATTTTCCTTTTGTTTTCAAATGCAGACTTCTTCCTGCCTCCTCAAGGTCCCCAAAGAACCTCCATCTTGTATTTTTTCCTTGTCATCTTTCAGGCTTCTGGCATAGTTATTCCTGTGTTGAGTTCTAGTATGTAACTGCTTTGATTTCTTTTTCAAAGATAGATAGATTTCAGCTTGTTGGATTCCCTCATAAATTGCAATTCCTCAACTATTATTCATATTAATGTTAACACCCATGGCCCAAGTCCACAGATGATATCACTTGGGGTGTAATTCCATTATTTGGAGTGGAATTGTGACAATTCAAATTTTTTAAGGTCACGTTGACTTCATATTATATAGTATAATTGTGTGTGCGTCATTATTGTGTGTAGTTGGGTCACTGGGGAGTCAGTGTTAAAGGATAAGGCAGATTTTGTAGAAATATACTCTATAAAACCTTTTACGATCACTATATAATGTGGCTGGTTTCCATCCATATGGTTAGAGATGTTCATGAATTTGTCCGGTCCACCTTTCGTATAGCTTCTCTATAACTCCTGCACTACATGTAAGTCCGACTTCTTTCAATTTCACACTCCTCCAACTTTTGCAATGCGATTTTTAGCCCCAGATTCATCTCAAAATGTATAAAAATGCATACAGTACTTTAGGATGAAACACATTTAGAAACGCAGAATTGAAGAAAATACATGTTTAAAATAGAATAGCTCATGAGAAAATATGTTCCAAATTTAAATGCACACTTCTGTGGATTTTTTTTTTCAAAAAATGCCGAAGTAGGATTAGATAGGTTAAATGGGTGCATGAAAACTTCTTGTTAACAGGTGGAAATAAACTGATTAGCCATTCCCCAGAGTGTGCTTTGCATTCTTCCAATCTATATATTGTCATTTTGCACATGGATATTAAAATGATATGCAGTTCAAATCTGTTCAGGAAGAAGTGTCAAGCGCAAGAAATTAGGAACAAGAGTTGAATTCAAAGCCCTAAAAGTTTCTTACATGCTACCTATACACAAGAATCTGATCTACTAATGGGTCAAGTCAAATTGGTAGTAGATAAGAATCAATGGATTTTGGCAATGGTGTGCTCACCAAGCTTGTTTCAATTTATTTATTTATTTATTGGTTCGATTTATATGCCGCCCTTTTCCGGAGACTCAGGGCAGCTTACAATGCGTTAAGCAATAGCCTTCATACTTTTGTATATACCTGCTTAGTAGGGCTTTCAGTCCTCCCCTAAGCGGTGTTCTTCTTCTTTTTTATACAAAGTCAGCTTATTGCCCCCACAAACCGGGTCCTCATTTTACCTACCTCGAAAGGATGGAAGGCTGAGTCAACCTTGAGCCTGGTGAGATTTGAACTTGCAGTAATTGCAGGCAGCTGGTGTTACTTAACAGTGCTTTAGTCTGCTGCGCCACCAGGCTCTGAACCTTTAGTTTCTGAACCTTTCATTACCAGACTAGGTAACATCATCAGCAGAATTTTCCTGTCCTATTCTCCTTAGCTTATAAATATCTTGTGTGCCAATGTAGTCATTTGGTCATGTGATTGGTTGTTCATTTGGAGCTATATTTAAATTATGAGCAGCTGATTGGTTCTCTTGTTGATTGGAATTCGGGGGGGGGGCTGGAATTAGCTCTCTTGTGGCTGTGTAAGGACTCCAACCTGATGATGTGTTTGACTCTACCTAGTCACCAACCTTCAGGAAGGTTCTCAGTACCAATGTAAGATTAAATGTAAGAATGTAGCGTCTCCTGCTTGAGAAAGGGGGTTGGACTGGAAGACCTCCAAGGTCCCTTCCAACTCTGTTATTCTATAAGTCTATCATTCAAATTTGGATTGTATAGACTCTTTCTCCAAACTACTTACAGGATGATTGTGTATTAAGGACAGTGAGAATGCCAGGATTGATGACTTTATAGGCAAGTTGCCCTTTGTAGGCCCCTCCTACTTCTTGACTACTCAACCTTCAATTTCTACCCCTTGTCCTAGACCCTCCCTTTTCTGGGGTGGAAAGGAAATGGAGGCAGAGGACTAATGAGAGGGGGGAGGAGAGGGAGGGAGGGAAGGAAGGAGAGACAGGCAGACAGACAGTGGGGCAGGACTTCATTTAAGAAAGTTGCAAGGAGTTGTTTCATGTCCCTTCCTGTGGTAGCACTGGCAACCACTGAACTCTTCTTAATAGCCATCAATTTCTGCCCTCTCCGTTTCCCAAAGAATGTATTGGGAGGAAGGACACTCAAGGACTTTCTGGGATGGAGAACGTCAGCAGCTGGTATGATTTCTAAGCAGCAGCAAAATACAATTTCAAAAATGATGACAGTTGAAAGAAGACTATACATATACAAAGAGGAAACTTTGTCACCTGCTCCAAATCATTTGAAAAATGCCTTCCCTTTTCCCGCTCACTTTTGGCAAGTGGGTTGATGAATGTGAAGAGAGGAATTTTGTGTCAGCCTTTGATGATCTCCTGATGAAGTGACAGTTATGGGTTGTGTAAGATCAGAGCGGAAAGCCCCTTCTAGTAGAGTTCCCGGTATATCCTACTGATTGCCAATAGGTAGGTGGATGTCATCCAGATGTTTTGGATGATAAAACAATAACATTTGGGCCATGAAACCATTTATTTTAGAGTTGCAGCTCCAGCAAGCATGAATATGGGTGATGTAGTCTAGAGAATAGGGAAAATACAAAAGTGCTCATTTCTCTCATAACAAATTGCAGGGGGGGGGGGATAATTATTTTAGCCCTCATTATAGCTACCTCATGCCAGCTGGTTTTGTTTGTCAGGCCTAAAAAAATCTGCTTTTCCTACCTATTAATATGTAGATGATGCCATACCTTCTCTTAAAAAATACCACAACTTAATAATATAGTTTGGAATTCTGAATATACATCTATAATCAATATTTGCTTGCTTGTTTTGATTTCACTTTCCTTCACAGCAAAAATTCTCTGCTCTCATTTTATCCCTACCATAATGATGTAGTGAGATAAGTAGTGCTGAAAAAAACTGGCCTTACTTTATCTGCTTGTATAGTCCGCGACTTACGATCACAATTGAGCCCAAAATTTATGTTGCTAAGTGAGAAATGTGTTAAGTGAGTTTTGCCCCATTTAAAGACCTTTCTTGCCACATTGGTTGAGCAAATCACTGCAGCTGTTAAATTAGTAACACGGTTGTTAAATGAATCTGTTTTCCCTATTGACTTTGCTTGTCAGAAGTTCGCAAAAGGGCATGTGACACACACCCCCAGGACTCATACGTGAATCAGTTGTCAAGCATCCAAATGTAAATCACATGACCAAGGAGATGCTGCAATGGTCATAAGTGTGAAATATGGTCATAAATCACTTTTTTCAATGCCGTTGTAACTTTGAACAGTCACTAAATGAACTGTTGTAAGTCAAGGACTACCCGTATCTCTTTCTTTCAGCATATCCAGTGTATATACTGTATAGCTGTAATTATGTCCATCTATATCTATCTATCTATCTATCTATCTATCTATCTATCTATCTATCTATCTCTATCTATCTATCTCTATCTCATCCATCTATCCATCCATCCTCTGGGTGTATGTGTGTGTGCACGCACACACCATCTGCTCTACAAGCTGTTGTAAAAGTGCCTTGCCTTCCTTTCTGGTTTACACAGGAGTCAAGCTAGCAGTTTATTTACTTAAACTCTTAAGTCAGGAGCAATTCTTAAGACTTGTAAAATGTCAGTGGGGAGAGCCTGGCTTGCTGACTGAGAGCTTAATGACCACTGAGCTACTTTTAGGCTGGATTTATATTCTGGGTTCTTTTTTACCTGACCATAAAAAAAGAGAGAGAGGAGGAAAAGAGGTGGAAAGTGGGTGGGTGGGAAGGGGAATGGAAATAACTGCCCACTTAGGAAGTGCCTTAACAGGCTTAACTGTGCATTCCTTTAAGTATCTGTTAATTGCTTTACTATAATGATGAGCACCTGTATAATGTCAGACTTCCCAGAAAGCTCATTGTTAACTGGCCATCAACCATTCAGGGCTCCTGATTCATAGACTTGGGGTCTAGGTTCATTGTCTGCCAAGAATTATTTTAATGCAGTATTTAAAAAAAGAGTAGAGAAGGTCCCTTAATGGTCCTGAGACCAAGATCCTTAAAATGCCCTCATTGTAGCTCGAACCCTTTATTGCTTTTAAAATTATGGCCACCCATCTCCTCCTCCCCCCCAAAAAAAATACCCCACCTCCTTCTCCTTTCATTGAGAATTAAGGTGTATATCTGAGCTGTTGATGTGGTAAGTGGTAGCAGGATGTGGTGTGCTTTTAACCTGCAATTTGCTACTTTCTGGAGATCATGTTATACAATCTTTAGTATTAACTGATCTCATAAAATGCAAATCTGTAATGCCTTACAGCCCATCAGAGGTAAAAGTTTGAAAAAAAGATATTAAGGGGAAAAATGAACAAGATACAGTATAACATGGAAAGGAACTTGAGCTTATTTCAGTTCTTTTATACATTTATGTCAATTTTGTCCTTATGATACCTTACCGATAGGTTAGACAAGAGGAAGTCAATGATCTGGGATCACTCGGCCACTTTCATAGCTGGATGAGGATCTAAGTCTGGGCCCCTTTTGTCTTAATTTGTTATTCTAACTATAACACTGGTTAAACTTCTTATGGACCCTACAAGGATGGATGGATCGAATAAGTCCTCTGAATATACTTCTGCACACAGTGCAGGCTGTTGATAAAGAAAACGCCTCACCTAGATTTATCTACTAGTTGTTTTCAACTTTAGATGGTTGGCCCAAGCAATACATTTGAGGAACCCACCTAATTTTTGCTTAAAGGTAAAGGTTCTCCTTGCACATATATGCTACTTGTTCCTGACTCTAGGGGGCGGTGCTCATCTTTATTACAAAGCCGAAGAGCCAGCACTGTCCGAAGACGTCTCCATGGTCATGTGGCTGGCATGACTAAACGCCAAAGCTGCACGGAACACTGTTACCTTCTCACCAAAATGGTCCCTATTTTTCTACTTGCATTTTTTACGTGCTTTTGAACTGCTAGGTTGGCAGAAGCTGGGACAAGTAACGGGAGCTCACCCCGTTACACAACACTAGAGATTCGAACCACTGAACTGCCAATCTTTCGATTACTGCATCCTTTAATTTTTGCTTAGCATACAGTATATAATTCATCTTGGATTTCAGCAGGGAGGATTTTCAGTTCCTGAGTCAAGAGGATGTCTGGCCTATGCCGGACTTCCAGGATCTCTCTTATCCCTCTAGGACACATTATGCTTCTTACCTGAAACTCCGTTTGCTTTATGATCTGTGAGATCACTAAACAACCGCAACTGGGAATGTAGAGACTGTGGTCATTGAGCATATCAGTCATGCAATGATCACTTAATGCTGCTTTGCTCAACAACTGAGTTCCCGATTCCAATTTGAGTTGTAAATTGAGGACTATCTGTATATCAGCTGAGGGGAAAAATCCTCTTTGTTTATGAAGACACCGAAAGAATTCAGTGAATAACAATAACTATGAATTCCTGTGGGATGCAGAAACTGATTTGCTTGTTCTATCATAATTCATAATTCATTCTTCTAACAATTTATTAGGGCCATGCAAAGCTTTAAGAGGACACTTGATTCAGTCAATGCCTTGATTAAAATGCTCCTTCTCTACAGCTCTGCAGAGCAGATTTCAGTCCCTTTCAGAAGCTCTGAGGAGCTGAGACTTGTATTAGCAATATTCACTGAGAATAGAATAGAATAGAATAGAATAGAATAGAATAGAATAGAATAGAATAGAACAGAATAGAACAGAATAGAATAGAATAGAATAGCTTTATTGGCCAAGTGTGATTGGACACACAAAGAATTTGTCTCCAATGCATAAGCTCTCATCTGAAGATACTATAATAAATTATAAGTTACAACCAACAAAATGATAGTTATAAGATACTAATAGGAGTAGATAATTATTATAATTACCTAATTTATAATTATAATTAATAATAACAATGGAGACAAGGCCCTTTAGCAGGCAAATCTGGCAAAGCAAAGTGAATGCCAGAAATGGGATGCCTCAGCCCCTCCAGTGAGAGTGTCACACTGGAGCACTTCATTCTTTTT
Source organism: Arizona elegans (assembly GCA_022577455.1). Classification (NCBI taxonomy): domain Eukaryota; kingdom Metazoa; phylum Chordata; class Lepidosauria; order Squamata; family Colubridae; genus Arizona; species Arizona elegans. The sequence goes on from JAKOOJ010000001.1 coordinate 193,548,588, forward strand.
AGTTGTGTCATTGTCTCAGAATGTATTTAGTGACTGGGAATGAGGCAGCTCCCCAAAATGAAGCAGTGTCATGTCATGCAGATCTCCAAATAAAATAAAATCAAACCTTTATTGTCAATGCACAACATGTGCACAATGAGATAGAATGAGCCTCCGTTGGTGCATCCCTCCCCCCCAAAATATGGAATACGGCACAATAACTCAATAAATAAAAAAAAAGAAATCCCTAAACCCCAATAAGTAATAACTAGCACACATTCCCATATACATATATGTATACAACATTATATTATGTTACACCCGTATGAACATGTTGCACGTTGCACTGGCCCTGCAAGTCTATCATATTAAACCTAATTGTGGTGTTATGTTGCGTTCAGAAGTCTGACGGCCCACGGATAAAAGCTATTTTTCAGCTTATCTTCTGTCAATGTCATTCCATAAAATGTCTTTTTAATTGAAAATCATGTTTCCTTTGAAGATCGGAGACCCGGTTTCAAACATTTTCATTTCGGAGTATAAGACTCACCTTAGTTTTTAGGGAGGAAAATAGGAAAAAATATTCTGCCTACCAGGTATTCATCTGGCTAGCATCCTTTGCCTAGTCATCTTCAGCACAATAGTTCGCTCACTGGTTTTCAGGTTGGTTGGGGCTAAAAAACAGCTTCTAAAGCACAGCTGATCGTCGGAGAGAGCAGCAATTAGAAAAGCAGGCAAAGCACAGATCGCTTCACTCATGTTGGGGCTGCAAAACAGCTTTAAAAGCACAGCTGATCGTTAGAGGGAGCTCCAGTGACTAAAGCAGGTGAAGCACAGGAGGGGTAAGAGAAGGCAGCAGCTGTTCCGGATAGCCGTTTTGGGCACTGTGCGTCACGTTTTCAGCCTCCAAACGCGTCACGTTTTCGGAAGGCGATGTGCTTTGCCGATCCCTGCAGCCTTGAAGGGCTTTCAAACTGAGCGTTTTGGGCACAGAGCCCAAAAACACAAGCCATTGTCAGTGGCAATCTCTGCAGCCAGGAAGAGGACACGCGGAGGCCGAAGGGTGGGAGCCGGCAGGTGGGTGGGGTTACATTCGGAGTATAAGACGCACCCAAATTTTCAGCCTCTTTTAGGAGGGAAAAAAATGTGTCTTATACTCCAAAGAATATGGTAATACTGGAAGCAAATTCTGAAGGGGCTGGAAAGGCATGTAACCAGACAAGAGAACTTATTCCATGGCAAGCGTATTATAAACACACTTTTTTTGTATTAATGCTGGTGTCTAGCAAGCTGGCTCACCAGACTGTGATATTTCAGTCCTGCCTCTGCCTATTGTCTGCTAACTGTTCTCATCCAAGCCCCACTCAACAGAATCAGCAAGAAGTCTCCAAAATGGAACAGAACTGGTTTACCACATCAGAGGTAGGGCAACACACACATACATATGGGTTGCATTTGATCTGTGACCTCATTTCAGCAGCTGCCGGAGTCTACCCAAGTATGATGCTGAAATCCAGAGCATTCCAATCACAAGATTTTAACTACCATCATCATCATCATCATCATCACCATCATCTGTGATGATATCCGTAGCATGATATTATTACTTGTGTTGATATCCATAATACTATCAAACATCCAGATCTGCCCATCCTACCAATAGACAGACAAAAATGCTAAATCCTGTCTGAACATTTGGCTGACTGTGCAATGAATCATCATCATCATCATCATCAAAACAACAACAACAACAACAACAACACCAAATAACAGCATCTGCCTATTCCAGATCTTTGGGAAGGCTTCAATAGATGGAAAAATTGCCAAATCCAGTTTAAACATCTGGCTGATTGTGTGACTAACCATAATAATAATGAAATCATTTCTAAAATAGTTCTGGGAGTTTCAGCTCCCAGTAGGTCTCTAGTAAGTCCCCAAACATTCTTTCTTTCCAGTGCCATGCCAAATAATTACTATGCCTTAAAAAAATGTCTCTGGATTCAAAAAGGTTGTCCCTTCCACAGGTTTGGATGATAATATCTGCACTTAGAATATCCCCATCTTGGTCATTGGATCTATTAAGTCTAATTAGGTATCTAATTAGGTATCCTGTGCTTCTTTGCTGTCCTCTTTTTGCTTCAGATCAATGTGTCTTAGGTTGGGTGCTTTAAAATGGTGGGATCCAAGATTCAATTGTGTGGTGCTTCTTTAAAAAAGAGGTAATTGTCAAAGCAAACCCTCCTGTCGGTGAACAGTGACTATGATGGCATTGTATATGGCTGATCTACTACAGTAGGATTCAAATTTATTTATTTATTTATTTTATTAGATTTTTATACCGCCCTTCTCCCACTGGACTCAGGGCGGTGAACAGCCAAAAATAAAAAACATCATATACAAAATTTTTAAAAAATTAAAAAAAAAGAATTAAACAAATTTTGGCCCAATAAATTTAAAACACCCTCACTTGCTATTGCTATTAAGAGGAAGGCTGAGGACAAACACAGAGTTTGCAGTATTTCTGGAGAACACAAAGCTATCCTCCACAGCTTTTCAAGCTTTTGGTTTAAAGGACAAAGTCTGACTAAAGAACCAAATGCTAACTACTCATTTCAAAGTCACTCAGTTCAGCTGATGGGCTTTTTAAAATAATAATTGAAGAAGATCAAAGGTGGGTTTCAGCAGGTCCTGACCAGTTCTGGAGAACAGGTAGCGGAAATTCTGAGTAGTTTGGAGAACCGGTAGTAAAAATTCTGACTGGCCCCCGCCCCCATCTCTTCTCTGCCTCCCAAGTCCCAACTGATTGGGAGGAAATGGGGATTTTGCAGTAACCTTTCCCTAGATTGGGGAGGGAATGGAGATTTGACAGTATCCTTCCCCTAGAGTGGGGTGGAAATGGAGATTTTACAGTATCCTTCCCCTGCCACGCCCAACAAGCCACATCCACAGAACCGGTAGTAAAAAAATTTGAAACCCACCACTGAAGAAGATGGTCAAATTTTCTAAAGGACAGAAAGTTTTCTTCTGCGGAAGAGAGGAATAATATCAGGAAATTCAAATGATGCGATGGAATAAAGGGTTTCTGTTGTGTTCTTGCTCAATGTCCAAGCATTGACATGATACAAAATGGGTTCATTTTATCTTTTGAATGTTCATCTCATGGTTTAGACATTTCTCTCATCTAGCTCTAAGTTTGGAATTGATTCCTCCTTTCATTACATTGGGAGTCCTGAGATTTAAAACAACCTTTTGAAGGGCTCCTTGCTTCTTTTCTTTTCTTTTCTTTTCTTTTCTTTTCTTTTCTTTTCTTTTCTTTTCTTTTCTTTTCTTTTCTTTTCTTAGATCTTATTGCATCCAGAATAACATTTCTTTCTAGCACTCAATCCCTAAATTATTGATAGGGCCACAAACATGCAGTGCTTCAAAATCAATTATGTTGTTCCATTGTTGATACCAATATCTGTTGTGTGATATTTATTATTGGGGTTGTGTTGTACTTAAGATATCAGCGTAATAAATATATCGAATCAAATTAGTTAGCAGTGGGCTTTTTATAGCTTGTAGGTGACTTGTGAGCTTGAAGAATGCATACAAGTAAAACTCTGGCAGGTGTAGCTGTCATTGCTATTAGAATAGGGTAGTGGTACCTACTAGAGACCTACACCAGACGTATCTTTTTGGGTTTCCCATCCTACGTTGAACAGTACCCTCTGCAGAGTTCCTGGTTGGGGGGGGGGGGGGGGAAGGCCTTTCCAAGTGCATGAAAAGCTGTTTGCTCACAGATGGGCAGCTGGATCCTGGCCGTGGTATTTCAAATGTGTCTATGGTCATTATAAGAGTCTGTGCACAGAGAGGTTGTCTAAATATGACTTTGGCTGAAGAATTCCAGATTTTAGAATAATGTAATTGAAATTAGAAATGGGTTCATTCTGTTATGGATGTGAATAATTGCTTGCTTTGTTCATAAACGGCAGTCTATCATGGGTGGTAGAGTCTGTGCATCATGAATATGTTATGCTAGACTTTGGTCAAAGCCATGACATATCCCAGGAATTAACGAAGGGAAATCTGTTTCTCATTACTCTCTGATGTTCACTGATTTATTTGCTTTCACTAACAAAGAATTTTACCATGAACTTGGACTATCTACTCAAGCTTGCAGTTAACCCTTCCACGCTGAGATTCCGCTCATTTGGGAGAAAATGTTGGATTGTCCGGGTTTTCATTTTAGATCGGATTTCTTGCATTCTTACAGTATGTAAGTTAGTGTTAATCAGATTTGTACTGGTAGCAATTTTTCACACAACTTTTTGACATGTTATATTTGGAAGCCGCTATTTTTCTTTTAAAAAAATGTATTTTGACAGTTCTATGACAGTTTTTTCTTTTCTTTTTCCTTTTACAATGCACAGACACAAATAATAGAATAAATGGTTGCCTATGCCTACATCTGTATTTAATTATAATTATCTGTGAAATAGAAAACATCGGATTCACCAACTGAAGTTTAATTTTCAGGTAAGGGGTTAGACAACTGCCATCAAAATGTTATGCCCACTTCTCAGAGGTTATGCTCTACAGGTAGTCCTAGACATACGATCACAATTGAGCCCAACGTTTGTGTTGCTGAGTGAGAAAGTTGTTAAGTGAATTTTTATCCATTTATGACTTTTCTTACCACAGTTGTTAAGTGAATCACTGCAGTTATTAAGTTAGGGACACGGTTGTTAAGTGAATCTGGCTACCCCATTGACTTTGCTTGTCAGAAGGTCACAAAAGATGATCACATGACCCTGGGTTACTGCAATCATCATAAATATGAGTCAATTGCCAAGCATCTGAATATTGACCATGTGACTGTGGGGGGTGCTGCAATGGTCGTAACTGTGAAAAATGGTCATTAAATGAACTGTAGTAAGTCAAAGACATCGTATAGAAGATAAAGATAATACATGGCAACTTTCTGATATAAAGTACTCATACATGCCCCTATTGTACATATTTTGAAGGGAAAACCCATTGCTTACAACATAAGCAGACTACAGGCTTATATTTTTAATCAATTTTAACAATGCCGTGTTGTCCTTTATTATATTTTTCAGGTCAGAGATTAAAATAAGTAAAACAACTAGGTCATGGCTAAACTTTGTTCTTCATTTAGTCAGAAGGAACAAAAGTCACTCCCTATTTTTCAAAAGAGAGGAAAATATTGATGAAAAGCTTATGAATGGGATAACTGGGACAGGCAATGTATCTCCAGCTATCTTTGTTGCTAGAATATTTTAGAATTATTCATATTCTGAATAAAATTGTGAGAAAATGTAGAGACTTTTCCTAATCCATTCTAAAGTAAAATTACAATTACCTGTAGCCCAGCTGAAGTATGTAAACTCAAGGAAGAATCTGGTTGAATCCCAATGTTAATATAGGTCCAATATAGGTCTATTTAATCTAATTCAAGGGCTTGTAAACTAATAAGATGATTCAAGTGATAGTTGACAAAACAGAGTTGAAATCCAAATTCAAAAGTAGAACAGTGGGCAACTAACTTAAAAGCAGGCAAAGATTGAAACACAACAGTCAGCAAGCAATATGACAACTGAAATATTTTACAGACTAAGAATTACCTGAATTTGGTAGACAAGGTATATGTATAATTCTGTCCTCTCTTTTTAAAGTAACTGGTTTAATTTTATATCTGAATTTTTGGAATCTTATTTGTAATTCAGATTATTTTCAGATTATTTTTAGTTTTTCTTGATTTGATTATGTATGCTGCCCAGAGAATTTCTGTTATATTTTTATTTATTTATTTATTTTATTAAATTTCTATACCGCCCTTCTCCCGAAGGACTCAGGGCGGTAAACAGCCACAAGATAAAACACATAAATACAAAAATTTAAAATGAATTAAAAATGAATTAAATAATTGGGCTGAATTTAAAATACCCCATAATTTAAAACAAATTAAAATTTACATTTAAAAAGGGAGAAGATTTAGGCCAGGCCAGCTTGATGGAATAGGAAAGTCTTAACCGCGCGACGGAAGGTGCGCAGATCCGGGATCCTCTGTATCTCCGGGGGGAGCTCGTTCCAGATCGTAGGTGCCCCCACAGAGAAGGCTCTCCCCTTAGGGGCCGCCAGCCGACATTGTTTGGCCGACGGCACCTGGAGGAGCCCCTCTCTATGGGAGCGTACTGGCTGGTGGGAGGCTATTGGTGGTAATGGAAGGTGGCAAAGATCTGGAGATCAGTAGAAAAATAATCAGAAGCCTTAGTTAATGCTACATTTATTTAACAGAATAACAGAATAAGAGTTGGAAGGGACCTTGGAGGTCTTTTAGACCAACACTCCCTGCTCAAGCGGGACACCTTATATCAGTGGTGAAATTCAATTTTTTTTTACTACCGGTTCTGTAGGCCAGCTTGGTAGGCATGGCTTGGTGGGCGTGGCAGGGGAAGGATACTGCAAAATCCCCATTCCCACCCCACTCTGGGGCCAGCCACAGGTGGTATTTGCCAGTTCTCCAAACTACTCAAAATTTCCGCTACCGGTTCTTCAGAACCTGCTGAATTTCACCCCTGCCTTATACCATTCCAGACAAGCTGCTCTCCAATGTCTTCTTAAAAGCCTCCAGTGATGGAACAGCCACAACTTCTGAAAGCAAGCCATTCCACTGGTTAATTACGGTTAATTTGTAGACTATTCTGTATGTTTTTCCTGATTTGTCAATGAATCATTAAAAGAAATCCAGAAATCCACAATTGCTGTTATATACTGTAGGTTTAGTACAGGTATTCCTATTACTTAAGTGATCATTCCTAACGTATTGGGTTTACACATTTATCAAGAATACAATTCTCCTTGTCTATGTTTATTTAAACACAACTTAAACCTAAGATTTTTATTACTAACTTTGCAAAAGTATCCCAATTTTGACAAGCATTTCCAGCTAAGAATGATCAACATCAACTGACAAGTCTGTTACTGCCAGTTGTGCAGAGATGGAGTCTTTAATGAAGCACAGCTCTTGGACTGAAAACAAACAAACACAAATGCCATTTATATCCTTTGAGAATGAGAATGTGCAATTCTGCACAGAGCCAAAGTCCTTCACGTACTTAGAACCCTTAAAATGGGTGTAATCTGATCATTTGTTTCACTCCAGGGCTAAAGAATTAACAGAGTAAACACCATGATTTTTAAAAAGGAGTATCAATATTAACAGATGAATGGCAAGAGCAGATCTACGGTACCATGATAATCTCAAAAGTGCTTTTTTTTCCCCCCAAAAGGCAACTGGACTGTTTTTTTTTTTCCCTTGAGGAAGAAGAAGAAAACTTTTCGCTTCTCATCCAAGATGCTTCATCAGTTCTGATGGTGGGGTGTGTGTGAAATGGAAGGATAGGTACTGATGGTTGAGAGTGGATGATGGGGAGAAGGATAGATTCTGATAGGATGGCGAGTGGGGATGGAAGTGTGTGGGTGTGTGGGGGTGGGTGGGTGGGTGTGTTGCAGTCATCTGGTTGTTGACACTCTCTGAGAGCTGTTGAGGCCACTTGGAATGACCAGATGACTGCAAATAAATACAATCCTTCCCTTTCCACCATCCCATCCCAATCCTATCAGAATCTATCCTTTCATTCCCCCACCATCACCATCCAATCTCAACTGCCAGTACCTATCCTTCCATACTCTGCCCCCCCCCATCAGAACTGATGAAGCTTCTTGGATGAAATTCTTCCTCTCCTCCTCCTCCTCCTCCTCCTCCTCCTCCTCCTCCTCCTCCTCCTCCTCCTCTTTCTCCTCCTCCTCCTCCTCCTTCTCCTCCTGCTCCTCCTCCTCCTTCTTCTTCTTCTTTTTTCTTCTTCTACTTCTTCTTCTTCTTTCTTCTACTTCTTCTTTTTCTTCTTCTCCTTCTCCTTCTCCTTCTCCTTCTCCTCCTCCTCCTCCTTCTTCTTTGAGACAAGCACCTTTGAAACAACAATGACCTGGATGAATCTCCACAGATAGCACCTGTGATTCCTTATCAAATCTTTGTAAATACATTCACCAAGTGAATGGATGTCAATCATGAAGAGTTCTTAGCCATGTTACATTAAGCTCACCTGATTCTCAAAAGAAAGCCCTGCTCTTCTCAGGACTGCAGAAATGTAAGCATTCTGAAGCATGTGGCCATTTTATAACAGCTTGATGATTCTGAAGGTATGTTGCATAATGGTACATCTGATGATATAGGTGGAATGAGGGAATGTTCAGCATTGTGCCTGCCAGTGCATGCAAAATCATGACCCTCTATTCTTGCACACTATAGCAGAAAAAGAAAAGCATGCAGGTAATCCTTGGCTGATGAAAAGTCACTTGGCAACTATTTGAAGTTACAACAGACCCTGAAAAAGCTACTTGCAACCCAGATTCAAAGTTCTGATGGTGGCCCCCTTCCCCCATGGTCATGTGGCTGGATTTTTTGTCACTTGGCACTAGCGCACATTTATAGCTGTGGGCAGCATCCTATGGTCATCTAACTGCAATTTACCATGTGTTGCTGGAAATTAGTTTATTTCTCACAAAAAAAAAATCCAAGATGGATTTGCTTAATGACCGCCACGTTTGCTTAACAACTATTGGAAAAAGGTCATAAAATTGGGTGCAGTCACATAGTAAGCTGCTTAACAACTGTCACAACTGCAAACCATAATTATAGGCTCATAAATTGAGGGTTATCTGTATGTGAAAGCAAGCATCTCCTAGGCTCATCTCTACATTTTAAAGCTATTCCGGCACTACAATACTTTTTTTTAAAAAAATAAAAAAATAGACCCCTTGCCTGCTTAAAATAAGAAAGGAAAAAAGAAAAAAGACAAGAGTTGCTACCTATTTGATTCTTTCCTTTCTCATATTGTAGATCAGGGGTGTTAAACTGGCAGTCTGCGGGTCATGCACAGGCCACGCCCACCCCATTTCCATGAAGGGGGAAAATCATTGCGATACATTACATGATGACAGTGTGATGCTGCGAGTTTGACACCCATGTTGTAGATCATGGTGAAGAACGTGAATTCCTTGAGGGGGGTATTTTTAACCGCTCAGCTGAATGTTCAAAAGAAAAGATCCAAAACATCTACAGCATGGGTTTTAATCTTACGGTGTCACGTTTCTGTCATGAGACATAACATGGAGCTGGGGTGGGTGTGGCCTCCATGTGGCACATCCAGCCCATGGGCCACTATTTTGACACTCCCAATCTACAGTAATGTTCCCAATCTCATGGCCTACTAGTATTGGTTTACAAATGTCATCTTACCAAACCAGTCTGGGCATTGATCATTCTGGACTAGGGTAATGGAGTGACTGGTCATGTTTTTGGCATACAGAATTTTAATCCTAGAGGGTCATAAGCAGCTGTACAACATTCACTTTCTTTGACATTTTGACCTACAACTACTTTAAAAAGAAAAAGAAAAACAGTCATCACTGTGTAAATATAATATTTTTTTTCTTCAAGGAGCAAAGGATATAGTTCGTTTCAATTCCCACACATAAATAGATTCCTCTGCATACAAGACTTACCATAATTTTGCCAAACAAAAGTAGTCAAATATTGATGTCAAAGTGATGCCATATTTCTTGTGATCAGTTTTCCACTTGCTTGCAATTAGTCCAGACTAGATGGCAATTATGTTCTTTCTGAAGAATCTTGTGGTTTCTTGCTTGACTTTCATTTTAATACAAACCATAGATGCTCATACAGAGTGTAAAAGAGTTTTCAGACTTCTGGTCCTTTAAATAATGGGTTAGTACTAAAATAAGCAGTTGACCTTAGAGGAGGATAGCAACCCAAGACAATTGTCCTTGTTCAGGAATGCTGTTGTATGCTTCATGCCTAGAGAGATTAGTCTTCTAAAGGACTGGGGGGGGGGGGGGTGGCATTGTCAAGTGGTTACCATATTGACTCATTGCCAAATCCAGATTCTACCAATAATCCAGAATTTTCTCCACGTATGACTGAGAATTGATGTGATCACATTCTGCCCCTGTAGTATATATATGATTCAAATGATATAGGGTTTCCTGCCTAAGCAGGGGGTTGGACTAGAAGACTTCCAAGGTCCCTTCCAACTCTATTTATTCTATTCTATTCTATTCTATTCTATTCTATTCTATTCTATTCTATTCTATTCTATTCCATTCCATTCCATTCCATTCCATTCCATTCCATTCCATTCCATTCCACTCTATTCAAAACATCCAGATGGAGGGAACAGCTTTATGGGAGAAAGTAGGCAAAAAATAGTATGCATTCACACATCTCTATTTGGATTTTGCATCATACTCTCTCTTGGGGAAACCACAGCCCAATCATAGAAAGATGCATCATGTGCAAAATTTGGTAGGTGCAAACCTGGACTTTCCCAAATATATTGGTTAGAAACACTCTCTGAAAGAATGGGTCATAACTTTCAATTAGTATAAACAATCATAGGCTAGATCAGGATTCTCCGAAATGTTTAAGTCCCCCAAGGGGAGTATCCGTTGTTATTGTAATTTGTAACACTATTAAAGTAATATTATTTTCAAAAATGTTTGGAGGTTGATGAATAATCTGAAAATTCATGAAGGGGTTAATGAGGTGAACAATTTGGGAACCCCTGGGCTAGATGGATCAATGGTATCCATTCTCAAGTAATCTCCCTCCACTATAATGTCCGTGTTTCTGTATTTTATGAGAACAAAGTAGCTTTCTTTTGAACAATATAGAAGGATGCCAAAGTTAGAGTGTGCTAAGCATTCCTTTTACTTCACTGCTTATCATTTTGACAATCTAGGATGACGTTCCTTCCAAGTAGCCAGAACTATTGCAGTCTCACAGGCCCTTACAAAGCCAGCTCCGGCCTGTGTTTGTTTGCACCCTGCTGCTCTCCTGAAGTCATTCCCAGTCCAGGATTCAGGAGCAGAAGTGGCTGGCACCAATTCCATTCCTGCTACGAGTTTGCAACAAGAACTGTCGGGACACATTGCTTCAATGAAGAGTAGCATATGGTAAAGTTCCGTGTCAGCAGCCTTCATATGGAACCCTTTAAACCTTCTTAAAAGATCCACTGGGGCTTCTAATTATTGTGAAACATCTCCTGGCAGAGCCAGTCCTACCCCTGCAAGAATGCACTGTAAAAATAATTAGATGATGAGATTTAGATCAAAACCGCTAACTGGTGATTTAAGAGTTTTGCTTGTTCCACATATATGGAGCTCAAGAAAAGGAAACACTGGGGGGAAAAGGCCTTCACATAAAAGAAGAGCAATCTTACTGTGGTTTAAATTCTGTGGAGAACCCAAAATACACCCCCCAACTGTTAATATTTGGTTTCCTGTGGTTAGCTAAGAGGAGAGAGAGTCTTCCTTTCCTCCCCCTCCGCTGTCTTTATCCTTTATACTACAAAAATCAAAAATTACTGCATTTGAGAATCTCCCCATTTCTAGAAAGCCCTGCTATTAAAAGAGGAGCTCGCTTTAAAGATCATTTGAGGAGCTTGCTTTAATCAAGCTGAAACTTTTTTTTTTTAAAGGCAGATCACATTTTAAGTATGTCCTGGGCAAGCCAACGTGTAGTCAATTAGGTGACATCACTTCTACAAAAGAAGCAGCACATCTTTAGTCAATCAGACACAAACAAACCCAGTTACAAGCTCAAAGCAATGAGGAAAAAAAAAGAAAGAAAAGAGAAGAAATACAAAGAAAAGAACATGCATTTGAAATTCCTAGAAACAGAAGAATGGATAAAATGGCCTTTTAAAGAGAAAAAAATGCAGCTGAAAAGCCAGAGTGGGGAGCAGAAGTAAGTTTAAAATAAATCAGGGGTGAGCAACTTTTTCAAGACAGTCGGTAACTACTGTGTTTTCCCCAAAATAAGACCAGGTCTTATATTAATTTTTGCTCCAAAAGATGCATTATGGCTTATTTTCTTGTTAGGTCTTATTTTGGGGGAAATACAGTACTAAACACCCCAATCTTAACTGGGCCTTATTTTGGGGGTAGGGCTTATATTACGAACATCCTGAAAAATCATGCTAGGACTTATTTTCTGGTTGGGTCTTATTTTCGGGGAAACAGAGTAAATTAAAACTATGATTGTGTCTACTAGCTGAAAGTTAACATCCAGGCCAGAGAGCCCATTCACAAAATGTTGTGATCAGCGTTGGTTGCCAGCAAACCTCATCTACCTGAAACTAATGTACCAAGATTATTTTGTGCCCTCTCTGCGACAGTAAAAAAAAATGGCCTGAGAGAATCCTCAGACTATATTAATATTCTAACTCAATGTTTTTCAACCTCAGAAACTTGAAGATGTGTGGACTTCTATTCCCAGAATTCCCCAGCCACCATGAAATTTGGGGGACTGAAGCCCACATATATTCATGTTACCGAGGTTGAGAAACAATATTCTTAAGTTATTGATAAACATAGGGAAATAAACTGAAGTGGTGTGGTGGCCTAGGGATGGCACTCTCACCTCACCATCAGGAGGCTGTGAGTTCGATCCTAGGTAGAGGCAGATATTTCTCTCTCTGGGCACAATGAGAATATATCTGCTGAACAAAACTCTGCATTGGCTACAGGAAGGGCATCTGGCCAGTAAACACTCTGCTAGCTCCATTCCATTGTCCAGACTCCACCTTGTAAGGGATTATGGGGTCGTTAAAAGAAGATGATAGGGAAGTAAACTAGAATTATTGCTGACCTAACCATTACTATATAATGCAGTCAACAGTATGAAATATAATCAGATCTGAACTGGTAAAAATTCACCTGACAATAAAGTGAATTGCTGCAGCAACTTTAATTGTGTCTGTATGGTCCCTTCGCTCCTCAAAATCTATTCTACAAGAGTGCCGTTTGAGGATATAGCTGGTGCAGATTTTAATATATTTATTTTTCCTTTATTTTTCAACTTCTTCTTCTGAATAAAGAGCTAGTGTGGTTAACATGCTGGACTAGGAATGAGCAGACCCAAATTCTAATCTATAGTTAATCATGAAAGCTCATAGGATGACATGAAGACAGCTCCTGACTCACGTACCAATCTATTTCACCAGGTTGTTGTGGGGGAAAATGGGAGGAAGAATTTATATACACCATTCAGTTCCTTCTGGGGGGAAGGCAGGAAATATTTATTACTAACATAAATAATAAATACAATAGCTAGATCCTTTAAAATAGCATAAATCTGGTTGAAAAGTATTATTTTTTTTGTAAAAATTAGATTTAATTGATTCTCTTTTATTATTTAATAACTTTGAACTTGAGAATTGAATAGTTCAACAAAAAAAAAATTTAGCCAGATTATTAAATGAGATTCTTTCTCTTACTGCTTGCCCCAATTTTCTAACAAAAGCAATTAGCAGTATTAAAGAAATGCTATGTTTGCAAGCAAAAAGAGAAACATTCCTGCTTAATACAAATCTGAATTAAAATTTTTAACATAAAGAGAAACTACCTGAAAATTATAATGTTCCTTGACAAAACTGAATAGATATTGATGGAGAGTTTTGTCCAACATTGTAAATTAAATAGTTTTGTCAGCATTGTAAATTATTTTATTATATTTTTTATATCAGTACAGCCAGACTTCCTTTTATAAAATCATATTTTAGCAAATCATATTTTAAGAAATGTAACAGTTCAATAAAATATTCTCCTATTTTTTATTTCTAAACTTTGAAATCTTTTTTTTTAATCTTTGCCTCCACATAATTCATGCATGGTAATTAATAGTTCGAACCTGACTTCAGTTTGCAAAGATGATTGTATTCTGCAACTGAAATAAAATTGGAAAGATACTGTTACTAGATCCTCCACTCAGCTTATAATTATTAATATAAATGAAAATTTTCCACTAAAAATAGACAGTATTTTTTTTTAAATGGTGACATGCTGTCATATGTTTTGTTTCTATCTTGTCCCATGGGAGTCATTGGTTTTAAATATATATATTTGAGAACAGTGACCTATTTCCCATAAAGATATATTCATCATTTCATTATAATACTCACCACAGTTTACATTTGTGTTTCTGAGGAAAATGGGAATACTTAACGGAAGCAGCTATTAATAATTACATAGTAAAATATCTAGCTTTTTTCAAGTGCTCAATTTAGCCTAAAATCATTGAAAATACAATATTGGAGCAGAATCATGATTGGGTTGTCCTTAAAAAAAAAACACCTCCAAACTTCTTGTTTGCAAAACTATCCGTTGCTTGATTGCTTGCTTAATTAATTTATACAATTTGTGCTATATAGCTCATCTTAAGATCACAACTCCGGGAGGCATTTCAGGTTCATACTCTTGAATTCCCAGCACAAACCTTACCCCAAATAACTTTATAAATAACTTTATAAGTAATTTTAACCTTGCACGTGAGAAATTACTATCAAATGCTCTCACCGATATTGTTTAGCAGAACCACAAAAATTAGTTCTCCTTCATTCAAGGCCAAGGAATAGTTTTAATTACTTGATTGGTGTTGTTTTTAAAATGGAATGTTTGAGTCTACAAAACAGATTTGGCAGGGCTCAAAAATTCCCACCCCCGAATACCACAATGTGCTCTCTGTTAGGCAGGCTAGATTTGTTTATGTGATGGTCATTCTTTTCTGCTTATCCATCCTCTAATTGTGCTTACTGCTTGAATAATTTTAGTCCTAAGGATAGTTTGACTGCCTCTGTACCCGGAACTCTATAAACATCTTAGAACATGTACATGTCACACGTCTACTAGAATATTAGTCTAATTCCGGGATGTGCATCATAAAGTTCCAGGGCTACATGTAATCTCCAGACTCTTGTCAGTTGTTTCTAAGGTTCCTCCCAAAACTGCTGCCAATCTGTGATTGTTAATGTGACTACAATGTAAAATGACTAAAGATATTGATAATGATCATATTATTTTTTTTAAAAATTGGCACAACAATATTTTAATTTATTTTTCCCAACCTTGCCTACTTTTATAGCATGCTAGTCGAAATTCAAAGGGGTCGCGATGGCTCAACATTTAAAGGTGATGCGCTTGTCAGCTAGATAGGGTTTGAGACCTGAGCACTTCATAACAGGGTGAGCTCCAGCTCTTGCCCCAGCTCCTGCCCACTTAGCATGTAAATGCAAGTAGATTAATAGGTACCACTTTGGTGAGAAGGTAAATGTGTTCCGTGCACCTTTGGTTTATAGCCATGCTTGGCCACATGACCACAGAAAATGTCTTTGGACAACAGTGGCTTCCTCAGCCAAGAAATGAAGATGAGTACTGTGTTCTAGAGTCCAACATAACTGGATATGGAAAACCTTTACTTTTTTACCTAGTCTAAATTCTGACAGGCCTGAGTTGCAGGTCCTTGCTCTAAAGGAAGACACATCACTATACATGTAACCCTTTCCCACACATTCTCCCCTTTGCTGTAGAGATGCTCCATGTGGGTGAAGGAACTTCATATGTCCATCAGAGTTCCCACATCTGCTAACAATTACTGGATCAAATTGGTAAAATATGAGCTATTCTGCGTAAATTTAGGAATGGCTTGCATTTGAAGTGATTCTACGTAGTTCACACTTCGAGGACCAATATACAGATTATACGGTTCTCTGAATTTTGCATAGCCAAAATATATATTTCAAAAGTATGTATAATAGAAAAATACACAATTATGTGTATTTAAAGGAGATACATACCTATGTACATATGTGCACACATATAAAAAGCTTTCTTATTTTGCAAACAGTGATATATCTTTAATTATACAATACCTAACAAATTAATAATTAACAGGTTTCCTTTCTCTAGACAGGGAGATATATCCATGTCGTCTAAAATACAAATATCCCCTAAAATATAGATTGTATGAATTATATGAATACATGTATTTGAAAAACTTGAATTTCAGCCAATATATTAAATTTGCATGCTGCATGACCCCACTGTTATAGTTGGTTCAACAACTGACCTTTATCTTTGCCAAATCAGTCAAGAAAGGAAAGAACCTTAAATGATAATCATTTACTACTACATAAATAATAATAGCATAAATAATAGTTTTCTTACATCCTGTGGATCAAAGAAAGCTGTCTAAACTGATTGGTCCTTGAAGCTCAATACTGTTTATTTGGTTTTAGAAGGTTTTAGAGGAGAGCATCTCACAGAAATGCTTGGAAAAGCTAAGAACTGAGCATGAACTATCTCCATCCTTTATACCAAAAGCAGTAACGTCACAACCTCTAGGAAATATAAAGAAACAGTGGACAGCCTTGGGAAAGGGTATGTTGCATTCCTTCATGTAAATATTCAATGTTTACAAAGGAACAAAATTAACAATTGAGCCATAAAGCTTGTTAATAGCAATAGCACTTAGACTTATATACCACTTCACAGTGCTTTACAGCCCTCTCTAAGCGGTTTACAGAGTCAGCATATCACCCCCAACAATCTGGGTCCTCATTTTACCCACCTCGGAAGGATGGAAGGCCGAGTCAACCTGGAGCATGGTGAGATTTGAACGTCAGCAGAAGTAGCCTGCAGTTACTGCATTCTAACCATGGTGCCACCGCGGCTCTTGTTAAGTTCCATTATTTGCCAGTTGACCAATTTACTGGCTTGGAGTTGTGGCATTTTACTAAAATCTCAAAGATCATTATAATTGCACGCACCTCCAGACCTACAAGGTTTTGGCTAGAATGACTGTTTCTAAAGTTGGGACATCATGATTAAGTTCAAAAATTGACTTGGTCTTGCCTGACCTTGAAAACAGAGGGTGAAATGTGGAATGGGGTTTTCATTTGGAACCACGGATTGTGATAGTTTTTAAAGATTTTTATTTTATATTCGTCTTTTTTTTACCATTGATTCTTTTGTTATTATTTATGATGCTGCATTCATTTGTTTTGAATATGGATGTATGAAGATGGGAACCATACATAGGCACAGAATCAGCTTCGATCAGAGCAGCATATAAACCTTGCAAATAAATAAATTTTATTTTATTTATAATAAAATAAGGGGAGAAATAGCTTCAAAATAAAATACAATAGAACCTCTGGTCATAAGCATAATTCGTTCCATAACTTTGGTCGCAAACCGATCTGGTCGTGATGTGAACCTAATCCTGGAAATTTGGCACTTACAAAAAAAAAGGCATGGAAGGGGGAATCAGCCACGAAAAAAAAGAAGTTGTTAATTTTTTGGTCGAAACCCGATTTGGTCATGGTCAAAACTATTTGTGACCAGAGGTTCTACTGTATTGGTAATCTATTTTTGAGGTTGGTAGAATTAACAGAATAACTGTTGGAAGGGGCCTTGGAAGTCCTTATCATCTTTCTTGCTCTTCTCTGCACTCCAGTGATGGGATTCAAAAATTTTTTACTACTGGTTCTGTGGTGTGGCTTGGTGGGAGTGGCAGGGGAAGGATACTGTAAAATCTCCTTTCCCACCCCACTCCAGGGGAAGGTTACTGTAAAATCTCCATTTCCTCCCAATCAGCTGAGACTCGGGAGGCAGAGAATAGATGGGGGAAGGGCCAGTCAGAATTTTTACTACTGGTTCTCCAAACTACTCAAAATTTCCGCTACTGGTTCTCCAGAACTGGTCAGAACCTGCTAAATACCACCTCTGCTACACTCCTTCCAGTATTTCAACATATTTTTATAATATGGTGACCAAAACTGGATGCAGTATTCCAAGTGTGTCCTTACTAAGACTTTATAAAGTGGAAATAAATGACTTCATTCCATTTTTACTCTCAACTGTAAATTCATTAAACATCCTGATTCACATTATTATTGTCTTCTTAATATTCAACATTAACCCAGATTTTTCACTTTCCATTTTTACTTTCCTAATAAGCTCTGCTAAGTCTTCTTTACTTTCAGCTTCCAAGTGGTGTGGTCTACAAGTATGAAGCTACCATTGTTTTAGCTTCCAGTTCTGATCCCAACCTCTCATTTCTTTTAATCCTACCATACTTAAGTTTGCTGTACAATGAAACATGTGGGGAAAATGTGCATCCTTCTGTCACCAGCTTCTCTGTGCTTCACTATTCACATCTTCTTGTTCATTGTAAAGGTCCTTTTCTTCCCATAATAACTGACATAATTTAAGTGTATCAATCTATTCCTTACACAGTTTTTACATTCCAGCTGTAAATCATCCAGAATAAAAACTGATGGCACACTTATTCTGTTGAATTTTCTAAATTTAACTCGGTTATCAGGAAACAGCAAATCATGATCTGTTTCACAATCTTGAAACCTTGTAGTGTCCTGGCTGACTGGATTGCATTTCTTCACCTGCAGTGTCCTATTATATTATCTATTTGGTTCCACTCCAAGTGCAGTTAGTTTAATTTGTGCTGAAGCAGGAGATGGAATAGACAAGAAACATGCTTCAGAAAATCTATTATCCTATCGTTTGCAGTATTGAATTTATCCAATTCAAATCTTCCTATTGTTCCAGGCTTCACTTTTTTCCAACTTTGCCATTCCAAGCACTGCCTTTCTAGCAGTGGTGGTATTCAATTTTTTTTACTACCGGTTCTGTGGGCATGGCTTGGTGGGTGTGGCTTGGTGGGCGTGGCAGGGGAAGGATACTGTAAAATCCCCATTTCCACCCCACCCCACTCCAGGGGAAGGATACTGTAAAATCCCCATTTCCACCCCAGCCCACTCCAGGGGAAGGATACTGTAAAATCTCCATTTCCACCCCACTCCAGGGAAAGGATACTGTAAAATCCCCATTCCCTCCCCACCCCACTAATCTGCTTTCCAGCTTCGTTCTCCTGTGCAGGGCAACAAAAGAAGACCCAGACGATCAGCTGGGACTCGGGAGGCAGTGAATAGATGGAGGCAGGGCCAACCACAGGTGGCATTTACCGGTTCTCTGAACTACTCAAAATTTCTGCTACCGATTCTCCAGAACCTGTCAGAATTGGCTGAATATCATCTCTGCTTTCTAGATATCCCACTTTTTTTTTTGTCATTTGCATAGAATTCCCCAGTATCTTTTATTGCTGCACCTAGAGTATGAGTATCATCTTGTGTAATTTTAATATTCACTCATGCAGGTCTGCAGTATTCCAATCAAAAGTGGAGAATATCCATTGGATCTAACATGAGGTATTTGTTCTGCCTGTCAGGCTTCTGAACGACAGCTGGGTGGCACAGCTGCCTTGCAAGATCATAAAAATATAGCCTGCACTGAATCTGAAGCAACTTCTCTGCTTTCGATCCAAATATCTGCACATCTCTATTGACTGAATTCCCACTTATTTTAATAGACACATTCTTCTCATGTCTTGGGTTATAGAGATGTCTTTTTAAAGTATTGTTTCTATTTCATTCCTTCATATAGTCTCATGTCCTGAATGGTATATTATTTGATAATCTCATTAAAAGTAGCTTAACCTAGCCTGCTACAATGCATTTTGTCCTAAAGGATTTAGTGTAGCATATTTCAGTTCCAATTTGACAGTTTCAAGTTTTCTTTAGTTTATGCCCTTTCATATTCTACTGGCCAAGTCAACTGCCAAACTTCTTGAGATTGTGGTCAGGCCACATCATCACTTCCAGATCCATTCATGAAAGTTCAGTGCTCTTTTTCCATAGCTTAAGAAGTGTCTTCTGGTCATCTGGCACCCAAATTTGTCTAAACAGTTTTCTTGACAACATTACAGGAGTGATTTTCCACTGCTTTCTTTGATTCTGGAATTCTTCCTGATGGATTGGCTTTCTTTGTGCCTGTAAAGACCTACTTACTTCCATTGTAGGTCAATCAGAATAGAGCTGGAAGGGACCTTGGAGGTCTTCTAGTTCAACCCCCCTGCTCAAGCAGGAGACCCTATACTATTTCAGACAAGTGACTGTCCAGTCTCTTCTTAAAAAACCTCCAGTGATGAAGCACCTACAACTTCTGAAGGCAAGCTGTTCCACTGGTTAATTGTCCTTGCTATTAGGAAGTTTCTCCTTAGCTCCAGATTGCTTCTCTTCTTGATTAGTTTCCATCCATTGTTTCTTGTCCTGCCTACAGATGCTTTGATAAATAAGTTGACCCCCTTCCTCTTCTTTGGGACAACCTCTCAAATACTGGAATACTGCTATCCAGTATTTTAGACCTTGTTTTCTCTAGACTAGCCAAACCCTGATCCTGCAACTGTTCTTCATATGTTTTAGTCTCCAGGCCTTTAATCATCTTAGTTGCTCTTCTTTGCAGTTTTTCCAAAGTCTCAACATCTTTTTCTTGTAATGTGGTGACCAAAACTGGATGCGGTTGTTATGTAAATAGGTTTGTTTGGCGGGAAGTTCGAATTAACTGACCCTCAGCTGATTGGCTGACCACCACAGCTGCAAGGTATATAAAGGGAGCTGGCTCCCCAGGTCAGTTGCTGGAGTCTCACCCTATAATAAAGAGCTGTTGTCACTTACTACTCTGGCTTGCTGCGTCCTCATTCACCCAACATAACATTGGCGACGAAGGTGGGATTTTGAGGCCAGAAGCAGAGGAGAGCTGAAGCCACACGCAAAAGAGCTGAAGCCACACTCAAAGGAGCTGAAGCCACGTTCAGAGAAGGGGACCCAAGACCGCATCTGAATCCAGCCAGGCGAGCGAGCGGAACACAGGAGAATCCCGAAACGATGTCTGCCTACACCCCGCCAGCGCCTTTCGACCCCAAGGAAGAGAAGTGGGGATCCTACATGTCCCGGTTCGAGTGCTTCATGGTGGCAAACGACATGCAAGGGCTACCGGACGTTCGGAAGAAAGCCCTGTTCCTGAGTCACTGCGGGCCAAGGGTCTTCGACACAGCCGAGGCATTGTCGGAGCCGAATTCGGTCCACAACATCTCCTGGTCGACGCTGCAGACCCTGCTGAAAGACCACTATGCGCCAACGCCATCGAAGTATGTCCAGCGCTACGACTTCAGGCAACGGCTACAGCAGGAGGGCGAATCAATCAGCGAGTACGTCGCCGCCCTGCGTAAGGCCGCAACCCAATGTGAGTACCGAGACCTGGATGAGATGCTCCTAGAGCAACTAATTTGCGGCTCCAGAGAAGACTGCTTGCGAGGTCAAACCTGACCCTACACATCGCGCTAGATGAGGCCAGGGCGCAAGAGTCCTCAGTAAAGGCCGCAGAGAAACTAAGGAGCTCCCGCCTCACCAGAACAACGCAGAAGACGGCGCCTGTGCACCGAGAGGCCGTAAGCACCGCCAGCGAGGGGGAGTCTGAAGAAGAGGTCTACCGCACTGAGCAGCCCCGCACAGCCCGCAGAGAGCCCAGAGACGGATGCGCCAGCTGCGGAGGGTCCCACTCACGACAAAACTGTAGGTTCAGGGACGCCGTTTGCCGTTCCTGTGAGAAGAGGGGCCACATCGCTAGAGTCTGTAGGTCGAAAACACACCAGAGCTACAGACCACGTGGCCAAACGGCCCAATCCGAGACGGCGCCACACCGAAGGCCCAACAGGGATGGCGGAAACCGGAAGGGCGCGAAATTTGAAGACGCTGGGGCCTACACCATTCGCATCGCACGGACCTGCACCTCGCCCGGAGAAAAGACCTACACCACGGTTGAGATCGAGGGACGGGAGTGCCAGATGGAGATCGACACGGGATCGCCGATATCCATCATGTCTTGGGAAACCCTAAAGAGAGTCATCCCCAGCGCACACAAGCGACAGCTCCAGCCACAGCTTCGCAGACTGAAGGATTACCAAGGGAACCGCATACCCGTCGAAGGCAGAGGCGAGTTCCAAGTCCAGTACGGGGAGTTTACCGAGAAACTGCCCCTCACCATCGTCAGAGACAACCTTCCCAGCCTACTGGGCATGGACTGGTTTAGAGCCCTAGGCATGGGATTCACCGGGGTAAGGAACGTTTGAAGCACCCTGAAGGAAGACCTGATGCAGGAGTTCCAGGACGTGTTCGACGAGAGGCTTGGCAAGTATGTGGGGACCCCGATTTCATTTAATCTAGACCCCAACATCGCACCCATCCGCTTAAAGCCCAGGCGTGTACCATTTGCCCTGAAGCCCAAAATAGACATTGAGCTGGATAAATTGATCAAACAAGGGGTGCTCGTTCCAGTCGACCACGCCAAATGGGAGACCCCAATTGTGACACCGGTCAAGCCGGACAGATCAGTGCGCATATGGGCTGATTATAAATGCACAATCAATAAGGCCCTGCAGCAGAGCGCCTATCCAGTGCCAGTCGTTCACCACTTGTTGCATTCCCTGGGCCCCGGCAAGATATTCGCAAAACTCGATCTTGCGCAGGCGTACCAGCAGCTGCCAGTAGATGGCGCTACCGCAGAGGCACAGACTATCGTAACCCACAGAGGGGCCTTCAAGTGCACCCGTTTGCAATTCGGAGTAAGCGTGGCCCCCGGACTGTTCCAAAGTACCATGGAGCGGCTTCTACAAGGAATCCCCGGGGTGGTGCCCTATTTTGATGACGTGCTCATCACCGTGGACAATGAGCAGCAGCTAAGAGAAAGGCTGAGGGAGGTCCTAAGGAAATTCAGGGATGCGGGACTCAGAGTAAAACGCAATAAATGCATGATCGCAGTCCCCTCAGTCGAATTCCTGGGATACAGGGTAGATGGCACCGGCATACACCCCACAGAGAGCAAGATCAGGGCAATCAGAGAAGCACCCACCCCCAAGGACAAGGCAGAGTTACAGGCCTTCCTGGGACTATTAAATTTTTATGCCATCTTCCTCAAAGACAAGGCAACAGTGGCAGAACCCCTACATAGACTGTTAACCAAGAAAGCCACTTGGAAATGGGGGAAGGCTGAAGACAGGGCATTTGCCGGCATTAAAAAACTACTATCAGCTGAAAGCTTCTTAATTCAATACAACGCAACGCTCCCCCTTGTTCTAGCTTGTGACGCGTCCCCATTCGGGTTGGGAGCCGTCCTGAGCCATAGACTCCCGAATGGCCTGGAAGCGCCCATCGCATATTACTCCCGAACTCTATCAAGTGCCGAGCGAAATTAAAGCCAGCTCGACAAGGAGGCCCTCGCCGCCGTTTCGGGAGTAAAGAAATTCCACGAGTACTTGTTCGGGAGGGATTTTGAGCTAATCACAGACCATCGACCACTCCTGGGTCTCCTCGCGGGAGATCGACCAACCCCGGCAGCACTGTCGCCCAGGATGACACGCTGGGCCATCTTCCTCGCAGCATACTCCTATCGCCTGGTACATCGACCAGGGGCGAACATGGGCAACGCAGATGCACTCAGCCGATGCCCACTACCCGACAGCCTAGAAGACCCCACACCCGGCATCCCCATCCTGCTGATAGACGTTTTGGACTCTGGGCCCATAACATCAGCCGAGGTTGCAAGAGCCTCAACCAAGGACCACGTGATCCGGACAGTCGCAAGTTGGGTCATGAGGGGGTGGCCGGAAAAGATTGGGAGCGGGGAATTTAAACCATTCGCAGGAAAGCGAGACGAATTGACAATGCAAGGGGATTGTTTACTATGGGGCGATCGGGTTGTTATTCCCTCACGCTTAAGGGAAAAAGTTTTAACGTTGTTGCATGAGGGGCACC
Organism: Arizona elegans; assembly: GCA_022577455.1. Lineage (NCBI taxonomy): Eukaryota > Metazoa > Chordata > Lepidosauria > Squamata > Colubridae > Arizona > Arizona elegans. Next base: position 193,572,158 of record JAKOOJ010000001.1, read on the forward strand.
CGGGGATTGTGAGAATGAAGGGGCTAGCCAGGAGCTACGTCTGGTGACCCAGCATGGATGCAGACATTACAGAGTGGGTGGGGAGATGTCAGCCCTGCCAAGAGTCCAGATCAGACCCGCCAACGGCACCCGTGAGGGAGTGGGAAAGGCCCCAGGGACCCTGGTCCAGAATACATATTGACTTTGCAGGCCCATTCCATGGACAGACCTTCATGGTCGTCGTAGACGCATTCTCCAAATGGCTGGAGATCAAGCTAATGAAGGCCACTACCACCGACGCAACCATCAGAGAGCTAAGACAATTATTCGCCACACATGGGTTACCGGACATCCTAGTGTCAGATAACGGGCCACAGTTCACCGCAACACAGTTCGAGGGGTACTTAGCGGGACTTGGGATCAGACATGTCCTTTCTGCCCCGTTTCACCCGGCTAGTAACGGACAGGCGGAGAGATTTGTGAGGTCAGCAAAGGAGGCCCTCTCACGCTTAAGCCCCGGAGACTGGCAGGAAAGGGTAGACAAATTCTTAATAGCCCAGCACTCCACACCCTGTACAGCCACAGGCCGAAGTCCGGCCGAACTACTAATGGGGCGGAAACTCCGGGGAGTTCTAGACAGACTAAACCCCAATTACTCCCCAGAGGTCTTCAAGGGGGGGGAAAGGAAACTTAGAGAGTTCACCATAGGAACACCGGTACACGCTAGAAACTATGGACAGGGCCCACTCTGGGAGGCCGGAACAATCACAGAAATCACAGGCCCCAAGTCATACAGGGTAGACATGGGGGACGGGAGAGTTTGGCGCAGGCACATTGACCAATTAAGAAAAAGAGTAACCACAGACACCGAAGACACACCAGACGACCCCATCTCCGACCACGACTACCAACCAGAAGCACAAACCACTAGCTCGAGTAGAGCGGAGGACTTAGCTGAGGACTCTGGTATCCAGCGCCGCCCCGTCGAGGTAGTCCCAACAGCAGGAGAAGTCGCCGCCCACGAGGAGGTCCCGGAGGCCTCATTGGCGGAGCAGGGAGAAACAGAAAGTCCCTCCGACCTGCTCGACGCCGCCCCTCCGACTGAACTGCGCAGGTCAGCTAGGACTCGCACACGCCCTAGTCACCTGAGAGACTTTGTATGCAAATAACACCCCAAGTGACTTCTGGGAGGGGAGGAGTGTTATGTAAATAGGTTTGTTTGGCGGGAAGTTCGAATTAACTGACCCTCAGCTGATTGGCTGACCACCACAGCTGCAAGGTATATAAAGGGAGCTGGCTCCCCAGGTCAGTTGCTGGAGTCTCACCCTATAATAAAGAGCTGTTGTCACTTACTACTCTGGCTTGCTGCGTCCTCATTCACCCAACATAACAGCGGTATTCCAGGTGTGGCCGTACTAATGCTTTATTAGTGGTACTAATACTTGACGTGATTTTGATTCCTCTGTTTATTCCTAGCTTCTTCCTTTTCATGTTGACCTTACCAGAAAGAGATGAGAAACTCATGTTTTCCACCAACACAACATTCATCCTCTCATTCCATCAAACAGTTACATTATTATGTTAAGTCTGTAGATATTGGTCAGCTGAGAGTCAGGTTTTTCCACTGTTCCTTTACATTGTACATTCACTGCAGCTGCAATGGACTAACAAAGGAGTTAATCATTGAAGAAGATGACCTACAAATGCAACCATTGTTGGTATGCTCTCCTATATTGCTATTTACGTGTCACTGGAAAGTCAGAATATAATTTGCTCCAAGCAGGTAACAGGTAAATATATTTACAAAATATCAATTATATCAAAATATTGTATTTTGTCTTCTCTTCATGCCCAATATTGAGAATTATTAATTTTAAAAAAGAGATAATACCGTCTGGTACTACAAAATTAAACTTCAGGATGATCAGTGCAGTCATAGTATTACTGGGCTTTTCAAAAAGAAATGAAAAGAAAATCTAATGCTTCGTTATTTCTGAAAAAGCAGCACTTTAATGAAAGGTCTACGAGTGAACTTGAAAAGACTCTGAAAAGAAGAACACAAATATGTTTTTTTTCAAAATTGCCCAATAGAGTGGATGAAGGCCGAATATTCCCATCAGAGCAATGGAAATGGAAAAACACAGCGATAAGTTTGAAGCGCAGCTGGGGAAACATAGATTAAACATTATATAAGAATTTGATAGACAAAGAGTCAGGCTGAGAAACAGGTTGCCAAAAGAGCTTGAGAATTTCCATTGCTTCTGACGTTCAAGGCTAGGCCACCCATCCATGAAGGAAGAGGAATGATTTAGTAATCAGGCATAATCTATCTTGCCACAATGCAGAGGAAGAAAATAGATGCTTGAGCAGTAGCTACTATTCCAGTTTTGCTAAAGTTGTGATTCATGGGGATAATATGTCATGGGAGAAAACTACTGGCAAAAAAGTATGTATTTAGATAGTATTAGTTTCGAATCAGGCACTGTTTTCATCTCCTTGCTATACCTGTTGACTCATAAATATCGTTTTAAGACTTTTTGAAGAAGAGGGAAACTTGGATATAAATTTTATGTCTAAAACTTTCTCTTATTGTGCAGCCAGCAAATTGTGGTCCACATGTGGATTAGTAAGACTTATTTCATCCTTTATGGGGGCCAAGATGAAATCGGGAGTATTTAGTAATTCCTTTATATACTTATTATGATGGAATTATAGCAGCATTAGTCTTTTCCCTTCTTTATATAATAATTATTTTTGTATCACTCATGTCCAAACAGATGTAAATTCTGAAAAATGGAGTTTATAACTATTCTTGTCAACTATTTGAATATGAAAAACAATTATTGAATGATAAATAATATTCTATTTTTTTAAAGATATGAACCTCAGTTAGAATGAATATTCTCTTAGACCTGTTGCTCCCCGAAAGCCTAACTTACAGTTGTTTAACAAAACGAGGGTAGCATTTTTTCCATTTTGTAAATACTGAAATTAACTGAAGCTTGTATCAAAGTGGAGACCAGCACTCTCAATATCCTGCAATGTTTGTATACAAACACAAAGCTATGTTTGGATGCTTTGTAGATTAAAACAAATTGCATCTTGTGACTTGCATCTGTTTTGTCTTGGCATAGTGGTGTCTTGGGTAACTTGTTCAGTTTCAAGACAGTACCATTTAAGGGCTGGTAAGCACAGGCTTATTTTTTCATAGTATTGAAAATGCTATACTTTGATATTCCATAGCTGGACCCAATACAAATCCATGGAAGCAAATAGATGGAGACTGATTGTTCTCCTCCCACCAGGCCAAAGATCCTCTTCCAAAATGTCTTCATTCTCTACTGAATGATCAACATGCAGGACATCGATCAAAGAAAACAGGAAAGCAATGCCCAGGTCTTTACACACAGATGATACTTCTATCATTTGATATTCTACCAACTTCCTTTTTTTTCTATGTGTGCTCCATTCAGTAGAGTTTCAGGTTTAGCTTTTTCCTTTCTTCAGGAAATCATCTAAATCTCAACCTACTAATATAAATCTGGAAGAACCAATAATTCCAACAGAAGACAATATATGTAGTCCAGGGTTGAACTGAGGAATCTTTATTGCTCTCAGAGCTTGGTTGTTTGCTTGCAGCCATTTCATTAACCCCACTAGATAACAGTGGTAGTGAGTGTGTCATTTGCTCCTTGTTTATATACTGTAACGTGCTTGTTAGTAGTTTGCCCTACCTGGCTGATTTGACAGATACATCAACCATCAATAGACACATAGAGATAAACCACGGTTACACACCATTCAAAAGAAACTATATAAAAGCTAAGAAGGAAAAAAAAATGTAGTACATCCTCTCCAGCAGTCAATAGCCAGATAAGCAGGGATTATCACCAGACAAACAATTCAAGGAGAAAGCAATACCCTAATCAAGGAAATAATGAGAAAAATCACACCAAAAGGGCAGGCTTCTGTATATAAACAGGGAACAAACCCCACACTCACGAACACTGATGATGTTACCTAGTTGGGTAATGAAATGTCACAATCAAGCTCAGAGAGGGACTGAGTGTTAGGAATATTATTTTAGGCTAGGCTAGTTGCTACTTGCTATGACATGATAGATCCGTGATGGCGAACCTATGGCACGCATACCAGAGGTGGCATGCAGAGCCCTCTCTGTGGGCACGCACGCCGTCGCCAGTTGCTCTTCTGGTTTCCGGCATATGCATGCACACTGGCCAGCTGGTTTTCGAGTTTCCGGCACTCCGACATGCACACGCACACACGCAAGTTCTGGTTTGGGCACTCGATGCCGAAACAGTTCACCATCACTGTGCTAGATAGCAATATTATTAGCTGTAGTTGAGTGGACTTTTCCCATAGCCCCACATCCAAACAAACACTGTGTATGGTCAGACTATCAGATGAGAATATCCCAAATTAATTTATATATGGCATCGTCTATAGTTTCCTGATCTATAATAAGTGATAACAGGAATGGGATGGGGTAGAATTTTAATAGTAGGAGTCAAACAGGATTACTGTGTTCGAAAGTGGACTCAAATTCAAGCAAAAGTCAAAGACGAACATTTACAGCTAGGGAGTATGTTGCAAAAATGTACCTAATGTTCAGCAATTTCTCCAAATCATCTACCATCTTGTCCTGCCAGCAAGACTGAAAGTGGTAGAAGCCTTTAGAGGGATTTCAAAGCTCTGCAGCAATCTTTCAAAGTAACAGTTTATTTAATTCAAGCAGAACCATTAAGAACAGGCAATATTTTCAAAGTACCATAGCAACAGGTGATTGAATCTGGCCAAAGAAGTTGGCCAAGGAAACGGAATTGTAGTGATATCTTTCTTAAAAACAAATGGAATAAATCTAATATTGTTTTGGACACACAACACTGAATTGCATCATAACACGAAATCCTTTATGTATCTTTCACAGTAGGCGATGCATGGATGTGTAAGTATCTTCCATAAGCATAATAAAACAGTGCTCAATCTCTTTTATAGCTTGGTTTGGAAACTGAGATGATTAACTGAGTATACAACTTAAGTTCATCTCTTCTTCTGAGTGTGAGGGATTAGAGAGAAAATAGAGAGAGAAAATAATATATGAGCACACAATAGATACAAACTTAAGGTAAACCACTCCAAACTCGATTACAGAAAATATGACTTCAGCAACAGAGTGGTCAATCCCTGGAATGCACTACCTGACTCTGTGGTTTCTTCCCCAAACCCACAAAACTTTAACCTTAGACTTCTACTGTTGACCTCACCCCATTCCTAAGAGGTCAGTAAGGGGCATGCATAAAGCGCACCTACATGCCTACCATCCCTGTCCTACTGTCCCCATTTATTTATACCCATTTCCTGTATTCATAATCATGTTTATATATTATCTTATACATGCTTGACAAAAAAATAAATAATAAAAAAAATAAAAAAATATATATCTAAATGCTCCTGAAGTTGATCAATAGCAAGGAAGTGCTGTCGAACATCCAATTATATTGATCAAAAATGAGCCAGCCTGGAAGATATGAAAAGAATAACAAGAGGAAATTGACAATTACTAATGGATGCATGGAGCCTCTCACATCACAAGGAAATTTTTGCACTAATATTTTGTCTTTCTTATGAGCACTTCTCAACTGCCTGAAATTGCAGCTATGCTCAGACTGTCTCCTGTAAAAATGTTATTCAGGTCAAGGCCCCTATTTTGTCCCTTTTCTTCTGTTAGTTTTCCTCTTTTTTTAATAATGAGAAATGGCCACCTCTGGCATCTTCTAACCCTTTTTCCTAGAGCTTATTCTATGTCTTGATCACGAGTTTTGCAACGGTAATCAAGCACCTGTTACGAACACAGGGATTTTTCTACTAGAACATTTTCTATTAAGAAAGGTAAGCTTTTCTCTAAAAACTGTGGTTTTTTGTTTTTTGTTTAATTTTTAACTGACTAAGGCAGTCTGGATATCTAATCCTCCATTAGAAGTCAGTGCAATGGAAGATATCAACTTACTTCCTGGTGTTCTTCAATCACAACAGTCACAATTCTTCCACAGAGAACCAAAGGTCATCCTTTCCTCGCTCCAACCTGCTAATGTATCTTAATTATGAGGGTATTTGAGACTGGCCAAATACATGAGGCCAAATAAGTATTTAGACATTTATGCCTAAAGCAATGCTTTAGGAAAACATTCTTAGTGATTTCATTTTCCATTGACCGCAACAAGCTTTGCATCAAGTCTTCTAGGACTTAACTTCCTTCATTTAAAATCCAACTGGTAATTGTATAAATTTATTTCCTAAGAGCTAGCTGCCTCATTTCCATCTCATGCAATTATGGAAATCAAGAGCCTTGGTCGCAGGGATCCTTCAGGGCCAAAGTATTTCTGAGATGTCATTTATTTGTCATGCCAATTTTTTTTTTTTAATGCTAGTTATTGCAAGTTCATGTCTTGAACAACAGCAACACAGAAACTCTATAGTCTTTCCAATTAAAACAATGCTGTATGGTGGTTTATTGCCAGATTTTTGTCATCCTTCTTTAATTCTGCCTTTTGGTTATATGATACCTCTTATGGGATATATGCAACTTCTGATGTTAACAAGCAACTTATAAACAATATTTATACCATCTGTATTATTCCAGGCATAACTCAACGCTGAAGTGAAATCCTTTTCTCCAAAAACAGCAACAGAAACTCTGATGGCATCTTAAAGAGTAACATATTTAGCGTATCATGAGTATTGATGGGATAAAGCTGCCTTCACCAGATCTGCTTATAAAGTACACAAAAGTTTGTTCTAGAATAAATCTGAAGTGCTGGAAGACTCAGGATACGGGTAGGGAGATGCAGCCATTCTAACTGCTTATCGTGCTTGTCTTGTCTTCATAGAGAAAGGTGGAATTTCCCAGTTTAACAGTTGCACATGATATCTGAGGTTATTTGAGGGACTATCTCTTGCTGGTCATATACAGTACACCTGACCCACTAGAGCAGGTAGGCAAGGAATATTGCAGGTCCCATCCCCTAAGGAGATACATCTGGTGGCACCCAGAAGAAGGGCCTTCTCTGTGGTGGCTCCCTCCTTCTGGAACATCATGCCTCCAGAAATTAGATTACCCCCACACCACTCTGACACTTTTTCAGAAGGCTCTGAAGATCAGAGGTCGGTTTCAGCAGGTTCTGACCAGTTCTGGAGAACCAGTAGCGGAAATTTTGAGTAGTTCGGAGAACCGCTAGTAAAAATTATGACTGGCCCCTCCCCCATCTATTCTCTGCCTCCCAAATCCCAGCTGATTGGGAGGAAATGGGAATTTTGCAGTAACCTTCCCCTGGATTGGGGAGGGAATGAAGATTTTACAGTATCCTTCCCCTGCCACGCCCACCAAGCCATGCCATGCCCACCAAGCCACACCCACAGAACCGGTAGTAAAAAAATTTGAAACCCACCACTGCTGAAGGTATGGTTGTGCCAGCGGGCCTGGGGAACCGAGAGCGGGATGGAGCCCACTAAATGGCTGGTATGAGTTTATGTTGTCGCCGGGATGTGGGGGGGGGTGGACGGTTATTATTATTTTTTTATTTTTTTATTTCTTTTATGTTGTGTTTTTATTTCCTGTAAGCCACCTTGAGTTGCCATGCGCAAGTAGGCAGCAATATAAAATTTCCAAATAAAAAAAAATATGTTTTTTCAAGTACACAAAAAAGGCTGATGTACTTTGTTCACTCTTTGAAATATATCACCAGGGTTATAAGATTCAGAACCCAGGAAGAGCCACAATAGAGAAGAGAAGGAGAAGCAGAATTATTAATTTATTAATCATTCATTAATAAATAATAAATAAATAAATGATGTAGAAGTGATGGTGAGGGAAAGCAGATGTTGGCTGAAATGTTTCAAAACTCGAGAAAAATTGCTGTATGAGTCTATTTTCTGTGAATGAAGCCGCATTACCTTGCTCAAACAATAAATCAGAGACACATAGAACTGTGAATATGATATTGTTAACCAGGACAACTTTTTTCTTGATAAAAGGCTGAAGAGTTATACGAGTTTCTATTGCATGCACAAAATGGAAATATAACATGAGAGAGAGAGAATGTTGACATAACAAAACGTGAAAAGTTGCCTTAGGATGATTCAGACTGCTATAAATTGCATAGCTGAGCGGCCTTACAGCCAAAGTGATTTTACTGGATATTGAGAAAATTGGGTGAAGTGATGCAATATCTCTGGTATAGTTGTAGGTCAGGGGTGTCAAACTCACGGCATCATGGTGGCGTCATGTGATGTATCAGGACTTTTTTCCCCTTTGCTAAGCCGGACATGGGCATGGCCAATGCATGACGCATCTGGCCCGCGGGCCATGTGTTTGACAGCCCTGTTGTAGGAGCTTCATCACTGTAGGTGTTTAAGAAAAGCCTGGACAACCACCTGTTTAGGTTTCCTGTTTGAGCAGAGAGTTGGATAGAAGACCTCCAAGGTCCCTTCCAAATCTATTCTGGTTGATTTCAGAACAGAGATTGGGATGCAAGCAGTAGCCTGATCATGTCTAAGAAGGACTAAAAACATCTACTGAGATGAGATGGGAATAGGGCAGGTTAAAAAGGTAGCTAAAGAAAGAGATGGTTGTAAAAACAGCTGGAAACTGACAATTTCTCTGACTTGTAGCCCATGGGATGCTAAGAGAAAATCCAGGACTAAAATCTCAATAGACCTAGAACTAAGTTGACCAGACCAGTTGACTTCTTAAGGAGGTAGACCTTTCATTGAGCTGAGGTGACACAGTGGTTAGAGTGCAGTACTGCAGCTACTTCAGTTGACTGCTAGTTCAGCAGATCAGCAGATCAAATCTCACCGGCTCAAGGTTGACTCAGCTTCCATCCTTCTGAGGTGGGTAAAATGAGGACCCAGATTGTTGGGGGCAATATGCTATTTCATATACTGTCTTTGGTGTAAGCAGCCCAGAGTCCTCGGAGAGTGCAGCACAGAAATATGACTAATAAAATAAATAAAATAAAATAAATAAATAAAATAAAATTGAGGCTTCTGTGTGAAGGAATGGAAGATATGGTTCAAAACCATGCTGTACCTTAGGAAGTTTTATCCCACCTCCAGTTCATGAATCAGATCAGTGGCACACCCCTAGGGACCAACAATGGAAGAACACAATCGCTCTCCTATACATGTTTGTGAGTTTCCTGAGTAAATCTGATGCTCTTCTGACATTTTAGCTTAATAGTGATTTTTTTAAGGCCTCCCAGCCTCTGAGAGCTCTATCTGAAGGCTGATCTTAACCTTTACCTACTTTGTAAAAGCTACTTTCATTAAGGTTCCAAAGCCATAAAACTACCATCAGGATTGAAAAATTTTCCAAATATGCAGGGTGGGGGGAGGAGGGGAATTCTACAATGCAAAATTGCAGTTGCAGTTTGGGATGAACAAAAATGCAAACATGATTTAAGAATTGATTTGGGAGGGATCTGAGCACTGAAATTGGACTTTACAGAAAGAAAATGCAGGCTTCCAAAAATTACTTTAAGGGATCAGTAAAGTATTTATTATTGGGTTTTTTTATTTGTAATACTCACTTGAAAATACCAAATTTCCCTGGATTGAAATAATATTCTGCAAAATTCCTTTTTTAAGGATTAAAATTGATTAACAGTGGAGTTAGCTCAAGTAAAGCACTTAGTGAGAATAACAATACTTCAGCAAAAAAATACCTCTGAAGTTGTTACCCTAGAGTCAGCAAGGTTTAAAGATTTAACATGTGATGAAGATTGCCTCCTTGACAATGAATTCAATTTAATTCATTAATTCTTAATGAATTAAGCACACAACCTCTGATATATGCAATTGTTTCAAATTTAATGAATGTACTGATGTTACATTCCCTATTCCAGTTAGAAGTTGACCACAAAACTAACTGGAAGAACCAGAAAGAGGACTATAGCTGAGCACAGGGGCTGCCCAGCCATATAATGTCATTGGTACCTACTTAATTCTTCTCACTTTGGACCTCATAGGCTGATAACAAAGGAATCATTTCAGCCCAGAAGTAAACCTGTTAGATGATTATAACACTCACAACCTCCTGTTAATGAGCTACTCTGCAGATAGAGAGGCAGAAAGAGCTTTGATCTGTCAGAGCAAGGAAGCAGAATCAGCCACAGTTTTAGAAAAAGGCATCTGATTAGGCTACTCCATCCATAATCAAAGTCACAAGCTACCATTTGTGAAATGCGGATAAAATCAGACACAGGTTTGATAAGCCATTTTGATAGATAGCAGCTAATTTTATCTTAAGCAAGGGGAAGTGAGATGTTAATAAAATGCAGCACCCTATTTTTTTAAAAAAATGAAAACTATGGCCACGCATTTAGAGTTTAATGTAAATTTTCAAATTTAAGACTCGACCAGCCCTCATATACAGCAGGCAGTCTTAGCTGTCAACTTTAATTTAATGGCAATGTTGTATCAGGGAACTAAACTTAGGACTCACATCATCAGTTTTGCTGAAATCATCAATATCATACAAATAATGACAGCATTTGTGGTGTAATTGTCAATCATATGCTAATAATGATGCAAGTTTAAATTGAATGCTTTCTTCCAAAAAAAAATAAATAAATCCTGAAAACCTACAAGCTTCAGAATATGCTTCTCTGTGGGTCATTTAAAGATGAAGATGATGATGATGATGATATGACATGATATGACATCAGTGGTGAAATCCACTTACCTTTGCTACCGGTTCGGGAATGGGAGCACACACGCCTCTTCTGCACATGGGCAGAGCCTTCTGTGTATGCGCAGAAGGTCAAAAATGAGATGTAATGATGTCCCAGTGGGTGGGCAAAGCCGCCCACTACCGGCACTATTGGTTCGCGCAAGCTGGATAGATCCGGCTGCATTTCATCGCTGCATGACATCATTTTATTTTGACTCTGTGACTATGTAGATTTGTTTCATGATGATCTGTTCTTAAGCTGGTCCTTCATCTCTTCCAACAATCAGTCAACAAACTGCTACCTATTTAACTTCATGGTGCTCAAATTTTAGAGTATGATTCTTAAATTGGGGGTTGATCCATATGACTTCTGAGGAGCCTTCCAACACTATGTTTCTATGTTTTTACCACCGATGACAACAATTCTATTTATGATCATAGTCTTGTTAGCTTAAGTCAAGCATTCTATACCTGAAAGTTTATCTAATGAATTTAACTTCCATCTTTGTTTGCTAATTTGTAGGGAGATGCTAAGGCTGGGCTCAGCAATTACTCTGATAGGTGGGAACCACAACAATAAAATATATATGTGTGCTATTTGGTAGCTCCTCTATCCTGCTGCTGTTGCCAGTCCAACTTCTTGAGAATTGACCTTATGGAGATACAGATCACCACAAAGCTTCTGATCCATCCATAGTTCTTATTTTTACTGGTTTAAAAATATGTGGAAAATCTACATTTGTTTTTGTTCACAATGTTCTCTAACATAAGGTTTTACCTGGGCTAGAGCACGCTGGGGAGGGGAGTATATAGTAAAGGGGATTGGAATTAACATTTAGGTTAGGGAGAGACTAAATATACATGGATTTTTTTTCCATGTAAACCTGCCATCTATCAGTTTTTATAGATGTATATTCTGTAAGACAGCTAGTTTGGTGTAATGGTTAAGGAAGCAGTCTAGTAATTGGAAGACCATGAGTTCTACCTTAGGCACAAAGCCATCTGGGTGACCTTGGACCAGTCTCTCTCAGTCTCAGCCCTAGGTAGCAGCCAATGGCCAACCAATCCTGTAATCTTGCCAAGAAAACTGCAGGGAATAGTCTAGGCAGTGACCAGGAATCAAAAACTGACTCAAAGGCAAACCCAAACACACCCAAATATATCTATCTATATATGGGAGGAAAAAATCTTTATACATCTTCTCTTTTGAGACAGTTGTCTTACAAAGTAAGAAAGCTAGGCATGCTATATTCCATACAATGCTACCATTTGGGATAAGGTGCAGTTCCCTTTAATGGACTTTGAAAATCCACTTGCATGTGGTTGATTTCTTTTATATCCCAAGTTGATATCAGCATATGGAAGAGGTGAAGGATAAAAACCTTCCCAACAGTCTGTGGTTTCTCACATTATCCCAGAGACAGAAAAAAGGAGTGTTGTTATATTAGCTCTTATTTTCATTGGAGTGGCATCAATATCTGGTTGAAAGGTGTTGTTCCTTGAAATCCCCATGCAATATTGCTACTATGCTAATAGAAATTTAATAGTCATTCAGATAACTCGGAATCAAACCTCTTGAATTAAATCCAAGACTACTTTTTTTTTCTGCAGGGCAAGTTGTGTGATGCCATTGTTATTTTAACTGGGGATAGGTGGAAGCTATTCTTGGCACTTTCTCTTGGTTTTGCTAAGTTCCACCCTTTTCTAAGTTGGCAATTATTATAAACAATCCTTAAATAACACTCAATAAGCCATAATTAAATATCTTAAAACCAAATGAATATGTATGTGTGTGTGTATCTCTGATTTGTCTATATCTCACTAACCTCTCTCCGTTCATTTTTTGCTTTTGCCTTCCTTTTTGTTTCTTTTTTGGATTTCACCTTTAACTCTAGAAGAATATTCTACATCTCCAATTTCTCTTTCTTTCATCTTTGCCATTTAGACAATCTGGTTTCTTTACTGTTTGAAACCCAATCATTTAGTTGCACTTCTAGTCTAACCAATGTAAATATTATTTTTGCTGCCTATCCATGAGCAAATAATATACAAAAGACATTAGATTTATCATGTTTCAGTTATCTGTGTAGGCAGTTTAGCCCCTGGTGTCAGAAAAATGCATCTCTGGGCTCAAAGTAGCTCATAAATCAAGGCTAAAGACAAGTTGATACTTATTTATAGTGCAGTTGAACAAACTCTGTGGATTTCTGCAAGTTCCTAGATCCGTGATGGCGAACCTATGGCATGCGTGCCACAGGTGGCACACGGAGACATATCTGTGGGCATGCAATCATTGCCCTAGCTCAGTTCCAGCGCGCATACGCACACCAGCCAGCTGATTTTGACTCTCACCGGAAGTCAGGAAATAAATATAGATACAATATAGGGCTACATGCAAGGATAAGACAATATTCACAGACTCTTAACTAACTCCTGCCCCCTCTTTTGTTTGTATTCTGTCTCTGACTCACCTCAGGAAGAATAACCTGTTGGATTTCAGCTCTCCTGGCTAAAATTTGGGCATCAGGCACTCCTTCTGCAGCTGAGCCAGTCACCTAGGGAGGCAAGGGGAGTCTTCCAGGTGTTTGGCAGAATGCCTGCCAGCTATTCCCTCTCCCTGGTGTTCTGAAGGACCTTTCATATTTTGAATTTAGCAACCATTGCAACTTCTTAGCAGGTCAAACATAAAAAGAGTTATTCTAGAAAGGCTATTACTGTATGCTATTCATGAAAATTGCTGGAATTTTCAGTAGTGTATCATACAAATACATTTATTCCACCTGTAATATATTCTTCTAAAAATGACCTCCTCCAATGCTACTGTAATATCTCAGAAAAAGGGACAATGTCCATCAGCAAAATGTGTTGGTCTAATAAAAATTCAAGGGTTCTATCATTGTCCCCACACATTCTTTGATGGGGAAACTTGGTGATGTTATCTGTCTGGGACAGCATAGGAATCAAAATAGTGAGGTTCTGCCTTTATTTATAGTGAGTCAAATAGCAAGGCACATCCTTTGTTGCCTCTCCCTGATATGCTCATAACACTTGAAACAGATTTCAAGGTGGGGAGATCAAATGACTGGTTTTAAAATTATCACTATTACTTGCACTAAACTGGAAGCAACTGATAAAAGTATTTCACTAGTAACAGAAAGGAAAAGGGGGAAGAATGAAGAGAGGACAACATCATAGTTCTACTTGTTGAAAAATGAGTTGCCTCCTCCAAATTGTAGCCTTGAAAATTTAATTAAAAGCAGACTAAATGCCGGTATTTAAGGATGTCAGCCTCCTTGATGATAACTGATTCAACAAATGGTACTGTGGAGATGTGGATATTTTTGTTGATTGAATACTATGAAAAGCTCTCCCTACTAACACTATCACCATAGGCTGAGTTTTTAGAACATCTGGATATGTTTTTAGATTGCGATAGTAGCAAAGTGACAACGTTTACCTTCTGATAAACTTTTTAGCTTGAAACATTTGCACCTAAAATGTCGTACATAACTCAAGCAACACACAAGATAATTCACCAATAATGTTGTACTGTATTAATATAATATTACGTAGTTATGTTTGTGTATAGAATTCACTTAGAATACAGCAACATGCAAGCATTTGTCTTCTCCAAACACTGGGGCACTGACAGCAAATCTCAATCTTAACCCCATTATTTTCTTCTTAATTGGATGATTGCCATTGGGTTTCAAAAAGGAAAATAACGGGCTGAAGCAATGAACAAAGTTGGGGAGGAAGGAGCTTAGCTCTGTATATGTTACACATAGAGAAAGCCCAAGGTTCAGATCCTGGCATCCTAGATTAACAAAGGGGTCAGACAACAAAGGTTGACAGAGATTCAGAATGGACAGATATAGACAAAAATCTAATCAGCCGTTTTCCTTAATACCATGATATCATGTTTTATGCATGCTGGTTATGTTTTCTATATCTGCATCTTCTATCTGCCCCACCTATCTTTTATTTTCAACAAATGTGGTGCATTTGAATAGGACAAGGGTCCCCAAACTTTTCAGCCATTGACCTTCTCAAGAGCCGAGGTGCGCTGTACTGCAGCTACTTCAGCTGACTGCTAGTTCAGCAGATCAGCAGATCAAATCTCACCGGCTCAAGGTTGACTCAGCCTTCCATCCTTCCGAGGTGGGTAAAATGAGGACCCAGATTGTTGGGGGCAATATGCTATTTAGTATATTGTTGATTGTTGTAAGCCACCCAGAGTCCTTGTAGAGTGGGCGGCATAGAAATATGATTAATAATAAAAAGTTTCAACTTGTTCATCACCTTCTCCCCAGTATTTATTATAGGAAAATAATTTCATACAAATACAAATATAAATACAAATAATACTTTTGTTGGCTTTCAAGTCAGCATTGGTTTCTGGCAATTGCTCAGACTAGAGCCTACAGTTTTCTTGGGAAGATTTCAGAAGTGGTTTCTTGTTGCCTGCTTCTCAGGGTTGAGAGAGGGTAACTGGCTCAGGGTCACTCAGCCTACTTTGCCCCTACTAAGACAGGACTAGAACTCACAGTCTCCTGGTTTCTAGCATATTGTCTTAAGCACTACACCAAACTGACAAGAACATGAACAACAGTGGCTAGTCCCATCAACCCTTGAGGGTTGATAATGATCACTTTGGGAAATCCTGGACTAGGAGATCTGAAGAAAAGCTGTAGTTGTTTGATTGTAAATACAGCTCTCCCCATGACTTGGAATCCTGCTTTATCCCAGTTCATTATGGAAGCTTTGTCCAACTTTGGATGCAGCTGCCTTCCTGACCCAATGAAAAGTTTTGGTAGATCAACAGCAAGCATGGTCTATAAATATATGAGCTTTGAGCCAGTGGGCATAGACTTGTATTGCAAATGTTCTTAAGATCTTGAGCATTTAGGTGAGTGCCTAAGCAGAGTTCAAATATCTGTGTACTAACTGAATCCTTGGCGGGGGGGAGATGTCTCTACCAGTCAACAGTTGTCTATATAAGCCAATTGCTTGCTATGAGTCATGGATGTAGTTACTACAGACTCTCACCCACACATACATGCTTTTGCCAAAACTCCAAACAGTACAAATCAATAAACAGAGAAAAGTAAAGGAAATAAAATAAAATGCAAAGATCTGTTTGAATTTGCCCTTTTGCTCCTTCCTCGGCTTCATTTTGTGCATGGGCAGCAATTTATGCTAATTTCTAAGGCAAAAAAAAGAGGAAAAGAGTGTATTTCCTACCAGTTAAGAGTTATAGCTAAAACATACCAGTTTCATACCACCTGATCTCAATTGTGCCTCATCAACTGTTGCATTCTCCTGATTTCAAGGGGGCTTATTTTTTAAGTTTAAAACCCTTTAAAACCATTTTGGTTCCTTTATGCTGTTAACTGATTACCCCCGAGATCAAATGCTGCCTCTTATGGTTTAAGAAACCAGTATGGATTGAAACCTGAATAAAATGAGCTATCATTCAAAACACGAAGCTGGAGATTGGCCAGTGTGGTTGAAGTGGTTGAAGTGAATCAAAACTCATGCTATTGCAGCGATTTTTATCTTCTTCGCTAAGGAGGGGTGATATAAAGATGACAATAGACAAACTATTTCAAATTCCCCAAACAAAAGAAATGGGGATACCGGTTTTTTTTCCTTCCATGCTTTATTACATTTGCTGTTCTTCCTATTCCCAGGGCACAGTCCAACAATCTCTGCAAAACAAGGCTGATATTGTACAGGCAAGAGTCTTGTTTTACATAAAGATGAATTGTCTAAGTTACTTGTTCTGTCCCTCCTGCCTTCCCCCAAACCAGAGCCTTGATCCAGATTTGTTCATTGGTTTTCTCCATTCCTTTAGCATAAAATATCTGGTATCAAGATGACATTTCACTAAAATAAGTGTTCTCCTATGGACTTCAACAGCATTCTTTTCTTCAAATGGCAATATATGCTAAAAGAGAGGGGGTTTTTTTTGTACAGGTAGTCCTTGACTTACAATCATTCATTTAGTGACTGTTTGAAGTTACAATGGCACTGACAAAAGTGATTTATAACCAGTCCTCACATTTAAGACTATTGCATGTAATCAAAATTTGGGCACTTGGCAACTTAACATATATTTATGACATTTGCAGCATTCCAAGGTCATGTGATTACCATTTGTGACCTTCCCAACAGGCTTCTGGCAAGTCACATTTAATGACTGCATAATTCACTTAACAACTCTGACAATGAAGGTCATAAAATCAGGTGCAGGTCACTTAACAACCACCTTGCTAAGCTATGGAATTTCTGGTCCCAATTGTAATCATAACTAAGTTTGATTAAATCATTTAGCAATTACATATTTGTAGTGAGAGGAACCCCAAATTGCGTGTATGATCTTTCCTGCGTCCTCCTTTTTCCTTCTCCGTTCTTCTGCTCGCCACATGGAGGTTTTCAGAAGAGGGAACACCATTCCTGAAAGAAATGTATGTGAACAATTTACAAAATGGTTCCAGCTTCTTCCTTCACTCCCCCTCTTCTATTTTCACTTCTCTCTTCTTCATAAAATAAAACTTAAAGAAACAAATGGCCCAGTGCTACTAAAACAAGTACTGGTAAATTCAGAGGTTCTTCACTGAGCTGAGGGGAAAAAATCTGTAACTTATTTTTTTAGATGAATAGCACATCTAAAAAAATAATGGTCACTTCCCGAGGTGAATATGTAGGCAATTCTGTAATTTTGGCTTCCTTCGGTTAAGCAACAAGACATGGTCTTGAATTAGTGGGTTAAACAGTCTTGCCTCTAAAAGTCATGTTTGCTTGAGACAGAGAAGAATGTTGAGGTTAGGAGGTTATCTAAAAAAGAAGGAAAAAGAATTCTGATATTACCTGCCTTCCACAATGAGGAACTGAGGGAAATATGAGCCGAAAAGAGATGTCTTAAATTTTCCAAAACTAATAAACCTATTTTAAAATGATCCTGCTCTGTGCAATTCCTCTCCATTTCAACCAAACTCCTGGGGAAAGTTATGCTTATCTTATCATTTTAATCACACTTTTCTCCTCCTTTACTCAATCATTCTTGCTATGAAAGTTTAGAGTTCTTTCAACCACCCACTCACACACACACACACACCAGAGTAGCCCAAGAACTACTGATCCTCTTGGCTTGCATGCTGAAGAAAAGAACAGCCTGGTACTTGCAAATACTGCAAGCCTATATTTCTTAATTGGATCTCTCTCTGCCTTGCCATACATATCTATGAGTACATATCATAGATGTGCACAAGGTTGGCCAAACATTGAAGTGACTCAGATTGGGGTAATTCTCTGCCTGCCTGAATCTGAGATATTTCCATTGTAAAACAGTCAGATCTGAATCACTTTGTGACTGGTAGAATGTTTTGGAGAAGGTGGTGTGGCTGAAAAAAAAAATTATTAGCATACATTTACTTTTTCCACATGTAGGAAATAACAGGAGTGGAAAAGGGGAAAGTTGAGTTTTATACGATGTTCAAGTCTGTTCTGGATTCTAGGTTCACCTGCACAAGATGAATTTAAAAATGGTGAGGTTGTCAAAGAAGAGAAACTGTTTGTCAGTTTGATTTATTACTGTTCTTCCAATCAAACCTCAGGATTTCATTCTTGTTCATATGTTCCTGGTCCATCTCTACAGAACCATTTTTTCCATTCCAGCTTCCCAACAGTGAAAAGAATTAGAACCTACCTTCGTTGTAGCCTTTCCATTTGGTAGTCAGGCAAAAAATTTTAGAAAGAGCTTTTTAAAAAATAATAATAATTTTGCTTTGTATTGAAAGAAGAAAGCTTGCCAACTAAAATTGGCATTAAAAGCAGTGGTGGAATTCAACTAGTTTGCACCTATTCGGGAGAACCGGTTGTTAACTTTCTAAGCAGTTTGGAGAACCGGTTGTTGGAAGAAATCTTATTTTGTGTTTTTCACTTTACAGGGCTAATCCTGTAAGGAAGGCAGGAAGGAAACATTCTGGTGTTGTTTCTAGCCTAATCTTTATTGCCCTGCTTACAGAAACTGCCTCTCTGGTTAACCCTTATTACATTGTAACAGCTAAGGCGAAGCACCCATCGAAGTGAATGACGTTGAGTTGGCCACACCCGCATGGTCACATAACCACCGAGCCACGCCTACCCAGTTGGTCATTAGGGCAGAGAACTGCTTGTTAAATTATTTGAATTCCACCACTGATTAAAAGTAATGTATGAATGACCCCAATGTCATAATCATGATAATAATGAGAAAAGACGTAATCATTCCAACACTTTCTGAGCGGGTGCTGAACATTTTTCAATATTTAGGCATATAAAAAATGGTCCATGTGGCTATTTAAAGTAATAAACAGGCATAGGCTGTTCCTCTGAAAACAATCCAGGCAAAAACTGTGAAAACCAGTTGTAACACATAAGGCGGAGTGGGGGAGAGAATAGGCAGGGAATGTGTTGCTTTTCCTTCCTCCCTGAGGTATGTCAACAGCTAGTCAAAACCACTTATTTGATTTTGTTCCTGATGCACTGAATCCAAGTCTGGGCAAATAGCAGAATTGTATGTATTCCATGAAGGATGCTTTAAGCCAGACCTCTATGAGGAACAAACCCATAACATAGGATTGTCTTCCAATTTCCATACAAAACAACTGCAAACAACTTTATTAAACATGCCTGGGAGGTGTCCGATAAATATGGAATAACTGTATTGCATGTATTATTTTTTAAAATATTATTTTAAAAGCTGGGGATTGTTTTGCCTGTTGTTGATTTATACTAGGTCACTTAAGCTTGTTATTCCATAGACCATGTCCAAATTAATGTAATCTACTTGCCTCAATTTTTAATAAAGAAAAGTTGCCAGCTGAGAGGTCCCAGGTAAAAATTACAAGCTTCCAAGAAGATGAAACAGCTAATTATGCCCAACATGAGATACCATTTTTAAAATCTTATCAATAATGGCAAGGCTAATTGTCTGAGTAATTTCATTATATTTCACACTGTATATCCACACTGTATATCGGACATTAACGTGATTGAGCGGGTCCTGAGGTATGTCATGAGAAGAGTACCCCACTTCTCTACTCACAATAGAATCCCTTATGCCACCAGACTTGAACTTCTGGATAATCTGGAACTTCACCACCTGCGGTCCGATCTAAGTATAGTACACAAAATTGTCTGCTACAACATCTTACCTGTCAGCAACTTCTTCAGCTTCAACCACAATAATACACGGGCAAACAACTGATACAAACTGAAGGTAAACCGCTTCAAACTCGATTGCAGAAAATACGACTTCAGCAACAGAGTAGTCAACGCCTGGAATGCTCTACCCGACTCCATTGTTACATCCTCAAACCCTCACAGCTTTAACCTCAAACTGTCTACCGTGGACTTCACCCCATTTGTAAGAGATCTATAAAGGGGGCGTGCATAAGCACACTGGTGTGCCTACCATCTCTGTCTTAATGTACCCATTTACCTGTACTTACTTCCTTTGTTTATGTTTATGTTTATACCTATACCTGTTATCTTGTACATGTTTGACAAGCAAATAAATTAATTAACTAATAAATAAATATTTAAGCTGAGGTTCCAAAGTAATAATATTATGAGAAATTTGGTTTAATCTCAGATTTATTCCTATTTTTAAAACTACAATTATTTCATAAAGGAAGGTTTTTATGACTAAAAGGTTCTAAGTTACACAGTATTTGTGACACAGTCTTTTCCATATAAACGTTGTGACATTAAATGCAGGTATGAAAACTGAGTTTCACAGAAATAAGGATCCCAATATTTGGTAAAACTTCAGTGGGGTCAGATATATCTCTCAAACTGAGCACAAAGAACAGCTGGATTCTGAAGTATTTTATGCCAGCCAAGCCTAATAATAAGTCTGAATATATGTATAATTTCTACCTTTGTATAAATGTACACAATTAAATCCAACTTTTCTAATAAACAATTACAATTTGTATAGGATACCTTTGCCCCCAAAAATTATGCAATACTCTGTAAATTTGTTTTAAATAGGTGTGCTAATGTGTTTAATTAATTAATTTGTTTAAAATTAATAATACAATATAAATAAAACAAATATTGGGGTTAAATTCATTTTAATTTCATTCCTCTGATCTGAAGTACTTGAAATAATGCTAAGTGATCTATGTAGATTTTTTTTTCTGAGAATAAATTCAAATGTACCAGTTGAGAAAGTTTTCTGGAAATTCATATCCTAAATAAACAAAGGAATCGGAACATATCCTAAACTTCCATTTTAATATTTGTCAAAATTATTGCTGTGACTGAAATATAAAACTTCTGGGAATCCCAAATTAAAACCCACTTTCCAAGAAATGGTATCAAAGGCCTTCTGGCAAAGAAACTACAGCTACTGGTCCTGTCCATTCTGAGCTGGGGCAAAGACATTGATTAAAAGTTCAATACTGTCAGAAGCTTGATGGTCTTATACAAATGTTGCTTGGGCTAGGTCCATGTTAATCAGAGAACTGTGGACTAAAATATATCATATTTTAGCACCTCATTTGTCAAAGACACATTGTAGTATAAACAGGATCTTGCCAGTTTTACAAATAACTGGGACATTTCCCCCTTTAAACTAAGAAGAGGTATTTATTTAGCAAAATTGTATTTCTTTTATTGGAATCAATACCTGAGATGACCACAGAACTCTGTCATTCTGTGCTATTTCATTAAAAGGTACAGTATATGAATATAGGCATTGACAGAGCCTTTGTCCCTGCAGATGATGTTTAACTACAGTACCCAGCTTTCTTATAATTAGTCATGCTGACTGGTATGCTCATAAGACTGAAACATTCTGAGGACCACCTGTCTCCAATGCAAATTGGAACCATGGTGGCACAGTGGTTAGAATACAGTATTGCAGGCAAACTCTGCCAACTGCCAGCAGTTCGATTATCACCCGGTCAGGATTGACTCAACCTTTCATCCTTCCAAGGTCGGTAAAATGAGGACTCAGATTATTGGGGGCAATATGCTGACTCTGTAAACTGCTTAGAGAGGGCTGTAAAGCACTAGGAAGCGGTATATAAATCTTACTGCTATTACTACTTACAAATGCATATATTTAAATACTGTGCACAGATAAAAAAAACAAATTAAAAGAAAACTGTTAACATTCCAGTATTTTTACAGCTTGTCAAAAGCTTTATTTAAAAGTGAATCTATGACTAATTTCTCAACCTCATCTTGTCTTTGGAGATAACATTATTGTTTCATAAGTAAAATTAATTTTTTTAATGTGTCAGTGATTTCTTCACAGCTAAGAAGTAGACTCTAAGAGACAATGCAGTAGATGTCAAATAAGGAAATGGTAGGAATTTCTGAGTCAAATATAAAATATGTTGTTGAGATTCACTTTCTCAATTATGTTTAAATAATGTTGCTCAAAATGCTTGTTCTAGTAATGAAGAGCTATTTTTCTAGGAAACAATTTCAGCAGAAGGTCACAATGAGAAACATTTGTGTGCATATTATTGAAGCATCACACTTCCTATTTGAGAAAGATAAGTGCAAATGTGCTAAATGGTTGCCTATAGACAAATTAAAACACAATTATCCAATTTTAATAGTGTTCCAATTTTTTGTGTGATGTGGCTTCTGAATCAAAGTATTTAAGGCTGGAAATTAAGGGCAAATACAAATTCAATTGCATTAGAGAAACTGTTTGCCACAGTATGCACATAAATATTATATGTATTTGTTCTTCTTTTTGGTTTCTTTCTGGTGTCATCAAGTTAACTAATGACTGGACACATCCCTGTGGTTTACTTGGCAAAATGATCTGAAGAAGTTTGCCATTTATTTTTTTTTTTTGTCCCTTAAGGCTGAGAGAGAGGGGAGGACTCAAATCTCCTGTTTTCTAGTCTAGTCGCTTTGACCACTGCACTAAACTGAATGTCTCAAAGGTGCTTGTTCAAGGGGCAACTGGACTTTCTGTGTTTTTCCTTGAAGACATATCGTTTCTCATCCATGACCTGGATGGCTGAGAATCTCCATAGATACCAAACAGAATCTGTTTAAACCCACACACGGATGCAAAATATGCATCTTGGGATAAATATGTATTAAATTGCATACTAATTTCCATACAGGGATGCGGTGGCTCAGTGGCTAAGATGCTGAGCTTGTCAATTGAAAGGTCGGCAGTTCATCAGTTTGAATCCCTAGTGCCGCGCTTATTCCCATAAAATGTTGGGAGACAGTGAAATAGTGATTACCCAAACTGACCAGTGTCTTCTGGCAGGGTGGCTCAGTGGCTAAGTTTAGCGGTTTAAATCCCTAGTGCCGCGTAATGGAGTGAGGTCCCGTTACTTGTCCCAGCTTCTGCCAACCTAGCAGTTCGAAAGCACATAAAAAATGCAAATAGAAAAATAGGGACACTTTTGGTGGGAAGGTAACAGTGTTCCGTGTGTCTTTGGTGTTTAGTCATGCCGGCCACATGACCACAGAGATGTCTTCGGACAGCGCTGGCTCTTCGGCTTTGAAATGGAGATGAGCACTGCCCCCTAGAGTCGGGAACAACTAGCACATAAGTGCGAGGAAAATCTTTACCTTTACCTAATTTCCATACAGTTGAAAAAAAAACAAAAGCACAAATGAGACATTAAGCCGATGTATCCATCTATCAGTAATAAACAATATATCTAAGTTTTAACATTTAGCACTGTTAAAAATTAGTTTCTAGTGAACTGGTGAGATACATGCATCAATGTGAGGGAAAGATTGTTTCATCCTAAAATATTTAATTAGGGTAGAAGGTTTGTCACACTCCTCTTGCAATTTCCATTATTTCTTACATAAGTATGTGTATATAGCACTTAGACTTATTTACCGCTTCACGGTGCTTTACAGCCCACTCTAAGCAGTTTACAGAGTCAGCATATTGCCCCAACAATCTGGGTCCTCATTTTACCGACCTGGGAAGGATGGAAGGCTGAGTCAACCTTGAGCAGGTGAGACTCAAATTGTAGGCAGCCAGCAGTCAGCAGAAGCAGCCTGCAGGACTGCATTCTAATCACTGTGCCACGGCTCTTATATGAATTCTTTCTATAAAAGAATCTATTTTTTTTGCTTTTGTTCTCATTCCAATGTACTGTGTATGGATGACACAGGTTTGGGAAGGATTAATGTTTCTGTTCTATTATAGTAAAAGAAAAAGATGCTATTGAACCTCTTCTTGATTCTTTCTTGCTAAATGTTTGATAATTGTAGAGCATTTCTCAGATTGTTTAAATAAATATGAAACTCTTTCAGCTGTGTTATAAATTGCTCAGTGTTTCAGTCTTAGTCTTTACATTAACAAATTTGCTCTACTTTTTACAGAATGACTAAATTTCATCCAGAAGTCCAATCAGGGATTGAATTTGTTGGTATTGAATAAATCAGGGGTTGGATAAATAGGAGGACTGGATGTGCTGAATAAAATGTAACCTTCAGCTATTCCTGAATAGACTCCCAACCAAATAGCTGAAAAACTGTAGGGTTTTTTCTTTCGAAGTATGATGTGCATCTAAATCAGCATCTCACATATCTGCCAAAATGAAAGGGGACAACAATTTGTACAGATAAATCAAACAATATTGGCCTTTCCATTATCATCTTACTGAAACTTGGATTTTGTGCCTGGTTAGATAAGTTTTATTGTTTTCCCCTGACAGATGCTGTTAAACATTCTCTGCAGCAAATGAAAAGGAAACTAGTAATATTCCATTCTTAATTCTGGAGATGGCAGGGAAATGTCAAAATTAGTTTCCAATCCAATTGGTTCCAGGGTTGAGTAACAGTTTGGTAGTTTTTATTTTTTAAAAAAATCAGCAGGAATACAACTGAATCAAACACCCATTTTCCAAGGAGTAGTGAATAGAATACAAGCTGGAGGAAATGGCTACAATTCAGATTGGAAATTATGCCCTTGAAGAAAGTTCCACAAAATAAGAAAGTCATCCCAACAGCATTCTTTTGCCAACTTTGCAACTTTGCATTCCTCATTGCACTTAACCATAAAAAAAGAAGAGATCTATGTTCAATGTAGTAAAACGTTAAATTAATGTTACAGCCTATGCACTACAGATCGGGCATGTCTAAAGTTTCCCTTCTTAGAGGCCATGCCAACAAAATCAGTGGAAACTTTTTTGTACTTAATATTGAAGATAAAAGAAGAATGCTGTAGATCATGGGTGTCCAACCTTGGCAACTTTAAGACTTGGGAACTTCAACTCCCAAAATTCTCCAGCCAGTACTGCTGGCTGAGGAATTCCGGGAGTTGAAGTTCCCAAGTCTTAAAGTTGCCAAGGTTGGACACCCTTGTTGTAGATGCTTCTTCTCCCTCACAAAACATACATGAAGATACATATTATTAATTACTGGTTTCCATTGAATCAGGTTCAGCTCCTGAGCCTGAGCTTTCTCTAATAATAAATGGTAGCTCTTCCAAGATAGTCATTTTATTCTGTACATCTAGTCATCTCTTTTTGCTTTTTTCTGCTTCCTTTATCTAGGGTTGCTATTCACATTACCAAAGTATAATTTGGAATATCATCCCTGTGGAGATTAGACTGGCCCTCACTTGGACACTCTTTAGCAAGGCTGATTTTGCCAAAAGGCCTGGGAACTCAAAGTGGGATGGAGCCCATCTTGTGCTTATTGTTGCCAGGTGTGAGGTTATTGTTTTTACTTTTTTTTATATTGGTTTTTTTTATTGTTTGTAAGCTGCCTAGAGTCGTTGAAAGTGAGTGGGTGACCATATAAATTCTCTAAATCAGGGCTGTCAAACTCCCAGCCCGCGGCCGGATGCGTCACATGCTGGCCATGCCCATGGCTACTTTAGCGAAGGGGGGAAAAGTCACAATAAGTGACATGACGCTGCCGTGACGATGTGAGTTTGACACTCCTGCTCTAAATCAATAAAAATAAGATAAAATATATGTACAATATATATGAGTTTCTGCTTGCTAATCACTGTTTGCAGGGAGGAGCCAGTCTTTATGTTTTCCAGGACCATCTGCTTGCTTCTGCTTGCAATCAGTGGTATCTTTTAGTAGTCATCTTCAGATTCATAATTCAAAAGGCATCTTTTCTCTCTTACTCTTACTTTGTGTCCCTTGTTCACAATAGCTCGTTACATATGGAATGACCACTGTTTGAACTATTCTGACATTTTTTTTGTCACAGGGATATCCTTGTCTTCTGCCATCTTGTCTAAATTTCTCCTTGTCTTTGTCCCTGAGGTTGATCTTGTTAGTTCTCCAGCAAACTGTCTATTCTTAATTGTTCTCGAACCCAACAAAAAAACAACAACCCTACAAACTTCATTTCTCTGCCATCAATTGTGAATTCAGTAAGCACCGTGATTTATATTATCTTTGTCTTTATATTTAACATTAATTCAGATTTTTCATTTTTGATTTCTGGATTAGCATCTCTGTATCTCCAGATAAGTAAATGGTATTGTCTACATATGTCTATGTGTCATTGTCTCAACCTCCATTTTTTATTTCAGTCTTATTTCTTCTAATTCTATGTGTGCTGTGCTGTACAAGTGAAATATATTGGGGTGGGGGTATGTGTTTCTTCTCTATTCTGAACTATTCTGTTCTTTCAATAACTTCCAAACATTGTTCCTCAGAAGAATAAGCAGGGGATTTCAATAAATCCAACATTCTGGCATCATCTTGGCAATCAAAAATTTATTGCTGTAGTCAAAAATACATTTCCTTATATTCTCTTCCCCTCACCATTATCCATTTTAGGTTAGCTCTTGGATCTCATGTCCTTTTGTCTTTTCTAAAACCTAGTTCTTCTCTTTCCTTGTATGGTTGTATTCTTCTTTGAATGATTTTAAGCATAAACCTAATCTATTTTCAATCCCTCATAGCTTTGCTGGACTGTCCAAGGTAACTTTCCCCAATCTGATGTCCTCTGAATATGGGGCCTTCAATTTCTATCATTCTTCACAGATTCAGATTTTGCTGTCATTTTTATACAATTTTCCTGATATTTACAAAATTTATAGCCAAGAAAAATGATAATCCTTTCCATGGCAAAGTCTCACTTTAACCAATCACAGGATCTTAAAACATAGTGCTTGTGGTTTATGAACACAGAAAAAATGTTGTAAATTAATTATTGGAAATCATAGTGACGGCTATGAAGTTGGAATCTTAAAATGGCTGCCAGGGAATTTTGCTTATTTGGTTTTCATAAAACAATGCTGATGCTTATGGTATGTAACATAGGGCATTGCACTATTAGAAAATATTTTTGATACTTTCAATCTTGTGCTAGCACAAGCCCACTGCCTCTCTACTATTTATTAAATCTTGTTCTCCTCTAATCAGCACAAATCTGCTTGCCATATCTCTGGCTTCTGCTGGAATTTGAAAAAGGAAAGGGAAGATGGCTCCTTTAAGAGCCGGATAAATTTTGATGAATGGATTTCATCAAGAACCCACAAATTTTTGCAAGCATCTTAATGTTATGCCAGTGGATATCTGTTCTTCAATGGAAAAACTTTTTTTTTCTTTTCCTCCCTCCAGCCTCTCTATGCTTCCCTCCAAACCATTCTAGGAATTCCTCATCCCCCACAAAGCAGATTTGAGGAACCTGCAAGGAGGGTGTTTTTACAACAGTATATAATGTACCATTCACAGATAATATAAATGAACAACAGGCTGCCATAAAGGATTTGCATACCAAGACAGCTGGTGGTACTAATTTGCCATGAAATGTAAATATAGAAATTCTAGAGTCTGAAACATGTATCATTGTCATGTCTCAAGGATTGGAGAAGTGAAAAATTAGATTGTTTTAAACATATATAGCAGATCCTTCTCACTGAAGGCATTAGGTCATTTTCTGGTGCTAAGCAAGGTCAGATGTCAGTCTCAAACAGATAATGGTCTTTTTTAAAAACCAAAGCCAATGCAGAGTTATTAAGTGTCATACAATCTACAGTATCCCTGCAGTACTTCCTGAGCAGCATTGCACAGGACATATTTATAGACAATAAAATTCTTGGGATTTCATATGGCTATACCAAGTTGAATGGTTTTTCTAAGCTGTGCCAGGATAAAATGCTTTCTGAGAAATAAATAGCTCATGACAGATTTATTACCTTACAATAAAAGTACTATTAAATGAATTATTTGGAAAAACAAGGTAAGTGAGAGAACATTGTTGGAGAATGGATGACAGGGGATTACACTAAGAAGGTGCATACTAACATACAATTTAAAACATGGCAGAAGGGATCACTCCTAGTGTAAACCTAATTAGAGTTCTAATTGGATGCTGCCTAGCAACTGTGTGGAACTAAAATCTCATATATCACTGTGTAGAAATTTTGCCTGATGTTCTCAAGCAACTTCTGGTCCAGTTTGCTGAGAATTCTGAAATTATTTTGTTAAGTTTGAACTTTTTTTTTTTCTCAACCTGTTGCCTTCAAGAGATGTAGAAATTTACCTCATTCTTGAATTTACCAGATTCTTCTTCAGATATTCTCTTAACTTTAAAAGAAATAGTGTTTTTATATTTGGGGAGAAAATTTTAGGAGGGAGAGGCTGTAATCAGGTATTTTACAAGAGTCGCGGTGGCGCAGTGGTTAGAATACAGTACTGCAGGCTGTTTGCTGGCTGCCAGCAGTTCAGCAGTTTGATTCTCACTGGCTCAAGGTTGATTCAGCCTTCCATCCTTGCAAGGTCAGTAAAATGAGGACCCATGTCGCTGGGGGCAAGATGTTGACTCAGGAAACCGCTTAGAGAGAACTATAAACCACTGTGAAGCGGTATATAAATCTAAGTGGTATTGCTATCATTAGTCAGAAGAAAAGTAGGCTGCATTGTAAGTAGAGGTATAAGTGAAGAATATTTGACACATTATATATATTGCAAAACAGACTTTAATACTAAGTAATCAAGGAAAATCGAAACCTTTATCATCTAATGAATACTTTGATGCAATTTGCAGTGCTTCTTTTTTCAATGTTCTAGTCATGTTTGTATGAAAAAGTCAACCAATGTTATGTTTGGAATTTTGCCATCCTAAACTGTAATTAATATTGATAGTAATTACAATTTAGGATGTCAATATTTCAAGCATAACACTATTGGACTTTTTAATCCAAACTCAATGTTGAACAACACTGAAGTATGCCTCATCTAGCTATATTTTATTCATCAGAAGGTATAACTTACTTCAGTAGAACATACATTAAAGATGCCTTGGCCAAAGTACCATGCAAAATATCTAGGCGACTGGGTTATTTTTGCAACAGTTAGAGCTGAGTGAGAGAACATCTCTTCTTTAGAAGAGGAAAAATCAGAAGACTCAAGGGATTGAAAATATGCATCCCTTTTTTCTAGGTAGGTCCTTCACAGCCAAGTCTAGTCATGATGCATGGGGAGAGAGTAGGAGAGGGAACTCTGGCTATGATAGGTACAGATGAGAGAACCTTGTGGAGCAATAGTTTTGCCAGGGATGGGCTGCTAGAGGTTTGCAGGGGTTCTGGAGAACCTCTAGCTAAGATTCTGTGCAATCGGAGAACCCCCAAATCCTACTCCTGACTGACCCTGCCCACCCCACCCCACCCTTCCCAGGAGTCCCAATGCGGCCCGTTTTGGATGCAGTGCATGGTGCATGTGGCTCAGGGAGGACGAAAAATGGGCCTATCAGAGGTTCGGCCCATTTCCAGCCTCCAGAGGGCCTCCAGAGCCTGGGGAGGCCGTTTTCACCCTCCCAGAGGCTTGAGGAAAGCCTCCGGAGCCCCCCTCCCTCACCATGGAGCATGAGGCCGACTAGGCCATGCCCACCCAGCAACCGGGCAGAGAACCCCTTGCTAAAATTTTTGAAGCTCACCCATGAGCTTTGCTACTTTGTATCAGATACAATCACAGTCCCTTTATTTCCACCTGGCATTCTCAAGTAATAATGGGATTTTCTTGACCATAAGCTTGGAATTTTCCTTTACTGGAAAATTTAACAAGATCTTTACATAATGGAATTAACATATGGTCTACGCCCTCAACTTGCTTAACCACAGAGGTTATACCTTCCTCGATATAGCCAGAGGTTATGCTGATTCCTTTTAATCCCCTTTTCTTGACAGAATTTTCTATATGGATCTAGCCTGTGTTCAATCTTTGATTTGAATTTAAGGACCATGGCCTTAGGAAATTTTTTGTATGGTTTATGAGACTTCTTGCCCGATCAGTAATAGAAGTTGAAGTCTTTGGATGGTGCTGGCTCAACAGCCTTGAAACAGAGTTGGCAATGATTAGTGGAGTAAAATTGGAGGGACTCCTTTTTTTTTTACTTCTGATTAATTATTTTGCTTGAGTTTTATGCATCAACATTCACTATAGTAGTTCTATAGAATCAGCATTCCCAGCACACTGGACCAGAAGTTGCTTGAGAACATCAAGAAAAATTTCTACACTGTGATATATGGGATTTTAGTTCCGCACAGTTGCTAGGCAGCATTCATGGAGAGCTCCAATTAGGTTTACACTAGGAGTGATCCCGTCTGCCATGTTTTAAATTAAACATTAGTGTGCATCTTCTTAATATAATCCCCTGTCATCCATAGTTGTTATAGTACAGGGCTGTCAAACCCACGTCATCACAGCATCATCACATGACGTATCGTAACTTCTTTCCCTTTGCTAAACTGGATGTGGGCGTGGCCAGCACATGACGTATCAGGCCCATGGACCACAAGTTTGACATCCCTGTTATAGTACTTGTTTAACTGCAACTTGTTTTTCAAAGTTATCATTATGAAACCATTGAGCTGCAAGGCAGGACAGGAGCATAGATGCATTCATACATCAAGTAAGACTTTTAGCCTATTTAGCTCAGCAAACCTACTTGTCACGCTTCTCCAGAGTATCAAGCCATGTTTCCCAGCCTTTCTTGGAGATGTTAGAGAATGAACTTGAGATCTTTACACATGCAAAGCCTTTCCCTTACATTTATTTTTAAATGATTTTATAAATAATCATCACATATCCATATTCATTTTCCATCTGTTCAACTCTCCTGTTTGATTGAAGCAGGATAAGCTAAAATATTAACATCTCTGAACTCCCTCTTGGTCTTTTTTTTTCCTTTTCTTTTGCAACATGACTCTATTTATTTCAAGAAACATTTCCCTCCCCCCTCCCCCTCCGAATAATTTTTAGGTTTTCTGAGCCCAACAGTCAATCTTCCACTGTGGCATGATTTTTGTGTGGCTAACGCAGCAAGGGATCTTTTCGCTTGTTAAAAAAGGAATCCCATTGGGATTTTAATAAACATCATGAAACCATTTGAGCTACAAGGCTCGCGAAGGCCCTTTATATATTTCTATGTTAAGAGAAAAAGTGGAACCTAATTTGACCTGACACTGCCCCTTTCATGTCTGGAAGTGATGTACAGTAACTAAGTTTGACATCATGTTTAGCAATAAGTTTCACTCTTTTCGGTATGTCCTTCACATTGGTGTTAATGCTAACTACCACACGCAACCCGTTTTCCCCCCAGCCATTTGCCGAGTGTCATGCTGATATACTAATCTAATTTAGAAGCGCTGCGAGGCAGCCATTACTCTGAGTTGTTCAATACTTAGCCTCTTGTAGTGTAAACTAAAAAACAACTGGAAGAAAAAACTGCTTTGAAACCAAATTTATATACGGCTCTTTAACCTCGGTGCCCTGAACCAGAACCCCTTCTGTGCACAGGTGCTCTGTTTTCCAATTCACTGTTTTTCAAAGGGAGTAACAGATGCACGGATTTCTTCACCGAGGGCACCATAATGAAAGGATTGCAGAAAACTCAGAGGAATGTGAAGCTTTGTTATGAGAATCCCTCTAATTCAGCAAGTTCCATGAAGCTTTGAAGGAATGCTTCAGTCTGAAAAAGCTTCTCTCAAATTAGTCCAAGGGAGACGATTCATGACTCCAACCTGGGGCTCTGCTTCTATGCAGTGACCTGAATCAGGTGTCTTCCAAGCATCTTTCAAAATATTTTGCAGATGTTGTTCTACTGTTTCTGATGAGGTTAGAGGAAGTACCCTTCCATACAACTTCCATACAACCACAATTGGGACCAGAATATCTGTTGCTCAGCAAGATATTTATTAGGTGAGTTGCACCTGATCTTATGACCTTTTTTTGCCATAGTTGTTAAGCAATTACGGCAGTAGTTAACTGAATCGTGTGGTTATTATGTGAATCAGTGGTGGATTTCAAAATTTTTTATTACAGGTTCTGTGGGTGTGGCTTGGTGGGCGTGGCATGGCTTGGTGGGCATGGCTTGGTGGGAACAGCAGGGGAAGGATACTGTAAAATCTCCATTCCCACCCCACTCTGGGGGAAGGATACTGCAAAATCCCCATTTCCTCCTGATCAGCTGGGACTTGGGAGGCAGAGAATAAATGGGGGCGGGGCCAGTCAGAATTTTTACTACCAGTTCTCCAAACTACTCAAAATTTCCACTACCGGTTCTTCAGAATTGGTCAGAACCTGCTGAAACCCACCTCTGATGTGAATCCAACTTCCTCCATTGTCTTTGCTTGTCAGAAGTTAACTGGAAAGGTTGCCAAGAGCAATCACATGATCCCAAGATGATACAACTGTCATAAATACATCCCCGTTGTCAAGCACACATTGTGAGGATGCTGTGATGGTCATAAATGCAAGAATTGGTTATAAATCACTTTTTTACAGTGCCTTTGTAACTTCTAATAGTCGCTAACTGAATGGCTGTAAGTCAAGGACTACCTGTATGAAAAACACGGAGGGTGGGTAGAAAGATGTGGTATGTTTTTTGACACTGATATGAGTAGGCGGCTAATTAGTTTGGCTCCCCATTACACTTTAGATCTTTTCTTTATCCTTGAAATACCAGGATAACCATGCTATGGATTTTGTACACTTACCGTCGACACAATGAGTTTTTAATTTATTATTTGTTTGTTTGTTATATTTATTTACCACCCACCTCGCTGTGGGGCTAATCTGGGCAGGTTAAAACAATAAAACAGGAAGAAATGATAAAAATGTAAATAACAAAGGAATAAAACAATAAAAATAAACAATGGAAGTACAATAATATGATAATACATATTATTAATTATTAATGCATGATAATTATTAATTAATAAGGTAATTAAAACCAGTCTCACAGGTAACCTGCATTTGCATAACCAACTTCTCCCTACTTCACCTCACCATGATTTAAATCATAGTCATTTTAATCACTCTATGCAGCTGATGAAATGAGCGGCCATTTTGCCTTTAAATAAAATAAGTTAATCAGAAACTAAAACTATCAGACTCCTCCTGATTCTTTTCCCCTCTCACTTTCCTGAATGTGACCAGTCAAAAGTCTTTAACTCGGTTCTGTCTAGTACTAATGGAATAAGTGAAAAAGTAAGAGTTTATTCTTTAAACAATCTTTTTAATGATTTATTTTTAAATTTTAGTTAATCACCTTATATATTTGTTCAGAATACCTTTTCTAGAAACCCCTTCCTTTTGAAAGCAATTTGATGGTTGCTATACTGCCCTTACGTCATTCCTGACCATTTGGTCATAAAAGAAATGCAGAGGGAAGATTTCCAAAAATGATTGCAGTGAAAACCTTCAAGATGGCCCCATGAATGTATACAGAGGTAGCATTCTGAAGTGTGTACCAGAAGTTTGCTATTTTCATCCCATTCTGCCCAAACAATGAAGCAGCTGCGTATATTGTGGTGCCTTCTCATTATAGTTTATGGATAAATAATTTTTCAAAGAAAATCTTTGAAATACTGAGATTGAATCCTGCTGTCTTTCAAATCTGAACTTCCATGCTGAGTCAGAATTATTTTCACAAGCATATAAAGGCTCTCCTATACAATCTCCTCACTAAAATTTGGGCTCTTCTGGAAAGTAAAAAATTAATCAAAATTAATTTCTGCCAGCTCAAGCTAGAGGCAATCTGCTAAGGCAACATTTGGTAATAAGATGGCTCTTTATGGCCCCAAAATGGCATATGCCTACGTACGTATAGGAAAAGAGGCAAATACTAAAATACAAGAAGGGTACCAGTACGTCTTAATAATAAAAGAGGAAATTGTACCTAGAAGACCATTGAGTTGCTAATTTCTAGATGCTACAACCTGGGGCTCCCTTTTTTGTTCTTTAAACCAGATTTGGTTTAGACAGAATTTCAGACAAAGCAGGTCTTGGAAGTAAGGTCTGACCTCCAAATTCAGGGCTACAATTTACCCACAGACTATATACAGTATGATGCAGGTCTGTTCCCATAAGAGCAACTTCTTACAAAAGATCCTTTGTTCAGTTCTTACCAGATATGAATTTTTGTTTTAGTCCTGAACATTTCCAGGTATTGCTGTTTTCTTAATCATGCCAAAAATTGATGAACATTTTTCAAAGATGCTACTAAAGCAACATGAAGTGAGGGACTGTAAATATGAAAAGCATATGCTAAATTACTTCTCTAGGAATCCAATCTTGATTAATAATAATGCCACAGCTATTATTCTTTTGGACTTCATAAGAGTTTATTGCTGTGCTTCAAGACTCGTAATCTTCTATGTTATGCTTCAGAAATTCTGGCTATCCAGAGCATCTTAAACACTGGAAAGAAGATAACCACAATTTCCTATTTTTCAGTTCAACCTGGAACAATTGAATGAAGATGCACTTTCTCCTTTGTCAACTCATTCAGGCTCATTCTTATGACAACATCATGTTATATTTATGGTACCTATTCCTATATGCAAACTATGCACTAACAAATACATTCTACTTGTGTTAGCTAGATAAATGTGTCTCTGATAGTGGGGTCATCTTCAAAAGAGCTTATAGTGCAACTCTGAATAGTTGGAGTGATCATAATGGTTGGTGTCTCTCAGATAAACTTTAAGCCAAGGGTGGCCAGCTTCTGCTCTGTAGAAGGCTTGGATTCAAACTTGCAATGTTCCACAGGTTACAGGAGGCCTTCCAGTGAAGTGACATCATTGAAAGGGAAAAGGACTGAGAATCATTGGTCTTTTGGGGTACAGCTTTGTAGGTTAAGGATGAGGGATGTGTTACAAGTGGGAATACAAATAGTTTGCCTTCCAGAGGCTTCTTGTTCCTATTCCTATCTACATTTTTATTTATTTAATGTTTTTGCCCTGAATTATGCTCCTGGCAATTAATCATTTTGTACCAAATTCCAACAGATTACTTAAAAAATGGAGGTGAAGAAAAAGTTTAAGATGAGAATTGGAACACTACCCCTCTTGGTGACCTTCAACTCTCATTCCCATTCTCATTTGGAAATGAGGAGAAACAGAAATTTGTGCAGCCGTTTTGCCACCAAATGTTAGCACCATGATCTCAGGAACCTGGACGAATTTTGGAGGCCCCATAGACTATGTGCTGTTCACACACAGACACCCTTGAGCAATTTAGGTTTTCAGAGGCTCATGTTAAAGAGGGCCTATTAAACAACTGCTGAATTGTGCAGATCTTTCAATTCAGGAATCATAATCCTGGTTAAGAGACAGTAGCCATCTTTTGCACCTGTTGCATCTTCAAAATGTCTTTAAATATAATGTGTGTTTCATTTACAATGATGATTCTTATTCAGATCAATGAAAGGGAATTTGTTGCTGAAATTTGCTTCAAGGGAAAAGAAAATTTTGGAGAAATTGTCATGATTTGTGATGTTCATCCCCTTAGAGGTACCAAGCAGTTTATGTGAATGTTTTCTCTTTCACTGTACAATCACCCTTTCAATGATTTGCACCTTGCCCTGTCTTCCTATGTAAGGTTAACATTGCAGAAAACATATTCTGCCACCAAGTAAGCTTTAGAATAGCAAACCCCCCCCCCCAAAAAAAAAATTAGAAGGAAACTCTCAGGTACATTGAGAATCAAATTAACAGATGCCTCTATTGAGGGATAAAATTTGTAAGGCAGATTTCACTACAGCATTAATAAACATGTTGGTATTTTTTTTTAAATTTGATTTATATGCCGCCCTTCTCCAGAGACTCAGGGCGGCTTACAATGCATTAAGCAATAGCCTTCATACTTTTCTATATTTATACAAAGTCAGCTTATTGCCCCCACAAACTGGGTCCTCAATTTACCTACCTTAGAAAGGATGGAAGGCTGAGTCAACCTTGAGCCTGGCAAGATTCGAACTTACTAATTGCAGACTGCTGGAGTTAAATTACAATGCATTAGTCTGCTATCCAGGCTCTGTTTGGTTCTCACCAATTGTGGATGCAGGTTGAGATGCTATAAATGAAGCACTCAGTCTAGTGCCAACAGTGGGTATCATGCATTGTTCAAAAGATGAAATAAGTCCCGCAGAAAGTTGGAGGATGTCGGGGGCAGCAGGGGATGGATGATGATGGCAGCAGGAGATGGGTGGCACTGAGGATGCAAAGGGCCCATCTAGACCCAACCTGGAATGAAATTTACATATATGCCAGGGTGCATAACATGCTAACAATAACCCTTTATGCCCCATCAACCCCCCCACCCCCCACCCCCCCATATTTCATAAGGAGAGAAAATGTCAGCCAAATCTGCCCTGCTTTGGCTCTGAAGCAATACTGACAACAATATTGATGTTTCTTTGGTGCTCATCCTGAGGAATTTTTTTGGCAGATACCAACGCCTTGTGGTTTGAATGGTAAGACATTAAAAATGCTCCCTTAACTCTTCTTGCAGATTCACACACAAAAGATGCCACCAAGTTTAAATACAGTGTGAGAACTAGGTGTCATTGTAGAACAAAATAGAGGGTACCATGAATGGTTAGTTTTCGGCCGCTCTGAACAGGGATTCCTGTGTCCTTCCATTTTCCCTCTCCTGCCATGCATTTATCCCCTAGCCTAGCTGGTTATAGGAGCTCATTGCAGCTTCCAAGGTGGATTCCTTGGAACTTTCTGCCTATGCCAGAGTTTACATATCTTGTGCAAGAAGAATTGGCTAGAATTCTGCTTTTACCCTGCAGCTCAAGAGAAACAGCCAAGCTTAGGTTTCACTAATGCTTCTTCCATTCTGCTGAACAAACTATCCAGTAATCATAGCTGTTGATTACATTTCCAATGCATGCCAAGTCTTGTCATTTCCATTGTAATTAATTTAAAGAAAACATTTGTGTCTGAAAACAAAACACATTGTTGCCTGTTTTCATTTACTTGAGCCCATGTCTCTATTACTCATACTTTTCTCCCTCTCTCTCTCTCTCTCCACCCCCCCCTCTCTCTCTCTCTCTCTCACACACACACACACACACTTTATTACAATTAACTGAGAAAACATGACCTAAGCAAAGTTATCAAAGGAGAGCAATTATGGGAGCATGTGCCATATTATTTCAATTAGGTAAGTGGTTTTGTTCAGGACCAGCACAAAACTACTGTTCATCCCATGATTCCCACTGTTAACATTGATAAATTATCCCAACATCGCTTTTTCATTCAAGGCAGGTTTGTTTCTGGACAAGGGCCAGACACAACAGAACCAAAAGATTTATAAGTACCACAGTAGAAAGGCAAAGAAGAGCTGGAGGCCTGACCCGTCTCTTGTTTAAATTGGGAATAGAACAAAGGGGGTGGAGGGGAATACAACCCTCAATGGCCAAATTCAAGAATCTTAATGAATGAAATGCTTTGCTTAAGTAACATCTCCGTGGCCTCAAATGGTATTATTTTTAAGGTGGGGACGGCTTTGGTCTATGAAAGCAAAGCACCTGATTATCAAATTATTATCAATTAAGGAGAAACTTCCTGACCAGTTGAGGACAATTAAGCAGTAGAACAGCTTGCCTTCAAAAGTTGTAGGTGCTTTATCACTGGAGCAGTGGTAGGTCCCTCCCGGTTCGGCCCTGTTCGGTCCAGCCGGTACCGGTGACAATATGACATCACCGATCCAGTTCTCTTTGAGAACTGGGCCCTCCCACCCCCCACCCACCCACCCCGCATTATTCTTACCTTTTATTTGGCCCCACCCCCAATCTATTGCTGCCTCCCGAGTCCCAGCTGATTGGCTAGAAGAAAAAAAAAACTGTTTAAATTCTTGCTGCAGGGCTTCAAAGGGCCGCCCTATAGCTGATCAGTGTTAAAAGGCAGTGTAGTGGTAGACCGGTGGCTCCAAAAACAAATGACCGGTATAGCTCTGCAAGCAGTTAAAAGCCTGGTAGACCAGTACCTCTGCTAAATCCTAAAGAATTGTCACATGACCATCAAGCCACGCCCACAAAATAAGCCATGCCCACATAACCGGTAGTAAAAAAAATTAGAACCCACCCCTGCACTGGAGGTTTTTAAGAAAGGACTGAACAATCACTTGTCTGAAATGGTATAGGGCAGGAGTGTCAAACTCACATCGTCACAGTGGCATCAAGTGATGTATCTTTTTTCCCCTTCTCTAAACTGGACATGGACATGGCCAGCGTATGACGCATCTGGCCCAGGGGCCGGGAGTTTGACAGCCCTGGTATAGGGTCTCCTGCTTCAGCAGGACTAGAAAACCTCCAAGGTCCCTTCCAGCTCTATTCTGATTCATTCATTCATTCATTCATTCATTCATTCATTCATTCATTCAAGTAAAGGTGTTAGGAAGTGAACTATAACACTGAAGCCCAAAGAAAACAATCAGTCTGTTCTGAAATGTTTCTATTTGAATTCAATAAAACTTACTCCCTAATATGAGATGGCAAGATTTTCAATTAAAGTTAGAAGTACATTTCATGGACAGCACAGTGGTATAAGGGAGCTTTGTCAAGGCAGTTTGATCCTGGATATCTGGAGTAGTGAATAAAGATGTAGGACTGGTGACAACGTGGTAAAAAAGGCAACTCTGAGTCTGATATAGCTATTTTTCTTTCTATTTATTTAGTTTCAGAATCTAGTATTTTGATATTAGCTTTTCATGGAAAGAAGTAGGAAGCATTATAATAACACATCAAGCTACAAAACTGACATTTTCTTTTAAACAATTTTATATACAAAACTGTATATAAAAATGAAAAGGTATGAAACCATCTGTGTAACCATGAGCCAGTCATTCTCCCTCAACCCTAAGAAGCAGGCAATGGAAAAACATTTCCAAAATCTTGCCAAGAAAACTGCAGGGATTTGCCGGAGGCAGAGGTCAGAGGTCAAAACTGATTTGAAGGAACACATGCATGCATGCACGCACACACAAAAATGCATACACAGAGAGAGGGGGGGGAGAGAGGGAGGGAGGGAAAATAAAAATACTGGTGGAGAAAGAGAAAGACAGGTTTATTTTTATATAGAGAAGCACCTGAAAAAAAGTTAATGTAGCAGCACTTCAGCCAGGAGAAATTCCTTCGATAAGAATTTTGGCCTTGGCATCACCACCATAGTAATGGCTTTCCTCCTGTGATGCTCCTCGTTCTTATTTCCTTTATCTTTTTACAATTGCTTGTCATATTTATTCTCAGCCCCAGGTAGAGCCAATTACAGTGACTTAAGCAATTTTTCTGGCAGAGTTTAATGAACCGTGGAATGTTTGTGATTTAAGCCAATGAAATCCAGGATTCTAGAACTAGACATCATGACATCTAATCCCAGGACATAAATTGGTTGGCTGGGAAAGGCAGATTCTGGGCAAAGAAATGAAAACAGCATGACTATGCTTCTATTCAGGCAAAGAATGTTAAGGCTGGTGTTAACATTTATTTATCATAGTCTGGATCTAAAGTCTTATTTCTAGAAATCTCAAACCTCTGGACAATCCATTGTAGTACAAGGGTGTGTTTGTTCTGAATGCTTGGTCTAGGAATTAGATGTTTTTTCATGAATCTTTCTCCAGGTTCATACTCTTTCAAGAGATGAAGTGTGCTGTCATGAGATCTCCGAGAATTATTGATTATTTTAAATACATCTTCACAGTTCCTTCCTTTTATAGATTGTTAAATTCAGGAAGCTCTGGTGTTTCTTCACATTTGGCTTATTTATGTTGTATAAATAAACAGAAGCTCCAATTGATTTAACCAGATATAACCCTGCAATTTTGTTTCAAGCAAGGTGACAGAAATATTGAGGATGGATGGGTGGGTGGGATTTGTTCGTTTGTTTATTTATTTATTTATTAAAATTCTGTACTGTCCATCTCTCCTAAGTGACTCTGGGAGTTTACAAATAAAAACCATGAAAAGCGACATAGTTTATGGATGGA
Source organism: Arizona elegans (assembly GCA_022577455.1). Classification (NCBI taxonomy): domain Eukaryota; kingdom Metazoa; phylum Chordata; class Lepidosauria; order Squamata; family Colubridae; genus Arizona; species Arizona elegans. Next base: position 193,612,136 of record JAKOOJ010000001.1, read on the forward strand.
TGCATGGAAAAAGTTGTGGGAAAACACGCAAGATGATATAATGAGTCAGGCTTTCCAGACTGGGCTGCAATTTTAAAAAAAAAAAATCAATAGATGACAGCAGAGATGTTGTTTTAAAAAAAAATCTAGGCCAGATTTGATAGCCCTATATCTAAAGAATAGATTCAAATCTAACTATTTTAAGAAAATGGGTTCCGGCCACCTATATTTATATACATAAAGATGCTCATGAAAAATACCACATGTATTGTGACACAATGCTATGTATATAGATATGAACATACATATACAAATGTACAGCACATTTCTCTTTATCTTCCCTCAGGGTTTTTCTATATTGCCACCTTAAGCTCCCATGTTTCCCTCAATTCGCTGGAAATAAGTTTATCTTAAGAAACATCTTTCTGGATTTCAATTCTTTTCCACATTTTGGCTCAATAGTGGATGCCCTTGTTTTACCTTTCCCAACCTTGCCAGGAAATACCACTTTATAATGCCTTGGTTAAGACTGGACTATTGCATCCAGTTTTAATCACCACAATATAAAAAAAAGATGTTTTGAGAATCTAGAAAGAGTGCAGAGAAGAACAACAAAGTTGATTAGGGGGCTGGAGGCTGAAATGTATCAAGAATGGTTGCAGGAATTGCAGGGTATGTCTAGTCTACTGAAAAGAAGGACTAGGGGTGACATGATAGCAGTGTTCCAATATTTGAGATCAGGGTGATCAGGGTACTTTTACAGAAAGAAAATTTCAGCAGAGTTTTCCCTCCCAGCCATTTGAAGTAGAGTGGCTTCTGGTAATCTTTCAAAGAATGCAGCTGGGGATGGTGAGGAAGGGAGGATAGATAGGTAGAATAAAAAGGAATTGGATAGGAAATTGGTGCTATAAAGGAGACATGGTCTTACAATTAAAGATATTTACCAGAGAAACGTGAACCCCATTATATTTTGGCTTAGGCTAGGCAAAGAAGAACTGTTTTACATCATCCCGGATGAAAAACAGGTCTATAGGTAAGCTTTAAGAATAATAAACATCCTGCATTCAAGGGAAAAAAAGCCTGTCAAATGAAGGAATATTGATTTTGGAACAAGAAATATTATGTCAAACAACATTAGTTTAATTGAACTGAATTTGGTTTAAGTATTAAAAGCATTTATATACAAACAGCGAATGAAAATTAACTGCAGCTGAGTCCCGTGGCCACCGCTTCAGTCTCAAGGCAGGTTTGTTGGCGTTCTCCTAGGGTTTCTAGTCAGCCTTTGATTCCCATTGCATGACTCAAGAGAAAAGCAATATGCTTTCTCTCAGAGAAAAAAAGCCAGTTTAAAGTTGTGTTTTGACTTTTCAAAATACACAAAAGTTTTACTTTTCTGAAGAAGAATTTATAACCAAAGGGAGGAAGTGAAGGTAATGCTAGAACCAGCCCCTCAGTCCTGGAGTTCTGTGGCTGGAACTGCGGGAAGGGTTTTCCTGCGCTTTCAAATTACAGTTTAAATTTATTTGCCTTCCAGCTCCTGTTTACAATACTTTGCAAGTCACCCTGTCATGGGGTATGTGCTCAGGTGCAAAACACCGTCGGCAGAAATGGGCCACTCTGGGATACATAGATTTTACAATTGGCTTGAATTGCAAGGCGACTAACTAGTTTGGTCACCAAACCAAGAAGCTGCAACTGGACTGTAAGTAACCACTTCATAGCGAAGGGGTACTTGAGAGCTTCTGCACATGAAAGATAAACTAGCATGTCAGAAACAAAAAATTCTAAACTGCTGTCCTATCTTCTGTGCAGATAGATATTCATATATTTATTTTATAGAGGAGTATGCCCTAGCAATGTGAAGTGTTACAGCTTAAGTAATCAATTCACCCTAGGATAGGATAGGAGGATAGGATAGGATAGGATAGGATAGGATAGGATAGGATAGGATAGGATAGGATAGGATAGGATAGGATAAAGGTAAAAATAAAGGTAAAGGTAAAGGTAAAGGTAAAGGTAAAGGTAAAGGTAAAGGTTCCCCTCGCACATATGTGCTAGTTGTTCCCAATTCTAGGGGGGTGGTGCTCATCTCCGTTTCAAAGCCGAAGAGCCAGTGCTGTCCAAAAATATCTCCGTGGTCATGTGTCTGGCATGACTAAACACCAAAGACACACGGAACACTGTTACCTTCCCACCAAAGGTGGTCCCTATTTTTCTACTTGGTTGGGACAAGTAACAGGAGCTCACCCCATTACACAGCACTAGGGATTCAAACCGCTGAACTGCCGACCTTTCAATCGACAAGCTCAGCGTCTTAGTCACTGAGCCACCCTTTAGGATAGGATAGGATAGGATAGGATAGGATAGGATAGGATAGGATAGGATAGGACAGGACAGGACAGGACAGGACAGGATAGGATCCTCCTATTTGACAGACAGCTCAAAGAAAGCTTGCTATTTATTGCAACTGCATTTCTCTAGTATCACCAATCATAGGGTTGGGGCTGGGAATGGGGTATCTCAAAAATTTTAAAAAATGGAACTGTGTTCATTTTTTATCATCTTTATGCCGATCATTTACAGCTTCCCTTGAGGATCCACTCGTTTGGAAATATTTGATTGATCAAACATTAATAAGTCAGTCTCCTGTACTTTTCACTTTCCTAAACTATATAATCCAACTACAGTACATTTTCCTATTTCATGTTTACAATTATGGCATTCCAGTCGCCAAACACAAGCCACGCATCTTGTTTGCATGTTCAGTCAATTTCAAATTGCACCTGGTCATAAAACTTATCAATCTTGTCTTTTTCTATATCAGTAGTTGAAGCATAAATTTGAATGATCGTCATATTAAAGGGGTGTCCATAAAATCTAATCAATATTATTTGGTCATTGTAGCCAAGTACTGTTCTAGTTATATCCTTCTGTCAGGTACCAAAAACCAAGACAGACACGTGACGATTGTTCCAAGAAGATTTCTTGATTGTTCCACATCTATAGGCAGAATTTACCAAACTGAAGCATCCTACTGTCTACAACAAGCAATACTTGAGAACTATTAGAAGGGGCTGCCTTCACTCACTTTCTCTCACACAAACTGTCTGAACTGAGCTGCCTCTTACTCCTTTGAAAAACACTCCCTCCCTCTTGGGAATCCAGACTACATTCCATCACATCTTCTAATTATAAAAGCAGCATTGCTTTTTCTTTGTACTTCATGTCCTAATTAATTAACAGAGTGATCTCCAGACTGAAAGTGTCCCACCCCAGTCGATCTCAATTCATGGATGCCTAAGATGTCAATTTGTACTTGTCCATTACATCTTTCACTTTGTTGAGCATTTCTTGTGCTTCTTACATTCATGTTCCCACCACCTTGCTCCATTTATTTCTTCCAAAGATCGCCTTTCCAAAACAACACCCAGCTGATGTGATGCATGGCCTACACAGCCACCTCACTTGGAAGCAGGAGCCATTCTTACAATTTCTCAGAATTCTTACAATTCTTACAAATTCCCAGAAGGAAATCATGCAATCTGTGCAATCTGTAAAAATCACACCATTCTGAGAGACTGTGAGAATGGCAGGCACTTCTAGACCGATGGTTGTTTCTGGGATGTCACAAGGCAGCCTCTGTAAATAGAGCAAGGTGTGAAGACTCTTGTAGGACCCAGCCAAACAGGAAGCAGGCTCAAGGCCTGTGGGTCCCAGCAGGGGGTGAAGTTGTGCAAGAGGTGCCTCAGAGGGAGGGGGAGAGGCTTGTTGTGGCCCATACGTGGCCTGTGCGGCTGGTGGCTGATTCGAACAGCAAGGAGGCTGGTGTGGTGCTGGGCCAGCAGCCTGTGCAGCTGGCACTCGAGTTGGACAATGAGGCTGGAGAAGATGTGGTGCCAGAGGCGGAGATTCAGCCAGGGCCTTCAGGACCTCCAGAAACTCCCTTAAGTGAAGAGGACGAAGAGGAGGGGCCTCTTCTTGATGCATGGGCGCGCAGAGCTGCCAAAAGGCAGGAGTGGCTCCTCAGGAGGAGATCTCCTCGAGAGTAAGGCTTGGGGCTAATTGGCCACTCCCTTAGCCTATTTAAGGAGGAACGCCGACTGAAGCTATTTGCAGGGAACAACTTCGTTCACTCTCCTTCGTGCCTTGACCTTAGTTCTTTGCAAATTGCTTCTGGGCTTTCTGCCAACCATAGTAAGATTAAGATTATTTATTCTTTGGATTCCTGTAGGCTGTTAAAACAGTTAATTAACAGCCTTTGTTTGGGGGAAAAACTTATTTAATTTAGTAAAACTAAGGTTTGTACAGGCTTTGTGTGTGCTACGTTTTTTAGGGGCAGAACAAGGCTATGGGAGATCTGGAGCCAACCATATGGGAGAGTCCTGCCGTGCAGGCCTGAGCCTGAAACAATGTGCAGGGCTGAGCATGATCTGGACCTCACAGGGCCTCCCACACTCCCCAAGGCATCCTATGCTTTGCTTAATAATCTGCGTAGGCACTTAATAACCACTACCAGGAAAGCCGAGATTGCAATTGTTGAGGGAGGCCGTCATGTGGGTACTAACAACTGTAGCAACATATGACTGTAATTCTGGGCTTAATTTTGGTCATAAGTCAAGGACTACCTGTATCTTTCAGTCTTCAGACATTTGTCACCCTGATCTTAATATCTGGGCAATAGTTTTAAACTCTCCACTTGTATTATTGTTGCATGAAGATTTAACATCATGTACTCATTTTATTGAAAGCCACTTTATAAACATTCTCCAATGGAAAATACAGGATAATGTAACGATTCTTCCTAACTTCTTACTCCTCCTCATGTAATGCTTGTTTTCCCCCATCAGGCTAATATTTATTCCATTTCAGCTGCCAACTGAAAGTTCAGTAATCAGTTAGAAATTAAGAAAAGGCCCTTTAATATTATTCCAAGTCGGAATCCCTAGTGATTCTGTTTCACCCTTAGAAGGTTCCCACTACATATAGAAGTAGTCCTGTAAAATGATTGAAATACAGCCTTTACATTCTGAATCTTAACCCACGCACATGAGCACACATAATCTGACAGTCGTTAGAAGGCAAAGCAGGGCAGGATCTGGAATTTCTCTGTCTTTCTAGGTTTCTTCCAACAAAATTTGGCTTCAGTTCAGCAAGCTATAAAGCTCCTGAACCTCCTCCCCCATCTATATCTGCCTGTCTCCCAGAGTAAAAGAAGCTTATTTCTGGCATTTTGTCAAGCTCCCTACAACATCCTTTTACCACACCACAGTATTAAAGCATGGAATGCATATTTTTTGCTTAGATTTCCAGAGAGAATAATAACTCTTTCCGTTTCTTTCCCTATTAGGTGGCAGACAATTCACAAGAAGTCACTCATTGCTTTATTTTGACCTCCTTTTCACCTTCTCCTTCTCTCTCCCTTTCACTAATATTTTGGTCTATTCCAGTCTGGGTGATTATTCTGTCTGCAGTTCATTAAGAAAAATCCCTTGTGTTGTTCAAACTTAGTACTTTTTGTCCACCTGTAGACTAACGTTTACCTGGTGTTACTTGTGGGAATATAAGAACATGTTTGATGTTGAAGTAGATCTTCAGTCTATCTATTCTACATTCACCAGCATTTGACTTTCCAATGATTCTAAACTTCACCTATTTTAGATTTTTTTTTAATCCCACTTCTATTTTTTTTAGAAATAACTCAGGGTGGCAAACACATCTAATACTCCTTCTTCCTCCTATTCTCCCCACAACAATCCTATGAGGTGAATTGGGCAGAGAGAGAGAGTGACTGGGTCAAGATCACCCAATCAACTTTCATCCTAAACTGGTACTAGAAATCCCAGTTTCCTGATTTCTAGACTGGTGCCTTTACCACTAGTCCAAACTGGAGAAGATTCCTTCCCTTCCTCCCCATTTTTACATAGTGATACTCAACATATGCTGAAGCCAAAGGGATTTTCAAACTTCACAGAAATAAATTCATTTGGGAGTTAAGAAACCAAATGTTAAATGAATGCTTAAGTTTTGAATATAGTAACATTCTCGGGGCCAAACACTAGTTAAAGGAATTATTTTTTATATATAAGGGAAAAGGTAGTTAGCTGCTTAAAAATAGAGGAGATATTTGTAAGAGTCCTCTTTAGGACATGAGCTCTTCCTACAGTGAGATTCTCCTGTTAGTTTTCTTATACTTTATGTCTCTTTTGCCTGGATGTTGATGGCCACCATAGCTAGCAAAGAACAGCTATCATGAGTGACAGAAGAAAATATCCCTGGGGGCAGAGTTTGGAAAAAGAATAGAATTTTTGTTTTGTTTTGTTTAAGAAGAAAACTCTTTCCCAAAATTTTGTCATTTGATTGTTCTGAGACAGCAAGGATATAAGTGATGAGAAGAAGCCTTATCTTCAGGTAGAATATTCTATATTTGGCTGGCAGCTACAGCATCTTCTATATTTCCATCTCAAGTGGCTTTAAATGTGTATGTTCCTGAAGAAGTATGGAAACAATGTGATAGAAGAAGCAAAAGTCAAGTTGGTTGATCCAGCACTGAAGTATTAGCCTGAGGGACTTCCCTTTTAATGCATGGGTCATCGCAAGTAAAACATTATGTTCCCCAAAGCCAGTGCAAATAAGTTTCCATCAACACATTACTGGCATGAAATCCCTAATGGTGGCAAAGTGATGAGGCCATGACCTATATATTTAAAATGCTATATGCTGTTTTTGTTGCAAACTCTTCTAGTTGAATGTTATAGCCACATTGGGCTTCACAGGAAAAAGAGAGGGAATATGTGGCTGGAAATCTAGAGAGCCACTGAGGAAGAGGTAAATCATCAGAGAATATCCCATAGGTGCAAAATGCTTGAGGTGGCACTGAGATTAAAGGTCACCATAAGGGATCAGCACCAAGGGATGATTGTATCAGTTTCTTTATTGGCAAAACATTTTGAAAAGTGTCATTGCCATTGTGAGGATCCTTGGTATTAATACTTAGATCAACTATATGTGCCAAACATTGGAAACGTCCTTAGAGCTGATGGCTAAACTTGATAGGCTAGGAGTATCTAGGAAGGATCATCACTCAAGAAATCAACATATACCACTGTTTTGAAGGGGGGGGAATCAAAACGAGATCATAGAGTTACTGACATCAAAAACCAAACAAGTCTGTGGATGATCTGAGATCATTCCTCTGTTTTGAACTACACGCTGACATCGGCTGCACAGAACAATTGAATTGTGTCTTTTTAACAACAGAACCTAATAAAATTGTCTCTACAATGGTGACTATCAGGGTTGATTTTCTAGAATTTATTATCATTGATCATATTACAAAATTTACTATGACAAATGTGCTTCTTCAAAAGAAGCTATATGTTTCTAGAACATACAGAAAGGTCAGTAATTGACACGAGAGGCCAGAGCTATGGTATGAAAGGAGCAGAGGAGCACAAAACTACATCTAAAACTTAAACCTTCTAGCAGCTTGTTGTTATTTCAGATAGTCACCATTCACTAAGTTCTCATGTTCTGGATTTCGAAGTATCAATGTATTTTCTCTACAATGACTCATGATAGCAAACGCTGAAGAAACACCAGAGAACATCCTCTTTAATCCTGTAACTACTCAGTTTCACACAACCAAAAATTCAAATGCAGGCTCAAAAGCTGATTGAACCTCAGATTGGGAAGATATCGTTATGGTGGATAATGTATTGACAGGAATGTTTTGTGAAAGAATTTTGACAAAGGCAAATGGAATCAACAAAAAGTACATACTTTCACATTTCTGTACAACTTAGTATTATAGTATGACATTTTATTTGAAAAACATATTATATGCAAGAAACTCCAAGGTATATCTTATGATATCTAAAGCAAACGAACGCCTCAATAAAGCAAAATTATACTTATGATCCTACCAGTCAGTTCAAGAATTTGAAAGAGTGTACAGAAGTTGGCAAGAGAATATCACATTGAAATTATTTTCATTCAAGAACCAATGAAGAAGGCATTTTTATTATGAGACATAAAATAACCCGGTAAGACACACACACACACCCCAAAAAAAAAAAAATCAGAGTTGTATTCTGTAACCAGTTATACTTCAGTCAGTTGAGGAATGTTTTATGTTGTTAATGGAACACAGCATTATACTTGAGAAAACGTTTGATATTCCTAAATACCTCACCAATGCCAAAGAAGATCTATACCAATGATACAGGTACTAAAAGCAATCTTGATAAAGGACCATCCTCTTTACAAATGGTTTTGTTGTTATGTGCATGTTTCTAATATATCCTGTAAAAATTGCCAGTGGAACATGTAATCTCTCCATGCTAGCTAATAAAAATATATCTGTGCTCCACAGAACATCAGAAAGGCTGACTGGTTGGAGGAGGAGCAAGTAAAGGAAACAATGATAGCCTGGACAAAGATTTTGGATATTCAATTGATTTAGAGAAATGGCAACAATTATGGGAAAGGAATTATAAATTAACAATGTCCACTGCATATAAGGAAAATCAATATAAAATGTTTTATAGATGGCATATGCCACCTGAGAAACTGGCAAAAATATTTAAAAATAAATCAGCCCAATGTTGGAAATGTCACCAGTTACCAGGTTCATACTATCATATGTGGTGGACATGTCCAGAAGTTAAAAACTATTGGAATAAAATTAAGATATAGTTGGAAGAAATGATACAGCAATGTATTGATTTTAAACCAGAGCTGTTCCTACTGGGTATCCTCCCTGAAAAAATTAGTAAAGAAAATATTTATTTGGTTATACATGTAATAAGAGCTGCAAGGACTGTTTATGCACAAAGTTGGAAAGCAGAGAAAATACCTTTGGAAGGAAAAGTAATTTAAAAAATTCTAGACTGTGCAGAAATGAATAGATTGACTTTGATGATTAAAGAAAGAGAAGAGTCAGAATACTTTAAGATATGGAATCAATTTTACCATTGGTTAAAAAAGAGATATAAATAACTAAATTAATAGTTATGTATAAAAAGTGCTATGATTAGAATATTGTGTTAGTGATGAACTGTTGTAATGGACTGGATGAAAATGAAGACAGAAGAAACAACAAAAAGAAAAAAATTTGGAGACAACACCGAGATGTCACATGGAAGGAATGACTGATGTAATAAATGTTTGTTTGTCTAAAAAATTAAAAAAAACTTGTTTTTTTTTCAAAAAGAAAAGCTGACTGGTCTTGCACAAGCTAGCCAAGGCTATGGACCATTGGAAAGCGAATCAAATCTTTGCCACAGAGAAAGCATGGCAAGCACCAGTTTTGAACATTTAAACAGCCTTATTCAAGAGTCAAGAAAAGTTAAATAAACTAGATATTTTAAGTAACACTTCTGCTTTCCTGAAGAAATAGAAAATCATTACAATGAGCAGAGCAATACAGTAGGAACACAGAATACAGGCCTTTCAAAGTTTTCACCCAATAAAGGCACGAGGGCATCATTTCGGTTCTCCACCTCAGAGGCCAAAATGCTATGGATGGCTCTGGTAGAAGAAGGAATTGGTTAAAATTAAATTTAAAAAAGAATAAAATAAACGATGTAATTTGCAGCAGATGTGATTTACCACACATGGCAATACGGTGCCACTCATGGGTGAGGACTTCCGTCTCAGAAACCTCTGTCCCCCCACTCATGTTTTTCACACCTTAAATCTAAGACTTTTCAATATTGGGAAGTCCAGGGGGGAAATAAGGTATGCTGGAGTTGACCAGGAGACATATTGAAAAGGATTATGAATTGACCAGATCCAAAGTCCTGTGGCTTTCCGCCATATTTCCAAATCCAGTCATAACTCATGACAGTCATGGAGCTGCTGTAGATGTATTCCTTCTAATTCCTTTTGTCTGGTTTTGTTTGTTTGCTTCTTTGCTTGCTTGTTTATTTGTTTTAATGGGCTTGGGAGATAGAGAGATAGACCCAAACACATCTTTGCCCTCCCTTTTGCCTTACAGATGGGAGTCCAGCCAGACTCCAGAAAGTTATTTAATTTCTCAAATGCTCCAACATCACAAAAAGAAAAGGTTGCTTTGCCCTTGCAGAAGGCAATGGCATTTCCACTGAGAATTCAACCTATGAACTACATTTTTTTTTTAAATGCTGAAAATTAAATGTGAATGTGAGTAAGACATAACAGGCTAGCTTGAAATGAGTGCTCACAAATGCAAAGTAAGTTTATATTCTTGGATGAAAGATGCATATTAATTTTAGTAACACTGAGTGATCCATTATATTTTTTTCTAAGAAAAACATATGCTATACTGAGATAATGTACCATATGGATGTTTCTATCAAGTTGGTATTATATTTTCACTGTCATCTGAAAGAGAAGGGAACTTGGAATGAATAAACTCTTATGTTGTAATATTTATGATTCAACTAAACTGCTTCAATATTAAAATGTAAGACTAAAAACCTGAAAGTCAAATGGTGCAATTTGTTTTTAAGACAAAACACTTTTGAATAATAATCCATGACTGAAATCTATGATTGTTCTTTTATTTAATAAGTGATCCCCTTGGTGATAAATCCCGGATATTAAAGTCCATTTAATTCAATTGCTACAGCTGTTTTAAATTGATACACAACAACGTGCCAAATGATAGCAAAAAAACATGCATGAAATAATTTTAAACTTTGGTTGACTGTCTCAAACTGATCCAATTTCAGTTAATACAGAATTAATGAATAAGAGAGGGAATTTCTCCTAACTGCAGATGACAAAAATGTAGGCAATATCCATTTATTGTACCATTTCAAAAATTAGGTGGCACATTATAATTAATTGGGGAATTCAATTATTTACTTTTATATCCTGTTACAATTGTGCTAAGCAGCAAGAAAAAGACTGAACATGATATAAATTTTACTTTGTTATAAAGCTACCATGTTTCCCCGAAAATAAGACCCTGTCTTATATTTTTTTGAATCCTGAAATAAGCACTTGGCTTTATTGCCATGCACTCAAAAGCCCGATTGGGCTTATTATCAGGGAATGTCTTATTTTGGGGGAAACAGGGTAGTCCACAGGTTAAATGTTTCAAATTTTAAATGATACTGTTAACAAAGACTCTCTTGGAATTTAACAGATCGTTTAATTTACATAATTATTTTTTCTGGAATACAATGTGCTTGATTTTATTCAGAAAGCTCATATGAATTCCCTATTTCCTATCGTAGGTTATGTATTTAGCTGTGTTTTTATATGCAAAATATAAGCATGTTATAATTTTCCATATAACAGCAGCCCTGAAAATTTTCTTAGTGATCAGTACTAATAAGTTCAATTGCTTGGATAGGCAATTCGATCATGGCGTCCTCTTTTTTGGGCCCTGAGGAAACCTCTGAGCATCACTGTTGGAAACTGATAGCATTGTTCCCTGTTATTTTGAACTGAAAATGTATTAAAATTTACAATATGAACTGTTGTTTTTTTTTAAAAAAAAAGAATGACTGAAAGTGAATGGGCCAAATTCCAACTCAAATGAGTTACTTCACTCACTCTACATTAAAGCCACCAAGGACCTGCCCACCTTTGCTTTATTAACTTGAGAAGAAAAATGCATGGAAAATCATGTTCCTACAGATCATTTCAGAGGTGGGTTTCAGCAGGTTCTGGCCAGTTCTGGAGAACCCGTAGCAGAAATTTTGAGTAGTTCGGAGAACCGGTGGTAAAAATTCTGACTGGCCTCTCCCCCATCTATTCTCTGCCTCCCGAGTCCCAGCTGATCGGGAGGAAATGAGGATTTTGCAGTAACCTTCCCCTGGAGTGGGGAGGGAATGGAGATTTTACAGTATCCTTCCCCTGCCATGCCCACCAAACCACACCCACAGAACCGGTAGTAAAAAAATTTGAAACCCACCACTGGATCATTTATATATGTACAGCAATATGATCTAGTGACCATCACATCAAAAGACATTTCCACCCCATCTTCTTTATATCATAGGGTATGTCTATCTGCATTTATTTACTTTCAAAACTAATATTGAACAATTTAAAATTATATAATCCCTTTCTGCGGAGAGATTTCTATCACAGAAAAGACCCTTTCTCTTTTAAGCATCTAATCAAGCCTGCTTCTCTAGCAAAGTTTGCAAACTATAATTACCAAACATCTCAGTTCTTCCTGAGACACTTCTCTATTCCTTAATTTAATTTAATTTAATTAATCATATTTCTGTGCCGCCCAACTCCCAAGGGACTCTGGGCGGCTTACAACAAAAATAATACAAACAATGAACATAATTTTAAAAAAAAAACATTTTAAAAACATTAAAAACACATGCACACCATCCATGGCTGGATCTCGCAAGATTGAACAGCGAGATCAACGGCCCCAGGCCTGCCAGAAAAGCCAGGTCTTCACCGCTTTCCGGAAGGCCAATAGGGTGGAGGTAGTCCGGACCTCAGGAGGTAACTGGTTCCAAAGAGTTGGGGCAGCCACAGAGAAGGCCCTCTCCCGTGGGCCTGCCAGCCGACATTGTTTAGCTGACGGGACCCGGAGGAGACCAACTCTGTGGATCTTACCGGTCGCTGGGAGCTATGCGGTAGAAGACGGTCTCAAAGATAGCCTGGCCCTGAGCCATGTAGTGCTTTAAAGGTAATAACTAACACCTTGAAGTGCCTGGAAATCAATAGGGAGCCAGTGCAGCTTGCGGGTTGTCCTCAGTTTGGACCGGTTCACAAGAACCAGTAGTAAAACTGGTGGGAGGCCCTGCTCACCATCCTGGATGTCATAATTGGCGATCCCATTGTGAACCGGTAGTAAAGGTAAGTAGAACCCACCCCTGTTTCATATGATAGGGATAAGTTCTTTTTTTAATGCAACCGTAGTCAGAACTTCCCAAATCTAGTGAAACTTTTGATGCTAGGGGAAGCAGCCCTACCATATTTTTGCAGCTTTCAGAAGCACCTAGCAGACCAAAAATGACATTTTACTGTCTCTTTAAAATAATTAAACTTTGCAAACAGTGTTAACAGAGAAAAAACTAAAAGTCTAAAAAAATAATTTCAAAAGAATGCTGAAAATTTTAATCCTGCACTCTCTTTTGATGTCACTGAACCACCAGGCAGGCCTCCTGGGAAGGGAGGGAGGGAGGGAGGGAGGGAGGGAGGGAGGGAGGGAGGGAGGAAGGAAGGAAGGAAGGAAGGAAGGAAGGAAGGAAGGAAAGAAGGAAGGAAGGAAGGAAGGAAGGAAGGAAGGAAGGAAGGAAGGAAGGAAGGAAGGAAGGAAGGAATAAAAATTGCTCACCTCTGCTCTAATCACTTTGCCACATTATTTTTCAGAATATTTCTCTAATAAAGTCAATCCATGTATAATCAGCTTTTGCAAGAATTGCGTGCCCAGAACTGTTTGTAAGAGAATTCTCCCCCATCAACTGACTAGAAAAAATAAGGGAAAACTAGATCCGTATTGTTCTATATCCCTCCATCCTCATTCCCTGACAAACATCCGACTGTGTGTAAACCCTTTTCAACAGAGCCCCTGTGCTAAATGCATATCTTTTCTTGGATCCAACTCGGGGCATTTTACATAGAAGTCGCCCTTCCTTTTATATGCATCCAGGAAACTGGATATTGTGCTCACTTTCCCCCACCTATTTCATCTTTTGTGTCCACACAAGTGAATAACACACAATTATCCAGGCAAGTCACTGTAATGCGATTGCTGTTGCAAAATTCCAAATATTTGGGAATGGAGAATTGGGAAAAAAGCTTTAATAGAGTCCTCCAACCCCCTCTCCCTAGAAGAGACAGATGTATGCCTTCAGAGTTTCCACCAGCATAATTCCCACAGATACCAGGAAGACTGACCCATCCAGAATTGCATTATTGAACTCTCAGGCATTTTCTCATTCCACCCCCAATCCTTCTCTAGCTCCCAGTCTGGGTTTTTTAAGAGGCTTTGGGGAGTTGTTCTCCATTTTTCAACTGGCTTTCCTTTTGATTTAATTTTTGCTGTCCTATTCCAGGGTCTTTACGGGGTCAATTGTCACTTGGTGGCTCAACAGTTTCATCTGAAAGGAACAGCATCCTTCCAAAAACCATTCAGCAGAGATTTCCAAGCATATCATGCTGATATCAAAAGTTCTCATTAAATTCCCAGGGATGACTTATTTATTTATTTATTTCATTTATGTATGTGGAGATTTTTTAAAAAAATTTAGAGAATGAAAAGATTCCCCAGCTTTGGAAAGACCTCAATCACAGCATACTATGTTAGTTATCATTTAGATAACTCCCCAATCCTAGGGAAGGCAATTAAATGGTTCATCAGAAAGGAAAGTTCTCACAACGAACTTTAAGTGCAGGGTCTTTTGAATAGGAGCGAGATTAGCCTTGCCTCAGACATTTTGGATAAGGTCACATCAAAGCTAAACACAAGTTGTTACCTTGTTCAGCCAAAGTAAAATCTCCTTTCTAGACCTGCACTCTGTCATCTAACGGAAGCAGCAAAACCTCACAAACAGGGCTTCAATGAGATCCTGCTGCCTTTTGTATTCAATATGCTGTGTCCGAAGAACATGATTTTGAAATTACGTTACAAGTGACTTCTTTCCATATTCAACCCATTTCAATCCTCAAATCCAAAACTCAGTGTCAGTTCTGTCCAGTTTCAGCAAAAACTTCATAGACAGTTCCCAGTGCTTTATAAAAGTATGTATTATCTTTGTCTCTAATCAGATAATTTTATATATTTTTTTGGTCTTGTGATGATTTGGTTGTATGTATGTTATTCCTTCTGTGCACATCTAAGGACTTCATTTAATTCCAGGAAGATTAACTATGAGGATGGAATTACTTGTTAATGTTGCATGAAGTTCTGAAGAGTTTCTTTCGCTTCAAGAAAATCTACCACTTCTTCAATCCAAATTGCATCCTCATTTCAAGATGTTCCCATGCTCTAAAAGATACACATATATACAGATAAAAAACCATGGTTCCATATCCTCCTTAAAGTATTAGAAGATGCGGGAAGAGCTTTATTGCAATGCCATTCAGGGTACCTTGGATATGAATGAGAAGTTGCATAGTCCGGAAGAAATTAGAGAGGTGTGCAGTGAAAACCAACCAATTACAGTGGTATGTATGGCCCAGTGTTAAGTGATAGCCACTTTTGTGTTTTGCAGAAGACAATTCTCTTTTTGAAGTCTTGGGCAGCGAGTTCTCCATACAGTCAGTTTCCTCCCATACACCCATCTGCAGTAAACATGTTAACAATTGCTTTTCTAACTGCGTCAACATTTGTCTTTCCAGTACATGGTTTTCTGCAGTCAGTGTTGATGGGTCAACCAGATGACCTTAAAGAGTCATGCAATTGATGGCACACCTACAATAATTACAAAAGAATTTTTAAAAAACTCATTCAGCTGATTGGTGGGTTCACATGTGTGTTCAGATTGGTGTGTTCACATAGCTCACATGTGTTGGCTAATATCAGCTAGGGATGGAATTTCAGCTGCAATTCATGTCCCTTACATGCATAGTCCACAGTGACACAGGACAGACATGTTTCGGTGGTGGGCAGCAGGGGTGTCCTATAGAGCATAAACATCCAAAGCAGCTGGAATTCCTCCAATTCCAACATGGGACAAAACCAGGGTTATATGCAGGGGTGAAATTCAAAATTTTTCCCTACCGGTTCTGTGGGTGTACCTTGGTGGGCTTGGCAGGGAAAGGATACTGCAAAATCTCCATTCCCACCCCACCCCAGGGGAAGGATACTGCAAAATCTCCACTCCCACCCTACTCCAGGGAAAGGATATTGCAAAATCTCCATTCCCACCCCACTCTGGGGCCAGTCAGAGGTGGTATTTGCCAGTTCTCTGAACTACTCAAAATTTCCACTACCGGTTCTCCAGAACCTGTTAGAACCTGCTGGATTTCAACCCTGGTTATATGGCAGTGTAGTTTCAGGTTTAAAAATAAGAATTCACGAGAAGCCAGAACAAAAGCCTGGCTACTCAAAAAAAACCACCAAATAAACTTTCTTTACCACAGTCAGATGGATGTAATTTAAAATAAAATAATTATTTACGCATTTCTATGGATATAACTGAATTAGCATGAGCGAGTGTTATAGAAATGTAACTCACCTAACTCTTCACTTTTTATTACACTCATATCCTGCTTTATATTTTGTATTCAAGGCAGTGCATAAGGGGCTCCCTCTTCCCATTTTCATTTGCAACAACCCCCTAAGGTTGGTTGGATCAAGAGAAGGTGATTGATTTAAAGCCAGCCTGTGAGCTTCTGTAGCTGAGGGTGGACTTATATGTGGGTTTCCTGGTTCCTTAGGCCAGTACAACCACTGCACCTCTCTGACTTTCATATATTGCAAGGAGAAAGAGCTGATTTAATGTTTCTGTATTTGTGCATGTGTATGTTTATACAATGTGTTTTAATGCACATTAAAAGCAACTTGGAATTCTCTTGCTTCTCACCACAAAACTGTTTGATCCAAAACCTGAATTTCTGTTATTGTTTTTAGTGGTTCCAGAGATGAGCTTAAAGACCACTGAAATATGCCAGGCAGTCTCACTTCTGTAATTATAATGTTTGCTTTTCTGTCCTTTATCCCATTTGGTCACAATGAAAACAAGCTCCACTTTTTTCTTTCTTTCTTTTTTTTAAAAAATGCATCAGTGTGGTCCACTTGCTTTCAAGTACAATGTTTACATAGATGAAATGTTTTAAGGCAAACATTCTGGACTGCAGCAACCTAATTTCTCTTTTAATATACACAGATGGAACACAATTGAAGGCAATGGAATTGAGCCAATTTACGCCAGGAGGTATTTTGGCTTACAAATCATGAAATAAAATAAGATCCTTCATTTTACTATGCAGTATAACCTTGGTTTATATCTAAGTGACACCTCATTTCCTTTTGGCAGCTTATTTAATTTGGCAATTGTTTACTTGGAGGGTTGTGTATGTGTCTGTGTGTGTGCGCCTACATGCATGTTTAAAGCTTCAGCTCAGGTCCACTCATCCCTTCACAAAGTAAGAAAGACAATTCACAGCCCTCCTCTTAAGACTTCTACCAAAACTGTGTTATACTAAGGGTGAAACTCATAAAATCCTTAGGATCAATTTGATTTTTGCTTCCAGAGTTGAACTCTACTAATTGAGTTAATGACAATCCATCATACATTTAGTGGTATGTTTCCATATTGCATTTCCCAGTGTGTTTTAAAGCCCAGTACTTTAATACGTTTCATTGCAGTCCTTGAGAATGTGAGTGAAAACGATAGTTCAGCAATATTTTAGCTGGACATCACTGGATTCAATTTAAATTTCTGAAATGGTATGAAATAGTCAAATAGCTTGCAGGAGAATTCCCTGCAGTCTCTCGGAGGTCATTGTCAAACCACCTCTGCTTGTGAACAGTTAGTTTTCCCAGAAACCTTCCCGTGGAAAACAAACTGAAATTGTTGCTTATCACATTTTGATTAAGAGTACTCCTAGGAGATTCTGTTTGGACAGATTTTGAAATATGATTAGAAAGGCACTGAACACTCACCTAGGAATATTAAAGCGGTCAAAAAAACCCCGCACACACCCTTTCTCATAAATAAAATCATAGCATAGTTTTTTACATACTTGTTAACTGTCTGTTCCCTATAGCGTCTTTCATCAAATTGCAGTTTTGTTTTCTAAAACCAACAAAAATCTCCCCAATAAATATGGTTTTTTTTTAAGATAATCCTAAACAGAGACTATATAGACATTCTGATCTCAATTGACTCCATTCTGAGCAAGTTCTTATTTTCATCATGTGGTCGGCCTTTTAAGAAGAAAGAGAGGGAGCGATGCCTGACCAAAAAAGAAAAGAAAAAACATTTCACATCAAACCCATTTCAGTAAATCCAAAATATAATCTTCAAGGTTTTTTTCCTTTTGATTTGTTTTTTGTTTTGTTTTACCAGAAGGATGTTTTATACAAATAAATGGAGTTAAGGCCGGTTTTTAATATTGTTTCAATTCTACCCTTCAAACCCAATAAACCCTCACCCTTAAATTATACTTTGGAACGGCTTATTTATAACAGGAAAAATTGAGGGTAAAACTGCACAGGACAATATGTAGGTATTTATCATGCTCAGTTTTTGTCCTTTAATTGTCTGTTGCATGGACGGAGCTGAGCTGGACCACAGTAACACGGAGTGGGCATTTGATGCTTTCCATGCAGGCCGCAGTCTCACTATTTGCATCCTTGTCATCTTCATCAAGATGCTGTTATTTTGTGCAGCGGTACTGATATTTCACCTTGGGAGAATTTTTTTTTTACTTGATTTATATTTTATATCCCACTTTTATTATTTTTATGAACTCAAGACAGTTGCTCAGTGGCTTTCATGCCTAAGGCAAGAACTGGGTACGTTCGCAAGAACTGGGTACATCTGCAAGCAAGAGACATATATTACTAAATGATACAAAGGCCTGGCTGAGAGTTTGTTTTTTGTTTGTTTGCTTCTATTCTGCCTTTATTCTTTTTTATAAATAACTCAAAACAGTGAACATTTCCAACATACCTTTCTCCTCCTAAATTTCCCCACAACAACCACCCTGTGAAGTGAGTTGGATTAGGATGAGAGAGAGTGACTTGCCCAAAGTCACCCAGCTGGTTTTCATGCCCAAGACGTGACTAGAACTCAGTCTCCCACTTTCTAACCTGATGCTTATGAATTAAATATTGTGGGCCTTCAGCACATTCTTTGATGGACCAATGAATGTGGAAAAAATATCTCCTGATTCAGTGACTTGAAAATCGCTGCTTAGCTCTTTCTCCTTATCTTTTCTTCTTACATCAACTCACATCTTCTCCCTGAGTAAAATATAAAGGCAGATGTCCACTTTTTTTGGGGGGGGGCTGCTGTGACAAAATCAAGCCCATTAGAAACTGACATCTTGCCATTCTGCTATGCATAGATGATGATGAAAAGCTTTCATTAACATTTTAGGCAGGTGACGTGTCGTACAGGCAGGATTACCAAAAGCCTTTTCAGATGAACCAGTGTGGTGAATCACTGATTTTTTGAAAAGAGAAGCAGAAAGCAAAATATAAAATATGAGACTGAATTAAAAGGAAAAATAAAATTCTTAATTAGAAGAAAGCTAAATATAATAGGGCAGAGCTGCATATTGCAAAAATCTTCTGTCAAGACATCAGGGAATTGGCAACCATAGAATGTTATTTGAAGTAATTCCACTGTTCAAGTTGGGTCATGGATGACAATAGAAAGAAGCTTAATGTATAATTGTCATTGCAGATTCAACCGCTGTGCCCAATAAAAGGGGACAAATGGGAAAAATATGTGAGTGCTTACTGCTTCTGCATCTTATTGCACTCTTAATTTAAAAAATGCTGGAGGATCTAAGACCCTTTCTTGGAATCCATTGAGTTTAAAAAAGAAACAAATAAACATACAACCCCTGTAATAATGTACAGAAATTGTCCCTTGCCTATTTAAAGCTCATTTTCATCACTTGTCAGCCTGTTTATTTAAAGCTTTTCCCAGGGGAGAAAAAAAGAGAAAGGCCACTGCAGAGAAAATGGCTGCCAAAGGAAGCCTCTTTGAAATCTTCCTCCAAAATGCTCTTGTTTACAAGTGGCTATGCGTGCAAGAGTTTGCTCTGTGAATTATAAACTAGAGGCTGTGTTTGGACTGGTTGATCTAACACATGTTCTTTCTCTTCCAGAAAAAAAAATGGAATTTCATAATAAATAAAGTAATCAGGAGGAGAATAAGATAATATGATTCGTGTAATCTGGAGAGGAACCACAGTTGAGTTCCAAAGTGGGAACATTTTGGGAAAGAAATTCCAGAGTCATGATCAGAGCACTAAAATGTTCTTCGCCATTTTCTATGAATGCCTCTAATTTCCCTTGCAGGACCTAGAGGCATATTTTAAAAAATAAAGGCACATTGACTTTATCCTACTGATGAGGACACTGGATGTAGAATGGGAAGGCTGGTGTTTCAAACCCTGTAAGGGCTAGACCAGTATTTCTCAACCTTGGCAAAAGTTTCCCAGTTGAATTGTGTTTTAATATGTCTGTGTTGATGAAGTTTCCTCACATCTTCCAATCACTGTTTGATGTTCAGAGATAAATTCTGTCACTTTCCTATTTGCTTGTTCTACGTGGTACATTTTTTATATTAGATATTGTCAAGTAAGATATGTGACACCAACAGCTATTATGTATAAGCAACCCACAAAGTTCACTCTCCTCTACACTGATAATGGCACCTAAGCTGGTAGTAAAACATCTGCAAAAAAAAAAAAAAGCAACAGCCAAGCTCAGAATACACCAAGAATCCAATAGTTTAACCCTGATCTCTCTATATCTCTGCTTAAGAAAAAAATAAAATCTGATCCTGGTAAGTATTTAATATTTTGCCTTCTAGAATAGATAGGTACTTTCAAGGCCATCCAATGATCCAGGTACTGAACAGACCAGGGGTGTCAAACTTGCGTCGTCACGGCATTGTCACGGCATTGTCACGTGACGTATCACGACTTTTTCCCCTTCGCTAAACTAGGCATGGGCATGGCCAGAATGTGACGCATCTGGCCCGCGTGACACGAGTTTGACACCCCTGGAATAAACAAAGTATTGTCTAGTTCCATAATTTATTATCCTTAATCTAGTCAAGTGGACGATATCTAGCCCGAGTCTATGATGTTTTTCCTATGAATTTATCTTTATCTTACTGTCAGATCTTCAACAGAAGGCACACTTCAATTAATTTGTATGTGTATGTTTGCAAGAAAATGTCCATTTACTGTATATGTATATAGATGACTCATTTAAAATTCACTCTCCCTAGACTAAAAAATATTATAGTTTCTGTGTCACTCTTAGTGAGATGGGCAGTTTCTACATTTTATAAATGAAATAAAAACTAGATCCTTTAAATTGTTTCTGTAGTTCCTGGTACAATAGCAGACCTTTCCCACCTGATTTAATTTTAAAATATCAGTTTAATTTCTTTAATAGATAATTCTTATACCACAAAGCAAAGTGTCATTCTGCAGCATAACGCTTGTTTCCAGCAAGGCCTCCAAGGCCAGAAGTATTTTATAAAATAAAATGGCAGGTATCTGCAGCTCAGGGCTTTGCTTAGATGTGTACCTAGCTAGCTGCTCAGGAAAAAAGTAAGTTGCAGTTAGGAGTAACAATTGTGCTCTGCCAAACGGGTAATGTAATTTGGTAATGCCAAATGTAAGAGCACCCATTAAATACTGTCCTTTCAAAATAATTGAAGTGG